>JARUPY010000387.1:0-2588550 GCA_029817715.1 Melastoma dodecandrum
TTCCATAAAAATGTCATCATAAGAACTTTAAACACCAACTTGAAGTATTTGTTGGAGTCTCTAAAGAGAAGAAGAAGAAGAAGAAAAGTATCAAGGGCAGTAAGTAAAATCTGAAGAGTTCCTTTAAGACAAAAAGTACATCCGCCCACAGTGATTGATGTCATCAAGTTCAACCAGTCAATAACCAAATGCCCTGTTTCACCAATTCAATAGTTGGTGGTGGATCACATGGGTGACATAATACACTCTTGATATCTCATCACCCCTTAATTTATGCACCTCCAAAATTGACTTCCTTGATAAAAAATAAATCATTCTTTCCTCCTAAAGCTTAAAAAAATCCATAACCTTACATTTTTTACAAATTCCATTATCCATCAGCAAAATGCCTTTCGCTATTATGGCCCGTCGGTTCAATCTTGACTAAGGCCACACAAGTGTTGAATTTTCAAAAGGAGGGGGTGGTTAAATCCATGTTCTTATGCAATGAAGTAGTTTACCAAAAACAAAGAATCATAACTTCAATTGGTTGGTGATGTGGATCCGACCCCCCCCCCCCCAAGAAAGTGACGTTAAATTGACTCTATTCCACGTAATTGGTCGATCCCATTTTCAGACAATGCATAATTCTAAGTTGGAAGAAGAACTTATGCCCATCGATCCCGGTTCATCACCCAAACCGGCCGGTCCGGTCCGGTCTTGAACCATGAATGGCTGAACGTGGTAAGAACAGAGGAGGGAGACTGGTCATCGCTTACCCCGCATCCAGTATCGATTGCCGTCCTGATCGAGCCGTCGCGGAGGTTGATCATCTTCCCGATGTCGTCGATGTATGCGTTGGCTCCGTTAGAGAACATCGTGCCTCCTCCGGGAAAGCGGAACCGGTCTCCCTCGTATTTGACCCAGTTCTGGTTCTTCTTCTCGACGGTCAACTCCTTGTGTGGCACGTTGGCGAACCACGCCACGTCGCGGCTCTCCGGCCACCTGAACGGCACCTTGTACCCATGTGGCGCGGGAATCCTGCACCGTAGCCTCTCGTTCTGGGTGGGGCAGTGACGTTCCCTGTACATATTCCTATCCCTGTTGAACTTCCACGATCGAGCAACGTCCTCGCAGGGCGTGTGCTCGCTGTACTTCACATCACAGGGAGGGAAGTGAAGCTGGCTCTCGGGGGAAGGGATCAAGTGATCAGCTGGGTGATGGGCCTCGAAATCCAGGGTGACGATGTTGTTCGAAGCCGCAAAGGCCGAGTCCTGGTCCTTGGCCGTGCCGAAGCTGAGGGAGGCGGTGAAGTTGGGGGTGCATGGCTGGTAAGGGAGGCGGACGGAGGATACGACCGGGGATATCCCGCCGGAGTGTTGCCAGATTCCGATGCCGTAGAAAGTGGCGCAGAGTATAGCGACGGTGATGATGTAATAAAGGTTGGCCGCCTTGCTCTTGAAAGGCGGGTAATGAAACAGGGGAGGGCAGAGTTTTCCCATCCCTCCGCCTAAATCTCCCTCCTTTTAGGAAAAACCCAGAAACGATCGAGCGAAAAAGATTGGAACTTCGGGGAGTTGAAACCAAAAGGAATTATGGGTATGACATGGCTTCGATTGTTTAGGATGGTTTCAGTGTCTGAATTTTGAGGAGGATGGAGATGGAGAAGTGGACAGGACAGGGAAGGGGGGGGGGGGGGGAGGGGGGGGGGAAGAGGAGATTTTTACGTGGGGAACATGGAAGGGTGACGATAGAACTTTCCGAGTGAGATTTATGGGGAATTGGGGTGTGATTTGGTCTTGGGGATTGGAGTGCCTGCCGCTGATTATGGTCTCACGATGGATGGATAGAGAGAGATAGAAGGAGAGGGTGGAAGGCAATTCACATCAAGCACACTTGTCTGAATTTCTTGTTTTGTGTTCTTGGACTCGTCTTGTTTGAATAGAGGGTTGGGGATTGGTGGTACGTGCATGTGTTAGGGATTGAACAAAGATTTTGGTTGTGTCATTCAGAAGGGGGTTAGTGAAATTATTGAGGGGGGGGGGTGGGGGGGTGGGGGTTAGGGTTGAGATGACAACCATGTTTTGGATGGATGGGGAATTGGGGATTTGGGTAATTGATATGGGGAGAGAGAGAGAGAGAGAGAGAGAGTGAAGGGACGAGGAGGAGTTATGATGTGACAATGACTGGCTGAGAAAGAGAAAGAGAACCGGTTTGAAATGTCAGAAGCGGAAGGAAGAACAAATATTTCAGCCTGAGTGGAGGGGATGGATTTGGGAATTTTTTTATGATGATATGACAGTGAAACGAAGAGGGAGGCTTTGATCTGATCTGACCCCCAATCTTGAAAGGGAATTTTGAGCATCGGTCCATCTCTCTCTCTCTCTCTCTCTCTCTCTCTCAATCCATGGACGAATAATTGGCTTCAAAAGGCAATGCCGATCAGGGGAGGCTGGCGGACTGATTGATTCCATCATCTTTGGTTTGATTTTTAAGGATTTTTCGATTTATTTACGTTTTAAACTGATTTTGGGTTCATGAAACGAAGAAGGTTATTTTTAATGGAACAGCCTTTCGGTCGAAGTAACATTAAAGTGGATGATGTTTATCTATCTATTCAATGGAGACTAATTGCATGGTTCAGAATTTTGTTTAGTCGATTGAGACGACTAGTTACATGGTCCGAAGCGAAGTTAATGTACACGTGTTTATTACCTACCAATGGTTGTAATGGTTATTTTACACGCCACTTTCAAATACCACTAGTGAACCCCCCCCCATTCTTCCCATGTACTTTTTGACCCAAACTGATGAAAGCTGAATTGGGTTTTTACCATAATCCAAATAACATTAACTACTATGCTACATACATCTTATAAGTACAGAATGTCAAAATCAATTTATGTAACCCACTTTCCACAAACGCCGTTCCGTTTCAATCAAGCTAAAAAATACCTTCTTTCTCTTGATCCGAGTCACGCCCTAATCGAACAAAGAGCTTCTTCACCTTATTCGATGAACACGTACTGAATAATCAAATCATTCATCAGCAGTTCCTTTTTTTTTTGGGGGGTTTCCTTTTCTGACCTTTGTATAGTCGGGGGGAACTGGAGCAGGCCCAAGTAGGCGTATTTGGAGGAATGAATGACTAATAAGTGTAACATTCCTCTTGTTGCTTGTCCCACGTGCATTTCGGGGGTGTTCTTTTTAGATGTTCTACAAGTTTTGTACACATCCTAAGGAATGGAAGAATTAGAGGGGAAATGTAAGAAAGGAGGTACTCTTTTTTGGGCCAGGCCCATCGACCCAATATACCCACATTCCAGGCCCATTTACCGTAGTTTTTGACTCGTCTCCGATAGCAAAGAGAATGAGATATCAGAGTCCTGGTGTTTCTGTTTATGTCAGCATGTGTATCAGCAGAGTCACCTCTCACCGGGAAATCTGATCTTATGCTCCTCGGGCTTCAACACGGTGGCGTATCTACAGCAAATCTGGTGGTGGATGTTTGTTATTGGTTCCAAACAGAGCGATGCTCGCTCGGATTCCCGCAAGATGGCGGATGTTTCCCCTTTCTTGCATGCTGCTACGGGCATTGTCGTAGGTTATAGCCACCTCGGGAAGCTTGGCGTGTATTAACGTGGTAGATGAGGGTGTGTCTTTACGAACAGTCTCAAACTGGTTGGGATGAAAGTAAGCAGCTGGAGATATTCATTAGCTAAACTGTGTTTCATCCAGGCAATGAAACAAGACCGAGAGGAGAAAGAAAGAAACCACAAATTTACAGGAGGCTCTTCCTATTTTCTGCCTAGCAGACTTCTCAACTTCCCTCTTTCCAGCCGCTCGAGCAGTTTCCTCGCCCCAGGAATGTCCATTTCTGTCAGCTTCTTCAGGTATCCGATCGCCCCATAGGAGATCATCGACTTCTTGCACTTTTTGCTCGACGAAAGATGTCCCAGGCACACGATGGCGTATTTCTTTGCCGTGTTCTGGGGGCTGGGGTCAAGTAGCTGGACCAAGCTGGCCACGCTCTTCTCTTCCCTCTTGACTTCTCTGCGGTTGTGTGGGACGGTCATCAAGCTCGAAATTGCCTGAGCGGCGATCTCTCGACAGCTGCTCGATTTAGACTCGAGAAGTTTTAACAGCAGGGGGATGAGTTCGGTTTCTCCAACCAGTTTCTTCACCTCACTCGAAGTGCAGATCTGGCAAATCGCTGATGCGGCTGCTTGCTGCGCGCCGATCGATCCTGATTTTAGCACGTGGACCATCCGAGGAAGGAAGCCGAGAGAAATGAGAGTTCCGACTGAAATTGATGAGACCAAATTGTGCAATGCCGTGACGGCTGGTTCCTGTGGTAAGGGACCATCAAGGTAAGCCAGCAGGCTCATTACACCATCTTCAAACACGACCATCTTCCTTAAACTTTCACTGCTTGAGGTGAGATTCTGCAAGCACTCGGCAGCGTACTCTTTACTACCCAGCAGGATCCCATCGTCTAGAATATCGATCATCGCTTTAACGATACCTTCCTCAGCAAGAGTTTGCCTAACATCCGGCACAGAGGATAAGTTCTTCAGCGTACCAGCAGCGGCAGCCTGGGAAACAGAATCACCCGTCTGACAAATTTCGATCAATGGCTGAACGCCACTGTGTCCAACAATAGCCCGAGACATCTCCGATGATATGGACAGAGACTGCAAAGAAATGCCAGCCTTTTCCTTTGCTATTGAACTGCCCGACTCTAGAAGCCTTATAAGAGGTGGCAACACTCCTTCACTGACCAGCCATTCATCACAACTCCTGGATTCGGCCAAAGAGCATATTAGGGTCACTGTCTTTTCGCGAATGTGCAGAGACGTAGCTGTGAGAAGCTGCACCAGTGCGAAAATATTGCTGGGATTCAATGCAGCCAAGACGTTCTTTTCATCTTCTCTCAAGATTTCCATCAAATTGTCTAGGGCTCTGTGCTTCGCCTCCAAATGCCCTATTTGAAGCCTCGCAAGCAACTCCCTTATATTCCCATGAACAGATGCCTGAGAGTCAGAAGGGGTATTGGGCACAGGCGCATCCCCTAGCACGCCGGTCTTGATCAAAAGCCCGCAATCGCGCAGGTTCAAATCCAGTTTCCCAATCAAAGAGTCGAGATTGCTCTGCATCCGGAGCTTCCCCTCGTATTTCTCCTTCGAGCATAACTCTGCCAGACTGACCGCTTCCTCCAAACTTTGGCAAACCGCCTGCAACTGCTCCTTGCAAAGGGCGATTCTCGAGAAGCAAGGATGGCTCGACAAGTCAGATAACCGTGACGGGATCAGCTCAAGCTTCGAAACTATGGTCTTCCACCGACAAGGAAAGCTGCCGACTTCCTTTGCCTTTTGCAGCACGACAGGAACCAGATCCTGAGCATGATTCAACCAATCTTCCGAGGTCTTCCCATCGGACACTTCATCCGATACATCTTCTACCATGGTTAAGAATCGGATCTCAACCCAGTGGCTTCGTACGCCAGACAAACAGGCTATTTGCAGCAAGTGAAATCAAATAGCAACCTGAGGAAGCAGAAGCTCAAACAAACCCGATAAGCAGTCAGTCGCGGTCGCAATCATCAAATCGAAACACACAATGAGCGAATCGATCATCTGGGGAAAGAAACAAGGCGATGGTTGGTAAGTCAACATCGAGTAGCCTGAAGAATCTTACATAATGGTCACAGGAAAAGACGACTAGCAGTTAAGAAAACAAAGACGAGACCCACGAGAGGAGTCCTCTTCCTCCCAGATTTTACTTCTTATTCGTTAGACTTTTGAGACAGGGGAAGCTTAAGGCAGAACAAAAGTTTCCACTTTTACAATCAGATTTAACTCCATTCCACACAAGCTTAAAGAGGAGAGAAGTATTGGATCAAACAGAAGGTCCAGTTGTTAAAGATGGGAGTGCGAACGTTATGGAATTCAAGCCAGTCAAATGTATGAGAACGAACTCAAGCAGACCAAAACCCACCCACAAAACAAAAACAAAAAAAAAACAAAATCATTAGGACATCACTGCTGAGCAACGGCTTCAACCACCAACCTTCTTTTTCTTCTTCTTCTTCTTCTTGAACTAGGGAACAACAACGGTGTTCCAGGTCAGGAACAGAGGAAGTAAGAAATTGCTTTGGCAGGAGAGTGTCGTGTGTATGGGGATGTGCTGAAGAAGAAGAAGAAGAAGAAGAAGCAGAAAGCTGTGTTTTTATAAGAGGACATTAAGATAAAAAGGGAGCTTTTCTGAAAAGAAGAAGAAGAAGAAGAGGACAAAGGAGGGGGGGGGGGGGTTTGAAGACGAAGACAGACAGCCACAAACAGCCGGTCTTTTTCAAAAAAGAAAAAAAAAAGCCTTTTCTTTTCCTCACAATCACATCTGTATCTGTCTCTCTCTTTCTTTTCTCACTAGGGTTGTCGGTAATTTAGGAGGGAGGGAGGGTTGGTGTCAGTCGTTGTTGTTGTTCTGTCTCCGTCCTTCCGCTCATCCTCTAAGCACTGAGTCAAAAATGTCCTCTGCTTAAACCAATCCGATCCGATCCAATCCAATCCAATCCGAGTGTTCATAAAGTGAGGTTTCTTCTTTTACCTTCGATTTCCTTACGTTACAGCCTCGTTGTCGATCGCAAACCCATGAAAATAATTATAGTTGTCATTGAATGTGTACGGTGTTGCTTTTGGGTAAAACATTTAAGTTGGACATTAAAAACCAGCGATGTTGACTCTAGAGGAGGGATCGGATCGTTTGGGTTTGTGGGGTGGTGGGGGTGGGGGACCTGACCCTTTCCCCTTTCCTTCTTCCTTTGCAACAAGATGCCGACCCCTGATAATTTAATACCAAATGATGGAGATGCTCCTCCCTATCATCACACACTTGCATTCTCTCGTTTTCCCAAACCCATCCGGGGGGGTGTTGAGTTTTGACTTCCCATGCTTGTTATTACATTATTCCCAAATGATTCACTCATGTAAGAAAAAAAAAAGGGTCTTCTTCTTTTTAATTCGATTTTGAATTCAACCGACTGCCCTTTGTACAAAAGAAAGAAGATCCTGCATTTATTGAAAACCGAAGGAAAAGTCAAACGGGCATTGGGGGTGCAAAAGGAATTGACTTCAAAGGCATTTTTGAAACTCAAAAAAACTGGCCCTCTCTGGCTCCCACCGCACGTGCAGGTATTTGCGGTCAGCTCGGCCCACCCTCTGCCACCAGGCTCTGCTTGTTTGGGAAATCACTGAATGTCAGTCCACCCACCCAGTCCCCCAGCAAGAGCATGTTAGTAGAATGAGAACGGGACAACCATAAGCCTAGGCTCCTTGCGGAGGGAGGAGCTTTACGAGAACCTCTGCGACAGTTTGCGTCCGGCAACCTTTCGGAAGTTGGACTTGGTCTGATGACACTCTCTTACCCTTCCCGGGAATGATTTCTCTCCGTTCGCAATACAAGAGCCATTACGCGGGGTCAGAATGTTTAAGCCGGCTGCAGCTTCACTCAGGTCTTGACCTTGGTGAAATAACAAGATGGTCGGACGGACGAGATAGCAGAGATTGTCTTATCTTAATGGCAAGAACAGCGGCACCTGACATTGATGGGCACATTAGCGAGGGATCCAGTCCCAGGTCCGATTTCCAGAACAATATTGCCATCTCGACGGCCCACCATGCTGACCAAACCGCTCGTTCACGTCATTGTTAAGCATGCGATGATGCAAAGGCAAGCGACCAACCGTGTAGAACGATCAATTAGCGCCAACGAACAAAGCTGAAGAAATGCCAGACGAGTACTTGACCGGCGGATTTTTGAGGGACTCGGCCCTTGGATTTGAGCGATTTGATAGTCGCGTGGTAGTCATAATCATGATTCTGTGCTTTTCATTCATGATTATGAAGTGCTTAAAGTAATCTTCCGTCACGCTTCAATGTGTTCTTTTAAGTATTATGGTGAAACCAAATTAAAATGAACACAACTTCATAACTAGAGTCTTTTTCGCCCTCTAGCTAGTTGATGTTAAGGTCATCGGAATCATCCAGCAACTTCACAAGCTCCTCCATTTCCATCATCCCGTGTTCCATGTCATCGTCACTGCATTCGACCGCATCCTGTGCTTTGGCCTCTGGAGCTGCCCATGACGGTGGTTCAGCTGACAAAACTTCACTCCCAGAAGCAGCAGCCATGTCAAATCCTAGCAGCCAATTCTTCCTGCCATGCTTAATCCCGATACCATCGTTGAATGACTCGGGTGCCCTGTAGTTAGCTGGAAATGGTTCTCTACTAATCTCAGGGCAGACTATGCCGATTTTAGTAACCTCAGCCATCGAAGATGATTGAAACAGCGAAGTGCTGCCAATTCCCTCCGCGGATGAAGGTGCCAGCGGGATAGCAGTGCAGAGAAATGACTCATTCTGTAGGGGTTCTTCTTCACCCTTCCTAAGGAATTGCCTATATTTCTACAAAAGCAGCATTATAAAACTCGGTTAGCGGATGAAAGGTGGAGAATCAGGCGGCCCCGGGAGCAACCGAATTCCCAAAAAATGAGATGTTGCCACTCCAGTGGCATCGAGCATGAAGCTCTTCGCTCACTGCACGGCTCCGTCATTTGATTAGTGGGTACCCAGTGTGCCTTTCTAAAGGGTGTTGGGCATTTTTAGCAAAATCTGAAAGGGATGAAAAGGTCGAAACCTGCAAATGGCTTGAAACGTGTTCCTTCCTAAGTCCAGGAATGTTCATGTGTTGAAGGATCTTCCTTGGATGAGCCTCTGAAAATACTTAAAAATGGTGAGACGAAATTCCGGAGCCACCAAAGACCAGTCGAATGATTGAAGGCTAATACTGCAAAGAACGTTCAGAAAAGGGAAGACTGCCTACTCTCAGGACCAAGAGCCTTAATGGCTTGCAAGAACCTCTCATGCAGCGTTCTCGTCCACGTAACTTTGGGTTTCTTTTGCTTCTCCACCGACGAATCTTCGCCATCTCCCTCTCTGCTCTCCTCCTCCTCCTCTTCGATTGCCCTTTTCCTTCCTCGCAGTTCTCCAGAGCTGGCCTTGGCAGTGGAATCCCCATGGTTACCCTCACCCTGCCTGATATGATCCTTCTTCAATGCCTTTGCTGATGCAGTCACGTCCGGTTTGCTCTTAACCAGCCGTCTGGCCATCCATTCTTCCCTCTTCTTGGCAAGTGCAAACTGCCAAAGATTTTTCACGTCATATTCTGCTATGGGCTTCACAAGATAGAAGTACGCCCCACGGCTAATGGCCTCCAGCATGACGTAGTCGTCTTCGTCGTCGCTCAGTACTTGCACAACACGACAGGATTAACATTTCTAGAAGAATCACGACACAAATTTATCCAATAACATGGCACAGAGACTCACTGACGACTGCCACGTCGAACTTCTGCACCAATTTCTCCAGGGCTTCAAACCGTTCCATTCCAGGGAAATACGCTTCCGCCAGCACGAGATGGACGTCGTTCGATTTGTCCTCTAGGATGGACGCTGCCTCCTCAACACCTCTCGCTGTAATTACTGCAATCACAAAGGAAACAAAAACATGCTGATCCATTCGCACCAGAGCACTCAGCAAGTTTCCGGGAAATCGACTGGGTTTTGATTCCTTTTCACGAGATAATCCCGCATTACCGTAATAACCAAAGCGAAGGAGCTTGGCCTCCGTGACGGCTAGGCATGCTTGATTTATGTCCACGACCAACACATTAACACCAGGGGGGACTATATCAGCGTATAAGGTAGAAAGAGCTCGTCTGGGTCTCTTGTCGTTCCGTCCGGCGATGAACGTGCGGGACATGGCGGTGCTTATCCTAAGTTCAGACAACCTTCGAAAGATGGCTCCTAATTATATGACAGTGATCATTTTAAGGCATTGCCTTTATGGTTTTCTGTATCGGAATGAATATTTATTTGATTGTATCTCTCAACGATTAGATGACGATTCACATGGTAATCATTCCATGCCAGGGAAAGATCGATCCTATCCTCCCATGAGTCATTAAATTACTTCCTCCCTTCTTACGGATATGTTTTTTTTTCCGACAAGATTCTTCAAAACATTTGTAAATTAGACCACGGCATGTCCATCGTTATTCTTGGCCTGAGAAATTTGGTAAATTTGTTTTGTTGTCAAGATACAGAGAATGGGAAATCGACTCTCCTTATTTGCTTTGTATTGCTAACGTATTTCAATCTCTTGATATTTGATCAAGCATTAATACACTCAAAGGAATAGGAGATTTGTCTGCATTTTCGCGAGTCCGATTTCTTTCCTGTTCCTGGCAGTTCCGCGCGGATTCCCGTTACAACTTTCCGTTCATGAGGAGATCTTCGAACAAAGCTCGTTGCGGTCTTGTAATAGTCTGTCCGGCTAGTTGAGTGTTTCTCGAGCTAAAGTCTTATTGGATAGAGTTGAGTCCATTGTGAAGTGGATCAAACCGTTCTTGTGCGTGGGCGAGGCCTTATTCGAGAATAAATTTACAGATGATAGAATATGATTTTCTGTTGGACAAGCAAAGGGAGACATTCAATGGTCTGATTAGTAAAAACCAGAATAACCAGCAACAATTCAAGGATTCCGCTGCCGAGCTATTGGCGCTGATCATGATACAATATCTAGTTGAAGCCGGGGTTGGAGGGTTGCCTAGGAAATAATGGCAGCTGCGGCTTCTCCTCAACTTCCTCAGTGGACAGGGTTGCTATCTGTCTCGAGTCCCATCTGTTTGTCGGACAGAGTTGAACAATCCTGGCAGCCCTGTTATGCCGTCACTCCTCATCCAAGTACCAGGACTGAACGGTGCAGGCAGTTTGTAACTGGATGGAAGTGATCCACCATTGAGCCCCCGAATGTACGTTGGCAATGACTGATTGTAGCAATTTGACTCATATGGCATAGGTGCTGGTGTTCCAATATCTGTGAGTTGGGTCGCCCCAGCCGATGGAGAAGATGATTGGACCAGCCATGGGCCAATTCCACCGATTATCGGCACCACAGTACACGTAGATGGTGATCCCAATAATGGGGAAATTAATCCAGAACCTTCTCCTGCCACGGCCGAAGCTGGTAACAGATGATATGCATCAACAGTCCCCGAATATGCGAAGGATTTGCTCCTTTCAGCGGCTAATTTTTCCACATTTTCAGGTAAATCCTGTACTTCTGCAAGATCGTGTCGTGCCCTTCAGTAAAGTTCGAAAGAATAATTCATTCTACGTACTCAATGAACGTTAAGCTAAGGAACCTGCAAATGGGTAGAGATATGTTCCTTCCATAGCCTCGGAATGTTCATCTGTTGAAGAATCCCCTTGGGATGAGCCCCTGAAAAATCGGAGAGATTCACTGCGAACGTCAGCTGGATATAGAATGCACGTTGAGGGCTAACGATCAAAAGAGATGGCTTACGATCAGGTCTGAGCACTTCCATGGCATTCATGAACCTCTTGTGCAGCTCGAGTGTCCACACAAGTTTCGGCCTCCTTTCTGACGCCTCAGGATCATTCCCATCGCCCTCTTTGTCCTTCTCCTTTTTCCCAACTGTCCTTTTCTTTTCATCCATTTTTCTAGCTTCCGAACTACCCTGGCTTTTCTCTTCCTTCTTCATCAGCACTGCGGCCAATTCTACTCCACTCCTTTCTGATAATCTAGCTGCATACG
Source organism: Melastoma dodecandrum (assembly GCA_029817715.1). Classification (NCBI taxonomy): domain Eukaryota; kingdom Viridiplantae; phylum Streptophyta; class Magnoliopsida; order Myrtales; family Melastomataceae; genus Melastoma; species Melastoma dodecandrum. The sequence goes on from JARUPY010000387.1 coordinate 11,655, forward strand.
CTTCCCTCTTCTTGACCATAGCGAATTGCCACAGCTTCGTCAAGATGATGGTAGAAATGGGATTCACGAGATAGAAGAAGCCCCTCTCTTCAAAGCCTCCAGCATCGCGTCCTTGTCTTCGTCGCCCGTCAAAACTACATGAAAAACAGGTAAGAATCTTAATAGTCGTCTCCGTCATGACAAAAATCGATGTATCCAGAAGGGAACTTACTAACGACGGCTACATCCGACCTTTGTCCCAGTTTGTCTAAGACTTCGAACTTTGCTGCGCCAGGTAAGTGAGCTTCTGCCAGAACAAGGTGGATATCAGTTGATCCATCCTCCACCATCGATGCGGCCTCCACAACTCCTCTAGCAGTGGAAACTGCAAGAACAAGTGCAGGAAGCCGTGTTGATCCATCTTGTAAAACTGAAACGCTATTGGAACTCGTCCTTCGCTGGTGAGCTCTTACCTGTATAACCAAAGCGACACAGTTTGGCCTTGGTAATTTGTTAAACTATATAATATATAATCAAGACTCACATGACAGTTTACCCTTTTAAGTCGAACGGTAAGGTTTCTACATGAAGGCCCAGAACCATATCAAGCATCACCAAACAACTTAAGCTTTTAAGTTAAATGATAATGTTTCTACAGTAATGACTTAGGACACTTCATTGGCGTCCATGACGAGCACATTAACCCCCGCCAGGACAATCTCAGCATATCCAACAGACGGAGCTCATCGCGGCGCGAGGAAAATATCAGGCATGGTTCAATTCCGGCTTGTTCATAGATTCAGACAACCTAAGACAGGTCTTTGTGTCTAATTTATGAGATTGAGGCTTCTCTTCCAGAATTTCTGTATGCTCCCAATTCTTGGTCTAGTTACATCGAGAAATATTATCAATATCATCCCAAATATTGTCCCGTTTGGTAACTCAATCGCTGCCGGTAATCATTCGAATGTTTACAGTTCGAATCATAAATCATTCGAATGGGGATGATAGAATTAATTGCTCAGATATACTTCCCAAAAAGTCAATTAGAAAGTATGGTTTGAATTTTTTATTTTTATTTTTGGGTTATATAGTCTCTTTGCTATTGAGGGTCACGAGATAAACGAACCATGCACACGAAATTCATCCTGGCCACTTTAAAAAGCTTCGGAAGATACATTGATCAAGTTAAGTGCAGCTTCCAGAAATTGTGCCCGGCTTCGAAGCGTCTTCGCAGATCTGGAGACCTGCTTGACATCTGCGAACAGACAGCACTGCTGCCGGGTTCCTTCCATATGCTGTTTTCTCTCATTGATTCCCTGACGACGTCAGCCACATCCCACCGACCGATTTCTGCATACAAATACGACAGCAGCACATACTTCCCCGTGTGTTCTGCAGGCGCTCAGCACTTAGCCCCACATCATGGAATTCGCCTTCATTGGCATCTCCCTTATTATATCAAAAGCCTCTCTAATGCAACCAGTATGGCGCAATAAGTCCAACATACAACTGTAATGCTCGATCTTGGGCTCGACTCCTCATCGAAGCAAACAACGTTCGAGATGTATCGATAAGCCCTGTGTGACTGCATCACGTCTAAACACCGAAGAAGCTCGAGCAGTCACGCTTTGTTTTACCATCTGCTTGAACAACTCGGCACCTAGGAGTTCCTTCCCATTGTAAGCCATCCCCATGGACATGGCATTCCAAGTCGCCTCATTTGGCTCGCTCATGCTCCTGAAGAACTTGAATGCCTTCTCCACGTTCCCGCTGTTGCAGTAAAAATCAATGACATCGTTTCTAGCAGTTTGGAACTCCTTCAGAATCCCTTCCTTTTCTGTACTCCACCCAGGCACAATGGCAACATCGCCCAACTTCGCAAAATCTGGAAATATGCTAACCACGGTCGCCTCATCCATGCTAAACCCTTCTTCTCCCCTAATCCATTGCCTCACTGCACCGACTAGATTTCCCCAAGCAAGATATAACTCAATTCCTAGAGACACCATTCTGATTTTCCATTCCCCTGAAGAAACTCAAACCCGTGTCCACATCCCCCGCCTTCAAAAATCCATTGACGAGTATGTTGCAAACCACCGAAGAATCCCTTCCGTTCATTTCCTTTAACGTCTCTTGCGCGTTGCCCGTTTCCCCGTATGCAGCATAAAGCTCCACTCCACCGATCCACACGGCCTTAAACGACTGACAACCACCAACAGTTACCTGCCAATGAGCACAACCCAAACGTCGGAGGCTGCATTGCAGGACTTGAGCAGGGGAGTAAAGGTGAATTCGTCAGGGAGGATACAGCGGGCTCTCATGACATCATAGAAGGCAAACAAGCCGCAAGCATGTTCGGGATGGAGAGAATGGAATTTGATGAGGGAATTGAAGAGGAGTACGTTTGGGTTGCAGGCAAGGTTGAAGATATGACAAGCATAAGGGATTCCATCGACGTTACAGCTAAAACAGGCGGCGAAACGTGAGAGGATGAGGTTGGAGACGTAGATGCAGTGGCGGAAGAGGAACCGGTGGAGTTGGCGGACGTGGGGACGCGAAGGGCATGGAGATTTGTGGAGGAGATGGAGGAAGAAGCGTTCGGCTTCTTGGTAAGTAAATGGATGACTTTACATTGAGGCGCAGCACGATAGGTAAGAAGCAGTTGTTTCGTCTTGTGGGGTGCAAGCAGCGAGTCACATCTGTTCTTGACTTTGACTGCAGAGGCAGCCAAGGAAGCAAAGCAGCACAGCAGTCGCACTGATGTTGGCGGTGCAGTGGAAGAAACGACAGTCAATGAAATTCTCTTTTTTATTTTGCTTCCTCAAGGACAATCCCATAGACAAGCCTTGTCCGAATTCAGACATCCTTAACTAAACCTGTACGGACCCAGACAAACGTAGTTGTGATGTCGGATGCTGAGCCTGACAATTTTATGACAAATTACAGAGAAACCCAATTGAGCAAACAAAGGGAGACAAGGTAAAAGAAATGTAAAGGCAGAAGTTCTTCGAAAAGGGTAAAAAGAGAGTAAGTCAGATCAGAGAAATTACAGACTCCTATCTCTATAACAGGGCCACAACCTTTCTTACCATAATCTAACCAACAGATATAAAGAGAAAAAAAAAATGTATGTCCAGCCCTATCTGGCTATGAGCTCATGCCATCAACCAGGGCAAAAGTTTAATTTGACATCCCACTAGGAAAAGAAAATCAAAGGTTAAAACAGGTATTCGGAACAAGAACTGTCTCCCCCTCTCTTCGCACTGTCTTAAGCCATGTCTTCCTAAACCACTGGTGAGGGAGGGATAGAAGCTGGATCCAGCACCCAGCAATCCTCTTCGAAATCGGAACCGTCCTCGTGCGATAGCCTTCTCGCCGGAACCTGATGTGATAAGAGAGAGACCTCTTCCTTCCCGAGCCATCTCACCGCATGCCATCCGAACTCTTTCCTCTTGTACACTGTCCTGAACCCGTCCACTTTCTCGAGGTAAGCCAGGCTCAACCCAAACATGTCAATGTATGAGGTTAAGCAGACGACGATGTCATAGCGCTCGTTCTTTAGGCCACCCCCATAGATCGCCCACACCGAATCTTTCTTGGGAAAGATGTCGTACGTTTCCCTAGCAACTTTATCACCATCGACTTCATGTGAGAAAATGCCAAGCAATTCGACAGTAGTCGTGGTTGTCTCCTTGAATCTTCCACATGCTGAACAAGGGGCTGCTGGATCCTGCCCATTCATATCCTGTTTCGCTAACAATTTCAAACCCACGGCGAATGGATTTATGCTCATGACTTCGTCAATCAAACCATACTGCCTTGGCAGACCGAACTCGTCATAGATAGCCCAAACTTGTCCCGTTTTAAAGTTCCTCTCCCCTCTATCCTTATTGAAATTGTAGAAGTCGGAATTTGAGCTCGTTGTGAGCCTCAGACTCCTGCTTTTTGTCACAATAGGCATCTCTATGATAGCTGAGCCAGATTGGTGATCTGGCGGACCAGTTTCGAGAATCTCAGCTCCCAAGTCCTTGTTCCTTTTCAACAGTGCACGTCTCTTGGTTTCATAACACCGGATCCTCTTCGCCCATCTAGTATCGGTCGTCGTCTCCTCAACTTCATCCCCATTCCCCCACGTTCCATGGTCCGCAGTGCCATCCGCGTTTATCGGCACAGTAGCAGTTGCACCCACTTGATCTTCCCCTTCGCCTTTCTCATCCTCGCATTGTTTGCTTTCCAGTAGCACAACCCTCATTTCCCTTTCGTCTTCTTCATTCTCATTTTCTTGATTCGGCTGCTTATCACCCTCATCCTCTTTGTCGCTCATCTTTGCAGTTTCCTTCTCTTCTTCCCCGCATATCGGTTCCTCTTCTTCCTTATCAGTCTCCCCCTTGTCATCCTTCACAGATTCATTTTCATTAACTGAATCTTTCTCATCATTCCGCAGTTCCTTCACCCCATCCTCTCTCATTTGCTCCGCCACCCTCTCATCTTCATTCCCATCTGCTCCATATGCTTGATTCGGTCCCGCTTTCTCCATACCCTTTTCCTTCTCCATCTTCTTCTTCTGGTTGCTAGTTCTTCGTCGGTCTCCACTCAGCTTTTCGATCAGTCTAGATTGCATCTCTGCCAGGGTCATCGCCTCTTCTCCAGATGCATTGCTTTTCTTATACAATACAAGCGCTGATTCTTCAGCCGATTTCACCATGACCCTCAGGCTCCTTCGTCTACTTCCACCCCATTCATTACTACCACTAACAACATCTGCCTTTGGACTCTGATGTACCTCACTGTGCCCCTTATCACTGAATCTGCCAAGCCGCAGTCTATCCTCCTCCGTCAAATATCTTAAACCCATAACAACCACTGTTTTCTTCACCTCCACATCTTTCACATTATGCTTCTTACCTGGTTTCGCCTTCCTCCTCGCATTTCTTGATCGGACTTTAAGCCCACTAACAACATGACTTCTCACCTCCTTTTCATAATTCTTCCGCCCGTCCTCCTCAACGCTATCTTCTGGGTCTGACACCGAGCCACCCGACGTCTCCACCGTCTTCCCCTTCTTAAACCCATACTTTAACTTCAAACCCCAGAACCTTTCCTCCTCTTCCTCCTCCTCATCAGTCTCCAATCCTGCCTTAATCCCCTTATCAGAACCAACACTCGCACGAGTTCCCTCCCTTTTAACCTTCTTGGCTCCAACTACAGTAACTCCCGAATCTGCACCCGTTTGCTTCCCGACCGTGCCACTTTCCCCTGATTTATTAGCACCGCGCCTTCTTTTCCTCACATAGATTATATCCGGAACTTTGGAAACGTCATCGCCACCGTCGTGATCTTCCGGCAAACTGCCAGTTTCCACGGCAATGCCCGGATCCTCCTCGTCCGACTCCATGCTATCCGAATCGACTCCGTCCTCCGCATCAGTGACCCCAACAGCCTTAAAGCTCTTTCCACAGCCAGAACAAACCAACTTCTTCCCCATGTAAGCCTTCTCAAACTCATGCAATTTCCCGCACTCCCCACACCTACTCCAAAACCTGCCCTCACTCCCAAGACCCACATCCCCTCCCACCCCTAAACCTTCCTCCCGCAACCTCACCCTAAGCGAAAGATCGTACCTTTCCTTCTCGTCGCCGTCGGAAAGAACCCTCAGGGCCTCCCCGACGGCCTTGAACGCGTCCTGGCTCACAAAGCTGGGGTTTTTATCAGTTTGGATGGCGAGGGCGAGGGTCTTGTACTGCCTCCGGACGGATTCCACGTCGGAGAAGGGGTCGAGCTGGAGAATCCCATAGTAGTCGGGGGCAGGGGAGGACTCGGCGGCGCGGGAGAGGATCCGGAGGGAAGAGAGGAGGGATTGGATCCCGGGAAGGGAAGGGAATACCCGGAAGGCACGGCAGGCGTACTTGAGGGCGGAGGGGATGTCCCTGGACTTGTATTTGGTCTCGGATAGGGCTTTCAGGAGGAGGGCTTCCTCTTCCCTGTAGTCTCCTCCCCCGTTGCCGTCTCCTTCCATTTTCCTTTCGATGAATCAATCGACGGAGAGGGAATTTGGGGTGGGTGGGGGAGGGCTCTTCTTCCTTCCTCACCGGACAGTTGGTGATGTAAGAGAGTGTACGAGGATGATGTCCGTAACCCAAAAAAGCATGAAGAAACCCGACACAAAGAAATCAAAATCCCCCGGGCTTCCCACCTTCCCTTTTGCTTACCAAAGGGCGAGGAGGAGGAGGTGTCTTCCTTCTTTGTTTTGTGTGTCCTTCTCGTCCCTCTTGCAACGTGGTTTATTAATATTTGGGGCAACTAAAGTTTGGGACTTCTTGGGCTCTCTTCTTGTGCTTTAATGGTGTCGGATGTTTTGGGCTTCTTGTGGTCGACCAATGAAAATTGCGCAACCAAAACGGGAGACAAGTCCATCGGCCGGTCATTCCTCCTTGTTCGCCGGAGGACGTCGGAGTTGCCGGTTTCCGCATGCGGACGCTTTAAATTTGCTTGTATTCGTCTATGCGGTGAGGGTTGCACCTTCCCGCGTTTATTAACGGTCATATTCAAATGTTCGTTATTTTCATGCGTATTAACGGTCATATTTAAATTTTCGTTACGTGTTTAGGCATCCGAAAAACTTAATAACATGCATCCATCCGGATATGTGAAAATGATCTCGAAAGAAGTTAATGGTTCTGCTTCCATTACCGTATGAAATTAATTGTTTTGCGACAATATTTTGTAAGAATGAATAAGAAATGGGATGACTGTATTTCGATTATGAAGGCGGCATGACCTTCCGATCAGTAACTAAAGATCTCATGGTGGTGGGGTTGGTGGGAGTCGGTAAATTCCCAAAAAGGGTATCTAATCTCATATAATAATGATGATTAATTAATTATTCACCTTTAGATGAAATCTAAATATTTGAACATGACTCAAGAGTGAATAAGGGCCGGACAGGAGAGTCGGCCCAGTTTAGTGATATGGGCCATATTGAAATCTCATCAAGCCCGAGTTTGGATGAAGCCCAAATAGGTTAGACCTGGACATGTTAAAAACACAATTTTCGTGTTAAATGCTAAATCACTGAAATTTTAAATCATAACCTAACAAACCATCAACAAAAATTCTTATTAATATATTAATTAGAGAGGATGGATGGCAGCCAACTGTTCCACCTAGCTTTTAACCAAAACATAATCTCTATTACGAATAATCCCATCCCAAATCAACTTCTTTTTCTTACACCAAAAAACCCAAAACCAAACCCTCCTCCTCCTCATCATCATCATCATCGCACTATCATTTGTATGACTCACTTTTGCAATATTATTAAAACCCCCCAATTCCCCATCTTTGGTCAACCCCTTGCTCCAAATTAAATAAAAATCCAAATGCCCCCACCAACTCCTTTGCTTATTCCTCACTACACCTTGAGTTATTATTACTACTACCACTCCCCTCTTTGTCACCTAATAATTAGTTACTCAAACCCATTTCACATCTCATTAGCTGGAATTTGCTCATGTTCTCTTCAAAATTCAATACCCTTTCCTTCATGAATTGACCCAACTCTATAAACGAAATAATAAACCCCAAAAAAGGGAGTGGTTCCGAATGCTGAATTTAGGCCAATCTTCCACCATGTATTATCTTTATGGCAAGTGAGGGAACAACCCACAAAAAAAAGGGAGCTGGCAATAACATCCAACCTTCCACCATCATCATCATCATTCAGGCTCATGCCATTGTTTTACAACTGTAAAAAAAAAAAAATTGTACATTCATCACTTATCCAGCCAGCCAATAGTTGAAATCATTTACCCATTATTCATTAATGATTTAATCACATCCACTTACCATAAAATGATCATTCTTTAGCATTGCCTAATCCCAGAAGCAGCAGCAACACAAGAGACTGAGAGTCTGCACTAATTCTCGAAATTAACACCTCCGGGACACGTGGTTTGACCGAGGGATCGAGGAAGCTGAGTTGTCTGTCCATTGTGTATGATGCGAATTCTTAATATAACTACTTGCATATCGCCACTACTACGCGACCACTCTCGTTTTGAGGAGGAGGAGGATGAGATGAGACGATCCAGTTCTACGTATATAAAACCCAACAATCCAAGTAATAATTGCACGTCCTATGTTGTCTGTGTCACACCTAATGTATGGCGGATGGATTCCTTTTTTTTTCCTTTTTTGTCTCGGTCGATCTTAGTTGTCTCCTCCCGACGTCTAAGCATTTATTTTTATTACAATTGTCAACGGGGGCTGGTAACATGAAACCAAAAAGGATGCATTAAGTTAAGGATGAAATATTCCCATGCTGTATGCAACTACAACATCATCATCATCTTCTTCTTCTTCTTCATACGACCAATACAATACTGTCAAATACTGTCAATTTCCCGAATTGTCTGTGCTCTCGGTGTTCCCCTGTGGTTGAATTACCATATCATGTATCATATGACTAGACGACTACCCCGGTTTGGTCCAAAACTGATGATATTATCGTCCGATAAATGATAACATAATAATAAAGAAAAACGTGTGATTCCCGAAAAGGGATATCTTCTCATCATAATCAAGAATCAATTCACCCCCGAGTTGTTCGAACAAGACTAAAATCCCCCCGTTTCTCGAAAATTCCAATCTTTGGCCAGCTGTTATTTATGATCACCGATTATTTTTGTGTAGAAAGCAAATTTTGGTAGAGGAGGGTGTGGGGCCGGCCAGCCCTTTTTCAAAGTTTTGGAGTCTCTTCTTCTTCTTCTTCTTCCTCGTCTTCGTACGTGTTATATAAAGGCGGAACGCCAACCAACACGCGCGCTGTAATAACAGCCTAGGAAAGAATTGAGTTCATCAAGTTCGAGATGGGCGATCTTCCTACTCCTTCTTCGTCCGGTTACAGATGCTACGAGTATCTCTTCCTCTTCCTATTGGCGGTCCTGTTCCTCTGCCAGCCCTCTGATGTGCTCGCCTTCAAGGACATCAACACCCTCTCCTTCGGCGACGGGTTCAAGCCTTTATTCGGAGATGGAAATCTCGTCCGTCCTGACGACGGGAACGCCCGCATCCTCCTCGACCGCTTCACCGGTACGTTCCTCTCCATCTTCCGGCCACGGCTGATTTTGAGTTTATCTTTAGATGGAGCAGTCGACGGATTAGTTACTGGGTTACGATGATTTTCCCGCAGGTTCTGGATTCATTACCTCGGACATGTACGAGCACGGATTCTTCAGCGCTAAGATCAAGCTGCCGTCCGCTTACACGGCCGGTGTCGTGGTCGCCTTCTACGTAAGTTGAATATACCATACTTTTCCATTGGTTTGAGTTTGACCCAGTGCGAGAGAGCAACCCCAACGCGTGAATCCCGCCGCAAATCACATGCTCACACGACCACCCCTTAACAATCATCTGCTTGTTAAAGTAGTCGATGACGAATTTAATATTTTGATGATGTTTTGGCCCCACGCAGATGTCGAACGGGGACGTGTTCCCGAGGACGCACGACGAGCTCGACATAGAGTTCCTGGGGAACGTAAGAGGGAAGCCGTGGAGGTTCCAGACGAACGTTTACGGCAACGGGAGCGTACACCGCGGCCGCGAGGAGCGTTACACCCTGTGGTTCGATCCCACCAAGGATTTCCATCGTTACAGCATACTTTGGACACCCAACACCATCATGTCCGTGAGATCCCCCCCCCCCCCATCTCCTTCTCCACACAAACACGCTTTTTGCCTTTTACGCCATCTTTTTCATTACATCAGTTATGTTGCAAAGAAAATGAAAACTGCCGTGTGTGCGTGTGTCGAAGAGTCGATTCGACGTCTGTAGTTGCCGATTAAGACTTGGTTTATTAGGGTGAGATCACACTCACGCGTCTTCTAGACTATCACACGAATAGTAATTGAATGAATGACGATTCCTCGCCCTTTGGATTTTAAGGTCGTGGTCTGACTTTGCCTTGTAATTCATACATTGATTTTCATCGACTTCATCTTCCGAACCTCGTAAACGTACGCCTTTTCGATTATTGTATTCTTATTTATTATGGTGGGCGCAGATTTTACGTGGATGAAGTCCCTATCCGAGAAGTGGTTCGTAGCGATGCCATGGGCGGGGACTACCCGTCGAAGCCCATGTCCCTCTACGCCACCATATGGGATGCGTCCGACTGGGCTACCAGCGGCGGCAAGTATAAGGTTAACTACAAGTACGCGCCGTTCGTAGCCGAGTTCAAGGATTTCGTACTCGACGGCTGCAAGGCCGACCCCATCCGGGAGTCCCCGTCGGAGAACTGCGACCAGAGGGCAGCCGAGGTCGAGTCGAAGGACTATTCCGTCCTCACGGAAGGCCGCCGCCGATCCATGCGACGGTTCCGCGAGACCTACATGTACTACTCGTACTGCTACGACACGTTGAGGTACCCCGAGCCGCCACCGGAGTGCATGAACGTGCCCACTGAGAGGGTGAGGATGGACGTCACTGGGCGGGTGAAGTTCGGGGGGAGCCGCAAGCGCCGTCCGAGGAGAAAGGGACAGTACGCGGTGGGATCGGGGTCGGACAATAACCAATTCGACCGGTGACTACGTTGTCGGACTCCTCGCGGGGGATGTAAATGGTCATTTTTTGGGTTCTCTTATTATTATTATTATTTGTTATTAACGCAATAAGTAGGAGTCATTCATTATCTATAGCCCATAAGTCGGGCGATATATTTAATCAAATTGGATGGACATTTGTGGCTAACTATGTGGACGTGACATGGGAAGGAGGGTGGATAAGAGCCGTGTCGATCAACTTGATGACGTTGATTCGGAATCCCAAAAAACAATTTAAAAAAGGGGGGAACGGAGCCAAAAGATACGTCGTATTTGGATGTGGCATTATTACAAGCTTATCTTCTTACAGCTAATCCAGCAAAAGTAAAAGTGGACAGGGAGGGACCACTTCCAACCTTATTCGTAAATAAACATCGATCCTCTCGAATTAATTTAATTGCTTACCTTCTTTGGTAAACATTTTTTTTTACGTGGAAATGGGTTTGGTCTGAAAAGCTAGAGGCATTCGTTGCTTTGCCTCGAAAAAAGCGAGATGTAAAAAATTTGAATAACGCCAAGAACAACCCGACGGATTGATTACCTTCACTGGGAACCCCTTTTTAACTGAGGCGAGTTGTCAATGAACTTTAGGCTTTTGTCCGAAGAGTGTACTGAAACTTAAACACCTGCTTCGGACACTGGTTCATGGTACGGAGTGGTTCGATTCTGGTCGCAATAAAAGAACATAGGGCGCGGGGAATGGATCTCCGGGCACAAATTCTGGGGAATGATCCCATTCCATTGCAATTGAATGACCGAGTGACACGAACTAGCTGCATCAACGTCTGCGGGACCTAGAATCGATTGAGGTTGTCGGATCGAATGAACAAGTTTATCGAGGATAAGGAGAGCATCGTTAATACAACTGATTCAAGAGCAGCTCTAAGACGCTACTAAAGTCAGAACGATGCTCCGGGACCTGACACGGAGTAGGGGAGTGGAGATTGCTATGAGACCGGACCAGGCGTAGCCGATAGTAGGAGTCCTCCCTCTCTTCCCCATCAGTTCCATTACACGCCGCCCATCAGTTTGCTCCACTGGGTTATGACGCTGTATATTGTAGAAATAATGCTGGCAAATGACCTTTTGTAGACCCCTGGAACACAACAGCGGGAGCAGCGCTCTTTCCACCGATCAATCACCCATAATTGCTCGTTTCACCACCACTTCCCAGGCACGATACCCGACCACTTGATCATGAGCAATGCACAGGGTCACGGTGACGGCCAAGAGGCAAGTCAGGAAGGTGACATTCAGCGACTTCACTTCACGGTGAACTGACCCGAGATGAGCAATTGAACGGGAAGGAAACAGTAAATGACAAGGATATGCATCCTAACATATACTCTTAACATTAATTCTCCAATAGTAGTCAGTCAGAACCTTCCACTCAATCGATTTGCCAGTTGATTTTTTCTCCTCATCAGTTAATTTAAAAAGATATAGGTGCAATGTAAACCTTCCAAGCAATTTAACCAACCAAAACCGTACAAAGATGTTGTGTAGCCAGTTTAAACTTATCCCCGATGTCCACAATAAGTATAAAGCTAGGTATCCTCGAGAACCTTTAAACATCGAAGGTTAAAAGGAATAAGGGATGATGCCGAGCTGCCGGGCACATATGAAGTTGGGATGAAGTCTCCCGTTGGTGTTGATTTTTTAACCAAGGAAATTCATGATCACTAGATGCAGTACCAAGTTGCAGAGCACAAAATCCGCAAATGCACGTTCTGGCGCCAAATCCTGCAAACCACAGGAAAGAAGCTTCAGACTACCGAAAGCACACATGAGAGAGAAGAGGATGAAGTGCCCAATCAGAAGTGCTGTTGAGGGAAACTGGACAAGTAGGTGAAGGATCTCACCTTGAATTCTTTGTTGTCCTTGTTCAACTGGATACGGAGGCAAACTGTCGGCAATGAAAGGGGGTAGCCTTGAGGCGAAGAACATATGATGGAATTTCAAGAAAGACAGGTAACAATGCTCGCTTACCTGCAAGCACAGCTGTGCCAACACATGAAAGAACACCAGACAGGAAGGAGTTGAAAGGAAATGATCCCACCAGAGCCATGTAAACAACCTGTTGGAAGGGGAAATTGGCGGGAACAAAAATCAAAGGGAAAAGCCATAACTGAGCAAACACATGTCCATTTGTTTAATGTATCTGTTCAAAGAATCATTCTTTTAGGGCATCACTACCCTTAACACCTATGAACTGCTTTTACGACAGACCCATCCATAGAAAACCATGGGCATCAAAGCAAAATGATACTAGAACACCAACAATTGCAGCATTGTCAATTTGATAAAAAAAACCCGAGTCCAAGTTCCGGCAATTATTACAATCACCTCAGCGCCAATGCCAAAAGAAGATCTTTTTTCTGTCTAGCTGTAGACATCACTGAATAGTAAGGGAAAACCCATTGGAAAATTCATAGGGAACAATTTGTTAACCAAATACCATTGCTCCGGGTAACCAAAAGCTGGAGGGACAACAACATCATCGCCGATGCACATACAAACTAGATTGATGTTCATAGAGTCAAAGCTATCAAATCAAAAGGAGGGAAATTTTGGCCAGAGATGCATGAAAATAGATCCATATGACATTACATTTCACACACAAGGACCTCGAGTCAATCTAATCTCAATAATCACACCCAACCACTAATAGCCATCGATACCCAGACAATCCCATTGCATTATCCCCTCAAAACAAAGACCACCAGGAATCAAGCAACAGACCAACAGCCCCGACACCTCACCTGAATCAAGGCAGTGGAGACAGCAAACGCCACGTACAAATCGATGATCTGCAAATTTTGGACGAACAAAGACCCGGATCAGTTCACCCGCCCCCAGAATCGAGCACTTAAAAACAAATTTAAACCTTGAGGTTCTTTGGGGTGGCGGCGTAAGCCGAACGGAGGGATCGGAGAAGGGCTTGGGCGTCTTCCCCCGTCGATCTCGCCATCTTCGCTGAGCCGAATGCAACAACAGTTTCTGCTTGGGAACTTGGGTGCCTTCCCTTCCCTTCCCTTCCCAGTAGGGTCAAGTCAACCAGACGGACGAAGCGATGAGCCGGACCAGTGAGTTGGGTCGCCACCAGTGGGCTGGTACGGGCCGAACTCCGAAACCTTTGAACGGGCCTTGGAATCCGGAGCCAACCCAAGTTATGGCCGAAATCAAGGCGTTTTCTGTCGGACAAAATACGGAAAGAGTTCAAATGGCGGTGAATCTCAGGGTCTGGTCGTGCGGGAAATTGGCGCAGACAGGCAGTTTGCCTGCGCTGCTAGAAGGCGACAACCCGAGTGGCTTGAGTGCAAGCTCGGGAGTCGGACGGAACCCAAAACTTTCAACTTCCCTTCCTCCTTCTTTCAATATATGTCGGAACCCAAAACCAATTTCTATGTGACGACGCCGCCATCTCCTGGCCACTATCTCCGTCCGCCCGGGATTCTTTTCCTTGTCGCCTCAGCTCCTTTCCGGACCGCCTGAAAGCTCGCGGTTCTGGTTCCTTCAGGTTCAGATTGAATTCCGCTTCTCTTATGGATTGCTATCTTTGGTTAAGAACAGAAAGCGTTTGTTGGATGGTTTTGTTTTGATGGCTCCGAGAAGCAGTCGTCCGGTGCTTCTAGTGCAATACGTGATCCTTCACTAGTTTTACGGAACCTGCGGAAAGATCGTTCCCGGTTTGGTGATGTGATCCCCCCCAGGGGGGATTGGGAGGGGGAAGGATAATCGTTTATAGTTGCTGCGTGAGTCTGGTCATTTCGGGCTAACTCAATGGCAAGCCTGATGGTTCCTGTGTTGTTCCTTGATTCGTTAACAAAAATAGTTGGGTTTGGTTATTTTGCAACTCTGATTTCTTAGAACTGCAAACTCGTGATGGAAGAAATTGTGATGGGTTTCCCTGCAAAATCATTTAGCTAGTAAGGTGAAGTCCAGGATGATCAGGTCAGGAGAGTAAGCTTTATGCAATTCATTTAGATGGCAGGCATAGGGATTGCCAGAGGACGTTCTTGAATTGTGGGAGTGATATTAGGTAATTAACTTGGCCTCTGATAGGGTCACTTCACAAGTTTGAACTTATTTATAATTTTAAGATGTGAACTCGGTAAGGAGTGGGCACTGCCTTGCTGATTTGCTTATTAAACTCTGCAGTTTAATCACATGGACTGTAAATGTCTTTTGAGTTTACATGTTGAGCTACTGCATTGTTTACTTCACTTTCCCCAGCAAACTGTCAAGTCCTAGAGTATAACGTTGCTTCTTTTAAGTGTCAGAGCAATTGTTATTTACGAAATCTGAGATCATATAGGTTTATCGCCATTGAGATGCTTTTGTCCCTTTTTGCTTGATCAGTTGATGATTATGAATCATTTCAAACTTAGAAAAATAATATACGGCAACAAGTAGTGTAGAGGTACTGGCTAGCTGTTATGCTGCTGCAGTCAGCCATCACAAGTTTAGAACAACAAGATTTCATACACTCCCTCAAAAAGAATATTGTTTACATGTCGCCATGTGTTCCGATAAATGCTGTCAGCATGATGCTTGTTCTGGGCTGAATGGCTTGTTTTTTACTATTTGCTATCAGCCAAATGGAATCTTCTGACATTGTCTCTAAATTTTGGCAGGTTTTACATGTTTAGAATAAATAAATTGTAGCTATGCAGAAGCATGTTGGTGCTCCTAGTGATGTTGAGGTTGATGTTGAGACAGAAAGGGTCTGAACCTTACCCAACACGTCCATTCTGTTTAAACGTGATTAACTTAAGTTTCTGTATCTCATAGGCAGTCGTAATCAAAGGACTGATTTTTATTCATAGATTGTGGTGCAATGGTTTGTGGGTTCTGCCATCTGCAAAGCTGCTGTATCCAAGGGCATAGAGGTCGTCAGCCTAAATAGGTAGTTTGTTTTTAATTACTATTGATGTGTGAACCCATATCATGCTAATTGATGTTATTTTCAGTCATTTGCTTATTCTTCAAGAGGACCTGGTAACCTTATACCTCGGAAGGCTGTTTATCATAAACCATTCTTTAATTTATACCGCAGGTCAGGACATCCATCTTATCCAGGTTCTTGGGTGGATCAAGTTACAGGGGTGACACACGTTTCTCGCTTTTGCTAAGTTCTCCTAGTAATCTCCATGGGGGCCTCTTCTCTATTTGTTATGTTGTTCAGATCGGCATAACAAGCTATCTGGCTGGCCTACTGCTAATATAACTCCCTTGAAGGCCTTGATGAAATGATGAATATTGCAAGACTTCTTCAATTGATTAGGCAACTAGGGGCATTAGCCCGTGAACCAGATGCTAATTGATAAATATGGAAAAGTCCTCATAAGACAATATAATGGGATCTCAATGCATAAATTGGTTTCCAGAATATCCTGTCATACAAATGATTGAATAGATATGAAGATTGTGGGTGGAACATGCACTCTTTAACTTGAGAAACTGTTTGTAAGACTATTCTCAATGCAGGAGATGTATTCTATGCAAACTGGGATGAAGAGTTTCTGGTTGGGGCTACTGCTGTTGTTTTGACAATTGGTGGCTTTGGAAGTGAGGAACAGATGCAGAGAATTAATAAAGCGGCGAACGCCGCTGCTGTGACGGCTGCAAAAGAATATGGTATGATCTGAAGACTGCATTTCATTTTTTTTTTTGACGAAGATGCAGAGAGGCGTAGTTTAAAGTTTGATCCTGTTGGCAATTCAGTGGCCGGCCAGCCTCAGATTAGTTATTAAATCAGCCCATTTCAACCATAGCATATAGTCACTCTTGGTTTTGTTAATTCACTCGGTTTAGCGAGTTTCCACAGGAATCTTCTGTGTTGGATTGGTTTTTTCTGTGGCTCTAGAGGTTGGAATACTTTCGGCGATTATTTCGAGAAGATGTTTGATACCATTCACTGGTAGCTTGGTTTGTTAGTTTTTTTTCTAAGTCAAGAAGGCTGTAGCTGCTTAGATGAAATTGCCAAGGGTGTTCCTGAGAAAATAACTTGAATCTTACTCTTAAGGAATTCATGCAATAAGTCGAAGTTTCTATGTCTTAAATGGGAAGATGCCCGAACAGACCAAACGTTCGGCTGTTTGTATTGATTGAGGGGAGATATATTGTCTTCTGGTAGGAAAGTGCTACTGGCATTTCCTTGTAGATTGCTTCAATGTCCATGACTTGGACAAAAAACTTGCAGGTGCGAATTAATAATGATTCTGACTGGCAATTATCTTGACTTTGCGCAGGTTTGTCTTGGTCTCTATGCCTGATTACAATTCACCACGGTTTGCTTTTTCTTCTGGATATTTTACTGGGAAAAGGAAAGCTGAATACGAAGTTCTTTCCAGCTACGAAAACTCAGGTATATGAGCGCAAGCCTGAGGAGATAATTGTCACAGTCGACCTCTCTATGTGTTAAGAGAAGAGACTGCCTAGATTCTTTAGTTAACTCATCTGCATTCAGTTCTGTAAGTCCTTATTTGTTACTCGGGTCGTCTCGAGACCTGGTAAAGGGAGAGTAGACGGCCTGATGGAGAGAATCCTGCAGTCTTCGGGAAGCTTAGCTTCACAGAGCCTTTGAGCTTTCTTCCGGCTAGTGCAGGTCTTGTTGCATTGACAGCCATAAATGCCTGTGATGGACGATGAATTTTCCTCCATCGAACAAATCAAGGAAGCTGCGGCGAAAGTGAATGGGGACCGACCGCACTTCACGGCAAACGTTGAATAAAAAGCATCTTTTTAAAAAGAATAAATATAATGGCAACGGCCACATCATGTTTGGTACGTGTCGGCATCACGCGTGATAGTTTTAAAAATGCAACTTCTTGCAGCGCAAGTTTTGACCGAAATAATGAAGACTTTTTCATTTTGGCTATTTCGTATGTCCAAACGACGTCATTGTTTATCGCAACTTTTTCTTTTCTTCTTTTAATAGAACAAACATTTTCAATTAATAAAGTAGGCTCAATTATTTATCGGTCTGGGGTAGCCGCTTAATCCGTTTCACATCAAGTTTGTCGTATCCAACTAGACTTTTAAAAAACGGAGTTCAAATTCCTTAAAATAAATTTGACATCCTAAAAAATTTAATAAAATATACGTTTATGGTCTCAACGTTCACGTAACTTTTTATTTTATAATTATTTTAATTTTATATAATTTTATCACCAACTTTTATTTTTAATTAATTTTTAGTCAATTTTTGATTTTTTTAGCGAAAGCTAAATAAATCCTTAATATAGTCTCATTCGTGTCTTATAATAGTAGAGTTATAATATTTCATTTATTTGTCTAATAATACACTTTACCCGTAATAGTGGTCTCTCAATAGATCATCTCGCCTCATTAATTTTACATATTTTTAACAGCATCAGTAATAGTTATCTAACTTCTATTCCAACTCATTTGATATGATCATTGAAATTTTAAAATAAAATAACATATAAGAGGTTTAACTGCGTGTGTTCGGCTTTTACGCGATAAAATTTAAGATTAAACAAAATTATAAAAGTTAGTGACAAAATTATATAACAAAATAAAATAATATCCGGACCATAAATGCGAGCAATACCACTACCTACTTGACAGGACAGTACCGGTTTGGAAGAGATGATGGGAGTCGGAGTTCATAAAAATGAAAAATACTTCGAAGATGAACATGTTCCCGTGGAGGAATTTTCCATAAGTAAAATAGGAAATTCTTGATTCATGTAAAAGGGAAAATCTTTTGTGACAAAACAAAAAATTCCACTGTAATAAATTAATATTTTACCTAAAAATTTCTTAAAAACAATTATCTTAAAATACAAAATATTTTTACTTATTTAAGGAATAGAGCAGGTTTCGCATCCTGCATCTTTTCTTTCTTCAGATCTGGGCCTATGCTTATGAGAGGTGTTTCTGGGATTTCTCCAATCACTACCGGCATTCTCCACGCTGATATGTTCCACATCTTCCGCGCTGGTTTTTGATTTCATCTGTTTTGCTTTTGATTCTGCAGATGAAATTTGAAGGTTGACTTGGGTATTCAATTAGACATATTCCACGATTAGAACCACTAATATGTGCAGATTTCCTATTGCGCGGATTATCTTTCACAGGTTACTAATTCTGCTTGTGTTTTTTTTTTCATTTATAAGAATTCTGGGTCTTATTTTTGTTGTTTGCCCTAATCTGTTCAGAATTGCAGACCCGAGGCTGGCTTGTGATATAATTATGTAAGAGGCACATACCCATAAGTTACTTTGTTTTTTTTTTTTCAAAATCAGAAGATTCATTTGCCTATGAATCTTTGTCAGGTGGACTTCCCAGGAAGATTTGCTACTGACTGGATTCTGTGAGATCAATTGAAGGCATAGTTTTTGTGTGCTTTAGATCTCTTTTTAGTTTCTGCTTGAAAACATCTATAGTTATAGATCCAGTGCTGGTTGACAAAAATGCAAGGAAATATCGTAAGGGTATTGGCTAGGGACAGTAACCGTGGGGCGCTCAGGCTTAAGCGAAAGCTAGCAGCTTCCGATGTTGCTAGCTTGTCCTTCCCTTGCCGGAGAAGGAAATTAAATGGATGTGGTGATTTTCAAGACTCTTTCTGTCCATTCCAACGGACTATTGGAAGGTACTATTTGAATTTTAAGAAAAGCAAGATACCACGACGCGTATTGTTTAATGAGAACAGCCAGTGGATAGACTTTCCGCAGACTGTGGTTGCTGTTGTTCAAGATGAATTCCGCATGAAGAAGGCTGCTTTTGAGGTTCATCTTGGTGGGGTTCATTATCTACTAGATTTCCTGCATATGTGTCAAGTAGACATGGAAACAGATTCACTACGACCCATTGCTTGGATTGACGAAGCTGGTGACCCTTTTTTCCCTGAAATGTCTTCAAATGAGAAATGCAATCATCTTTATGCAGAAAATGAAGATCTCATGTCCCATGAGTTGAAGCTTATGATTGAAGTAGACCTGACAGGAATCTACAACAGTAGGGGGGAATGTAGTGGAGAGTCCGATACCCCCAACAAGATGAACCCAAAAAGTGCTATTAACAACAAAGTACTTGATGCTCAACTCCACAAAACTCTGGCATTCACATCACTGGACTTCGACACCGTACAAAAGATGCTGGAGCCTGTCAGTGGTCTCGAATTAGTTGGTTTTCATGCATGCGCAGGTCCTGGGATGCAGGATCAGCTTGAAATATTTCTGAAACAGGTTGAAATCACAAAGAAGTATCGAGGGAATGCGAATGTTCGTTATGCTTGGCTTGCTACCTCGGAAAAGGCGATCTCAACTTTGACAACAAGTGGCATTAGGTTTTATGAATTGCCAACCATGAAGCCCATTTTTGGATCTGGCATTCAGCTTGCAGATGTCAATTCTTCTAACATCAGGTTATATTTTATGAGTAGATTACTGGGGCAAATTTACAAACTCTATTTGTTTTTTTTTGGTGCAGCATTGTACAAGTATCGAAATTTTTGTTGAATATGGTTACTCTTTTGATACACTATCTTATCTTTCTTATCTTCATTTTCATTTGGACCAACATATATTCCTCATTTGATATTGAATATCTTGTTTTGCAAGAAGTATCTTCAGCTTTTTAAGTTCTAATTTGAGATGTTTATCTTTTGTTTCGCGGCGTATTAAAAGGGCATGTTTGTGCGCAGTGCACACTTTTCTGATGTTGACGAAAAAGGTATTCGGCATACGCTGTTGTGCCGCGTAATTTTGGGAAATATGGAGCTTGTCAAAGTGGGATCAACTCAGGACCATCCGAGCAGTGAGGAGTTTGATAGTGGCGTAGATGACCCTCGAAATCCTACACGCTATGTCGTTTGGACCATGAATATGGCCACTCACATTCTCCCAGAATGTGTTGTTAGTTTCAAGATCCCAAGTAGTATGGAAGGTGATAAATTAATCCATTGGAGTTCTAAATCTTGCAAAATGGTTTCATATACATTTAATTTTATCTCGGTGCATGGAGTTCAACTTCTCAATTTCAATCATTCAATTGATTATATTTTTTCGTCATTTTAAAAGCGACATCACATTTTGGCCAGGTCTTGTTTATCAGCTCAACACCACACCTGACATTCGAATTTGTTGAGTTGGCTATTCATGTCTGCCATTGCTACTTTTGTTTGTGCTTTTTTTTTTTTCTAATTTATTAGCATTTTTTGTGGTTGATGCAGGGAATATCAATGGAAATCAGCTCCTCGTTACTGTAGCAGGTGCCAGTGGAAAAGGAACTAAGGTTGATGTGCAAATGGACGCATCCGCCACCCATTCTGTGAGCTTCACATATGCACCAAATGTCTTGTATTGGATTCTATCGGATGTGAAAGTTTATGATTAAAATTGCTATTTGTGACGTTGAGTCTGGGAAGATGGGGAAAAGGAATGTTGGCGTCTAGATTTTATGTTGTTGTTCCTTACGCCCCTGTTGCTCAACTTAAGCATGTCAATCCTTTTCTCATTAATACATTTTTTTTTTTTATGCAGGGGCATAGTAGTAACCATGTTTTTGAAAATTCAGTTACTAAGCATAAAGGTTCTACTATGAGATCAGGTGATCCAAAGGCACCCGGATCTCCTTGGATACCGTTTCCCATGCTGCTAGAGGCGATCTCTAACCAAATCAATCCAAAACACATGGATCAAATCAATAATCAATACGCTTCATTTAAGGTATTCTTTCGAGAGAGTGATTTTTTGTATTATTATTTTGGCGTCATGCTTCACCATGCTTATTTCAGGACCGACAAATATCACGTGATGACTTTGTCAAAAATCTGAGAAGTTTAGCTGGTGATCCTTTGCTGAGATCTACAATAACCAGTCTCCAATGCGAGGTATACCAGTGATATCAGTATTTCAGCTGCATGGGAGTGCTTGGGTATTGGGATCTGCACAATTGACATTTATAGTATCTGACTAAATGAACGTTAAGGTGTTCAAAGCCTGATTTGGCTGGAATGTTTGGTTGGTCCTTTGAGAATATTGGAGTGCAGGACACTCTAAGCGGACTATAGCAGGACATATGGTCAATGTACCTGGGCATGACCTTGTGAATTGGTGGACCTCATTAACCGAGATTTCCTTCATCCAGTGGCTAGTTATATGATATGAGCTGCTGCAACCGTAAGAAAAGAAAATAAATAAATAAATAATAAAGTCAGAGCACTTGAGGTAACACAAGGTTTCATATACGGAATTTGTAGACATGGCCAATTCCATCAACATGGCCATGCACATTATTTAGTATCATAAGGATTATCCTTTAGACGAGTGAAAAGATGTTGACTTACTGTTATGCATCCTTTTGGCAAAACTATGCTGCATTCTGCTCTATCAGATGAACTTCAGCTGAGAGTTGAAAATATAGGAGGGCAGGAATGATGCAACGTTAAGTCAAAGTAGGCTGGCCTGAAATCAAGAGTTGGCTTGATGCAAGGAATCCGGATTACTTCTCTTCTTGGAATGTTCTGGCTGTTTGAAATTCAAGTATTAGTGTAGCTTAATTTGAATCTGTGGATGACTTTGCAGGTGCCAGGATGGCAAGGTAAAAGAACTGGAAGGAAACGCTAGTATGTGGTGTTGTAAGAGGGTCAGCTACCTCTTGCGTTTTTCGCGGGGTATTTGTGGCCCCACAAAAAATGTGTCGACAATAAGCACATCGTGCTTTCCTGAAGCCTCTTTTGATGTCCTCCTAGAGCGTTCCGAAAAGCTTATAGATGCCTGCTATATGTACCACGCGGGGTAACCCTCGGGTGCTTCCAGAACTTAAACTCAAACTTTCTTATGTCAGTGGTTTGTTTGGTGCTACGTTACGTTGGTGTGGAGAAATAAAATCCAGTGGACAAGTTGAATGGGAGATCGGGGTGAATTGCCCGTGTCTTTTTCCATTTGCCTACCATTCTAACCTGCAAATCATCGGCAAAAGCAGGGCAGGCGTTCCACGCCTCCTGTTATGTCAAAGATGTCGGGCCTTTGTCGAAAACAAGTGCCCTAGACCTTGTTCACACTACATCCCATTTCATAATTTTGGAACTGGGGTTTGATGTCAGCTTCGAACACGGCCCATGTCTGAATGGCCTACTTGGGCTCGTGACCCAGAAACTTACTAGCTGTAATAACACAGTCCCAGATCAAGAAGAAGAAGAACAGATCGCTGAAGTGGGGGAATCTCCCCATTTCCTTCCTAAGTTTGGACAAGCAACTAGAATTCATGAGCCGGCTTGGCTGAAGATTCTGTCCTTCCCTCTTCCCTCTGGGACAAGAACGGGGGCGGGGGGGGGGGGGGGGGGGGGGGGGGGGGAGTGATCATTTTCCTGCTTTTTATACGATTATAGAAAAAGGATTAACCCAAAACACACAAAAAAAAGGAAAACGCTGCAAAGAATTTACTGGGAAAATCTTTTATTTTCTCTTTTTTGGCAGCAGCAAGTGAGCTGTCAGATCAGAACAGGACACACTGCAGCAGCCTCCCCTCATCTGTCGCTGTCAACATCCCCCCCCCCCCCCCTCTTTCCTGCAATAAAACCGAAATTTACTCAATTCTGATCACGTGGAGATGCCATTTGCTGTTGATATCAAAGGTAAAAGAAAAGGGTTTGGGCGGGGGTCCCACAAGGATTGAATGATGGGATAATGATGATTAAATAATTCTTCTCTCTGACATGCAACCCACCTCCCCCCCCCCCCCCCCCACCACTCCTCTCCAGTGCCAAGAAGAGTTTCCGTCGGTGGATTTTTCCTTCTCTCTGGATTTTTTTTTGGTTATTTGTTGCAGTGCAGTTGCTGTGGCCCCTCTGAATCCTCCCTCCACACTCTTTCTCCAACTCCTGCATGCATGCAAAGCCCGCAGCAGTCAAAGCACCTCCGTTCCGGACAAACAATGATAAAAGAACCAAAGTGAGTAGTGTGCGTCTTAAGAGTCCTTTTCTCGTGTTGTTGGGTCGTGTCCACTGTTATTACCGAACTGAAACCTCTGCCGCGTGCTGGCGATAACATCTAAAAATTAACCCACTTCGTGCATTTCTCATATCCTCTCTATGTTTTTCTTTAACTTTCTGTTCAAAGTCTAGAGGGGGGAGGGAAGAAGACAGTGACCGACAGAGGTGTTCATTTAATGACTGAGATATCGTCCTCTTTCCTTATCTCCTCTCTCTTTAAATATTTTAGTACAAAGGGACAACTTTCACGTTACTTTTGGGTTGGGACTACACCCACCGTGCATTATGCTTTTGTAATAATCGGACACACACTTGAGATTTTCCCAAAGTGATAATGATATGACCCACCACCATCTCGGTTATTGTTGTTGTTGTTGTTGCTGCTTCTTGTAGCAAAGTTGAGTCTTGGCGAACTCGTCTGCCTTTGGATTAACAAACACATGGATGCAGGTTTTGAAGAAGTTCCACACGCCACAATGCGAATTAAATCTTCCAAATGAAATGACCCGAATGGATGAAGGGTCCAAAAGGTGTC
The DNA here is from genome assembly GCA_029817715.1 of Melastoma dodecandrum. Lineage (NCBI taxonomy): Eukaryota > Viridiplantae > Streptophyta > Magnoliopsida > Myrtales > Melastomataceae > Melastoma > Melastoma dodecandrum. The sequence goes on from JARUPY010000387.1 coordinate 35,738, forward strand.
TGCTGTTTTGATTGTCCACCGCCCAAATTTGATCTCCAACCACCCCAATCCACGAACGGGACCATGGGTTTTCATGACCCTCCTCGAGACGTGTCTGAATGGTCATCGCCCGAATTGTCCAACACCAAATGAAAACTGATCCACACACACCCACATATATATACACATGCATGTGTAACATACTGTTATGTACCATGATGGTATCGTACATTATTCTTCAAATATTCTATATCTTCATCTTCCTTTCATGTTGGGTCGTTTTCTCCTTTTGGCGACAGCTTTCTTTCTTTCGTCCTTGTTTTAACCCTTGTCTCCTTTCCTTTTTATTCGAGCAGTGCAGGAGGGGGGGTCGGACGGAGACGTCGTGGTCGGTCGTAGTTTTCTTCATCTTCCCAATGTGAACTCGAGGTTTGGTCTCGGAGGGCTGATCGACTCGGATGATGACGATGACGACAAGGATGGGGATAATACCTTTTTATGGATCACCAACGTGTTTGGATCATAAACCCCCTGCCAAAAAAGCAAACCAACGGTTTTAAGGTAGTAAGCAAATAGATAGGTGTTGGTTTGCTTACTCCATTCCCAAAATACCTGTACGGATGATCCTCCCTCGCTCCTTGGCTTGAGTTTCATGTGCAACCAGCAACGATGATCATCCCTGTTTCAGAAAGCCATCTAAGAGTAAGACATTTGTTGTTGCAAATCTTTCCTTTTTGTGATGACATACTTCACTGATTTGAACGAAAAATCTACCTTTATTCATATATTTTATCCCCACCTCTATAGAAAAGTGAAGATACATGCAATTCCGAACAAAACTATTAGGAAGAGATATATGCAGTCCCCTCAGCCTCAGCCTCAGCCTCTCTTAATCTAATCAACTGTGCCCCACTAAATCCACAAGAGGAAAAACGATTATCTGATTATTATTTCAGTTCCATCACCTGGAGGGGTTTTCCCATTCTTGACCTTCTCCTCGGCGGTTCGATTCCAGGTCTCCCCGGCCGTAGTTGTCTCCCGGATTGGGATTGTCGAATACTTCCGAGAAGGATCGTCCTGTCCGGGGGAGAATTTCATAGCAGCGGGTATGACTAAAGATCGTGAGAGGTTGTAAGTAATCGCATGAAAAAGGTGGGTGGGGGGGGGGGGGGAAGGAAACAAAAAGGGCTGGCTTATTACCAGGAGAGACAACTGCGGCTCTGACATCGGTGGTCTTCACAGTTCTGTACATCTGCAACACATATACAAATTTGCCTCTAGGGGTTCGTCAAGTGTGCATAATTCCAAAGGGACACAGAGACAACACTCTCATCTCGTGTCATTATTTTACATAATTAGTTTTGAAATAAAAAACGCTTGAACTTGAAGAAACCCCATGCTTTAGTTAGCTAATTTCTTGTTTATTATTCCAACTCAAATCATGATTAGTATTTTTAGAATACAAAAATGTACTCGAACAATGTGACTCATATTTAGGTTTGTTTTAATGTTTCCTGTCGTTATTTAGGGGGGGTAATAGTTAAGAACGGGGACTAACCACAACAAAGAGAAAAGGAAAATCAAGGAACAGGAGGAGGATAACCTGGAGATGAGATTTTACATGGGACAGTGTGAGATCCTTGACATCCATTAGCTCCAGCACCGACTTTGGTGTTGCTCCTGTTTAATATTGTAAACAAAACAAACAAAACCTTTTTAACATAATTCATCTCTTTCTTTTTTTGTTTTGAGGTCTTCCCAGTTACAAGGGTTTGTAGTTTTTAGATCATAATCAGGAGGAGGAGGAGGAGGAGGAGGAGGAATTCGGATAGAAAAATCCAACTCCACGATGAACCATTAGCATGAACAAGAGTTGGTTATGACCGAGTGAGTGAGCACGTTAGAGGGAGGGAACTGACTTCTGTGACCACCGAGCAGCTCGACCGCATTGACGAACCGGGAGTGAAGGGCGGAGGTCCATCGCATCCGAGGCGCCCTCGCTCCACGTCTCGCGAGGACCCTCCCGGGCAACAGGAGCCTCAGACGAGTATCGGAGCCGCGTGAACACTGGCAAAAAGTCATAGAACTGGAGCTCGTGCAGGTGTTGGGATGGAGGCAACAAGGGGGCAAATTAGGGCTCCCGAAACCAGGAGCACCTCTGGTGTAGCCGACCCCTGATTGGCCATGGAGCAGGCCGCATCGCTGAAGGTGATAACCAGGGAATAGTCCTTGCGTTTGATGATGGTAGCATGGAGCTGGGTCCTCATCTACTGACCGAGGCGGGAAGGATGTCGACAAGTCGGCGCCGTCTCGGGGAGTCGTGGAAGGCCAAGAGGAGGTAGAAGTAGGATTTGGGTAGGGAGGGATGATGAGGGGTTGGGAATCAGGAAGTGATGGGAAGAGCTCCATAGTTGAGGGAAAAGACATATGAGGGAGGGAGGGTTTCAAACTATAGTTTCCCCTTATCCTCTATTGTCTTCTACCTTGGAACAGATATTGAGAAATGGGATCAAATCAACAGAAGTGCCATTCTTTCTTTATTTTTTGGTGGTTGGGGTGTGGTCAGGGGACTGATTTTGGGTTTGGGAGGGAGGAGACAAATGATAAACAGTCGTTTTAGGGTTGCCCTGGACATGCGGCCCCCCCTCAATTTCAGTTGAGCCCAAATTTTCGTATCACCCCGACAAGGGCCCAAGCAGCAATTCATTGAATTGCAATTTGCAGCAACCAACAAGAAGAACAACGACAGAACACCTTTCCTTTTCCCATTAAACAGAGGAGGAAGACAGAAGCAGCAAGGTAAGAAGAACGCGTCGAAACAAAATAAATGAGGTTAACTAAAACCAACCGTCGGTCGCTGTACTGGATTTTCCCCCCTCTTTCTATTTGTAACATAAACAAAAAAGGAGTAGGAGGAGGAGGAGAAGAAGAAGACACTATCAATCAATCAGCTTGATATTAGAATTTGCAGCTATTACCCCCTCCCCCCTTCAAGAATAGCCAGCCAATTGGGTGCACGCCCTGCTTTCTTTCCTTTTTTTTTCCAAGGCCTGCACAAAGAATGATCATAATGAAATCCCTACAATGTGAGGTTAAAAATCCTTGCTTCCCCTCCCTCGGTGTCGTTAGAATCTCCCCGACGAAGAGATGTTAGCTTATGTCAGGCTCTAGGATTTGCAACCCCCTCCTTTCTTTACACTGATCTAAACTTCACTTCATCTGATCTAGCTTTCCCTGGATGTGGCGGGGGACACCTGAGTTTAATCCGCTTAGGGTCTCTCCCTGGAGGCCCAAGTTCTCTCCCCGTCTTTCCCAACCCTTGTCGGTATCTCTCTTCAGTTTGATATTCACTTCTGCGTGCTGCTTCCCCGCTACCCGGCTTCCTAAATCTAATGGAGATTACAGCTGACCCATTTAGGTGCTTGTCCCTCGTATCAGTTTGTGAATGCCCCCATCCACTGTTTTCAACCTTTGACTCGGCGGACCTGGAAGGCATCGCATGGCGACTGGATGACGGCTCTTTCTTCCGCCGTACTGCATCCTGCATCTGCAACCACAATGATCCCGGTTATACTCAAGTTCCAATACCATGAACACAATGCTAACCCATGTAATTGCGACAGGTATAATCAACAAATCCTCTGTCAAAAACGTTTAAGTATCGGTCATCTACCAAGAAAAAACAAGTATCTCTCAATTTCTCCAGAATGAAAACACAAAACGGACAAAATTTAATCAGAAGACAATATCAAATCTGCCGAATTTCCTCATCAACTTAGATCTCTTAAGTTGGAGTCAGATTTCTAATTCTTTCTTATAATAAACAAACTTCCATCGGAAACCAACCCCAACTTCAGTATAAGTCATACCAGACAAGAAAAATGCTGTACGAATTGAATCCAAGTATTGAACGGTTTATTGTTTGCACGGCAACGGGAAAGAAGGCCTCACTCCACCATTTCATGACATTACCTCCTTCTCCAAATCGTTAGATGATGCAGTTTCATCAACCACCCACTTAGATGTCTTCAAGGATGTCCGTCGCTTAACTACAAACACCTCGCCCTCAGAATCTTCATCACATGAATCTGCTCTTAGTTGTCTATCCAAGCCCTCACCGGTGATCCGATCACTGGTTGGCCCATCAACCGACATGGAACATACAGAAGATTCCACTGAATGGCGTGATGGATATTCAAATAGCTTTGTCCTATTGCTAACCTGCTTGATTGAATCACAATCTCCTACATTCTGCATAACAAAATGAGACATGAGATTTAACAGGTTCAACATGAAAACGGCAGTCATAAATAAGCAGAAACTATGGCATAAACCTTACATTACTAGAGGGACGAAAATTTCTAGCCGCCAAAGAACTTGAAGAAGTTAAACCAGTACTTTCACGCTCCTCTGTAAGAGAACATCTCATTCCATTACTCGGAGGCTGCCTGTTAGAACAGCTAGTCTTCTGAAATGGGTGGTATGCCTTTGCAGCTACTCTATGAGGCTTGACCGGTATGTCGCAATAAGGACAATAAGCAAAACCATCAGCATCTTCTGACGCATGCAATACGGTCACCTTTTCGCAACTTTCTTCCTCCACACAAAGCAATTCAGCCACCTGCTCTTCCTGCTCAAATTTCTTGGCTGCGGTTTCCAGCTCTAAAATATCATCTCTCACGAAAAGGCTGTATGTTCCCCCACATGAAGATTCAAGTGTTTTGACATCTGCAGAAAAAACAGCATCGAGGAATTAGCACCAATCAGGGGTCAAAAAATCAAGGAAGAGGCAAAAGTAGCCAAATCATTACTGTGGCGGAGGCAAACAGGATGTGAGTAACAGGAGCAGTTCAGGTAAGCTACAGAGCAGTCTCGTTTGCAAAGGCTACAAAGAATACCACCAGGTGCAGGAAACACAGTACCACATGCCCCTGATGTCAATATGCACCAGCGAGCACGATGCTGGAACCGCATGAGTCTTGAAAAAGATATCTTTACACAAAGATGAGAAGCTAAGTCTTCAGCTGAGCAGTCAAGTTCTTCAAGTTCTGGACTAGTGTAAAGCAGCATTGCTTCTTTGCACAAGAGCTCTTCATGAGGTAGGAAAGGCACTCTATTGAGAAGTGCATAACGCTTGCTGGCAATGGCACCAAGAGGGAACCAATCAGCCAGGGCAAAGTTTACTGCCTCTCCACAATTGAAGCCTACATGAATTCAGAAAATTTGTTGGCATCTCAAAACCACCAGGCAGAGTACGCCAGGAAAGAATAGAAGCAGACATAGAGCATACCATGACTAAATCCAGCATGATATGCACGAGGAAATGTAACAACAAATTCCCCCGGTTTCTGAGTGGCTTTAAAGACAGGCACCTGATGTTCCAACAAAATATTTGGAGGAAATAAAGTTGTTTTCCCCAAAAGCAAGTCGAAAACTCCATCTTCACCAGTCTCAGATAGTATGTCGTTGGAATAAACATGCTCCCTTGCAACCTTTTCAAAATGGGAAGCTGCATGCCCAGGAATACCATACCATGTCTTGAATGCCCCACAATGATGATAGTTGATACTGCAATTGATCAGCGCAATTTATCCTCAGAGGAACAGTATAGAAGTAAACCAAGAAAAAAGGATCAATAGACAAGCAGAGCAATTCGAAGCAGATCATAACTACATACCTATACAAGTAATGATCTTCGACATGCCAAGCAAACATGCTAAACAGCATGCCAATGTATAACATGGGTTCAGTCACTCCCTGAAATAAGTAATTTAGACGACAATGTTTAAGATAAAGGAACAATTGATCAGTTGCAATTTAATCTTCTCCAAAGATTCACGAGAGATACCGGAATCACATTCTCCAGCAGACGCAAAGTTGACTTGGGTAATCTGGACAGATTCTAATCACAAAGATTTTACTCAAATTTAGAATTCACAAGATCAGAAAATAAGTAAATAAGCAACAGTAAATCAAACGCAGCTACAAATACAAAGCCATACAGGGCAGGCAGCCAATACATTGTCAAACTACAAGGAAGTGACCAAAAGAGCGCCTACAGAAAGGGTGGAGCCATAGGATGTATTAAAATACCTTCAAGTTCGAGTTACTGCTTCCCAGTGGATCAGTGGGTGAAGAAGAAAAGGCACTGCCATCGACATCACAGGCGTACTCAACATAGTCCATCATTCCGTGACCAATCTCTTTCCAGAATTGTTTTTCCATGAAAGTGGCTGGCAGACTCCCAACACTCTGATATCGACGAGCAAAGGTCTTGTTGGCCATCTTCTCAAAATCACGAAAACTATAATTTCTGCAAATGCAAACACAAACTCAATAAGCAGCCAACATATAGAGAGAAAGCATTGGGCACAAAAGCTTTCATTACATTGAATTCACCTTCCGCTCATGAAAAAAGTGACCTTGTCATCCGAATTCCATTCTGCAAGGCGAAGGGGCTGTACTCTGGTTGTGAATTTGAATCCTGTTTTCTCTTGCATCAACACCACACCCGCAGGAACAGCAGCACTTAAAGGTGAAACGATCTTGCATATACCTATTAAAATAGCAGCTTCAGCAAACAACAGTTTACTTGAAATTTGGAGAAGATTTCCCTCCATTCAATAATGTTCAACCGACCAGAGATACAACAATGATATGAATGAAAAGAACTAATAAATTCCCAATGCTACTGAAGAATCTTTACTCCAGGTAACAATCTAAGAAAAGGAATATGTGGATATAAAACTTCATTGGCTAGGACTGCAACATCATATACCACCAGTGATTGTTTTCCCAAGTCTACAATCCTGAGACTCATGATCGAGACGAATGGTGCCAATACTTGATTCAAGCTCACCAAGTGCTTCAGGACAACAATGATAGTGACATGTTCATTATGCATGCAAGGCCTAAGTATCAAAATGTGTCATCAAATAACTAATGTTCTAGGCAGTTTCCTTAACGAGCCACTGAAACGACCACCTACATCCAACAAGAGTACTCAAATGACAAAAGAAACTTGCCATATTTTGAAGCTTCCGGAGCTATCTTCTGCAAGTAAACCAAAGGATCTTCGAACTGTTCTTTCGATGGATAGTAAACAGGACACTCTGGGATTGAGTCAGTCCAATCAAAGTCATTCAGATTAAACTTCTCCACAGATCTCTTTTGTACGAAATCATTCTTAGATGAAGAAGAACCATTAAGTGCGACTAGAGAGTCATCATTCTTGTGTATTCTCACACCACATGAACCTGAACTTCTCAATGCATCTCCTCCGCTACGATTCTTCAACCCAACAATGCCATAAGTCTCCTTCACTTGCTCAGCTTTCATTCTCTGAAGTCTTTTACGCTTTAGAATCTCCAGTCCATTTCGGACCTCTTTCGGCAAACAAACCCTTCCCTCCACCTGTCAAAATTAGCAAATCAGCAACCTAAATTGACACAAGGCCTGACAAATAAATGTAACAGCGGCAAGGCTCACGAGAATGCTATCCTTCTGAAGACTAAACAATTTGGAAAGATGTACCGATGCCACCATGTAGTATAGAGAAGAATGATACATATCATCATATCATTTCATGCATACAACATAATAAATCCTAGAAAAGTTATCATTGATGTAACAAAACTGTGAACAATCATTAGATTATTTCTGGGAACCATAATCAAATCAAGGCCAACTCTGTGGCCAAGAAGGTCCAAGGGAATATGGCATATCATCACTGTTGTGTCCAAAAAGATTAAATTGTCGGGGATTCACGATTGTTCTGTATGTAACTACATGGAAAGGCCCCTGATTTAGGAAACCTAACTAGCCTGATCCCACCATGCATTCACACCATATGGATCCTGGAACCACTACAAACCCTCGATCACAAGGCCTACCTCCTGTTCCAGGATGATCAGAAAAGTCAAACAACTCGGTCACTACCTACTACATGGGCAAACCGTAATATTCTTCCCAAAGCTTTCTGACAAATTCAAACTCATCACGGCTTTGGACCACCGAAAGGTCGTAAAGAGGAATACCGTCTTCTAACCTTGTCAATAACAAGAATTCTATGAAAAAAGATCGGCAGGACACCAAGATTTAAGAAATTTCGAAACCCACCAATCCGAAATCCCACACGCTAAAATCATCAACTAGCCTTATCCATTTTTCGATTTTTTCTAGAGCAATTTCTTAATTCCTACAAATTCCTATAATGAAAAAGGATGGATACGGTAATTATCCAAAGAAGTTTACAGGGAGTCAAAGCCTAACCCTCATTGGCTAACTGCAGCAGACAAACCATACCCAGACCGTCCCTGAAAGGGGTAAGTAAAAGGAAAAGGCATCTGTTCAAGAAGAAAATTATGAAATTCGAAAAAAAAAAGAATTTATTAATAATATAATGAACAACTGTACACCGACCGATTCATAACACCTCAAAAGGTCCTCCAGATCACGAAGCGGAAATCAAACAAGAAATTAACCAGACAACAACATTGAAGAAAACATATTAAAAAATTCAAAAGAAAAAAAAAAGAGGAATATCAACTGGAGAATCCAAAACAGCCCTTCACCTAACGCCACCCGGTGAATCTCACCAAACAAAGAAACAAACAAATTCACATCAACAATTTCCCCCGCTAAATCTGAGGAAGAAACAAACCGAAATCGCAACCCCGCGTACCATCTCATCACGGTGCCTCTCCTTACACGCCTCCGTCTTCGGAAAACAAACCCTAGAATCACAACGCGGCGAGAAGCAGCACCAATTCACCCTCCGGAAGGATTCACTTCGCCCACATTCTCACAAAACGCCTCGTCGACCCCTCCTAGAGACGCAGCCCCGAGATCCGGTCTCTGTTCCTCAACAAACTGGAGAAACAGGGGAGGACCACCAGCCTCGAAGGCGATACGAGCGAAGGTACCAGATTCCGGCAACGCGGGGGACGGGCTTCGCCGTGGAAGGACGTCCGCCGGCGAGGACTCGACGGAAAGAAGAAGAAGAAGAAAAGAATATCGAAACAGAAAATATTCAATGGGAATGGAAAAAAAGGAGGGAGAGAACAGTTAAGAGAGAGAAAGTGGGTTGGGGAGGGGGGGGAACCGGAAAAGAGGGGTAGATGGATAATTTGGTTTCTTTATACCAGACGGAGGGAAGGAGGGAAATTAAATATTTAGGTTCCCTTTGTTAAAAATAATATATCAGCAATAAAAAAAATGAATTAAATTGAATTGAACATCGAAGGGAGGGAGGGAGGATGTGGTGGTTGTTAGGTTCGTTCAACCAAAACGCCTTTGCCTTTGCCGGCCAAAACCGCGTTTCCGTGCCACCCTCGCCGTTTCTCGTGAAGATGGTGAAATGACGGTTCTATTCCACCCAGTGGATTAGGCGCCGGTTCTTTGGATCACGGGATCCACGCGCCGGGATTTATTTCCTGGGCGGGGGAGGGGGCGCACTCTGGGGGCAGTATGGTAAAATCAGGATTGGACGGTGTTATGTGAAAGGGTGGAAGGGGGGACCCACTCCGACCCACAGCGAATTTTGACATCTTGACCGTCCAGCCACTGGGGGGTCGTTGATCGGTTCAACGGCTTGTGATTGACCCCGTCCCCCGAAAATGGAGGAGGGGAACAACTAATTGGAAACCGGCAACCGGCAACCCACACGGACCCAAACCCATGATGACGTGTCATTCAATTGATGCACTCAATATCTCTTTCTCCCCTAAAAAGGACAACGGACCGGAGACCCTTTGGTCGTAACAATGTTCGATCCGATTAGTAGGAAGGGGTTGGGGGGAGCGCCAAACCGAGGAGGGACTTTGGCACACCCCAAAAAGAATTCCAGCGATTGGATTGGAGGGGTGGATGGGATGGAGTCACGTGGCGTTACTCTAGTACCGATAAATCCCTTCCTCCCTACGACGCGTGGTGTCGTCACCCCCCCCAAAAAAAAAACTGGCTTGACTAGACACGTGGCGGCGACGTGCCAGAGGGTATTACAGTGGGCGCACTCCCCCCGGTTCTTATAACCCCCGGTCCCCTTCTTTTGATAGTTTCCAACGGCGGCGGCGGCGGCGGCTCTTCACACGAGTCAACTCCTCTCGGCTTCGTCTACTACGCTGGCGCCGCAATTTAACCTCGTTTCTTTCCTTATATGCATTTTTGTTGTCCTTCAAAATTAAGGATGTAAATTAATGGATTCGGGGGGGTTTTCTCCCACACGGTTGACTTGGTTGAATTGAATCCGACGTGGGTGGAAGAATCGAGGTTAGTGAGAAAGTGCAAAGAAACTCTCTCCCCCCCCCCCCCAGTTTTTGCCCTCGGCTTGGGTTTTGTTTTAATTAATTTATTATTATCAAGTACCGGGGAACGCGTAGGTGTTTCTGGAAACCCATTTCCTCCTGGTTTCTTACCACATGACAAAATGGTAATTTGAACACGAAAACCTGGATGGGATGTTTCATTTTGCTTTTTGTTATTATTATTGCTGTTGTTTTTACTATTTTCTTATTACATTATTTTGTTTTCTGGTGGGGGATACTGTTGCTTTAATGGATTGGACCCTCGCCTTGGAAATCTAAAAAGAAAAATGGGATTGTCCCATGAGAAGCAGCAGCATGGTTCGTTTTAGTATATATATGATCATACATGGGGGGTTGTGATTGGACTATTTCTTTATATAGAAATAATATATAATTTTATGAATATCTAAAAATTAGGTATATCTCTATCAAAATAAACTATATCCAGAAATGCCACTTTGAGTATGCGAAATCAATGGTCAATTATCTCCCATTATGATATATACCATGCACACTTAGAAAATGGAACAACACTAAGAGTATATCTAAGCGTATATGGTATATAATTTGTCAATTACCACAACCAGGTATTATTACCCATAGGTTGTCGCCTCTTTTTAGGGCAATTCATCTTTATTCCTTTTTTTATTTCCACGAGGTCCAAGTCATAGGTAGTTGGTACAATTTTCATGTTCTTTCTGCTTCAGTAGGGAAAATTTTAGATAATAAGATTCTTAAACGGATTTATGGATAAACTCCCAAGGCATTTCTAGTTCAAACTACAATAGCTCGTTCCCCTTCGCCCGTAAGTTAGCGTGTTTCGACCTTCGCTTAAGACCCCAACACGTTGTCGTCGTTAATTGGACGTTGAGTATCACTTAAAAGGTAACATGTTTTAATCCATCCTGACGAAGGACGTGAATACTACTTTCGCCTAAGAAAAAGTAACGGGTTTTAATCCATCTATGCGAAGAGCGTGTGTATTATTTTCGTCGAAAAAGAGAGTAGCGTCTTTTAAATCATCCACGCGAAGTACATGTTACTGTTTAAAAACACGTGGCATTAAATTAAGAAAGTTATCGGGATACGACTAAGACTTCTCCGAGATAATGTAGTGGGGGCACGATCAAAAATAGATATATAAATTTACCACCTTATTATTATTCGGGGGCACGACCCCGAATAAACTATAAAACGTTGGGCAGTCAAATGGTAGTTGGGGGAATAAAAAGGGTTGTTTTGGGTTTCCCATGAAAAAAAGTCATTGGAGATCGTAAATTAATGAGCACTGCTGATGGGAACGGGTAAGACCTAGACCTCCTTCGTTCTTTCTTTCTTTCTCTAAGCTCGACAACATGACAAAATCATTGAGGTCGATGCAATAAGATTTTCTTGTTGTCTATGCACATTTGTTATGTCTTGGCCTCATCGGGCATGGTCTGCTCTATAATGGAAAAAAAAATACTCATCGGGTGGGGGAGGCAGTCAATCATTAATAATGCATGGGACTACTACCTAATAATCATCGCGTTACATGACCGACTTTTAAGTCCTACGTAACTAAAAAATTGGTTAACTCCCTACTGACCGCATGTTTTATTTTCGAAATCGTAGCCGAAATGTAATGGATCCGTATATTCACACGCAAAGAATACACGGGAAAATATAAAATGTATGTCATTTTACCCTTTAAAGCACATTTTGAGTGGGCGAAATCGGTGTCCCCCCGAGATCAACGCCAGTGTTGAATATAAAGCTCCAGTCGGCCTCCGTTTGGTAAGGCAAGTGGGCAAAGTAAAGGAACAGTGACTGCTGATGAAGGGAGAACCTGAATTTGACCGGTAGATGCATTCGTTTTCTAGTTCGTTTATTCGACGGAGAGAGGGGGGATTCGCACATATAAGTGAAGAAATATATTTCACGTAAATAAATTAGTAGTTGGTACTTTGGTAGGAACAATCGCCACACGGTACAAGGTATAATCATTTCCAATTCATTGGAGACCGAAGAAGAAATAGATGCATGCAGGTGAAATAATAAATTCCCATCATATTTTCCTCAAACTACATCCCAAACCCTTATCCTCATTCCCTCGTCTTATAACAAAAGGCAAGCTAATAATGTGCCCACCCACCCACCACCAGCTCCACATCAATGATTGGTTTGGGGTGTTATGCGACCTCTCAACTTATGTTTAATTTAGATGGAGAGGTTAGGGGAGGGGAGAGGGGCATGCTTTGGTATTAACAAAAAAGCTCATCAACTTGGGACTCAAAAATATATAATAATCACATTTGACCCTTCGGACATTACTTAAGCCACTGTCCGACGCCTCCTCACTTTGCAAGCCTTGCTTTGCTCACTCCATCGATGCTTGCTTTCGGATTCCCAATAGTTAGTTCAACTAAATGATTGCTAGTCCTAAGCTGTCATAATTGAAAGCTTTATTCGTTTAAGTAATCGGATCTCTTAAGCAAGTCTCCCTCTTTCTTTCTTTGTCTGTCGTGATTAATAACAACTATTAAGATCCCATTTGCTAAAAAAAGGCTGGGAGTTTAATATTTAATTTATAAATATCCGGCACGATACCAAACCAACCAACCATCTCTTGGTTCCCAACTAAAAACAAAAGAGCACTTCTACTTTGGTTGAATGTTTGTTCTTAGTTAGCTTTAGGTGCGAACTTTCTTTGCAGCCCCAAACTCACCCTTCGTTGTCTCGCGTCTTAAATTAATACCCCCTTAATTATTCAGTGCTAAAAAAAGCCCGACAAATGGACTAATTAGCAGAAAACCAGGGGAAATTACTAGTGTTTGGCTTTTCTTTTATCTCCCTCGCAAAAACAATATTCGAAAGGGTAAGTCCCTTAGCTTCCCTTTTGTGTTTTCCTCTTAGGTGCTTTTGCTTTTCGGAATGAAACTTGGGGTGAAATGAAATCTACGGCGAAATAGAATGAAATAAACGTTCCTTTCTATAGAAAAGGAAGAGACCGAAGGTAATTTGGACCGAAATAAAATACCATTTTAACTCATTTTGGCTCAAACACAAGAATAAGAATAAATTATCACTCGTGAAACCAAAAATACTAATAATCTTTTACTGCCAGTTGGAGGCTCTGAATGCCACAAAGAGGATTTGATTATACAGATAAAACATTCGGCACCCCCCATGTCGGCAAAAACACGCATGTTCCTATTCAGACAAAAGTCATGGGAAGGGAGGATTGGGGGGGTTCCGCACAAAAACACGAATGATGATGGTTCCCATCATCCCATTGGCTAAAACCTACCAAAACCCTACTTTTCTACGAGATGGGCTGCTTTACTTTCTCGCTAATATTCTTTCAGTATAATTATAAACTGATTAGTTTGATTAATTTGACACGTGGGTTTTACCGACATCCTTTTACTTTCTATTGGTCGAACTAACGTACACCGACCCATTACGGGCTTAATTTTTCTTTTTCTTTTTTTTTTCTTTTTAGGGGGGTGGAACCAACCCCAATGTGAATTCAACTTACAAGAACCTATAACATGAGACAAAACAATATTCTCCAATCCCATTGGAAAGGAAGGGCAAATGAATCTTCCCTTTTTATGGAGCTTTCGAGGCTCGAAGAAGAAGAAGCCAGTCACACACATACACGTGTGAGGGTTTCGAGTCATTATCCCCTTTAGAAAATGACAATATATTTAACGATGTCTGGCCAGTGAGAAAACAAGGGAGGGAGCCCCACCCCAACCCAGCATACGTGAACTGAAGGTGATATTCGGACACGGCGAAGATATAGGACAGCGATGGTTAGGGCTTTCCTTGAATGTTCGAACGAAGATATAGGACAGCGATGGTTAGGCTTTCCTTGAATGTTCGAACGGGGAAGACCGACGACTTCACCGCAGACAGCTGATTGAAATCCCCACGTCATGTTTGAACAGGTCGTAAAAGAAGCAGTTCAGTCCAAAGACGACTCACCGGAAAAAAGATTAGGTCGTCCGATTGATGCCTAATGACGTTTCGTCATCACGTGACCAAGGAACAATATCAGAGAGACGGGAGGGATGGCTTTTGGTTTTTTCCTAAATGTTCACTAAGTCATGCAAATAATATGGGCCGCTCGAATTTGTTATCCTGTCGGAGCCCGCTTTAGTTTGGGCTTATTTCGAGCCCAAATTAGTGCTCGGCCCAAAGTTGATTTACCCACCGTTTTCAAGGACCCAAAACTGGTGACAAAGCAAAAAAACGACAAGCAGAAGAAGGCCGGACGGACACCACAACACAAGGGGAGACCGCCAGCGCCATACGAGGTTGTCGTCAAATCGTGGGGAACGCATAAAATGTCCCTCCTCCTCACGCCCCCATCTCCTCTCCTCGCCCGGAAACCATCCGCCGTCTTCTCTGCCGCGGGGACGCCCGACCGCTGCCCTCGGTCAATCTCTTTCTTCCCGGCGGACACTTGCTCCAGGAGAAGGATAATCGGAAGGACAACCGGCTTCCCGTCGATTTCTCCCTTGAAGTTCTCTTCCTCGCCTAAAATCACCGACGAGTGGGGGGAAGAGGAGGAAGCCTCCGAGGCAGCGGTCTCCGAGGCAGCGGTCTCCGAGCCAGACCCTCCAAAGGAAGATGTGGACGACGAGTGGGGGGCTGCTACCGTTGGCGAGGGGAATGGGACTGCTACCGTTGGCGAGGGGAATGGGACTGCTTCGTCAGCGAGTGCAACCGTTGAAGAGAAGGAGGAGGAGGAGGTGAAGGGAGGTTTGTCGGAGTTGGAGGAGCTGAAGAGGTGCCTGGTGGATACCGTTTATGGGTCGGAGTTGGGTTTCAGGGCTAGCGGGGAGGTTAGGGCCGAGGTTCTGGAGCTGGTTAACCAGTTGGAGGCGAAGAACCCTACCTCGGAGCCTGTTCAGAGTCCCGAACTTCTGGATGGGAATTGGGTTTTGGTGTAAGCTTCTCTCTGGTGGATTACGCTTGCTCTGATTTGATGCTTCTTGTTGCTGGTTGATTGATAGGTTCTTTGCCTCATCCTGTGGAATTTTGATTTAGTTTGTTGCCAGGCCTAGCCAGTCAGTGGTAGTGGAGTGGATGGATTTGGCCGATAAGTCATCTGTTAGGAACGGGACCTTGTTTATTTCATATGGCATTCCTGCTGAACTTGCTTGTCTGCACGATTACTTTAATTAAGAGGAGGAATGATTTGGTCTCAACAAAATTCTGGCAAAGGCTTAGGGCGTTGTGGCTTAGAATCTAGTTTTTAAATTATTCTATGACTCGGCTTAAATTATTTGCCAGACATTCAGGCTGCTAACACTAGCAAACACTACAGTCATTCGGAGGGTTGGTGGCGCGTAACTAGTTTTTTTATCTGTGAAATGCCTTGGATTTCCTGATAATCTTCCATCCAAGTATTGGAATAAGCTTTTTATTAGCGAAATTCCTTGGTCTGAGTCTTCATTCTTGTGTAATAACTCTTCATTCTTTATCTCTGTTCCTTTTTTGTTTGTAGTCTGTGATATGTTTTCTTTGCTCATAATCAGGTATACGGCCTTCTCGGAGCTGCTGCCACTTCTGGCAGCAGGTGCTCTGCCCCTAGTTAAAGTGGAGAAGATAACACAATCAATTGATTCTAGCAGTCTTACGATTGTCAACTCCACCACGCTTTCCAGTCCCTTCGCCTCAATATCATTCAGCGCATCTGCAGCCTTTGAGGTCAGAAGTTCAACAAGGATACAAGTAAGTCTGTTTATATGCATATGGACATGTTCTAGTTCTAGCTGTTGGCAAGATAGATCTTTCGACTTCACAATGTTGGATTTGTTGGAACTTGTTCTTGCGTCGACCAGTTATCTGACTCCAGCCAGGGGAAGTTAACCTTCTACGGACCTCCAAACGCATCATTGTCCTGCTAAAATAATTCACCATTGTTTCTCATTTATTGTTGCATTTCTACTATTACGAGTAAACTTATTTGTTATTACCCAAACTTTCTGTGCCATGAGAAACCCATGCCGATTTTAGCTCTAATGCAAATCTCATTTCACCAAATTTAACCATGAAGTTTATATTCTTGAACTGAATCTCATTGCCAATTTTCATTATGCAGGTTCAGTTCAAGGAAGGGACCTTTGAGCCCCCGGAGGTCAAGCCTAAGATCGAACTCCCAGAAAGTTTAAATATTTTTGGTCAAAACATCAGCCTGACGCCTGTACAGCAATCTCTTAGCCCTCTTCAGGATGCCGTGGCTAGTCTTTCACGCACCATTTCAGGTCAGCCACCACTCAAGGTTCCCATTCCAGGGGAACGAACAAGTTCTTGGCTTCTGGTCACATACCTGGATAATGATCTGAGGATTTCTAGAGGGGATGGTGGGCTTTTTGTCCTGGTTAAAGAAGGCAGCCCTCTTTTGTATTAGTAATCTGAATATTTTCTGCACCACCAGAGTTCTCTGGGCAAGATATGAAAAATTTTCGGCATCTTTAGTTGTACACTGATACACACCATCTGTACTCAGATGAATTTGAATAGCTTTGGTTGTCTTGTTGACATCCTACTTTTCCACTTTATTTTGAATGCAGTACTGAAAATTCTCATATTCTCAGCTTCTGGTTTTTCGCGGAAAATCATCAAAGCAAGAACAACTGAAACAGAACAAAACAGAGGAGATCCAATTCAAATGGGCGATCCCCATTCGGCCCCTCGCTGAAGAAGAGTTTAGAGAGAGCCCATCTCCCGAAAATTCCAGCCCCATTCGGCTCAAATTCATCCTCTTCACAAAATCCATCCTTTGTCCGTCTGGCCCTCGTGGGGGTTTAGTGGGACAATAATCACTCTTGATGAGCATCACAACAAAAACAATTAATGCAATAATCAAATCCCACGCGTCCTTTTCCTGCTTGGCTTTGCCGGCAAAGACAAAATCTATTTCTTTTCCCCTCGGATGCCCAAATTTCTGGCGCTGTCGGTCCCGCGTCCGACATCATCCATTCGTTTGGAAAGATGAAATGATTTTTACTTGGCGAATCCCAAACGCACGCTTTCCAAGAAAAGCATTGATTTTTTTCCACTTCAATTTTTAACAACTCAGACATTAATCTGGCAAAAATCAATCTTTATCTCTCCCTCTCGCTCTTCCCCCCCAAAATTAATTCGATCCACCGAGGAGATTTCCCTTCTCCCACCTAATTCTAGACGTTCGGAACATTACCCAGTTTTCAAATTCGGGAATTGATCTAGGTTGTGCAAGAAAGCGGGGATCTTGATCGGAGATCCTGTGTTTCCAAGGGTGGGGATGTAAAGCAAACAAAAAAAAAAAACAGAGAGAAGGAGAGATGAGCTTTCAGGACCTCGAGGGGGGAAGGCCGAGGAGGGAATCGATCAATGGGAAGCAGCAGGATTCCACCCAGGCGGTGGCTTCCGGGATTTTCCAGATCAACACGGCCGTCAATACTTTCCGTCGTCTCGTGAATACTCTCGGCACCCCAAAAGATACGCCCGAGCTCCGTGAAAAGCTGTTCGTATTCCTTTCTTTCCTTTTCGTTTTTAAAATTAATGTCCTTTCTGGGGTGCAAGGACGATGTCCTGGATGTCATTTGGGATATGGACAGTGCGGGTTTCGGATGGTGGAAATGATTTATTGCATGCGGCTTGTGACCCTCCGCAATTTGGCAAATTCTGAGGGCGAGATACCGCAGTGAGATCAGTGTGCTCGCGAAATTGATTGGAAGGCGGAGTGATGTTTGGAGTGATGTTGCGATGGACTCTCTTAGCGTTCAAATGTTTGCCACCATACATTTCTGAATGCTGGATTGGCTCATTTATGATTTAGCTGCATCGGCAGTGAGATGTAGATATAGACTGCGGTTTTAGTTATGCTGCCGCTTATAGCGAGTCCGATGTCCTTCGGAAGATGAAAGTTTGTGGTCTCGCGTGAAGAAGACAGGCAGCTTTGGACGTTTGTGGTTCTCATGAAACTGATTAAGCTCGTCATTATTTACAGGCATAAAGCTAGGCTTCATATTGGACAGCTGGTGAAGGATACTTCGGCCAAACTTAAACAAGCCAGTGAAGTCGACCATCATGCCGGTGTTAGCGTAAGCTTACATTATCTTACTGGAGAAATAATTGTTGATATAGCCTTCCTGATGTTTTCTTGGGTGAATATCTAACGGAGGAGTTGATATCTGGTAAAGGGTTTGTTTCAACCTTGCAAGAGTTCTGTGATATCTTGGGATAAGTTTACCCATGATGGATGTCACATACCCAAACTTGAAACATTCGCGGGAAAAATGCAGTGTTTATAATAAGACAAAAGTTAGGGTCCCTGCACTCATCTATATTTTATTCATTTTACATAGAATAATGGGAGATTAGCATTTCTTTCCTTTTTACTGGAGTTTTTTCTGGCGTGGATACCTCAAATATATATCTGTGCATGCAGCCTGGGAAGAAGATTGCTGATGCGAAGCTTGCGAAAGACTTCCAAGCTGTTCTTGGCGAGTTTCAGAAGGCACAAAGGCTAGCTGCAGAGAGAGAAACTGCATACACACCTTTTGTTCCTCAGGCCGTTATTCCCAACAGGTGGTGTTGTATACTATGTTTTGCAATAACAGTTTTCAAGTTATTTCTGATTGCTTTAGTGTTTTCCCCCCTACTTTCTGATAAGTCCTTTTGCCCGAGCTGTAAAACTTGGCTAAGTTCCTGATTTGTTGTCCATAATTAAATTAATATGAGAGGCCTGGCACGGCTGAAACAGTTGTACATGGTAGGGTAGGGCACGGCAGCTGTAAGACCTCAAATGCAAGTGCAACATGTGTATATTCCAACTGCATTCGTTGTCTTGTGCCTGCTACCTAGTGTGTTAGCATGTAACCATCTTAAGGTTCAATATTCATTTGCTTTCGATAATCCAACAAGCTGCCTGAATATGTTGCTTCTCTGGCATAAATTTTTCTTAAATGTTTCTATATGAATTTTCCGTCATACAGTTATTCAGCCAGCGAGGTGGATGTGTCCTCAGAGGAAAGTCCAGAACAAAGAGCTCTTCTCGTGCAATCCAGAAGGTTAGTTCTGCTGATTCTCTCCAGCTTCCACATTCTTTTAGCCTTCTATAACTCATTCTGTTTTCTGATTCGTTATATTTGTTGGATTATTTATAAAAGAAATTGTGCTGATGCTTTATGTGTGATAATTTCGCTTGTTAAGGCCCCTCGCTGTGTAACCTTTCAGTACGCTCTTTTGCGTGTATTTGATGAGTATGCTGGCTTTCTCTGTGCAGACAGGAAGTCTTATTGTTGGATAATGAGATATCATTCAATGAGGCTATTATCGAGGAAAGAGAACAGGGAATCCAAGAAATCCAAAATCAAATTGGCGAGGTGAATGAAATCTTCAAAGATCTTGCTGTTCTCGTCAATGAGCAAGGAACTATGATCGGTAAGCAGTTGTATCTTTCCGTAGGAATTTGACAATTGCCATCATCTGGCTCCGCCAGGCCTTTTGAAAGGGCTTATTGAATGCAGATGATATAAGCACCCACATCGATAATGCACATGCTGCAACGGCTCAGGGGAAGTCTCATCTTGTAAAAGCGGCGAAGACTCAGCGGGCAAATTCATCTCTGGTATGGCTGCTTTTATCCAATGCTTTCCATGTTTGTGTGGATGCTAAGCTTTCTTATCCCGCCCTTGCTCCTCCTAAATTGCAGGCTTGTTTACTTCTGGTGATATTCGCGGTTGTGCTTCTCATCGTCATCATCTTGCTTTCTGCTTAACAAGGACACACCTACTGATCCTGGAAAATTTTATCTTGGCTGGGGCGGCAGCAACAGGAAGATGATCATCTGCTGCCAACAGTGTTGGTTGATCGTGTTCCCTCGTTTGGACTGCTGCGAGTGTAATCAATCCTGTAAAAGAGAAACCACATCATGTAATGTATAAATGGTCACAGTCTGCATATTATTATATGATTTTTCTTGTTACTCGAATTTTTCCCTAATGTGGAATTCCGAAATCGGAGGGGGGACTTCTTGAAAGTTCTTCCCTGGAGACTTTCTTTTTCCTATTTGCGGAGGACAGGAGTCAATTTTATTAATCAATAAAATGGTAGGGTCAATGTCGGTCAAGGTTCATGGGGAGTTGTAAAAAAAATCGATTTAAAACAGTCCAGAACTTCTCCTAAACGTGATAATATCTTTCATGGGTACGAGACTTTGTAAGGGAATCTTTCATGGTGTTCTGCAGGGTTAGGATAAGTACTAATAGTATAAATCCTTATGGTATTCTGTCCTTCGGAAGAAAAGGATGTGTAAGACTCGTCTGAGGATGGTGCTATGTCTGAGTCTATGTATCCTTCAAGACAACAAACTGTCTGTGAAAAAGATTCATCGTAAACAGAATTATATTTTTGAGTATTTTAAGTCTCCCTCCTCAAGTCTACTAAACGTGTTTGTTACTGTGCTAATTCAATTCTAACATGGAAGCTTACCCGTTATATGTCTTTATGATTCCCACGTCTTACATTCGCATGTTCATAATTACAAAACTTTGGGTCATTACGCTTCTCCCTTTCTGGATTTGAACCCTCGCACTTGCCAGATGGGTTCTTTTCCGCTGGGTTGTCACGCACAACCCAACAACCTGCCTCTTCATGGGTGGGGGGTGGGTTCTCGCTGGGAAGGATGAGGCCGACGGGGGGAATACTTGCAAAGCCAGTCGATTACACTCTTGTTTCGAGCAGTGTGTCTGCGAGGATCAGGCAAGATGATGCTGTTTCTTTCTGGCTGCCTGTACCGCTACAAAGCTGTTGGTCATGTCATCACAACTTCTGAGGAGAAGCCGTCCTTGGACAAAATCCAATGCGTTCGATCAGACTACACTGATGAGTGAGGCGTACCAGTGTCTCTGGAGGCAAAGACACGGATGCAAACAGCTTTGGAGTTTACACCATGAGGCCTAACAACAGAGGAATAGAAGCTTTGGGTGTATCAGTTGGCGCATTCAGTGCCCAAACGGATAACACTACAAGACTATTGTGTCTAAACAACAACTCCTCGTATTTCACAGCAAGTATGTCGGACCTTGGCCAGATCCATGCTCTACTCCGTGCTTATGCGCGGTGATTTACTTCCATCCAATGAGCGGTATCTGCCGTCATCCACAAATTGGTTCTTCAGCAATGGAACAGTTTTATATACCAGAGGAAATGACGCAAATCCCATGGCCGTTGAACCGGATGGCACGAACCTCCCTCTGGATGGTTGGGATTACGGGGAATGCTGGTTGGACCTTTCCCCAGGACAATAGGGCCAGGGAGAGAGTCATGAAGGGAGATTTGCCGTGCGCCTAAGTTAAACTGCAGACAAAACCAATGTATAGCGGGACAGCAACAGACATAGCGATATGATGTTCTACCCATTCAATGGCCCCGGAAGGGCTAAAGTGCTGTTGATCACTGTCCCTTTGGGGAAAGTAGGTGAACACGATGACTGGGAGCAACTGACCTTGAGGATCAGTAATTTCACAGGAGAGCTATTGAGCGCTTATTTTTCGCAGCACAGCGGATGCATCCCAACTAGAGTTCCATAAGGATAACAAGTTCGCAGCCTATTCATCAACAAATGGTCATGCCAGTTACCCAAGCACGGGCTAGTTTTACAGGGAAACAAAGGTGTTGGAATTAGGAACGATGCGGGAAAGAGTGGTTACATGTTAGATACAGGTACTTCCTTCTCAATTGTTGCTGGCGACTATCTCGGCGAGTCCGTGACTTCCCCTCAATGGCTGAACTATAAGAAGAAATGGGGGCCCAGGATTACCTACAACACGGCCTATGGTGTCACAAAGGTGGCGAATTCGCCAGGAAGAGTGAAATCGGCCATGGGGAATTTCGTCAAGAGTATGCGAAACGAGCCGTTTGGAGAGGAGGGGCCGACGGGCGCCTAACTGGAAGGGAATTGGGGTGCAGATGAACTATGACGAACCCGTGCGCAATGGACATGACAATCACATCTAAACATGTTTAACAAAATAACACTGAAGATCCTAGATATTCTGAATCTTCTTCACAACACGACTATCTACAACATATAACACAATGTACTTCTCTTCTGTTCCATCTTTTGGCAAATCCCATAACATACGGGGACAAAGTAGGAGGTCGCCTAACGAAGGAACATTGGTAAAGTTGTGAACTACGGGATCCACGCTCAGATAATACCTGTTTGGAGAAAAACAGCCAGCCAGAAACACTGGATTGGAGAGGCTGGGAAGGCACGAGCCAACAGGTTGAGCTCCATGTGATATAGCATGAAACCTGTGGGTAACCTTCAAAATGTTACCTTGAGAGCATATCAGATTGGTTTATTGCTCTTGGAATCTGAAGTCAAAAGGCCCATTTCTTCTGTAAGCTGATCCATGGGCGGCTCTCCATTCCATCTGGCCTCTGGTTCCTGCAAAATATCTCCTCTCAAATTGCTTTCCAGCTCAAAATCTTCCGGCAAAGGGTTCTGCATAAGCAGATCGTCCCAGAAAGAGGAATTCTCCAACAAAGCATCAATATCCGGGTCATCAGGAGGAATGTCCAGAGGAATGGTATCATCAATCATCGAAACGGGATCCATGAATCCATCCGCTCCCGGGTTGTTTGTTGCAAAATCTTCTGACACGACGTCTGCCATACTTTCTGGCAAAATATCTGCAATTACATAGGGGTTAATCAAACCAGCGCCATAACAAATATAGTTTAAGAGTATTATGTATCCTATCAGCTCAATTCAAAATTAATACTCACCTGGTGTAATTGTGTTGGGAATGGAGGCGGCTGCTCCTGCTGATGGAGACTGGACCTCAGATAAGGCTATTGAAGCTACAGGAACATGAGGCAGATGTTCTGAAGCTGGCGGGACCTCGTGTAGTGTTACACCAGATGTATGGCTCGAGGAGCTCATGGCATCCATGGGACTTGGTGATGCATCGCCACTGAAAAGGAATCCATCAGAGTCGTCATTACGCGTGGAAGCTGCATCCATCCTCATAAACTGCCTGAACATTGCTTTAGCCGCCTCATTCATTGGGGGTTGATATCTGACAATCTGTCCATCTGAAGCGGCAGGATCTTCACTCTCTGGAAGGCCTTCCTGCTTGAGTCTCCGCTTCTTATTGGCTTCCGAAATTCTCCTGTTACTCTCATTTTGCTGTTGTACAAACTGAGCCAAGAATCCAGGGCTCTGCATGGCCTTAGCAAGGAATGACATCATCTGATGCTGTCTCTGCTCCATCCCATTAAGCCGTTTCACCATTGTTTGCAACTGGTTGTCAGTCGTTTGCTGTTGCTGTCTCAATCTAACTAATTCTTGCATGAGCACATTCTTGTCTCTTTTGAGCCTCTCCACCTCTTCCACAAGCCCAAACTTTCCAACCTCCACACAGGGACCGACAGAGGAATTTTGCGACCGTAACTGTTGTGGCAACTGATTACTATGACCCTGAGCAGGCTTTCTCCGGTTTATACTCTCGAGCAAGTGCTTCTGACCCCGTAAAAATCCTTCATTAGCAAATTCCCAGCGGTCAGGATCAACTTTTCTAAAGCCCTGTTTAACAAAAAATTTCAAGACCGCTTTTTAGCAGAAGACAAAAAACAAGAGAGCAGTGATCAGGGACAAGTCGGTACACTGACAAGTGGAGGGAACAGGACGGTCTGGTCCAAGGAAAGGAGTACTTAAATCACAAAATACATTTAACTTCGTGATTATTTCAACTCGTACGGAGGTAGAATGAGAGTTGCCAGCAAAATGAATTTTGGGGAATGCAACTTACAATTTCACCCATATTTCCACAATTTTGTGACCCAGAAGTATACCCTTTCCTCAAACCCTTTGTCCACACATATTGCATGCGTACTTGCATGCAAAAAAGTGGAAATGGTCAAGTGAAACACAAAAATGTATAACACTTTAATTCCTACAAGACTAACGCTCCATATGACAGGCACAGTGAAGCTCCTCATTGATCATTTCATATTTCCACAACAAAAAGTATATTGATCCCTAGTTTTAAAATCTTCTAAAACTCTTCTGCAATAGACGACATCTGCAGTTACCGAATTCATTAGCATATACAAATAACTGTTGACAAGTAAAAGAAGTAACAGATATTACTTATCTTTCTACTATCTCTTGTAAGTTCTTTCCAGGGCTTTGTGTCGATCTATCCCGACCGACTGATGTGAATTGTATTTCGACGTGCTTTTTCTTACACTAAACATATGTTAAAAGCTTTTGGCAACAAGCAAGGATTATTCATCAAGAGATGAGTATCCACGAATTATTTGAAGGACTAGAACTAGGAACTGGATATGAGAATACCACAAATTAATGACATTACTACAAATTTCAAAACCACCAACTTCCCTCCCTCTTTCTGATGTTATACATGTAGTGCCACCTTAAATCACTAACGAAAGAGAATAACCAAGAAGTGGAAAGAATATATTGTCTTATTTTTTTATCCTGTCTGGTCATATTTCATTCCGAGAAAAATCTTACAACTTACGTTAGGCAGGCATAGCATGAAAACTGCAAGCTATCGGACCTAACCACAACATATATCTACCCTCAAAATCATGAAATGATGCTAACAGAAGCTTCAATTATTAATTTAGAGAGTTTACTTCCTAATATTAATGTAAGACGACCCAGAAAGAATCTCCAGCGGCTCGCTACAACAAATTGAACAGCACACTACCGAACGAACCGGCAGATGGGTCAAATCCTGTCCCACACATTCCCATAAAAAGAACTGAATTCCCACATTAGAAGGTCGAATCAGAGAGAACGAATACACCAGCAAGAAACCCGCAAAACGCCACTCTTCTTCAAAATACAACAAGAACCAGGCATCCATGGCGCTCAATGAACGCGTACGCAAGCAATCTTAACTTCAGGGAACAAGGTCGGATTTTCTTTTTTGCTTTACTATCGGGCCAATCGCAAACGAAAAAAAATGGGGAATGGTCAGCGGTTGAAGACGACACAACACCCGCAGAAAGAAAAGAAGAAGCCATGACTCACGTAGGTATTAAGCTGGCGGACGAAGCTGGAGAAGTTATTGTGCTTGAAGTACTTGGGCAACAAGTCCCTGGCGAACTCGGGCGGGTTCCACACAACGAAGCTATTATTGGAAGGGCTCCAGGAGACAACAGCGTCGGTAGAGGGATCGTCAACCATATCGTAAGTCTTGCTGAGGAAAGGCGGAGGGGCGCTGGAGGTCGGAATAGGCATCGGCCGGGGCGCAGGAGGAGCGGAGGCGACGGAGGGGGCGTCGGTCATATCTCCGGGATCTTGCTCCATGCCTTTGCCTTGGGGAAGAAGAAGAAGGACTTCTGGGAAGAATTAGGGTTTGGTCTATTGATCTCTGCGTCTGGGCAGTGCTTTTGGCAGGATGCGGTGGGGCGGGGGTAGGGATGGGGAGGCTATTTTGGGTATATCAGAAAATTTAGAAAAACAACAGTTTATAATTAGCACAAATTTAATGATGATTTGCTTTTTTTTTTTTTTTTGGGGGGGGGGGGGGGGGTGGATGGCTCCTTATTCCATTCTGGCGGGAAAATAGTTAACAGAACGGGCGGATGGCGGCAGCAGCGGCGGCGGCGGCCCCCGATCTCGTCTGCAGGATCGACAACATACAGGGAATGGTCGATGCGCTCTCGGCTGTCCGATGGAAGCGCCAGCAGGTCCCCTCCCTCGTACTCCTTTGCTTCTTCCCCTTTTGGGTTTGGGTTTGGGTTTGGGTTTTCGAGTTCCCCTTTCCGACAGGATGCCGTGATTGAAGTGTCTGAGCATGGGATCGTTCTGATTGTCGAGGAGAGCACGTGCCTTCAAGCTAAGGTCTATCTCCAGCGCGAGGTATCAGTCCATTCACCTTTATCTTCCACTGACGGATTGGTTTTGCTTCTCGGGCACTTCCATGGGACTGACCGCCTGTGCTTGTACTTTAGCTGTTTGTACAGTATGAGTACAGGGCGAGTGATCGGCCGCGTTTCGGGCTTAGCCTGGGGCTTTTCGTGGATTGCTTGAACACTTTCTCTGCTCCTGGGAGTTCAAGCTGTATCGAGATTCGATATCCTGGTCCTGACATGCAGCTTCTTCTCAGGTTATTGGATAGTCTTTGCTGGTGTTATGCAGAGACGTGACTAGGCAGAGTCTTTGCTGGTGTTATGCAGAGACGTGACTAGGCAGGTTTTGCGGTCGCTCACTCTTTGGCTGTGTTGTTAGGTCAGTCGATTCCCTCGATGCTTGCATCTACGCCGAGATCAGGACGAGGATTCCTGATACGATTACTTGGGACTTCAACTTTGAACCTGCAGGAAGTACCCCTATCAATTTCACTGTCAAGGTAAGGACTTCTTTTGTTTTGTTCATAAGCAACGCTTTTTAGGTAGGTGCTTGATAGCAGCGACACGGGCTGGGAAACTCAGCTTTTAGCACGTTCATTCGAGTGCAGTCCGCGGCCCTGAAAGAGGCCATTGATGACCTTGAATGGCCAGGATCGAGCATCGAGATTGCTCTACAACCTACTCCCCCAGCTGTTACACTTAAGGGTGAGGGTGGTCATGGAGATCTGCAGGTGAAAAAGATTCTTGGTCTCTTTCTTTTATTCGCTGTGAATGCCAGACCGGATGGATTGAATCTCAGCCACCTGCAGGTTGACTTTCTGTATTATGGAACCTCCGATCTTCTAGTTGCATTCCACTGTGATGAGGAAGTGTCCAATCGGTATGATCGCCTCCTTGTACTTCTCAACAGTGTCCCTGTATGAACCAATGTCACCATCAATTCTCTCAGGTACAAATACAAGTTTCTCCATGCGACAACCGCTAATTTGCCGAGCAACGTCATAAAAGATAACAGGGGAAGCAAGATAACTATCGGGAGAGGTGGGATAATGAAAGTCCAGCATCTGGTTTCGGTCACAAGATCATTGACGACTAATCTCGCATCATCAGCTGGCCATCAGCAACCCAGCAGGATTGCCTTCATTGAGTTCTTCCTGAAGCCTGAAGAAAATATAGACGAATGATTGTCTTTTCATGCATTACATTACATTAGACCTCTGTGTATACTCGTCGCTCTGAATCCCAAGAAGTACTCCAAATGAGGACTCAGGCTTTTCATGGTTCGATGTGGATATCTGAGGATGATCTGTAGAATGGAATTTGCATATTGTTTTGCGAGTATTCCTGAGCTAGACATCATCTTCAGTTGATTTTGCATATGCTAATTAGGAAATAAAATGTTCTTCTCATGCCCGAATTCCATAATACTGGACGTATACAGTCACTAGTTGTGATCACAAAACAGCAGTAGGACGCATGATGAGCCACAGACTAGTTAAGGTTAACGACTCTTTGATCAAACTCCAGATAAGCCAGGATATGACACTACCATGACTAGCAAATATTCGTCCACAGGCCTGTCACGATCAACAGACGCCAACATCATCAGCAACACAGGTGACCCTGAAATCTTACTAAAGTTCACCGATATTTTCTTAAACGAATTCAAGCTCCAACCCAATACGTATATCAACGACGTTTTTTATGGAAAAGACAAAACAAAAGAATTCCTCCTAATATTAAAAGAATCAATATCCTCCTCACCTCTTCTTCTTCTTCTTGTGTCATTTAAAACAGAGAATGTCTTTTATCCTTTATCCATAACCAACCATTATTTAGAATAGAGAATGCCTCTTATCTTTTTATAGTTCCCCCACAAGTGAAACCATAAGTAACATCTAAATGATTGAAGAATATCAAAGAATGTACATTTATACTTAAAAGAGGCAAGTGATCAAGTTAAACCTTTTGGCCCCTTTACTCCCTTGCATTTTGATTGTCAATTTAAAACTGGGGCTTAACAACGCCCAACAGAGTCAAACTGATGCGACTGGAAATGCGAACTTTAATTCAGTCACCAATCACAGCACCGATCAACACCACCTCCGACAACCCAAGCACCAAAATTACCCCAATCACCTACACACACTCCCAGGCAGCAACAAACTTTCCCTCCACCAGCTGTCACAGCAGCTACTCTCTCTCCATGACAACTAAAAACAACTAACTGCCTTCCCCTCCCCCGTCGCGTCCATTAAAAAGAGAAAAGACAACATGGGGCCTGTCTGGTGGGCTTACTAACATTCGGCCCTAGCCCACTCCGCTATTAACGAACTTAACTAGTAATTCATCCTTTCCTCCGCTGCATTCCCAGACAGCCATCCTCTGCACTTCAGTATCTCCAGTCCGCATCTCCCACCTTCCCAGCAATCCTCGCCGCATCAAGTGCCCCTCCTTAAGAACACTTGTCCTCAAGTGGGCAAGCCGGAAAACGCCGCTCGATGTCGAATAGAAACTCCCACGTAGCCTCCTTCGGAGATTGATTCTGCCTCTGGATTAGGACCTTGGTAGCAGCACGGTTGCCTCTTGTGACCATTTTGCGAGCTAAAACAGCCACCGGTATGGATGATAAAGGATCCGAAGTAGTGGCAGAACTGCCGAAGCTCGAGTAGAATCAGGAATGCGACCACTCAGCTTCGAAACATGGAAGACAGGATGGATTGTGGACCCCTCTGGTAAAGCTACCCGATAAGCAACCTGTCCGATCTTGTCCACGATTTTATATGGACCATAAAACAGGGGTGCTAGCTTCTGGTTGCTCCTGCGTTGTACACTGGCTTGCCGATAAGCCTGCAACTTAATGTAAACCAGATCACCAATGGAAAACGTTCGCTCGGAGCGATGTTTATTGGCCAGCTGACGCATACGGTGTTGCGCCCGATCCAAATGAAAACAAAGCAGGTGAACCAAGTCATCCTTAGATCGCAACTCGAAGTCAACCTCTGCAGAAACAGCATCAGAAGGGAAATAGGGAATGTGCAGAGGCGGAGCATACCCGTACAAAGCTTCAAAAGGAGACATATGGATAGTGGAGTGGTGGGTGCAGTTATACCACCATTCGGCCAAGGCCAACCACTTATACCAGTCCTGCGGCCGATCACTGGACATACAACGAAGATACGTCTCGAGGCAGCGATTAACCACTTCCGTCTGGCTATCCGTCTGAGGGTGATACGCCGTAGAAAAGTGCAATTCAACCCCCTGAAGACGAAACAACTCTTGCCAGAAGCGGCTGAGAAAAATTGTATCTCGGTCGCTAACAATGGTGGCAGGCAAGCCATGCAGTTTGAACACCGAATCAAAGAAGGCCTGAGCTACAGATTTAGCCGAGTAAGGATGAGATAAGGCAATAAAGTGGCCATACTTGGTTAGACGGTCAACTACCACCAAAATGGACTCTTTGCCCTGAGATCGAGGTAACCCTTCGACAAAATCTAAGGAGATGTCCTGCCAGGGACCACCCGGAATAGGAAGGGGTTGCAGCAAGCCCGGGCTAGCCACATTCTCATGTTTGCAACGAATACAAATGTCACAAGCCCTCACAAAGTTCCGCACATCGCGATCCAACCCTCTCCAAAAGAAATACCTGCTGATAGGCTTGGATGTGGCCAGCACCCCGGAATGACCCCCCATTACACTACAATGAAAAATCTGAATAATCTTCAATCTCACGGCAGAATCATTTCCCACCACCACTCTGTATCCCCTTTTAAGCAATCCCTGATGCCATTTATCGACATTTGAAATGAAGGTACCATCCTGCAGCCCTGTAAGCATCTTCTGTAGATTGATATCAGTTTGCCACGACTGCTTGACCTCGTCCAGTAAAGTGGGACAGTCCTCATGTAAAATCATTGAAAAGAGGTCTGAACTATGTAACCGAGAGAGAGCATCGGCCGCCTTATTTTCCTTCCCCTGCTCGTACAGAATTTCGTAATCATAGCCCATCAATTTAGACAACCACTTGAATTGGCTATCCGTATGTAGTCGTTGCTCCAGCAAGTATTTAAGACTCTTGTGATCCGTTTTAATAATGAATCGGCGACTAATCAGGTAGTGGTGCCATTTACCAACTGCGTGGACAATGGAAAGCAATTCTTTTTCATAGACAGAGAGCGCTTGATGCTTTACTGACAGTGGTTTGCTGATATACGCAATTGGATGGTTCCGTTGCATCAGGATAGCTCCAATTCCAGTTGTGCGTGCATCCATCTCCACCACAAAATCAGTTGTGAAATCAGGTAAAGCCAATATCGGAGCCGTAGTTAGCATCATTTTGAGCTGATCAAAAGCCTCCTGTGCCTCCGAACCCCACTGAAAAGCATCTTTTTTAAGTAAATTGGTGAGAGGGCGGCATATGACACCATAACCACGAATAAACCTCCTGTAATAGCCGCTTAAGTCGAGAAAGCCACGCAATTGTTTGATGTTAACAGGTGTAGGCCACTCCCGAACTACCTGAATTTTTTTCGGATCTGTAGATACTCCGTCTTTGTCAATGTAATGGCCCAAGTATTCCACTCTTGCACAACCGAAAGCACATTTGGTCCGCTTCGCAAAGAGTGTATGCTGCCGTAATATCTCAAGGGCCTTCTGCAAATGCCCTGCGTGCTCTGCCAGATTAGTGTTGTATACAAGGATGTCATCAAAAAACACCAGAATAAATTTGCATAGATATGGCCTAAAAATGGAGTTCATTAGCCCTTGAAATGTGGATGGGGCGTTAGTAAGTCCGAAGGGCATAACCAGAAACTCGTAGTGTCCTTCATGAGTGCGAAAAGCCGTTTTGTGAACATCCTCAGGGGCCATACGGATTTGATGATACCCCGCACGCAAATCAATCTTAGAATAGATGACCGATCCTTAAAGTTCATCCAACAACTCCTCAATAATTGGAATTGGGTATTTGTCCTTGATTGTAAGTTGATTAAGTTGCCTATAATAGACACACATACGCCAAGTATCATCCTTCTTCTTGACTAGCACCACAGGCGAAGAGAAAGAGCTGTGACTAGGTTGTATCACTCCGAAATCAAGCATTTCTGTCACCATCTGTTCAATTGCGTCTTTCTGTGCCGCAGAGTGTCTGTAAGGACGAACATTAACCCCTTGCACACCATCCTTTAGTACAATAGAATGATCATGTCCACGGAATGGAGGTAAGGTTCGAGGTTCTTGAAAAATATCCTAATAAGCATCTAGAACCGCCGTTACAATAGATGGTGTTAGTTCATTCTCTGCAGACAGCTGATACAAAGAAATTGGCTCGGGTCTCCACATCACAGTGACCATCTGATCGAGTCTCACCTTATGCAACGCCTTACCATCAACCAATTGACAGCATGTGTCAGAGGAGTTCCCAGCATTACCTTGTAATATGATCTCCTGATTTGCCCAATTAAAGGTCATCCTACACAGCTGGAAATTCCACATAATATTTCCCAATTGCGCCAACCACTGAACTCCTAGGATCATCTCACATCCTTGTAAGGGTAGAATATAGAAATCTGCAGTAAAATACTGTCCTTGCATCTGCCAGACAAAACTCCTCATTACCCGATTACTAACCAACTTCCTGCCATCCGCCACTATTACCTGCACAGGCCGGATTGGATCCGCAGTAAGATTCATTCCTTTTAAGACACTAACATCCACAAAATTATGGGTGCTGCCCGAATCGATTAGGATGTGTAGGGGTCGCTTCCCATATTGTCCAGTAATGCGCATGGTTTGCACCTTCTAATCACCCGTTTCGCCATTAAGAGCATGCAGTGGAACCTTCATGTCATCATTGGCTGCATCTTCATACCTATTAACTAACTTTCCCTCCTCCATTTTGTCTTCCTCCAACTCTTCTACCAACAAAGAAAAAAGTTGGTGCTTGGAACACTTATGGTTCCTGTTAAATGGTTCGTTACAGCCAAAACACAGACCCTTTAGCCTTCGTTCCTCAATTTCCTCCCGTGTCAATCTTCTCTTCAATCCTCCCATTGGTACTCCTCTCATATCCTGTGATCGATTCAATGGTGGTCCCCCACCACTTCCTTTAAGAAGTAATGGATTCCTGTTCGTGCCACTTGAGGCAGCAAACGGCTGTGTAGCAACTGAGGGCATCCTAGTAGATCCCAGGTGTACCTCTGCCCCACTTACTCTATCCTGCACTACCAACCTCCGGTGGAACATCTCTACTGATTATCTTGCATTGGCTTGCACACTGAGTAAATTCGTAGGTTTCAGCAACCACAACGTGCTCCGATACTCCTCCTTTAAACCATTTATGAACAAACTAACCTGAAATGATACCGGCAATTCCACTCTCTCCAAAACCTTCCTCAAGCACGCATCAAACGCTTCCATATAGACATACAGATTATCCAATTCACCCTCTTGCTTCAAATGTTTCATTCGTCCCATTGGATCTTCGAAAACCTCTTTACCGAACCTCTTCGTTATGGCCGAAATATACTCTTCCCAAGTCAGCACAGATTCATGATTGCGACTTCGAATAAAAGTGTAATGCCATTGCAAAGCGGCTCCGAACATATATAATGAAGCGAGTTTAACCTTCTTAGCTTCCGGCACCCTTTCAAGCTCAAAATACCTGTTACTCTTATACAGCCAATCCTCCAAGCAATAGCCGTCAAAATCTGGAAATTCAACTTTGGGCATAGTGAACTGATAAGCACTGTCAGCTTGCAGCAGAGCCATTTCTTCTGCACCCGTCCTGACACTCACAGGCTTCAATACCGTGGCCTCTGACTCCATTTCACGATTTACCAAGGTATTCCTCTCTCAGGACTTCAGATGACCCTGCATTACCTCCCACTTGGAATCCGACTGAGCTTGCATCTCCTTAATCTGCTTGGTCAGCACCTCCATCCGATCCACCAAAACTCCAACCAACTCGTTCGTCGCATCTTGATCTTTCTTCAGCTCGAGTAAACGCGTGTCCACCATAGTTACCGGAGCTGCAGCCGCTCTGATACCCTTGATGCGACTGGAAATGCGAACTTTAATTCAGTCACCAATCACAGCACCGATCAACACTACCTCTGACAACCCAAGCACCAGAATTACCCCAACCACTTACACACACTCCCAGACAGCAACAAACTTCCCCTCCACCAGCTGTCACAGCAGCTACTCTCTCTCCATAACAACAACTAACTGCCTTCCTCCTCCCCTATCGCGTCTGTTAAAAAGAGAAAAGACAACATGGGCCTGTCTGGTGGGCTTACTAACATTCGGCCCTAGCCCACTCCGCTATTAACGAACTTAACTAGTACTTTCATCCTTTCCTCCGCTGCATTTCCAGACAGCCATCCTCTGCACTTCAGTATCTCCAGTCCGCATCTCCCACCTTCCCAACAATCTTCGCCGCATCACAAACACACAGATGGGAACCAAGAGGCCCCACCATTTAGACGCCAGATGAGAAGTAAAGTCTCATTAATTCTTTTCCAGCCACAGCATGACGTTATTACAACACGTGGATATGATTCCCACCCCTTGAATGATTTCCTGTCTCTCTCCCTCCCCCCCCTCACCACCATCATGTTTTCTTGTATTCTAGCGCCAGCAGCGCATGTTGTTTCCATTTACATTTAATTAAACACTCCCCCGTCCCTCCCCCTATATCTTTTTATAACATATTGCATGATCAGTTAATAAAAGTGTCACATTATTCGGACAAAGACAACTAAAAGAACTTTGAAGACCCTCTCTCTTGAACCTCAAATCTCAGCAAGTCCGAACTCAACCGTGGGAATATTCTCTCGTTGGCTTTGATAACCCCCAAATAAATCTCTTCTCATCCCTCACTCTTTATTAAAGGGTCATTAAATTAGGGAAAATTCAGACAACGGACAGGGAAGGAAGGAAAAGCCAAAGTTACGGTAAGAAATTAAAAACAGAAAAAATGGGAAAGGCCAAAATGGGAGGAAGTAACCCGAAAGCAACCATTTTTCTCCGCAAGAAATCGAGATCCTCATAAGGGTAGCCTCGAGGGATCGACACAAATCCCGGGGGGCTTCCTTTTTCCCCGACAAGTTTGAGGTGGGTGGGTGGGAAGATCTTCCTGTTGTAGAGTTTCGGGTGTTAAAGGTCTCGACTTTGGGGATGGACGGGGGCGTTGTGCAACGGCCCAGATACCCTTTGAGCTCCAGGGAGTTGGGGTTGGCTTGCATGGTGATTCTTGGCTTTGCGGTGGGTTTTTTCGGGGTTTACATGACCATGCCCCCCTCAGATTATAGCTTCCTCAAGATGCCTCGCAGCCTCGAAGATATTCAGATCCTCAGGTGCTCCTTCCTCTTCTTTTCCCTTTTGGAGCTGAAATTTCTCCGGCTTGTGTCGGTGGAAGGGGAACCCTTAATTGGGTTTAATCGAGGGATTTGTGATTCGGCTGTGTCTATAGTCGAGAAGTCCTTGGCATTCTTGGGATTTATTTTCCTGACGCTGTTGATTTTAGGATTTAGGATGGTGACGGCTTTGGTGATTGTTTTTGTCTTTTTTTTTATCGTTGCTTGCTTGTTCATTTGCGGTTCTGTTGTTGCATGCACTTTTCCATCGGATGGTCGTTGGTTTTCTCCGAGATTACTGTACAATGAACGTGTATTTTCCTTTTGATGGATGGGGTCTGAGCAATATAATGAAGCTTTGAATGAGTTTTCCTGATATTATCTTGCATTCTGGTTATTTGTCCTCTACATTCTGGAAGATCTGTTGGACTGATCGAACGTCATTTCACATATTTTATGATCTCGGCAAGTTTGCTTAGCAGATCAAGCATCTCTAGATGACTTTTATTGGATTTTCCCATTCAATACATGCATAAGCTAAGGGCTTTTCCTGGAACTTACTGTTTAAGCATCGATTTGATGCAGAGATAATCTCGAGGGGTACACGAGCGATTACACCCTTCAGGTCCTTGTTGGTTACTGCATGGTCTACATCTTCATGCAGACTTTCATGATCCCGGGGACGGTGTTCATGTCCTTACTTGCCGGATCACTTTTTGGTGTCTTTAAAGGTGTAGTTCTGGTGGTATTTGCTGCAACCGCCGGAGCTTCCTCGTGCTTTTTCTTGTCCAAATTGATCGGACGTCCTATTGTGTTCTCTCTTTGGCCTGACAGACTAAATTTCTTCCAAGCTCAGGTTATCTTCATCACTCGGCCAACCTTCTCAAGTCTTCTTTTCACGGCAAGTAAATAACAACCAGTTATTTTCTTTTGTTTCC
Organism: Melastoma dodecandrum; assembly: GCA_029817715.1. Taxonomy (NCBI): domain Eukaryota; kingdom Viridiplantae; phylum Streptophyta; class Magnoliopsida; order Myrtales; family Melastomataceae; genus Melastoma; species Melastoma dodecandrum. The sequence continues at coordinate 71,198 of JARUPY010000387.1, forward strand.
AGGTTGCGAAGAGAAGGGAAAGGCTTCTGAATTACATGCTATTCCTAAGGGTAACACCTACTTTGCCAAATACATTTATCAACTTTGCCTCTCCAATCGTTGACATTCCATACCACACCTTCTTCCTCGCTACTGTCATCGGACTCATTCCCGCAGCTTATGTCACAGTCAGGGTACTTCCTTAACGCCTTATCTACTTTGTGCTTTATCAGTGAAGCTTATGGCATGGAAATCCTTGTGGCTGGTAGATCGTGATTAGTTAAGGGTTGTCCGGGTTGATGTTAAAGGAAAAATTGTATGAATGGATATGAGGCAACCATCAATTTAAAAAAATATTGTGAATGTAGAGACGTTCTGCTAGAAAAAGCCTAAACACCCACATGTATTATGAAACTTTAACTTCTTTGACTTCACGTGTAGGCTGGAATTGCTCTAGGAGATTTGCAATCGGTAAAGGATCTCTATGACTTCCAGTCAATCGCAACCCTGTTCTTCATCGGAGTTGTTTCGATCACGCCCACCCTTATGGGCAAGAATGAGTCCTAGCCAACAAATTCTCGCCTTACTACACATAGAACCGCCATCTAAGTTAACAGCTGCTTCTCACTCTTGCCCTTAATATTGACATTGGGGCAAGGACAGCTGCTTCTCACTTACATTTGGAAGAAGACCACCGACCACATCCAAGAGCATTGCCGCTTTTTAGTGCCGTGGGGTTTCATGGAGGCTGGAGGAAGGGGGGATTTTAATGTTACCTTGTAAAAATATTTTATCTTTGAAGAAGACATTTTCTGTTAATGAAGTTCATTGAGCAGAACAGCTCCAGGGATGATCCCTGCAAGATGAAAGCATCCATGTACAGAGGTTAATCCGAGGGCATCATGCCTGTAATAAAATTCATCTGGCACTATCATTTCTTGTTCTTTGGTGCTTGGAAAAGACATTGCCAAGCAATAGAATCCGTTCCATGTTCTAATTCTGATTAGAAGCAGAAAATGGAACATCCTTTGTTTTCATTCAAACCACGGAGGAGAAAAGACCAGTTTTAATCTGATGTAGCTTAGAACAAAAAATCCTCCTTGATGTGAAAGGAAAATTAACAGATTCCACATATCTTAGCAAAGTAAGCCTTTATATATAACGACTTCTAGGGACAAAGTGCCGGTACACTTCTCCTGTCCTCAGTAAGACAGATAAAACATAACATACATTATCCTTCATCCTACTTCAATTTCCGGATCTTCTTGTTGTTACGAAAGCTGTCTGGAGTTCTGGAGTTGTTTTTCCTCTTTCTATCCATCTTTGTGGCAGAGCCGAATTCCCTAAGTCCATTCTCCTTTGCTTTCCTGGCAGCAACAGCCGGTCTTTTCTTCATCCTCTGTTTTCCGCCTCCTCTTTTATCCGAACCTTCTTTCTTGAACTGAATGGGTTTCAGAACTTTAATGGTTGATTTCCTGGGGGTGGTAACGTCTTTAGTTGCTTTCAATCCCTGGTAGGACAATGATCCAGCTTTGTTTCCACTCGAAGAACCTGGACTGAATGCCCACTTCTTTCCTGAAGAATTTGATCCAGGAGGGAACGATGGGTTACTTCCCTTGGCAGGGGTCATATTTGGTTTGGAGCGAGACACCCTGAGATCCCTATCTCGTAACTTCAGATTCCTAACCTTCAGAACTAGATTCACCGCATCCTACGGCATACAAGTACACAAGTTATCTCCATTACAACAGATCAAACAAGAAGAAAAAGAAAACACAAAAAATGTAGATCAGATAATGTGATTTGTTCATTAATCATGATGTGAGATTAAGATCACCTATTCTCAGACTACAGACGGGTGTGACATTATCCCGAAAAATTAGCATATCTTTGACCAAAATCTTGCATGTCCTAGAATGGTGCGGAAAAAATAGTCTGGGAATAGAAGGGCAGATCCTTACCTTTGTCTTAAACAAGACATAAGCAATACCCTTCCCCAAACTGGAATTGGGATCTCTTACGACTCGAACAGCTTCAATGCTAGACCCCACATTACTGATGCTCGCAAACAACTGATAGATTTCTTCATCCTGCAGAAATTGCCAAAGGTTCCACTTTAATGATGAAGAACGAAAGAAGTTGGCTTGCCATGAAGCTCACAACAGGATAGATAAACTTACCTTTACATCAAAGGGGAGATTTCCAATAAATATCGACCTTTTATTATCATAAATTGAGGAATTATCACCTCTCATCTTCTTGCGAGGAGGGCAGGCTCGGTCGACACGAATGTGGTTTCCACCAACCTAGAAACACCATAGTAAGGAGTCAACATACTCACCTTTAAATTAACTAAACCAGACAAAATATTTGCGGATCACCATTTGAAGGAGTCACCTGCTATTTTTTCACAAAATTTTGTCTATGCAAGAAACATACCGTGGCCATGTTATGTGCCAAGGCTTCCTGAGCCGATTTCTCATCTTTGAAAACAACATAGGCGTGAACACTGCAACACATATCACTCGACATAAGGAATGATATGAACGCATAAAAGCATAGCAGCAAATATACAAACAGATAGGAGGAGGACAACAACCACAACAAGTAAATATGGTTTCAGGAAGACAAGGCACCCTACCGATCAACGGCATCATTGACCTCCTTCTGTCTAATAGCTCCCTTTCGAGGCGTCTTCGTCTGCCACCCATGCAAGCCAGAAAGTAAATTTAAAAAGGATCAAACAAATTCCAACTAAGATAAGAGCATAAATAAGAGAAAGCACATGGAGACGCACGTCTAATAGTGGAACCGATCGAATCCTGACCGACTCGACCTCGCCAAACTTGCTAAACTCCTTCACCAAGGCCTTCTTCTTCATCTTCAACGGCAAGTTCCCAACAAAGATCGTCCTCAACAGCTTCATCTCGTCATCAAATCCTTCCTCCTTCGTTACCAAGGCATCTACCGAGTCATCTGCTTTCTTCCTCTTCTTACCAGTAATCTTCTCATCCGAACCTTTTGCCTCTTCGTCAATCCCCTGCCCATACTTCTTAACCTCGTACAGCCGCTCAAGCTCGTCCCTTTTCCTCTTCTTCATCCCCTTCCTATCCTCATCTGTCTCGTTCCCCAGAACCTCCCCGCCCTTTAACCCAACAACACCGCCATCCCCCTCAACCTCCCCATCGTCATTTCTCGCAACATAATCAACAAAAGCATCCTTCTTTTTACCCTTCTCCTTCTTCTTCTTCTTCAAGCCGTTCACCACCGGACTCGCCCCACCCAAAACACCACCCTCGCCCTCCTCCTCGTCGACCTTCCTCCTCTTAACCCCATCCCGACCGTCAACGACGCCTTCAGGAACACCGTCCCTAGACGTAACTTCGTTGATCTTACGCTTGAAAGGGTTGGCGTCAGAGAATATCGAAAAAAGATGGCTCTTTTCAGAAACATCCCCGAAGATGGATTTGAAGGCGTCCGACGAATGAAACGGGCGGTCTTCGTCTTCAATGGTTCGATGATCCTTGGCCTTCCTCTTGCCCATCTCGTGACCCCCGCAAACCCCAACCCTAGCGATGGATTGTGGTTAACGAGGAAGGCAAGAGGGGACCGAAAGAACAGGGGACGCACAAAGGCCGTGCGGTGTAAGAAAACGGATGCCCTTTCCCTTTGGGCTTTTTCCTTCCAGGGATAAAAGCCCAAAATATTGGGCCAATCCGGCCCATTTAAAACCCACCCAAAGTTCAATTGTCGTCGCCATCACGTTAACTAATGTCGATGATGTTGGTCAGTGGGTGCAATATCCAAGGCCTCTGTTTGTTCTTATCGTTTCTTAATCATAATATGGTACTTAACAATACGTGAATTAGATAGACCTTTCAAGAGGGGACCGAACAACGACCCCTCCCCAGATGAGTTGCGTATGTGGCACGATGCGCCGGGGTCCTCCTCCTTGCTGGCTCGAAAGGGGGACGATCTTTTCAACATCCCGCGCCAAGACAGTCGCGCCCATCTTTTACATGAATTGGCGAGATTAGGTAATATTTGTTGCTTTTGGTAAACATACAAGTGTTAGGGGAATAATTTTTAATAATAAGAGAGAGGAGTAAGAGAACATGGATGAGTCCATGGCAAACATACAAGTGAGCGGCCCCTGTGGAGCTCGATGTTTTCCACAATAGGGAATCTGATTGGGCAGGCCAAAGTACACGTGACTAGCACTGAGAAGCAGATAGATGGCAGCTAGGAGCCGCCTTCTAGATGGTTCAACTTGGCTGGGGACGAGAGTAAGCCGTGAACTGGGAGGATTCATTCTAGAGTTTGTTTGGAAGGCGGGTACCACGTGCTGGATGAGGCCTCTCATGTGACCAGCGATGTACCTGCCTCAGCGAAGGAGCTGGCTTCACTGCCAATTGGCTTGCTGGAAGTCGGCATACAAGGAGCCACGAACCTGTCGCCGGTGAAGACAAAGGATGGGACACACGGCACGTTGATGCCTTTGTTGTTGCAAAGTACAATGCGAAATGGGTTCTCACGTGAACCATTTTGGATCGGTTCAACCCAAGATGGAACGAGCAACGTGCCTGAGATGTCTATGACCCGTGCACCATGCTTGCAATCGGAGTATTTGACAACAGGAGATACAACCAGGATGAATCGGGGAAACCAGGGATGGATATGTGCATTGGAAAATTACGAATCCGATTATCCACTATCGATACGAACCAAATGTACAACAATACGTACTCGCCGATTGCTTTGTATCCAGGCAGGGCTAAGAAGATGGGCGAGATCTACATCACTGTATGATTCTCGTGTTTGTCGTGTCTCAGGTTAATCCAAGCCTACTCTGTGCAACTGCTTCCAAAGATGCACAACATACGCCTATTAGGTCCGGCTCAGCAAGAAATCCTCAGCCACACTGCTATGCGTGTCACGACTTCTCGGTTTGCACGGCCGGAACCTTCGTGTAGGGGCAGGAGGTGGTGCAGTACATGATGATCGTGACATGTTTAATCAAATAGGATAAAGTAGACATATATGCATTTTTCTGTGGTGAAAATTTTATTATTGGTTGAATTGTTCTAAACTGACCGACTTGAACTGAGAAACACGATATTTGATTCCCACCTCATTCTCCAGCTCGCCCGTCTGCTTTCATCTTGCTTGTAATTTCCAACAAGATGAATGAAATCAAGCAACAAGAAATCGACCAGATGCTACCGGAGAGGCGGCATTCATCACCCAATCCCCACAATTCCGTAATAATCTTTTTCTTGTTCACTATTTGCTTTCTTGAATCTTACGAGTTAATCATAACATAACAAATAGCGATATGTATGTCACAAGAAATGATATTTGAAACCAGGGATTATCTCCCGAAAGGTATGTGGAGATACTGCACTAGGTTCTTTTCTATCCGATAATTATGCTAATGACATATTTTATAATAGAGTGCTTCGGCGATAGTTCACGCAGATTTAATCCGCTTAATTGGTACTAGCCTATAGTAATCGCTATTGCATGTGGCAATTGAGTGAAGTATTTGGTTAATGTTGCGTAGCCTAAATGTTGCGGTTGTTTGCTGGGGACTAATTTCTTTGACAAATTATGTCATTGAGACACTTTCTGACCTATGAATTTTTTTCACCAAGAAATCTATTTCTAACATGCCAATTTCATATGCAAGCACTCCCTATTTTCGACTAAACCCGATGTACTTCGACCCGAATTTACTTCTTTCTAATCTAAGCTTTGATACCACTGTAACGACTCAACATTCATTTAATTATAAAAATAGTAAATTTTACATTAAGTCATAACAATTTTTATATAATCTCGTTGCCTGAGGCATATTTGGGAAGAAACACACGAAACATGGAGAGACGATTAAATAGAGTTAATTTTTGACACCCGATCTTATACTAACATCGATCCTTTTATAACTGGACATCATATCATGTGGCCATCGTTCGATTAATTAGATCTTTTCAAATGGGTCAACACCTTGACACGATCTCATCAGCCATCATTTATAACTCTTCATATCATTCAGCCTATATAAGTCATCGTAATCCTCCCATTCTAACTAATTATGACTTGGGTCCTCACACTCGTCATTTAAGAGTCTGAACCGACTTTATCTTTATCATTTCCTTGGAACGGATCCTCCCATCTAGGTTCAAATCCTCAAATCTTCACACGTTTCACACATAACCATCAAGCTCATTTATGTCCTTAACCCTCATTTCACACTCATTTCATTTCTCTCTTTCAATTCCTCATCCTTGACACACAAAGCCGCAATCACATATTCACATAGTCGCGAACTCATACAATACACGCGCGACCACTTCATCTTACATACTAACCAATCCAACTCAAAGGGAAACGAAGAGAGAAATCGGGGATCGTACCTTCCATCTCTTGCTCCGCCTTTCTATTCCTTTCCTCGGACATCCCCATCCTTGTTGTTCACGTTCAGCCACACTCGTTCACTTTAGATCATCGTTACTCCGACTCTTCCTTCTTCCTTCTTCCCCTTCGTCCTCCTCTCCTTATTCTCCTTTCTCACGCGTGGGACTTACATATAGTTAGGTTCTCGAATATCGTATACCTTAGAAAATCATAAAAGGTCGGGTCATTACACCGTGTTTGCCTTAGTCGTGGGATGTTGAATGCGAGCCACTCATCCAGATCATATCCCACGAGTTGGAGCACTTGCCTTATTGATTGGTTGCTGGATGCTAAGCAATATCTCTGAGTTTTTGTTCTTTCGTCCACTCTTTTCTGCTCTTATATCCACATTATCATGACACGAGCGATCGTCTGAATGTTCTCCAGAGTCAAATCAGAACTGTTTTGGTTCATGCTTTTGTATGGATGAGATCGTGAATAAAATACTAGACTTAAATGAAAAAGGAAGATGTTTAAAAAGGTCGAAGACTGAAGCAACCTCCGGACCGGCGAGTGAAGCTAGGAAACCCGTCGACGACAAGTCGAAACTAAATGGAATAAGTTCCAAACATGGTCAAAAGTAAAAGTGTATACGAGATGCATATGGGCTCAGTTGCCCCCTTTCAAGTATCTTATGATCTCAGCAAGTTTGCTTAGCAGATCAAGCATGTCCAGACCATCGATGAGGTCATGGCTTATTAGGTGCAAAGACAAAAGGTAATGAAAAGGAAAGGAATTATTGGCCCCTACCCCCCAAATTATTGAACTTAACTATTGATTTTAGTTAGTCAGCGGTGAGGAAGAATGGGATTGGACGGTGGACGTTTGTTTGGTTTGGGAGAGGGATAATGACGGAAAGCCAAGGCGGCGCTAGCGGTGTTTTTGAAGTGGAAATTACACAAATATCCCCTCATGTTAAGATTACATTATACCTTGATAAATATGCCAAACCTTTTAACTATCGTTGCAATATATGGATTGAGATTCACATCCCCAAACCCCAACTTGATCTCGTTTTTCTCGTACCTGGCAGCCAACCACTGAAATAAATTAATTACCATATTATGTTCACTTTCTCCCTAATTGATTGGTCCAAACTCACTAAGAAACATAATTGTTGAATGCATCGAGATTCATTCCAAACCACACGTGACTTTGATCAATTTTTAGCCGTCCACGTGTACTTCGTTGTACTTTTTTTTTCCTAAAGAAAAAGCAAAGACTTTGGAGTTCAACTCATACTCCTATGCAAACTTTCAATAATAAACAAAAACCTCATTACATCACTTCATCAGTTAAGTTATGGATTCCAAGAAACTCCCCCTCCTGCCAAAACTGACAATTGGATTGGAAAAGGGTGTTGAAGCAGTGTCCTTTGGGGGCGGGGGAAAGGAAGTACATTGGAGAGATGAGATGATAGGAGAAGAAGCCAGAGGAGGGGACAAGGGTCTCGAGCTCATGACACGTGGCGAATGCTGAAAGCGAGTCTCAGCCTCAGCCACACGTTTGGAAGAAATACTTTCGATCATGGCGGCTGAGGAAAAGAGTGAGCAGGAAAGATTTTTGAAACCCTGTCAATTTCCCTCTTCCCCAAGACCAGATGAACTTGATGATGACGATGATATCACATTGGAAAGCGTATGTACATTTTCATTTCATTTCATCTAAATTGCACATTTTCTTCTTCATCTCCATCTTTATTTCCATTCCACCCCCTACCACCACTAAAATTAAAAGCCTATGTGTAAACGTCATATGAACAACGGGATTAACATGTTTACATCTTCTTCTTCTTCTTCTTCTATATGTATGTATGCATCGTCTATATGCACATCCCCCAACCCAGAAGAGTCTAATACTCGATCATGAGTCCTCCCATGGGAGCCCTGTGCGGGATTCCCTTCCTCCTCTTCAGGGGAGGCGTCGTTGGCGTGAAGCTCTGGACTTTCTTCTTGTTGCTGTTGTGGGTGTTTATGCTCTTGTGCTGCCTCTGTCCATGGCCGCCGATGCCGCTATTGCTATTGCTATTGCCGCTGTACGAGTCTTCGGATTCGGATGCAGCCATCGTTGATATCTGTCTCTTCTTCATCACGAAGGTCTTGGACGTCCCCACTGTCTGCAATGGCATTCACAAGAGATGAGGAGGCAATTGGGCTTGGAGGGTTTGGGGGGGTTTGAATGATGCAAGGAGTAGTAATTCACCTTGCAGCCGAGGGAACAGAACCTGAAGGTATCGAGGAGACTGCGCTCGCAGACCCCACACGTGTTGGTGACTCCCTTGCCGGGCCTCGGCTGAGGCCGTTCATTGAGGAAGACGACCCTGGCGCTGTTGATGATGTAAGTCTGGACACCGGTTATGTCAAGCACATTCTGAATCTCCGAAACCCGAATCACATCGTGGTAGGATGACCTCCTTATCTGCCGGCGAGAAACCGATAAAAAAAATGAGGTCAACCGTGATGCTCCAACGGCGGGAATGCGCTAATCGAACAGATATCGGATCCAGAGGACATAACTGAAGATGGAAAAAGAGGCAGGATGATTCGTACCTGAATCGAATGGTGATCCCTGTGGTGAGACAAACATAGGGAACAGAGTGACCCGTTCATACAGTCGAGGCAGTACATGTTGCATTCACTCTTGTGCGAATCGGGGTGGGCCTTGCATTGGCCAAAGAATCTCTCTCTCAGAAGGGGCTTCAGCCACGGCGGCCAGCAATTCCAATCCTGGTCGTCATCGGGACCTCCCACGCCCTACGAAAAGGAAAAAACAGAGGGATTCAGAAAACCGAGCACTCCTCGCCGGCAACCCGGCGAGCTCCATCCAGCAATCAAGCTTGGAATGGGAATGGGAACAGAGAAGGGATTAGGAGCATTTCATTACCATGATTCTCCTGTTCTTGGACTTGAATTCCCCAAGGGTGATGTCCTGGTTGACGATCGCCATCTCTGGAAGGAGAACTGCGCGAGTGCCCTGTTCTTTCCTTTGTTTCTTTCCTTTCTAGTGGAGAGAGGGGGAGGGAGAAACAGAAACAGAGAGTTGGGGGGGTTTTGTTTATTGAAAGAACAGGGGAGAAGTAGAAGAAGGGTTCTGTTCGTTTTATCTCCTCGAAGTCCACGAACGACCGAACCTGAAAACATGTCCGAACCCGAGCCTAAGAAAGAAAAGAGGGAGATCCGTTTGGTTCAAGGAATTGCTCTCCTCCTCTGATTTTTTTTTTTATTTTCTTATTTTTTCCACCTAAGGTTAAGATTTGTCGTCGATTCTTGCACTTGAGGGATTAAATATACTCGAATACTTTATGCTAGTGGGGGTGTTTACGTGGGCACGAATCTTTTAAAAATGTATTAATGCTATTCTATGCTTTCTTTCATTACTGGCAGATGAGTTATTGGGGGGAGGGCCTTGATTATTCTTCTTCTTCTTCTTTCCTTTGTCCATTGCATTCGTTATCCCCCTTTGAGTACCACAACACAACCTTTCCTCTTCCCTTCTCCCCCAGTTGGATCGGGATAAAATATCCTTTTGGGTGATCAGAGGGAATTGGGTTGGTATATTCCTTCTTTTTCTTACAGCGTGGGGATGAAACGTAACGAATAGTACAACACCGTCGCCATTTCATGCAATAATTTGCCTCTTATCTAAACAAAACCTGATTATCCCCCCCTCCCCTACAGCAACGGACAGGCGCTTTCGGAGTATTTGTTGCTTCCTAGTTACGACCCGCGATAATGTGACGATCCTGTTGTTGCCATGTCTTGCACGCCACACCGATGCCGTTTCCCGACCGGAGTTCCAGGGGGGGGGAGGGACTTGTTCAAGCGTTACGACAGATAATGTAATGAAACAGTTGCAATCATTAACGAAATAGAAAGGCAGCATAATTGAGATGCCGAGGTGGGGGCAGGGGTATCAATCATGTATGATGAAGAGGAAAGGGAGAGAAAGCAGGAGAAGATTCCAATATCTAAATCTAAAAGTTTCTAGTGCATCTCGATTAAATGATGGTGTGCTTAGACTGAGAGATAGAGACAGAGAGCCACAGAGAATCATTGTTAGATGTAGTGGTTAATCATGAGGGATTAGTCCGAATTTGACCTTTGGCTAAATGATGTGGACGCCGGGGATGTGTGTTTACAATCTTTCTGCTTGCTTTTTCTTTCGCCTTAATTGAGGGCGTCCGTTTTGATTCATTGCTGGGGACGACCACGGAGGAACCAGCCGTCACGGCCACGCACGGGTGCGACTAGGCAGTGGGGTTCCGACGGGACCACCGCAAGGGAAGGGAAGAGGGGCTGTGGGCGGGGGCCAGATCCCACTATCAAAAGTTGTTCGCTTTCGCCACTTGGGTTGGGAAGAATATGATTAGCCAATATTGGCAAACAAGTGTAGAAAGACCACCGAAACCGGTTGAGGAGGCGTCGTATAAAGCCATTTTTTGGGTGAAGAGCTACTACAATCACGTGACTTCCTTTCTTGGGTTGTGCCAAAGGCATGCAATGCATTCCACAAGTTCATTTTTTTTCCTATGTGGTGTGGTATGGTCTTGTTAAGTCGATCGATGAAGCTGCTGATGCTAAATGGAGGTGTAGTTGGCCCATGAAGAGAGAGAGAGCTTTCTTTCATAGACCTCGGGAATTCTTTTGGTAAAAAGAAGAGCCCAATCGGAAGGCAAAGGACAAGGGAAAAAAAAGAAACACGGGTTTGATCCAGTCAGTCTACGCACGCCCCCCCCTTTTTAAAATTTTCAGACAATCACCTCCCAAGTTTGACCTGACATGGAACCGGTAAAAAAAGCTCTCTCCCCCCTCCCAATATTAAACCCAAACAGTTTGAATTGTTCAATCGTGGTGTTCCTTTTGTTAATTCATAAACTTCCAGAAGAAGAAGACTTTAGGAGGGGGAGGGGGGGTGGAGTTTGAAAAGAGTGTTGTTTCGCGCATTTGATCATATAATATTTGTTTACTTGCCCTCTTTGGTTGAATGTTATCTCCTTTGAACATTTTACACACACACGCGCAACACCCCAAACCCAACCCGAGACAGAAACATCGGAAGAGTTCTTCACTTGGGAAAGACTCCCTGCATTGGCATTACTTGCAAGAGCCCACGCGTTTAGTTATTACAAAAAAGAGAATTAAAGTCGGGGGGTCAATTATTTTTTTATGATTGAATCGGAATCATGTTGGTCAAAACCCAAAAACAAATAAAAATAAAAATAAAAAATCTTGACCAGAATTAAGATGAGTAACCAACCAGAAGGGTTACTTTCACTTCATTTGCTCCCTTTATAAAAACCAACAACGCTCTTCCAAAACTACAAGCAAGACAGTCAGACAGCCAAGTAACAACCCTCGGACAAAAACCAACACGACATCAAAACATGGACGAGGAGGAGGTCTGGAAGTGCCCCGCCCACCCTTCCAAGCGCAGGCCTTACGGCGTCTGCCTCAAATGCCTCCGGGATAAGCTCTCCTCCCTCTGCCCCGACTGCGCCTCACTCCGTCCCTGCTCCTGTTCCTCCTCCTCCTCCTCAGACTCCTCCTCCGATTCCTCCTCCTCCTTCTCCCGCTTCTTCTCCTCCTCCCGCTCCTCTTCCACCGCCCCCGACCGTCACGGCAAGGCCTTTACCCACTTCATCGACTCCGAGCCCACCTTCGGTCGCTCGAGATCCGTCGCCACCCTCCACCTCCCCTCCTTCCTCCATTCCCGCTCCAAGTTCCCAGGACGAGACTCGAATCCCGGCGGGACCCCCCTCCCGGGATCCGCCAGGACGGTTAGGCCGTCTTTCTGGGGGAAATTCAGGAGGGAACGGCGCGATCACGGTAGCAGCAGCGCGGAAGAGGAAAGGAGGACGATGATGGGGAAGTCCAGGTCCGTCGCGGCGGGGTTCAACAACGGTAACTTCTCGGAGATGAGCAGTGGCAGCAAGGGTGGGGGACGTTGGTCGAAGTACTTGAAGAGTCCCATGAAAGCGTTTGGCGGCGGCGGCGGGCATTCGAGGTCGAGGTCGCCGCTGTTCCGAGGCTGAAACAAAAAAAGTATATTTCCCTAAGCTCTTCTAAGTTGATTATGACACTTGCAAAGTTTTGATCAACTAAAGTAAGATGGAGTTTTATTACAAGAATTTGCGTACACTCAAATATGCTGCATCAAAACTATCATATTATTACATCAACATAAGGGATGCAAGGCCAGGGATTTGGGCGTGTTGTTGTGTGTGTCTCTGTGTCTGTGTTGTAATTTTATTTTTGTAATTTGGTAACTTGTAATGATGATGGTGTTGCATTCTGATTCTGACTAAAATTAAATGAAAGTGATGATATGATTTTCAGACTTTCATTTTGGCAATGTATGTAAAGAACAATCCCAATGCTGTTGGTGTGACATGACATCATGTCATGCAAAAGCAAGATCTTGCAGGTGGGGAAAAAACCCTAAATCTAAATTTACCACATTATAACTTACGACGGGACACGTAGTCGTATCACGAGTGACATGTGTCGGTGTCAAAGGGAAACGCCAACAAACAAACATACGCAACGTCGAAGGGAAATCAAATGGGTTCAATGGTTTTCAATTATTGATGGGGTCACAAACAAGAACACGCTTCAAACTAGAGGAACGAAACATTGGTCATTAGAGAAATCTCCATGGAGAGGGAATTTTTACAACTTATGTGATTAGGGGGGGAACGCCAATTATTAGGATGAGTGTGTATGATGATGATGATGATGATTGACAATGAGTTTATGGTTGCCTGTCCCTTCTTCCTCAACAGCAGAAAACAACACTTCAATTTCACCTACCAATCATCCCATCATCCCCAAAAAGAAAAAGGAAAGAAAGAAAGAAAGAAAGAAAGAAAGAAAAAAAGGGCAAGAGGAAATTGAGAGACGAGACCTAAATTCCACCTCCTTGTCCTAATAAAAACCCAGCTTTAGATCCATCATGTCACGTATGTGATAATGACGACTAACTATTCTTCATCTTTCTCGGACATGTCACCGTGATGTCTGCTCCAGACATGCAATTGCCAAACGGTGAAAACTGTCACAATCCTTCCATCCTCTTAACGATGTATTAGGGGGGGGGGTGTTATAACTTTGAACGTATGGCACGTGAATATGGCAAGTGGCCGCATATTAAACGATGAAGGAATCTTCGTAAAGATTGATTGTGAAATTATTATAATCGTGAAGAAAAAGGACGAGTTTCTATCTGGATTTCATCATTTGGAGCGGCGCTGTTTATTTATTTATTTCTTATGTTGGTCCACTCAAAACGAAGACTAAAATGTGAATAAGAATGGTCCAAGTTTTTATTTAATGCTTTATTTGGGGTGGTGATATACGTACATATGGGGTTTGATTCAATCTTTTCATAAAGAAAAAGGACTTTGGGACCCAACAACAAAGATATATGAACAAACAGGCCATGTGAGCACGGGGTGGGAGGAAGAGGTGCGTGAACATGTCCCCTCCCCTTCCAAAACCTTTTCTTACTTCTTTTTCGCTACGGTCCACGACGAGTGCGCGGTTGCTCCATCTGCGTGCGACGTTTCTCGAATATAACGTGCACACGTTGATTGATAAACGTTTCGTTTGTGATGAATGAATGAGGACGGACGAGAGCGAGTAGAGTAGGAATGCAGCTCGTCTTAAACACAAAGACAGAGACTGTCTTGACTGCCCTTGGCCCATCATTCATATCTCGGGGTCGAAACGATATTCGTGCAAGGGGACCACTCGAAGGAATGGGTCGTCTCTGTGCGGTGCACATGAAAGCCCGGTTCGCGCGATAACGTCTTAGGTTCACGTCGCAATCCCTTGGTCCTAAAAGATTCACGTGTCATCAAATTTTTCTCTTTGGGTGGGACTAAATCTCCATCTCCCTCTTCGTCCCTTTTCCTGAGTTTGAGTCCTGCACGCAGGGTGCAAATGCAACAGGAGACAAAAGGACTTGCTTTTTTCGATACAGTCCGAAGGACATACAACACGTGATGAGGAGGACACGACACACATTCGTGCACGGGGTGTGGCCATTATTTGATCTCCTCCTTACAGAGAATCATTCGTTGGGTCGTTTGGTTCGTGACACTGCTCAGCCTAAATATTCTTGTTCTCTAGTCCTGATTTGATGAGATCCCCCACTGTGGCTACAGAGTTTGCAGGAATGGGCCGGCCCATGAGACATTAATGGGCCATGAAGTTTTTTTGTGGCGGGGGTGGTGATGAGGAGTCGGTCATTTTGCTGGAACTGTGATTGAGTTGTGCGTGTAAGAGTTTCAGGTGACAGGGACAATGAGAAATGGGGGAGGTGAGGTTGGTTGGAGAGCACCATGTAGAGCAGAGGGTTAACGCTAATCATTGTGAGCTTCTTCACATGGGAATGTCTGGGACTTCGGTGATCCGACGATTCCTTGTATTTTGAGTTGGGGTCGTGTTTTGTTGACTTTGATGATCCGTTGTCTCCCGGAGTCTTTTTGTAATCATGTTCGTGATCGTGGTACTACTATCTGAAGTTTTTCGGAGTGTTAAACGGACTCACAAGGACCTCACCTTCGCCATCAACAGAGGAAGAAGCAGCATCGATAAGACGGGTGGGATTGGAACACTGAAGTATTCACCACTTTCGGCCTTGTTTCGTCTCTTTTCTGCAGAACTCTGGGTACTCTCGTTACACAGACATCCATGAGAGGATATGGGCATGAACCCTTTTGCTTCGAAAGCAAGTTTCGTGCACAATTCGCTGAAAAGCACGTTCATGGATGAAGAAGATGATGATGATGATCTACGAAAGATTGGAGAAAAATGGTGGACAGCAAGAACACACTAACCCCCTCCCCTAGACACACTATTTAGGAGTGTAGGTAAACGATACATACAACTGAGTAGGCCATTTCCAAAGTGGAGCAAACCCGTTTTCCCTTTGCCATGTGCATTTCACGGACGACGGCCTGCTAAGGACACTCCCCCTTTTGGGTTCCTATAAATAGGCTACGTGTTCTTTGCCCTTAAGACCAGACATCCAAAGCAAAACATACCTTGCAATGGCTACTCACAAGAGCATCTGGAGGATTCACTTGTTCGTGTTTTTAGCTGCTGCATTGGGTGTGTGTTCAGCTACCAGAATTCTGCTAACCCTCCCAGAGATAGCCGGCTACTTCCCGGTTGCTGGAGGAGGATATGGTGGCGGTAGCGAAGCTGGTGGAGGAGGGGTATATGGGGCTGTTGCTGGTTATGGAAGTGGAGCTGGTGAAGGAAAAGGTGGAGGTGAAGGGTATGGAGGAGCTGCTGCAGGGCACGCTGGTGGAGGTGGAGGTGGAGGTGGAGGTGGCGGTGGAGGTGCTGCTTCTTATTTCCCCGGGGGACAGCATGCCGGTGGATTTGGTGGTGGTGAAGGGGAAGGTGCTGGGGGCGGATACAGTGGAGGCGGATATTCTGGAGGTGGTGGAGGCGGTAAAGGTGGCGGTGGAGGTGGAGGCACTGCCTCCGGTGCTGGAGGCTCTGGCTATGGGAGCGGTGAAGGAGGAGGTTCAGGAGGTGGGTATGGAGCTGGAGGAGGTGGCTACGGAGGTGGTGGAGGTAGTGGAGGTGGAGGTGCGAGTGCAGGGGGAGCACAAGCCGGTGGGTATGGGGGAGGTGAAGGAGCAGGCGGTGGTGCAGGCAGCACAGCTGGTGGCCATGCTGGAGGTGGAGGAGGTGGCTCTGGCGGGGGAGGAGGCGGAGCATATGGCGAAAGTGGAGCATCTGGTCATGGAGGTGGGGCAGGCAGCGGCAAAGGAGGTGGATATGCTCCTTGATGGTTCTGTTTACAAAACCGAAGCACAATGCATGCAAAACAGTAAAATAATACTATGAATCCAATTATCGTTAGCTCCACAATCAATTAAAAAGTTTGTAATGAAGAATCATTTGGCAATGGAGAATGGATGTGTGGAATTAATCCTGATTATGTTGAAATCAATCAAATGTCAAACGCCCTCCCCCCTCCATGTATCTTACAAACCAAACTTACATCCCCCGGTTAACCAGCCCACTCTTCTGCACATCACTTGCCTTAATAGAACCTAGAGATCTTAGTTAAGCAAAAACAAAAGGTTAAACCGAATACCCATCAACCGACCACAGAACGCAGACTTGCCGGGACTGACGGGGGAACGTGACTCGATCTTCTCTTTGATTTCTTCTTCATAATGCCGGGATGTCTATGCATACCAAGCAACGCACTGACTAATCGACTACCCCGTGAAGAATGCATGCTCTTGCTTGCGAATTTGATGGCTTCTTTCCTCTCCGAATCCTCCAGCATCTTATTCAACTGTCTTTTACACTGAGGGGGGTTGGGTCTCCCATTGTCCTTACTCCCCCCTTAAGAAAATAGGCACACGATCAGCTAGTTTCGCAACTTCTTAAATATTGAATAAATGCTTCAACCACGCATGCAGAAAATATAAACCCAACAACCATTTGTTGCCCAATATAATTATGAAAAAATTTGTAGAAACAAAGATTGCGAGTACCTTGTCTCTTTCGAATATATATATATGGAGAAGCAGGGCTTGGAGACCTTGAGGGGGTTAAAGAACCAAATATGTCATCGTTTGCAGGTTTAGTGGTATCATTATCAGTGACTGTAGCTGTGCCGGGAAAATTTCTCCTGGCAGAATCCAAGAAGCTATCCTGCTTGGCCACTGTACCAACCTCATCATGCCCCAGTTGACAAGAGCTCCGAGAAGTCCATCCAGGCAAATGCCTGACTTCACTGGGGCTGTTATTGTTGCAATTAATATCTTCAAGATATGCAGACCGAGGAACTTCCAGGGTGGTATGAATAAATTCCCTGCATTTAGGACTCTCGATGACGTCCACATCTGGCATTGGAGGGAAGGCTGTTTCTATGTCCTCCAATACTGACTTGGGCGATACATTCAACGAAATCTGGGGTAGTTCTGGCTTTATTTTCTCCATCAAAGATGAAAACCAAGGTATTCCCTCTCTGGCATAATACAGAATGTAGGCATCCTGAGAAAGGACAAACTGTTCTTGGACTCTACAGACCTGAGAACATAAAGTGGCAGTAAGCACCTACAGAAAATGCAAAATTGGTCATCTCAGACCACCTTGATTCAACACTATCATCATGTACAAAGATAATATACAAAGAAAAACAGAGAAGAAATCATGCAATCTAAAGTTCTTGAAAATCGAGTGATTTTTACTTCTCTATTCATGATTACCAACCAATTGAAGAATGACGAAGAAAGATGCGGACCACATCTTGGATATGAAAAGAACATAATTGCATATTTAAATGGCTAACGCCAAAAATTCAGCAGCCTAAGAAAGAGGGGCAACAGAAGAATACTGGGGGAAAATCTAAAAGGGTAGTTGTGAGTAATATACCTCAGAGTCATCAAACCTAAACCATGTCTCCGGAGAAGATCTGACGAAGCTAAAGTAATGCCCTGAAGTGGGAGAACGTCCAACATGCACCACAATGGCATAAAGCTGATACTTTAAGTCCAACTGTCACAGAGGACCAACAGAGGTCAGCCAATGCAGGTAATAAACTATCAAAGCATGCATACGCTAGAATCAACTGCAAACTACTTACATCTTTGCTGCTACAAGAAATGTAAGGCTGCAAGTCTAACTCAAGAGGGAATTCAACATGCTTATCAATTTTCTCAACTAAATAGCCATCGTTCTTAAATCTCTTCAAGTGTAATGCAGCAACTGAAGGTGCTTTGTCAAGCAAGAGCTGTTTCTCCATCGATACTTCTTCATTGCAGCTTGAACAGCCAAACTTTGCATCTGCATCCTCGATCTTCTCCACATGTGTAAACGAATCAAGAGCAGCTGAAATGGTGTCCACATCCCCGATCTCCAAGCTCAGGTCAACCAGGGGTTCATATGTGCAAGAGCAGTGTCCACAATTGCAGCATATTAACTAAAACACAAACTTAGGATAATTTTATTAGAACAGGGAACAAAAACCAAGATTACACGAAGTTTACCATGGAAGAAAAGAACAAAAAGGAAGTATCTGGCATTACTTTGCTAACGAGACGACCACCAAATACTTGATCCACCAAATTACTCTCAGGAGGTTCATTCTCAACAGCAGTTTTTGATGGAATGCAACATCTCTCGAGTTTGTCCAACAATGCATGCTGTAACTCATGAGCATCCTCTTGTTGATACCTCAGAAAATCGGAAGAAATATCTAGTTTTTTTCAGAGTCAAGGCACCATTATACAATTTAATTGCCATGTCATGCATCTGAATAAACCTTCAACATATTTATACAGCCACTATTATCAACTCTAATTACAGAGATTACTCCACAATCAGGAAAAGGAAAATTAACGGGGTGTCAGGGGTTTTGCTAATAATAACACCAACCAATCAGTGGAAGACTTTACAGAAGCTTTGAGCTAGTTTAAATTAACAATAAAAACAGGGGATCCTTCTCACGGATGAATCTCAAGAGTACCCTGACCATATTGGTACCAACACGAGAACAATATTTTGAAAAATACCTAAAAGAATTGAATCCTGGAAACAAAACAAGTCACAAACAGCAAATAGGTATAGAGCATGCTGAAAGGATACAATTTATATTGTTGACCAACAGATGTGGAGAAACCACTCTTCCGGAGAAGGCCAAAGATAATTCAACATGGTCGCGAAGTGAGCAAAGCACACAAAATCCCTCCTTTTCCCCTGAAAAACAAACATAAGGGACCTCCAAATCAAACAAGTTGATATGAATATCCACTTTTATTAAAAGGAACTGAATTTGACTATGTGGTAGAAACAATTAACATATGACAACGTACTGTCACAGATATTCTTCGCGTGAGAAGAGTTCAGCAAACCGTCAGTCAAAGGAACCGTGTGAGTTAAACACTGAAGCACTGCATTCAAGAAGCACGTGAACCCTAAATTACGCAACCCCGCGCCCTGCCAGAAACAATCAGTCAATACTTCTTCCCTTTACAAGATTCAATCTTTCCAAAAATAGCAGAAACCACAAGGCCAGAAACGAGACTCACGACTCCCGAAGGCTGATGCTCTGGGAACAACAGGGACGGAACAGAGGCATCCCGAAACCGGGTATTCTCCCCGTGGCGGTCGAGAGAGGAAGGCTTTCCCTCTGTCACCAAAGACGAACTGGGTTCTTGAAATAGATCAAACGACGGGCCGGGATTTTCCTCCGGGTCAACATCATCGAGAAGCATTGGCGAAGTAGGTTCTTGAATGAAATCGAACGAAGGAATCGGGTTTCCACCAGGCGATCCTTCGACGGCCGGCATAGATGACGTGGGCTCCTCAAGGAGATCAAGCGACGGAAGAGACTGTGTTCCTCCCAACAAACCTGGCTCTTGAAGGGTATCCAACGAAGGGCCCGGGCGATCACGACAGCAGCGGTTCTCGAGGGAGACCGAACGGAGACGACGAGGAGGGGCAAATGAGGGTTTGATCGGACATCTCGGGAAGGCCTGACTTCTGGGATTTAGGGCCGGATGGAAGGGGAAAGTTTGGAGGAGTTTAGGTCTGGGAGGGAAAAAGGGAATGGTTTTAGGGATTTTGGTTTTGAAATGGGAGGGAAATTTCGGCCGCCAAATTTTGTTTTGTTTTTTTTTTTTTTTTGAGATTTTCCTTCCACTGTGTGGACGTGGGTCGGCCGTGGTTGGAATTCTGGAAGGGAAGACAAAAGACAAACTACCGACAACCTGCGACCCCATAGCAAATAGAATCCCAACTACTTTCGGTTGCTTCTGTTAGAAATAGACGTTAATTTAAGATAAGATGGGAATGGAAGATTAATACTTATAAGGAAAACTGGAATTTATGCGACAACCCAGATTCAAACAAGACCAAATAACGCTGATGATGACAGGCGATTAGTGATTGATGGTGATGTAAAGAATCCCAAAACTTATATTTTTATATATCATCTGCTAAAGCCGTGTTCAAAACAAAGGTAGGGTAGGGAAGAAAATCTGTTATTGTTGGTAATTTCTAAAAGAATCCTCTCTTGGGTAAAAAAGACATCTTTACATGATATGTAGAAGACATTCTCTCCCAAGAATCTAAACAATAAGAGAGGAGAGAGGGCGTTTCGTTTGTCACAGGACTCTGTCCTGGAGATCATTAATGAAGGCGGATGCGAAGGAAGTGAGCTTCTTCCCCGTCTCTCCCGCCATGTTCTTGAGCGAGGATATGTCCTGCTGAGCCTATAAGGTTTGGAGGAGGTCACTAGTATCAGCACAAATCACAATTTTGAAGAGAATCAAAGCTATATAGCTAAGATCAAGACAGATTACAACGAAGTACAGTTGCTTGCACGGGTTACTCGCATTACCTGAAAAGAGAGTCGGTCGATGAGGTCGCTGGCAGAAATATCGAGAGCAGCATCTGAATTGCTACCGAAGAGATCCCCACTGGAAATGGCTGTCGAACCCTGAAAATTGAGTAAAGAGTCGTAAGCCATACAATTGGCCCGACCATATCATTATTTTCATTGGACGTGCAGTTACACTGATATTTGATTTCCCGCTACATGCAAACAACTTCCAAGAAATAACATGAACAATATGCCAGATGTATGCGTCCAAATGAAATGGAACTTACTGTAAATTTCTGCAAGGACACTTGGGCCTCCATGTCTGCAGCTTTTTGATGCCCAAAGAATTGGGCCGATGAGATAGACTTTGCATTTGAGAACTTCTTCCTAGCTTCATCAGTTTCCTGGACCTAAATGATAAGCATGCCATCAAATATCATAGAACGAAGATATCAAGCCATGTAGGCGTTGCCCCTAACTAGGAAAAAGCATCATCAACACACCCACAAAACTGCTAGGTTTAGCAGTTGCAAACCAAACAATGTCCACAGTGGCCTTGTACACATGAAGGTAGCCTCCAACCTTGCCTGGCAGGTAAATCCTACGAAGTGGCTAACGAAGTAGCTAGGTCAAGCCACAGACCATTGTCCTTTGGCCACCAGAATGGACTGTGGATGCAGCAGTCTAACAATGAAACCCCCAAAGCGACATGTCACTCCAAGTTATTAATGTACCACACATTTTTCCAAAGTGTATGACCTCCTCCCCAGCCTCTAAGGCATGCCAACTTTGGCCTAGGTTGCAAAGTAGTAGGAACTCGAAGAGCACAAAGTAAAATCCCCAGCAAACATGACCTTCAAATCATAAATCATCTCATGCTAAGCATTGAGCAAACAGTAGTAAACTCGTCTCATCATTCTCAAGCCGAGAGATAACGACCAGCCATTACCAGACATATAATAAACAGCATCATTAACCTCTCTTACCTGCACTTTAGAGGAACTCGTGCCTCCCTTCTTCGCGAAGCCACTATCCATGCCAAATTCAGCAAAGAAGTTGGAAGACTTTGGAGGGGCGACATGACTCAGCACTTGGGATCCACCAGAAGATGAATCAGGTAACTGGTCATTTTCTACATATTCAAAGCGAGATCCAAAAGATGGAGTAGCCATTGCAGTGCTATTAGCTGGAGGAGCAGCTGGGGCGACTGGCTCCTGAGGCTTTTGATCGTAAAGATTTTCACTTGGCTGCGGATAGGAAGGGCCAACAAATAAGTTAAATAAAATATCTGATAATATAGTTTTTTCACTCAGTTTGGCTGCAGATAGGAAGGAACAAATTAATCCAAAAGGACATTCCAACAAATAATCAGATCCAGACAAAGTTACGTAGGTATGTGCAAGCAGCGTAAATAAGCAAGGCACCTTTGTAGTGAGCTTTCGAGCACCTAAGCCACCAGTTTTTCCTGTTTTCTTTGCACCTATAGGCTTCTTGATAGAGGTAGTTATAGCACTGTGGGTTGCCTTGGGCGAGGGCGATGCAGAGACTTCAGGAGCTTCTTGGGTAGCAATGGAGGTTTCTCTATGGGGTTCACTTGTCTTAATGTCTGGAAGTCCATTAGATATTTTTGACGACTGCAAAGCAACTGGCGATGATGGCAAACCAGCTTCTTCTGCCATACTTTTGGCAACTTCTTTAGAGAGTATCTGTCTGTACAACTCGGCAGCCCTGGAAGTATACTTCGCCTCAATTTTACCTCCATCAGTCCACCCATGTTGCTTAAAAAATACATGTGCGCGATTATTTCCGCCAAAGCTCATCGTGTTCAGCTGCTCGGGACTCCAAGAGTCTAAATTTGTTGATCTGAAAATCGCCAACATGTCATATTTAGCAGTCGCAATAAGGGGATCATCCATTTCGAAGTGAATGAAAACATGAGTTAGACAATAAAGCCAACGGTACGATTGGCATACAGAAGATGTATAAATCTACAGGGGATCTTCAAAAGAAGAGATGAGGCTACGCCAGGCTTGGATCTGCGTTACACCAATCCATATAATGCCTGAATTACAAAGATATTCAGTATTAAAACAGAAAATTGGCGTCCAATCTACATAAATCTCCTCCCACCAAGTTCGGAGGCCCATACCAGTCCTAAACTTCCTAGCTGGCTATTGCCCATCATTCCTCCATCTAAACCCAACAAATGAGCAAATCAAACATCCCTATGAACACTTTCCAACAAACCGCATCACAACTTCAGGAGGAAAACAACCAATAACTAATTTAACCAGGAAGATGCAGCGCGGTATTAGAGGATCAATCCCAAACAACGCCAACACGGATCAACCAAAGTACGAAGGCATTCCAACAACCGGAGGAGATAACACAATCACTAACCTGACGAAGCTAACATGAACGCCAAGACTCCGGTGGACGGCGGAACAATCAATGCAGAGGAAGACCCCGTACGTCACCGAAGCCCACGTCGGGTTCTTAGCATTACAATCGAAACACATCTGAACCCAAAACGACAAAAAACTCTAACTCGAATCACCACCCACAAAAAGAGAAAAATTCCACCCAGGTCTGAGAACCGACCGGATCTAAAGAAAATCCACAAACCAAAAAAAAAAAGAATGAACCTTGTTCTCGGATTTCGCCTTCAGTTTCCTGAAAACGGCGTTCTTGTCGCTGAAGTTGTCGGCAGCCATTGGATCCCTCTTCCTCCCTCCACCCCTCCACCAGCAGAGAGAGAGAGAAAGAGAGAGGAATCACCGAATCGATGGGAAGGAACAAGAACTAGGAATGTAATCCCCGAATTATATAAACACACGAGGCAAATTGTGGGGGGACGGGTTGGGGGTATTTTGGTCAATTCGGTTGAAAACGTTAGGCAGCGAAATTGATGATGACATACGAACTGCACTCCCTCCCAACGTTGTTATTTCCAGGGAATTTGGGCTAAGACAAAATCTATGTAAGGACACTAATTAAACACTGATGGGCCCGGATTCAGGCCCATATCAAGATGGATTCAATCGGTTTATGCCTAACATTCATCTCGGCCCAATTTGGGTCCGTGGTTGAGTTTATCCTGAGGTCGACAGTTCGAGCCTCCCTTCATTTTTATGTATCCTTTCTTCAGCGCTTCATTCTTTAGATCTGGTCAAACTATATGATAACGGTTGTTTTTATTACATTACATGGTTGACTGTGAGAACTAACCGAACGACAAGCTTCGTCGCTTTCTTCTTCTCTCTCTACCAAGTAGAGAGGCTTGCCCCCCAATCCCAATCCTCTCCTAGGGTTTTAATCCATCCCCACCCAATTATTCATTCCTCTTCTGGACGGATTGGAAGGAGGTAGGAAGGATCTTGCTTGCTTGGTAAAGGTTCGGTCTTTGGAATGTCCCAGCTGCCTTCAGCTCTTCCTACTGTATTGTTATCTCAGTCTTAGTCTTAGCACGTTGCGCGAGGAAAGGTTGGAGCTTTGCTCGCTTTGCGTGATGGGTTTCTGAGTCTTTGAGTGATTCGATGAGCTGGTGGTCTTTTGGGGTTTGATCGGTTTTATTTGGAGATTGAACAGCGAAGACATCAGCCTGGTGCTTGTCCGAATTGCCTCTTCGTGCGTGTTACTCTATTGGCTGAGGCTTGCTGTGGTGATTGCTGTCCGAGCAGTGGTTTCAAGGTTTAGCTGTCGGGGAAAGATCAGGAGTAGATGAAAGCTTGCGACTTTGCTGCTGATCTAGGCATTAGGGATGCGAGTTTGACTGGGTCGGATTCGGCAGATGAGTTCTGATTTGTTGTTCGGACGTGAATCTTGACGAAGGAATCTGTGGTTTTACAGTGGTGCTGGGTTGTGGAAATTGTTATGGACAATTCCAGGAGCCGGCAAAATGATCATCTGGGGGTGAATAAAATAGGGAAGAACATTAGGAAGAGTCCGATACACCAACCAAATTTCACAAATAGCTGCAGCAGCAGTGGCAGCAGCCTGACTAATGTCAGCGATGGCAATAACAATAGCGGCAATGCTCCTCGACAGCAGCCTCAGCCTCAGGTTTACAACATCAGCAAGAATGATTTCCGTAGTATTGTTCAGCAGCTCACAGGTTCTCCTGCACGGGATTGGGACCCTTTGCCTAGACCTCCGAACAATTTGCCAAAATCTCACAGCACGCGGCTTCAGAAGATTCGTCCTCCACCACTGACCCCCATGAATAGGCCACACATGCCGCCTCAGGCAGCCATTCCTGCTGCCCCGCCTCCCGTTCCTTATGACAATAGTTGTTTCGTTAGGCCACACCCGTATGGTCAACCATCACCGCGGAATTTTCAGACTATTTCGCCTGGAGTGCTACCTTTTGTGGGAAATACCAACGAGTCTCCTATATCAGCATATATGAGGTACTTGCAGGCTCCACTCGTGGAACCTACTCCTAATGGGGATCAGCGTCCACCTCAGCCGTCGCAGCAACCAATCCTGCCGGCTTCAGTTGGGTTACTTCCAGGTCCGCATCCACCCATGCTTCCTTCCCCAAGAATGAACGGTCCTATGCCGATCCCACCTTTCCCGAATCTTCCTTCTCCACAAATGAATGGGGGTCCAGTGCCAGCACTCCTTCCATCCCCTACCTCACAGTTCCTTCTGCCATCTCCTAGCAGTTATTTGAATCTGCAGTCTCCCAGGTCGCCTTATCCATTGTTATCACCAGGATTTCAGTTCCCTTCGCCATTGACATCCAACTTCTCATTTTCTTCCATGACCCAGCCGGGTATACTGGGTCCAGGTCCTCTGCCGCCACCATCTCCCGGGTTCTTCCCATTATCTCCATCTGGTTTCTTCGCCATGCCGAGCCCAAGATGGAGAAGTCAATGATGTTTGTCACCGATGGCAATGGAGAGCTAGCTAGGAAGAAAAAATCCGGCCTTCTTACTGCAAAACCGTGGATTATCATCATGTAAAGACGCCAAGCTGATGTTAAAGCCAGTGTTGTATAAGATATCTCCTTAGGATGCTGTCTTTCTTTTGGCTTCATTCCATATATGCTTTTGGTTAGTCATACTCCCCCTTGTCAACCTTGTTGTTGTCAATAGAAAATTCCCTTATGGGCACTGGAAATGCAACAGGCGGACTGCTTTCGGACGCTGATAACAGGAGATGAAGCAGGAACAAACCCGTCCTTTCCTTATCTGTACTTTCTTGTAGTCAGTTAGTCTGTCAGTAGTACTTGTTATTGTATAAGCAGCAATCTTTGTTTAACTCGATTAATTTTGGAGTCCAATCTTTGTTGAATGGGGGGGGGGCACCTTCTCTTCTAACATGCAGGACTGGATGCAATGTCTTGTAATGAATCATTAGCTGTTATTCTTGCTGCAAACTCAAACTCCGGAGTAGCTGAGGGGTGATGATGCATCGCGTGACGTGTAAGCGTGCAGCATCCCCACTAACTCCACCTAACACTTTTTCTCTGAACAGTCCATGGGAAGGATTTCTCCATCAATGGACAAGTTGGCAACTTGGTGGAGACAATAAAAGAAATAGCCTATCTCTCCAGGAAAAGCAAACCACTTTCCACCCTAGACCTTCTTCAGAGCTGGCCACCCATAGGATAAGGAAGTGCTCCCGACATTGTCTTTGGATGCCAATGATCTGGTCTCTACGTAATCTAATATTCTCCTCTCTCAAATCGCACATCCCCCCTCCCTTAATTTTTAGTTGGGTTCTCCTTTGTAATCACAATTCATGGCGGCCGAGCTGAGTGGGATTGTGGGTCCAAACCTCCCCCAAAATGAGCACTCCTCCATCCCACCAGCCAATCAACAACGGCGAA
Organism: Melastoma dodecandrum; assembly: GCA_029817715.1. Classification (NCBI taxonomy): domain Eukaryota; kingdom Viridiplantae; phylum Streptophyta; class Magnoliopsida; order Myrtales; family Melastomataceae; genus Melastoma; species Melastoma dodecandrum. The sequence continues at coordinate 97,827 of JARUPY010000387.1, forward strand.
GCAGATTATTTCCTTAGGTCATAGGCTTCAATCAAACAAACTAGAAAAATAAGAATAAAAACCCATCTTTTGTTAACGATGAGAATAGTTGACTCTGCCTACTAACACAACATTAAATTGATGTGATGGGAATAGGGAGGCTATATGCCAAAGGCACAAATGCCCACCACCACCACCAAACCGACCGGACAAAGTTTTCTTCATCTGGGTCTTGGGTTTTTTTTGGTTGATTGGGAAGGAATTGTCCAACCTGTAAATTGTTTTCTCATCTCAAAGATCATCAATAATATAGAAAAACCACAAGTTGGCAACTTGCATGTAATTAGAATTTGCCTAAAAAAGAAAATAATAAAAGATCACCCTCCCCTGTCGCTTTCCTTGTCCCATTACCCTGACAGAAAGTCCATCCTTTCCCCTCACAGCATCATATTCATATTTGTCTAATGCTCTCCCTGTCCTGCCTCTTGCCTCTGCGTCGTCAGCAGCAGCGAGGCTTCAGAGCCACCCGCTAGTTTTTAATCATTTATAATTACGTGGAAAGAGGATGACTGTTCACCCTCCAGATGAGATTATGAAAGAGTACGATAAATCAATCAAAAAAATTAATAAAAAAAAATTTCAAAGACCATTAAAGGAAGACGATCTTACGGGCAAAAAAAATTTTTTTTTTATTTCAAAAATCATTCACGTAAGAAAGTCGGCTTTCGACTTATCTGTACTTAGGCAAAAAAGTTTTTGCAATGGTCGAATTTATTTATATGAAATAGGCTTTATAAAAATCGACTTTCTTACGAACTGAAGTCGTTCTTTGTAAGGCCGATTTTACTGGATTAGTCGACGAATTTTAAAAATTACGAAATTATTTAACTAAATAATTTATCAAATAACGTCATTAAATAACAAGACTCGTTGAGATTACCCACACTCGGAAACAACATACGCTTGGGACACTTTCGTGGACAAATCGGACCAATTTCTGCAACTTGATTGGGTAGGGAGAGATGTTTCAGTGACCACTCGTATGTAGTTTTCCCAATTTCATGAAAACGACCCCTCTGTATTAAAATGACTATTTGGGGTCATTTTGTGGCCCAGAAGAACATGAGCTTTGAAAAGCTAATTGGGGGAGTAAATCATCACTAACCAAGCATAATCTTGATGGGTTTTCTGTAATGTAAGCTACTAGAAGCTCCTCTCGTCCCACCACAATCTCATTCCTTGTAGTAAAATTACTATTAGGGGAATTCAAAACACATGGAGATATGCAAAACCCCATTTATGTACTCTTCCTTCATGCAGAATCATGAGGGTTTTCTGGTTTTTTTACAAATTTGACTGACAGCCAATCGATTATAAGAAAGAAATGGAAGTTTTACAAAGGAAATGGAGGTGGAGGTTTAGGTTTTTACTGCCCACGTGACCTCGCCGATTCATCATCACGTGAGATCCCCTCCGCTACCGTCGCCAGCTTCTGGAGGTTGAGCCTAACCACCGTGTCGGCAAACAGCCGCGTATCCTCCTCGGTGTTCCCTTCCGGGACGTCCACCACGTAGCTCTCCAGAACCACCGTCGTCCCGTCCTTCACCTCGTGAGCGGTCGTGACCGACTTGTAGTTCCTAAGCCTGTGCTCCCCCCCTACGATGGTGAACCCAGTGACATGTCCCTGGTCGTCGAGCACATCAAGCCTCTCGCGGCTTGTGGTGGCCGGGAGCCCTGACACGACGGTGACATCCCTCGTGGTGCCGACCGAGAGGACGAAGTCCGCAGGGAGGGAGCACGACTTGATGAAGTGCTTGTAGCACTGGGGGGTGTCAAAACGGCGTAGGAGAGACCACACGGCAGGGAGAGGTGCCTGGACGCGTTGCACGAGTAGGGAGGAGCAACGGTCGGGGCCGATGGTGTAGGAGTGGTGCCTCGCGATGGTGGGGAGCAGGATGGGGTATTCCTCCGCGGTTATTCCAACCGGGACCTCGAGGTGATACCGAGTGGTCGCGGCTGGGGGATCGGAGGCGTCGCGGCCCCCGGATTCCTGGTCTTCTTGATCCGACTCCATGGGAGGTATAATGGAAGAAAGTCTTCTACTTTTCTTCTGATTTTGGTTTCGTTTGCGGAAGTGGAGGGCAAAAACGCGTGGACTTTAGTTGCATTTATGGCTCGTATATACATACGTTAAAGTAATTACATAGGTGTGATTTTTTCGGGCCTTGGAAGCCACAATTTGGGCCTTAACATGCTGTTCCCGTATAATGGGCCCTTACCAGGCCCATTTAAAAGCCCAGTAACTATCCGAAGCGAATATACGTCCCTGATGTTGCCGCAATTTTTGCCGGTATAAATGACAGAAAATCTTGTCTATTTCGATTTCGTCTGTGACTCGGGAGTCATTTTGCTTATAAAATAAGAGAAAATATTCAATAAATAAATAAACAATCGGCAGATGGATTCCGATCGATCTTACATTGTAGGAGATATAAGTATCGAGGAGTCAGTTCTGAGGACAGCCGCTCGGCAAAGATTATTCTCAGAGAACTATGTGTCCAATTTGTCATGACATGGACGGAAGTAAACGAGTTCCGGTGTCCTTAATATGTCGTGATTCAGCATTTGCATGATAACGATGCCAAAATGAGGTCGGCCCGGTCGTTCTCGGTTAAATCCGTGATGCGAGGCGTTGATGAACTTGGAGAAGATGTCGCAAACAATTTTGAACTTGGATGCAAGACTGCTCATGATCGTCCTGGTCATTGGGACGGGGAGTAAAGCCGCACCGAACAACTCGAACAATACTTGGGACAGATGAAAGAGGGGGAAAATGATATAACGTCCGCTAGAGCGGCGGGGACAACGTGCTCACAATAACAAAGTCAAGCGTTGTTGACTACGAAAAGAACATCGTGATCTCAGAACAAAAGCCCCGACTCGACAGACTCAGGGAGACTCAGTGCAAATTAAATTCAATTACATGTTCAAAGGGGGTCGGAATTCTTAATACAAGTCTTTTTAGGACAAGGAAGTTGATGGATATAATTTCTTCGGTCTAAATTCTAGGTTTCATCTGCACATTGCTATTTTATTTGTTTTTTTTAAAATAACAAGCTTCCATCTGCTTAATGCCAAGAAACTTTGTTCTCTCCTCAAACCACCCCTCACCCTTCTCTGTTTTCTTTAAATTTTTTTGTCTTAGGGTTTCAATTGTTGTCTTTCATCCCCTCAGACCTCACCCTATTTAATTCACCATTTGCTCTCTTCACTTCCATCCCAATCCAACACTCGCCATCTTCTCAATCCTTCTCCTTGCGATTCTATTCTCCCCTTGCGAAATTCTTTGTTGAAATTTCTTCATGGTGGCGGATCTCGCACTCCTTTCCCTGTTGAGCAAGTTTGAAGCCAATCGGAGCCAAGCCGACCCCCATCCCGCAGTGGCTTCATGGGGTTGGAATCCTAGCAAAGTCCAGGACGACGACGACTCTTGGGAGGTTAAGGCTTTTGCGGAGGACACCAGCACCATCATGGGCGCAACCTGGCCGCCTAGGTCTTACACCTGCACGTTCTGCCACAGGGAATTTAGGCTGGCCCAGGCGCTCGGCGGCCACATGAATGTCCACCGCAAGGACCGTGCCAAGCTCAACCGATCCCACCTCCCCAATATCAACCACAACCCAGTGTTGGCCTCCTCCTCCTCCTCCTCTCCTCCCTCCACCCTGGTTATCCCTACTAACCAAGAGTTCGCCTCCAACAACGTGGTTCGCCCCCAGTACCAATTGCCTCGCGCGAATGGCATCTCCTCCCCTAGTAAAATCAATGCCCGAGCCCTCAACCCTCCCTCGTCCACATTCGTTTTGATCCCACCAAATGCGCCTAATGCTGCATCCTGTCCTCCCAACGCCAATCCTCGCAGACAGCTTTATCCGGGGGACGACATCGATAGGCATACTCGGCGGATCTCGTGGGATGGTAGCCACGGTACTATCAAAAGGGTCGTGGATTCCCAGGGCGGTGGCAAAGAAGAGCTCGATCTCGAGCTTCGCCTGGGGAAGTAAAAGTAAAGGTAAAAGTAAGAAAATAAATGGCTGGTTGAAGTGTTAATATCACTCCGCTGTTAAGATGAAGCAAGGGTTATGGCCCGGAGAGTCCAAAGGTTATTTAGAGCATAACTCCGTTCAGAAAAGTGTGTCCCATGCGCTTTGCGACATGATTCTCATTTATTTTACCAAATTATATTGTACTGCTTGAAATACTTGAAAAAAAGAATGGGTGATTTAGTGAAATTTATATGTTTATTATTTGTTGTTGTTTTATATATATATATATATGGTGTGTGTTGCAGTGGGGGGTCATTTTCATATACAGATTTCTCATTTAAAGTCTGAGCATAAATTTCTGTGAGAGAGATCGACATCCATCCATCCATCCACCCACCCATCCCTTTTTCTTTCCAAATAAAAAACAAAAGAAAAGAAAAGTTCTTCGATTAAAAAAGGAAAAAAGAAAAATGGGAAGAACATCCATGAATGTGTCAATCCTCTGGTTGTGTATATTTGGTATGACATGTTGCTTGGCGTCATTAATGTGAAAAAGAAGAAGAAGAAGGGGGTTTTTTCTTCTTCTTTCTTAAGATATATTCAAAAGCCGATTCATCTTTGCTTGTAAGGAGTATAGTTAAATTATAACAATATGTTGAATTCGGCTTTTTTTTCGTTTGTTACGAGGGGGATTAATAGCGTGGGACGATGAGACGCACCAATGTGTTGTTGTTTGGGGAGACAATCGGATCATTTCTAATTATTGTAACGTCACTGTAAAAATGGAATTTCCCAATGAAACGCATCAAAAGGCGAGTATTAGGGACAGGGGAGTTGGAACACGAACGCTGCCATATGACGAGACATCATTTTACTGGAGATGTTCAGGGGACATTTTTGGGGGTGACACTGTAAGGAGAAGAAACAGAACTTATAGTATTTGACATGTCGTTGGGGGGGGGGGGGGGGGTTGGTCACAGTCTTGGCTAGGGTCGATATGTCGTTTACTTTGGACATATTTTCACGTCTTTGCACATGGGGGGTGGTTCTTCCTTTCGTTTCGTGACTCTCCTCCAAAACAACAGTACCACAGAAAAACTGCAAAGCTCCGAAACTGACACCTTCAAGACCAGCTCAAACACTCTTTTCTTCATTCTTTTGCTTTGATTTTGTTTGGCAACCGCGCAAAAGAAGCGGACATTCCCCTCCTCTCCAACACACACAGCACACACACAGTCAGAGTCACCCACATTAATTGCCTGATTTCTAATTTATTTCGTCCTTTCATGACGTGTTTTGGGAGGACAAAGGAAAGAATAGGGTCCCCAGTTCCTCGTAGAATTGGTATGGATGGGTGGATGGATGGATGGATGGATGGAGATGGAGTTTCATCTGTTTAGCATTGGGTCCTTGCTCGTAAACAAAGTTGTCATACGGGAGAAGAAAGGAGAACGCAACCGACAGTAGGGTAAATTCACGAGGAACTGACCTGCCGGTTCGGTGATTCTCCAGCCAAAACCTGGCTGCAGTACTGAGCTTAACCCCAAACCGTGACACGGTCGAATCGGACAAAGATTACGATGTTCTAACAAACAGGCTCCCACCAACTTACGCGCTCCTAGCCAACACGTGACGATCTAAGAAGAACAAAGACGTATGGCCAGTGAGTGAGATATTGCATCCATCATCCCTTTATAATGAAAGAAGGAAAAGAAAAAAAAAAGAAAACAAATCTAATAGAATTGAAAAAACAGTGGTCCCCGACATGATTGTTCCCATCAAATTTATTACATGGCAACGCCCATTTGTTAAACCCCAACACTTGAAAGTTTCCACTCCCCCACCTAGTTTAGTGTCGTGTCCATTTAGGGTTTACTCGAGCGAATAGTTGAGCTTGATGGCAGAGATTTCAGACCAGAGATCTAAGCATCAATGGCAAAGGGTTTCTTCTTTCCTCCTGGCCTCCTCACACATGTTGGTTCCGCCCCTCGTGTCCTTAGTACGTGCAAAATTTCCCAATTAAAATTATGGCTTCCAATCCAATGTTGAACCCTAAGAAACAAAGACCAACCAGCAAGAAGATTAAGTATTAGCTCCAATGTCTCTCCACTAACCCTTTCCCTCACCATCAACGAAGTACTCGGTAGGAAAGGGTGTTTGGGATGTTTCCATGGATTCTGACCACCAGTCGAACGAGGCAGGTACCGATTCTGTGATAGATGAGGGGGGAAGTACATGTCGTATAAAGCTAACTCAAAAGCATTACTCTAATTAGCAACCTCCTCCTGCACTCTTTAACAGGCCAGAGACACAAGATATCAGTAAAAAAGAAAGCTCTCTGTCAATAGCTCAGAAAGAAGGGCGCGCACACACGACACACACACAACCAAGAGTTTTGGTCCCCTCTCTTATCCCATCATGATCTGTTGTTTGCATGTATTACACAATTCGTGAAGGGACCCAGCTCTCTCATAAGATCAGCCATAAATTCAGGAATCTTACACTCAACCATTCCTCTGCCCTCCCCTACTACTCTCCTCAACACTCTTCCCTTAAACTGTGAAAAGGGCATAAAAAGAAAACATGACTAATTATTAATCCTAAATCTCTGTGTCGTTAAGGAGAGGGATGGAGTTGGGGGGATCGAAGAAGGAAAAGAAAAGGTTAAATACTGTTGAAGCAGGTGTGTATTGACACTGCATCTTACTGCAAAATGGGATTTTCTGACAGTTGTGTTGGATTGAGAGGGGGAAGGGGGGGCTGTAGAAAAAACAGACCAAGATTCGCACAGACCATTATAGTTCTGGGATGAAAAGGAAACGATATTTCTCAGAACGTCTCTCTGGCTCTGGGGTTGTGTTTGGAGAAGTAAAGAGAAAGAGAGAGGGGGTGGAGGGAGATGGTGTGAGTTGAGTTGAGGAAAGGTCGTGATCATTTGTTTTGGCCTAATCCCCTCTGCTATAAAAAAAAGAAAAAACCTGCTTGCCTGCATGCATGAATCGCCCATCATCCCAGCATTTCCCCCTCTGGATCTCTCTCTCTGCAATCATTATCTCCTTCCTGTCATCCATTCCACCCTTTCCAAACAAGTCCAGTCAATTAAATATTTTTGTTGGGTAAGGGGGATGTTAGGAATTGGGCCTCGGCCCAATGATCAGTCATATGGGCCGATTGAGGCCCAATGAGATCATATAAAGAAGAGTAGTGCGTGTGATTCCAACTTAATTCATTTATCTTTTTTTGTTCCTTCCGCCGACCGGCAATGACGGGAGTGAAGGACATCCTGGGAGTTCTCGACGAGGGTTCGTTCAAGACACTGCTGTCCAAGCTCATATCGGAGTCGAGGCACCTCCAGAACAACCCCCCTGATCTGATCCCCCAGGAGGACAGGGTGGTCAGGCACTTGCTCGACTCCCTCCTCCCCCTCAGCACCTCCACCGGCGGCGGACCCCTCCTCGTCAACCATGTCACCTACCATCAGAACAGGGGTAACCTCATCGTTGAGTACCCCGGCACCGTCCCTGGGAAGGTCGTATCATTCGTCGGGATGCACATGGACGTCGTCACTGCTAACCCCAACGAATGGGTAATTTTTCTTCCCGCTTGTTTTGGTTTGCCTGTGGGTGGGCGTTGGTTACGGTCGATGTTTTGATGTCCCTGGTGATTGATGTGTTTAGGATTTCGATCCTTTCTCTATGAGCATTGATGGGGATAAACTTTGCGGACGTGGGACGACGGATTGTTTGGGGCATGTTGCCCTCGTGGCTGAGCTAATGAGGCGGCTTGGAGAAACTAAGCCCCAACTGAAATCCTCTGTGATTGCTGTATTCATTGCTAGCGAGGAGAATTCCTCCATTCCAGGGGTGGGTGTAGACGCCCTCGTCAAAGATGGACTGCTGAATAAGCTCAAGGGCGGTCCTCTGTGAGTGACTCGTGCTGACCAAGTTAAAAATTAGTGAGTCGAGATTCGAGCATAATGACGTTTCTCTCTTAATCTTTTCACTTTTGAACAGATTTTGGATCGACACGGCTGATAAGCAGCCTTGTATTGGCACTGGTGGTATGATCCCCTGGAGACTAAAGGCAACTGGGAAGCTTTTCCATAGTGGTTTAGCTCATAAGGTATGATAATGAAAGTTCAACTTCTCTTCGTTAGCATGTACATTCATGCGCTGTTCAGCATTAGCAGTGGTTTTCCAAAGTCCTGTGAAGTGTGGGAGGCACCATCAGTGGAATCTAAGCATAACATGTAATGCTGAGCAATTTTTTTGAAATTCATCTACATAATCTCTCTTCAAGCACGACCTCCTTAATTATGCTAGTTCAACTTTTGTGGAAGAAATGTAATGAAACGTGAGGAATAAGATGTTACTGCAGACAGTGAGTGCATTTTGCTTGTTCTGCCTTTTCACTTTTCATAATCAGTTGTTGGATTTGGTACGTAGTGTCTTTTGAACTAAAGTATGACATTATAAGGTCCATTGTAGATTTATTGGTTATAAATTGATTGAAAATTGAAAACCTTGACTTAAGCTTATTATGTCTTCTTTCTGTAACAGGCCATAAATCCTATCGAACTAGCTATGGAAGCACTTAAGGAGATTCAGACCCGGTTTTATAGAGACTTTCCTCCTCATCCCAAGGAGCAGGTTTATGGCTTTGCAACGCCATCCACAATGAAGCCAACCCAATGGACATGTAACCTATGATCCCTCTATGTTGGAGTTTATGGTGCTGACATTTACTATTTGAGTGTGATTTTCTCGTTTCCTAATTTATTCAACCTAGATCCAGGAGGCGGCATCAACCAAATTCCTGGTGAATGTACTGTCAGTGGAGATGTTAGGTTTGTTTTTCGAGAAGCTCTACAAATTATTTCCTTTTTCCCATACTTTATCTACTCATGTTCTTCTCTCTTATTTTATTTTATTTTTGCTTTTAGGTTGACACCCTTCTACGAGTAAGCAACTCCAGCTTATTGGTCAAATTGAAGTCCTGATCCCTTTTCATATATAGCTTTTCACCTTCTTTCTCATAACATGTTCTCCAGTGTAGCAGATGTTCTAAAGAAGCTCAAAGAGTATGTGGATGACATCAATGCTAACATCGATAAGCTGGATACTCGAGGTCCGGTCTCAAAATATGTGTTACCGAATGAAAACCTGAGAGGAAGGTCAGTCGTTCTGCATATATGAGATTGTGTGCTAGCAGTGACACCTTCATTTGGATTGATAGTAATAGGTGTTAAATTTGCAGTCTTCAAATAACATTTGACGAGGCTATGTCTGGAGTAGCTTGTAATCTTGACTCTCCTGGGTTCCATGTCCTCTGCAAAGCCACTGAGTTGGTTGTGGGGCATGTGAAGCCTTACTCCATCACTGGGAGCCTTCCCCTTATTAGAGAATTGCAGGTATGCAAATCACTTTTTGGTTCTATAAGTTCTCAGAGCATATGCTACTCGTTTCGCTCTACTAAACATTTTAAACGGTCACAGGATGAAGGCTTCGACGTGCAGACTGCAGGCTATGGTATGATCCTTTTTTGTTAATACTTACTTGTGAAAACCCCTTTTTCATGAAGTTATCATCAAGCTTAGCCTAGTTTGGTTCTTAGCTGACCTGACCTCATATTTGCCCATTTCTTGATAGACCAGTCGAGTTGAGCCAGCAACAAATTCAGCTGGCTTTTCGTTTTCTTTCTGCAGGTCTAACGGCAACTTATCACGCCAAGAATGAGTATTGCCTCTTATCTGATATGTGCCAAGGGTACCGGGTGTTTGCCAGCATCATCAGCCAATTAGAAGACTAACCTACTGCCTACATCACAAACTATTTATTTATAGAAAAATAAGCTGCATGTATTGGCTATCTATCTCTATGGGAGAATTCATCCTCCGATAATACTTTACATGACCTCTGGTTTTAGGTCAGAAAATTTTAATGCCAGTATTTGCCTCACTTAATGGTATTGTGTATGCTATTCTACTGACTAGCAGAATCCGTCCCTTCTTTAAGACATTGTATCCTTTGACGTAGTCTCCTCTGATGATTGTGTATCTTCCAAAGACCGTGTCCAAGGATCACCGTCGAGTATATGCCGTGTGTTAAGATAGGTGCGAGGATGTTGTTTGTCTGTAACAATAGGGATCAGAGTCGGTCACAGATTGTTAGATGGCCATTCAAAACTTATACTTGCTGAACTGAAAAACACTAAACAGTAACTTTGTGCCACTACCTGGATCCACTCAAACCCAAGGTAGAGAGCTAGGAATCCTTCCAGCAGAGGAGAGTAGATTTTCTTCAGTTGCCTCCTTTCGTACCACGCTGCGGCGGAAGAGAGGGTTATCGATCAATGTCCAACAAAGGAAAGCCGCTGATCCGAAATCAATAACTAACTCTATACCTGAGAACAGTTTTTTTATGTCCTTCCGTCCCGAACGAGATTGTACGACAGGAGCAACAATGTATGTCGGATCTATAAGAAGCATTGGCCCTTGTAATTATTGCCAAAAACTTAGAATATCTATGCACACGGATATCGTGCAAATAAGGACTACCTCTTGGGGAGGCAGCAACGTAATAAAGGGAACCGGTGAGAACTGCAGTGATTACTGCTGCAAATGCCTGAGCGAATGGGACAAAGGGAGGGAACACACCAGTCTGCATGACAAGAAGTAGAGACGTCAGGTACATGATAGATTATTCCGAGTGAATAGAGGAGTGCATCCTTACCAGTGACACCAAACCTCTCGCTTCGGATATGATATCAGTACTCCTTAAGAACACATCGGCAAGAACTCCCTGACATGGAGAAGGATCAGATCCACACTCAGCAACTCATAATTGGTCGTTGGATATTGAGATGTTTATCGTTCCAGCATTGAAGGCGACTCATTCTAATTCTAACCACAGACACACCTGAATAGCAGCCCTGTAGAAAAGCTCCTCCCCGACCGAGCTCGCGGCCACAATTAATATAAACTGATAAATTCAAGACCGATCAGCCAAGTATATAAATGAAAAAACAGAGGGAAACCCAAAGCAAGGAGACAAAACAAGTCGCTGTACCTGCCACGGCGACATTCCATAGAAGAAGCTCCATAGCTCCTCGTCCTCGACGTCTCTTATGGCTCGTGCATGCGGCGACAATTTCACGACCTCGTCCTGATTGATGCAGTACATTAACAGACCAACATCTAACGCAACCCGTCCTCAATTAGAAGAAAGAAATGACAACCCTACATCCAATATGAACAGCAAAGCCATGATAGGAGGAACAGCATATCCGAGACCCTCGAGAATCGCGTCTAAGGAAACGTTGAATCCCCCCATGGAATCAATTCCTGTAAAGGAGCAGAGGAACCATCCCGCCAAGGCCATCGCCACATATATACCTGAAATCCACGAAAAGCACGACCAACAAAAGTCTAAGAAATTTAAGAAGAAAGGAAGGGAAAAGATTAAAAAGGGGCGTGTTTTCCTTGCAATCGGCAGATGGAACGTCCACTTAAAAAGAAAGCATGCAAAAGAACATCAGGTTCAACTGCTTTGAACTCCAAAACAAAACAACTAAAAGTCCCCACTCACCAATCCCATAGCTCAGCCTGACGACCGCACCGATCTTCTCCCAAACGGGAAACTCCCCGTCGCCGAACCGGGCTGCTTGCTCGAACGTCGTGACCTCCATCACATGCCCGGAGAACCCAGCTCCTCCGCCACCGCCACCGCCACCAATGCTCTCCCCTTTCGTGCCGCTTCCCTTGACGGCATCTCCGGTGGTACGCTCCTCAATAGCCCCAAAAACCCTCGACCGAGCATTCTTGTTCGGCAAGCCCCTCCAGCCCCAACTCCCAGTCGCCCTCCGGGGAGGGAAGTTGGACGAGCAGGGGCAGGAACTAACGAAGGAGGAGGAAGGGAGGGAAAGCTGCATGCTCCAAGGAAGGAAGGCGGGCAGTTAGGTTGGGTAGTGTCGGGGGGCCCGTCAGACGGGTCTTGCCGTGTCCGACAGGAGACGTCGCATGGCTGCCCTTCGTCGTTTTGAAACCGCTCGTCTGAGTATGGATTTTTTTTTTTTTTGTCTTCTTACCAAGTGATTGGCAAAGAGAAGTTGGAGTTGGAGTTGGAGATGCTGAGAACTCGGGGAAGCCTGGACAGATCCGGACCGTCGGATTGGGGATGGGAGAGGCTTGGATATCCGTGCAACCAACCCGTGAATGCCACGTAGGAAAACAAATCGACCCTCGGGGGAGTTATGTCCCAAGGGGATCTGGATAAACCTTTGTCAGGTTTACAGAAGGCGGGCCGGCGTCCGAGTAGTGATTTTGGGCTCGAGTGTCGGGATGGACCGCCCATGTCCACGAAATCTCTCAATCATTCCTCTCGCACTCTATTCAGATGAAAAAATAGCGAGTAATGACTACGAAATGATCCATGCAAGTAAAACGTGATGTCGTTATCGGAGCATCAAACTTACTCGACATTTTTTAACACCCGCTTGTGATAAAAAAGAAAAAACGAAATATGGGAAGAACGAAACCTGCAGCTTATTATATTATATTAAGATTTTTCTTACCTAGAGAACGACGAAAAGAAAGAAAGTATCAGGGCAGGAAAGAAAATGCTTATTGTTGTTGTGACCTTTGGTTGAATAATTGGGAAATGTCTACTCATACATTGTCAGTCAAAAAATATGTAGAATTGCATGAACCACGAGTTCAATGTTCTCGCCAAAATTATTTAATTCATCGCATGCATAAGTTCAATATTAAAAAAAAAAAAATTAAAAAAACCACTTAGAGAGTGTTCTCTTTTTCAGGGCCAACTATTTAAAAAATAAAAAATAAAAAATTAAGGAAGAAAGAAAAAGTGTCCCCCTCGGAGGGTGGCAACGAGGGAGAGTTAAATTTTAACATCCCCTCATTCGATGTCCATCACATGCACATGCTTTGTTTGTTTTGACAGTTCGAATAATTGATATTTATATCATTTGTCCTAAATTTCATTTACTCTTATCAAATCCTGCGATGTAAAAGGCCAGCCCCGACCGGCACCTCCCCCGCGGCCCTCATTACCACAAAGCGACGAGCGGCGCTTCGCTGTCAGGAGCCACGTGGGCCTCTCCATCTCCGTCTAACAATGGGAGGGTTTTGTGTTAGATATACTCTGGTTCTGACGATGACAAATGTTATGTATTGTTAACGGGCTATTTAAGTGTACAGAAGAACATGTCTTCAAGTGTGGAAGCTGTTCTCTGTTATCCGTGCAATACGTAAAAGAGTTATGTGGAGTATTTCAATGGAGGAAATGATCTAGCCATTAGAAATGGTATTATGAGGACAAGATCTACAATCGAGCCCACTATCTCTATTACAGAGATGGGCATCTGTGTCACAGTTGCTATAACTCTCTTTGTTAGAGTACTTACTACGGTTTACAGAATGATATTTTTGTGAATGACGATTTTCTTATTGGAGATTGTTCAATATGCGAGCACGTGAGATATTTATCTCATACGTCACATCACGTCCAGGTTCATCATTGAACCTTGAGTTGTTTTGGAAAGATTTATTTCCATAACTAACGTGATCCTATAATTACGGAATTTGGCAATAACCTTATCATCTCCCTGTATGGTGAGAAAATTTTACAATGAGAATGTTTTCATATTATAGAAACAAATAAATCCCAATGCCAAATTCTTATAAGGAAAAGTGTTGATTCTTTAGCAGAAAACTGCTTTTGAGCAGAAGACAATATCTCTTATTGGGTGATTAGTCTGGTTTATTATTATCTGATATTACTAAGGATAATGTTTTGTGTTTTTGGAAGTTTTTCCAAATGATTGTATCATGGAGAAAATGACAAGGGGATCAACTAGCCGTTGGTGATTGATTGGGAAACTCCATTCTACGAACAAGCTTAAATGCAAGAGTGAAGCCACAGTTTCAACTGGTCGTTCTACCAAAAAGCTTACCAGAATCCTTGTGTCTTCACCGTTACAAAAGCTGAGAGCGTCCGTCGTCCATTTATTGAGCCGATCACCTCTAAGAGAGAGCGTCTTCTATAGCTACAGACTGTTGGTGCCGTAGTTGCTTTGTTCTGTTTGTGCAGGTTTTTTGTCACACAGGAAGTGTGTAAGGGCAGGTGCTAGCCGTCAAACCACGAGGGCAGGTCGTAGTCGTCAAGCTACGCGGGCAGGTGGTAGCCGTTAAGCCACGGGCTCAGTGAGGAGCCGGAGTTAGACACGTCGGTTGCGTGCGGGTTGAGTTAGTCATGTGATTACGTACAAGTTGCTAGTCACATTTATGATAGAAGTGTGCATCTATAAAGTCCCTAATCATCAAATAGTAAATACGCCCTAATTGGGGTGAGCGTTGGGAAAGTGGACGTACGCATTATTTGCGGAACCACTATAAATCTTTTTGTCACACACATAAGATAACCAATATCAGAAATGAAAATCTGTCCTGCAGATCTAGTCTTTATAATATGATAGAACCACGCTTCTGTGAACGAAAAGTGTCAAAACTCTTAAGGCACTAATTCAACCCCGTTCTTGGTGCATTCATATACCAACATTTTGTTTATGGACTTAGATGATAACCTAAGCATATATTCGTTAATTAAATTAAATGGAGGGAGTGAGGGGGGTGGAGATGGAGAGGAATCTAATGATCAAGTTGGAGTTCGGGATTGGGATTAAATTAACGTCTCTTTCGTTGGTTCCTTGCTTTGCGTGGGACCACGACTAAGAAAACGAACGCCAAGGAGGGGAAAAGAAAGAAATATTATGTTAGGTGATGATGATTTTGATTAGATGGTGGGGTTAACAAGTTGGCTCCTCCCAGGTATTATTTTAATTTATGACAACATTGACAATTAAGAACAATTTTAGTTGGTGGGTTTGATGAGTTTGGAGCAATCGGAATCGAGAAAAAAAAAAGAGATTCCTTTCTTTCTTCCTTTTCTTTGCATAGGCATAAATTGGGTTTTAGGTGTGGAATGTTGATGAACCGACTTTATGTTTGTACAATATTCATAACAAAACTCTAATATCATGGCATCTCGATCCATGCATGCATTTAAATATCGAAAAGTACGTGTTTAATTAATGCTTTATATGAAAAAAATAAAATTTAAACAATTTGGACATGGAGATGGATAATTTTTGTCGTTGTTTTCCACCGAAAATGATTAGAAATAAATGGGAGCAACAAAACCCGACAGCATTCTAATCACGGGTTAAATACAAGCATTTTCCAAACACTAAATTAACGAAGTCAAGAAAAAAAATTGATTATTGATGTTGATATCATGTCATGAGGCACTGACTTCGAAGCTCACCACACTCACTATGTTTAATTTCATGCAATTTCTTTAATAACTTCATTAATTAGTTTGATGTCTTCCTCTACCACATATCGAGTTTATTTTGTGTGGTCATTAGATAATCATTAGTCGTACGAATTATCCTATCGTTCGTTGCGGGTATGTATTAAAATATCATTGCATTGGAAAAGACATGCTAAACATATAATAAGTATATAAAGTTAGCCTCCAAATAAAATAAAAAAGATGCTTGTTGGATAATTTTATTTAATCAAGTCAAAATTAAGAAATTGTTATAATTGTTTATTGATGTCGAATTTAAGCAACTTCGACGTTCGACTCAACTAGTGAGTCTATTGATTATGCTCTTTACATATAAATATAGATTGACGATCAGAACAGCTCGAATACGAAGAAAGGGATGAACCATTTATTAAGTTGGGGTGGCGTCCGGAAAATAAATTGCAAGTTGTTATCATCGAGATCACCAAAAAGATTTATCTCTAATTTTTTATATGAACATAAGATGATGGGAATAGACTTTGGGAAGGTTGGAGTTACATAATAGTTGATAAAAGAGAAAGGACAAAATAAGGGTCAACTTTGGAGAGCTTTGTCTAGGAGGTTACGTTGACCGGATATGGACATGGATACGGGGATACGACGCCGTTTAAACTACGGAAAAGTAAGTATCGGGCATTTGACGCGTATATAAGAAAAATTGTATAAGTATTCTGAGTATCGAACACGTACATGTGATCATGTAACGAAGTATTCATAGTTAGTAGGGAATGTGGTTGCTGTTCCACGTCATGATTCACATCATATTCCCACCTCGGATATCACCTTCACTGGCCTCCACTCGCTATGGCATTCATTAAAATGTACTCGAGGATGGAGCATCAGAGGGGGGGAATTGAATTGCATATGGAAGCGTTATGATTAATTAACATTTGACATGACATGAATCCCAAAAAAATTATTTCTTTCCTCTTAATGGGCATAGATATTTAGGAGAATACGTGCGGACGTTATTTAGTGTATCTTTTTCAGAAAGAGGAAATAACCCGAAATTTAAGGGGCAGACATCAAAGGTGGAGACGTCACAATTCCCAAGACGATCGATCGTATTTTCCCAAAAAGCGAGCTGTGATTTTGAATATTTTAATATCACGTAAATTGTTTATTTTACGTATTTATCATGGTGCGGGAAGTAGGTCGTGTTGTGTTCACAGGTGCGCCGAAATAACGAAACGGGAAAAATGATTTCCATCAAGCATAGTGTGTGAGCTTTCCAATTGATGTGAAGTATAAAGAAAGGGAAATGGCAAATTTGTCAAACCAGGCAAATGCGAGTGAGGGAGGTGGTGATGGTGGTGGTGGTGGTGGCCGACAACAAAACGGTGGCGGAAACCCCTCTGCACCCTTTGACCAGCAGAACCCCCGCACGTGATCCTCTAAAGGTTACATAAAATTACATGGAGATTTTTTTTGTCAAAATCTATGTGTTGACAACTGTAGTAACTAAGCTTTTGCATATCCAAGGCAGTTAAACGTTTAACCCCGTAAAAAGAGTTCGATTCTCGGACATGTATGTGTATGTGTGCGATTGAAGCTTGGTGCAATGGACTAGTAGTAAAAGGAAGACGGGTTTGCCTTTGCTTTTGCCCCTTGTCTCGCCCACATTCGATGTCTAAGAATTGTCCTTTTCTTACCTTTTGTTGGGTTAGTGTTACTATTGATGTTCTTTTGTCCCTTCTCCTTTTCGGGGTTCGTCCCAAATAGAATGCTTACTTTATTCTTCGGTTAACCCCAGCCACACACAAGGTGAAGTTATCATTCTCTTTCCCAACTTTTTACAAAAATAAATAAAAGATCGGATGACCCAATTTTTCCATTTTTATGTATGGAATGGTAGTCGTGATGTTCTCCTTTGTTCGAGTGGTCAATTGGTACTGCTAAAAGAAACGAAAAAGAAAAAGAAAAGAAAAGGACAACATTTGGATGCTTGCTTGCCTTATAATTAAGCATGTATAAATACTCCCCCCCTCCCCCCCGGAACATCAATCCACGATGTTATATTTATTAGGTTGTCGCTCCCACTTTATTTATTTTTTTATTTTTAGAAAACAATAAAATATTGGGAGATGACATTTGTGCTTACATTGGCATAATACCCCCCAAGAACAACAGCTGGATTTCATTTCAAATATGACATGATCCCCTTCATATTTAATGCGACTTTGCCCAGTTGTCGTAATGTGCGTGTTGCGTCAAAAGGGCACGCACCGATGGATTTTACCAGGAGACCAAGTAAAACTTCTCGATCCACCTGCCCCGGATTGAACATGTAATAAATTCTCTTCTTTTCATGAGTTATGTAGAAAATATTTCGCAAAAAAATATTAGAAGTTTTAAAAAAATTTATTACTATTTTTAAATTGATGTTTCAAACTCTAATTTTATTTCTTAATTAAATTGGCGTATGAAAACCGCTTTTACCTAAAAAAAAATTGGAAAAATCGGTATTTTAAAAAACGATTTCAATTTCTCATTAAAAAAAATCGATGTTTTAAATATCAAATTAAGTACATTAGTCAAAAAATTTTGAAATTAAAAACTTTATTTCGTAAAATATTATGTGAGTTAACACTCAACAAAACTCCTTTCTCCATTTCACCCATTTGTGCGGGAGTCGGTCAAGGTTCAAAAAACAACGACCCGATCCACATCTGTCTCTTCCCCTTTATCTTTTATCTTTTTTTGGTCAGAAAATCTAGAATGGCGAGCGAGGGTCGCGCTAGAGGGCTCAAAAGCCGTAAGAAACCAAGTCGGATCCATTCACCAATTTCCAATCTCTGTTGAAAGAAGAAACACGATTAATTTACTGAAAAAAGGTCATAAGCAAAGGGTCGTTAGGGCAATCGTTCTTCCACAATGGAAGGTTGACATTTGGTGTTGTTAATTGACTATATTTTCGAAGAAACCGTTACATTTTTATTTCATTTCATTTGAAGTCATAACAATCTTTTGGGGGTTAAAGCTTTTCCGTAATTTCTCTTCCTTTTATTTTCTTTTTGTGGGTGTTGTTAATTTTTTAAAATTTAATTAAAAAAAATTCAAGTTGCTTAATCCTATTCCTTGGACTTACTTGCATATTTCTTTCTGCTTTTGTTTTACATGATTAAATTATTGTCTAATCACAAAAGCAGAGGCAAGGCAGCACTAATCTCGGGCTGTTTTGATCTCAGCACGTGGGATTGCTCCTCTTCTTTCCATTAGGACAGTAATTTAGGAATAAAAATATGGCATTTGAAGGTCGATTTCTTGGTCTCGGGAAGAACACTGAGATCATATTATTAGGCGAATCTAGCAGAACCGTGAATAAAAACTTAAATGTATGTCACGTCTGTCAACCCTCTAAATACAAGTATTTCAGAGGCAGTGGAGGGTTAAGAATTGAACCCACTTTCTGAACGATTGTGTATGTCATTTTTATTAAAAAATTTTAGAGGGAAATGCGGGGGGTGGTGGTGGGAGATTAGTTGATGTTGAGCAGAGCAGGTCACGTCAAAAGGGGGGGGGGGGGCCACAACCCCGATTATGATAAAAGGGAGACGGCCAAAGGATGGCCGTCCAGGGTGGACTGGCCAGGGAGCAAGAACAAAGCACACGTTTCTTATGGGACCCCCAAAGTGCACAATATGAAATCGAAACACGAATTAGTCTTAATCTCATCATGTTAATCTCGTATCATCAAAGGCCAGCGTAGCCGATGCAGATAAAAACTTGGGCATTTTGGGTTAACTGAGGTTGGGGTTTGTATGAAACGGTGGTGCATCTTTTCTTCTTATAATATGTGGAATTTCGATCACCTCCCTCATGTTGAACACTAAATTATCGCCTTGTTTAATCAGGGGAGGTAGGGGGAGGGGGGGTGGCATCTAATTATTGCTTGCTTTCGCCCTTTCGTTCTTCACAGGCAACGTTTGTTTTCCTGTCCCCATCAAATTGTCGGACATTTTGCTTTGACTTTAACCCCGTCCACATACTACAACCTCCCCGACTATAATTTAATCCATTACTCCACAAAACAAATTAAATTGTTACATATATTTATGATTGCAAGTACACCTCCCTCCCCCCCTCCAAACGTGTCTGGAATATTTAATGAAAACAGCACCGAGAGAAAAATATTATCCCCCCACCCAATTATATAAATCACATAAATATTTTTATGTTTGTGTCGAAAAGATAGCGGCCCAATCGAAAGGGATAAATCGATTCGTGTCCAATATTTTTTTTGTTTTAGTAAGGAGTTTTAATTAATATTAATATTGATTATTATTATTATTATTCCATTCCACAAGACCCAACAAGAAGCCATCATCATTATCATCATCAACCACCAACGCTGTACCAAATTATTTTATTACAAAGGGGAAGAAAGAAACAATCCCTTCAAATCAAATCCCATCTCATTCTCATCCCTTTGTTCACCCAATTTCTTTATAAAAAAAAGAATAAAAAAGGTAAAAAAAGAAAAGAAAAGAAAACCCTCACCGATCACTCTCTCTCTCTCTCTCTCTATCTATCTTTGTAGCTCCATTGAGTCATTGACAATCTTCTCATCTCTTCTTAAAAACCCTTGTTTAAGCGTAGATCTCTCCTCACCCACCCCCCGAACTCTTTTTGCTTAGTTTAATTCTTGTTTCGACCTTCGAATTTAATAATTCTCTCCTCTTTCCGGCCTCCCCCCGTACTTCCTTTTTTTTTTCTTTATGCTGTGTGTTTGAACTTCGGTTCATGGCCGGACTGGATTTAGGCACTGCTTCCCGGTACTTTCACCACTTCCACGGTGGACTCCGCCCCGACTTGCACCTCCAGAGCCATCCGGACCCCGAACCCGACCACGGCGGCGACGACGACGACGACAACTCCAACTCCGGCAACAACCTCGACCATGTCGGCGCCCTCGACCTTGGCGGCACCCTCAACCATGGTGGCAGAGGGGGCGCGGTTGTTCGTAGGCCCCGTGGACGTCCCCCTGGGTCCAAGAATAGGCCAAAGCCCCCGGTTATTGTCACCAGGGAGAGCGCAAATAGCCTGAGGGCTCACATCCTTGAGGTGGGGAACGGGTGCGATGTTTTTGACTGCGTGGCGACCTACGCCAGGAGGCGGCAACGGGGGATCTGCGTACTCAGTGGGAGCGGCACGGTCACTAACGTTAGCCTGAGGCAGCCGGCGGCTGCCGGTTCCGTGGTCACGCTCCATGGAAGGTTCGAGATCCTGTCCCTTTCGGGGTCGTTTCTCCCGCCGCCGGCCCCGCCTGGCGCCACGAGCCTTACCATATTCCTCGCAGGCAGGCAGGGGCAAGTCGTCGGTGGGAACGTGGTTGGGGAGCTCATCGCTGCTGGGCCAGTCATAATCATCGCATCGTCTTCCACGATTGTCGCGTACGAGAGGTTGCCACTGGAACACGAGGAGGACCAGCTGCAGGTTCAAGGTGGAGGCAGCGGGGGAGGAGGCGAAGGAGAAGAGCAGTTCCCAGATCCCTCGTCCGGCCTCCCCTTCTTTAATTTGCCTGGCGGGGGCATGGCTGGTGGAGTGGGAGGCGGGGCAGGCAACGTCCAACTGCCGGTCGATGGGTGGCCAGGCAACTCAGGGGCGAGGCCTCCATTTTGACACTTGAAACAAAATAAATTGCGTCCGAGCTGGGACTGGGGTCGGAAAATGTGATCGCTTGTGTAATATTATCCCGACAAAGGTGAGGAAGTTCATGACACGGTCACTCTTTGATGGTTTCTGTTTGTGTTGGAATATGGACGAATGAGGCCTTCTTCTTCTTCCTCCTCCTCTTCTTCTTATTCTCCTTGTACTTCTTATTATTATTAACTTAGGTCTTTTAGCTTCTCGATTTTATGACACGTGAATTTTTAGGTGTAACCTTGTCCTGAAAACCACTCCCCCCTTTGATGCTACTCGAAATGATGTATTACTACTAGACAGGTTGATGAAATTGGTAAAAAATAAAAACTGACGGGCTTCCATGATACTGTCTGGGAACTTGTAATAATTGTTGGAGGGTTAAGTGCGTCTTCTCGATAACTTCCTGGGTATATCTTCTTTACATCCTTGCATGAATTGCTTTAGCCAACTCAGCCTGATCTTTGGTTATTTCCCTATTCAATTCATTCACATGATGGCCAGTTTCGCCAACACTATTATCTTCTCACGACAAACAATGTATCGAGTACTTACTTCATCTTTGGCCAGCCGTCAGCTTGTTCGTAGTTTACAAAGCCAACTGACTTTGTTTTCGCCGCATTTGTATGATGAAGTGTGAGATTTGTCCGAAATGCGGTACTTCCATCACAACACACCATTGTGTCCATTGTACAGACTAATGAAGACATGTCCAATAACTCTAGTAGCTAGCTTTATGTAGATTGAGAAAAAGCTATTATTCTCCCAACACAAATCGTCATTTTCAAGTAAAGTTGATTTGTTCGTAATGGAAACCTTCATATGCGGCGCCGAACCTAATTGGAGGATTTGGTCAGGGTCCCTATGAGAAATGGCATCGACCTTCTGTAAAAATGACATGATGCTTAAGAAAGACAGAAACTTCGGCGGACTTCAAAGATGGTGGAACCGTAGAAGTGGTTAAAGGGAAGGTTCGATATTTTCGCTGGATCTTAAGACCACGACAATAAATCACGATTGGAAAAACAAACGCTCGACAAAAACTGTTGGGGTTTCACTCGACTGCAGATAGAGAATCACCACGACTGCAAAGTGACCAAATAATGTGAAAGCTTCTGCACATCCTGCCTTCAGCCTCTGTTATAAGACCGTGGTCGGATCGCTTCTTTTTTATGCACACATTTCCCGCAGCACGAAGCTCACCAAGCTTCCTGCACTAGGAAAAAAAATCTCAGCTCAGGAGGCCCGCGGCTCCGCATCATTTCCGCGTGCAAGCGACGGAGAGTGGTCAAGAGTTATTAATCCTAAATGTGTCTACTCAAAACGATGGAGAGATAATGGAAACGACAGATATCATGGGGGAGACACTGAGCCGAGGGAACATAATGAGCGTAGGCCTCTTTGTTGGGCCCAAATTCAGGCCCGATTTGGTGTTCACAGGCCCAATTACAGTTAATTGATATGACGGGAATAAGGGTGAAAATGAGCCGAGCCGTTTGCGAGCTAGCTCGGTCAAAGCTCGGTTCGAGCTCGACTTTGACCGAGCTCGAGCCGGTTCGTTCCGGCTCGTTAACGAAACGAGCCGAGCTCGAGCCGAAACACTAATAGCTCGAAGGCTCGCGAGCCTAATATTATATAATAAAATTTAATAATTTATTAATAAAAAATTAATAAAATTACTTAAAAAACTTTTTACTTCCCCCTCCACACACCTTGTGGTAAAAGCAAATCCTAAAGAAAAAACATCTCTTTCCATCTCATTTTGGCGTGGCGATCTCCTCTCTTTATTAGATTAGTGGAAAATAATCGGCATTTTCATACTTTGTGTCTCGCGAGGATCGGCCGGAGCGAGCGTCAAAAAGTACCGGAGAGGAGCTGGCCGAATTTTACGCCCGCGGGTAAGCGACAGAAAGAAGTGAAGGCGTCATAGTCAAAGTACGCTTCCCATCCCCTTACCCTCTCATATTGTGTTTGGGCATGATGATTCAAAGCACACAAAAATTAATAAAATTACCTAATAAAATTTTAAGATATTTATTGTCTTATTATTGTTATGGTGATTGTAATACTCTTTATAATATTTTATATGCAGGTGATGATGCTTGTGATATTATTATGATTGGTAATGAAGTTATATCGTGAAGATGTTTTAAGAGTATGATTCGTGATTGTTTTGATAAATCTGGTTCTATTTATGGAGATGTTTTGAGAGAATAGTTTGGAGATGTTTTGGAATTATGATTTTGTTGAAATATTTTGACAACATTGTTCATATTTATGTTTTTGAAGTGAACTTTATTATATATGTTTTCGAGCCAACCGAGCCGAGTTCGAGTCAACGTCAATATATATATATATTTTGAAATCGAGCTCGAACTTTCGAGCCGAGCTTTCGAGCCAAGCTTAGGCTCGATCTACATTCGAGCCTTTCGAGCCGAACTCGAGCTCTCCATAATTGGAACGAGCCGAGTTCAAGCTCCAATTATTTGAGCTCGATCGAGCTTGAGCCGAGCTCGAACTCGAGCTTTTCCTAATCGAGCCGAGCTCGAGCTTGAGAGTACTCGGTTTCGACTCGACTCATTTTCACCCCTAGACGGGAAGGATAAGTCGTCCCCTGTTGGCTGTTGATCAGGGAAAGACAAAGAACAAGTCGTCCCCTGTGGCTGTTGATCGTCCTGACAGAGATGTTTAGCCAATTAACTTTGTTTATACGGATAAGATTTCGCTTTGCTTGTTGCATGAGCAGACTTGACTCCCTCTTGTCCTTGTCCATCGCATGTGAACGCTATTCGAAATGGCGCTGTCGAGTCCGTCCCAATAACTCAAACGTATGGATAACAGGACCAGACGACGACGTGTAGGTGTCCAACCATCTCTATTCTTCAGTGATTAAAGTTGATTGGCGTCCTTCGGCTAATTTCCCATAGGTTAACCAATCGCAAACACACTTATCCACGAGGACAAGTCGGATTACAAAAAAGTTCATCTTATCCACAAGGACTGCAACTTTTTTCATAACTGAGCCGCAATATCCTTGTCAAAAAGAGTACAATGTCAACACGATTTCGACTCCGACACCTAATCTGATACCGATTCTTAAGAAACATAAAGCGAAAGAGAAAAGGGGCTCAATACAAGTGATAATAAGCCGAATCTCGTCACCCATCTCAGCAAAGAGCATACCATGACTAATGACATAGGACTTCAGCCATTGAACTTCTGTTCTGCTGAGCTCGTTGATGCCTGCACGGACGAATGAGAAGGATCATGTTCTAAACGGTGGTTTGAGTTGGAAAACCCGGATTGCAAAAATGGAAGGAATTTGTTGCTTACTCCGACAGATGAGACGAAATTGCAGACTGCGCATTTTACGGAATGTGCTCCGTACTGGTACATTAGTAGCATGCTGCAGTTTCCGCAGTTGACATGGGCGATTTGGTTTGCTGTGGGTAACAAAATGATACGGTTTTGCATCAGACAGAAGGACACTTGTAACCGAGAAACAGGATGGACTAATGCAGAGTAGTTCCGTTTCCAATAGACTGAAGGGAATCGAACATTACCTTCCCGTGCTAGGTTGACAGTGTGACAGCAAGAGCACCGCACGCTTGTAGCTCCACGCATGTACATGAGCAAGGTGTGACAGCCCCCACAAACCAACTGAGCCATTTCAGTGCCTGTAATGATCTCTTGGACGATGAGATGGCAGAGACTAAATCCAGGTTCTTTTAGCATTATCTGTGTCTATCTTAATCGCAAACTTTTGGAGTTGGACACAATCATTCGATAAAAAAGATGCCGCAGGTAATAAAGGGAAACACCATGAATTCGAGCAGCGAAGTCTAAGGATGTTACCGGGAGGAGGTACGGGAGTGACAGCATTGCAGACTGCACAGCAAACGGAAGTTGCTCCCGCTGGGTAGAGCAGAAGGTTTCTACATCCGGAGCAAACCAGCTGCCTCTGTGCGCCTGATAAAAGATGTGATTTCGCAGCAGATGAGGGCGAATCAAGAGAGAAACTGATGTCAAGTGTCAACCACATTTCATAGGAAAATCAAAGTAAGGCAATCCGCTTTCGCAATAACCATTGGGTGGAGGAGCATAAGTGGCCGGAACTGGAGGACTCGGGTACGGAGCTAGAGGAACTGACATATGTGACCGACCGACCAAACACACGCCGCAGCAGCAGAGAGGCTTAAAACACTCCCTTTTTCTAATCTCCCAGTGAGAATCAATAGTAGACAGCTCTCCCCATCAAAGCAAAGAAAATGCCTGAATTGTGATGGGCACTTGAAATGAGGGTGGAAGGAATAGGAAAGGCAGGAGGATGTAATAGAGAAGTAAGCTGGCATTCTTCCTCTTTTATTACAATAAGGGAAGGAAGGAAGACATTATTACAGCAGTGTCTGTCATGTCAAGGGGTGCTGATCCGCAGCTTTCAATCTCCACTTTTGAACTCTTCTTTTTTTTTTTTTTTTGGTGAAAAAAGCTTTTACCCGATTCGGGCCAATCCCGATAGGCACTGACATTGACTTGCCCATTTTTCCATCCACCCTCCAACCGATTGAGCGCAAGCAACATCATGCGAAAAAAGAAGTTGCAACTGCGAGGGTTAGCAAAAGTGCCACTGCACCTGAGGCTCTCGGGACAACCTCAATCGACCACCACACCACCTCCTCCTCCTCCGATGTACCAGGATGTCAACAATTTCCAATTCCATCTCTTCTTTCTTATATGGGGTGTTCGATATCTGAGCATCTTGTTGTTGGGAATGGGACGGAGGTCCATTTGATGTGGCTCTGGCTCTGTTTCGTCCTCTTCATGGCTTGGCTTAGTGTTTTTACATTGTCACATTTATATCTTCCTATAAATGTTAATACACGCCAGGGGGAGGGGGGGTGTCCAACCCACCTAATCGTGTGGCCAAAATTTTCAGACATTTTTGTTTCTGGGCATTCCAGCCATGTTGTAAGTGTTTAGAACAGCACGACTTTACTTGAAAAAAGAAACAGGGGAGGACAATTCAGGACCAGACATGGGAGAGAGCAGGGAGGACCACCCTTTTTATTATTTTATTTTCCCCAATCCTCATGGTTGTTCGATCCCAACTCCCAATTGGGTATTCCTTTCATGCTCTTCTTAATAATAACTAGTTACGTTTTCAATCATGGGTACATCCAGAAAGACTCGTTCTGGGAAAGGTCATCGTTTTACTTCGAGGTAAAAAAACCTTTTGTTGGAGTTGCAGGGGGGCCACATAAGCAAGTTGTTTTCCCAACGTGAGATGTTGGGGTTTGGGATGCAACTACTCGTCCCATGTTTATCCAGTTTGGTGGGGAAATTCAACTGTCGTATCGAACCTGGTGAAACTTGGACGAAAAACAACACACGCAAGATTTACGTGGTTCGGTCAAAACCGGCTCAAGTGTGTCGCTCACCCACCCGAGATACAAGAAAATCCTAATCCCGAATCCCGTAGAATAACTTCTACCCTAACCCGATGACATTCTCTCTCGAATGCCACACACTCACCGTGTCACACTATACCTAATAACCTAGGCAAAGCCCGTAGATAGTCATAACTTGTCCTCCAAATTAGAAATCTAATACAATAGATTTAGATATTAGCTCAGAATCATATAATATCTAATAATATCATATATTATATTTTCGCAATATTACTTCATCATAAGACATCTCGACTTCGGAACAATCCTAACACAATTATTAGATTACACGCATTCCCTTTTACATGAAAAGCATGTGGGAGAAATCCCAAAAGCTAGGACTAGGAAAAAAGACGACGAAGAAGAAGTGGTTAGCCACCATTCGCCAACCACATCGACATTCAGACGCTTCAGTTTGATCCTATCTTCCTCACGGCATTTGTTGATCGATCTGGCGAATAAGTCTAAAAAATCACATCCCCATGTGGGTATCAATCGATTCTGCCCAGCCGAATAAGATGAGATCACGAATCTTATATCTGGGTTTTGGTTTCTTTGGACTGTTGTTTCAGCATGCTTTGCTCCACGAGAGAACATTATCCCATCAACTCAAGGACTTGAAACAGGACATTTCTCATAAACAAAGTTGCCAAGGACCATGACATATGCAATCAAGGAGATAAAGGCTCGTGCTAACTCGTCAGTGACAGGAACTGGCTCAACGCCTGATTCCCACTATCTAGATTCATAAGCTTCTCCCTCGCATCATGACCAACAACTTGCGACCCTCGTGCTTAAGTGCTATGTGTCACGAGCAGAGGAAGGAAACACACGTGCGAAGGATGAAGAGTGAGCTGGAAGAGGAGCTGAAGGGAGTTAATGGAAGAAGTTGAAAGATAAAAGTACTGTTACCATTACATTTCATTGTAAATAAAAGTAGTTGGATCGTTTACGTACACTAAGAGGGGGGTGAATTAGTGTTTATCACTTTTTCGCCCTTTCTCGGTGTAAGCGGAAGCATACTGTATCACAGCAGAGCGTTTCTCAGAATGAGAAATACCTTACTGTAACTGTTACGATTTTGTCGAGTAGGTTTTCATACGAGTGTTACGCGATCGTAATGGACACAGTGATTTATAGTGATTCGGCCTTAATTGACCTACGTCCACTTTCCACCAACAAGGTGATTCCACTTTATAAAATAATGGGTGCAAAAAGCCCTTGCACTAGGCGTATGTTCCTCTCACAAAGTGAGATTTAGAATCCTGTACAATAGATGATCACTCCTGGCAACGGTCAGCTCCTCACACAGTGGACGTCTTCTCGTTTCCAGCAGAATGATGCTTATCCTCAGCAGTTGGTAGCTCAATGGATTCCACACAGCTCGTTGTCGCTTAATATAAACCTGACTTATCAAAGAACACAGACAACGTTATGTTAGAGTATAAATCCTCACAGATAATTCCTTACGGTGAAGAATGTATTCTCAGATAGCAGCTCGTTTCTGCTTCACAGCGAAGGATTGCTTCAGCACTTTATCGTTCAGCAAAAGATTTCCACACAGATCTTGTCTCTCCTTAAGATAAGCCTGCACTTGCTTAAGAAACAACCACAAAGTTGAACCACAAAGATCACGAAGATAGGAACCACAAAGATCACAAAGAAAACCACGAAGCCACTTAGAAGGTATCCGTCCTACACTCAGTTCGGACGTGCACGGTTACCACAGCCGTGACTCACTGCACTCCACACCTAGTGCCTAGGGTGGAATTTTCCGATCCGTTGGCTTCCACGCAACCTGCTTTACTAACCCTCTGTATCAGGCGTTCAAGACTTCTGCACAGCACCCCTGTGCTCGGGAGGAACTCTTTCCACTCCGGCGGCGTTCCCACCTCCTGCTCTACCCTGCAGGCACGAGACTTCTGGCGCGCACCCGCAAGTGCGTGTCTAACTGCTCAAACTCCGTAGGCTCGAGACTTCCCTGCGAAAAGACACGACAAGAACGGCTTCTTGCCGATGGGTCAGCAACCGGTTACTGAATTCAGAGCAGGTATTCACTTAGCTTCCCTCAGACGATTCGCCGGCTGCTCGTTGAACGCACCGAGGACACCTAGTCCCTCTCAGACGATCAAAGGATCTGACCTCAGTCCCTTGACACTCTCACACGCAGCTTGCAAGAGAAAGAACCAGGAGACACTTAGCACCTTCCGCTCTCCGTCGACGCACAAAGCTCACTTAGACCACTTAGACCACACAGATCACACAGACCACACAGACCACACAGACGTACACAGGCAGAGAGAAAAATGTCGTCCTTGGTCTGATTATAACGGAGAAAGAAGCATAAGGGACGTCCAGGCAATCTTCGAGATTTGTTGCCAAAACTGGCAGCCAGGATTCAGCAACAGTCTGCTCAACGTTTGCTGTGCCATAGAAGGAAAGACACCAACGGTAACTTCCTTTACTCATCTCAATCAAATAGATTATTTCCAATCTCCAACATCATATCTAATCGATTATGATAATTAAATATATTTAATTTGATATTTTCTCCCATTACAGCGAGACGTTGCTGCAGAAGATCAGAGAAATATTTTGTTTCCAAAAATAACAATTGGAAAGGTAATCTCATTTTATTTGTTGCCTAAGTGCTTATGATAAAATCATTAGGCTACGTTAAATGAACCTAGACACTCAGAATAATTATCTGAGATAGATTAAAATAAATCTTAGAATAAATCGTGATTATTAAAAATATGTTTCCATATTTTCAACTTCTATGCGTAATATCACAGTAACAGTGTACTGGAACGCAGTAATATATAGTGATTAGTAGCTGTGGTTCAGCAACGCATTGCTCAAGCTCATCACTAAGAATGAACACATAACTTGTGAAACATTACTACTGACCACCAGTAACATGTCTCTTAAGTTCATCATCAAAACCAGGTCAACAAAGTAGTTACAAAGTGGTTATGGAGGGGAGGATAACTATAAGAAGTAATCTGTTAGTGATAGTTGGGTAGCTGAGTTCTGTTAGTAGTTTCCCTTCCCCTGTACTCTTGAACATTGACATTGAGTGTAGAGATTCGACTGACGTTCATCTCCGGTCAGTCTGTCCTTCATTCCTCGTCTTCTCTGATTGCCTGCAATCCCAGAAGATTCACTGCAATTGGTATCAGTTGTCCGATCCTGGCCACATCGTCCATGGTCGCTACCAAGACGCAATCAATCATGGACGAATTCCAGCGAACGATGAAGGATTCTTGGACGGAGTTTCTCGCGCATCAACAACAACAACAGGCAGAATTTCGTGAGGAAATGCGGGCGCAACGTGAAACTATGCTGTGGGTTACAACACAGCTTCAGGAATTGAATACGCGAATCCATGATGTCGAAGAGTGCCCGGCTCGGGAACAGAGGACTGTTCATAACAGCAATACGCAGCAAGGAGGTTTCCAATCCAATTTTGCTCGTTTTTCAAAGATTGATTTTCCTAGATTTCGGGGTGAAGAAGTACAGGGTTGGATTTATAAATGTGAGCAATTTTTTGACGTGGATGCCACACCACCCGATTTGAAGATGAAAATTGTTTCTGTACATTTGGAGGGTAAGGCTCTTGTATGGCATCAGTCAATGATGAAAGCTCGTCCGCAAGGTATATGGCCGAGTTGGGAAGAATATAAATCTCTTGTCACAGTTCGTTTCGGGGGTCACCCTTACGATGATCCGATGGCAGAATTGATGAGCTTGAAGCAAGAGGACGCTGGCGGGGTAGATGCCTATCAAGAAAAATTCGATGCTCTGTTAGTCAGAACAAACTTGTCTAAGAATCAAGCCTTGAGTTGTTTCTTAAGTGGATTAAAGATTGAAGTACAGACCGCGGTACGTATGTTTCGGCCACGCACTCTAATGGATGCTTACACTTTGGCTCGCCTACAGGAGAATCTCTTATCTTCGATATATAAGAGACACAGGCCAGCTGCTGACAGGCCTCTGCTGAAATCTTTCAGCCAACCTTCACAGGCTATTTTGCCTAAACCATCAATGGAGCCCTCAAAATTCACTAGGCGACAATTGTCCCCTGAGTTTATTGCAGATAGGCGTGGCAAGAATCTCTGTTTCTTTTGCCCCGAAAAATTTGTTCCGGGTCATAAGTGTAAGGCACAATTACATTGTGTGGAAGTTCTTACAGAAGAGATTGAAGAGGAGTCTGATGCGACTGTGGATATTCCTTCACCTTCAGATGACCCGTTTCCACCTTTAATATCTTTGAATGCTATCACCGAGAATACAACATACCAGACTATGAAAGTTACAGGTAAAGTCAAGGGCAGTAAGGTTAACATCCTCATCGATTCGGGCAGCACGCATAATTTTTTGGATAAGAATGCAGCAAAGCGTTTGGGTTGTGTAATTACACCTAGTTATCCCGTGGCTGTCTCGGTTGCTAATGGAGAGACCATCTATTGTCGATCTGTCTGTAAAGGATTTTCTTGGGAGTTACAAGGCCAAACCTTCAGTACAGATATTATGTTGGTGTCGTTGGGAACTTGTGATATGATTCTAGGGATACAATGGTTGTCCTCTCTTGGTCCTGTTTTGTGGGACTTCACTCAATTGCGGATGGAGTTCCAATATAATGGTCGCAGACATGTTTTGAGGGGAGGGAAGACAGGAGTTCTGAACTGGGTGACTGACAAAGAATTGAAGAATCTGGTTTCAAAATGACCACAGTCTGTGCAATTATTTGCAGTATCTGTTAAACCTATTGCAGAAGCTTGTCCTCCGAATTCTGCTCCACTATACCCAGAATTGCAGAAAATTTTGGATGAATATGATGATATTTTTAAGGAACCAACTACTTTGCCACCGCATAGGGAGCATGATCACCCGATTCATTTGAAGGAGGGCACGTCACCTATCAATGTGCTGCCATATCGTTATCCAGTGGTGCAGAAGGATGCGATTGAGACTATGGTAAAGGAAATGCTCGCAGCAGGGGTTATTCGACCTAGCCAGAGTGCATTTTCTTCACCAATAGTGATGGTCAAGAAAAAAGACGGTTCTTGGCGGCTATGCATTGACTATAGAGAGCTGAACAAATCCACAGTAAAGGATAAGTTTCCCATGCCGATTATTGAAGAACTTCTCGATGAACTTCACGGTGCAACTTTATTCTCGAAGATTGATTTGCGTTCCGGCTATTGGCAGATCAGAATGGCACCCAATGATATCCCGAAAACTGCTTTTCGCACCCACGAAGGTCATTACGAATTTTTGGTGATGCCCTTTGGATTAACCAATGCGCCTTCTACATTCCAACACCTTATGAATTCTATATTCAGGCCACATCTACGGAAGTTTGTGCTAGTATTTTTTGATGACATACTTATCTACAGCAAGACTTTGAGTGCGCATTTAGATCATGTTAGAATTGTTCTGAATATATTGCGACAGCACAGCCTCTATGCCAAGTTCTCGAAGTGTGTTTTTGGCGCTAATGAAGTTGAGTATTTGGGGCATGTGATATCGGACAGAGGTGTACAGACTGATCCAAATAAGATCAGGGCAATGTCCACTTGGCCAGAGCCGAAGAATGTGAAGGAATTGCGAGGTTTTCTGGGCTTGACCGGTTACTACAGGAAGTTTATCAAGCATTATGGCCTTATCAGTAAGCCGCTAACAAATCTACTCAAGAAAAATGCTTTTCGATGGGATTCTGCAGCTACATCAGCTTTCCAGCAGCTCAAACACGCCATGAGTACAGCGCCGGTGTTGGCTTTACCAAACTTTGCGGAAGAATTTGTTATTGAGACGGACGCTTCGGCTACGGGTATGGAGGCCGTATTGACTCAACAAGGTCATCCAATTGCGTATATTAGCAAAGCTTTTTCCCAAAAGATGCAAGGGAGTTCTACTTATGAGAAAGAGTTGATGGCAGTAGTATTCGCTATTGACAAGTGGCGACCGTATCTGGTTGGGAGGCATTTTGTGATCAAAACAGACCATTTTAGTTTAAAGTATCTGTTAGAGCAAAAGATCAAAACTGTTTTTCAGAGTAAGTGTTTGCCTAAACTCCTTGGTCTCAATTATGAGGTGATCTACAACAAAGGGAAAGAAAATGCGGCGGCTGATGCGTTGTCTAGGGTGCAGGGCTCCGAACTGATGACATTGGTTTTATCACAGGTCAATACAGACTTGTTATTGCAGATATAGAATAGCTGGAAATGTGATGCTCAGTTGCAATCCATAATTCAGCAGTTGCAGGCAGGTGCTGTTAAAAAACATTATTCTTGGAGCCACGATGAGTTGAGAAGAAAAAGGAAATTGGTTGTTGGTGATAATGATACATTGAGACAGAAACTTATTTGCCTGTTACATGACACCCCTGTGGGAGGACATTCGGGTATGCAGGCCACTGTTAAGCGTCTGACAGCTTTGTTTTATTGGAAGAAGCTCAAACGGGATGTTCGGAACTATATTCGCAGCTGTCCTGTCTGCCAGCAGTGCAAACCTTTGTTACATAAACCAGCTGGTCTTTCGCAACCATTACCACTTCCTGACACCATTTGGACTGATATATCAATGGACTTTAGTAAGGGTCTTCCTAAGTCTCGAGGGAAGGATACTATTTTGGTGATTGTAGACAGGCTGAGCAAATATGCTCACTTTCTCTTGTTGAGCCATCCCTTCACAGCAGTCTCGGTAGCACAGGTTTTCCTAGACCAGATTTTTCGTTTGCATGGCATGCCACGAACCATTGTCTCCGATCGGGATCGTGTCCTTGTTAGTACTTTCTGGAAGGAGCTCTTCCGTTTACCACAAGTTGATCTTTTGATGTCTTCTAGTTACCACCCTCAAACGGATGGACAATCGGAGGTGGTGAACAAATGCTTGGAGACATACTTACGTTGCATGACAGGGGAACGGCCGAAAGAATGGGTGAGTTGGATTCCCTTGGCGGAATGGTGGTATAATACCACTTTTCACATGGCTATTCAGAAGACTCCGTATGGAATTGTGTATGGACAGCCTCCCTCGGGTCATTTACCATATGTCATCGGTGATAGTAAGGTGGAGACAGTCGATCGTACGTTGCGCGCTCAAGAAGACTGTCTGCAGATGCTCCATTTTCATTTGCAGAGAGCTCAGGCTCGAATGAGGAGCCAAGAGGACAAACACAGGATAGATAAGGAGTTTGTGTGGGGGATTATGTCTATGTTAAACTGCACCCTTACAGGCAAAAGTCAATGGCTTATCGTTCTTCTGCTAAATTGGCTCCTAGATTTTTTGGACCATTTCAAGTGGCTGCTAAGATTGGTCCGGTAGCATATCGGTTGCTTCTACCCGTGGATGTGAAGGTACACCCAGTATTTCATGTGTCTTTACATAGGAAGCATGAGGGACCGCCGCCTGTAGTGTGTTCTGTCCCTGTGGTTGATGGTCAGTCAGTCTTGACAGCTTAGCCGCTTCAGGTCTTGGACAGAAAATTGGTTAAAGAGGGTGATGTGGGAGTAGTCTATCTCTTGGTGCAGTGAACTAATAGTGATCCACAGGATGCTACTTGGGAGTCGTCTGCTGATTTGATTAAGCGATTTCCTAATTTCGCTTTTTAGACCAACTTGTGGGCAAGTTGTTTTAAAGGGGGGTCGATTATACAGAACATTATGCAGGGCGGTGAGGTTGACATGTGCAAAAAGATGCAGGAGGGACGAGAATTTGTAACTTGAAGTGTGGGAAGGGATAACGGTGGTTGTGTAGCTTGAGTGGTTGTGTAGCTTGAGGACAAGCTTCATTTTAAGGGTGTTGGATTGCTATGTGTCACGAGTAGAGGAAGGAAACACACGTGCG
The DNA here is from genome assembly GCA_029817715.1 of Melastoma dodecandrum. Classification (NCBI taxonomy): domain Eukaryota; kingdom Viridiplantae; phylum Streptophyta; class Magnoliopsida; order Myrtales; family Melastomataceae; genus Melastoma; species Melastoma dodecandrum. The sequence continues at coordinate 132,183 of JARUPY010000387.1, forward strand.
AAGGATGAAGAGTGAGCTGGAAGAGGAGCTGAAGAGAGTTAATGGAAGAAGTTGAAAGATAAAAGTACTATTACCGTTACATTGCATTGTAAATAAAAGTAGTTACAAAGTGATTATGGAGGGGAGGATAGCTATAAGAAGTAATCTGTTAGTGATAGTTGGGTAGATGAGTTCTGTTAGTAGTTTCCCTTCCTCTGTACTCTTGAACATTGACATTGAGTGTAGAGATTCGACTGACGTTCATCTCCGGTCAGTCTGTCCTTCATTCCTCGTCTTCTCCGATTGCCTGCAATCCCAGAAGATTCACTGCATTAAGACAGGAGTGAGCAACGGCTGAGGCAATGGCAGCAAGAGAATGTATCATTCTCTTGATAGCCGACATATCTTGTTTCTCAAGGGAAAGTAAACATAGAGGGACGTCTCAGAATCCTTTTGCAACTTCTGCGGCTAATCAAGATGTTTCTTGAGACACAACAATGCCTTCCTCTGATCGGAGTGATCTTCAATTCGTGGAGAAGACCGACAATCTGTTTCTCAGGTAATGCAGAAAGTCCTCAAACATAAGGAAGCTTCTGAAACTCTTTCAACCAATCTTCAATTTTCCTTCTCAGCCAAAAGTCTTTCACAGGAAAGAGGGGGAACACGATCCTCCCTTCACGGCGTACTTTTGCCACGCGGACAAGATTTTCTCCTAGTGGATGCACACCCGATACCACATTGTCGATATCCACCAAACGAAAACGCAGGTCAAGATCCTTCTGCATTCCACAATCATCCTAAACCATGGCAACTCATACTTGGGGCCTGTGAAAATGTGTGACCTTAATGGGTACTCCCAAACTCCAATCCTCTCTTAGAGACCTCGGATGTAGGAACATATCCATCCTGACTTCGGGTCATGTAGTTCGTCAGCTAACAAACCTGTCTCAGCTCGATCGACTGGCGAACCCGCTGATCAACGAAGCATTGGTCCCAATAGGATGCCCTTCGCATTGACGCAGAGAGATAACAAACAACACAGAAACAGGATCTCTGCAGATTGCATCTCAATAACCATAAAGAGTAATCGACGAATGACCTGGAATTTCAGGTTTCGACACTCCCAAAAAGCAACTGGAGATTTTAGGGGATAAAATTTAAGCTAACCAGAGACAGGGGACATGTCCGTTTAGTTTTATTTATAAGTAACCGTTTTAGTTTTGGGGTTTGGGAGTAAGAATTTGGGGTTTCGAAAGTAGCCGTTTCGGGAGTATTTTCGTACGGACGCTGCTTTTTTCCAGGTGTTGGTCTAAAGGACGGGTTTGGTAAGTTCCGGGCCAGGTTTCTATATGGGCTTATGTAAAGGGCTTTTAGCTACGGTCAGGGTTAGTGATTGCTCAGTTATTATTGGGCTTATCTACAAATTTGGGCCTAATTTAAGTGGACTCCGCTGATATAATATGGGCCTATATGAAACTAAAAGGCCCGAAAGTCCCTTTATAATAGCCCATACGGAATTAGGCCCGGAGCCTACCGAATCCGAGTCCTCAGCCCGACGCCTGGGAAAAGGCAGCGTCCGTACGAAAATACTCCCGAAACGGCTACCTTCGAAACCCTAAATTCTGACTCCCAAACCCCAAATTCTATAATTTTTTAATCTATTATTTTCCACTTTCCCCTGGAGCGAACATATCCAGTTGTTCCAGCATAAATGGCCATGCGATCGGAGAGGGATCTTTAGCAGCAGCGTGTATGTACTGCCGTCGAGATATACCAGCCTCGCTAATCCGAAGTCTGGCAGGATCGCATCCCGCTGAGCATCCAAAAGAATATAAGAGGAGATGAAGTCCCGGAAATATGATCTGCTTCAACGTCGTCAAAAGTCCAAATAACATAGTTGAGGACCAAACGGGAAACCAGAGATCATGGAGAATCTGTAATAGCCGGCAGGTTGTTCTCCTCCAGAGACGATTTATGAAGCCCTCAGTATGAGCCGGTCAAACTCGTCGAACATCTTCTCGGCCTCTATCAACAGCAAGGCCTCTTTCTTATGCTTCAAGCTCCGGAACTGGACCGCCGTCCTCCTGGCATCCCCAACGATGGATGATAGCTCCGCTCCTCTGTCGCATCCCTTGGAGACTCCTGCAGCGAGACCTCGTCCAGCTTAGCCTTCTCCACCAAATCCATGGTCTCCACGCTTGATCTCGCCGCATTGAGCTACTCAATTGTGGGTCTAGGAGGAAGTGCTCTGTCCAGGGCCATGATCTTGTCTTGTGACAGTACAAGGTTGGGCGACAGAGGAAGGGGAAGATTTATGCCTGCGCCATATGTATTCACGTTTCACTATTTTTTATGTCGTTGGAGGGAATAAGAAAGAGAAGAAGGACGCTTGTTGCCATTGGAAAATCGATGGAAACTTTTGTCCCACATCGGCTGTGCAAAACATAAATCTGTAACATATAAGAATCTGCGGAAAGCCTACTTACCGTGTTCGTATTAAGGAGAGATGGTTGGCATCTCCCCTGACAGGGACGGGAACAAGTCTTCGGGCTTTTACCCATCATACACATCCGGTTAAGGCTGCCTCGGCCTTCGGGCCGGGATCTCTAACCCAATTTTTTTTCCCTCTTCTTAATTTAATCTCTACTTCCTTTGCATGAAGAGGAGCAAATAAACCATTGACAAAATATGAGAGGGAGGAGGAGGAAGAGGCCTTTCCCTCAAAGAAAACAAACCTTTCCTAGTTTTCTATCTACACTCAACTGATGCCACTCTCCCCCTATCAACCAAAAAAACTACTATCACTCACTCTTCCATCTCCCATTTGGTCATCTGGTCTCACCGGCTCCGCGGAACCCTGTGCCTGTCACTCTATCTTCTCGGCTGGAATCCCGTTTCGTTTCGCTCACATGTATTTCCCGGATGACTTCCATATCCTCCCTTCGTTTCGCTCATATGTATTTCCCGGATGACTTCCATATCCTTCCTTCAAGCGAAACAACCATTAACATCACGTCGTCGTGGTACTTCCTGCGGTCACCTTGGGGAACGTCCAGCAACTCGCGGAATCCCATTCCTGCAAGCAATGGCAATGATTGATTCCGGTGACTAAGATTCGAAATGGAACAGGCAGTCGTGTAGCATCGGATGCCTTTTACTTCTGTGTTATTTTAAAGGCAACGAAGGGGTTACGTAAGCGGGACGAGGGAAGATACCTGCTTTCTTTGCCGCACGAGAAAGAACCTCCTCGATTAAATGCTGAGCAGGATCTCCTTCGGGAAACTTCTCCATGAAGCTCTCCACGTGAGCAACGACTTCTTCATTGGTCAGGTACTGATACAATCCATCGGATGAGAGGATCAGAAATTGATCTCTGGGACAAAGTTTATGATGACGAAGAGCAGGAGTGCATGATAGGTAGGGTGCTGTCCCGATATATTCATTGCGGAACATCTCCAGGACTGCTGCGTTGAGCTTGGGCTGCATACAAAAGGATGGATCGGACCATTGGGGAACTATTTGAAAGAAAGAGAAAAAGGGGTTAAGTAGCAAATACAAACTGTATCCCTCACCTGTTTCAGGAACCCAGCACCGAATGCCCTGGTGACCTTTAGGCGGCCTTTCACCCGACCATTTACGATACATTGACTATCTTCCGGATGTTCATTCTTGATTCTCGTCACTTCCTGCAGATACAACACAACACAGGTTTCATTGAGAGAATGAAACAAAAGGTGTTTTACTTGTTAAGAATGTAAATCTAAGGGACAATGCACAAGGTGAGCACATAAATCTAGCTCGAAAGACTAAATCACTAAACAAAACGGGAAACCACAGATAACCAGCCTCATCAACATGTCCTTTGCATCAGACAGTCAGACTAGGAATTTATCCCTAAGTGGATGAAATCAGAACTCATATAAAGAGGTGAAACAGTAGTAACCAAACTATTTACAGTTAAATTGCACTGTTCTCTCTACCATGAGAATGTAATTTATGATCAGTGGTACCATAGAGTAAATCTTGAAAACTCACTTCCTCTATGCTGGTACTATGATCAGTGGACAGTTGCAATGCCGCAAGTCTCATAGCATGAGTGGAGACTTCACTTTCCTCTGTCTTATATCTTCCACTGCTACCCCGCGAGCCTCCTGCCTCAGCAATGCCCTCGATAGTTGACTCTTTGCAATTATCCCTACTAAGTGAGCTGACCACTCTTTCCTCCAACTGTGCAACAATAGCACGGCTATCGCCCACGTTCATAATGTAGATGTCCTCATCCCTCATCAATGCCACCAACAAACAGGACCCCATGAGCGCAAGCTCAGGGTGTGTATCTATAACCTTACCCGACATCTCCAAATAAGCAGCCTCTGTTGCGTCAAGCGCCCTTGACATGGCTCTCAATACTAACTGGTGATCTACTGGACCCTCCTTCCTCCTCCTATGCCTCTTACCATCTTTCTCCTCCATTATGTTGTTGGCCACCTCGTCAACCTTCTCCTTCAAGCCGAACCTCCAAGGAAACAACCGCTTTGCATGTCCATCCTTCAATCCATGCTTCAACTTCGACAGCAATAACCGCCTCCTAGTAACCCCAGATCCCTCCACATTGCTTACGTTGATCGCATCATCCACCGAGAATGCAAACCTCTGGGAGCCCGACAAGTCCAACCCATCTTCTGCATCTTCATCGGCAAGAAACTCCCATAAACACCTTCTATGTAGCGTAATCTCGCTAACTCCAGATTGAAATTTCACCCTTCTCTCCATTGGCCCACCAAACCCATCCTTAGATGCATCTATCCTTACCACTTCAACCCCATCGTCCGTCCTCACACTAGCTTCCCCTGCAATCGCTACGGTCTCTTCTACTGGATTCTTATTGCTGCCATCATTACTCCCATCTCTTTTGTCATTACTACATTCACTCACATCCTCCCAGAACAATCCCTGGAGCTCAAGATAGACAGCACGATATAGCCGATCCATCAAGAACTCAGGTGCATCGGGACCATTGAAACCATCATAGATGCCAACGAATAACCAACCTTGTTCCTCTGACACGACCACTTGAACCCGGTCCTCCCCTGCCTTTCCCGATGCCCACTCCACATTCTCTTCCTCAAGGCCACCGCGAGCAAAACTATTGCTCTCCACGAAATTAATCGACTTAACAATCTCCCTTTCCTTGGCTTCCTTGCTTCCGCTAAAACTCCGCACAGGGACCACCCACTTCTTCTCAGCGAAACCACCGGCAAGCGAGTTACGGATCCCCGAAATACCACCCCTCTTCTTTCTCCTCCTCTTCTTTCCGCCAGGCATGCCACCATTGTCACTGCCCACGCCCCCTAGCGGTGCGGAGAAGTGGATGTGAGGACCTGCCGTGCCGTCGGGCCACCCATCAACAAGAGGCCCGGACATTGCACCCCTCTCAATGGGACCAGAGAGGAAGAACCCATCCTCACCCCTAGGTACCGGCTGGAGCTCCACGGCACGAAACGAAGACGTGCCCTCGAACACATTACCCCTCACAAGACCACCGCCACTGCAAAAACCGGAGGCAGGGGCAGGGGGCACGGAATGATCCTCCGCATAGTCAGGGGGGTTATGGAGACGGAGGGCAGTGACGGAAGGGGGAACAGAAGCATTAGCGCCCACGGAAGCGCCGGAGATGGACTTGAAGAGAGCGGTTTCGGTGGAGTCAGTGACGACAGTGGGGAAAGAGGAAGCAGGGGAGGGGCGGTCGAAGCGGAGGGAGTCGGAAGGGGAATGGAGGAGGTAGCGGTTGGAGGAAGGGAGGTAGCAGAAGGAATGGCCGAGGGTTTCGTCCAAGGAGTCATGGAGGAGGGAAGAGGACCACTCGTGGCCGCGTGCATGAGGCGGCGGCGGCGGCGGCTGGACGTGGAGGGAGGGAGGGCGAAAGCAGGCAGAGAGGGAGGCGCCCATGTCATTCACCTCCGTTTACATTTGAGAGTTTGGGAAGTCAAAAACGTATCAGTTCGTTTTGGGGGTTTTGGTTGGGGCGGAGGTTCGAAGAAAGGAAAGATGAGAGTAGATTTTGTTCGGACACACCGGGGGTGTCCGCGTCCTTGTCCCTTTGAGAGGGATAGAATTAGAAACAGGGGATTGTTTTGTCTGAAATTGAATTAGTCCTCTATGTTTTTATAATATATAATATATGGAAGAAGAGCCTTTTTCTTTGACTTTTTTTTCCTTTGACGTGGTTGTCCTCCTCTTTCGGTTTTTCTACAAACTTACTTTAAAATAAAAATAAAAATTAAATATTCAACTTTTAATTGTCAGAAAAAAACTCGTTTAAAAAAAAAAATGGCGGCAATTCGTCAACGAGGGGGAAGTGAACAACGAATTCTGCGTTGGAGCTGAAAAGAAGCAAAGCAACTAATGTGTGATACCAGGGGGCATGTAAACAAAATGTGAATCCAACAACATTCTTACAACTCTATCCGAGGGAGTCGTGTGTGTAAGCAAGCCAGGCTTAAAGCATAAGCATACCGACTGTTACAATACTTGTTTGCTATTATCGCCGTTCATCCGACGTTGTTGCCTCGTCACTACCAGCTACGACCGTCCGATGTGACCGGTAATCGGGCGGCTCATCATTGTTAATTTATTTATTGGAAAAGGTTGGTGGGGGTCGTGACATTTGCAATTTCTTTTCTTCCTTTCGTTGGTGGAGATGGATGATGAACAAGAGGAGGTCTTTTTCCTCGTCGTTAAAAAAATGTTTCTCAATTTCTTTTTTTAAATAAATAAATTCGGTAATTATACGAATACAAGTGGCCAAAAGGGGAGTGTGAAACTGATGTAGTTATAATCCGTCAAAATTAAACCCCATTTTCGACGTTAAGCTATTATTTCCTTCTGGGGAGATTGCCGAGGCGAGGGAGTCAAATACGTCCACATTGAAAACAACACACGGGAAAAAAGAAAAAAAGAATCAATTTTAGATAATATTATATCTACAATTATTGGATCCAGCTGGTCAACGTTACCTCGGGGGACCCCCCCCCCCCCCCCAACCCACAGTTTGGACGCTTTTGTCGGATTCTTTCCCACCTTCCGAGGTTGAACTAAAAAAAATAAGACGGGAGTTGCCAGGAACTTCCGGGTTTCCATCAAATGTATCTTGTTTGAATATGTGAAGTAAACGAGACTTTTTTCTTCTTTTTTTTTTCAAATGATGTTCACATCGCCCCTCGGGGATTGACATGACTTCATCTTTCGATATGTTTCTAAGATTACGTGCCGTCGAAGTTCTTCATCCCAACTGCCCGCCTGCCTGTTGAAATCGAAACGAGACAACCACCCTCCACTCTCCCCGACCCACCACCACATAATAAAGGAGGTCCCATTCGTGAAGTACCTAAACCCTTCCAAAACTTCAAACCCCAATTTGCACATGCTTTTGACTTGACTTGTGAATCTCCTCCTCAATCTTATGGAGTACAATAATAGTAGTCGAGATTTGGAGTTAGCTCCTCCACCTGACCTGCCAAGTCAATGCAAGACACACCACAAACGGAAAGATGCTCGTACTACCAAAAAAAAAAAAATAGCCTTTTCTACTTGCCTGTTTTGTTTATCGGGCCCAATAGGCCCAAAACCTACGTTTATCGGGCCCAATAGGCCCAAATATCGCACCAAAGGGCCTGCTTTTTTTTTTAAGAGATAAACAAAGCCTCTCGTTTTGGTTTTTCGTCTTTCCTGATAATTTTCGAGTTACTGAAAATACGAAACATCGTGGTCGGTTCCTTTAAGATAGATAGAAAGAACCACTATTTTTTATTAAATTAATAATAATAACTTTAGCTGATTTTCACGAACCAAACATATTCCTTAGTTCTTATTGGGGGTGGGGGAGGTTTTATTACTTAGTGGCCATGGCTGCTTCAAAGTATATTATTTCTTTATGATGTGGCGGGCCAAAATGGTTTATATAGAAAAAAATTAATAGAAAATTGGAGAGTAAGCGACAATTGGATATGGGGGTAATTTTACTATTATTATTCTACTGCTACTACTACTACTACTTTTTTTTTGTGTGGATGTGATTTCCTTCTTTTTTTTTTCCCTTTCCCATTTTCGGCGGCCACACAAAAAAGAAAGTAAAAGAAAACAATTTACTGATGAAAACCTAATAATTGACAACTCATTTATCCATTTACGCTTAATTCGATTGGACACAACAATTTTTAGTTGGATTTGATGTGAGACTTGTATTGGGTAAGCCGCTCTAGCCAGAGCCTCCCCTAGGAAACAAATCCCTTCTTTGTTTTGTCCTAATTTTCTAGATAGTGAATTTTGTTGGTGGAGGTTTCATCTTGTTCACTAGGATTTCATAAAAAAAAAGACCATATACAATTCTTCCATATTGGGTTGGTGGTGGGTGGGGGGTGTTTCCCCTTAATATTTTGATGATTTTTTAACTTTGCATAATAAGCAAGTAAATAAGTAAACAGATGAAATGAAAGCTCCTAAAGTTGGAGCTTGAAGAAGAAAAGGAAAAGGCAGAAAATGCGACGTGAGAAATCCTGATTGCTGGGGATGAGGGGAATTTTCCATTGCAAGCAATAACGGGACAGTGATAATTTCTTAAAATGTGCCTAGGTTTTTATGTCACATGACAACGTTTGTGATATCTCATCATCGTTTTATTATCTATGTAATATTTTATGTTAAAGCAACGACTTAGTCACCTGATGAGTGAAAGGCCATCAGAGATGGATTGGTCCAGATGAAATTAACTTTTCTTTTCTTTTCGTTTTTTTCTAGATTTAAGAATCTAAAGATGGTGAATTCGTCATCCTCCATTCACCACAATTCCTTTTCCTTTTATTAAAAAGAAAGAAGAAAGAAAAATATATGGGGTATGGGTTATAATTAACAACGTGTAGATGAAACATTTGTTAGAACCTTCCCCAGTTGGTGTCCAGCCTGCGATAAATGTATTCGATCCACTACGTTACGCACTCTCGACGTCCAGCCCGAACCTAGACGCGTTTCGAGCAATGATTATGGACTCTTCCTATGTGAGTTACAAGCTGGCGAGAAACGAAAGGGACTGGAGGGATCTGGTCAGGGTTTCGGCTTGGTTTCAAATGATGAACATCGTCGTGAAACGATTGACGGTATTGTGTCTTCAAGGAGACAAAGAAGAGGAAGAAGAATCAGTAAGTTCATCATCACGTCATTAGAGAAATAGGCAAAGTCGATTATCTCTGGCCCTCACCCCCCCATGGAATGAGTAAACAGGCAAAAGGACAAAATCAGATATGCCACTCAACATCTACTCTTCTTTCTTCATTTACCTAAAAAACATCACCATCATAACTTTTTAAACTTCCACAATTCACCAACAAATACAAAGTCGCCTCTTTTAAGAGAAATTAGCAAAGTCATTAACCGATACTTTGAAAAAGTTACCAAAATGCAGTCCCACACACAATACATTCAAAAAGAAGGCCTAGTTCTGGCTGATAATGTTTCTTCCCACATGGTATAAGATAACCCCCCTGAAGAAACGAATTCGAAAGCTCGTTATCGACATGTTGGACGATCAGATTATTCGTGCGGGCGAATGAAGCCATAAGACAAGGATCGCATCCCTTCTTTTTTACTTTCACCAATAGTCCCACTAGATTTTGTCTTGATCAAGTGGGCAACACTTGGGATTAACAAAGAAATCCTTCTTCTAATTGATTACGACATCATTAAACAGAGGACCAGAAAAGACCATAACCTAAATCAACAATCACAAGCCGTCCTTTATTTTTGGGGACCCCTGATTTTAAAACACTTTCGCGTGTCTGCGTACGGTCTAAGTTAGTAGTTTGTCGGAACAGTCACAGAATTCTTACCACTGTTCGACATTCCCTGTCTGAATTCAACGATATTCAGACAACACAACATGTGTGGCGTTCGATAGATTTCAAAATGGAAATCATCAACCTGAAATATAAATAAAGGGACCCTCGGATCAAAATCCCATTTGATAATTCCTGTTTCCTTCATCTTTCGGTTAAAACAAACGTGGAATTTCCAAAGGCCAAGAACATTTTGGACCCTACTCCAGCAATAACTAAAACAGAAATCATTCGTGGTGCTTTTGATAATTCCCTGTTCATAGTGGCCGTCGACTCGGCTCCATGACCGGTTAACGTCGTGACAATCGTGGGGTCTCCAGCGACGCGTTGATTTTTTTGCCATCTTGGACGTGTGGCTCGCGAAATATACTTGATCGAAATGAATACCGGAGAAATTCTTGTGATTCTTTTTGGAGGTGGGGATTTCACCAGGGGTCTGCATCGATCGTGGCGCGAAAAGAGTGAACATCTACTGTGTCCTCCCATGTCACGTCCTTAGAACGTTGAAGGTCACACGATGGTAAAGAAAGTCGAAAGCGACGGTGAGCAGGGGGAAGCATTTTTTTAATTTCTTCAGGTGATTGTGAAAGGACATACGCGGGGCAAATATTCCTATGTTGTATGGATCGCGAAAGGTAATAACCTCCCACTTGGGATAAGTCCAGAAAACAGTACTATGAAATGAAAACAGCATCCAACTATTGCTCACGTTCCCTTAGAATAACATGAAGGCGCCCCTTTGTAAGGGTTATAAGGGGTTGCAGCCAACTGAAGGGATCAAACATGAATCGAGAGATCCGAGATATTGAGAAAAGAAAAAGAAAAATGAATTCGGCTTACTGTTGGCCACGATGCGCACCATCCTCTCGTACTAATAATTGGGCAAGCAAAGGGGACACGAATATGCGCTGCGTAATAATAGTCGTAATAATAAGAGGACATTGTCTTATTATTGTGGGTGGGGGGAGATATTGGGTAAAAATAGGTCATTGTCTCTCACTCTCTGTTGTTACTATTTTATGATTTGATGATGATGACGCATAGGGTTTTCGTGTGTGTGGCGTGAGAAGGCTTCTTTGCGTAAAATAATGGGAGAATGAATACTTGCTTTTTTTCTTTTCTATTATTTTTTCTTTTCTTTTTCTCTTCACATCAAAGTTCGGTCATGAAAACGATGTTTTTTATTATTATTCATAAAGCAGAAACTGTTCGTTGGTCTAAGTGCGATATGACTTGGACGATTTACCTCGGGGTTTTTTTTTGTTTTTTTAATGTATTTATTTAAATATCCCGTTCTATTGCAAAACAGTAGTGCCCGAAGAGGAGAACGATAAGTTATCGACTTTTTCTAAACGTGTATTATGTAATTTTTCTTTTTTACAAATTTTATTATTTTGTGCGGATGAGTCAGTCCGTCGAAAGCATACGAGGGATTGCTTCTCAGCTTGTGATATCGCCCTCTCATTATTACTGTTTTGGCTACTATTGTAGAACATGTTCAATGACTCGGGGTCACACACAGTTACTCTTTTTAAGCCCCGGCATTATTTTCCCTATTCGGACAATAAGTTTGGTTTAACATCCTCCTAACAAAAAGGAATGATGTAGATTAAGAATGTGATTAAGTGTTCTTTAACTCCTAATCCCATAGGGATGAGAATGAGATATGGAACCAATTCAATTTTCTAGTTATAATTCCACCTAAATCCACCTGCTTATCATATACAGTGTCGTGGATCATAATGCTGAGCGAAGAAAGACTCGTCGGATATACTTTCGAGGTGATATCGGATAATCCGATATCACTAGATCGAAATATTTGTCGTGTCACGACATTTGGGGTAATTTATAATTGTTGTATGCCTGATTCGGACACAAAAAGAAAGTAATGGCCGGTTTTTCTGGCCCCAAAGGCAAACACCAACGACACGTATGTAAGGGTTTGGGTAATTATTTTATGCCGTAAGAAAGGTTAAGTGGAGTACACGAGTTGGTTGATTTCCTACGTGATCATTCTTGCAGCTGTTATGCAAAACTTTCACTTAGTGCTGCTGTCCACGTTTTAAGATCCTCCCGCCTTCCGAATCGATCCCACTTTTTCTAACTTGCTTTATTAGTTCCAGACCAAATAGTAAAATGTCTAGACTGCATGGGGATGAAGTCCGCCCTTATGAGACAGAAGCTTACACTCAACGACGTCTCGAAACCGTAACCAGCTATCTTCGAGAATCTATGCCGTCATCGAACCGACACGATAGCAGCTCCCGGGACTCGTATTAGCATGTGCGCCGCGTCATTTGCCCGCACCGTATCGGCTTTCTTGTCTTACTGGTGCGTGCATGAAGGAACCGGAATCCAGATGTAAAAACGTAGCTCGTAGATTCAGAGAGGGAGGGAAGGGTGTTGGGAGGGGGGGGGGGGGAGAAGCTGCTCATCAGATGATTAGGGACTCCTCCATAGAATTTGTAGCTACACAAAAAGAGCAGACATAGCGCATAATATCATGAACAGAATCTAATTCTGGGTGGTGTGCTTTCATTTGTTTCGGACAACTAAAATTTTCCCCTCCTAATAATCATGGCGAGCATAATGTAATTATCGTAGAATCCCATCTCGCTTTTCTTTTGATTATATATAAAATCGATATTCAAAATCAAGGAACATCAATGCAAGTTCTTTCTTTTTGGGGGTATCCAGGAAAATGGGAGGAGCGTGTCGCTCGAGACATGTAATGACAGAACTCCTTTTAATTATTATTATTATTTTCCCAATTAAAAAATAATGAAGAATTTGGTCTTTTCTTGGATTTTTTTTTCTTGTTTAAAAAATAAGGAAGAATTTGGCATGATGCAAAAAACATGACCATCCCCTTTGAGGAGTGAGGATTTTCGACATGTGGGGTGGGGGGTTGGGTCGACCCCACAAGCCACCACCCATAAAATAAAATAAAAAATAAACAATTGTTTCTCATACACTCTCAACCTTGGCCTTGTCCTGTCGGGATCCCTCTTCTTAATTATTCTCCTCCACCCCCTATTTATTCAGGTGTTCCGCTCCCCACCCACTCTTCATTCCTTCCTTGTCCCAAACTGTCTCCTCCTCCTCATCAACGCAGCCTTAAGTCTTTTTGCTCAGTGTCTCCACTGCAACTCCACACCGCCCCCTCTAAGAAGAAGAGGATAGATTTGATCAAATGGAATGCCCCGAGATGTGCAAGGAGGTTAGCATATTCAGTCCTTACATGTCCCACAAATGATTTCCCATATAGTCCTCTCCATGAAGGTTCCTTTTGCTTCTTGGTCTTGTTGCGAGATACCAGGTGAAGATGAAGAAGGAGGCAAAGGTGCCGGAGTGCAGCCTCGACGGGAGTGTGGATTGGAACGGCAAGCCGGCCATCAAGTCCAAGACGGGGAACTGGTTCGCCGGGATCATCATCCTCTGTAAGAACAGTTCTCTCGCTCTCTGTTCTCTGTCTCTCTCTCTCTCTCTCGACAAAGATTCACACCCTTTTTACATTTCCTGGGTCTTAATTATTTTTCCTTTTCTCTTTCGGCTTTGGGTGAAATGGGGAGTAGTCTATCATTCTGCATGGGCTGCGAGTCTTTCTCTCTCTCGACTGTACACCGATAAGCTATCAAAGCTTCTAACACCAGACGTTGTATACGTGTCTGGACTTTTCGGGATGGAAACACAGACAACAGAACAAGTGTTTGCAAGTTCCATTGTCTGTCTTGTGTTCGCGACAAAGTGTCCGAATTTCTGGTGTTTGTGTATGTGTCTGTTTTTTTTTTTTTTTTTTTTGGGGGGGGGGTTGTTGGCTATGAAGAATATGCTTATTACAAAACAAATAATTTTAAAAGGTTTAATTAATTGAGTTTGTTTTAAGGAGAATGTTTTTGTATATATATTAGGGAGAAATCGGACACGATCGTTTTCAAGGCGATCATGTAATAAGAAGACAAGAAAGAAATGTGGATAATGGGACAGTAAATGGATTCTTATTACAACTCCCGGGGTTCACTGCCACGTGTCAAATCCTGGGGCACGCGTGTCTGTAATTTTGTGGCTGTTTATGAATGAGCAAGGAACATGATCAATTGCAAAGCAATTTAATTAAAATATTTTTTTTGGTTTTGGGACAGTGAACCAGGGGCTAGCAACGCTGGCGTTCTTCGGGGTTGGGGTGAACCTGGTGCTTTTCCTGACAAGGGTGATGGGTCAGGACAATGCGGATGCAGCCAACAGCGTCAGCAAATGGACAGGGACGGTCTACATCTTCTCTTTGGTCGGTGCGTTCCTCAGCGACTCCTATTGGGGAAGATACAAGACTTGTGCCGTCTTCCAGGCCATATTCGTCATCGTAAGCATGAGCATGAGCTGAATATGCATGAGCTGAATATGCATTGATTCATTTGACGATTGATGAAATGATCGTTGGGTGTTTCCAGGGCCTTGTGTCGCTGTCCCTTTCGTCTTACCTCTTCCTTATGCGGCCCAAGGGTTGTGGGGGACCTGAGACCCCGTGCGGGACGCACTCCAACTTCGAGATAACGATGTTCTATTTCTCGATTTACCTCGTCGCTCTCGGGAACGGGGGTTACCAGCCCAACATCGCGACCTTCGGGGCCGACCAGTTCGACGAGGAGGACCCCAGAGAGGCATGCTCCAAGGTCGCGTTCTTCAGTTACTTCTACCTGGCGCTCAACCTGGGGTCGCTCTTCTCGAACACGGTCTTGGGGTACTACGAGGACAAGGGCGAATGGGCAATGGGGTTTTGGGTGTCAGCAGGGTCGGCGCTGGCCGCTCTCGTCCTTTTTGTCCTAGGGACGAAAAGGTACAGGCACTTCAAGCCGAGCGGGAATCCTGTCTCCAGGTTCTGCCAGGTTATAGTTGCTGCCTCGAAGAAATGCAAAGTTCAAATGGCGGATACTGAGGATGAGTTGTATGAGTCCGACGGAAAGGAGTGCTCCAATGGCGGCAGGAAGATACTCCACACCCATGGATTTAAGTAAGTAGAATTAGATGATGCTTTCCTCGAAGACACTTTTGTATTGTGCTAATGAAAGGCGACGGGTTCGTCCAGGTTTTTGGACAGGGCGGCATATATCTCCTCCAGAGATATCGAGGACGAGAAGAGGGGCCGCCATAACCCATGGCAACTCTGCACGATCACTCAAGTGGAGGAAGTCAAGTGCATCCTACGGCTCATCCCCATCTGGCTCTGCACCATCATATACTCAGTTGTCTTCACCCAGATGGCATCCCTGTTCGTTGAGCAAGGTGCCGCCATGAAAACGATCGTGTCCGATTTCAGGATTCCACCGGCAAGCATGTCAAGCTTTGACATACTTAGCGTCGCCGTCTTCATCTTCCTTTACCGGCGAGTCATCGACCCACTCGTGGGGAGAATCAGGAAAACTGAATCCAGAGGGCTAACAGAGCTGCAGAGGATGGGAGTTGGTCTCGTCATTGCGATATTGGCTATGGTGGCGGCTGGGGTTGTGGAGTGCTACAGATTAAAGCACGCGAACAAGGACTGC
The DNA here is from genome assembly GCA_029817715.1 of Melastoma dodecandrum. Taxonomy (NCBI): domain Eukaryota; kingdom Viridiplantae; phylum Streptophyta; class Magnoliopsida; order Myrtales; family Melastomataceae; genus Melastoma; species Melastoma dodecandrum. Next base: position 147,589 of record JARUPY010000387.1, read on the forward strand.
GTACACTGTGAGGGCTCGAGCTCCCTGAGCATATTCTGGCAGATTCCCCAGTATGCATTGATTGGAGCCTCCGAGGTGTTCATGTACGTTGGCCAGCTGGAGTTTTTCAATGCGCAGGCGCCCGATGGATTGAAAAGCTTCGGGAGTGCCCTCTGCATGACCTCCATCTCGCTGGGGAACTATGTCAGCAGCCTGATCGTGACCATAGTGATGAAGATCTCAAAGGAGGACAAGATGCCGGGATGGATCCCAGGGAACCTGAACAAAGGTCACCTGGACAGATTCTATTTCCTGCTCGCCATTCTGACCGTCATTGATTTATTTGTGTACATAGCTTGCGCCAAGTGGTACAAGAGCATCAAACTGGAAGGGAAGTGCGAGGAGGAAGACGATGACCAAGACGACTGCCGAGTATGAGAAGTTGTCAGTGCAGTCATCTCCCCTCTAGCACCGATCGCGCTGTTGTTCTCAGATATGCTTGGTATTGAGTATGATGAAGAATAAGAAAGGTACAGATGGGTGTTTGCTAGCAGCAAGAGTTTGACAGGATTATTGGGCTTCAGGCAGGAAGTTGGTATCAGACTAACAGAGGCTAGACGACTACCATCATTCACTCCTTTCCAAATTCTAAGAGTTTCAAGTAAAAAAAAAAAAGATGGTGATGATCTTGTCCTAACAATGAGTACATTGTGCTCAGACAGGTGGGTTATTCCACTCGAAATCACTTGTACCTAGTCCTATTTCTTAGAACATGCGCTTTGCAGAGCTTTGAGATATTACTCAATTATCAGCACTACTAAGATGAAGGCGAATAAGATGAATGGGAAATGAATTGCAAGTCCACTGAAATATAGGAGTCCAGGGTGCTTCACCCAGAACAAGTAGATAATCTCATGAAAATAATCTTTTAATGGAATGATTAGAAGTAAGAAAAGCCTAACACTTTTTATCTCAAGACAAATCAAAATCGAGTTATCCATGCTCCGCTAGCGAAAACAAGCCAAAGGTCTTCCAAGGTCAAAAATAGACTGTGCACATGGCGCCTCACTGTCAAATAATTTGGCAAGCTCTGTATGTTGTGCCAGAAAAACTCACTGAGAAACTGGTGCTATGCCTGGACCTTGCGCACTAGGATGTGGTGAGTGGATTTCTGTCGCCAGATTGGCTGAGCACCGTTTTGGACAAGAGTGACATGCTTGCCCTCCTTCAGCAGACCCTGACTCTGAGCCATAACAGGCATAGAGAATCTTAGCTCTCTTTTAATTAAAGAAAAGACACTGAACTGACCAGGACTTGTGAAAACTGAGAAATGAAAAATAGACCCTCGAAAATACAAAACATACCACCAACAGCTTAAGTGCTCGAGAGAAGGTCTCATCAGCATCATCCGAAAATTGCATAAATACGGGGCACACTCCATGGTAGAGTATCAATCTTTGCTTGATCCTCACACTATCAAAAATATATTTTGTAAGTTTACCCAAAAGTGACACTGTACCTTAATGGTTCAATCTGTTGGATGCCGCTGTCTTTTTGAAATAAGTCTAGAATGACTCATTAGTAATGGCAAAGATGGTTGATGAAGGCCGATAATGACTCAGAAGGATAGCCATCGACCCAGTTCTTGTAAATACAATGATCGGAGTACTGAATGTGTTGGCCATAGTTGTGGCAATAACTTATGCACAATGCTGGATCACTGGATATGAATATTAATCGACCACACAATATGAGCAACGAAGGAAACGAATTGACCCTAACTGATAGTGGACGTACTTTATAGGCAGCAAACTGAACTGGAGGGGAAGTTGCGTACAGCAGAGTTGATTCAGTCCTCAATGCAACAGTATGCATCACCTTCACAGCTTTCAGAGGGTACCTTCATTTTTTGTATAATCATAATCAATTGAAATTACTATTCCAATAGGTTGGATATCTGTTAGTATAACCAAAGGACTATTAGTTTAAGATACATGCTAGAGCAATGGAATCTCACTTTCCATGAGCAGTTTCCCCGAAAAGTATGACTGTATCGGCACCCTCTCGAACTGCGATAGCTATGTCAGAAACCTCCGCCCTAGTTGGTGTAGGATGATCAATCATGCTCTCCAGCATATTTGTGGCCACAATTACTGGTTTCTGCAAGCTATGGCACCTCCTAATGATATCCTCCTGTGAAAGTAACTCAAACAAATCCTTAGCTCGCCGACCACATTACAATAACTAAGCTGCCATAATGAATTTCTCCATTTATTTTAGAATATCAGGTACTACAAATCAGAGAGTTTCTCCTTTTATTTCTTCTTTGAGAAACAACTTTGCAGTATTCATTTTCCTCTTGAGTTAACCTTGTTATATATAGCTTCCATCCAATGCCAAAATCTTTCTCTGAGTACAAAGGATCTGGTAAATTAAAATGTCAACTTCTTGGGAAGACCATATTCATTATATTCAACTAATAAGCTTTATAGATTATTCCCTATCCTGATAAAATCCAAAATAGCACAGTCATTCCCCTCAACCGACCTGCAAGAGGGGAACTTCCCCAATTGGAAGTTCAGCTCCTAAGTCTCCACGAGCAACCATCGCCTAAAATTAGCACTTAAAAATATCAGCATATACATTGTAAGATCCAAAAGATATTGCATCCCCATGAAATGACAATCAGCAGCTTAGCTAACTGTAAATAAATGAGAGGCAATATGGCAACTTCTGTTGCATCATATGAGCCAAATCTATAATGATGAAGACCAACAATTTTCTCATGATTCACATGAAGAAAGTAAACCATTTAACTTTAACCAATGGAAAACCAGAAAACACAGTTAGGATATTTAAAGAAAACAAGTGAACATAGAATAAACCCGTCAAAGAGAAGATGTCTTGATGCTGATGAAGGACAAGCACTAGACTTTGGACGGACTCACCCCATCAGATATGATTGAATGGAGATTTGGGATGGAATCTGCACTTTCAATCTTCACAATCACAGGAATGCCAGCATTGGACTCTGCAAGTAGAGTAGTAGCCGTAGATAGTCATCACCCGCATTTCAAATGGAAGGAAAGGGTTTCCTTGTAGATTTTGGAAAATGCTGAACAAAATAGAGATGAGACAGGTCATTATTTTTAAGATAATCCTCCAGCTCATGTACCACCTTTGCATCCTTCACAAATGAAACGGCATAGAAGTCTACTTGGTTGTCTACCCCAAACTTAATATCTTCCCAGTCCTTATCTGCAAGATTTGAACTATGAGCAAAATCACTTCAACATGCTCTGTTTTCCCTATCCATCCTGATATCGTTGAAAAAGCTGTACCCGTTATTGAAGGAAGAGTTGCACTCTTTCCACGTACATTCAAATAACGCCTGGACTTCAACTCTCCGCCATCAACTACCACACACTTCACTAAATCTGTTGTCTTTGCCTTGACAGCCAATGACATCATTCCACCTGCAAAAGATTCTTGAGGTGAACACATGGATATCTATGGTTGATTCTCGAAGTGAACATATGCCAGAGAAAGCACATCCCAGATAAACCAGGACGACTCAGCCAAATGAGAAAAAAAAAAGTCTCGAGTTTATACGAGCCGCTAACTGAAAGAGCTCAAAATGTAACGACAGGTAATGCAAGCCCAGTAGCAATGCAGAAACGGCATATCACAACCAGGAAAGGAAATGCAAAAGCATTCAAATATCATATTGAGTAAGCAGTACGTCCATCGGTCCACTTCTAAATAAACTTCCATCCAGGAGAAATACCACCCTTCCATGGACAAAGTGCGACTTGATAAAAGCCGACTCCATAAATTACATACCATCCACCAAGAGCATGTCCCCAACCTCCACATCATTAATAAAATCATCATAATTCACACTAACAGTGTCTTCAGTGTTGACCCCTCGCTAGATGGTGACGTTGAACTCCTGTCCTTCCAGGAGCAGTATTGGTTGAGGTACATCCGCACTTCTCACTTCGGGACCCTGAAAGGGAATTCAAAGGTCCAACCGAAAGAATGATGAAAGTTAGAGAAAGTCAGACATAAACATGCTTCTAATCCAACCCAACATCAACAAAAGATACACCATTTTGGGGACTGATGTACCTTCGTGTCCAGCATAATGGCCACCACCTTGTCATTAAATTGAGAATTATACTCTTTAACCAAATCTATGGTTTTCTAATACAATGCATGGTCCCCATGGGACACGTTCATGCCGCTTTCAGCCAGTTTCCATATCATCTCGCTGGAACTTGTCGACGGACCAATTGTACAAACTATCTTCGTCTTCCGCAATTCATGCAAATTGCCTCTCCCGTTGCTTAATTCTTGAGAAAAAAGAATGAAGCTCCAAAAGAGAGTTCAAATTGTCCAGTAATGAGGTTTTATAAAGTAAAAGCAGGCAACAACAAAAACAATGCCACAAAACCCACACGCACTAGAGCAAGCCATGGAGATGGGATTACGATTGCAGACAACTTCTCCAAGGAAGTAATGTGTTTTTTCCATATGCTCGATTAAGATGAGACAATATTTTTGAAGCTTTTTCTTGTTAATGTAAGTCAATCCTTGTAGCTTACAGGCTTTATATATTGTTGATGGCGAATTTAAAGGCAGTACTACACCAGTTTGTATACATGTTCCCCACGACCTTATGTATCTTGGTCTACGGCATTCAATTATACCACTACAGCCAGAGAACCTGCGTAAAACTAGACATTTCCATCGTGCACGTAAATATGGCACGAATGTAGAACATATTTTGAGCTAAAGTAGAGACGATCCACTCGCTTACAGCTGAAAATATAGATAACGCATTGACAAAGGAAGGTCGGCCCTCATTAGTTGGAGAAAGGTTGAAATGCACATCTCTCTGTGCAGGAGGAGGGAAAAAGCAACGGTGACGACAAAAAACATCAGCGATTCACACGACCTCAAACGGAGAAAGAAACATGAAAGAAAGAAAAGAAAAAGAGAAATCTTTATTGGCAAAAGTTGACCTTGACTGATAAAGGCATAACAAAGAATAACCAAACCCAGAAAGAATGTCAGCAAAGTCTGTGGCTTTCTTCGCACTCCATGCAAACGAAGCCGCCCCAGAAAACAAGGAACAAAGGCGACAAGGAAAAGGTAAGACGAGGGGGCGAGGGGGGGACATGGAAAGCACTTACAGGGGAGTTGGAGAGAGGGGGGTCTCCCTTTCGTTCCCGGGGGCGATCCTAACAGATTTAACCACCAGGGGGCGGGTGCTGAGAGGAGAGGAGGGGAGGGGGTGAGAGGACCCGAGGCCTGTCGTCGGGGGAAGAGAGGTGGTGGAGGTGGAGGAGGGAGGAGCCGTGAGGATAAGTAGAGGAGGGGAATGAAACGTGGACATAGTGGTAGTAGGACCACTGAGGGCAGGCAGGCGACGAAGGAAGGAAGGAAGGACACGGGATGGCGGCGAGCGATAGAGAAGCGAAAAGAGTGATGTTACGGAGGAGGCGGCTGGGGAAGGGATGTTGTGTCGAGGACGGAGAAAGGCCCGATTCCCCTTCTTTCCCTTTTTTTTTTAATTACTGATTTTAAAAAGGTCAAATTATCTATCCCTTAGTCACCTTTTTTAATCTATTTTATACTTTAAAAACAATCATCTTATTACGTTTATCCTTTGTCGTTCACGAGCACTAATAACATGTTACGTGGCACTAACATGACATTAACTCCGTTTTTCCTGATAAAAAATTTTTGACCAAATTACCAAATATATCACAAACTTAGTAATATTTTTATGATATATCTTATACTTTAAAAAATGTTATCATATATCACCGACTTTAAAACACGACATCATAGTTATTTTCTATTTGCTACAAACACTAACGAAGTAACATGTGTCAAGTCTTGTTCATACCTTTTTAATCTAATTATCTTAATATATTTCAAAGTGGAAAGCAATCGCTAATATTGTCGTATCTCTCAAGTTGCGTAGTAAATGCTAACTTGAAATAACAAGTAATATAACAAGCAACAAAATCTTAATGTAAGCAGGCATCCAAACGTCAAACGCATTAACAAGTGAGAAATGAACATTAAAATCACATCAATGAAAGATGAACGAGGGGTCATGTACGAGGGAGGGGTGCGGGCAGATGAGTGCCGAACGATCTTGTAATAACCTTGATTTTTTCGAAACTTTTATTTATGTAAAATGAAAAAACATAGTTAGTCCTCACATTGGTGCCACATAATACTCCATTAGTGCTTGCGATTGACGAGAAATAATTGTGATGTAATGTTTAAAGTTAATTATATATGATGATATTTTTTAAAGTATAAGATATATTAGAAAAATGTTACTAAGCTCGGGATATATTTGATAATTTTGTCGGAAAACTTTTGAGAAGAAACAAAGTTAATGTCACGTTGGTGCCACGTAATACTCTGTTAGTCCTTGTGAATGACGGAAAATAAACGTGTTGTAACTTCTAAAGTTAATAATATAAAATGATATTTTTTGAAGTATAGAATAAATTAAAAAAATATAATTAAATTTTAAATATATTTGATAATTTTAGCTTTTAAAAATGTCGATGAGAAAACTAACTCACGCCACGGTCACGTGCACCATAAAAAAATAAAAAAGAGTTAGATTGAGAGAAATCCCCCGGAACAAGCGGGAAGGGAAAAATGTCGATTGACGGACGTTAAAATAAGCCACATGCTTGATCAATCCAAGGCCACTTAAAATTTAAAAACAAAAGGCCCAGATTTCATTCCTTTGCTCACCGGCCACACGATGAAGCTCTCCGTCCACTTCCCCGACGACTACTCCTCCTCCTCCGGCGGCAGCCCAACCGTGAAGCTGAAGCTCCCCCTCGTATTCCCCGTCCATCACCACCACCCTCTCCCTTCCGCAACCCTCTCCGCCTCCTCCTCCACCACCATCACCACCTTCTCCCTCTCCACCAACTTCCCTTCCTTCCCTTCCTTCTCCATCTCCTACTCTTCCCCCACCCCCACCTCCTCCCCCTCCCCCTCCCCCTCCCATCCCTCCTCCCTTTCTCTCACCCTCAAGTCCGGCGTCGGCTTCTTCGGTTCCCCCAGGGACTCCCCCCTCCTCTTCTCCGCTCGCTTCTCCCTCCTCGGCCCCCCCGGTACCCCTACCTTCTCCCCCGTTTTCTCCCTCCGGGTTAAGCCCAACTTCGGCCATTTCTCCCTCCGCAGGTCCACTTCCTCCCCCCCTATCCCCCCCGCTGATTTCCCCTCCTCCCTCCAGCTCAGGGAGGTGAATCCTCATTCTGTTTTAGGATCCGATCCTGTTCCCCAGAAGGCGACTTTTGTCCCCAAGGAAGGCAGCTTTAGCGATTTCCTCGGGAAATCCAGCCCCGACAGTGCCGTCATCCCTCATTCCGTCGAGAAGAAACTCGAGGAAAAAGAGGGATTTTGGAGCCCCAAGGCTTCTGTCCGGAGCGAGAGTCGTGTTGGTGCCGGGAGTTCTGTTTGGGAAGAGGTTATGTTGGAGCTTCCCAGCGAAGGCGGGCTTACCGAGTCCATGGGAGCGCCGAGGAAGAGCCGGAGTTTCTCTGGTTTCGCAGTCACAACACGGACAGTGTTGCCGGTAACTAGGCAGGTTGCGGTGAATGTGCGGTGGGGGGTGAACTTGCCGAGTGAGATGAGCAGAGGGATGCCGTACTTGTCTGTGAGCAAGCTCAAGATCGAGAGGATTGAGGATAAAAATAATAGCCTTATAACAGCCGATCTTGGTGGCAGTGCTGGGGATGGTTTTGGGGATGCGGAGATGTTGAAGGGCACTTGGTCATGGATGAGGAGAGATCTGGAGTCCATTCGAAAAGAGAATGATCAGATGAAGAGATGCTTGGAGGAAATTGGCCGGGGAGCTGGAAAAGGGAGTAAAGTTGGAGCAATGAGTGGGACAGGGAAGAAGGATTTGAAGCCAGCCAGTTCAGGTGAGAATGTGGTAGATTCTGATAAGTGGAGGAGTAGGAGAGCAAGGGAAGAAAACAGGGGAAAGGGGAATCAAGTTTCGAGTTCAATTGATTTAGAAAGTCAGTTGAGGGATGCAATCATGTCCGCATCCAGTTCATGAGTACGAAGAACTCTCTGGCAGGAGTTATTTCACTATTTGATTTGCTGCGAGTAGATACCATAGGTAGTGTGTTTTTGTATAATATGAAAAATTATCATCCAACTTTATGGCTTGACTAGAGAAAATGAATGTTTTTTTTTTGCATATATAGCTATTTTGGAAGAGCTATGCTATTCAACATATGAAATGACGTAATAATTTTGTATAACAAGTGGCATAGTATACAATTTGTAACCGAAGTGGGATTGGCATTTCTCGTAAGTCATGATTGTGTATAGATTAGCAAGTTTACCTTTATGATATCACGTCTCTATGGCTTGAACTGAAAGAGGCGGTCGATCATCCCGCTGTTTCTGCTTTGGTACTTGTTGCCTGATTGGTTTCAGTCGTGGTACTGGTTGGTTTTTTATGCATATATTTTGGCTAATCCCAAAGGACACCATTCTGAATTCGGCTTGGATGTCTGAACTGGTGGTGTTAAACAAATGGAACTTATTTGCTGGTTTTCTCTCTGGCTTGTTTATACAACATAGCCTACTTTATTTGGCTTAAATATGGGATCTTGTCCTGTTTTGTTGCACCACATGCTACGCAACTAGATCAAGGTTTTCTGTAATTTATACATTTTTTCCCCACACCGGGTCCCTTGCATCTTGATATTTTGATATGTGAACCTGTGGACTAGGCTCTCGCTTTCAATATGTCCTGGAGCTTGGACTGCAAATCTGACATGCTCGACTGTCTTCCAGCCACTGCTTGTAGCTTCTCCGACAATGAATTTACTTCCTGTTTCAATTTATTTAGTAGTGCCTCTGCTTCTGCCTGAGAATTTATGATTTCTTCAAGGAGTCTCCCTGGGTCGGGGTAATCCTGTTGTCCAAAACATGAGAAATCAGCCTAGTTGGTCGTAAATTTGTAAGCAGGGCGACAGAAGGAGATATTATTGGCAAGACTAACCTCCGCGGCCAAACATTCCAGATGCACTCCATATTTGCAGTCCGTACAATAGTAAATTCGTTGCTTCTGGCTTATTCTTTTCTTGCAGGATTCGCAGAAGCACAAGACCGAGTCTTCCTTGATGACAGAATCCATTAGAGTGAGGGTATGCTGATGATGTTTATGCTTTACGGTCTTCGGAAATTGCAGACAGGTTGAATGGACATTGTAGTTGCAGGGCACACACCGATAGAGACTTTCTCGACATTTCTTTTTGCAGGAAGCACAAGAAATATCGAGCTTAGTGTCCTCGAAATAATACAAGGGATGAGAATGGATCTTGTGTCTAAGGGAGGACGATATGGATAAGCAGGTGAGGTCAAGGTCGAATCCGCAGATGTTGCAATGATATTCCAAACCAACTATGGGCTTCTGACAGGCATCGCAGCGGGACTTATTCGAAGGATAAGGAGACTGGTGAAGGAAGCGTAGAGTATGTGAGGGGTGAAACGGGTGTTCCTTGAAGCATTGCGGCAGCTGACTGCAGGATTTGTGCAACGTGAAGTCTCGACATTCCGTGCAACAATAAGCTGGACCTGAAACAGGAAGTCTGCAAAAGTAGCAATTTCTTGCCGACTGATTAGCCAAGTAAGAGAGTCTTAACGGGTGATTGTGGCTGAAATGCTGAAGCTTCCTGGTTTCTTTCTCTACGGATACATCAGGGATGAACATTTGGTTCTTCGAGAAGCAGTTGACATCGATGTTGTACTTGCACTCATTGCATCTGTACAGGAATCCGGGATGGGTCCTTCCACAGACGCTGCATTTGAGGGATTCCGAATCTTGGGAAGGGTCGAAGACTAGGGTGAGAGGATGCTGAGGGTGGAGATGGTGCGACAGCTCACGAGGGAGCATCGCACATTTCTCATGCAGAAGGAAGCCGCAGCTTGAGCACGCCAGACCCTGATCGAATATCGGTCTGGAGCAGGCATTGCAGGTTTCTCCAGAGTCGTCTACCCTGTCAAGGATTAGGGGATGCTCATGGCTGAAATGATGGACCTCCATATTTTGTTTGTTTGGTGCTTGCACAGATACAGGAAACGGTCGTGGCATCCTTTTATAGGCAGACATCAGAGAGGGTGAGGGGAATAATGTAGAGCTACATAGGCAAAGAAAGGAACCATAGCTTGGGTTTCATTCCCAGTTGGGTTAGGCATATCATTGGTCAAACGAAAGGAATGTGGAAGAAGATGCGAATCGAATTATTTCAAGGAGAAGCAAAAGCAAAGCATCTGTTTAAGACCCTTTTCTTTTATCTCTTCATCCTTTGCATAGTTAAATTACTAACGTGAGTTAAATTCGATTGGGCTGAGATGGACTAACAAAATCTAAAACTGACTGCTCCCTTTCTTAGTTCTCCCGCCCTTTCATAAGTCACCGTTGAAAGGGTTCTTGTCGAAATCGTACAAATATAAGTATCACGTCAAAAAGAGAAAAAATTTTTTTTCTGATATATAAAGTCTAAGCGAACTACTCATTCTACGACCAATTGATTTTAGAATTCGATATTACTAATACGGAGTCGCCCACGTGTGTGCCGTTCAATCTAAAAAGAGTGTCGGCTTGTGGGCTTAGGTTTAAGGGTACGTACAAGTTGGTATTTAAAGAAAAAAAACTTTTGTGGGTCATGTAACTGGTCTGAGAATGGGACGATTCATTACAGGGTTTGCCTCTAGTGATGTTGCAATTTATGAACTCGGCTGGAGAGTTTCTTTCTATTGTGATTTTGGTTGATTAGGTTTGGGATTCTGCTGATTCTTAGTTTCAGGATTTTAACATGTTGGATGTGGAAAACTATTGGACAGATGCAGCTGATGCTTCTGTAAGTCTCTTTTATGCCCCAGTAGTGGGGGGTTGGTAGCTTAACTTGGTCAAGGTCGGTGCTTAATTCACAAATGTATTGTCCAGTTGGGTAATGCTCATGCTTGGGAATCATCTGGCCTTTGTCTGTGTTAGGAATTCTACATGTAGCTGCATCACCGCCTCTCCCAGTTCATTCAGACTGTTCTTATAAATCGCGTGTTTCCCTTCATAATTCTATACAATTTAAAGCTAAGGAAATAGAGAAATGCATTGCACGACAGATCGGAGGAATTTTGGGATTAGTGGCAAAGGGCAGCCGAGCACTGAGCTGTATTTGACATGTTATCCTTACTTTCGCCTCATGTGTTATGGCGGTTGTTCCTTACACGTCGCATGAACTACAAGGTCGTAGTAAGTTAGGTTAAGGGGCTCGGGGTGGTGTTCTGTTTTCATCCGAGGGAATATGTCGTCCATGTTTGCGATACATGTACTTGACTTGATTGATATTTCTTGCACAGTTGTTGGATGCTAAGATGAAGTACTTCGAAATGTGAAACATGAGGCAGCTTTGCCTATTCGGGGAAATGAGAAGATAATAGACAGGCTAACTGAATCATTCAGATAGGAGAATCGGCGAAGAAAAATGCATCATATGGTAAAAACTTCGTGAAGGGCAAACAGGATAATCCTTACTCTCTTAGGTTGATCTCATCCGCTGTCGAGCTTGATGAAATCCAATGTGCTTTTGCCATAGAGTTTGTGACTTGAAACAAGTCGAAGATAATCTATGTGGATCAGAGTCTTATAAAGCGCGAGATTCTTTTTTGCAAGATCTGGCAGAGGTCCGACAGTCCCTTCCACTTTTATGCTATGGAATGCAGCTATAGATAGCCGCTCGTTTTGTGGATTATATCCAGTACCCTGTGCTCTATACTCTTGTACTCGCCATTGCTCATTATCTGCATTGTAGTCATGTTCGGAAACTTGTGATACCTGTGATCGGTTGTCTTAATAAATTATCAGACCTTGAGGACGTATCTGATGTTGATGATCAGCCCTCCTGGGACAGGTTTTGTGGGCAACCATTTCCCGTCTTTCTTGATTTGGAGACCGTGGACGTTGCTGATCTGTAAGAGCAAGGTTATGCCGGCGGGTTAAGAATGTGGAGTCAGGCCGCTAACCCTGTTTTCCTGCGGACAAGGAGGATAATAATTCATCCTTATTCCTTTTATTCATTCAAACTGTTTCGCAAACATGTCATGATCGATTCTCAAGTTCTTAGCCATAGCTCGGAGGAGGTAGACAGGGAATAACTCCAATGCGACATACATTTTTGCTTGATGCTATGTATTGATCAATCGACAGTTCCTCCTGATCTCTCCTTGTTCCCCTATGAGCACGCCGATGTTACCCATCTTGACCATCGACTTGGCAAAGTCGCGGAAGAAGGCCCCACGGTTGTATGAGTATTCCCAAACCAGGCTCGCTATGCCGTGTTCCTCCTCTGCTAAGAGGACGTTGTCAGAGGGCAGGAGGCCTCTACCCTGTAGTACATTGATGTAGTAATGGTTGTCGAACAAGAACTGGGTCGAGTAATCTAAAGCTGCGGGTCTGTTGTCCCTTCCCGTTTCGGGGCATATGGAACGTAGTATCTGCCTGAAGGTCGTCTTGTACCTTCTGTGGTGATGGTAGTGATGCAGTCGTTCACTGTTGGGGTCGTAGATTCCTTGCCGGAAGCTTAGGCATCTCGCCTTCCCGATGGTGTGACTCCCCGATAATGCAACTAGGTCATACTCGTCCAACCCCTGTTGTTTGAAGTTGGCGATGAGGATCTCGAGGGAGGAATTGGGAGCCGGAATGTAGGTGTTTGCTCCATCAAAGCTAGCCTTGAACGAATCTCTTCTTCCGAGCGGTACTTCCCATCTCGGCCCGCCCCTCTTTCAACAAGCAAACAACATTCAGCTTATATCAGATGGAACAGCTATCCACTAGATATACTGCTTTCTGAGTGGCCACCACGGCGCTTACCAATTCGACGGCATCACGGGCGACAATGGCCAAGATATCCGCGCATGAGACCGTGTAGGGACACGCTTCTTCCAGTTGATGCTTTATCCTATCAATCACCTTGAACCCACGTAATGAGTTGATGTTTGGCCCCGCTTGTTTCTCGCTGACCATGCCCTCGATACCATCCAAGAGGACCGATGCATCACATCCCTGTAAATCAGACGTCATTCGGTCACCATTACCATTAGCATCAATCGTACGAAGAAATCACAGATGGCGAGAACCATGACGAAGCAATCGTGAAAGTGGAGGCGGAGGAGCGACGCCGCAATCCCAGGGTCCCGGTAAACCGCGCTTGCCACCGTGTGCCTCACGATATCCTCCAAATACGGGCACTTCTCTTCGTAGAAACCATAAGTGAGGACACCATCAGTTGTTGTTGCATCAAAATTAGTAATAATCAAGACCACCAAAAGCATAACCATAACCATTTTGGCAACCATTGACAAGGAAAAGTGTTGTCCTTCATGTCTTATTGAGTAGTTTTATAGTAATGGGTAAGAATGAGTGTTCTTGTCCCATGTACTTTGTTAGCTTACCTTAAAGTTAATCCCAGTTTGACATCCCTAATCAAAGTTTGGTACACCAAATTTACTTTTACCCAAAGATTCCATTCCTGCATGCAAGTCACAACTGTTAACTTTTACACAAGACAGAGGTTACAAACAACTGCTCCTCTCAAGAGGACTTTTGAGGCTCTTTGCACATCAATAGCTTAAAACCATTAACTTCCACTGCATCGGCTGCTCTCTCCTCCTACATGATGGAGCAGCGGCTTCTTTCCTCCACAGGTTGTGCCAGAGGGGGCTGAGATCTGTTTGTTTCCAAGGGGTTGTACGTGAACTCAGCCGTGTCCAGTCCGTACTGTTCAGGATAACGTAAGAAGTATATATAGCAAAATGAGCATACTATGATAAGAGATGGCCGAACCTTTTCCCTCATGCGTGTGCTCCAGGCGTCGTCTCTGGGTGGCCGAGCATCGACTGTAGTAGTTTCGACAGGGACGCCAGTAGCTGGTTGCTTATTCAGCATCGGCTGACGGATTTGTCTTTGAGCGATGTACTCATCGTCGCTGTCATACTCTGGGGGCCTATTGGCTGCCCTAACCACAAGGGCTAACAAGAACACCAAGGCCTGCATTAATTAAGGAGAACAATGACAAGTAATCGTTTATATCTTCTTACTCCCTCCAGGTCTTACGGTTAGGCATACCTCGACAGCCACCACTCCGAGGGCGACCCATCTCAGGATTTGCCAATGTTCTTTCAGAAAGGAGTAAACCATGTCAAAGTCACCGGTTTTGTCCCTCGGTATTTCCTAGAGATTGTAAAACTTCAGCAGAATAAGGTTATCAGTTCCAAGAATGCAGGAATTAAAAAATCGACTGCGCATACCTGTTTCCAGTTCTCGTTGAAGTATACGAAAGCCGCGAATGCCAGTTGAACCAAGATCCACATGACGACTAAGAATGCATACTGGTTATTTATGCTAAGGAAACGATATTGACAGAGGAATTGAACTGTTGCATATAGCATTCAAACGCCACTTTTAGAAGAGCCTAGTCTCTCTAGGCAGAAGGATACGCAGCTCAGACAGAAAACATTCTTCGTCGCAATACCGATGCATCCAAAGCAAGAGATGACTAGGAGAATGACTCCGACACCAATCAATCCATATATAAACCTGCAAAATAAACACCACTAGCCGTATATGAGCCTGGATCGATAAAAGAGGATTCAACAATTGATTTGAAACTGTAAGTAACGCATCCTTGCATACCAAGCACTTGGCAGATTCTCGTATGCACCATTGAGAGAAACTGCCATGAGGAGTGGCCTGCCGAGTTCTATAAAATCCGGGTCCTCGCCGTGGCCATAAGAGTAGCCACCGGCATCATCGGACAACCGCCTGTACTGAACGAACAAGAAGATTCCGTATCCGACAAAGGCTAACCCCGCGAGTGCAATCAAAAAATTGAGGAGCTTCAGAAGGAATTCGAAGAACCCCTTGCACGACGCCATCCCGGGCCAAATCTCCCGTCTTCCCTTCTCTGTCCCGCCAATTCACCCACACCACTAAGATTTCCAATAAACTAACCGTACCAATACACGGACAGACATGCATGACAAATAACAAAAACTAAAATTCAAGAACACGGATTTCCGATCACATGCATGCAAGAAGAGCTTACATCCAAATCTGAATTGAACACTACAGATTAGATAGGATTTACCTCCGACAAGATTAAGCTTCTTCCAACTTACTTTTCACACACAGCAAAAACAGAGTATTACCAATTTGGCGGTGGTGGTGGGACTTCAGGGTAGAGAGACTCAAATCTTCGGGCCATGGCAAACCGGGACGTGGCGCAAAGGTGGCAGTGTGTAGGGAAACGTGGACATGATGCTGCCAGAAAAGGTTGTAATAGAGTTACATCACGTGACGTGCAACGACAACATGCCTGAAAGAGAAAAAAGAAATTGAACTCCAAAGAGTAAGTAATAATTGTGTCATCATATTACCAAGAAGGTCTGTATCTTATCGACCATCCAACCCCCGACTTGCAGGAGGAACTTTACGAATCTTCAGGACATGACATACACTCCCAACCCGAAATCCACATGCAGAATTGGGGAGAAGAAGAGGAGTGCGGCCAAGCAAAAGACAAGAAAGACCAGACACTTTTGTTCACCCACCTTTTTTATTGATCCTTTTTGGTAGATTCCATTGTCCCAATTCAAAATCCCCCATTCCTTTTCATTTCCCAAATAACTGCCCCGGACAAGAAGAGATGACGGTTTTCCCCCCCGGAGATGATCAAGTCCTGGAAAGGTGCCTCCATTCTTTTATCGGGAAGAGCTACCCGTTCGTGTGGAAGGCCATGGCGTGGTAGGCAGATTTGAGGGAGGGGGAGAAGGTGCATTATGAGCAGCGGGTTCGAGTCGTTGGTGTTAAGGTTGATGTCGGACATAGAGCTTTACCGGTCCATTGTGTCTGGGACGGCAGCAGGTGTATATGACGCCCCATCAATCGTATTAACCTGCCGTTCCCATGATGGGTGGCCATTTTCTGATGATTTCGGGGAAGCTTATGCACGAGTAATCCTGTTACGAGTACCTCTGCCTCCTGCACTTGACATTTTAATCCTAAGGCAGCAGCACTAGATCCAAGGACATACATACCCTTTACGACACTTAAAACGAGAACTGTCATTAAGAAACTAAGTCAAATCATAAGATACCCCCGGGTCAGAAGAAGTCCTATAAGCTGTGGTGTTAGCGGATTTGCAACTCCTATTACCTCATATGTGGCAGCTGCAAATGATGTTTGATCAGCCTTTGCCTTCTGAAGGAAGATCTTCCTTTATCTTCGCATCCCCTGATACTTCTGTCAAATGCATCTTCATTTGCAGGCCCAGCACCACTTATCTGCTTTTCAGACTCTTTATTTGCCTTCTCCAGTCAATTAGTGACTTCAGCACATTCACTAGGCACTGAAAATGCCAGTTTGAGGACAGATTCACTTGTTATCGATATTGTTATGTACAATTTCTGAAAAAATGACTGGGTGAAAGTATCAATAAGGAGATGAACACTTGGACCAGGTTTTGATCAGACTGGTTATCTTGCCTGTCTTATGTTTGAACTCGGTTTGGTTCAATTAAATATACTCCTATGTCCTCTTGAAAAATCCTGAAAACGAGATAAATCGAGAAACCCATGTCGGTTAGGTAAGGGCAAGATGGATTTTCTTTTTGTATGAATATCCAATGTATTGGGCAAGAAAATAAAATTGTTTAGGACAGACGAATCAGTAAAAAAAAAATTAAGAGGAAAATAGCAGTGCGCGGGCTCCTTAAACAAGGGCTTATGCTAGGGTTTATCATCTCACCCTAAGAAAAGATCAATCGGCCTTTCTTCGGAATTCTTCTTCTGCGAATGCCCATTTGTCTGTAATTTCGGCAAAGCCTCAACCTCTCGTTTCCATCTTAGTTCCCACCTTTTTTACCTTACAAGATCGCGGACAACACAGGGAATAGGAAAGGGGCTGGTTTTTAGTCTATGATGCGTCGTTGCATCACCCTTTTCAGTACCCGAATCAGATGCACGGATTCGATCATACCCAGTTCTTCTTTCAGTCAGTGGACCACTGGGGGGAGCGAAAGCTTGATTTTTGGGCGCTTTTTATCCGTTTTTGGTGGTTATAATCACGGTTTAGTTCAGCGGAAAGCTCCTGATCCCGATGACCCGGTCAACCTTATAAAGGAAGACGGCGTGTCGATTTGCTCGCAAATGTGGATAGAGAATTTCAAGGAACCCGATAGGACTGTAAGTAATTTGAGTGGTTATCTTAGGAGGTTTGAGTTGTGGGTGTTGGCTTATCAGAAGGTGTGCACCGACGAGACTGGGTCGTACTTGCCGAAGAATTCGATCACCAGAGGCGAGTTGGACGATTTGTTAGCGCTAAGGAACGCTGTTCTGGATAATAGGTTCAGGTGGGGTGCTAGGTTGGAGTTTTTAATCAAGTCACCAAAGGACAAGACTGATTATGCGTCATTGTCGAAACGGAAGATAAAGGCGATACTGACGACCACACAACTGACCCCCTTTCAGGATAGGATTGTTCAGGAGGTGCTGTTGATGGTTCTCGAGCCGGTTTATGAGGCGAGGTTCTCACAGAAGTCGTTTGCCTTTAGGCCAGGAAGGAATGCGCATACCGTGTTGAGGGTTATAAGGAGGAGCTTTGCTGGGTATCTATGGTACCTTAAAGGGGATTTGAGTACCGTGCTGGATGGGATGAAGGTGGGACTGATTATAGGGTCTTTGATGAGGGATGTGAGGGATAAGAAGGTTGTTGACCTTATTAAGGCCGCATTAGTCACGCCTGTCATAACTACCAGACCTGATGATGTCGAGAAGAAGAAAAAGAAGAAGAGAAAGTATCAGAAGAAGAGAGTTTTGGCAGATGATGAGCCCAAACCAGATCCATATTGGCTGGAGACTTTCTTTGGTTTTGCACCAGAGGAGGCAGATAAGCTTCCCAACTGGGGGCATTGTGGGATCTTGAGTCCTTTGTTGGCTAATATATGCCTTGATGAGTTGGATCGCTGGATGGAGGGTAAGATCAAGGAGTTTTACCAGCCTTCCAAAAGCGATGTCATATGGAATAGTCCCGAAGGCGAGGCAGAGCAGGGGAATACATCTTGGCCAGAATTCGTGCCGACAAGTGGACCTGATAAGACTAGGAAAATGGACTACATACGATATGGAGGCCATATTTTGATTGGTGTTCGAGGACCTAGAGCAGATGCTGCGGCTTTGAGAAAGCAGTTGATCGATTTCTGTGATCAGAAATACATGCTTAAGCTCGATAATGAGTGTCTCCCAATCGAGCACATAACAAAAGGCATAATGTTTCTTGATCATGTCCTGTGCCGAAGAGTTGTGTACCCGACCCTACGGTACACTGCAACTGGTGGGAAGATTATTAGCGAGAAGGGTGTGGGGACTCTTTTATCGGTCACAGCAAGCTTGAAACAATGTATCAGACAGTTCAGGAGGCTGAATTTTCTTAAAGGGGATCGGGATCCTGACCCCCAGCCCTGTTTTAGAATGTTCCATGCCACGCAAGCTCACACCAATGCACAGATGAACAAGTTTTTGGCGACAATGGTTGAGTGGTACAGGTTTGCTGATAATAGGAAGAAAGTTGTGAACTTCTGCTCTTACATTTTGAGAGGTTCTCTCGCTAAGCTTTATGCTGCAAAATATAAACTCCGGTCACGTGCCAAGGTCTACAAGATTGGGGCTAGGAATCTCAGCCGTCCCTTGAAGGAGAAGAAAGGGCAGTCTCCTGAGTACCATAATCTGTTGAGAATGGGTCTCGTGGAATCCATAGATGGCCTTCAATATACCAGGATGTCACTCGTTCCTGAGACGGATTACTCGCCTTTCCCAAATGACTGGAGACCTGAGCATGAGAAGGCACTGGTGGAATACCTAAGGCTCGATGACCCTAAGACTTTGGAAGAACAGAGGAGATGTATCAAAGAACAAGGCCTCATATCACCTCAGGATTACAGCTCCATGCTTGTTTGGAACTACAAGAGGAATGCCATTTCCAGTGATCAGCTGTCTTTGCTGAAAAGGAGCATAGATGACGCTGCCTCTAGTGGAAGTGCACTTTCAGGGTCAGATGATGAGAAGAACGACGAGAATGTCGATGAAGTTGAAGAAAACCGAGAACAGGTCCATGTGATGCTCAATTGAGACTCGTCTGGTTTGGGAGCAGAGATACTAGCCAATGAGGTCGGCTGGCCAGACAATTCTTCTAAACCTTCCTCGCAACTCCGGCATGCCACTGCGAATTTATTGAATAAAAGGTAATCTCATCGCCCATAAAAAAAAAACTAGAGAAGGACGGAAAAGAAAATTTTGTAGCTACAGTTCTCCCTTCAGAATAACAACTGCTTCATCCTTTTTCCTACATTCCCTATATGATTATCTTTTCACATTGTACGGCACTAGTTTGCAGCTGCTGTTTGTTGTGATACAGGACTTGTAAAGCGGCACTGAGCATAGAAAATTCACAAAAGATTTTGCATTGTTTTGTAAATGCAGGGAGGCTGGACGCAGCGATATCTATGCAGACTTGATAGCATCCCGGCGGGGTTAGGACAGGTAGAAGACAGCATGCCCTCCGGGAGGTTTACTGGCACGCTATTCACAGGGAGGAGAGAGAGGATGGAGGATTTTGGCTATGAAAGGGGATCTCCTAAGAGCTTGTACTGTTGTTATATCGTCTCGAATGAAAGAAAAAAAAAAAAGAAAGCCGAAGAAAGATTCTTGCTCTTGCGAATGAGGGAGGCTACTCTTCTAATCCTGAAATCACTAATTAACTATTGGGCCTTAAGCGGCCCGCCAACAGAAGCATGGGCCCGCCCACATCCCGCAACCTTTAAAATGGGCCGTTTTATTCATATTATATGATCTGATCCCAAAATGTGAAACCACTTTTCTCTGGATTATTTTCCTAGTATTTATCTGTTTTTTTTTTAAAAAAATTGTTCCTAGGCACTGTTTACTTTTCGTTGGTGTTGTTTCTATTTTATTGTATTTTATTTCATTGTCATGTGTGGGGGGTGTGCGTGCGCTGTTAATTGTGATGGTCGTAAGGTGTGATGATGATGAGTCTGTGGCGGCCAATTCCACCAAAGAAGTTTCCTCTCTCCTAGTTTCGTTTTCTTCAATGTCATCGATTTCCCTTCTTGTCCGCCTCTTCTGGTACGTCCAAAAGGAAAAATAATAATACAAAAATCATGATGCAATTTCGAGGAAAATGTAAGAAAGCGTCCAAAAACCCAAATAAAAAAGAAAAGAGAAAACACTTGTTAGCCCCCCCACGCGCGAATAAGGGGAGCTAACAAGTGATTTGATTGCACAAATCACTGAAAAAAAGAGATAATTGACAAACCCAAATGGTCCTTCTCCTCTCCTCATCCCCTTGTTGGTGTTGTTTTTGCATGGGGATGATGAATTTCTTTTACTCTAGTCTTATTAAAAAATTGGGTGATTTTCAAGGGAAACTTCTGAGCCATCCGTGGGAAGTCTGACCATGTTTGCTTGAGATAGTGGTATTAATTTGCACATAGGGAGGGGAAGGGAGGGGGTGGTTATAGTGCAAAGTGGTCCGGACATATTGATTGACCCCGAGATACACCCACCAACGGAAAAAGGAGATGGGAATGGTCCAGGTTTCTTAAACAGGTGGGGCATCTTCTTCTTCGGACATTGCGATTGGGAAACGAAGTGGGGGTGGGGGGAGGGAGCATATATGCAAAGCAAGCATGGAGCCAAACCAAAAGGGAACAAAAGCAAAAGGGGAAGAAAGTTAGGAATGTTAAACTATATAATGTATAACCAAAACTTTGCCTAATAGTTTAAGTTTTTAAGTCCAACGATAAGGTTTCTCCATGGTATCATAGCGATCCTGAATTCAAACAATAAAATTTCTACAATGGAGAAAAAAAGGGTTATCTGTCTTGTAAGGAAATAAAGGAGAGAATTCAACAATGGCCGCCGATCAATAACAATTCTTACGTACGTTTGTTGTTGTTGCTGTTGCTGTTGATGCCGTGTAGGGCTCCTCCTTTTCGATCGTGATGATGGGATTGGGACCTCCCCTATTTTTTTTTTTTAAATATATGTTTTGGATTAGTGTGAAGGATGATGGTTTTGGTTTAACCTCTCCCTCTGGAGTGAAAGCGAATTAAAAAAATGAAATAAAGACATGCGAGACGAGACGAGAGGTGTGAACCAACATATATGTCTTTGCAATCATAACCCTATCTTTTATTACATTACGCAGGTGGCTTGATTTGATCTTTGGGGGCATGATGACAAAGTAAGAAACTACCCTCCTCTAAATAATGAACAAAAGGAAGCCGACTTGTATCGTCGAGTAGGGTCAGGTCACGGGACATATGGACAATAATAATTTCGAATTTTAAACACCCTCGTCCTGGGGGTGGTGGCATGTATCTCTCTATCTGACTGGCTGGCCGGGTGATGTTCTTCTTATTCCCTTGGCCGATTATCCAATTTGACGTCTTAGATGGACTACTAGCTAGTGAAGGGATCAATGTCCTCCTGCTCATTTCTACTGTATTGTTCTCTTCTACATAACATGAGGGAGAAGAAGAGAAAAGTTCCCAGTTAGCAACAGCTTTTATCACAATTTATACCCCCTTTGTTTTTGGTGTTGAGCTGTTTGTTGCATTATTCAAAAGGACGAACAAAGGGCATCTTCCTGAGCCAACTCCTTCAACTTTAACCCTCCAAACAAAAGAAAGAGCAAAAACCCACCAGACCCTCCTCCCTCCCTCTTCACCCCCATCATTTCCTGGGTCTCTCTTTTTTATTTAATTTAAGGAAATATTTACTGTTATTATTGTATTGGTATAGGAGAAGAGGGGAGAGAGAGAGAGAGAGAGAGAGAGAATCCTGAAATTTTGGCACGGTTAAGAAGGGCGGACCTGCTCATTCCCTCCTTGTCTGGTCAAACTTAGTTTTTCTTTAGTAGATTTAGAGATCACCAAGTCTCCCTGAAAGTTATGGGAACGAAATTGTTGGGATGACGAACGTCCCCAAAAACAATGGGGGAAGACTTGGTAAGATGTGGTGTTGTTGTTGTTGTTATTAATGGAATGGAATGGATCTATTTGACTTTGGGATGTCCTTCTCCCCCCTCTTAATGGCTTTAATCGTGGGTTAAAAAAAAAAGAAATGGTTAATATCGATCAAACAGCAGATGCCACGGGTGAGAACGAGAGATTCGACTCGAGGCCAACCCCACCAGCAACAACCACCATTGAATTGAATTTTTAGGTCACAAGTAATATGATGGTGGTGGTGGTGGTGGGGATGATGATGGTTTGATGTTGATGCATTGCTTGATTTCTTACTTCCCATATAATTGAGCGATTGGTCTGACCCAGAAAAGGTAACGTTAATAAATGTGCTTTTATCTTTGCTTGGTTGGACCGAAATGTGCAAGTGCAACCCACCCCCCCACCCCCCAATTCATTGCCTTCGAAGAAAATTATGTAAATGCGAAACCCTAACCCAATTTCCCATCTATAACTCAAAACCCGACCATGAATAGAACAAGCTATATACATTTTATTTTGCTGACAAAAAGGATAGCTCGGCTACCTTTGAATTCTTGAGTAAACCCTTGTTGGGACAAATCAAGAAAACCCTTCCCATTTCATGTAATAAAAGAATTTTGTTTTTTATGTGACTTCCGACACCAAGAGACAAGATCAACGAGAAAGAAGAGTAAGGAAAAGGGGGGTGCCACAAATCCGTAGCAATTTACATAATTAAACCAAAAAAAAAAGATAACTCTTGGGAAAATCCCATCAAAAAAGGAAATGGAAAACAAAAATGATATAATTACTACTATTCCATTAAAAAGGATTGTTTGATTTTTTTAATTATTATTATTTTCATTTTCTCCTCTTTTTTTTTACCATAGTGGGTTGGGAGGGCCGATGGGCCCGAGAGCTTTATGGGCCAAGGCCCGGAGAACTAAGAGAAGAAGACCTCGACGCTGGAGCTCTTGGGGCAAAAGCAGAGCGGGCACCCCTGGAGGAGACGGTCACACTCCGCGCAGGCGCAGAGGTGACGGCACGGCAGCACCACCACCGTCGCCGCCCTCCTGCTACAACCCCTGCAGGTCGGCCCCATCACCTCCACCCTATCCGGGTCCACGTGTGCAGACTCCGCGTCCTCCGCCTCCCCCGCCGACCTGTCAACAGCTGCAGCCTCCTCCTCCCCCGCCCCTCTGTTGCACCAGGCCTGCTGCAGCTGCGCCTGCAGCGACGCCGCGACCGCCTCCGAGGCACGCGCCTTCGCCTGCCAGAGCTGCGACTCGGCCAGGAGTTGTGCCGCGTGAGCCTCCAGCTCCGCCTGCCTCCGCGCGGCTTTCTCGATCTCGGCATCCTTCTCCCTCAGCCTCCGCGCCACCGTCGACTCTGCCGCTCCCAGCACCACCCTGTAGTGTTGCTGACTCTTCTCCGCTAATGTCCGCCGCAGATGCTCTCCCTGCCCCCATAAGAAATCGACCGTTGGAAAAATTCCCCCGGAATGGAAAAAAGACAAGCTTTGGTCGCAAAGGAATGTAATTTTCACCTGGGTGTGAAGGAACTGATCCATTTCTTCCCTCTGCTGTTTGATTTCTGCCGCCACATCAACGGACAACAGTGGGACGAAGGAGGAAGGCGTTGGATTATACACGTAACCCTTCTGTTGCAGCAGCTGCTGCTGCTGCTGCTCACCGAAGGATAATCTCAGTCCGGTGGACACGACATTGGAAGGGTGTCGCAGGTCGACGAGTTGAGGAGCCTGAGACTGGAGTTGCAACGAATTAGCAGCGACGGCGGCGGCCTTGAAGGGAACCATGGGATTGTTATTACTACTGCAATTGAAATTGACGTTTGAGGCCGCCGGCATTTCCCTCGCCCTCTTACGCTGTGAGGTCACGCTTGCTGGCCGACACAAGCGAACAGAAGAAGAACCCGGACAGGAATCAGTTAGGGAAACCCGGGAAAAGGGGCGAACCTTAAGGAGGGAAGAACTGACCTCCGGCGGAGAACAAGAGGTGAGGGGAGGAGGATTGATCGAGGAAGAGACCCCCAGGCCGCTGGGGATGAAGGGAGAAGTCATTCGCCTCCTGCATGTTCCTGAAAAACGACGTCTTCTCTGTATTCATACATCAAGATGGAATTTTTATGTAAAAAAGAAGAAGAGGAGGAGGAAACTGGAAAAGGGAAATTGAGGGAACCTGTCGAGGAGGAGAGGGTTGGAAGGAGGGTATGGAGCTTGGACAGCCATGGAGTTTTATGAAGGAAAGGGAAAGTGTGGGGGGTGGAGGTGGGAAGAGGCGAGGAAGATATGATTGTGATTACAAGAGGGGGAGGAGACGGGAGAAGAGGGAGGAGGAGGAGGAAGAGGAATAAACTCCTATCACATAACAAGCATGAAAGAGAAAGGCAGAGGATTCAAAGAGGCAAGGGGGGGCGGAGTATTCATCGACAGAGGAAAAAGATTGGGGATGGGAGAGAGAGAGAGTTGGCGGAATTCAAAGATGGGGAAATGTTCTTCTCCTCTCGGGGGACACCCGGACAGATAGACAGACAGAGAGAGATGATGGGAGGTGTGTGTGTGTGTGGAAGATTTCTTCTTCCTCTTCTTTTGTTTTCCCTTTTTCCTTTTTCTTTCTTGGGTGTGTATTTTTTTTTTTTTGTGAATAGGAATGGGGAAAGGCCTCCTCCCATCCCATCCCCCATTGTTTTTAACCCCCACCTTTGTTATTTACATTGAAACAAAAGCTTATACTAAACCAACCCACAACCACATCATCAACAACTACAAGCCCACCCCCCCACCTTAATCACAAACCCATACTTTGTCGTGATTCCACCCCCTCCCCCCCCCCCACAAGTCTCAAAATTTTTAATTATTACTATTGGTGTTGTTAATGTTAATCTGTCTTCTCCAAACCCAACACCCTGTTTTCACCCACCTCAACCCCCCACCACACCCAACAAGTTTGTCCTGCCTTTTTCCCTTGGCTCCCCCCCGAGGGAGGTGGCCTCGTTTGCCATGCCTTCTTTTCTGGTCTTTGTCATTAGTATAATAATAGTAGTAGCAGTAGTACTACTAGCAGTAGACGGCTGACATCAAATTGGAGTGGGGTAAGAAATAGAAAGAGATTGCCAGACAAATAAAAAGGTGGGGTGGTGGGGGATGGGATGGGATTATTTTCTTTTTCTTGTTGGGGGGGTTTGTGGGGGAATCGTTCCTCTTTCTCTAGAAAGGAGGGGGAGACAAAGGAATCCCCCTCCCCCCACCCCTCTCGCCTTGCCCTCATGAATATGTCAGAAGCAAAAGCACAAGCAAGCACAATCACCTCTGCTGCTTTGATTTTATTTTATTCTTCTTTTTTTTTGCTTTTGGGATTGATTTGTTTGTTTGTAGTGTTGGGTAGCAGGGTAGGGGGTAAAGCTTAGGGAGGGGGAGAGGCCTTCTCCTTTGCATTTGCATCTCTATTCGCCATTCATTCATTCATTGCCTTTGTACTGATGATCTTTGGGGGGGGGGGGGGGAAAAAGGATGGATGACATTGGAATTGAGGAAATAGAAAGTGGCATTGGAATTGGAGTTGGAGTTGGAGTTGGGAGGGAGGGAGGGAGGGAGTCCTTTTGTTATGAACAGATTGGATGAGACATGCAACTCATGACAAATTACCGTACAATCTTTTTTCTCGTTCCTTGTTTCTTGGCTTTATTAAACAAACACAAACACAAACACAAGCACAAGCATGACCCCTCCACGCCTTTCATTCCAACTTCAGATTTTTAAGTTAAGCTCCTCCCCCCAAGTCAGGAGTAATATAAGGTTGAGGTGAGTTGGGTTTGGGTTGGTGTTGCATGTATTGAATATAACAACAGGGTTAAGAATTTCTTTTCTTTTGGATGGATGGATGGACCGGACAGGAGGAGCTGTATGAGTTATGACAATCATGTGGGAGGGTGCTGAGGCTATTGTTTTCTTGCACTTTGCCCCCTCCCTCCCATTTGCGTGTGCGGTTTTTGCGTGGGAGCCCTTGCTTTCCTTCCCTTTCTTTCTTCGTCTTCACGTTCGGACATCATCACTCGTAAAAATAAGTCCAACATGAAGGGAAAGAACAACAAAAGAGGAATCATGACAAGATTCGTGACTTCCATCATCCTCAATCCATCCATCCCTCCAAACCCAACTCAATCCCATCAAAAGGAAACCTTTCCAATCGGTTGAGTTAGGAGTTGGGTTTAGGTCGGTTTCGTTGAATTGTCACGGGTTTCCTTTGTTTCAAAAATTAATATCATCATCATCATCATCGCCCCAATGAGTTATCATGTTGATGTTTGAACGTGTCTCTTAGATCACCCCTCCATCATTATCTATTATTTTTTTCCCAAAAAAAACACACAAACACACAAAAGTTCTTTTGGATTTTCGAGATAAGGCTCGAATCCACCTTTTAAAATAATTTTTAATATAAAAAATCCGAGAAAATCATGAAGTTGGAAGAGGAGGGGGGGGGGGGCATCAAATACTTGTGAACCAATAGTTTAGTGGGTCGTGTTGTTTGCTTGGCTTACGCCTTTTCCAACCCTCAAATCTCCAAAATCTCATCTCCCAAGTCATCGTTTGTCTGTTTGATGGGGAGATTTTTCGCCCTCACGACTATTTTCTTCAAAATTGGATGGATGAGACCATTACTAACCCACCCCCAACACCCACAACCTTTTCACTATTTTACCCTTTCCCACGATTAAAGCCTTTGATATGGGGATAATTCAAAACAAAGAAAGGAAAAGAAAATCAAACCGACGGTGGAATTAAAAGCAAACACCCAAGAAACAAATCCCTTTTCCCTTTTCCCTTTTCACTTCCCTCCTCTTCTTTCTTCTAGAACAACCTCAAATCATATGTACTGCCTTTGATGATGGTATAACCCATCAATGGATGGGATATCAGTTTAGTTGCCTGTGTCCTTTCGCCAGAGGGAGCGAAGGGACGTTTTCTTTGCTTTGAATGAGATTTGTTTTGGGCTGGTCAGGACCGCCATTTTAACTGCAATTCTGGATTCCCCCCAATTTATTATATTCATTAAGAGAAAGGAAAAGGAAAAAAAATAAATGTTGTTTCACTGCAAAAAGTGAATCTAGAAGAGATGCCTGCAGAAATCTTTACATTAGCAGAAAATAGATTAACTGATTGTTTTTTCCTTTATTTTCCCACTTTCGGCATGCACGAATTAACCGTTTACTGGACTCCCCCAGTAACTTAACGTACATCCCGAATATTTATTTAATAACTTTCTGCAAATTTTATCTTTTTTTTTTTGGGTTTGGTAGTGTAAAGAAAAGTTTTTTACAGCGATTCATGTGAGTTCGATCCCCTCCCCCTCAGTTGGGTTTGTTTGACTTTGTGGTGGTGGTGAATTTTGTGTTTGGTTGGTGGATGAATTTTCTGGCAGAACAGACGAAAAAGGATTTTTAAATAATTTAAAAGCGAAATATTCGAGGAATAATACTACTAATAATAAAGAGAGAAAAATAAAATGGGGGATCTTATTTTACGAGGGACTACTACTACAGAACAGAACAGACAGTGCATTTGACGAATCATCTTCTGACATAAAATAATTACCAGCTAAGACAAGACAAACGTCAAAAAAAAAAATTGGTATCGGGAACGAAACATAAAATGGGATGGAGAGAAGATGATGGACCGGACCATTCGAGGAGGCATATCTCGGTAATAATCCACGACTTAGTGAATCGCAAATCGACCACCGCCTCGCGGAGCACCGAGTCTGCTATGCAAGCGCGACAACGCATCTCGTATGGTCACGACGTACGAGGGGGTCGATATCCGCGTGGGTCACGTACTAATGTGTGGGGTTGTGTCCGGCTTGTGTTATTATTTCTTCCACCCCTTGGTAGTAAAAAAGCTCAAACGTTGAGCGTAGGGAGTCATTAAATAATCGTGTCCTTGTCCGATGCCAAAGGAAAAGGAGAGAATTTTTTAATTTTCTTTTGATGTGGCGGGTCTCGTAATACAGTATCCACTGGTTAAAGAGAGCCCTACACGTAAAATAATATGATTCCAAGTTCCCCATACAATAAGTAACTGGACCTAATCATTTGGTCCCACGAGCCTCGTTTCATCCCCCGATTGTAATATACGAACAATGCCCATCACGCTACCCTCCCTTGTTTTGGATGGAAATCCCGGACCCTCTCGACCGACTCTCCCGATATCGGAAAAAATGGACGATGGCTCTGGTTTTCGTGCAATAATATCGACCATCCCCTATCTTATTATTAAATTTATTACAGCCGCTGTAACAGTAGAACGCATCGGCTAACCTTTTTGACCCGACCCTCCGATCCGAGTAGTGTCAGCAGGGGCAGGAATTAGTTCACGTGGAGGAACCAATCCAAAATTGAATTAAGCCATGACCCCCCCCTATTCTCTTGCCTTGCATCTTTCTTTCAGTTTGACTAATTAAAATCGTCCGTCCGTTGGCTTTTCATGGTCCAAATCTCCGAATAGGGGTTTGTCCCCCCCAGAAATTAATGGATCTGTAGGGCACATTTCATAACTCCCTCTCGTGGACCATTTCTTCTTATTTTAAAAATGAAAATTCAATATAATTTCCCAAGAGTCAGTCGAGAGTTGCATTCGGTCCCAAGTTGCTGCAGATTCCCCCGATCCTAGCCGTCGGTGTTCACTCCGGAAGTGAACGCGGACAAGCCGGATTCAACTGGTGCTCGGAGGATTCGTGAATGTGTGATCGCCGTATAAAATAGAAGTAAAGAAAAAGAGAAGACAGCCCTAAGCGGCAGAAGCACAAAGAATGCTTGAACTCTGGAAAGATAAATTGAAATATATGTCCGTCTTTGGTGTTTTTGTATACGCCTAAGAATAATTATTTATACTAAGCTAGACCTACGTATATACGGTAATGTAATATTGCACATATATTTCGTTTCCTTTGCTGTCAGTCTCCATAAAATATCTCATTTTCATATTAGTATCGACCGTGTCGCCCATTGGCCTTCGCCGTAGAGTTTCCTCGCTCGTCCAGTCTGACTGTCGTTTGTCGCTTCGCCGATCTATTATCGCCCGTTACCTGATAATCACTTCGCTTAGTGATTCCTTCGCCCAGAAAGCCTTCGCCTGGTGTGTATTCGTAATCCCCTTCTTCTTGAATTTTCTTTTTTTAGGTATGTATTCTAAACCGTCGATCTACAAGTTAAGCTGTAATACGTGTCCAAAATTTCTATTACTAAGCAGTCGGCCCGCCCCCGTCCATCGGCGCCGAATGTGGATTGTCCTAGAGACGCAACCCCCCATTCGGCCTAACCTAAATCAGAGTACGTTTACAGCGGCGGAAGAGATGGGAAATTATTACTGGTGATTTTAGGTTCCTTTTATTATTTTCTACAGGGCCTCTCTGTTATCGATGGCGTTGACGATTATCGGTACGGACACATAAATATGAAATGGGATTTTTTTAATTAGCTTCGTTCGTAAGCTATTAGATCAGGCTTACACTACCACCGCGTTCTTTGTCTTTGTCACGAGTGGCTCTCTTCCCTCTTATTTTTAGCGTCGTCTTCTTTGACATCATTTGTGTTTTTTTTTTTTTGCCCGATGCACAATTTTACATTGTCATGACACGGATATCTACCTAATCTCATTCCCATCCCATTTGGTCCGATCTTGTGATTTCAAACCAGGGAGACGACTTTTCAATTAACATGTTGGACGAGTAGTACCGTGGAGACGCGTACAGTACGACTTCCCTCTACCAGATCGCCGGAGAACTCAGCCAATCGCCCAGATGCCGAAAGAACACAAACAGACTTTTGAGAGGGAAAATTCTTAATTCTGTTGTTGATCAGTTCCAACAATAGATAGCTTAATATATGTTGTCTGACTAACTCACTTTGGGCTTAATTACAAAACTCAAACATGACCCACATTACTAACTAACGAAGCCCAACTTTTGACCACGTCCAGCTCCTTAAATCTAACATCTGCGGTGAGCAGCATTCCTGTAAGAATATAAGAGCAAGTTGCTAGTTGCAAATGGTAAATGATATAATGTTCGCGAGATCTTTTCGACGCAACAACAGCAATATGTATCATTTCGACAAAAGATTGACAAACAACTTTGGCTATTGACATGAATATCGCCAATGTAACGACCATTGTGGTTCCCAGCATGCATGTACATCTTGCCTCCAATTACTGCTGCACCATGCTGCAAATATAAGTCAACACCTCATAGAGGGGATTAGGTTTTTGCCTTGATACCGAAGGCCCAGTCCATTGATCATAATAGACATCAACTAATCCCAAGACCTCCAGAGACGACATCTTTATCCTGCCTGAGTCTCACTTGGGATCTCCCATTCTCAGAATGAACACTCTTTGTCTCAGGAGCATAGATCCCATCCTCAACAATAGGGTCCACTTTTTTAACAGTAGATCACTAGAAACAAAGCACGGGACACCGGGGAACAAGTTTTAAAATTTAAAAGATATGAAGGAAGAGAGCCAAAGCAAAACAACTGTAACACCTTCGGACATAGTTCCAACGAGCCAATATATCTTACACCAAACCTTCAAATTTTCATTTTATCAGCCTAAACTTGTCATATTGCTAGCTAAGGTTGAACCCATCCATGTTATGCAACACGGATACTTGAAAAGTTATTGCCACGTAAGGTAATGTGCAATAGAAATACCAAAAGTTTACTCACATTTTTACTTCAACATGAACTCATCCATACCCCATGCATTAACCTCAAAAAGTTTCGCACTAACTCTTCCCAGAGAAGGTTTGGAGTTTGGAGGTGGGTGGAAAGCAAGGGTGGCGTTTTCTCACTCATGTTTCCCATTGGTTAACGGGGAATATGATGATGTTGAGAGTGAAGATGGCCCTGAATTTGAGGCTGTTTTATCGGTGGACGAAAATGTCGGGAGATGGGAAAGTGTGTGGGTGGATCAACAACAACAACCCATCATCCACCCTCACTCGACTCCCACCTTAAGCTTAGTCGTGGACAGATGGGAGGGAGGGAGGTGTTGTGGGTGGATTTACTGCCACTCTAAGAAAAATTTTACCATGCAAACGACATTTATGAAAAATATTTAAGGAGATACATACAACGAGTGATCCTCCTTTTTAAGTATCAAAACAAATCGTACCACATAAATATATGTGTAATATAATATCCATCCATCAGTCTATCAATGAACAACACCCCAATAAACATACACGTGTTGTGTTTAGCACCATCACCTCCTTCGCTTTTTAATCATATATATATAAAAATAAAATCCACATCCCTTCTTTCTGCCCAACCCTCCTCCTCTCAAAATTGGGTCCTTTTTCTTTTCCTCCTCTTCCCAGGAGGGATAAAAAGGACACCGGCCCCAGCAGAGATAGTAGTAGTAGCAGTAGTGGACATTTAATCATTACAAAAGGACGAACGAACGAACATTGTCATGCCCGGGAAAGAGGCAGACAACCATTTATCTCTCTTTTCTTTTCCCTTTTTCTTCTTATTTTTTTTTTCCTACTGACTGGAATCCATCATTATCATTATCATCGTTGTTTTTTTATGGCACCAATGCGCACGTGCGAGCAGCTGGGGGTGGAGGGGTGTTATGGACATTAATGCCCCTCCTTAAATACTTCATCCACACGCGCACAAAACAATCGAAACCTCCCCTCCACTTTTTATAACCCCCCGACTTGTTCATCTCCTAATAACAACCTTTTAAATCCTCCTGTCCTCCTTACCATTTCCCATAAGATTGACGGCCATGGACTCCCGGGTCGTCAGAAGGCCCTCCTTCCTCCACGAGGACGACGGCCTCCCCTCCTTCGCTAACATTGAACCCGGGTTCTCCGGTACTCTTCACGACCACGGGGATAACTCCGCCAACCATCGCAAGTGTCACTCCATGAGAGTCTGCTCTGCGAGGGGCGGATTCAGGACCCGTTGCCCCGTGTCGCCCAGATCCGGGTATGAGGAGGGTCCCCTTCCCCACTTCTTGGCGGCCTGTTTTCTGTGCAAGAAGCAGCTGGGGAACAACAGGGACATTTTCATGTATAGGTTGGGGTTTCAATGGGAAAATCCTCCAAGGGAAAGATTAGATCTTTGCTTCTTCTTTCTGAGTGTGTGTGTGTTTGTTTTATTTAGGGGGGATACGGCGTTCTGCAGCGAAGAGTGCAGGCAAGAGCAGATATACATGGAGGAATCCAAAGAGAAGGACTTGGACCTGTCGAGGAAGAAGCAGCAGCAACCCACTTCCCCCAGCAGGGACTACAACAACACCAACAACAAAAACGCTTTCCATGCTGGAGCCGTCGCAGCTGCTTGAAGTTTCTGATTCGATCACACTACCACAATTAAAAACTAATAATAAATAAATAGACAAAGTATTGTGGTTTATACGGTTATCAGTGGCGTATAAAAACCATGTGGAAAAAAAAAGGGAAGACGAGCGGGGGGGGGGGGAAGATTGAGCGGCATCATGAATCTCGACGCCATAAATTTTCCTTTTTTTTTCCTGGATCTTGAACCCTGCTATGTATTTTTTTCACCACTTTTTCTTGTATTCCTGCCTACGATGATCGTAGACATTGAAATTTTATCGATGTCAAAATAATGTCATTCGGCCCAAATTATATATTATGGCTGAATATGATTGATTGTCTTCATCACGATGTGAAATATTTTGCACTTATATCTTAGTATAAATATAATACACGGGCCTGATATTATAAAAAAGTTCAAGCCCAACCCATTTATTATTGGATTTTAAAATTGTGGTTCAGCCCATATGCGAGCCCAATAAGCCTAACCCAATTATAAAATGAACTGGGCCTAGTCCATATATCGGCCCAATCCAAATGTCGGCCCAATAATCTTAAGGCCACATGCATTTGTCCCACATCGGAAAGAAACATTACCTAAGGACTTCTCAATTCCTATATAAAGGGAGTCCCTCCCCCTTATTTGGAACACAAAAAATTTTCCTCTTCTCTCTTATTCTCTTAAACCCCATTGGATTATA
The DNA here is from genome assembly GCA_029817715.1 of Melastoma dodecandrum. Taxonomy (NCBI): domain Eukaryota; kingdom Viridiplantae; phylum Streptophyta; class Magnoliopsida; order Myrtales; family Melastomataceae; genus Melastoma; species Melastoma dodecandrum. Next base: position 180,766 of record JARUPY010000387.1, read on the forward strand.
AAGTGATTCTAGTTATTTTTTAAGACCCCTCTGCGGGTAATGCGGCGAAGGCTCCTCGGCGGCTGGTGCGGCGGCGAAGGCCCCTCTAGCGAGTTCTTCGAAGGCCCCTCTTGCGGGTATATCTCCGAAGGCCCCTCTTTGCAGGTACATCTCCGAGGGCCTCATAGCGGGTTTATCTCCGAAGGCTCCTCCGCGGGTTTATCTCTTAAGGTCCCACAACAGGACGACGAGATTCTCGTGGTGGTGGTCATATTCTACACACAACAATATTTTTTCCGACGGCGGCTATATTCCTCTGTCGACAACATCTCTCCCTCAAGTTCTGTTGGATAAAATCCACAGGCCTCGATAACTTCAGGAGTGAGGAGCTCCTTCGATAGCGAAGTTTTCGAGCATCTTTTCCTCTCTTGATCGACGACGGAGTACTCCAGATCAAGCTTCTACAACAGCCCTGGTGTTCTTCGCCCATCCTCAGAAGACTCTCCAGATCAAGCTTCTACAACAGCCCTGGTGTTCTTCTCCCATCCTCAGAAGATTCTCCAGATCCAACTTATATAGCCTTAGAGATCTTCGCCATTTCTGAAGACTCGTCGGATCAAGCTCTGCAGCTCTAGCGTCTTGATCAACATATTTCCCTAAACTTCCAGCAGATATTTGCCAGAGCTTCAGCCCATCCATATTTCGGATATCTTACGAGTATAGAATCAGAGGACTCACGTGCTTTGTCCGTGACTAGAGATTGAACCTGCTATTTCTCAATACGACAATTTGTACGTTGCTTCCGGTCTATATACGGACCGTGAGATTTGTTTAGTGTGTGTGTGTGTGGATTTATTGCCCGGTGATGGTGATATGCTCAATGAATCAGCGTTCCCTTGTTCATACTTCCGTTTCTTTCCAGCTGTGAGGTTTAATAACAAAAGTAACATAACTACGAGAGAGAAAATGACAGCCACTAAATGCTCTGTTGAGGGAGGCTCGGAAGGACCACCACCTCAGGCTATCAAGCTCTGCTCTGTTGTCAGCAAAAATGTGGAAATACTATCAAACTCACAGCAAATGCATCATATTGAGGGTCTGCATGAGCTATCAATGTCCTCGTCTTGTTCTGCTATTGCGGAAAGCGGATATGTGAAGCTTGTCTCATGAACTTGGACAAAATCTGCAGTGGAGGAGAACCAAGTGGTCGATGGCACGCCATGCAGAAAGCATGTGTTTTATTACTCCACCTTAATATGCTTAAATTATGCCACAGTTATTAGGGAGTTAATAGAAGAACTCTTCGCCAAAGTTCCATGACTAAAGTCGCTGTGTTCTAATCTTTAACGTCTTCAGGCAGGCGACAATTCCGGAACATGCAGCACTTGGAGGCCTGATTGTCCACCCGGGTAAATAATGACCTCTGGTCCAATATGAAATCACCTTACTCCATCACATATAGGACTACAGAATCTGCTCATACGACTTTTTAAGTACCTGTGATCATCTCGCTGCATCCTCCAACGGTTGCTCCTGGTTCAGATGATTCTAATTGAGATGGGGGCATATAGTTTCAAGTCTTCTACAGTATTATAGGAAGCATGCTAGAGACCTGACCGTGTTGAGGTCTGATATAGCAATTTGGACCCAATTGGTAATTGATATCAGTGGTACTGTAGCATTTCATCTCAGGAGGGAGAGTGCACGCATGCACATGTAGAGACGTAGCTCATGTAACTACAACAGGAGAAATGCCGTTTGCATTCCAACATTAATCTCCTCTGTATGCAGGTATGTAAGCATGGCGAGAAACTGCTTAGGCAACTATGCAAACCCAGTTTCAACATGGCTCCCGAGGGCACCGGGAAGCGGACTGAGTTCGAATCACAGAATATATGGTCCGAACCGAGTCATACCGTGGGCATGCCACATATATCAAGTCCACAGTGACGCACAACACTTTGTAGCTTTAAGGCAATGCAAGGACGGCCATGATTGGAAACCTAAAAGGGTCTGTGATCGTGCAAGACAACTAGTTAAATGTAAATGAGACCGAGTCATACTTTCTGAGTGTGCTTAGCCCCTTGTAATGGCATTACCTTCTGAGTCTCACTGCCTTGACGACAATTCACCAACATGGCACGTTGAGATTCTACTTTTTAATTAACCATTAAATAAGCATCTAAAGCTTACCTGAAATACGATCAGATTATTGGTGGGCAAAGACAGGAGACCGCATAATTGACAATTTCAGAGAGCGAAGGTAAATCCACACAGAAATTACCCGTGTACTGCTATTCTTTCAATGACAATAATTTCCGATCTGGCAAATATCAAATTCAAAACAAGGGACATAAATGGCTAGCACCCCGGCAGAATTTCTCATATCGCCTAACGCCAAGAGCAGAACAACAATAGCTTCCGAGAAACATTGCCAAAATGCTTAGCTTTCTGTTTGCTCCCGGAGCCTCCTAATTGTGCTCCTTACTGTGACTGCACTTGCCGTACTGTAAACATCAAGACAGAAGAACACAAATCAGACAGTCAAATCATCCAGTCAGTAGGGCAGAATGTGGTAAGTCATGCAAAGTCTGCTAAACAGTGAATCAAATAATAAGAAATTAAGCATTACATAATGGAATATAATCTTACTTCAAGGTGTAAGCGCCTCCTGCCTTGACTTTACCGCAGTCTTTGCATCCCCAGATCCCAACAGCTTTCCTCTTCACAGCAAACTGCATTGAATGTGGATTATTTTGTTAACGATGATCATCAAAGAAGCTGATGGATCACAATCAAATTACTACCATGGGATCAGATAAACTCCACAGCATTAGAAAAAAACAGCAAGCAATAGAAACTGACCTTTCCACAGAATTCACAGAAGTATTTGCTATGCTGGGTAACCTCCATTTTCTTGATCTGCTTCCGCAGACTAGCACCATAGCGAGTCCCTGAAATGGAAATACAAAGCAGTAAACATTCTCATTCACATAAATAACACCAGGCAGAATACCAGGTAACCGAAGCACAAGGAGACCTTCCAAAAAGGAACATTCCAAATCAAAATGCAAATAGAAATAGCACACCAGCACTAAGACGTACCGTACTTCCCGACAATGCCAACCTTCTTGGTGCGCTTCGCCTGACAAATAAAATCCAGAAAACCTTTAATGTCACCGCATTTAGTACTTATTACCACATGCCTTCTTCAACACCATGGCAAAATCATATCTATCATCTAGCCAACGCAATATATCTTGCCTTTGGGCCGCCCCGCGATTGTCGTGAATCGAAACGGAAAAACGAACTGCCACTAATGAATCGCAACCACACGAAGGATCACAAAATCAACTAAAAAAACGCGATTCGGCCGATTTCCCTCACTAAAGAACGAGTAGAAGTTAAGCCAAAACGCCGCCGACAGAAAACAACCAGACGGCGGAATCAACAAGCTAATAAACAAAAGAGATGAGAAATCGCGTACCATTTGGTGGACAGAGGACGAGGAGAGGCGGCCGGCGAGGTGAAGCTACAGAAGCAACACAAACAAACCCTAATCCCTTCTACTTTATATACCCCAAAAAAAACCAAACAACTATTTCTAATAATGGGCCATTGGCCCACTGTATTACTGGATCAGCCCATAATGATTAGGCCCATGTAACAGTAGATAACCCCCCCCCCGGCGGAGTTCGAACGAGAATAATCACATTGAAAAAAAAAGTGGAGAAAACTTGTAAAAAGCTCTATCCTCGTTAACTCGCCAAACGAAGAGATGTTTCCTACAAACAGACCAAGCCTTGTGCCCAAAACTATTTACAAGAGTAGGAAGGGCCACAAGGTGCGTGTATACATACATCTATGCACTAATAGTTCCCTGCTCCTCGGTCACCCTTGAGGTTTCCAGGGAAGGTCATCTCAGTACTTGAAAAAGCTTATATTCTACAAGGAAGTTTGCTGGGGACATCAAGATCTGGAAATGGGTGCTGGCCGACCGATTCCCAAATGGTGTTGGCGTGGAAAGATGCGGTTTTGGACTGCTTTCACGGATGCCACTCTTGCTGCGTTTGCTGATCTATTGGCTGCAGCGATTGCTTTGTTCACTCTCACCTCCACCTTTCCCAGATTATGAGCTCTCTCTGCAGCCCGGCGTGCTTCCTGTTTCCAAAATCTATCTCAGTCAGCACACTAGATTAAGTCCCCCAATAGCAAGTCTTGTTCGAGATATGCCCCCCTTCGAGGGATTCAAAATCTGCTCACCTGTGCTGCGTTTAGGACTTTGGAATGGATAGCTGAAGAGGGAAGTCCCGCATCGGTGGGAGCATCCAGGACCCCATTTCTCCAATGGCCATATTGTGTCTCCCCATTCCGGAACCTATACATGCCGAAACCTTGCCTCCTTCCCTCATGCCATGCTCCCTCGTAACAATGGCCATTCCCAAAGTGGTATACCCCAAAACCATGCATCTTATCTGCAAAATACTCCCCTGAGTACGTGTCGCCATTTCTGCAGTTAATTACAAGTGAAGCATTTTAAAGCGGTATTACATGTAGTCACTAATATTTAATGGCATTGACAACCACATGAAAAAAATAGTGTAGCATTTCATTCCAAAAAAATAGTAGACAACATAAGAGTCTAGCACACAATTGTTTTCTTTCTATTAACTGCGACCTGTCAATACCGGTCACACTACATCAGTGAAGGTCACAGCAGCATCAGACATGATACACATCACCGGGCAGGAGCAACACCAGTCCCAAATGCAATAGTCGGAATGAACCCAAGTGCTTTCAGCTTAGAATAGAAATCAATGTCCTAAACGACCTCGCATTCACTTTGGATTCTTTGACTTGTTCTGAAACACCGCCGAGACATTATATATATGCACCAACCGGTTCTTACCTGAAATGGTAGCGACCAAGGCCATGCTTGATTCCCTGCTTGAACTGCCCAACATACTTACTACCATCCTCGCAAGAGTGCTCCCCGAACCCATGGCACTGCCCATTAAACCATTCTCCACCATAAACGTCCCCTGTATAGAATCTATACACACCAACCCCATGCCTCAATCCCTGACGATATTGCCCTCTGTATCGGCTCCCCCTCGCCCAAGTCTCGACACCGTATCCGTCATACTTCCCATCCACCCAATCGCCCTCGTACCTCCCCGTCTTACAGTAATAATAAACCCCACTGCCGGAACACTTGCCATCAAGAAACTCGCCCTCATACACATCCCCATTACTGTAAACCTCCACCCAGCACCCGGAATCACGGGCAGGCTTCTTCTCGGCCTTTGTCCTAGATCCAATCGACCACAAGACCTGCTTACTAGGCTTCGGATCAGAAAACGACGTCGCGATCCTCGCAGACAACGACCGAGAGAGCAGTAACCTGATGGAGGGGAACCGAGGGAGGGCCAAATTGAGGGACACTAACAGGGCGAGCGAGAACCCGACCAAGGAAGCCAACTCGAGAAACAGGGAGCGGCGGGGATACGAGGCGAAGAAGTAAAGAGACGGGAGCAAGAGGAGGAACAAACATCTCAGATGAATACCGAAAAACCGAACGCGGAGATTCCGAAGCCGGAAAGCGACGAAAAGGGACTCGGGGCAGGAGAAGCTGGAAGCTTTACGAGGGTTAACGGCGAAAGGGGGATCATTGCGGCAGGGCTTGAAGAAGGGGGGATGTCTGTGTTTCTGGGGAGGAGGAGGGGGTTGAGGAGAAGAGGAAGGAGGGGAGTGGAATTGGGTAGTTAGGGGAAGGGGCCTCTTGTGGGGGGTGGAAAGGAGGGAGACATCGCCGCCTCCGCCGTGTTGATGAAGGAGAGGCGGGGTGGTTGGGATGTGGACGCAGAGATGATCGGAGGGGAAGGGGTGATGATAGAAGGAGAGGGAGCTGTCAACTCCGATCTCGACGACTTCAGGTTCTCCCGAACGCATGAAAGCAGAGCCCGATGAATCTCAGATTACACCCCCCACGAAGCTCCTCCTCCTCCCTTTGCTACAAACGGGCGGATTGAAAGGGCGGTTTTAGCGATTTGGGATTGGAGGAAGAGGCGGTTTAAAGGGGGAGTTAGGAACCGATGACTTGGTTCTTTCTTTCCCTCTGTGGGCCTTTCTTTGGGGCGTGGATAGAGAGAGAGAGAGAGAGAGAACAGGGGTAGTTCCGGGATTCCACCCCCCAACTAAAACAGCCACCACGTGGCACCTTTTCCTCTTAGGAATTACTGCTCGTAGTTGGAATTATTACACAAAACCTTAAATACTTCAGTCACCAATGACGGACGCCATGATTCAAAAAGGAAATAAATAGAAGAACCCCGGGAAAACTAATAGAAAAGGAAAACAGGGTGACGGATGATTCCTGCGCCTTGTCCCATGTGGTTTAGGTGGATTTGCTGTGCTGCCTACATGCTTAATAATCAGATGGTTTGACTTGTGTATAAACACCATGACGCTTCCCTATGCCCCCCCTCCTTTTGTAATAATAATATTTACGAAAACATCACACTGTAGCAGAGTATTCCCTGTCCCCAGGCTCTGTTCTGTATGTGGTGGCTCCTGCTTTTGCTCTTATCTTAAGGCAGCCATTTCGTTGTCATGGACCAACAACAGGAATATCCATCCCCCACGAGAGTTTCAATCGAGCCTGTCTCCCTTTACCTCGTTGCGATCCAAAAGATTAGAGAGATTTAGCCGCAAAAGGAAGACTTTTCGGGTTAGAAAAGGAAGCCGGAGAGGAAAGATGACTGCTACCCAGGCTAATACGCTAACAAACAGATATGTCGGTTCAAATCAAAGAGAAAGAAATGTTTGCTTGCCAAAGACATAAGCCTCGAAGAAAGTGGACCCACTCGGGAGGTCGGGAGGATAAAGCCGGTTGTCTCTTCCCTTATCCAAGAGCCAGCAGTTGAATGTGTTGGAGCTTTTATCTGTATCTGAAAACAAGCAAAAGAAGACCAGGGACACTAACAAGTCATTGTCCCACAACGTGTGCATGTTTAAGGAAGTAAGATTGCCATTCCCTAATTCCTCCTAATTAAATTCCTCTGAATTCGCTCTTATGATTCCCAAGTTCGTAGATCTTGTGAATGTTGCTAGCCCGTGTTACCATGGGATTTAGGATAATACCTGAGGGGTTAGAGAATGCAGTAGAGTAGGCGGAAGCCGCAACCTCCTTGGTTGTTGCCTTCACCTCCCATTTCATCCTCTCTTTTCTGCATGCTAGATGTGAGAAAGAAGAAAACTCAACCACCACTGCATGGCGTTGCAAGACCACACCAGGAAGAAAATTCGTCGATTTCTTAATCAAACATCATTCCAGCGGAAATTTCCTACTGCAGGATTAGCTCATTTGGCATGTCAGCAGGACGAGCAGAGCTCCTACAAAGATCCAGAGGTCACGCTACAACTGAAATAGGATAACGCTTATTTGCAGGCTTACAACCAGAAATGTTAAAACTAGAAAGAATGCCAGGTAATACAACAAAGGATAAGACATAAAGAACAAAGGCATCCACACCATCATTTCTTTCATGGGACCACAGCAATCGCAATCACATTACACAAGGTCGTGTGACTCTAACAGTAATTGTCAGCATATTCCACGGACATAATCCTGGATCACACGTATCAATATCTGGAATTTCCCCTCCAATGAACCGTAGATTATGATGGGAGTAGCCATTAGGGTGTAGCAGGAAAGTTTGTCATGCCCAAATTCGATGTCGTGCAAAGTGAAGCCTGTGAGGAACAGAGCATCGCGTACAAGCTGCAGCAGTATCAATTCTTGTGAATCTTGAATCCAAACACTCGCGGAACATAATTTTGTGGAGCAGCCTGCGGCTTCAGGTGTGGGTATGTCATAAAAAATAGATGCGGAAAGGTAGTCCCAAAGAACGCTCCATCGATATCTACGTAGAGTAAAGGATCCAAGTGGAGACATGTACACGAGAATCAAGCAAGGAGATATAGGAACAAATCAAGCAAGCTAATTAATTAGTCACTGTAGCAGGGAATTCTCCTATTAATGCATATAGAAGCAATATAAAAGCTACTGAGATTATTGAAAAGAAGCCGCGCTATGTTTATTCAACAAGTAAAATGTTCCAACTCCAGTATTATCTGAAATCATAGCCGGGCAGCTTGTTAAAACCAGAACATGTTTTACAACAATATTGATCCTCTTAAAAAATGGTTAAGGTTAGCAGGCTTCGGCCACTTCTTTAGAAAATACGAAATTCACAAACTCTGGCAGATATTAGGTCACAGTAATGAACTTTGATGGTGGGAAAACTACTTTGAGCTTCCACAATCCCAAAGGATACTGCCTTGATACTTGGACCGAAGATAGTATATATCTTCGCACCTGGGACAGTAAACTTTAACGGTGCTGGATCGAGGAATGTCTGATTGCCCGACAGGAAGACATGGTTGCCCACAACAAAAGACTCTTGGGCATCTCCCAAAGTCAATGTTCTTGTATTTCTCCAGCTGTGTAAAGAATGATCATGAAAATCCCGACATTTGGGAGAAGTACATGTGCCATAGGTAGGAACTAAAGCAATAACTCACCATAGCTGCCATCCCCTTACTAGTCAATATATACCGGGCATGAATTAGACCATAGAGCGTCTCTGCAGAAGACTCAACTAGTTCATTCTGTTCCTCTGTCAATATTTCTCCTACACATGGCAACAATCTATCAACAATGAACAATCTATCAAGAAGGGGAGGCTTGCAAAATCCTATATAAGAAGTATCAACTGTCATGTGGTGAACTTACCGTATTCAACATCCAACATCAGATCAAGTGCATAGTCATAGCAAGGAACTTGACTGCTCAAACCGCAGAGGTTAAAATCATCCTGAATATAGTCATCGTCAACTTCGCAGAAGAATTCATTTCCACGAAGATTGCAGAACCACGAAATCCAGGACGAGTCATCTCCATCAGAACCACTGATGTCTGACTCCTCACTGTCAGTATCCGATTCCTCTGCAAAAAAAAGCCAAGGAAGTTATTGCAATCGACAAAAAAACAATAAATGTTTACAGATAGGAAAAACTAAAAAGGACCACGAAAAATTATAAAAGATGGTTATTTTTAAAGCATACAAGAATAATAAAACGAGAGAGTAAGGATGTACACACGTGTGCCACCCTCTCCCAACTCCCACAGTAGCCCAGGAGCACTCTCCATCCAGATGTACTGAATGAGGGGTAAAATAAGAAGCCACCGGCATCGAGATAACTCAAGCAGTCTCTACAAGACATTCTATCTCAGTTGCAAGAGACTAATTTATAAGTGAATCTAGTACACAGTAAGGCAATGAGACTCTCAGCCTCAGAAAAATCCGACCATTTTTAACCCTGAAACCCCTAAGATTCGCAGAAGAACGGAACCCAAGTCAACCAAAGCAGAAACAGCTTATATCTCACGACAGAAGAGGAACCGCGACGGAGAAGATAGGGCGGGGGTGCTGACCTAATATAGCAGAGTTGCTCTTGCTGTTGCTTTTCTCCTTGGTGTTCCCGGGCTTGCCATCAACGCCGTTAGCGAGTAGGGTGGCGGTGGTGGTAATCCGGGACGTGGAGGGAGAGGATTTCTCCAGCACATGTTTGATGTTCAACCGCTGCTTCCTCGGGTGGACCGACTTCAAACCTCCCATGGACGCCGTCCTCTCCATCGTCTAGCTCGCTGAAGCTATACTCAGCCCCGGGGGGAGGGGGTGGAGTCGATCGGGGAAGGTAAAACCCTAGGAGAGAGAAAAAGGGAGGGGAAAGCTGGCGACGGTGGAACGTAGCGGCCAGAAGACTGCGTTTTAAGCTCAACGGCTGGTTGTGTTGTTGGTTGTTGTTGCCTTTTCCCCTTACAAAAGATAAAAAAAAAAAAGAAAAGAGAGAAAGAGGAAAGAATCCTCGGCAAGCGGAGAGTTTTGTCCTAATTCCAGTTTCACATGGCCCCATGTATTGGTATACTTTCTATATTGTGTGTAAGAATTTTCTCGCATTACTTAAATACATAAATTTTTTTAATGTCTTCGTTTATTTCATCCCTCTCCCTTTGGTTAGATTGGTCTGTCTTCCTTTTTTTTTTGTTAAGAAAAACAGAGGACAGCTAAGCGGGCATGCATTGATGATGGAGACACTTCTCTTTGCTCTTGTTTAGTTAGACAAATAGAATCGTCCCAAATGGGTCTCGGTCCAACCAAAGTAAGAAGACAGGGAGGAGACAGGGAAGTCGTTGATTGCAATGCAAATGCGAATGCGAATGCCCACCGGAAATGACGAGTAATTAGAGTTTGATTTCGAGTTTTGAATCTGTGGTTAAACTTTTACGGATGAACGTTAAATAACAAAAAAAAAAAAGAACAAGACATTAACCTCGACAACAGATTTCGACGAACGCTCGAATTGCTAAAGAACAGAAGTAGAGAGGAATGCTTACTATGAGAGAAAAGAGAAAATGTGGAGGACAATCGAGGCATGTAGGCTCTTAATTGCGATTTTCGTGTGTTTTTTTTACATATAACTAACAAGAAACGGCCTCTAGTCACGTCGGACTCTTCGCTCGCGGGTTCTCATTATGTCTTCTTCTATACCTCACTGAGCATGGCAGTTTTTGTCGTGGATGGATCCTTGTTCATCTCGATTTGGTTCTAACCATCTACTCGCACTTGCCTGGTGTTTCTTCTCGATTTGGCCTGTTCTTCTCGACTCGATTCCGATTTTCTTCTCAAGCTGGTTACATCAGCCATCACACTTTCCTTCGCCATCCATTCGACGATCTCTTGTCCCTTCAGCGACAATTCAAACCTCTCGCAAGCTTCAAGAACCTGATTAAACACAACCGCCTGTCTCATCATTCAACTTTCTGTCAGCAGAACTAACCAGAAGAACACATCAGAATCAACAAATTGGAAGCGAGGCATGCCCCGACATAGCTCCTCACCAAATGCAAGACGTTCACCCTCAACTGCAAATTTCTCCTCCAGCAGCAACCCCACGAGATTAGAAAGAGCCAGATTAGACACGATGTCCTCCTTAAGACACCTGGCTTCTTACGCCAATTTGGGGGTGCAAATTTGGAACTTCTTTCATTGGAACGCGGGATAAAACTCCTATTATGAGTCTCCCAAGTAACACATTTCATCCCTATCATTAGCCAAGCATCATCCCCTGGATAAAGATAACAATTACACTTCCCAAATTACATGGGACCCGCCAACCCCTGCGGCCGGAGGGCACGGGTTAAAAGTTGTAAAACCACCGGCAAAAACCAACATTTTAAGTGTTAACTTACATCAGTTCAGCCAAGAGTGGAGGGCCGACGACATATTGCGGCGAACATAAGAAACCTGGCTGAATGAGATACATCTACTTCCTAGATTCTGTCTGTGGAATATAAGAGAGATCATCACAGAAGTCACTACAACTGCAAAACATGATTAGCAATGGCATCTGGACAAGACTGAACTTGTAGTAGCTCCAAACAATTGAATGGAGGGGCAAACTGAAGTATGTAGTCCTCATCTGGATTCGTGAATCAAAAGAGTCACTTTAGAAACTAACAGTACAATGGCCCGGGAGAAACTAGCAACCTGCAAGCAGACGAAGTCACCAGATTGAACTTACTTTCTTTGACTGTACCATATAACCAGCACAAGACCTCATCGGCGAATGCCAGGCAGACTCCACCCTACAAACAGATACCGTTTTTATTATGCGTTTCGTGGATATTCATATTTATCTACATGTTGGGATTTCTAATTTATCATTTGAATTTGTGCCAGTAACCAGAGGAAATCAAATTATTATGTCATAACAAGGCTTTCAGACAATATTACGCACAGGAGCACGATCAAGTGCATGTCATGTCGTTAGAGTAATATTTCTATGAACAGCCTTAAGCAGCTGGCTAATCTGAGAATTAATTCAAATTAAGAACAATTTACAACCCCCCCCCCCCTTAAAAAAAAAAACAAACCAAACACACGCACAGCATCAAGTTACAATACCTGCCAGTAATTCTTCATCTTTACCCTCTGTGTAATATCTTTGGTCCTTAGTCTCTCAATTCGGACAAGTCGGCCAGAATCATCCCTACAGAATTTTTAAAAAAGATTAGATTGTTTCCCAGGAAAATGCAAGAATTTCAAGCATGACAGAGGAGAGAGGATGCAATCATGCAATCAAATGCCGGAGTTCCATGAGCTTCCACTAAGTTCTATGGAAACAGTATATAACTCACACGATTGGATATCAATTCACTCAAGCTAAACCTTAATTGTTTAGACCAGTATTAGGCGAGATAAGCAAGACAACCAAGAATCTGCAATTCATAGGAAACAAATGAAAGGACATTGCGTAGAACCTTCAAATAACACGCATAACAGGTTGATCACCTCTTGGAAAGCAATGCACCTTCTCGACAGTGTTTCTTCGCTCCTTGAAAGCTTAAGCTCGGAAACAAAGCGCTCATCTCGGTGACCATTTGAGAACCTTGACCCAAAACCAAAACCACCTCTACCGTGAGGAAGAGGTCCTGGCCGGGGAAGAATGCCAGCGCCCCTATCATTTCGCCAACGGCCACAACCAAGCCCACCTATAGCATGATTATTGTTACTACGAATTGCTGGTAACACTGCCCAAGGGATGGGAGAAAAACTAAGTCAGACCTGATGCAAATTATAACGTCCAGTGATGAACACCATGCCAAACATGAACAAATCTGAAGGACTGGGCAGCAAAATCCCCTTTTTATGAAAATTCTTTTTCCTAAGAATAGGAAAATATACATGGATCAGAAAATTCTTAAGCCGAAGGTTTGCCTGTCAGATTGCATGTGACAACAGAAAGAAACCGGTGCAAGAAAGACAGCAAAAAATTTTAATTTTCATAATGGAAAAACTCTATTCATTCACACACGAATTAATAAATATGGAGTTAAATTAAAAATCCATGACAAATGACGAGGGCCAGAAAAGATGCAAGGGGCGATTGCATTTTTCGCCTAGCGAAAAACCAAGCACCCAAAACCAGGAGCAGTAGCATCTCCTAACTCCAGACACTATTCGAACTTGCTTCACACCCCTTCAGACGCCCTTATTCCCCCTTAAAGGTTTACCGAACTGATGCATAAGAAAAAAATGCCGATGTCCATAATTCAAAACAGGAAATATACCGGGGATAGAGTAACGACTAACAACAGGGGTATTGCAATACTCCTCGTTATCGGAACCAAACAGATCAGTATCAGCCTCCTCCTCCTCCGCCTTATCCCGATCATCCTCCTCCTCCTCGTTATAATCATAATCATTAAACAGCCTATTCAAGACGCCTTCTCTCCGACTTCTCTCCTCCTCGTCCACATCCACTTCTTCGTTCCCTCTTTCCACCTGCTCCCTCCAGCTACCCTCGCTCCCGCTGCTCCGACTTCCGCCCCCTCGTCCTCCCTTGGATGAAGATCGAGAAGAGGTCGCATCCGATGACGAAGACGACGAACCTGATGACGACGCCGACGTCGACGGGGACGACGACCGGGGGGAAGAGTTCCGGGTTCATCGTCGTCCCGCCCGTACTCCTCGCCGGATACATCGGCGTCCTGCCCGGAGAAACCCATCAGATGGGAAAGAAAACCGAGGGGCGATTCCGCTTTTGAGCGGGTAGCGCTGCGCGCTCTGACAGTGGACTTGACGTTGGCAGTGCCGCGCGGGTAGTTAAAAGGAAAAGGGGAGAGAAGGAATCGGGCCTGGATCCGGGCATTGGGGTCGGAACGAATACGGATCAAGCCCATTTAATAAGCCTTAACCTCGGCCCAAATATTAGGCCCAACTACGACAAATACATATATTTAGGCCAAATTATTAAATAGATCTTAAACTTTGGCAATTTTTTTCGATTTAGCCTAATATTTGAAAAATATCCTCTTATATCCCAACGTTGGGGCGTTATCTCTATTATATCCTCAGTTAGTTGTCCCCACTAACGGAGTCCCACGTAACGCTAACGTGGCAATTAACGTCATTATTGCCACGTTTTATCTATTTTTTCCTCATGTTAAATTATCAAATATATCCTAAACTTTGTCACTTTTTTCTAATTTAGCACAACATTTTAAAAATATCATCTTATATCCCAACGTTGGACTGTTATCTCCATCATATAATCTATAGCCGACCCCAATACGAACAAATATTGTAATAGATTATTTAGCTATTATGAACAAATTGTAGTTTTGTTCTAATTAGAGTCAAAGTTAAATGTCTTGAGCATATCCAGGATTACTAAAATGTCAGGATATGCACATGCAAACACATTGTCATACATTATCTAAGCAAACACACGATCATTATCCAAACAAATAACACTATATAAGTATGTCAACATTGTTATACAAACGCACAACTCAAAACCAATATTATTGATACGTCAACTTTTTGGGGTTGGGAGTCGATGGTTAGGATGGGATAGTAGTTGGGGATTAAGGGTCGGGTGAGATTGTTGTCGGGTACCGGCGTAGGAATGGTCGAAAGTATGATTAAAATTTCATTAAGAGTGATATTAAAATATATTTAGAGCTTTATTCGAGGTTTATGGTTGGCAAAATATCGATATTTAGTCCAATCAATTTGCCAACTTTGCATTTTGGCATATCGTTTCAAAAGTTTTCAATTTGGCCTTATTTCAATTTTACTTTTCAATTTGGCCCAATTTGTAACGGCGTTTGCGATTTCGCCTTTAAAGTTAATACGTGTCATTTGTTTTTCCTACGTGGCAATGATAATGAAATAAATCAATGGCAAAATATCGATATTTGGCTCAATAAATTTGCCAACTTTATATTTTGGCCTAACATTTTAAAAGTTTTCAATTTGGCCTTAAATCAATTTTAATTCGAGGAGGAATTCAAGGAACAAGAACAAAAAACCCAGGAAAGTAGGAGTCTACCTCAGTGACAACTGGGCTATCATCCCCCGTCTTATTTTCGGTTTTACTTCTCTTTTTACCTTTATCGATGTTGGCTGAGATCTGCGCCATTAGGTTAATTTTCGACTCGTGTAATGACATAAAGGATTTACGTTTGAGTCGTGTGCAGTCTGCTTTTGCTTTAGTCCTTGCTTTTTCTTCTCTCATCAATGAACACTTCTTGAGGCCTCGCTCCATTCCCTTGTTCCGTGAGGGAAACCGAGTCGTTAGTAGAATAAGAGCTCGTGGGTCAATCATTAAGTACTGGATGATACCATTTGCTCCTAGTCGGCGTAAGAATCAATAGCCCAGTTGTCACTGAGGTAAACTCTTGCTTTCCTGGGTTTTTGGTTCATGTTCCTCGAATTAATGGTCCAACGTTGGGATGTAAGAAGATATTTTTTAAATGTTAAGCTAAATCGAAAAAAAACGTCAAAGTTTAGGATATACTTGAGTACTTTACCTATGAAGGCATTTTATATAGTAGGGATTAAGGATAAGGACACGAGGTGTGATTTTGGATGAGCAAAAGTAAACGGGGAGGTGACACAAAAAATGTAGGTGAACCGCCGGTTGGGTTATCCAAAACAATACGAGATGGCGGCTTGGATACAATACAATAAAGTAATATTGAATTATTCATAAATTAGTATCATCGAAAAGTCGTTTGAATTGGTTTCGTATATATTTTATGGAGTAGGTAGAGAGGGGTGTCAGCGACAACTCTCTCCTTGTATGTGTCGGGATGCCAGGCGATACAGCTAGGGGGCCATGAATTTAAATGAACTCCCATGCGTACGATAAAAGGGTAACATATTTTAGTCGGGGCAATATCCGTGTTAAGATAATTGTGGGTTGGGTGGTGTTTTTGACAGGTGTGAAGGAGATGGAGGAACGTTATGAGCCTGTTAAGGAACTTGGGTTTGGGAGCTTTGGGGTTGCCAGGCTTGTTAGGGATAAGAACACCAGGGAGCTCCTCGCTGTCAAGTACATCGAGAGAGGAAGGAAGGTAACTGGAAAAAGGAGAAGGGAGATTTGAGTCAGAGAGCCAGGGGTCTCCTGTGTCATTAGTTGTCTGCCATGGTGGTCGTCGCGAAATGTTAGGCTTACGGTGCGGTTCTTTGAATTATACGTGATTGCAGATCGACGAGAACGTCCGAAGAGAGATCATCAACCATAGATCCCTGAGGCATCCCAACATCATCCGGTTTAAGGAGGTTAATTAAAGCCGGGAACCCTGAGGAACTGGAGGTTTGCTGTTTGTTTTCCAAAATTGTTGTCAAAAAGCTGAAGAGAAAAAGATGCAGGTATGTTTAACCCCGACACATCTGGCGATCGTCATGGAGTACGCAGCTGGCGGAGAACTCTTCCAGAGGATATGTTCGGCTGGCCGATTCAGCGAGGATGAGGTTTGTGCCCCAACTAGGAGCGTTTTTTGCAGCTGTCGGTGTGGTGATCCAAATCTTCTGGATGCCAATGATTTCGATTGTTTTCTTTCGTGAGCAGGCCAGGTTCTTCTTTCAGCAGCTGATTTCGGGAGTGAGCTACTGTCACTCAATGGTATGCTTTTCCCAGCATTCAGATGACTGAAATGATTTCAACTAGGATTCCGGCAAGTTTAGCTCAGGCTGGAAGTACGAAGGGTATCGCTAGTCCAGAGTACGTTCTAGCTAAAGACGTCTGGCCTAAACTCATCTTCTTTTGCTTTGTAGGAGATCTGTCACAGAGATCTGAAGCTCGAAAACACGCTCTTGGACGGAAGTCCGATTCCACGTGTCAAGATTTGTGATTTCGGGTACTCTAAGGTCAGTGATCTTCGGCGGGAGCTGATTACTGAACTTAAACGAGAAAATCCTAGCGAATCAATTTCCTACGTCTGCGCTGCAGTCAGGTTTGCTGCACTCCCAGCCGAAATCGAAAGTCGGGACGCCAGCATACATCGCTCCGGAGATCATATCACGGCAGGAGTACGACGGAAAGGTATAGAATGTATCATTTCACTGACGAAAAGCACATAGATATGGTTTGACAATTGTCTTCCTCTCTTTCTGAGCGACAGATTGCAGACGTATGGTCGTGCGGTGTCACGCTATACGTGATGCTGGTCGGAGCATACCCTTTTGAGGATCCCGACGATCCCTGGAATTTCCGAAAGACCATAGAGGTGAGCAAAACATCTTATCTGCGTCTGTTACTTTCTGCCCTCTTGGCTAGTTGGTCAGTCACGGCATCGTCAATCATCGGCAGAAAATCGTCACCGTTCAGTACGAGATACCGGGATACATCCGCTTATCCCGAGAGTGCCGACACCTCCTTTCGTTAATATTTGTTGCCAACCCATCCAAGGTAAGGCTTCCGGCCACAAGTTTGTTCAACGACTCCTTCCCAATATCTGCGAGCTGACACAAGAAGACCAATCGATATCCATGTCGTCCAGAGGATAACAATCCCGGAAATAAAGAGGCATCCCTGGTTCCGTAAACATCTGTCGAGGGAGGTCGTCAGGGGAGAGAAAACAAACTACGAAACCGCACACGACCAACCGGCACAGACAGTCGAGGAGGTAATGAGGATCTTACAAGAAGCAAAGATATACGGCGACTATACCACCGAAGACGGCAGACACCTCTCAGCCAGTCTTTCCGACATCAAGGAGGAGGACGAGGACGAGGAGGAGGACGAGTTCCTGGATTTCGAGGTCGACGGTGATGGGGAATACATCACTATCAATAATAATTGAGCAAGTACCATTGATGCAATCTTGTAAACTAAAGATATCGATGTTAATGCATAGAACAAGATTAGACGTAGTTGGGTGGCGCGTGGCCGGGGGACCAAATCTAGTGGTGTGTCGTGATGCCAAGCATTCCAGCGAAGAAACAGAAAAAAATACATTCCTTCAGATTGAAGCCAGACGATGGGATGGGACCAGGCAGTACCGTCCAGCTACCACGACTCACGACAAATCGCCCCGGTTCTTCGGACAACTACAGGGAGACCCGAACTGGACGCGTGTCGAAAATCCCACGTTTGCCCTGGTCTCAAGTTCCTTGGCTGCATACAATCTCAACCCATCACTTTTCCCACTTAAATTCCCCTCTTACCAACTATATAATGATCTGGCCAATGAGAAAGGCGGTGTCCCGTCATTTGACTTTCTTGAACTCGGTCATCCCTCCCCCTCTTTACTTTCGGCTCATTCGTTCTTGGTGGGGGTGGGGCTGGGGATGTCAATGGAGGAGCGTTACGAGCTCGTGAAGGAATTGGGTTTTGGGAATTTCGGGGTGGCGAGGCTGGTCAGGGACAGGAAGACCGGGGAGCTCGTCGCCGTCAAGTACATCGAGCGAGGAAGAAAGGTAGAGAAGAAACAGTGCTCGTCTCGCTTGATGACGATGTCGTCCGCTATTCATTCGCCGCGTTTTGTTGTCACAGATCGACGAGAATGTTTTGCGGGAGATCATTAACCACAGGTCGCTGCTGCATCCCAACATTGTCAGATTCAAGGAGGTGAATTTGCGATTTCTTTTACTTTCTGTTGAAGGTTCACCTCTTCTTGTCGAATTTTGATCTGAGTATTGATGTGGCGGGAGCATCGGTACAGGTTTTCTTGACCCCGACGCATCTGGCCATTGTCATGGAGTATGCTGCGGGAGGCGAACTCTTTCAGAGGATATGCTCGGAGGGCCGATTCAGCGAGGACGAGGTTCGTCCCGTGAATCGTTTGTTGGTGACCAGAATGTTCTTCGGGCTAATGATTGGTCGGTTTTCGGTCGTAACAGGCCAGATTCTTCTTTCAGCAGCTGATATCAGGAGTTAGCTACTGCCACTCGATGGTATAAGACTCTTTGTAGCTTCCAGAAGTCCTTGTTTGTAACGAACCGATTTGATCGCGTCTTCCTTTCCGTTGCAGGAGATCTGTCATAGAGATCTCAAGCTGGAAAACACACTTCTGGATGGAAGCCCCACCCCGCGCGTCAAAATCTGTGACTTTGGATACTCAAAGGTCAGTGATGTTCGAATTGAAGGCTCAGTGCTTACAAAGGTGCGGAACCTCATCGAGATCCACTTAATTGATTTTTTGATGCCTGCAGTCAGGTTTGTTACACTCGCAGCCGAAATCAACAGTAGGGACGCCGGCCTACATCGCACCGGAGATTCTGACACGGAAGGAGTATGATGGAAAGGTATAGTATCACACATTCATTGCAACGTTCACGTATGCACATCTAGAGGCTTTGATGAATGTCGTGTCCCCCAGATTGCCGATGTATGGTCTTGCGGAGTAACACTATATGTGATGCTGGTTGGAGCATACCCTTTTGAGGATCCCAATGATACACGCAATTTCCGGAAGACAATCGAGGTGATATACCTTTAATGTTATATCACTAATGTGAATCAGCTTACCGCGTTGCCTGGTACGATCTCGCCATACATGTCGTTTTTGTTTTGGTTTTCTCAATTGACAGAGGATCATCAGTGTTCAGTATGAGATACCGGACTACATACGTGTCTCCCGAGAATGTCAACATCTCTTGTCGCTAATCTTTGTCGCCAATCCTTCCAAGGTAAAATTCTCGATGACATAGTAATGCCAGGCGTCCTTGTGGAGTATAATAAGTTCGCGAAATCTACTCAAGCCTCCTACGGCTGACACAATCGAGGCCTGGGATTTGTGTTGTTCAGAGGATTACTATTCCAGAAATAAAGCGACACCCCTGGTTCCGGAAGAACCTTCCGAGAGATCTCGTCGAGGGGGAGAGGTCAAACTACAAAACTGCTGTCGACCAACCTTCTCAGAGCACAGAAGAGATAATGCGGATCATACAGGAAGCAAAGACCATTAGCGGAAGTAGTGCTAAGGGCAACGGTGACGGCCTTGCAGGTACTTCAGAACTCGAGAACGACGATGAGGATGATGCCGATCTGGACTTGGAGGTCGATGATAGCGGGGAGTACAGTGGGGTCGCTCCGAACTAAGTGCCGGCGAAAATATACTTGGCGAATATGGATTTGTCGAGTAAATCAAAACTACTTTTTCCACTGTAAAAACCTAGCCCAGAATTACATTATGTGTGTAGGAGAGAGAAAGGTCCTACCGGGAGTCGAACCCAGGTCGCTGGATTCAAAGTCCAGAGTGCTAACCACTACACCATAGAACCTTAGACTCAACCTTGGCTTTTAAATAAAATATAAACTTGTAAAACTCCTTCCACTTTTGGATTAGACAAAATTTTTACTAGCCGCCGAAATAAGAACATATCAGCGGACTCCTATCTCCATCTTACTTGCTAGGACCAACTACGACGACGAGCTGGTCGGGTTGATCACCACGACACCCGTCATCATCTCCTTATCCATCTCCTTGCCCTTGTATGTGGAATGCACCCCATAGAGCACATAGAACACGGTTATGACACAAGACCATACCCCGAACCTCTGGAATGCAATCGCCTTCAGGGTAGTCATGAGGAATACGCTGAGGAATATCGAAGCAGCGGCCGGCCATGGCATGAAGGGGACCGACCACTGACGAGCAGATGACAACGCAGTGGGAACATCTTTATAATGGTTTGTGCAGTGGAAGTACGCGGTTAGGACGGCAGCAAAGCCTCCGAATGCCGTGAGGCCCCACCAGTTTTGCTGCTTCCAGAGTAGGGCAAAGCCGAGCGCACTTGCTGAGAGAAGGAATAGGAAGAGTAGGGTATGCGAGGGGTGCTTGTTAGCGTCGTCGTTGGTAATGACGTATCTTCTATAGATGAGGGCATTCGCGACCAAGTAGAAAACCACGAGGGTGCCGAGCGAGATCATCTCAAGGACGATGACGAGGTCGGTGAAGAGCGCTATCGAGGCCGTGCAAAACCCTGATCTTGAAATAGGCACAAAGTCATACATGATCAAGCATCGGATGGCATGATTCTATGGGAAACAAGTGAAAGAGAAATTCAAGTGCGGTGTTAGTGAATCAATCACACAATGAGACAAGTCGCGCACGAAATGAATTTTTTTTATTTATATTTTTTTAAAGACTCTGAACCCTCGAGTACCATGATTTTGATGTAGTAACGAAATTAGCAACGTCTAAGTTAAACATAACTTTACCCAAGAAAAGGGTGGCGTTGAGTGGGGTGCCTGTTGATGGATGAACCTTAGCCAACCAAGATGGGACAAGCCTGGCCCTTCCAATGACGCAAAGATACCTCGCTTGCCCGAGCATCGCGACCACCAAGGATGCCACGATCCCCAAGCTCGCCCCCGCCCCGACAAGATTGCTTGCCCACTTCCACCCGATCCTCTCGAACGCGGCTGAGAACGACGCATCCGGTGATATCTGTGGTTACATACATACATCCTAAATGTCAACCGTCACTGTTTTGTAAGCATGAAACCGATGACTCTCTCGCTAGTGACTTGCCTCGTTATAAGGGACCATGATGCACAGTGAAAGAGACATGAGGCAATACAGGGCAGATACGATGGCCATGGACCCAAGAATCCCAATCGGTAGGCTCTTTGAAGGGTCCTGGATCTCTTCCGCCATGGTGGAAACCGAGTCGTACCCGATGTAGCTAAAGTAAACCCTGGCAGCTCCATAGACAACACCTCTTGCCCCAAATG
Source organism: Melastoma dodecandrum (assembly GCA_029817715.1). NCBI lineage: Eukaryota > Viridiplantae > Streptophyta > Magnoliopsida > Myrtales > Melastomataceae > Melastoma > Melastoma dodecandrum. The sequence goes on from JARUPY010000387.1 coordinate 202,345, forward strand.
GGATGACCCCACCCGGCCTCACCAAATTGCTAGCGCTCCCTTTCCAAAATCCGCAAACAATGATGAACCCAAAGAAGGTCACATGAAAGATGGTCATGATGAGGTTGATGATGGAGCTCTCCTTAGTGCTGCAAAGCGTGTAATAAATTAAGCAAGACCATCAATTAGTATGATGATGGCAATTCCCAATCATATGAAAGTGGCCACTCCAATTGACAAAGAGAGTAGTTTCCCATCATGAGGTGGGTCTTAGGTTAAACCTTCTTTACCTATGGCAAAGACAAAGTGTGAGGAGGAGAATAAGGGCGACTGCCGGGAAGTCCAACATGTTATAACCTTTCTTCAATCCCTCTACCTCAATCCTCCAACAATTATTGCCGTTTTCTCCCACAGCACAGCATAGGTAGTCTGTGAAAGACCTTGCTGCCGCTGCGTTTGACAGCACGTACTCCATCAGTATGTTAGCCCCGGCGAAATAACCGACGAATTCTCCTGCGAGGTAATCAGAAGACAGATTGAACAAATAAAAATTGGTGTAGAACTATATCGCAGCTATCCATAAATATCGCTGGGAATGAGATGGTTACCGAAGGTGACCCTCAAATAACTAAAGGCACCACCGGCCACGGGGACTTGGACCGAGAACTCAGTATAGCACAAAGAAGAGAGGAGCGCCGTAACCCCGGCCATCATATAAGAGATGAAAACCGAAGGGCCGGCGATGTCACGAGCGACGGGGCCAGTCGTAATGAAGACGCCTACACCGAGCATCCCTCCGACCCCAAGAGCAACGAGGTCGTACCACCGGAGCTTCCTCTTCATGTCCGCCCCGGAGAGAAGACGAACCTGGTTGAGCTCCTGTTCGGGAGTCCAAGTCACAAACATTCTCTGCCTGAGCCGTAGAGGGGTTTCCGAGAGGGAAAGGAGGTAGGAAGCCAAGAAAGCTCGAGTAGAGGAGACCATTTCTTTCACCCCCGCCTCTCCCTTTCCTTTTCCCGTCTAGTGAAGCCTTGAAGAGGTGTGTAGTGTGTGTGTGTGTATTAGGGGAGAAGCAGATTTATATTGTGAACACAAGCATACACACCAATGAAGATCACTCTCCATCTTTTCAGTTAGGGGAGAAAAAAAGTTGAGTCATTTGAATGAAGTTTTGAAGAAATGGAAGTGTCTTTGATAGAAAGCGTGCACGACTTTTATCGAAAGGTATGATAAGGTAAAGGGGGGGCTAAGAGGCTTTGAAGGGATCAGGGTTTTGGTTGCATTGGGGGAAATGACAATCGATACACCATCACATTCCTTTTATTGTCTTTTTGAGTAAACCAAGGATCTCTCCACACCTTAACTCTCAGCTTCTGGGTCAGCAAGTGGACCACAAAAAATATAGGGAAAGTCCCGCCTACTTTACTGAAAGGCGAAGCCCCATTTGTAAGAGGAATCACGCTGAACAAGAAGAGGAAGAAGGAAGAACATCGACCTTTATTCCCTCCTCTTCTTCTTCTTAGCCTTCCTTTCCATATTTATTAATGTTTATGAGTGAATTGGGGAAAGAAAAGCTAAACGCCCCATTTCCCCATTCGATCGACACACGTCGGACTGTCGATTCAGGAAAAGAAGAAGGATGGGAGGGGAGGGGAGTATTCATGTTCATGATGGTTTTGTTTGGTCTTTCCAAGTGTAAAATTTTATTAAATCCTCGGAGGAACTTTGGCATCGTTTCCAAAAGCACATTTGATTCTCTTAAATCTCTCTTTGCAATTTTTTCCCCCCGAGCTCAGTCGAAACGTGATTTTAGGAGAAGATGCTCAAATATTTTCTTTCATATAAAAGGTGTTCTACTCTAGTTAGCATCTAATCTAGCATCTCCATCTTTCGGCTACATTTAACATGGGTTTTTGTCACCCATCTGATCTGATCATAATCTGATTCTGATCCGCCGACTGGACATTAACTTCAAAAAAAAAAAACTAAATCGCTTCTCTTTTTACTGTGTTAAAGAGGAATTCAGAGTAATGATGAACTAGTTAAGGATCCAAAGACTTGACTTAGAAAGAGGGGATAGACCCAGAAGGGGTGGGGGTGGTCATGATTATTAAGCTAAGCAGCTCCACATAGCCATATAGCTATCTAGCCATCTCTCTTCTTTTTTCCTTCATGATCATCTTTAGGGCATCATCCCATCTCTGGGTCAGATCTCGAATATCGGCTTCCCCCCCCCCCCCCACCCCCCCACACACACACTCCTCTCTTTTGATATCTACTTTCTTTACTGTTGTCCAATCTCCCCCGTCATATCTATGATTGGATAATCTCTAAACCGGAAGAAGCATTCAACAACAAAAACCATGGTCTAAGCAATGACGCCCCCCCCCCAAGAGTGGCCCCCTTTTCTTATCTTTAGTGACACATAAGTTGTCTTTTTTCTCTCTTCACATCACACTAATGTCAACTAATTTGCCTCCTCTAAATTTAATATAAATTCTTTTTGGGGTGGAAAGGAATTTGAGGAGAGGGGGGAGAAAGATTATCGTGGTGTGATATGCGGGCGTGGGCTTATGTCTGCCATAATGATTTTGTTGTTTATGTGTGTTAATAGTAGCCAACCCATAAATTAACCACCAACAAACACACTCAAAGAAGCTGTGATTGGAAATGCATAGGTAGAGATTGCATTTTTCCCCCCTTTTCTCTTTAACCAATAAATAAATAAATAAACCCAAAAGAAAAATTAGAACACCCACTCCTTTAAAATCGTGGCACAAACCATCATTTTGAAAAAAATAAAAATAAAGAAGAAATGATGCTCAAACAACAGTGGTTGGTGGGCACCTAAATTTGCTTGTTTTTATTTGGAATTATGTGAAGAAGACGAGGAGTTTTAAGAAGAAACTTTATGCTTTAATTAGGCTCACAATCCACACCGAGACAAGAGCAGACAAGCAGACATGTATGTATTGGAGTTTTGGGTATTATTTATTATCATATAATGGTCTGCCATTAAGCAAAAGGGCGTCCATCATTTTAGCTAACGGGACAAGGACGTGTTTGATGATGAAGTATATCAATTACTATCTGCTCATTTAGTCCGTCGAATTCTCGTGCAATGTTCCTCGAGACTCGCTCGAGTAAAGCAACTTCCCGGATCCCCGGCGTCGAAAACACTTACCAGACACGCCAGAACAGAATAAAGCTATCTAGTCCCGAGTATGAAGCAATGCTATCATCTCCCCTTGATGGAACATAATTTCTTAGATTATGAAGAGAAAGGCATGGCTCAGAACAATTAGGAGAAGAAAGGAAGAACCCTTTACACCCAGGAGAAAAAGAAAGCAAGCCACTGGGAGGAAAATGCATATGTTTATGTAAATTCAAACATTCTCGTTCCATTAAAATGGAGAGGAATGAAGAATCTGACCTCTATCAATTTTTAAGGGGAAAAGGAGTGGTGAAGGGAAATGGTTGATGCTTCTTTTGTTGGGGCATCCATCCCACAAGCTTTTCTCTTTCCCTCATCTTTTTGTTATTCATTCACATCTGGAAGGTCACAATTCTTTAAGACTCGCTTGGGTAGGTTTTTGAATGGTGTATTAGATTTACCAAATGACGATGTTTCTTGATGTAGTTAGTGCCTGGGGCCTGGTTTGGTAAAAGGATAAGACATCATTTCTAGAAGCGGAAGAGCCATGACCTTAGTCGCATATGAAGGACTGGGCTGCTGGAGAATCTGGGGTATTGTTTGTTTTCTTCTCGCGTAAGCCAGCAGAGTCTGTGATTGCAACTAGCATGGTGCGGTGAATCGAAATATATAATTCTACATATGCTCATGGAGATGCCGGGACACCAATCTGAAAGAACTACCAATCATCTACTTCATCTAGAAGAAGTTGGGTTTATTCCAAACTTTGAAATGTACCGGCCTCAAAAGCAATAGTTGGGGAAGGCTACTCGGAAGAATAATTTATTCACCCACAGATAGATACCGTTATGATACACGCAGACGTCAAAAGGACAAAGTTTACAGGATTTCACATACCAGCACCTGTGAGTCCACTGCCATTCAGGCCTTCCGTTTTCGAGGATCGACACAGGACATTTTTTTATTCCAGGAGAAGCATGCTTCAATGAATTCACGCGGCACTGACTTCTCCAGGCTAGAGAAGAGGATTTCTGTTCGTGTCTTTATAGATAAGATATCGCGTCCCAGTTTTCCCTAGAGCAGCATACCTATGATGTGCAATGCAGGGATGAATATACTCTCTGGAAAGGTTCATAAAATCGATGAAATGTTCATCACAAAGCAGAAACATACCATTGAGGAACGAATGGCGCCATCCAGATGACATCTCCTGCTTGAACAGGGTACCTAATAGGAATCGCCAAGAAAAAAAATTTAGTGCGGGTTCACGCTGAAATTGGAAAAGCTAGGACTGGTTGTCCAAAGAAAGCATCATAAAATCACGCCATGTCCAAAGATAAAACACGGTAAAACAAGGTGGTGGAGGCAATCTCAATATTCAGTAACGCAGAGCTACATATCTCACCAGCTGTCACCAAGACGGTAAATACCCTGTCCCTCCAAAAGCAGAAGTCCATGCTGGTTATAGTGAACCTCCTGAAGAAGTCGGAGAGATAATAAAAATAACTTCAGCAAAGATTAGCAAATCTTCCTAATTAAATATCACGATTCTTTATTAATGGGTCTTCCCAAGGCGCAGAAACATCAAATTCACAAACCCAATTTCATTGAAAAAACAATTGGCTGCCACGGTTGTGCATACCTTGACATTGAGGAATTCGCCAGGTTTAAAATCCATGATCTGCAAAACGATGACAAAAAAGACCGGCAACCATGTGAACAAACAGTCAAATTGCACATTCGAACAATGAAGATCACACAAGAGAGAGATTTTCCTCCAACGTGGAAACGAAAGATGAATACAATAAACAATACTTGACTAAATATTGCACAAGAGTCAAGCAATTATGACGATCTCTAAGTTCATCGATGGGGAGTTTGACAGCTACTTCTCTTCCTGTATCATGCCCAAATAGCAAGCCACATAATAAAATAATTTATAAAATTTATCCTCGAACAACACAAGTAAATAAATCAGTTACGTTACAGCTAGTAAGCATCAATTCATCATAGTAAATTATGTTCAAGAAGTAAACTTACGTGAATATTGAAGTCATAAGCTAAATCAGTTGGAAGAAGCTTCCTTAACTCAAATATCTGACAATCAATAAAACACGTAAGCAAAAGAGGCAGCTAAAATGGAAGGTGACATAAAAAGTCCATCGAAAAAGATCTATCAAATTACAGATGCCATGACTTATTGCATTTCTGAACCTGTACCAACACTCATGTCAAACAAGGATAAATAAATGCCACCACCATTCTTTAAAGGAGAATTTAAACTAAAGGATAATGCAGTCTCTGAATCAAGAGTCATACAACGTGATCCTAGCACTCCAAGGCAGGGAATGATTTGGTTTTAATCTAATATAAAATCAAACCTCTCCAGGTGTTTCAAGAAGGGTCTGCTTATCTGTTGAACCAACAAGAAATGCCGGTCCACCAATGCCATCCAAAGGTGCATACCTATGAAGAAACAGAAGATGGCTTGTTTGATTGAGTCGAATTTATGAAAGTTTTTGCACAATCAGCTAGTCATGTAACTGCCGTGATCAAATCAACCTCCGCTCGATGACCAACAATGTAGCAGTTGAGTCGGCCTTCAAACAATGCTCGAAATTTGGGGGGACATAAGCATATGAGTCCACCTATAACAAGTCCATGTTAAACAAAACCCAATTTAAATATTGAGTAAAACGAAAGAGATTTTTCATCGCTAATGTCCAAGACTTCAACTGAAATGCGAAAGAGCCAATAAGCAGTCAACATGCAGCCACAGAAAACTGAAATTAACTTTTGTGATTGGCCAGGCTGGATAACTTCCGGTGAGCGGAAACACATAAGCACGGGCTGCAATACACAGAAATAAACTACCTTCAAATCATGGATTTTCTCTGATGCATCGGTGAGTGAAACAACACCCTTGACCACAAAAATGAACCTGACATTCAATGGATACTTTTTTATGAATGTTTCCTAAAAAGAACATCACACATTCAAATACAACAAACCAATACAAGTATAGAATGACTCTAACCTCTCCACATCCTGAGGGGGAAGTCCTGATATTGATTTTTCTGCAAGATAGCATAGCTACAATGAGTTGTGAATATATAGCACCAGATAAAAATTTAATTCCTTGTTTAATTTATATATATACACACATAAAATTTGAGTAATCAACGAAAAGGTAACAACTATTTCCAAAGTGTGGCCAGAAAGTCATATCTACAAAACCATGCTGGCTCAGAAATAGACCTATTATAAGAAGAGGCAGCAATACATCTGTATGTCGAAGCGAAAAGCAATGTGAAGCAGAAAACTTCTGCCACTAAAAAATGACTTTTGGTCCTGCGAACAAATATTATGCAAGTGTTTCATACACAAAACCTCTTCATATAAAGATCCAACAAGCAATGTTGCATGTCTGATTTTTTCAGTGTTGGTCAAAGAAAATCTCATCTAATTACAGCAAAAGGCTCCAGGTGCGAAATTTCACTAGGCAGAAGTGAAAATTTAATATCACACAAGCAAGAGGTTAACCAGACCTTGCATCTTTGCGAAGTACATGGTGAATTGTGAGCCCATAGCAGGTGTTATCAGAAATGCAGCCAAAGTATTAGTCCTGTGGAAGATGTTTATGTTAGACAAGATTAAAAAAACTGATTTGAAAATAACAGCGGTAAAGCGACAACCAATCCATAAATTAAGTGACTTCACGTTAATGAAGGAATGCCACCAATAGTTTCCATTGTACAATTGCAGATTTACCAATCAGGTAAAGGACCAAAAACATGACTCTCTGGTGTAATTAGGGCATGGTCTTTCTTGTAGACACTTCTTGTAAATCCTGGCAAATCTGCGGGAGAAACAAAAACAAAAACATCAATAAATGCACAAAACTTCACCCCACCATCAAGTGTTGTCAAGATAACCTAACAAGGAAAACCCCAGAGTATGATTCTTTGTGGAATGTGGAGTCTCAAGCAGCACTGGTGTATCTCAATCCTTCTTGTGGGAAGGGGGGATCGCTAATTATTAATAGCCAAATAAAACGAATAAATTTTACAATAATACCCGCAGAGCACATAAAAACTACTCAATTACTCCTCATTTTAGGCATTTTTTCGCAACCTAATCAACCTGATATAGCGCTTCAATCGATCGATTTTGCAACAACCAAGCATCATCCCCAAGTAGAAGAACTAACCTACATTAGCATTAGCATTAGCATTCGCCTCCCCAGATCAATCCGACAAATCATTAAAACCACGTTAGTTTAAAAAAAATGATAAATCCCACAACTTCTTGGGGTCTTCTGTTCCCTCCCATTTCATCAAAATAACACCAGAATAATCAATTCCTTGCGGGTAATAGTAATGGCAAAAAGGACAGCATCCATGGAAGCAATAAATCTCAGAGTTAATATAGCATTATTCAGAATGGACAAAGAGAAACCGTAACACGACAAGAAGCTGTATCGGCGTGCTAACCCCGAAGGTGGGAGGGGGAAAGAGTAGGACTGTTGACCTTCCAGTACAGGGATTCCTCCCCACACCCCTTGTCACTGGCGTCGAGCACAGAGCAAAACCCATCTCCGCCCACAACACCCTGAATCAGCAAACCTTGAACAGGAAAGAGAAGTCATAAAAAAAAGCACATGGAAAAACACGCTCCACTCCATTGGAACATCCCGACACTCACTCCAATATTATTGGAGACACCCAGGGAAGGAGTTCGCGGCTACTCACCGAGTGCGGCGATCACAATCACGACAAGGGTTAGCCGAGGCTCCGGCGAGAACGAGATATTCAGAACTGGACGCATCTGGTGTCTGTAACGGACGAGGCAAGGGACACAGAGATGAGATGCTTTCTTGTAGACAGAACAGCCCAAGTGGACGACCCCCCTCCAATGATAGAAGCCAGCCTAGTCACCCTCCTTTGTCCAACCGAGTAAAGACATCAGACTGATGAGATATTTTTGTGGTTCCACCTACTTCCAATCCACCCCACCCCACCGGGGATGAAGAAATTTCTCGGAAAGTAAAGAACAGAGAAGTGCATGTGATGAGGCGGGGTCGGATCGGATCGCTACGAAACAAATCGCAGGCCACAAAACTATCTTTTGGTAAGGGCTAACGGAGCCGGAACGGTCGTTAATTACATTGGCCCAAGGCCCGTTACTTCATTTTTATTAGTTTCAAACTAATTTCATGTTAAATGCACAATCGGACTAATTTCATTGTGCAAGGTGATAAATGGAGCATTATATTATGCCCACCAGACTAATATTAGGTAAGAAGAATCAATAGCAGTGCCAGCAATGCTGCGATCAAGACATGAAAAGCAGGAAGCAAAGCTCACGTATGGCTGTTTGTTTTTAATCAGAAGAGAAATGACATAAAACTTCTCCAGAGTTAAAAAAAATGCACTGCCCATGACTTTAACTCAATGAATGACAAACAATGTTTTGTATATTGGGCAACTTAAAGCTCCATAGGTTCAAGCAAAAAGAACACCAGAATCCAAATTACCTGGAAGCTCGAAAATCATGTCCATCTGAGGGATGAAAAGTAAGGGAGATGATGTTTGCGTAACACTGTCAGCCAAACCGCATCGGTCCCGTTGCTCTAAAGCAGCACAAGACCTTATATGAAAGGGAACGTATAACAGCGGGAAAAAAAATGGACGAGAACTATTTGTGTCAGTATACCAAAACAACAAACAGATAAGCTGCGAGATAGGTTCTAGGTCAACAGATGGACATGTAAGCAAGAACCAAAATACCTATTGAAATGCAGTACCAACAAAAGACAGAGAAAGAGATCCTATCAATTGAATACCGGTGTGCAGATTGATGCTCTTAACTTTCTTGGTGATTACTTAAGTGATGACAGTACAGGTGGAGGCAAATAAGCAAAATCATCCAATATAAGGAGGTTGATCGAGTGAATGGATACTGAAGGGGTCTTTCTAAGAAACTGATAAGAAAAAACTGTCAGTTTTATAAACCCGAATGGCTATATAAGAGAGATGGCATCACACCAAGAATGATTCTAAACGAAGCCATCTGTATCAGGTAAACCATAAACTGTCAGCATCCGAGAATGGCCTAAAACAAAGCTAACATTTAGCAGACCTCAAGCTAAACCAATTACCTTCCTCAGAAAAGAATCCAACTGAAAATATAATCATTTCAATTGAGGAACAAAGCAACTGAGGAACACGGAGGACTAGCTTCTTCCTCACCTTTATGGAATCCCACCCATACTGCGTTTCAACTTTCGAGCAACAACAGCAGAACAGGGTCCAAGTAAGTCACTGAAACCACAGCTTGGAAGGTTGAAAATAATAAATCCATATGTCATTCTCCATTTACCCCCAGCCAATACTATTAAATTTCCGATCAGTCTACACACACAGAACCAGAGTTGATAGCACGCCCTGCTAGTGATATTAACGCCTAGCTCACAAACTTGAAAGACCAAAAACAATAATATTAGAGTGCAAAAGGGGGGGAAACCCGGTCAAATCAACAAAAGGATGGATAAATGAGATACTTGCACCAATAACCTGGACTGCCTTTATGGTTAGATAAATAAATGACCTCCCGTTATTGCAGTTCATGTGACAAATATCATAGGAAAATCAACAACAAACCACATTCCATTCCATAGAATCACCACGAGAATCAAGACACCCGGACATTAAATAAAAAAAAGGCCAATTATATACAAAACAAAAGGCTGAGACAGAGCGAAATCCATCACTGACTGAAGTGTAGACCGAGTATCCAACTGAACGTAGTTAAGTATAATCAAATCCATACATAAAATTCAAGTACAAAAAAGACAGGTCTCACAGCGAACAGAATAAACTACAACCTAGGAAGAACGGACACAGAGAAGTAGGACTTCTCCTTATGACAAAAAGAATGGTTGTGCCTCCGCAGTCACCCTTCCTCTATCTTGTCCAACTTCCTCCCTGAACAAGCGCAAGACCAGCCGTCACAGCGAAACCAAGAATGCAAACTATAGGTCTAAACAGAACATAATCAAAACGGCAAGAAGAAAGACGATAAATCAGCATTTTTCATCTCGACAAAGAGAACCGACGCCCCTCAATAATTAAACTATCTGGGTTTCACTAGAGGAAGCACAAAAAATAGTCTGAATCCAAAATGCATGAAAATTTGCCCAGGAAATAGAGAACACAAAAAGAAAGCTGTAATCAGAACAGAAACAACTAAAAAACACCAAGCAAGAATCCCGTTTCGACAAAAAAGAACTGTTCTGCCTCGGCATTCACATTCAGAACAGAATCAACGGAAACCCTAGGGAGAAGAAAAACAAAGAACCAGTTTGCGCCAGCACTCGCCATTCCTCCATCTCTTCTGTCTTCCCCGCTCCGAACGAAGAACAACAACCGACACGGCCAGCACGAGAACGCAAAAAACACTGCTCTAGACGGGGATCTTATTTGGGCTAGGCTTATGTATAATGGGCCATAATCGGGCTTTAATTTGGGCTGGCCCATATCAGTATGAACACCCGGCTTATTTGGTATGATTGTTGTTTATTACACCCAACTAAGCCAAGTTATTACATCCATTAGCTCTCTCGCGAACATATAAAATAGTCAAACATGGATGATGGTCTTACATTTAACGACCCCGACAGGAGTTTTTACACACGAACCAGAAATGAACAGACGAGTGGGTCATTCTGGTGTTTTACTTTGTATTCAGCGCCCCTTCTTTAGCGCGCTCAGTAGTTTCCACCAAAAACTCCTCTTCTTATTCACCTGAAGACAAGAGGGGACACAGTTAGCTTGCGTTATCCGTAAGTTTTATATGATAATGACAATAACAGTAATAGCATTGGATTTTACCCCCATGCTCTTCATGACTTGGCTCATTTTTGTGCCCGACGATGATCGGCTCCGCGTCCTTTTCTTCCTGTAATCTTTCGTCGACGATCCCGAGAATCCCGGGAACCATCCCCCGAAACAGGCCGGGTTTTGTTTATGTTTCTGCTTCTCGTGGAGAGCCACGGCTTTCTTCTTGTTCATAGCTTTATCTGTAGACTGGTGATTGTTAGGGGGCAGAGGTGTTGGTGCGCCCGATCTGGCTGATTCTCGTAGTCGCTGGGAATACTGGAGGAGCTCTGCCTTTCTGCTGTACCCCTTGCCCGAGTGGCTCCGTCTACGATGGAGGACCGCCCAGTTCTTGCTTGGGCGACCGTGGTGGTTAATGCGGCGGCAACCCCGCGGCATCTCCTCGTAGACCAGCACAAGGACCGCCTTCTGTCTGCACCAAGTCCCCTGAAAGGTCCCAAAGCATAATACAGGATTAGGAAATTTCGATCACGGGAGCAAGAAAAATACGAACATGGGAGACTAGCCGCAAGCAGATCACCATGTCGCCGGGAGTTACAACGCTAACACTATTGCATCGGTTAAACCCCCCTGTTACCCCTTTATATCAGGCGCATTCCAATCTATGATAAGTTCTTTAAAAATGGCGATTAAAATACAAAAGGGAGGAACGATGACAAATGGAGCAAAAGGCAAAACACACGAAGAAGTTGTAAATCTGTTTTCTTATCACATCGGTTTCGCCGCAAGGTCGGACATTGTCGTCGTCGTCAGTCATAGGCTGTCTAATGAATTATTTTCAATCAAGTTTACATTACGAACAATTCAATGACATTGATGTCCTGCAAAACAGCTCCCTGTCGCTCTTTCCATGCATAAAACTAAAACTCATCGGAAATGAACTGTAATTTCTTTTTAAATGAGGACTTGAACCGGTCAAGCCCGCTGATCAGGGAAGGGACAGGGTCACTCCCCTTCACCTTGCTGTCGAGATTGAGGAGACTGAGCTCTTGCCCGAGTTCCTCTGTCTTTGTCCCTCGGTCATCATGGACTTGACCTCTCGCTGCGAGACTGCTGTTCACGTCGCGGTGAAGAACTGTCGGTTTGACGCCTTCAGGGTACTGCTCGGGTAGCTGATCAGGGTGAACGTGGAGGAGGTGCTGAACTGGAAGGAAGGATGGAAACAGGTCTTGTACATTGTGGCCGGCTCAGGAGACGCTCAGGTGGTGAAGCTTCTGATCAAGCACGTCAATGTAAACTTGAGGTACTTCGACAGCCACACACGTACTATCTAGATAACCAGCATTCTCAAGACAAACATATCGGGAAGCTTTTCTGCAGCGTGTGCGGCAAAACGTCCTCAAACATTCCAAAGTCCTCATATAGAAATCGTGTCGGGGTTACCTTTCACCTAAAAGCTAGCAATTAGGTGAAGGGTCCCAACTCTATTTAAGGCATTGGCCCATGCCTTTTCTATCCGGTGTGGAACTATTTCCCAACACCTCCCCGTAATCCCACATCGGATCTTTTTGTCCGGGGGTCGGGCGTCCTCGTTCGGAATTTTTGTCCGACGGGACGAATCTGGCTCTGATAGCATGTTAGAAATCGTGTCGGGGTTACCTTTCACCTAAAAGCTAGCAATTAGGTGAAGGGTCCCAACTCTATTTAAGGCATTGGCCCAGGCCTTTTCTATCCGGTGTGGAACTATTTCCCAACAATACTCCATGACCTTTTCTCGCTACCTTTCACGGAGTCTGTCCTTTAACGAGTGTCGGGACAAGTACCTCATCCAGACCAATTACGGCAGGGGAAGTGAACTTCGCAATGAGATACTAGTCGTAGCCATCCTCACGGCCATGGCTACATACCAGGCTTCTCTAAGACCACCCGGGAGATACTGACAAGATAACTATGACCCACCTGCAAACAGCACCCACCCACGATTCCTGAAACCTCATTGCGCAGGTGAAATTTCCTACCGGATTGTTCCATTAGATGGATGCACAACTCACTCGACGAAAGTCAGACTGTTTGTTTACAGGTGAGATGGTGATGGAGGGCCCAAATCTGTTTTACTTCATCAGCTTCAACTCCGTGGCGTTCTTCACTTCGATCTGCACTGCACTCATACTGATAGTTGGCCTACCATGAGCCAGGATGCTGACGCTTTTTGTGTGCTTCCTCCTGATGACGTATCATACATCATTGAGGAACAACTTCCTCTCGGAGGCTTACAAGCTTGTCGGGTTCTCCCTTGGGTTCGCCATGGATGTGATGGTGCTACTCGTGTTTATGTTCCTGGTGGCAGCATTCAAGAGGCACAAGTGGCTTAGAAACCAGGTAGATTCTCCGGGAAGACGGCTGGGAGATTTCATCCGAGAGCACAAAGCGACCCGACGAAGATGCGTGGAAGAAATAGAGTAAACTTCCGCAGTCACCAAATGTCTAAAGGTCCCATATGAAAGCTTACCAATGCTTGTTCAGATCAATCGACAGAATGACAGCATATTTTTGTAGTTTGGAAGTGAGCAAACGCATGTAATTTTATGTATCATGTTCACTTGGACGGGCGTATGAATCCATCTAATCACAAAAGATTCCAGAGAAAGAAAAGGGAAAGTCTGTTATTGATTAGTACGTTATACAGTATTAGTGAAAACTAAGCATGAACAGAAACCCGGAGCACCCATCCTCTTGGCGTGGCCATTCAAAGGCCACCAGAGGACCACAGAGTGCCAAGTATGCCACCAGAACCCTGGTTCTCTTTTCAGGGTTGTGCGAGCAAATCTGAAATCCAAGGACGAGCTAAACTGTACAAGACGTCCCGCGAAACAAAGAAACTCACCCCGAAAACTCTGCTAATTGTGTTGTATTATCAACTTTTGGATCAGAAATCCTGCAAAAGGGGGACCGAGTGATTCCTAAGAGATGTTGCTAGCTTGTTGGGATCCGGAACTGATGGTTGGGCGAAGAAGCTCTGCCTCAGGGAATGAGCTATTGCATGGGATGTCAAACAGGAGATCCTGTTCAGCATTGTCATCTGCGGCTGTGAAAGAGTCCATCAAGAGGGTGCCACGCTCTGCAGGTTCCTTGTCCTCCGGAGAAAGCTTGTATCTTTTGGGGCTCTTAATTGTCATGTTAACTGCACCAAAGTAGAAACCGAGCGAAGTGTTATTAGATACCATCACAAAGATGTTATCACGAAAAATGGTAAGCACGGATAGTGTCGAAGACAGCTATACAAGCTATTGTCACCTGATACTTTCTGATCCTCGGCTTCAAATGTTCTTTTTCCTCCAACCAGATTTTTCGCTGGATTTCCTCCAGCAATGGTCGACTCTGCTGGACTTATCTGATGTCCCTGCTGCTTCAGTAGTCAAACCATGAAATTTATCACAGAAGACTCAACATAGAAGTGAAAATGCAAAATAATGTAGCTCTTTACATACCTGGGGCGTCCCGATAGCCTTAAAATCTTTGGAATGTCCCTCGGATGACAGATTCTCCTTGAATTCTGGAGCGTGAGATGATATCTTCCGGCTGCAAAGAAAACATTTACTTATCAAATGCCGCACTCAACAATTTCACCAACGTTTTGGAAACCGACTCATCTACAGATAGTTGTTACCAGATAGAGTTATCCGGTCTTGCCCCTTGCCCAGAGAAATGTTTGGTCTTGTCTGTTTTGAGAACCGGAGTTGATAAAAGGGCTGATTTACTCACTTTATTGATACATAAAGAGCTGGCCTCAGATTCGTCCTCTTGAGCTGCTTTACTCTGCTGTCGGATGAGAATAGTTCCGTACCCAATCTCCATAGACCCCGTTGGCATTTGGCTCTCCAAGAGCACATCATCATCTGAAGTACCGGAGAAACAAGAAGACTGCTGCTCCTGTAATATGGTGTGCAAGTCCTTGGTAAGTTTTTCAACAGAAGAGGGCTTTGATCGGTTAATGGCAGTCCTCTGCCAGGAAGGAACCACCGACTCCCACAAAACTGGTTGAACTGGACCTAAACAGGAACATAAAAGTGGCATCAATTAGGAAGCCCGCTTGTGAAATGTCAATGCAGAACAACCAACAAAATTCAGAAGGAACGTCCTCTACACTAGACCTAAGCAAGCGCTTGCATATCTTAACCTGTCAGATCGCTGACATCCGCGCTCTCGAACTGTACATCAGAGTCGGATAAAGCCGAACCCGAGCTAGACCTGTTGCTGAGATTTTCTTTGATGGCCTTCTGATATTTCCGAACAGAATCAACCTCACGAATCACCATCCCATGGTCATTCTGCTTTCTATTATGAAGCTTAACATCTCTATCTTTGTTCGAAGACATGCTCTTCACTTCAGAAAACTCACGTTCCTCATGTATCACAGATTCTATCCGACAATGCAATGGGGTGTAATTCACAAGGGATCCCTTTGTCCTCCACCGAGAACCACACGCGTTGCAAAGGACCGGCTTTTCTGGAGGACCATTCCTCCAAAGAGGAGTACCTGTCATGATATACACTGTATTAGAACCACTGAAAATGGATCTGGGTATCATTAAATTGTGTATGTTTTGGATAGAAAATGACACTACAGAGGAACAAAGGAAGATCAAAGACTTTTCCATTTTGTCTGCAAATATCACGGTTCAGGTCGACTGCTTTCTTATTAAAAGAGTAAACTGCTCATTTTCTGTGAACAATTCAAAATACAGATGGAGAATTGTTGGACTTTAAGAAGAATACGGATTAGGAACAGGATCCTAGAGAGAGAACTGCCGCTGAATAGTGAACAACAACTGAAAATTTTTAACTTTCTCGGCTTGCACAAGCACCTTAACACATGGAATTCAATTTCTCTAGTATCGAAAGTTTAAGCCGCAGAACCCAGCCAAGTGTTCAATAAGACCCTGATAGAATCTGATAGATTACTGCTTCATAACTGATTGCTTGCTCATTAATTTTATCTAACAAACTGCAATCTCAATAGCAACTCCAGTGTCCACATTGATTACAACGCAGATAGCATACTCTCCTTGATACAAGCCTAGGGAATTCACAACTCTTGCATCCCTTCTCACGATATACCGGCAAAAAATGAACTCCAGTCAATCACTTCATCCCTTGATTTGCTTACCAAGGGACACAAATACATCATCCACAATCAAAGGAAAACACTCACAATGAAGCAGGAAGGAAAAACAAAGAAGAATTCCAGCTGTTTACAGATTCATCAATCATTTAAGCCGGGCAACAATCGATGCGGCAACTAAAAAACACTCACTGGTGACTCCACAATGATAGCAG
The DNA here is from genome assembly GCA_029817715.1 of Melastoma dodecandrum. Taxonomy (NCBI): domain Eukaryota; kingdom Viridiplantae; phylum Streptophyta; class Magnoliopsida; order Myrtales; family Melastomataceae; genus Melastoma; species Melastoma dodecandrum. The sequence continues at coordinate 218,653 of JARUPY010000387.1, forward strand.
GGACCTTGCTTGCCCATGTTCCTTTCGGTTTCTGTTTGTTCCCCCACAATAGTCAATATAACTAATATTCAAGCACAATTGACCCAAAAAAGTTAATCAAACAAAACTTTTCAAGTCACGAACATATTCACGAACTGGGTGTTTCAGGAATCAGAGAAGAAACCCAGAAAAACCAAGGCCTTTCTTCTGCAGCAAGAGCTTAGAACAGACCCAGAAAAACTCAACTCAGTTTCTTTTCCCCTGTGCTTCCCCTATGTAGTCCAATTGAATTTCACAAAAATTATAAAACTAAACAAAAAAGAAATCAACTCCCGAGATTGGGGGAATGGAGGATTCATCTGTATCTGTACAACCTCAATGAGAAAAAAAAAGAAGACCACAGGAGGAGGAAGAAGGCTTCAAAATTTAATAAGGGGAAATTAATGGCAGAGAAGTGAAGGGAAGGGAAGAAAAACTGTTGTTATTACAGGAGAAGAGGGAGATGTTTTTTTCCCCTTCTTTTCTTCTTACATGTTACACACAGACTTTGAACATGACTCCCTCACTTTTTCTTCCTCTCTTTCTTCTTGTTGTTGCTATTGAGAAGTTAAAAGGGAGGGGGGAGTAAAGCAAAGTTTTGAAATGGTCCTTTTTCTTACAAATTTTGAGGTCAGCAAAGGGCTTGGAGTTGGAGAAGAGAAGAGGAGGAGAGGGGAGTTCCCCCCAACTTTATTTTGCTTTTTTCCTTTTGGCTTCGATTTCGATTTGCTCTATGCAAACAAGAAGGTTTCCTTTTCTCTTCTCTCTCTTTCTCTTTAAAGTTAAATATTAATCACGTTATTCGGCTTGCCAAGATAAGGTGGAATATTAATTGGTATTGAAGTGTGTATTGTCATCAAACAACATGCCTTTTCTCTTAGTTTTTTTCTTTGTTTTTGAGTATTGGACTTCTCCACTGTGCCACAACGCACCAAACTCGTGCATATAATAAGCCCAACAAAAAAGCCCAACTGACTCCCATTTCGGACAGCCAGTGTTGTTGATTGGTGACGATGACAACATCACCATCATCTAGCAAAAGTAAGTTGTATACAATTGTTAGCCTTAAAATAGTCGCTGTCCGAGGTCACAGGTCTGCTTTTCCCAAAGACCTTAACCCGATATCTCTTCCTTCTTTTAACACCTGTGATGGAGAAGTCAATCTCCTAAATTGGGTTTTGTCCTGTCATCCATTTTAAGGCAAATCACAAGGCTTAAAAAACTGGGCAGGCACGAAGAAGAACAACATGGATAAGGCCAATGGATAGTGCTTCTTTAGAAAATAGTGAACGAAAATAACCTTCATTAATCGCGATTTTCAATTTAAAAATATGGAAATTGGTGTTTGAAATAACAACTTCTCTTCTCGCTATTATAATTTTTTATTTTCTTAAGGCATAAAAATGGTCTTTTAAATGTCGATTTCTTGACATTAATCAAAGAATATTAAAATTAAGACTCTATTTCGTAAATTATTTTTATTGACTACATTATTAAATAACAAAATTCCTCCCAAGGAGATGACCGGCACGGGATTAATCCAACTGTCCGGCGACTTGATATTTCTTAATCGCAGCCATCACCGGTCATTAGACCTACCCACCAAGGCTGATTAATCGCAGCAAAAAATCTGAAAAGAAAAAGAAAACAGGGTGTGATTTACGACTTTTGGGCCTCTCCACCTTGTCCGTGAAGCCCAGCCCATTTTGGACCATAAAATGACCGAACACCCTCTCACCTAACCTGTCCGCGAAAGTTCGGACAAAAGCCGGTAAGAAAGAAAGAGCCAAATATTAGACGAATGGGAAACTACGTAACCGTGGAACCAAACATTTCCATTTACGCGGGAACTTTTCCGATCTTATTACCATAGAAATAACGAAAACAATAAATATGGAGCACAGGCAATGTTACTTCTAAATGCCGAGCTGTTCTTTTACCCCCGCTCAATCTTTGATTCATTCGAACTTGATCTGAACATTATGGCTTTAACAGGCGAGTCTCTCGATAGCCGTCAATGCATAATCATAGTCATGTTGGTTAAATGTCTTTGTTCCTCCATTCTCCTCTTAAATTACCTGTCCACCCACCGTCTCGCCAGCTCAATCCCCGTCCCCTTCATCGCTGTCCTCCGACGCTGGGGTCTTCGCCAATGAGTTCTCCCGGCCGCACATTTCCGACCACACGACGATGGCTCCGTCAAAGCCTGTTTGTTTGCCTGAAATGGCTTGAATTATTGCCGTCGAAAGTACATTGGATTCTTTCGTTGTTGTTGTTGGTTCTTCCGCTTTCCATAAAAGGACACGACACCGAGGAGATTTGATTTGGACCGCTTCATTATATTATGATGTCCTAATCTTGCGATTTTGGCTATTGAAATTGAGTCACGAAACGAGTAATCAAATTCAACATGGGCAATGATATAAGAATTCCAAAACAAACATCTGCGTCATTGCATCGAATGCTTAAACACATTAACAAAAAGCCCCATCCCTCACTAAGGAATCGACACGAGGACGTTGACATTGCCGCCTCCGGATCGAGTCACTGCGACGAAGCCGTCCTTCGATCCGACCCAGCATGAGATCGCCCGAGCCTCGTTCTCTGCCTCGAAAGTCACCCCATCGCCGAACCAACTCCCCCAGTCGACCTTCCTGATTGACCCCACATGCTCCCCCTCATCACTTATGCCCTTTGAGATGCTAACTGACATGGTCCCTGTGGTGGTAGCATCTTTCACCATGACTGAGTAAGCTGTCCCCAGCTTTGCTCCCGGTTCTTTATCGACTTCCTTGGTGCATGCCGACACCAATGCCCCCAATGAAACGCTCTTGGCATCTTCCGCTGAGAAAGCGATGGTACGGGCGTGTTTCCTGCACAGACTAGGGGTCGGCAGTTTGGATGAATCTGTCCTCTTAACGTCAGACAAGCGGAAGATGGGCTTTTGAGGATTGTCTTGGGGGTGCAGCGATTGTAAACCAACTTGGATCGTTGCCCACCTTTCGATGAATCCGATGATCTCGGCAACATCCGCTACTATAAGGCTGCAGCTCACGCCAATGGAGTACCCACCACACTGGAAATTTGTCACCTGCCAAAAGAAAAACAAAACAGTAAACGTTAAAGACTTACGATTCACGTCAGCACGGCTCCGTCCACTATTTATTTCATTCTAAGCTTGCGTCAAGTCGCTTCACCTGAACGTAGAGGAGGGGAGAGAATTGCGGGAACTCCACATCGATATCCTTCCAATACACGAGAGCGGTTTCGCAGTCATCCCGTCCCTCGGAACCCAAGAACTCATCGAGCTTCGCATCGATCCTCGCGTCAATCAGCCTCGCCCCGCTGTCATTCGAGACGACCTCAAACTCCCCGTCACCGTCACCATGACCATCCTCGACCATCCTGAGCCGGCCGCAGAGGAGCGGCCGCTCGGCGAATGCCCTGCTGAGAGACTCCTTGATCCACCCGGTGGTGTGCCGGCCAGAATCAGGCCCCTCGGACGCAGTCCCATAATACAAGACCACGTTGAAGGAGCTACTGAGAATCCCGCACACCGAAGGGCCAGGGACACGGACAGGGCATCGGATGCGGGGATCCGTCATCCTGAACGCGGTCGCGCTCTGGACGCCTTCGAATAGGACCGCCATGTGAGGGGTATGGAACCGAGCTGCTGGACCTGTCGGAGGATTGAATGCTGATTGTCTAGGCACTGGCAATGACGATGTTTCGTAGCACAAGTGATATATAGAGAGGGGCGAATTAAGTGTCACTACATTTGATTAAACAATTACTTGTACCGAATAAACGGGCTAACAGTAATCGAAATCAAATGATTGGCTTAACGTGTACTGTACAGAGAAGGATTGGTACACCGCTTCACCTAACGTACTTAAAATAAATCGTCAGACGTAAACGTACGGCAGAAGGGGGGGGGGATCGCAAGTGTATTCCACAAGATTAGGCCATCGGACAATGTCTTAATGATTCTTCTCCAATTGGGTATTTTAGCATACATTGGCAATCTACTACTCCACAATTGGGTATTTATATTCCTCCGTGACAAGTAGATTAGCCCATCTACTCCAAATCCAAACTCGACAGTTTATTACATACAGATACTAATTATTATTGCTTTGATTAATCGTACTTTGGTGGTAACGAGGACCAGGGCAACACTTGAACAGTGAGTGATGGTGTTTGGTATCAGGGAGTCAAGGCATTGGGGAACCTAACTTGAAGGAAAGAAACCTTCTTAACAGCTTAGGGCGGGCGGGCGGGCCTTGTTTGGTTATTGAAAATCTTCAAAATTTTCCATTTCCATTTTATTGGTAACTGTTACGGCATGACATGCCCATTGCATTTTCCACTGTTTCTTTTATTTTGTAAAACAATTAGAGTACCGAACAAGATCTTGAAAAAAAAAAAACAAAATTTAGAAATAGAAAGTTTCGAAATTTTCGTTTTCTAAAAATGGAAACGGTTCAAAATTTTCACAAGCCAAACATGTCCTTAGACACGCGAGACGACACAGTGTTGGGATCGGAGTTAGGAGTTATGTGTTAGTTTGGGGTAGTTCAGAGAAAACGTGGGAGGTGTCAGGACAAGACAAGAAATTGTCTGCCCAATGGGGTCCGAGCTTTGTTACACCAAAGCAAAATCTTTCGTGGGTAATAAGTTTCAAAAATCTGAAAAATGTTTTGTTCGAAACAATAACTTCGATTTATAAAAGGAGTCAAATTATCGATTTATGACTCAAATTATAGGTCTAATTTTCTTCTGTGGCTTATGGTTAAAAAAGTTTTAGATGTGGCTAATCTATATAAAATTTTTTGATAAGGCCTAATTATCGACGTCTGTCAACCGGTGCCGACGTGGATTTGACGGACTTTTATAATTGCCTACGTGGCTCTGTTTTATTTTAGTGAAACGCAACGTGGTGGGATGTGGGAAACGTGCGTTTATGCATGTGGGATCTAGTATAACGTAAGGTAAGAATTTGGGAAATTAGGGTTTGTGTTCGGAATTTGGGATCTATTATAACATAAGGAGGGGACGTGCGGTCGATCGGGATTCCTCTGATGGACCTATTCATGGAGGAGGATCGAGATCCACAGTCCACCGAGACCGACGAGGAGCTGGAAGGCATCCCTAAGGGGAGCTACTGCGTGTGGGGAGCCAGGGAGTCGTCGCGGTCCTCTCCTAGCTGGTGCAAGAAAAGCAACTCGACGGGATCGAGGTCGTCGAGGAGGTGCAACAGCGACAGGAGGGAGTCCTTCGTGTTCTTGACCCCGTCCTCGAACGGTGGCATGGCTAAGTTAGCCAAAGGAGCAAGAAACAGCGGCGGCGACGGCAAGTCAACAACGGTAGGCATTACCACGGAGAGGAAGGCGACATTGGCATCGTCGTCGGCATCGCGAAAGCCAGGGTCGAGGTTGGAGGTGTTTTACACGAGGAACAGGGTGGCAGTGAAGGGAGGAGGGGGTGGGAGTTGGAGGAAGTCGTACCTCCCATACAGGCAAGATCTGGTTGGGTTCTTGGCCAACGTCATTAGCTTGGGATGAACTTTTCCTCCCTTCGGCTGAATTCCCATTTCCTCTTTGTTTTTTTTTTACCCCACCAACACTTTATTTCACAAATTCTTTCCTTACGTTATAATAGATCCCACGTGCATAAACGCACGTTTCTCACATCCTGCCACGTTGCGTTTCACTGAAAAAAAACCGAACCACGTAGACAATTATAAAAGTCCGTCAAATCCACGTCGGCTTCGGTTGATGGACGTCGATAATTAGGCCTTATCAAAAAATTTTATGTAGATTGGGCCACATCTAAAACTTTTTTAACCATAGGCCACAGAAGAAAATTGAACTATTGTTTGAGCCATAAATCGATAATTTGCCATAAAAGAATCCATAGTTATGAACAACGATTCTTTAACCAAAATTTAAAACTCCCCCTTAAAAACAATAAATTGGTAATAAATGGGCAAAACGCGTATTGCTTTGGATTTGGCCCATGAATGACCGACCCCCCCATCTTGATTTCCCTATCCCCCACCACCAACCCAATTTCGTATCAAATGTTGCCAGCCACTTGTTCTTGCATGATTTCAGGTAATTGCTATGGTCGGGAAGGGATCATTGGAATCTCCATGGCAGCAGCAACAACCCCTCTCACTTCCTTATTCCATGGAAGTCCCTCCCGCACCTTCTCCTCCTTCCATTCCCAATCTTTGTGAGAGTTTCTATCTCTGCCGACCTTATCCCAGTGGCGAAGTCTGTCGATGGAAGGGAGCTTAGGTCGTTTAAGTTTGAGGATGAGGATGATAGGTTGGTTGTGTTGCTTGGATACGTGACGACGAGAAAGGTTCTTTCAATCCCATACTGCTAACTGAGCCAAGAGGTCCGAGCCGTGGAAGGGAGAAAACTACTCGTTGAAGCTGTCAAAGATCGAGAAAAGTTTTGGACAGGGAGTTTTTGGGAGCTTGTGGACGGGACTCGGTTTAAGGCCAAGATAAAGTAAGTCCAGATTGATGGGTTCTAGCCGGCTGGCATGAGCTGAACTATGTTCTGTGATGATTAGAACAGATTCTTATTGGGTGCGACGGTATTCGATCAGCCGTGGCCAGATGGATGGGATTCGCCGAACCCAAATATGTAGGACATTGCACCTTCTGCGGTCTAGGATGTTTTCCTGATGGCCAGCCATACGAGCCCCGGGTCAACTATATCTACAGGAGCGGCCTGGGTGCAGGCTACATCTCTGTCTCCCCTGCCAAAGTGTATTGGTTCGTCTGCTACAACAGTCTTTTTCCAGGTCAATATCTCGACGATGCAAGATGCCATAATCCTGAACAGAGCATCGAGATTTTCGGCAGCTGATTTTTCGTTTGCAGGTCCGAAAATCAGCGACCCGCCAGTTTTAAAGGAACAAGCGAAAGGGTTAGTCGAGGGATGACCATCCGAGCTGCAGAACCTCTTGGACGCCACCCCGGATGACACAATCATCCTAACTCCACCATTGGTCGACAGATGGCTGCGGCCAGCGATAGCCCCACAAGCCTCATCTGGGAAGGTAGTCGTAGCAGGGGACGCATAGCACCCAATGACCCCTAACCTCGGACTGGTAACATGCTGTGCCTTGGAGGACACCGTGGTCCTTGCCCGAAAACTAGCAGCCGCAGTCAGGTCAGGGGACCCTGGCGCCATCGAGGGCGCCTTTGAATCCTACGAGTCTTCCCGATGACGATAAGAGTGAACGTGGTCGGATCACTCCTGCAGTGGGAGAACCCGGGGTTAGGAACAACACGATCATCCCTGAGGTGGTTACGCTAGGGCCGCAGATGGAGCACGCAAACTTCGACCGCGAGCCGCTGCAGCCAGCCAAAACCTTAACAGGATCGTAGTCGCGTTTCCTTTTGCAGCTCTTTTCTTTTGGTGTGGAATGCAAGAAAAGAATGAATATTTTTAGTACAAGTCAAATGAAAGAAGAATAAGAAATGAAACGAACGTGGAAACGTGTAGTAAGCTATGAACACAAGTTAGGGCGACACGTAACATTCCAAATTGCTTCTAGACCCTGCCAGCCATAAGGATTGAAGTTTTGACCGCATTATGTTCTCTTCTCATCTTACACTTCATTAAACTGCGACAGGATAACCACAATTAATTTATAACTAACTATTTAATTATTATAAGTTTCTTTCTTTAATATTGAATAATATAAATATCGGCTTTTCTTAATCCCCCCGGCCCCCTTCCTTTTCTTTTAATTCTATCTCCGTTCTCTGTCTTGCTCGCTCGCACCGGCGACGAAACCGATAATTTCGGGAATACCTTGCCGGTTGCGCATCCACCGGAGTCCATCCGTTTGATCTTCTCCTTTGGCCAAGACATGAATCCCGAATAGTAAGTAACCCTAACACCGTTTCTGTTCCCCTTCCCGCTCCCCCTGGAGTCTCCGGCCTTTGGTTCTCCTGTAGATCTGGTCCATCTACTCTTCGAATGCTTGTTTTGGTTTCGATTTTGTCTGTTTCGTGTAGAGCAATGGATTTTTGTTTTAGCGTCGGTGATTCCACGGGTGATGATGGCGAAGAAGGGGGTTCCTCTTTTTTGGGGGGGGATTATTTTGTGAAGGGCGTGTTTTCGAGGATCTGAGGACGATTCGGTGGCTGTTCATGCCGGTGGTGGAAATCCTGTTTTGTCGGTTGACCAATTTTGTTGGATTGGTTCTTGTTCTAGGGATGGTAACTGCGCGATCCTTAATTTGTAGGAAGTAAAGCCTCCTCAAATTGTATTTTGCTTGGTTTTGAAAGAGGTTGCCCAGTAATCCGTTGATTTTGTGCCTCGAATTCTTCGATCTCGTGTGAATTGCGTTTGTTTCTTTCCTTTGTTTGTGTCTTGCTGTCCTTCTGCCCGATATACTTTCCACAAAGTAAGATGAGGTTAATCTGTTTAAACTTCCTGCTCATGCAGCGACTACTTATTCAAGCTCTTGCTCATCGGAGACTCTGGTGTTGGAAAATCGTGCCTTCTTTTAAGATTCGCTGTAAGTCTCTATTTGCCTATGTGAGTTACGTTCACCTATTTTTAAATGTGACTCACTAGAGTTGTGGCTGAGCAGAGTTTATTTATTAGGATTTTCCCGCTTTGTGCTGTTAATGGGGCATCTTTTCATTAGTACCCAAAATATTAGTTGTGGGATCGTGCACGCCTCTGCTGCTTTGTTTCTCTAACATTGTTTAGTTTTATAGTCTTTAACCATTCATTGATTATGCAGACTGGAGTTATCTACTTTTGATCTTTGTATTTTTTGGGGCAAATGGTTATTGATCGATTATTGACTTATCTTCTGAAATAGGATGACTCCTACCTGGAGAGCTACATAAGCACCATTGGCGTGGATTTCGTAAGCTTTTTCATTTGGAAAATAAGGATAGTGTTCCTCATCTTTTCCTATTTCCACCATTAATTTATTCCTTTAAATATGCAGAAAATCCGCACTGTTGAACAAGATGGAAAGACAATCAAGCTACAAATTGTACGTGTTCCTTGTGGAGTCTGTTTATTTCTATGAGCATCTGCCAGTTGTAGCATCTTAATCTGTCACGTTTTATGTTATTGCTTTAATTTTCTGGTGAATAATAATATCATTTGTGTCGAGGACTTCTCACTTTGTCACAGGATATAACATTTATGTATAATTCTTTTGTTCCTCCTTGTTGGATGCAGTGGGATACAGCTGGTCAAGAGCGTTTCAGAACCATCACAAGCAGCTACTACCGTGGTGCACACGGAATTATTGTTAGTATTACACTTACCTCACTGAGGAGCATTTTGAGTGAAGGAATCTTCCAGAGTCTCCTGAATTCAGTGCTGTTCTTTCCAATTCCAGGTTGTTTATGATGTCACGGATCAAGAGAGCTTTAACAACGTCAAGCAGTGGTTGAACGAAATCGACCGCTATGCTAGCGAGAGTGTGAACAAGCTTCTGGTTGGAAACAAATGTGATCTGACTGCCCAGAAAGTGGTGTCTTATGAGACAGCCAAGGTTAGTCGATTGAGCTGATCTTTCTCCTTGTCTTGATCCTGGTCTAATGCAAGGAATATTTGACTGAATCGTAATGAATCTCAGGCATTTGCTGATGAGATCGGAATACCTTTCATGGAAACCAGTGCCAAGGATTCCACCAACGTTGAGCAGGCTTTTATGGCCATGGCTGGTGCCATCAAGAACAGGTACTCATGGCCCAAATCTCAGGATCCCTTATGTTAGAGCTTGCTACTAACTAATATTCTCTTGCCTTTCATTTCTGCAAACCTAGATATACTGGTATTTATCCATGTGATTGGTTACAGGATGGCAAGCCAACCAGCCATGAACAATGCCAGACCTCCGACAGTTAATATCCGAGGACAGCCAGTGAACCAAAAGAGCGGTTGCTGCTCTTGAAGATCGGAGGGTTCATAGTTGTGTGACATCCAATCTGTCATGTGAATGTAAAACTGACGTCCTTCTTCAATGAATGTTTTATTATGCAAACAGTCCATTTTAAAGTATGCAACTTTGTGGGTCTTTCGGTAGTTGGCTAAAAAGGTTATATTCTTTCCGGTGTACCTGACGTTTGAATTCCAGCAAGGATTGTACAAATTAGGAATTTGTTGTTGAATTGTTTTTGTGCTATCTGGGCTTTGCAAGAATTTCCCGGTTGTTGATCCTTTTCTTCAAGTAGGAGATTAGCCATGCAAAGGACAGTGGAAGGCAAGGCCGATGGCCAGGCAATCCAAAACATTAAATCTACGGGAGGCAAAAATTTACAATGAAAGAAAGGGCAAAGCTAGAGAAGGTTTCTGTTACAGGCAAAACATGACTCCTCGTCAAGAAGACTTGGGGGCGATCGATCTTTCGAAGTCAACACGAACTGGAGATTGATGTTTTGTTTTTCGCTGGCAATAGTTAAGTTCAGAGTTTCAGTGGTAAAGGAAAAAAAAAAAGAATCTCATTTGCCACCGAGAGAAGGAAACTGGCCAGGGTCCTCGATGGAAGGAGCTGGAGCAGTATTTCTTCCATAGCTGCCATTGCCACCACTGCCATCACCATATCCACCTCTGGAACCACGCCCTCGGCCTCGGCCTCGGCCACGACCAGCTGGATTGTAGTAGGTCTTGCCATCGGCAGGCTTTAGGAACTCGTTTATGCTAACAGCCTAGAGAAACTCACACAAATCAGAGTTACTCAATCCACAATGATGGCTTAAATATAAGTAACTGATGGACCTTTCCACAATCTAAGAGGCAGCACACCGCCGGGACCAATCCGGTATCCATGAATGCAATAAAGGAAAGACCTCATTGGACGAAAGTGTATTAATCAGATAACAGCGATGTCAACTCTCCAGAGATTCATACTATGATTTTGTCCATCTATTTTAGCCTATATATTGCTTGGGACCATCTCCGGACTTAATAGGAGAGTCTAACATTCATTAATATAAACCACTAAAAGATGCTTCTTGGTTAGTCTTAAAGATTCTGTCAGTGAGATCCAAATGCACATGCATGAACATCAAGGAACGAAAAGATTGGACAGCTTTATTATGTTCAAGTGTACCTTCTTTGCTTTCTCAGCAGCATCTTTCTGCTTCTCCTTATCCGAACCCTATAAAAGCCTAGGCTCAGTGTGCCTCCAAAAGGGTGAAACATAGATACAACGCGACAGTAAATATGGAGACAAACCAGCTTGATGAATATATCATTGTTTTCCTTCTTGTTTGAAAGTTGATGCATGTTCTTTAAGTCCTTATCCAACACCACTTTCCTCTCCTCAGTTTTCAAAGCAACCAAGGACTTCCTCTTCTCGTCAAGGACCTTCTCATATTCTTCCAGTGTCATTTCCTTGAAAGAGAGATAGATGGGCAATGGTAAGAGACAGGATTTCGAAACCCAAACTCGAGTAAGAGCTTTGCTCCCTGTTACTTAATAGCCACAATAGGGGAGAGAATCAGCATAACATCATTAACAACAACAGTGAGGCCTTTAGTAGAGACTTACAATAACTGACACTTTCAAATATATAGTTTTACAGTCACTAGCGCCCAGAAAAAGAAAGCCATTGCATATGCAAATAAGTGGGACACCAAGAGCAAGAACCTCTTTTTGCATATCAACTACAAAATCCCTTGTTAAGCAAATATTTGGTCACTACAAAATGACACAGAAATAGCACTCAATAAAATACAGGTCCTCTACTTAGCAGATTGGAAGTGATAAAACAAAACTGTCTATTAAAATGACCAGTTAAGATGCTTACCTTGTCTTCTGGCTCCTCTTCTGGAACATTAGCAGGAGCCTCCTCACTGGCATCTGCGGCATCTTCTCCAGCGGGCTGCTTTTCAGGAACCACACTTTTCTCACCTTCATTCACAACCTCCTCAGTTCCTCTGAGAGCAAGACAAAGAAAACAATTAATATCATTGACAAAATTTCCAGCACAAAAACATCAAATTGATAAGATAAGCAATAGAAAGCCGAAATCACTACTTACGGAGCAATATCATCAGTGGCAGTTCCCCAATTGCCCCTACCAGCACCATCACGTTTGATTTCATTCCTGCATCAGGTTTAGGGAAGTTAGGGCAAACAATCTAATGATGTAAACTCAAATAATGAAAGGGGGGGGGGGGGGGGGTACATTTATTGAATGAACAATTCAAAAAGACCACATCCTCATAAAGGGGCTCACACTCGTCCAGTGCCACTGCGACGCTCAAACACTCGACGGGGACGTTCCCCTTCACCAACTTCTCCATTACTAAAGCCACCTCGGCGTCCTCCACGGAATGACCCGCGGGGTCCACCACGCCTCTCAGATGGCTTGCCGGATTCACCATCCTCAGATGGTTGATAGCCACCAGAAAATCCATCATTACCACCCACTGCCCCTTCATTGCCACCTGCTTCATGGTCATAACCACGGAATCCACCACGGCCTCGACCAAAACCTCGACCACCTCCAAGACCACGGCCACGACCGCGCCCAGCCCCAGCATCACTCCTCTCTTCCCTTACTGTAATACAGATAAGAAACAATTCATCAAAGAGAGTAACTACGACATGAAACTGCTACCAGTTTTACATAAAAGAGATCTACTGAAGAAATCCCTTTTTTTTTCTTTTTCCACCAAGTAGGTAGAAACAGATGCAGTTTCTACCTCATAATAAAATAAGAAACTATGCCTTGTACTCCAGTAACCACGATTTTTCATACTATCAGTATACTAACAGAAGCATGAATTGTTGAAATGGACGGATTAATGGGTTTTCAATAAATGAATAGAACAATGTGTAAAGGCCTTCTGAAATCGTAACAGACTTGTTGATCATTTTGCAGGACATAAAAACTGCACACTACAAACCCAGAGGGGAAATCACAAATTCCATCGTCAACCAAATAATCAGAATAACAGTTAACACTTCCCTTATCTCATCCGACCATCACCACTTCTCATAAGAAAAAAAACCCCACGTGCCATGCATACTTTTACATGACACTGGTCTCCAGTTAGTCAAATCTATCCAACACAAATTTACAATTACCCGAATCAGACTACCAGCGGAACCATATTCCAGAACAATTATTCTAGCATCAAATCCATCGGCATAGTCTTCATGCCATTTACAGATCCAACAACAAACCGGAGACAAACGTAACGATTTTACTGATTTTACGAAATGAAACTTGTTGATAAAAATAATAACACAGACCAGCCTGAGCAGGAGGGAGAGGCTTGGAAGGCAGCTTGGGTGGGGGCGCCTGAGCCTGAGCCGGAGAAGCGGCCGCCTTCTTGGTAGGCTTGCCCTCAGGCTTCAGGGAGGGGACAGCGGAGACGGCAGCAGCGATGAGGTGAGCGGCGTCGTTCTCGTTGTCGCCGAGGACGTCGAAGGGGTTAGCGGTCGCCATTGAGAGAGAGAGAGGGAGAGAAAGAGAGAGTTCCTCCGCGTATTCGAACTCCGACTCCGACGGGATTCGATCAGACTAGCTGGGGATTCATGGCGATCGGTGATTGTGTGGGGGATGGGGGGGGGAGAGAAACCCTAGCGAAGGAAGAATCGGATGATTTGGTGCGGTGGGAAGGGGAGGAAGAGTGCGGCTCAGCTCGAAGCGAGTTCGGATTGGGGACAGAACAAATGAAAGTAAAGAAGTGTTTTCAAGTGTTGTAGAGGGGTCAAAGCGTGCGGTCGTGTTTTTTATTTTCTTTTTATATTTCTAGTTTGGTTCACTGATCAAGTGCGGGCAGGTTCATCTTAACCAAGTGTTCCCCGGTGGGGGAAGAGCATCATTAGCTTTAGTTAATGCTTATCCGTCCTACCAACCTCATAAAGACCCACAATTACTTTTAAAACATTTAAGCGGGCCTTCGTTAAATGGGCTTTTTTGTGGATCGGGCCCGCGAGCATTCCAGCCGATATCAATGACTCGGTCGGTTTTTCTTCCCTCAACCCCTCCCATGTCCTAACGTTTGTGTTGTTTTCAAACCCTCCTGGGACTGGGAAGAAGAAAAAACTGAGGTCTTGGAATAATGAGATGTAAGAAGAACTTCCCCCTGTGTTTTGATAAGGAAAAATACCCAATTGGCTTGCGAGCTGACGTCGTTTTAAGACACCAACGTCAGGCAGCGCAGCAGCAGCCGATGGGCAAAATTTTACACAGAGATACTCACCCCCCCAAAAGAAAAAATGAATGAAATAACTAAATGAATGTTTTTGGTCTAGGAAGGACTTGGTAGACAAGTGATCATGGGAGGACCGACGATCCTCTCCCTCTCGAGGTTCAGCGTCAAAGCCTTCGCCTTGCTCTTGTACAGCTTCTTGACGTTCGACCTCTGCTCGTTCACCAGCTTCCACAGGCTCCTCTTTGCGTTCTCCCTGAACGGGCTGTCGGACCCCGAGAACCCGTCCACCAGGTGTAGGTAAGCCTCCAGGTCATGGCAGCACGCCACGTCAGCGTTCGGCTTTAGGTACGGGGACGTCCTCATGTCGAGCCTTAGCTCGGCCCCGACGTGCTCATAGTCCCACGGCATGCCTTCCAGCCTCGCTTTGCGTAGCTTCTGCTCGACTTCCTCCCCGAGAAATACCCCCGGGACACGTGTTATCACGTCTTGGTCGTTCACGATCCTTAGGACCTTTATGTTCTTGGCGTTGACCCGGTTGGCGAATGCTTTGTTGCCGACTCGGGGTCCGCCGAAGGAAAATACGGCTATCGGGGGAGCGTCGGGGATGGATGTGCTCAGCTCGTCTGTCACTAGCAGAGACAGGGCTGCCCCAAGGCTATGACCCGTGACCGTGATGCTTAAGGTCTCTCCCTTGTACAGTTCGACCAGTCTTCTGACTTCCTCGACTACCGACTCGGCCAGGCTCGGCACGTGAGCGCCCGGAGTCCTGTACAGGCTCCGGAAACCGCACTCCACCTTTGCTTTCCCCTGGCCTTTACCGTCGTCGCGGTCAGCATTGCCATTATTGTCCTGTTTCTCTGCATCGTCCTCGATTTCTACAAGTTTGGCCCGGAAGTTCTCGGCCCACTCAAGGCAAGTGGCTGTGCCACGAAGGGCTATCACGATATCCCTCCGCCCCATCCTAGCGATCTCCCTGGGGTCATCGCACACTGCTACATACCCGATCCAGCTTGACCTCTGTGTCATCCACCCTAAATCGGGAGCCACCTCGTCCACCCACTTCGGCAACCCCACCGACGACGTGGCGTACAGGCTCCTTGTCACCTTGTACGACCTGTCGGGCAAGGTAACATGACGGGGTGCGGGCAGCTCATCCGTGGGCATGGCAGGGTCCGAATTAAAAGTCTGGTACGCTGTCTGTATCATCTCCCCATACCTTACCACCTCCCTCCGCAAATTCTCATCCAACGGATCCAGCAATCCTTCCCAGTTATTGCTCCCATGGTACTCCCTCCACCGGGAGCCGAGATGGTTCCTAGGGGAATACTCGTTCGTCTTGGATAGGAGACGCTGGAGTCTCTTGAAGTGACGGGGGGAGACCTCCTCAGCAGTCGCCTTGAGCTCCGACCACACGCTCGAGAGGTTGAGACCCTCGAAGATCCCCTTTTTCTTCTTCCTACTACTAATTATACCATTATTACCAGTGACAGTGTCCTGCGGCTTCGGATTCTGGATAACGCACGGGGTCTCAATCACCGTATCGACACGGGAAGGGGGTGGTGGGGACTGGAGGAGGCGGTCGAGGTTGGAGAGGTGCTTACGGGTGGAGGACTCGTTATTGTTAAGGATAGACATGCGAATCTTGAAGCTGGATCGGTGGGAATAAAGCTTGTGGAGGCCGTGGCTGGTTGGATTCAAGGTGCAGACAGCCATGTCTGAATACCTCACGCTGTCCTGAGAAGAGGAGAGGAGTGGGTGGGAATTGGATGGATGGAAGGCTTGTCTTTACAAGGAGGCGTTGCTCTAAAGTGATGTATATATATAATGGGGATGGGTCGAAGAAGAGTATTGGGGGGGGTCCATCCCATTCTTTTTAAATTATTACATGCCATCCGAATGGTGTTTGACATTTCGTGTCAGAGCTTATTAGCTGGACGACACTTTCAGTGTAGGTTTCTAACTAATTACATAAATGTTTTTCTTTTCCCCATAAACTAACTTAACTACAGCGCATCATGATCTGACTGCGTACATAAACTATTGAAGTAACCCGTCATTTTCATCAAATCTCGCGTTGAGCATACATACATACGGACGATTATTGTGGTTCCGTGTGAAATGTTACATTATTTTATTTATTTAATCGTCGTCTGTGAATAAGGCATCTTAAAACTCCGTAATAACTGGGCAACGAGACGTGACGTCAGCGGACGGACGGGGTAGTCCTGGGAAGAAGTTCGATTTAAGTGGGAATTACCCGAAATACCCCCCGGAAAAAGCACCGCGTCCCGAAACCCGACATTTAAGCTTAAGACGCGCCGGGAGGGCGTGGTTGGGATGGGAGGAGGACACGGATTTGACCTTCGCGGAAACCCAAACGCCACCACGACCACGCATTTTCCCATTTCCAACCCTCAAAATAAAATCTAGGAATTAGAGGTCATCCACGACTAATTTATATATATATTATTATGGAGCGAGAGAGTTTGGTCCCAACATAACTTTGGCATCACTTCTTCCCATTGGTCGAACAACGTGAAGCACCTCCCGAGAAGAAAGAGAGCAGTACGTAATACGTGAGATGACAAGATGTACAACACTTTTTCCCCACGTAACACAAATCGTAATCCCAACGGAGAAGAACTCGCGGTAATTATAACATCAGACTAGACTTTGAACAGAAACCATTAACACGTCGATAGGCATGTGAAAGTAGAAAACATGATGAATATTTTAATGATGGGAATATTACGGGAAAAGGGCAAAAGCATGATGGCATTGGCATGGGAGCCTCCTTTTTTATATAAATAATAATAATTAAAAAAAAAGAATGAAATGATAGAGTAAGTAAATAGAAAGGGAGAGAGGGAGCATGCGCGTTGGCTTGGTTCTGTGTGTTCCCCCGTTGTACTTTATGTAATTAAATGAAGGTGAGTTGGAAGGTGAGAGTTTGTTTGTGGGGGAGGGACAAAAACAACGACCAAACAAGAAGACCAACAGTAAGTACGCTTGGGGAATATAATAAAGTAATGATAAACATTTATTATTAATCAGGACAAACAATTTCCTCGTCAGAAAACCCAAAAAATAAAAAAAAAATCGAGATCTATCGAATCACGTCATGTTCGTGTTAGGTGGGCTTTCGGGTCTGAGGTTACATCTCCTCTGCAGGTCAGCATTTCTCTTGGTAATAAATAAACTAGACAAAATAATATATTAAAACCTCAAGTGGAAAGGTAAACACCCCCGACGAGTTTATTAAAAAGCATACTCGAAAGTCGATTTTTTATATATTATTTCAGTAATTTTAAAAATAAATTTAAATATTTTCACTATTAACGCTAATTAAAAATAAAACTCGATAAGTATCATATCCTTAATGCAAATGTAAGTGGAATGAATGTTTATGAGCTCAGAGGAGACGGACAGGCTGCGAGTATAATTGCGTGTTGAAGGTAGTAGGGAGGGGGGGGGAATGGATGAATTAATTAATTATTAATAAGATATTAGTAATGATGATTATGATGATGATGATGATTTGTCCGACAGGTTGTACAAGGAATTGTTATTAGCGAACGGATAAAACACAAGATGACAATTCAATGGACGGAGAATAAATTGGGGGTGTGAACCGGACACGTTTTTCCTTCGTGTTTTTTAAAAGCCAAAGCCAAAGCCAAAAAGAGATAACACAAAGCAATCCAAGGAATAAGGCTAAAGATCGACCCCATCACCGTCTATCTTTTCCTTCACTTTTGAAGGCGGGGGAGTTTGCGAGTCTCCCCATCGTCTTCTCTCGTTTCTGCGATGGCGTGTTGACGGCATCGGAGGTCATGATGCCACTACCGTGATGATGAAAAAGAAAAATACCCGAGAACCATAACCACGAGCGACATTGAAGAGCACGAGGTAAGGCAAGTTTAGAAAACGACATGTTACTACTACTAACTTGGAAAAGCGAGAGGAAGAGGACTCCCACGAGAGATACGAAGACCACCCATTATTGCCTTACCTTGTTTGGAATGACAAGGCCAAGGAAGAAAAAAGGGAATTATTTCGTGTGGAATTAGAAAAAGGGCGACTCTAAGATGGTATCGGATGGCATGGGAGGGCACATTATTCATCAAAAGAAGAAAAGGAAGGAAAGAACTTGAAATGCGCATCCCCCGTACCACACATGATTCATTCATTCATTCATTTGGAAGGGAAGCCCCACACCAAACCCTCACCTCACCCCCCAATCAATAAACAAAATCTCCCCTTCTTCCTATTCATCCACGTCATCCTCCTGCCAAAGTAGGGCATAGGATTATCTATTGTCGGCCATCATCTGATATCCTCCTCCTCCTCCTCCTCCTCTCTTTTTATTTCAAATAGTCACGTCTTAATACGACATTGATGTTACTCTCTAGAAGTTGCATCTTTTTCACGAGGCAACTTACACATTACTATTACCACATTTACGTTATAATCTTATCTTGCTCAACAACATTATGTAAGAACCTGTATACCTAAAAACACACGTCGTGAATATTTGGACATGGATGATGGGGTTCCGATTTCGATTTCTTGATCGCCAAATTTTTGTAATACAAAATATAAGAATGACGGCAGAAACATTAACATGAAAATTCACGCGATCGAATGCTTGATTTTACCATGAACAAGAAGTACAATACTCCAAAAGAGTTTGGGGGGGAAGAATTAGAAGACTTTTAGAGTGATTGTCGCGTCTTTTAGATTGTCTTTAAATTGTATTTATATTAAGACTCCCTTATATCTATCAAATTGTGTGCTTCATATCACGCGCCATGTTTTCCTCGTTTTGCAAACTGATGAAGGGATGTGGACTTTCGTGCATCTTCAGACATGCTCGCAGTTGTGACTGTATTCAGGTTTTGACAGTCTTCTTACTTTCGCTCGACTATTTCTCTTGTCCTCGATATTCTCATGCTCGCTTGATTTCTCCAGAGTCTGCTCGTCTGTCATCCCCGTGCTCGCTTGACTAGCTTGGATTAAGTTCGTTTTACTTCGATTATAGACTTCTTGACATGACATCCTAATCTTCTGGATATTACTTTCGCGTTAAATATCTCTGTACTCGCCCGTTATGGAATCATGCTCTCCTCAATCCCGGGCTTCGAAGGCTTTGACCCTTCTTTCCTTTGGCCCAAAATTTGGCCATCCAAACAGACCCCACGCATAACATGCCGTTTGATGTAAAGGACCGTAAACGAATTGAAAAGAAAAAAGAGATCGGGGATAAAAATTAAAAACGACATGCGTGTGATGTTCGAGATTCATCTGATGGTTCCCTATTGCCACACTCATGAATTGCAATTGTGATGTTCTCCGTTTGATAGTTTCCTTTTTGGCTGTTACTCCCGATGCTCCTTTCTTAAAAAGTAGATTCGACTGCTTTCTTTTTCCATTTGACACGAGAAGAACATGACGATTCGAGCGGAGGTGGTTTCACGGAAAATGGTGACCATTAGAATGTCCGACGTTAATAAGAGTTGTGAGATGCTGCTTGATAACTCTATGAAAATTTCGTATCTCTAATGATGCTTTGGTAGTTTTAGGTGATTTTATTTTGTTCTCCCTATAAATATTATTAGATTTGGAGAATCTTAGGAAATCTTTTTAGAGGGGAACAATATATTCTATTTTTAAAGTAAACCTTAGGAGTATTTTCTTTGGGGAGATAGGCAGGAGAGACTCGAGAACAGAGAAAGAGGCGACGGCTAGGGTTGAAGCGGAGATCGGGACGAGGTTACTACTTCTCGGATCGAAAGATCGGGAGGGCGTTTCTCTTTTCTTTCCCTTTGATTGCTATGTCGTTATCGTTTTTTTTAACTTGGATTGAATTTCTTTTACGCTATGAACTAATTCCGTTTTCTAAGACTTCAATGGAACTTAACGATTTTATTTAACGAGTGGATTCATTTTCTCCGTGTTATTCGAATTCGTGTTGTTACTTATTCAAATCTTGATCTTAATGCGATTAATTGCCTGATCACCAATTAATTTGATCTGGAAACCTATTCGGGCTTGTAAAAGTTGTTTGGGTTAAGCCATTGATTGAATAGCCTAAGTTAGCATCTCGTTGGAAAATGGAGCTAATTCACGAAAGGGATAGTAATATACCGAATCGCCTTAGGTAGCCATTTAGGGTTGTTGCATAATGGGTTCCCACTAGTTAATTGCCTAGGAAGAGAGTGATTAGCTCGATACAGGGAATATGTCCTTAGAGCACTCGGGATAAGCGTAAGGAGATAATCGAACCCTAGGTTAGTAACTTGAGAATTTGATAATTGGAGAAAGGAAGGAACGAATTAGATAATTCGTAGGAAGTTGATAGTCCTAGGCTTTTATTATTTGATTGAATTATCGTTTATTTGCATTCTATTTTTCTGTTTTACTCTCATTCTATCTTGTTCGACTTGACCTCAATATCGTTAAACGTGCAACCGTTATGAATTTTTCTTTGTTGATTCTCTGAGGGAACGACCTCTACTTACCCTATTTAGGTTTGTTAGAGTATTTAATTTTCCGCGTCACTGCTAGAAACAAACCTATCTATTTTAGCTTAACCTTTTGCTGCCATCCTTGTGATCGTGTTTCTAGGGTCACTTCCTTCACTCCACTTATCAAATATTCATCATATCGGTAAGACAGACTTCATCTTACCGATATTTTCTCTCGTTGTATTATTTTTTGGGTCAAATCAAGATATTTTTAATGGGCCGGGCCCTATAACACGACGACTGATATGTTTTGGGCCTATCACTATAAAAGGGCAACGAGCCCATCAAAATCAGCCCACGTGGACAATCTTGATCCTTATTGGAGTGCAAAGCCCCGGAGTGTGTTTTCGGACATAGTACGAGGTTCCACTCCGCCGCTGTCGTTTTGGACAGTCCTCCTCGGCCCTAATGGAAAGTTCACGCATGGATTTCAAGCTCTCACAGGGCCCATGATTCCGGATTCCTACCACCAAACACACTCGGAGACTGAAGGCTTAGCAGGCGCATTCGCAGATAAGCGAAAACAAATATACGCCACACCCGGATAATGAACGAGAACAGAGCCTTCCTATCTAAGGCTTTTGCTAATTAGCAGTTCAGTTGCCTGTGGCTTGTCAACTCGTGGAAGGCTTGCGTTTCATTTGAAAGATGTTGTTGTTGTGGAGTCAATTGCTTTTGGGTTACTCCTAAAAGACTGGTCAGAGTCAATATCCCTTTCCATCTTTCTCTCCTTGCTGTTGTTGGGGGTATGAGTCAATTCAGAAATGAAGAAAAGTCCGAAACCAAGTTGAGGATCGGCTCCTTTCACCTTTCTTTTCCTTGTCTCCTTTTTGTTTGCACGTGCTTGGGGCATATCTATTCTGTTCATTCTCCTTGTTCACACTAAATTCAACGACCGGTGGGAAACCCATCTTCCCCTTCTCCCGTCACATAGTTTTTGAATGTTTCCCACTAAAAGAAGCTGACCACATCCGCAGGTTGTCTGTCTTTACCTGTTCGACTCGACCCCATCTTCATCTAACGCACAAATTCAAATACCCCGAATCGAAAATTGAGATGTATGAAGTTGGTTGCGTCGATTCCTGCCGACGTTTCGGGCAAAGTTTGTTATGACATAAGGTCATGCTCATGCGTGCTTAAGCATTTGGAGGATATGAAACACAGCCGGAGAAAAATGCGGCTAATCGAGTTCAGTCGGCACAAGGGTGACCCCTTCATATAATTAATGGGTGGTCAGGATCGGAATGGTATTCAATTTTGCCTTGTCTTCTATTATTTTAATCCGAAATCCTAATTGGGTCTTGTCAAGACAATACCATCTTCTTTAATGTCCACTGCCGTTGCTGTTAAGCAAACTTTTAACTCAATTTTGGATTTGGGCAGTGGAATGAGCAAGGGACAAGGGTCTTTTCACGATTCCGTTACTACCTTATTCAACTATTCCAATCCAATCCAATCGATCTCAACATTTACAAATCTACCAATTACATGCTATCCTATTTATCCAAGTTTGGAAGTACATTCCTATGGATTTTGACGAATCATGGGGTGTCAATTTGCGGGACTCAAAATGTTCAGATCATCACAAGTAAGTTAATCGAGTCTTATTGAGTTCGATTTACGTAAGAAAGAGACGTACTCGTTGATAAGATGTAGCCTAAACTATAGCAAAAGTGGGAGAACATCCACAAGAGCCATACATTCCTTGCATTTGTTTTTACGACAAATGCCTCAACATTTTTCTATCAAAAATTGAGTAGGCCATGTCCGAAAATAGTAGAATATGTGATTGCTATCGCCTTTGGGATCATTCACGGATCCAAACCCATATTCCCAATTTTCCACAACTTCAAACTAAATTAATCAAACCAATCAAATTAATCCAAGGTGCTCCCACCCCCCTCCCCCCCCCCCCCCCCCCCCAAACTTTCCCCACGTGTCCACTTGCCACTAGCCACTTGCATTATCACGACAACTTGACCTCTGCTCTGCTCTGCTCGGCTCAGCTTCCTTCGTTCACTGGACCCACAGCCTTCAGCACGGCTTGAGAATGTGCTGCGGCTAGCGCCGCCCCCTTCTTCCTCCTCTTTGGAGAATCCCCGGCAGACGATGATGTTGAGGAGGAAGATGGTGACGACGGCTCGGGTGACGACCGTTTAGACGTCACCCTCACCGGTTCGGGCTCGCCCGAGTTAATCCTCAGCGGGAAATTAAGCAGGGCACGGGAGCCACGCATCCTGTAGGCGGCCCTGTCATAAGCCAACGCGGCGTCCTCTGCAGTCTCGTACGTCCCAAGCCAAACCCGAGCCCCGTTCTTGGCCGGGTCACGAATCTCCGCCGCAAACTTCCCCCACGGACGTTGCCTCACTCCCCTGTAGTGCTTCCCCTTGGATGGGACCACTGCGGGCACGGCCTCAGGCAACGGGGTGGTGGGACTCCCGGCAGGAGAACTCCCCTCCGAGAAGCAATACTCAGTCTCCAACTTGACGGCCGTCGTCCCAGTCTGTTGGCCGAATGGTGCCCACCCGGTAGTCAGGGCATCTCTTAGAACTCCATAGAGAACCATATCATCGGCGTCGTCCTCCTTCAGAGGAAGCTCACCCCAGTTCTCGGTCAGGCAAGGGTACAACCTGCTGAAGCTCGAGCTACGGCAGAAGGTCGGGACTCCAAACACGCCAGGGATCCTGCCAGAGTCGACCAGCTGACTCGCGGGGTCATCCAGCAGCTGCCTCCTTATGGACTCCAACAGGGCGAAATCCGATTCGTGGAAACTATCGACCGACATACTTAAAAACTTTTCGATCGCCAACAAACTCGCTCAGATATGTCGAAACCTTTTCCTTTTGTTTTTTGGAATTGGGATTTGTGGGAGGAAACTTAGGGGGGAGATATATATAGCGGGAGTAGGAGGGGAAGATGATGCATTGAACAAGAGGGAGGATATTATTATTATTATCATTATTTTCCCGACATAATCCTAAATGCTTTCACGGCATTTCGTATTCTAACGAGACTGCTGCCTTTTTTTTTTTTGTGGTTCGAACAATGAGATGAATTTTCCACATCCACATGATTGACCAAAACACACCTCCCGGTCCCACCCTGTTCCCAAGCCCTTTTGAACACAAGTGGGAGGGCGAGTGACGACTGACCCCAAACACCCACGTTTTTCTAATCTAATTTAACCTACGACTGGGGGTTTTGGGGGGGGGGGGAAATGACGTCATGTGTCTTACCAAGTGTTTGTCTTGTTGTTGGTCACTCCTGTCCAATGCTTATCCACCAATTGTACGAACCGCATCCACCTCCCCAACTTGGCCAACTTGTTGGGATACGCTATAAACTTTAATTACATAATGTACTTGCTATTAAACAAAACTAAATTTGGGTGGCCCCTTTAACGACGGAAATTGAAGGCGCTACTAAACGAGACGAAACCATGTTGTTAGAGATATGCAAAAGGGGCTTAGGCAAGAAGGGTTTGGGATCCAATTAATAGCTGAAGATAAAGGGTGGGTTTGCAAAAACGAACGACGATAGATTGGAGAGCAGAGAGTGCAGAACCAGCCAAAACGGGGTGAAAATGGCATATTCTTCTCCTACACATCAAATCAGATGCATCTCCCCTGGACAATCAGACATCGTTCTCCTCTTTTTTCATCCGAAAGGACGATGTGACAAGGATTAGAAAATGAGAGTAGTAATCAAATTTACTACTTAGTTTAAGTTTGTAACATAAACGTCGTAGCGGGGGGAGTCACGAAGAAGGACCAGGTCATGTGTACCAAAACATTCGTATACTTATCATAATATTACCCCAAGTTTGCCTTTGCCTTGGCCTTGGCCTCTCGATCTTATCTTTCCTTTTGACGACGATATCATCAGGCAAAAGCTTCAAGGGAGTTGGGACCATCCCACTTTTGCTCCTCTCCCCTACTCTGTTATTATTAGCCATGAAAGCCAACAAACCCCAATAAGAAAGGAGTAAGAATTCATCGGGACTAAAGATCGATGAAATGACTTGCCGCCGACTCGGAAAATTCAAACACAGGCGACATTGATGATGGCTTTCTTTTATTAATTATGATGGATTGGGGATCCAATAAATTCAAACTTCAAAAGGAGGAGGATTTGTAAATGGCTTTCCTTTTAAGCAAAACGTGAGGAGGACGACGACGACTCGACTGGAGATGCAAGGAAGAGGAGGATGGGGCCCACCACCATTTGTTTAGAAAAGAATAAACCGCAATTATCCACACGTGATCGAATCAGGATGTTTCTTACCGCCTTCCTTTCCTAAAGTGCGAATATGCCTTTTTTAATATTATATATATTTATGTAATAAAAGTAGCATTCGGTCCCACACCCACCACTCTACGCATCGTTGCGTGTATTAAGATATTTAAATATATTAGGATGACGATAATTAAAGCTTTGACTCGCGGGGGGTAGCAGTGGGCCCACCAGATAAGCCCAGTTCACAACTTTCTGCCCGGGCCGTGGCCCAAGTATGAACCTCGAGATCTGACCAACTCTTTCGTGATTGCCTAAGGCCGAAGGCCATGCAGCCGGACGGCTATCGGCTGCGCTTCTTAAGGTAATGATTATTAGTAACGTGACGGATCTACTTATGCGGCTTCATAGATATGCCCGCCGAGAATTATCCGAGTTTTCTGTTAGGAGCTCCCTAAGAACTACAAATGTCGTGTGCTCGCTTTGTGAAATAAAACAGGGATCGCTCTCCAAGCCATCAGCAACGAGACAGCGGATCTGGTATGGTTAGGATGCACGACTCCTTGATGAAAACAAGGATGACCCCCTTTTTGTTCATCTCGTTGATGGAGAAAGCAGATGGTTTTGCTGATGCACTTAAGATTTCAGATATAGGCATAGCTGTGGCGCTACTACGTCCAACTCAACCTAGCAACGCTATTCGCCCGGCGTCGTGCCCACCCAAGCACGACCAGCCTAATCCCACTATCCCAGGAACACAATGACCTCGACCCAGAACACCCAATCCAACAAGATGGTGATAATCACCGTATTATCACTCACAATAATACAAAGGGACTACAAGACTCTCGTATTATCATTTGCAATGGACCTCATCGGGCATGAGACTGTCCAAAGAAGGAGAGTCCTGAAGCAAGCTGCAGGCGACCCTTCGGATGGCTGCTGCAAGAGGGTGCAGTCCCCTGGCGTGAGTGCTTACAACCCTTGGTGTTCCTAGCTGCTGACGATTGTTGGTGTTCCGGGACTGTTGGGTTGCTCTTGACCGCATGGTGTCTAAGTGTCCATTGTCATGTAATTTTGTTGTAACTCTCCTTGGCCCATATAAATGTATGAGCAGGGACTTGGGCGAAACAAGAGCTTATATAAGCATGTGAGTGTGCTTAGGGGGAGTCTGTTGTACACACGAGAGTCTTGTAGTCCCTTTGTATTATTGTGAGTGATAATACGGTGATTGTCACTATATTGTTGGATTGGGTGTTCTAAGTCGAGGTCATTATATCCCTGGGATAGTGAGATTTGGCTGGTCGTGCTTGGGTGGGCACGGCGCCGGACAGATAGCGTTGCTAGGTTGAGTTGGCCGTAGTAGCGTCTGCTCATAGCGCATCCGACATAGTCGTCATGGAGCAGGGGCTTAGCGTTATCATCAGTGCAGTCTTAACAAGCCGCGCGATCTTCCAAAGGATGAAGAATTACCCGGTTAGTTTCCACCTTGGCAAGACTTCTAAAATCACCTTTGGCTCAGCCACTGGATCCAAGAGTGCTCGATTCGTATGACAATGAGTACGGAGGGGTGGTTGTGAATCCAGACACATAGCCAGCGAAATCGAATGCTTCTGTTCCCATGCTTCGTGACTCCCTGTTACATTGGAAGATTCAGGTAACTATTGTGTCTTCTTGTGCATTGAGCTTTGAGCTCTGCTTCTATGTGTAGGGGGTTAGAAGGGAGTTTGGCTAAAGTTGCCCTTGGAATTGTCAGAACTAGTCCCCTTTGCAGTAAAGGTAATCTTCACCTCTACTGAGATCCCCACTAGTGAAACTCCGGATCGCATTTCGATCAAATCTCCAGTGATCACAGGAATTATTTCAGTACCACCATGCTGAAAGTGGACATGTAATGTTGAACCTTTGGCTACCTGAAGGTCCTTGTATGCATCCTGCTAATGCTTCTCATCTCATCGGAGTGGGCAGCTTCGTTGTGAATGACAAGAATGGCGCGGTGGAATATTTTGATCTCTTTAGCTTAACGAATCATAATGTCCTAAATTCTAATCCTCCAATTAATAAGTAGTTGTCGTCATCGTCAATGAATTATGACAGGTTCTTGTTGTGCAAGAGAGGTACTGTTCCCCGGCATCTGCAAGGCTGTGGAAGCTACTGACTGGATTCCTTCAGGAGGTACATGCTTCCATCCTAGAATTTCGATTCAATGCTGAAAGTATTGCCTATAAATTCTTGATTGACGAAATTTAAATGGTGGCAGTCCGAGGAAACCAGTGTAAGAAACTACTTCTCGCTTGATTGATATAGATTCATCTCGAGTGCTTCAATTGAAGCAAGCCATTCCTTGCTGGGTATGCAGGTGGGTATGGAGTTTGTTGAAGTGATCGCCTTCAGGTGAAATGGCGGACTGGGTCTTTTCATTCCCAATGGCGTTCCTGTATATGGCCCCAATCTTGTGCCTTCATACTTCCAGGCACGCACGCCACATCGCCTTCAAGAAGTCGGACCTGTTCTTCATCTGCATGTTAAGGCCTATCTCAACGACTTGGTCGACGATCATGAAATCCACGCTGCGAAGGTAACTTTTATGTTAGCCTTTGGCCCCATACCCCTTATTCTCGATTTGTCCATCGAATGACTATTCCCTTAACGTTTTATTCCCCGAGCCGGTGATGCCATTGGTGGAGTTTGTGGAGCAACCACTGATAAAAGGAGACGGGATGTTCAAGAAGGTCACTGACATATGCCTAGCACACGGGTCGGAAGGCAATACTGTGGACTGTTGCCCTTTATTACAACGTCATACAGGCAGAAGATCATTACAACTGTGAAAGATTACAACTGTCTTGGTGAAAGATTATGCAGAGACCTAACCCTTTGTTAGATTACAACTGCAGAGAGTATGAGTCTCTGTATATAAGCTTCAGGTATTAGCCAGATTGTTTTGTAAATCCTGCTTGTGGAACCCTCCGCTTTCACAAATCATGTTATTTGCAAATCATCTGATCATGCTGCTGCCAATTGCTGCTGTAAACCTCCAACTGAAAAGAGGAGGAAACCGGGCACCCCCATTAAAAAACTTGTAGCTTTTTCCTTGTGATTTGATTAGTGCATCCTGTGAAGGGTTCAACCTTACAGTCAAGCAAACAAATAAAATTGAGTGACGGGAAAGATAATCTGTGGCTGCATGAAAAACAAACAAGATGAGGGATTTCTTCATTGGCTATCAAAGGAAAAGGGTTATTGGTAAAAGCTCCGTTTCATCTGATTTGATTGATTCTAAGAAAAAGACCGCATCTTGACGTATGTTGCCGATCCATTCCTTGGGACAAGTAAGACCCAGTTCTCGTTTCCTGCCCTGGAAGTTAACAAAGGAGAAAGGGGTCAACAGTTGTTGATCACTGAACTCCCTGAAATCCCGTACCCTGTTCTGCGGCCCCCGTGTTCGGACAACTCTTGAATTGAAGCCTATCCCCGTGGAGAAGTGTCGGGTCCACAAAATACTCTTCACCAGTTTCAGTTTTGGCAGCCTCGTGAGTGTTCTCGTGCCCACCGCTTGTTTCGTTGTTCAGGATTCGCTCTGCCTTTTCTTTTAGGGTTCTGCGCATTTTTTTCTTGAACAATCTCCATCTTTCTTTTAAGTTGAGGAACTTCTCGGTTGATTAATGTGCCCGAACGTTTCTGCACCGAAGTGGGTTGGGACCTGGTTTTAGTCCGATTTCTGTTTCCTTCTTGTTCTGAATTATTTCTCCAGTGAAGCCTCCAAGACTGCCCTTGGTGTTCTCTTGGGCGTGACAAAGCTTATGTGATTTTTCTCTTAGTGGGTGGCTTTGTTTTCCCCTTGTCCAAAAGTAAGTTAGCTGTAATCCAATTCTTGTTCTTGGGTTCTGTTCAGCAGCTCGGGAAAAAGTTCCTGGAGGAAAAAGTTCTAAAGCTGTTTCCTATTAGATTGATGGTACAGGTGAAATGCGGCTGTTTCCGCGGAGCATGCCATCTAGCTCTGAGAAGAGGGAAACGGGGAACAAGGTTCAGTTGCATCTCAATGTGTATGATCTCACCCCAGTAAACAACTATTTGTATTGGTTCGGCCTCGGGATATTTCATTCTGGAATAGAAGGTATGATAGTAAATTTTTTGTTGGCACTTGTTCGAGTTATTGATTTGGCCTGGATTGGATCATGATCCAGAAATCACTGGGATGCGGGAAAATGCCTGGAAGTTGTGCTGCTCGATGAGGCTTTTATTGGAAGGAGAAAATTTTCCGCTAGTTCTAGATGACTGCTTGGTGTTTGTTCTCTGTTGTCATTGAAAAATGTTGGTCTGAGTTTGCAGAAGTCCCAAACTACATCAGCATTTGTAGCACTCAACCCTTGGATGCCTGAAAAGATGTGGTTAAACCAGTCATTGAAAATGTCCTCTTAGGATATCTTCGGTCTTTTGAAATGAAAGAATGAAAAGATTCTTGGATTTTTGTTATTGTATAGCAGAAAATGAGTTCTCATCATGCTGGCTTTGTATCACTATTTTTAGCCTTTTCGAAATGCACTAATCCCATGGAATGTCGTCTTGCCTTCTAAAACTTGTAGCTCATGGTCTGGAATATGGTTTTGGGGCTCACGAATACTCAACAAGCGGGGTATTTGACGTCAATCCTAGAAGCTGCCCTGGATTCATCTTCAGAAGGTCTGTGGCCTTGGGCACCACCACCTTGTCAGGTTCAGAATTTCGCATGTTCATGGAGGACTTAGCTGGTAAATATCACGGGAATATGTATCACTTGATCTCAAAGAACTGCAACCATTTCACCAACGAAGTAAGCATTCAATTAACTGGGCGGCCGATACCTGGCTGGGTGAACAGGCTTGCTCGATTAGGTGAGTTGAATCATAAAGTTCCCCTGAGAATGCATATAATGGCTTGACTGTTGATGGAGTCGTCATGTATTCGCGGAATGCAACTCTGCCTATTGCAAGTCATTGTTATCTTCGGTTGCCCTCTTTTGTGGAAACCTGCTGCTCACCTTTTGGTTTATATGTGCTTAGTATTCAGAGAAGTGTAGTTCCTTGGAGTGCAAACAAAGTCTAGGGAATGACTAGTTTTTCCATTCATTTCCTACATCTTGGAAGCTCGAGTCCTAATTTATGGGTAAAAATGTAATTGATCGTTTTTTTTTTTATAAATTTATCTGCGGAAGTATAATGAAATTTGAGCTATATAGCACCAGATAGATAGTTGTCTAATATAGCACCAATGTCATCTTTAAGAATCCATAGCAGGATAGACTAAAATCGAGCCATTAAAAAAATATATAGGATCTAAGTGCCCAATGAGAAAATGGATTGGATGTAACCACAATAAAAAAGCGTTCCGAGTTGTCGAACAAATTCCTCCTCTTTGCATAACATTAAGAAGTATGCCTCCTGATACAGGAT
Source organism: Melastoma dodecandrum (assembly GCA_029817715.1). Taxonomy (NCBI): domain Eukaryota; kingdom Viridiplantae; phylum Streptophyta; class Magnoliopsida; order Myrtales; family Melastomataceae; genus Melastoma; species Melastoma dodecandrum. The sequence continues at coordinate 249,036 of JARUPY010000387.1, forward strand.
TTACTTCTGTGGTTAAATGGGCACTGTTCCATTCAGCTTCTGCATTGTCTTATGCAAGATGACTTTGCAGGTTCTTTGTTCAATTGTGTACTTCCAAGCAGTATTCAGGTTTCAGCATTAACAAATCCGCCTGTTAATCCAGAAATCTGTGGTAAGTCAGCCATATTCTGAAATTCCAGTGTTCATTTCCTTTGGATATCTTTCTGTGAAGTCTCAGGCAGAGCTCCAATCTTATTTTACCTGTTATATAGTATTATCTCTCACAGTTTTGCAACGTGTCTCGAACAGATGACGACTCCGACTCAGCCTTATCAACATTAACTGCGGACAGCGAGTTGGAGGAAGTAGACCATCACCTGTTGACTGGCACCAGCTTAAACGTGACATGTGAAAGAGAACTGGTGAAATCTTCAATAGCCAATCGTCTTTCTTTTCTTCAATCGTCAAAGAAGTTTGCTGCTTCTGTAAATCTGCCCTCAAATTGGGATTGCTCTGGAAGGAAACCATAGATCCCGATCATGTCTCATATGTTCTGTCGCCGAAACTCTATGATCAGTATGTCCTCATGTTATTTGTCTGCTGTAAGTAGAAACATTGCGTGTGGAACGATCCAGCTCGCCATTTGGGGGCCTTCTGTTTCCTTTTAGTCCATCCCATTGCAGTATATACCAAAACTTGACAGGCAAAGAGATGAGATGAAAAATATAGTTTTATATAATCATCCATCCACTGAATTAGGACAGTAAAGCCATGTGCTTTGCCGAGTAGAGAATGCTTCATTGACCTTGACTTTTAGCCCCTCTTTTTTTAGTGGGTTAAAAGAATTCACCGGCTTCCCATGTCTCATTTTTTTTATCCTTATTATTACAAATGAGATGTCCTTTTTCATGCATCATTTTCCCAAATTAATCTTTGAACTTGGTCCTTTCCTCAAGCAAAGCCGGTTTGATTAGACTTGACTTATAATCACCCCCCCTCTTCTATTGTGATCTTTCTTTTTAATGTAGTTCTACCAGAATTGACTTCAAAGTCCACCTTTCTTAATGATATAAAGCTTCCACATCCCCCTCATCTTTTTACCTGCATTTCTTGTCTCGTTACCACCAAATCCTCCTAACATCCATCCCCGGTTTCGCGCATGAGGCGAATATAAGAGCCCCTCAATAAGCGATCTTGCGGACGAAGCATGGCGACGGGTCACGTTTTCTTCGTCGTGATTGTCTGCTCATCCACTATCTACGTCTCTAACGCTGCCAGGTGCGGCCTCGGTGGTCCAGAAGTCCAGTCACCTTTCCATTTGATAGACGAACAGCCTTGTGATGACGTCCTCGGCCACCCTGGTTACACGATGAAGTGCTCTGGGGAAAACTCCACCACCGTGATCAGCTTCCCGTCCTACGGAGACCTTACGGTGAAGTCCATCGACTATGAAACGAAAAGAATTGACCTGGTTGACCCCAAGGGTTGCGTCCACGAAGTCTTCCTCAACCTTGACCTCTCCAACACGCCATTCCAACACTTCTATCTTCTCAAGAACTACACTTACCTCAAGTGCTCTTCCTCCTCATCATTGCCTGTTGATCACGTCCTGCGATCCTACGATGAAATCCCATGTATGAGCAGGGCAGACCACGAGGTGTACACGGTGGATGTTTCGATTGGGGTGCCATCCAATTGCAGGGCAATCAAGACAGTCGCAATCCCTTTTGGTTATAGCCCTTACATATCAGACAACACCTTTGGGCTTGCATTGACTTGGGATTCCCCTCCCTGTGATGGATGCAACAACTCAATTTCAGATCGCCATCGTCATCATCAAGGTAAGAAATTCGCCATATGCCACTTCCTTGTTTCAGGGATATTAAGATTTGACTTTAGTATTGTGTGTCAAATGGGCAAAAGACTAGGCATGTAGGATGAAAATCTAGACTGGCAATTGATTGGACTTAGAATCAGAAGGCACTCCATCTGCTGAATGTTGACGATCTTGACTATAAATAAAAAATATGCACCCAAATCAATCAACACCCCCCTTAATTTGAGGCATGTTCTGATGAGGCAATTCCAAATACCATAAAAAAAGCAACAAGGAGTGACGAATGATCTAACCTTATTTTTCTTTTGTTGTTCTTCCCCTTTCAATTATGCAGTTCTGGGTTGGAGCATCGTCCTTCTGTGCGTATGCTTAGCCGTGGCGGGCCTAGCTGCTGCGAAAATGTATTCTTCATATGTTAAGAAACGGGGAGATAACAACAGGAAGGAGAATGAACAATTGCTGAAACACAGTGAAGGTATGCTGCAATCCCTGGAAGCATGAGGCAGTTTTCCGCTCATAATTCCGGTTCTTTTTTGTTTCTACCACAATGAAAAACAACTGCCTTCCACTCTTTTCATAATTTGTAACATTTACTAAATACAAACACATTGTTTGTATTGTTCAGAATCTGCCATTCATTATTCTGCACTAAAATCCATGGATACTGAAGTATTGCAGGCAGGAGTGGGCGGCTGACTCCGCCACCTTCCTTAGTTCCCCAGACACATCAAACAGAATTCACCCTAATGAAAGCACAAGAAAAACAAATGCTAAACATCTAGCCTAGCTAAGAAGAGGTAAACCAAATAAATAGAATCCATGACTTACTCTAACACGGAAGTCAGAGTCAGGAGAGTGAATCCAAACTCAGCGGCCGCAGCTTGACCGAGCAGCACATTCTTCCCAAGCCCATAAGCCCTCCATCAAGGCCCACCAGACCCCTGATCTTGCTTCTGGCTTCGAGCAATGGGCTCAGCCAACTGGTTTCCTTTTCGGCCCAAACATAAATCCCTTGCGTTGTGGGCCTCAGCCTTAGTAAAAGCATTTTGGTGGTACCAAACGTCAGAATGAAACCTTAATTTCATTCCGGCCACGGTTCCGGAAATCAAACACACCGTAAGTTTAACATATGAAACCTTAATTTCTTATATTCTGTTCCCCCTTTAGGCATATTAAGCCACCAGTTACTGGACCATTTCACCGGCCTAATATGGGCTTGGTCTTAATGAGGCTCGAAGTTTGGCCTGTTTTTTATTGAGAGACCATAACTTAGGCTTGGGTCAGGATTTTCCCTTGGATTCTGTTCATGGGTTTCGGTTTTGATGTCATTGGCTATAGGCTTAAATTAAGGTATGGGCATAGGCTCGAATTGGGTTCCCACGAATTGACTTGGGCTAGTCAGCGACAAGTCCAAGGATCGGTGGGTGACACAAGGTTATGAATGTGCAAACCGAGCTTACGCTTCTGGGGACACAGGATCGCCGGCAGACTCTCGAGTGATTTGAAAATCAGTTGACTCCATATATGGCCCCCACCACCTCCCGGAGTTTGGCCGCGGTGATGCCGTTGCCGCGAGTCCACAAAGGCGGCCCGGTGGGGGTTGGGGGGAAGCTGCTCATTGAATTTTCAGTCAAATTGCACAGACAACAGTAGAACAAATTACGGATGACTTAGGGACAGAAAACTTAGCTGGATTTTTAGCATTCCCACGGCAGTGGCATCAGCACAAATTGTCTTGGGAAAAGCAGAAGAGGTTCATCAAAATCACCAAGCAAATAGAAGAGTCAACACATAATAAAACAAGAGTGATACGTCATAAAATTATAAGAGAACATATCAACAAGCCTAAAACGTCAATAGTAAAAAACAAAGACCTTCTATGTACGGTTTTACATCCAACTTTCCTCTACTTCATTTTTTTCTAACCACGAATCGGCCTACTAAACAAACCCTCGTCATATATAGATTAAAGGCTAGACTAGCAGTTAAGGTCCAAAAGTCCCAGATTGGGCCGCAGGGCTAAGGTTGATGTTGATTGCTCGACGAAGGGGTGCGGCTGACGACGACGAAGGGAGGCCTACACGTTCGCACGAAGGGCACATGGTGAGTGTGGTTGGCGGAGTCATCTGCATGTAGAACTGAGGGGAGAGCTTCAGTGCCCTCAGCTCCTGGACTTCCTTCTGTAATCTCTGGTTCTCGTCCGTGAGTTTCTCGCAGCACCTCCGAAGGAACTCGCAGTCAACCTCCGTCTGCTTCAGCTTTGTCCTAAAGAAGGGACATCCGCATCATGAGGTCCAATACCAAGTCTCCAACCAACAGAAACTGTCCAAGATCCTGTGCAAGCATTAACAGGAGCAGAGGATGTTGTGCTAACCTTGCCCTTCTGTTCTGAAACCACACTTCCACTTGTCTCTGTCGGAGCCCCAGCTGCTTTGCCAAAGCAACCTTCTGCTTCTGCACCATATAAACAGAAGACAAGCACACCCAAAGTCAATTCCAGATCCATACAAATTTAGCCAAGAACACGGTAATTATCGCTTTGACTTACAGGGTTAAGAGTGCAATGCTCTCTAAAAGTCTCCTCCAAGATGGCGGCTTGATCCTTGGACAACCTAAGCTTCTTCCTCGACCCATCACCCCCACCATCATCCTCATCGCTCATGCCCTGCGAGCAAGCCCTCTCGATCTCATGTTCCTCCCCATTCATCACCGCATCCCTCTCCCCGCGCTTGTTCCCACTGATGCTAGACACAGTGCTGTTCGGCGAAGAGATGCCGGGCTCATCCTCCCCGTCTTCATCCGTGCATGGGATTTGGTTCACATCTATCCCCTTAAGCGAGGGATAATGTTCGCCGTGAATCGACTCGGTGTTCCTCGCTGCGGGGTAAAGGGAAGGATCCACTGTCAGGCAACAACGACAGATTCGATTGGTAAGAGATGAAGCCAAATCGAGCATTGTTATAAGAATCAGTGACAAGAGAAGCCAACAACTTGAATCCATTTAACGTATCGACAAGAAACATCAAATCCTCGGTCATTACCACATCTCCAAACCTAAGACTACAAGCAGGCAAACAACAGGATGTGACCAATAGCAACATCAGCTAGATCCGAACACATGCAAGCGGCAGGAGAAACGGACTATCCGTACCTAAAGGAGGGAAGCCCTCGTTTTGGTGGGGTCGTCGGTGGGTAAACATTCCGAGAGAAGCAGCAGAGCCGCTGGATGGACCAAACGGACGGCCAAGTTGGTGTGAAGGCAACCCACGCTGCTGCAGACGGTGGTGGTGGTTGTGGTTGTGGTGGTGGTGATGATGGTGACGAGGATGTCCATCACCAAGACCAACGCGACCGTCGCGGCTGTTGCCGAGAGCAGGGAAGCTCAGGCTCAGGCTAAGACCCAAATCATCCTCCCCCATCCCCATCATACCCAGAACAAGGAAAAAGGAAGCCGCCGATGGACGACTCCGAACAGAGACTTTCGACCTTTCCCACGAAAGGGACGACAACCCACAACAGCAAAAAATAGAAAGATTCAAACTTGATAGGGTATTTCTGTGCTTGGGAGGGGGGAGGAAAAAGGGTGGGGGAAGGGAGGGATTATATAGGTGGAAGAGCAGGAGGTTGGGAATGGAGGGTTGTTTGTCCGAAGAGCAATGATGAGTTTAGGACAGGAGGAAAGGATAGAGTGGGAGAGAGGGGGTGTGTGTTTTCACAAAAGTCATGCCTGACTCTGTTCTGCCTTGTCTTTTTGCAGTCCTTTTCCTTCTCTTTTTCTCTTACTTTTCCTCCTTTTTTTCTCCCCCTCACTTTTTAATTAAAACCCGAATTAAGGAAATGGTAAGAAAGAAAAACCAAAGGAGCAAGCAAAGAAAAAGTTAGCCTCTTTTTTATTTTCTTACCTTTTGCTTTTTCCCGGGTTGGAGTTTGACCACTGTAGTAGTTGGAAAAAGAGGCAAACCCAGTAAGGGAAAATAGTTAAAAAGAGAGTTGGGTCAGAAAATAAATGCACCCCTTTTAATTATAAGAGGCGAATTCTGTCACTCCATAATCTAATTTATGTGCCATAATAACAAGATAATATTACAACTCCAAAAGTTTTTAATCCGATCTCAACTCTTTTTACTTGCTTGGTTCTTTTCTAGTCGAGGAGGCGACAATTAGGAATTCTCCCTCGTTTGGACCGATGGAAAACAATGAAGGGTCTGAAATTCTGTCCCTCCCCCCCGGTCAAAATCTATTCTTTTAAGCGAAGGAATTTACAAAGTCAAGAGTTTGGTCATAAGTGTCGTGGCAATGCAACATTGTTTCTAACACCAACCCACCACAAACATCGTCGTATGGGTTGACTTTGGTGGTAAAGGAAGAAAGAAAACAGGTAGAAAATAGACAAAGCTGTCCAAACAAAAAAATTAATGTCCACAGCAATGGATTATCAGCATCTGAAGACATTTTTCTTTTCTTTAGGATTGGAATAAAATAAAGCAAGGTTGGTGGGGGTGAGTTTTTTTTTTTTTTGGGTGATAATTTCTAAAAAGTAATGAATTTGGAACTGAAAAGGGCATCCCAATGGCCATAATTACTACTACTACTACTACTACTACATGGGTTGTTTTCTTTTTTTCTTAAAAAGAAAAATCCCTATTGCTTTAGAGGGGGGAGGGGGGGGTGGGAGATTGAGGAATCACTGAAGACTAGACTGATGGGTAGAAATAATTACAAGGATGGATAGGAGAGGGGGAGACAAGAGGACAACGTTTAGGGGGTGTGGGTCCCACCAGCCGATGTTTTGTCCGGGACTTTGAGGGCAAACGGACGGCTGAGATCAGCTTTTTTCTTGCTTCCATTTATTTGGATTGGACCACAGGCAAATACAATACTACGACTAAGCAAAAGAAATCATCCTCTGTTCCCCCCCCCCTCCCTCTTTACACACGTATGGCCTTACCGGACCCCAAATCCCAGGTAGGACTCGTATTTCTCCAAACTACTACTCATTACTACTCAAAACCCAATATAAACCAACACGATTTACGACAACCACGATTGAATTCGAAGCATGTCACGTGGACATTGGAGATCTCTAGTTTCAGTGATTGTCACGTGATTTTCATTACCCCCGCCCGCCCCCGTGCACGCACGCACGCACACCGTCGCTACGCAAAAGGGCAGACAATTTTGTTTAGATGTTTTAACAAATGGAAGAGAAAAAGATTTATCGTAATCTAATCTAATCCTCCCGCTTGATTCCTTCCACCTGTAATTATTGCTGTGGTGTGGTGGTGGGGGGGTGTTTGTATTAAAATGATAAGATATTGTTTCTCCACCGCCGCACGCACGCACGCTCGCTCGCCCCTATGTCAAAATGATTAGAGATAGTTGGTTAATAAAAGGAATAGATGAATTAGAGAGAGTTAGAAGGCCGCCCTCGTGTCCCTCTCCCTGGTTGTCTGTCTCCACCCCACCATGATTTAGGGTTCATTTTTCTAAGTAAATAAATAAGTAAGATAGATAAAAAAAAGGACCAGACAAAATGTTTGGGGAGATGAGCCATGATTGGGGAAAAAGTTGTCCCCACGTGTCTCCCATCATCCCATTCATGTCAAGTGCCCACGTGTACCGCACGTGTCGCCATTATCACAATTACATTACAATTTAACTTTTTGATAAAGCCTTATTAATACAGACATATTTTTTGTAAAGAAGAGAAAGGCGTTAATTTGGTGGTACAACCCCCATGTTTCTTGATTCCATTACAAAGCCCCCCCCCCCCCCCCCCCCCCCCCCCCCCAGTTATTTATTAAGAAGAAGAAGAAGAAGAAGAAATTAATCTGAAGAGGGCACGACAATAGCGTACAAAAATTCAGACCTCGTATTGACCCGGGGGACAAGAGTCTTTTAAGCTCGCCGGTTGTCTGTCCTAGGATGTCACTTATTATTATTTCAACATCGTCCGTCGTTCTTTCCTTTTCGTCGGTCCCACTAAGAAAAAACAGCTGCGGATGTTTCCTTTTCCGGGTCAAACACCACACACGCACACACACCCCCCCGAGTGTCTATGAGGAGGCAGACGCAGGGAGGTCATCCGAAAGTCACCGAGTCCGTAATCGTCGCAAAATTTAAGCGTACGCGTGGGTAATGATAACACTTTCTGGCTCGGCGGGGCTGCTGGCTCGACTGTCTGCCTGCTGAGCAATTATGTTTTCCGAGTGAGCGGTCGTACTACTTGTCCCCTCCTCCCCTTCACCGATGATGATGATACTTCCTGAATAATCTAACCCCCCCCCCCTAATTAATATGAAATTAATGATTGTTAATAGTAATAATAATATTTCTTTTAACAGTTATCTCATCATTTGGTACGGACTAAGTCATTCCTCCCTCCGTGTTGTGTGGAATTTCGGAATCTTCATCATGTTGTGGGCGGGTCACCTCCCCACCACCACTTCCTCCTCCTTACATCCCGATTTAACAACTGCAATGGTATGTATAGTAGTACTATTGATAGTGTACGCGACTTGGAAAATAAAAAAGAAAACCACATGATATTGTTTATGCCCGTCCGGAAAGAGACATCCCCCCGACATTCATGCATGCAAATGGGTCTAAACCCAGTTTCATTACCATGACAACAATCACACGCAAACACAGAGGGGTGGGGTGCATGGAATGTGTTGTTAGACTTTGGAGATCAGGCCTTGACTTTTTCGGTGGGCCGACGTCTTCGGAGGACTCCTCCCTCCATCCCGTTGCTCAAGCTTAAGCCCAAAACCTCGGGATGAAGTGCCCTCAAAGAGCACACCCGATGATTTTCTTTTCGCAGAACACTTGAAAACTGTTACATTCCATGCCCGCCGCCGGTAGACAGTCTCTATCTAATTGATGGCATAAAGAGAAGACTGCTGAGAAGAAGCTACATCTTACTGATCTGGACAATCAGTACCAACTTTACAAATATTTTAGCAGTTCCAACTGCCTCTAAATATTCCAAAGGAAAACGAAAGAAAAAGAGAGAAGGGGATGATGCCCTTCAAGCATCGCTGCTACTCCTAAGAAAAGCAAATGGCATGTCATATATCATGAATCTACATGGCCCTACACCAATGCCGACGCGATCCAGACAAAAATTAACATTAAGTCTACCACATATGCAAAGAAGGGATTTAATTTACATTTCTATATCAATCCTGCCATGGCTTGCAACGAGCAAATCAACTAAATGTCCCCACCCCCATTAAACCCATACTGATTCATCACTCCATTCATGAAACCTTTATCAGAGCACTTTGTCAGGGTCATCATTTCCGAAACCTCCATGTGGGATCTCTTCTCCTCATCTCTGCAAACCACGTTGCAAAGTAAAGTTCAGTTCGAGCCTGTTTTATCAAAAGGAGAAATAAAAACTCGAGCAATACTGTGTTTTAGTATCTACTGAAGAGGATCTCCGCATCATGTTCCGATAATGAAATTGAAGGCTCATACGTCCATATGAAGGCTATACATCGCAAATCCTTGAAATCCCGCTCACAATCTTCCCTAGGATAGTTAAACTTCTCTATATATTGCCAAGGGTTACAGAACAGACTATCATCGTGAAAGGTGTTCGCCCGAACAGGTAAGAGCTAGATACTTCTATACAAAGAAAGGCCATCTTTTCACTGCCACATAGTGAAGCCCAAAAAATAACCAGAATTATTCGTTTAGGAACAGAGAGCTTCTTCCTCTAACTAGGAATTGAAGGAACAAATCTCACATAAACACATGCATCTGACATCTAACACAATCTGATGATCCACAACAACAGCTCCTGGCAGATATCAGATGTTTTTCCAAACAATTACACATGGATTTGGAAGATAAAAAAGAGAAAGGAACCAAAAAGAGCAATGCCTCAGGCTGCCGTTAAGTAAAGGAGAAAGTGAGTATAAGAAGCATTGGACAGAGGCTAAGATTTTCTCCTCCTGCAAGATTTTCCACGATGATATACAGGAAGATACAGTTTAAACCTTACATCATGGAAAATCATCTGATCGGCTTCCCCCGCGAAATAGGAAACACAGGACACAGATTATTACAAAATCCAACAACTGGATTCAAGACAGAGACGCACATCCGTTATCAGGCAAAACCAATAATAGAATCACACCTTTAAAAACACTGGAAGGAAACCACGTAATAGCTCCGACAAACCAAATGTTTAAACGAAAAAAAAATCTACAATCAAATGCTTTTGGTTATGGCAAGTGATGGAACAGTAATGCCGCCCTTACTCGAAGCAACGAAAAAACCGCTTCATGGAAAAGCCAAAGACAGACTATATCCAATATCAACCAATACGAGCAGCAGCATTATCGATGATCAACCTCGGAGAAAAGGAAATACCTTTGCCGGTGTCTCCACCACACGATACCCATCTGCCGTCGTGCCCACCAACCACAGTCCAGGAAACACGCACTGCAAAACATCACAACACAAACTGAGTTGATCATCAACAAATATTCACTCAAAACCAGAATAAGCCGAAATCTGGACGCAAAGCTCCAATAAATGGTTCGATAATTACATCGAGCTGCTTCTGCTCCGTCCTGTTCCTTTTCTTGGGCCTCCTGGAGGGCCTACACCCGGTCATGATGAAAACATCCTCCTCAATCTCCTCCTTCGTGAGGGCAATCCACAGCCTCCTCTTCTTCTTCCCTTCCTCCTTCTCCTCCTTCTTATGCTCCCCTCCATCCCCATTCCTCCTCGACCGATTCCCCGCCCCACCCTCATGTTCCCCGTTCCTAGCCCCCACCGCTGCAGCAGCAGCAGCCGCCGTCGCCATGGGCCCCCTCCGCGGCCTCAGGTTCCAGGGCTTCCGCCCGTCCTCTCCATCCACCGACCCCTCGCCATCCAAACCCTCCTTCTTCGAATTGGGGTTCCCTTCCGCGCGTCCAACCCCGTTGCTCCTATTCGGCGAAGCGGGAGTACGAGGAGGTTGGGGCTCCCGTCGGACGCGGCCGGAGCCGTTGGAGGAGGGCCACTTGAGGAAGGAAGGGAGTGAGAAGTTGTGAAGGGGTTGCTGATGCTGGTGGTGGTGGTGGTGCTGATGTTGATGCTGACGTTGCTGTTGCGGCGGCGGTTGTTGTTGTTGTTGTTGTTGTTGATGGTGATGGTGGTGGTGGTGATGGGGGGGTTTCACTGGGGCAGTCGACATGGGTTAACGAAGAGGTTGAGTGTCTTATTTACGGGGAGAGAGAGGGTTTTGGAGAGGGGGGGTGATGAAAAAAGAGGTCGACAGACGAAGACGAAGAGAAAGAGGTACGAGGAGGAAGAATAAGAGCGTTTCCTCCCTCGAAGGTTGTTCTCTCTCTTCTCTTGTGGGCGTTGTGTTTTGAAGGAAGTAAGGTTTGACGTCACGTGTCGTGTAAACATTACACTTAAACGAGTTCCCTTTTTATTTATTTATTATTTTTATTGCAAAATCGAATCCAAAAATAAAATCAAATCTTAACTCACAATAATTAAGTTTGTAACTGCGATCAGATACATTATTCCGGAGGAACTCGATCCTCAAGCTATCACCGAATAAAAACAGGGTTATTTTATAACTTATTTTCGTCGGTATAATTTCTATTTTTAAAATAAGATATTGGTTTGTTTAAATAAATATTTATGTTCGTAAATTCGAATTTGTAAACAAAAAAATGTTCATATATATAACATTTTCCGATAATCTTCTATAATCAATCAATATCTCACTCATATTATTACCAAAAAAAATAATTTCTCATCTTTTTAGGTTTATTTTTAGTGATTAAATATCTTAAAAATACGTACTAAGATAAGAGAATCTTGAAGAATTATCGTCCTATTTTATAAATTGCTTTTCTAAACAAACAGTAAATAAAACAGGAATTAATCAGCCGCCCACACGGTAATAACTCATAAATAACATGAAATGACAAGCCGCACTTGTTCCCTGCAACTAATTTATTTCTTTTCGGGTTTTAAAAGGATTTATCGATATATTATGGTCGTCGTGCGTAAGACCCTATAATTTACGAAAATCGGATAAAATCAGGTGCATTGATTTACTTGTACTCCAAAGTGCATATATTCAAATTTAGGATACTCCGTTGAGATTCGAACTCGGAACGTAATCCACTTAACTTGAAGAAATAAGCAACATGGAAGCCGTGTATGAACCACTGGTTAATCTTGACTCATAATAATCGTCGCAGGCATGCCCGACGAGTCTTTTTGCTGATGTCGGTTTCATTTGGATAAACTACAAAAATAAAATTTCTGTCCCCGACGGCGAACCAGTCAAACAAGCATTAACATTGACTGACTCGAGAAAATAGTAATATGAATTTAAAGAGAGAAAAGTTCTCACGTTTGATTTTTCCTGATTTAGATTAATCTGTCATTTTTATAGAAGTCCAACCGAAGGAGGTCGATCCAACCATTTGATAAAGCTAATCCGGCCTACTTTTGGTACGTGACGACCTTTCCGTCACTCGATTCGTATGTTTTGGTAATGGGCCGGACAATGGAATTAAGAACGGCATCCCCTTTCTTCTTTTTGGGTTTCACGTTGGGCTCGAATTCTACGCTGCTTAATAAATACAAAAAGGGCGTTCCGACTCATGAAAAAGGGTTAATAAATGGACAAAGGTTTTTTTTTTGCCTTAATTATAATTGCTTCTAAGGCAAACCCCGAATATGCCTTTCTGCATCCCGGGAATCTCTCGGTCCAACGATAAGATTAAGTGGGGCCCACAACGTCGGCTACAACTGGATAAACAGACGTATAGACCAGCAACCTTAATTTAGTGGGTTTGGCTCAGGTGGGACCAACTAGAAATGGGTTTGTGGGACCGGGGGGGGGTTTGAGGGTTACAAATTGGGGAATTTCGATAGTTTTTGGTGAAAGGATAAGGACCAGGTTAGAAGCATTTTTATGGGATAAGATAAAAAGCAAAATGGGGAAAGGGGTCGAGGATAAGATTTCGACATAGAACTTCCCTTAAGAAAGAAAAACTGCACATGGAACACTCCGAAATGTTACTAAGATCGGCAGTTGTTTGTCGTGACGGGAATTAACCTGACATTATATTGGATGATACAAGGTCTGATGAGGTCGTTGATGATCTTTAGGAGCACCGGTTGATGATTAAGTTTTGATGGTGGGTCATTTTAAAAGGGATATGAATGACATATTGGGGGTGGTTGTTCTCTCCATTCATTAAGACAATAACTACGAGGTGGTGGTGGTGGTAATGAATTTTTCGTGTTGGGATTGTTCTGATCGTGGAGGAACTTATTTTTCTTCCCTGCTTTTCGCCTGTATTAATTGTGTCAAATAAGATTTTTAAATCATTGAGTTAAAAACATAATATGATCAAATCGCATTGTAATTCCCCCTGCACCAGACCTCACCCGATCAGTCCCCCCCCAGGAGAGGGAAGTCTGTCGAGTCACCCCCTCTCTATAGGACAAACAAATCTATAGAGCTCCTTCGGACATAAAAATAAAAAATAAAAAAAAACACAACACACATGTAAGTCTGTCTTTTCACCCCCCTCTCCCTCTCTATCTTCCATCTCCTCCTCCCTTCTTCTAACATCCACCACCTGTAACTCTCCTGAAGCCCCTGGAGAAATTTACCTCATCCGATCATTTCATCCCCTTCCAACACTACCCACCAACACACCCAAAGTTCCAACCTTTCTGAAAGGGGACCCCGCGGTGAAAATGCTGCGGTTTTTATTTTGATCTTTTGGTCGTGTTTGCGGTCAACTGCCATGACCAGGAAGTGTTCCCATTGCGGCCACAATGGGCATAACTCCAGGACTTGCCCCAACAAAGGGGTTAAGCTATTCGGAGTCCGCTTGACCGATGGCTCGATCCGGAAGAGCGCCAGCATGGGCAACCTCTCTCACTGCTCCGTATCTGGATCGGGTTTGAGCGCTGGCAGCGGCTGTGGCGGTAGCGGGGGTAATTTACCCGGTTCGCCGGGGGATGTGACCCCCGAACACGCTGCCGATGGGTACGCATCTGAGGATGGCGTGCCGGGGTCGTCATCCAGGGAGAGGAAGAAAGGTTTGGTTTCGAATTTAATTTTTTTTTTAGGTTGTGGGACTTTGAATTGATTGTTCATTGTATCTATGGTATGCGTTAGCTGTGAATTTAATTACTGTTTTTTGAGATTTTAGAGGATGATTACTTCGTTTGCTGCCCTTTGTTCTCTGATCGGATTCCTTAATTAGTCGAGAGTATTTCCAAGAGTCAGTGTCTTTGGCATTCCCTGCAACATATTTATCCAAGAGTGCCCTTTTTTTATAAAGGGATGTTACTGGCCAAGGTTAAATTAGCTTAGGAGAATTCGTTCCAAGGTTTATTTTTGGGTGGTTGTTCCTAGGTTTTGCTTAGTGAAGGGGGCTCTTAAGGAATTTGTTCTGTCTGTCTTTTGTCTGAAATGTTGTGGCTGGATTTTACCACGGGACAGTATTTCTTGTATCTGCCCTTGCAAACAAAAGCACGACCGGACAGGGGTGGTGTCTGGAACATCTCCAGCATCAGTTCTGTTCCTATGCAATGAAGGTTCCATCCCATAGACTGTTATCGTTCTTAAGTTACCCGTCGTCTTTTTAGCTTAGTGAATCATAACTTCCGATGTCGGTAAAAAATCGTTATATTTCCTTGACTAAGTGATTGGATCTAACGGTTCTGTTCTTCCCGGGTTGAAGTTGGTGTTAAGAAAATCAAGAGAAAGCTTTTGGAAAAATATGGGGCAATGGTGGACTGGGGTTTGGTTTATCGATTGGGCGGTCTTTCTTTTAAGTACAAAGGCCTATTGGGCAGTGAAGCTGGTGCTTCAATGCTGATTGAATGGATTGAAGCTGGGATGAATTGGAATGTCCTGGTACTTTCATCATAGTCGAAGTCCTTTCATCATATTTCTTCCAATCCAGAAACTTTGCGACATCACCTTGGGCAAGTGATTTGTATGTTTTCTTTTGCCCGATGACTTCCCCCTGAATTGAATTTTTCGCTCTACCAATTGTTTGATGCAGGTGTTCCTTGGACCGAGGAGGAACACAGGATGTTCCTTCTTGGTTTGCAGAAGCTTGGCAAAGGCGATTGGCGTGGGATTTCCAGGAATTATGTCGTGACAAGGACACCTACTCAAGTTGCAAGCCATGCCCAAAAGTACTTCATCCGGCAATCCAATGTTTCGAGGAGAAAGCGGCGTTCAAGCCTGTTCGATATAGTGGCAGAGGAGGTCAGTATCATCAGAAACACTACTCTATTTTGGCTTTACTCATGAGGTTTCGATCCCTGTTTCTTCTCTCTGTCTTTATGCCGTCTAATTTTGTCTGCAGACGGGCGACACCCCCATGATATCCCTGGACTTCTTCTCGGTCGACGAGCAACAGCTCGAGAAACAAACCGTAGATCCATCACCCGCTCCCATCCCTCCTGAAGTCGCAGTAGATGAGGAGTGTGAGTCAATGGAATCCACGAACTCGAACAATGGTGACCTGGCGCCTCTCCAACCCGAGAACCTGGATCCCCAACCCTGTTACCCCGTCATGTACCCAGCCTACTTCTCCCCATTCTGTCCCTTCCCACTTCCGGCATTGTGGATGGGTTACAGCGCAGAAGCACCGAGCAAAGAGAAGCACGAGGTGCTGAAGCCCACGGCAGTACACACGAAAAGCCCGATCAACGTCGACGAATTAGTGGGCATGTCAAAGCTCAGTTTAGGGGAGGCGATGGGAGAGACAGGCACGTCTTCTCTGTCGCTGAAGCTGGCGGAAGGCTCCCGTAGGCAGTCAGCTTTCCATGCCAATCCCATGATTGGGACTTCCAGCTTGAGCTCGAGCAGCAGCAACGCCGAGGCAGTCCAACGATGCTGAGTCGACTCCTCCTAGGGATGATGAAAAAACCATTTCTTTTGTTTTGGGTTTCTCCGTCTAGTGAAGATGATGTTGATAACGATGAATAATGATGTGCAGCAGCAGCAGCAGCAAGGAGGTCTGTAGAATCACAATCTATTTAGGATAAAAATTCATCTGGGTTTTTTTGATCTGTTCTCCCTTTGTTAGCTCCTCCCTTGGTTGATTCCTTTCATCGTCACATCCTGTGGAAACCTCAGGCATTGATTTTTGATGTCGCGGCATGCTTGGGTTTTTTTCTTGTTCTGTCACAAGGAATGTTTCTTCGGTTCTTTGATTATATATTTCCGTGATAATATATAGATAAAAACATGTCCGAACGTTAAAACTATTCCGTATTATTTTTGTGTCTCCCGTATCATTACTTTTATATAAAATCCACATGACTTGAAAGGAAGTCATGAAGTTCACATCACACCGTTAGTACGTATGAGTTCACTACTATTACAACATCGGTGTTGAGAAAGGGTCGTTCCAATGAATCCATCTGACCGAAAGTTGTTGTTCCCGGCTGCTGACTATATAAAACTCTCGCCTGTTAAGTTAAAAATTGCTTGCTTCTTTACGTCGTATCCAAGTGGAATTGTTATATAACATTACAAAACAACTATGGCCGCCAGAAATTAAACCGGAAGGTCACACATAGTCCGAACACATGAGCTATTACACGAAGACAACCTAAGTGCCTGGTGATTGTTTGCCTCAGTCCTAAACAGTGATAGAACACACAAGTATGTAGATCCTAAAAGTAATTGTGGGTAAACCGTCGATGACTTTCAATTAACCCAAAGAGTCCTTTAGTTCTAGTAGAATACATGAGCTTTCAATCATTATTTTTCAACTAAGTTGACTATATAACCCTCAGTCATGGTAACTCTTCATGGGTTTTTATGCCCGTGACCCCATAATCAATTTAATGCGTTAAAAACATTGGCCTAAGGGGTAAGTAATGATCGATGTCCCTAATTTATGTGGCAAACAAAAAGTGTTCGCCCTCCCATTTTCTCTCCAATCCCACCGAATAGAAGAAAGGGAGGTGGGTCCATAATAGGACAATAACATATGTTGCAAGGGCACACGACACGTTGCCTAATGCTAACATAAATAATTCGATATTCAGTAAAAAAAATTCAAAAAGACAACTACCAAAGTAATGATGATGATTCCCCCTCGAGAGTTTAACAATCACCTCCTCCCAGTGTTCACAATTACTTTGAAAATATTTATGCATGGATGATTTCGGTACGAGGGTGTTGACACATGATTTGCATGGAAAAGCTGCATCATGACTCATTCAAGTTTAGGGACAAAGATTGCTAGGGCTAGAGGATAACAACAACACCAACAAGTAGCAGCAGCGTCGTGGTAAGAAAGATAACCTCACGACTGACTCCACGTTGACGTCATCTCCATATCTGTCCTCTCTCTCGTTCGAGAAGAATGGGACGAATGCCAGGACATAACAATAATTGAGCGTAGCAAGTTCTGAACCAGCGAATTGACGTCCCCCCTAAAAAGAAGTGTCGAAGGTTTTGGGCCTCCCCGAGAAGATATCCCTTTCATTCTGAACTTATAATCTATAATCTGATGAAAATCGCACCTAACAACGTTAGCGTTAGTTGCCATTTTGGCATCATTCCAAGTTTTCGTATCGTTTACACGTACAAGAAGAAGAAGAAGAAGAGTCACGAGTCGTCGTCACACGTTAGAATGAATTAAAAGCTCACATCCTTGGACGTAAAAGGTTGCAGAAAGGTTCCTAAATTTATTAATTATATATGGTCACTTTTATTTTATTTTTTACAAGATAGGAGGTGCAAACAAGGTCATAGCTTAGTTGATTTCCTTACACCCGTGCCCTTACCTTATTAAACGTCCTCCTTGAGTTACAAATACGTCTCCAGCATCTCTTAGTTGTCCCCTCCCGACCTCATCATATTTCCTTTTTTTTTTATATATATATTTTCATTCCACAACTAATTGTTCCATGGGATTCTGTTCGCGCACGAAATGGATCACGTTGGAAATATTTGGCAATGGACTCACAGTAGTTATATTGTGGTCGCCAGTAAGAAGATGCACAATTTTATTGAAATCAAACGCAAGTCTTACAATCTTAATGAATAAAGGAAACAGGGCTTACAGCCATTAAAAAATGGAAACAGAGCGCAAGTATTGATGACGATGTGGAAATCCGTGACGGTGGAGAACTTGTGACGAAGGCCTTGGAAGCTCGCTCCGTCGGTGGTGGTCGCTGGCGGGAGGCTGTGACGAAGGCCCTACGAGCTCACTCCGTCGGTGGTGTCGCTGGCGGGGGTTGACGGCAAAGGCCCTACGAGCTCACTCTGCTGGCGGAGGGAGGTTGACCTACAAACCGGGTCGAGGTATCTAATTTCCTAAAGTTGACGAACAAATTTCAGTGTTTTGGCTGTGTGTGGTCGTAATCTGTCTTGAAAAATTCCTCTGCTATTTATAGAGGACTTGTACGTGATTAACGCGTAACAGATAGATCGTTTTGCAGATCGTGTTATAGATCGTGATCCCTAATGTCGTGGGAGTGTCTCAACAACCCCCTTGATATATGGGATCACGTTCCTGGATATTTAAGATCAGTTACGATCTTTAACAAACGTGATTGAAAATGAATAAATTTATTTCAACCTCGTCGACTTGACTGATCTGTACGGACTATGATCGACTTGGTCGACTTATCCAGGATTCCGTCGTCTTGACCCTACTAGTAGACCTAGCTACTGTTGAGTCATCTTGATTGACTTTAATCACCATGCTCCTTCGTTGTGAGTCGACCTAGTCGACCCCGTTCGTAAGTCGACTTAGTCGACTTCATCATAAATCGACCTAGTCGACTTCGTCGTGAGTCGGCCTAGACGACTATATCTTGGGCCGACTCGGAGTGTAACTTGAGAGATTACTGGGTTTCTATTCTAAACCCAGGCCCAAAATTAATTGCCATGTCAACAGATTCCTCCAGGGTGATTTCCTTATTCAATCCTTTAAGATCATTCCCATGGTATCCGGTTCCACGTTACTTGTGCCCACGCTCTTACCACCCTCCTTTAAGCACTGTCATCCTCCTTGGCGATTAGTTTTCCTTAGTTAAGTCAGCCATGTTTTCTCCATGACCGTCCCGCCTACCTTAATTCCCTCCTCCTCCATGTGCATCTAAGTTACTAGCGCCATTCTTGTCTAATTAATTTCATTCTTCCGGTCTTACGATAGGTGTAAGTAATTCCCCCTAGCCTTTGAGATTGTCTTTGTCGTCCTACTAATACTTTTCTTCGTACTTTACTCGTGCTGTCCTCATTTTTAAGGGCGCTTCAATCTCTTCACGGTTGATAGTTTGAGTAGCTTCTCTTTCTCCACACTTTGGTCTGTGGGCAGCCACTGTCCCCTCGGAGACTACTCCCTTCGCTCCTAATTCAATCCCTGCCGACCCTTCCAGTTTGGATCCTCGTACCCAATTATTCTCCCCCCATACCTCCTTCGTCTCTTGTGTTCACTTCCGATTTCTCTCATAGAGTCATTCATGATCTCATACTTACACCTTAGAATTTCCTAAAAAAAGACAGGTCCCTACGAGTGCTGCTGTGCATGCTTGCTTTAAAAGGAAGGAATTCGAAAGGAGAGGGGAAACAACGCGTGCATGGTCGAGGTTTTGTCCCGTTTCAGAAATGATCAGCACCGGAATGAAGAAATCTATCATTGCATTTCCCCCCCGTCGTTGAGCACGTGACGCCAAGTGGTCGCCCTCTTCGACAATGATGATGAGGATGCATTTTTAGGTCTTAGTTTTACCACCACGTCCAACCCCTCGCCCTACATTTTGACGTGTCATTTTCTGTCTCCTTGAGTTAGGTCAGAGTTTTAGATGGAAAGGAACATGTAAGTAATCGTAACGGATGCGATGGTGCCCTCGTCCCTAATGACGTTGTAATATTATCACTCAAATGGAGATAGTAACATTCGAGGTAATGAGGGGAAGAAGTCTGAAAACGTGACATAGGTATAGCCACAAATTTGCAAGAGATGCCAAGAATCATATCGCATTTGTGTTAATAATGAGTAATAGTAAGGTGACAAATGATGAAAAGAGAGGGGGATCCCACATCAACTAATGGTCCCCATCTCTCTTTTAATTAACCAACTCCTAGACTCCACCTTTGTACCCACTACATGTCCTGACTTTGGTGGTATAAGACCGACAAGTAGCACCACCATCACCACCACCACCACAAGAAGAAGAAGAAGAAGGAAAGAAGCAAATTAGTTGTTTTATGCGATGGAAGCGCGAGTCGGGAGCAACAGTGAGTGCGATGCTCGAACGAGCGTATCGTCTGTTGGTTTTAGGGCGCAGCGGAAAGAAATATTTAGAACTTTTATGCCCAAGATAATCAAATCATGGTACGCATATAATAATAAAATTCTTACCCGGAAACCGTACCTTGTAATTTCCGACGAAACAAAACTGTAATCCGGAACAATCGATTGAGAGCCCCACGTGTGACTCCTCTAGTGGTATCCACGCGCACGCGATCACGAACACTCGACGATCCGGTAGGTGCTAGCCTCTTGGATCCGTCTGAGAACTCTTCGAAAGCAAAAAGAATTTCTCTCCTTTTCACAAATCTTACTCTCTGATTTCTAAAGCTACAGAGATTTGTTTCCAAACTCACAAAAAACTCTGACGATTGACCCTCAGAGAAAAACATAATACTTTGTTTCCTTTATGTCATCCCACTAAATTTCTTGCCATAAAAAATTTACATTTCCTCTAATCAATCGTCTTAGTGTAACGGAAGAAAAATTTAATGGACAAAATTAATGGGAAAAGATTCGTTACGTAAAATAATAATAATAGTTTTAATAATAATATTAAGACTATTTAATGCAAGTGACGTGGACATGTGGAAATTAAAAAAAACTTCCAACGACACATGCATTAAAATGATCTAATTAAATAAACTATATATTGGATATAACATTTAAATAAATAAATAAAATTTTAAATATATATATCCTTTATAAATTGACCCGAATAAATTCATATTCGATCTTGGTCAATTTATTTGCTTCCGATATTTCAGAATAAATTAATAATCCAATTAATTCTAATTTTGAAATAAAATAATTAATTTTAGTATCCACAAAAATAATCAAAATACAATGTTCGTGTCGACGTGCTATGCGTGCGACCCTCTAGGTACTAAAGACGAAGGCAGTGTATATCCATACACAAACTAAGGTAACCGTCTAACAACAGTTTTTAGTCACGCAACGTGTTAGGATAATGATCATAAATCATAAACCACTGTGAGCCGATTACCGTGTAATTCAATCTCTTCATCTAACCGACATATTCGGTGCAAAATACATCATCACCTGATTAATTGTTTTACTTGATTACTAAGATATAATAGACTCTCTTGAATGTAAAACATTCCTCCCATGGCCATGGATTTTAGAGTCACTAATATCTCTATCAAGTTGCTTAGATGTCAACTCTCTAATCCAAGAGAGCGATGAATCCTATATTGACTCAACATTATTCTCTCTACGCTTTGTCACACACCCAACAATCGTATTACTCACGATCCGGTTAAAGACTGCTTTTAACGACGTCAAAGTGCGCCAACTCCACGCATAGAATAAATGAAGGTCTCAAGTCAAAAGATCAGTTACACTCGTCCATAAAGAGGATTGACCAATGATGTTCTATATGTGTTATCCTCTTAAACGGGTCGTGTCCAGTAACCCTAATCTTAGGGTACCCCTAAGTATAACATGAATAACTATCCCTTGGTCTATCTCGACCATAGCTATACTTAGCGATGATCTAGATGTCCATGTCCCCTCTAAACATCTGTCCGATCACGGACTATTTCAGATCAATATACCCAGTAATCTGTGGGACTGTATCATTAATAATTTTACGTGCAGAAAAGTGAAATAATTAATGACAAATACTCGCCTTTATTAATTATTTATCCACAAATACATTAAAGTGTCTTGGCACATACGTGCACACACTAACATCGTCTGCTTCCAAGGCCAGGGAGAGGAAGGTTCGACCTGATGATGGCGGCAAGAATTACAGGGGAGTGAGGCGGCGCCAGTGGGGGAGGTGGGTGTCAGAGATCCGCGAACCCAGGAAGAAGTCAAGGATATGGCTCGGGACCTACAAGACAGCCGAGATGGCTGCCAGAGCCCATGACGCGGCTGCCCTAGCCATCAAGGGGAGGTCGGCTCACCTTAACTTCCCTGAACTGACGGACCTCCTTCCCCAGCCGTCGAGCAATTCCCCGAAGGACGTGCAGACAGCGGCTGCCCTGGCAGCATCCATCGAGCACCCGACGAAGGACGACGTGGCCCCTGAGCCAAGCTCTGGGGAGGCGCACGGGTCGTCGAATCCCACTGGGGACGAGGACGACACATTCCTTAACCTGCCGGATATCCTGTTAGACGCATCGTGCTGCCCGTCTTTGGCTTGGCAGATTTCGCTGGAGGTAGGGGGAGAGACAGGGTTCAGAGATAGTGAAGACGAACGCATCTCGTGGCCATTGTTGGCATCCTAGGCTAGGAAAGAATCATATCTTAAGACCAAGGTTGTCGAGGCGCTAAGGCGCCACCAAGGCGAGAAGGGCTTCCATCGCCCGAGGCGCTAGGCGAGGCGCTTACCTAGGCGCTAATAAATAAAATAATATATTATAATTGAAATGTCAAATAGAAATATATTTTATAAACCAAAATATCATCTCAAGATATCATCTTAAGATCTCCATCCACATTAGTTCTGAATAAAAAGAAAGAAATAATGGTTCACATCATTCGAGTTATCCGCATCTAAACATCAAATTAGAAACCAAAATGATCACCATCAATCACAACATTCATCATCCCAATCAACTTCAGTTTCAAGCAAGTTATCACTCGGAGAAGAAGGAGGAGTAGGAAGAAGGAGGAGGAGAAGAAAGAGGAGGAGAAGAAAAAAAACCTGCTTAAGATGGAGGAGGCCGACGGAGGAAGATGGGGAAGGCGAACAGGGCGTGGAGACGTCAAGAGGAAGGCGGCCAAGGAGGTAGGGCAAACGGCAAGGAGAGATCGTTGGAAGGAAGGCAGACAATGAGGGCTTCAATTGGGCTGGACTTCAATCGGAACTAGTGCCTAGCCCTAGCCCTAAAAATGTGAGGTGGACGCGCCTCGCCCGAGCGCCTAGGCGAGCGAGCCGCGGCACCTTGACAACACTGCTTAAGACAAATAAACAAATGAACTTCCTCAATGTTGAGAAAGATGCAGATAATAGTAACAAAGGAGAAAAAATCTTTCCTTCCAATGAGAATCAAATTGGGTCAGGGGTTGGGAGTGCATTCCATGTTATCCTTTGTTTTTGGGCCATTGTTTTCAATATGTGCTTTGTAACTAGGAATCGAATTTGACGTGTTGGTAAAGTTGTGCTTTGGGTTTTGTTTAATCTGACAGCAACACCAGAACAATCTCAAATCCCAGTAACAACTCATTTTGATATAAATTTCCAAAGGGCAAAACCTAATCCCAGCACGCCAATGAAAAGCTATCTAAATTACGTTATCATTGTCGCCAAAGTGCAGGCACGATTTATCCTCGAGGTTGAGTGGCCGTTTTCTTCCGTAGTAAGTTTTGGTTTCCATAATGAAGACAAAAAGGGGAAGTTGAGAGGGGGGCCTAATTATAGGCCCATCAATGAAGCCCAATTATACGACGACGAATCCTTGAGGCCCGTAGTCGTCCGGTTGCTAGCTATTGACTGTTTTCTTGTTTTGCGATGAGGGAGATAAGTTAATATGATCACATACGGAGCCCGTGTTATGTCCCGTAGCCACGTGTCATTCTCGGCGCCTCGACAAATGCGAAGGAAACCCCCCCCCCCGCGCCGTGGTCCAATTTATTCTCTTCTCCCTCTCCCCCCACCCTCCTCATTTCAAATTGTCTCTCTCTCACTCTCTTTCTCTCTCTAAAACCCTACCGCCACCGCCACGATGTACAACCGCCTCGGCCACATCTCTCTTCAAACCGCCGAAGAGTACGAACGCCTCGTCTCCGCCATCCACTGCTCCTCCTCCCCCGAGCAAATCGCCTCCGCTTGCTCCCTCATCTCCTCACTCCTCCGCCCCAACTCCTCCTCCCCCGATCACTCCTCCCGCCTCTTCTTCTCCCTCGCCTTCCCTACCCTCATCCAGCGTCTCTTCTCCTTCCACGTTCCCTCCCCTCCCCCTCCCAACCCTCCGCAATCTTCTGCGAAATCGAATGGCTGGATAGACTCTGTGATCGAGTTGAACGATTCTAAGCTCGCTTCCCTTATCTTCCGGCTGTTGTCCCCAGACGGTGTCGTCGTTAATTCCATCTCCGTCGTCGATCGACTGTTCCTTGTCGAGTACGTGTTTCCTGTCGAGCGGCTGCCGGAGTGGACTCGGCTCCTCCTCTCTGGTGAGTGCGACCCCGAGGTAGTGCAGGCATTGTTCCCTCTCTTCGGAGGTAACAGACTGAAGGAAAGTCATCGTTATGACTACGATTTTGGTTATTCAGTAAGGGGAATCGGGAGTTGTAAATACCAGGTTCACGTCAATGTCTTCGACTACTACATGTTTTGGTTCGCATATTACCCCATCTGCAAGTCGAATCGTGATAACTCTGAAGGGGTGATTACGGCGAGGAAGAGCTGGAAGTTTAGGTTGGAAGATTGGACGAGCTCGATCCCTAGTTTTACCATGATTAGCAGTTCTGCGGGCAGTGTTAGAGGGAGGGAGCAGAAGTTGGAGTGTGATTTATACATGCGGCTTCTGTATGCTTATTTACGGAGTTACGTTCCGGTTTATGACGTCGATTTGGAAGTCTTCCAGCCTTACAGGAGTTCTTTGTTGCACTACAACAAGGAGCATGATGAGTCCGCCATGAAGCGGGCCGAGTTTCTGGTGAATTTGTTTGTGAATTACTGGTTGGTTGATAATGACTTCTCGCCCATGTCAAGAAGTGTTACTAGCTCTTTGGGAGTAAGGAAATTCATAACTGCTTCGAAGGACACCCCACCAGCAGCAGGTTTGGGTGAGGTGGTGAAGTTGTTGGTGAAGTACTTGAATTTGAGTGTCTGGAATTGTCTAGAAGCAAATGAGAGCATGGATTCAGTGAAAATTTTTAGGAGTGTCCGTGTGTCCGTGTCATGGAATGCGTATATACAAAGGCCTTTGTATAGATACTTGTTGCGGACTTTGTTGTTTTGTCCTGTTGGGGTGTCACTGAGGAATGTGTCAGAAGTTGTTGCTGTTTGGGCTTGCTATTTGGAGCCTTGGTCTGTTGGTCCAGAGGATTTTTTCGAGCTTGATGCTGTTATTGATGGAGAGAAGAGGCGAAGGGAGGGAGTGAAACAGAAAAAGGGCGGGTATTCTTCTGGGTGGCAAGAGTATGTTTTGTCCAATTACCTCTATTACAGCTCATTGGTAATGCACTTCATCGCATTTGCACATAAGTTTCTGCATGTGGATGCAGAGCTGATTGTCCAAATGGTTTTGAAGGTATAGGTTCTTTCATTCTAAATTTTTCTTTTTGGTAACTTCCGTATCCTATTCTACATATGCTGAGATGATGTTCCATTTTTCCTCTGAGAAATATGTAGAGTAAGGGAGTGGATTCATCCTTACTACGTAGCTGACAAAGCATAAAATATGTTGAGGGTGGTCATTGATGCCATTTCTTAATGCAGGTTTTGTTCATATTGACATCTTCCACAGAGCTGCTTGATCTTATCAAGAAAGTTGATGCTTTATATCATCAAAAAGAATTAGGATTTGAGAAATCCAACCTCCCTGCCTTGAATAGATATGTTCCTACTATTCGTGAACAACTGCAGGTAAGGGATCACCTCAGAATTTGTGGGACTGACTTCTTTCACTAATTGAAGTTTGAAAATTGACCTCTTTTTAGCTGTGTAGTAGACGATTTCTTAGCTTAAGATTGATTGACTAGTTAAAAGATATATATATCTTCTAGGGAATGGGTTGCCATCTTTGGAAATACACAAATGCATGTTTACGTTTTTCAGTGAATGCTCGAATTGAGCGAGTTGATTGTAATGGTAAGAGGAAATCCTAGTTGGCCCCGTGTTGTCTAATTTTGGCAGACTTCGCTTCTTAAATCGGAGTTGCAACTGCTCAAGGATTATGCCATGTGTGGGTGCTTGTGAAATTTGTTCATACCTTATCTTTCTTCTTCCTACAGCCGATACTTTAGAGAAAAAAACAGGAATTCTGTTTTCCTTAAGTGATTACATGCTGTGGATGTTGTAGAGGCACTAGTATCTGTTTGTTCATATACCTGAATGTTATCGTCGTATAGCTATTTCCTGGAAATCATTTTTCAGTGGAATTATTTGTGCAGTCTTGTGATTCTGTATTCCTTATTTTCAATTTGTGTTATTTAAATAATTATTTGCCTGTTTCTTGTCCGTTTGCCATGATCATGTTAGGACTGGGAGGATGGGTTGAGCGAGATCGATTCAGATGGGTCTTTTTTGCGCGAAAAATGGGACAAAGGATTGCGTCTCTTCAGTGATGGCTATGATGGTGGACCTCATCTCTTTCAGGTCTGGTGAGCAGAGTTTTTTTTTTCACATTTAGCTTACTCTATTCACAAACTGTCCCAGTCTCTTATGGAATGATCTGTCTGTGCAGTTGTTTGTGGTTCGTGCTGAAGCTGAGTTGGGGGCCGTTCCTGTGAATTCTCTGGCTAATATCATGGATATGCTAAGGGATAAAGTCAGCCGATTATTCGGTGGAAAAATTTTGAAATACCCATCCGCTGTAGCGGAAGTGGATGAGCCCTGCCAGCTGAGGGATGGAATATTTAAACCCAGAAGAGTCGGCCACAATGCTTTTCATGGTGTAAAATTCAAGGGAGATTGGATGAGGCGTCCTGTCTCGGAAGATGAAGTAGCTTGGCTTGTGAAATTACTCGTCCAGTTGTCGAGTTGGTTGAACAAAGCGGTCGGGCTACACAATGCCGAGGCCAGGAAGGAGGGCGATTCTCCATGGCCATATATCATTGTGTCTGGGAACATATCGGAAGTCTCTGGGCCATTGAACATGATGAAGGTAGTGGGGTGTGCCGTTGTCTCGTGGCTTCTGACCGTTGCTGCTGCTGTGGCAAAATTGATGAGAGAGCGGGGCATAAGGGTGAACCTCAGGATACTGGCCTCGAAAAGGATCGTGTCTATTTTTCTTTGCTTGTTCGTTTACTTCATCATGAGAAGTGTGTTTTGCTCGTTCTGGAGCTGAGCCCCGTTGTATAGTGTACAGGGAGGGATGCCAGAAGCAGGAAGAATGGAGTAAGAAGGATGCGGATATGGAAGTCTCACCGTTTCTTTAATTGGGGTTGGGGGGGGGGGGGCCGTTGGTGTAAACCGAGCTGTACATAGATGAGAAAGTGGGGCGGGACAGGGAAAAGGTGTGAATGTGGTTCTTCTCTGGTAAGGGACTACTTCCTACTTCCTACTTACTATGTTCTGCCGCTGGTATTGTTTTGACGTCTACTTTCGATGATCGTGAACAGGGGTGAGCAAAAATTTCGGTATACCGATTTTAATTTTGAATTTGTTAAATTTCGAGAATTCAGGATCGGCATTTCGGTATTTGGGATCGGCCGTTTTTTTTAAAACGCTATTTGATATTGTGATCGGTATTAGAAAAATAAAATTCGGTATTTATCGAATATCGAATTTTTAAGTTGCTAATATAATTTGGGCTCCTATTTAATAAAGAATTAATAGGTCAAATTCATTAATTTCAACAGTTACCTGTTATTCGTCTGTTCAAATTGTGCAACTTAATGGTTCGTAAATGTTTGAAGGTAATAAAAATTTTTTAATTTGGTAAATATCGAATTATTAAAATAAAATTCGATAATTTACTGAAATATCAAATTATAAATTCGAAATCAGGATCGAGATCTAAAATTTTGAAGTCTTTAAAATTCGATATGTATTTCAAAATACCGAAATACTGAATGTTAACCCCTTTCGTGAATACATATGAAAACTAATATATTATGACTTTTGTGGTCATTGACAAAAGAATAATGAAATAAATTAAACTAATTTGGGCCTAATGGGCCAGGTCCATTTCTATTGATGGCCTCTTCCACTTCCCACCCTTCCCCCGCTCCTCCTAATCGGATTGCCTGCTTCACTCATCATGGATGTCTTTCCCCGACCATGACCATGCGGGGAGTTCGTTTTTCGCAGTCCGGGTTGTGGGCGGGCACGGGATGGGATATATTTGTGTTTTCTCTGAAGTACTCATTTCGGCTAGGAAACACGGGCGAGAATTCCATGTCCGGTCCTGAGGTGAAGTTTTTAAGTTGTTGCCCGCAGACGATCATTTCCAAACTCTGCTTCGGATGACCGGAGAGTCCAGCCAGTTGAGGACTTGGTTATATATTTACTTAATTCTAGTTCAGGGGGTGGTGTGTGTGGACTATTGACAAGAAGCGGAGTAATTTTTTGGCGTAGGAATTGCGATTGCACAACGTCAATAATAATGGAAATCATTGCACCGAGATTTCGGGCATGATTGTCTCCATTTGGACAAAATCACTCCGTTTGCTTTCTCGTTTGCTGTCGAATTATCTCCTCCTAGACTAACTTTTTCCATCCATTAAAATTATCAAAGTTGCTACATTTCTTTGAGGAAAGTAGATTTTGACCGTGTTTATCAGGCAGAGATCATTACGTAATAAAGCATCGTATTTCATACGTCGAAGTAACATTTTGTTTCCGAATGCAAGAAATAGAGTTAGCATAATCACGCCCACCACCACCACCATGCCGTCCATCATTGAGCACTAATATCCAAATGAAAAGGGAAAAAAAAAGTGGCTAAACGTGTCAGGTGGATTTACATCGAGCCTCCAAAACTGTCAGAACTTCCACCCCCGTCAAAAACTCTTAACATTATTTGCCTCCGACATGTACAAGAGAACAAAAAACGAAAACATCCTCAACCAAAAGACACGGAACTAGAAAAGAAAACGATGCTCATCAAACCAGTTCAAGGTCGCCCTTACAGAAAATAACTCCGAAAATTACCCGGTATCCCCCCCTATGATTTTGCCCGAATGTATCTTGTGTGTCTCCGACGTTGGGAGTCGGCTACGAAGGCCGGTGTTTGTTCATCTATCACAAGTCAATGAAGAAAGAGACGCGATCGTCTCCTTGAACACGTTGGTTAGACTCACTGAAAGACTAAAAACTAGACCAACCAAAACATCATCGCATCCGGACCCATCCATCTTAGAAAATCAACAATAGGGATCATAACGGGGACGTGACTTGATAATTTAACTAATCTAATCTAAGCATAAAACCCTGGAGGTATTTGGTTTCGGAATGAGAATCATAATGGAAACCAAACACACCATATAAGTCTATTATACATAAATAATTTGAACTCTTATCCCCTTTCTCTTATTAATAACATTTTTATTTTTCTTTTTTGGGGGGGTGTCCAAAAGTGAAGCAATTATTGGCGACGAACGAGTCCGAAATTCCTCCTCAACCGTGGTTCATTGCTCAGGGCGGCTGAGTTTGGCGCAGCCCCAAACATTGGGGTTGCCTTCTCTTTTTTTCCTTCAAATTTTATTGGGAAATTGAGTTTTTAGGAAATCATTGACACACGTTTTCCGCATTGATTCCCCAAAAACAGTAAAATTATAGATGTAATAATGCCAGTGATTTCATTAACTAGCGCAGATAAAGCTTACGCCGTAATTGGACAACTTAAACAGCCGAGACTTAGCTGTGATCGAACTCCCAAAGATAAGGGATTAAATCTCGATACTTGAAGATTCTAACAATGATATCTACAAGTGTGCTCATGTACGTGTGGGAGGATAAGACGGTAAATCGCGATCAAACCAAAGAATGGCCGCTGCAACGGCCATGCTAGTTGCTGTCGGTGACTGCCAACTGAGGTAAATATCATCGGAAAGAGATCAGCATGTACGGGCACTTCTTATCGGGCCTACTGTACTGCTCCCTAGGACGAAAATGGCAGAACATCCTTGGCTGTGTGAGAAAATGAAGCATCGAAGAATGAATGGAATAAACAAATCGTAAATTTTTTTTTAATCAACGTGTGCTAGACACAACCGTTGTTCAAATGTACGAAGACCCAGGCGAAAAACATCAGTTAGGGAACGTGTGCCATCAGAGTCCATCTCAGACAAAGACAATTCATGTATTCAAAGTCCTTGCGAGGACACCCAAGTGGCGTAAGGTGGGTGGTGGGTGTTTGGAACATTGTCATGATCCCGGGTTCGAACCCCATCACGCACACTCCACTTGAAAAATTAAGGTTGGTCTCCTGGGTGATGGCTAATAAAGCCCAGGAGCCGCCCACCTGCTGGGCCTTTGGGCCTCAACTGAAATTGGATCGACAGGGGAGCAGGCTTCAAGTCGGGCTCAGAGGGGATGTAGAGGGGCCGGGCCTGAGGTTCGCAGGCTTGTAAAAGAGCCTCCGAACCTCGTGAGAGGGCTCGTAAAAAATAAGTCCACCACGAACCCCGCTGATATAAAAAAAAAAAATTCATGTATTCATATCGTGCAGACGTCACGAAATCCGGCTTCTTCCATATTCTATAGGGCTGGCTCGATACTCGTCCGGATGTCTTTTGTGTGATGAAGAGACGACGTTGTCTGGGAACGATAATGTTTTATTTCCACGAAATAGTAACAAAAACACCGGACACACACAAAAGTAAGTATGAACTGCAAAATTGTGTCCAAAGTTTCTTAGGTTAGTATTGACTTTTGCTACTTCGGGCGAAATGTTGATCAGAAACTTGGACGGAAATCAGCAAAGAGATTGATAAAAAAAAATATCTTGACAAAATTCAAATCAATATCTCCCAACGACGTCGTGAGGCGACCTTCTATGTAATCATTGAGGACACGGCATAAGTCGTGGTTCGCAGGGATCGCCAACCTTTCCTTGGTGTATAATATAATAATGATACACACGTTTATGCTAGGAAATGTACGCTCCAAGAGTTCGATAACTTTGTACAGATTATAATCCTAGTGATTCGACATGGGATAGCAATAAGATATGTCGGTGATTAGCTAAGATAAGACAGGCACACTTGTGTGAACACTTGGTCTATATTTAAAAACCCAACGATCCCGAAAACAAAAAGGATTATTTCAAAGAAATCATTGACCTTATACCAAAATCATTTACTGTAATGAACTTAATAGAGGGGTTAGTTAGTCATAATATAGTAAAGAAAACCCCAGAACATTAGTATATCAGCACAGCACATAACGATTTGTTTAGATTATCATCCTTCCTGGTTGACCGGCAGCTGATCGGAAAAAAAAGAAGAGAAATAATATTCAAAATTTTGCACTTATAGTATTGGTGTGATCTCAATTCTCAAATAAAAGCATCTCTAGATTTCTGATCTAACCCAACCCAAAAACGTAAAGTAAAGAATGAAAGAGAGAGAGAGAGATGGGATTTATTCAGATCACCTAGGAAATCGTACTTTGGTGATTAATTATGAATCAGCGACAGAAAAAGTTGTGGGGTTTTTTTCCCCCTTTTTAATAAAAAAAGAAAGCAAAAATACTTTCTGGGTGAGATGTACGAACAAATCTGGAGCACACATTTTTTTTGGTAGTAAGTGGAATAATTGAATTGCTACGGATGAGGATGCCCCACAAGTTTTCCTTTTCCTTTTCTTTTACGTACTTTTCTTTTTCTTTCTTACCATCTCTTTTCATTAGGGTTAAACAACACGTCGGGGTTTACTACCTTTACAAGTGCTGAATAACTCCTCTCGATTCGATTGGCCACGCAGCATTTCCCGAAATTCCCCTTTTGTTTTGAGTTTTGTTATATTACGACGTTGGTTTCTATACTATTTCGTCAAATAAACTTTTAAGTTTGAAAATTCCTCAACTAACCTAGCAAAATCGGTCGTACAAATACTGACTTCGACTATGAAAGAAGTCGATCTTTATAAGGCTGATTTTCTCAAAGTAAAACTGAAGTCGGCCTTACAAAGACCGACTTCATGTAATTCGTCCCACCCGCATGAAGTTGGCCTTTGTAAAGCCGAATTCGAAACACTTAAAGAAAAAAACAACATTTCACTAAAGTCGGTCTTTGTAAGGCCGACTTCCTTCAGGGGCATAGAAGTCGTCCTTACGAAGGCCGACTCATTCCAAATTAAAAAAAAAAAATTCTTCCCCTAAAAAAATTCCTTCCAAAAAAATTTCGACCTTGTGTGTCTTGTCTTCTTCTTCTTCATTTTCTTCTTCTCCCCCCACAATCTCCATCTCACCGCCATTATTTCCTCCCGTTCTCACTTATACAACACTCCGGCGTCCTTTCCTTTCAGCGTGATTTTGCCTCGTCAGCGTCCTTTCCTTTCCTTTTGGCCAAATTAGCAAATATATCCTGTACTATACCCCATTTTTTCGATCTATCCCGTCGTTTAAAATGTATCGTACAGTAACCCCAACTTAAGACGTTACTTCGATGTTATCCTCCGTTAGGTCCCATCTTGACGGAGTCCAACGTGTCGCACACGTGGCTCTGACGTCGTTAAAATATAACGGCCAAATTAGCAAATATATCATGTATATACCCCATTTTTCGATCTATCCCTTCGTTTGAAACGTATCGTACAGTAACCCCAACTTAAGACGTTACTTCAAAGTTATCCTCCGACGTTAAGTCGGTTCTTGTTGGCGGGCTCACGCTCCCTGTTGCTAAGGCCTGCGAGGCATTCATGGAATTGGTTGACGCCAGTGGTTACCCTATGGCAATAATGCCTTCTGCCAAAGGTCTCGTCTGTGAACAACACCCTCAATTCATTGGGACCTACTGGGGAGAAGTTCGCACTACTTTCTCCTCAAGAAGGAAAAGGTGATTATTATCCATCCAGACAGGGTGGTCGTGGCTAACGGCCCTACTTTCGGATGTGTCCTTATGAAGGATTTTCTCAGCTCCCTTGCTAAGAAGATCAATTTCAATGGTACTGCCCATGAAAACTATCGCCACATATACATTCCCGATGGCGAAATTGACAGTCGGGGTTTATTTCATTCTTTCCTTAAAAGGTTTAGGGGTTCGAGCTAATTTTGGACTTTGTGAATCTTTTATATTTTTAGCTTAATTAGCAATTATATCCTATACTTTTTCCATTTTTTCCGATCTATCCTATCGTTCGGCTAACGGTGATTTTTAACGCCATCAGAGCCACGTGTGCGACACGTCGGACTCCGTCAAGATGGGACCTAACGGAGGATAACGTCGAAGTAACATCTTAAGTTGGGGTTACTGTACGATACGTTTTAAACGACATGATAGATCGGAAAAATGGGGTATAGTACAGAATATAATTGCTAATTACGCCTTTTCTTTTTAATCATAGTCATCCACTGATTATGATTGAAAGTTTTTTTTTAAATCAGGAGGGAGTCGGCCTTTGTAAGGCCAACTTCCTTGTTGGATTATGGACGTCGGCCTTACAAAGGCCGACTTCATGCGAGAGGGACTGATGGCATAAAGTCTGCCTTTGTAAGGCCGACTTCACTTCGTCTATGGCGAAATTGGCCTTACAAAGGCCGACATCCTTCATGATCGAAGAAGACCGACTTCGTCAGATTAGTTGAGGAATTTCCAAACTTAGAAGGTTATTTAACGAAATAGTATGAGGACCAACGTCATGTTGGAACAAAACTCCTTTTGCTTTTACCTCCTCATGGTTCTACGACCGATATCTGAAGCATACGTATAGGTTTCCTTCCAACTGCAGGGACAGAAGAATCTTCATGCTCTCTGTTGTTCTTTTTACTGCCCATGAATGGCCGGTGGGTAATTATTATTATTGGCATCCTGATTCACGCAGAGATCCATCTTATTGGGACACGAGTCTTTTCCTACCCCACCTCTTTTAGAAAGTCCATATCTGACGCATAGATCTAGAAGTCCGGCCGAACTAAAATACGACTATTACGAATCCCATTCCCCACGGGAGAGTCATCGCCCCCTCGTCATTATTTTAGATTGACATGCACTACACATGTAGTAGGCCTGGTGTATTTATTATTATTATTATGGGGGACAGATGGTCTCGAGATTTTCTTCCTTCAGGTGCATTAAATTATGACTGCGGATTAGGTAAGCCAAAATATTTAAAAAAAAAAAAAATCGAATTCAGACACATGCAAGAAGTGAGAGCCCGAGAGGGGTGGGGGGGGGGGGAGTCCATTATTTATTTATTTATTTATGTATGTATGTATGTATCTATCTATATAGTAGGTTGATTTGGGGAAAGACATAAAGATTTGTATTAGGTCTTGTCAAAATCGAGATGCACATGCAACCGCGCGAGGGGTCATTTCATTAATTTAAGACGTATTCCCACGAGTCAGTGGGGGTGGAATATAATAAATGATTAGTGGGTGGTGGGGGATGTCTGTCCTCTTGTCTATTTTACGTGATGATGGGGTCACTAGAATTTTTATGAAAGCACGACACACACAAAATCACGCTAGTTTTGACAATCTCGGCCGTCCCTAACTATATTTGACCTTTCCCCGTTCAAAACTCTCGTCCCCCTGACAATATTGTTGGTAGTCAATCATCGTCGTCGAGAAGTTTATGCTGTGTTTTTACTAAAGGAGTTTCTCGTACTTGGGTCATTAGTTTCACTAGAAGAGTCGGGCATATTCTAACATGTCCGGCTCATTCGAGGACCGTTTTCGATTGGGAAAACGAGTTATCGGTCCGAAACGGCATCGCTGCGAGCTCGGTTATCCCGGTGACCATCTATGATAGATAAACGACACGGGCCTCACTTACGTATGTATCCATTCAATATACGTTCAGTAAAGCCTGCACTAGACCTAATATCATCAGAGGACGTCGACAAGGAGAAATATGACAGTCTTTTTGGGCTACAAATCACAAACAACACATGGGTGTCTTTCTTTTAACATTGTCATATTTATTTATTTCCTCGTTGTCATCATCGTCTTCTTCTTCTTCTTCTTCTTCGTTTATTTTACTTCCCTTTCTTTCTTTCCTAAGAAACAGAAATAAGAATTGCCGTCAACCGTTAGTTGGCTGTTCTTCTTCATTCTTCAGAAATCTCCTCCTCCTCCCAAATTTGCCCCCCTTTTTTTCTGCCCTTTAGAAGGGTAGATGGGATTTGTCTCCATCCCTTTCCTTTTTAACCTCAGTGCTTGTCTCCCCTTTTCACTTCTTACTCTCAGTTTCATCGATATAATTTAGAAAGAAGAAAGAAAGCCAGAGGAAACAAGCATTACAAATTGCCAACCCCATGATTTAATTTCCCTTGTCCGCCTAAAATTTCCCATTCGAATGCACCCTCTCTTTCCATCACTTGAAACCCGAGAGAGAAGGAGAGAGAGATTCTGACATTCTTTCGGGAGGAACGAGGCTGTGTGAGGGGACAACTTCGGGTTTTCGGGTTCTTGGGGAGTATGGTGTACATGGCGCCGAAGAAAGAGAGTGGCGGAACCGGAAATAAGAGGGTGGTGATGAACCGGGGAGCATGGACAGCCGAGGAAGATAGGAAGCTCTCCAAGTTTATAGAAGTGCACGGCCCCAAGCGGTGGAGGAACATCGCCACCAAAGCAGGTAAACAAAATGAAACACGATAGTGACGATCGACTCATCAGTTGTCAACATCTTTTTTGCTTGTAAATTACTGGAGGTATTGAGAATTCCTCATTGTAAAAAAAAAAAAGGTTTGAATAGATGCGGGAAGAGTTGCCGGCTCCGTTGGTTGAACTACCTGAGACCGAACATCAAAAGAGGCAACATCTCAGACGAGGAGGAGGATTTGATACTTAGACTCCACAAGTTGCTTGGAAACAGGTAACATATAAGAAGAACCGATAGGGACCATTGAAGAGTTTTTTCTCTTTTTCTTCAGACAAACTCCTGGTGACAGGCGGCGCTTGTTGTTGTGTTACAATTTCAGGTGGTCGTTGATTGCAGGGAGGCTTCCAGGGAGGACCGACAATGAGATCAAGAACTACTGGAATTCTCATTTGAGCAAGAGAATAAACGCCAAGGAGAAGACGAGGGAGCCTCCCCCGCAGCCGGTTCAGGATGTGGCTCCGCCACCGAGGGAGGGGTGCCCGGAGGCCGCCCTCCTAGAAGAAGACAGGGGAGCTACAGGGGACGGGAACCCGTGCCCCGAATTCGACATGAACGATTTCTTCGACTTCTCTGCCGAGGGATCGTATGGCCTGGACTGGGTCAACAAGTTCCTAGAGCTGGACGATAATCACTTAAACCATTAGCCCATTGTTTAAGTTTGTTCGGATGGCGACCTACGGATGGCTACAAACTCTTCTTGTGGACCAGTGGAATATATGCTAATCAACTAATTATCACGTGTGCACACCCTTAATTTATTTCATTCGCCTCCTATTTCCTCTCTTGCCTTCGTGTAAGAAAACAACACAGCTCAACAACACGAGACGACATGCGACCCTGATTAGAGTAATGCACGAGTATCCAAACAGTTAAAGCAATACATATAGACATGCTTTTTGTGGGTGGCTTTACAATCTCATCATCGACTGCAAGCGTAATGTGTTCGTCCGGTTCTATCAAACGTATTAAATTTCTACCTCAAAAAGGTTTCGGCCGAACATTATCCATTGGTTAAATTTAAGTTCCGTTCTTACATCCTTTATTTCCTCTATTTCGATTGTTTTACCTCGACATCAGTCAGCATTTCCTATCTTTGACTGGCAAGTCACACTAATCACATGACCAAAACCAGAACCTCGTTTACACAAAGACCAAAACTGGAGGAGACAAAGGAATTCAATGCCAGCTCCCCATCATCATCGTCGATTACAGTGTAATAATGTGAAACTTTTCCCTGGACGAGGACAACGCATGATGTCTGTCTGATACACGGCAGGGCATGACTTCGTCCTTCGGAATACCAGTGAGATTTGGATTTTTCGACCCGGAAACTGAAATGGTAAAAGCACGACAACTAACTTTCAGAGGGCGGCGAAAACCTTTCAAGCCGGTGCTTATGTTGTTGGAACATTCCCCACGTATCACTGAAATATCGACATAGCGATTTCAATGGCGCGACTAATCGGTTCCAACAGATATGATGCGGGTAAAGAAGACATGGCAGGACTATCGTCTGAGGTTTTCTTATCACGATTCATTGTGTAAATCCATCCCCAACGAAGCCAGGCGACTCGTTTCAGGCCTTACGAGAGAAAGAAGGGACGCATAAGTCGATTTCCCATGCCGATGGTACAGCGACATTGTAAATGCACTGATGCTTGTTGCCCTCATCACATGTAATTTAAGGCAAGGGTACTGACTCCATGGTAAGGATCCGCAGCGGAGAAATTTTCGCTTACCAGTCATGATCGATGTTGCTTTCACCTGTCATTCTTCATGCTCGTCAACTGTGTCATACCATCCAATGGGTTCGGCGTCCTGTTTCCTTGCTAGACTCGAGCTGAGAGTCTCCATCCGATCCGTGAGTACGCATGAGGGATTTTTTCCTATCCAGCCCGGTGAAAAAAGAAGTCGGAGCTTTGCAGGTGGACAAGACTACTGTTGGTTCAGCCTGCTGAACCAAATGGAATGCAGGATCATGTGAAACAAGTCGTATCGGACTGGCCTCAGATTCCAGAGGAAGTGCTTCTGAAGCTTTTTCACGTTGGTTTGCATCCGCATGTACTGTCTCATAGGGATTGCTGTGAGAATCTCCTTCAACTTGGGAATGTCCTTCTCGGCCACAATTACAGAGAATGCACTCCAATCCAAGACCTCGTTCAAAGGAGGAACAAAATTATCTGCAATTATAACCGGGACACACTCGTAATAGATGGCCTCGACGATCCTCGGGCTGTTGACCTCATATCCCATCGGGCATATGCAGTATCTACTGGATTTCATGTGCTCTACATAAGACATCTTCCTCGAAACTCTAACGGGTAGAGGGCCGTAAATTTTCATGTCCTCATCTTTATCCTGCCAATACTTAAGAAGCACAGGTCGCACCCTGCCATGCATTAGTCCTGCATAGAACGCAAGGATGGTGCGTTGTGACACCCTTTTACCGCCGACATTTCTGAGAGGTTTACTTGGGTTCCTTATAGTGGTTTCCGGCAACGAAACATCTCTTCCGGCAACAAAGACTCCTTCAGATAGGTCGGCATTGCATAGTGCTTTAATTGTGTTTGTTCTTAATTCCTCGTGCTCGTTCACGGTGTATGGCCCCTAAGCAAAATGCACCAAAAAACAAGGTTAGAGGAAATTTGGCTGAACTAGCACGTCAGGAAGGAAAGAAATTACGGCCACTAGTACCCAATCATGGCAGGCGACCAGAAAGTGATCCGACCCGTGTGTCCTGTTCCAGAAAGGGTACTTGGAAGCAATCCAGTTCACGTAGTTTTTCAAGAATATGGAGAGTGGTCTCATGTTGTGCGAGTCTGGGACATAAAGTGCCATCTCTAGCTGGCGTGCACTGTAAGGAAGATAAAACAAGTGAGCCTTCTCTGGGTCCTTCGTGACAAACTGCTTGTTCGCTTCCAAATGTTTCATGAACCATCCCTCCGAAGCATAGATCCCTTGGAGATGGGGCTGATGACAGATGGGCCTCTGGCCATCACGGTAAACATAAACCTGCAGCATCATTTCCATCAACTCGTAGCTCCTGCAGTTGAGTAAACTATGTTAATCCTTAGTCAACTTCTCCAATTTCTTTTTCCAACTGATAGCTGGAAGCTCAATCCTGTAGTTAATCGTCTCGTTCGACAGCTTTCAATCAATCATAACTTCCAGAGTTACAACGATGAGCTTCAGGTTGATAAGGCACAGTCATCATACCTTTTGAAGACTGAGATATTCCTAAATAATGGGGCATACAGATCAGGATCGTCGGAAACCACCGGAGCACGTTCCACCTCCTCTTTAGCATGTATAACTGCCTCGTTGGGGGGCAAAGACCACAGGTGCCGCTGAAAAGTTCAAGAGAAAATGCTAGTGAGAGTAACTACATAATAGCTTCAGTAACAACATGCTAGATAATCTACTTTTACGAAACCGAAGTAGGATGATGCAATGACTGTGGTACCTTCAAAATGCTGTCTCTTCTGGAAAGGGGTGGGGGAGGAGGAGGAGGAGGTAACACAGGAGGAGGAAGACGACGCCGTCGTCGATGACGGGTAGTAGGTGGAGGATGCCTGATCTTTCTTTCATTCTTCAGTAGATTCACATTTTTTCGAGATTCTGCCCTGCTATTCTTATAAACAGCAGGCGTTCCTTCCACTACGGTTGACAACTGAACCAAGTCAGCCGAGACATTCATCGAGGCATCGGTGGCAACTCGAACAAGATTAGACCGATCATGTCTTGCCCTATTAACGTTCCCATTTAAGCGGACAGCCCTAGACTCATTCGCATGCTCGAGCATGTGTACAGTAGTACCATTCAAATCTTCCCATGAAGAACCTGGGAAGTACCAGACATCTGGGCTACGCAAGAAAATGACGTTTGGAAGGAAGATTCCTGCCATGGTCATGAGGGCTCCCGCCACGACGATCCTTCTCCAGTCAATTCTTTTTCCAGCACAAGTCATGAATAGCTCTCTCACTAAGATTAGAGCTATTTGCAGGAGCCTATTCATCCCCCCCGGTGCAGATGTATTCTCACCCCTGCCAGTAAAAGCCCGGGATCATCCCAGGGCGTATTCTCGCAGCCTGGACAGTGTGGAGTTTATACTGAACAACTCAAGCAAAGGGAGAAAGCTGGGTACTGCCAACTAAGTCAATTCCATCAACTTCATCTAATAATCGCAACCAAATAAGGCAGGAGCAGGTGGGGCTGATCATTATTTTTGCATAATCGGCCTCTTAATCTGCAGAGAAATGGGCCAACCTGTACACACTAATCCAAATCAAGAATCTCCATAGCGATAAAATATGACACCAAAATAGAAAAGATCAAACGGATAATAACGCCAAATCAAACCAAACTCAAGCTCCCTTTTAAAATTAGTCAATATTCTCATCCTTTTACCACGAAACGAAAAAACCTTCGAACAAAGGCCCATCAGAAATGCAAGGATCTTTCCTTCTGTCGACAGATTTCTGGATCACAATCACTCCGCCGACGCATGCACGAGCCAGCAAGAAGAAAAAAAAGAAA
The DNA here is from genome assembly GCA_029817715.1 of Melastoma dodecandrum. NCBI lineage: Eukaryota > Viridiplantae > Streptophyta > Magnoliopsida > Myrtales > Melastomataceae > Melastoma > Melastoma dodecandrum. Next base: position 289,076 of record JARUPY010000387.1, read on the forward strand.
AAGAATCCTTCCTTAATACCCAAAAGACAAAGGCAAAATCCCATCACCTCCCGCCGGAGAATAAATCATGAGGAAAACAAAAATAACGAGAAGAAAGGAGGAGGAGGAGGAGGAGGAGGAGAAGGAGAAGAGAACAGAGCTGGGAATGGCAGGGAAGGAGGAATATGGAATTGGCCCGAAGTTGACGGTAACGGCTTTTGCTGTCTCAGTCATATTTTTAATTGATTCAAACACAAACTAAGTTTTATTACAAGTACAAACGACTTCTTTGTAGTAAAAAGCAAAACCGAACGAAATAACGGCCCGCTGATTTCCCCTTTGGAACTAGCCCAGATAATGAAGGGGGTTTGGTAGGTGGGCCGTGCAGTATTGGGCTTTGTCATCGGCCCAATGGACTGACGTAACTGCAACACGTCACAGAAGCCGCGTGATTTTCTCGCCGGGTCATGGTTTTTTTTTCATGGTCGTCCCCAGTCCCCCCCTCCTCCGACGCCGGCCAAGGACTTGATCATGGTCGAAGCTGATTGAAATGCTATGGCAGCGCCGTTCTTCTCCACCCCTTTCCAGCCTTTCGTTTACCAGGCAAGACAGGGTTTTCTTTTTCATTCTTCTTTTTTCAGTGTGCTTCCCGGATTCGCTTTGCTAGTTGACTTTGTGGGGAGGAGATGTTTCACCGGATTTTCCCTCGTAGTTGGCGATTTTTTTCCTCTTTGCGTTATTGCGGTCTCTCATCAGGATGTTTGATTTGTTGTTTTGGGTGGATTTTATTGAATTGTGGAGTTGTTGGGTGTTTAGTGGCAAAAGCACATGGGATTGTAATGCTGGATCATGGATGAAACCATTCCCCTGGTGGTTTGCCCACTGGGTCCGTAGTTCTTGGAGAGACTAGTTGATGCTCCTCCAAACATGTGCTGGATGCACTTTTCGTATGTGTATGGTTTTCGTTTTGTTTGGCCATCCTTCACTTTCAGGTTATATATTATGGTTCTTCTTGATATTACTGTCGCATACTTGTCCTCGGACTGATATCTCCATGTCTATTTTGAGGTAGAGCCCGCGAGATGAAATGATACCGTTTCAAATTTTGGGTGGGGAAGCACAAGTGGTCCAGGTACATTGATTTATTCTCTCACAACTTCTCTTGCATAATAATGCAATCCTCTGTTAATTGGCTGTTCCTTTTTACTTGCTCAGCTTGATTTTATTTTTTTATACAGATTATGTTGAAACCACAAGAAAAAGTCAGTGCATGATCGCAAAGAGGAAACAAATCCCTTTGCAAAAATTTGGTAAGTGAAGGTGGCGCGTGCATGTAGTTCCTTTGGAGTTGCATGTGATTCTCGCATCCCAATTGCTTCTACTGTCAATGGATCTTCCTCCAATAGGCAGGGATAATATGTATAATTTAATGAACACCCTGTAGGTTCTATGTGCTTTACATCTGGAGCCATTGAAATGGACAATACTTATGCGCCTGAGAATGAGCTGGGTGTATGGCAGTGGCTTTCTTGGAAGAAAATCACAAGCATAATCCTTAGAAACTCTGGACCAGCTGATGGCTTTGTTGGAATAGGTGCACCATCTCTTTCAAGAATTTTACCGGTTGGTGTTAACAGGACTCCTATGAGAATAAATTCATGGTAAATGGAAAATTTGTGTCTAATAGTTGCTCTTTCCTGTTTTTTTTTTCTCGCCATAACATAGATTGACTTGGCTATTTTTGGGGGAGAGATCTTGTGCCAGGTAAATGAAAAACTATCTCTAATTATTTCGACTACATGAGATAAATAGATCCTTAATCATTTAATTAAGCAGCATTCTACTTTCATGACTCCTTGTTGATGATTGGAGTTGTTTTTAGCCAGATGCATTTCTTTGTTCTATCAATGATGTTAAGGTCAGTGATACATTGGACCAGAGAGCTCAAAATGTCGTCGCTGGTGCAGAGGTGAGATTAATGCCTTTTCTAGTAGGATGTTTATTATGAAAGGCTTTATTCTGTTTGTAGTTAATTTTTTATGAGCTGTTGTGTTGGGTATTTGGTGCAATTTTAGGCATTTTTGAAACAGAAACTATCTGGACAAGGACTTGCATTTATAGCTGCAGGTGGATCTGGTAAGCATGTCCATTTTGGTTCTTTATTTAACATAATTACTTATCTTAAGCTCATAAATCAGTTCCGTGCTTGTGACTTTCATTTCGTGGTGTTGCTTAGTTTTACTGTGCACGCTTCCAACCTAGCTTATCAGCTTCTGTTTGAATAAACCATTTGCAGCACTGTTTCTAGTCGGAGGAAATTCGTTCACATTTTCTACCACTGTTTCTCAGTTCTGCAGAAGAACCTTGATGTTGGTGAAGTTATGGCTGTAGATGTCGACTGCATCGCAGCTGTGAACTCCACAATAAATATCCAAATTAAGTATAGTGGTCCCATCAGAAGAGCCATCTTTGGCGTAAGTGGTCTCTCTGTTAGGCTTAAGCTAATGTTGCTTTGTGGAAGTTGTCCCCAATTTCTACATCAATTTCCTTGTTATTAAATGCAAAAGTTCTTTGTGGGTGGATTTCTGGCAAACTATTTTTAGTTATTATCTCGAGTAAGCAGATAGATGTCATGATATCTGGAAACAAAAATTGAGGAATGCTTCACCTACACTTCTTTGATAGAGTTTCAAATGTCTAGACGGGTTGTAGATAATTGTATGCGTCCTTGATTTGAAAGAGTTTCAGACCACTTTAAAGAGAAAATAACAGTTCCTTCTATAGAAATTGAAGTCGCCAGTCTTATGGTCGTTTTTGTCACTCTTGAACTTCCATTCCTTTTCAGATATTCATTGTAGTGGTCTCCGTCTTGCAGGGTGACAATCAAGTAAAGGCTACATTGACAGGACCAGGAATTGTCTTCATCCAAAGTCTACCTTTTCCGAGATTTTCTCGGCGGATAGCCCGGTATTTCATCCGGGACTTGCACAATTTCGAAACGAATGTCGCAGGTGTGTTAACTGCTTGCCTTAGCTGGTTTGGCTAATTTTCTGTTTTCTGGGGTCATCGCAGGGGCGTTTCTCCTCCTAACTTGAGAGAGAACCCAAGACTCCTCATTCAGATCGCCATATTATTCTTTCTCGCCTACGTGGTGATTTTATCTTCATTAACATGGACAGAGGAGGTGATATGATACGCACACATATATTCTAGTCATGTTCCTTGTGAAAAAGGCTTAGTAGCCACCATTGGTTGATTGTTGGGTGGTCGGACAACGAAGTACATGATAGATTCTTGTGATTTATTCGGAGTACTACCTGTTAAATGTCGTTTTAAATATCAAATTAATTTGTAATCTCATTTAGTGTCATTAAGTGTGTGTTAGTGGGGTGATGTTAATGCTTTGGTAATGGGGTGTAGTTAATGACCTAATAATTAAGGTAGAATAATTGTTTTCTCTATATCTATCCTAAGACACTAAAGGAGAAGCAATCTCCAAATGATGTAAGAGAGAAAAAAGTGTGTAAGAGAAAGACCAAGAATGTATTTTGGTCATAAGAAAGGAAAAAGGCTCCGCAGTTAGCCAAAATATTCTCTCCAAATTTCCTTGTCCTTATTTCCAGAAACACTTCGCTGTGCCGTAGCAATTCCGCAAAACACTTCCGTAATACAGCAACGCACCGCTTTCCAAACAATCCCAACACTATCAACGTTGAGAAAAATTTGAGTATAACATGTTATAAGTGTTACATCCATGAAAAACTGCAACAGAACTTAGCTTAAATCCAATTGTTCCCACTTGTGATGGGCTAAAGCATCAACGACTGGCAGTTAGTCGGCCCATAGGTCCAATATTAAAAATGGCCCGAGCCCCATGAGACTCGAAACCCATGTTATCCAAGGGCCAGATTCCAATGGGTAAAATCGAGTTTTCCAGTTTGATTCCCGCCAGTAATGTTCGTTTGGTATTGTTGTTTTTCTTGATTATGATGCTGATTAGCGGCGATGTCTCTTCGGACTATGAATGTGCTCATTTACAGCTGTTGTTAGCCTGATTACTTAGATGGAGTGGCGTTAATAAGTCGTTACTGGAAAACGGCTTATGTGGGGTTTGATTTGTTGAATGTAGGGGCCTACAAGTATGCCTCTGAGTTATGGAGGAAGAAGCAGTTGGATGTTATGAGGTTCCTGCAGATGGTTAGGTGCTGGGAATACAGGTCCAGTTTAACTGGATGTTGAGTCGTTGGTTCGATGAGTTTTGGGTTTATTCTGCTGGCCTGATTGTCTGTTTCTCTTTGCGATTTAAACATGGCACTGGATTCTTGTTTGCATTACTGAATGCATTGGCGTAGCCTCCTACTTGTTCTGTTTTAGTTGATGCAATGACGAATATCAGAAATTTCTCGAATTCAGGGTTAAGTGATCTATCGTGTCCGTGCAAGACGCGGTGGCCACAAGAGTATTGTTTATGGTAAGCCCACCAACCAGGTGAAGCCCCGTCGCGCTCGGTTTGCCTCATTTGCATTGACCCCATCTCTTAAATATGAGATTCTTAAACAAGAGAGCTCAACATCATAGGATCCGATTTTGGTTTTTGTCATAAATAGATGTTACCCTTAAGGCCCAACAAGAAAGCCCAATTATGTACGGGCTAGAAAAGCCCATAACGAAAGCCCGTGATAAATAAAACGATGGAGCCCATTATCCATACGGACGGTCAGGATCCAATCCCGAAATCCTACGGGATTGTATATAAAATGAGTTCACTAAGGGCAAGAACGAAGAAACCCTTGCCGCCCGACTACCAGTTCCCAATGGGCCACTGTTTCTACTCGACCACCGATGATTTTTCATCTGGAAATGCAGGGGCGTACAAGTACGTTTCGGAGCTATGGAGGAAGAAGCAGTCTGATGTCATGAGGTTCCTGCAGAGGGTCAGGTGCTGGGAGTACAGGCAGCACCCCCGATTGTCCGCGTCAACCGACCCACCTGCCCCGACAAGGCCCGTAGGTTGGGTTACAAGGCCAAGCAGGTTAGCACCCGCAGTTGTCTGAAATCTTCTTATTTTGGATCCTTGTAGGCGTGGTGTTTCATGTGAATGAGTGAGTTACTATAGGATGAGATCTGACGTGCCTTTACTTGTTTTGATTGTTGTGGCCATGTTAGTTAATGCTAGTTGTCCGGAAAGTAAGTGATTTGTCTTGTGATTGTGAAGGTTGTTATCGTGCTGGTTTTCGGCACCTGGATGCCATTCACCCTAGATAATTAAGGGTGTTTGCATACGATGACCAGCTATAGCAAAAGCGTGACCGATCATCTGACCAAGGGGGTTCCTCTCTTATGGGCCCTTCTTTTGTCTCGATTTGTACATTATTGTAGGCTTTTTCATTCTTTGTGCCGTCGCCTGTCTATTCAGGAACTAATGTGTGAGCTTGTTTTTCGTGACACGATTATGTGTCCCCTTTTCTTCCCACTGGGAAGAATTTTATACAGTGGCCTTATCTTTCATTTGTCTGCCATCAGAGTCTGATCAAGAAAATGCTCGATTTCAGGAAAGAAGGTATCTTCATTTGCATTCCTTTAGTCTGATCTTATTACAACTAATAGAGGTCGTCAGTAACTCTTATGTTCTTTTCTCACTTCAGAAAACAGTTAGCAGCAATTATTGCAAGGCTCTGGGCAAGTTAACAGCGAGGAATTGCTCTTCCCATTTCTGCCAAAAGCGTAATCATTACACGCAGTGCTCTCTGGAACAGTCTATCTGCTTTGGCGCTATATGCTCATGCTGCTCTTTAGCGTCGGAATCCCCACCGAGCAATGACGAAGAAGATTCCGAACAGAGTCGACCCATCTCTGTCTGTGTGACTTGTTCTTGCACTTGAATTCCAGGAAGCCTTTGCCTGTTCTGAGTCCAAAGTAGACTTCTTCTGTGGTGTCTCTTTCCTTCCTGTAGGGCCATGTGGAGATCTCATCACAAACACCAAAAACCACACCTGCAAGTACAAGGACTGATTAGATAGTGATCTAATGTCAAAGGAGATAAGAACATATGGGATCTGTAAATGGCTTCACATTTGGTGTTCTTTGTGAAGGCTCCTCCTACATGCTTGTTCTTGAGTTTCAGTTTGACCTGGCAATTGCAGCAATTTTAATGCAGCTGAGTTTCTTTTCCCATCGAATCTGCTGCTGGGTATAAAAAATCTGGGTGAGGTGGAACATCTCATACCTGGGTGCCTTTGCTGTTGTAGACTGAAACATGCTTCCAATGATAACCTCCTGCGAAGATCGCTTTTCGGACATTAAAATCGACTTTGTCGTATGGCTTGCGTTAGGGAAATTTGCAGCAGGGAAGAATGATGTTTGTACCTTTCTGAGTGTGTAGCAGAAGCTCGCCTTTGCAAGGTGGAGCAGCATCTTCAGTGTGACTGCGAAGTTTCGAGGCTATATGATGCGCTTCTGTCGTTCCCCTGTCATATGGGCTTATCACTGCTGTGCTCCGTGCTTCTCTTCCTCCTCTCTCCTTAAGTGCAGCCTCAGCTCGCAGGGCTGATAAAAAGTGAATTGAAAACCTTCGCAGATAGAAAATTTGATGGGACGACCGGTTCTGGCTGAAACGCTCCAAAATGAAGCAAACCTGTGGCAGCAGCTGCTGTGAGAGTCATGAGATCTCCGGGACTACGAATGTCCACAGCTGACCCGATTACGGAGGCCATCCGATCGTGATCGGCACCGGCTAGCTCGGCAAGCTCTATGCAGTGTGATGCCAGAAGCTCAGTTGCCGAGGCCAAAGCTGAACTCAACCTCGAATCCGAGGTAGCACGATGAGTGAGGGCTATGGCAGCCAGGCCTGCTGCTAGTCCAGCGATGGAGACAGCTGAGTGCACGTGCGCATTCTCGACACGCACCTTCTCTTTCCTGTTTGTCGTCGAGCTGCCATGGAAATCCTTGTGATGGTGGTGATGGAACCATTGTCCAAACGTGTGCCCGGCTCTGTGCACATCGATAGAATTCAGAATCCTCGCCGCCTGCTGAAAAAATGCAGTAAAATCAACACCCTTGGAAGAATCGGAAAAGTTGAGAAACTCAAGCTACGACAATGGACTCACGTGGTGATGGTGATGACGATGATGGTGGGGGTGTTGCTGCTGCTCTTGACGAGGCACGACCAGTGCCTGCGGAACAACTGCCTTAGGGAATCCGTCACTTGCGGTGCCCTTCCTCCTCCGTGTGAGGGCTTTCGCGATCTCTGTTGCGGACAAACTCCACGATCTAGCCAGGAACTCCATCGGCTCCTTCGGGGTCTGAGGTCTCTGGATCGGCGGCAGCGTGTCCCCGCCTCCTCGGCTCTCCTCCTCTTCCTCCACATCCTCCAGCCTTAGCATAGTCTTAACGTCGCAACTGCCGAAGCAGTACTTCCCACCATCCATAGTTATCGCCATCAACTGATTAAAAGCCTTAAATATACAACACATGCCACAAGCCTGAATCGCGATTATAAAATAATTAACGACTAATCACCCGGGAAAATAGCCATTTTTTCTTGTGCTTTGGGATGCCATGAATGTAGATCCATCGACTATAAGGGGACAAAACATTTTAACACGAAACTCGAAGATCAATCATCCCATGAAATACTAAATCCCGGGGGGGCGCCACGTAAACCAAATTCGTACCCCGCGAAATCCGGAAATGGATCTACTGGCAAAAATGTTCGTACCATTACTACATTCTTAATTTATGCGGGTTTAGTTGCGTAAGAGTGCGTGCAGTGGGAGGAGGGAGACCGGCCTACGCTCGAAAATAGGCGTGAATTCTTGAACCTCGGACAATGATGTAGTTTAAGGGTTTTAGGTTTGCCTTCTGGTCGGCCTTTAGGATGGCAGGATTTGTCCAAAACTTTGAAGCTGATTTGCGTTTGCTTTGATGATTTTGGGTGACCCTTTTGTTTGTTTCCTCACGTGGTAAGGAACAAATGTGTTAGAAAGGCAAGGTGATGATGGTAAACTGTGTGAGAGTAGAGGGGTGCTTGAATTATTGAAGATGTAATGAACCTGGATTAAGCCCGCCATTGTCTTGTTCTTACAAGTAAAGTACAGAGGCGCACCCAAAATGCCATTTAAGCCCATGTTGTCGTTCTTCGAGTTGAGACATAGTCCTGATTTGGGACTGAGGCATACGATCCAATAAAGACATCCCCGTAAACAAGCCCCGCAAGGGCTCCCCCAAAGAGCCCGCAAGGTGGGATTAAGGATGTAAGGACAAGGATTGGATGGAGTAATTTATATTTATGAAGGTAGGGACAAAATAAAAACCAAGTCTGAAGCTGGGTGATGAGGGTCACTCAACTTTACTAATAATCGGGTTTGGCTTTTTGGTTTTTGCAACTTAAATTAGTCCACGCTAAGCAATTAATGGGCCAGCTTCAGGCCTTTATATATCACGTGGGCTTGGGCCTATTCTGGTCCTAAACAGCAACCCACGTTAATTTATTTGTCCCGCATCCACGTTTTGGGCCCCCCAGAAAAGAAAAAGAGAGTAAATTGACAGAAACCACTTTTATGTTTAATTAATAAATAATCACTAATTGCTCTAGTCATGCTTTCAGTACTTTTGTTTTTGGCCTCGCTTTTCGTACTTACCGAAGAAGGCTCTCATCTAACGCGAACTGATTAATACTTTGATGCAGACTCTGCCACTCACGCCATGACACGCGTCCACCACGTAAACCGTCCGATCCCTTTGAACCTCTCCCCCTCCGGGCCGTCCGATCCCAGGAATTCGCATCTCCTCCCTTAAATATATTGTTTTTTCTTTTAATAAAAAGATAATGATGATATATATACATAATAGTGACGATAACAACAATATTAACAAACGAGGTACACTCTTTTTCTGTGTGTGTTGGTGTGCGCGTGTGAATTTGAAGCGAGTCTATTTCCGTTTTTGTATCGACGCAACCGGCGACGCGAAGTTCTCCGTCTCTCGTCCTCGATCGCCGTCGATTCGCCGGAAACCTAACTTCCTTCGCCTGAGATTTCGCGGCCAAGAGGTCAGTCCATTATTCCACTCCGATTTCAGTCCACTTCGTCTCTCGGGGCTCGGGTTTTTGCTTTGATTGTTTTCTCTTTTGATTTTTTTTTTTCTGTTGGGGTTTGTCAGGGGGGAAGAGAAATTGTGAAAGAGATAGATGAGTTGAGGAACTTGGCTTCGCCGAATGGAGGGTGGTTGCGCCTCTTTACTACTTAGTGGTTCCGGTGAGTTCTTACCTTGTGTTCGCTACTTAAGCTTGGGGGCTGTGAAAAATTAGAGGATGATAAAGTTGCTCCCTTGATAACCTGTTTATTGTCCCCCGGGAACTTGTTTTTGTTGAGAAATGCCAAGTCGGGGAGGTTTAGGTGTTGGCGTCTGATTTCATGCTGGGGAGGGAGTTGGGAATAGGAGTTTTACTGGTTTGTGCCGTTTTTACCCGAGGACCTATACGGTGGTTGTTGACATGTAAGTAGAGGACGATTGTGGATTCTTGTGGTGAGATTGCGGGAACCTTGAGCTTGTCATTATCCGAACGCCACGTGACTGGCTCATGGATGCTACTTGCTTCTAATAAGGGAGGTGGTTGAAGTAACTGAAGCTTGTTCAGCATAGGAGATGGGGAGGAAATGGGTTTACGGAATTGATTGTTGCATCTTGTGGAAGTATTATAGCTGTTGATGGGGGTAGAAGCTTGCTTTTCTCTGGACAGAAATAGCAGTTTCAACTTTGCTTTTGCTGCTGCCAGAGTTCTAGTGTATTACATTTAGAATTACAATGCGTGGGAAATTTTGTGGGCTAGCAAGTTTAGGGAATGATATCGATCTATTAGTAGAAATAAACTCTCTTTCATCGACTTATCCAGAAAAAAAAAACTTTTCTTAACTAGCTGGGAAAGGCCTGATTGGACACCCCAGAATCCTTCATAAAAGTGAGTTTATTGTCAGAGTATTGTGGATTCTTGGTATTTACAAAAGATGTCATAGCAGCCCAACCAAAGGTGACACATTGTGTTTGTCAAAATATGATATTTGTGGATGTCTCTAATTACCTGTTGGAAATATTATTTGTTCTTTTATTTTGGAATATCTGCATGTGTAGTATAGTATGTATGGTGTACTCACACCTTTGCATTCTGGACAAAGCGGTGATTGTAGAACTAATATGATTGGTTATATTAAATTATACTAACTGAAAATGTATGCTCTAAAATATCGATATCAATGACAGATATGAATAGGAATAGGATCCATTAACTGTGAAATTTTTTCCACGGCTATGCTTTTTTTCGTGTGCTTGCTCCTGGTTTGATGACAGAAAAATGGAAAAGCAATTTGATGCGTAAAAAGATGAATTTGCGAATGTTTTACAGAGTAAATGTACTTACATATATTCACATCCCCTTCCCTGCACTAATGTGGAGCATTTTGCGCATTAGGTTGCTTTTATTTAATTTTTGTTTTGTTAGTCACTAGAATGGACGAAGAAACAAATTGAAATATTAAATCTGATTAAAACGATGAAGGGCTCTTGACTGGCCTCTTTTGTGTTCCTCTCACTTTTGTTGCTTGTTTTGCTCTATTCTAGGATTTCCCAAATGGATTGTGATGAAAACAATTTTCAAAGTCAGAGCCAGAATCAGCAATTAGCTGACGAGGGGAGTACCAAATATTCACCTGTATTGCAGCCATTTGGTCTCTCCAAATTTGATTTCGATGACAACCTTCAGGGACATCTAAGATTCGACAGCTTGGTTGAAAGTGAGGTTTTCCTTGGGATTGGAAATAACATAGACAGTCAGTGGATTGAAGATTATTCTCGGGGAAACAATGCAATAGAATTCGCCACTTGTGCTTCAGAATCCTGCCCTATATCTAGGCATAATAATGTCTGGTCTGAAGCAACTTCCTCTGAGTCAGTTGAAATGCTACTGAAATCAGTTGGGCTGGAAGAAACAATGTCCAGACAGCCTACTATTCAACCGTCAAATTCTTCTAAACCCTGTTCCACAATAACACAAATGGAGCCTAATTTAACTGATGATGCTGGTATTATCTCTGACAAAGCAGATGCTAGCAAAGGTGAATCTCTATCACCTTTGGCTGAAATTTTGCCTGGTTCTACTGTTGAAAAGGCTGTGGAAGAACACCAGCCTTTTAAAGAAGCGGCCTTGCAGACTTGGAACGGAACATCGCCTGAAGGAAATTTAATAAAGGAAGAATTAAGTATTCAGAACGAAAATTTTGGCTCTCCCACAATCGTAGTTGCTGATAGAAATGATGTCGTAGCTCATGGTGAGAGTGAGAAATCCCAACATTCGTCTGATTTGGAGATTCAGGAACATAATAGAACTGCAAGCAAGGAAACCGCGGCGACCAATTGTGATAAGACTGAAAATCTGGTAGTTTTAGACGAGGAAGTTACTGAATCTCAAAAAGATACTGAAAGTGGAGGGCCTCTCGCAATTACCCAGGAGGATTGCAGGAACAGTGAGTACTTTAAGGAGACTACTGCTAGTGATATTCTGTTTACTTCAGACACTGTAGTCTCTGACCATTTGACGGAGGCTTATTTGGAAGAAGGGCGCGATACAAGAGTAAATGCTGTGCTGGAACCTCCCGGCGTCCCCCTTAAAGTGAGTTCAGATATGCAGTCCATGGATGAATTGGCTGGAGGTGTATCGGTCTCCTCTGCCTCTCAAGCTACACTAATTGAGAATGTTGTTTTAGATCAAGATGCTGGAGTTGGCGGTCTTTCAGAAGGTAAAGAAGGCCGGTCTTCATCTGTTCCCAGATTGACTGAAGATGTTGATAAGCCTGATCCTGATATTGGGGCCAGAAGCACTATGGCTGATGTTTCTTCTGGGTTTGAGCCGCCCATGGATTCTTCGGAGCGGAAATCACTATTAGCAGTAGACACACCTACTGTCAATACCAATGCACTCGACCAAGTTCCATTTCCAGTGGAAGTGATGTTATCAGCTCCATCTGCTGTCACCGTCGAGCCTAAGGTACATTGCAGATCTCCTGTGAATGACTCTGGTGATATTTCTGAAGTATTTAATGGAGTTTGCTTTTCGCTTTACAATTGCAGGAGGAAGTGCAGAAAAATAATGTAGTCGGTGATCCCGTTGATCAGGTCAACAGGGTGCAAGTGGCTACTGAGAATTCTAAGTTACCCATTGGTCCTGCAGAAGACACTCTAGGCCCTTCAGAGTTAAATCGAGGTGACTTGCTGGATGAACTGAGTTAATTTGGATCTCACCCAAATATCTTTTTGTGGTTGCTCTAATTTTCAAGATTTTTGTCTTCCTTTTGGATTGCTTGATTTTATCAGTGTTATCCTGAAGTAAACTCCTGTTGTTTGGCAGGACTTGCTTCCTTGGCAGAAGGGGATGGACTAGGAAGCCTTAGTAACCCTGAAGTCCCTGAGAAGTTCAGTGAAGCTGCATTGGAGTCTAGTAGTGGGAATAATGTATCAAATTCTGAAAAAATGGATACTTCCTTGAGTCAATTGTCTGGTTCTGTATTGCCTTTTGAGCTCCCGTCTCATCATTCAACCCCTGAAGTAGACCGTGAACCGTGCCTTACATGCAAAGATGTGGCTGATGGTACTGCTGGGGGAAGCCGTCATGTCTCTGAAATGATTGAGGCCGCTACACATGGTCCCCAAAGCGTAGATACAGGAAAGGATGTTGTCGATGAAAGTGGCTCAACGGCTGGAAAAGGGGATGATATCTTGCCAACTCTTGAAAGGCCAGAAAAAGTATCTGTGGAAGGTACGCATATTAACAATGATGACTTTTAACTCTGTCATCAGATGCTATAGTTCCAATAATTTTCAGTACTTTTTGCCATATTAATTGTAAAAAGCTTCTTCTCCTCTTATGAATGGTCCCTTCTGTTATGCGTGTTATTCCTCCATTCGGCGAATGACATATAAAACATCTTGGACTCAATCTACTGGAGAAGTAGGTTCTGTGGCTTAGAAAATGCATAATGTACCAATATTTTACTGGTTTGAGCAGCCCAAAGACAGAAATGTGGGTTTATTAGTTCTAGGGAGTAATTGCTATATAAGATGGAATATTTTGATGGATTTCACTCTCAAATCCTTACACCGTTGAAATAATTCAATGGATAATTGTCTTCAAAAAACTTAATTGGTTGAGCTTTTTCATAGTCTCGTGAATCTTGATTAATTAATGCTAATGTTGCAGGAAATTCTTCAATGGCTCCCGGAAACATCTTTGAATCTCCAGCATTGGCATCCGTTGACCATTCAAATAGCAGCCAAGCGAATGTTGGTTCCCCAATTGTCATAAGTGGTGTGGAGGTATCTGAGAAGGAAATTTCTCAGGAACAAACTGAGAAAAGTATCGACCAGAAACTTTTACCTTCTGATAGAAAAGATACGTTCAATTTGCAAAACATGAAGGAAACTGTAAGCTCAAAAGGTGACAAGAGCTTCACCTTTGATGTGACGTCTTTGGATAAAAGAGACCTTACTAAGAATTGGCAACCGCTTTCTTCTGCTAGTGATCCAAGAGCAATTCAAGTATGTTTAGTAATCTTCTCTGGTTGTGTTTGTTGCTAACTTATATCTTCTCATGCTGAGCATTGAAATCCGAGGTTCCTCTTAAAAAAATGCAGCGCTGATTTTTCTTTTCGGGTTCTCTTTTGAAGTTTGCTGAGGGATCTACAATCCCAGCTTTGTTACAAGCGGAGAGTCAAGGTTTGGTGCTGAATAATGTAGAAACTCCACAAAAAACTGTGAAGGGGACTTCGCGTGGTCGCAAGAAAGACTCTTCTGAGCAGAAACCAAAGCGAGCATCAAGAAAGGGGGCTGCAAAAGAAAGCGAAAAAAAAAGTAGTGCTGTTAAGAATTCTGCTGCATCCAAGCAGATTGAAACAGTTGATAAGTCCAGTCCTCAATCTGTTACTCCACCAGGGTCTCAGCAACTTCTACCATCTGGTGAGCTGCAGCGTCACGGGCAGATCAATTTTACCTCTGCAAAAAGTATTGGCGTACTTACAGCTGCTACATCTGGTCTGTCTGATTTGAACACTTCAGCCTTTGGAAGCATGGTCTTCTGCCAGCCTTTCACGGACTTGCAACAAGTACAACTGCGAGCACAGATTTTTGTTTACGGGTCTTTGATGTGAGTCTCATTGCAAAGGCTATCTTTGAAGTTATTGTCCTTTATGAGTATATCTTTGGTAATCTTGGGATGCCATCTGCTTTTTAAACAGATTATTTTCTACCTGGAGAGATTACGTTGTTGCCAGCGCTTGCCAAATTTATTGTAGCTATTTACTCTAACAATGACCTGCTTTTCTTTTCCCCAAAATTACCCTGCTTAACGTTTTACTTCGGTGGTTGTTTTCTAATGTTAATCTGGGCTGATTTTGTGATTGCAGTTCAAAATTTGTTCCTGAGGAGGTGTATATGATGTCCGCATTTGGTGGTCCAGGTTAGTTCTTTTACTTTTCTTAACTCATCTGTAAAATTCTTCTTATCCATTGTTTAATTTATTATAGACGGTGGACGGAGCATGTGGGAGAATGCATGGCGTTTGTGTAGAGAAAGGGTCCTTGGTCAAGCCTCTCTCTCTGCAATTCTTGAAACGCCAGTGAAGTCTCGTGCAGGTAAATTAAGTTGCTTTGCTGTTTATGTAATTGGTCGGTGCTTCAATATCTTTGACACTGTGATCTTCAGGGGAGGTTATTTTTGACCAAGTAACAAATCATGGTACCCGACAAGCTGCTGTTTCTTCTTCACCTGCTGTTCGATCTAATAGCAAGGGCACCGCTTCGCCTGCCATAAGCCTGGTTCAACCTGTTGCTTCTCCAGTTTGGAATATTTCCACCCAGTCATTTGACGCCTCACAATTTGGTAATCCACCGAAAGGGGCAATCCAACCTGCATTTTCAACTTTTCATCCGGTCCAGTCCCCACCAGTGCCAAATTTTTTCGGACCTAGTAGCTCTTGGATGCCACAGACTCCCTTCCGTAGCCCTTGGTCTGCTTCTCCTCAATCTTTAATGCAAGATCCCGGTGCTCGTTTGCCCGTGTTGCCTGGGGCAGAATCTGTTAAACTAGCACCTGCATTGGAGTCACCTGTCTCAGTCCCTTCTGGTACGGGGAGTCTTCCTTCTGTTCCTGCTGGTCTTCTACCTTCTGCTTCTCCTTCAGTTGACCCAAAAATGGCAACCATATTACCTGGTCATCCTTCTTCGGAGTCAAAATCTAGGAAGCGAAAGAAGGCATCAGCACCTGCTGATTCTGGACAGGTTTCTTCACGGCAGTCTCAAATCCAGCTGAGCCCTATCCCTGCTCCTGTTGGTACTCATTCGGCAATTGTTGCTCCTGCAAGCACTTATGGCTTTTTTATGGAAACCCCCATGGTCAAACACATGCGAAAATCTCCATCTTATTCATTTGGCAATCCAGGGCTGCAGGAGTTCGATAAGAGTAGATCAGCCTTACCTGAGGAATCTATTGTTAAAGTAAGGGAAGCAAGGAAGCAAGCAGAAGATGCGGCTGCGGTAGCATCTGCAGCGATGAACCATAGTCAGGCAATATGGGATCAGCTGAATAAACACAAGAACTCTGGTAATGTAGCATCGGCAGATGCCAAACTAGCTTCTGCTGCTGCTGCCATTTCCGCTGCTGCTTCAGTTGCTAAGGCTGCTGCAGCTGCTGCCAATGTTGCATCGAAAGCTGCTTTGCAGGCCAAGCTGATGGCCGATGAAGCAATGAACCCTAGTACAAGTAATGGCCATTCCTCCCATGGCGAATACAGCAGCATTGTTGGAGGAAAGGATGTCTCCTTATCAATCTTGAGGGGCGACGGTGCTATAAACTTTTCAAATTCCGCAATCTCTGAAGCAAGGGAGGCTGTAAGGAAAAAAATTGAAGCTGCTTCAGCTGCCTCATTACAGGCTGAAAATCTGGATGCTGTGGTGAAAGCTGCTGAATTAGCTGCAGAGGCAATAGCAAAAGCTGGAAAAGTTGTCGCTATGGGAGACCCTTTGCCATTGACTGTTCTTGCTGAAGCTGGGCCTGAAGGTTTTTGGGAATTAGCTTCTCCCAAGCATAGCTCGGAATTGCATGTTGCTAAAGTGGGAGATGTTGCGGCCACCATAACTGACTCTAGCCTGCAGATGACCAGATTAAATGATAAGGGGACACTTGGTAGATCAGAGAATGACACCTTAGCTGTGGAAAATTCTGATCTTGGTAAGGAAGGAGGTAAAGTGTCTGATGCGGGTAATGGTGAACAAAACCTTGTCCCTGAACTTCAACGCAGACCAGATGAAGCTCATAATGGTGTTTATGGAGCTGTTGAGACACCCCAACAGAACAGCATAACAGTAGGCTCCCAGGTGGAGGTATGTGGTGTTTTTCAATTGTGTTCTTATTAGAAGTTGTTTGTTTATATAATGAGAAGATGAAGTCGTCTTAGTTTGAAAGTTATTAAGTTTGCCCCATGTGATCGTTGGTGGGGCCAGCCCCGAGAAATGCCAATCGAAAAGTAGCTGTATGACAAAAAACACTAAATTGATGATTTTTCTTTTATCTATCTTAGAATTTCTTTATTTGTATTTTATGAGGTTTTTAAAAGTGGAGAGGGGTTTAAATCTGCATGGTTCTCCGCAAATGTTCTGAGCTTGAAGGATGGGAAAGCCCTTGTATGTTATTCTGAGATTCCTTCTAATGAAGGTACATTTTCTGGACTTCTATATTTATGTATATGCACATTTCAACAGATTGGTGTGTTTCTCGTTATGAGTAGGATAAAATGGTTTCGTTCGTCCTGTTGAATGCTTCTCCAAAGTGTAAGGAAACATCCATAGACTTAACGGATTGATTTTTGTTTTAGCCATGGGGGTTCAATATCAGTTGATATGTGTACAAAGCTTAATTAAACGGTTCAAGGTATTGAAACCACATTCTTGCAATTATTTGTAATGTTAAGATCGTGTGTACATACGTTGATCCTTCTCACACCCTCGCTAGTCTGGGAGTTCTTTGCACAATGGGAATACTGATGCTGTTAGTATGGTCGTATTGAGGCATCCCCTTCTTTTGGATTAATGGTGAAAGCAGTGTTACATTTTATACGCTCTTTTGTCTTGATAGGGTCAGGGAAGCTAGAGGAATGGGTGGATATTGAATGTGTTGGAGATGAGCCACCTAAACTACGTATTGCGCATCCAATGACTATAATGAAATTTGAAGGAACGAGAAAGAGACGCCGAGCAGCCATGGGAGCTTTTACTTGTTCTGTTGGAGATAAAGTCGATGCCTGGATTAAGGACAGGTATTTGGCTTCTCTGACATGATGTTGCTTATCCTCTTTTGGTTGCTTCTGGAAAGTGATTTTCTCAGATATACTGTTGATTCCATATTGAATTTTCGGTAGATCTTTGTCTTCTATTTCCTCGATGATGTTAGATTTCATAAACATGTTTAGTAGAAGATTTCACGAGAACTAATGATGGCAACAATACATAAGTCATCTTAATTGCTACAACCAAATACTGAAACGCTACTTTAATTTGTGGTAACGAAGAAAGGTAGAAGATTATTAAAGGATGTCCTTAACATTTCATGTTAATGAATGTTCTCCTGAAAATCCTCCTGGTTCTTTTTTTAGGAAGTGTTCCTTCTCCAGTTTGTAGTTAGAAATTTTAAGCTCATCTTGGTTTCCCATTCAGTTTTATGCAAAACTTTCTGTCCTTTTTATATGTATGTATATATATGTATATGTTTTGTCAAACAGACCCACACAAGCAAATTTTGTTAGTTCAACTTCTCTAATCTTATTTGGCTAAAGACAATTTATTCTCACCTTCTCTAAATGCCCCTCGTAGTTGGCGGGAAGGAGTTGTTACGGAGAAAGACAAGAAGGATGGTACAACGGTAACGGTTCATTTTCCAGGTATGTCTTATGAATAAGGCAGCACTAAGGTACTTGGCCTGATTTCCTTGTGACTATAAGCGTTGGCATTTTCCAATATGCAGCATATGGGGATGCCAGTGTTGTTAGATCATGGCATCTTCGGCCTTCCCTCATTTGGAAAAACAGGGAGTGGGTAGAGTGGACAAGTACAGTTGGAAGCCTGAACAAGTACATTGAGGTAATCGTTTTATCCCTCTGAATCATTTATCCTTGTGGGTATTTTTATTTGTATACTTCAATGGGAAATTTGGATCTTGATGGTTTTGTTTGGTACCGTAATGTGACGTTCAGGGGGAAACACCTCAAGAAAAGCGAGCAAAGCTAGGATCGCCAGGGCTGGTGCCCAGAGAGAATGACAAAGAATCAAAGGGGACTCAGCACATAGTGGATAAAGAGAAGCCCCTGGATGAGGAATCCTTGAAGCTGACATCTGATGAAAAAGTCTTCAACATTGGAAAGAAGGCTGTAGATGGGAAGAAAGACCCTGTGAGGATAAGAACTGGCTTGCAGAAGGAAGGTTCGAGAGTTGTTATTGGGGTTCCTAAACCTGGAAAGAAGCGGAAGTTTATGGAAGTGAGCAAACATTTGGTTGGAAGCCAGACCAAAAAGACTGATGAGTTTAAGGACTCGACAAGGCTTGCAAGCTATTTGATACCTCAGGGAGGTGGACCACGTGGATGGAAACCCTTCTCGAGAAGCGATATGAAGGATAAAGGAGTCACTGATGCCAACGCCAAGGTTCTTAGGTCTGGAAGATCGAAGAACACTTTAGGCAGAACACTTCCACCAAAGACTAATTTGGCAGCTGCCAAATCTTCAAGTGTACCTACACGAGATATCATAGATCATGATGGGTTTAAAAGGCACAATACATCCGAATTCAAACCACTTTCTGAAAGTGAGGATGCCGCATCTGACGGTCATGCTGAACCGGTCACATCTTCAGACACAGGTTCCTTTAAGACTTCTGCTACTGCTAGAGCTGCACCAGTCACTAAAGGTAGAGCGCCCGGTGGAAAAGTAGCTAAAGCTGAAGAAAACAATGCCTTGAACAATGATTCATTCAAGTCTGCAGCTGATGGTGCCGAACCTCGAAGATCTAACCGACGAATTCAGCCCACGTCAAGAGTAAGTTATTTGAAGATGCTGGTCGTGTGTAATCATTTATGCTGCTCCAATATTATTAACATAATGTCTCTCTTCGAAATTTGTGAGTGCCCATCAATCGCTGCATCCTTTGCTTTGTTAATTGTTCCCCTTTAACATATATTCTCTGCCCAGCTGCTGGAAGGCCTGCAGAGTTCCATTACAATCACCAAATTTCCATCTGCGATGCATGATAGAGACCAGAAGGTTGCCAGTAAGGTTGCTGCTAAAGGCAAGAACACATTGTGAACTGACATATTTTGATATTCTCATCTTGTTTCTGTATCCTTTTTCCCATTAGGTAGCCAGGGACAAGAATCCTTTGGATTTTATAGTTTTTTCCTTATTCCTATGATTGCATAATCGAGTAGCTGAAGAGAATGCTTTAAATGACACAGGGAAAAGCAATGCTTGATGAAAGCTGTAGGACAGACGGCTCGGCCTGACCATTACTATGCAGTAGGCAGACAACATGTGAGTGTTACTTGTATTTATCAAAGTGGGGAAAGCTGGGTTCGGATGGAAATTCTTGGTGCTCTAGAGTTTTAGATCTTTACATATCAGCTTTAGAAATGAAGCTAGTATGTTGATGTTGATACCTAGTCAATGTAGTTCTCTTTAAATCCTAGGGGAGTGATCTCTCTCTCTCTCTCTCTGACGAGCTCTTGTAAGCATTAGGTTACTTATGGGGTGCCATGGCTGTCTGTAATTTGCTATTGTAATTTTAGGAGCTCCTGCTACTTTGTCCCTGCCGTCTTTTGAACATATCAAATGTAGTCTTAAGTGGTATTCAAGGCAAAGGGTAGGCGCCCTTCGCAGCTAATACTCAAAATCGACGAAACGCAATGTGTTTTATCGCGTTGAACTCAACGGAAACTCCTGGTGAGAAATTTGGCGGAGATGATGTCACAAGAGTACCCTTTCTCATCTTTTAATTATATGTTGAAAGAGTTTCTTCATGTTTGGTTCTCTTCTGTTTAGAACGTTATCTAAGATTGAAAAGCATAGGGAGTCAGAGGGGGGGGAAGGACTCCGCTCCAGGCGTACACGACAGGCCAGAAGAAGATGTGGTGGTGGATTCCAAGTTGATGGCCATGGGATTGGAATAAGACTCGCTCAAAAGGCACGTCCAATACGTTTAGATGACCAAACATTTTGGTCAACCAACGCATCAACCTAAACTCCACCAATCAGATCGGCTTCATTGATTCCATCAACCCTCTTTTATATACACATTGCAAACCCCGCCCTCTTACTTTTTTAGTAATGACAAACGAGAGTTTTTAACTCCCTCTCTCAAAAGGCAGAATCTGTTCCTTTTTGTCATCGGAGAAAATGGCCTCATACACACGGCAGGAGTGCCCCTTCTTAACTTTTCCTTCGTTCCTTCGATATTTTCGCCTCTCATCTCCTCGTCCAATTCGTCATTACATTTAGAGCTAATCGCCCCCATTCTTGTAAGAACGTTAAGGAAGATGCATCCTCCTCCTCGTAAGTTGCTGTTCCCAGCCACCTTCTTCATCCTCCTGTTTTCTCGGCCGTGTTCTCCAGCCCGGCCATTCCCCGACCGTCTTTCCGCTGTTGAGTTACAGAACGATGTGCGGAACGACACGTGGCGCGACTTCTCGAAGTACCTCGACGCGGGCATGGGAAGCCGCGTCACGGGCATGTCTGAGCTTAAGAGATACTTTAACCGGTTTGGTTACCTCCCATCGCCAGGTTCGGATAGCTGGACAGATGATTTCGATGGTGAATTCAAGTCGGCGGTGATCACATACCAGAAGAGGTTGGGCTTGTTGGTCACTGGGAGGCTCGACTCTGACACCATGTCAACCATGATGTCTCCCCGATGTGGCGTGAGTGACGATCCACCACCTGGTGTGGACATCCACACCACTCGGCACTATGGCTATTTCTACGGCAGGCCAAGGTGGAACCGCTCGGCCCCTTTGACATTGACCTACACATTCTCGCGTGATGACATGATTGACTACTTGAGCATGAGTGACGTGAGGGCGGCTTTTGAACAAGCATTCTCCCACTGGGCAGCGGTCATCCCCGTAAGTTTCAAGGAGGTACATGATTCCAAGGGGGCGGACATCCACATAGGATTCTACAGCGGGAACCATGGGGACGGGGAGGCTTTTGACGGGGTTCTAGGGGTGCTGGCACATGCGTTCTCGCCCGAGAACGGGAGGTTCCACCTGGATGCGGCCGAGACATGGGCTGTAGACTTCAAGAGGGAGAAGTCGAAGGTGGCAGTCGACCTGGAATCAGTCGCGACGCACGAGATAGGTCACGTCCTGGGGCTGGCTCACTCATCGGTGAAGGAGGCGGTCATGTACCCGAGCCTTAGCCCAAGGACTAAGAAGGTGGACCTGAGGATTGATGACGTGGAGGGCTCGCAGGCGCTCTACGGGAAGAATCCTAATTTCAAGCTGGACAACTTCCTACAATCCGAGAACTCATCCGGCAATTCCATTGGCGCGTCTCCGACTAGCTTGTCCCTCCTAACCTTGGCATTCATCTTCGTCCTGTTGCATTTATTAAACCCATAGGGATAGATCATTCCTCTTATTTTTATTACATTTATTTGAATTGTCATACTACGAGTAGAATTAGGACACACCTGTACAGATTCCATGCTTGAATTCCAATGGTATAGGCCCATTGGTCCAAGCCCAACATCCTTTATATCCGCGAAGCCCAACATAGGCCCACTCGGACATGGCGTCCGCGATGTGCAACCGCGGGATGCAAAGAGCGTTGTCTTCGTGTTATTCGTCCTTCGTATCCTCCGTCGCGAGGACAAATTCCACTTCCTCATATCCTTCATATGAAGAAGAACACAACCTGATTTTGGGGTTTGGGGAATGGAGTTTAGGGTTTCAATAATAGCAAATCGGGAGTATTTGCTGTACGGACTGGGCTGTCTGTAAGTCGTGTGTGGACTCGGGCCTCCCTGTAAGGCCTGTTGGGCTTCTACTTTATTAGGCTTGTTTGGGCCCATACTTATATCTGATTATGTTCGGGCCTGGTCTCGGAGTAAAAGCCTAATCACGTTTAGGTAAGCAGCCGTTTTCCGGCCAGGATGCGCAAGGGAAGTGTTACCAGTGTCGGCCATCCCGCACCACCCACCACCTTTGATAGGCCTGCCAATCACTTATTGCAGGGTTTGGGCTTTGCATTACAGGCTTGGATTTGGTTTGATAATGGGCCTCCAAACCTGAATATAGGGTCGTGCATGTCGAATCTTGGGCATGGTTCGGGATTTGTTATTGGGCTCTCTAAAAATATGGGCCCACAGTTGGGCTTGTGGGAGTTCGGTCTTTCAATTTATGGACTTTGTTTCAGTTTGGGCTCGGGATGGTTCTGGCAAGAGTGGGCTTGGGATGGAGAGAGGGGGTTTAACCGACTAGTTTCTGGGAAAGTAAAGGAGTCCGTACAAGAAATACTCGCGATTTGACTATATCCGAAACCCCAAATTTCGAGTCCCGAACTCCAAAAAATCCTTATGTTCTCTACTTCCACATATTCTGCAAATACTACTACTGCAACTACTCACGCAGCTTGAGCAGCTTTCAGATCCTCGTGGATTAAACCATGGTCTTCATGTCCCCCATTCTCCAGAAGTCGGCATTCTGTTGAACTAAAACGCGATTTTCCCACCTGGGGAGGTCTCAAAATGGCTGCCAATCTCAGTGAGTGGGCGTGCTGGTGTTGGTAAGAGAAGGGCGTTCATTTCTTATACAGATGCATGCATTTCGCAGCAGCAACGCTAGGGGATCAAGAAACTCCGACCTGCCTTGATTGCTTGTTACGATCCTGTTGAGGCCCATAGCAGAATACACTGGATTTTGTATTTCCAAGGAGGCGACTTGAGAAAGGGATCCTTGATGGTCGTTTTTCTACCTACGGTCGGAGAACGACAAAGGCTTGAAATCACGGCACCCCCGAATGTTGTAGTTAATGCTCTACTTAAAAAGCTCAACTCGGAGCACATTTGCGATGAGGAGATGTCGGGCACCAATCACTGTCTGATGCACTCAGGTATAAGGGACTGATCCTTGGTCGAACTTCCCCTCCTCGGTGGAAGGACTCCAATGGAGGCTTAACAGGATTTCTGCGAGAGCTTCTAGTAATCCTTCTCTGTGCATATGCTGATGGTGATAACACAGACTCCTTCTTCCATCTTCCATTAGAGGATGGAAGCGATCCCTCTCGCCAGAGATTCACCGAGTTCATCGGTTAATCTGGGGTTACCTTGTTTGCATGCATGATTTCGGGGTTCGGGGAATGGAGTTTAGGGTTTCAATAATAGGCAGGTCCGGAGTATTTGCTGTACGGACTGGGCTGGCTGTAAGTCGTGTGTGGACTCGGGCCTCCCTGTAAGGCCTGTTGGGCTTCAATTTTATTAGGCTTGTCTGGGCCCATACTTATGTCTGATAATGTTTGGGCCTGGTCTTGGAGTAAAAGCCCAATCACTTTCAGGTAAGCAGCCGTTTTCCGGCCAGGATACACAAGGGAAGTGCACCCAGGGTCGGCCATCCCGCACCACCCACCACCTTTGACCGGCCTGCCGATCACATCCACCGCCAGCTAATCCAAATGACCATTGAAGGGGAACACCCCCTCATTCCTTCTCTAAGAAACAATCATTAGAAGTAAGATTATTCTTTCCAGTATCCAATTGGAATAAGAGCCTAATCCACGTAACAATCATCATGTCGTGGCGTGTGTTTGGTATACGAAACGACGGGAACCAAGAAAAAGGAATCGGCCACAGCAAAACACTACCGTGGCTTATCATACCCCTTACGTGATATCGGGGAACAATGCTGGGTCATTTCATAACCCCATCATCAATAACCACTTGGACTAGCAACACAACTAAACCAACCAGTACATTTAATATTTGGAGAAGACGATGGAGAAGAATAAATAACAGTTAATTCATTCCCTTCACACTGCACAGTCTTCCTTTTCATAAGCACAGAAGGGGGGTCGGTTGGTGGGGCTGCAAAAACCAGCATTCTCCAAAAGTGACAAGCCTTCTTTGTGCAAGATAAGTACTGTATTTAGACAAATACATCGTTGTCACTCCAAGCCCCTTTCTGCATTACTGAAATCAGGATAGAGGATAAGAAAAGATAGAGGAGAGCAAGACAGATTGCCCCACTTATTCGAGTAAAAGTCCACAGCCAGTTGTTCAAAAGATGATATTAAGGTATTAATTTAAGTCCTTGAAGGATGATAAATTTGTTTCTTGTAAAAAAAATTTTGTTCACTATTACATATGTACAACATATAACCGGTTCAGAAGAAAGGAAGAGATACATGCTACAAAGAAATGGAACAGTTACACGCAGATGACCGGCAGATGCATAACTGATCAGGATTAGCAACAGAGAAAAGGGAAGACATACAAACCGAATCGCCAGGAAAGGCTAAGAGCTGAGTGAAGTGGCCCCTCTTGAACATCCACGCACCTGTTTCTTGTTCTACGTCTCATCTTTCCCAGAGATAACAAAACCAGAAACAAAGAGATCATCTGAAATCTGACAAGAAGAAATAAAATTACATTCCAACTTCAACTAGTTACAAATAGCACAGGGACACTCCATCGATTAGATCCTGTTCGGTGCAAGTCAAAATGTCATATTACAACAAAGAACAGAACATTGGATTTCAGGAGTTTCCAATTCCCAATCACAGAACAAGAAGAAAATTTTCCAAATAATGACTTACACAAGGATTGGTCGACGGAACCATACAGAAAACTGACATCCTGCAAGCAAACATAACCATAAGGAGTGAGACAGAGAAAACATTAAATTACAAAGAAACTAAAGACAAAAAACTAGCAGTGCAACCGAAATAAACTAGGAGAAAGATGAGTGTCTTCCAGGCAGAACCATTTAAGGATCTGTCACCAAAGTGGCAGCACAGAACGAAGCCACAACGCCAGTTGGACACCTGTACCTGCTAGCCAATTGATGTTTAGCAACCCACCGATGTCTGATCTGCATTAGAAGGCAGTTGACGGGACAATGGTTAGCACATGAAATCTACAGCCAAACACAAGAACAAGGAACTAAGTAATTATAAAATAATATTCTAGAGAAACTTAAGTCAGAGAACAAACAATGCAACAGAGAAACTAACGGAAATAGATGGTTAAGCATAAGAGAATCTGTAAATTCTGAGTATTGTTCCAATTCAAACAGTGGGACATGGCACTTGATGGGTTCAATTCATGAGGATCACCTAGAAAAACCACTTCCTTCATCAAAGGAGCATGTAGAAAATCCCATTGAGATGGATTTGACCAACTTCACGGCTATTGCAGCCTTATATATTCATGCCGGGGAAGTTCGTAGTTCTTCAACAAACTTCTAAGCGTCCGGAATGAGGACGGCTTCCTAGACTTCATTGAGTAGGATTTCCTAAGACAGCCAAATACGAGGGATATTTCTAAAGTCAGCAAAGAAACAAGAAGGATAAAGAAAAGGAGTCGCACTTGGGACATCCAGATAACTAGTTCGATTCGTGTTGTGCTAGATCAGATGGTTTAGTCCGAAATCAAACACGTCAATAAAGGAAAGGGAACAGAAAGGCAAATTTCAGGAACACGCTAAATGAGCAGGTCAACAATGGGATGTGGAGGAACCATCCTAAGCCAGATTCGCATAAGAAGGCAGCCAACTGGACGAGAGCTAACGTCTAGTCTAAAGAGCGGCAATATCATGGCAGTATGTACTGCATTTTCTAAGAAATAATGCAGGTTGTTCATACCAAAAGGACAACTTTCTTCAAGTCTGATCATCAATGAAAGATCTTGAGATTTGGACGTCATCCCAATATCAACAACCCACAACCAAATTAACCCACAATTAGAACCCAGAAAGGGACAAAAATCCGATTGAGCCAACAAAAAATATATTCACTCTCACCAGCATCAAATCAAATGTATACACTACAATTAATGCCCACCAAACATCAGTTAGTAATTCAAAGCGGAAGAAAATCTATCCACAATCAAATAGGGGGTAAAAGAGGGGTGGATTTCCACAGGTTTTCGTAATTTTGCTCATTGAATTTCCACAGGTTCTCGAACAACGAAACTCAAGCCCGGACCATCCTCTTTCACCCATCACAAAAGTCAAACCATGATGGATAGATAAAACTTTCGCAGATGGTGGGAGAGAAAGAGAGAGGAGTTACCGGAAAAGGACACCCCCGACTTGGCGGCGACACCAGATGGTGAATAAACAAGAGTGAAAGAATCCCTAAAGCCCTGTAAATGATCTAATGGGAAGGGGAAGGGAAGGGGGCGGAGTCTGGGAGGAGTCGAATGTTGTTGCACAAGTGGGTGAGGAGAAGTGCGGGAAAATGTCGAAATACTTTTTTAAAATTTGTCGTCTTTAACTCGATTTTATTGAATTTAATTTTATAAAAAAATCGAAATATTAATTTTAGTCTGGTGTATGAAATAAAAAGTTTATTAAAATTTTAAAAAAGGTTAATTAAAATTAAAAAAATATATTATTTAATGAATTTTAAAAACTAATTGCTGTACGCATGCTTTTTTCTGGGTTAATGCTGAAGTTTGTTCTTTTCATGCATGCATTGGACAGGAGTGGAGAAATCATAATCACCCCGATTTTAATGCACCCAAAACGAAGAGAATTTTAGAAAGAAGAGGACAAGCAGGACCGAACCCAGAAGGCTGGAAGGGTCAATCCACGTGTAAACATGGTCGTTGGGTTTAAGATATTTGGTAAACGGAGGAGGACACAGGAAGGCAGGAAGGAGTTGGTGGAAAAATGGGGGGTATAAACTCACAGGGGATTCCCCCCCGGAACATCCCCATCGGGGATAGGCGACGACGGCGACGGCGACGATGACGATGAGGATGGAGGATGTTGTGATTGTTGTTGGGTTGACAGTGGTGCAGCTCGTGTACTCGGGCAACTCCATCATGCTGAGTTACTTGATGTCCCTCGGCCTTAACCCTCTCGCCTTCGCCATCACCTCTGCCCTCGCAACTTCCCTTCTCCTTTCCCCCTTTGCTCTCTCCTTCGAAAGGTAATCCAATCTGCCCCAACCCACCAAACAAGCACAACCTCATTTGCCAGTTGACAGATTTGGTTGAGTGTGTGTGTTGCAGGAGCCTATGGCCTGCCAAGTTCACCTTCAAGCTGACTCTCCTCTTCCTTTCCGCCGCCGTTGGAGGGTGATCCTCATCATTCATTCCCTCCCTTTCCCCTCGAGCATTTTACCTCTTATAGTCGCAGTCCTTTCTGTCCTGTTTATGGGTTATTCTCGTTTTCTTGATTTGTTGCCAGGGTGACTCTTTTCCAGACCCTGTTCATGAGAGGAATCCATCTTACTTCCGCCACCATGGGAACTGCCATGCCTAACCTCTGTCCTGGGCTTACCTTCGTCATAGCTTGGATCATGAGGTGGCGATGCGATCAAAATTGATGTCCCATTCCTGTCTTCGTTTCGCCTTGTTTTCCTCCATGCCGATACCTCTCTCTCGATTCGTCCCAGGTTGGAGAAGGTTGACCTGAATTGCGTGTACAGCAGGGTGAAGATTCTTGGCACGGTGTTATGCGTGTCAGGAGCGCTTATACTCAGCCTGATCCACAGCAAGGCAGCCGACGAGCCTCTGCCCCTGCCACCTTCTGCCAAGGACATTACCTTTGACCAGGAAAAGATTGTCGGTTGTCTTTATCTACTGGCAGCGATTCTCGTGCAGTCGAGCCTTAGCATCCTGCAGGTACAAAAACCCCTCCCTGACTTGTTCTCCTCGGAATGTCAGTAGGTCTGACCAACCAACTCATTTTCGCGATTGCCTCTGCAGGCAGTAATCCTGATCGAATTCCCGGCACCCATGTCAGTGTGTGGGATCACTTCCCTAATTGGCTCACTGACTACGTCGGCCGCAATGCTCCTCGAGGGCAATGGATTCGATACAGCGTGGGCTAACTTGAGCCCAGGGAGGCTGGCGGGCTTCTCATTCTTGGTGAGCACAAACAGGTTCCTCCTAGTCCCAATCCATGGCATGCAAAATCCAGCTAGATGAATTTCAATGACTTGCAGGGAGGAGCCATGGGAGCAGGCGGTCTGAGCTTCCATGTGTGGGTCATAAAGAAAAGGGGGCCAGTCCTGGCATCCATCTTCAACCCGATCTCCACTGTTTGCTCGGTCATCTTCTCCGTCATGACATCGCAGGAAACCATTTCACTCCCAAGGTAATTAAAACATCGCCTCACTACGTTTCCATCAAACCCAATCAGCGGTGACCGAATCCTTTTCTGGGCTGGTCGTCACGAATGCAGCTTGGGCGGTATGGCCTTACTGTTTACTGGTCTGTACCTGGTCCTATGGTCCAAGGGGAAAGAAGGACGCTCCTACTCGACAATCACCGCGATCAGACCCATAGCCCTGATCGACGAAGAGAAGCCTCTCCTCAGTTAAAAACGAACCATTTCTTTGAGCCCCCTGGGGTAGTTAATCATGGCGTTCTCGAGTTGGGGATACAGTCGGCTGAATGTGCCGACCAATCTTCTGCTTAGTTCCATGCCAAGGGATAATATAACTTTGTTAAAAAAGGAAGCAACAGAGAAAGTCAAAAGGTTGTTGCATCTGCATGTCCCATGTTCATGTTCTACTTTTATCCTGTCCCCCCCCCAATCTTTACTTAAATCCCAACTCACCACCACCCACCACGACACTACCACTCGTAGTGACGTCAGTGGACTTCATTCTCGATCTTGGTTTGGCTCCATCTACTTTGGTGTGTTTGGTTTGCGAAGGAATGGAAAAATCATTTCATTTGCAAACACCAAAGAAGGAATCCTTGGACACCTTCATTTCGGATGGAATTGTCGTCCTCCATTCAATTTCCATTCACACTCCTTTTTCATTTTCGATTCCGCGAACCAAAACTGCTAATGTCGGGGCTTATTGTTCATTTCTCGGATTTGGGCTAACACCGACTCCATTCCCAATTATCAGAAAACCCAAAAAGCCAGCAACATAAAAGTTTGCAAAATTAGACATCAAATTCTAAAGTAATTTTTTTTAATTTATTGTATAATTTTATTTATATTAAATCTTAAAATTGGCCGCGTTAATTTTCCAAGCAAACTCAGCCAACATCAATACATAAATAAAATTAATGATAAGATTCTATAAAATTTTAGACAAAATAGAAAATTAACAGCATGTCCCATTCACTACTTCCAAAACATTAATGATGCGAAATCCCCTCTGGATTGACACGACAAAACGCACGCCTTAATTTCACCAAACACTTTTCTAAACTTGTTTTCCTTTTTCCAAAATCTTAATGGAAATCTGGACCAAACCAAACCCAAGAAGGC
This sequence comes from Melastoma dodecandrum, assembly GCA_029817715.1. Classification (NCBI taxonomy): domain Eukaryota; kingdom Viridiplantae; phylum Streptophyta; class Magnoliopsida; order Myrtales; family Melastomataceae; genus Melastoma; species Melastoma dodecandrum. The sequence continues at coordinate 318,590 of JARUPY010000387.1, forward strand.
CTACTAATACTACTGCTACTACCAAATACTGCTACGACTGCAGCAATCCCTACTTTTTCTTTTGGTGGGCATCTGCCTGCATTGCGTTGGTGTTTGTGTGGTGGCTCCCTTTTGGGTGTCACCTACTCATTCCCCAACCCTTCTCTCCGAAGCAAAATCCTTCCTTCCCCAATGGACAACCACCGCTGCAACCTCTGCTCCCGCCGCTTCCTCAACGGCCGCGCCCTCGGCGGCCACATGAAGGCCCACCTCTCCTTCCTCCCTCCCCTTAGGGAGAATCACAGGAAGAACGTCAGGTTCCCCGATCCCAACAGCGACAGTGAGGCCGAGTCCAGTGACCGAGGTGGCTGGAAGAAGAGCAGATCAAGGAGGGGGGTTGCCAGGGACGCGGCAGAGTCTCCTGAGGCCGAGCCGGTTAGCTCCGTTTCGGACACCTCCCCCGAGGAGGACGTCGCCATGTGCCTGATGATGCTGTGCCGCGACGACGGTTGGAGGAATCGTTTGAAGGCGGGTGGGGAGAACGGGACTGATTCCGGTTGGGCAGCGGACACGCAGAAGAAGGTTCACCAGTGTGAGATATGCAAGAAGTGCTTCCGGTCCTCGCAGGCATTGGGTGGTCACAGGATCATCCACCGTAAGAAGGTGGCCGTGACAGCGAAGGAGAAGACGGTCGCGAGCGGCAAGCGGGAGAGTTCCAGGAGCGGTAATCATGAGTACGGGTACACGGACGAGAGCCGCAGGATCTTCGAGTGCCCGTTTTGTGGGAAGGTGTTCAACTCAGGGCAGGCGCTCGGCGGGCACAAGAGATCTCACCTGATGGGAGGTCCTGGCCGGTGGCAGTCTTCTTGCGCAGTCATTGCAGATGGTAGAGGGGAGAATGTTAACAACAACAGCAGCAGCAACAGTCGCATAGATCTCAATTTGCCAGCCCCGACAGAAGACGAGGACGTTTGCAGCGTCGTCTCTGATGACCACGGAGGCGGCACTACCTCCCGGCTGAATAAGAGTTGAGATGGATCATCCCTTTGCTTTTTTTTTCGCCTTTTTCTGATCCAAATTATCATATGTCATTATCATTTGTTGTTTCAGAATCTGGGAGTAAGTTGGTTCGATTGCTTTCACTACAATTAGATCAACTCTTTTCTTTTAGTCCCCTTCTTCTTGCTTAAATTTTCATACCATAAACGTTACATTTTCATTACAATTAGATCAACTCTTTTCTTTTAGTCCCCTTCTTCTTGCTTAAATTCTCATACCATAAACGTCACATGATGCTGGAGCAGCAGCAGCAGCAGTTGATGCTGATACCTTCTATCTTTCTTACCTGATAACACACTGACAGAGCACTCAATTCTGTTTGTCTCCCATTCTCCTTACCCTGGCATTTGAGCTTGGAACTCCAAATTTCAGAACCGAGTCCATGTCCAAATGGATCAAACCCAACACCAAAACTTAAATTATATTTGCGCGTGGTGGGGGATTCCCTGTTTGTTTATCATATCCCTTAAATTTCTCTGCGTGGGCTGGAAAGATCCAAAAACATCGTTCCAAGGTTGCTCCTCTCTCCCTTCCCTTTTTGGGTTCTGTTTGAACTGATCGTCCGGACAATAATTCATGCGGAATACGGATTACCCATTTGGCCAGTGTATGTTTCCTATTGATATACGGTGAGAATGAATTAGTATATACGAGGGCTCATCGCTGCATATGCATATCATATGATGGAATGGAATGCCTTGTTTCCTAAGGATTGCCTATTCTTTTTCTTTTTTTTTCCTCTTTTATTTTGCGGCCTCCAATGTCTTTGGAATCTCTACGGCTATCCTTTTCCACACTTTTCTCTGCAACTCCTCCGTTCAAGCACAGTCCCACTCCAACTGACTGTCCAATTGACTCGAGTTCCGTTACGTTATGACGTTTTCCCATAAAGTTTTTTTTACGGATAATAAGTATTTTAAATAAAAGAAATGAATTTTATATGAAAATACAATTAATTTAAAAAAATTTATAAAATATCATCCGAATTTCATAAAACACGATTTCATTTTTAAACGAGTGCGTTTTGAAAATATCCGTGATGCGCATGAAAGCTTATTTTGAAAAACCGGACTGCTGGGCATTTTGTCTAAACAATATCACCTAAACAAACCGCGTTCAAGTAGACCACGCGGGGGTAGTTGGTTTTGTTTGGTACGTGGTTTTTGATCGAGCCCAACCTGAATTTTCCTCTTTATCCGAGGTCTTATAATTTTTGTTGTTGTTGTTGTTATTGTTTCTAAATATTCCCGTTGCCTTTGTTACGTACGACTTGCCTTTCGGCGGGAGATCGTTTCGGAGGACTGGGGGGTCGTTTTCTTTTTTGGTTAGCTGGGGTGGGAACAGGATGAGGAATGTGTAGAAAAATCCCTAGATTTCATCGGTAGGGGGATTCCCAGCTCGCAATTTAGGGATTTTATCCAAGAATAGTTCCAGATTGGCTTCGTGTATTTTTTTTCTTTTTGCTGTTTGGTTGTTTGGGTTTTTGTGTTTTTTTATTTGGATTGGGTGGATGGGTGGGATTTGATTTGCTAGGTTAGGGTTTGCCTTGCCGTAATCTGGTTTCGGCATGGCGAGCAATTCTCCATTAGAGATGGAGGATCAGACGGATGAGGATTTCTTCGACAAGCTGGTCGACGACGATGAGTTTGGTGTTTCTAAATTGCCCGATTCGACTCATACGTTTGATAGGTTGAGCGTAAATGGGGAAAGACAGGGAGGTGGTTTTGAGGCTGACGCAGGCACTGGAGTCGTGCATGATGCAGAGGCTTCGTCTTCTACGCGAAATTCATGTGCTGTTGACGAGTCCACGTTCTATGACGATAAGGCTCAAGAATCGGCCGTGGATAGTTTGGATGGAGAAAAAAAAGTACAAGAGATAGTGGAGGATGAGAGTAAGGTTTATGGCTGCATGGTTTTGGGAGATATAGACGACGGAGATGATGGTGTTCCGGTGGAATCATGTGCCGGAGGTCAGGAAACTGGGGGTATAGTAGGTGGGATTTCAACGAAGGGCAGTGGTGGATCTAGCAGGGGAATCAAGGAAGTTGGTTGGAGTTCTTTTTATGCCGACTCGGGAGATCAGGGTGGAAATCAAGACAATGGGTCTTACTCTGACTTCTTCTCTGGATTCAATAATGTTGGTGCCGATGGGGAGTTTTCTGGGAGTGTAGGAGATCAGTCGTACAACACGAGATTCACATCAAGTGGTGTAGAAAGTCAGTCTAGTGGATTAGAAAGCTCTGTGAATTATGGGCATCTTAATGGGGAACCAACCGATGTGGTTGGGCAAGGGCAAAATGCTGATTTGCAGGATTTGAGTTCCAGTAATTACTGGGAAAGTATGTATCCCGGGTGGACATATGATGCAACGACGGGACAGTGGTATCCAATTGTGGGTTATGATTCAAATGCAAATTTGCAGTCAGAGTCTGGGAATGCGGGAATTGAGAACTGGACCAGTACTTCTAATGATACAACAGAAGTATCGTATTTGCAACAGTCAGTGCAGTCTATTGCTGGAACGATGGAGGAAGCTGGAACGACAGAAAATGTTTATAGTGCAAACCAAGTTGCAGATGGCAATGCTGCGTACCCTGAGCACATAGTGTTTGATTCCCAATATCCTGGTTGGTATTATGATATGATCAAGCAAGAATGGTGTACAATAGAGAGCTATACAGCTTCTATTCAGTCCACCATTCATACACAAAACCAGCAACAGGGTCCAGTGATAGCCGATGCTGTTCACAGTCAGAATGACACCTATAGTGATTACTGGCAAACCACCATATATGGACTACAAAAGGATGCGACTCAGGTGCACGATGACCACTGGGCTGGGTCTTATGATGGCCACAATCAACAGAGCGTGACTAGTTCGTGGCACTCTGGTACTTTTTCGGGAAACAATGCAGTTGCTTGGGGAGGAAACCGGCAATCAGGTGGGTTTGCTTCTGAATTTACTGCCAGTGACAATCTTAATCAACATAGTGCAGTCAGTTCTTTCCCGACTTTAGAATCATATGACAAGCCAAATGAGAGGCTTAGAGAGGTTCATAAACCATTGGCATTGGGTAATTTTATTCAGGATCCACAATATAATCAGCCAATTCAGCAGGCGAAAGAAGTTCATTGTTCAAATGAATTTTACAGTTCTCAGATGACGGCGAGTTACGGCATGCAACCATTTGAAAGTGTTCCTCAATTTTCACAAATGCACAGCTCGGGAAGATCATCTGCTGGCCGACCTGCACATGCACTGGTTGCTTTTGGATTTGGAGGAAAACTTATTGTAATGAAAGGCATAAGTTCTGGCTGCAGTTTATCAAACGGAGGGCAGGTCTGGCTCTTTTCTTCACTGGTTTCTCTTTACTTGATGTGATCTCTGTCATTTGAATTTCTTTAGGTTTACAGTTGGTGTACTATTAACTGATGACTTATTTGGCGTTTTCTTTGTTTGAATGAAGGATTCTTCTAGTTGCCCCATTTCTGTCCTGAACCTTTCAGAAGTTCTCCAAAAGAATGGCGAAAGTATTAGAGCTTGTTCGTACACACGTGCTCTGTGTCAACATTCATTGCCGGGTCCATTAGTTGGTGGGAGTGTCAGTAACAAGGATCTGAACAAATGGATTGATGAAAGGATTGCTGGCTGCGACTCCCCAGATGTAGATTACAATAAGGCAGAAAACTTAAAGATACTACTATCTTTACTTAAGATATCTTGTCAGCATTATGGAAAACTTCGATCTCCTTTTGGCAGTGAAACAGCATTGAAGGTATATCCCTGCTTATTCCCTTAACTATCACTATTGTTTTGCCCACTTTTCTTGCTGCATTAATGCTTGCCAGATTTTTATATTTTCTAGGTTTGTGAAGTAATGTTTAATGTACTGGTATGCATAAGCTTGGGGCTTCTAATTCCTAGAATTTTGTTTCATCTTATCTTTTGGTGTCAAGTGAAATATTCCTTAATCGTCATCTTACATGTCAATTTGCATTCTATAGAACAATAATTTGGCATGTGGGATGTATGCACATGTAGCAGGAAGGTGATAGTCCCGAATCAGCCGTTGCTAAGCTTTTTGCTTCTGCTAAGAAGACCAACTCTGATCTCAATAGTTACAGTTCCATGAGCTGTTGTTTTCAGTTTTTGCCTGCTGCCGAGCAAATTCAGGTTAGTTTCTCTTTCTCTGAGACATGTTGCTTTATCCAAGAAAACTTTGTAGCATTAATTTTTCTATTTTTGATTAGGCAACTGCCTTTGAAGTTCAAAGTCTTCTCGTCTCTGGTAGAAAAAAAGAGGCTCTGCAATGTGCACAGGCTGGTCAGCTGTGGGGACCTGCCCTAATTTTAGCTTCACAACTCGGGGAACAGGTTTGTGGTACTATTCCATTTTGTTACTTGAAGTTAATATAGAGCATTGGTCAACAATAATTTTTTGTGCAGTTCTATGTTGATACTGTGAAGCAAATGGCACTCACACAGATGGTACCTGGATCGCCATTGCGGACCTTATGCTTACTAATTGCGGGGCAGCCTGCTGAAGTTTTTAATGCTAAAGCTGCCCCTGTTAATGGAATGCATCCTTCAGGGATGGTGTCACAAAACCATGTTCAGGTGAGTACGTCTTGTATATTAGAGTTCATTTGTGAAAGATATACTTATTTTCGTAGTTTTATCTTCTTTTTTAAAAAACAATGACTATCTAATGGCAGTGGATGTGAACATTGTGATCTTCTTTTCACACACTTGTTAACACTACAAGAATATGCAGTCTGAGACCAATGGTATGCTTGAAGATTGGGAAGACAACCTTGCTATTATTACTGTCAATAGAACTAAGGATGACGAACTTGTGATTATTCACCTTGGAGATTGTCTCTGGAAGGAGAAGGGCGAGGTATGTGTATTCCTTTTCTGACTTTCTTTACGTATCAACATTTCTTGTGTCTTGAGTCTAACTGCAGATTTTGTTCTATCAGATAACTGCGGCACATATATGCTACTTAGTAGCTGAAGCAAATTTTGAGTCTTACTCTGACACTGCCAGAATGTGTATAATCGGTGGTGATCACTGGAAATGTCCTCGAACGTATGCCAGCCCTGAGGCTATTCAGGTTTCTACAAGTTCATACCCCCTTAGCTGCTACTTATGTGATATCTTTTGTGCTTATTTTTATAATGATCTGCTTGGACAACATTTGTTACATCAGATGCGTGTGCTGGTTCCTTATTGTTGTTATTTGGAACTTTGTGGATTTGATTTCATGGTGCCTCCTCTTTTGCTTTAACAATGTGGGAGAGCACGCTTGCATCCGATTACCTTGACACCAGTGCTGTAACACTTTTTGGCATCACATAGGATATGGAAACATAAGATTTTCTATTATTATAATTGAAAATGCTGCAATGAGGATCACGTAAAGAATTGTTAGGAATTTTTCAGATTGGTATGTTTATTGGCATCTTAAACCATAATTACTGGTTGCAGTGTGTTAACTTCTTTTACCCATCGTTTTGCTTGCCGTTAAACATTTTTGTCCTCATAACAGAAATCTTCCCTCTTGTTATTGACATCCGTAAACTCAAGTGACCAGAACTTATTTACTTTTATTGATGTCACTACAGAGAACTGAGCTTTATGAGTACACCAAGGTGCTCGGAAACTCTCAGTTTACCTTGCAACCATTTCAGCCATATAAGATTATATATGCGCACATGCTGGCTGAAGTTGGAAGAATCTCAGACTCATTGAAGTAAGGCCAGTCCTCTTTTTCAGAGAGACGAGATAATCCGACACTGTTGATTGCTTATTGTTCTTGGTTATGTCAGATATTGCCAAGCAATCTCAAAATCAATAAAAAACGGGAGAACTCCAGAAGTGGAATTGTGGAAGCAAGTTATATCCTCTCTTGAGGAGAGAATTAGAATGCATCAACAGGTAAGATGCATCTTTTGAGATTAGGCAATTCAATTACCTGCCAATTAACACCACTTTTTCAGGGTGGATATTCTGCAAATTTTACCCCAGGGAAAATAGTGGGGAAGCTGCTTAATTTCATCGATAATACTGCACATCGGGTTGTTGGCGGACTGCCACCTCCTGTACCTATGACAACTCAGGCTGGAACGCATGCCATGGAGCAATTCCATCAACCGCTGGTCACTAAAGTATCAGGCAGTCAATCGACAATGGCAATGTCATCGTTAATTCCATCCAATTCCATGGAACCCGTTAATGAATGGGCAGGCAATGACAATGGCAGAATGAGGGTATATAACCGAAGTGTTTCTGAGCCTGACTTTGGAAGAACACCTAAACAGGTGTGTTAATATGATTTAATGTTCAAGATTTGTTGGATAGAGAATATCATCTTGCTATCTTCCTTTGTGTTTTGGATTATGTGCTCTTACTAAAGTCATTCTAGGGTGATGGTGATTCGTCAAACAATATGAATTCGGAGAATGCACAAGCAAAGGCTTCAGTTTCGGGGAGGTCATCACACTTTACACGATTTGGTTTTGGCTCACAGCTTTTACAGAAGACGGTTGGACTGGTGCTGAGGCCTCAGAATGACAAGCAGGTAGTTTGTTTGTCCACCATTCATTTTTAGCTGTGGTCAATGAGCACGCTTAGTCCATTTTATTAGATAAATTTGAAAAGTTTAAGTTAAAACAAAAGTGACTGTAAATTGCCCTGAGCTCCAAATTCTGTGGAGATTCACACTGATAAATATGACGCTCGTGAAAATAAGCTCTTCACACTTAGTTGCAAGGGTGGTGCAATGGGGATGACAATGTCAAATAGTTATTTAACACCCGTAGAAAAGCTTTCTAAACTAATTGTTATATGCTTGTAGGCTAAGCTGGGTGAAAGCAATAAATTTTATTATGACGAGAAGCTTAAGAGATGGGTAGAAGAAGGAGCTGAACCACCTGCTGAGGAAACCGCTCTGGCTCCTCCACCGACTACTGCAGCCTTCCAAAATGGGTTGCCTGATTATAACTTGAGATCGTCAATAAAGAGTGAAGGGACCCTTCCGAATGGCAGTCCGGAGTTCATCAGTCCATTTGTTTCAGAACCTTCTTTGGGAATCCCTCCTATCCCACCCAGCTCGAATCAATTCTCAGCTCGTGGACGCATGGGAGTTCGATCCAGGTCAATCTCATATGCATATGCTGATTTCTCAGTATATAATTTGATTGAAGTCCTCTGCCTGGACTTGAAATTTACATAAGCTTCATAATGCGAGCCCCATTGAAATTTGACCTGGCATCACTTCACAGCCTGTTAGCTTTCAAATAGCTTTTCTATTTCAATTTTTCCTAACAACTATATGGACATTTCTTGTATGTTAAGCAGGTACGTAGATACCTTCAACCAAGGTGGCGGGAGTCCAGCAAAATTATTCCAATCACAGTCTGTTCCAGCAGCAAAACCTGCAGTTGCTGCGAACGCCAAGTTTTTTATTCCCACCCCCATAGTATCGTCATCTAGTGATCAGACTATGGAATCCATTGCCGAAAATTCGCAAGAAGAAACAGCAACAAGTGAGGATTTCTCTATGAAGACTGTCCCTTATAAATATCCTTTAGTATCAGCTTCATCAAACATGCCGAGGTTTCCGAGCATGGGCAATATTCCAAGCAAAAGCACAACGGCAGGTGAAAATGGTTCCCTGCCCCCGCAGTCTAGGAGAAACGCATCCTGGAGTGGAAGCTTCAATGAAGCTTCATTTCCACCCAAGCATGCACCGGAGGTAAAACCACTGGGGGAGGGACTGGGTTTGTCACCTTCCTCTATGATGCAAATGCACACAAATGGTGGAGGCCTCAGCGATGAGCTTGGTGAGGTGGAATTATGAGGATCTTTAAGTGGCACTGCAAAGTGGAGAGTTGGAAACATGTAAAGAACCAGTCAGCCTCAGTCCATTTGACTGATGCAGAGCCGGTTGCACGATAAGCTCCTATGGGATTGCTCACCTGGAAATCATGACTGAATGCCCCATGCCCGCAGTTGTCACGAAAACGGAGCTCACGCCCATCTTCATCCCGATGGTAGTGTCGCCATGTGAGGTAACTTTAACCCCGGCAGAAGTCCCAGGCAAAAAATTTTTTCATGCAACTTAACTATTACTGTGTTGGTTGAGGAGAGATGGCTTTCCCAATGCTGTGGAAGGGAGAAGGAAGACCAGCCTGGTGGTTTTCAGCTTGTACAGTTTATTTGTTTAATTATTACCCCAACAGAATTGTCCCTGAAGAGAGAAATCAAAGGGATCTTCCCAGGTGGAAAGAGAACATACATATCAAACTGCCCATAAAGCACTAGTCTTCCTTTTCTGTGCTGCTACCACTGTAATGTGGAAGAAATCTGCAATAGACCATGTACTTTTTTGTTGGACTGGGGATGCAATTTTGTACATTGTTGACTCTTGATTGTTGTAATAAAGTTATCCAGTTCCTCAAAGCTAATTGCTGCACCTCAGCAGGAGAAAAGCAGGAGACCAGAAATGATGGGAACACATTAGCATTTTTGTTCCCCAGCTTTGCCCACCCTATAGTTGATGGATATACAGAGACCATTAGAACTCGGATGAGCCAGGTGTCCGAGGGAAGGGTATCGCATCTCGTATGTTCTCGATACCGGTAGCAAACTGGACAAGCCTCTCGAAACCCAATCCAAATCCCGCATGAGGAACTGCGAGTAAAGAGCAGAAGGAAGTAAGTAGTTGCCTTGGCACTAAGCAACATGAACAACACAATAAGTGAAAATTCCTCTAACACAAGTCCTGCATATGCACTGGCAAGTTATAAACAGACTACACCACCAATCAAGATAAGATAAACAGATCACATTTCGGCACCTAGGTCCACTATTTACAAGTTAAAACTTTCATGAGGGTGCCCAAAATAAAAAGGAAAAAAAGAAAGAACTCGTCTCGAGTTCTTGACTACCCTGGATGGGGGACAGATTCCAACTCCATTGGATAACCTACTAACCTGAACCATATCGCCGCAAATCGAGATACCACCAGTAGCTTTCTCTATTCAGCTTCAAGTCATCTAGACGAGCCTCTAGGTACTCTAGTCTTTCTTCTCTTTGGCTTCCACCAATGAGCTCACCAACCTTATTAACACAACAAAGAAGTCATGGTGCCAGGAATTATAACTGAATATGGGCCCAAGTCTTGTCACACATAAATCTAGTTCTATGAGAATCCGCAAATACATATATAATTGTTAAGCGTAGAGATGAAGAGATAATATCTGCCAAAAGAAAAGCAGAGAGTTCATTACCCGAGGAACCAACATATCCATGGCAGCGACTGTCTTCCCATCATCATTTTCCCGCATATAAAAAGCTTTTATCTCCTGAAACATTCAACCGAAAGAAGTTAGAAATGACGGAGGAAGAGCAATTTTCTAATTTCTCAAATGACCCTTGACATACCTTTGGGTAGTCTCTAATTATCACAGGGCATCCACCAAATGCGTTTTCGGTTATATAACGCTCATGCTCACTTTGCAAATCACAACCCCACTTTACCTAAACAACACCCAATTGCAATTCTAGTGTCAGACGAGTTAATGACACTCAAAAAGGGTAGAAAGGGGTGAGTTACCGGATACTCAAACTTCTTGTTTGATCTGAGAAGTAGCTCAATGGCATCAGTATAACTTAGTTGCACAAAGTCTTTATCGGCCACGTTCTGGGGCACATACAAATAGTCAGACATTGTATGACTACATGAACCACGAATGCTCACAGAAGAAAAGGCAATATCAGAGGATAGAGACAGAGGAAGGGATTTATTACTGTTAACCGATCAATTATGCCTTTCTCTATCCATGTATTGAAAAACTCCATATCTTCCTTGCAATTGTCGAGTATGTGCCTCACCTTCAAACCACAGTGTTCATTACTGAAATGTTCGAGAACTAACTGGATTTTTTACAATGAAGGCAGTAATGGACATAATAAGATTTTTCAGCAGATATGGAAAGTAACATACTACGTACTGGAGATAGGCTGTAGCACATGCCATGTCATCATTAAGATCAGCAAAAGCAAGTTCTGGCTCAATCATCTGGAATGAAGATAACTACAATTGTTAAACTAGGAAACTACATGGAGAGAAAGAATAACTCATGCAAACAGTAAACTTAACCAAACCAAACCCCAAGTCACAGCATAAACCTAATCAGGCTACTCACCCAAAATTCAGCCAAGTGCCTTGCCGTATTGGAATTTTCTGCTCGAAAAGTAGGTCCAAAAGTGTACACCTAGAAACCGGTAAGATGGTCAGCTTTGTCATTTTTAGCTTATGACCGGAGAAAGCATTCACATACATCAGAAAGAGCAGTGGCATATGTTTCAGCATTGAGTTGTCCAGAGACGGTCAAGAACGCAGGCTTCCCGAAAAAATCCTGAAGAAATCTCGAGGAGTTATGATCAATACTCAAGGACATAATAACATGAGATGGAAAATATCAAACTTGGTTAATGCAGACTAAAGATTACGTGGAAAAAGGAAGTGTCATGGGAGTTTGATATTGATGCAATGTCCAACTTCAAAGTACCTCTCCCAAATATAACAATTTCAAATCAAACATGTAATAGTAGCCCGAAAAATTATCAACCGGTGGATGATGACTTCTGGAAAAAAACAATGACACTTTGTTCTTAATCAAGCATGCTGCCTCTTAAACCTAACCAAACCTTATGAAGGGAAGCGAAAGCAAGGCTTTTCTGGTACAAGTAATATTAAATTAGTTGAGATCCTCACCTGTGACCAGTCGATCAATCCATTCTCAGTTTTGGGTATGGCATCAACACGTGAATCCACCACCTCTCCTGAGTTTGGAAGCTGCAAAATTCCATAAACTGAAGCATCATCATCAGTAGGAAGGACCTTCAAGGACCAATATCTGATTACTGAATTGCTAGAATAGAAATATCACCCATGACCACTAATCCAGGTTTGTAGAATTTAATTCATGGGGGAGGGTTCGAAGTTACACTAAGAAAGCAAAAACTAAGAACTGGTACGAGTAACATGAGGAATGATCTTACCAAAGTAGTCACACAAAATTGCTCTCCAGCTCCTTCACAATCAGAAGCTGTAATAATAGGGCTTGATACCCAAACGAATCCATTTTCTTGAAAAAATTTGTGTGTGGCATAGGCCAGGGCATTCCTCACCCTTGCAACCTAACGATGAATGAAAAGTTTACGATAATATCAATACTACAGCGCAATATACCAAACCGACTTCCAAGTTTTCTCTTAAGTGGGTGAATGGCATTTTAAGAAGAGAAGAAAGAACTAAGGATCAAAGAAGACGATTTGTAATTCAACATAAATGGAGATGGCAGAATATAAAAAAGAACTGCCAAATCATCTGAGCAAGAATGAATCAATTTTTCGGAATCTTACAGCTCCGAAGGTATTAGTTCTAGGCCGAAGATGAGCCTTGGTTCTCAAAAACTCTCTACTGACCCTTTTCTTTTGAATGGGAAAGGAGGGATCACTTTTTCCAATCTGCATACAAGAAGAAGAGAGAAATAAATACATCAGTGTCTTATCTAACACCAAATAAAACAATACAGATGGTTGCACCTCATATTTTACTAACACCCATATATAACTGCTATTAGTGACATACCAAGACGATTTTGTTGACTTTCAACTCAATTTTCTGCTTTGATCCTTGGCTTGCAACAATTGTCCCTTGTACCCATATGGATGCCCCAGTTGATACCAAGCCGGATTCTATCTATAATCATCCAGAAAGAAAGCAGATAAACCATACAAGTTGAACAACATCCATAGATGCATGAATAGGGATGGCACAATGCAGACGAGTTTAGATATGGGGAGAATCATTTAGCATGATAAAGCAAAGAGAAATGCAAGGAGCTTTCAACAAACTAGACATCCAGGAAACAAAATGAAGAAAAATGCAAACTTCAGTGTCTAGTCAAGATACCTGATCAATACCATCGGCATCAGCGTCAATTACACATTGCATATTGGACAGGCATGAGCCATCATTAACCTGAGAAGACAAAGGCTCGGAGTATAAAGCTCAACGACATTCAAAACAGTAAAATCTAAACCTCTCCTTCCCTTCATGACCTCAGGAATGCACTTGGAGCCCTCAGCATAGAGCAACAAACGAGTCCGAGTTTCATGCCTTCCCACAACAAAAATCTATCAAACCATCCTTAAAAACGAAACCCCCACCACACTAACCTCGACGAAAGTTATACTGCTCTGCACCCTCACCGTCCTTACCCACCCGACAACCGTCAATTCAGACCCAACCCGGCTCAATCCGCCATCCTCACCGCCCTTAATTTCCGAAATCCTCAACCTTCTCCTAAACTCCCCAACTCTGTTGCTCCCAATCCCCGGCACTCCAACATTACCAACGCCCAACTCCCCATTCCCTTTAACCTTCCCATCCACGCCGCCCCACTTATTCGTCTCCACTGCCTCAGCAGCGGAGCAACAGAAGACGCGTCTCCGCAGAGGCGGCGGGCCTAGAGGGAGACGGCGGGTGGGGAAGAGGGAGAGGAGGCGGATGGTCTTGTATGGCAGCAAACGCAGAGAAGCCGCCGGGGATAACGATAAGATGGCGTTTGCGGCCATCTTCCAATCCTCGCGAGGTTACGGCTTGTTGGTTTTCACCCAAACGCTGTAAAGCTCGAGCTTTGTGACCTTGGAGTTCCCTTCTTTGTTTAAAGTCCGGAGAAAGTACGATCGACTTAAAAAAAAAAAGCATAATTATCAAATATGTCATGCATGTAATTTTGCTGTTTTCTTTTATATAGCTCGTACTTTGAAACGCATCTAAATAGGATACAAACTACTGTCGTTATATTATCTGTAGCCTCCGTCTATCCGTCCACTAACGGCGATCGACGTGGATCCCACGTGGCCAAAACACCGTCATTAAACTCCGTCTATCCCCTCTTCCCTCTCAGATCGAATTTCCTCCCCAAATTCACCCGAATCGCCCAAATTTTTTTGCCCTAGCTTCATCTGCTAGACGAAGCCCGCATCCTCCCTTCATCTGCTTTTTTCATTTCACAAGCATCACCTCCCTTCATCCGATTCTGCCCTTCATTTCCCACAACCTTCTTCCTTCCTTCTGCCCTACTGGTAAGTTTTTCGATTTTGGTTTGTAATTTGGGTTACCGATTCTATATGTGGGTAGATTCTCTTTTGTAATTTGGGTACCCTTCTGCCCTGCTGGTATTTCTGTGCGTTTTATATTGGCTATGTTTTTCTGTGCGTATACCATTCTGCCCTGCCCTGCTACCCTTCTGCTCTGCCATGCCCTGCTGGTATTTCTGCGCGTATACCCTTCCGCCTTGCCGCCCCTGACGATGATATTTTATTGATATATTGGGTAAGTTTTTCTGTCTGTCTTGTTTTACTAGCTCTTCAGGTTCGCTCGGTGATGGGATTCAACAAAAGTTGTTCGTCCAGAAGCTCTTCCAGCAATGTCATGAGTGGTCATGTTTTCTGTCATTGTGGAATGGAGTGCAATGCTAAAACTGCTTCAACTGCGAAAAATTTCGATCGGAGATATTATGGATGTCCTCGTTACAAAGAATTAGGTGGATGTGGATTTTTTCAATGGATTGACTTTGTTAATGGTGGTATTGTTTCGGAGAGTGAGAAGGTAGTCAATGTTGCTGCTTTTGAGGCTAAATTGCGGAAGACGGAGATGGAATTGATCAAAGCGAAAGCGAAAATCGAGATGTTGAAGGCTGATGCGAATAGATATATGTTGTTGTGTTGTGTTTTACTTTCGGTAGTTTGTATTTTAGCCTATGTAATCGTTGTTAGTAAGTAAATAGTAATTTCTGTACCCCATGATAATGTAATCACCTTTGTATTATATGAACAATTTCTGCAGTCCAGAAATATGTAATCAGCCTTTGCAGTCCAGAAACTGTGGTCCAGAAACTATGGTCCAGAAACTGCGGTTGAATATTGTAAACATCTTTGCAGCCCAGAAACTGCGGATTGAATATTGTGACATCACATGTTATGCTACATATAAGTTCAGGAACTGCAGAAATTACAGAAATTGGAAACTGCAGAAATTGCAGTTCACTTGAATTGCAGTTTAGAAATTGCAGTTCAGAAATTTATTATAGAAACTGCAGAAACTGCAGTTCACTACAGAAAATTAGTCTAGAAACTGCAGATTGAATATTGTGGCATCACATGTTATGCTACATGTAAGTTAGGGAACTTCAGAAACTGCAGAAATTGGAAACAACAGAAATTTAGGAAATTAAAGTTCACTTGAATTGCAGTTCAGAAATTCACTACAGAAACTGCAGTTCACTACAGAAAATTAGTCCATAAACTGCGGATTGAATATTGTGGCATCCATGTTATGCTACATGTAAGTTCAGAAACTGCAGAAATTGCAGAAATTGGAAACTGTAGAAATTGCAGTTCAGTTCAATTACAGTTCAGAAATTGTGGCAGTTCAGAATTTCACTTCAATTGCAGTTCAGTACAGAACATAAAATTAGTCCAGAAACTGCAGAAATTGCAGTACACTTCAATTGCAGTTCAAAAATTGTTGCAATTCAGAATTTCACTTCAGTTCAGTACAGATAATTAGTCCAGAAACTGCAGAAATTGAAGTTCACTTCAATTGCAAAAGAAATACTAACTAAATTACAGTTCACTTCAGTTCCCATTATTTCCAACATTATCATAGTTATGGAAGCTTACACCAGCAACACACGATTTTTGTGTGCCGCCAGTGCCCACATTGTAACTATTTTGTGGATGCTCTCGTCTTCCTTCACTACTTGAAGCTTGAAACCATCGTCTCTCAATCCTTGGCCTACCCCTGACAGTGGCTCTTCCTCTGCCAAACAATCTCAATGTGGCTCTCCCTCTGGATGTGGCTCTGCCCCTTTGAACTTCTGTTCCATGCCAAACGGATGGATGTGTATCCTATACATGTGGAAAGGAATATAAAAAACATGCAAATACCATATTCCAAGATGTAAAATTACAAACCCATGTAAATACAACATGTGTTCTTACATTATAGATTCCAGGATGAACAATTACAACATTTTCATGTTGTACCGACCCATTAGGTTCAGTTGAAGAAGTAGGCACATGTTCGCTCTTGCAGCTCCTTTTGTTATGCTCATATTGCTTGCACTTGCTGCATCTCATCTCCAATCCTCTTCGTGGTAATTTGCTCAGATTTTTTGGCTCCTCATCTCCACTCTCTTCCTATTCTTCTTAGGCCTACCTGGTCTTGTCTTAAATGGTGGAGGCTGGATGGGTTCACCTTCAGCCTCGGGCCAGGCCATCTCCCCTTCTAATGGTGTTAAAGGGAACTTGTATGCCTTAATGTATGTTTCCTTCTTGTAAAAATGACTTACATAGGCCTCAATATCGTATTTCATGAAATTTATTGAGGCTACCGCATGACAACAAGGAATCCCAGTCAACTCCCATTCCCTACATGTACATGTTCTCTTATTCAAATTCACTACAAACTTCTCATTTCTACGCACAACCTCAAACAACTCTCCTAAACACGGTTTAGGTACCCATTTCCCAGCATCTACCTTTAGTTTCTCAATTTTTCCTCTAATATCAGGACAAATGTTGTCATCCCTCCCATCAAACAATCTATTCTTATGATACATCCTTTGCATCAAAGTAGATCTAATGTCGTCCAACATTTCCACTATTGGCCTGGTGCATTTATGTTCTAAGTTGCAAACCTTGACAACTACTGTACTCTCCCTCTGTAACCACGAAGCATAAACACGCCATGGACAACCATCGACACATGCTGCTTCCATCCTCTTACTAGTAGCTCTAACCCAGTGAAGATCAACACCATTTAGGATGGCATAGTCTTGTAGAGCTTGCTTAAACTGATCCAATGAATCAAAACTCAGGCCAACATCAAATACTAAACTCCTATGATCACACTCGGGATCATACATCCTAGATTTAACACCACTTACAACAAGTTGTCCATCTTCTTCATGTTCATTTTCATCCCTAACATCTACCTCAGAATCAACATAGTCAGAAGCAACCTCAGCATCCAGATCAAACTCACCATCAACTCCAACATCTCCATGCCCGTCTCCTACCTCAATTAATTCATCATCTGCCTCACCCTCCCTTTCTTCAACCTCAGTTTGTAAGATATCCCTCTCATCTCCCTCGATGTATAAGTCAAGACATTTGGATTCCAATAATAAAGACACCATCTGACCTACTTGGCTGTCTGTAATGATTTCTGTAAGCCCTTTTGCCAAACTAGTATGAGGCTTAGCAAACCACATCCTATTTGGCTCGTATCCGATACTCCTAACCAGATTCAAAATTGTGAAGTAACCTATCTTATCAACATCAATATCTGGGATCTTCACAACTTTTCCTCCGTAGTATTTCACTAGACCAGTTAAAGAAAGTCTACCCCCAACGTGGAAAAAACCAAATCACCACGGTACACATCCATCTAAATCAGTAACAACACACTTAGATACTACCCACATACAGAATTAGCAACCCAAATCTAAACCCTAAACAGAAAAACTTACCAGCAGGGCAGGGCAGGAGGAAGGAAGGGCAGGCTTCGTCTAGGAAGGGCAGGCTGCGTCTGGGAAGGGCGGGCTTCGTCTTTGGGAATAATCGTAGGGGTTGATTACTGTAGATGAAGGGAGGATGCGGGCTTCGTTTAGCAGATGAAGTTAGGGCAAAAAAATTTAGGCGATTCAGGTGAATTTGGGGAGGAAATTCGATCTGAGAGGGAAGAGGGGATAGACGGAGTTTAATGACGGTGTTTTAGCCACGTGGGATCCACGTCGGTCGCCGTTAGTGGACGGGTAGACGGAGGCTACAGATGATATAACGGCAGTAGTTTGTATCCTATTTAGATGCGTTTCAAAGTATGGGCTATATCGGAAAAAACAGCAAAAGTACAGGACATATTTGATAATTAGGCCAAAAAAAATACTCTAACTTAAAAAAAATCATCTTTAAATCGTGATTTTAAATCGCGATGACGTAAGCTTCCGTAACTAAGAACCACTTTTCTAAATTTCAAAAATATTTACAAAATAGTTTCATAAAAAAATGTTGAATTAGAATTTTTATACTTTATAAATTGGTTGTTTTTCATGAATTCGTTGTTTGTAACACTAAGTTCACTAAATTAAATTAAATAAAGTATTACTACATGAATTCGACTTTGTAACGATGAGGTCAGTGATGCGTGTTATTCTCATAAACGCATCTTTCACAAACATTCTCAACCAAATTATAATAATTTCTACTAACAATCACCTATTTCAATTATTTTTGTACGACAATACACCACAGTTTACCGAAACTCACCTCCGACAGTCAAAACTTGTCTTCGACAGCCCAAGCCTTCACACTTCTTATCACTGCCAAATTCCCTCCTCCCCAACAGAAAGTAACAACAATAACTCTAACTATCATTTCCCCCCACCGATTCCCCTTTTAACAACTCTCTCACTAGGCCCTAATTACATTTTAGCCCAATACACAAACCAACATTTATACTTTTTATCACAAATAGCCCATTACTATCCTACATATCATTTACGAATTACACCCATGGATTAAGCCTTCCTCCTTAAAAGAACACTTGTACTTAAGCGCTGACAACCAAAATTCTGAAAAATTCCTGGAAATCATCAAATCCAGTAAATCAGCTTGCCTTCTTCCTCTTCTTTGCTCTTTTACACTTTCCATCACTTCTGGGGACCACGTCTCACTTCAAAAAACCTGTCCCCCCAAAACAACACTTGTCCTCAAGTGGGCAATTCGGATACCGCTGCTACAAGTCATAAAGAAATTCCCAGGTTGCATCTTACACCGAACCAGGTTCCCACTTAACCAGAACTTTAGTAGCAGCCTGTGATCTCCGCTTCACCATTTTTCTGTCCAAAATCAATTTCGGCACCCTTGGTTGAGCATTGCAAAATGCAGGAAAAGTAGAGGACACTCGTGACAAATCAGACACCCCAGCTTGCAATTTAGACACATGAAACGTAGGGTGAATTGCTGAACCAGCAGGAAGCTCCAACCTGTAGACAACCTTCCCCACTTTATCCACCACCCTATAGGGTCTTTAATACAACGGAGACAGCTTATGAGAAGTCCTTTCAGCCACACTCTGCTGTTTATATGCCCACAACTTCACAAATACCAAATCACCAATGGAAAACTCTCGTTCGGAGCTATGCTAGTCAGCTAGCTGCTTCATCCGATGTTGTGCTTGATCCAAGTTGAAACGAATGACCTGGAGCATAGCCTCACGATCCCGTAATTCCCCATCCACAACAGCTACTGTACTATCATTAGGAATATAAGGTATATGTATAGGAGGCGAATGACCATACAAGGCCTCAAACGGAGTCATGCGAATTGAAGAATGATAAGTGGTATTGAACCACCATTCCACCAGAGGAAGCCATTTGTACCAATTCTTTGGACAGTTCCTAACCATGCACCTCAAATAAGTCTGTAAACATCTTTTTACCACCTCTGTTTTCATATCCGTCTACGGGTGATAAGCTGAAGACAAATGCAGCTCAACTCCTTACATCCTAAAAAGATCCTGCCAGAACTTGCTTAAAAACACGACGTCTCTATCACTTACTATAGTAGAAGGAAACCCATGCAATTTGAACACATTGTCAAGGAATGCCAGGGCAACCGAACTGGCTGTGTAAGGATGTGCCAGACCCAAGAAGTGGCTGTACTTAGTCAATCGATCCACAGTAACAAAAATTACCTCCATACCTTGTGATTTCGGTAACCCTTCAATGAAGTCCATAGATATGTCTCTCCAAACTCCAACAAGAATAAGTAAGGGCTGCAAATAACCAGGGGTCGCTGCATTGTCATGCTTACACCTGATGCAAAAGTCACAAGCACGAATGTAATTTCGAACATCCTTCTCAAGGCCCTTCCAATAGAAAAGTCCAGCCACCTTCTTAACAGTTGCTATAACACCAGAATCCACCAACAGAGCTATTATGGAAAGTGGCAATGATTTTCCTTCGAACGGCTGCATCATTCCCAACAACGATTTTAATTCCTTTCTTTAAAACGAATTTTCGTCATTTTTTCAAGAACGAAATGAGTTCAATGAGGGTCGTGATCTTGCTCGTGAGGGTAATGAAATTATACGTGAGGCTAGCAAATGGAGTCCTGAACTAGCTGCTGCTTGTGAGGTATGGAAAGAGATTCCTGGAAAGTA
The DNA here is from genome assembly GCA_029817715.1 of Melastoma dodecandrum. NCBI lineage: Eukaryota > Viridiplantae > Streptophyta > Magnoliopsida > Myrtales > Melastomataceae > Melastoma > Melastoma dodecandrum. The sequence continues at coordinate 338,941 of JARUPY010000387.1, forward strand.
AAGGGCGCGGGGGACAAAGAACAATGTCTAATGCAATCTGTAAACTGAGGAAGCTTGCTTGTTATCTTGAAAACGTCTAATCTGTTCCCTCAAATGTGGATTCTTTTTCCAAGATGACTTGATTTCATCCAATAAAGTTGGCTGGTAGTCCTGTGATGTGAGGGCAAATATCTCATAACCATGCAATCTAGAAAGTGTATCAGTCGCTAAATTATCTCTTCCCTTCTTGTAAGAAATTTTGTAGTCATAACCCATAAACTTGGATAGCCACCTGAATTGACTCTCAATGTGTAGCCGCTGCTCCAAAAAAAAATTTCAAGCTTTTGTGATCAGTCATGATAAAATGCCTCCCAATCAAATAGTGATGCCACTTCCCAACAGAATACACTATAGAATACAGTTCTTTTTCATACACCGATAGCCCTTGGTGTTTCAAAGATAGTGGCCTGATGTAAGCAATAGGATGCTGATGCTGCATTAGAACCGCCCTAATTCCAGTATCACAGGCGTCTGTCTCAAATGTGAATTCTGCAGAAGTCAGGTAAAGCTAAGGTGGGTGCTGTAGTCAACCACTTCTTAAGTCGCTCAAATGATTGTTGAGCTTCTTCATTCCATTTGAAACCTTCCTTGAGTAAATTAGTCAAAGGTCTACTGATTACTCCATAACCTTTGATAAACCTCCGATAGTATTCAGTCAATCCTAAGAAGCCACGCAACCACTTCACGTTAGTAGGGACTGGCCATTCCCGAACAGCTTAGATTTTCTTGGGATTAGTGGATACCCCATTCTTATCAATGTAGTGACCCAAATACTCAACTCGAGAGCTCCCAAATGCACATTTCGACCTTTTTGCAAACGGGATATGCTTCTGTAATATCATCAAAACCTACCGAAGGTGATCCACATGCTCCGAGCTGCTTTTATTATATACTAATATGTCATCAAAAAGCACCGGAACATACTTCCTGAGATGAGGCCGAAAAATAGAGTTCATTAAGCCTTAGAAGGTAGATGGGGTATTCGTGAGTCCGAAAGCCATTACGAGGAACTCATAATGTCCATCGTGCGTTCTAAAAGCAGTTTTATGTACATCAGCAGAATTCATTCTGATTTGGTGATATCCCGCTCTTAAATCAATCTTGGAGAAGATAGTAGAGCCATGCAATTCGTCCAACATCGATTATTGGTATAGGGTATTTATCCTTCACGGTTTGCTGGTTAAGTTGTCGATAATCGAGACACATCCTCCAAGACCCGTCTTTCTTCTTGACTAAAACAACGGGTGAAGAAAAAGCACTTCAGCTGGGCTGTATCACTCCTGACTCCAACAATTCCTTCACCATCTGCTTGACAACATCCTTTTAAGCCGAAGAATGCTTATAAGGCCTCACATTAATGCCATATACTCCATCCTTAAGCACAATTGAATGATCATGTCCCCGAAAAAGAGGTAGATCTTGGGTTCCTGGAAAATATCTGAAAATGCATTCAACACCTTTTCAATTTCAGGGTTCACTTCTTCTGTAACCTCCAGTTGAGGATTCACATCTTCAGTAACTTCCAGCTGATTTAAAGAAACAGCTCCCCGTTTCCCAACACTCTTATACACAAATATATCATCTGCTGTAAGCGACTCTTCGCCAATTTCTTTTTATTCGCAACCTTCAACACCTCCTGTCCTTTACTGTTACATACCCCTTACAAGCTGATCCTTTAATTTCCTTGCAAAAACTGCATTGTAGCCGATTTAAAATTCTAAACAATGTCTCCCAATCTCGTCAACCATTCCACTCCAAGAATCATTTCACAACCCACCAGACTCAAAGGTGTTTCCTTGCATTTCCCATCGAAAGAGTTTCAAGAGTCGTGTGCTAATTATAGTCCTTCCATCAACAACTAACTCATTCACAAGCTTGATAGATGTTGTACCCACTCCTAACTCCTTAACTACTCCCATGTCTACAAAATTATGGGTGCTCTCAGAATCTACTAGAACCTGTAGAGTCCTCTTCTTATGCCTCCCAGAACCTTCATTGTTTGCATTCTCGAGCCCCCAACTTCTCCATTTATGATATGTAACGTTACCTTCGGTTTTGTATTTCTTTCAATCCCATATTCCTTCGGCTTATCTTCCTCTTCCCATTCTTCATCGCTCATGGTCTCCACTGTCAATGAAAAGAATTGTCTTTTAGAGCACCTGTGATCCCTGTTAAAGGGCTCAATATAACCGAAATTCAAACCCTTCAATTTTCTCTCCGCAATCTCCTCCTGGCTAAGACGCTTCTTAATGACAAGTGTGGGCACCCCATTTGATTCAGCCTTCTTATAGCTGTTAGTTCCTGCTTCTAAATCCTTGTTGCTGACCTATTCTTTTCTTCATCCATCCCTATTTCCTTGGAAATGCATCATTCCCCTACTAATTATCCGTGCTGGCCTTGAGCTTCCCATACTAGCAGAATCAGGGGATGCATCATTAGTGAGAATTCGAGCGCTCACCTGAACACTTATAGATTAGTAGGTCGTAGCAACCACAAGGTACTCCTATACTCTTTTTTCAGTCGATTGATGAACATACTGATCTGAAAATCAACCGACAATTCAATCTTTTCCAACATCTTCCTCAAACAGACATCAAACTCCTCCATATAAGCATATAGGTTGATGAATGCCACTTCTTGCTTCAATTTCTTCATCCTTCCCATGGGGTTTTCAAATACCTCCTTTCCAAATCTCTTAATGAAAGCATCGGTATACTCATCCCAATCTAACGCATTTGCATTTCTCCTATTCTTAAGGAAAATATAATGCTACTATAGAGCCCCACTAAACATGTACAGAGATGCTAATTTGACCTTCTTGTCATCCGAAATACACTTCAACTCAAAGAAGCGATTACACTTGTATTTTCAATCATCCAAATTGGTCCCATCGAGCTCAGGAAACTCGATCTTAGGTAAGGGATAACTAGACCAGAGTTTCAATTGAGACTCGCCTCCTGTTTCTGTTCTGGTCATTATCGTCCTGGCTCTCAATGATTCTATGTCAAGCTAATTTCTTTTACCATCCAGCATCGCCTTATTCAAAGCAACCATGTGATTATGCATCGTTTCCCACTTCGTTTCGGCCTGTGTCTGCATCTCCTTCATCTGCATCGCTAACAATTTCAATCTATCAACCAACCCACTCACCAAGGCGTTCGTAACATCTTGCTCCTTCCTCAACTTAACCAACCTGTATCCATCATGATTAATACCAGAGTCGACTGCCCTGATACCCTTGATGCGTGTTATTTTCTGAAACGCATCTTTCACAAACAATCTCAACCAAATGCCAGTAATTTCTACAAATAATCACCAATTCCAACTATTTCTGCACAATAATGCACCACAGTTCACTGGAACTCACCTCCGACAGGCAGAACTTGTCTCCGACTGTCCAAGCCTTCACACTTCCAACCATCACCAAATTCCCTCCTCCTCCCAACAGAAAGTAACAATAACAACTCTAACTGTCATTTCCCCTACTTTTTATCACTAACAGCCCATTATAATCATACATATTATTTACGAATCACACCCATGTATCATTCATCAAAATTGAGTTAAACTAGATGTTATAAATATCGAGTTTGGGATATTATTTGTCCAGTTTAAAAGCTTTTTTAACTTATTTTGAGTTTTCCCAATTCGAAATAAAGCTCGTTGTTTGGGTTGATTGTTATATAGGTCTAAAGATCGATTTGGAAAAATATAGGATAGGGGGTAATGACATTGCTGGGTGATGCGAGATGATATTGCAGTAATTTTTTTTGTTGCCCGTCCGATTTCCGGAACTTCGCTCCGGGTAGGGGCCCTAGCTATGGTGGGTGAGTCTTCCAACAGGGGTGGCTGGGCTGCGTACGGTAGGTTTCAAACCCAAGACCTTCTTAAACAAATCCAAACTTCTTACTACTTGAACCAACCCCATGTTGGTAATCTTGTAGTAATTTGCTTAGCAGAAACAGCACACAAGAACATATACATACATGGTTGAGCTTTTGATTCTTAACATTCCTTCTGTATTCTGTCTTTCTTCACTGAATCAGAATACGATTCCATCCCCCCCTCCCCTCCTACGTCAATTCACCAAACATATCTGTAGGAAGAATTCTATGGTACAAAATAAGAACTCCCAGCATCAGCCCCATCGTCCCCCTTCTTGACTCGGCCGACGATCGGAAGCACCCTTTGTGATTCCTTCGCAGATGAATATATATATATATGCGAGTCCACGTCAATAGTCCGAACCTTAGCACAGCTTGTTGGGTTCCGTCGTGGGTAAAGCCTCTCCTGTTATTCTTGGCAGGAAGGTGTCCCTCTCGATTGATACCTGAAGGGAGGCCATCACCTTCACGAGAGAAGCCCACACGAATGGAGCGCAGCAGAACGCGTAGCCGAAAACAGCGAGGGCCCTCACGACGCCATCCATGTACCAGGGGTAAGCCATCACGAAGAGGACCCCGGCGATCCCGAACCAAGGTACTAGGACCGTGACCATAGGGAGCAGGAATGCATTGATGGCGATTGACAAGAGGGCGAAGGAGCCTAGCAGGTAAAGGGACCAACCGACGAGAGGATGGATCGTGTGAGGGATTAGGAGGAAGGGAACCACGTAGGCAGCTAGGATGAACCATATGGCGAGCACCTTGAGGGAGACCTGCATGAAGGACGTGCTTTTGTCCGCTCGTCGGTTACACAGCTTGGAGAAGTTTGGCCGAGCTAGACGTGTCATCGCTATCATTGCGAGGTAGAATATTGACTGGATCACAATGAAGGGCATCTCCGAGCTATATCTGCGAAAGACAGAAGGGCAAATCTTGTTGAGTAGGCAGGCGGTGTATGGCTGAAAAGACTATGATTTCCATGATACGATCTTTACCCGAGTGTACTTCGACGCTGTTCGTGCCATGAGATGCCCAAAGGAAGGACAGGCCACGACCACCAGTACCACGGTTTCAGCCAGGGTGCACCGGGGAAAGTGATCACTTTGTTCGGACCACACGGTATGTTCCACCGCAGCTTAAGATCTGGACATTAAAATGATCGGACGATAAAAATATGCGAACGTAGCCGAAAGCCGAAAAGCATTGGGTCGTTTTGAACTCACAGTAATAAGAAGCGTCCATCTGATACCCCAAGGGAAGCCGAAACTGCCCTTCTAGCCTCGATCCGTTACTGGGCGGATAAAACATTGGCTTGTCAAGTAAGTGTGGGAAGTATCCTCCAATGAACCCTTGATCCGCGCCATCCGGATTCTCTTTCCCTACCTCCAGTTGATGTTTCATGTCACTGAACACCTCGGCTGATGGCTACATTATTTTGCTCGCTCAATCAGATCATTAACGTAGGGAGAATTTCAAAACAGAGAAGAGGCCGGGAGGAAAATATAACTTCATTCTCACCTGCAAGACGAACAGTCCGGTGTGGAATATGCAAGGATTGATGAAAACCGCGCAGAACTGCCCACACTGGAATAACTCGTCGGCATTCTTCAGGAAGAGGTTATCGGCATCCAGCATCACGACTCGTTCATACTCGACCAAGTTCCATGCGTATAACTTGTTCAGGGAAAGCTTGAATCTCCGATCGAAGTTCACCTGATCTTTGTAAGGGTTGTTGAGGTTATCCACGCTTACCACCCTCGCGCCGTCCTCGTGTTCCCTGCATAAATCACAACGGTTTCTAACTCACTCTCTAGTCAACTCCATAAACAGGTCATGGCAGGCAACATAAACAAATTGGTTGAACATTCTGGTGCTTGTTTGAATATAGTCAAGAACATGACTTAATTCCATTTCCCTCATGTGAGCTACCCAGATGTACCACTTACTGCTCCTCCAGTTCAGATGCAACAATTATTGACCCTCATGGTCCAGAATCCAAGCCCCCGTCTGGATCTGAATCCATCAATCCCAGTCCCTTTCCTTTCCATTAAGGCAGCAGCCTCTTGTCCCATGTGGACAACCACTCCTCATGCCCCACCCAGTTATTACAGTTAAACATCATCCCTGTGCTAAAAGGACAACCTTGACCAAATACGAAATGACAACACCAAAGGAAAACTTTTTTCCCCTTCAGATTTTTCTTGCGACTTATCTCAAAATTGAACCGCACCCAATATGAAACAAAACAGATTGAAAGGTGGGGTTGATTTGGAATGGTGAAGGAAACAAGGGAACTGCACATAGGAATAACCTCCCAATCCCATCACTGTTTTACCACAACAAAGAACAGCCTGGTTGTAAACATTAATATGTCTGTACTGCATGTTGTTTCCTGAATTTTCTTCTACGCAGATTGAACTGGTGGGGGGTTGTCTCTGATATGGACAGCCAAAAACATGAAATGCTGTCTTTTCTTTGTTAGTGGTGGAATCCCCAAAGAGGGAAAAAGGAGCATATTCCCCCTCCCCACAGCCAAAAAAATGGACCAAGAAAGAAGATAAAGATGAAGCTGCAGGCCCTTCACTTCTCTCAATCTTTATCCCAAAACCCACCCATTAGAAAAGAAACATCGGTCGCTCATTTTTATCATCATGGCGAAGAACAAAATCACCATCACTGCTACCGTGATTCACTTTCCACCCACCCCCACCAAAGATTAGCAAAGCAGACAACAGATGATATGATGGCAAGAAACGTTTTTGGGTTATGGTGGTGATTGGTGGGGAGGATGGATAAATTACAGAAAAAAGGCGAGAGAAATTGACCATATTATAAAATTAATTAAATTTCAAAGTTTCTCCTCTAATGTTTTCTCCTCTCATCACCCATCAAGTAATAACAATAATAATCACCCATAAAAAGGATTTCACCAACAAAACTCCACAACGTGTGATTCTTCTTGCCCAATTTCGAGATTTTAACAAAGATATTTTTCTAACAAAAAATTAGGATAAGAAAAACGCTTCGAATCCCTTGCAGTTCAAAAAAACTCCCCCATCCACGGTCAACTTCAAAATATCACAAAAATCAATGCGACGGACGAACTAATTCAAGGCGATGAAGAGCGTAACGTACAGAGAGTGGACCCAGCGGAGGGGTACGTCCCTGGAGGCGATGACGACGACATCGGCTTCGACCCCGAGCCGGGCCAGGGACCTGACGAGGACCCGGATTGCGACGTAGAACTCGTAGTCCCTCGGGGTTCCCATGTACATCATCGTGGCGTAGGCATTATTCCTCCTCCACCGACCGCCGCCCCCGGTGGCCGTAACCTCAGGGGAGGAGGTAGTAGCATCAGCAGATGCTTTGTCCCCGTCCGCTCCTCCGACAACCTCTAAAGACGTGGAACTTGTAGTGAAGAAAAGCAGCAGCACCACCACCAACGCCAATCCCTCCGAAATCAGCAGCAAGAAAGGAACTTGATTCCGACCCATCAATCCCATGACCATAAAAACCACCCCTCCCAAGCCAAGAAGAAAACCCAGAAACTCTCAGCTTAATCCTTGTTCTTGGTGGAGGATGGTAACGTTTAGAGAGAGATGGGGGAGGAGATGAGATTTTTTTATTTTATTTCATTTTCTTTTTTTGGGGGGGAGCAAACTCTTGAGCTGTTTTTAATGTCAGAAAGTGGCGTGTCCTGAAAGGCCGAATCACATCTTGTTCCGGAATCAGTGGATATGCCAAAGCCGAAGGGAAGTATATATTACAAAACAGATATTTTATTTGATAGGAAAATAAGGGATTTTGGGCCAATTGGGTTTTTTTGGGAGTAAAAACAGATAAAAAAATTAACTGGGGAAATACTCAAGGGTTTAATCTTTATTTTCTAACACTACTTGATATTTGATATTCGATAACACAAAAAAAATGAAGATCTCCTCCTAAAAATATTGTAATGATTTTTGTGTCTGACATGATTCCCTTCGTTGGAAACATTTGTTTGTTAGTAGTTTCGTACGTAAAAATGGAGGCCTTAATCTATCACCCCACCTCTCCCAAAGTGAATAGTAACTACAGCTTGATTTTAATAAAAAAATATAAATTTGATTAAATAATTTCATAAAATATTAACAAAGCTCGAAAAGGAAAAGTTACGGCATGAGAAAACCCCGCATCTTGGGTTATTATCATTCATTTGCCAAGTTGTTTGTCTGAAAGTCTGGTGTGTAGTAGGTACAAATCTGCACCAAACTATATAAACAAATAAAGGCCTAATGATGGTCTCATCATCTCGCTTACTTGACGGCATCAAATAAGGATTCGAATTGCAAGTATGGATTGAGTTGGGTCAACCACAAAAACTGGATTTTGTTTGTGCGGAGGAGGGGTCACACCTGTCTTTGGGATTTCATTCGTACGAGGAAGAAAGGTTTTTAGATTTTTATAACGCCAAATGATTAATTCTATCTTAAAATTTGATTGTTTTTTTTATCTATTCTAAATTTTTCAAAATATCATCACACGTCTTAACATTTGGTCATTATATCAATTTTAACCATCGTAAATCAAATAAAGAAATGATCATCCCATGTTACAATCCCATTGCGAAATAATCTGCCTTGATATCTTTTTCCATTAAAATTGGAGACAATTTCCCATTTATTTCCACCTCTGGGACACTAAACCCGGATCACGTTCTCATCCCAACCCCCTCCTCCCCTAACCCAACCTGACCCGACCACACTCGCAGGCAATAACTCAGATTCTCGTTGCAATTCTAGAAAATCTCACCCACAACCACGACCCCTCCTCCAGTTAGTAACAACTCCCGGAACGACAAGATCTCTCACCACCCGTCTTCGTATTTGTTTAGATTCTCCTCGCACCCCCACCACCCACCCACCCAAAACCAAATAAAGAAAAAGATGAGATTTTTATTTAATCATCTGTTTGTTGAAATTCGATTGATGATGAAGAAGAAGGGATGGAGGGGTATGTCCGGACGGTGGTGGATTTTGCTAGGTATTGGGTTTGGGTTTTCCCCCTTTCTCTTCCTTCCCCTCTCCCTTCTCTCTTCTTTCTCTTCTTTCTTTAATTCTAATCAGTGTGTCTGGACGATACCAGTTAGCACTTTAACGATGGACATATGACGTTACTTGTCACCCGGGCGCCACGTAGGATTCTGGTTAAAATTGATATAACGGCTAAACGTTAGGATGTGTGATGATATTTTTAAAAGTTTAGGGTAAATCGAAAAAACAGGCAAACTTTAGGTAGAATTGATAATTTGACTTTTTATAATGATATGAAAAAAACCACTGAATGGAAATTGTGTTCCTTTTCTCTTATTTTCTCCAACAGTAACAAGATGAAGGAATGATTCGATTTTCATTCGAGGGGGGGATTTGTTCGGTTCCTGTCCTGTCCTCTCGCTCGATGCCTTGTCCATCATTTCTCTTCTTGTTTTGTGGGCAATTCTTCTAGTTCCATGTTATGATCAATTAATGTGTAGAAATAAAGGAGTGAAGCATTTGCTTATGCCTTTTTACCCTTTGATGGGGACCCGTTGATAATTACGATCGTGGCGTTTTCAAGAACAATGTCCACCGAGCACCACACTTGAGGCGCGTTCTCCTGCTAGCTATAGCTGTTCTTTAGTTCAGCCTCTTCGGGAATATATTCGACTTTGAGATCGAAGTTTCCGGACGTGTCTGCTGTGGCACCCGAGTGTACCTGCGTGGACTGATCCCACAATCAAACAAAACCAACAAGGATACATCGTGCCGGACTCAAACGGGGGCTTCGGTAATCTAGACAGAGGCCTCGGAGCAAGTATATTTCTCGTCCGAAACTATCGAGGCGACTTCGTTCTCTCCCTACCTCGATCGTCCGCACGTACCACGTCCTTTCACGGCGGAAAACCCTAGGGCCGTCGTCATCGATAGTCCACCTAATGCGCGTGGGACAAAGTCATCGTAACAAAAATAAACGTAAAAAAACAACCTTGCGTGAAAGAATCTGTCTCAGTTAACAACGACGCCGTAAGGGAGTCATCCCCAGTTACGACCGACCGAAGGGCCGCGTGTTATAATTCTGACTGAAATTGCAGAGTTTTTGCTCTTGTAAGCAAAAGAGAAGGCGAAAATGACATCAGGAAAGCAATAAAGAAAACCTTTGACTTTGTCCGGGGGGGAGATATTTTTATGCATCTGGGACACGGGAGACTTAGCTGTCTTTCCCTTTTATCCAAACTCAAACACCCCCAACTGGGACAATTGGATTTGGTGTGGTGGTGGGCAACAAATGACGTATCGTTTATATAAACGATAGTATATCACACTGAGGAGGAGGAATTCGGGAAAATGCCGATCTTGTATTGATATGCACTTCACCAGACGAGTCACCCTCGTGTTGGAAAGGATCTCTTGGGGGATATAAGAAAGAAAGAAAATAAATGGTTGGGGGGTGTGGTCGGCCCGCCGTACAGACAACGAGTGTACCGCCTTTTACTCTTTCCCAGCCCAGGATATAGATTGATTCCTAGGGTTTGGTGACGAATGTAGGGAACGATGACGATCCGTGATGAACAGAAGTAGTAGTATAATAGAGTTACGGACGACAGCATAGATATGATAGATAACGTGTAGATTGTTTATCGTGTTATGCCGGCGGAGGGCTGTTCTGGACAGGGATGAATTGGATATGGATACAAATTTTGGGATATTAAAAAAAACAAGAGATCATGGGCCTAACGATTGTATTGAAACTTTTGATTTCAAATTTAAAGCTCCTTTCTTTTTTCCTCATAAAGTATTAAGGCTTCCACCACCACCACCACCTCCGCTTGTCGGTTCATTTATACGTTTGATTCCAATAAAATGAAATTTGATTGAACTTAATCTTTGCGAAATGATCTCAACATTTTATTCCTTTCATTGTTCCACGAACCAAAAACATAATTTAGTACAAGGCGTGCATTCATCACTTCATCCTTTTCCTTTCCTTACCAATCGGAGAGGGAGGGGATGGCGATTATTTTTATTACATCATCGAGAGAGCCAACGGACATGGATTTGGGGGTGAGTGAGTATTTGGTTTTGGATAATTTTGATGATGATTGTCTTGGCCCCTTGCAGCGAAAGGCCAAGACAACCCCCCCAAACCTCCCAATATATTCTCATCTTAGTTACATCCTTTTTTTGGTCCCATGCTTGCCGACTCGAATAAGATCTCCAAAGCAGACTTATCCAACAACAAAAAAAGGAAAATCTTGTTCCCAAAATCATTAACAATAATGGTAACTACACAATTCCTTCTACCAACCAACCACACAAAGCAAACAAAAAATTCACATTTTCTATTTTCCACGCCAAATACCTCTCCAAGTTGCGTCTTTGGCTATCGATCGCAATAACATTAACAATAAACAAAGATAAATACAAAACAGAGCCGCATTATTTTGATACGGTGGGAGGTGGGTGGGGGGGTGGGGGTGTTCCTATGGACGACTACGATGATCCGGGCATAGCAGAGGGATCGCGGTTTCAGAGGGCCGTCATGGACAGGAAATGGTAGTTACCCACATCCTCCTCGACGGCCGAACGAGTGCCCACGCACTGGCGAAGCAACCGGGCTGCCCTCTGCCAACGGCCTGGGCTGTGGGGATCATTGTCGGGGCCGAAAACGATCCGGGAGAGCTGGAAGAAGAAGAGGTGGAAGCCGTGGGAGGTATCGTCGAAGGTCTGTTGGAACCAGGAGGTGCTGAGGGAGAGCTTGACGAGGAAGCAGATGAGGAGACAGGTAGGTGATAGGATGGTGCCCCTGAGGGCGATGGAGAGGTTGAGCTTGGCAGCCACCGCCAGGTGTAACACCATGACTGTTTTTTTCTTCACTGTAACAACAATTCAGGGAACGTCTTCTGAGTGAACTGTCGGAAGGAGGGGAGTGTGGCTTTGCCTACTGTTATTGCCTCTGCATCTCTGCTCCAGTTCCAAAACACTCAATTGGGAGTAAAGAGCACAACAAGAAAGAAGAAAAAGGGTTTTTCTTTTTGCCCCCAACTTGGAGGGGGGAGAGCTGTCTCTTCTCCTTTTTAAATATTTTTTATTTCTAGAAATCCTTGCAGGGCCCCTTTCGCCTGAACAACTCATTTTCCACTCGGGTTTTTCATTATTTCTGGAGTGTTAAGTGGGTGTACAGTTTCTGACAAGATCAAAAGCCCCAATTCAATCATCGCCTACGATTATATCTAATTACATTCGATCTCCTTGGTTTGATTCGATTCTATCAGGTTTGTTCCCCCATGGAGGTTGCACTTCAGTTAAATAGCTACTGGCAATTCCTCCTCTCGTTTGTTGTCCGATAGTTTGCATGGCTCTTCGTCCAGAGTGTCTTGTCAGAACGTTAATACAACATCTGACATTGGACGTTCATACAAGGATTCCCGAGGTGCCGTGCCTATCATCACAATACTAGCTCTTCGTCGCAACCAATGGACACTTCCCTGTTCCCCATCTTCTGGGGAAGTCGAGTGAAGTGATCTCACCAAGCACCAACCACTGCCCCCATTCCTTTTAACTGCATGCACAGCATTGCGGGAGGACTTTCCTGGTACCAAATCGCTTTGTTCTCCTAAAATTATTCACCCCGAGGAGGACCCCCGAGTTACTGCTATCAATCACAGTAGGTATGACCGGTGCGGATTGCCGGAATCCGGAATCAGGTGATCACATGCGTAACTAGGAGTTCACCGCTTGACGGGTCAAATGATGCCTCCACTGACAAGTGACTTGACCCAGCTGACTTGTGGACTTCGGCTGCCACGGGGTTAGGAAGAAGACTCACTCCTTGCTTCCAGTATCTCTGCCCTGGAATTACAGGTGACAGAACTGTTGAGCTTGAGAAGCTTTCCTCTTTTCATCATCCGACAATTGTTGGATCTTCGGAAGATGTCGAAAGGCAAAACCATCAATTTCATTGATCAGAAATCAAAAGGTCTTACTCGGTCCGGAGGATACAACAATAGAATCTTCTGCATCCATCACCCAGTCAATCCACAGCACGAGTCCATGGCAAATCCCAGACTTGGTGAACTTGACCTGCGTAATGAAGTACTTCCAGCATGAGATGAAAAATCACGACGAAATTGCAGAATGCTCGCATTGAGTGAGCTTGAGACTGTTTAGAGAGTCACGGACATCAACTTTCCCGTTACATGGACTAATGCATTTGGAGAAGTCAAATTCCATCACGACAACTGCCTCGCTGAGTTCCTGCATTTTTTGTATAGAATAAATATAACAAAATAAGGGTCCAGTTTAATCGTCCTTGACAAGAATTATTATCTCTGCCCAAGAAGATCTGACTGAGGCTAGGATACCTTATGTTCTACACTCTGCCACACGAAAAAGGGAAGACAAGGACCATACGCGCTGGCTTCATCACATGCACCAAGAGTGCTGTTGACAGCTGAATGATCGAAGCCTTCAATACTTCCCAAAGAATGACGACTATTCCACAGATCCTGTATGTGACAGAAGTTGTGACGATAACAAACTAATGGAACCTCATTTTGGCAATCAATTCACTACCGCACCAAGGAATTTGAAACAAACTTACTGGAAGAGACATAGCACAAATTTTTAACAGGCCCTTAGCGGGGAGTATCAATGCCTTTTCAGAGAGCAAGGAATCAATCGCTGTCCTTTCCTTCCTGAATGTGGAGAGCAAGATGTGTGATACATCATACATAGGAAATAGAAAAATATAAACTGGCCAACAATAGTTATTAAAAGAACCAGTGGGTAAAGGAATTCACCCAGAAAAGGAGAAACAACATACCAAAAGCGTAAATTTTGCCACGGAAGCATGCCTTCATGGCCACAATAGAATGGCTCAGCCACGAACAGATCAATCTGCAAAAATGAAAACCACATTGTTCAATTATTCTTCAAGAGCAATAGGAACCTAGGATATCCGATATGAGAAGGGAAATGGTTCTTATTAAAGTATATGACATGTTATACAGTAAATATAATAACTGTCATATGATGATGGTTTGGATCTTGGAATAGCATATGAAATCAAAAGGCAATACCAGCTTATTATGAGTATCAAGCAGAGTCAACTGAGCTGTTCTCTTTTTGAGCACTTCCATGCGGTTTATTGAGAGGACGTTTGTGCCAGCAACAGCTCGCAAATAATTTAGACCTCTCTTTCTCAGACCTGGAAATACTGTCAATATAGTGGTTGCTTCTGAGAAATGGGCCACCAGAAGTGCTAGGAAGATGCTGTCATCAGCAACAACACATAATGACGGCTTTCGTCGCCGCATCTGTTGGGAACGCCAAATAAATCTGGATGTCAATTTTTTGTTTATATTACAACTAAAGAAAACAATAATCAGAAAAAGCAAAATAGGACAAAAAACATAGTAGAAAAAAGAACCTACAGCAGGAACATACTGCATTCTCAATGGCTTTTGAGATACAAGCTCTCCATTGACTGTCTCCATATATTGCAATTCTCTCAGGTGATAGAGTAATAGAATCTTGAGGTGGAAAATTATGTTTTTCTACCACTATTTGTGGTTGATCCGGTTCGAGAAAATAGGAAATGCTGGTTGCATCATGAACAGCATGAAAGCGAATGTTGTCACTGGCATGACATGAGATCCCCCACCCAGGGATGAACCAAACGCATTGCCTCCAATGTTCGCACCAATTCCGGACACCTATCGAGCAATCAACCAGATCTATTTTACCAATAAAGTACATGATTATCTACAGCAAAATATGAACCACGAGATTTAAATGAAATACAGGAAGTATGCCACGGGACGGGATATTCACCTCCATAAGAATAAAGAGCAAAGGGGAGATACTATAATTATCATCACAATTCACAAGCATCAAAAGAACAGGAAATTTGCAGTTTCAAATCCACAGATTTAGCAGTCCCCATCAATAAGAAGGTAGCTAACAGAGGTAATCGAGATGACAAAGGTCCAACTAACAGGAGTTATCTGATGAAGCAATCCATCCAGGAGCAGTAGAGTAAAAGATCGAGCCTTCTTTGTCAAGCTGAAGATCCCACCTGAAAAAACATTAGGACAAAGAAGACCACGTCAAATATCACCAATCCTGAATATAGCATAAAATTGGTATATAGACGAAATGCCTATAAATTTCAGAAATACCATGAAACTACTGCATGCATTTGACCACTGCCTATAGCCTTTACATTGAATGAAGTCTTTCCATTGCTTTCCGGTCGTTTCCAGAACTCAAACTCAAATATTTTAAAAGGTTCTGAAACCTGGCAGATTCAGTGTTGAGTAGAGAAGTAGCTTACGTGTTTCAACTTTCAACACAAATATCTGGATAAGAGCAATGGCATTACCAGTTTGATTTCGTTCCTGATTGCATTCAAGTGCATGGGATGCTGTTGTGCTTTAACACCTATCAGTCCTTCCATTCCTGAAGGAACCAATCTAACACCATCTTGTGCTTCCGCTTCACAACCAGACAAATCATGGCATTTCAGCAAATATCTGCTTTCAACGAGCTGGTAACCAAATTCAAAAAATCAGTAACGTCTCCTACGACTGCACGATGGAGAAACAATCCATGCAAGACATGAGCAATGGTATGGCAGAATACAACCATACATTCTGCCAGTTCAATGAGCAGGAAGACACCTATTCAACATGATTTAAGTAAACTCTCCAGATCACAACTGAAAAGATGTTCGTCCACCTGGCCATACACAGTCGCCCTCCAGGGAATGGTTAGCGGGTTTTCCACAAGAAGCTTGTCATGAGCATGTTGCAAAGTCGGGATGAGGCCTTCGCCAAGCAACTCAGAATCAAGTATCTCACTAACCTACATGAAAAACAAAGAATGACTGCCCGGTTTTATAGTTTACCAAAAGGTAATGCATCTCAATGACCACAAACGGAAAGTCACTCCAATTTCATCAGATAATATCAAATCAAGAAAGCCACCAATCATATTAATACAATCAGCATCTATATCAATGAAATCTTCTTCTCATTGCCCCAAAACAATCAGTAACTACTTCATTGTTTATACTAAGAAGCATTAAGAATCCTAGAATGTTTTTCCTAAACATCACAGTTTAGAAATTTCAATACTTGAGAGAATCAAAGAATCATGTAGTGGATACTAACAAGAACGTCCGCCTGCGACTTCACATCAACTCCGATCTCAATCTCATCTGATCTCTTATTTAAAACTCTCACAACACTCCCCATCCCGTTTTGGCGCAATACACGCCTCATCAACTTCCCCATAGGAAGGTACGACTCGACGGCAGTAACCGACCCTTCATTACTGCTGCGTGCAACTGATTCCTTCCCTAAGTCCATCGCCCGAGCCGCCATCATAGACAGCAACCCAGTCCCTGCACTAGACAACGACAAACAGTCAACCACACCGGGGACTCATCAGACGAAACCCTCGCGACCCAATCAGAAGGGGAAGTACCCGATGTCGATGACACGACAGGGCTTCTTGAGGGACTTGTCGATGGCTTCTCTAAAGGCTCTGTTCCTTCTAGAGTCGTTAAGCATGTCCAGGTACGACGTGGTGGCGAGGAGCCCTAGCTCATGGCAACAGGAGGATGAATGCGGAGGCGTCGGCTCGTTCTCGTCGGCGGCGGCATCTCGATCGTCGATTACGACCCATTCCGAGGTTCCGGTCATGGGGTCGACCTTGAGCTGGAAAACCCGGTTCGAATCGGAGGAGGACATGGCTGTTCGGATCACCGGCAAGGAGGGAACTGAGGGTTTCCCTAGGGTTTTAGGAAACCGTCGCCGGAAGAAGAAGATCATTCCCGCTAATTTTACAATTAACTCAAATTCAATTTTTATAAACTCCTAATTGAAGATAATTAAAACCAATCTTAATTATGATCAAACTTAAACAAGTAATAACAATATAATCCTATAATCCCATAATCCACACAATTCCAGAACCTTTCCAGCTTCGCGAACCTTCTTCTTCATTTCCCCTTCCCCAAGCATTTCTCCCTCACTTATATATACAGACACACTCCCACTGCACTGCCATCGTAACAGATATCCATAACCGACTCGGCAACTACCAATCTCTGTGCAATGGCTTCCACTAACGCGCTCCGAAGGGCCGCGGCGGCGGCAGCTTCCAACGGTCTCCTGCCCAGGTTGATGACTGGCCATCTGAGGTCAACATCCGTTGCTCCCTCGATGATGAGATCCTTCAACACCAGCGCCCAGATGAAGCGTTACAATGAGGACAATGATACTCTGAGCGACGTGGATGTCGACCGTCGCCAGGGTGAGCATCTGGCGCCTCGCGCCCCCAGTTTCTTCTCAGGTACCGGTATTCTCTTTAGAATTAGTTTCCCTTACCGATGATGGGAGCATTGCATGGGTCCGAGTGATTATTCGTCGTGAACGATTGCAGATGTGTTTGATCCTTTCTCGCCAACAAGGAGTCTAAGCCAGGTCCTGAACCTGATGGACCAGCTCGCGGACAATCCTCTCCTAGGGGCTTCGCGGGGGATGGGATCAGTCGGTGGTGGTCGCCGGGGATGGGATGTAAAGGAGGACGCCGACGCCCTTTATCTTAGGATGGACATGCCAGGGGTAGGGAAGGAGGACGTGAAGGTGTCGGTGGAGGAGAACACCCTGACCATAAAGGGCGAAGGGGAGAAAGAGCCGGGGGAGGAGGAGGACGGTTCGTCGGTCCTCCGCTACTCAAGCAGGATAGACCTGCCGCCGAAGCTGTTCAGGCTGGGGGAGATAAAGGCGGAGATGAAGAACGGGGTGCTGAAGGTGGTCGTCCCCAAGGTGAAGGAGGAGGAGAGGAAGGACGTCTTCCATGTCAAAATCGAATAAAAACCTTTTAGTTTGTGTGAAATGTTAATCCTCCATGCTTAGACTCAGATCAGAGCTTTTTGTTCTCTCTTTCTTCTAATGGTAGTGCTCTCCCTTCAGTTGGGTTAGGCTGATGATATTTCCAGGAACATGGGCCGTGCAGCCACGTAGGCCGGTTACAGCCCAATAAAATCCCAATTCTCGGGCGATCCCCATCCTATAACCCCCTGCGCTGACCCGCATCCGATAAAGGGCGACTACCCTATCATCATCACCATCCCCCTGCCATTAGTGG
This sequence comes from Melastoma dodecandrum, assembly GCA_029817715.1. NCBI lineage: Eukaryota > Viridiplantae > Streptophyta > Magnoliopsida > Myrtales > Melastomataceae > Melastoma > Melastoma dodecandrum. The sequence goes on from JARUPY010000387.1 coordinate 357,038, forward strand.
ATGACGAAACCCCTAAACACAAGTCTTGACCTAACCTTGTAATTAAATGGTGAGACGTCAAGAGTGATGGTGAATGTCCGTCGTCAAGATATTTAGCCGTGTTGTCGGGATTAATTTCTTACCAATTGGTCCAATCATGTGATAGTCGTCTCTGATCTCGCTCACAATTTTTTTTTTATTTACATAAAATCAGGAACGTTTCCTGCCACGAGAAAACAACGTCAGCGCATCGAATCAGAAAGCTCGGACTCGTTTTTCGTCCACTCAGGTGCTGCAAGGAGATGGATCAATTTGACTTCAGCTAAAGAGGGAAAAAGAAAACACAATTGATCCCACTTTTTCACAAGAAAAGTTCACGAGTTTCTTCATCTAGAACGACCGGCTCCGCCTAATCCCCCCTCCCCCTCCCCCGGCGGTAGGAACACTAATTCGGCTGAACATGTTGGGATGCGCCGTGGATGGCTCCCTCGACCAGTCCGATTTCAGTCGTCCTGTTCCCTGGATCGGCCTCTACATAGCAGCAGCCACCTTGCTCTGCGCTGCCGCCATGGCTGCGGACGCCCTCGACGGCTTCCGCCACAAGAAGTTCTGGTTCCCCAGCCGTTACTTCTCCATCAACGCCGCCTCCCTCACCGTTATTGCAGTTGCCGTCAAGCTATCCGTGGACCTCAACACCCCCATGCCCCGCCGCCAGGACCAGCTCTCCAAGCTCGCCAGCTCTGCTTTCATCTGTACCGTCCTTGGCAATTCCATGCCCTCCCTAGGGGCGATGGAGAACAAGGAGCTGTGGTCGAATGTCGTTGCGCTCGGGATTCTTGTCATTACTTGCTTGGTGAACGTGTGCATACAGCTAGGGACCGGGGTGATCTTTGAGTATTATAAGGAGCATGGATCGATCATGTTCATCATGATGTTATTGCTGGTCATCTGGTGCTCTGCGGCCATCGCTGTCTCGACCAAGAAGCTCTATCTGGAGATGAAGTACCGCAAGAAACATGAGCAGGCGTTGAGGGAGAGCCGGAGCAAGAGTTGCGTGACCGTGTTCGAGAAGCTGAAGGAAGATCTGATGAAGTACGGGATGATGGCTTACACGTGCAGCCCACAGTTTGTGGCAGGGAGGTCTGTCGTGTGTACGGCGGCCGGCGCTCTCAGCCTTCTCAGCACGGCAATCCTGGCGGAGGCGATGGTCCGCTCCTACACCATGCCGGGGAGTTTCCAGTTCTGCACTGGGGAATCCGATTACAAGTGGTCCATCACCTTGGTACTGGTTGCACAGGCCATCGCTATTGGGGTTGGGACGATCGCGCCCGCATTCCGATGGTTCACTGCTATCAAGTTCAGGTGTGTGAAAAGGGGGAGGCACAATTTAAATGATGAGTTCAAGCTGGAGAGGTACTGGATCATCAGATTGATCGAATTAAAGGAGGGTCCGCTCGATCTGCAAGTCCGAAGCCGGCATTGTCGGAAATTAATCTACTGCATTAAGGATAAGGCGCTGGATTTCGTCATCAGCATGCAAAAGGGGATCGTATTTGGAAGCAAGATAATCCGGCTGTTGTCGATCGTCTTTGTGAGCCGAGTACTCCTGCTTCTAGATTTCTGTGGTGGGCTGAGCCGGAGTTTCAGTTGGGGTTCCATGAATGAGGAGGAGGAACCTGGCACAAGCACAAAACCAGACCTAAGCCAGTATGTTCTCTATCTCGAGGGTGAGGAAGCGTTGGTGGGGGTCATGATGCGGAAGAATTGGGACGCGACAGAACATTGGATCAAGATGGGATCGCAGAACCAGCCAAACAACCTCGTGGATCTCCTTGAGGAGACATGCTCGACCGGTTTTGGAGGCGTGGCGAGGTTCATGACCGATGAAGTCCCCTCGTTAAACGTCGAGGAGCCGCCAAACTGCTGGTCTCTCTCTATCGCGACCCTGACCAGCATTGCTGTTGCAATCCCAGGCATCGACTGGGCCTTGAAGAAGAAGCTGTTGCGGGGGGTTCGTGAGGGGCTTGTCCCGGTGAAGTTCATAGAGGACCGATTTGCCGCGAAGCAGGACCTCGGGAACCTAAGGAAGGCAGCCGATTTCATCTGCCTCGGGATTGATCTCCGCCGCACATGGCTTGACCTGGATCTAGACCGTATCTCGTCCCAGCACGAGTCCACGAGAGAAGTGCTCAAGACACTTTCCGAGAAGGCGAAGAACACAGTCCTTGACTTCAAGGGCGCCACCAACGTGTGCCTTCGGGACGTCACCCTAAGATGGCCCGTGAAGATACTGTCCGCGTATTCGATGTACAGAATAAGCGAGACCATGCTGCTTGAGTGCAAGAGCATCCACGGATGTGAAGAACAAACGAGCCATGAACTCTTCAACACCATCAAGGTTGCAATCTCCGACATAATCGCAGCTTGCCTCACCAACCTGGAACGGGTGATCTCGAACGAGAGCACGTGCAGCGCGATAGAGGTGAGGAAGGAGAGCGTGAGGGAGGCGTCTGTGCTGCTAGGACGAAGCATGAGGATCTTGGGGTTCCTAAGCCTGAGGGAAGTGCCGAGCCTGGACCCGGACCAGTTAGCCAGCATAGATGAGTGGAGGTCGTCGGAAAGCGTCAGGAGTTCGTTGTCGCGGCTATCCTCGACGACACAGAGCGCGGAGTCAACGTCGGCCACTTCCGGTCACGGAGACGTGTTCCTGTCTATACAATAACAAAAAAGTGTCTATCGGGACATGTCATTACAATTAATTGTCGGGCTGTATTGTTAATATTTGATGTTATCTAAAAAGAACAGAACTTTTTTAGTTTCTTATTCCGATTAAACAAATCGCCAAAAATGGGAAAAATGAAGTGAGTTTATCTTATTTAATTTAAACCCCATTATCCACGACCGAACAGAAGAAAGCCTAAAACAAAAGGAAAAGGGAAGTCTAAATTTCCCTTCAATCCGACCAGGTTCGATCTTTTATCTTCGTGTAATCCGTGGGATTCCCGTGCCTGGTCGAAGGTTCGGAATTGGGTCTGTGGTTGATTTCGTTTTCCGATGAAAAGTTTCGATTTTTCTTTCTACGCTTTCGAGGGTTTTGTTTGGTTTTATCGGTGGTTTTGATGAACTGGGGAACTGGGTTTGATCGGTTTTTTGGTCTTTTTGTTCTTCCCCCATGTGGGTTACTGCGGAATTGTTATTAGGTGGGATGGCGAAGAGTTACTTCAAGCAGGAGCATGATCTCGGTGAGTGTTTCGATGGCGAGGCTCGGGTAGTTGTTTGCTCCGAGGCGATTGGTAGATGAACTGTTCTTGCTGCGATGATCGCGAAGCATTTCGACTGAAGTTGGATTCGTGTTTTTTTTTTGTTTCGTATGCAGAGAAGAGAAGGGCAGAGGCCGCCAGGATAAGGGAGAAGTACCCGGATAGAATTCCTGTGAGGATTAAACTTTGTTTCTGAGCTCCATGTAGCTGTTTAATTCGCTTGAGCTGTAGCTGTGGCGTGTGATTCGTTATCTCGAATTCCTTTGGCTTTGCACACTATGTCCGTCGGATGTGTAAAAATGTTAACCCTCTTGTAGAGTTGGAAGAAGCAAGAGATTATTAAATTAACTCTGCGAGTCATATTGTTATTTGCTACTGTTTCTTAATTGATAGATGATTCAAGCACAACATCTTTGCCTGACTTGTTGATCCTACCAGTGCATTCATTCTCAATATTGATAGCTTCGGCATGTGCTTCTAGTTTCATTTTCTAACTGGACATATGATCTCTTCACTTAGGTGATTGTGGAGAAGGCCGAGAGAAGCGCTATCCCAAACATTGACAAGAAAAAGTAAGCTTTGGCTTCCTGTTTGTTTCTACTGTGTAGCGTTGCAGTGGTGTTGTTTGTCCTTCTGGGCGTATAACATTCTACATGATATCTATTCTGGGAGTTGTATCTGCTACTTAATGTTGTCTCGGTTAGACTGCTCAATCTGGTTGTCTTTCGTCCTAGGTATCTCGTCCCAGCTGATCTCACGGTGGGACAATTCGTCTATGTTATACGCAAAAGAATCAAGCTCAGTGCGGAGAAAGCCATCTTCATCTTCGTGGACAATGTTCTTCCCCCAACTGGTGCGTGCTATTACCAAATGTTATCCTGATCTCGCATCCTCCTGCTTGTTCATCACACGCATCCTACTTCATTTCTACAGGAGCAATCATGTCTACCATATACGAGGAGAAGAAAGATGAAGATGGGTTCCTCTACGTCACATATAGCGGCGAGAACACATTCGGGTCGTAGATGCTCCGAACCTCTTGGGCCTACAAGCCATCCTTCATCGCTGTCTTTTGCCATGGCTAAAATGGCGAGTCCCATGGAAAGTGCCTTGTCCTGTACAGTTTCTGTATGTAATTCCCTAAGGTTCAATGAAACATTTCACTTTTGGTGTCCTTCAAGGAGTTTTGTTCCATTATGACGTTAGTTTTCAAATTATTTCGCGAAATAACCTTCTAAGTTTCGAAATTCGTCAACTAACCTTATAAAATCGACCTTACAAAGGCCGACTTCGGTTCTAGGAAGTCGGCCTTTGTAAAGCTGACTTCATGATAGGCAAAGTCAAGTCGACCTTACAAAGGCTGACTTCATGGGATCCTTCATTCCCGCATGAAGTCGGCCTTTGTAAGGTCGGCTTCATGACACTTAGCAAAAAAACCTAAGTTTCAATGAAGTCGGCCTTAATCGATCGGTTAATAACATTCCACGATCATTCCGCCCCCGAGCCATCCCGAGCACCGATGCCTCGACACCTACGCTCGTTGTTGCCCTTCCCCGTCCGCTTTACGGTAAAAGTGTAATTAACTTTTCATTTGTTTAATTAGTGTTTTGTTGAATCTTACGACTAGTTAAGGTTTGTGTACTAATTAGGGTAAATTAGGGTTTAATTGATTAAGTAGTGTTTATTTGACTTATTACAGTAAAATATTCCAATTAAAGCTAATTAACAAATAATTAAGGTAATTGTAAAATAATTAAAGTAATTACCATGATTAACAACTAATCAATTGTAATTACCTTATTATTTTAATTACCGTAATTAATTAGCTAGTTATTAAGTAACAACAAAATGCATATTAGCTATATTGTATTAATTTTGAAATTACTATGTTCTAATTTGATAGCTCCATTGATTTAGGTATCGTGTTCCAATGTCGTCGATTGAGCTATTAATCTTTTTTAATGGAAATATTGTCAATAGACCAGACGTGGTTGGTTATATAATGGTTCAATATTAAGAACATAAATCCCCAAATTTGTCAATTACGAAAATTTTGAATGCATTATATGCCAAACTATCGGTTTGCAATCGGCAATTTCAAACTAGATCGCGAATATGTATCACGTTCTGGAGTTCAATAATGTTGATGTCAGGCATTATCTGATTCCTATTAAAATGGATAAAGATGTGAAATTGCCGATTAAGTTTGCTATTGCAAATCCAAGAAATATGCAACAACTATATGTGTTATCCGATGTAACGGTGCCGCGTGTTGAGGCTAGAATGGTGGCGGTAGAGCCTAATGTGGAACTGCATCGTCATATGGTTGTTGGTCATCAAACTGAGAATGTTGAGGCTAGAATGGTGGCGGTAGAGCCTAATGTGGAAGTGGATCGTCCTATGGTTGTTGGCCGTCAAACTAAGAATGTTGAGGCGGAAGTAGAGCGGTGTTTTCCGGTCGGACAATGTTGTACTGTTTTGATGGAAGTTGATCGTCATATGGATGATGTAGCTGGAAATGAAATTGTCATGGCTGAAGTAGAGAGGTGTTATACTGTTGGAGAATGTTATAATCCTCCGGTGGAAGATGAACGTAATATACATAATGATATAATGAATTCTGATGTAGATGTCGACACTAATGCTGAGTTTTTTAACCATGTGAATGCCAGCAATGGAATGTCAGATGATGAGAATGTCGACAACCAGATGTTCATGGTTGTGGAATCGGGTGAATGGTCTAGTTCACGAAGTGTACGAAATGAGAAACCTATGCCCTTTTATAATGAATATCTCCAAGACGTGCATAAGAGAGTTGATGAGTGGGATTTCCACCCACTTGTCGAAGCAAATGACCTTATTGATGAATTTAATAAGGGAATGCGATTCAAAAATAAAAAACTACCCATAAATGCGGTGAACAATTTTCATATTCTAAGGTACTGCAATTATGAGGTTGTTAAATCCACGAAGGTATTGTGGAATATATGTAGTTCAGAATTCGACAAGTGTTGTAAGTGGAGATTAAGGCCGATACAACCACAATACGATGATGAGTTTGGGGTGAGAATAGTTGGAGAACCTCATAGTTGCATCATTCCCGTATCATCGCGTGATCATGTCTGACTGGATTCAAATTTCATGAAACTGTTATTCAGGCCGTTTGAAAGTGAAACTCCCGAAGTTAAAGTTTTACTCCTTCGCAACTTGGTGAAGAAGAAATTTGGATACGAAGTTCCTAGGAGAAAGGTGCGGGATACATTATCTTCATTAATGTATAAATCATTGTATTGATATACTTTTTTCGCAGACGCAACAAATGAGCGACATTTCTATTCGATCCGAGATAGGTGACCCTTCAGAATTACAGCACATCGTCGGTATCTCTCGCAGGGGTCATAGGTTCTTGAGAGAGTTTACCCCGATGCGTTTGTGTGGACGTGGTGAAGGGCCAGCGGATGAGGACGAGTTTGAAGCTGAGCTAGCGAATGAGGAGTAGGATGAGCAGGAGAAGGAGGAAGAAGATGAAGAGGGGGAAGACGAGGAGGAGGGGGTGCAGGAGGAGCAAGAGTATGAGGAAGAGGAAGATGAGGAGCATGAAGACAATCAAGTTGGCATGTTTAACGTTGATGAGTTCATTATGCAGTCGCAGGAGAACGAGGTGTATCCGTCTCTTGTGATTGATCCGACTCTAGTAGATGCCTTTCGGACTCCAGCAGCATATGCCTCTACGTCATCCACTCCCGTGGCACCAAGGAAGAATAGGAGGGATCGACCACCGGTAGGTGATGCAGATGACTCTTCTTCTCAGTTAACGCAAATTGACTCTCAACGGCAGTTTGAAGCCATGTTCTACTCGTGGCGCAAAGGAAAAAAATTGATTGATTACGTACTTTGTATCGACTTTGGTTTTTAACTTGTCATACTTCCTTTTGATTTAAACCTTTGTTAAAGATTGGTTGCATTACTGCCATTGTGTTTATGTGCATTACAGGTGTGATCGGAATCGAAATTTGTTTTTTTTTTTTGTGTCTGAGGAAAGTCGGCCTTTGTAAGGCCCACTTCCATGGGGAGTGAAGAAAGTCGGCCTTACAAAGACCGACTTTGTTGGAAATTAATTTTTTTTTTAGAAACTAAAGTCGACTTTTGTAAGGCCGACTTCATTAAAACTTGGATTTATTTGCTAAGTGTCATAAAGTCGGTCTTATAAAGGTTGACTTCATGCGGGAGTGAAGGATACAAAGGCCGACTTCACTTTGCCTATCATGAAGTCGGCCTCACAAAGGCCGATTTCACAAGGTTAGTTGACGAATTTCGAAACTTACGAAGTTATTTCATGAAATAATTTAAAAACTAAATTCATAACTAAACAAAACTCGACATTTAAGCAATCCATCTTTCCCCGTAGCCCGAAGCACGACCGACCCCCATTTTCCAACCCATTTTGCTCGTTGAATTTGGGAAAACTGTGGGCCGATGAAATTTTCACCTGGGAAATCTCATAAAGCGAAGATTTTCCTAAAAATCGGAAGGCCTTCTTTTTCCACTGCAGACAAACGCTCGGCGAAAAGACTGATCAGTCTGCCGCCCAATGTCTGTCTGTCTATCTGTCATGACATATGCAGTGATGGGAAGGCAAGGATTCATGATTTTCCCATGGTGGTGGTGTTAGAAAAGTCATGGTAATGCCCTCCTTGGTAGCAATGACGGGTGAAGAAGAAGAAGAAGGAGAAGAAGAAAAAGGACAGCGAAAACAATGTCCTGCACGCGGTTTTGGATTGGTCTCCAAGGAAAAGGAGTGTATGGATGACTTGTATTTGATTGGATTGTCTCCCAAGCATTCAGGACTGAAATTTTACTGGTCCTTCGGTTGTCGGTCATGAAGCAGCCTTAGAAAAAAGTAAAGATCAAAGACTAGTCAATTTCCAGAACAAATGCCTTCCTTTTCTTACCCACCACACTTGCCTTGCAAACTATAAGAAAGGGACAACCTTAAACCCTCCCCTAAGCCTAAACCAACAAATCACAGTAATTTCCCCTTGGGATTCACCAACAACAACATGCACAAATCCTACTCCACCCCCTCCCTTGGCCCTGACGGGCTCGACCTGTCCCAGGCCTTCTTCAGCCCCATCCACCACACGGCCCTTGCCTCCCCTTCCGCCCGTCCTACCAAGATCACCGTCGTCGGCGTGGGCAACGTCGGCATTGCCATCGCCCAGACAATCCTCACCCAGGACCTGGCTGATGTCATTGCCCTCATCGACGCCAACCCAGAGAAGCTCCGCGGAGAGATGCTCGACCTCCAGCATGGCGCTGCATTTCTCCCCCGCACCACCATCGTCTCCTCCCCTGACGACTACTCCGTCACCAGGGGATCGGACCTCTGCATTGTGACTGCAGGGGCCCGGCAGAATCCCGGTGAGTCCAGGCTCAACTTGCTGCAGAGGAACGTCTCGCTCTTTAGGAAGATCATTCCTCCGTTGGCGAAGTACTCCCCAGATGCCATCCTGATGATTGTTTCGAACCCGGTGGACGTGTTAACGTACGTGGCGTGGAAGATGTCGGGGTTCCCAAGCAACAGGGTGATTGGGTCCGGTACGAACTTGGATTCGTCCAGGTTTCGTTTCTTGTTGGCGGACCACATCCAAGTCAATGCCCAGGATGTTCAGGTAAAGAGCAATGTCATGCTCGGTTCATTGGTTTGTGGGAGTTCGAGTTCAAGCTCGTTGTGAATGTAAAGGTCCTATCGATTCTTGCAGGCGTTCATCGTCGGGGAGCATGGTGACAGCTCTGTTGCGCTGTGGTCGAGCATAAGCGTAGGGGGTGTGCCCGTCCTAAACTTCCTGGAACAGGAAAGGATCCCTTACGAGAGAAAGATGCTGGAGGACATCCACAAGGCGGTCGTGGACAGCGCGTACGAGGTGATAAGCCTAAAGGGATACACCTCGTGGGCGATTGGGTACTCGGTCGCGAGCCTGGCACGCACCATCTTGAGGGACCAGAGGAAGATCCACCCGGTCACGGTCCTCGCTAAAGGATTCTACGGGATCGAGGGAGGGGATGTGTTCCTCAGCCTCCCGGCACAGCTAGGCCGCAGGGGAGTCCTAGGGGTGACCAACATTTGCATGACCGACGAGGAGTCGCGGAGGCTCAGGTCGTCGGCCGGGACCATCCTGGAGGTTCAGAGTCAGCTTAACCCCTAAAACTCAAATTTCACCTGGACTAAAAAGACCAACTACAAAAGAAACGTCATTACAGACACCGTCCTAAATATTTCCCGAATTTTGGCTTTTCCTTTCTGCGTTCTAAGGAATTTATTTCGAGGGATTTAATGTAACATTTTTATTTACTTACTGATATATAAGCATGCAATATTTATCTTATTTGATTCCAGAGTAAATAAAAAAATGAAATGGTTTGGGCCTCTGGGGCAAATCCTGATGGGCCTATTTGGGCCTTGATATGGACCCTTGTGTAGGCCCATACCAGATTAACTCCACAGACAACAGTACTTGCCTGCATGAAGTTCGTACTTCAATTTTACGGATCAATGTAAGTTTTCAACGAGGTTTTGGAACTTTGGAGAAGATCTTATCGTACTGATTTTGGGGGAGGATATGGATAGAGCAAAGAGAGGTGAAAGTGAAATGACATGACATCAAATCACATGATCAAAAGATGGGGACAATTTGGTAAGAGAGGCATCTTCTACACAGGTTGTAATATCTCCCTTTCTTGATCATATTATACAAAAAAATATATACTTAATATGTCGGGCCCCACATTCCTTTTTCCCAATTTAAAGTACACCATTCAAAATCACCCCTAAAAAGATAATTATGGGGGAAAAAAATAGGGACTACAAACAAGGGCAGTGTTTCAGTAGTGGGGGAGAGTTAACATCAATCGCAGCTCAATCCTCATGATGCTTGCCTCCCATCCCCCCTTCTCAACCTTTGGTTTTTGGTCGCTCACACTACCTTTAGCTTTTGCCATTCGTCCACAACCGCCCGCTGTCGTCATCCGATCCATCGCCATCGCCCTATGGACACCCTCTAGTTTGGGTAAATGCACTTGAAGGAATGACGACCTGTTCCCATCAGGTTGTCGTCGTCGTTAACCCCACTCAACGCGTTTCTTCGCGCGGTGGGGCTCAACTTACGGACCCTGCCGACCTCAAGGCCACCCCCGATCATGTTCGAAGAAGTTATAATATATCTTACGCTCTCTTCCAGGTTCACTAGGAAAGAAAAGAATGTTTTAGTATGATCGTCTGAAGGAGATCAAGTCTCCGTGACTTACGGTCTTCCGATTCATGAAGGGTATTTCTCGACTGGACGTGACTGGATTTCGGACCAAACCTTAACCCATTCGATACGAATGTCTCGAACGATAACGAAGACTCCCTTCTCTTTCATTTTTACATCATTTTTTGGCTGGGGGTCGAGTTTTTTGCGTGATGGAAATGTGCGTCGTGGTCAAAAGGACTTCTTGTTCGTTTGTTCCAAATTAGCTCAATCACGTTAGTACGTCACGATAAGATAAGAGCCTCGATGCACATAATTCGTTCGGCGGACGTCGGCCGCATGCGTCCAAACGTTTATTCCATTCGACATTGCATCATGTGTGCATCTTCCCTATCGATATATACCAAGACATGTTTGTAACGCCACATTCACGTGCTATACTCTCATAATCCCAACAAAATAAAGAAGAAAATTTAAAAAATTATACGACAAGATAATCCAGCCCTAAGGGCGGGTCACATGGTTCCATTTTGTCTAGTTACCTTAAAATTATATGCACAACCTTTCTAGTAGAGCACCAAACATATAAATCTATTTAAACGTGTTGGATGGGCGAAAATATTCTTTTCCCTCCACAAAATTCCAAGCCAGCAAGACTTGGTGGGGGGTGGGGAGAAGACTTGACAACCAAACGAAAATGTTACACTTAAGGCCAGGAAAATTCCAAGATTTGATTAGTTGTTTAGTACTATAATATAATCTCATTGTCGATCCACTTGCAGGTTGAATGCACCCAAAAAGAATACGATCCCAAACCCGTTCAGATCCACCACATGCAGTTTTCCCTGACTAATTTCTCGTTCCGGGGTTTTCATAGTCGGGTTTAATTTGAATTGGGTTTTTTTTTTCTTTCTTCTTCAGAAAGTTGAGATTTTGTGCATTGGATCAGCGTGGTCTTGTAAGAAAAATGTGGTGTTGTATGATGATTTTTTGGTTTTGTTGCATGTGCTATTTTAGGAAGGAACAGATATTATTTCCAAATGTCATTAATGCACCCATGCACAGGTGCCACACAGGTTGTGGGCATTTTGTAAGCGTATAAACCCAACACTCGGCTCTCCGACAAAAGAATTTGTAATAAAATATGACAACCCCAAAATATTTTTATCCTCTTCTCACCACCCCCACCTTCTTCACTCAAAATCCCATCTATAAATTGCAATAGACCCACTTCCCACTAAACTCACAGAAAGCAATCACCGTTTGGAAACAAAGGCCATGGCCCCAAAGTCCGTCACCATAATTTCCCTCCTCTTAGCCCTCAACATTCTCTTCTTCACCACCGTGAGCTCCACCTACTGCCCGCCTCCTCCCAAGCCGAAGCCGAAGCCGAAATGCCCCCCTTCGCCCAAGGTCCCAACCCCATCGCCCCCAAAGGCAACCTGCCCCAGGGATACCCTTAAGCTGGGTGTCTGCGCCGACGTGCTCAAGGGCTTGCTTGGCCTTGTCGTCGGCGCCCCGCCCAAGACCCCGTGCTGCTCCCTCATCGAGGGGCTGGCCGACCTCGAGGCCGCCGTCTGCCTCTGCACTGTGGTCAAGGCCCAGGTTTTGGGTACCCATCTGGACGTCCCCGTGTCCCTGAGCTTGCTCCTCAACTATTGCGGGAAGAAGGTGCCCTCTGGATTCCAATGTGCCTAAGAAAACATGACATAAGAGACCGACCGGGGTGGTCCTTTCTTTTTTATTACCTCACCGTTTAAGGAATTCGGGTCCATGGGGGGATTTGTGTATCTTCACGAAAGAAACAAGTATGCAGAGGAAAACAACAGTAGGGAGTAATGTCGAGTCAAGTACTTTATATAAACGTTATGTGTGTCTGTGTGGGAATGAGCGAGCACATGCATGCATGCTTGTGCTTGTCGACACGTGTTGTTACAGTCCAAAGACCGTGTGGCTTGAAATAAAGGATTGTATGTAACAAATCCCCATGGGATTGGCGCCTTGTATTTTACGTGTTTTTGCAAAAGAAAAATTAGTGTCTGGTCAGATGATCATCTCGGGTTGTGCTGTGTTGTGCCCCAACCCTTTTGAATCGGGTGAGAAATTGGGCCCCTGGTAACGTGTTCGTTCATGGGCTTAATAGGCCCATGATATCCAACAAATGGACCTGGGCCCAACTGAAAGAACGGGCAGAATAGAGTACTTCCCATTTTCTTACATCATCATCCGGGTCTCATTACAGATTTCCAAATTTGTGCCCCCCTTATTCACACTCTATTTTATAAAAGAAACGACCACATTATTGTGCCACGTGTTGACCTCATCGGCCAGACGACTCACCGCCCAACGCGAGGGATAAAAAGCAAGAGATAGAAAAAAGAGAGTCCATTCTTTTCCTGTTGAATGTTGACCCTCTAAACTAAAAACACGTTCCTTGTCCCGACCACTTTTTAACGACACTCCATGTTTGTGCGGCTCAAAAAACACACCAACTGTTACTGGAGCGACACGACGCCAACAACTTAAGTGGAAATAATCATTAAACAAGGGCAATAATTTTGGGTTGGGGCGAGGGGGAGAGATGTGCTCGCCAATAATCGGATGCAAAGTCAAAGGCCATGTTCACATCCACTATTTTCCACTCTCTCCGGATTTCCTTTTTAAATAATTAAAAAGTGTCACACGAGCTTATCAGATCGACTTCCGTCCACGACGAAAAGTTAAATGTAAAATAAGGTGACTACAAAATTTACTTGGTTGGATCAACACTAACTCTCTTCTCGTTTAGGTTCCGACGGGCTTAGTTCAATAGAACGTACAAACTCACCTGTGACGGACTTGGTTAATCATATCTTTTAACTTTTTTGTGCTCGTAAATTATTACATGCTTCTTCGATGGCTGAATACTCTTCTTGAAGTGTTTACAATGCCTTTCAGAAGACCCAACAATGATAATCGTAACGACAACTATCATCATGTATAAGCCCTCCAATCGACTTCCTGTCATTCATAATCATATTCTTCTACGAATATTGAAATCTCCATCTGAAGCAGAATACTCGAGTCGAACCCCGTGGTTTCTATCACGCTAGCGGAAACTACATTTCTTGTGATGTTAGGCATATATCGGACACATATTAACTCTCTCACAACTACATCATTCATCCCAAGCCGAATCGTTTCTACACCCGCAAGCTTGCACATGTGATTATTGCCCAAGATTACATCTCCACTTGTAGTAGAATACTATATCGCGAAAATCGCCCTATCAGAACTCATATGGAAAGTACTCCCTATGTCAAGAATACAAAAATCCTCTATTAGTTTTTTAATTCAATTTCAGCGGTTTGAACCCCACTAGCCACGAGTACATCTTTGGGATCACTATCACCGGTAAACATAGCAAGCCCCTCGACCTACCCGACCAATTCGTATATATTACCCCGCTCTCGGGTAAGAAATAAACCCCTCATCTACGCTCTCATGGTTTGTTATCTGATTATCATCATTGTTGTCCTTTGTTTCATACAGTTACACCTACTTACTGCATATCTTCCCAAAAAAGATATGGGAAATCTAACTAATATTATCTCCAATGTAAATATATTAATAATATAATCTAATATCACTCAATATTATTTACCAAATGATAAATTTCTCTCTTTTCGTATATTTCACGGACCAACTCGCTATCGGACTTCGTGCCACATATCCACAAAACTGATCAGAACACTACAACGTTAAAAATTTACAAACTGATGGCCGCTGGTTTTTCCTTAGTTGTTATGTTTGACTAACTCATTATCGTTGCCTTATCAGGTAAATAACTGTCGGCCCATGCTAAGTTTTAATTTAATGAGGATGATGTAATGAGAGTGTGTGGAGTAGAAAATTCATGTGAAAATAAAATGATAGTTTAAGAAAAACGAAGGATAAGGGAGGAACGATCATTCTATACAAGTCTAAGTCAGATTAACATATTAAAGAAAGAATTTAAATAAGGCAGGCATGGGACGGTTCCCTTTTGAATACAATTCGCCGCTTCACAAGAGATCAATCATCGAAGCTGCATGCTCCAATAATTTCGCCTCTTTCTCGGAGGTCAATCACCGTAACACCCACTGCCAGAACCCAACGCGCCGCTTCTCATCATATGGGGTCAATGATCGTAGCTCGGCCGCGGAAAAATGGCTTCGTATGATCGCATTATCGTCACGTCGAGATAACGTCTCACGCCCACCGATAGTTCGCGCCCTCTTAAACTATTGTTGTCGTGAGTTTATCTTCTATGTCCCGATGTGGTTCACGGTTCGTTCGTATCGCGATTTTTGTATCCTAACAAGTCTTCCGGGCGGGGGGAGGATCCAAAGAGTGTCGCGACACGCAAGTCAAAGAGTGAATTAAAAAAAGGGTTGATTAGACACACTATTAACATTTTTCTCGTATTGGTACAAGTAATTGTAATCATAATAGATTCATATTTGTCGTAACAAACTTATCGGCCGAGTTGGTGTGGTTATCCTAGTCCTATCATCTACATTGTGTTCAATTTTTTTTTTAAATATTTTACTGAATTATTATTATTTATTGATTTATGAGACCATTATTGCTTGAGGCCAAAAAAATTATATATTGTAACGATATTGTCCAAATAAGCCGCATCTGTTGTAGTGTGGTACATTACAATAATGTTTGTGTTACGCATGACAGCTGCGCAACCTTGTATATCGTCACGGGCATTCGTCGCGATTGAGATCCGACAAATGGTAACGGCTCGGCATCGAGATCGGCTCTCATGCTTTGGAGTTCTCACTTTTCCGGGCGAGACAAATTTGCTCCGTTGAACGATGGTTTGTCAGGGGGAGACAGCATCGGAACTATTCCATACTACAGGATATCATGATATTAACGAACTCCTCTATCGTTCCGGGTGAATCGACCGAAGGTTATGCTCCTTTTTAACCCTTGTTAAGAACCCTCGTGAATCATATGGCCGGCCTACAAATGCAAGCTTGGTCGGTCATATAATCCGATGTACATTTACGACACCGAGGAAATAACAAGTAAACCTCGTCCTCCTCCTCCTTCCAAATTTGGAGTCAGATAGGCGTGTAACAATGTCTCGACTCGAGTCATTTACTAGGAGAGAAAAGGAGAATAAACGATAAACAATTATTAAACGTGATTGTGTACACAATTATTAAACGTGATTCCAGAGGAGCACCATCAATTATCCGAAGAAAATGGTTTTGGGTCGATGTGATGTGCGATCAAGATATGTCGTGTATGGCCAAATCGTATCGGTTGTGGAATAAAATATTGTGTCAAACAAAGGAAGTGAGTATTGGGGGAGTTGCCTAGCCCGAGGAATAATCACTTTTGACTTCATTTCTTTCTCTTCTTCTATCTTTTTCTCGTTTTTGGTTTGTTTGGGTTCGGGAAATCTCGGTAGTATGTTGACAGTTTGGAATATGGGATGAGGATCGCATTGGAAAAAGCTAGGTTTTCTGGGTGTTCAATCAGTAGTGGCGATAGCCATAGCCATAGACAGATGACTTTCCTTTTTTAATGTCCATTCTTCCCGGTCTGTACATTCGTGTGAATGAAGGTCGAGCTGTCTATCGGGGTGTCCACTCCCCCACTTCGAAAAAATGTCGTCCTTTCTTTTTGCAATTTCCCTCGTCTTTGGTGGGTCAATCATAAAAAAAGGAAAGAATAAGAAGAAAATACTCGAGTGGAGTGGATATGGACACCATTGATACATATTCATCCGTTTGATGATTGATTAAGATGGAACGATCGTCCAAATCCATATCATCGTTATTGGGGCGGGAACTGTTAGATTACAGGCACAGCGGAAGCAATATAATTTTGATTTTTATGCCCAAATTATCATATCTTGGTACGTATATTTTTTTAATGAATAACGAAATTAACCTTATCCGGAAATAGTACCTCGATATTTCGGTAAGCCAAAACACGGTCGCGAACGAGCAAGAGCCCCACGTGTGACTCCTCTAGCGGTATCTACGGGCACACGATCATGAACCTCTCGACGATCCGGTAGTTGCTAGCCTCTTGGATCCGTCTAAGAGCTCTTCGGAAGCAAAAATTCCTCTCTTTTTGTAAATCTCACTCTCTGTTTTCTTTTCTAAAGCCAAAGAGATTTGTTTTCAAAACTCACAACTCATCTAACGACACGCGACTTAGAGAAAAGAATAATATTTAAATTTTCTTTCCATCTTCTTTTGTCGTTTTTCTCCAATTAATGATGCTATTAATCATTACTTTTACAAAACGACGCAGATAATAATCAATTGACGTTACATGCAGATAATAATTAATTGATTTTATTATAATATCATTAAATAAAATAGTGCAAACACTCGTATGCACTAATCAAATATCATTTAATAAATGTAATATTTAAATAAATAAATATTTATCTAATATCATTTATAAATTTGACTCGAATAAATTCATATTCGATATTGGTCTATTTATTTGCTTCTGATATTTCAGAATAAATTAATAATCCAATTAATTCTAATTCTGAAATAAAATAATTAATTTTAGTATCCACTAAAATAATCAAAAATATAATGTTCGTGTCGACGTGCTATACGTGCGACCCTCTAAGTCATATACACGAAGGCAGTGTATATCCATACACAAACTAAGGTAACCGTCTAGCAACAGTTTTTAGTCACCCAACGTGTTAGGATAATGATCACAAATCATAAACCTCTATGAACCGATTACTGTGTAATTCAATCTCTTTATCTATCTGACATCTCAATTAATTCGGCGCAAACTACATCATCACCAAATTAATTGTTTTACTTGATTACCAAGATATAATATACTCTCTTGAATGTAAAACATTCCTCCCATGGCCATGGATTTTAGAGTCACTAATATCTCTATCAAGTGGCCTATATGTCAACTCTCTAATCCAAAAAAGCGATAAATCCTATCTTGACTCAACATTATTATCTCTACGCTTTGTCACACCCCCAACAATCGTATTACTCACAATCTGATTAAAGACTGCTTTTAACGACGTCAAAGTGCACAAACTCCATACATAGAATAAATGAAGTTCTCAAGTCAAAAGATCAGTTACACTCGTCCATAAAGAGGATTGACCAATGATGTTCAATATGTGTTATCCTCTGAATCAGGTCGTGTCCAGTATCCCTAATCTTAGGGTACCCCTAAGTATAACTTGGATACATTATCCCTTGGTCTATCTTGACATCAGCTATACTTAGCGATGATCTAGATGTCCATGTCCCCTCTAAATATCTATCCGATCACGGACTATTTCAGATTATACTCAATAATCTGTGGGACTTTATCATTAATAATTTTACGTGCAGAAAAGTAAAATAATCAATGACAAATACTCGCCTTTATTAATTATTTATCCACAAATACATTAAAGTGTCTTGGCACATAAATGCACACACTAACAGGAACCGCCTGTGCCGATGACGAAAACGGAAAAAATAACTGGGGATGATGTCCGACGTACAGTTATATGGTTTGACCCAAACTGGCCTGCGTCCACAGGGAGGCCCTTCTTGATATTCCACTATAACCAACGAGTTACACGATTATAAGCCCTGAGAAAGTTTCACCCCGAGTCTCCATAGAAAACCGCGACAACCCGTTGCCTCCCTTACCCTAGTTACAGAGTCTACATCGCACTAACCCGCGGATCTCACCTATCCGACACTCCTATTCGAACCTCTAGACAATCCATTTATTTATAATAGACAATAAAATCTAGGACGATATCTTTCCGAGATCCCATAATATCACATCAGATTTTCATAACAATCTCCACCTTGAGTCGAAGTCCCTGAAATCTTCGAGATCTCCTTCCTAGATCTCCTAAACTCCGAAAGGCTCCCCTTTCATCCGTCGCGTCTTCCTGAGCGTGTCGTCACCACATGTGACAATCACTCTACATTTCACGCGATCGCAACACTTGTGCTCCCGAGCAACCACTATGCACTGTGGCTCCAGCTCTCTCTTGCGCTCAGCACTTAGTACCTTCTTGGTACCCCGAGAAGTCCCACCTGTCGACCGTTGCTAGACTTCTCCACCTGTAACTTTAATCCGTTCCACCTCACTACTGATTTCACCGTCAATGCGAGCATCACCGCTGAACTACCTCATCGGCTGTAGCTGCTTGACACCCTCAAGCCCGTACACACAGCCCGTGTACCAGCATTGCTAGATAATGCTCCACTTGAAACTAGAAATCCGCCTCAGATAACCTGATCAAATTGCCATGCCCTTAAGAGCCTTGCCAACTCCTTTGACTCTGACCCCATATTCTGCATGGACCTGCACTTGTGCCTTAGCACCCACGTGGCTTTCACTATCCGCGCTCCGCATACCTGATCATTAACCGATGAACTTCACCTCACCGCAAGAAGTTCAATCCTCAAACTTCTTCACCTAGACAATAAAATATAGGACGATATCTTTCCGATATCCCATAATATCACACGAAATTTTATGTGATATTACCTACCAGATTCTCTAAGATTTCAACTTCTGATCACATTCTTTAAGATCATTGATATCGAGATGCGTACATACCGTTTGCCCAATTCGAGGCTTCAAAATATGTTTGTGTTCGCCACAAGATCCTACATTTGTCGCCCAAGAGTGGGGTCGCAGTGGTCCATCGATGCGAGAAGCTTCGCAAAAGTCATTTCGTCCGACCACGAGAATAGTTACCAATGTACAGAGTGTTGTGGGGGCTGAATAGGAGCGTTCATCTGATCGATCCGCTGCCAAGACTTTCCGTTTTAGCATTTCCAAACCAAACATGACATCTTCTCACATTGTCGCTTGAGTGCACATGGGGAATACTTTATGGGGGACCATGTTTTCCATCTCCATCCGGGAGTATATAAAACCCATTGGCGAATGATGCAATATATGCGGTTTTTCTTAGTACTAAAAACACACGCAGAAAGACCAGGCCCCACCGGCGCGCGAAGGTCAGTAGTTCATTGTGCGTGTCGAATTTCGATACAACCTCTCGGAGACCGCTGAAGGTTGTACGTCCGATGGTGCTATACGCAAGTTATTTCTCGGATCCCAAATGTGACAAACACAAGGATGTAAATGATTGAGAAGAAGGTCACTGTCTCCCGTTGAAGCAGGGCTGGTTAAAGTTAACAATGGCAAGTCACTTGTTTTGTTTAAACTTAATTGCCAAGTCATCCTCTCCATTTGATAATTCCATCACGCCGGATTGTGGACTTAATTAATTTAAAATAAAGGCAACTGGGGAGGGAGTCCACAGGGGAGATCTCGTGTGGGGGAGTCCAGAGAGGAACATCCCCAAGTGCCCCGTTGTTCGGGAACATCCGTGTATAAATACACGAGGCTATTCCACTGTCGAGCCTCGGCTAACCTCCTCCCTCCCCTCTTCATCATACATCCACCCAATACGACAACCCACGAGCATAACAAGTTATGGTTACTGCCACCGAACAACCTCGGACCGACGCACCCCTCGTCGATGCCTGGGACTACAAGGGCCGCCCGGCCGATCGCTCCTCCACTGGCGGCTGGTCCAGCGCTGCCATGATCCTGTGTATGCGTCGAGCTTATAAGGCTGCGTTTTTGCGGGCATAGTTCGGGTCGTGTCGATGCAGTTGTTTCCTCATTTCTGTTGATTCCGGGTCTTTGGCGGTTGATCAGGTAGCGAGACGTGCGAGAGGCTGACCACTCTGGGGATAGCTGTGAACCTCGTGACTTACCTGACGGGGACCATGCACCTCGGCAATGCGTTGTCCGCCAACGTCGTCACCAACTTCCTCGGTACCTCCTTCATGCTCTGCCTCTTCGGAGGCTTCGTCGCCGATACCTTCATCGGCCGGTACAGGACCATTGCTATTTTCGCAGCCGTCCAGTGCACGGTAAGCCCCCTGATGGATCCCCTTCTCTGTCTCGATTGCCCCTCCGGGACGATTGCTCCGGCAGTCTGCTGAAATTCTCTTTTATGGCTTCATTCAGGGGGTCATGATCCTGACCATATCGACAGTCTTACCGAGCCTCTGTCCGCCAAAGTGCGACTCCGGCGCGAACCCGCCGCAGCCCTGCGTGCAGGCCGACGGAAGGCAGCTCGGGGTCCTCTACCTCGCGCTGTACACCATCGCCCTAGGCACGGGGGGGCTGAAGTCGAGCGTGTCCGGCTTTGGGTCGGACCAGTTCGACGAGTCCGACCCGGGGGAGAGAGCCCAGATGGTGAAGTTCTTCAGCTGGTTCTTCTTCTTCATCAGCATCGGGTCCCTGGCGGCGGTGACCGTGCTCGTGTACATCCAGGACAACCTCGGCAGGGACTGGGGGTACGGGATATGCGCGTTCGCGATCGGGCTGGGGCTAGCCGTGTTCCTCTTGGGGACAAGGAGGTACCGCTTCAAGAGGCTGGTTGGGAGCCCGCTGACGCAGATCGCAGCCGTTTTCTGCTGCGCGTGGAGGAAACGGAGGCTCGAGCTGCCGTCGGACCCATCCCTGCTGTTCGATATGGACGACGTGGATCGCCTCGAGGACGGAGGCAACAAGATGAAGACGAAGCAGAAGTTGCCCCACAGCAAACAGTACCGGTTAGTCCCCTCTCCCTCTAAAACTCTATTCGACACCTTTTCTTCTTCCCAATAATTACACGTCCAAACACGCAACTTTTATCTAACTTCCTACATTACCACGACATTGGAATTCTTTTACGTCATTCCCGGCACTTGTCCTGGTTTCAGAGTCGGGTCCGAGGGAATGGTAATACTCTCTATTCATAGTAAATAGAATGAATACTCACCACATTCTTATTATACACGAGCTGTCTCAAAGGAGATAAGGCCAGCGGTTTCTTTCTGTGTCCGAAATAAAACGACAAAGAACAAGGTGGCATCTTAACTTCGACCGCCCGTGACTATTCGTCCACAATAAATAACTCAAATTTAATATTAATATTTTTAAAAAATAGAAAAATCGAGGGACCCTTAGAATCTCTCTTTTATTTATTTTTTTCCAGAGAGAGGCCCCATAACCCCCTACTCCTCCCATCTGACTGTGTCTAGGAGGTCTGGGGAAGACTTTGATTGGCATGATGAGTTGCCTAACTCCAGTCAGTCGGAGTACTTGGGTTCGAACACAGTTGCGATATTTTCCCTTACGAGAGGGCTTTCTATTAATTAGTAGTTGTTGGGACATCGTTGTTTTTTGTCACTTGCTGAAAGTTGAATGCCCATTGGAGCATTATTGCTAAACAACAACAAGTACTACTAATACAACTGGGTGGGGCCTTTTCTTCTTGGTCTTCCGTTTATCTTGTTTCCTATGATTCTCCATGCAATATGATTATATTGTAATGGTAAAAAGGATTCTGGGATGGTGGTGGTGGTGGTGGTGGTGGATCTTTTTGGTTGAATTGTGGCGTGGGAGACAAACATGTGTTCTAATCATAAAGCTGGTAAAAAGGTCAAAAATCTCTCAAATCTCACCTCCCTCTGTTAAGGACTTGCTTTCTATTGGTTATTGGCCTTTTTTTGAGGGAGGTGTGGAAAAGGGGTGTCACTTACCCTTACAAGAATATTTTATTGCAACGTGAGTCGATGAAGCTTTTTGTTTGTCTTTGTGTACGTGTCAGGTTCTTGGATAAGGCGGCGATCAAGGAAACGGGGTCGGCTGCGTCAAATGGATATTACATGAACAAGTGGAGCATATCCACCCTGACAGACGTCGAGGAGGTTAAGATGGTGCTCAGGATGCTGCCCATATGGGCCACCAACATCATGTTCTGGACCATCTACGCCCAGATGACCACCTTCTCTGTCTCCCAGGCTTCCACCATGGACCGCCGCGTCGGCTCTTTCCAGATCCCATCCGCGTCCCTGACCGTATTCTTCGTCGGCAGCATCCTCCTCACTGTCCCCGTTTACGACCGCCTCATCGTCCCCATCGCCCGCAGGCTCCTCCATAACCCCCAGGGTCTCACCCCACTCCAGAGGATCGGGGTCGGCCTCGTGCTCTCGATGCTCGCCATGATCGCTGCCGCCCTCACCGAGATCAAGCGCCTGCACTCTGCCCGTCACTTGGCCAGCCCGAAAGATACCATCCCCTTAAGCGTGTTCTGGCTCATCCCCCAGTTCCTCCTCGTCGGGTCGGGGGAGGCGTTCATGTACATCGGGCAGCTCGACTTCTTCCTTAGGGAGTGCCCGAAAGGGATGAAGACGATGAGCACGGGACTGTTCCTAAGCACGCTTTCACTCGGCTTCTTTGTGAGCTCGCTGCTCGTGACGATCGTGCACAAGGTGACTGGGGACAGGAAGCCGTGGCTGGCGGACAACCTCAACCAAGGGAGGCTGTACGACTTCTACTGGCTGCTGGCGGCCCTGAGCTGCGTGAACTTGGTGGTGTTCCTGAAGTGCTCGAGGGGTTACGTGTACAAGGACAAGAGGTTGGCTCTTGAAGGGATTGTACTGGAAGAGGATGAGCTCACTATCCATGCATAGATGCCTCCCTCCCTCCCTCCCCATTAAACGAAGAACAGAATGTAATAATCTATGTGCCGCCAGTCACTTCTTAACAGTTGGGGCTTGGATAATTTCTGTCTGTGTTTCATGAATGCTGCTTACTCTTAGTCATAACAGTGAAACAAAATATGTGGCCATATCAAACCTTGTCCGAATAATGTGGCGCGAAAGGGAAGAAGCTTTCTCGATCGGAAAGAAGACCGGACTGAAAGGTTCAGTGCTTTCCACCCGGTCTGAATGAAGTAGTCCTCTTCTCACAAGCCGCAAAAGGATTGCCGCTGACATCCCCATCTTTCGCAAGTCTCTTCTGAACAACCCAATGGCTGCATCAACTATCCTGTATTTTCCATAAGACTGGTTCGCACATATTCATTTCCCGTTCCAAAGGCCGGAACTGGAACTCTAGAGCTCGAAGCCCCCACAGTTACGAATGCTGCAAGTACATGGCTTGGTTTGTCTGCATTCATTGATTCAAAAACATCGATGTTTGATTGTTTGGGGATTGACTTCTCTGATTTGAAGGGAGTTAACTCAATCCCTTTTTTTTTTCCAGAAGATAAAGAGGCTTTATTTTTTACATATACAAGAATGAAGATGAGAAGGGGATGTGAGGGCCAAAACCGGTCCGAATTTCTTGATCACCTGCAAATCCACCATGAAAAAAATATCATTGCTGGTGTTGGTGTCATCGTGCCCCCGCCTCGTACTCATCATCGGCGTCGCCGTCTCCAAACTCTCCGAAGATGGGAGTGCATCCATCCCACCGACTCTGTTCCCGTGATTCCCAGTAACCCCCGATGTAGCGAAACTGTCCCCCTTCCCCCTCCCTTCTGAACCACCTGGGCTTCCATCCGCTGTCCTCTATCTTCCCAGACTGCTCCGACATGTAAATTTAAGGTTTCCGAGATACTCATCATAAGTGTAGTATATGCTAACTTCTTACGAATAAATAATCACGGACGCGTACCATCCTCTGCCGCTTCTCCAGCCTTTGTTTCTCGGAATTCGCCTTCTCGTATTCCCCGTTCTCAAGATGTCTCTGGTCCGGCCTCAGCCTCGAATCTGTGGGCGGAAGCTTCTCCTTCATCAATATACGCGCACCCAATGTCAGTACAAGTCGTAACAGGTGAAATCGATCGAGCCCGGTGCTTCGATTGTTGTTACCTGAAGTCCTGGAGTCAATTCGTTCAGGGTTATCGCGTAGGACGTTAGATTATAACGGGTGAGATTAGGCGGCTTGTTGCTCTTCCACAACAATGTGGCACCCGATGGTACCTTACCACCCTTGATCTTACTAGGCCCCTCTTCGCTGAAAACGCAGTACATTGCTTCATCCCATTTTCCGAATACAGTGGCAGCTCTTATTCCGTTTGCATCCTCAACAAATCCGTGGACCTTTTGAATGACTCAAACCAAAACAAAAAACCATCAGCACTATGGGAAGGGACGACGGATGATAATTTAAAATCCTATGGTACAGCATCCCAACACAGACCTCGTGAGAATGCCGATCGAATATCGAAGGGTCCTTGAACTTCAGACTGCAAGAATATTCACAATTCCCTCGTATCTGCATTGTGCCGTGATGGTCGCAGTACACTTTCCCTAGGATTAGGTTGTTAATAGAAGTGGTGACCTGAAACACAAACGAGTCAAATAAACGGAAAATGGAAATCTTCCGTCAGAACAAGAGGGGTAGATTGATCAACTGTCATCCTCCCATACCTTACTCCAAGTGAAGGTCTCCCCATCGTCGAAGTGGAGGTTAAGTTGGCCGACTGGATCGAGCTGTATCGACTGCCCCCAGAACTTGGTTTTGATGTTGCTGTCACCCCAGAATGTCCACCCTCTACCTTCACATTGGCAAGCGATGAGAGTTGGGTGGTGACTGACCTGTAGCAATGTAGTTCTACAAACTTAAGTCAATCGGACCAAGCCACAAGAACCGAAAACTCGATCCGGCATCGCAGACTATCCCATCGTAAACCCAAACTCGAAGCCTCGAGATTAACTTTCCTAGAAAGTAAGAGCGTCCTCCAAACGACCGCTGACCTTCTCGGATATGAATCGAACTCCCTTTTCTGGATAGTCGGCTTCGTAAGTTTCTCCCAGTAAAGGGTTAAACGGTTTGCAGGTTCGTCCCTTGGATGAAGCATATCCAGAAACCGCAAAAGCAGCGACATATAGTGCCCTCATGAGTCTGTTTCCCTGCAAACAGCAAAAAAGATTTTAATGACATCTGACCGAACAAAACCGCTGGATGGGAAGCGAATACCGGGACAGAGTGGACCCTGAAAAGGTGGAGAATTTACCGATTTTCCATGAGCATAAGCTTGATCCAAAAGGAAAGAATACTCGAATTCTTCGAAGCACTTCTGAAGCGAGGATACCGGCTCGTTGAAGTAGACAGGCAGACAAACTCTCGTCAAGTCCTTCCCAACACAGTCTTTGATCAATGACCAGAGGTTGACCCCTTTCTCTTTCTCTATAGGATCTGGAAGCTTCATCCGTCTTCCAGTGCTCAGATCAGTGGTGCCAGAGTCTTCTTTCTTTTCATACATCTCATTCATATCGTTGTTCGGTCTATTGGAATCATTTTCATCTCTGGCTAACACACAGCAAATAGCTGCAGGCTCCGGGAAGTTCTCTTCTGTATCGAAAAAGTATATCTCGTCCTCCTCCGAAGCATCCTCGGCTTCTTGTTTCTCGATATCGGATGATTCAGTCGTGCTGTACTCTAGAAAGCAGAAAGAAATATCAATCTAGAAGTAACAGGAGCAGAAGTTGATCTCGGGTATATATGAAGAGCTGCAGATGGCATTGTACCGCAGTAT
The DNA here is from genome assembly GCA_029817715.1 of Melastoma dodecandrum. NCBI lineage: Eukaryota > Viridiplantae > Streptophyta > Magnoliopsida > Myrtales > Melastomataceae > Melastoma > Melastoma dodecandrum. Next base: position 382,924 of record JARUPY010000387.1, read on the forward strand.
TTTCTCAGTCCTAAACTGGAGAAGTCGTGCTTCGTCAATATGTGTCCATTTCCGTGAATGGCAGAGGCTTCAGCTTCTGAGTTAGATGCCTGCAGTACCAAGTGCATGTAAGACCATTACTATTCCCATCTCGACTGACAAAAGCCATGAAATCCAATCTTTAAAAATTCATCAGACAAATAAGCTCACCTCAAGTCGCCTCAGCGTGTCGAGCAAATCAGACCGCTGTTCACAGAGCAATCTAAGTTGTCCCTGCACTTCAGAGAACTCAGAGAGCATAATCCTCTCGCACTCCGTGACCACATCTTCACAGATGCCCTCTCGAACTAGCCGCTCTTTGAGACTATCAGTCGATATCGACACATCGCTTGGAACAAGGGAAAAGTTTGAAACCAGAGATCTAGACGGGAGAAGGCCACGAGTGGAGACCAAAGCTTGTACCCAAGCTGTCCGGTCTTGGTTAGATTTGGCTCTCAGATGCAGTGTCTTTGTCGCAGTGAAAATGTAGAAGCGCCGGTCGTCGGACTTGCTCTCCCTAAATGATGATGCCTGCAACAACCGAAAAAGATGAAGCTTAAAACGAACGATCGAAAGCAGAGACAAACAAATCGAACAATCCAACACGAAAGCGCCCCCGACCCGCAGAGTTTGAAACTAGAAGAGACTACTCATCTGGGATTTTCAACAAAACAGAGGGCAGAAGAGAACATCTTCACGGGAACATTCAAATCAATAAAGAACAGACCTTTAGGAAATCAAGCATGCAATCATCTGCAGTTATTGGTAACAACGTGGGGAGAGGAGTGAAACTACAGGTGCTGTAATGATTTATGTTAAAGCCAACAAAAGCGGCACAATCGTCCAATCCCTACTATTACTACTATTACTACTACTACTACTAGTCAATAAATTCTCTCCCAAATCGGACCCCAACCCAACTGTGCCAGATCTACATACAAACGCATTACTCCCCCACCTTGTAATATATAATAAGAATAAGAAAACACCCTCACGTGAAGAACCCAGCTGCTGATTGAAACGAAAAAAACTAAAATAAGATTAAAAAAAAACCCCAGAGATCATCTACATCATCATCAGCAGCAGCAGCAGCTTGCCAGAGAATTTAAAGTTTTACCCACTTCTCTCTCCCTCAAACTCAACATGCAATGTCAATGCCCACCAAAGAAAAAAAAACAAAACCCAAGTTTAAAACAAATCACTTTTGAAGTCAAACCAAGATTGCAACTCCTAAAGTCCAAGCATTCGCCCTGCCAGTCAGCTAAAGATATCATCTTTATTACTAAAACATGTTTCTGTGTCTATTCACGTCATGTCGTGTGTGTACACAACACATACACGTTCGCCGGTTGATGTGATGTGAACGATCCCTCCTTCCTAAACCCAAATCAAGAAAAAAAAAACACAAGTGATAATAATCTGCTTGAGCAGGGTTGTGGGGTTGAAGAATTTAGGAAATTTCTCGGGTAAAACATGGGGGGGGGGGGGAACAGGAGGAAAGGAAATAGTCTGAATACTGCACCACCACAGTTCATAAGGGAAACAGACAAAACAAACCAACAGAGAGAAATGGGACAATGTGGATTCTGGGTTTTTAAAAGGGTAAAAGTTCGAGTTAGACTGATTTGGCAAAAAGAAGTTTTGGGGGCGCTCTGTCTCCTGAAAAAATCCAGGAAAAAAAAAACAACAATAACAAAAAGCTTGTAACTTTTTCCCCAAACGCCTTTCGATCTTTGCCGTGTGTTTGATCGCCAGAAGCTCGAACCATCCGATCGGGAGAACGAATTCACCCTCTTTTCCCTTTCCCTTTACCTTGAGCTGCACAATGTCGACCCTTCCTTTGTTGTCGGAGTCGATCCCGTCATCATTGTCGATCCTGACGGAAGACACCCCGGGATGGTCTCCGATCACGGTGACGGAATCCCCATACCCGATCAAGAGACGGCCGACGCAATGGGAACGGCGAAGCTGGGAGTAGTAGAGGAGACCGTCCCTGAGGCAGAACCAGCGCCACTGCCAGCCTTTGCCGTAATTAGTCCACTTGTGGAGGGAGCCGGCGACGGAGTGTGGGGAGGAAGGGAGGAGGGCAGGTTGATCGGGAGGGAGGGGGACGGGGTCGAAGGGATGGGATTGGGTGGAGGGGAGGGTGGAGATGCAGCAGAGGGGGTGGAAAGGAATCTCCTTTACCCTCATCTGGGTGGAGTTTGTGGGTGGGTCTGGTAGGGAGGAGTGTTTCAGGGAATCGGGTTCCTTCCCTTTTTCCTTCAGTCGTTGCGGGTGGGGATTTTATTGGGACGACGGGGGAGTCTGGAGAGCCGATGAATAATGAAGGTGGACGAGAAGAAGAAGAAGAAAGTTGGAGCCTTTGAAACAAGGAGGCCAAGAAATTGTGTGAGTGTGAGAGAGAGAGAGAGAGATTCTATTTTTTTTAGAGTGAGATACTTCTTTTTTTTTTAATCTTGAAATTTGGGTTAAGATTTTCAAACTCATAGCTCATCAAAATCAAATCCGACAAGTTGAGTAGAGGGATCATGGGCGGGGTAAAAGTTGGGGGGAGAGGACGCGTGTAAAGAAAGGTTGTAAGAAAAATAATGACCCCCCAGAGTTGGCGGGTGTCCTAAAATATTGAGAACGAATGAATCAACCTTTTTATCCTTTTTAGATCTGATGAATCCCTCTATTCCTATCTTTCCTTCAACTACTATCGATCCATTGTTAGATTTCGAAATCCTCAATATGGGTATAACTTGTATTGTTCCCCCCAGTAGTAAAATCTTGTAATGATAAAATTTTCATTTTGGTAGAGTGATCCCGTTCTTAAAAGGGTAGGGATAGGGAGGGGGGTGGGGTTGTTGGCACGTTGTGTTGGTTCGTGGAGGTCATATATTCCTGAGATTTACTTATACATCCCAATGACTAATTCTTCTCGCAGGCCTTCGCTTGGTGGAGGGGAAACGAGATCATCAAGTTGGGAGGAGGAGTGGTTTACGAAGAAGATGAAGTTAGAACTAAGGATTAGGATAGAAAGAAAGCGTGTGGAGAGAGTAATCATCCTTGAGTCGAGCGCACGTGTGGTGGTGTAATAAAGAAGTGGGGGATCGAAATCCCATGGAATCGAATGCAGATGTGGGAAATGGTTTTTGGTATTTTTCATTGGTTTCCTTAATGGATCGTTGATAGCTTGTTGTAAGAGGATGCATTTGTCTTAATCCACAAAAGAAATAAAGAAACAAGAATTAAAGATTGGGGCGAGGTTAGGAAGCTTCCCTCTACCTGCAAACAGATCTAAGATGTTGTCAAACAAGTGACAATTCAATTGGGGATGCTCGTCTGGTTTTGCGGCTAGTAAAACCTCGTGAATGTAATAATATATTCATTATGACATGATATCATCTCAAATTTTAGTTATTCAAAGTTGAATCAATGGAAACGAAAGGGGAAGAGAAGAAGAAACATACAGGGCGAGAGAACATCTTCAAAGTTGGCATGGCTTTTCATGTGCACAATTTCCTTTCCATTGATTTGCCTCCTGTTTGGTCTGGATGTTATAATATGGATGAAATAAGATTGACCGAAAAGGAGGGTTTGGTATGAGATGTAATTGTTATTACTGGGTTTGAGAGAAACAGGGAAACAAACGACATATCTACACGATTTACATCAAGAAAAAGAAAAGGAAAATCACAAAAGTACAAAAAACAAGATATTTCCTCTTTCTTTTCTCGCTGATAATTGAAATGAAAACCAGGGCGGGTGGATGTGATTTATAAAAAGAATCAAATCAAATCAAATCACTCGAGACTCGTAGGGTGTAAAACTAATAAAAATGAAACTACACTCCTTTGTCATGTCTTTATGAGACCAAACACTATCAAAACCATGTGTAGTACGGTGTTTGTCTATGCCCTTAAATTACCTTTTTATCTCGTTTGAGTTGATGAAAAAAAGAATGGAAAACTAGGGGGTCTCGGACACAAAACAAAGATAAAGAAGAGGGAGGGGAGGGTGACAACTTGTCTGATCTCTGGTGTAGAAAGAGGTATATTCAGAAGAGATTTGTTAAAAAAATATTTCGCGTTGTCAATGTTAGAAACAAATGAATTTGTTTTTTTTTTAAGAAAATCATATCGAATATTTATTTAATTCAATTGAGGATGCTATTGGGGGGTTGGCACCTTGAGTTAGGTGGTGGTTATTGGTTCTTTTTTGTCTTCGTTTAAGGATTCAAGTTCCCCAAACTAAATAAACTCCCTGTTCGAGACAATTAAATGCCATTATTAGTTCCCCCCTTGCCCCCCAAACCCGACAGTTTGATCACCTTTTCTTCTTCCCCCACTTTCTTTTTTGGCATATTGTGTTCATTGAACTAAAAAACACCTCCAACTCAGTGATTAAAGCGATCACGTGTGCTGGGCTTACAACCCTAAACTCCATTTGATCTGTGTATACACACTTCATTGCATGTCGAAAAACAATTGTGCTTTCCACTACTCTTCTGATGGGAGAGTGTCAAAAGAAAAGCAAGAAATTTTTGCATTTTGTGAATTGATGGTAAATCGGGTAGTTGTGGGGGTGTGGGGACAAAACTTGGGGGGGGGGGGAGGTGATTTGATTCTTTTACTCCCTTTATTTCCACATTTTTTAAATATATAATCTCCACAGACATCTTAAGGTGTTTGTCAATTATTGCATCACTGTTTGGTTTGAATTTATATATATTATATAGTGGGGTACAAGTAGATTTTTCATTTCCCCCTCCCCCTTTTTGTTTTTCATTTATTTCATTTCAAATTAGGGTTTCTTGTTGTGAATTTTATGCATGATTCAAGCATATGACAGGAGGCAATGGAGGTCCTTGTATTTCCTAACTCTGAGTTGTAAATGTGACCCCTACCCGAGATTTGGACCCCCATAGGGACAAGTTATCATCACACACTTATCTTTTTCAATGTACGAATTGATTAGATTAGGTACCGACACAATTTTGAAAATTTCATGAACCAAGTGAAGAATCCTATCAATATCTGTGACGTGCTTGTTATAATTTAAGTGCAAAAATATTTCGCGAAATATTATAGTGTAGTTTTCAAAGTCGTCGAATAATATTCCGAAATTGGAGTTAGCAAATCCGATTTCACACCTTAAGGAAATCGGAGTTAACGAATTTCCCTCTTAAATTCGATTTCTGATTTAACTCCTTAATGAAGTCTGAGTGTCAACTTTGATTTTAACCCTATTTTGTGAAATACTTTATTGTTTTTAACAGAGCTCTATGTATGATATGAGAAAAGAGGTTACATTTTTCTTACTTTGAACTCGAAATGAAGAGAGATTCCCTTGTTTCTCTTCTTCTAAGATGGGAAACAGCTCAAATGTAGCAAACTCTTAAAACGAAAAAATCACAAAGGGAGGGTCCCAAAATAAAGCCTTGGTAAAACTCATGCCCCCTTCTCCCCCCGGGAACTAAGAACTTGGTATCGTGTAGATTTTACATCAAATCAAGATGCCATAATTGTTGGTTCCTTACCAACACAACATGTGTTTTAGGTGTGAGAGTGTTCTTTAGTCTCCCTACTCCCATTCAATCAAAAAAGAAATAAAAAGGAATGGGATGTGAATGTGATAATAAGCCCCCAAGTATAAAGTACAAGCACTCGGGGTGATGTTGTTGTTGTTGGGGCGCCACTCCTCACTCGGATATTTTTCTTTAAGGGACACCGAACCCGTGACCAAAAAGGAAATGCGAATGATTCCTCTAATCATTGTGATTGAATTGAACAATGGTCGAATGACGAGCTCCTCGCCTTATGGTCGGTCCGTTGGTCCGTCCTTACTTAGCCGTTGCTAGCTTATATGTACAAAGGGCCGAGACGACCCGGGCCTCGAGGGCCGGATGAGAGCATGACGTCTGCGAAGACTCTCACGCTCGGGTCTGACTATGAGGGAGATAGAAGGCGCATGATGAATACCAATTCCTGGAAGCAACATCCTAAGGAAAAGTTGGGGCATTGAAAATGACCCTAAAGAGGATGTTACTTCGGTACCCTTTTCGCGAAAGTATCGCATCATTTTCGGGTCTGAATTCATTTTTCATTTCAAAGCACATGCCAAGAAGATACACAGATGGTTGCCCATGTGGTGCTTTTCTTCTTAACCCCGATTGAACTACCTGAGTTAGTGATTTTCTACCACAGGTGGATGCCAGGCTTCAGTATCACGATGGCTGCTGTGGAGAGAAGAAGAAGAAGAAGAAAAAGAAAACGGGGTAAAATTGACTGAACCAGATGGCCAAAAAGATTTTGGCATATGTGGTAATGAATGATTCACTGAAACCAGAGGAAAAACAAGACTAAAGAAAGTTCCTTCACTCGCCATTTTTTGTGGTGGTCCTGAAACCAAACCATTTGTCTTCCAGAAGTGGAGGAGTTCCCTTCCAGCTATGACCTGTCATGCTAGTAAACAAATGATTACCCAATTCACAGAAAACACGTAAAACCTGCTATTATTCCCAGAACATGAGTAGAAACTGTGTCCCAGAAGATAACGTTATTGCAGAAAGGACCTCTCCTTCAGTGATCAACAAGCAGGGGTAGTGAAGCCAAAAGGTTCCTCCGAAAGTGACAGGTAAATGGAAGAAGGAAAAGGTTTTGACTGGGTCTCATTATTGAGGCACTGCAAAGAGCAGTGGAAGCCATGTATGAGGAGTACATCAACACACCACACAATCACAGAATCCAGTGTTTTAGATGCCGACCATATAATTGATCCTCTCTTTTGGGGACCATGACAAAAGATTCAAGCTCATCTGCTCCAAATCTGACATTTTTTTTTATGAGAAAGGGTTTTTGCCTGGATGATAGGGATGGCGGTCAACGCCTGCACCATTGAAAAATCTTGTGTGCTTTCCATCCATCTGCAGGGGCTGCTAAATTTCCTGTGATCGGCAAGACACCCTACTCCCATTACACCGTAAGGACTGCTCAGCATCCTGGATATCATCAATCATTAGACAAAAGAAACCAGCTGAATGAAACAGAGATTTGAAATTTGAGCAGGCAAGGCAAAGGCTGCCCCACACCACATGGAGAGAAAAAAAATGCTCCACCTCTCTTTCCACAGATTGATGAAATGAACAAAAGTCCTACTCACTACCCAACAACTGCTTTTCATCAACAAAAGTCGGGGACCAGCCACACAGCACAAGGCCTTTTGTGATGTAAAAGAAAAACAGAGAGCCTAGAATCTTCAAGGATAGGACCATCATCTAAAACTTAGATCCGGGTCACTTGTAAAGATGGGCACCTTTAGCATATCCATGGTCATGATGACACGTCTTTATCAGCACTAACTATTGGAATAGCCCATCCAATAAGAAAAAAGAAAGAAACAAAGAGGATGACATGCTGAAATTGGAATAGAAGCATAGCACTGCTGATTACAAAAAAGAAATTAGCATCATCTCATAAGAACAACAAACTTACGCGGTGTTTTCCAAGTGATTCAATAGACTTGCAGAAAATTTGAATTCTGACTCCACCAGTTCATGTAAAAAAGAGACTGAGCTTAACTTTATCATGGTATCTTGCAAGCTGAAAATCATAATCTACCACAAGCACTGATATAATCAAAATAAGTCCCAAAGCCCAAACCTGATGTAAGCTTGCCCAGAAAAGAAAATGCCTTCCGCAGCATCCCTAACCCTTCAAGCATTAAAAACTGTCTCATGGGCAAAGGTGGACACGCTACCAATCTATGCTTTGAAAGAACAGGCTGGAGACTAATAAATGATATCCAATACATGAGCCAAAAAAGGCCTACTTCAGCTGAATGAAAACTAGTCTTCGGCAGTCTATGATGCTGGCTTGTCATCATGCTCCAGTGCAAGCTCAACACTCACATGAATGCCAATTGTGGAGGAAGTCGAGAATATCCCATTCACCGAAAACTAGAATGTACAACAAGCCATGCTGATGAAGAACAAGAGACAAGCTGTCCAAAGGGAAAGTAGAGTTCAGGGTAGGTACAAGCACCAAAGGAAGAGCTTTCGCAATCCTTAGCCACACAAAGCCAAATTCTCGTCAACATGTACGAAAACACAATCCAACATGAAGAAGAATAGGGATAAGCCAAACGTCTGAATTTTCATCATTCAAACCCAGAAACTACAACTGATGCTCACTTGTTTACATACAGTCAACAAAGGAAACCACAAGTGATAAATTATGTTTTATTAATGAATTAGGTAAGATAAAGAAAAGTATGTCGTATGATAACTGGATAACTATCAAATGATCAACCTTTTGAGGTACAGTTATGTCATCACCAACTATCAAAAAGCAAATATGACTGGGCTTTGGACGTCAAAGAGCAAGTTCTGAATGTCTTTCTATCCAGTTATATGTGCTACAGCCCATTAATCCAACAGAATAAATGCTGATAGAGGACTAGGCTTTGGATGTCAATGGCCTCTAAGAATTGCTTCTACACTTAAGATCCTAATGAAAATGGCAAGACAGGAACGTATATTCATCTTCAATCATCCTACAGTGAACGGGGATTTCCATCTCTAAATTTCACAAATGCACACCTGCTCAGATTCCAAACTGATGTTGCATGGCCATCATCGATGCTAACTACAAACTGGTGCACTCAATGTTTGGTAGAGAATATAAATGAGCAATCCCTGAAACGTTGCAGAAAAGAAAAGGGTGGGGGAGTAGTCCACCCTCCATGGACAGAACTTCAGAAAGATTAGGTCTTGCAACATCATCTAGCAGAAGTAGAACTCCCAGAAAGGGCTAACATCAGTTAAATGCAACCTCTAGAGAAACAAAGAGCCTCCCAGAAACCACAAACAGTAGAAATGTCTTGTAGGCATTAAACTATCAATGGTAAAATCAGACACAGAAGACAGATCCAATTTCAAATCCATATTGTTTTCATTGCCAAGACAACAATCAGTATGCGACTGAATAAATGATCTACAACCAGACAAACCCATTAAACCTGAGAAACCAACAAGAAACCAACGCTTCGATGACTCCTAAACAACTCCCAACAATCACATCGCAGAGGTAATGCCTCCCCAGCAGAACCCTAGACACTGCAGTGGCAAACGCCCATGCCCAAATTCCCAGCAGAGCCCTCCCCCATATGCCACTAACAGGCCCCGGCGCCGTGCCGGCTAACTGTGAGAACCCGCCTATCTCCGACGCGGACAACTGAATCGCGGCGGCAACTAGGAACACGCGAGATGCGTGGCCGCTGGGGAAGGAGAAGTTGTCGGCATGGACGGCGACGGACATGGAGGAGGAGTGGTTGTAGGAGGGCCGCGAGCGACGGAAGACGATCTTGACGAGGCCGACGACGGCAATGTCGAGGATGAGGCCGAGGAGGAGGTAGCGAAGGGACGACCGCGGAGGGAAGGGGAGCTGGACGCGGGAGAAGTAAAGGGCGAGGACGAGCGGGAAGAATAGGCGAAAGTCGCCAGAGAGCTCGAGGAGGAGGAAGAGAGAGTAAGGGACGGGGTTGTGGCGGTGAAAGAAGGACGAGACGGCGGTGTCCGCGGCGGCGACGCGACTGAGGAGGGTGGCGGGGGGCTGCGTAGTCATCGCCGTAGCCGGTCAAGTAGTCGGGGCAGAAGCATCCGGTGGTGGGGAGTCATTGGACGAGCTGGAAGGAAGTCCTAAATTACCAAAACATCCCTACTCATCCCCCCGGGAGGAATATTTCCTGGGGCAAAATTCGGGAATTCAAAACTCTAACTAAAGTTACTGACAGTTTTGTTGGGCCCAGCAAATAATTCTGCACTCGAGATTAACGGGCCGAAGGCCCATAATACGATAGACGATCTATTCTTCCGTCTAATTTATCATTTGATTTCTGGTGTGAATGTTAGCAAGGAATTCCCTTGGCTATTATCATTTTTAAGGTGTGTTTGGTTTTCGAAAATGAATATGGCGTAGAATAAAATCCTGGGGCGAAATTGAATGAAATGTAATGTCCATTCGTTAGTTTAGGAAATGAATAATACGTAATGAAATTTGGACCAGAATGAAATACTATTCCAGCTCATTTTAGCATAACCAAGCGTCGGAACGAGCTGGAATAGAATCAAATACATTACATTTCCATCTTCGTTCCGGAAAACAATCACGTCATATTTCGCTGGAATTTCTATGTCTACAACGGGACTGAAGATATGCGCCTTTGAAGAGAATCACAAAAAAGTCTCGGTGCCTCGTCTGTGTTTATGAATCAGCATAAGGGGGGGTTTTTGGGGTTGGTGTTGATCAATCTACAACCACAACAACACGTCGGAAGTCCAGGGAAAGCTAATGACAATGGCCATTTCGGACAACCGGTCCCCAAGTGCTGTAATAACGTAAGACACAACCTTGTAGGAATAGGAAACGTCTACTTATCTTCTTCAACTTCCTGGGGTTTGGGCAGAGAAAGGAAAAAAAAAACACAAAACCTAAAAGGGGTGGTGTTGGACTAGGAACTCACGTAACTCCCATCCATTTAATGACATTTATTTCCTTAGTGATGAAAAATCAGTCCAAAAGAAGATCAAAAGGAGTTATCGAATGAAACCCTATCCCCCCCCACCCCCCCCCCCCCCCCCCGGGGGTCTCCTAGCCATATTTAAGACAGGGGGACCAAAACAAAGTAAAATAACGAGCAAAGGAAAAGTCGAATAGTTAATGCATTAATCCTTCGTATTGATTCCACATTGTAAATGGGGGAAAGCATTGATGACGACGAAAGACGGAAGGTGGGGGGAGGAAGAAAACAAAACTTTGGTCAAAATCAAGAGATGATCTTTCGCCGTGGTCAGTCTGCCGAGAATATAATACGCAATGGAGCATTGATTTACGTACCGCACTCTTTCGTTTTAATAATGTAATCTCATCGACAATGTATATTACTATATTATTTACTAATTTGAACGTCTTCCCCGCAGTTAATAAGGGGTGCGGCTGATGGTTTTTTTTTAAAAAACAAAAGATCTTAAAAGATCTCTTCTCAGTGATTATCTTTTTGGTCGTGGGTTGTAATTGAATCAATTAATGTTATTAAAAGTGGGAATTCTTATTGCATGCATGAAGGGATAAAAAAAAAAGATTTTGATATCGAGAACACACACACACCCCAATTTGTGTGCTAAAAGAGGGAAAAAGAAAAACTTCGGTTTTCGTAGAGGCGTGACGAAAATAAGGCTGTGACAACAACAAAAAAATAAAATAAAAGAACATATTTTTTTGCCACAAAGTAAGCTATCACGTCGACCAACACAATATCAATTTAATAAAAAAGCCACACAACTCCAAGCCATTGTCGAGCGGAAAAAGCCATTCTGCATTTGCATGTTGCTTGCAAAATTTACATTAGAAAGAGAGTGAATCAAATTTTATTTAAGAAAAGATGCATGTATTATCATGGGATACGTGATTGGGTTCATGAAACCCAAAGTTTAAACCTCACATAAAACCGTGTTCAAAAAAACGAGAGGGAATGATGAGAGTGAGGGGCGATTGGAACCAAACCCCTATGATCATATACAATAAATAAATAAATGATGATGATGATGGTAAATAAAAAACACCAGTGTCACAGTTTCATTATATGTATAAATGATTCGCCAAATTCAAGGTTGTCCCCCCGGTCCCCATTCTTCACCGATGTTAGCGCCGGAGACGTTTTTCGAGAAACTTGCCCGAATCTAGAGATGGCATTGTAATAATAATATAAGAGGGGGGGCGGGTGTTATTACAACGTTATCAGTTTGAAATTTCAGTGCCCTTTTTTGGTTAAGGTGACATGGTCTCTCCTCACGCCAGCTTCCATTCCCCTTGATATTCTTCTAATTCTCCCCCAACCCATATGAAAAGTATTAGAATAATAAAGATCTGAACCCGATCCCCCCCACTTTTTTGGTTTATCTATATTATATCCCCCCCCCCAAGGACCCAACTATTTCTCTATCTTTTGGCTAGTAACCAAAACCTTGGACTTGTAATGAGCGATGGGTGTCGAGTTTCCTTCAGTGAAATATACAGTTTCTGTGGGTGATAGCATTCCATCAGATACCCAATCCACCCATCGATCCAAAGTGGCTCGCTACATGATGATGTATAGGGTTTTATTCTTGCTTTGACTCCAAGATCTCAATGATGTCGACAATACGATACTATGTAACCTCTGATTTTATAATTGGGCACAGAAAATGAGGGCTGTTTGGTGTAAGGAGCTGTTACATCTTCTCTTATTTTTTTGCTATTTTTCGATCTGCCTGGTTTTCAATCCCGGAGATGAAGAAGAAAGAGAGAAAATATCAGAAGGGGGGTTTTGAAAGCAACCAATCAATGCTCGATTTTTGTACGTGACGTTATCGATCGACAATAAGACGCCTGGCAGGACTCGACTGGGTAAGAAAATAATCGATTGTTTGCTGCTGATCTAATCACTGAATTTTGATTTGGATCCGCCCACTACACACGACAATAGTCTTGGGTAACATTTTTCCGAGGTTAAAGCAAAGCGAAGAAAATAAAACAAAGCAAGTAAAAACAAAAAAAATCATAGAAGTTTTTTTTTTTTTTTGGGGGGGGGTCTCCAGAGCAGACAGGGGTTTTGTGTATTTAGCGAATCCCATGATGAAATTTTCGTTGGCCTTCAATTGAATGTATTTTGTTGTATAGTTTTAGGCCAATGAAGTGACGCTGCAGACTCCACGTGGGCCAACACAGGGGGGGGGGGGGCAATCACGTCATTTCAAAACCACAACCTCATCAACCTCCCCACCCCACACCTTCCTTCCTTTCGGCCTTCTACCCTTTAACCCCTTACTCTCTCATCACTTCCCAAAGACCCAGTTTCAGTTTCAGTTCCAGTTTCAGTTTCGGATTCAGACCAAACAAAACCTCTGTCCGTCCTCACGAACTCCAAACACTTCATTTTCTTTCCTCGTAAACCCCCGGAAATTCAATTAGAAGGGAAAAGAGGAGTTCTGTTTCTGGGTAGGAGTTGTTCCAAATGGCGACCGCCTGGGTGAAGTCATTGCAGTGCAAGTCCAGGGCATTGGAGGACGTCCGCTGCCACTGGACCAAACACTCCTCCCCCTCCTCCGGTGGCAGTTGCCGCCACACTGCCCGCTCCGTGAGGGACATCTTCGACGTCTCCAGGCACGGTAAGCCCAAGCCCAAGAACCCCAAGCAGCCCAGGCGCGAGTGTCCAGATTCCGATACGTGCGAGCGCGGCAGTGGCGGCCTGTCCTCGCGTCACGTCGTGCCAGAATCTTTGGCGTCGTACCCCGCCCTGACTGAGCTTCACCAGGGTCATCCCTCGAGGAACGTGGTGGAGATTATCTTCCACACCGGCTGGGGCTCCAGGCCCTTCCCGGGTAGGGTCGAGCGGATATTCAAGGTCCAGAACAAGCCCGGGACGGTCGCCCGGTTCGAGGAATACAGGGGCTCTGTCCAGTTTAGGGCCGGGCCTCGGCAGTCCCCCTCCAAGTCGGTGCATTCCGGCGGAGGAGGGGTTGTCCCGGGAGGGAGGAGCGGGGACAATGCTAGGTGCCTCGCGGACGGGAACGAGGTGATGGGTTTCCAGTGCGTAGGTGGGGCGGGCGGGAGCGGGGCAGTCTGCGACGTCACGGCTTTTGGAGGAGCAATGGAGACGAAGGGGAGGTTCGTGGCAGTGCGGACGTTTTCGGGTAGCGGGCTGGCGCACGAGAATGGGGGAGGAGGCAAGGGGAGGAGGGCAATGCTGGTGTGCAGGGTCATAGCGGGGAGGGTTCTGGAGAAGGGGTGGATCGACCCGTTCTCGGACACGCCGGCGGCTTGCGATTCGGTTAGCCGGCGGAAAGGGGAGCTGGTGGTGTTGGACTCAAGGGCCGTTTTGCCTTGCTTCCTAATTATCTACAGATTGTAAAACCCAAAAAGAAAGGAGGATCCCCCATAAAGTTACTAGTAAATTCACTTGACTAAAGAGGTGAATCCGGTGCCAGCATATAGCAGCATTTGATACCTTTGGGCTTCTTCCTCTCAAGACGTTTTTCTGAATTCTTTTTTCTTTATCCCATCAAGAAGATTTGTTGGCCTTCAGTTTTGTCATTCTATTGTGATCATCATATCAAAATTAAATCAAATGCTATGACTGCATGCAACAATTGTTGCTGTTCATTGAAACACAAACCCAATTCTTCCGGAAGAAGACGAAGCCTCCATCTTCCTAAGCTTTAACATTTTTCTGAAATCTAATCCGCAGCAAGCCATACATTACCCCCGAGGCCTTCTCGGCGTCTCACTTCATTCCTTATTAAATTAAGGATACATTCAAATTTGGACCGCATCCCGCCAGAACTTTCAGAATTACTCAACCTCCCTGGATGCGGCCATGATCTCGTGCCCTCTTCGTCACCTCCCCTCCTCCTCTTCCACCCACAATGGTGGAAGCGTCCTAGCGGGGTCCTGATATCGCGAGATGGAGAGAAACGAGCCACGTGAGGGCGGGCCGGCAAAGGTTCTACCGTGGCAGCCCAACTACCCGGGGACCCAACCCAATGCATCAAGTCCAAAGCCCTCTAAACACCCCAAATCTTTCTGGGCGGATGTAATTTTTGTCTTAAGCTTCCCGGAGTCCTAAATCCCATAATTAATTATTACTAATCCTCAATTACAACACTTTGCTAATCTAATTAACGTTAATAGTAGGGGTGAGGATAGGTTCCGGGTAAAATCGGTATCATAGGGTCGGTGTCAGTATAGGTTCTCGAATAGACCGGGTATGTTCTAAATTTTTGAAAATCGGCAGTACCAAGTACGGTTTTAGGTTCTCACCTCGGAACCAAGCTGGAGAACCTGGAACCTGACATAATATATTTTAATATATAATTTATATAATTTATGTAATATATTTTTATAATATCTTTATATAATTTTTATTCTCTATTTATATAAATAATTGTAAATATTTCTTATTATATTTAACAATTTTGCGCACAGTTATATAATTGTTTGTCTCTCTTTACGGGTACCCGAACCCGCCATCCCCTTGCCCTTGCTCTCTTCGCGATGCCTTGACCAGTTCGCTTGAGGTTTTTTCAGATTGATTGGAGTAATGCTTGATGTTTTTTTATATGCTTGAGGTTTTTTTAGATTGATTATAGTAATGCTTAAGTTATTTTAGATTAATTGGAGTAATGTGGTGGATTTAATATAGAAGTATTCCACAAGGACATGAAACCGAAACCGGTACCAAATCCGACGGGTTGGTTTTTTTAGCCACATGGTATATTCTAGGTTCTAAAAATAAGGAATCAACCATTACAAAATAAGTTTCAGATTCCACGTCTGGAATCTACCCACCCTGGAACCTGCTAACCCTTGGTTAACAGGGGACGACGAGGTCTCTTTCCGTGGTCGACATTCAATTTCAACGTGTGGTGGTTAACATTTCCTTCCTCCAGACTCATGGGGGGTGGACAGCAAATGTTAGGTCATATGCGTGTTATTTGAATTTGACTACTTGTGTTTTTGGAAATTTCATCCTCGTTTTCTTTTGATTATAAAATTTTCATATACGTGGGGGAACCGGGTGCTTTCGGGTCGACTCAGCTCCTACTCACCTCCACCTCCTCATTCCAACCCCTTACATATAAACCAAATAGAACATTTCCAGTCAACTTTACCACAAAATTTCCTCAATAACTTACAAAGAAAAGTCACGGCAGAAAAAGAAAACCCCACTTCCGAAACAATCCTCGTTCGCATCTCGTCAATGCCACGTTCGGATCGTCGGTCCATCGATCTGGAACAGTACAAAAAAGGGACAGGGAGTGGACTGACTAAAACCTTAGGGAAGACGACATTTACTTATCTTTACGTTGGATTTTTGTGACGGGTGGGTACGATGTTTTTGTTCGGTTATGAAGGTGCAATTACACGTAGAAAAATTTAGGAGCTATCAAATATATAAGTTTAAACGGGCCACTCTCTCCAAAAAGTCAATTTATTTTAGAGTATAAATTGGCCTATCTTAAAAATTTAATAAGGTGTAAGAATCATGCGTAGTTCATAGGATGTTGGAATTTCCTCGCCGGACAAGATAGCTCGAGATGGTCTTTCTAAGGGGCTACTCTATCTAATGTCAATTAATTTCAGAATGAATGACGATGAATCTAACGTAACTTAAACATTTGGATTGGTCGCTTACAGAGCGGAATTGGTCCGCCGTGCTGCTACGCCTATCAGAATCAATGGGCGGAGCCGTCATTAGCACATCGACGTGTAATTAATGGATTAATGTAATAATTATGTCATGCTTAGGCCATAATTGATGTACGGCGGGCGCACCGCCGGGTGTAGTCAGAGAAAGAGGAAATGGGGAAGGAAGGAGCTGTGTTTAAATTTGGTCATGTTTCTATTCTCTCACCTTTGATGGTGACAAAGTTCATTAATAATGGACCCAACTTTTTTTTTTTTTTTTTAATCGAAAGAGAGTGTCATTCGTCCCCATCAACCTTTCGATACGTTTTATCTTTTTCTTTTTCACGTGCGATGTGGGGGGGGGGGGTGGTGATGTGATATCATCGGGACATATTGGTTCGATTTTGGCAATACCAACGAAACATTTAGCGGGTTGCTTTGATGATGACGTGTCGGCAACTAAATGCTAATAATAATAAAAAATTTATGGATTCTTCCCGCTGATTGATTATTCAATAATTGGGTAAAACAAACCCACCCCTTAAAAACCTTCTTCGTTTTAAAGACTGGGAATCGGCGGGAGGGAGTTTTGTTAAAAAGCAGCGACTTTCGGTGACATCGAAGGAAAAGAGGAGGTGTCTTTTCCAAACAGGAAGAGCACGTGATATTTATTTACTATTTATTTTGAATAGGTCGAGTTCTACAGTTCAGACTTTTGGGGCTTTGCGTTTCGGACAACAACAACCCAAAACCCCCCATATCCCCGTGTCTCCGACACACTCTCCCTCCCTTGGTTGGTTGGCTTGTTCTTTTTCTTTTTACCTCGACGTGTCGGTGCCGAACGGCATTTAAGATACCATATTTTTTTTATTATAAAAATTTCGATGTGCTTTAAATAAATTAGGAATCTTATTTGTTATGGGAAAAGGGAGGGAAAATAATAATAAAAAATTAAGACTCGACCGGAATCAGTCCCCGGGGGGAGGAGAGGCGGCCGAATCTCCGGTTGCCTTGTTAAGCACGTCTTTCCTTTTTATTTTTTTTAATCTAATTTTTATTTTTTAATTTTGATTTGATTTTCTGTTCCGCTAATTCAGCCTAATAAGCCTCAGCAACCCCTCCGGCTATAAATGAAACCCCGTCACCCGACATCGAAACCTTCCTCCTTCCCCTCCACCAATCCCCTCCTCCGGTCTCGTTCCTTTTTAGGGCTTCTCATCTTCTTCTCCGATCGATTGATTTGTTCATCCCTCCCTTCCTCCCCTCCCCCCCCGGCCTCTTTTCCTAAGGAGAAGGTAAAATCCTCCCCTCCGCCCCCTTTTTTTTTTAATTTTTTTTCCTTTTGATCTGCATTGTTTGTGTCCTCTTCCTTGATGCGGATGCGGCGGTTGTTCTTTCAATTTTCATTTCTCCTCTTCTCTTTGTCGACGTTAAGCAATGATCTCGTCTTTACGTGGGGGAATTATTGGTTTGGTGGGGGGTGGGGGAATTGGGGTGTTGGGTTGTCAATGATGGGAATCGTTTTTTTTTTTGTTCATTGTGATTTAGACTTTTTGACCCAACAACAAGAAGAATAACCACATTGACATCCTCCTTCTCCACCTGATAACCTGTTCTTTTTCTTTTCTTTTGCGCGATTGCTTGGAATAATCAAAAGTTGTAGGAAGAGTTCCTTCCCCTTTTTGACATAAAACATGAAGAGGGCTTCAAGGAAAAGTGCCCTCGTCTTTTCCTTTCCTTCCATTCCCTTCTCCTTTTAAACAATCGTCATGCTGGAATTAGTTGTTGTTCTGTTTATTGTTGGGTCCTCAGAACGTGAAACTTTCTCTGCTTCCCTTCCTTTTTCCTTTTCCTCTCTATTTTAATTTCTTCCCTTTTGTCCTTTGTGTGGTATGCTTAGTTATTATTTATTATCGATATGATGTGTTAGGTAGATGGATGAGCCTGCCTCTGTCTGTGTTGAGTGTGTGTGTGTGGCTTTCTGCCGCTGTCTTTAACTTTCTTTTTATGAGACTGTCCGTGGGAACCGCTTTTTTTTCCTGCAACTTCGTTTTGAATGCTTAGTTCTTCGTCCCATGCCTGGAGTAGTTGTTATATTGCATGTCCCTTTCGTTGCCTTTCTGTTATCTAACTTTGCAGAATTTTCTCCACTCCCCCAACCTCTGTTACTGGATCTAGACTTCTCATTTTCTTCTTTCCTTCCTTCCTGCATTGTGTGATATGGACGTTTTCGTTTGTTTTCTCCGAGGAAGGCCCCACCAGTACGACGTAGGTAGGGGTCCCCTGTTGTTTGTCTCACGAAGGCAGGCGTTTAATGAGAGCTCGTTCGGGTTGATTATGATTATGATCGTTCATACTTTCTTGGGATGTATAAAATATTGTTGTGGTCCCGTTGGTTTTTACTAGTTTAACAGGCGAGTGATGAGTGATGTGGTGTGATGTTGTGGGGGGACACTGTCTCATGAAACTGTCTTGATTAAGACAATAGTAAGTTCATTTATTGGAAGATTCAGTTGAGGATCATGAATGCCCACCCCCTTGTCTTCTTCTTCTCTTCTTCTTCGTCTTCTTCTTCTTCTTCTTCTAGTTTTGTATAAGATTCCATCCCAACGATGCCTGCATTTCCCCATCTCAACGACGTTTAATTAACCCTTTTGGTGGCCCGTTGCCCTAGGCATTGATTCCAGGAAAGGTTGCTGTTTGCTCGTTTATAAACAGGAACAGGAAGTAACTCGGCCTAGTAATGCAATGCTCGGCTGCTCTCCTCTAAATGCGTTGCGGCTTTGGAGATGACAAGGTGATTGAGGTTTCTAGATCGATCCGGGGACTTGCTTTCTCTGTTTTTCGTTCTCGCTGTTGCTGACTTTGAAAGTTTTTTCGTATCGTCGATGCCAGATTCCAGGAAGTTTGCAACGCTTGATGGACTGCTCGCCAAGCAGCAGTGATAAGAAAACGCTGAAACGCTGGTTCTTCATTGACAAAAGGGTCGGGTAGAGGAATTCCTGTTCAAGATCTGCGGGTTAATCAAGAGTTCTCGGTTTTACGGCAGTGCAGCAGCTTCACGAGCAGTAGTAAAAATTATTCTCGACAAGGATGGACCTGAAGGCTAACCAAGCATCCCCTGTTGTCGCCGATCCTGCCCCTAGTACCCCTCCCACAAGCAAGTCCGTTCTCGGGATTCGGTCGAGCCTGATGTCTCCGCCAGGGGCAGTTCTGTCCAAGTACCTGACTATTCCAAGGAAGAAGCCCGGGAAGCTCAACGATGTCCGTTACAATGGATGGCTTGATGCAATGAGGGCGTCTTCTCCTCCTCGCAAGAAACTACTCAAGGACCGGAGTTTTGGCTTCGCATCTGATGACTTCAGTGCCGCTTATCTTTCGTGGATGGTGTGTTATATCGAGTTCTATCGTACTTTGATTCAAATTTCGTTTGTCGCATTCCATTAATAGATCGAGAACTGGGTAACTTGTTATGGAAATTTGATTACTGGGAGTGAATGGTACACAGATCAAGTATCCGTCTGCCCTAAGCTCTTTCGAGGACATTCTCGAGCAGGCCAAGGGAAAGAAGATAGCTGTCTTCCTGGACTACGATGGGACTCTGTCTCCGATCGTAGACAACCCCGATTGCGCGATCATGTCTGATGAAGTGAGTAGCTACGTTCCAGACACGATTCGCCTTGTTTTAAGGTAGATTGATCGATTTCTCATCCACGAGGAATTGCCATCACCTTTTGCAGATGCGTACTGCCGTTCAGGATGTTGCCAAGAATTTCCCGACCGCAATTATTAGCGGAAGGAGTCGCGATAAGGTGATTTTGCCAGCATTATCTGCAGTTAGTATCGACTTATTAAATAGTATATCAAGTCGTTTTATTTACTCTCTTTCATTCTTTCCTTGTTTCAGGTTTCTAAATTAGTAGGATTAGCTGAATTGTACTATGCTGGTAGTCATGGCATGGACATCATCGGCCCCGTCAACTCCGACGCACCCGATGACCATCCCAGTTGTGTTAAATTCACTGACTGTCAGGTGCGAGAATGAATCCCGATTCAGTGGTCTTGTCAGTAAGGATGTTCTGATTGTAATGGTGTCGTCGTGTCCATCTCATTTGACAGGGCAAGGAGGTTAAGCTCTTTCAGCCTGCTAGAGAATTCATCCCCGTGATCGATGAGGTGCATCATTCTTCCTCTCTTAATGGATTGGAATCTTTTCATTTTGACTCGTGCTGCAGAGAAGGTGAGCTGATTGATGCAGCTCCGATGCAGGTTTTTAGAACCCTCGTCGAGACCACGAAGGAAATCAAAGGCGCGAAAGTGGAAAACCACAAGTTTTGCGCCTCTGTACATTATCGTAATGTTGATGAGATGGTTAGATAACATTTATTTTCCGCATCATAGAGTGTGTGATTGATTACTCACTGGGCACCGTTATTTCGTTTATGGATACAGTATTGGCTCACGGTTGCACAGCGTGTCTATGATGTTCTGGCAGAGTACCCTCGTCTCCGATTAACTCATGGGCGGAAGGTAAATGACGGCATCCTCACTTCAATCCTATTGAATCATTGAGTCCCACGGCAAGCTTTATCCTGATCTTTACTTTTCTCGTACCCAGGTTTTAGAGGTCCGTCCAGATATCGACTGGAACAAAGGAAAGGCGGTCGAGTTTCTGCTCGAATCTCTTGGTAGGCCATTCGTCTTCTCGTATATATGACATCTCGTCTAATAACATACCCTACTCACCCCATTGTCAACCTTCTCAGGCTTGAATGACTGCGAGGACGTCCTCCCTATATACATCGGTGACGACAAGACAGACGAGGACGCCTTCAACGCGCTGCGGAAGGGGAAATGTGGATTCGGGATCCTCGTGTCGTCAGCCCCTAGAGAAACCAACGCCTTCTACTCCCTCAAAGATCCCTCTGAGGTTAATACTTCTCAACCCGTCTTCCCACATTCTTACTGAATATTCCGGCCAACGAGGTTACGACAAAACATCTTACGGATGAGGTAAAAACTTGCAGGTGATGAAGTTTCTGAAGCTTCTCACCAGTTGGAAACGCTGCTCCCAAGGATGATATCAAACCAAACCATCCATTCTTAATTATCGACCTTTCGCAGTCCTTTTAATTAATTAATTTATATATTTATTTTGCATTTACCATCTGAGAATTTTATGAATTTTGGAAGCAACAATTCTATGGATTTTGGGGGGTTTTTTTATTTTATTAATCGATTGATATTCAGTTTTGGTTCATTGTGAAATTAAAAAATGTTCAAAAGTTGAGGACGGACCCAAAGGGAATTAGATGGAAATTAAGTCCTTATCCACGAAAATATAATCGGAACGTCGCGATAAAACCGAACCTGATAAAGTCCATCTAAGCTCGACTCGGAACTCGAACTCACTCCCAAACCAGAACAAGAAGAGGAAAATGTCACTCGCTTTGCAATCTCCGCCTTCTTCGTCGGCCCTCCTCCGGCAGGTCCGGCTGATGTCGCCTCGATGGAGCCGCCTCTTGCGGTTAGTTAGTTACTGAAGTTCACTTCTGTCCCCGATCTCCGCAGGACGGGAAGAGGCTCAGCTCGAAGGTGCTCCTCCCGCCGTCGAGGCTGGCGATCGGTGGCCGCCGTTCTGGATCCCTGCCTACTCTGATCCGTGCCGCTCATAACTTTTCCTCGGTCGACACAGGTGCGTTGGAGGTGATTGCGATGTGGTTTGGTTGGAGATTGGTGGAGGTTGGGAGGCGATCCTGTTAATTGTTCTTCTGTGAAAGGCTTGAGCACGGAGTTGGATGCAGTCTCTGGTTTCAGCGAGATCGTTCCCGATACCGTCATCTTCGATGACTTTGAGAAGTATGGACTGTTAATCTTTGTCCTTCGGTGAACAGTCTGATGGTTGTGAATGTTTGGTTAGGTGACAAATGCAATTGCGTCCTCCAATTCAGTCCGTTGCATCCTTTTTGGATAAGTTGGCCTGTTTTTAACGAGACTGATGACAGTGAGCTACTAATTTTTTTTGTCGATGGACTGATTCTGAGGACTGGACCATTTCAAATATTGTTGGAACTCCAGGATGCCTTTGACAATCTGTTGTTATTTTCCGTTGCTTGTGTTGACTTCTTTTATATCCCTTTCTTTTCAGTTGATGTGTGGTGAATGTTGCCTGTTTTGTTTTCTTTGTGATTTACAGATTTCCTCCAACTGCTGCAACAGTTAGTTCATCTCTTCTTCTGGGGATATGTAGTCTCCCCGACACGATTTTCAGGGTAAACTTTCAGAATTTAAAGTTGCTTAATCAATGTATATTAGGAAAATAAAGCATTCGTATGCTTCTATTCTTTCACTTTCTGTTTAGAATGCTGTGGAGATGGCACTGGCTGATACAGAGTGCTACGGATTGGAGAACAATGAGCTGAGATTATCCTGCTTCGCCGATAAGGTTCTCACCTTGTGCCCTTTTGTTGTGTGACTGTGGCATTTCTATACTCCTTGGGCTTGGTAATAAGAATGATAAGACTACCTGCAACCCAATATGTTTCAGGCATAGTATTTCTGCTTTCAAAAGTTCAATGAAGTAGAGTTGGTGCTCTTGTTTACCTTCATATTCATCCTTGTTATGCATGTAATAGTGAATGCTGCATCTCATGTTCTCTAGTGATCCAGGCCTAAATTATGAAACACTCATTTTATGCAGGCATTAGTCAATGTCGGTGGCGATATGGCCAAACTTGTCCCTGGCAGAGTCTCTACTGAAGTAGATGCTCGTCTTGCTTATGACACTCTCGGCATCATTAGGAAGGTATTTTAGTTCAACTGTCTATTTTCCTTCTGTCAAGTGGGGCTACGCAATGCCATTTCATGCAGAATAAGCCTTGGACTGGTTTTAATTTGTTTCATTATTTAATGTATATCATCCCGTATTTTCCTGATGCACAGACTACTTCGAGATCGCTGTGATCTAGCAATGCTACTTGGCATTTGATGTGATTCTTGTGTGAAAATGTAGGTGACCAACTTGTTGAAGCTGTATGGACAAATCGACGTGCCTCCAGAGCGTTTGTTGTTTAAAATTCCTGCCACCTGGCAAGTAAGTGCATAATAAAGCATGTTTGTATATGAGGGTATTCACGTCCCTGTGAATTTTTCTGATCAAGAGGGTAATTTGTTGCTTCTGATCAGGGTATTGAAGCCTCTAGGTTGCTAGAATCTGAGGGCATACAAACACATCTGACTTTTGTGTACAGGTAGAAAATTATTGGGTCTGCTTAGCACCTTATCCTACGGCAGCTACAATGTGTCCATATTTGTTGCAGTATTCGGTGAAAATCATGATGAATTTGAATCTCCTTTTCAGTTCACTTTTACACCTATTTGGTTTCTTATGTGGTACATCTTCAGCTTTGCTCAAGCAGCAGCCGCTGCACAAGCAGGCACCTCTGTAATTCAGATTTTTGTTGGTCGCCTTCGGGTAGTAAATGCTGTCCTTTCTGTAGGATTATTTCCAAATGCAACCTGTAACATAATGATTTAGAACCTGTTGACCAGGACTGGGCTCGCAATCATTCTGGAGATCCTGAGATAGATGCTGCTCGTAGAAGGGGAGAAGATCCCGGACTGTCGTTGGTATGTAATCATATGTCGTCACTTTGTTTAACCCAGCATTGATTGTAAACCAATAAGTACTTAACAGTTTCTATACTCCACTTTATATATTTGGTAGTCTTTGTAACTTTTGGCAATGTACCATATACATCAGAAGTTTGAGTTATCTGCGAAACTTTTGATTGTCATGCAGATCACAAGGTCTTATAACTACATTCACAAGTATGGACACAAATCTAAACTGATGGCTGCAGCCGTTCGAAACAAGCAGGATTTATTCAGTCTGTTGGGGTACTTCTACAAACTTCGTTTTACCCCCTCTGCCCATCTGTGCATGTAACATTAGTGTGTTATTAACATATAATTGCACGTTTTGATCATTGTTGTTCAGGATTCATTGTCAAAATCAATCTAATTGTGTTTCTCGATAGAAGTTTCGGAAAATTTGTTCCTTGGCACATGACACGCAGGATTTCAATTGCAATGTTTCACAAGAAGAATTGAGCAACAAAAGAAATTACATTTCTACAACCAAGAGAAATGAAAGGAAGGGGCAGAGACATGGCATCTAGAAACTGAAATTTGCTTTCTTACAAACCTTTCTTGTGTTGAAGAACCTGTAGCAAGTAGTTTCGTATATGGAATAGTATATATCATTCTAAAGACTGTCGAAAAGTGAACGTCTACTTGGCAGTCATTTTCTTGTGTATAACAGTGGAGTGACAATCTCTCATTCACTAGAGTAACCAGGGAGGTTTATGTGGGTTTTTCTCCTCTGATGGATAATGGTGTTGATCAGATGGCTTATCAAATCTTTCTCTTGGTGTATTCCTTGTGCAGGGTGGACTATATAATTGCACCGCTGAAAGTGATGCAGTCTCTCAAGGACTCCGTCACTGCTCCAGATGAAAAATATTCCTTCATCAGGAGATTATCTCCGGAGTCTGCTGCTAACTACAACTTTAGCCAAGAAGAGGTATGCCTCCAAAATTTTCCCCAATGTGAAGGAGAAACTCAAGAAAGATCATCTTCTACCTAGGTTGGGATTTTATCCTGTTAATGGGTCCTTGCTGTGGGTATTGCAGCTCATGAAATGGGACCAGTTGAGCCTCGCGTCGGCGATGGGACCTGCTTCGGTCGATCTGCTGGCTGCAGGACTAGACGGGTATGTAAATCAAGCCAAGCGAGTGGAGGAATTGTTCGGCAAGATCTGGCCCCCTCCCAACATGTGATCCTTCTCTTTTTAAATTTTCCGAGAGCTTTCTGATGAATGCAGCAACATTTAAGTAATGTTCGGCACGTTAAAATGCTCTTTCATTTTCAACTAGACATCTTCTCTCTTTGGTGGGAACAACCACGTGAAAAACGGTGGGCCGTAAGAGATCAATAAGAGAGCCTTCATAAAGTTTTTTATAGGGTATTCAATTTGGTCGAAAATCAAGTTAGTGGGGAAAATATTTTTCAAGAAAGAGTGGTAGTTATAAAATTTTGAAATAATGCTTTAAAATTGAATTTTATTTATAATTTTAGATTTTTAATTTGATTTTCAAAAAATCAGATTTTATTATATTTTTGAAAGTAGTTACAATTTGGTAGCCAGTGGTTATGACCCGACATATATTTCGTTATTTAGGGAATATGGCAAGTAAATCTGAAATTAGGATTGTCTTCAAGGCTTGTAAGAAAATATTTCGGGAATGCGAGAATCCTGGGATTGTGGGTTTTGAGAAGATATGTGACCGAGTCATATATATTTAAGGTCACAATCACGGCCAAAGAAACAAACTTAGGATTGTTCGTTGCAATGGAGCGACTGCCCGACAACTTTCTCAAGTACGAAATACTAATGAGGCTTCCCATGAAGATGGTGGCACGATTCCGAGTCGTCTCCAAGCGTTACTACAGTTCATCACCTCCGATTCTTACTTCGTGGCGGAACACTGCGAGAGCAGATGGACGGCCATTGCCGACCATCAACTCTTGATCGACTCCAATCCTCCTAGGTCCATGCATTGCAATACCCTCCGGCAGAGAAATCTTCGTTTTCCCGAGTATGCGGACGCGAAAGATGTGCAGATCAAGGGAAGTTGTCACGGGATGCTGTACCTGCTGATTTCCTCGAGGACGCTCATCCTCTGGAATCCGGCCACTACGGAATACAAGAGGCACGCGGTACCTCTGGCAGAGTGTGGGGGTAACTGTTCCCAGATCTTCGGGCTCGGTTATGACCCCTCGAGCCATGACTACAAGCTCTTAGTGATAGATGCCCCTCTCTACGACTAGAAAACACAACTTTACCATATGCCTGACAAGTATAGTGTTTATTCATGGCAGCATAACTCGGTTCAGATCAACTCTATCCCACAAGAGCTTCACTTCTTTCCCTGTGATTGTAATGCCGTCTACCTCAATCACCACCTTCATTGGTATGGAAAGATGCCAGAAGACCAATCGACAGGTAACACCTCCACCTTCCCTTTCGTTAATCTCCGGATTCCGAATCTCCACCGTGAGGTAATTTGTTTCGCATACCCAGGGTCCCCAGTATTGTCTTACCACATGGGATCCGGAACATTCAGCTACCTGCCGGTGCCAACACCAAATAACCAGAAAAGAATACAAGGGAGCTGCGTGTACAGAGGCAGGCTTTGCTTGTTATGCCTCACGAAGAGTTTCTCGTTCCAGTTGTGGATGATGGAAGAATATGGAGTGGGATCATCGTGGCGCAGGCAGTACAATTGGGGGGCTTGGTGGTGGGGATTCGATGCGTATCTCAAGGGCTTTACTCCAAATGGGAAAATCATGGATAATCACAGGATACCAAGGCTTTTCATACGCAAGAAACACGTAGCTCCATACTGGAACAGGATCAGGGGGAGGAAAACCAACGAAGGGCGGTCCAGGCCGAGACAGACTGTATACATTGAGAGTTTAGCCTCGCCAAATATAGGATGATAGTATACAACATGCCATCAGGCCAGGGTGAATCAAAGTCTAAATCTAAACTAGTTAGACAGGGGATTGTTTTCATTTGAAGTGATGATTGTCTGCCATTCGGACACGATGGAAAAATTTATAGTTTATTCGTTTGAGGATCAAACAATCGTTCGTTCTGCCACAGTTTCCTTAACTGAAGGATATAATCTCAACTGCCATCGACAAAATCAAAAGCAAACAGCAGGAAACTAGAGGTCAAGCTCTCCTCATCCCAGGAATAGACCCTTGGTCATCGAGGAAGCACATCACGAGCTTTGGATAGTCAATTTACTCGGGGGTGTTTGCTACTATATGATACATGCCGTATCAGATAAAGAGATCAATCACCAAGATGTGGGTGCACGTCCTCCGGTAAGAATGAAGGTGTGGTTCACCTGGATAGATGCTCATCACGACACCTTTGTTGGAGCCATCCAGCGTCTGGGAGATGTCAACCACAAGTGAAATGAGGACTTTCTCTATTGTTGATCGGTGAATCACTCCGCGAACATCCTTTTTATCACAAGAAGACAGCAACTGTAACCGAAGAAACCCAGAAGTGAATTGAGGTAGAACATACAACTTCACAGTCGAAAACAGGAAACAGAGAAGATACAAAATCAATGCAGGTGTTACGTGTCCTAAGAACAGCCAGTCTTTTCTTTTGTTCTGTGTAAGAAGATAAAATGAAAAAGAGTTTTCGAGTGAGCAGCAGCAGCAGCAGTTACAGAAGAAGGCTTAGATGGCGATTCTCTCCTCGATATCTCTATTATCTGCCAATCCAATCACCATCACTCCACCAAACACGACCACTGGGAAGCCTCTCCTTCCCATCTCTAGGAGCCCCACCCTGTTCTGCAGAGCAGAGTCCATCAGGGATCAAGCATCGGCTTCTACCCCTCACGGTAATCCTCCAGTTGAACCCCTTCCTCTCTCAGAACTGTGTTCAATTTAGTCTTTCACTTGCTTTGTGCAGACAACAGGATTAGGAGCTGGAGGTCCGTGGTCACGACGGCGCTGGCAGCTGCCGTGATTGGGTCCTCCTCCTTCCCTGCCAATGCGGACCTCAACAAGTTTGAAGCCGAGATGCGCGGGGAATTTGGGATAGGTTCGGCAGCGCAATTCGGGTCTGCCGATCTCAGGTCGATAAGGGCTTTCAAAACCCTGACTTCCTTTTCAGTAGTGAGCCTCGTGGCTGCACATCGCTGATGTTCTGTTGCTTTGGCTTTACAGGAAAGCAGTCCATGTGAATGAGAATTTCAGGTAATTATGGCTGTAGTTTTGTGGTGCGCGGGATGTGATCGGCATCGAGTTCTGCCGATTGTAGGTGGAACTCTGGCTTCTTGACTGAAGTGGGAATGGCTTACGCAGGAGAGCCAATTTCACAGCTGCCGATATGCGAGAATCCGATTTCAGTGGCTCCACATTCAACGGAGCTTACCTGGAAAAAGCTGTGGCTTACAAGGCTAACTTTACTGGTGTGTCTGCTGACCTCGTAAATATTTGCCGCCTTCTTGATCTCGATGTGGATTCTTATCCTCAGTGAATTCTTATCAAGCTCGGTCAGCCGAATGTACGTGCTAATTGGTATTAGTGTTTTCTTCATTGGGCTTTCAGGTGCTGATCTTAGTGACACGCTAATGGATCGCATGGTAAGAAATGGCACACCTACTTCCATGTCGCTGAGTTGGGTCTTCTTTACTAATCGCATCTTAGCCATAATGAAGAGGATGTTTCTAATCGCCGAGTTGGGTGTTCTTTACCAATCGCATCGTGGCCATAATGACGAGGATGTTTCTAACTCGTCGTATGACATATCCATTCGTCGATGTTGCATTCTGTCACGATTGTTGAACACCGTATTCTGCTCTGATCCCATCTGTCTTCCTGTGCCCAGGTCCTCAATGAGGCTAATCTCACAAATGCCGTCCTTGTACGGTCAGTTCTGACAAGAAGCGACCTCGGTGGTGCTCTGATTGAAGGTGCCGACTTCAGCGATGCTGTTCTTGATCTTCCCCAAAAGCAGGTAACTGAAATTTCTCGACATCCCCTGTTCGACCTGCATAAAACAACAAGGGGTGACAGGAATTTCCCCTTTTAGGCTCTTTGTAAGTATGCCAGCGGGACAAACCCCATAACCGGGGCGAGCACAAGGAAAAGCTTAGGATGCGGAAACAGCCGTCGCAATGCTTATGGCTCCCCATCTTCACCCTTGCTCAGCGCGCCGCCACCAAAGTTGCTCGACAGAGATGGATTCTGCGATGAAAGCACCGGTCTTTGCGACGCGAAATAAGCATGGAGAGAACATGTTACCCCAGGATGATCTGAATTGAGATCTCTTTGGCATCCCATTCGCGGAAGGACAACATAACTGGACGCTGTGTTGAGTTGAGGGTGTGGTTTTGGAGGCGATTAAGTCAATACTTTAAACAGTACTATACGCCAATGACAGAAAGTGCTCGGAAATCCGTGGATTGCTGGATCAGCTATGCTTTCGCTAAACTACCGGGACACCCGACTCACCGACAAATAAATCGCCGCGAATGTGATGGTTTGTGCAAAGTATACGCATTCGCGTCGAACTCCTCCCACACGCGTGCCGGGGGGCGTATTCTCAAGGAGGATGAGTAGCTTAGGGTACACTCTTACCATGTTGTTGCCTTTGCACCCAAGTTAAAAGGACAAAGGCATCATCCGGCCAGGCCACTGCATAATAACAATGAATTTGTCTCCTCTTTCGGGTGCTCCCCATAAAATCCTTGTCAGATACTTTGTGTGTCTTAACCTGTGGATGGACGATGTGGTCCAAACTCAGCCTGAATAATGAATGCCTCAGACATGTGATTAAGAATGATTTAATTACTTCCAATTGATGAATGAATCTGTGCAGTCACTCTCACTCCCCCCCCAAAACCAATCATTCCCTCTCCAAATCATCGTCTCCCCCAACATCTTCCTTGGTGCGTCATGCGTGTACTTTCGTCTTTGTTCCCTTGAATCCGAATAACAAGCTAGATTTCACACAAAGTCCCATGTTCCATCTCTGAAAAAGGAAAAACAAGAGAAAGGCAACGCTAGCCATTATGTTTTATCATTTCGAACTTAGGCGACGCGGACGACACGAGGACGAAGCCGCACTTTCGATGGTTTTCTTTTTGTATGTACGTAGAGGCATAGTATATATGTAAGGGAATGGGCATCATGAGTAGTTTAGCAAGATTGGATTCCCATCATACACGAGACGAATTTTTCGATCCTAAGATTCAGTGGTTTCCCCATGAATTCGATGAACAGAACGATGGATACTCACCGCACACTTCACATGGGATTTATGTCTTCATTGGTTCAAACGATTTCGCTTTCCCATTAACATTAATATTACTTACCCTTCAATCAAACATGATATAATAAACACTTATCAACACTTATCATTCATCTCTCTGTCTCCCTGTCCCCATCAGCCTGAAGTAAAATCAATAATCGTGTTTTTTTTTTACCTCCCGAAACAACGACGACCACAAACAATGTGGAAACCCTAAAGAAGATAATGTCAGGAAGTAATGATAGTAATAGTTTTGGATGAGTTTTGACGACGAAGGAGGGAGGGGGGCACGCCCCAATCATGATGTCTCTCCATTGCCTTTAAAGGGACACGACTTAAATGATCATTCGCCTCCCCCTAACTTGACCTTCCCTTTTTGTTTCTTTTTTATTTTTTTATTTAAGGTTTCGAAGAAAGGCATATCATCACGACATTCATCCGCTGCCCCGGGAATTCGGACAAGGTCCCTGTTCTTGTTCTTATTTTCAGTCGGGTAGTATTTAAGCCGGAGAGTCGTTGCGTTGCTGCCGAGAATCTGGCCGAAGTGCATCCGTCGGAGAAAATCATTCCTAGTTATAACAACCGACGATATCAATGTAGGGTACCTTCCTTACTTTCTTCTTCTGATCATCTGATCTTCCCTTGGTTTGATCTTTTTCCGGGGGTCTGAGTTGGTCGCATCGCCCCTTGCAATGGCTAGCGTACGGCATCTGCAAGACTGAGGAAGGCGTGGTTCCTCTGGAAACTGCAAGGGGGTTCAATTGGAGAGCGAGGAAGGTTTGCTTTTTCGTGTATGTTGGGGTTTGTATTATTCAAGCATGGCATTTTCTCAAATTTCTTTCGTTTCCAGGAAAATTGGCGGTGCGAAAAGAGAATCCAACTGAAGACGTTTACGGGAGCAGACATATGCATGTTTCTCAGACATATAGCATTGGCAAATCCTCCCCTTCTTGTCTGTATTTCTTAACACGAAACCCTTATCATGGTAAGACACTACTGACGTCTCATGCATTGAAGTGTTGGAGTTGCATGAGGCCTTCTCGTCATCGGCCGAGGAACAGTTCCTTTTC
This sequence comes from Melastoma dodecandrum, assembly GCA_029817715.1. Lineage (NCBI taxonomy): Eukaryota > Viridiplantae > Streptophyta > Magnoliopsida > Myrtales > Melastomataceae > Melastoma > Melastoma dodecandrum. The sequence goes on from JARUPY010000387.1 coordinate 414,129, forward strand.
CTTTTCTTCTCCAACTAATTATGTCTCAGTAGCTATCTCAAACAACACAATGCAAGTTTCTATTTCGATCTCGTAAGACTCGACAAGGTAGGAAGAACACATTTCATAAATAATCTCAATATTGCTGTCATTGCTCCATTATGCATGGTAGAGAAACAACAACATGATCTATGTATATATATCACTGGGGGGTGCATATAACATGAAGCGCCCCTTTTCAGACAACAATAACATCGTCGGTCAGCGACAATGCAATAACCGCACAAGGCATTTCCCAATACCATGCCTGACGATTGACGTTCGTCTAGGACTAGTTAACTGCTTACCACCGACGGATGAGTCATATATATGTATGTCCAACCACAACTAGCTTCGGGGAGCATCGCCGTGGTCGCAGTATTATTATGTACATCCGAGGATCATGTCCCGCCTATAATTAGTATGAATGCCCTCGTATCATTCTTTATTATCACTTCCACAGATCAATCTGGCTGCAGATGGTCGCTGAGGCAGAAGATGAACCGAAATCTGGTGGGATCTCCGACGAGCTCCTTGATTCCACGTTGAATTCCTCACCAACATGATATGAGTTTGAGTTCGAGTACTGGGAATCTTTTGAGGCATTGTCGTGGCTCAGTTGCGATGCCACAAACTTATCTAGGACGCGCCAATCGGTGACTTGGTCAGTGGATGCATCCTCGTGTCCGTTGTCATTATTGTTGCCGTTGACGTTGAATAGCACACTCATTTTCTGCTGCTGAATCTGCCGGATTATTTGATCGTCCTGGCCAGCAAGTGACGTCCTTTCGTATGCATAAGGAATCAAAGAGCTGCAAGTTGCTGGGAGCTTGGGGCTTTCCAAGGGAGGCATTTGAAGGAAGGATTCATTGGGCATCACGTATTGTACATCGAGCTCCTGCTTACAGGAGTTCTGATGGTGGTAGGTCTGGTAAGGTTGAGGGAGTCGCCTCGGGGAGTCGAAGTCTGGCATGAACATGACTTGATCTTCGTACCAGCATGGTGAATCATAATCACCCATCCTCCGCACTGTTGTGATCCTTTTCTTGAAAACCCTACACACCACCCACCCTTCCTCCTGTCAATGTAGACGAGAAATAGTCGTGATAATCTGTCCAAATGGCTTTGAAATAAAATCGCAATGGCTTGCCTGAGGGGGGGCGTTTTCATTTGTCTCAAGCCGGTACTCGTGCATGATCCAATCCGACTTTTGTCCATTCGGCGCTCTTCCTTTATAAAAGACCAAGGTCTTCCTCATACCGACAAGGCTATTCTTTGCGTAGATCGCCTTGTCCCTGCCGGTAGCCTTCCAAAACCCAGCTTTTGTGGCCCTATTCGTCCGAGTCCCGGTTGGATACTTCTTGTCCTTATGGCTGAAGAAGTACCATTCGCTTTGCTCTTCCGTTCCTATCCTACAAAGTTCTAGAAAAAAAATCAACAAAACAATCAGTTTCCTACGACACCAAAATTATCTAGACGATCTTCCTAACAAGTCGATGAACGAAGACTTAGATGCCGTGATGATTTTATGTTTGCACTTACGTCATCGAGCGACATGATATCACATGGCGCCCAAACTATCACATGTAATTTTATCACGATATGTTTGGACCAATATCTACCTTGAAGATCCCAGGGCTCAATTTTATAAAGATCAACATCCTTGATGACATCCAAATCGATCCTCTTGGACGCGACTTTCTTCCTCAGGTAATAGTCGACGAGTTCTTCATCCGTGGGGTGAAACCTGAAGCCGGGCGGCACGCGTGTGAAGGAATTCATGCTCTCCAAAGGGCTTTCACGACCTGCATATTTGCGGCATATTATTCTCGATTATCATGTTGTCAATAATTACTTTCGATAAGATGCCATTCAATTGAAGTCAAATAGAGATGCCACAAAAGCATAATTGCGCCAAATCGAAATGATGAAAGTTCATATTTTCTCATATCGGAACCAGTCTCGCATGAAAATGACAAAAAAAATGAGAAGAACGTCGAAATTCTTAGGGAATAATAGATGGTTATAGATTGAAGGCTGTCATATTTATGCTAACACTACCTCATACAATATCTAGTCGTTATTGGGCAGAATGGATTAGGTTGAACAAAACAAAGTGTTTATGCACGACAAATCGAATCGATAATCGAAAGAAACGAACAGAAGAAAAAGCAGATGAAACCCTAAATAAAATCATAACAACGTCGAGAATGTAAAACAGGTTAGTGCATCCGATCTAAGCCCTTTATGTTACCTGACCATGGATCTCGAATTCCTAATGTTTGATTTAAGAGATTTACGGATGATGGATCACTGGATCGACTATTTTTTTTTTGTCTAGAAGAAGAAGAAGAATTATTGCTAGGCTATATGTTTTCCACTTTTACAAGAAATGGTCACCCTAAAGCTTGCATCTCAAGCCTCCTCGTGCTCGATCAAATTATTATCCCTCCGGTACAACATTTTCATCTTCCTTTTTTAGCGCATGATGTAGAATCAACGTGCCAAACATCAAACAAAAGATCATCCAAAAGAAGAAGAAGAAGGAGGAGGAAAGATCCAAACAAATACAAAAGCGAGAGTTGGAGAATAATAGTAAGGATCTCGAAACCCGGAACAAGAACAGACGGATCTGGAGGAACATCGAATGACATGAGTACCTCTTCCTTCCGAAGTCCGCTGTTGTTTTTAGCACGGACAAGAATCCGGAAGAACTAAAGCTGCAAAACGAGGTATGTTCTCAAGCCGAAACCCTCCTGAAGGAACTCAGAAAAGAGAGCTTCCTTTCGGAGTGGTTCCGGTCGATCTCGTCTATATAGGTCAGATCCCGAAACGAAGAAGAATTAAGGATGTAGAAAAAGGGTTGGGAGGAAGAGAGAGGGAGGAAGAGATTGGTAGGAGGTTTTTGGGAATGGAGAAGAGATGGGGGGTTTTTATACAACAACTTTTTAAAGGGAAGGGATTGCCCTGAAGCTTAATAACCCCATCACTTTCATTGGATTTGAATCCTTTTCTTTTCTTTCTTGTTGGATGGATTGATTGCCGGGAAAGATTTTGGCGTGTGCAGGGGATGAAAACGAAACAAGTGTGTGTGTGTGTGTGTGTGTATGTGTGTTTGAGTGTCTCCCTTTGTTTCTGTCTCTGTGTGTGTGTGTGTTTGTGTTCTTCTCTCTCTAAATAACACCCCCAAAGAAACCCTACCAGACACTGATGGCGACCATTTTTCTTTCTCTTCTTCTCCCTACTTTGTCTTATTAATATAAGTGAGTTTGGTAATGAATGTGGTTGGACACATACACATTAAAAGCGGCTTCATTCGCACGACCAAAGGAAAAGGTCGTGCTTCATCTTAACCCTTTTTGTTTCTTTTTTGGTTTCCCCTTTCCTTTTTAACCGTGATATGCTGTTGATTAACTTTTAACTGGAGTTTGGGATCAAGGAGTAGTGCGCGAAGAAGCTACTCTTTTCTGATGGACGAGGATGACGATGATGATGATGATGAAGAAGAAGGGAGGGGACAGGTTAGTTGGTCTCGGGGATTAGCTTTTTTAAGCTTTCCATCACTCCCCGAGAGAAGTTAAAACAAATCATTTGGACTGACTATAATTAAAAACCAACCACAGCACAACTTGGCCTCATTCACTAATTACTTCCATCTCCTTGTCCTAAAATGTATCTTTCTTTACGAGGAGGTGTTTGGTTTCTGGAATGGAATTGAACGAAATGCTCGCTCCATAAACTAGGAAAAATATTAATAAAATAAAAACGTCGGAATAAGTTGGAATGGAATCAAATCCACTCCATTTCGACCGCGATTATGGAAATCAGACGTACCATAATAGTAAAACAAATGGGAATGTAGCTTTTTCGAAGGGGTGTTGTAGCAAGGACGAGTCGTCGGGGGGGATAAAAAAAATAACATTATCCGAGACATCCGTTCACGCCAAAAAAAGTGCACGCCACCATCTGGTTGGTTGGCCCGCAATTGAATAAAACACTATGTATTCTCTGTTTATTTAATTTACTAGCTATAATAATGTTAACGTTTACATCTTTAATAGACTTCACGGGGGGTTGGGATTTCCTTCTTCCCTTTCCTTTTTTCATCATCATAATCAAGAACCGACCCACCCCTGGACAATACGATCGCGACATCTCTCCAAATATATGCAGACACGCACCACCCAACACACATCAACGATAACCCCAATCCCCGGAAGGTAAATTATGAGCCAAGATTACGCATCTGCCGTAGTTTTGGGTTCCTTTCTTTTCTGAACCGGACAGGAAGTTTTCACAGACAACGAGGAGAAAAAGGTAGTAAACACGTATTTTGTTATTGTTCTTGTAAGAAAATGGGGTGGGGGGAAGATATTTGTGTTTTTTGAATGGGAGCCGGCGATGGTGGAAAGTGGGGACAGTGAATGAGAGATGGAGAGGGGAGACAACTAATGATGATGGGAGGGAGTGATGACGTGGCTGGTGGTGGTCCGGCGTGAGTTACCAAACCCAACGCAGAGGCTGAATCATTTCATCACTCCCCTCCAATCCCCTCCGCGGCGCAGGCCGAGGGGTGGTCTCCTTGTTCACTTCATGAGTTAAGACACACTGACATACCACTTGTTGCAGCCCTAATGGTTGTGGGCATGGCGATGATCCTTGTCTCGGATCTATCAATTGATCTATTAGTTTATACGAGTCGAGTTCTTTCCGTAATGATGATCGGCATTTGGCACTCTCTGGTGAAAAGAGTTGATTAAAGAACGTTTTCATTATGTGTTTGTGGAGGGAGGGCGTGAGATCGGGCCTGATATTCGCCAAAGGGCTCGGGAGGGGACTTTGGAGTAAAGGGTAATATCTAAAACGCATTAGTATTGGGGGGAGGGGTATATATGTGTCTTTGGAAGTGATGGGCGGGGGGAACAAAGTACAGAAGTAAAGCAAAAGTCTTAGACGTTATGCGTTTGTCATCCCTCCTCGATCGGACCCCACCAACCCCGCACCTCGTGCTCGAGTGTGTCGATTGACAATTTGTCCCTCTTTTAATATCATCTTTACTACTACTATCTCATAAAAATAAATAAATAGTGTACCAACATGTTAAGGAGTGCTTGTCTCTCTTTTTCTTAAATGACGTTGTTGGATGTCCGAAATACTAGAAGCCACCCTCCCCCCCTCTTCAATGTACCATCATCATTCGACATATGCGGAGCAAAAAATTTTGATCGTTCTAGAAGTTTGGTCTTGTCCGATTCTGAAGAATGTAAACAGTAAAAATGTGTAAAAAAGATAGGAATAAAGTAACTTAGAAGATGGGTCGAAACAATACGATTGATGTTGATGGATTGGGTGTATTAGGGGGGAGGTACCCTTATGTTGAAGGTCGTTCGAGCTTGTGGTAATTGATTCCAACAGGGTGATTAATACTAAATAGGGTGGGGGGGGATAAGTGAGCCTCCCCCCAACCAGAAAGGAAAAGAGAGAAATGGATAGTTTTATGGGACAAAAGATAGTATTCCCTCCCCCCATATCATATGGTTGTTGCTGTCCTTCTGCTTCTTCCTTCTTCTTTTTTGGTATGCAGCGCAACCAGAGCCCTAGCTGTTGCCAAAATTCTTCTACCAGACGACGACTTATCGTTTAAGATAACGGCTGGTTAAGAAGTCATGAGGATGCATTCGCATTTAACATGATTCGCATCTTGATCACATGATTTCGCCTAGCTACCATTCATTATTCTGATCGAGGGTTTAAGTTTATAGAGATCCAATGATGTTATTTGCACTAAATGGGGAACTCTTGCCAAAACTCTGCATAAGGAAAAAAAAAAACCATTTCGATCCGGTGTGTGCTCTCGATGGAGTTCCACGCTGTGTATTCTACATATGATAGATAGGTACGGTACAGGGTGGAAAACTGGGGCGTGGAGTAAAGTTAGGGTTAGTATCAATACGGAGGTAGGGCCATACATTCGATACACCAACTTTTCTTTCCTCCTCTTCCTCCCTCTTTCTGTATATCTGGACAGCATTTCTTGTGGGCGCGACTAGGATCGGGTAATGGTGGACCGGACACCATGGACTCTCTCGTCTATTTTCTTCGCCCGGGATGATAGTATGGAGCTAAGTTTCCAAGGAGTGTAATACAGGGGAGCGAACGAACACTGCATACAAGACTAGCTGTGACATACATCAATGCCTGTAATGATCCTGTATGTACATTCGGGTCTCGTGGGAGTATGATTGACGCGCGATGATGCTCCCTCCTCTTGTGCGGGCAGGGGATATATATATATATATCACCTTCTGGGGGGCCAGTACTAGTGGAAACCGCGTGGATAGGTCCCGAAAATGCATGATTTTTCGCAGATTCGAGTGCGCTGACAGTACAGGGGTATATGTATGTTGAAGCTTCTTTCTTAACCACTTAGTTATAATATCTTTGTAAAAGGGCCGAAATGGTGTCATAAGGATGGATGGTCCAGCCCAATAAACGGCAGAGGAGTTAAGACAGTCAGTGTCTTAGTGATCGAAAGGAAAAGAAAAAGTACAAACTACACCCCTAACCCTGGGAGGGGGGGGGGGGGGGGAACGTACGGCCTAATAGTTGGTTGATTTTTTTGTTCCAACCCCAACCCCATCATCATCATCCCGACCACCGCCGACCATCTCTTGGTCCAACCCTAATATCTATCTATCTATCTATCAATCCCCCTATCTCGTTAAACTCCTCGAAAGTTCCCGCAACATCAACAACTCCGTCGAACAGAGGGAATTTGGGGGGGGGGGGGGGGGTACTGGTGGTGGCAGTGTCGTTTCCTTTCAAAAGGGGGGAGAAATATCCGACTCACATGTGTGGATGACGCAAAGTCATATCCCCACCCCCTCACCCTTTTCCTTATTTATTTTTTTTAAAAAAATTATTTGAAAGTCCGTTGATCTTTTGGTTGGTGGTCGGTCGTAGGAGGGAGGTGGTGATTTTATTGCAATTTCAATCCATACACACGTAGTCGGGGTACGGCGCTCCGTATCCCCCCCGTACGTTTCAGTTTTTACCCTTTTAACCCCCTCAATAAGGGAATTCATTTATGAATTCACCAAGGCGTCGTCGTATTATCGAGAAACCCAAACCAACTACTCTTCTTCGTCTTTATCCATAAACTTTACCTCTCGATTGGTTTAACTCTTTTTCCTTTTCTGTATTATATTACTCAAAACGAGTCAGGATGTCGCCAAGTCGTCCAAACCCAATTGATTGACTCACTCTCTCGATTGCTTCTTTAAATAAGAAAACATAACATGATTAATAATCAATCATTCATTCAATCCCAGCCGACGAAACGGTACGACCCATCGTACGGTCCCCATTCCTCTCCCCCCCCCCCTCATCCTCCTAATCTCGATTCCGTACCACATTCGTATTCCTATTTTATCACCATTCCCAGCTGCCCCGCCCGTCGTATAAACAACTCACCCCCTCTTCCTTTTTCTCTTTTCTCCCATGGAAAGACGAACCGTCCGTTGCCCCTACTCCAACCCCCCTAGGAAGTTTCGCGGCTTCAGGATCGGACGCAGGCTCGCCGGCGTCTTCCGCTGGGCTGCCTCCCGGCGCAGGCGGGCCAGGAACCCCTTCACCATGATCCTCAACGCCGCCAGGAGGGGCCTCGGCTGTGGAGGATTCGGTTACTCCCGTCTGGGTCCCGAGGAGCCGTCCTTGGAGAGGAGGAAGCCTTGGGACGTGCCCAAGGGGCACCTGGCGGTGAACGTGGAGGGAGGGGCCGGGGGGGACAGGCGGACGGTCCTGGTGCCCGTGGTTTACGTCAACCACCCGTTGTTCGGGGACTTGCTGAGGGAAGCCGAGAGGGTCTACGGGTACGAGCACGACGGGGGGATCATCACCCTTCCCTGCGGGATATCGGAGCTGGCAAGGGTCCACGATAGGATCGCGGCGGGGGAGCCGCAGAGGAAAGCAGTTTGCTGCTGGACGACTAACAGCAACAGCAAACGCCGTTTATTAGTGTAGTGGTTAGCGTTAACGGAGGAGGGTGTGTGGGTTGGTTAGGGGAGATGTCGTCTGTCGGACTAAAATGAAACTCAGTTCAGTACAGAGCAGAGATTAGAGAATCTAGTGTACATGGCCGACACGTGTCGGTACCTTATGGGGAACTCAAATGGAAGTTTTTCTCTTTACACCGGCAGTCAAATGCAGGAATTGAACGTGGGTTTGTGTTTGGAGGAGGAGAGGGGGAAGAAGAGTTCTTGGTTTTCTGGGGACTTGTAAATTCAATCGATTCCATGATTGCGACTGAGTCCCGAATTCAATGCCCTCTTTTGTCCTTTCCCTCTTTTTCTGGGTTTTTGTTTTCGGCTTCTTTTCCGGAGCCACGACGAGGGAGTGGATTGTATTGGTCGGGTGATAACTGGGGGAGGGGACCAAAATCAAGAGGGGCTGAGACGATGTCGACCCCCAATTCGAAAACCTTCCTAGTTCTTCTTGCATACTGACGCGCTATTCTTGATGCCACATTTACCTCGCACGCACGCTTCTTCCATCGTCCCCGGCCACAGTCCGCCGTTGCTTGTGTTGGCGAAGGCGTGCTTTATTCCGTACTTCGTCAACGGCCCGCGTCGAAGGTCCGGACCTGGTCCCACAGCCAGGGCCACGGGCATCGTTTTTCAATACCGTGTCAACTAAAATGGATTTGTCAATTTTAGGGAAAAGGAATTACTAGAACGGTTGACGCCACGCTCGATTGACTTCGGGCAAACCCAGCGGTTCACGAAGATTTCAATTAAATGAGGACAAAGCACCTGTCAAGAAATCTATCAGAGAGAAATTACATGAATATATCTCTTAAATTCTGAGGAGGATAAACACATGTCAATTCTTCATCCCCTTGTCTCCAGCAAACAACATACTTTGGATTTGTGTTATCTGCCCATCCGCATATCTCATTTGAAACCCATTTGCATTAAAAATTTCCATCTGGAAACTCCACAGCGAGTCATCATCCAATCCACACAGTAACCAAAAGGGAGCAAACTATTAGAGGAATCGAACCGATGTTCCGCTATCATTCACGATTCTGCTGTGTTCATTTAATCTGGACAATCCCTGCACTGACCAGCTTCTGTAGCTTGCTCATCACCATGGGGTTCTTGGTGTGCTCCTGTGCAGCTTTGGGGTTCTCCTGGAAATCTACCAATACCTGTTTGCCGATCCACACATTTCATGGTGTATTCAGTTAACCGACCAACCCAACTCACACGCAAGAAAAACATCATCTCTAGGAAGAGGAATTATGCATATCACTCACCTGTCTCATGACAGGGTCTGTCAGAATGTTCTGGATTTCCGGATCCTGCATTGCCTTAGCCTGAAGATCGCAACACCAAACCGCAAAAATAACATCAGATTTTGTAGTCAGCCGAGGCAATGAGATTATACCCCCGTGTTTCCAACAATACCTGTCTTTCCTTCAACTCCTCTGGCGTGAAATCGCCACGGCTAGCCTTATTGATCTGCTCTACACATCTGTTTGTTGCCATTGGGTTCATTTTGGTCAGGCTTATTTTTCACATTACAATAGCATCGTAGGCAAAATCTGGAATAATTCCTCCAATATATAATTTACCTTCTTACGCCATCGAGTAGTTCCTGGTTGCTGGGATCGTGCTTCAGCCCTTCCTGATATGTTTCCAAAGCCTTATCATATTCCTTCATGAAGAACTGGATAGCACCTTTCCTGTTATAACCCTTGGAAAATGTCGGATCGAGCTCGATGCACTTCTCGGCATCCTTCAGTCCCTCAGGAAGGGCACCAAGCTTCGTGTAGCTTGCAGCCCTGTTACTGTACACCTGAAGGGGAAGAAAAGAGAGGTCACCGATCATTACCTCAACTGCATACAGTGATATAAACCAACATAATGCTGCTTTGGAGGAAGAACACTATTTCATATAAAATCATTTCAAAATTATTCTAAGACGGTCTAAACAATATGCGAACATGCGGTGATGTTTCAACATAGGTCTACTTTTCCCCCTTTCAACTCTTCAACGTGCTAATCAATGACGAGGTCAGAATTGGACAACCCAAAATCACAAGGGTGGCAAGGTAGTTTTCTTACTCGAGGATCCATAGGATTCCGCTTTAGAGCCTCAGTGTAATGTTTCACGGCTTCCGGATAATTCTGGTCTTTGAAGAACTCATTACCTGCAAAGAGCGGAAACCACTTTAACCTCACGTAGAAAGTGAGCACAAAAATCAAGCTGATGAGGAGAGTATGTACATCCAACCTTTCTCACGCTCATCATCAGCTATCTTTGGATCAAAATATTCTTGTTGTTCCAACTCCTTCTTTGCCCTCTCGGCATCATTGAGCTTCTTCAATGTATCAGGATTGCGGTGCTCGGTTAGAGCTTTCTGGTAGGTCTCGATGGCGGGTTCATAATCCTTCGAAGACTTGGCCAGCTTAACAAGTGCATTTCCCTTCCTCGTCAAGGCTCTTGCTATCATCTTAAAGTCTGATCTAAGCTCTCTACCCCTCTCCACGGCCTTATTGCAATCCTTGATGCAATCTTCATACTAAACAAATAAAAAAATCACAAAATAATAAATCAAGGACACGTATTTCTTTGCAACATTGACTATGCACAAAGACCACAGAGACCAAGCCAAGACTAATCATAACCAAAGATGGCATTAGATTGTCAACAAGAATGTAAGATCACACTACTTACCCTGCCCATCTCCAAGTACACAGCTGCTCGGTTTGTTAAGAATGATATATCCTCGTCATCAAGTTCGATAGCCCTAGAATAACATTCTATGGCCTTCTCGAAATCCTTCTTCTTGTAGGCAGCATTCCCTTCTTCCTTCTCCTTCTTTGCCCTCTCCTTCTTGTCCTTCTTTCCCTTCTCTTCCCCAAGATCCTCCTCAACCTCCATTGATTCAGCTGGGGCAGCCGCTGGAGGTCTAGGCGGCCTTACCTCATCTCTTTTCTCTTCCCTAGTTTCCTCCGCCATCTCAGCATCCTCAGACCCACCTGGGCGTGTGCTGAAATTCACATTCAGAAGCACCCCAAACGCCTGCATAACCCTCGGATCCTTCAAGTACAAGTTCATGCTACTCGGGTCTCGCTGAATGTCCTGCATAATCTTGACAAAATCTGGTTGGGCGAGGTACCCCCTCGTTTTAGGGTCCGCAGTCAATTTCGCCCACATCTCCTGGCCCTTGAATATCTCTCCGAATGGGTTGCTCATGCCCTGTCAGAACATTAGTCCAAGGAACTAAGAACCTTGAGCATATCAGAGTAAAAGACCCAACAATCTCAACCCGAACCGGATCCTCAACACGCTCCCGAAGCAAAAAGATCCGAACCTTCGGCGTCAAACTACATCCAAACAACTGCTGATATTAAGAATAAAAAAACCAGATATCAGGGATCAAACCTCGCCAGTGCCCCTGGCACGGCTCCTCGAGGCGGTGGAGGCAGCGGCCTCAGCATCGGCGAGGCCCGACTTAAGAGCCTCGTTTGAGGGATCCAATTCGAGGCCCTTCTTGTAAGCTGAGACGGCGGCGGAGTAATCCTTGAGGCCGAGGTGGGCGGCGCCAAGGCGGCTGTAACCCTTGGGCCAGGAAGGGTTGAGGTCGACGGTCTTCTGGGCATCGGAGAGAGCGGAGGAGAAGTCGCCGAGGGAGGCGTGGGCGGCGGAGCGATTGGAGTAGAGGACGTGGTTGGGGGTAGGGGAGAGGGAGATCGCATCGGTGAAGTGGCGGATGGCTGAGGCGTAGTCGCCGGAGGAGAAGGCGGAGTTGCCCTTGGCTTTAGCTTCTTCCGACATTAGACGAGAGCTACAATGTCGATCGTGTGATAATAATTACGGTCGATTAGAAGAAGGTAGCGAGAGGATGTTAAAAGGGTAGGGTCGTCGGCTTTCCCCGACCTTCTCGAATGTTCTTTTCATTCACCCACAAAACTTCCCCAATATAAATAAACATAACTTGGACATAAATAACCATGTTGTTTATTTTGCTTTTGATTTTTGAAACAAAAAAGGAGCAGAGAGAGAGGCATGGAATACACCAACCACCAAAATTTTCAGCTACCACGTCAGTGAGAGAGTAAGAAAAGAATATAAATCTCCCCCAATTACAACATCTTATTTCACGCCGACAAGCTCAAGCAGCAACTTCCTGCTCTTTCTGGGCAAGCTGGTTCTGTATATGCTGAGGAACAACGTCGAACTTCGCCAGCTGCATCGTGTAAGAAGCACGGCCTTTCGTCATCCCTCGCAGCGTGCTCACGTACTGAAACATCTCCGCCAACGGAACTAAGGCATCTACCACCTGTTAAAAACACCACCCCCAACCAGAGTTAGCCTGTCGCTTCGACGTGAATAGACTTCGCCACAGGCGATGACTAAAATACCTTCAGACCCCCGGGTTTGTCGGCGAAGCTGTTGATCTGTCCTCTCCTTGAGTTCAGATCACCAATGACATCCCCCAAGTGTTCTTCAGGAGTGACGACCTCAACCTTCATTATGGGTTCGAGCATCCTCGGACCTGCTTTCCTAATTCCTTCACGGAAGGCTCCTCTTGCGGCCAACTGAAATGCCAGGACGCTGGAATCGACATCGTGATAAGAACCATCTACCAACACGGCCCTGACATCGACCACAGGGAAACCGGCGAGGACTCCATTGGGCATGCACTCCTCCAGTCCCTTCATCACGCCAGGGATATATTCTTTGGGGACTGCGCCTCCCTTGATTTCGCTCTTGAATTCATACCCACTTCCAGGTTCCAGAGGCTCAAAACGTACAGTGATATCAGCAAACTGTCCCTGTCCGCCTGATTGTTTCTTGTGAACGTACTTCACTTCGGACACCTTCGAAATGCTTTCACGGTAATTCACTTGCGGCGCACCGACATTAGCTTCCACCTGCCAAATCCACCGGTTGAAAATGATAAAAATTGTAATGTTTTCATCGATGTTCGACAATTTGACAGCCAGAAAAAAATGGTATCAAGAGATTCTAACCTTGAACTCTCTCTTCAGTCGATCAACAATGATCTCCAGATGCAACTCTCCCATCCCCTCAATCACTGTCTGGTTGATTTCTTCATCACGTGAGAAATGGAATGAGGGGTCTTCCTGAGCCAGCTTAATTAGACCAGTAGCCATCTTATCAACGTCGGCCTTAGTCTTTGGTTCTATAGCCACTTTAATTACAGGATCAGGGAAGTCCATGCGCTCGAGAAGAATCGGGCTGTCAGGATCACACAAGGTTTCACCAGTAATAGTATCTTTCAGACCAGCAAGGGCTATAATGTCCCCGGTCAGTGCAGCCTTCACATCCTCTCGGCTGTTGGCATGCATTTCCAGAAGCCTACCAATTCTCTCCTTCCTCCCTTTATTTGCATTCAGAACATAGGACCCCGCTGTCAGCTTTCCAGCATACACCCTCACAAACGTTAATGAACCCACAAACGGATCACTCATTATCTTAAAAGCTAATCCAGCAAAAGGTTCATCATCGCTGGCGGTACGGTCGATCGTAGCCTCTGGATTCTCAGGATCTGACCCCTTCATGGGTGGGAGATCCAGAGGCGAGGGCAGATAGTCGACCACTGCATCAAGCAACGGCTGCACTCCCTTGTTTTTGAAAGCAGATCCGCACAGTACCGGCACAAAACTGCTTGTAATAGTGCCCTTTCTAATTAATTTCTTGATGGTTTCCTCATCCGGCTCAACCCCTTCGAGATAGTTTTCCATGGCCTCATCATCCTGCTCCACAATAGTCTCAATCATCTGAGACCTGTAATCTTGAGCAATTTCTAAAAGATCGCCTGGAATATCTTCGTACGCAAATTTGGCCCCTAATTCTTCACCCGACCAAACAATGGCTTTCATCCCGACGAGGTCCACGACGCCTTTGAAGTTGTCTTCCGCACCGATGGGTATCTGAATCACTAGAGGCTTTGCACCCAAGTTTGTCACGATCATGTCCCTAGTCCTGAAAAAGTTAGCGCCGAGACGGTCCATCTTGTTTACAAAGCAAATCCTCGGCACCCCGTACTTATCAGCTTGCCTCCACACAGTCTCGGACTGGGGTTCAACTCCAGCAACACTGTCGAACAGGCATATGGCACCATCCAGGACCCTAAGAGCACGCTCAACCTCCAGGGTGAAGTCAACATGCCCAGGGGTATCGATGATATTGATTCTGTGGTTGTTCCAGAAAGTGGTAGTAGCAGCAGAGGTGATGGTGATTCCCCTTTCCTGCTCTTGCTCCATCCAGTCCATCGTTGCAGTGCCCTCGTGCACTTCACCTATCTTGTAATTCCTGCCGGTGTAGTACAAAATCCTTTCCGTCGTGGTGGTTTTCCCAGCATCGATGTGAGCCATAATGCCAATGTTACGATAATCCTTCAGTGGCACCGCACGCTTTGCCTCTGCAAGAGATGCGGAAAAAGGAAAAATCAATCCAACAGAGAAAAACCACAATAAAGCAAGTTAGCACGCAATTCAGCTGAGCATTTTGTCATGCACCTGGTGCTGATTGTATATACTGAGTGATCAACCAACTCTTAACAATGAACCAAGAGAACCCCTACCGTTCCACTAACAACATCAGCAACACTAGTAAGCACATAAAATCGGCAGAGCCAACCGGCCACCGTGAATTCCGAATCCATCCGATCTCCACAGGCGAGGCGAATCATCCAACAAAAAGTAAAAGCTCAAACGACATAATTCCTATTCAAGAATGACGCCCGCGGCCGAAGGGCAACCGGAAAAACGAAAGCGAGAAGAACCACCGGCTCACTACCTTCACCGGACATAGCGAATATGGTGAACTTCCTTCTCCCATGATGGTTCCGCCTCGCCGCATTCCTGGACGACTCCAAGCACCTAAGACCAACCCGAGCACCTCCAACTCCGTCGAGGAGGAAATGGGACTTGAGCGAAGGAGCGGAAGCAGGTGGGAGGATAACACGAGGGGTCCAGCCATGGCCCCTGTGGGACGCGCCGAAGCAGAGAGGGGAGGGCGACGTCAGCCTGACAGACCCCGCCGCCATTCCCTAGCGTTATTGAGGTGGGGGTGGTTGTGAGGGTGGAGGGGGTGGTCTCGAGGATAACGGGAGTAGGAGGAGACAGCAAATGGATGGATGGATGGATAATCGAGGGAGGGGGGGGGATTCTATTTTCTCTGGTGGGGAGCTTCTCGGTTTCCTTCTTGTGGTCCAGCAGAAAGAACAAGGACGGTCTGGCGGAGTGACCGGATGGATGTCGTCGTGGCTCGACTAAATTCACCAAATATAATAACACATATTAATAACCAATTATTACCGGAGTCATCCAAATGTAGTAAGAACATCGACTACTTTATAAACGATGTGTTTAAGCTTAAGGATTCAGTTCGTGAGATCATGTCGTTGAAAAGCTTGCTAACAAATTCAATCCCGCGTCGGATAAAAAAAAGAGTTTTGACCTAATATATATAGTCTAGCGGACCACTCCCTCCAGTGGCCCATCTTCTCTGTCAAGCAGCCTTCCTCATAATAGGACCTTTTTGGGTTCCTTTTGTGTAGCTTGGTGGTTCTTATTCGCCTTACCACGCATACTGACAGGTAATTCGGTGGTTAATGACGGTTGAATTAGCTCTCAGTGACACTATTGCCGTTCGCGGATTGTTGATTATCATATATCTATCTTGTCCGAGAGATCTGTGTACTTCTCTTCACACATTGCCGAGTCCTTTCTCAAGGCATGCTGACCCATAACCAAACCCAAATCGGTGAGATCATCATGACATGTCTTGCTATGAACCTTGTCCTTTTCTGGGTGTAACTGGCTATGCATCAAGTATAATTTCGACATGGCTTTCGTCATTGTTGTCAATTGTTGGTTTGGTTAGTGACCCGTAGGAAAATTGCCGGGTTTTAAGCTAATTGAATGATTTCCAAACTCTTATACCTTGGCTTCCTTGATCACTTCGTACATAGAGAGATGCTGCAACAGTTGTTTCAATGGACGGCTTTCTTTCTTTTCTCAAGCTCCTGCCCTCCGATCACACGTCTTTTGTTATTGGAGTAAAGGTTTCCGATGCCGTGCCTGCTCTTTTTCTTGTTTTCCTGGTTATTCCCGTTATGTTAACCTATTGAATGAAAAATGTGGCCTTGATTAATTTCTATAAAGATCATCAGCTTACTTGAAACGTTCAAACTGATGGTGCCTCCAGCGAACCTGGATTTCGTGCCCTCTCCACGTGACACTCGGAAGAACAAGCAAAACAGAGTTTATGTTGAAATTATCCCAAAGCACTGCTTGATTTGAAGCAGCAGCAGCCAACTGCTTAAAAAGCATGCTTAAGCAACAGTATGATTCCACTCTTTATACACATGACAAATCAATCTATCTGCATAAATTTCAGTGATATACATATTAAATCCTTTAATCAAATAGGTTAGCAACAAACATGTTGCCCAGTTTCAGTTATACAAATCTCCCGAGTACCGATGACAATGCTAGTGTAATGGTGTATAGTAAAAATGCATCTCAAAAGATCGCCATTACTGGATCTGGAGCATAGCAGGCAGCACCGAGTGCTTCATGGCCTATCTGCATGGTTTGTAAATTGTTCACCAGTAATCAGACCAATTTGTCGGAGAAACTAAAAAAAAAACAACAGAATCACAATGGCAACTCAAAAGCTTCCGACACCAATGTCATTGATGGTCTGCACATTGGTTTAGATTATCTCCATTGTAGGGAAAATAATTCCATAATGGGGTTATGAAACAACTATTTTCCAATTCATTCCGTAAAATAGCAGATAGCATGGAGAAGCATGGGCAGCAGAAGAAAATAATAATCAGGTGAAAACATTTGGGATAAAGCTTACCATTGTTGTAAACCTCAGTTACAGGCATTGCAATCAATAAGCCTATTAGCCCGCAGGTGAGATACTTTCTGATGAGCCTTGACTAATGACAATAGAAAATCCTTGACCAATTGACTTCTACCACGTGGTCGGACTGGCAGACTGCATAGCATCTTCACTGAAGGATGGTTTGACTTCAAGAGCCAAAGCAGGATCCATTCCTGAGAATCTAAAAGCTCCCAGAATTCTTTCCGGCAACTCAGAAGCAGTCTGGCTCTCTATGAGGAAAGCCAAGTCAACAGTCAATGTTGTGACGTAGCCTAATGCCACATTAACCACAGCACCTGCAACCATGGAGGATCCAATATCCACGTCTACTTCCAGGAAGTTATCTGAAACACAGTGCTGGCAAGTAAGGGCCCGTCCTATGACACAAATTGCCTGTTCTCCAACTGCCGTCTTAACAATCCAAGGACCCTTTACAATGTTGGCAATCATTTTGAGCTTCGAGTTCCGATATTGATCATCACCCTTTAAGAATCGATCCATCATGGATCCTTCAATTATGGGCTCCACCATAGTGAAATATGCCACAACACTTAAGTTATCCTTACTTGGAACTTGCAGATTGAAAGCCCAGATAAAAGGTTTTCCTCCTTCAGGAAACTCGCTATCAAGTACCTTCCTAATGCGGCTGTTTGGATTTTTCATCACTTCAGAAATCTTCACGGAACTTTTGATCCAGTCAAACCCAATAGGTTTCAAGAGATAGTCGCCGGCAGGGACCTTTACACGCGTGGAGAAGTACTCAGGACCCCGGACCATGAATTTGTTTCCAGGCGGAGAAGTCCAGCCATTCGAACAATCATCCGAATCAAGAAGTGGAACAACACCTTCGGACTTTACTTTAGATATCCAATATGGCTCCTCGTTGCCATGAAGATGAACCATTTCAACAAATCAACTGCATCACAATTTTATGCGACCCAAAAGAAATGGTCAATCCAGAAGAGAATGATCCGAAAAGGGATTTCTAACCAGACGCTATCAAATAGGGGAGACAGACATTGCATTGCCAAGATAAAGAAGGCTAAATCATGCAGGGAATGATTACTCGATCAACAAGATCAACCCAAAACAAAAGACAAGAACCGCAACAAAAATTCCTTGTACTCGATAAGAAGCTTTTGAAAAAACTCTCTGGACATATCCTCAAAAGCCATCAGCGAACAACAGCCATACAACTCCCAAACAACAACGGAGAAAACTCAAAACTTTTCCAAGCACAAGTCTCGTCAGCGTGCATTGACAAATGAAACGAAACGAAGCAGCTGAAATGTAATCCCTTGGCAGGACATGCTAATTCAGAACCAAGGTAAGGTAGTCGAGGGCCAAAAAAACAATCAGAATGCAAGCCACACACACACGTAGATGCAACGTTTAACCTGATTGATAAAAAAAGAACCAGAAAAGGGAATGAAGCCAAACCCAGAATATGGGAAAACCCAGTTTCCAAGGAACAACCGGATTAAAAAAACAAACACAGAAAGGAAAGAAAGAGACCAATGGAGAAACCCATAAAGCTTACAAGAGAAACCCAGAAAATTGCACGCCAAAAATTCAAGCGTCAATTCTAAAGGAACCTCTTTTCTGGAGGGATCAATTGGGCCCTCCTATGCAACAAATACCCAAAAGATCAAACCTTTGCTCGTGGGGTGGGGATAAAAAGGCAAATGGATGTTATAGTTTCATCCTTCGTTCGTCGAAACCGCGTCTGATGATATATATGGAGATTTTCCTTTCTTCCTCTGTGGAAGGTCGTCCCTTTTGGCGGGTGACACGTGTAGTCCGACCAGTTGCACGAATGAATGCAAGCAATTAATTAAAGAAGGGGAAAAGGGGGGAAGCTTCTAAAATCTCGAAAGAATCTCATTCTTCCTTGCACAAATGATAGTTATATCAATAAATGAGAATATGGTTGCTGCTCAGAATACATTCATCAGTTGGGGATCGAAGTTTTATCAAATGGTTCTAACATCGACAGAAGATTCCTCCTAAACAGCTAGCAGCTAATCTGAATGAACAAATTACATCACAGATATGCTAAAAGCTTCCCAAGGGACTCTAGAAAGGGGGTTATCTTCTAATGACGGAGACCACAGTTTTTGTGGACAGTGACTACAACGAATGAAAGATTCGGTCAGTGTCAAGAAAAAAGAAGGATCACCTCATTCGTTCATCATGTAAAGACTCAATTCAGCGGCGCTGCCGCTCTCTTTCGGGCTAGGGGATGGGATGGATCCTCTAAACTTGAGGTCCGTGGGTTGTTGAGGCTGTTCGTGCTGAAGTCGTTGTTGATGATGCTGCAACTGGTGATGAAATTGGTGCTGCTGAAACTGCTGCTGCGGCTTGTGTGTTTGGATCTGGAGCTGCTGGATTTGCTGTTGGGCCAAAAGGGCATGCACTTTCTGGTTGTCGGGATAACATTGCTGTCCCCCTGATCCGAAAGAACCATAGTTCATTATCGTTCCACCGTTTGGCATAGGCTGGCAAGTCAGTATCCTGAAGTGCTGAATTTCTTCCTTCAAAGCTTCATTCAGTGCTGTCAACAAAGCGTAAAGCACGGAAGCATCAGAATCAGATCGCGAAATTCAGATTGTTGTGTTTGTATACTTAAAAATACTGCTTTAAGAGCCACTCATCACATCACAATTAGATATATTGGTGGAGGTCCATTCAAGTCCATTTTAATGAGGCAATATCCAATTAATTGAAATTAATCAGAAATTCGCAATCATATCTCTATACAGCTTGGTCGTGTAAGACTGATCATTAGACAGACAACATTACCAAACAGTAAAGGTCTCCATCAAATAAAGAGTTTTACTTATAAGTATTTGAAATATGCTTTCATCCTGAATAGTTGACTCGATTTATCAAACTCGTGGAGGTAGTTTATACAGGAGCATTGGCTTAACAATATGGTAATCCTAGATATCAAAAGAGCATGTCATCCAGAAGCTAAGAATGACACTTCTATATCGTAATATTTACTAATCTTCACAAACAACAATACTTTCACAGGTTAAGATCTGCCACAAAGCTTTTCAGAACCTCCCAGATGAGTAAAAGTTTTCAGGAGCCAGAAGAAGCCGATTAATAAGTATCTAACGGTAAAGCGGCGGTAATTTAATCGGAAGAATGATAACAGTTGAAGAAATGTCTATACTTAAGGTTTCTTCAGACATACCCAACCCATTTGCGAATATCCTTTTAACAACTATAGTTGAAATGACTTACCATCTTGCAGATGAATCTGCTGTTCCATTGTTTGCAACCGCAGTTTCAATTCACTATTTTCAGCAGTTAAGCCATGTGCGTCTCTCTGTTCATGATTGGTAACACAAAAACGAATCCATAACAGTAAGACATCAACTGTACTGAAGTATCCACTAAAGCTAAAGGCACAAGAAAAATCCTGATATCATTCATCGATGCACATATCCACACTCCAAATGGAGGACACCTACGTCCTTAATACAGTAACCTGGAGAAGCGCGAGTTGAGCAGACAGTGTTGTAGCTTCCGTTTGTAGGGTTTGCACTTTCCTTTGAAGCTCGGCTATATACCACATCTTTCTTTCCTTTGACCTCGCAGCTGACTGCCTGTTTGCCCAAATCCTAGTTCAAAATAAAGCAACTCAGCAACAAACACAGAAGATATATATCATCATGAACATAGAATTTTAGCACAGAAAAAGAATTTACAAATGTGACAGGAATCCAAGCAACGATGAAAGAAGAGATCGAGAATGGTGGAACAAGAGAGCAATAGAGAGTTACTCAGCCCAATATTGTACTCCGACAGAGAGATTCATATTCTATTCCTCATGAATCGGTCTTGTGACCAAACACGTAAATAGAATCACAAAGTTAAGGTCAGTAACGAGAAAAGGATGCTACCATCCACACTCAATTATTCCCTCCTATCGAATAGACAAAGACAGATGCTACGAGGCTTTCAGCAGCCAGTCAAGCAGATCAGACATAAGCAAGAGCAAAACAAAAATGCAATGTCATGCCCACTGGATAGGTGATGTGCAACAGATTCCTGCAACTACATCGCTACACAACCGAGGAAAAAAAGAGTACCGTTTGGCACGCTTGGGATCGATCAAAGCAAGCTCTACGAGCTTGGCAGCGGACATGGCCTTCTTCGCATCAGCATGTGAAGTCTCCTCCCAACCCGAGACGAGCATCTCCGGCTTGATGCTCATGGACGACCCATCCATGCTCTGACTGTGCTGATGCCTTATCCGGGGCTTCTCGCAAGTCCCCACGACAGTGACCTCCATCCCAGAGCTCCCCACTCCCGCACCAAGGGAAGCGGACGAGGGCTCCCCCACCTGAAGCGAGCTGGTGGCAGACCCATCGAACTTATCCATGTCGAGGTAAATCGAAATCAAGTCCTCCTCCGTCTCGTCGGAGAACGACGGCCCATCGCCCCCACCCACGACCCCGAGATCACTGTCGAAACTCAAGTCGTCGGGGAGGGTAAGAACCTCGGAATGCGCCCGGCGGTGGCCGCGGCTCCTGGGGGGGTCAGCGGGCATCTGGCTGATGATGTCGTGTTGGTGGCCGAATGTCGATCCGCCCCCGGAATGTGGCAGAGTAGAGGCCTCGGGTTTTAGCGTGAAGGGAGTGGCGTTGGGGGAGAAACCAGAGAAACGGGCAGCCGACGGCGGGGGAGGGATCCCTCCTCCTCCACCTCCGGCGCCGGCGGAGAATGTCTCCCCGTCCATCGTCCCGAGGAAAGTAGAGATTTTTGGTGGGGATTCGAGGGAAGGAGAACGCGTGGCTTAACGGGCTTTTGTTGGACGCGTCATTTTTGTTCGTGGCAGGTCGCCTTTAACTAAAACCCACCTCTTGTCAGATTTGGGCAGTTGTCGGATCGGAATCGGAAGGCTTCCCTCGAGCCAACAAATTGCGTCTCAGATCCTTAAAGTTTGTACCTTTCTTTATTCCAGTCCTGGGTTAATGGCAACCGCCTCCGCCGTCGCCACCGAAGGTCGGTTCGAGGATGAAGAACAGTGCGAGGGATCGATCCCTGCTCGGAGCGACGATGTATTGGAGTTCCTTGATTCGCTAGACGCGTACCTTGTTCGGATGGAGTCCCTGTCCTCGCAACTTCGTCAGGTTCGGTACCCTAATTTGGGTGGATTGTTAGACCATGTGGTTATGGACGTGTACTGATTTGGGGGATTGGTTGTCGTCGTTGGATTGTGAGTTTAGGGATGGTTTGAGCTGGCAAGTGCGAGGCATTCGATGGGCCCGTATCGGATCAACCGCGTGTTGTTGGACCACAAGGATCACTCCGCGGCTACTTACTTGCTCCTGAATGATGACGGTGAGCGTGCTGGCATCGTCCTTGGGTTGGCCCCATTGCTGTTCTGGGCCATTTCCCTTTCCTCAGTTTAGTTTACTCGTGTTTGCATACTTGCAGGTTATAATGAGAGGTCAAATCCGCAGTTTCGCTTATGTAAGTGGGGTTCACCGAGCAACACTGAGGAAACCATGGAGGGGAAACACGACAACAGTAACATCACGGATCATGCCAGTGATTCACTGTTGCGGCGTCGTGGAGCAATTCAATCCCCTGGTACAGTCGCGATCTTTGCTTCCTAAGGATCTTCGGTGGTGATTAAGTGATCATTGGAGTTAACATTTGAAGCTTGTGTGGGGGTAGATTCCATGTACTGACATGATGCAGATGCCCTCTGTTGGTCTTGTTTGCTGTTCTCTTTGCCAACACGGTGCATTGTCTTACTCTTTCCCTGATATCACCCTTTCAGTTGAAGAATCTAAAGACAATACGCCGACAAAGACCAGCATTATCGAGGAACCCAGTTCGCCAGTAAGTGTTGTGCCTGCTTTTTGTCCGTCCCTTAATATTGAGGCGCTTCAGTGTGCTGGCACATGTACTAAAGCACTCGACTGTTTTGGATCCTGCTTGTGCCCTACCTAAAATGTAGATTTCCATCTGTCTTGTTTAAATGGGACCGACAATTGCTGTTCCAACAGGGCTGAGCTTGTTATGAACTGAGCATGAGATTTCCAGTGACATTAGCTGTTACATGTGAAACTTGCGAAAATGGTAATAAGCAAGTGTCTTTCACCATTCTAATGCAGATTCAGTCTGAGAGATTGAAGTCACTTTCTGTCTTTGGGACTTTGATATCTCCAAAGCTTCGAACTGCCCAGCTTTCATTTGAATCAGGTGCTCAGAAGAAACTGCCATGTAACACGCAAATGATGATTGTTAGATGCAGATACGTGATTGCCCTTGTTTCTGTATTGTTACAGCACTAGAGTCCCTGGTGGAAATGGCAAACCTGCGGTCGTCCGTGTTGTCCTCATACGAGAAGCTTGCAAAGGAGCTGCACGAGGCAAAGGCAAGATGAAAGAAACTGAAGGTCCACTAGGAAACTCCTTTCCCTCCTTCTCGTGTTGTCGTTAAAGCATCCGTGTCGGTCTTTGGCGTCGGACCACTCCGACATGAATCATATGACAACGTGCAGCATCGTTGGTTATATTGGCTTAGTTTGTTCTCCTTTCGCCCCCCAGGAGCATAACATCCTTATATTCAAATGATATTGAGTGTTGATCATAGCTTCCTGAGATTACGGCATGGCATCAAACTCCATGATGTCGTTTTCATAGGAGACGCTGCTCCAGAGGTTTCCGATCCACAAGTTGCTGGACGGCAAAGCGTCCCATGGCGGCATCGGACCGAATTGGGATTTCTTCGATTTGGGGACGGGAGGGAGGGAATTCGGGGGGAAACTGGAGGGGAGGGAAAAGGATGGAAATTCTAAATCTTGCGGAGTCGGTGGTTCGGCCAGGCTGACTTCCGGTGACATACGAGTTCTTTTTTGTCCGTGAACTTTTTACATCATCTCAATGAAGTCCTTGCCGTTAAGGCTGAACGCCGAAAGCCACCGTGTAGCAATGGACAACTTTAAACATTTGTGAAGGCACTCCATTTTCTATTTTACACCGCCGACGAACCGATTTGAGAAGTGTTCAATAATGATTAGCATTGATAAGATAAAATGATTTTTTAGACTGAATAAGGATGACCAGAGTTAAAACAGAATTCCTCTTGCAAATTAGTTTCTCATCAAACTTTCGCGTTTGTGTTAGTGTAAAATATGAGTAAACACTGTATACTTTTTGTTTCGACAGTTTAAAGAGCCAAAGAGACGGTTAACATGTCCAACCAAGTCAAGAAAAAAAAAAGCTCTAAATTCATAAACATGCAGTTTTACAGCAGAGACATGGATAGAGAAGTTACATATCTACCTGTTTTCATCAGGGGTCTGAAAGGGGGTGCCGCATCGTGTTTTAGAACTGGCCGAGATGAACTGTACAACTTGGTTGTGCCCTTGGCCAGGTGCAGGTGCTCCGCCACTGCTGGACTGCGAATCATTAGCAATTCACATTCACAATAAACATGACATAAACGACGAGATGGGGAAATTCTTCAGCAACCACTTCAAGTTCCTTGCACCGCAGATCAGACTCACGGCCATTGCATCTATCTCAGATTCGTATTGCTCGTAGATAAGGAAGAAAGTGAACAAGGACACGAGAACTGCATTAAAAGTCTGAAATCAGTCGCCTGGGAGAAAATATGGAGAATATCTCTCATCATATGACTTTAATCCGGAGGATGCAATGAGTTCCTTACCTACACCAGCAGTGAAGGCCATATAATGAATCAGGATGATCTTTAGCGAATACAGGGAGAAAACAACCTGCATTGATCACATGACAGGAGGCAATAGTCACCATGAGCAGGTCCAAAGCATGCCAGTCAGAATTATCGGGAAAGCAGAGCCTCATCTTCTTGATTGGGATAACGCCATAGTTTTAAACAAAGCTGCTAGGAAGAAAGAGAAAAACGGACCAGCTAGAATAACCCAGGTGAACTTCACAACAGATCCACTGTAGTTTTAGATTAATACCGACCTTGCAAAAAGTGTTCCAGTCCTCTCCTTTCGCCAGTTCTCTTGTAATACGGGCTCCGTCATTCCAAAACGAGAGAATACTTCTGCAGGAATCCCGCAGTAAACTTTCATCCGCCTTAGAAAAGTTGAAATTCACTTGGGGGAGAGCAAAACCCGACCTGATTAGAACCAAACAGTAAAAATTTCAAGATGTTCCTATGATAGCTATGAAAATTGTGCATTGTCTATTGGGTGTCATGAGTTACCAATACGATGACACAGCTTGCAATTAAAGCTTATATTTAGTTTTACCAAAATCATTGTTTCTTGTTGTGGCCCAGGCATGACTTTTCCAATAAGCATGAATAGAAAAGTACAACTTTCAAACATAGTCAGTTCCTTTGATTGCAAATCTCATTTTCTTATTTAAGTGAATAAAGTTAATCAAACAGCATATACAGATGATTACAACTTTTTTCTGCTTGAAAGCCATTAAAAAGCATACAAATTAAGATTAAAGGCCAGAAACCCAGCAGCTTACATTTCTTATATGAAAAGATGGAAGAAAACTTACTGTGTCAATGGTAGGCTAACATATGCAAAAAGAACTGCAGTAACAATCAGCAGCAGACTGGCCATAGATGAAACGAAACTCCTTCCACTCATGAAAAACCAGTAAAAGAGCAAAACAGATATCACAAAGCAAGCAAATGTGGTCTTCTCATCTCTCCATAGCAAGATTTTTGCTACTGCAAAAGCATTAGAAATACGCCATATGAATAACTGAAATTACTTGTACATCTTGAGAAAATAAATTTCACTGCTCATAACTATGAACCATTACTTTTCCCCCTCCCAAGTATCTTCTCTGCTTTTGAACACTCAGGAAAATCAGAAGCATCCAAATATGCCGAATATCTGGATAAATGACCAAATGAGTCCACTGTCCTAGAGATACTGTCCTGTTTGCAATAGAGATCAAATTAACAAAAAAAATGACATAAGTTTTCAAGGGTATATGCTCTTCACGAGAAGTACATTTAAAGAGAAATTCTCTAATGATTCAAATTAACAGGACACACATATGTGAGAATGGATAATGTATGTAATAAACCATGGAAAAGAAGAACGCTTGCGAGAAATGGGTAAATATGCATTCCACCTACTTCAACCAGAATAGATAGATAGACTAAACACTACTACTGCCAGAAATGAAGCAACGGAAGATAAAAGCACCCATGAAGACGACACTAGTCTTATCACTTTGCATCCCAACAGCATAGAGTGCTTCCTGAATAGAAAGAACAGGGGAATGACATGATGCCTTAGATTTCATAGCTATAATTTATGCTATTACAGCCGAGTATCCATCTATTTCTCAGTTTCTATGTGAATCCAGCCCAAAAATTTATTATTTATGTCTTACAGCAAGAGGAATGGCAGGTGAGTATCCAAGGCGCTTCCGAGCAGCATAGCAGTCAAAAGTTCGGGTCCTCGATGCCAAATGAACAATTTGATGAGCAGACAGACAGTGGATACCCTTTAAGATGCCACACTTTTCACTCATCCACTCATGTAGAAGCAGAATGTAGCGGATCATCTTTATAGGAAGTCTCACAGAAGGCCTGCAATTGAGCGAGGGAAATAATGAGGAGACATGGCCCAACCTCCAATGGGTCAATTATGACTAGGGTACACCCAGTGCTTGTCAAAAAGAATTTCAAAACAAACAAGTCATGCTTTCAGCATTACGGTCAAGTTCTAACTTTATCCGATCTAAAAACTGAAAATTATTCACCGATAAATGATAAATGTCAAAACGTTTGTTACATGCAGAGTGGAAACAACCTTTCATATCCCAGTCCTTCTAATATGAGAGTCACAAATTCCCAGAATTTAACCGGTTCATTGTTTGTGATGAAAAATGCCTAAAACCAACAAAAAATAAAAATAATGTCAGAACAAAACACTAATATGCATGAGATCAATAGCCAGGGATCATAAACTGAAGTAGAACCTTTCCAGCTACAGAGACCATCTTGGTCCTCAAAGCTTCCTCAGCACATATGTTGGCATGAGCAACATTCTCAACATAGGTGAAATCAGACATATTTTCACCATCTCCTATAATAAACTGAATGAGAATCTCTGTTACTATGAAAAAATGACCAAATAGGTGAATACATCATAGGCTAAAAAAATAAAATATCAATAATTACACAAGATGCTCTATCATTAAGGAAATAGCCCCATCGGCTTGAACAAAGCAGGAACAAGAGAAACATTGATTGATGACCGAGATAATTTTTGCTGAGTCAACCACATAATGATGTCGTCTTCCTATTCAAACTACTAGTCTATGAAGAGGGATGTCATGGGAAAAGGGCAAAGCAATTAGAAAGCGTAAGGTTGAAACCAACGTCAATATCATTCATGATAGGATAACTGTATCCATTAGGAAAGCAATTCCTCAAAAATATTTTATCAACTAATGCTAATGCATTCGTTCATTCATGTTCCAAGCATTGAGAATTGATTGGCATAGCAGCTAAATAGAATACTCAAATAAAAAAACAGAATTATCAACAATCAGAAGTTGGGCAGAATTCCTCAAACCTTTGTCAAGCCAGCCCTAGCTCCCTTAACTAACAAGGGTACATATTGATCATCTCCAGGACCGAAAATAATGCTAGGACGTAATGAACATGTCAAAAGACCATCAACATCATTTGCTAATAGAATAGTAGCCTCCGCCTGAGCCCTGAGATCACTCAATGTGTCCTGATACTGCAATTTGAAAAGAAAAAAGGCATTAAAAGGATACAGAAAAAACTAGCGAGTCACATGATTCATAAGGACGTCAAGAAGACTCTCACCTTGGAAGGATAGGACAATGACTCGTCTTCGTCAACAAGGTCCTGAGAGCCATCGAACACAACATCCGCGGAGCTGTTATATATAAGCTGTTTGACCTTACACTCTCTACAGACTGTCACAACATTCTTAGCACCTGCATTGCCCACAAATCTCATCAAATACAGTCCACCGCTGAAAACATTTCCTGTTGCTAGAGTCGCTAACAAAACCCTATGCCAACCTTGTACGATGATCTGATATGTGCCGTAAAGGTCTCGATGCGACAAATCAGCAAGGTCCGTGTAGAAGACAACTTGCGAACCTTCAATAGCTGCACTAACCGACGATCGAGTATATTAATGCGTCAGACACCTTTCGTTACAGACTACGAAGCTCTAAAAAAAACAACCGGCGGGGCAGAAAAATGCCGCTAGAGTCGAACGAGGAGGGAAAAGCGGAGGAGAAATCTCACCATCGAAGATGGAGGATCGTCTAAGGAGGTCGACGTGGTGGTAAGAAGCGAGTCCGGAGGAGACCGCGCGGTGGAGGAGGGAATCGAGCTCGGCGGAGGGGTCGAGTTGCGGAGACGGAAGAGAGTCGGCGACACGGACGATCCAGCCGCGGGAGTTAAGGAGACGGAAGACGAGCCATCTTCCGACGAATCCGCGGCCTCCGATCACCACGCAGGTCCTCCGCCCAGGGTTCATCGGATCGTCCATCGCCGGCTCTTCAACGGCGGAGGAAGAGGTGATTTCTCCTTTTCCCTTTTCTTGGAATGCCGAGACGGAGAGGGGAGGAATGGGAAAGGAGAGGGAGGAATGAGAAGTAGATGGTGGGCCAGGCCCATTCAGAATAGGGCTACACGTGGCCTACTAAATCTAAAAACCTGCCCCCGTCTCCTTCAACTTTCCCTAAAGGGAAAAAGGGAAAAAGATTACATGCCCCACACCCAGATAGCAACCGCCCTTAATACTGGGCCTGGCCTATTTAAGCCTTATAAATGGGTTTAATCCCGACGATTAGGCCTTTTCTTTCGGCCCATTTCAGCATTTTTCTCCTGCTCTCGTTCGTCTGGGCATCATAATTCTGATTCAATCAAAACTTCACGCTCAACTCACAGTTCATGTCCTAAAAAAATCATTGCCGACCAAAAGGAGGAACAAAGAAACGTTGCCCTTTTTCCCCTTTTCTTTTTTAACATATCCACAAAGTGATGCGAACAAACTACATGAAGACAACCAGGGCTTCCCCATTAGTAGCCTGACCCTTGACCCATGACCCATGACCACCACCATTATTTCTTCGTGTTTGTATTCCGAAACTTCCTTTTTAAGCAAACCAATTCCGAGTTTGCTTTTGATGTGATGCAAGTAGCATCTGCTGAACACCACCAAACATTTCTACACATCCCAATTCCAGAGTTCTCTCTCTCCCTCTCTCTTTTCTTTTCGTGGGAGCCTCGGTGCCGTCGCGACACTAGGGAACGAAGTGGACTCGCGCACCTTCTTATCATCGAAAACACAGTTCCTAAGCAAAAAGTCATCGCAATCCCGGCTAGATTTCGAGGAAATCTCAAGTTTCGTAAGAGACGAACGCAACAAAACATGGCTGTGTGAGAGACGGCCGTAAACGTGTGCACGGGAAGAAAGAAGAATGGTAGCGAAAACAAAGGTCGGTTGATGAAACTGATAAGGTTTTTGCATATTACAACGAAGAAAAGGTTAGGGTTATCATAATTAAATAAAATTAACCCAAAAGGGGAAATTATTAACTCTTTGTTGGGTTTTCTTTTTTTGCAAACAACAAAATTTGTCCTCATAAATTGTCAAAATCAAGGGGCTCTCTCCCATCCTACCATGGTTTTTATCATCACCTCTTTGGAAGTTTTCTTCTTGTCATGACTCTTACTTTACATAGGATAAAGAGAGAGGAAACCAGATTCCACGAGAATATTATTACGTCATATTTTAAGATTAATATTGAATGTTCCATTCCCCTTCTCCATCATCATCATCTTCTTCCTTTTTCTCCCTTCGATAAACATAAAAAGAAAATATTCCACAAGTTCCCTCTTGTGTGCTGATGGTGAGTGAGGTGGTATCGTAAATTTGAACTTTAATTCTCGTCGTAACCTTGATGAGAAAACACTCATCCATGATTAAGTTGGTTAAATGAATGATAAGACTATTTGCAGATTTTACATAGTACTCGCCATTCATTCCTAGCTGTAATAATTGAACTTTTTGTCTTAAGAGGGATTAAGTTTTGTAATAATAATGATGATGCGGATGAGGAAATTTTGCAGAAGATGACACGCCTAATCGATTGAGAACATGAAAGGAGAAACTACAAAATACAATGGACCTTGTAATTATAATCACATGGGGTCATCAACATCAAACAACAAGAGTTGGAATCAAACGATCGTCCGCAAGGATCCAAAACGGAAGAAAGTCTTAGAAAAGAAAAAACTAACGAAATTGATGTATTGGGTTCGAGCGTTTTTCCTTGTCTTGTTAATATCCCATGATTAATAATTATTGGAGTGATGATTAGGACCTTAAAAGGGATTTAATAATCCCTTAGATGGAGACAACCCTCCCTCCCTCCCAATACAAAAACCCAGATGAGATATATAAGTGGGGGGGGGGGGGTGTTTCTTGTAAAGCCTAATTAAGGTTTTAACAAAAACCTAAATTTTTCGTTGCATGAATGATGAGGAACTCGTTCTTCTTCAGACATCGTCTCTAAGATCAAACCAAGGGGAAAGGAAAGAAAAAGGGGCATGGAGATATCCCAAATTTTAGCTCAATATGAGAACCAGTCCCATGATGCTCTACCCTTTTTAGGGATGCAAGGTTTCGCCAGCAGCCAGCCACAGGGGAGCCACACGTCGAGCGGATCGAACGATGGAGGGGGGAGTATAGGGCTGGGTAAGTGGGCACCGAGGCTCCTGAGGGAGTGCGCTAGGGCGATCTCCGACAAGGACTCCAGCAAGATCCACCACCTGCTTTGGATGCTCAACGAGCTCGCTTCGCCGTACGGGGACTCCGATCAGAAGTTGGCCTCGTATTTCTTGCAGGCGTTGTTTTGCAAGGCGACCGAGTCGGGCAACAGGTGCTATAAGACCCTAGTCTCGGTCGCGGAGAAGAGCCATAGCTTTGATGCTGCGAGGAAGTTGATCTTGAAATTCCAGGAGGTGAGCCCGTGGACGACTTTCGGCCACGTTGCTGCGAACGGGGCACTGCTGGAGGCTTTGGATGGGGTGGCTAAGATACATATAATTGATATCAGCTATACCCTTTGCACGCAATGGCCGACCCTTCTGGAAGCCTTGGCGACGAGGAACGATGAGACCCCGCGGTTGAAGCTCACGGTCGTCGTCACTGCTACCATCGTCCAATCAGTCATGAAGGAGGTCGGCCAGAGGATGGAGAAGTTCGCGCGTCTCATGGGGGTGCCGTTCGAGATCAACGTGGTGAGCGGATCCTCTAACTTGGAAGAGCTGACAAAGGAGGGGCTAGCGATCCAGGACGATGAGGCTGTCGCGATCAACTGCATGGGGACATTGAGGAGGGTCGACGTAGAACAACGGGAATCGATCCTAACCACGTTCCGATCTTTCAGACCACGGGTCGTGACCATCGTCGAGGAGGAAGCCGATTTCATTAGCATGAAGGACGACTTTGTCCGGCGCTTTGAGGAGTGCCTCAAGTTCTACAGCGTATACTTCGAGATGCTCGAGGAGAGCTTCCCTCCGACCAGCAACGAGAGGCTGATGTTGGAAAGGGAGTGCTCCCGTAGCATAGTCAGGGTCCTTGCTTGCGGCAGCAGGAACGGAGGCGAGTGCGAGAAGGGAATCCAGTGGTCGGAGAGGCTAGGGAAGGGCTTCTCACCCATCAAGTTAAGCGAAGACGCGGTAGACGATGTGAGGGCACTGCTGAAGAGGTACCAGACCGGGTGGTCGCTCGTAGTTGGGGAGGATACGTCGACGCCGGGACTGTACCTCACGTGGAAGGACGAGCCCGTGGTGTGGGCCTCAGCATGGAAACCCTAGCTAGTATAGAGGAAGAGGAAGAAGAAGATATGAATTGGATTGGGAATCCAAACATGCGTGCTTAGCTAATTTTAGGTTGTTTGAGACCAATTTTTTAATGTACGTTCCGATCTTGCAAACTTATAGTATGTTCTAATTTTATTCTAGAGGAAAGGATGAACGAATGACTTGACAGATGCATATACTTGTTTTTCCACCTTGTCCTGATTTTCATGTCAGGTTGTTTCTTAGCTTCATCTTCTTCGAATTCTTCTTGCAAATAAATATGGAAAAGGAGGCATCTGTGTTTCACATGTAATGAGTGATCGCGGTCGGACGATCGAAATCATGTACATCTACTGCATCTGCTTAATCTTTGTTTCGGAACCTGATTAAAACCATGGATTCTATTAGGTCGTCCTTCGGCCGACGATATTCCGATGGTAGCTGTAGTTTGTAAATGCCGTGTCTAGGGCTGATCATCTCGATTCTAGGTTGATAAGACAATGTGTCTTCAAACTTCGGCTGGATTGAGGAAGAAACGTAAAATACACAAACCTAGTCGCTCGAAATCGAATGACAAAGGCTTTGTCATGGCATAACTCTTGTTTCTTCAGACCGGCAACAAAACAGCCAAACCTTCAGCCTCGCAAGGTCAGAGGGCGGTTGGTTTACGCGTTCAGGATAAGCTTATTACCTTATTAGACATGAACAAAACCAAGGTTAAAATGCCGACAGTCGGCCGAATACCATTTATGCTCGTAAAGTTCAACCAACTCGAACTCTCAGCAGGCGGAAATGGAACATTATCTCTCATAAGAGTTAGATCGAACGAAGACAGGAATCGAACACTCTACAAGATCGTGGGCGGCCGCAAGTGTCTTATATTCGACTCGGCTTTCCAACGAAAAGAGCACGGTGATATTCATAGTCGTCTACAGTTGTCCCGTGTCTTAACCCTTTCTGCCATGGCCTGCATGCTTGTCGGAACTTCTCAACTTCTAGCTAATTGAAAACGACCACCGGAATTGAGAACAGTAAGGAAAATAAAAGTATATTCACTTGATGGATGGAGTCCTATCCATCACAGATTGCTGCTAATCATGTTTGACTAACTCGCACAATAAATTGCCTGTTATTTTGACTGAGAAATGAAATCTTACATGGCTTTGTGCACGGGCCGTGGGGGATTCTCACACGAACCCAAGCCCACCCAAAAAGGTCCAATTCCATCCCAAGCCTTATGGAAAGATTAATCTGATTCTGAATATGTCCGAATGTGCTGACACGATCACATGTCGAAATGAGGTACCGATAAAATAAGCACAGTAAGCATTCACAGAGTCCGATAAATTATGCGGCGACCTGGCCGAAGAGCCACTTGCGAATCTGCAAACACAACAAACTAGATGTCAAAATGCAACCCCTTGATCCTATAGCATATATAGGCAAACCATTCTTGCGCCTCAATCTGAGGTATAGCAAGGTCATAAAAATATGATCTTGTCTCCATGCTACATTTCTGATTTTGAAGATTAGTGTCTAAAAGCATGTTTTGCATAAAATAATTACTAGCGGCAAAACTATGAAGCTCGGATCTATCTGAATAGAGACAAACATGTTCACAGAGAGGGGAGAGAGGGAGAGGGAGGGAGGGAGTACCTCAGGAAGCTTTTTGCGGAAGACAACATCCAGACGGGCATCAAGAGTGTTCTCACAAACAATTTTTCCATCCCGAGATGCCAACACCACTCCTCCAGAACTGTACAAAAAATGAAGCTGTAATCAGAAAATTGTGCTATGGGAGCGTACATGCCAGGATATCAGGCTAGACTGCAAAAAAAAGCAGTTAAGAGTCGATAAAGTACCATTCGGTTGTCTTGACCAATATCTCAACGGTCACGGTAAAAGGTACAAGATAATGTATGCAGAAATTTAATGTCACAATATCAGGTAATTACCAGAAAGTGCCATGGCTATCAGCATGGGTAGGTGCAGGTGGAAGGTAAACACGGGAGTCTACAATGATATCGGGAGCATGAACGCTAGCTTTGTTGGCATATTCCTTTTTCGCAGAATCCAGAACAGACTCCACCAAATGGAGGTCATCCTTGCGGCATCGGAGCAATACCGCAGGCTCCTTCAATCTAAGCAAGCTCTGCAAGATAAAGACACAAGAAAGATCCCTCAGTACGGCAATCGGTATTATGAGCCATCTTTTCATGTAATTCTGCTTAGAGAGAGAGAGAGAGAGAGAGGATCCAATTGCATGGGTGTTTAAAACCATGACATGATGACTGCACTAAGATCAATTCGCATTAACAGCTCTGAGCATCTATCCACTCCAGGAAGGACACTATTCGATTATCATTATGAAGAGCAAACATCTATATGTCCTGAACCACAGAATGCACATGGATGCCACATCAGCCACAGTGAAAATCGAGGATCATTAACATCATTTACATAAAAAAAGCATTTACAGATTTAATCACCTGCACAATAAGGCTGGTTAATAGGCTCTTGTAGACATAGTGATCACGGCTGACAGTAAGAAGGTCCTTCTCTGCAGCCTCTTTCATGTTGCTCACGACATCATCTTGGGCTTGGAGAACCTTGATCCTAGAAGCATTCAGCTGCATCGAATATTCACTGCCAAAACAAAATATATCAACGAGTTGATCATCCCTTCCTCTTTCAAATATTCTAAACCTCTAGAAGTTGTCGATATCCATAAGATGACTGCTTCCCTAATCAACCCCGAAAATTTATCCCGAACTTTGCTGAATAGCAAGAAATGGATACGTAAGCAGCCGATGTCCCAATCGAGCGGCGTTCAATGATCAACATTATGAGAAATAATCAAGCACTCGATCCCACTATTATCAAAAGACCTACTCAACTAACCAAGAATCAAGCGCTTCCACGATCAACGATTATGGGCTAAATGAATCACAACCACAGAAAATTTTCCAGATAGAAAAAGCATAAAAGAAAGAGACGGAAATCACGCACATCTTCTTGCGAATCTCAACCTGCTTCTCCTTTCGCTCGTACTCCTGCCTTATCTTCTTCTTCTCCGCCTCAACAAGCTGCAGTTTCTCAATGTTGAATTCCTGCAGAACGAAGACGAGAATCGCGAAAAATAATCAATCCCTTCTCCCCCGACGAACGACCGCAACGCCAAAACAAAGTCGATGAACGGACAAGTCGATTACTTCTTCCGCGGAAACGGAGATCTCGTTCGCCTTCTCCTCGGCTTCCTGGCGGATGAACCGCACCATCTGCTGGATCTGCCTCGACACGTCCGCGTCGTTCATCTTCTCCCCCGCAACTTCTTCCTCCGATTCCCCAACCCCGATCCGAGGACAGACCGATCGATCGCTCGGAGAAAAGATAGACAGCCGATGGCGTGATTTATTCCCGAGAGGGCATTGATCGTCTCCGCCACGCGATTTTATTTTATCAAAAGCTTTTGTAGGACCAAATCGAAATATTCTGAAAACATCAAGGCCAGAAAGGTCAAACTGTTCGGACTTTGGGGGGGGGGGGGAGACCCCGTAGAGCCGCCCGCCGCTCTCTTCTCGGCCGTGGCAGTCGTCTCCACAACAGACGATGCGATTTCCCTTTTCCTTTCGGAAATCTTAGCGACTGAACGAGTGAGATCTTCGCTTCATTTCCCCTCCGTGAGCTTCCCAGAGAAGCCTTCCTCCGCAATTGTTTATTTGGATTGCTTTTGATTTAACGAGAGTAATTGGGGGCGCTGTGCATTTAGAGATTGCTGCAATAGTCGTTGAAGAGGTCATTTTAGATTTGTGACGTTTTAGTTGGTAAATGCCAATCGTATTAAGCCTCTAGAGTTGAAGTTTTGTTGCTTGTTCGAGAGCAATTGTGATGGACTGCAATAAGGATGAGGCAGTTAGGGCTATGGAAATCGCTGAGATGAAGCTGCGTAATCGCGATTTTGTGGAGGCTCGTAAAATTGCTGTCAGAGCTCAGCAACTATATCCTAATTTGGATAACATCTCTCGTCTGATTTTGGTCTGTGAGGTCCATAGTTCCGCCGAGAAGAAGTTTGGTGGGGAGGCGGACTGGTATGGGATCCTTCAGGTTCAGCAAGCGGCTGATGAAGCGGCGATTAAGAAGCAGTATAGGAAGTTTGCACTGCTCCTTCATCCCGATAAAAACAAACTTCCGGGTGCGGAAGCCGCGTTTAAGCTAATAGGAGAAGCACAAAGAATCCTTTTGGATAGTGCTTTGCGGGCTACCCATGACAGAATGAGGAATGCCTCTTTTGCAGGATCAGGTTTGCAGGGTGTGCCATTCAACAGATTTAATGAGCCCCATCGCCCTCCTCATGGCTCAAATTGGTACTCAAATGTGAGAGCTCCAGAACAGTCGTCGGCTCAGGCAGGGTTCTTCGACTGTAACCGGGCATTTTGGACAGTTTGTCCCTTCTGTAGTACCAAGTACCAGTATTGGGGGAATATTATCAATAAACTACTGACATGTAAAAATTGTCAGAAGGCCTATGTTGGATATGAGGCTAACTTTTCTGGAGCACCTCAAGCTGCATTCTCCCAACAAGGAGCCTTTCCCAATGAAAGTAAAGTGGATGTCGGGTCCAAGCCGATTCCTGCACCTGGAAATAAGAAACCGTTGCCCGTCTCAAAGAAGAGAAACACCACCGTTAGGTTGAAGGAGGTGAATCGTGGAGGAAGGAGGGCAAAGAAGAACAACAGTGTCAAAGATATTCTGTTGAAGGAGGTGAATAGGGGTGGAAGGAGGGGAAAAAAGAACTCCAGTGAATCAGATATTCCAGACTCCGAAAGTAGCAGTAATTCTGAGGGTGAGTCAACAATGTGTGCTGACACAGAGTCAAATGACAATGAGGGTCGTCATAAATGCTCCTCTGAACAGGCAGTGCGTAGATCATCGAGGCAAAAACATAGTGTTTCTTACAAAGAGGCTAGAAGTGATGAAGATGACACTTTGAACCCTCAAGAAAGGTTGAAAGGGAGTGTAGAATCTCTTCATGCACAAAATGGTGCTCAGGAGGAAGCTAAATTGAAGAGAGATGACCATGCCAGTAAAGTTCCTGGAGTCTTAAAGTCCGCCCAACCTGAGTTTAGTGATTTTGGCAAGGACAGAAGAGAAGAGTGCTTTGCTGTCGGTCAGGTCTGGGCAGTGTATAATTCAAATGACAATATCCCGCGGTCTTACGCTCTCATCAGAAGAGTTTCCCGTGCTGGACCCAAAGTGAAGATTACCTGGTTTACACCTTACGCAGATGATGTAGATGAGATAAATTGGATTAACGCAGGCTTACCGGTCACTGTCGGTAACTTCAACTTAGGAGAGGATGACTTAATTGATGACTTCCGGATGTTTTCTCATAAGGTTGTGTGGGAGAAAGGCCATGGTAAGGGTCCTCATAAAGTTTATCCGAAGTTGGGGGAAACTTGGGCCCTTTTCAAGAACTGGGACATTAAGTGGTCCTTTGATGCAGACAGAAAGTATGAATATGAAGTAGTTGAGATCTTATGTGATTACAATGAAGAGAATGGTATCGAGGTTGCTTATCTTGGCAAGTTAAAGGGCTTTGTTAGTCTTTTCAGTAGAAAAGTTGGGCAGGGTCGAAATATATTTA
Organism: Melastoma dodecandrum; assembly: GCA_029817715.1. Lineage (NCBI taxonomy): Eukaryota > Viridiplantae > Streptophyta > Magnoliopsida > Myrtales > Melastomataceae > Melastoma > Melastoma dodecandrum. The sequence continues at coordinate 451,587 of JARUPY010000387.1, forward strand.
GGATTAGTAGTTCAGAGCTGTACAGATTTTCTCACCGGATTCCATCTATTAAGCTCACCGGCAGCGAAGGAGAGAGTGTCCCATCAGGTTCTTTCGAGCTAGATCCAGCATCAGTGCCGACTAATTTAGACGAGACTATTCTTCCTGAAGTAATGATGCCGGAGTCAGGGACAGATGGATGTTCTGACGAGTACAATTCGGACAGCAGTGAAGATTCCTCCATTCCTCTGTCCGAGGCTTCTAACGATTCTCGTGTTCCGGAACCAGTATTCTTCAATTTCGATGATGCCAAGTCTCCTGGTAATTTCAAAGTTGGTCAGATATGGTCATTGTACTCCGATGAAGATAGCTTGCCGAAATACTATGGTCTGATAACACAAGTAACTACTGATCCGGCATTCAAGATACATTTGTCTTGGCTAGCTTCCCACTCTCTGCCAAATGGTGCCATAAAGTGGCGTGACCGGAAGATGCTGATTTCTTGCGGGAGATTTAAGATCGACAATGTTGATCCCGTTTGCTATGACTCAACCGATGCCTTTTGCCACCGCATAAATACCTCTGCATCTCAGGAAAAGGACGGAACGTGGAACATACTTCCCAGCAAAGGCGAAGTTTGGGCCCTGTATAAGAACTGGAACTCTGGATTGCGATCCTCTAGCTTAGGCGACTGTGAATATGACTTGGTGGAGGTGATTGGGGCGGCTGAATCCGTGATAACGGTGGGAATGTTGGAACGAGCAAGCAGATTGTCTTGCATACAGAGGCCTCAGACTCGAGGATCCTCGCAGGTTACGTTACAGATTCCACTGGTTGAGATCCTTCGCTTCTCCCATCAAGTTCCCGCCTTCCAGTTAACGGAACAGAAGAAGGGCATTCTACGCGGTTTCTGGGAGTTTGATCCTTTGGCAGTACCAGCGCGATATTTCAGTTCCAAATCCAAGTAGCACGCCATCAAATCCTGAGGTAGCTGCACCATTTTGCTGGACGGTTTTTCTTTGGCTTTTCAATTTTTGGTGGAGGTAAACCGGAGAAGATTTAGATGTATTCATTATCTAAGTAGTTACTGAGCATCAGAATGCCCCCACCCTTTGTATTGCGAATGCAGTCGCATCTTTTTCTTACCTCTTCGTCAAAGTTTGTGGCAAGCTGTGTTCGAGAATTCCAGACAATTGTATCACACAATGGAGAAATAAACAGATCCGACATTGAAACATCAACTGGTCTTTCAGATGAAGCTGGCTTATCCTAAGATCACACAGTATCTTGTTCGAACTCGTCCCCTTCGGAATTGTCTGCATTTGTCGTCAACGTCGTTGTCGTCTTCCTCCTTGTCAACCTCGACCGAGTTTTTCCCAATCACTACGATCTTGGTGCTCTTCTTGCTTATATCATTCATCTGCAAATCAGAACAGACAGGCTTGAATCGACACGCAGCAGCCATTACCACAAAGCCAATGGATGAATTGCGAACACGACTTCAAATCCAAAGCCCTAGAAGCGTCACAGGGAACCGAGAATTCAGACATTCTCCTCGAAACTCTTCCATGACAAGCAAGAGCTCCTCGTTCTGAGGCTGCGGCGGCGCCAGCAGCGTCGATGGAACCGTCGTCCTCGACGCCAGGAGCTGCATCATCATTTTCGGGAACTTCATCATATCGTCCTTCATAACTTTGATTGATTTGCTTTCGTGGTTTTTTCTTGTTTTCAAAGCATTTGGACCAATTCGTCGGACAAGTTACATGGAATACGGTGGGGTTATTTTCCAACTACTCAAGACAGGACGAACGCTTCATTCAGGCGGTATCATCGTCGGAGAAGCCGCCATGCTGGGTTGCCTGCTCTCGCCGAGCGCGGAGGAACACGCAGAGGTTTTTACCTCTGGTTCTGGTTCTGATACTACTGTGGAAATTTCTGGCTCTGATACTACCGTCGAAATATATATTTTTATTTTTAATATATATATTATAGATTCGTTCTAATTTTTGTTTGGGACAGGTTTTTGCAAAGTGCCCTTTCTTGTTGCAAATGTAGCATCTGTTTGAAAATATCTAGTTGTTGTTTGAAAATTTTATTTTTTATTATTTATTTCGAAAAAAACTTGTTTATCCCATAAAGATTGTGTTTTGTAATTTTGTTTATGTATTAAAATAATAAATTTTGTCTTATTTAATTAAAACCATGTATTGATATCTTTATTGATTTACTTCACTGTGAATTACTATTTTCAAGTGGACTATCTAAGACAACTCATTGTGTAATTAACCAAAAAATTGTGAATTAGGAGTTTTAGAAAAAATTAACTAAAAACCAACTACGCTGTGAACTTTTAGTGAAAGTCATTGTCTCTTACGATTTTAAAACACTTAAAATGTTTTATTTTGGGTCAGACTAAAATCGTAGCTTCAAAAATATTTTTTTGTGTTTTAAACCTCTAGGTATATATTTAAGTGATTTTAAGCTGTGTTTCATAATTTTTTTTTCTCGTACGTTTATAGATTATATCGTGTCAAGAACTTAGGCCAGGTACAGTTATTCACGTCCGCCTGAGAAAAAGTCAACTTGTTATCACCCTCCCCATTTTACACAACAATTCTTCTTCTTCCTCCCCTTTCTTTTAAAACCAAGAGATTCTTGTTGATTTTAAACTTGTTTGTATTTTGTCAATCGTGAGTGTGAGTGCACACGAATCTCTCTGCTGCAACTGCAAAAGCATACTATGAACCATAACTTTTCCCCCTCCTCCCAAGTATCTTCTCTGCTTGCTTTTGAACACTCTGGAAAATCAGTGGCATCCAAATATGCCTAATATCCTGGATACAAATGACCAGATAAGTCCACTGTCCTGTTTGCAGTAGACATCAAATTAACAGGAAAAAAAAACGACATGTGTGAGAATGGATAATGTATGTAATAACCCAGGGAAAAGGAGAAAGCTTCAAAGAAATGGGTAAACATGCATCCCATTCCCACCTGCTTCAACCAGAATAGGTAGATGGACTAAGCACTGCTGCTGCTGAAAACACCCACGAAGACGAGACTAGTATCATCACTTTGCATCCCCAGATTTATGTTTACTACAGCGGAGTATTCATCCACTTCTTAGTTTCTATGTGAATCCAGCCCAAAAATCTATTGTTTATGTCTTACAGCAAGAGGAATGGCAGGCGACTATGCAAGGCGCTTCCGAGCAGCAAATCCAAGTAGCGTCTTTATTATACGAAGGGAGTCGCTAATTCAAGAGGTAGGTTATATTCCGATGGATAAAATTGTTACTTCCCAAGGGTACTCCATCGTTCTGGAGATGGACGGATAGTTCTGAGGAATAGTAAGACATATAAGATGAACCGCGGGATCGGCTCGCGGCAAAAAGAATATTGGCTGTATATTCATCATGCTTACTTGGAATTATGAGATTTAAGTAGGGAGTTGTTATTTGACTAACGGGATGCGATTCCTTGGTGCTGTTGGATTCAACTAACGGGAACAAGGATGAGAAGGATGCGATCCCAAACCTCTCGCTAGCGGGATTCGACGTCATTGACAAAATAAAATCCGCTCTCAAGACGAAATGCCCCAACACCATCTCCTGTGCGAATATCATCGTGTTGGCTGCTCATGACGCCGTCTCTTATCAGGTTAGTAAACAACCACCCCCTCCCTCAAACATCATCAGGATCCAACTTCATGAATTATTTTTATGTAAAATAACGGTTGCAATTCGGAATCCCGATGTGGGAGGTGAGGCTCGGGAGGAGAGACGGAAGGGTGTCTCTGGCCTCAGAAGCATTGGACAACTTGCCTTCGCCCTTCTCTGACTTCGCCACCCTCCAGCAGTCTTTCGCTGCTAATGGCCTCGACATCCCAGACCTCGTCGCCCTCTCAGGCACTGCCATATTTTGTCTCCAAATCCTGTCCTCTCCTCCTCTCCAATCCACATTGAAAATCAATAAACAAAAGCGACCCCCTTGCTTCTTACAGGTGCACACACGCTAGGAGTCACCCACTGTGTTGTAATAGCCAGCAGACTCTACAACTTCACGGGAAAAGGCGACAGTGACCCTGAAACGAACTACAAAATTTTTTAAACTTTATCAGAGTAGTTTCCCATCCTTTGACGGTCAAACTGCGGAAGCGACAATACTTTACCTCCACCGTGGCAATGTTTACTGTCTTGCTATAAAAATCCAAGCCACGTGTCCTCCTTTTCCCATTTAACCCTGCATCACACTAAAAAAATAGTCCCCTGTTGGGGTCAGCGATAAATCGCTGAGTACGCCTCACCCTATGCACATACGAAACATGAGACCCCTAACTTTTCCTAACGTACAATCTTTATAAAAGGTCTCTTTGTGCAGCATACGGATTGTACAATAAGTAATACAAATCAGCATTAATCGGATAATAATAATTTCCAACATCTCATATCAACATATATATATATATAGAACTCTAAGACAAATCCAATAACACTCACAACTCTCAAGCGACTCCCTCATTCTCTCGTCTCTCGTATATCAACACTTCGTTCGGTGCCAGGACCCTCACAGTACGTCCCCACCCTCTCCTCCGGGAGCGCCAGGATAACGGCCAGCAGGAACGACCGCGGGTGGTCGTCGCCTCCCTGTACTCCTCCGACCCACAGTCGGGAACAATATCCTCAAATCCAATAACTATCCACAGCTCGGTAACCAAGAAGACGTGGTCGGTCCAGATTGTAAACGGCGGCAACTTCATTTCCAAACCGTCATATACTTACAACTCTACGGAACCCAACCACCGTCGACCGAGGCCTACGAGATTGGTCCAATCCGTAAAATTCGCCATATTTCCCATGGATAAGCCGCAACGCCGTTTCCAATCCCCGACCACCGTCATAATAAACATCTCAGATTTCCTCTAAGGAACATTATTCCCATACCCGAGCATGGACAGTCGGCCTGATCAATTCAACTTAACGCAAGGCTTTATCAAGCTCAAAATATCACAATTGATTCATAACTCAATTCAGTACAGCTCTATCAACACAAGACCGACCACAATTGTAAGACAGACGAATCCCACACAACCTCAGTCAACCATTCTTGACAAGCGTATTATTCTGCTGCACTAGAAACTTGCTATTGGCAAGAAAGATTATTGGGCTTGACAACTTACAGTATCAAGGTAATCTGTAAACGGACTTCCAACCATTCTATCACCATATTGACAGGCACATGGACATCCTGTGTTTATTTGTGCCAAGACATCTTGAAAACTACATCTCTCCGGATAGCTAACAGATTATAAGGTGGCGCCGCCTCGCTATACAACGGCGCGATATGAACGAGAGTTGCGCGAAGAAGGCTCGCGCGCAGCGCGTTTTCCTTCAAAGATTCTCCACTAAGAATCAGATTTGAGCACCAAGGACATCGGAGAATAACTCTCCCCCACTACCACCGCATCCCAGGGATATGACAATTCGGACAGTCTCTAATGCCCTAACTAACAAGCCTTTCCTCCTATTTCATGACTACACAAACAGTGGACACAGGTGAAGGCTGCGTCCTCCACGACCCTTGTTCCATCACGCTAGGCTAGTCCCCGGCCGTCCGAAACTTTTCGGCCACAGCTGCACAGGGTCTTTGCCCAACGGTTCTGAGTTGGGTATCACACAGCCGGTCCCTACAGTCGAACTTCACGAAACGACTACACGAACAAGACCACCGACCTACCCGACCCTCCCCGACGACCCTACCCCAAGCACGCATCCGTAACCAAGGAAAGCAAGGACCACAGAGGGGGAGGGAGAGTGAGACGTACAGACTCTGCTCCGAACTCTTCCAATCGCGAGTTCTCCTCCCCTTGGTGTTCTCAGACCTGGTGCTGCACCTCTTCCCATGGGTGCCCTTCCCCCAACGACGACGGCTACCGGGTAAGCTCACAACCCCCAAGGTGAAAAGGAAACTTCGGAAGGAAGTCATCTCCCTTGCGTCTTATCCCCCGTATTACCTCATAATTTGTTTTATAGTTTTGTTTCTTTCCTTTTTTTTATAAATTATATTTTCTACACATAAATTGGGTTACAATTCCCTCAAATAAAATGTATAAAAGTTCGTCGGTTAATTATAGTCTTAGAATCCTTGACGTGAAACGCGAACAAAATCGCTACGCGAATCCGATTATGTTTAAGTCAGGCGTCCCCTTTCTCGCATGACATAATCACACGTAATCGAACCCAACATCGATAATGCATCGTTAACAACGTTAATTGACCACGAGAATACTAGACTCTCATGTTCACGTCGGATTTTGACTAAGTACACGTTTGACTCATCTATATACTTATTTGAATATACACAAAATCATTATATTTTATAAATCAAATTTATGGGTCTTTGCAGACCCATTCCTGGACCACAACTACGTGAAGGCGCTAAAATCGATATGTCCGAACCCTCAGAACCAGAACAATACCCTTCCAATGGACCCGAGCCCGCTCAAGTTTAACAAACAATACTTTATTGCTGTCAACAAGAAGAAAGGGATCTTCCCATCCGATGCGGCCCTCATGACCGACAGTCGAGCAGCACTCCTTGCCAGAATCTACCAGAACTTCCCCATGATCGATGGTGAACATGGGAACATCAAGACCCTCACCGGCAAAGCCGGGGAGATCAGGAAGAACTGCCACTTCGTCAACTGATCCCATTTCAAGACCGATCACTAACATTGACGGCCGTTCGCTAATCGTTACAGTATCTTACGCATTTGTTTTCTTGTTTTGTTGAGACAGACAATATGTTAATACAAACAAGCGATACACGATGTTCAGTTGCTGTAATAAAATTGCTTATAAAACTGAAGCAAAATGCCGTATGTCTTGGATGGATTGGGAAGCAAGATTGAGTGAGGAGCGGAAAATGGTAGTTATTACATAGTAACAGAGTTAACTGTAATAACGGAATAACGGAAATCCTGTCTTAATAACTGTTGGCTGAAATTCTTTCCTGGTTTTTTCAAGCTGCTGAAAGATCCCATTTGCATGCAGAAGAAAAGGACCATTACCATTTCTGCCTCCTTCCACTTCCCGCTGACACAGTATAAGTTAGATAGCACCACATAACTTATATCCTTCCAGGGTTCCATGATATCCATCAACCTTAGATCTTCCCCAATCTCCTTGCCGATTGCCATTTCCCCGTGAACTGAACAAGCTCCTAGGAGGGCCTCCTGTAGGCCTGCTCCGCCGTGCTTTGTAGCCATGTCTCTAGCCTCTTCCAGGAACCCATTTCGGCCAAGCATGTCCACCATGCATTTCACGTGTTCTTCTTCCTGTTTTACCCCATACTCTGTCTCCATTTGCGTTGAAGATTGCTTTTCCTTCTTCAACAAGTCCCGAGTGGCTGCAGGTCATGAGAAGGCTGATGAAGCTTGCCTTGTCAGGTTTTATACCGCAGGCAAGCATTTCCTCGAAATGCTTCATGGCCTGGAGACCATGTCCGTGCAGCCCCAATCCAAACAGCATTGCATTCCAGGAAACTACATCCTTGCGGGGGATATCAGCAAACATGCGGCACGACCACTCAAGATGCCCGCACTTCGCATGCATGTTGGTTAAGCCGTTTCCAACACAAACAGCCATGTGAAAGCCACAGCGGATGACATTACCATGGATCATTTGACCATGGCTGAGCACAGCTAGGCTTGAACACACATGCAAAGCAGCTACGAAGGACACATCGTCTGGCCGAAGACTATTCCTGATCATATCCACGAAGAATGAAAGAGCCTGCTCGGGAAATCCATTTTGAGAGTACCCGACTGTCACTGCAGTTCACAAATTAACATTCCTTTCAGGTGCTTGTTTGAATGCAAGGAGTGCATTATGTACATCTCCGACCTTCATATAGGAATCAATCATAACATTCCAAGACACGAGAGTCCGTGCTCCACAAGACTCGAGTAGCTTCAAGGCATCATGTTTTCGATGCTTCGAGTAGAAACCTAGGATCGAGTTCTTCGACTCATCAGCAGATCCCCATCCACTTTTAATAACAAAAGCATGGACTGCACGTCCATACATCATTTCCGAGGACTCTGCACTAACATCCATCAAAGAACTCAGAGTCCATTGATCTGGCTCGCAGGGACTCTCGTTCATCTTGTTAAACAATTGTATGCAGGACTCAACTTCATCGTATTCTGCATAGCCCGCGATCATTACATTCCAAGCAATCTGTATATCACCACACCAGTTTGTGAAGAAAACATCCGCCTCAGCACAGAGGCCTGTACGCATATACGCAAACAAGAGCGAGCAATAGGAGATATCATTCCTATCCACCGTCTCCTCAAACACTTTCTCGGCACTATCCGGCCTCGAGCACTTCCCGTACATGTCGATAAGCGCATTGCTAACCGCAACATGACCGCCGTACCCCGAGACAACCACCAAAGCGTGGACGTTTCCTCCTAACAGAACATCCCCCAACCGGGCACACGCATTCAAACAATAGGTGAATGTGAAATGATCAGGACGGATATCGGCAGCCCTCATAGAACCCAACAGGGAGAGAGACTCCCGCGGAAGACCCAGCTGACAGTAAGCACTGATCATGGCATTCCAACAAACCCTGTCTCTGTTGGGCAATCGGTCGAACAGCATGCGAGCATATAAAATGCGGCCGCCTCTGGCTAAAGAAGAGATCTTGGTGGTGACCCAGAAATGGTCCGGGCACATCTCCCCGGAGCTTTTCCATCGGTCACGATTCTTGACCAAAATCGAACCCAGGAATTGAGATGACTTCGTGCTTTTGTGGTGGAGTTTGGTTAACGGGAGACCGAGCGCCGAGCTCCATTCTCAGCCGGGTCAATGGCGTCGCGAAGGACAACTAAGAAAACTCACAATCAAAACGCGATGAAGGTTAAGAAATTCTATTTCATTATCATAACTAGTTACTGAGCATCAGAATGTCACCACTCTTTGTATCGCGAATGCAGTCGCATCTTTTTGTTACCTTCTTCGTCAAAGTTTGTGCAAGCCGTTTTCGCGATATCCAGACAATTGTATCACACAATCGAGAAATAGACAGATCCGACATTGAAACATCAACTGGTCTTTCAGATGAAGCTGGCTTATTCTAAGATCACACAGTTTCTTGTTCGAACTCATCCCCTTCAGAATCGTCTGCATTGTCGGGGTCGTCGTCGTCAGCTTCATTGTCGTCTTCCTCCTTGTCGACCTCGACCGAGCTTTTCCCAATCACTATGATCTTGGTGCTCTTCTTGCTTATATCATTCATCTGCAAAATCAGAGCAGACCGGCTTGAATCGACAAATCCAAAGCCCTAGAAGCGTCATAGGGAACCGAGAATTCGGACCTTCTCCTCGAAATCGGCCTCTTCCATGGCAAGCAAGAGCTCCTCGTTCTGAGGCTGCGGCGGCGACAGCAGCGTCGTCGGAACCGTTGTCCTCGACGCCGGGAATTGCATCATCATCCCCGGGAACTGCATCAAATCGTCCCTTCCAATCGCTCGCCTTTTCTTCCCCGTGAGTGATTCGATTATGAACCCCATTATATATATATTTTCAGTCCAGTTCGGACAGTAACCTTTGCCTTTGCTTGCTTTGCTTTCATGGGCTTTTCTTACCCGTTTCAAAGCATTTGGACCCGTTTTCGGCTAAATCTCATTCCATGACTTTACTACAGCAAAACTGGTTATGCCTGAACCCATTCGTTGGACAACGTGTTACATGTAATACGGTGGGTTATTTCCAAACTACTCAGACATGACGAAGGCTTTATTCAGGCGGCATCATCGCCGGAGAAGCCGCCATGCTGAGTCTCCTGCTCTCGCTGAGCACGGAGGAACATGCAGAGCAAATTGAGGCTCATGGCGATCCCAAAACCTAGTACGGAAGACAGCAGGACTGCGTACAGCGCGCCCAGATGAAGCTGTCGATATTCTTAAGGGTTATTAACCGCGTCATGTATTGAAAGATTATGTATGATTGTAGTACAGCGATGAGCTCACCCAAGAGTAGAAGACGTAGACGATGGTCGCGACGAGAGCGAACTCAAGAGCCGCGTAAGTCCATATGTACTCCTTCATTGCTGCGAGTATTAAGATTTGTCCGGTGAAGATGATGACTCTGGTGGAAACAAAATGGGCGGATGATATGGTTTTGGAGGATATCTTACCTACGACGATGGCGAATGTCGAGGACAACATACCTAGAGTGAAAGAAAACGGCGCTGCGACAATAACCGCTTGGGACTTCATATCCTTGATCTACAACACGAGATAATGGATGAAAACTGTCAAACACGTCCACGACTACAGAATGATCCAAATAACTTTTGTCTGAGTGCGGATCCATACCAATAACTGTTCGAGGAAGAAGAAGTAGCATATGGTACTGATCAACACCAGGACGACAAAATCTTGCCACGCGCTGCGAAAAGAGGATGAGGCTTTCAGACCTTGACGTAAAGAACCTACGAAAATGAAGCGGAACATAGATCCACCGAGCAAAGTCGAAAACACAGAGAATAAACCTGATTGGTCACACCACAACCTTATCCTTTGTGATTGGAGGCTCTGCCGGTTCTGCTCATGGAAAGCATTAGCTTGTCCAGCGCTTGCTATTCTGACCAGAGTCACCGGCAAATTCTGCACCTCTTGCCCACATACATCACAAATCCTGTTCCCTTTAGTGCTGAACCATTTGACGGCGCAGTCCTCATGTAAGAGTCTGAGTGCACCTTTGCAGCTGCACTCCATCTTTAATGTATTTCCTTCCTGGCATATGTCCAGACAAATTCTGCACACTGCCTCCTCCTCAGGGATCTCTTCATCATCGCCATCCATGGAAACAGTCGTAATTTGATCTGGAGCATACAGAACGAATCAACTACTAGCTCAATGATGAGACCATTCGGAACCCGAGACATAATTAGAAAGCGGGTGGGTTTGTCTATTACACAGTGCTGAATCCACAAATATGCCTACCATCAGCACAATCAATTCCCGACGACTGCTTATTGGAAGCAAATGAGGCGGATCTCACAATAACCATGTTCCGTCCAGGCAAAGAGAGTGATCTAGATGCGACAGCTTGATTCGAGATTTTCTGCAAGGAACAAAGAGGAGTTAAAGTGGAAGTAACATCCACTGTATCCCTTCAAAGGTCGAGCTTAAATTTAATGGCGCACGCACGTGTGCTTTATGCCCATCCCCAGGCATTCTTGCGGAGGCAGGCATAGGAATGGGAAGGGACGAGTTCGAAACGGGTGTGACGGGAACCGAGCTACTCCTCTTCCAAGAGAAAGCAGACATCAACCGAGCGACTGAGGGACTCCCCGGAACAGGGACTGCTTTAGGATCTGAACTAAGGAGGAAGCTCTTCTCGCCATCAGTGGCGGAACCTTTCTTCTTGAAGCTCAAACCCCGGAAAAGCCCACCTCCTCCGGAAGACGAGGGGCTGCCTTTACTTGAACTGCTTTGCAAGGGGAAATGATTCGGAGGGATCTGAAGCAAGAGATCCGGCCGTCTCCCGCTCGTTCCGACATCCGCAGCTTCATCGGTCGATGATCTCATGGTTCCGGACTGCAAATTCGAAATCCAATACACCACCAATTGAAGCAATTCATTCGCCATACTTCCAACAACTCATATAAAGATCAAAACTTTCATCGAAACAGAAGAAACCCACAATTAAAAAATCTCCAGAATCCGCACAATAGAATAAGCCCCAATACTAGGAACAGCTTTTTACCCACAAGAACTGAATCGACAAGAAACGATCGCTTCTCCCAAGAGAACAAACAGAACAGGGGGAAAACCCACCCACAATCCCGATGAAAAGAAAACACGGAAAAGCGAATCCTAAACCTGAGGGAGAGGGTGAGAAGGGCATTCTTCGGTGGAGGAATCTTCACGAGGAGATGGGACTGTTTCCATTATTAGAGCTCTGCTTCTAGTAACTGAACGTTCTTACGGCCAACACGTGGTCGGAGTCCGAGAGAGAGAGAGAGAATGGGAGCGGGTGGCATCACAGTTTTACTACTACTGCTCAGTGCTTACTGCTTCTACTTGTAGTAACTACAATACAAGACGACAGAAAAAGACAGTCGAACAGACAGACGGAGAGAACTACCACCCAAGAGGTGTAAGAACAGCAAACCAAACCAAACCAAACCAAACCAAACGAAACCAACTTGCGACTTCTAAACTTGTTAGCCCTGTAGTCATGATCTGCCCCTGTGTTGGGTTGCTTCGCATCCAATCCAAACTTAACAAAAAAACAAACGTAGTTAAAGAGAATTGGGTCCCCTCCACTCCAACCAATGCCCCCGAAAACATTTCCCGGAACTATCTTTCATCCTCCAAATTGAATCTGGACATCCATTAGTGTTATCTCTCAGTTTGCCATGTATAAAGTGTGAATCTTCGGGCTCATCTCTCCACAAGCGCTGATATAAGTGTCCAATCTATACGCATATATGGTATCTTTGTGACACCTGAAAATCGTACTCGACAAAAGTAGAACTCTAGTCGAGGATCATGTTGAACTTTCTTCACGGCGTGCTCCAACAACAACATAATACATTCTTCTGCATTGAGAGTAAAAAGATAGTCGAATTACGTGATATTACTAGTCTATATCATGAACAACACAATCGAATCGTACTGAAGAGTTGTTGGATTGATTGGAATGTTGGGTTGGAAGGATGGACCACGTTGGTGGGCTGTTGAAGATCAAGCCCTGAGAAGAAGATGGAAGAAGGAAGTTGGAAAAAAGGACAAAAGCGGGTAAAAGAGGAGAAGGGGAGCGACGCTGTCTGCTGTACTGCTAACGGTACTGCAGTGTCTCTGCAATTCTATTGCAGAGACGGAATCGAAGTTGTTTTGATTTCGTTTGTATATAACGAACAGTGTACATTCATTTTGCTGATTAAGGAAAATAGAAGATTCCCTGCATCGTCTTCTTCCTTGGTCTACCCTTCTTCTTCTTCTTCTTCTTCTTCTTCTTCTTCTTCTTCATTCCAGCTTCCTTGAATCCCATCTACTCTTAAACATTAAATAACCTTCTTCATGGTATCAGAGCCCCTTGTTTAACCACAACCCACGATCCTGTCTTAAAAAAAAAAATCAAAATGGCTGATGAAACGACACCCATTACCCCCTCTCTGCGTTCTGGAGCAAATGAATCTGGAGTCAATAATGCAGGCAGTGCAGCTTCACAGATACCAACTCCTATCCAACTCCCTCCTAGCTTCTTCTCGTCGACCCTGAAGCTGGAGAACGGAAACTACGTCCTTTGGAAAGGACAGATCCTCGCTGCAATAGTTGCGGGTGGATATGAAGACTTCATCTATGGTACAACTAAACCCCCACCGATGTTCTTAGACAGCATGTCCCAGATTATGAACCCTGAATATCGAGTGTGGCAACGGACAGACAAGTCCGTTATGAGTTTCTTGTTCTCGTCCCTAACATCGGAGCCCCTGAGTCAAGTAGTATGCTGTACCTCGTCTTATGAAGTGTGGGAGAGTCTTCGGCAGCGCTTTGAATCAAATTCCACTACAAGAGTAATCAACCTGCGTATTCAAATGCAGCAAGCTAAGAAAGAAGGCAAAACGATGCAGGAATATCTGAATATGGTGAAGATGTTCGCAGACCAACTTGCTGCTATTGGGGAGGCTGTTCGTTACAAGGACTACCTCTGGTATCTACTAGAGGGGTTGCCAGCCGAGTATGACCCCATAGTCACGGCTATCTACAGCAGGCCAGATGAACCAACCATAGAAGAGGTCCATAATCTTCTACTGAACTTCGATATTCGGCTGGAGAAACGCCAAGTCGTGGAGAGCATTCTGCCTCAGGTACAACTCTCTACCTCTACCTTTTCTGCAGGTGGACTTAGTGCACAGCCCAGATCTCATTTCTCAGGTCCTTATAACCCCAAACCTCATTCATACCAGCAAACTCAGCAACCTACAAACCAGTTCAACCCACCTTTTGCACCTTCTTATGTATCACCTATTACCCAGCCAGCAACCAGGTGTTCTGGGAAGACCACCATACAGACCATATCCTTCTTCATTCATTCCGAGAGGAAATACTCGACCACCTTTCCGACCCAAACCTCGTTGCCAAATTTGCTATAAGGTTGGTCACACAGCCCAGACATGTTATTACAGAATGACCCAATCTCCCAACCTGATTCAGCCCCAGACTAACTTCACTTCCTACCAGTCGCCTTACCCATGCCCTACACCTGCATATCCACTACCCCGAACACCATCTCAGCAAACACAGCATACACCTGACACCAATGACTGGATAATGGACACCGGTGCTACTCATCATGTCACCCCTGTCCTTCATGATCTGCACACTGTGGAACCTTATCAGGGTAAGTCCACAATCAGAGTAGGCAATGGACAGCACTTGCAGATTGCTCATACTGGTTCGACAACTCTACAGTCTCATTCATACTCTCTTCCATTGTCTCTTGATCAAGTATTACATTCACCCCTCCTGTCACAACGTCTCATTAGCGTTTCACAGCTATGTCGTGATAATAATATTGTGGTTGAATTCAATTCTGATTGTTTTCTTGTTAAGGACAAGGAGAACAGTCAGGTCCTTCTTCAGGGTCCTCTACATCTCGGCCTCTACAAACTTCCTGTCCAAAACCAGCTGACTCCTAGAGCTACCATTGAGCCTACTGATCTACATCTATCATCTCCCGTGGTCTTTACTACTCAATCTGCAGCCGACTATACCAGATGGCATTGCAGATTGGGACATCCGAGTGCAGACACTCAACAATTAGTTATACCTTCCAGCAATCAACACAAGTCGACACTTTGCCAGTCTTGTGTACTTAGTTAACATCATAGACTGTCATTTCCTTTGTCAGAATCCAACTCGGTTACACCATTTCAACTAGTTCATACAGACTTATGGGGTCCTTCCCCTGTTTCTTCTAAAACTGGAGCCAAGTATTTTATGCTGTTCATTGATGACGCAACCAGGTTTACATGGATATATTTTCTAAATGATAAATCTCAAGCCTCTCATACTTTTATTCAGTTTTATCATCTCATTCAAAATCTGTTCCACAAGTCAATTCAGATGGTTCGCTCCGATTGGGGGGGTGAGTTTCGACCCCTTCATAAATTCTTCTTACAACATGGTATAACCCACCAAATATCATGTCCGCATACACCACAGCAAAATGGTAGAGTTGAGAGGAAAAACAGGCATGTAGTTGAGGTCGGCTTGTGTCTGTTATTTCATTCTGGTGTCCCTCAATCTTTCTGGCCATACGCTTTCTATGAAGCGGTTAACCTGATAAATATCCTGCCATCCAGAATTCTGCACTACAGGTCACCTTTTGAATGTCTGCATAGCATACAACCCTCCTATTCTCATCTTCGAACATTCGGCTGTCTTTGTTATCCCCTATTACGTCCATATAACAAACATAAATTACAACCCAGATCCACTCCATGTGTCTTGTTAGGCAGGAGTTTTTCCCATAAAGGTTACCTCTGTTATGATATCTCTGCTAGCAAGGTCTATATATCTCGTGATGTGGTGTTTGATGAAGAGATGTTTCCTTTCAAAACCTCAGCCTCAGACAAACAATCTGATCAACATGCTCCGTGCTCTTCATTCATCATTAACCCAATACTTCCAATATCTCCTTCATCTTCCACATATTCAGAAAAACCTCCAGTGGATCACTCTGCACCACCTTTGTCTGATTTGGCTGTATCACCAGATTTGTCTAATCAACCAGTTGAGCAATCTGATAGTGTCTTTCCCTCAGACCCTACTGGACAGAACTTACCTTTGCAACGGGAACCACAGTGTGTTCAGAACATTCATCCTATGGTAACCCGAGCCAAATCAGGAATATTCAAACCTAAGATACTAGTAACTGCAGCCACCTCCAACATCCCTGACTTACCATCCTCAAACCACCTCTCATCACCATCGATACCAACTGAACCCTGTGATCTGGCTGAGGCACTGAGTACGCCTGTTTGGAAGGTAGCCATGGAGACTGAACTTGAGGCATTGAGGAAAAATAAGACCTGGGAGTTAGTTCCATTCACTGGTGATGAAAAGGTTATTGGATGTAAGTGGGTTTATAAAGTGAAGCTTCAGTCTAATGGTGATCTAGAACGTTGCAAGGCTAGGTTGGTAGCCAAAGGTTTTCATCAAACGCCAGGTTTGGATTACAAGGAAATATTTAGCCCGGTTGTGAAGCATCAAACAATACGGGTTATACTCTGTCTTGCTGTAACTTTTGGCTGGAAGTTGACTCAACTTGATGTCCATAATGCGTTTCTTAATGGAGATTTGCAGGAGACAGTATTCATGTCTCAACCTCCCGGGTTTGTCAGTGAAGCCCATCCTTACCATGTCTGTAAGCTCACCAAAGCTCTTTATGGACTTAAGCAAAGTCCACGAGCTTGGTATTTGAAGCTCAGTGGATTCTTAATTCAGTGGGGGTTCGTTAACTCGAAATCCGATGCATCGTTGTTCTATAAACATTCGGCTGAAGGGGTGACTATTCTACTTGTTTATGTAGACGACATCATTGTGACTGGATCGGATGTGAAGGCTATCACTGCTCTTTTGCCAGAATTAAACAGTCATTTTGCTCTGAAAGATTTGGGAGATTTGTCCTATTTCCTGGGTCTACAGGTTGTTCGGGAAAATGCAATGATCCACCTGTCCCAGGAGAAATACACTCGGGATCTTCTAGGCAAAGCCAATATGGGCAGCTGCAAGCCTGTTCCGTCCCCAGCAGCTACAACTCGACAGTTGTCTAAGTATGAGGGAAATCTCCTGGAGGATCCAATGGATTATAGAAGCTTAGTTGGTGCATTACAATATTGCACTAACACAAGGCCCGACATAAGTTTTGCAGTAAATAAGTGCTGTCAATTCCTTCAGCAGCCAACAGATATGCATCTGAAGTCTGCCAAAAGAATTTTGCGCTATCTGCAGGGGACTAGCACTCATGGGTTAACGATTTCGGCCACAAATTCGTTCCAAATATCTTGTTTCACAGATGCAGATTGGGCTAGCTGCCCTGATGACAGGAGAAGCACTAGTGCTTACTGTACATTTATTGGCTCCAATCTGGTTTCGTGGTCATCTCAGAAACAAACGGTTGTTGCTCGTTCCAGCACTGAAGCGGAGTACAGAGCTCTTGCGAATGGGGCGGCTGAGGTACTCTGGCTACAACGACTTCTTCTGGAATTGCAAGTTTCAGCTGGGAACCCTCCAATTCTTTATTGTGACAACCAGAGTGCCATTCAGCTGGCGGCAAATCCAATCCTGCATTCCAGAACGAAGCACGTTGAAATAGATTTCCATTTCATACGTGAGAAGGTAATGAATGGAACTTTGGTGATTCGGCATGTCAAATCAGAAGATCAGTTGGCTGATCCTCTAACCAAAGTGATTCCGCTACAATGTTTTCTTGCGATACGAAGTAAATTAACTGTTCTTAGCAAGTCTGGATACAAAGAGGTTTCACGATTACAGCTGCATCTGAGAGGAAGTGATGAAGTATGTCAGGAGGGAAATATGTTAAGAAGTGAGTTGGTGACAATGAAGGATGATTCTGGGGATGAGGATTTGAGCAGCGAAGAGAGCTTATTTTGAGGGGGACTGTTGGATTGATTGGAATGTTGGGCTGGAAGGATGGACCACGTTGGTGGGCTGCTGAAGATCAAGCCCTGAGAAGAAGATGGAAGAAGGAAGTTGGAAAAAGGACAAAAGCGGGTAAAAGAGGAGAAGGGGAGCGACGCTGTCTGCTGTACTGCTAACGGTACTGCAGTGTCTCTGCAATTCTATTGCAGAGACGGAATCGAAGTTGTTTTGATTTCGTTTGTATATAACGAACAGTGTACATTCATTTTGCTGATTAAGGAAAATAGAAGATTCCCTGCATCGTCTTCTTCCTTGGTCTACCCTTCTTCTTCTTCTTCTTCTTTGTTCTTCTTCTTCTTCTTCTCTGCTTCTTCTTCTTCTTCTTCATTCCAGCTTCCTTGAATCCCATCTATTCTTAAACTTGGATTAACCTTCTTCAAGAGTATCCTTCTTCCCATACTTGAGTGGAGCGATCATTGTTCTGATTACGAAGCAGAACATCAGATACTACGTTAGGGAACACAAATAATTAGTGATGCAAATTGAAATATAATTAACATCCGATTGGCAGGGACAGGATCTGGATCGCGATGGGAGGCCTAGCAGCTGAACGTCAGGGTCGGGAGGAAGATCTGGAGGAGGCTGGTCATGAAATGAAAGGTGATGGTTAGGGCGGGTTATATCAATAAAAAGTCTCGTTGATACAAGTAGCAGCCACTTATTTAAGGAAATCACTGCTTTGAGTATCGACTTTTGAACGTATTGGTTTTGTCTCGGCGGAAGTTGCTTCTTCGAGTAGTAACTCTTTTCGTCAAAGAAAGTTGCTACTTGAAATATAGACTTCGGACAGAAAATTTAAGACGAACAAAGTCACTATTAGCAGTAGCGATTTAATATAATCCGATGAACCAACATGAAATGCTTTAAGTAAATATTTTATTCGTTAGGATAACAAGTAGCGGACTACCTTTGTAGAGTAAAGTTGATACTCGTATGTACAGACAGACATTTTAAATGATATTTAGAAAATTTTTGAATAAGTGGTGGATCGTGCCAACCTATCAACCCTTTAATGATAACGATTGTTAATTTTAAAATCTCTGGATCCCATGAGGGGAAAATGCGTGTCACGAAGATGAGGCTGCCAATTGTCATTTGACAGCTCTCTTTTTGGAATGCACTGCACTCATGTTTGTCAACTCCATTTATATCATTTTTAAATATCATCTGATTATTCCTAATTATAATTCACTGATTACTCCTAAAAATGATATAAATGCTTGGTTTGCCCGGATCAAACTCTTTAACGCACTTCAAAAAATTCTCAGTTTCAGACAATTTTATCATCATCATCATCATTTCATTCTTCTAAGGGTGACAGATCATGGAACCCAACTACATTCTGCTTTTGTCGAACATTCTGGTATTCGTAATGATGTTTTTTTTTTCATATGTTGTAATAAAGTTTAGTTGGAGGCAGGCTATAAAATGGAGGCATCCACTTCCCCATTTGTTCATATCAAATCATACGAATTCCCTCCATCATCATCATCTTCATCTCCTCTGGTCTTCATTGAGTGTGTGTTGAAGACTAGGGAAAAAGGAATGACGATGACTACTACCGCTTCGACGTCCTCGCTCTTCGTCGTTGCTCTTGTTTTCCTCTTGGTTACTCCCCCCTGCCTCTGCAACTTTGGCCCAGGTTTCAGCGGAGGTCCTGGTGATCTCGGATTATTCCCCCGCAGAGGGTTCTACTCTGCGAGTTGCCCTTCCGTCGAGGATGTATCGAGGAGCATCACGTGGAGCAGGGTCTCGGCGAACCCTGCATTGGCCGCCAAGCTCCTACGCCTTCATTTTCATGACTGCTTCGTCAGGGTATGCTGCTACTCCTTTCTTAAGGAACGTGGCGTGTCTAGAGTGATCCATATTGCTAAATTGTGAGAGGGTGATGTGCCACAGGGATGCGAGGCGTCGGTGCTATTGGATTCAACTAAAGGGAACAAGGCCGAGAAGGATGCTATCCCAAACCTCTCACTGGCGGGATTCGACGTCATTGACCAAATAAAATCAGCTCTTGAGACGAAATGCCCCAACACCGTCTCCTGTGCAGATATCGTCGCGTTGGCTGCTCGTGATGCCGTCTCTTATCAGGTTAGTAAACAATCACCCCCTCTCTCAAACATTATCAGAATCCAACTTCATGAATTATTTTTACGTAAAATAACGGTTGCAGTTTGGAATCCCGATGTGGGATGTGAGGCTCGGGAGGAGAGACGGAAGGGTGTCTCTGGCCTCAGAAGCATTGGACAACTTGCCTTCGCCCTTCTCTGACTTCGCCACCCTCCAACAATCTTTCGCCGCTAATGGCCTCGACATCCCAGACCTCGTCGCCCTCTCAGGCACTGCCATATTTTCCCTCCAAATCCTTTCCTCGCCTCCTTGCCCTGTCGAAAATCAATATAAAAAGCGACCCCCTTGCTTCTTACAGGCGCACACACGCTAGGAGTCACCCACTGTGTTGTAATAGCCAGCAGACTCTACAACTTCACGGGAAAAGGCGACAGTGACCCATCCCTGGACCACAACTACGTCAAGGTGCTAAAATCGATCTGTCCGAACCCTCAGAACCCGAACAAGACTCTGCCAATGGACCCGGTCAGCCCGCTCAAGTTCGACAATCAATACTTTGTTGCTGTCAACAAGAAGGAAGGGATCTTCCCCTCCGATGCAGCCCTCATGACCGACAGTCGAGCAGCACTCCTTGCCAGGATCTACCAGAACTTCCCCATCTTCTTGGCTCAGTTCGGTCAATCGATGGTGAACATGGGGAACATCAAGACCCTCACCGGCAATGCAGGGGAGATCAGGAAGAACTGCCACTTCGTGAACTGATCCCATTTCGAGACCTATCACTAACATTGACGGCCGCTCGCTCGCTCGCTGGTCGTTACCATATTTTATGCATTTGTTCTCATGTTTTGTTGAGAGTCAATATTTTACTGCAAGCAAACGATACACACACGATGTTCAATTGTTGTAATAAAATTGCTTATGAAATCCCCGTAAAATCCTGTCTCAATAACTTCTGGCTGAAATTCTTTCCTCATCTAGTCAATCTGCTGAATGATCCCATTTCCATGCAGAAGAAAAGGAACTTATAATAAGGAATGGGGAAAACACGGGAAGATCCAGGAACTCAATGCAAGTTCAACGTTCTTTCATAACCTCTCATTTCACCCACGATTGCATTCATCAATGCCCTTGAATCACATTTTTCCTTCTGTTTTTCTTTTTTAATTTTCCCTTGAGCAGATTCAAACCGTGGAGTTAAGGTTGTCGATGCACTGCAACGCGTGCCAGAGGATCGTTGTTAAAGATTGAAAATCAGGTACGGACTCAGTTGTCCCGATGTGCTCGAGACTTAGAGCTTATAATACTGATCAGCAATCACGTCTTCTGCTTGAAGCAGCATCCATGATGGTTGAGACAAGGTAATTGTCATTTTTCGCTCCCAATTTTACTGGCCCATAGGCGTTATATCGTGGACATGCTCGTCCACATGGTACTGCCATGAGAAAATACCTGATAGGAGTCCCTATGGTATGCAAGTCACGAGGTTCGATTGATAGTTTTGCTTTTGAACTTCAGGTTTGCTCTGATGATAGTAGATACTGCAACTACTCTGTACGGAACTGATTTTTCGGAAGAGAAGACTTATCACCCAGAAAAGTGCATCTCGCAAAGTTTCTCAGAGGCCTTCAAAAGTTAGCTGATGAGATATGAATGATTCGGGACTTATTTTGCGATATCCATAAGGCAGAAGTATCTGCCCTCAGAATTCTTCTCATTCTCCACCGGTACATGGTTACTATATCGTTATGAGTGATTAATTGCTTGCAGTTTATCCGTTGCCATCGTGATTACCAACTAGTAGTTGCACAAGTGGATGGGTCTGCGCTCTTTGCAGGTCCCCTATTCTCTAGCAGCAGCCGGGAAAACTCCTATTCTATTTGCCGCAGATCAAGCCCACAGGCGGCATCATCCTGGCACATGCTTCAACAACCAGATTACATACATCTCTGTCCTTGTTTACGATCCATTTCTAAATCCTATGCCAAAGGATTTTACACCGCAAAGTTGATCCCTTATCGAAGTGAACCGGTTAAGCAGGCTCTCTCCCAGGAAAGGAAGAGCGGAGGAGCGAATATGTAAGGTGACAATCTCTCCTTGTTCGCCAGAGGCTGTAGCTACGATGACATAACGGGATGCATATCGGCCTTGCCGTATGTGTATATGATCAGCAAACTTCTTGCGAAATTCGCATTAGGTAAGTACAGAGCTTACAGAAGATCAATTAAAATTCCGGGCCAAGACATTTTTGGCACAAACATGTGGTTTCTCATAGTCATTACGGTGAAACTAGATCTAGCTTGCCATCACTCTAGACTAGAGAGATGTGATTCGGTCTTACCCCGAAAACTGGGATGGATCGAGCGAATCTGCCTTGACCAAGATATGTCTGTTTGCTAGTCTTCAAATCCAACAAGTAGAACTCTTTCCTCTCGAACACACGTCCCCCTCCCCCTCGCAGGTAAGTAACAACTTTCTTCTTCTTGGATAGAGTGCAAAAGTCGAACCAAAGCTGGTAGGGTGGTTTCAGAATTCTATAAGTTCTAGTCCATTCCCGAGTCTTGTAATCGACCAGTACGTCTGTGGAAATATATTTCTCCCCGGCAGTGCATACAGCCAATTTTCCCCCAATCTCAATTATCTCCATCGAATGAACTCGCATGGGGGAACCAGGCCGACTGGAACTCCTCCCTCGCCATATTGAAAGCAAGAATCACTTGGCCGAGAGGCTTCCTTATTGGCGAACCGACGTCGGGATTGTACTGCAGTTTATTCCCGTCCATAGTAGACATTTCCAGTGCCAGTGCCGTGTACTTTTTCGATATTGGATGGTGAAACTGGATGAGAGAGACGTCGGGAAGCTTTGCATATCCCCAGCTTCGAGTCTTGAAATTAAAAGCGGCTGTCTGACCTTCTTATTGTCAGCGTCCTCAAAGAAAAGGTCAAGAAGCTTGAATGTACCGGTCGATGGATCGAACCCTAACACATGTCGACTGCAGCCGTAGGGCTTCCAGTTAGGTGCATACGGCAGTTGGAGTGTTTCTTTCGTGAATGGATTGAACACCAGACTCCCGGGTCGGCCGCATCGGCCAATCAGATAGTGGTACTCATCCAAGTAAAACAACCCGTTGCAATAGTTCCTGAGACAGAAAGTGCTGATTTCCTCTGCCTCTGTGGTAAGAATTTCCTTTGCCAGCACATAACGTCTGTCGCTCGTGAACTTCAAAAGGACGTGCGAAGAATTCTAGTTTTCCCGGCAAGAGAGGCCCGAGAGAATCCGAATGTCGGATTGGTATGTCCTGCGGAAAGTCGGGTCGTCTATTATTCCCAACCAGATCTTGACTCTCAAGAAAGTAAGGCAGATTCTTGATTTCTGGCGGTTAATCTGTTACAGTTTAAAATTTAACACATGTTTGTTAATTACAAGCCCATTTATGTCATGATCGCTCAAAACGAGACTTGACTGAGCCAGTTTGGGATTAATCTTATAATTAAAAAATGTGAATGTGTTTGGTTAACACGTAGGATCGGCACCGGCTAAAGGAGCAGGGCTCGAAGATCACAATGTCAGCCAACAATTGGCATTATAATCCACCCTTTTTTCCAACTAAGTTATAAATTTTGTACGCCAAACTCGACTCACTTCACAGAGAATCCTAAATGGCCAAAACTGTTGGACCATCACTCCTCCTCTTGCCTTTCTTGTGTCCATTCTCGTCCACTCGCACCTTCTTTCTTTTATTTGGTGTGGAGACTTCCTTGTCACCAGGTGCGCGCTGGGCAGGTCCTGTTCAACAGTGTAATGTTATAGACAGATTAGACAGCTAGGGAGATCAGTGCCATCACAGAAAGCTTCTCTACATATTCCTCGATATGGAAATGGCAACCGAGTGATCATTTGCCCTTCAAGAATATTTAATTGCTCGAATGCACCAGTCAGTGCAAATCATCTCTACAATGTGTAGAATCTAAGTGACCATGTAATACTTTACCTTCATACATAAAGTTGGAATCGAAGAGAACACCGTTAAGGTGTTGTTTAAGGGATACCTGCACCCAAGAATGAGTGGCAAACCCAAATTAGGAAAGAATGGGGTATTTCTCAAATAGTAGACAACCTCACTGCAGGGAACCACATATTCTAGAATAAGAGATTGGCCACATATCAATATCAACGCCCAGGACAGGCACGCCGACTACCAGTTACCAATGCAAAACAAGAAACCTCACAGATGTACGTACTTCAGAAAGAAGCTTCTGAGATTTCACACCCCACAACCGCAGGTATCCATCTAGTCCTGCCACAGAATACAGTTCTGACTTATGAGAATCAACATGATGGAACCATCAGAGATAGAATTTCCAACTAATAGAAAGCATACAAAATGATTTCACTCTCATACGCGAGAAGAAAATAACGAATCGCTACTAACCCCCACTGGGTTACAGTTATCATTAAACACAAATCATGTACTCACCACATGATGCAACAACTGGCAGATTTGGGTGCCTGACAATTGATCTGATGCTCCCAGAACACTTGCCAGTAAAGCCCCCGACTAACTTAACTTGCTTTTTTTTGGTAAGTTCTACAACTAATTTTTTAAACTAACTCCAAGTCCTGTGCTCGAGGCAAGGTCTCCAGATACGTTTCCTACACAGACAGTTTGTCCATACAGTTACGAATAGAAAACATACAAAATGATTTGACTCTCATACGCGAGAAGAAAATAAAGAACCGCCACTAACCACCACTAAATTATAGTAATCATTAAACACAAATCATCAACTCACCGCATGATGCCACAGATTCTTTGATAAGTTCTGGTTTCTTTCTTCTGAGTTCTGCAACTAGTTCTGCAACTAATTTGGCTGAGGAAGAGTTTAAACTAACTCTGAGTCAAGAAAACGTCAACTCGAAAAAAGAGGATTGATAAATGAATCAAGTGTTTGCACCTGTGCGCAAGTCAAACACGGCAAGGTCTCCATATCCATTTCCTACATAGATAGTTTGCCCATCCAAATCTTCACTGACTGCTTTCACAGGAGTTTCCCCAAAATCAAGTGATGTAACTGGCCTTCTCTGAGCCCGAATGTCGTAGAAGCGAACCTGTTCCCAGCACACATCAGGCACTATTCTCATGGCCCCCAAAACATTCACACTCACAATACTAAACAGACAATTTCCATCATATTTATACACATGCAACCAAAAGAAGTATATTTGATATTTTCCATGAGACAGGAATTACATTTGAAGAGATTTAGCCTTCTACAAGTTATTATGATATACCTGATGGTTATTTGTGCCAGCCACAATTCTTCGTTCATCTTCACAGAGGAAGGTTCCACAAGTAAACCAAGTTGGAGTGAAAATACCAAGGCTGTCTTTTGGTCGCTGCATCATAGGAAGCAGGTAATTAGGTCGAGACAGATATAACGTAAAAACGCAGAGCATGTTGGCATGACAAGCAAATGTAAAATGAGAAAAAATAGCTCACTGATTTTGCATTCCAAATCCTCGAACACGTCTCGAGATTCCATAAATTGATTTCGATGCCTTTACTGAAAAGACAAAGGGAATAATATGATGAGGTGATTGAAAGGAGGATTTAATGATAACGCACAGGAGATAGGTATAAGGAGGATGTAATGCTATTGACATTAGCAACATAAGAAACACTCACCCACCGACAATCGCATATTTTTCTTTCTCCTCCACCTTAGAGAAGGATACACTTCCCCTTGGGCACACTTTCCATTTAGTAAATAAAGAAGTCTCCTCGAAAGAATCAGCAACATCGTAGGACTGAAGGAGGGCATTTCCTTTGGTCGTGCCTGTGAAAATTGTGCAGGACCGACCTAAATGGTTAAGAACCATAGGATGTTGTGAAATCAGCTAAAAATATCAAGAAAGCACAATGATCTCAAGATGAGAAGAGAGACAAAAGCAACAACTAATTGCTTAAGGGCATAAAATTTCCCAATCAAGGGAATAATGAAAAACTATTTCAGGTGATAATTGCTATTAGAAGAAGGAAGATGCAGACATAAAGAATATAATCGTCCTCGGAGCTTCCTATAAAATTCACGACGCCGCCGCAAGAATGTGTTTCTCAAGCAGAAGAACAATATATCAAGAAAATATACAAAACAGACCTTGACTTCTCTGTTATCGTTTTTCTGAACAAATGCAAGTCAACGACAGGATCATCATCCACTCTTCCATCTTCACCAATGGAAATCTCGGCTTGACTTTGCCCGTTCAGAGTATTCATAAGATCGATCTGTAGCACATGGCAGAGAAGCAGTTGGAGAGTTAGCTTCAGACCGACCCGCAAGAGAATAAAGGCCAGTAGGAACGAACAGTGAGAACAAAAGCTCTGGTAATAGTGACGCACTTTCCCATGACTCCTTGCCACTGCCAGCAACTGTAAAATAGAAAAGACGAGGACGACATCAAAAGCCAAACAAACGCAAGTAATAGCCCAGAAAAGAAAAACGTAAAGGCATATCATCCAGATAAATAAACCAGCTTGATAGCAGCAGTGCACATAGAATTTGAATAGGCAACATTTTCCAAGAGTTGCGTAAGCCGCTGGATAGATATTGTCTGATCCAGAATGATCACATATCCCCCATTAAAAACTAACAACAATATCGTTAGGCCGAGTAATGTTTCGAACCGGGCGAGAGCTGGAATCATCGATGGAAGCAGCAAGGATGCAGCGGGAAGAGTCCGGGTCGCCCCACCGTTCCACGACCTTAGGGACACATCCCTCACGCGGCTTGTCCCGCCGAGCTTCAACCACTGAACACAAAACAACAACATCATGCGGCATCAACGCACAACGGCCCCGATACGGCGAAGGTAGTCGTCCAGTTACCTTTGATGAGACCGAGGACATCAAAGGTTAGGGCTCTGATAGGAGCACACACCGGACTCGGCATCCTTTCTCCTTCTCTCCCTCTGTTCCTTCGATCGAAAATCACCCTTTCACAAACTGATTTCCTTCAGAAATATATATAAATATGTATACATGGATTCCTTCCCATTTGTGTATTATTAAAGGGTACTCCATCTCTTTTGGTGAGCTTTGTTCCAATTTAATCTTGTTTTTCAAAATAATTCGCGAAATGACCTCGTCAGTTTGGAAATTCGTAAAATAACATTGTAAAATCGGCCTTTGAAAGGCCGACTTCAATTCCTTAAAGAAGTTGGTCTTTGAAAGGCCGACTTCGTGAATAATATAAAAAAAAAAAATTTTGGATGAAAGTCGGCCTTTGAAAGGCCGACTTCCACTGAATAGAAAAAAAAAACAAGGAAACGGGAGATTGTGGGGGATTTGAGGGATTTGTCAAAGGCCGACTTCCCTAAAATTTTTTATTTTTGTTTTTATTTTTATGAAGTCGGCCTTTCAAAGGCCGACTTCTTTAAGAATTTGAGGTCGGTCTTTCTAAGGCCGATTTCACGAAGTTATTTGCAAAATTTCGAAATTGACGAGGTTATTTCGCGAATTATTTTATAAATTAAGATTAAATTGAAACAAAACTCTCTATTTAGTGGGTTATGTTCTGATGGATAATATTGTTACTTCTCAAGGATACTGCATCTATTTGGAGATCGACGGATAGTTCATCAAGGATGTGTCGATGAGCATCACGTGGTGCAGGGTCTCGGCGAATCCTGCATTGGCCGCCAAGCTCCCCCGCCTTCATTTTCATGACTGCTTCGTCAGGGTATGCTGCTGCTCCCTCCTGACGATGTGGTATGTCTAGAGTGGTCCATATTGCTAAACTGTGAGAGGGAGATGTGCCACAGGGATGCGATGCGTCGGTGCTGTTGGATTCGACTGAAGGGAATAAGGCCGAGAAGGATGCGATCCCAAACCTCTCGCTGGCGAGATTCGACGTCGTTGACCAAATATAATCCGCTCTCGAGACGAAATCCCCCAACACCGTCTCCTGTGCGAATATCGTTGCGTTGGCCGCTCGGGACGCCGTCTCTTATCAGGTTAGTGAACAACCACCCCCTCCCTCAAACATCATCAGGATCCAACTCTATGAATTATTTTTACGTAAAATAACGGTTGCAGTTCGGAATCCCGATGTGGGAGGTGAGGCTCGGGAGGAGAGACGGAAGGGTGTCTCTGCCCTCAGAAGCATTGGACAACTTGCCTTCGCCACCCTCCAGCAGTCTTTCGCTGCTAATGGCCTCGACATCCCAGACCTCGTCGCCCTCTCAGGCACTGCCATATTTTGTCTCCACGTCCTGTCCTCTCCTCCTCACCAATCCACGTCGAAAATCAATAAACAAAAGCGACCTCCTTGCTTCTTACAGGTGCACACACGCTATGAGTCACCCACTGTGTTGTAATAGCCAGCATACTCTATAACTTCACGGGAAAAGGCGACAGTGACCCATCCTTGGACCACAACTACGTGAAGGTGCTAAAATCGATCTGTCCGAACCCTCAGAACCAAAACAATACCCTTCCAATGGACCCGAGCCCGCTCAAGTTTGACAATCAATACTTTGTTGCTGTCAACAAGAAAGGGATCTTCCCGTCCGTGTGAGCAGCTGTCTGAAGGAATAGGTATGATGAAGGATAGTCTTGAGGAACAGAGCAAGCTGGATGCAGGAGAAAGAACGAAGGGCCGAGTTGCAGATCAATAATGGGGAGGCTTTACGTAGGCTTTGGGCCTCATAAAACTAAATAGAAGAGGGATGAAAATGTAATTTTCTGTCTTAAGTTTGTTAGCCTTTTTGTTAAAAGGTAGACGACAGAATGCGGACAAAGTTGGTTTTTCTTCTGTAACAAACACTGCAACATGGGTTGTTTTTTGGGAATGAGAATGCAGTACACCGGAGGTTGTGAGCCGCCGTCGTTGCCGTCCACCGACCTTCATGGTATCAGAGCGGGGCTGCTAGCCGGAGGTGCGATGGTAAGAACAGATGGCACTGGAGCTGGTGGACAGCCCGCAATCACCATACTTCGTAAGTTCCACAGATCTTTAGGTGGCAAGCATAGTTTCTTCTGAATTGACGGAAGGGAATTACCCGTCTTGGAAAAGGTCAGTGGAGCTAGCGCTTTCGATTAGAAACAAACTTGGGTTTGTTGACGGAACGATCGAAAAACCTGCAGTGAATAGTCCTCTGTATCATGCCTGGGTTCGGTGTGACAGTTTAGTAAAAGCATGGTTGCAGAAATCTGTTTCAATTCCTATAGCTTCTACTGTCTTCTATCTTAGCACGGCAAGAGATGTTTGGGAAGAGCTAAAGGAGAGGTATGGAGAGCCAGACGTTTCTAAAATTTGTCAGCTGTAGTTTCAATATCATGCATTAATGCAGGGCAGTAAGACTGTTTCTGGGTTTTACAACGAAATGCTTTCGCTTCTAAGGGAGATTAGAGTCTATCGGCCCATACCATGCTGCGAGTGTGGGAAATGCGAATGTGGATGGCAGAAAGGGTACATGGAGGAGCAACAAACAGACATGGTCTTTAAATTCTTGAATGGCTTGAGTAGGGAATATGAAGGGTTGAGGACGCAACTGTTGTTGAGAAAGTCGTTTCCTACATTGGGAGAAGCATACAATGCAGTACAGCGAGAGGAATTGCAGAGGACTATGAGAAATGAAGCAAACCTGATGTTTGAACATCCTGTTGCGGCTGTAGCAGTTTCACAAACAGAGCGTATAGTTGAAAAGGTGATAGACTCAAGTCAAGTGAATTATGCTGAACGTAGAAGATTCAGCCCATATGTTATATGTGATAACTGTGGAAAAAAGGGGCACATCAAAAGGGAATGTTATTTCCTAGTTGGGTTTCCACCATCCAGCACTAGAGGAGGCAGAGGTAGAGGAAGAAATTCGATCAGATATTAAGGAAGGGAAAATGGAAGAATGATTAATTTTATGAAGAGTGGAGAAGAAGTGCCAGAGGGACAACTTCCACAGCTTAACCTGACAGGGAATCAAATTCAGAAGCTATTGTCATTGCTAGGTGTGGAAGACAATAACATGTCTAATGCCTCGGCTACATCCAGACAAACCAGCCAATTACCCACCTCATCCACATCTACTTCTTCGGCTCCCTCCTCATCTTTTTCAGGTACAATTTCCACCATGTCCTTCCACAGCAAAGCCATTCGGGCAACTTCCAAAGCTTGGATTCTTGACACAGGAGCAACAGATCATGTTGTCTCCAATCTTACTTGTTTTTCTAACTTTCAGCAACTAAGTAATCCACTCCAGATACATCTCCCGAATAATAGCACAATTCTAGCCACACACATAGGTGTAGTGCATCTGAATCCAGCTCTCACACTAGAGGATGTGCTCTTTGTGCCAAAATTTCAGTTTAACCTAATCTCAGCCAGTAAGCTTATCAAAAATCCATCTATTTGTCTTGTTTTGTCACACAATTGCCGTTTTATTCAGGACTTACACAGTTGGATGACGATTGGAGTTGCTAGACGAAGAGGGGGCCTGTATGTGGTTGACAAGATAACTGGTGACAAGCATCCTAGATACCCTTCTCACATGCAGCATCAGATTACTCAGTTATGCACAGCAGACATATCGCATGCATTTAGCGCAATAAGACACTGCACTAGCCTAGATGACTTTGATCTTTGGCATTTACGTTTAGGACATGTTGCACAAAACAAAGTTACTTTTCTGAAAGCATTAGAACCAAGCATCACAATGTTAAGTGACAATGCTTGTACGGTTTGCTATCAAGCTAAACAGAAAAGGCTGGTGTTTCCAATCAGTGACATAAAATCTACAAAACCTTTTGACTTAATTCATTGTGATATATGGGGACCTTGTGCAGTCACGGCATTGGGAGAATTTCGGTTCTTTCTTACTATTGTTTTTTTTTATGTGTTATTCTTTCTTACTATTGTTGATGACTTCACAAGAGTAACATGGGTATTTCTAATGAAAGCAAAGTCAGAAGTTAGGCAATTATTACAGGATTTCTTTAGCTTTGTAGAAACACAATTTCAGAAAAAAAGATCAAAAGCCTTAGGAGTGATAATGGGTCGGAGTTTTATATGACAGATTTTTATAAAAAAAAAAAAAGTTCACCAGACTTCTTGTATAGAAACACCACAACAAAATGGTGTAGTGGAGCGTAAACATCAACACTTGCTAGAGGTAACTAGAGCTCAGTTTTTGGGGCTATGCCCTGCTAGCTGCAACTCACATAGTGAATCGGCTGCCTAGTGAAGTCTTACAACACAAAACTCCCTATGAAAAATTGTTTCATAAGAATCCCCTATATAAAAATCTGAGGGTTTTTGGCTCCTTGTACTATGCATGTACAGCTTCTCATGACAGAAGAAAGCTGGATAAAAGAGCACGAACATGTATTTTCTTAGGATAGCCTCTTGGAGTTAAAGGATACTATTTATTTGATTTGGACAAGGAATCAATTTTCATCTCTAGAGATGTTGTCTTTCATGAATCCATTTTTCCATTTAAACTACAACAGCATATGCATTCAGGTGTTGAAAATGTTCATTCATGTGAAGAAACCTTAGTCTTGCCACTTTGTTCAGCACAAAATCCTACATCATCATGTCATACACCTGTCATTAATGATGTTTCAGATTTTGATAGAGTTCAATCAGGGAATGCACCACATGTAGAATTAGTCACTGATTCATGCCAGCATGAACCTACAATTTCATTAGATCATCAACATGCTGCATCTCATACCAATCCTTCAGAGTCCATTTTCCGTAGAAGTACAAGAACCAAAAAGATCCCTAGTTATCTTGGTGACTATCATCATGGACTCTCATCCTCACATGCGACTCCTGAGTCATCTGCACTGCATATAAGGTCAGCACTTACAGCTTTCTCTTCTTCTTCTAGTATTTACCCGATTGAACCATACATATCTTATTCTAGACTTTCCAAACCATATAAATCTTATTTGTTAGCTTTGGAACATTACTCTGAGCCACATTCTTATAGTGAGGCATATCATATCTCACATTGGCAAGAAGCAATGGCTGCTGAATTGCATGATCTTCAGGACAATGGCACTTGGGAAGTTGTCTCTTTACCTTCTGGTCATCGGGCAATCGGTTGTAAGTGGGTTTTTAAGACGAAACTCAATTCTGATGGAACAGTGGAGCGACACAAAGCACGGTTAGTGGCTAAAGGCTACACACAAAAGGAAGGTTTTGATTACCAGGAGACCTTCAGTCCGGTGGCCAAGCACACTACAATCAAGATGTTTCTGGCTCTTGCTACTTTACAGAATTGGCATCTGCGTCAGTTTGACATCCACAATGCCTTTTTAAATGGTGATCTGCGTGAAGATGTGTATATGGAGCTGCCGGAGGGTTTGGACATTCAGGGGGAGAGATGTTTTGGTGGTAAGATGGTTTGCAAGCTTAAGAAAGCTTTCTATGGGCTGAAGAAGGCGTCTAGGCAATGGAATGATAAATTATCATCCTGTTTATTAGCCAATGGTTTTAACCAATCTAAGTCAGACTATACCTTGTTTACAAGCAGGAACAAAGAGGATTCCTTGCTGTGCTGGTGTATGTCGATGACATGGCGATTGCAGCTTCAAATGATGATCTAATTGAAGAGCTCAAGAAGTATTTGCTTCAGTTTTTTAAAGTAAGAGATCTAGGAGTGTTACGATACTTTCTGGGGCTTGAAATAGCAAGATCGAAGGATGGTATTCTAGTGTCTCAAAGAAATTATGCACTGCGGTTATTGGAGGACATGGGGAAACTAGGAGTCAAGCCTTCTAATGTACCAATGATGCCCAATCTAAAGCTGGGACGAGAAGAAGGGGAAGAAATTGTGGAAGCAAGTGCATACAGGAGATTAGTTGGAAGGTTAATCTATCTTGGAATCACGAAACCAGACTTAGCCTTCACTGTGCATATACTGGCTCAGTTTATGGACAAGCCAACAAAGAATCATTGGGATGCAGCTAACCAGGTGCTTAGGTACTTGAAGAGCACACCAGGAAAGGGATTGTTCTTTTCGAATAGAGAAGCAGCTGAACTTATAGCCTACTCGGATAGTGACTGGGGAGGCTGCATTGATACGAGCAAATCAACCACAAGAATTGCAGTGTTTCTGGGAAATTCGTTGGTGAGCTGGAAGTCTAAGAAGCAAACTACTGTCTCAAGGAGTTCGACGGAGGCTGAGTACAGAGCAATAGCCACAACGACTGCAGAGGTGTTGTGGCTGACTGCCTTGTTGAAGGACTTTGGAATAATCTATAAGCTGCCTATACCACTCCATTGCGACAATAAATCGGCCATATATATCAGCAAAAATCCAGTATTTCATGAGAGAACGAAACACTTGGAAATGGATTTGCATTTTTCAGGGAAAAGGTGGAACAAGGGATGATTAGTGTGTTACATCTGCCAACACAACAACAGCTGGCTGACTTGTTTACGAAAGCTCTTCATCCGGGAAGACAAAATATGCTCTTGGACAAGATGGGAATGAAGGACATCTACCACTCCCATCTTGAGGGGGAGTGTGAGCAGCTGTCTGAAGGAATAGGTGTGATGAAGCATAGTCTTGAGGAACAGAGCAAGCTGGATGCAGGAGAAAGAACGAAGGGCCGAGTTGCAGATCAATAATGGGGAGGCTTTTACGTAGGCTTTGGGCCTCATAAAACTAAATAGAAGAGGGATGAAAATGTAATTTTCTGTCTTAAGTTGGTTAGCATTGTTGTTAAAAGGTAGACGACAGAATGCGGACAAAGTTGGTTTTTCTTCTGTAACAAACACTGCAACATGGGTTGTTTTTTGGGAATGAGAATGCAGTACACTGGAGGTTGTGAGCCGCCGTCGTTGTAGTCCACCGGCCTTCAGTCCGATGCGGCCCTCATGACCGACAGTCGAGCAGCAATCCTTGCCAGAATCTACCAGAACTTCCCCATGATCGATGGTGAACATGGGAACATCAAGACCCTCACCGGCAAAGCCGGGGAGATCAGGAAGAACTGCCACTTCGTCAACTGATCCCATTTCAAGACCGATCACTAACATTGAAGGCCGCTCGCTAGTCGTTACAGTATCTTACGCATTTGTTTTCTTGTTTTGTTGAGACAGACAATATGTCACTACAAACAAGCGATACACGATGTTCAGTTGCTGTAATAAAATTGCTTATAAAATTGAAGCAAAATGCCGTATGTCTTGGATGGATTGGGAAGCAAGATTGAGTGAGGAGCGGAAAATGGTAGTTATTACATAGTAACAGAGTTAACTGTAATAACGGAATAACGGAAATCCTGTCTTAATAACTGTTGGCTGAAATTCTTTCCTGGTTTTTTCAATCTGCTGAAAGATCCCATTTGCATGCAGAAGAAAAGGAACTAAAAATAAGGAATGGGGAAAATACGGGAAGATCCAGGAACTCAAACTAAGTTCAACGTTCTTTCTTAACCTTTCATTTCACCCACGATTGCATTCATCAATGCCTTCAATCACATTTTTCCCTTCTGTTTTTCTTTTTTCTTTTTTAATTGTCCCTTGAGCAGTCCCATTCCTTCGGTTTCACAATTTGAGTTTTTTGTTTGATTGGATGATGTTGGGGTTTGTGTTGCTGGCTAGCAGGGGTGGAGAAGTTTGTCACGGATATGAATCAACACAAGGTGACTGTAACGGGACAGACTGATCCGCATAAGGTTTTGAAGATGCTGAAGAAGAAGAAGATCGGAAAGAAATCGGAAATAAGGATTGTGAGGGGATGCCGGACGATGTTGCGGTTGTCATGCTAGCAGGAGGAATGGGGGGGATGGACGGGAGAGCCGACCACCGTCGTGGGCCAACGTTGCTGGTGGATTTCCCCTGTTGCACAGACGAGAGAGTCGTGTACATGTTCAACGACGAGAACGTTATCGCATGCAACGACATGTGAATACTTGAGGTGAAACCATTTTGCACAACTAGGATTACAACTAAGTTAGAAAATTTACTAATAATTTCCAACAAAGTCAACTTTTACAAACTTTGATTCCACTGTTTTGCTCTCATTTCAACGTGGAGGAAGGACAACACCTCATGGACATCAGAGATGAAGGGATGCGTGTTCTGCCCAGCGAAGAACGAGGTCACTGCGTCCCGGACCTGAACCCAGCTGCAGCCAGGCTTCTTCCTCACTCCTTGGGATCGCATCATCTTCCTCACCATTTCTGCCTCCTTCCACTTCCCGCTGACACAGTATAAGTTAGATAGTGCCACATAACTTATATCCTTCAAGGGTTCCATCAACCTTAGATCTTCCCCGCTCTCCTTGCCGATTGCCATTTCACCGTGAACTGAACAAGCTCCTAGGAGGGCCTCCTGTAGGCCTGCTCCGCCGTGCTCTATAGCCAAGTCTCTAGCCTCTTCCAGGAACCCATTTCTGCCAAGCATGTCCACCATGCATTTCACGTGTTCTTCTTCCTGTTTGACCCCATACTCTGTCTCCATTGCGTTGAAGATTGCTCTTCCTTCTTCAACAAGTCCCGAGTGGCTGCACGTCATGAGAAGGCTGATGAAGCTTGCCTTGTCAGGTTTTATACCGCAGGCAAGCATTTCCTCGAAATGCTTCATGGCCTGGAGACCATGTCCGTGCAACCCCAATCCAAACAGCATTGCGTTCCAGGAAACTACATCCTTGCGGGGGATATCAGCAAACATGCGGCACGACCACTCAAGATGCCCGCACTTCGCATACATGTTGGTTAAGCCGTTTCCAACACAAACAGCCATGTGAAAGCCACAGCGGATGACATTACCATGGATCATTTGACCATGGCTGAGCACAGCTAAGCTTGAACACACATGCAAAGCAGCTACGAAGGACACATCGTCTGGCCGAAGACTATTCCTGATCATATCCACGAAGAATGAAAGAGCCTGCTCGGGAAATCCATTTTGAGAGTACCCGATTGTCACTGCAGTCCACAAATTAACATTCCTTTCAGGTGCTTGTTTGAATGCAAGGAGTGCGTTATGTACATCTCCAACCTTCATATAGGAATCAATCATAACATTCCAAGACACGAGAGTTCGTGCTCCAAAAGACTCGAGTAGCTTCAAGGCATCATGTTTTCGATGCTTCGAGTAGAAACCTAGGATCGAGTTCTTCGACTCATCAGCAGATCCCCATCCACTTTTAATAACAAAAGCATGAACTGCACGTCCATACACCATGTCCGAGGACTCTGCACTAACATCCATCAAAGAACTCAGAGTCCATTGATCTGGCTCGCAGGGACTCTTGTTCATCTTGTTAAACAATTGTATGCAGGACTCAACTTCATCGTATTCTGCATAGCCCGCGATCATTACATTCCAAGCAATCTGTATATCACCACACCAGCTTGTGAAGAAAACATTCGCCTCAGCAAAGAGGCCTGTACGCATATACGCAAACAAGAGCGAGCAATAGGAGATATCATTCCTATCCACCGTCTCCTCAAACACTTTCTCGGCACTATCCGGCCTCGAGCACTTCCCGTACATGTCGATAAGCGCATTGCTAACCGCAACAGGACCACCGTACCCCGACACAACCACCAAAGCGTGGACATGTCCTCCAAACAGAACATCCCCCGACCGGGCACACGCATTCAGACAAGAGGTGAATGTGAAATGATCAGGACGGATATCGGCAGCCCTCATAGAACCCAACAGGGAGAGAGACTCCCGGGGAAGACCCAGCTGACAGTAAGCACTGATCATGGCATTCCAACAAACTCTGTCTCTGTTGGGCAATCGGTCGAACAGCGTGCGAGCATATAAAATGCGGCCGCCTCTGGCTAAAGAAGAGATCTTGGAGGTGACCCAGAAAAGGTCCGGGCACATCTCGCTTGGAATTCATCCAATCTTCAGAACAATCCCCGGAGCTCTTCCGACGGTCGACGAATCTCGACCAAAATCGAACCCGGGAATTGGGATGACTTTGTGCTTTTCTGGTGGAGTTTGCTGAACGGGAGACGAGAGCCGAGCTCCGGTCTCAGCCGGGTCAACGGCGTCGAGGAGGGCAACTCACAAACGACTCATCAAAACGCGATGAAGAAGATTAGGAAATTCTATTTATTTATTAATGAAACAAGAAATCCAGGTAAGTTCTCTATGATAAATACTCTGACTAATGTTTTTTTCTTTTTGTTTTCACTGGCCTATGCCGATTGCATCTGTAGGACTGAATCCGATGTCAATGCCAGAGACTCCTCGGCTCGTTCTTCTTCTTCTTTCGGGATGTCGTCCACGTGTGGTCGAGGTCGTTTGGTGCTCCCAACGAAGGCAGTGAACTGAGGGAAATGCTCCGGCGAGAAGAAACGTGCTCCCATCCTCTGATAGAAGAACGAGTCTATGTCATCCGCAGTGCACACGTCCTGCACCTGCTCGATATCTCCTTCGAGCGATGAGTTCTCCCCCGAGACCCTGACTTGGTGCTTCCTACATGCTGCTCTTATCTCCCCGAGCAGCTGCCTGGCGCTCTCGTCACGTATATCCATCCCGGGCAACATCACCATGCACGAGTTCTTGGCAAACATCTTTGCCATCTCTTCGTATCCATCTCTGTTTACCGTGCTGTAGTATCCGGCGGTCAATTCCAAAGGATGAGAATCTATCTCGTTCCAGGAGTATGCCAAGGGGATTTTGCCGCTCACTGTAACTCCGGAATCACCAAAGATCGACGATGCAAGCGACAGCAGGCGATCCCCATGGCGTATCAGCTGGTTCGAGTACCATGTGAGGAAGAATTCGCCATACAGAGACTCCCACGATCCTCCCTTGTCTTTGAAGAAACTGTTGGAGCTCGGGGATTTGTCGTAACCAGAGGCATCGTGGGGTCCCCTGAGTCCCCAGAGCGGATTGCCACAAGCTTCTGCAGCTTCATTGAGTAGTTTGAGCATGTTCCTGTCGTAGCACTGGAATTCTCCAGCTCCGACTCGCTCGACTTGGCTACTCTCGCATCCTTGGAGGGAGGGGTAACGAAGCTCACCATCAGGACCGAGGCTCATGGAGACTCCCTACAACAGGATCACCAAATTGTCAAGTGGATGAAAAACGAGTCAATATATGCTAAATCGATGAAGGAATGACTTCTTACCATGATTGATGATCCGATGTATGCGGCGAAGGAAGACTTGAAGCTCTCGCAGAAGTCTCGGTAAACTTCCATCGGAGTCCTTCCATCGAGGACTGGAAGTTCATCCACGGCAAGTGATAAGCAGTCCTTGTACTGCCGACCAGATCGGTCGGTGAAGAATATGCTGCTCGAATCATCTTCCCCCACGCGCATCACCCAGTCAGGAAGTGGAATCACGGGTTGCTGCTGTTTCCTGTAGCCGTGGAAGCAGAGAGTGACATGAAGCTCGAGCCCTGCCTCACAAACCATCTCCGCGAGAGCGAGATAGCCCGACCACTCATACTTCCCCCTGCCTTCCTTCTCGACCACGCCCCACCACGCTGGTATCTCCACCCCATCAATCCCCAACAGCTTCAGGGCTTTCAATCCAGCTGCAATGGCTCTCGCATGATTCACGCATTTGCCATCCGTAACAGAATCCACTGGCAACCCTACCCAGAGTCTCACCTTATCAGGCTGCCGAAAGGACTCAACGTCAGAAGGACTCAACAAACTTCGACGAAGAACTTCCTCGACTCGGACAGGAGTCGAGCTCAGCCTCCGTCCGCCCTTCCCTCTTTTCGACCCCTGGCTCTGCCCCATAAAAACCCGGGACTTACTCGAGAAAGTAGAAGAATCTCCAATTCTCGGCCGGAAGAGCACAGCCCTACTAGTGGCTAACCCCGCCTTGGCTTGTGAGTTCCCAACCACAGAAACCTCCATCAGGAAGCAAACCGAGAGCTTAAAAAGATTAAAAAAAGAAAAGCTCAGATTGGAGCAAAGGTCGATGCCCTCTTCCACCGAGAAACAAAAACAGTTGAATTACAACGTAAAAAAACAATCTTGAGTATGAATGGTCAATAGGGACAGACAGGAGATGGGA
Organism: Melastoma dodecandrum; assembly: GCA_029817715.1. Lineage (NCBI taxonomy): Eukaryota > Viridiplantae > Streptophyta > Magnoliopsida > Myrtales > Melastomataceae > Melastoma > Melastoma dodecandrum. The sequence continues at coordinate 490,396 of JARUPY010000387.1, forward strand.
AAGAAAGCAGGAGGGATTTGAGGAGTTGGCTTTGCATTGATGTAATAATACAAAGCACTGGCCTAATAACACACACACACACATATATATATAATACATAAAGGGATGTTGTAAATTGATGGGGACGTTGGATTGGATTAGTGTTGGGTGTTGGCTTGGGGGGAGAATTTCAGGTGGTGGGGATTCGAAATGAGTTTGTGGATGCAGAGAGAGAAGTAGGGAGGGAAAAGGGGCAAGGATTTTCAGATGGATGGATACCAATGATTGCTTTATTGTTGCCACGTGTCGTTCACCCAGAAGGCCGGTGAGTCCGTGCCGACACATATCCTTTTTGGACCGGTAAAGAAAGAAAACAACTTCTGTCAGGTTTGCATGGCCCAATTGAGACTTGGGGCTCTTTTCTCTTTTCCCCCATTTTTTTTTTATTTCCCACTCATTCCTTGCGTGGTGGAGATGGAAAGAAAGGGAACAGGGAAGGCCTTTCCTGATTACATCTTGGTCTTTTGGATAAACATCGTCACATTTGTCAACGTTTGTAGGAAAAGGAAAGACATGCGCTGAATCGTCAGCCTCCCATAATTTGGGATAATTCCATTCCCAGTTTCTTAACACTAAGTTTCAGCCTTGTAGGCATGCGGCATGTGTTTTTTGGTCTTTTCAGAGAACAGATAAACTCGCCTCACACCAGATTAGTGATGCTTAGTTCCATCTTCAAGGTTCACGCCAGCATTGGCCGCATCCTCGCCTTAGGGAACTGCCCGGAAAACCCAACAGCAGCTTCCATCCTGGGCACCATTTAGTATCTGGAGATTGTCGACGTTAAGCCAGAAGCCACATCTGGAACATTTCGGAAATTTCACCGTACAAAGATTTAAAAACGTTACATAGATTTCTCATCGAAGAGCATAACAAACAGGGCATTGTTGCGGTAAAGAAGATATATATTTTTCCAAGACTTTTAAAGGGCTTACCAACTGAGAAGAATGGTAAAAGACGAGACATCAAGCATGATCCACCTGTCGTAGGAATACAAGATGCTTCAGGGTATTGCGTTGAGTTCGATCTGCGGCACCCTTGGAATGGCCCTGGGTCTTCTGTGTTTGTTGCAGAAATGTATACCGTTACCATAGACCACCTCCTACCTGCTTGTGTCTCAATGTTTCGATCTGGACTTTGATTGCGCACGTGCTTCCAAATGTTTCTTCTTCAGAGAAGTGCCCGTCGTGGATGCATCCCCCAGGGGGCCGGACCAGGTTTGAATTGATGGTTTTGGTTAGGACAAGTTCGTTGAACTAAATGATACGTCAGGGGGATCGAAAACAAGATCAATGTGATGAGAGGAGCCCAAAGGATACCCCAGCGCTCCATCTTGATGCTGCGGAGGGAATTTCTCGCTCTTGCTCTTTGCATTTGCATGTGATATCAGCCGTTGTCGCTGCAGCAAAAATCATTAGATGCTGCTGACCAACTTTTCTGGAAGAGGCGAGTGACTTGAGTAAAATGAATCAGAGCAGAGGCTTACGTCGGGATTGGCTTGAAGATCGGCATTAGCCTCTGGAGCAGGTACAGCCCTAGCACGGGGTCTACTTTTCCTCACCACATCCGTGTTGCCTTTGCTGGCAGCTCTCATTCTAGAAACAATAATCTCATATTACTTCGCTTAGAAAACATAATTCACCATCTTCTCCACTAAACCTCAAGTGAAAAAGGCAGAAGTTGTTATTTTTTGTTAGCATATGACGACATTAAAATGAAAGCCAATGTCAAATTGAATGCAGAAAGCTATCGACAATGTCGTAGGAACAGGGTACCTTCTAGATTCTTCATCTCGTAGCTTTGCATATATCTCCTTGCTGGGGAGATATTTTGGAAGGCTGTAGATTCTTCATCTCGTAGCTTTGCATCTATCTCCTTGCTGGGGAGATATTTTGGAAGGCTGGATGGGTCACAAGCATAGGGCTTCATCGTAAAAAACTGCAAAAGAAGAAATGTGACTACTGGTGAAAGTTGCCTCTGATCCCTAATGTCCGAGAAATAATGCAGCTTTCTTCACAAGGCAAAAATCTCAATCCATTTCATGTAAAAAAAAATAGTGGATGTCAAGTCTGCTTTAAGGCAGTCTTGGACCTGTAAAACATTGTTTAATATCCTCCAAAACATGCAAGAGGATGGCAGTTACTAAAAGATGGGAAGAAGCTCACTTCGCTCCTCAGAGCAGCAGTAGCAGTGAGACGTTCAGTTTGGTCAATTGCGAGAAGGGTCTCGATTAGAGGCAAAGATGATGGGGGAAATCCCTTGAATGTCTCTGCAACACATCTTTTGTACGACTGTTGCAGCTTAAATATGGTGGCATGGGGCAACTTTGATTTCTTCAAGTAATCATCGGAAGGAGAACCACATAGCTTCCAGTAGTTGTTCCACCTATATATCAAAGGCAACACAATTAATGCAACAACCAACAGTCTGAATTACAGCTAAAGACCGTGTACCTCAGTGCGACCGGGCATGATAGGCTTTCCGGCCAAAAGTTCAGCTAGAATGCCACCAGCGCTCCAAAGGTCCACTCCCACCCCATAATCAGTGGCCCCAAGGAGAAGCTCGGGCGGCTGTACCATAAAGTTACCACCCTACTAGTCATAGGCTGCTTATTATTCGGATCAAAGAATGAAGCCAATCCAAAATCAGCTATCTTAAGAACCCCATCATTGTCAATAAGAAGATTTGATCCCTTGATATCATGATGCAGGACGTTACTATTGTGACAATGTTCCAGGCCAGACAATAGCTGGTGAACATAGCATTTGACCTGAAATAATCAGAAATAATCAAATGGACTGGCAGTATCATAACTAAAGATTTTCTTGACCAGTTACAGACAAATTACTAGGCCAGGCCTTACTTGGGGCTCCGTGAATTTGATATTGGGGCTGGCAGCGAGTCCTGCCAGGTCATGCTCCATGTATTGGAAGATGAGATATAGGGGCTACACGACATTCTTGAAGTCACCAAACCTTCTAGTTTAACAACATTGGGATAATCGAGTCGTTGCAAAATCAAGATCTCCCGGGACAAGAACTTTACACTCTCCAGTTCCAAGTAGTCGAATCTCACTTTCTTCAGTGCCACTATCTGCCCTGTCAGGGTGTCCCTAGCTTTATAGACATTGCTATATGTACCTTGGCCAATCTTATAAACAACAATGATATTTCACTCAATTTAGAGCGAGCTGGAATTCCTCCTATCAACAGGAACTGTACACAATCAAACGATAAAACCTACAGATTTCATGTGACAATCAGTAGAAGCCAAGTAGTCAACTATCTGAGATCACCAAACTCGCGAACTACACAGCCTATTCTATTAATCTGCCACAAAAACAACAAACATAGAAAAACAAGAGCATGACAGTGACTTCTAACAAAGATTGAAAAGACAAACCAACAGATCGTACTTTATCAAGCTTCTCGAAGCTGTCAACTCGTCGTGGAATCCAACCACGGATAGCCTCCCCAGCCACCTCCGACAGCCGCGCTGGCCAACCAGCTGCGACCTGTTCTCAATGCACATTACTCGGCCGATTGCTCAGTCTTGGATTAGGACGGGAAGATCGTCTCCTCTCGGTCATCGGCCTTACAGCCCCTCCTACATAATCAACCCTCTGATTATGTAGGAGGGGCTGTAAGGTCTGATTACCACCTCCATTCCTGACTTCATCAACTACCTCCCGGTTCGAAACCTTTGCCCAGACTTCCGCACCCACTGGCCCTTCATTCCTCTCACTTCTCTCCCTCTCTACCCTCCTCGATGATGCATCTTTCCCAAAACACAACCCATATCAGATCCAACTTCATATACCAGTTCTAACTCGACAACTAATCCTCTAACCAATGCCAACCCAATAAATCACAAACCAGCACTTCAACCGAACCCTTACTTCACCACCACATCCAAGCTCACTAAAACATCAGACCACCGCCTCCCCCACATTTCCCCTCCCAACCCAACCCAACCCCTCAGCCAAAACACCAGAAAACCAACCGAATGGCACCACCCCTAAAGCCTAAAGCCCGACTTAAAACAAACCCAGAAACGAAACTCCCTATTTCACAAATCAGAAAGGGAGACAGACAGCAAGGGGGAAGCAATGATTGGGCCTTATGAGGAGGACAAAGTAAGGAACTTTTCAGGGAAGCAACTAGCAAAACGGAAGCTTCAACCGCATTTGCACAATTAGAGGACACCCAGCTTGGGGGAAAAAGGTACATTTTCCCGACATGCGGATCATAGAGTCCTTCGAGATAAATTACAGAAAAATTAAGAGACATCTCCAATAGTAGCTGCTTCGGGGTGAGTGACAACTGAGCCGAAACATTTAGCAACAGTTGCTTTTCAGTGTACACGGATTTTGTATGATAAGACCTGCCATTTTTTGATTCTATGTCAAAACCTGAGCCATTGACTGAAGACCAGTACCTGCCAAACAAAGGACCCAACGACAGGATATCCAACTGAACATACAACATTGGAGGTCGAGCAGAACTAGGCATCAGCTTTCCAGGTGCAGAGGTGTGCAGTGAGAGGTCCTCAGCTAGAAGCGAGAGGTTGTCAGGGTAAGAATCCGAGTCCTCAAGTCTAGGAAACTGCAGCAAGGACTTCTTGATCACAGACCTAAAACTGAAGGGCACATTTCTTTCTAGTATGCCCCCGGCCAAATCGATCTTCGAGTGTAAACAAGGAAAGGAGAACACCATTGAGTGAAGTGGGAACAAAATACAGAAGAATGCAGATGGAGGACTAATGAGGCCGTGAAGAAAGGAAACAAGAAAAGAAGAAAGTCCAGCCCATTTAATTACAACTGCAGGAGGATATGGATGTAATTACACAGGTTGTTAGTTGGTCTGGGGGAGAGCGCTTTGCGCGTTCGTCGCGTAGGAGTTCTGGTGTAAGTTGTTAAAAGGGGGGGCGTGTAGAATTCTGGACCCCGAGAGTTTTCTTTCAAAATGGAAATGTCGATTTCTCTCCAAGGTGCTTGAAACCCAGAACGCTAGCCTCGAGCTTTCACGAGTACTGGTAATATGGATCCACTACAAAAAACTGGGTGCTGCTCCGTGATTTTAGCTAGTAATGTTGCATGGAAGTGCTTGTTTTACCACTTCTGCTTTGCCTTTTTACTTGGGTGTAAGTGTAAAAATCCTGGGTTGGGCTTGGTTTTTGGATTTGGGACGGGAAGTCTGAGACTTTTCTTACCACTCCTTTCGATTGAACAGTGAACATTGTGTGGCAATGAAGTGTGAAAAAGGCGTGTCCCGGCGGTTGAACTAGACACTTGCCAGCTGTTTGGTTCTGAAGGTCATGTTTCGGTTGTGTCCCCGGCCAACCGCATGTCCTGTCTTCTTTCCTGAGTTTGTTTGTGGGTCGAAACTATGGTCAACTGAACAGATACTCTACCATTGGAGCCATCGCTGATGGGTCTATAGGCCAGAAACGCCAGGAACCCGCAACGTTTCAAAATAGCATAGTATGCCGTTGGATTTAATAATGACCTGATCCGAGAGGCATTACTGTCTTCACCGGTCACTTAGTGCCATTGCATCTCGGCTTTGAGATCCATATTTCCGCAAATTCACGGAATGACTTCTCTGCACGTTGTGGACAACAGATCTGCACCCACATCATCATCGCAAGCGCGCATGACGGGGATGCAGATGCCCGTCACGTCCGGAGTTGCATCGGTTTGCCGGAGAAGTAAATTCCACATCAACATGTAATCCGGGAAGATTGGCTGCTCTGCATTAAAATATCCCTCCATAAGATAACTAGGTCTAGCAAGGGCGTGGTCCCTTGGGAATTTCAACTACGACTGAGAATTTATTAAATTATTCATAATCTTTACAATGTGGACAAACAACAAAAGAAAATCAACGTTTCTAGGTTTAGTTGATGGTTATGGTATAAAGCAATGTTAAGATGGTCGCCCGACATTCGGATTAGTGCGCATGATTAGCCATGAATCATAGCGAAAACGCTTGCTTGCTTCACAAGGATTAGAACACTGATTCTATTTAGGAATGCTTACATGTCTGCTCATACAAGTGTTATTCAATGTCAAATGTCTTGTCTTATGTACACAATGGTTTTTGCTGAGCAAACATTGTTACAGCCAGAGCCATGGGATATATGGATGATCTGTGGATATCTATTGTGGTTTCATGTGGACTCGGTTCGGTGCGGAACATCGTGATCGTGCCTTGTACTTGTGTCTGCCTGGCAGCACCAGCACGGGGTAGGGCTCGAGAGGGATATATGGACTCGCATCACCTCGTGAACCGCGCCACGAGTGAGGAGTCGAAGGACCCTGTGACCTTGGGAGGAGGCGACCTCGTGCAAGGATACGACGAGGAAGTGAGACTCATCCCTCATACGGAAGCCATACAGTAACCTGCCGAGCGTTGACCACCGCACGCAGACCTGGCCCTCGGATATCTGGTTATCTACAACCGCTTGTACCATGTCCTCGACCTGTCGAAACACACAAAGATACACCAGAATTACGAGGCGATGGAATGGGTAGAAAGGAACAACACGGTGCACACATTGTGAAGAGTCAAAAGAGCAAAAAAGTGGCTTACTGGGACTTCGAGAAAGGTGAAGCAGTAATGCAGGCTGACCAAATGGAGTGCTGCACTGAATTTGGGCTTGAGCAGCAGCATTTTGACATCTACAAAGCTCAGCTCCAATGATTTCAACTCTGCCATTATCTCCTTATACAATCCGATCTCGACTGACTGAGATGTATAAAGACTGTCCTCGACAGAACGAACTATGGACTGAGCCTTATCTGCCACCTCATTATGCCTCTTAATGTAAAGATGCCTCCATCCCTGATCCAGGTATAAAAGAAGATCGAGGACTAGAAGTCAATCCAGACACTAAACTACATTAGTCTACTTAATTTGAAAAGCATACAACAAATTAAACCAGACAAGTATAAATCTAACTAATAGTATTCGATTCATCCATGGTTCACACGTGTTCTCCCTGCATCTTCTGCAGTCTCCATACACATAACACAGGGATTGCCGAACACTGCACTGCTTGTTCAACCAGAACCACAACAAATCAAATTTCTCAACAGACTTTCACCACCCAGTATTATCATCAAGCTGAACATCAAACAGGACATTTCATGTTAGCACAAAACATTAATAAGGAGATGATGTGCTCTAATAACGGCTCCTGCAAAATATAGAGTACCTCCAAGCACGCAGTTCCTATGACATCGAGCAACAAACTGCCAGAATAGTAGATGATTACCCTCGTGACACTAAAGAATCATCACTAGTCCATCATCGAACATAATGTCACATCGCTTCTATAACTATGAATTTGAATATAACCAGGATGGTTCGATGAACAACAAACAGGAAAACAAGGATAATAGACCACCTACGGTCCAGCAGTTAAGCCAACTGCTCCAAAAAAGCTCCAGTTCTTCGTAGCATTGCGAAGTAAAAGAACAAACAAGTAACAGCAAGCCCTCGCAGATGGAGGATCTTCAAGCAGCAGTAATCGATGAATACCTCACTAGAAGGCCCAGCAAGTGGAGAGGACGCCCGGAACAAAATCCACCAGGAAGGCCATCTCCTGCGAGCGAACTTCTCCCAGAGTGAGTCGCAGCAGCACGATTCCCTCCAGAAACGGCTACAGCTTCCCAAGGCACACACGTCCGACTCCTGATCAAAATTAATTAAAAAAATCCATAAAGATGCGATCTTAGACAGAATCGAGGAATACCCAGATCGAATAACCTAACAAGAAAGGATTATTCAAAGCGGGAGAAGGAGACCTGCAGGTGAGAGGCGATTTTGAGGAAGACGTCTTCGGGCAAAGAAAGCTCCATGCGATCGACCTTGTCGTGGGGCTTCGGTTCGCTGACTGAAAAAAGACAAATCACTCCAGATATTTGTTAAAAATAAAAAAGAAAGGAAAATTATACAGAATGAATGGCGTTGATTTGTTAATGACTTCACACTTCTCTCGTCCCTCGAACCGCAAGTTGAAGTTCAGACCAATCAAAGTAACCAACGAGAAGCGTAAAAGGGAGGATCAATCTCTTATCGTCATCTTCAAGAAGAACAGTTGCAACAGCCTCACTGTCCTTTGTCCTAAAGCAGCTGCTTCTTCTTCGACTTTTACCAATGTCAGTTTCCTTATCCTCTTCCCCTGTTTTTACTGTCCATTGCTTTCACCGACGAGGCTCCCAGAGACTTGCCAGTGGCTTCTGGGTTGACTCTACTGGTTGCCCTTTGTTCTCATCCCAACTTTCCCCTTTAAAGTGGGGACCTTTTCGGGAACCCGATCCGGAAAGGCAGCGGCGGAGGCCGGGGCTTAGGCTACTGGGTGGTGTTGTTGCTTCTGGTTCATTGGAGGATGCGATTGAAGCGAGCTCTCCATCTTCGTTTCAGAGCAAAAATCCTGATGATATTAATGTCCTTGTTGTGGGCTCAACCGGGTATATCGGCAAGTTTGTGGTGAGGGAGTTGGTCAGCAGGAGATTCAATGTCATTGCTGTTGCTAGGGAGAAGAGTGGGATCTGGGCTAGGAATAGCAAGGAGGAAACCTTGAACGATTTGCGAGGCGCAAATGTGAGTTTCTCCGATGTCACGAGCTTGGATGCGTTGGAGGAGTCTGTTGGGAAGTTGGGTTGCAGTATCGATGTCGTGGTTTCTTGTCTAGCGAGCCGGAATGGCGGCGTGAAGGACTCGTGGAAGATTGATTGCGAGGCAACCAGGAACAGTCTCTTGGCGGGGAGGAAGTTTGGGGCTTGTCATTATGTGTTGCTTTCGGCGATCTGCGTGCAGAAGCCCTTGCTCGAGTTCCAGCGTGCAAAGCTGAAGTTTGAGGCCGAGTTGATGGAGGAGGCCAAGAGGGATCAAGGGTTTACGTATAGCATCGTTAGGCCGACCGCATTCTTCAAGAGTTTAGGAGGTCAGGTCGAGTTGGTGAAGGATGGGAAGCCTTATGTCATGTTTGGGGACGGGAAGTTATGCGCCTGTAAGCCAATCAGCGAGGCCGACCTGGCTTCCTTCATTGTGGATTGTGTATTGAGCAAGGATAAGATTAACCGGGTGTTGCCGATTGGTGGACCTGGGAAGGCGCTGACCCCTCTAGAGCAAGGGGAAATGTTATTTAGGCTGTTGGGGAAGGAGCCCAAGTTCCTGAAAGTGCCTATAGAGATAATGGATTTCGTGATCGGGGTCCTTGATTTCTTGGTCAAGGTGTTCCCTGGATTGGAGGATGCAGCGGAGTTCGGTAAGATTGGAAGGTACTATGCTGCCGAGAGTATGTTGATTTTGGACCCGGAGACAGGGGAGTACAGCTCAGAGAAGACGCCGAGCTATGGGAAGGATACCCTGGAGGAGTTCTTTCAAAGGGTTATTAGGGAAGGGATGGCTGGTCAGGAATTAGGGGAGCAAACAATCTTTTAAGGATTCGATTTCGAGCATGTCTTCTGTATTCCTTGTCCTGATGTTTATTATCTCTGTTGAGGAAAATCTAAGCGGATCTATTTGTTCTGAGGTGCAAACTGTGATTGCTTTAATCCAAAATGATTAACTGAAACAAACATTACATGGATGTTACAGAAAAGGAATTTTCGCCGACATAATGACAAACAGCTGTGGAGATGTGCTGTTTTATTTGGGGATGCAGCGATGGAAGGAGTGGGCTGAGAGAGTGACGAGGACAAGAAGCACGAGACCTGCAAATAACGAGACTCCAAGGGAACCGGCCACATGATGGCAGAAGGTTTCGTAGACGTTGCAAATCTTTGTCCAACCTGCGTGTCTGTTCCCCTTCCATGCGATGTACCCAACCCCTCCTGCAGTTCCAGTTGCCGATGCAACCAACGCCAGCATCACCTGTTTCATTCATTCATTTCTAGCATCAGAACACTAACGTTGTTCTCTAAAGTACAGGAAACCTTTCGGGAGTATTTTAACTTACCGTGTCCCAGATCAGGAGGAAGAGGAGTGACCTCGCTCTTGAGATCGGCTTCTTCGCCACGAAGGTGAGTGCTGCAAGTGCTGTGATCAGGCTGTAGAGGCAAGCCACCGACATCGCCGCAACAAAGTATCTAACAAGCATCAACAAGAAAACATGTTCGAGTTAATGTGATTTTCATGTCAAGAACGCGCCACGCCAAGCTCACGGGAAAGTTCACTCTGAGTTCGAGAACTCACATAAAAGCGGGAGACTGGGTGAATTTGGCTGGTAGAGGGACTGGAAATGGGATCCCCGCCACAGTAACAGACACGGTTTGCTTGCTCGTGACTACCACAACTACCGATGCCAGCGTCGACGCAAACAGCAGTACTCTCAGACAAGCATGAGCAGCACCCGGCTGCGGCCCATGAGAAGGAGGGTAGGCATCTCCCTTGACTGCCGACTCCGCCATGAGACAATCTACGGCCTCGTGGAAAGAATGCTTTTTAGGGAATGCTGCTAAACCTGTCAATCAGTGTGGTTGCGAGGGATGGATGCTTGGAGTTTTTCCTAATTCGAGGCCATTTATAGGAAGAGCTTATACTAATCCCATCGCATAGACATCAACCGTGATAAAATATACTGCCCACATGTTGCTGATGGCAATGTAAATAATTCGACTCTGTTGTGAACTGGCAAAGTCAACCGCTTCCTTCTCTTGCCAAAGAGACAACAATTCCTCAGTTTGATCTTGAGGCTGGAGTTGCTATTGCGTGTTGGAGAGATCCTTACAAGCTGTACGCAATCCCCAATAAGAAGAAGAATAATGTCTAGACAATGGATTGATCGTGCGAAATCGTGAGCCACCAAACACTAACTTGACAATTCAGCATCACAAATGATTAGCTAAAAAAAAGCCAGTGTGTCCCAAATATCAAGCAGCAGCGACTTTAAAGGATTGGCCCTCCCTGCAACCACGGGGATCCCATAACGTCCAGGCATGTGTTTCACGGGCTCATTTAAAAAAGATCGATATCCAACTCTGCCTTCGCCGAGTGAATGGGACACGTTCTAATTCTCGCCTCAATTACAGGTCTTCCGACTATGCCGTCAATTCTAGCCCGGAGCTGCTTCCAAGGGCAGATACCACGGTGCAGATATTGGACTCCAGAGCAGCAGCTAATGCCTGTCGGGAGGGATGTCATTAGATGCCTTGATATAATATGAGATTGAACCACCCCAGGGTAAACCTGAACGCAGTCGTTTTGTATGTACACATAGATCTAAAGATACAATTAGTAAGTAGGCATGTCCGTTCGGCAGCTACCTTGCTCTCCTCTTCCTTCTTTCTCTTGATGAGCTCCAGAGGCCACTCATTTACAAGCTGTTTGAGTTCGGCCAGTATTTGTGGCCTCTTTTCTTCAGGTAAGCTCTGTTTTGTCAACAATATTTTACGAAAATCATCAGCAGCAAAGACATCACCTACGTAATTGTTGAACTTCGCATTCCACAAGTCATCCACCCAGCATTACATTATTGTTGATTAGGATACCCAGATCTGACAAAGAAGGGCAATTGCCAACGGAGCTAAAACTTCTACCTCCAGGTTTAGAAAGGATGCCACCACAATTCTAACTCCCTCAGCATTACATTATCATGAATATAAATTCGCTGCCTACATCTCCACCAAGAGCCCCCACACGAATGCATGCTTTTGTAACTTCTTGGCAAATATTGCAGTTGAAGTTGTCATGAATACGAAGATTTGACAATCTCTGCAAGAAATCCATGCAACATAGATACAATCAATAAGTATGTTATCGACATGATCAAGTAAACTGTTCCAATCATAGAGACTCACAAATCTGCGTAGATTTTGCAAGGCGTCGAATAGAAGCTTAATGTCCTCATGGTTCTGGCATTTCTCGATCAAAGACCATGTCCATGCATAGGGTGCCATCGTTCTTTTATTATTTACAGAATCAAGTATCGCATTATATATTTCTTTCACTGCATCTATGCTCCGTGATTGATGTTTCGGCTTTCTTTGGCTACGTTTGTGTCTGCCGAGAGGCTCGACAATCGACCGTTACTCCGATGTGCTTATCAAATTGAAGTTTGATAATATTTTTTATATTTATCGGTTTCTTCCAATGTATCCTAAGACGGTTATGAGTGAATTGGCTGCAATTATTTTTGTAATGGTGAATGCTGGTGTAGATCCTGTAATTCTCGCGTGTCAGGTGTGATAAAATCAAGTGTAGATCAGTATGAAATCGTGATCGATGGACTCTTTCCTCGGACTTGTCAAGTCTTAGGCGCAGGATTCATCTGACCACCATCAGCAGCACTTATCATCGGTCCAGCAAAAGCTGTTGCTGCTGTTCCCTAATTGGACTCGGGGAGCTCTCCTCCAGTCGGCATCCCTGAGATAGGCTCGTTCGCTTCCACATGCATGGCAGAGTTGTATTCCGAAAGAATCCCTTCCAGAGGTTCATCATCCTTCCTGGAGGAGGAGTCGTGAGCCGGCGAATGGTGTGAAATCAGCCTCCTGGACTCATCGTCCCCATCTCCATGCCCGTCTTCCAGACTCGTGACCTCATCTTCTTCCACACCGCCATCCCCCTTCTCTTCCTTTTTTTCTTCCTTCTTCTGCTCCAGAGCTTCGTGTCCCATTCCTTCTTCTCGAGGCACCATGGGAGTCTCCACCACATCCTCAGGGCGAGGCAGAGCTTTGGCATCCACATCGTCAACCTCGACCCTCCCCCCCATATCCAAATTCTCACCGTCCTCTTCTCGCACCTTTCCCTCAACGATCTCGACAATGTTCTCTTCCTCGAAAGGGAAGCGTTCGAGCTGAACCACGCTGCGGTTCTTGGCGGCAGCATTCGTGCAGTTGCCCTTCAGCAACGTACTGCCATCGTTGGCGACATACTGCTTGGATTTCTGTTGGAGCTGATTCCGGCGTTTCTGTTTCATATAAAGGGTGAAGAAGAGCAGAGGGGCGGTTTGCAAGAAGAAGGCCCAGCCCAACAAGAGCTGCTATTCGAGTCCGTGGACAATAAAAGGAAATCCGTTAATTTTAAATCAAATTTTATATAAAAAAGTTAATGTTAAGTATGTTAACGTTAACTATATTACATAACACCAATGCTCAATATTTACAATTTAAAATTTAGTAACAAGCCGCTTCAAGCCCATCAGTTGGCGAGCCATTTTAAGGCCCAATAATTGATTAGGCCTAAAATGTTTGGGCTCAGTAATTTTGGGGAGGCCCAAAATGATTTGGCGGCGGGAATTTCTTGTTGACTATACCGGGGATTTTAATCGAACCTTCTGACGGGTACCGGCCGCGATCATTTGCTTTGTTCTTCACTCTCCTCCCTGGCGACAGTGATTTCATCTTCGGATGGCGAAACCCTCTCGACGACTGTCCGACAAACGACACGGACGGCCTCTCCGGCAAGGATAGGCAGCAGATCAACGCTGAGGTTGATGAGGAGGAGAGCGCGGCCGTCGCTCGGTCCGCTAATGAGACGACGACGACGACGTAGATGCCGGAGCCGGCGAAGGAGACGAGGTTTTCGTTGTAATTTGTCTTGCTTTTAATTTGTCGTTAGTTTCTTGCGACCTGAGGCTCGCGCACTCCGAGTAGGGTTCCTTTTGTACGGGACGATCGGTTGGCTTTGGTTTGATTGTTCAGTTGTGGGTGCTAGGATTCGGCATTGAGTGTGATGTTGGGTGGTTGCTTGGTTGAATTCGGCATTTATCTGGTCTTAAGAGGATTTGTTCTTCCATTTGGATTATCAATAATTTTCGGCATTTATCTGGTCGTAAGAGGATTTGTTCTAAGGCTGAGCTCGATTCGAAGTCTAAGATGAAGAAGTTTATGGAAGACGCGTCAAATTTAAGATGGATGAATATAAGTTTGATGTGAATTTCTTTTCATGCATCTTTCGCTTCAACTGTTTAGGTTATTTAACTTACTGAACATTTGTCTTTCGCTTTAACTGTTTAGGTTATTTAACTTACTGAACATTTGTCTTTCGCTTCAACTGTTTAGGTTATTTAACTTACTGAACATTTGTGTTGCATACTGATGATGAACTCTGGAGTTTTGATGACGAAAATCAGTAGGCGCGTCGGGCACTTGGCCGAGGTGCCAAGGTGAGGCCGGGGGAGGCCCTCTCGATCTGAACAAGCCCGGGCAGGCGCATTGGTCATGGGCGTCGGGGTGCTTGGGCGCTATTTAGGGTGCCTCAGACCTAATAAGCCTCCCCAGCCCCAGGGAAGTGTTCCCTCCCCAACCCTAGCGAAGCATCCCCAGACCCAGCCAAGTCGCCCCCTTCCCCCTTCCCTAGGCCCAGCAAAGTCTCTCCCTCCCTAGATTTTTAGGGAAATGTCCCAGCTTAGCTCCAGTGAAGTCTCACCCTCCCCAGGTTTTTTAGGGAAATGTTGTGAGACAGATTGTAGAGGAAAGAAATAGATTGAAGTGGGATGCGGGATGACTGCTAAGACAAATTAAATTGGGATTGTAGACAACTCATGAAAGTATTGTGTGGTGTATATGATTCATAAAAATAGTGGTTTGTTCATAGGTGCCTTAAAACAATAAGGTGAGCGCCTCACGCCTCGGGTGATCAGAGCCGTTTTCGCCTTAGGGGCACCTTAGCGCCTTAACAACACGGACAAAAATGCAGATGCACGTTTTAATTGGAGGTATCATGACTGATCTGTACATAGCTTCCTTGTTCTGTTGCTAAATTGACATCCTTTCTTCATGTAGGATGACAGGTTTGATTTAACAAAAAATTATTGGTGAAAACTGGATTGAACCTCCAAAAAGAGAGAGAAAGGTTTCCTACTGTTCATTGACTAATGTTTTGTTTAATTCTTGCATTTCTTCGTGAGTGCTTTTGCTAAATCAATTATTTAGAAGCAGAGTACTTCAAAGAATCCATGTGACAAGGGGTACTGACTGGCCAATGTTGAGACAGAGTCTCGTGTTGAAGGTTGCAAAATCACATGATCTCGCTTCCCCGGTGTCAGTACAGGACCATATATTTTTAAACTTTTAGATTATTTGTAATGTTAAGTGCCATACTTGGTCATAACGGTGGCACTAGTCCTAGGATGTGCTCTCAATGATCTTGGCTGGTAGAATGGCTCCTGGTGTACACTTATTTCTGCCAAAGTAATCTGAGGGTAGGGGAAAATGAAGTTTAGCACTATGTAAGATCTTTTGTGCTCAAGTCCAGGTATCAAACCACTTTAGATCCACATTAATGCCTGGGGAGTAGCTAAAGTTAGAAACCCAACCAAGTGATCTCCCTCTGGTTCCTTAGGATGACCATTCCTTGTGGCCAACATTATTTGCTGGTGAAGTGCTTAAGTTTGTTCTTCTAGCATAGACCCGGCCTCACCGGGAGTGGATATATCACTACTATGGTTCATGAATTATTGCATTAAGGAGATTCAAAGTTCCATCAGCTTGTCAGTTTCTCCCAATGTACAGTCCGTTTGTTTATCTATTGGGTAGGCTTTTGCTTGCAATTAGTACATAGGATTAGAGGTAATATAACCTAGGGGATTTCTTAATGCGAAGGCTCTTTTGTTGCTGTCTAAAGCCACAGGGCGCCGGCTTCCCGGAGCATCTTCTTAAGGGAGCCGTTGAGGTGGTAAGTCATGACGGTGTTGGCAGAGCCGACAAACTTCCCCCCGATGAACACAGCAGGGACAGAGGGGTTGCAACCCAGGCGAGCAAGGGCCCACTCAACTTCCTTTCCCCTGGGGTCCTCGTCCACCTCGTAGATGGCTGGGCTGACCCCGAGCTCGTAGAAGAGCCTCTTCACCGCATGGCACATGCAGCAGCTGCTCTTGCTGAATATCACGACCGCCCTCTGCGTCGCCAACTTCGCCACCCGGTCCATGACGCCAAAATATGGAAGGCTTACGGGTAAGAACGCTGGTAAGCTTACTCACTTATGATTTTATCAGCTTGCCTTGCATTGTCATTATATATATGACAGAAAGGGGGAGGGTATAACTTTGTGGGGACATTTTGGTTTAAGTCACTTGCCGGGGGGATAAAAAAGCTGCTTTATGGGGGAGGGACTGGACAGGCACGTAGAATTTGTCTTTTGTGAATTTAGAATCCCACTAGCCTACAAGCATGACATTGAAAGGGAAAACCACAACTCTCTCTTTTAGAAAAAAAAGGGGCGGGGGGAAATTCCGTTAGGGCAACAGCTGTTGGGGGGAGGAGAGCATAAGAATAATAATCTAAGTTAACCCCTGAATAAGGTGCTCTGCTATGTATTAGATTAGGTGCTTGAGAGATTTTTGCACTACAGTTAAAAGTCACGTTGCTTTTTTTTAAGCTGATGGATGGAAGAAGGGAATGGGTGTTAGATGATGATGACGATGATGCAACGAAAAGTGGGGAATGGGATAAAATTCTCTCTCTTGATGTGATGAGATGGGGTCGGCGGATGTGACGGGGGCTTTATGGGTTATACCCCCTCATCATCCATCGAATCCTATACGTAACCCCCTTACTCCAAAGGTCCTATTTGTAGAGTCTTGTGTGCGTGTTCGCTTGCTTGCTTGCTTGCTTGCTTGCAGGGAGTGTTTATGTTTGTGTCTTTTTATTTATCTTATTTTGTTTCTTTTTTTTTTAAATCATGAGAGGTTTTCCTAAATGGGTTGTGATGAAACAACCAATGAGAGTTGGGTCCAATTTTGAGGTGCTGCTGGTGGGAAAAATTCTGATTCAAATTGAGTAGGGGGTGGGGGGGATTATCATATATTCATGTAGGGGGGTGTTGTAGGATTGGGGGAATGTCAACCGAATTGTGCTCCCCTCCCTTTGGTTGGGTTTTTACTGTTTGTTCGTCCGTACCGAGAAAAGCAAAGGGCACGTGTTTTCCCCCATCGCCTCGCCCGCCCTCCCTTGCTGATGAACAAATATGCTAAAATAGTGTTGTAGAATTGATTAATGCATTCTGGTTTTAATGAATTTTTTCTTTATACCCCGAAGTAGAAAGTCCTTACTTGCATTGCACCATGCATTTTCAGTCCCTCGGTTTGATTTATATTTTTCTTTTTTAGGGTTAGCAAAAGCATCGTGATCGAAGTCGTGGGCCACAAATGGGCCTCAATGTGACCAGATTGGGATATACAAGTAAGCCTCCTCACGGTTCCTAAACCATGTTACTTCTTTCTTCGTCTTTCACAGGAAAGAATAAAAGAAAGTTAATGGGATTCTGAGGAAAATGGCCCAAAGCATCAGAAAACCCCACCTGAAGAATGTCGGTGCCTTTTTTTATTTTTGTGTATGGGGGGTGTTGGGGGGGAAGGGAATAAAAGATGAGAAAAAAACATGCACCCAACTAGTTGTGTGAAACGACCCTCTAATCGAATTTTTGTGTCGTTTCGTCAACATCCAAAAATCTTCTTCCCCCATTATATGAAAATAAATAAAGACAAAAAGCCAATGATGGCAGCGTAAATTTTGAAACCCCACACGCCCAAATGGCGTGTTGGTGATGCCAGGAATCGCCACCGCAAACCTTCCATGAAAGTAACCCCCACAAGGTTTAACCAAACCAAAACGATAAGGCATGTGATTCCCTCTCCCTCTCTCTTCTCTCTTTCTTTTCTTCATTCAAGGAAAAATCACAGAGTTCAAGAACATTTTTTGTATGTCATGTTCGATGAAGTCATCCATCATCGAATGCCCCACGACGACAATAATCCAATCGAATCAGCTTTTTTTTTGGGGGGGATTGCTGAAAGATATCTATATTAAACACTCAATAGAAGGAATAAAATTCACGATATCGATTGATTGTGTGGTGACACGTTATGATTCCATGGAAGGCGGCCATTTCTTTCCACCCTTTGGAAATTTTCTTACTTAAAAAAAAAAACACCAACCTGATCGACATCATTTTCCAAGAATAGATATGGAAAATGAGAGAAGATGTAGGAGGATAAGCAAACTTCTTCACCCCCATCTACAAATAAAATTTCTAAACTTTAAACGACTAAAATATTACTTCCTTTCTTTCTTTCTTTCTTGTAGCTAGCTTATAAAACTTATCCAAATTGCCCACATCATGAATTTTGGGATTCTCAAGTGGACCACAACCCCATCATCACATATCTATTGGCATTTAGCCCAACGTCCCCCCTCCCGATTCCCCCTCATCCCCCAACTCGCGAAAACCCAAAAAAATCTTTCATTTTTTTTTAGAAAAATCCCGGAACAATATATATCTCATTTTTTAGAGATCTATACTTGGAATTATTTTCATATTTTAAGTGGTTCAACGTCCGTACAAAGTACACGCAACCCACCACATGTGTTCAGCTGTCAACGTAGAATAACCACTGCCCCTGACATGATGATTTTTTCTCTCGAATGCCAAACACTTACCATGTCACACTCATCGTCATCCATCTGTCTTGCCCCCAACCCCATCACTCCCCTTCTATGTCTTCCTTTTTATTTTTTCTCTCCCTCTGTTCTTTTTCTTTCTATATACGCGTAGAAGAAACCCTAGCTTTATTGTTTTGATAGTGCAACAGGAATCCGTCGTCGTCGTCCTCAAAAGATAAATCATCAATCGAAAGGAAAACATATATGCCCGACTTCGGGCTATAAATAACCAGTCGTATGATCAACAACCACGAACCACATCTCAATACAAAACCCTCAAGGCTTCTCCCTTTTGAGCCACCAGTCTGCCAGGAAGGCGAAGCACTGTTTTTACGTCCGTCAATGGATAGGGTGACGAGCATGGTGTCGGAGAGGCCAGTCGTGATATTCAGCAAGAGCACCTGCTACATGTGCCACACCGTCATAACCCTCTTCCGCGAGTTCGGGGTCGACACCACCGTCCACGAGCTCGAGAAGGTCCCCAGGGGGAGGGAGATCGAGCAGGCCCTCTCGAGGCTCGGGTGCAACCCCGTCGTGCCCGCCGTTTTCATAGGAGGGAGGCTCGTGGGCGGCGCCAACGAGGTCATGAGCCTCCATCTCAGCAGGTCCCTCATTCCACTTCTCCAAAGTGCCGGGGCCATCTGGGTCTGACCGGAGCAACATCTACTAACGTTATTCGCTTGCGACACCGGAGAAGAAAAACCACCCAGTTTTCGAAGACAGGGATGATAATAAAAGTGCGGTATAAGAGTGTGTTCTGGTCGTACCTAAACACCCGGATGTATGCTATCAAGTGTACGATGTTTTTCGAGTCTCTGAAATAAAGGAAAACGCTCACAGTTTTGGCCTGCCTTAATGACCGATGCATTCAAACAACCATGCAGATTATTAGAGGACAACAGTTCGAATGGGGAGACGGTTTAGACTCACAAAATTTTTAATGTCATTCTTAGAGCTGCTCAACTGGAATAGTAAAGAAAAAAAGGGAAATAATGAAAAAATGAAGAAATTATTTTAAATCTAAGCTTATGATATCGAAGAGAGTCATTTAATCATATGTAACGACGAGTTATTACAACATGGGATTTATTTTAGTTGCTTTGCCGAGGAACTGCTGGATCAGAATTAGGCCTGAAGCCCACAAAACCATCCGGCCCATTTCCCCCTTCCTCGTCCAAATTCTTGACTGTCTCTCTCACTCGCACAGACTCCTCCGACCGACGCTTTCCTACCCCTTAACCGTCATCATCGGACGATGTACGGTGGTGGAGCCGGCGACGGCCGGGACCGGGACACGGCGGTGTCTCAGCCTCAGTCCCTGAAGAAGTTCAACAACTCCTCCTCCTCCTCCTCCTCCTCCTCCTCTTCGGCGTCCATGCTTTGGGCCCGCAATCTCCGTCGGTACATCGGATCCGGCGCCGGCCTCGGATCCGAAGCCCTAATGGGTAAGTGCCGTTTTTCCATCTCTTCGTTCACTTCCCGATTGGTTGGATTGATGGGGCGATTTTCGGTTCCTGCTGTAGAGCTGGAGACCAAGAGGATCTTGCTTGATATATTCAAGGAGAAGCAGCAGAAGTCCGCTGAGGCGGCCTCTATCCCCAGCTTCTATAAAAAGGTCATTCCTTGTAGCCCTGGTTCACGCATTTTCACTGTTCCAGGTTGATTTTTTCTGGAGTTGGAATCAGTATTGAAGGATCGATAGTTTGTTCTTGCTGGCTGTAGAAACCGGAAGAAGGATCTATCAGCCATAGGGTGCAGAGACTTGCCAAATACAGGTTTTTGAAGGTATGAATGACAGTGTTTGGTGTTTCCCTTATCACCTGGCTTCTTTCGGTGGGGAGGTTCGACGATATGTATGTTTGCCTGCAGAAACAATCGGATCTTTTGTTAAATGCGGACGACCTTGATGCTATGTGGGTTTGCTTGAGAGAAAATTGCGTCATTGATGACTCCACTGGTGCTGAAAAGGTATTTCAGTCCCTCACAACAATTAGAAAACTTGTAATTCTGATGTTACTCCGATCGAAACCTTGAATATTTATATGATGAAGTGAAGATAATCTTAGGTAATTTTTGTGGACAGACATCCGTTATAAATCATTATCCGTGGGTTCTATTTGTACACAGATGAATTATGAAGATTTCTGCCACATTGCATCTGTATGTACGGAGCAAATAGGCCCCAAATGCCGACGTTTCTTCAGCCCTTCCAATTTCATGAAATTTGAAAAGGATGAGTCTGGACGAATTGCCATTCTTCCTTTCTACCTGTATGTGATGCGCACGGTATGTCCTTTCTGCATTTTGCGGCAGCTATATGCTCTAAGATTTAATGCGTCCATTGCCTTATTTGTCTATCTTATGCACATCTTTGCATTTTTTGTACTTATTCAGGTCTCGCTGACACAGGCTCGAATCGATATGAGTGAGCTAGATGAAGACTCTGATGGTTTTCTTCAGGCTCATGTATGTTTTTTATTCCATGCCTTGCTATTCTCGTTTTCTAGTATTCCATTTCTTTGGGGAAGTGAATGTTAGCTGTCATCTCCTTGTTTCTATGTATAGACGGTGAACATATGCCGTCTGTCAATAACTTGGCTTGTGGAATGAATGACCATGACATTTATGATTTAACTTCCAGGAAATGGAGGCATACATCCGAGGTCTTATTCCTAATTTGGCACAACTACGAGATATGCCTACAGCTTTTGTACAGATGTATTGCCGTATAGCTGCGCGCAAGTTTTTCTTCTTTTGTGATCCTCATAGAAGAGGTAAGAGATGGGCTTAGCCATATGAATGAAGGGCCCCAAAATATGTTCGGCATTATGAATTTTATTGTAGAAATGAAGTATGGATCTCTCGGTCCTGTTTTTGTAATTTCTTGGCTGTCTCATAACAATAATTTTTATGGCATTTTTCTAAGCATACGTTTGTCTTTTCATTAATAATGCAGGGAAAGCATGCATAAAGAAGGTTCTGCTCAGCAACTGCCTGCAAGAACTGATGGAATTGCACCAGGTGGAAATTATATATATATTCCCAATCTGTGGTTCTTCAAATCCTAATTGAGCATTTCAGTTGAAGGGAAACCTAGTAGTTTAAGGAGATTTTCATTGTTATTGTGCTAAAATCTCTATACTCTGTGCTGATATTTTGTTATTCAATCATTTTTATGACAGGAAACTGAGGAAGAAGCAACTGATACTGAACAGGCTGAAAATTGGTTCTCCTTGACATCTGCACAACGCGTTTGTGGTTCGTAGTTTCCTCTTGTAAAATCTCGTGCCCTTTTTATTTCTTTGTATTTTCTGAGACCATCCATTCCATGGTCATTCAATTCTTTACTAAAACTGCTGCTTCACCTTCTGTTTGTAGATATGTTTCTTGCTCTCGACAAGGACACAAATGGTACGTTGAGCAAGCAGGAACTCAAAGAATATGCTGAGGGTACACTGACTGAAATTTTCATTGAAAGAGGTGAGGCGAAGGATTGTTTCCATTCATGGTTTATTAGTTCATGACATTATGTGTATTAAGAAAGAGATTGAGGGCTCATCAGCATTGATTTTGAGAAAATGTATGAAAATATGTCTGGCTATTCATTTATGAGACTTTGATGACATGTTCTCTTGCCCTTCCTGGTGTTGTTATGTAACACTGGTAATCCTGAGAAATGTAACAGTTTTTGACGAGCATATACGTCGTGGCAAAAGCGGTGGGGGAAATTCGCGGGAGATGGATTTTGAGAGTTTTCTCGATTTTGTTCTGGCTCTGGAAAATAAGGACACGCCTGAAGGGCTGACGTACTTGTTCCGGTGCCTTGATCTTCAGGGGAGAGGTTTCCTTACAACTGCTGATATACACTCACTCTTCAGGTAATTAACCGTACACATCTGGTTATTAGCTATCACGTATCTTTACATTAATATATTGAAATCATAGTCAAGAAAATTTTCATGTTCTCATGCTTTGGTGCTAATGAAGTCTGATATCGTTGAATCTTTGGTGAACTTCCTGATGTCAAATAGTGACGCTACTTTTTTGTCATACCTATTACTATAAAATGCCATTGGTGATGCTGATGAGATCACAATTTTTCAATGGTGTTTGCACACATCATTTAATCCTTTAGTGAGTTTGGCAATGGAAGGTGAAGAAGGGGAGCATCCAAGAGCTGAGATGTTACTTGATACAACCTTCCGAAAGAGAACCTCTGAATTTTCCTGCTTACTCAAGTCAAGTGATTTGAGCAGGCCTCAAGTCTTCAGAAACATCGATTTAGTCCAATCTTTGAAAACTGCTTTTTAGCAACTTATCTGGCTTTTGCTTCATGTGACCCATGTGTCATGTCCTTCCTTTTTGCTTTGAGCAGGGACGTGCATCATAAGTGGGTCGAGGGCGGAAACTACGAACTGTGCATCGATGATGTGAGGGATGAAATATGGGACATGGTAAAGCCGGCCGACCCCCTCAAGATCACCCTGGCAGACCTCTTGTCCTGTAAACAGGGTGGAACAGTCGCCAGCGTGCTTATCGATGTGCAGGGCTTCTGGGCTCACGACAACAGGGAGAATCTCCTGCAGGAGGAAGAAGAACCTGAAGAAGAACAATAACCCCCTAGTAAGATTGCCCTTCTGGCCTTCACCACTCGCTGCCCTAACCCTTGACTTGTAGATCGACGACTCCGAGTGTGACTAGTTGTGCTATAGCCGTGTGGTTTCTAGCTTTCGAATCTCTTTGCGTAAAATGCAATATCCGTGGGCTTAAATGCTAGCCTCTATGAAACGAGCTTGTCGTCTCTTCTGAGAGAAATTGGAATGCAATGCAGTTAGTCTTTATATTGATCTGTCTCTCTCTTCAATTAATCAGCAAAATCTGTGGGCTTAAGAAATTCAGATTCTCATGGGCAGACTGAGATCAGGTCAGAAGTTATGCCAGTGACTGCAGAATAGCAGGTGAGAGAGAAGTGCATTTAATTCATAATCTTATTGACAAAAAATATAATTAAACATCGAATAAATAATCACAATAACGATGAACTGTTGGGTGAATCTGCCGAATAAAAAAAATACTTCTGCCTAGTTCAGGATGGGCAAAAAGAAATAAATTAGCAGGACATATTGGTGCAAAGCTAAGTTGACAGAAGTAAGAAAATAAACACCACAGCTTTATTATATGTGCATAGTGTACCTGCACTGCACCGGAAGACTACTACGCACAAACTACCCAGCTGGTTATGTGACCCCAGTGAGTCGATCCTCCTTCTACAGTTATATTCCTGAACAAGACCATGATTGCCGGGATGCTCTAGACATACGGCTTCCTCGGAGTGGGAGCACGAGCCTCAATCGACTGCAGTCTTTGCTTCAGATGGAAAACCTCCACCTGTATACATGCCCCGAGTCAAATGACTACAAATATTGGAAACAGAAAGTCCCATGGAACTTCATTTTGTCAATAGGTGCACGCCTAAGTACAGCTCCAATTCAAAGACTAGATATATATATACCTGGAGCTGAAAAGTTCTGGCTCTTTCGCCAGCGAGGATTCCTCTTGTCGAATGCAATTCCTGAATGATGCAAGCGGGTTGTAATTTTCCATCTAAACGAATTACGACTTATTGGCAAAAGCACTGCACGGGAGTACCTTCTGAGTGTCGTCCAAAACGGCCTTGAGAAAGGCTACATCATGCTCGAGCCTAACATTGTCAGAATGGACTATGTTAGACATGCTGTTGGCCTCTTCTTGCGTGAGCTCTAGGTTAGACAGCTTCTCATTCAGAAACTCCATCTCTTTCATGGTGTCTGCCAATTTCCTTTCCGTCTCCAGTTTGCTCTTCAGAACAGCCGAAAAGCTCTTCTCCACAGCTTTCTGATTCGCCAATGCAGCCGCCAGCTGGCCTTCGAGCATGCCATTTTTCCTTAGAAGGGAAGCTATTTTGCCTTCATAAAACTTATATATATTAGAAGCAGCCACCGGATCTCCAGGTGAATAGCTAGTTTCCATAGATACTAAGTTGTCGTCTTCTTCTAAGAGGCTCTTAGTTGGATTGTGGTTAACTCCAGGGCTTGAAATATCAGGTTCAGGATCCAGAGCAGCTTCCTCCCGGAAGCTATTACCTCCAGCACCATGAGCATGTATCTCAGCATCAGAGTGGTCCAACTCGCGTTCGATTGTCTGAAGCAAAATTCAGAAATTATCACTCGTTATGTCAAAGTAATTAATTATCACATGGCAGCGGCCTGAGTGGGAATTTCCATACAAAAACAGGACACTGACCTGTGAAGCTGAACTCTTATCATCGAGAAGATTGGCAATCTTCATAGATCGGTTGTTCCGCTCTTCATTAGTAAACTGCTTGCGAAGAGACACGTTCCCAGCAGTGCGGGGCTCAACTGGAGTACACTCCGACAATGATTTGCGACCAGAACCGTAGTTTTCATTGGAAGTTACCAGATTATGCCCAGCAGCTGAGCCAGACGATGGTTGGAATGAATTAATGCCACCTTCAGAGGACAAACTGGCAGATGACGATCTTTTACCAAATATAAGTCCACGGCCTTTACCGGCAGGTCTTAAACAGGCAGAATCATTTATTTTGTCCAAAAATAGAGCTTCAACCTGACAAAACAAAGGCGACATACAGAGAATTATAATAGCAACAGTATTCAGCTCAAATATCATCCTGCATCGACATTTTTGGATATACAGCTCCGGATTTTGCAAAAGACGAGGATTTCTACTGGGGTTCCACATTTTCGGCGATTTTTTCGATATTCTTTTCCACAATTCTTTACATATATATAATTAAAGATGTAGAACACGACCATCACAATGCCTACCTGATTCGATGGCTCTCTCTTGATTCCCCCAAATGCAACAAGAAAACTTTTCTCGTTGTGTTGGATGAGAACCATACTGAAACCCTGAAATTCAGGCCACATTAGATTAGAGATCCGGGAAGAAATTTGAACACGTGATGCAAAGATAATTTCCCAAGAGCTTCAGAATTCGGATAACTTCAGTTTGGATGTTAACGAGCAAAAGTGTAGAGAATTCTGAACGGAAAACTGGCTAAGATTTATCTGTCAGAGTTCCAATCTATATAGTTCAGGTAACCTTGGTGGTGGAGACTGAAGAAGGGGATGCAACAGCGGCCACTGTCCACTCAAATTTTAGAACATCGAATATTAGAGTCTCTGCAAATCCTGTCAAAAAGAAAAAACAATTGTCAAATCTGGTTCCATATAATATTGAGAGGAACGTGCGATATCAGAGGATTTCTGACTTGGAAAACAACCACCTTGTGCTGACCACCGCATTTCCAGCAATAACAGAAACATCATGCTTACTTTATCAGATTATACCAAATCTATTGATATAAGGTGAAACAAGATTGATTTCAACAAAAAGAAAAAGATAATGCTAACCGGGATTTGGGAACGTATTAAGGATTAAAGCAAGAGAAATAAATAATCTAGTATCACAATCAGAAATGAGCTAAGCAATTTTTAGATAGCTCGTTCTGGAAACAAGTGAAAAGAAGGCCATAACCAAAAGCTTAAGGGACATGACATCGGATTAAGGGGCGTACTTTTTTTTCTGCTACCACCCCCAGCAATGTACCACTTTGTTCCACATAAAACTCCACAGCAACCAAATCTAGGTGATGGATGAGAGCCCCGGATCTTAATTCTCGACCATATCATCTGAAGAAAATGGGTCTCTGTATGTGAAGATATTTAAGATGTAAATGTAAGCACAATTTTTCCTATGACGAGGATACACATACCGTTTCAAAATCTAATGAATACAAGTCATTTAGGGACTTCGACTTGGATGATCCTCCAAATATGAACAGGGTCTTATCATTATAAAGTGTGGCAATGTGATTGCATCTTGGTGATGGTACCATACCTCTGCATATGCAATTACTGTGTTTAGTGCATAATGCAATCAACAGGTACAGAGCAGAAAATTGAGATAATATTACGTGCAGTTGAGAGGAAGCCAGGTAGAAGATTTTAGATCAAACATATGCAGATCATTTAGCTTTCTCCTTTTGCCATCTTCTCCCCCAAAAAGGATCAAGGCTGAATTCGCCCTCACCACTGTGTGGCCACTACGAGACAGCTGAACAACCATAGATATAAAGCACAGAATCTTAACTGAAAATAGAACTCAAATTGTGATCAAGACAGATCAAACAATAATGTACAATCCCCTGTTCTATGATAGCTTTGCAAGAAGAGCTAAAGAGATGAGGGTGTGAACAATTAATCAAGGAGAAAGAGATGCAGGGCATACCGGAATATCTCCTTTTGCTTCCATTAAAGACCACCCTTCTGTCGCGGTGTCAAAAGCCCACACTATCGAAAGTGTTAAGAAGGTTATTAGAACAACAAAGAATAATGAAAAACAGCAGCTACAGAAGAAGCCCATGGAGTCTTACCTGACAATCTGTCACTCCCAGGTTCAGTTTTTCCACCAACAAGCAATACCTTTTTCCCCCAAGAGACCTATGTATGCGCATGAGATATTAGATCATAGACTATCTTTTTCCTCCTGTAATTTACGATTATCACACTATTCATAACAAATTATGGTCAAAATCCAAGAAGAAAAGGCAGATCTCCAGTAGTTGGCTAGAGGATCTAGAAAACCAATCTTATGTCTGAGCTTTTCAGTGAGTGGTTGTCAATGTCATATGTTTCATATCTTTACACTTTCCTTGAGCTAAACAAAAGACTGCTCCCTACTTTGAAAAAGGCGGGGTAACAAAACTGCAGGATACCAATAACATTTCATACCAGAGAGTGACCTTTACAAGCAGGAATCTTAATGGGCAGACTGCTAGGCGACAAATAAATTTTTGATGAAGCTCCGCTCCAGGAGAACCTGGAGAAATTAAGCACCTGCAAATAGAAAAACAAAAGGAAAAACACTAATCACAACCCAACATCAACATAATAATCCCCCTAAACAAGATAAGGTTCGACATTCTGGTACCTGAACATCATCCAACAGGCCACTCCCAGATTCTCCACCTACCACTATCATCTTGTTATCAACAACGGTCGCCGCATGCTGCTCACGAGAAAAACAAAAAAGTGTAAACCTATTACTATATAAGTGACAAAGCATTTTGAATAACAAATACAGTATTAGAAGCTAATATTACATTGAAGCGAGGTGTAGGATTGTCCCCTGAGACCGACAAGACCATCCAGGTCTCCGAGTTTCCTATGGAAGGACTTGGTCCGCTTTCGTTTTCATCCGTGCAATCGTTAGCAGGTGCCGTGTAATCACTCTGCAAAATCAAGGTCACCAATCAAAGCCTTCATTAACCCGAACCCCCCCCCCCCAAAAAAAAATAAAATAATAAAAGAACTATACGTTTTGATTGCTCTGGCGTTTAAGGTGCCTCGCAGGACTTCTAATTCCTTGAGATGAGGACTCCGAAAGCTGAACTTTCTTCACTCTGGCATAGAAGATTTAGAATCATCATCGTAAGCGGTTTGTGAAGGTCGCACGACTGTAAACAGTTCGCATTAAGCAAAGGAAAAGGCACAAAAAAATAGTGCACTTCCAAGCCAAAGGATGCAAGCCACCCAGAGAAACGCCAATGCAGCACCGCCTTAAACAAACTAACTGCACCTAAATCAATCCCACGCTCAACCATGGCGGAGTTCCCACGAGCCGAGCTTGGAAATCCAAAAAGATCACCTATCAGGACCATCGACTCCCCATATTCAGGCATATCGAATTCTACATTCTCGGGTGCATTTCCTCCCGACTCCTAAAGCAAGCACCGACGAATCACGACCGGAACTCATCTTTTCCTTTGTTTGTTTAGAACATTCCATCGAGTGTCGAACGAGGTAGCAGCATTCGGCCATGAATATTACTACGAACTGAAGAAAACACAACAAATGATGACATCTGCTCGAACGAGCTGAGCAGTGAGCCGGTGGCGGCGGTACCTCCCGAGCTTCGTCCGGCGACGGGATATACCGAACATTTTACCGTCCGTCGAAGGAGAAGAAGAAGCGCGACTCGGGTGAGAGTGAGGTAAGCAAGAGATGGAAGCAGGAGTTGAGTTAAGGGGGAGGTGAAGGTCAGGAGGAGGGAGGAAGGGGGGCGCAGGTTAGCAGAATCCCGTCCGTTTGTGTTTGTCCATTTGCTGTGCGGAAGGAAGTTGTGGACCGTCGGATGGAAGGAGTTGGGAGGGGTCCAATCGAACGGTGTGGAATGGATTCCGTGGAGATTGCATTAAATGCCACCAGAGGGACGAGGGACAAAGGGACCCACCATTTGATTCCGACATTTCATATATCTTGGCGTTTTGGATCTTACAGTGAAAAGGGTTTTTGGCAGGATCTAATGTATATAGGGAATTGTGCATGATTAACCCCCCCCACCCCACACGTACTTGTCAAAAGGTCAAAAGCCCAAGTTTATCTGGGCCTAAAGTTTGGTATCATTTCGTTCACTTCTTTACTCACTTCACACGAACCTCGTGTGTTATTTTCGTTGTCCGAAACAGGCAAAAAGGCCTCGTCTCCTGTTCGGGGTTTCGGCGTGTGCTTCAAAGAACTCTGCCTAAAATGGCAACCCCCATTGTTACCAACAGCTGTCCTCATTATTAGTTCTTACCTGCTTTCAGATTCCACTCCCTTTCTCCTTTTCCAGTCTCACTGTGTGCCTGTTGGGGTTGTAAGCAAATTAGGAGAGGCTAAAAAGGAAGAAGAAGAAGAAGAAGAAGGGAAAGAAAATGGACAACTCTGAGGATCAGAACTACGTCACCGTCCAGGTTAAGGGTCAGGTTCGGTCTCCAGAACTAGGCCTGTTGGTGTGTGTTCTCGCGTTGTGGTCGGAACCGGGGCCGGAGCTGGGGTAGCTGAACGGTGAAGTGGGGGGTTCTTTTTTATTGTTTTGCTTTCGGTTTCCATACAGGATGAAGACACGGTTTGCTTCAGGATCAGCAAGGAGTCGAAGCTCGAGAAGCTGTTCAAGACTTACTGTGAGAAGAAGCAGGTTCACCTTCACTCCATGCAGTTCTTCTACAAGGGCAACCGCATCCACCCTAGGCAGACTGCCCTTCAGGTATTATTACCCCGCGATCTGACCACTCGCTTCGTTTTGTGCTCTCGTGCATCCCATTCCGAATAGAACTCAGATAGGGTGTATACGCTGCTGTTGTTGTCTGTCCGGCAGGCCAGGCTGAAGGCGGGGTCAGAGATCGACGCGATCATGCACCAGTCGGGAGGTTCGTCACCGGGATGCTAGCTACCCTACCACCTTTGGCACATGGGTTTCACTTAGGTCATAACGTGTGTTTGGGTAGCCCGTGTTTGTAATCACGACATGTCGCGACCACCGGAGTCATCGCTCTCTACCTCTATCTCTTCTTCCAAGGCCCTTCGTTCCCCCTTTCCACATGTTCCTTTCTTTCGTCATATGAGTTTGTAAGGGAGTTTTTTTTTATCAAGTGACCAAGTTTTCAATGGTCCAGTCCATATGCACGACTCGGAGGACCCCCTCGGCCACGCAGAAGGGCGAGGGGCGGTCAATGAAGTCACCTTAACCTCGGAAGATGATAATAATAATTCTCTGGATGAAATTGGTCCGAAACTGTTCGAGTAGGCTCAGGGACTGAATAATATTGGGCTTTGGGCCCAACAAGTACAAGGCCCAGGTGGCGAGACAATTACCAGAAAGATCTGGGGCTGGGCTGGGCTAACAGCAATGAACAGGCCCATTGGCCCATTTTCACAACAACCATGGACGTGTGCATGATAGTCTTATGATTAAGAGTGGCGTAAATTTTGTATCACGTACGTGGATATTATAGACTGACTAGAGTTGAATATCCACGTAAACAGTGTGGTGTACTTGGAGAGGGGGAGGGGGTTGTTTTGTCGATGTTTTATTGAACGACAGGGGGAAAACATGGAATGAGATGAGATGATTCTGTCTTTCTTTCTTTCCCGAAATAATATTCTCGAGTAGAAAGAATGCTGCCATGGTTTTTTGTTCTTTTGTGTATATTTGGGACAAAAGAGAGAGGAGGAGATTGGGAAAGAAAGGATATCTGGTGTGTGTTTGGGTGGTGTGGCTCAGGACCGACACCTGGAGAGGGGCAGTCAAGTCCAAAATCTCAAATACCAAATCCCAACGCAACAATTATCGACCCATTCAATTCAATCCCACCCATTTCTCCCTGTTATTTCTTTCTTTTAGTTGTACACACTCGTAGGAAATTTTAATATACGAGAGAACGAGATAAGAAGGCCACAATAGTCTTGAATAAGGGTAAAAAAATCAAACATCACCTGTCGAGTTACCGCTTTAGATTAATCCGTTGTTTCGTTTTCAAAAAAATACCAAGGTGTTTATTTACTCCTCCACCCAGTCACGTCCACGAAAGAAAAAAGAAGCACCAACCCCTGATTTTCCATATCTTTACGACAAGGGGACTCTTCTTCTTCTTTCAAGTCGATCCCACTGTTCCCAACTCAAGCAATACAACACCCAGCCCTTTCGACCACCAGCTGTCCTGTCCTCTCCTGTCCTGTCCTGTCCGTCTCGTTCTATTTTCATTCGCCACCTTGCTTGCCTCAGCTCCAATGGCCAAGGAAGTACACATAATATGTTACATTTTAGTGCCAAAGTAGAGTGACGATATGAAAATGGGAGGATTGGGGAGGAGATCATGATGTGCTCGAAAGGACGACCATTTTTTCGAAATTTCTTCTTCTTTATCTTGTCTCACACGGTTGGATGGACAACAAAGTTCATCTTTTTTTTTTAATTATTATTATATTGTATTCAAAGAAAGAAATGAAGGACAAAGTTTGTGTTGGGATTGAATTTGTTCTTTTCTTCTCTCCAAATGTACATATATCCGGCTAACCAGGGGGGTGGGGGAGAGGGAGGGAAAAGGGTCAAAGGCAAATAAAAAATATTGGTAGGGGTGGTGGGGACAAAAGCCCAAGGGAAAGTATTTAGGACATCTCGATGTGTATGTTAGAATGTAATAACATGAAAAGAAGGCGACAATGATAACATATTTCCCCCCTTTAGGAATTAGATAAATTATTTTATATTGGGGGGGAGGGATAGCAGACATAGAAGAGAACATGCATGTTTGTGTGTATGTGTTGTGGTTTGACCAGAAAGGGGAATGGGGGGGGAGCCTTTCATTCCTCATGAAAAAGTTACCCAAAAGAAAGGGAAAACAAGACACTTTTGTTTTCGGGGGGGAGGGGGTGTTTGTCCAAGAATACAACATTTCTCAGTCAAAGTCTCTCTCCCCCACCCATCCTGAATTCCTGGGCATTCTTTTCTTGCCATTTGGCCACTCGAAATTTTGAAAAATAAGGCAGAGACGGAAACAAAAGATAACATGTTGGGATGGGAGAGTGTGCAGAGGGAGGGACAATTCTTTGGTTTGACCACTCCCCCCTCCCCCCTCACACAAAAATAATGATAATGATAATAGTAGTAGCAGTAGTTGTTGTTACTTAGAAGAAAGGGCTTTGAGCGCAGAAAGGGAGAAGAGACAGACTTTCTTAATGACTTTGAAAAAGCGATTACATCACAATCAAAAGCTATACAAATTTGACTGCAATCATAATATTAGGGGATCCGGCTCTTGCCCTTGAGAGTAAAAACAAATTTTACAAGGGGGCTTTGGTCGGCTTGATGGGATGGGACGTGATTGCTTTCGAAGAGGCTAGGGGAACTGAATCGAACGAGAAGAGAGACTCGAAAGTTCGGGGCTTGTGCTCCCTCTTTAAGGACTTCCCCATTGTGGAGGGAATGGGGGGTGTGAATTTTTATCCTCAAATGGCCAAAATTAGAACCGGGAGAATTGCATGGCGACCACAACTTGGAGTTGGGTTTTGGGGATTGTGACAACTCCCTCCCTCACTCCTCAACTGAACTGAACTTTTCGGAACTAAATCTTGTCTGTCAACTTCAGCCTTTTCCTTAGGACAGGAGGGGGTGGGATTCTGAAGTGGCGGGACATTCTTCTCGCCTCCTCCTCCTCTCAAACTACAACCCTACTAACTACTGTTTGCCCCCCTCTCCCTTTTCAGACAAAGGGTGGAGGATATCCTCAGTAATCATCATTCCTCCCCCCTCCCCGGAAGATCTCGATCTTATATACACATATATGTATATATATTCCTTTCAAATCCCAATATCTTCTGTTACATTGCATGAGTGCAAGTGAAGAGACATGGACTTAGTGATCTACGCAAACCCAGTCGAGCATGTTAAATTTCTAAATTGAATAAGAATGTCAATGGAATATTAGGAGGGAACCAAAACCCTGGTGGTGATCATAGAGTCCTTCATCACGCGGTTAAGGCTAAACCCATACACGCTTATTTAGGCTCCCCCCACCAATTGGAAGTATTAGGCAGAGGACCATTCTAAACCCCCCAAGAAAACCCATAAAAAAATGTCTTTTTTTTTGTCAAATCTTTGTCAGCAGATTGGTTGTTCTCCAAACAAAATATTTATGGGATCAATGCAGATGCAACATCACGTCCATGTGTGTGTGTGTCATGGTTTTCTTCTTCTGCTAAAAAGGACAGGAGGGGTGCCCTCCTCAAGCTTTTGACATGATGCAACTGTTTTTGAATCGGTACTTTTTAAAATATTTGGATTTTTTAATGTCGAATCGTATGGAATAATACAGGGTCTCATACTCTAATAAAAAAAAATTAAAACAAGGAGAGGGAGGAGTGTTTGTGGCTTTTGTACCATTTTAAAGTAAAGCGGGGGAAAATTTACGAAATAAGGTAAATAATTTTGAAATAAGTTAGGACTATTACAGAAGAAGTACTCGGGGGAATGTTTGAGTGCATGTATATTGGATTTGGAATGATGTTAACTGCTCCCTTTGAAAAATCAAGAAGCAAACAAAACTGGGTCTCACTCGCAAAGACTTGATTCCCATCATCCCATATAATGCGGATTTCCACGTGCCTTTAATTATAATAATAATCACGATCATTTGAGGTATATATGACGTGGTGATGATGTCATTATCATCCACAAACTGTGTCATGAAAAACGAGAGTTTATGTAAATCCCATGCAATGCTCCGGATTCGAGTTTTGATGTTGGAGGGGAATTTAAAGGAACTGATGATGAAAACATTTAATGGGGTTTTAAAAAAATGCAACGATGAGTTTGCCTTTCTATATATATATATATATGGAAGTTAGTTTTCATGCAGAGCGCTCACTTACGATTCCAAACCTCGGGAACTTTCCTTCTTTCTTACATACGACCACCAACGATGTCCGGTTCCGGATCCCCCCGAGGTTACGATCACGAACACCTGAGCCAACCCCCCTTGCCCCGAAACGCCATGAGCCCACCCCAGGCCAGCGAGAGGAGGGGGAGGAGGAAGCAGGCCGAACCGGGGAGGTTCCTAGGAGTGAGGCGTCGGCCCTGGGGACGTTACGCGGCCGAGATCAGGGACCCCACTACCAAGGAGAGGCACTGGCTCGGGACTTTCGATACTGCCCATGAGGCGGCGTTGGCTTATGATAGGGCCGCACTGTCCATGAAGGGAATGCAGGCGAGGACCAACTTCATATACACGACGACCGCCACTCATCACTCCGCTGGGTTTCATCCTCTGCTAGCCCCGTTCCAGGTTCAAACCCTACCTGCTGCTCCCCCCGCGTTCCTTACTGGCAGCAGTATCGATTTCGGATGCTCAGAGAATTATCCTGTCCTTGGGAATGGTAACTTCCAGGCTCATCAGCCTGCTGCTGTAACGAGCGAGAACTCGTCGGATGACTCCACTACTAATAATGACAGCAACGATAATTTCTTCTTCTACGGAAATGATACCAGCTCGGGGTACCTGAACTGTATTGTCCCCGAGAGCTGCCTGAGGCCGACTCCTGCCACCGCTGGGTCTTCTCTGTCCTTTGCTGACTCAGCTTATTCCTCCATGAATCACCAGCAGCAGGCATGTGCATCCTTCGAAAGCGGACCCTTTGCTGCTGTTGCTGCTGCTTACAATGCCCCGTGCAATGAAGATCAGAATATGCTTGGAGGAACCAGCTACGGCCAAAACGAGCTTGATGCCGTCATCAGTGGCGTGCCCGTGGGAACCACATTCACATTCGATGAGAACAACAAGGACGACCCCGCTCCTGCTTCGGCTTGCTATTCCACTCCAACCCTGCCTGCTTATAATTTCGGCGAACCGGTAGACTTCAGCTACTCCCTCTTCTAATGAGCATGCACCTACCATGGCACTCGACCCCCACGACCTCCGCACCTTAGGCAACTGACTAATGCAGATATTACCTAGAGCGCGGCATGTTCCCTTTTTGGCCGAATCGTTTGCTTGCATCGAGATGTTATGTAATGCGGAATTCGATAAGAGTTACCTAGTTTATATCCAAGGCTACTATATTTATTACATCTTCTTCTCTTGGTCCTTCTATTACACTCATATGCTTCCTTTAATGTCCAAACACTAAACACAGTTCTATCCAGCAACAATGGCAGGTTGATACATGGTGAGAGCAATTAGATGACATTGGCAAGAGTATAACCTCTCGTACCAGACGTACGAGCCCAACCGGATCTTCCGTGTATTACATACATACATACATAGAGTGTTATATATAAGTATAGATATATGAAGGCTCGAGCAATTCAGAAAGAACAATGGAATGCCCCAGTCCTTCGATATTGGAAAACCCCCTCGAAAAATGACAGTATATGGGGGGATCCAATGCAAAAACAAAAAAAGAGACCTTGAACCTTTCCTCTCGATGAATCCAAGAAGCTTGTTCGAAATGGAATGGGATCGATCGCTTCTTCAAGACACAATCTCTTCGGGACCAACCTGTTTCCCATTTCGTCCAAAAATCAAACAAGCTCTTAGCAAGAGGATGACGCTGCGACTGGGGAGAGACTCCTCGCATGATTATTTCCCTGACAATTCTGGCCGTGGCTTATTCGAGACAGTAAAATACGGCTCTATACATATATGAAGAGGGGCGACCACCCCCGTTGCAAAGAAATGGCAGCTCCTATTCGACAATTTTGATGGAAAAAATGGCATCGGTTCTGGGTCAAGCAAAAAATCGACCTTGGAGAGGATTCAACTTCATGCAGAACCCTCTTTACTGCTAACGTCGCTGCTGTTGTGAGTGCCTAGTGAAGCGGCAGCATCCTGATTGGGCTTTTGACTAGTAGAAAAAGGGGCAGCACTCACCATACTCGGAAACATTTGACCGAGTGATGCATCGGGTGTAGACATATAGGGTAATCCAGCTGGGTAAGGAATGACTGGTGCGTCCCCAAGAGAAGATACAAAGGAGCTGTAACTTAGCGCTCCTATAGAATGGTCGAATTTGCAGGCGGGGCCAAACTTGCATTCTCCACGTGCAAAATGCATGCAGGGTGTGACACCCTGTAAAATGAATGAACGGAGCTGATTTTGACAAATCTGAAGCACAAACTCAAAAGGGCATGTGTACTTACGGGGCGCAGAGGTAAACCGAGAGGATTAAGGATGACATTGGCTGCTGCATTCGCCTCTGGCGGGTGGTGATATCTACACGAGGATCCGTATTTACAATCTCCCGTTTTCAGATAGTACAGGCAGTCAGGTTGGCCAGGCCTCTCGGGAAATAAATGTTCCTTCTGTAGGCTCGAAGGATCCATGCCGAAAGGAGATGTCAAATAAGGTCCGGCAAAGGCAGGCACCGTAGAAGATATTTGTGCCATCCCATAAACCGAGTTTGATCCAGAATTAGGTTGAGGACTAGATGAAGCAACTGGGCTCACAGAAGCCTGAGGAAGAATAGGATCAAACAGGAAAACTAGAGGCCTATATGTGGTAAGAATGGTAAAGATATCTGATACCAACCTGATATGGAGAGTATCCGGTCAAGGGCACCATACCAGAAGAAAGCAGCACCGGACCATAAGGGCTCTGGACATATGAAGGGATGACAGGAGGTCTTGCCACTAATACGCCATATTGTTGAGATGAAGGGATGGGAGGCGATTGCACCATCGGGTACGGAGAGGGGGTCGCGACAGACAGAGGCATAGGAGAAAGTTGAAATGGTGGCGGTGAAGGTGCAGCGACCGGCACGCCAGCCGGCTGAGGGTGATGAAATTTACATGTATCCCCGAATTTGCAACGACTTGTTTTCATGTAATAGGAACATTCTTTCTCCTCCTATCATCACACCAGCAGATCATGCCGCCATTTCAGTGCCAATTCAATCAGCAAATGAAGAAACAGAAAGTTAGAAAATCTGAAAATGAGAGTAATGCTGCGTACAGGACGATAAGGATATCCGTAGTAATTAAGCTGAACCGGATTGTTGGGAGTCATGTCTTGCCTTGGGTGGTGGTATTTACACGAAGGGCCAAATTTACAAGTACCAGTCCTCATATAAAACTGCGGAATGTTTTCCGAGTCGTGAACAGAGCAAAAAAGGCAACACAGTAAGTAATCAACAGCAGTGACCATATAGAGAAAGTCAGTTGAAGTCAGTTCAATCAAAGGCAGCTAACAAGGAATAGAGAAGAGAACGCGGAAAGAATACCTGGCAGACCGGCTGTCCGTTCCGTTCAGGGAATTCTGCCGAACCAGTTATTGAAGCACCCAAAACCTGCACAATTCAACAGTTCCGCGTTTCACATTGCATCAGTGATTATCCAACAGTTCCAAATACTACTAGACCCAAAAACCAAGTCAGCGGTTTCCACGAGCCTATGGCCTTAATCCTAAACAGTTACAGATATTCCATCCCAAACACAACCCTTGATCATCCACTGAGAAATTATGCAAAAGGAAAAAAAGGAGTAGGGGTAATTCCTCTTACCGGACCGCGTTCACGGGGATGATTGAAGCGGCAGCGAGGTCCGTAGCCGCAGAATCCAGTCCTCAGGTAGTAAATGCAATCGGCCTCGTCGGGCCTCTCCGGATAGACCTGGCGATCATAGTCCTCCCCCAATTGCAACTGCCACATCGCCTCTGCAACCATTCAACAACCATCACAACGATCAATCCATCAAAAGCAAAAGATCAAAACCCACACCATTCAATCCAGTCTCCCCCCCCCCCCACCCCACCCCAACCCAATACACTGATCACCCGATCATCCGAATTCCGATCATGGGTCAGTCTCACCATCAATGGAGGTCTCGACCTTGGGGTCGGGAGGCCATTCTTGGGGAAGATCCGAGGGCCTTGACCCATCACGACCTTCCATTAGGACAAAAGACTTTTTGAGGGGGGAGAGGCTAAACCCAATTGAAATTATCGAACCCAAAAAAGATAAAAATAAATAAATAAAAGGATCGGCCTCGCCTCGCCCTCCTTAATCCCCGGGGAGTTAAGCCGAGTGAATGCACGCAAAACCCAAAAAGACAAATTTAAAAAAAAAATATTAAAATAAACAAGGGAAAGAACAGTGCCAGCCTCCGTAGAAAGCCTAGGTTTTCACTGATGCAGACATTAAGAGATGGAGGGAGAGAGAGGGGGGTGGGGGGGGAGTTGTTGGATTGGTTGGTTTATGAATATATTATTCAACTAAATTTGGGTCAGGGGAGAAAGTGAAAAAAAAGGGAAGGTTAGTAAGGAACAGGGGAAGCAGAACAGAACAAGAAACAGAAACAGAGGAGGAAACACACGAGACCGGTGTGCTTTTGTGCTTGTCCCTGTCCCTCATTTTGTTTCTTGTTCATTCGTTGTTTGTTGTTCTGTCTTTCCTTTTTCCTCTGCCCCCTTCAATCATTCATTCAATGTCTTCCCCCAACCCCGCGTTTTTTTTTTCATTTGACTGGATGGGAGTTGTCTGTAGGAGATTTTCCTTTTTTACTTGGGAGATGTGTATGCAAGTAAAAAGTAAATGGAACAAACACTTGCGAAATGAGCCGGATTGAGGGGGGGGGGGGGGGGGGGGGGGGGGGCGATATTCCCTAAAATGATATTCTTTCTTTTATTTACTTAATTTGAGTGGTGGCTTCGGCTGATATTCTTTCTTACAGATTCCATAGCATACCAAGTCACTCTTGTCCATTCTGAGTTCATGAACAGTAAAATCCTAAAGATTGTCTTGAATTTTTCCGGTACACAGAGTTGCTTGGTATCAGAAACACAACATTGAAAATCAAAGATCTGCAATAGAGCCTGATTAGAAAAACCCAGAAAGATAAAAATGATTCCAATAATTTCAATCTCCCCCATCCGAGTGTCCCTAAGATTTGATTTATGGTTTTTTTTTTCTTTCTTTTGTTTCACCTCTCTTTCAATGACCATTACATCTCACATCTCCCCCATCAAAGCATACTTGATTACTCAACTCACAGCCGCGTCGAATTGACAATCCATGTATGCAGGAACGGAAGCAGCAGGTGGCGAAGAGGGTGTAAGCATGCAGAACCACAACTTCCTTTCTTTTTTTCTTTTCTTCTGGGAGATGGTTGCATCACTTTAGATGTGATTCCCCCAGGGGCCTTCTCCTTTGAAAAATAATCAAGCGGAGTAAAGGCCGCTAAGCGAAGGATCCTCCTTGGAAGTCCCAGGGCTGATCTCCTATCGCTTTTACGAACTGCCTACCATGTTTCGTGCACACCTCCCTTCCTTTCTTCACCGATTCCTCCCCAGGTTGCTTTATAGCTACCCCAGTAAGAATCTGAATACATCGCCCAGAGTAACGATGCCTTCCACTCGTTTACTGCCTGCCTCCACGATAATAAGCCGTCTAGTTCCTGAAAATAATAATGGGAAGGGCACCAGTGTCCCGTCAAATAACACCCAGGAGTTTCCATCTTCAGTTTCTTTTATCATGGAAATGTCTGGCTTTCAAAGATCCTAAACGGCTCTCCATGCGACCACAAGAATTGTAACAAAGATTAGTCGACTATCGACTATCTAAAGAAAAAAACAATGAGAACACAGTGAAAACAAAATGACAAGTTTTTAGAAAAAGAGCAACATCCATTTGAAAATAAAAGTGAACGCGACCTGGATTAGCCAATCGTTCCATCACTTTATGCAAAGAATCGGATGGCAGGCACATATGACATCTTTGGCCTCTTTGCTCGTAGGGAGAATAAGAATCTTGCCCCAGCTGCAGTGCCTGTTTCACATGAATCGTAGTTCCCGCATGATGTGTTGGATATGGTCACAAGAATTCTAACAAAAAAACGTCTTTACCTGATGTATGGTCATTTCATTGAGATTCATGTGCGTATAAGCTTTGTCCTTTGCCAAAGCAGTTATATCACTGGAAATAGATATAATTGATTAGCAAAGCCATGGATAGATAAATGAAATATCATGAAATCAACAAAAGGGATAGCCTGGAAGTTACCTCCGCGAATAAATGTCCAGTAACGAATCATTATTATCCACTATAGGTATTGAACTAACTCGGGCTGACATTTACATAAAGAACAGCATCAACGCAAAAACAAAAGATCATTGCCATCCTTGCTACATGAAGATTTGCATAAAAAATGCAGAGTTATCTCTCCGTTGTATCTTGAAAGATGCAAAAATAGTTTTTGTAAGGCAAAAAAGAAGAGTTCATCTACCTCCAAAAACAAAAAATTATGAAGCTGAAACCCTTATCAGAATATAAGTAATTAACAAGCTGGTTACTGGATAGAGATCCTACCTTCAATCAACATATTCAATGCTGAGCTAAGTGTATCACTGGGTCTTAACATTGCAAACGGCCGAGGGTTAGATTCCCCAATTTTAGGAACCCACGTACCAATCCTAAGTCCATAAATTGGAAGCTGAAGAATAGGTAGTGAACTAGAACAATGTCTGAAGTATCTGCACAGACCTGTGCCGTTAAGAAAAACAAAGACGGGTGAGTAACGGACTTCCTATCTATGGCCTCTTTAAGACATGTCAGACACGTGAGAGGGCAAAGTACAGAAAACGGCTTACATTTCAATATTCCAGAAAGTGAAGCCATATGTAATAACTGTGGGAATGAACCATCTTCTGAAGATGAATGCAGAATGGGAACAGTCGCCACTTGGTTTTGCAGAATTTTCAAACAAACTTCTTTCAAATTATCGTATGGACCAGCCTAACAAATGTAATCAAGTCAGAAAGGCTCCATCCAGACACATACGTGAGTGAAATCAAGCATAAGTTTGGCAGTCCCTTCTTTACAGAGGACGTTAACTCTCATAGCTTGGTGTGCAAAAAACAGGGGGAGCAGCTATGGGGGTGGCTTTCCTGCTGCTATATTGAATAAAAATACAATAATATACTTAATGATGATGCAGACAAAGATGATCCAACGCCTTTCTTACAAAGACACAGTCCCTATGAACCAACAGAATTTCACACCTCGAAATATCATTTTCCAGGTAGGAATCATGACAAATGCTTCATAATTAGTTCTATACTCACATGAACCAGAGGTCTCGAAACTGCTCTCCCTTGAACATCTAATTGCCTATTGAGATATGCTTTCCCTTCTTTCCATGCAGCAATACTGTGAGTCTCAAGCTCCTCCTCCGTCAAGTTGGAGCCACGAATGCCAAGCTAAGAAAAACAAAACCAAATAAGGAACCACGCCAACTGAACTCACAAGCATCACAACACAAAACCTTAATATCTTGGATAAATCACCAGCACATAAATAATTCTAAAAATCCTAAGTTTAAGTTTAACCAGGAAAGGGAAGTGAGCGGAGGATCAAGAACTTTATGATGATATTGGAACTTGCATGGTCATAACAAAGGGATCCCCATGCTTACTCTCTCAAAATGCATGGCATAAATTACAAATGGTAACAAGTGATCATGGGTAGGGATAAAAAAGATGCAATTCTAGTAATGTAGCTTCAATAGGCTAATATATCCATGCTGAGAATGCAAGCTAACATAACATACATGCAGGATTTACCTCTCTCAAGATCAGAATAAAATCCACTGCACTTAGAACTCCGACAAACTGCCCCCTGCGGAAGTCCCAGAGAGGGGCAGTAGGAATACCCTGCAAACATCAGATAGGACTGGATCAATCCCGTCCATTACCGACTACATGTCAACAACTTCCCATGAGACATGTAATTAACCTAGGAAACTAAAAGCGGAAAAATCAAGGTATAAACCAAACTGACAAATCCAATTCTCTTGTTACGAGTAAGAAGGGACTGCTCTCCCGACACCTCCCTATTTGTACATTAACAATAAATAGATCAACATCCACCCATGACCTTAGCAATATTCATACATACAAATTCTGGAATGCATTCCACTGAAAGATTACAAAACCACAGCAAATGATACCTGCTCATGGAGTATATGAAAAGCTTGCTTTACAGGCAGCTCAGTATCCAATGCAATCACCTATCAATTAGCGTCTATGTTTGAAATCTCATAACAGGGGTAGATCATCAAGACAATTATTATACGTTTTGAGGCTCTGAAAATCACTCGAACCTTGCCTGACTCCGGAAGCAACTCGTACGCAGTATGCGTAGCCAAGAAAGCAGACACCCGGTGACGAGAGACTGCAAAGTCATCCGGAATTCTTGATGTCAAGTCCAGCACTGGCCGATCTCCCCTTTCAACCTGCAAAGAACCCTAATCCACGTGTGTCATCATTACAAAAAACAACAAATGGAAGGCCCAGACACACTATGAAGACATAAAGCACATGGACCATAAACCACCTGGTAGGAAAGATTAGGAACCATAAGCATAAACTAGAATGAAAAGAACCTTGAAAGTAATTAAAATTGGCCTAATAATTGCCTCCAGTCAATGAGGTCGGGAACAGTCCAACCATTCTAAAACTAAAATAACTTCATAAATAAACATCAAATCACACAATAAACAAGCATGAGACTCTCAAGCACGCAGTTATTTACTGTACATAACACATGCACAAAGACAACTTGTGTCTCTACTTCCATTTTTAGGGGACAAGACGGTGTGAATGCATCAAAAAACAGGTAAAAGAATGTTCTCACCACTAAAGAATTGCAGAGACAGAAATATGAAAAACAGAAGAAGGAAATGAACAAGAAAACTCAGTTAGCAGCTCTTACAAACTGTGTAGTAACCTCATGGTCAAGGTCCATGTTACGGACAGGTGGCAACTGTGATCCAGGAGAACCAGGCACAATATTGGACTCCGCAGAAACCAGAAAGATAGTATTTACAATACCATATTCGCTAGCAGCATAAGGCTGATGTTCATCATGTCTCCAATTCCCATCGACAAAAAACTTATACTGCATGGCATAGAAATGACATGAAGAGATTAGTCTACAGTATCATCAATTGACCTGAGTACAAACAAATATTTTGCACCCATTACACTCTTCGCACTGGACCTCACTCAGCAACACCTCAGTAATGTATCCTATTCCGACAATCAACTCTCAATTTACACATGGACGGTGTATGGTTCCCTACAACTAAATCGTGAACATATCGGCAAGACCTCACCTGATGGTAACCAGGTGGTATGCTGCAAATGGCCTGAAAAACCGTAGGACATCCCTCCACTTGAGTCATCGGAACTAGCTTGGACCATCTTCAAGTTTTCAATTCCATGTCATAAGAACATATCAATAAATGCCAGTCCCACATAAACAAAAAGTCCTCAAGCAAAATTCTTTCTGTTAATTTTACTGAGAAATATTTTACAGAAATCCCATCCTGATGATTCTCGACAACTGAAAACACGATATGTCGTACCTATTGAATGAACCACAAAGAGACACACTTGAACCTCCGAAAGGCCATACAAACCGCATGGGTATCACCACATCTCTTGAGGCATCCATCGCCCACACACAAAGGAAAGCCCGACGTTCTCAATTCCCAGTTTCGCTATACTCCCCTCAAAAAGCGTTCCGAGCCGTAACAATTTAACATCGCCCTCCGTCCACTGCAAGACCCACAAAAAAATCAGCATAAAATTAACACGGATCTCCCTAACACCTCTCCCCGATAACCAGATTCCACAAATTCCACAGCCGATAAACAATCAAACCTGCAACAACTCCACGCGCAAGAAGGCTCTGCCTTTTCAGAAGGAAAACACAATCCCACCAATAATCAGTCACTAAGTTCAAGACCCGGAACATAAGAACCCCTAATTCTCTCAACCCGAACCCAGATTCTCGAGAAAAATCCCAAAACGGAACCCGAGACAAAAATCGAAACTTTACACTCACCGGGACGATAATCGGGAAACAAAAGCCAACCCTTTCCCGCCTGCGGTCGAACAACAATGACAATAACCAATAAACAAAAAGGTGAAATTGATAGCTTATTTTGTACTGGAAATTGTTACAGTTTGACGTCAATAAGAACTTAGATCTTCCTATTTACATGTACTAAACATCTGGTTTCTGGTTGAGGATTTTTTCTTTTCTTGTTATTAAAGAGTTTGAAATAAAACTTGCGTGCGTGGTACGGGAAATTTGCATATTACTTGTGTTCCAAGGGGTACGATGCTTCGTAATCGAATTCAACGAGGCGCACGAGCTATTCCGCATCTTATAACACGCTATCGATGGTGTCTGACATAGGTTACTTTGAGCCGTTGACGAGTCTGTCGGGCTCCCACTCCGAATTTTGTTAATTCTTCACCCTTGTCAAGTGTTTTGCGCTTACAAGGGGACTAATTCCAGCACCACCTGAGGATGATTGTGAGGCTTGGAGGGGTGTTACTTCAAGAGTTTTGTCTCATGTAACTCTATTTGACCCTTTCGAGAAACTAGAGAAAATGCCTGATATTCCCATGGCTGCCTCTTGGAGCCCACTCAGGTCATACCATTCAACAGTTGGTTGATTCTGCAATAACTTTCTAAAATACAATGCAACAATCAGTTGGATGAGAGGAGTCCATATGCCACCAAACAAATTAATTATAGATTTAACTGAATCAAGCTAGAGACATTTTAGAATCTCCTTGCTAGTTAGTAGGTCGATGATACATTAGATTGACAATGTATGTTTTCCAGCCAACATTCACATCATGTGATGCAATAAAATAATTGACATCAAAGAAGAACAGATATCGCAAAACAGCCTCGAAAGTACTGTTGTCAACTTCAATTGATTCCTTAACGTCGGGAAAGCATAAATCATTTGTGATCTTAAACGAGGAAATAGGGAGAAGAGCAGGGACAACCGTGGATCATCAGGGCATACATTGAAGGACATGTGTTTACTATGGTAATAGTCGTCTATCCCATCAATTGTTCTTTAAAGATTCGCTTGGACTCTTTGACCAGCTCATATCCTCAACCAACTCGTGACCCCAAGCTTGTGATTTCGACCAGCTTGTTCCCAAAATCAACTTGTCTTCTTCACCTTAGGGGTTCATGGGCTTTTTAAGCTTCTTTTAATTAGTTTCATTTCGATTTACTCGAGCTCGGTTTGTAAATCCAAACTCTCTTTATCCAAACCCATGTAGCATGTCA
Organism: Melastoma dodecandrum; assembly: GCA_029817715.1. NCBI lineage: Eukaryota > Viridiplantae > Streptophyta > Magnoliopsida > Myrtales > Melastomataceae > Melastoma > Melastoma dodecandrum. The sequence continues at coordinate 535,315 of JARUPY010000387.1, forward strand.
AAAGGGTCCAAAATTGTGTTTAGATATCACCACCATTTCTCGAAGAGATTAGGTTGACTTACTTAAAGACATCTAGAAGGCAAGGAGAATGGGAAACTAAGTCATGCCAGTAATCCTCCTACATCACCTCGAAAACCGACCCATCGAACCAATCTCGTGTAGAGTTGACCAAAAACTCTTTCCAAGTCTTTTCTGTTGCCCCCCTTTTGCCAATATACATTATTAACAACGGAAGACAATCACAAGGTTGTCCTCCAAACTTACAACGAAGATGGAGTATCGAGTCCTAGAGATCAACGTCATCTCCGCCAGCGACCTCAAGAAATCTAATCTCTTCACCAAGATGGACGCCTACGCCGTCGTTTCCCTCTCTGGGGACCCCCGTCTCGGCCTCCAGAAGTTCAAGACCAACGTCGACCGTCAGGGCGGTACCAACCCTTCCTGGAACTTCCCAGTCAAGTTCAGGATCGACGAGGCCGCTGCTAAGCAGAACCGTCTCACGATTACATTCTTGATCCGTCGCAAACGTGCCCTCAGGGATAAGGACATCGGGACGGTTGTCGTCCCCATCCAGGAGCTCTACGATGGCACGGATGTGACCGATGGTGCCGCGGCGAAGCAGATGAAGTCCGTGACTTATCAGGTGAGGAAGCCGTCTGGGAAGCCGAAGGGCGCGCTCTACTTCTCCTACAAGTTCGGCGAGACCGAGAAGATCCCTTATGTTGATCCTGCAGCAGCTGTGGCAGCAGTTCCAGTCACCTACCCTGCCGGGACAAGCGCGGCGTATCCGCCGCCGCCGCTGCCCCATCCCGCATATGCGTACCCGGCACAGCCATATCCAGGGAACGCATACGGAGGATATCCGCCACCTCCGCCACAACCCGGGTACGTGTACCCGCCGCCGCCTCAGGCAGGTTACGGTTACCCGCAGCCGCAGCAGCAGCGCAACAGGAACAACATGGGGCTAGGATTGGGGGCGGGATTGCTGGGAGGCGTACTGGGGGGGCTGTTGATAGGAGACCTGGTGTCCGATGCAGGCTCATACGACGGCGGATACGACGCAGGCTTTGGAGATGGCATGGGATTTTGATAATCCTCCACGGTTTTTTTACTTCCTTTGAATTTTCTTCCGAGGTTTGGGAAGGAAAAAAACATCAGGCACCACGATGACGATGACGATGATGTATGAAAGAAGGAAAAAAAAAACAATATCTTACATGTGAACTAATGTCAATGGTATGATATTTTGTGCAAGGCTTTTGTCATTGGTGGATCGATTGACATGGCAACCAGAGATGACCTTTTGACTTTATTATTGGGGAGATCGGTTAGCATGTCACACACACACGCACAAATCGCCAACATCTCAGCAGCCTGCTATTTTCTTACCAATGACAATAATAAAGAAAATAAATAACAAAGAAAGAAGAAAACGTAAACATCCTTACTTAGGAGGTTGCTTACGTATCGACGACCCAGTCGTTCGAGTAGGCGTACGGGTCACTGTTGTTAGGATGGGCCTATCGACTATTCCTTAAATTCCGAGGGACCATTTTGTTTTGGTCAATACCGTGTGTTGTTACATAGCGTGTTGGTCATTAACTTTGTACGAAATTAAAGTTAGTTCCTAAAAGAATTCGTAAAATAGGTTCATAGTTTCTAATTTTTTTGAAATACTCTCCCTGTGACGCCTACGTCGCTTAATTTACAAAAAAGACACGGTTACCACGCCTTATATGCAACGGGGTAAAGACGGGGTTGGGAACCTCGTCTTTCACGTCGACACACTAGGAGAAATTTTTCCCAAGTGTGTGAAAGACGCGATTGGGAACACCGCCTATTTATTAATAGCAAGGTTTCCAACGGCTTTTCACACACTTACAAAAATTTTCTCTTAGTGTGTCGGGATGAAAGACGCGATTCCTAACCCCGTCTTAGCTGGATTGCACTTAAGGCTTGGTTGGCAACTGTGTTTTTTTTATAGGTTGAGTGACACAGTTCACAACTCCGCCTTATGGACAATATTTTGGGTTTTTTTTTTAAACTCAAATCACATTTTATAATTTTTTTTTTAAATTAACCGTAATTTGACAGAAACTCTGGCATAGCATATCAATTAGGTGTGGATCTTGGAGAGGAACGGGGTACGAGTAGTGGCCCCGCCTCGCCTTACTAAAAAAGTCTTGCCCCGTTCCCCTGTCCCGCCTCGCCTCGGGCCGTCCTTGTTCCACGGGTTTTTAATACTTATTTCAATATTATATTAGATGAACGTTATAGAAAATCACTGTGGCCGTTGCAATAGTTTTTTGTAAAAATATTTCGTGAAATATATTATTAATTTTTAAAATTCAACAAATAATAGTCATTACTCTGTATTAGAAATATCGAATTAAATTTATAAGTCGTTCGGTGTTTCAAATGCTAAATTAGTCCAAAAATATGATATAGTATGGTTGAATCTGCATTTTTAGCCATTTTACGATTCTCTTGTGCAGGTGTAAGTGAACCCAAAAAGTGTTCATGGATTAATCCTCGGGGTGCGGGTGCTGTGCAGGAGTAACTCTTTACAGGCTTTGGAGGATTCTTTGTTTGAGGGATTTCATATGTTAAATTTGTTTGGGATTTCAATAATGGTCGGGATCGCGAGTATTTCTTTGTACGGATTCCCCCCGGCAGCTGCATCCCCGAGCCCACCAAGACCAGGCTTAGCCCAATACTTTGACTAAGCCCAAACCGGCTTAGGCCCATTGTAGAATTCCTCGTTTTTCATTAACTTGTACAATTTGATATCGAATCCCGCCGTTCACCCAAAGGATTCATATCCAAAAACACTTATCTTACCTTTTAAGCACCTCTCTCACCCAAACCAACAGCTCCATTCCAATACAAAGAGAAGCCTTGTCTTGGATCTCGCCCGTGCTTAAGGTCCCCATGGCCCTGCACACGGTTGGAAATAAATCCGTCACTCACAGTGCAGTTGAGTAAAGAAAATTAACCGACCATGACCGGAGGCATAGAAGAGAAGAGGTTACGTTTCAAGCACCCGTTGCTGAGATTCCCGTGGGAAATGGACACTTCATCGAGGGACCTTCTTCCTACTAAGAATCTCCTGTTCCTTCAGCCGGTGCTGGAACCAAGCAAGGCGAGCTTGAAGGCTCACTACACTCGCTGCCTTCCGGGAAAGAACAAAACTCAACTGGGTTACGTAAGTGTCAATCAGGCTCCCCGGTTGGTCGACTTCTGCCAACAACTTCATCTCCTGTTTTTTCAGCAAACCATGTTCAGTCAATGAAACACGAAGAAAGTTAATATTTTGGCGAGTGGGTGCACGACCCACGTCATCCATATGAAGTCATACAAGAGGAGAATTGCTTTTAACAGATGACGTAAAATTGGAAACACTCCCCTTGATCATCTAAAACATATTATTGCTTGAGGTTCTTCACAACAACAGGCAGGTCAGAACAGGCGATCGCCATGGGCATATCAGCAAACTAAAGACAGATAGTTTTAGTGAGGGGCAAGCTTACTTCGCGGACAATTTCCATGGTATCATCAATTTCCTTCCTGTGTGCTGCAATCGGTGCCTTTTCCTACTGCCAAACAAACAATACTTATGAGGAGAGATTGGCGGCAGAACTAGCAAGTGAAATGAGACGCTAAAGAAGAGCGGTCCATAAAGATCAACCTCGAGAATTGCATCAATATCTTCATCCATGATCTCTGCTTCATATCGTCTAGGAGAAGCATTACTTTTATTTTCGGTACACTTCTGTTGAAAATTAGAGCTTGAGATATTGGATGTGTTGCCATCTTTTCTTGTACAGTTGGCAAACTTCTCCGACTTCTCGTCCCTGGATCCTTTTCTACAAGGAGGGGAAGCCTTTTGCCCCTTCTCTTCCACCTCGACCGAGTTTTGGTAATTCGTCTTCTGACTAAAACCAGCAGTGGAGGAGCCCTTTAGTTCAGCTCGATCTCTATCCATTGTCGAAGAGACACCAGCATCACCACTTTCTTCTCTTCCACCAAAGCTGTAATTTAAGGAAAAGGTTGAGGATGGGTTTTCATTATATGTGGCCGGATTTTGGTAAAAATTCTCTTTCTCTGCAACCTTCCTTCCCATATCAGGTCCTTTTACATACGGAATTGGCTCATACACATTCTCCACATCCACAGGATTTGTTGACAAATAAGCTGATGAGGAATCCTTGTTACCGGTTGTTAAGCTTGGCAACTGATCTTTTCTAGCATTTCCACCTTTTGAAAGACTTTTCACACTGCTCATTGACAGTTATCCGTCAGTCAGAACAAAGAATGAAAGTACATTTCCAGAGACATGGAAATAGAAAGAACCATACTGATCAGCATATCTCAAGGTGTTGAGAGTGTGCTCACAAGAACCAGCATTAGGTGAAATACAAGATATCATGACTGTCTTGGAGTTGCCAACAAAAGAGTCTCGTAGCACTTCCGTGAGTTTACTCCCCCTAAAGGGAATATGAATTTGATCACTGTCCAGAGCGCGTATACACTCTTTGAGAGCCAATAGACTCTTGTTAATTTCTGCCCCTTCAATCCTGTAAGGGTGGACAGTCAAAGTAAAACTTGCTCAAATCCTGAAGTATGTAATAAACCATCTCTAGGACCTACCATAGAGGAGAAGTGACAACTAAGAGAAACTAAAGATCCCCAAAGCAGGACAAATTCACACAGAAAAATTCCACTCATAAGAAACAAAGGAGCTAGTGGGACTAAGAGATTACCTAGTCTGTCGATCATTATCAGTAGTATCAACACCTCTTTCACTTCTGGCAAGGTCAATGAATGAAATCTTCCCACAAGCTTTCCAGATTTCGCCTCATTCCCATCACTGTTGTTCCTCCTAGATTCCTTAATTTCACTGTGCTTTTTGACAGCAAGTTGTAAAATAGCATGCGACCTGGAAGACTCTTCATTGGCACCGGTTGAACCTGTGCTTCTTGCAGCATTTCCCCTCTCAATGAACTCTCTAACTACTTGCACATCAGAAACTTCAAACTCTTGTAGGCCAACAATGCAAACTTGTTGACGTCCATCTTCTCTCATACAGAGTTTCCTGAAACGCGATATTTTAATCGGCATGCTAGATAACTGAAATTACAAGAAACCTCAATTCTTTCACCATGCACGTTCTTATTTTCAGTCACAAAGAAGGTCAAAAAGCTTCCCTCCATATATTTCAAAATAGCTGAGCCACAATTTCAATCTCTGGTTACGGTAGACAGGTTGATGCAACAACCTCACCATGTCTTCCACAGCTCTTAAAGGCAATTGCTGTATGGCATATGCCTTACCACTACCTGAGCACAAACATACATTATCACTCTATAAGAGACTAAAGCAGCAAATTCCAAAGGCATCACAGGTAGCATAAATCAGGTGTTCCATCCCAGTCATTGACCCACAATTACAAGTTTCACCTAATTTTTAACAGTTCGATGTCATTCTTTCAATGTTCCTTCAAATAAAAAGTTCGCTAATATGGATGATGGACTGTCAAAAAATCAATGTCATCATGCAATCTGGAGCAGCCATTATGATTCCAATTACTTGAGCACAGCCTTACAAAGGAAGCCAGAAGTAATAACTTAAGCAATGTGCATTCGCAAGTCAAAAGGTTACTCCAATAACTAACCTCAGGACATACCTGTCTGCCCATAAGCAAAACACGTAGCCTTCGTTCGCTGAAATATTGTTGGAATTATCGGCGCCACTGTTTCACGATACATCTGTTGTTTTTTAAGTGACAAAACCTAAACTATTAGCAAAGCAAAACTGATAGAAATGTCATGTGCAAATAAATAATAGTAAAGTAAATGTACAAGAAAGCTCGCAAAGAATTGGAAGAAAACAGCCCGCGCTTAATCTATTGACTTGTCAGGCAATGCCCCTAATAAATCAGACAAGAAAATAGAGAAGTACCTCATTATTTGTCACATGCTCATTGAGTACAGCATCAAAGCAGAACTCATGCTTCTCCACATAAGCAGTCAAGTCAACCTGAAAACAAAACGAAACATATAAGAATGATATCTCGAGATTGGGGCCATGAAGCCTCTTTCATCTTTGTTTTTGGAAAAAAAGGCTCTGCATTATCTTCGGTTACAATTAGACAAAAGTACACATTATTGTAACTTCTAGGACCTTGAGCTTAGGCTCAAACTGTGAGGCAAGCATTATCAAACACAGTCACAATGTCGTCTTCCTTCCGAGAAAGCTCTTTCTTGTTCAAAGGTCTCTTTCGAACCTGACATCATCAACAGAAAAATGCAAATAAGAATTTGTGGGGAAACTAAAACTAAACTTACCATCTAAAAACATCTACATTTTAATGCAAAAAGATATGGTACCACAAAATTTAAGCTGGCTTATCTTTCACAGGAGTAGTATAGTCAACTGTGCTTTGTAAGTAATGCAACCCCCAAACCAGAAGAGCAGACAAACAATGGGAAATGTAGGAGGCATATACAATTCGACATACTGCAACTTTAATCTAGGCATTAGCATCAGTCTGTTTTCCTCTTTGCATATCGTTTATAAGACCAAAATCATTCTCAAAGGCTTTCGGACCGGCAGCCGTAAAGGGTGATGGTTCATCCATGACATGCCGTTCGGATGAAAAATGTATGGGAAGATTCACATTAGTCAATTATAAGCTAGAGCACGAAATCTGATCATGAAACCACAAGCACACAATAATCCCAACACGTAGCAACAATACCAGTAGATAATCAATGTAACCCAGTGAGTGCAAATATTCCATATTCTCAGCTTCTAGTTAAAGTGGAAATAAACTCTACATTTATCATTCAACACAAGGAGCATGAGATCCTATGTGCCACTATAATCAGGAGTTTCTTGTTTAAAGGCTCGTCTTTTCCAAATTAAAATGCAGAAGCTTTTCTTTATATATTTAAAAAAAAAAGAAAAAAGAAAAAAAGATTATATGATACCAAAGAAATAAGGAGACCAACACTTATCCCCCCAAACAAAAAGAATAACTTTTTCACAAATAGAAATTTGTTAGTCAAGCCAGAGGAGTAGGGAAAACTTGACAATCTGATCTGATTGAGGATGTCACAATGTGTCCATATATTCGTGCACCGTAAGGAGTAGTATGAACTTTTTCACTTCAACTATAACGCAAGCAGGTATGCACGAAAATTCCAATTTGAGATATAGTACCTTGGACAGAAGCTCTGTATCGTCCATTGCATGAAGGTCCAGGAGTCTAGCCCCAAAGTCGCCTCTGAATTTGGGGGAGTAAAAGCCGTCTGACAACCCCATCCCAGTAAATGATGGGGTGGCAGGTATATGAGATCCAGATTCCCCATTAAAATTGAGGTTTCTCGTTAATTTAAAGAGCCTTTGCTTCTCTTCTGCAGATTGAGCTCCATATCCCTATATGGCCACAACAAAACTTTAGACCAATAAGAAAATGGCAAAATAAGCTAGAACAACATCATAATGGGAAAACTAGGAACTGTGAGATCAAATGAAAGACATACCTGCATGAGCAGATTTGGCAGAAGCCGCTGATCTATTCCTGTGGATGCCAATGGCGATGCTAGATGCTGCAACCCAGCAGACTGCAACCATCGAGCCATGAGTGCGTCCCCCGTGTTGCTCTGTCCGGGTCCTACATTATGCAGGGATCCATCATACAGAGCAGTAGTAGCCGCAGCATTGTTCTGCGGCATCTGACGCCTTTGAGGAGCCAAGTTTGATGATCTTTTATGAGCTATAAGACAAATTTAAAATGATCAAACATAAATATGCTTCTCCGCCCTTCACCACCAAAAGTCAGACCATCAGCACTTGAAAAACAAGAAAAATCTCAATTCATGCATCGACATTGCTGTCTTCAGGCATAACAGTCATGCCAACGGCTGGCCAAAGCACTCCCTCCCCCACCCAAAAAAGTAAAAAGGGAAACCAACACGCAGTAAGTAATAAAGCATTGCTACTGATACCAATGCTGAAGTTGACCTCGCCTCGCGAAAAAAAACAAGAAGATAAACCGCATAAAGCCGGCCCACCTCATCTACAAAAATACACGGCATTCAAGAATTCTTATGTGTTTCCGCGCGCCTTTGAGACTCCGAAAAATGGACAAATTCCCTTTCTTTTCTTAGGAACACATACAATATTCGTCACTACAAAAAGGATAATGGGAACCCCACCATTAAGGACTTCATTTATGAATTGCATGGTAATAGAAATACATGTCTTACCAAAAAAGAATTTGTAACTTCATATCTTCTTGTCTAGCAGGCAAAGATTTCTCTCCGATCATCAGACACAGATGTCCAAAGATCAACGATCTGCCAACAGCACATCCCAAACAGACAACAAAGCCGAATCAAAAAGACCAAGCAATGCCATCACGAAACAAAAATCAAATGCAATGCGGTGAAGCTTCATCAAGAGATGAGGAAAGCAGAAAAATCGACTCACGGAACGGGGAGGAAGGGGAAAAAAAGGAAACTATTCGGATTCCCGGAGGGACATCAAACAGCGAGGGCGGGTGCGGGCTCCGGAAAATCTGCGATCGGGGAAAGCGTCGGTTAAGGAAGGAGAAAAAGGAAAAGAAAAACGGGGAAGCTGCATTGAAGAATGAAACGGCGTTTTTGCCGCACACACAACCTTACAGATCTGATCGTACGGGAAGGAGAAAGGGAACGAGGAATCGCGCAGAAAAAGGACGGAAGAAGCCCGTCGTCGTCGTCGTCGTCGTCGTTGCTGCTGCAGCTGCTGTTGCTGTTGCGTTCAGGGAAGGAGGAGGGAAGAAGAGACGGTTGAATGAAGCCAAATGCAAAGGAAGAAAAAGAAGTGGCGTAACTTTTTAAATTTTTTTATTTGAATTTACAAAGACGAACGACAAAGGTGAGATACAATTTTTTTATCTTTTTTTTTATTGTTATTATTTGTTGTTTTGGGTTTTGGGGGGAAACCCTTAAAAGCCAAGTTAAGTGATACGTCGTACCTTTTTACCAACAACAACACACAAAATGGAATCATATGAATAGATAGGATTGGGGAAGCGGTTAACGTCCCTCTTTTATACTAAGTTTGTACTGTGTGTGTTCCTTGTTTTAATCCTCTCCTCCTCGGCCGGACATTGGAACAGAAACACATCACATGGCGGTCCGCTCAACTGTCCTTTCCTTGTCTTTGGCTGGTCTTTATTTAGTCCGACTGCACCCCCTCCAGGCATCCATCTCCCCAGCGAATGTGAGGCAATGAACCGGCGGAGATAAGGCAGAAGGAGGAATCCACAATTTTAATCCAAATCATAGATCTTAAGAGTCATAGCAATCACCCAAAAATTTGCTTAAACCGGGGTAATCTCACCGCGAAAATGACACCACTAATTGTAGCAAACCAAACAATGAAAAGGACGAACCGGACACGATGTCAAGTTACACTCCGAACGTAATAGGAATCCAGAAACGACCTTCGACACGGACCAAAAATAAATAACTAACGCTACAGGGGTTGCAGCAGGTGGGATTGGGCCGACTCTCAGCACTTGATTTCCTTCAAACCATGGCCGAAGTACAAAAACGTGGGGTCGGTGGCGCCATCCTTGTAGTAGGCAAATACCAGGCTCCCATCATCATGCATGCTCTCTCCCACGAAGCTGCGGTAATTAAGAGAAAATGTCATTAACTTCAGACGAAATTTGACCCGGCAAGGGCGGGGCAACACTCAATAATAATTTGGGTTACATCCACTCACAACTGGAGGTCGCTGAGCTTCGAGAGAAGGAACTTGGTCGCTGCCTCGATGTTCTTCTTGAAAGCGTCCTGCTGCTCTGCCTCAAGCTTGGCTGTCAACAGCTTGATGTACCTTTTCATGTAGGTCACAAACTGCTTCTTGTCGAAAGAAGGTTGCTCCTGCATTGGCAGAAACTTGTTACGGGGACAAAGGCAGGAAGGAATATTCCAGTAACTAAAACAGAAGGAAGGGATCGGGAGGAACACCTGTAGTCTGAAGGTATCAACAATGTCGACGACCTTGACAGTCTGGTCATCAACACCCTCATCATCTTCACCACCCTCGGCGGATGGATTTGCACCAATATCCACATCGACAGCCCCCTTCACTACCCACTGTCATCACAGGCGAGAGTGTGTTATCACAAACCTCATGCCAGTTGTCAAGTAGTAACAACCAATCCTGTGGTTCAATCTAAAGATTATACTTATCAACAAAAAAGTTCTAAAGATTCTAACATTGGGGAAAAACATAAGGTAATTTCCTCAGATTTACACCAGCATACAAGAATAAGATAAATGATAAAGAAGATACCTTCCCCTCAACTTCCCACAGAGCACCCTCAAAGAGTTCCTTATAGGGAAAGGAGTCCGAGAGGAGCTCATCACCTATAAGAAAAAATACCAAGTAAAGCAATTAGTTCAAAAGCATGCACTCTAAAAATCTCATTAAGAACACACAAACAAGCAAGCAGGGATTCGAAGCCATCCTCTTCGTCACTCGAAACAAGTCACGCTTTTAGCTAAGCTATGCAACACTAAGTAAACAAACATGCGTACTTAGGATAAGGTAGAAAAACACAAGTTTTCTTTTACTGCCATTTTCAACGACAATAAAATAAACATAATTAAAATTGCCGACCGAGAAGAATCAATTGGTAACAAAGGGAACTTTCCTACTTCGACTCCATACTTACAAAAGAATAGTCCGAAACAATTTCAAAGAGCGGCATCCACCATCAATCACACCATGCAGGTACTCAATTTCGATCCACGAAAATCCATAACAAGCAACAAATCAATCGCCGGAACAACCGAGTCCAGAAACCAGCATCCGTCGTTCGAAGGCCCCCCGAAACAGAAACAAGCAGGAACGATCAAATAAAACCATCGGCTAACAAGTTCCGGATTCCAGCAAGAAACGCCACAGATCTAGCGGCTCATCGGAGGCCGAGCCTAAATCATCCAGAACCTCCCTACAGATTCCACGACCAAAGCAAACAAAACAGACGAACAAGAAAGGAAGAACCAATCCAACTCACCGGTGAGGAGATCCTGATAAACCAACATGATCGATCGACTGGTTTGGCGCTCTTGAAGCTTCGCTTATCGGATTTGGCAACCCTCGCGCAAAGATCGGGAACCTGTCGGATTCGTTCGCCGGGAGGAGGGATTTTGGAGAGAGCGTGGACGGGGGGAGGAAGAAGGATATTTATAGTGGCGAGGGTTTTTTTGGACCGCGGGGAATGAGATGCGGACGCGGAAAAAGAGGGGCGAATGCGATATTACCTTAATAGCCCTGAATTATCATTGGATATACTATTCTGCCCTCGTTTGAAATAACAATGTACGAAACAATGCGTATTAGATTACCTGACGAAATATACTGTACGTAATATTTTATTTGTAGGTTCGATCCTCTAATCTAAACATCATTTTGGTAATATAATAACAATCTATTCAAATCGAGTTCCAAACTTACGTTATTTCACGAATCTCGAAACTAACTATTCTATTAAAAAAATATTTTTCAGATTAACATGATTTTAAAACTTAATTAAGGTAAGATAACGGGCTTAGGCCCATCAATAATTCGGCTTTCTACAAGCCCATTTATCCCTCGTGGGCTTTTTCATGGCCCCGAACCTCAAACCTCCACCGGCGACATCAAATTAAAAAGAAAAAATAATTGTAGTGGTCGTAGTAAAATTACATTACCTTTTCATGTAGATCATATGATTTTGAAAGAAATTACAACGTGCGAATCTGCGCTAACCCTCGTGGTTTAGTAGTCTATCGATCAGGCTGATTTATCCTCTTAGGCCTCACTCGTCGTTGCCGCCGCCTAGGAGAGAGTCGCGGTTGTACAGCAGGAATAAGCGGATGGGTAGGAAGAGGACGACCCGGATGGGGGCAGTCCCTTGAGCCGCAGATGCCCTCGCTGGTGAAGAAGCCTCCCATGATAGCCAACCCGTCCGAGGGAAGGGCTTGTATGGTGAGGGAGGAGGCCCACGGTGGGTGAAAAGGCACGAGATGGCCTTGGGGGCCACTGCCCTCGTTCAACCCTCCGATCTTCACATCGAAGCGTCCTTCTTCTCGGTTGTGGGATTTGGGAAATGCGGGGGAGGGTGTAGAGGATGATGCCAATGGCTGTCTATAGCTGAAGAGGTTTATGCGTAAAGCTAATGCTAAGTTGGGCTCGGTATTTGGGCCTACTAACTATGAGGCCGGGCTGAACCACCAAAGAAGTGAAGGCCCAATTAAAAGCCCAATAAGTAAAAGGCCCATCAAGCAGCAACAAAACAACGGAGGCTTTGAATTACAGGGCAAGGGAAGGACAAGGGAATGAATGAAAAGAAAGAAAGAAAACTGGGGGTGATTTAGAAATAAAAGGAAAGGCTTTTAAAAAATGATACTGAGGGTGGCATTTGCTTCAGGCACCCGACAAAAAATTTGGGCACTAGACTTTTCTTTTCTGTAGTTGTCTTAAGCCTAATAAATCAAGATATGGACCATCCTGGGAGATCTTCCCCATGACCATCATTTTCTCGGCTCTAGGACATGCGCGCCTCTCTGCTCCCAAGAAGAATCTTCTACCACGCCCAGTGTCGTCTTGCCGGCACTAGCTGAGTGCCCGTATTCCGACGGCAATGGCCCCCGTCACGTAACCGCACAGTCAGGCTACTGAGAGTGTAAGTGCTCCAGAGACATGCATGTTCGAACAGCATGATGTAGGAGAGGGGAGAAGAATTGATTGTGACTGTGATTAGAGTGGTTGGTTTATTACAGCAACTCTTTGGTTTTTGGTCCGTATATGTAGAAACAAAACAAGTCGTAGGGGAGTAGTTGTAGTAGTAGTAGTTTGGGGTTAATTCTCTCTTGCAGTAGGGTGAAGCCCCACAAGAGATTTGTCAGGGTGTGTTCTTACAAATTTTCTCTTATTTGTCCTCCTCTCTGCAGCATTTCAAAAGCCTTAATCCACCAACTCTGGACTATAATACTAGATCCACTACATACTAAGTCGAGCATGCGAGACGTCGCTGACTATCAGTTGCCCTTCGACATGGGACTTGTTACAAGTTGGCCGCTTGAAGCGTGCTGCAAGTTGCTGGAGCTTGCAATCTGCGAAACCCCCCCTCCCCCCCCACACACACATGCGCGCGCGCGCACGCAAAATGAAGTACCAAACGTCTTCCTATATAAATGGCCTTTAACTGGAGGCATTACATACAAAATATTAAACACAGTTCAGAGTAAGGGAGTCCTCCGCTGCACCGGCAAAACATGGCTCCTAAATCTTTCCTCATAACTGGCCTCGCTTTCATCGTGCTAGTGATGGCAGCATCCCCGGCGGAAGCTCAGTTGGGGTTTTTGGGGGGGATTATCCAAGGTATTCTCAACTTGATCCATATCCAAGGAGTTGTTCCTTGCAGCCAGAACATCAGCGCAGCACTGAACGGGACTTTACTTCCTGTTTTCCCAAGTAAGCCGAATCAAAATCAAATATTTCCTTCCTTCCTTCTAGTGCTCTTAATTACATTAATCTGCAGCTGAATAGTTCGTTCGGATGGCAGACGCGCAGGTGCAACTGATGTGCGGATCAGGTAACATCCTAGCATCAACTACAACGGATGCATCCGGGATATTCTCAATGGTCCTAAACCCCTTTCAGTTCCTCTTATCTGATATCCTCGGAAACTGCAAACTGGTCGTCCCGACGCCTCTTTCCAACTGCAACCCTGCCTTCGCTAACATAGGAGGAACCCTGCAGTCGACTCTGCAGCTCGTAGGAAGCATCCTCTCAGGGATCCTCAACATCACAAACATCATACCTGCCGGCTTCAACATACTTCAGATATAGCTACGCAAAAAGTTTCATCCCTCAAGAGAAGACTCCAACCATCTGAATGCAGAATAATGGTCAAATCCCCCCCCCCCCCCCCCAAGTCTCAAACACATCAACAACCACCCTATGCTCATGTATGCTACACCTAGAATCATCGTCCTTTTTATCAAAAAATAATCATCGTCGTGTTGTAATGAACACCCCCCCCCCCCCAAATCGTGTGTTAATGTAATAATAATTTCATGAAACTGCATGGTTCGTGTTTAGTTGGGCTCAATGGGCTTTCCTTCACTCCCTCAAATGGGCCTCTCTCTCTCCCTCTACCTCTTTCCCTTCAAGACATTTGATTTTTTAAAATTATACATAAAAACATCACGCGGCGGCCGCAAATCTCGCATGGTCAAATCATCATCAGTAAAAAAAATATAACCAGAGAGAAAATAAAAAAGAAAGGGAGAATCTTCCTCCTGCCCTGCCGTGTCGGGCGTTGTTCCTCGATGTTGTCTTGTTACACGTGATCGACATTTACGAAACAAAGCGAAAAGGAAAGAGGGGGGTGCCTCCAAATCCATCCCCCCCACGATGTAAAAGTGCATTTTCTCCGACCAGTTACAGTTTTAGTTCTAGTTTCCCTCCCGGAGCTCTTTCATTGATTTCAACTCCCCGCCCCCAAAAAGAAAAGACAACAAACTACTTCGACTCGGCTGCCGTTGAATCCCTTTTGTCTTTCCCATGATGTCCGAACCCCCACCTCACTTCAACGACCACGGGTTCGAGTTCGACTTCTTCCAGGCAAAACCCATTCCTCTCTGGATTTCCTTCCCCCCCCCAATGTCTTCCATGTGTGTGTGACTGTGTTGATGTGCCGTACAGCAGGTGCTGGGGCAGGCTAGGAGGCATCGGCAGTATCCTGACACGGCCGCGACCGCCTCCGTCCGCACGGGAGAACACCCTGCCTGCTCCTCCTCCTCTGCCTCTGGACGCTTCAAGCTCCAGAAGAAGAAGAAGAAGAAGTCATCCTCTTCGTCCAGGGACAGGAAGCACGGGTGGTCCTGGTCGTGGTCATTGTTGAGGAGCACCCTTGATCTGTTCTACTTCAAGGTCAAGGGGCAAGTCCACGTCGGCAATTCCCACGAGGGACAGCCGGACAATCCCGAGAGGTCCAGTGCCAAGGCAATAGCTAGGCACTCCCGGCATTCGGTCTCAGGCCCTCTGTACCTTGCCGAGAGCGGGAACACGCCGCTGACCCGACACAGGGGTTATTCGCGGTCGGGGCCGTTGGCCGAGAGGGTCCCTTACGTGTGCCTGAGCCCTGATTTCAAAGGCAGTGCCGCTCCTCATCCTCCTCTTTACTTGGTCACATGAATGTTTGGGAAAGAACACCAGCTTTGTCCTTACTTTGGACCACTTTTGTTTGGTCTCTTCGTTACTTTTTAATCACCAGCGATTAAGCTTTTCGTGTTTGATCTCAATAGTTTAAACATTGGGTTTGACTGCCACTCTTTCCAATAAAATCATAAAATCATGGTGAGAAATTGTGTAAGAAAATAACACTTGGGAAAAATTACAGAAACATGACTCATCTAATCTTTCTATGTTTGTCTCTACAATTTACTGAAACGGGGAGGGATTTTACATACAAGGATGGGGAAGAAGGTCATCGGATTGAAACAAAACTAAAAGTTACAGGGTGAGGCACTGTCCCAAGCAGCCGTCGACACCCCCCGCGAGTAGTTATTATTTCTAGAGGGGTCGACCTGGCTGCACGCAAAGGGGGCTCATGAGTTGCTGATGCCCTCATTAGCAGGCCTAATGTGTCTTGAGCTCCGCTGTCTCTTGCCTTCACGGCTGCACCTGACCACACATAGTTTGGATGAAGTCATACTGCTTCTGCGTTTGGAAAGGGCATCGGGAGATGCTCGGCGCCGATGATTATTTCTTCCACCTTTCGGCGATTGTCCCAAAGGAGCTTTTACTGTCTTCTTAGGAGATGGAAGCTTTATCCCGGGTTCTCTCGGATTTCCGCCTGTGAGACCCACGTAAAAGCTATTTGCTACAGTGTAGCATAGGGTGTTGCCACCATCACTCCTGTCCAAATTGACATCCTCATTGTTCACCTGAAATTGTATTTTCGCTTCAATTAGGCTCAAAGGAGGCCTGTCGTCCAAGAGAGACCTCCTGGGACCTCTAAGGAGCAAGAATCCTACAATAACAGGTCCGGAGCTTTTTACTTACAAGCTGCAGAAGTGCAGAAAATGTTCGAGCCACATCGTGCTTCTCCAGACCGCGGACTATGTCAGCAAAGGAGATGGAGTTTCCTGGCTCTTTGTCATGGGAAAGCTTGTCCAAAACTCTTTCTCCATATCCGTGGATGTCAAATGGAGGCAGAGACTCCTGTTCAGGCATATCAATTGCTACTTGATTTCGAAAGTCACAGACACTGATGTACAACTTAAAGATGGAATCTCGCCCAAGGAAAGTGATCACGAAGCTTACTTGCTCCTCTAAGTTTTGCTCGATCTTTTGCTGCCAGTTAGACACACGATCAGCCAATTCAGTTTGCATTTCACTCTCTGTTATGTTGGTGAGCAAAGCATCCTGCAATGCAGAGAACAAGAAATTCCTTAATGTTATATATCCCTCGCGTTAAAATTGAGAGCAAAGATTTTCACAAGAAACCAAGAACAGGAAAACAATGAGAACTAACAAGTGGCAGCAAGGCACTTTTTGAATAACCAATTGTTTTCAAAGTCGAAAAACAGTATTATATGTAGGTAGTAAAGATAAGCAGCATCATGCACGCAAGAATGGCCTTTTCCTAGTGAAAAGGTGCTTCAATCAATTACGTCAAAGAAAAGTTCAATTTTTATATACAGCAGACTGTCATCGGGTAATGGCATCATCAACCCAGATTTATGGATTGATCAGGGCATACCAGGTGAGACTGATAAAGATCTTCCAGGCTCGTAGGTGGATCAGATGTTAGATTTTCTGCCTGATCATCGCCCAAACAGGCAGCGTCGTCGTTCTACAATGTAGCAGTAACGGAAATATAAGTTAATAATTACAGAATAAAAGCTATTTCCTGTAAGTATATACCAACCCTCTCGGAAGGCTCATCTTCCTCGACACTGTTATTGTCTATGTCCTCCATTATGCCAATATCAGGCTCCTCAAAATCAGGTTCGCCATAGCCACATCCATAGTCATCGCCATTTCCCTCAAAACTCCCGAATGAATTATGAGTTTCACAAGTGCTATCAATCAGAGATCGACGAAGCTGCAGGAAACGTGTGAATTGTTCTTAAAACCAAGATATGGATTGACATGAAAAAACACAATGAATAGGGCAGAAGGCACTACCTTCTCAAATAACGGTGGAGATGTTGTACGATTATGTTTGTTGTCTAGATCAAGTTGCTTTTCCCAAAGATCCCTGAATTCTGGGCTTATGGTACCATGACGTCTTGCGAGGGGAAAAATGTTTGCTAAAGATAATTTTTTGGGGAGATCTAAATGAGCTCTCCCAAATCCTTTCACTGTTTGGAAGCAGAGTATTAATTGAAATTCACTAGTTGTGCTAGGTTAGGAAAAAAACAGTAAAAACAATTGAAGATTAGTTAGTACAAAACCTCTTTTGAAAGGTTTCGCTCTCAATATCCCAGGCTCATGGGGGTTCAAAGGCTTCCAAGGATCATCGCCCTCGTCGCTATCATCATCATCCCTGCTTGCATGATCAGCATTACTCCCATTATTGAACTCGAAATTCTCAAAACCATCATTAGCGGGACAATCCGGGCCTGCATCATCAACTCCAGCACTGCGACCAGTATGAGGAGATTGATTTACATTGCTGCAGCTTTTCCCAGCAGACGCCTTTGGTGCACTAGCACCAGATCGGCCTCTTGGAGAAAGAAAACTCTTACGATTTGACCATACATTTGAGACCCCATTACCAGGTTTATTGGTGAACGAAAAAGAATTAACTGTTTCGGCATCGCAGCGATCCAAGAGTATGAAGTCACAGTACAGCTCATTATTACTGGCCAACTGCAAACAAATCGCCATACATATTAGGCCAAGAATACAGCAGCCTAAACTAAACAAATGACTTAAGATAGGTTTAGGTCTATGCAGGTACCAGATATGATTCTAACTCTCCAACAGTGTCAGATGTGTCTAAGCAATCACCTTCTAGAACTACTAAATTAGCAGGAGGTTTGACAAACTGCTGCATCAGAGTTGTTTCATCAGCTGAAGGATCCAGCCAATTCTTTGGATTCACTGTAGCCCAGACACTCTCGTTGGAATAGTCATACCATGATATTTATGACATAATATGCGCAAGTTGGGTACCTGGCACATCATTCGAAATCCAAAAACTGTCTTCATCTTCTAAAGTAACTCTACTGGAAGTACTTTCCTCTCGTTCTACTGGTGCACTATCATCGGCAACCTGACTTTGATGCCTACTGCAACAAACGAATAACCCTGAATAAAAGATAAAGTGATGGATTGACTCAGATCAGGAAGAAGAAAATTTCATCTTTGCTTTCCACTGAAAGATAAATCGAACCGATTTCTGCTACTGCCAGTGTTAAGACTCTCATAGAATACCCTTCCATCCGCTTCAATTGCCAAAACACGCACAGGAAAAATACATCCATCCTAGTTTTCACTAACTGTCCAGAGCAATTTATCTCAAAATATAAAATAACCCCTGCCATTCCCAATCATTTTCCTAAAATCAGTTCCATCTATATAGCCCTATGGGTCTTGTTATCCTATTGCAGTGGTGGCATTAGTTAAGGAATCAAATCCAATAAATAGGGTCTATAACTAAGATAAGAATCGAGGGTAAATGGAACCACATAACTGATTGCCTGAAATAAAGCCTGTACAGTGATTTATACTAATCTTCATGGTCACTGTGACCAACTTATTCCTGGTGGACAAAGAAGTCACTAAACAAACCGAGATAAAAGAGGAGCATACCCTTGGTTAGATATGAACTCAAGCGCATGCAAAACCAATGAGTACAAATACTCCACCTTCTGACTATACACTTGCACTGATCCCTGAACCAGCAAAGCAGCTGCATTTCCAACAATCCAAGAAAAACAAGATAGAAAGAAGGATTAACAGCGTAAATCATAATGAAAGAATTGGCTGAACTGAAGAATACAACTTTGAATAGCATCAAAGCTGAAAGACCCAAAAACAGGTTCAAAATAAATTTTCAAGCATGCACTGAGAACAACAAACCCAAATAAGAATAACCTCACCACATCGAATTCATCCCAACACTAGGAATACCCTCACTTCATAATTTCAATAAGCCCTTAACACCCCCGTTACTCAAAAACAAGAATAAAACCACAACTTCGCATCACTGCCTAAACACTTCCCTTTGCAAGTAATCATCTCCTATATCTGTAAACAATCCAGAATAGACCCAATACAACCCCCCTCCCGCTCCCCCTCCCCCTCCCCCTCTCCAAACATCAGAAAAAACCCTAGACAACCCACAAAGATACTCTCGCAGCACACTGCAAAATCGAATAAACCCCAAACCTTCGGCGAAGTTGACATGGTCGACGTCGGTGGCCTGGCCAGCACAGATCTTAATAAGGTAGTCCTCGAGCAACCGGTCGAGGTCGAGGGAGAAGTTCGACTCCGGGTCTCTCTCCGCTTGCAAATTATGGAAGCTGCTACTGCCGTGGGATTCCGACATCGCAAACGCCCCGCGGATTATTACAGAGACTAAGAAGATGACGTCACCTTTACCACCAAAGATTTCAGGGAAAGAAAGGAGATTGGGAGCCTCTCTCTTTCCTTGGAAAATTATGTCGGATTTGAAAGCTTTTGAGAGGAATGTCTTCCCGCCCTTTCTGGGAGAAATATGGGGGGAGAATTTCTTCCTAATGATATTAGCCAAAAATAAACGGGCCTAATTGCTAATGGGCCCTCTATTTAATGGGCCTAGATCGGCCTCAAGTTGACCGATTAACGACTCTATCGTCGTCCTATACACAGGCATGTAATGATCGTCGATCATCGTCCTCGACAGCCTTATCTTACTGTACAGCTCCCTTGGGGTTTCATACAACCGCAGATGCTCCTCTGCCTGGCCCTCGGTGTCGGACCGAGTCGGCATCGCCACTATGTGCATTGTCCTTCCTGGAGGGTAGAACTGGTGGTTGTCCAAGGTTGAGCCCTCCAATGACGACGACGTGGCGGTGCTCCTGATTACCGACTCGCTCGTCGTCCTCGAGATCTCTTCCCGGGTGATTTCCTTGGCGGCGATTGCGACTTCCGCATCCCGAGCTACGTTGCTGGGCTCTTTCTCTTGCCTTTGTAACTCCTCTTCCAAATCTTTCCACAACTCCCCCAACGTAACGACGTCTTCTTCAAGAGCTGGCGAGGTAGTTATGCCTGTTATATCCGGGGCTTTCTCTTCGTCTGAACTGTCGTCATCCGGACCAACATTCGGGCAATGATTGTCTTCACGGAGTGTTCCGCCTTCCGATTGTTTGATGGTAATAAGGGACTCAGTTATGTTGTCGTGGATTGTGCCGTCTTCTACTTCAGAGTTGGAGATGGAAGCCACGCCCACCTTGCGATGACGTGCGCCCATACATGACCATGCGGAGAAAGATGTGCGAGTCCTGACGACAGCTTGAACCATGGTTTGAGCACTCTTCATCATGACCTGAAAGTTATCGGCAGATCATATATCTGTGCCAGTGCATCATAGATATGATTGTCCCTCTCTGGAGAAGTAACTCAGTGCAAATAAGAGATAGGTTGATCAAATAAAGCCCAACGCTAATCTTTAACTAAGATTTCAATTTAACATGAGGAAGCACAATATCACCTGAGTGTGGCTGGATACAGGCCGCAACATCGCGCCTGCCCCTGCCACCCTTGCTTTTGCACTTGCCATAGAAGGCAAATGGGACCCAATGGCTGTTGCAGACCGATAAACAACACTTACAACTCTTGTATCCCGAACTTGATCTCGCAAGTCGTTCAACCAAGATGATGCAGTCACCTGATATAAAACCCCTGAGATACGCGATTGACAGAGCATAACAAAGCCTCTGTGATGATGGGTTTCCTACCTCTGAACGTAGATAATCGACAGAAGTTGCCGAAAATGTGGGCACTATATCAGACCCGTTTATTATACTGGTCACAAAGTGCTTTCCAGATTCTGCCAAGTCCCAAGTCATGCAAGCTGCTGTGAATCAATAAGTAGGAGATAAATGAGGCATGGTTTTCTTATCTACAAAGAGCCAATGATGCGAGGGATGCAGATTTCCAAAGCTAGAGTTATTCAATTCGTGTTCCATGCAAAGAACATCATCCGAGGTGTCGCACAATTATGTTTGATGATTGGAATTGTAAAAAGAACGTGAGGTTAACTAGATTTTCCAACTACCTAAGCCCTAAACGCGAAGCTATCTTCTTCTGCTGCTTGGATTCAAAGTAGCAGGTGAAGCAACATGACAAGAAGCAACGAAGCAAAGCAGATAAAAAAACATTCACAAAGTGCAGCAGGTGTCATCGGTTAATGATTATTGCACGACATAACACATACTTACCAGGGGCAAATGTGGCACAGGTGCTATTGCAGAATTCCTTATGTTCTCTAAGAATGTACGTCAATAATGCTGCCGTACCACCACCTAGAGAATGCCCAACTACCTAGATTGGGGAGATTTATTACAAGATTGGATAGAATGAAGAAGTTTTCTCCCATACTATCAAAAGCGAAAAGGGAACTGACCTTGATTTGGTAGTCTGGATATTCCTTAAGAGCTTTAAGCAAACAAGGAGAGCTAATCTTTGCAATCCAACGAGCAGCAGCAACCATCCCACAGTGGGCATACCCTAAAACTAAGTTGCTTATTCCTCCACCATCTAGAACTGAATGGTGAAAAGGTACCACAGCGCCTGTTGCAGCAGTTAATGTGTCCTTGATGCTGTGTGTGCCACGAATAAGAAGAAGGAAACACTTGTCATTCTCCTCACGAATGATTGTGAAAGCAGGCTTCAGAAGCTGCATGGGGCAGAGATCACTGTAAGCATTAACACTTTCACTGTCTCAGATTGCTCTCTAAACATAAGAAGATAAAGGAGGAAAAACTCATAGGTCAGTGACTTTAAAAAAGCCTGATACTTACAGTCTAGAAGATTTTTTACACAATGACTGTTCACGTAAAAGATAACAGAGTAAACAATTTAGCCAGAACTTGCACATTTTGGCCAACATACCCCAGCTTTAGGCTTCTGAATGAGGACATCTTTCGCCAAAATTCCCGAAGTCTCCAGAAACTCTGGAAAGGGCTTCTTTGAGAAAATTCTACAAAGAATCAGCAGTCTTAAGAGATGCTTCAGGTCAGCGACGATCTCTGGGCCCCTCAGTTCTACACAATTACTGCCACCATAAATACTTGCAGCAGGAATATTCCCCTACAAAAGTAACAAATGATATATTGACAACGCAAGCAAAATAAAATATCAAACATGCTGCTTACTCATCACAATAGAAATGCACTGGAAGGGGTATTATGTTTTCTGGTTTATAACTGAAGCAGCCACATAGGTTAACTAATTCCAAATCATAACTGGACAATAAGGGAGAAAACAGATGAAAGCATCTCATCAGGACAATCCTCAAAATTCAGCAGAATGGTTTCTGACAAGTTGATGGATGATTCCAACAATAACTTGCGAGATCTAAAAGCTTTCAATAATGGAAACGTGAAAAAGTGCCACGGGATAACCGTGAATAGGAATCTGCTAAGAATTGACAGCCTATGTGTTGCATTTATTGCATAAATTTCCTCCGAACAACTGCCGTATCCTATTCGACTTCTTTCTATTTCGAGCAAAAAGTAGCACATCATACTGGTCCCAGCAAACTGAAACAGCTCACACACAGCACCAAACCAAGCAATTTGCAGAAACTCCGACTCTACCCATCAACCTGTCGTTCCGCGATCACCATCCACGACAGGTATTGCTAGCCACTGCACCAGAAGACCTAAAAAGTGCATAATCGAAAACATCCATCGACTAATGTCATTCAAACTACAATCCCTAAAGCGTTCTAGAAAAGACACTCCCACACCTGTCTCCGCATAAGGTACTTGATCCCGAAAGCCAAATCCCCTAGGGGCCATTTCCCTAGGGTTTCGGAGTAGGTGAACCGCAGAGTGTCTGCGACGGTGCCGATCGACTCCATCACGGTGGAAGGAGCCTGAGCGGCGGGAGGCGACCTCCTGGGTCTCCTCTTCGCGGTAGCCCTGGATTTAGACAAGGCACCGCCATCTCCTCCGTCGTTGTCCGGAGACAAGGTCCTCCTGAGGACGATGTAGAGAATAACCGCAGCCCCGGCGGCCGTGGCCACCGTGCCAGCTGCCATGGCGTTCGTCGTCGACGGGCCGAGTTGGGAAGGTTAACTATACTGGTCGGGCATTTGACTTGAGGAGGGTGTGGTTAGATTAGTTTAATCGATCCGGTTAATGAAGAATTAGTTGGGTGTTGGGTCGTATATAAAAGCTTCGATCAATTATCCAAATTTAGGCAAAAAAATGTTTCATTATTATATTTACTTAAGGCCAAATTATCCGATTTATCCTAAACTATTCAGGTTTTTTCCCATTTATCCTATCGTTTGAATAATATCACCATATATCTTAATCTTCCACCGTTAATCCATATTTATCCTCCGTCAGTCGATTTTTTTACTGACTAACGGACGTTGATGTGGCGAGGACGTGGCGGTAACGTCGTTAGTCGCAACGCGAATGAAAATGTAATTGTCATAGTCGTCCTCAACATTGTTTTTTTCATTTTAATTAGGTCCAAAATTCAATAAATCCTAAATAAAACGGACAAACCCTAATTCCCAAATCGATCCCCCCGACGTCCCGTTCCCCCACCCCTAACCTCCTCCTCCATACAGCAGCTCCGACCTCCTCTACCCCCTCCCACACCCGTCGATCTCCGCTTCTCATTAGTCCTCTACCGCGTCCTCCTCCCCCTCCCCCTACCTCCTCCTTCCCTATCCGGACCTCCATTTCCTCATCCTCTTCCCTCACCCCAACCTCATCTGCCCCACCCATGCCGCTTCCACCATATCCGTCAGCCATATCAATTTCCCCGGACTCATCCCGCAAGTCATCCCCGACTTGTCCACCACCCCCCTGACCCATCCCGCAAGTCATCCCCGACTTGTCCACCACCCCCCTGACCCATCCCGCAAGTCATCCCCCGTCTTGTCCACCACCCCCCTGACCCATCCCGCAACCCCTCCACCCACCCCGAAATCGTGAGGTCTTATTTTTTTGTTTTAATTTTGTTTTGGTTGGTTGTTTTGCTGGAACTTTGCATCAATGAGTCTTGAACTTTGCATCAATTCTCCGATTTTTGTTCTTAGTTGCTAGTGTTTATGGCTTTCTTAGTGGACAGTGGACAGTATGATTGTGGTTGTGGTGTGTTGGTGGTTAATAGTGGACAGTACGAGTTTATTTTGTTAGTTATTTAATTAGGTATTTGTTTATTGAAGGTGGATCATGTTTTTTAAACGGAAAAACTTGAAGAAGGACTTCTCGAGTAGTGTCAACAGCCATGCTAACATACAATCTTGGGCTCACTGCAAGTGTGGGATCGTCTGTCATCCTAAAGAAGCAAAAACAGAGAAGAACAAAGGTAGAGTATATGTGGGTTGTCCTCGTTACAAAGAAGATGACGGAGGTTGTGGGTTTTTTATGTGGTTGGAATCTGAAAAGGAAAGATCATATTCAAGCAAGGAAGACTTGGTTAACAATGCATTGGAGGAAAGACTTATGAAGGTGGAGATGCAATTGACTAAGATTGAAGCGAGAGTGGAGATTATTAGATATATAATTGTGTGTGGACTATGTTTTGTCTTTGTGATTTGTGTTGTTGGATTATGTATTGTAACTGGAAAAATGTGATGTTGGCTGTAGTTGTTGGATTTATGGATAATTGAAAGTTGCAACAATCTGGACATAAGCCTGACAATAATCTGGACATAAGCACAATAATCTGTTACATAACCATGCCTAAATAACAGACTTTCCAGAACACAGGTGCATAAACCAGGCAGTAGCTGTCAAGGTGCACAAACCAGTTTCTAACAACATAGGTGCACAAACCAGACAGTGCACAAACAAGTTGTACAATATCTGTTTCTATCAAGGTGCACAAACCAGTTTCTAACAACAAACTCAACAAACAGAAACAGAACAAGTTCGTAAATTCCCAGATCACTAATTCCCAGTTATGGATGCCGCCATACTCGGGCCTGCTATCGAGCTCTCTTGTGTTCCCGAAGTTCCAACGTTGAAACTGCTCTGAGCACGAGAGATGTCATCTTCATGCATTGAGTTGCCTTCGGGTCCCTGCAGTCCCCGGCCAGCCATTCCTGGGGGTCCCGGTAGTCCCCAGCCTCTTCCTCTTCATCTTCCTCTGCTCCCCAAACCACCCACAGCACTCCCTCTACCCCTGCCTCTTCCTCGGCCCTGCAATAACCGGGAAATTTCAAAATCTGTAAAACACAATAAAACCATAGTTCGTAAGGCATACTTACAGCATCTGTGGTAGCAGGTTCGTCTTGAATAATAGCTTTGCATCCTCTCTTGTTATGGCCATAATTTTTACAACGGCTGCACTTCATTTCCAGTCCTTTCCTCGGCATCTTTGACATGTTTTTTGGTTCCTCTGCAGCTTCTCGTTTTCTGTTTTTTTTTGGGCCTTCCAGGACGCACTTTGTAAGGAGGTGGCTGAATTGGTTCCCCAGCATCTTCAAGCCAAGCACTCTCCCCTTCCATTGGTACCAGTGGGAACTTATATGCTTTCATGTAGTAGTCTCGCTTGAAATAACCATGCACATATGTATCTACATCATGCTTCATGAAATTTATACATGCAATACCATGGCAACACAGTAATCCTGTCAAATCTCATTCCCGACAACTACATGTGCTAGCATTTAGATCAACCACATATTTTTCTTGCCTACGAACAACTTCAAATTTCTCTCCAATGCAAGGCCTAGGAACCCATCTACCGGCATTCACTTTCAACTTCTCAATTTTCTTCCTAAATTCAGGGCAGACCACGTCTTCTCGGTTGTTGAAAAGCTGATTCTTGTGACACATCCTCTCCATCAAACTCAACCTAATCTCATCTAACATGTCTACGATGGGTCTAGTCCTAGCCAATGCAATATAAGAATTAAACATCTCACACAAGTTGTTATCGGTAGCATCACACTTCACCGATGGGTCAAAGAAAACCTGTTAGGTAAAACAAGTAAAAGTTACATATTGTCTAACGAGTTAAACACGGTATTGTCATACTAGCTCCTAACCTTGCAAAAGTGCTCCGTTCCTACCTGTTGGGTAAAGCAAGTAAAAGTTACATATTGTCTAACGAGTTAAACACGGTACTGTCATACTAGCTCCTAACCTTGCAAAAGTGCTCCGTTCCTTGCTTGATGAAGTCTTCTGCTGCATCATTTGAAATTGCACGTAAGTTCCTTAATGCAAGGCTATAAGAGGCTTTATTTGTGCTCTTAACCGCAGCCCAGAAACATCTTTTCAGACATTGTCCTCTATGACTGACTTTCCAATTGGCATACACGTGGCGAGCACAATCTCTATGCTCAGCTAGGGGTGCAAGTTCAGCCACAGAATGTATTAATCCCTGGAAAAAAAGAGTTACATATGTCAACAGAAAAACAGATATACCAAGAAGAACAAACAACTAGAAGCAGCCATACCTTTTGCTTGTCGCTTATAAATGTCCACCCTCGTCCATCATTTATAGCCAAATCTTGAAATAAAAGGGACAAAAGCCACATCCAACTCAAAGTATTTTCTCCTTCCACTACAGCCCACACAATCGGGTACATATGATTGTTGCTGTCTCTACCTACCGCCGACAACAATATGCCTCCCGCAATCGTTTTCAAGAATGTGCCATCGAATCCAATCACTTTTCTACAACCCAATCTAAATCCCTTTCTCAACTCAGCAAATCCGACATATTGTCTTTTAAAAGTGTTAAACAAACCAGCAGTTTGTGTAAACTCAACATCCAATTTGAAGGTGCTATTAGGAGACATTTTCCCGAGGTAGGCAACATAAGATCGAAGCTTCTTATAGTGATCCTCTATAGAACCGTTAACTGTCCTCTGAGCAAGCCATTTGGCTCTATAAACTTGCAATTTGTTCACCTTAATGGAATACTTTTCCATTAAATCAGCAATAACATCCCCAGCCCTCATCGAATCCAGCGGCCGATTTGCTTAATGAACTCCCTAGCTAGCCATTTCAGTGTAGCTTGCCTATTTTTCAACACTCTGGTACACTTATGCTCTAAACAGCAAGACTTCACTGAAACAGTACGATCCCTTTGCAACCAACCCGCATATACACGCCAAGGACAATCCACCACACATGCGCATTCCATCCTCCTATTATCCATTCTAATCCAACGCACATTCACTCCATTCATTACAGCATAATCTTGAATTGCCTCTTTAAATTGTTCGAGAGAATCAAAACTCAACCCCACCTCAAATCTCAAACTCTTATGGTCGCAATCAGGATTATAAACATTTCCATCACTACAAGCACGAGAGGTACCTGTATCATCATCTGGCCCTCCATGCAGTTCAACTTCTGAAGTTTGATACTCTGATTCCACAGCATCGATTTCCACAGGACCACTCGGGACAACTTCATTTGCGCAGCCTTCAACAGAGTCATCGTCCCTTTCCAGCTGAGAACCTTCTTCCTCGGGATCACTATCATTACGTTCGTCACCTTCAGCATATAAATCTATCGACTTTGCCTCCACTAACAATTTCACCAGTTCCACTACCTCTGAATCACTATAATCTCTACCAATCCTTTTGCCAAACTCTTCCTAGGCCTAGAAAACCAAATCCTGGTGGGATGATATCCAATTCTATTGACTAAATTCCTCACTGTAAAATAACCGACCCTATCAACGTCGGCATTTCCCTCCAACATAGCTTACTCTTCCCCTCATACAAAGCTTACTGCCCACATGTAGAATCAAGTCGCCGCGGCAGTCCGCCATTACCTACCGATGTTCTAGGCTGAGGATGTACGTGGAAGTGGGAGAAGAAGAGGAGGAGGTGGGCCTGGGCAAAGA
Organism: Melastoma dodecandrum; assembly: GCA_029817715.1. Lineage (NCBI taxonomy): Eukaryota > Viridiplantae > Streptophyta > Magnoliopsida > Myrtales > Melastomataceae > Melastoma > Melastoma dodecandrum. The sequence goes on from JARUPY010000387.1 coordinate 563,422, forward strand.
GGCGGAGGTGGGGCTAGGCAAAGAGGAGGAGGTCGGGCTAGGCGAAGGGGAAGAGGTCCCGAGCGTGGGCGAAGGGAAAGAGGTCGAGCATGGGCGTAGAGGATGAGATCGTATATGGTTGGAGGAAGTGGAGGTCGGGGTTTGGGGGAAGGGGGGAGGTCGGAGACGGTGTGACGGAACAGCTGGGAGAAGGAGGAGTTCGGGGGTTGGGAGGAACACAACGTCGGGAGGGGGAGAACACGTTGATTTGGGAATTAGGGTTTTAGGAATTATTAAATTTTAGACCTAATTGAAACGAAAAAACAACGTTTAGGACGATTATGACAATTACATTTCCGTTCGCGTTGCGACTAACGACGTTACCACCACGTGCTCGTCACGTCAACGTCCGTTAGTCGGTCGACTGACGGAGGATAAATATGGATTAACGGTGGAAGTTTAGGATATATGGTAATATTATTCAAACGATAGGATAAATCGAAAAAAACCTGAATAGTTTAGGATAAATCGGATAATTTGGCCTTTACTTAATTATTAAATTTATTTCCAATTTCGTCATTCTTGGCAAAATTGTTAAAAAATAAAAATGTATCAATTCAGATGATGAACTATATTCTAAAGTATCCATCGACGTGAATGGGAGGAAGTTTCAACTGGGACGGACGGTGACCGCGGTCCTCGCACGAGAAGATGACGAGGGCATTCACCGTCGTGGTGTCGTCCCTGTTCTTGTTCTCCCTGATCGGGTCCATCTACTGGACCAACAACCGTCTGCTAGGAGATATGCGAGATCGTCCTTGTCAAGAGCAGCCAGCCCGGATAGGTCAGCATCGACTCCTTCCTTAGGAACAGCCTTACCGTCAATAACGACATGGCTTCTCCCATCCGCCGCGCTAACCCCCTCGGGTTCCTCAAGACGAAGAAGCCCCTCCCTGAGGTCCTCCTGGAGCTTGGCATCGCCCCAACGGATTCTTCTTACCGTGTAAGGCGAACCCCCTTCAGGAATTTTTGTTCTTTGAATTTCTCCCCCGAAAGGGACTAATGAACCGTTTCCTTCTCTTCCATTGATGATGCAATAGTTTGTTCATCGCGAGTTTGTTCTACTTCGTTGCGAAGGATTCCATCTTCTACATTGTTCATTCGCGTCTTAGACTCGTGTTCTGCTTGTTATGGAATAAATGCCAAACAACAGCTCTTCCTCGCCTTGAGCAATGCAGGCAATTGCATTAGCCTCTGCGGTTTCAACAATGCGGTAAGTGTGCTGGATTTCTGTAAATATTCTGAGTGTAGCAGGACACAACGATATCGATAGAGTTTACTAGGGATAACAAGCAGGACAAAGCTTGGAATCTAATACCTTCCTCGAAATTTAAGCGAACCAGAATTTACTCTATCCCTCAGATGTAATCATAGATCTGCCGCAGGCTCTACATGATTCTGCAAGCATTCGGGTTCTCATCACTGAAGATTGACGTGATATTCCCGTTTGTGCTGCTTGAAGTACTGACACAATAGTCATCGCGGTAGAAATCCTCATCCCCGCCCATTCTTCTGTAATGGCTGAATCGAGGAGGTGATCTAATGTACTCATACTCGGTCACGTAGGGGGATGGTTTGTATGTGTTGTAGCTTAGATTCACGTGTGCAGATGGTTGTTGAGGTTGAGGTGGCAGAGGCTCGCTCTGAAATCTCCGGCTCCCAGGATATCTATGCCAACTTTTGTCATGGCCATACTCATAGTTGTGATAGCGATATCTGTATCCGTAATTCTGTGGGTGACGGTACATCGTGTGAACCTCTCCGACATCCTTCTGCGGCAGCTTTATGTCCTGCGGCTGCTGTTCGTTAACCATGTCTCTGCTTGGCTCAGGTCGAGGGATTTCTTGCAGTGGCATTGGTTTCTGTGGGAGAGGTGCCGCAGGTGGTTGGTCTTTGGATGGTTCTGTAGCTGGGGCAGGTTCAGTCGGAGGAGCTTGCATCGGAGGGGGTTCAGCTGCTTCTTGAGGAGGGCCCCCGCTTTCCGGTTTCTGATCGGTAGCAGCAGGGTCGGGTTGCTCGGCTTGCGAGCAAATTGTGGCCGTCTTCCTGGTTTTCCTGATAGCCTTCACAATCCTTTCAGGATCCACCCACCCAATGACCCTCAACTTCTGCTGAGGGATGTCCATCGTCACATCGTAAATCCCTGGATTTTCCGCCTATCACCACCCTGATCCAACAGGAAGCCTAAATCAAAGAAACGGGAAAAACGGTCCTAGCAATCAGGTTACCGTTGATGCCGTGCAGCGCCTTCTTGATCTTTTGCGCACAGCCATTACAGTCAATCCGGACTTGGATTTCCGTAACTCGAGGTTTCTAGCATTCGTCAGTCACAAGAACACATCAATCCTGACAATCCCAGCACCATAGGAACAACAAAAGGAACTAACCTCACGCAAACAAGAAAAGATGAAGCCGACTTACATCCAACTCTGGAACCATGACGGAACCTGACGGATCGCAAACCACAGAAGGACCCGAAAGTAGGAGGAGGAGGATCATCTGAACGGAATCAAAGACACGGGCAGGACTTTAATTCGGAATATGTGGGAGGCGAAAGGGTGTGGGGCATGTAAGGAATCTCATCGTTTGGAAGGGAATTCCCTAGATAAGGGAAAAGGAGTTCTGAGAAGGAGATCCACTCCTGGAAGAATCCTTCTGTCACAAGAAAGGTTTCTCGGACCACGTAACATGACATCCATCCAAAGCAATGGCCAAGATTACGACGGGATTGACTGTCATTCATGATCGGGAAATCACTGGAGCTGCGGCGTTGGAGTGACCGCTCATCATTCGAAAGGACAGTTCGATCACGGAACTACTTGCTTGTGGAATCTGTAAGGAATAACATCTGTTCTGATTTAGGACGGTGGGGATTAGTCCGAGTTATCCCAGCTGGAAGATGCTTATCACGAGCATTTGGAGACGCTAATGGAATTCCGCCACAGTTCAAACGGACGAGCGTGATGGGATTCCTTCGAAATTTATACTATCTCGCACTTTACCAAAATTGCAGTCCAAATAGCAGGGAAGCTGCTGCTCTCTCTGGTTTATGGTCTCACAGGCTGGTGACGGCTCGATGGCGGTGCCTCAGGGCTAACTAAACTGATTCTCGAGGCCACGTCTGGTGCCGTATCTAGTCAAGACACCAAGCTTCTTACTTAACCAAAGAAGCATAAAGTACTGCAGCAATCGAGACAAAGGGAATCATGAACATGTATAGTGATCTTCTGCTTGGAACAGTACCAAGTTCTTGCTTCCAATCGGGTTGGTCCAAAACCACAGGCCAAACATCAATGACGGAACTGGCAGAATTTGGCTTGAAGCAGTGATTCTTTCGTCAAATTGGCCGATTGTTTGGTCCGTTCCTCGTCCATCGCATCGAGCCCGTGCCTAATATTCCTCAGCGGGCTAGCTGCCAGCATATTAACACAAGACTAAATACACAGATTCTGATTCCACCTGATCTCTGAATTTTATCAGATGATTTCACTCGAACGACAGTGACCTTCAGTGAAGTTGATCTGCCTGACTCTGCCGACCTCGCCCTGACCCTGGACGAACATGATGTCACGAACAGACGAAAACATGAGATTGGGGCAGGGGCAGAGGCTTCGGGGTTCCGGATGAGGTATGCCTTGATGAGCTTATACATCACGAGGGCCTTCTCCATGCCGCTCTTGATCTCTTCCTCGCTGAGCTCCACTTCCCCCTCAGCGTGATATGTGCTCGTCATCTTGTTCAAGCTCCAACTGTCCGTCTCCTGCGTGAACTTCACCTCGAAGACGATAGTTCCAATCAGGTGTATTAATTGACGGCTTAAGTGTAAGCTTAGAAAATTAGCGACCGATGTGAATTGTATTATATATTCAAAACACAATTCTTGTAAAAGAGAAAATTGTACTATCCTTAGCAATGGCCTTATCTCGACTCAGCTGAAGTCATCGGTTACTACGTATTATTGTGCCAATAGTATCTGTTTCTATCGTCACTTTTAACGCCAAGAAAATCTCTCCCGTAGTTCCGAAGGGATACAGAAGTGGAGATCCCGTTGCTGAAAATCTCGATTACCATTTGCTTTGGCGAGTCCATGTAGGAAGGTGTTCTTAGATGGGGGCGATAATCATTGATCGGCGTTGTTTGGCTATCCAGGTGCTCCCACCTGTTTAGATGACACGGGACGCGCTGTCCGACACCAGCAACGATCTCCGAAGAGTGTACCGCAGGCTTCTTGAGATACTCTTCTACTTTGTTCTCTGCACGGCGACGATGCTGGGGGCTTATTTCATCGCCCGGGATTCAAATCTTCTGTTCATTCTCGCCGCTTTGACTCTGGTGATGACTGCAATAGGTTGTGGCGATGCGATGGCATTGTTGTGGCACTTCTTCGTTTGTTGTAAGCCTAAGAAAGCAGTGACAGCGGTATTTTGGCTCGGTCCTCTGCTGATCTGTGCAGCAGGCCTCATGATCATGACGATGGATTCGTCCACGAGTTTATGGGGCGGCATCCCTTTGACGGTTGTAGGCATCGCACAAGCCGGCTACTTCGTCTGGGTTAGCCCTCGGTTGAGTTACACCATTCGGGTCGTGTCAGTTGCAACCAATGTCCTGCCGGATCTCAGACGACCCTGTTAGTTCTTGCACTGGTGAATGCAGCCCTGTATTCCTCTGTACTGGGACTCGCGATCACAGGGTCTGCGGCTGTGGTATCCAGGTGGGACGCCCTCGCTATCTCTGGCTTCATACTGAGCTTGCTCTGGACCCTGCACACCATCAAGAACACATTGCAGACCATAATCGTGTGAGAAAAATTCGGAAATAATTGGGAGCAATTATGGGCAATAAAATTGTTTTTTATTTATAGCGAGTTGATATGTTGCCAGATATAGAGAAATGTAATGCCTATAATAGTAGACAATTGTCTGTAAACAAAGGATAACAAAAACTTTCTAGTCGATCCTTTCTTTTCTTTGATCTTTCTTTGTTAACATGGTATCAGAGCGGTGACGATTCTGATCAAATCAAGAGTCGTCAATGGACGGTATGGAAGGAATGCCATCTACACCCACTGGGTCAGAAGTTCTCCAAGGCCAGAATGACCTTGTGGCTCAACTCCTCAATCTTCTGCGCAATGGCATACACAACACGACAACTACCGTGGGTCAAAGCCAGCAGAATTCAGAAACCGTAAACATCGGAATCAAGCTAAACGCCAGCAACTATCCTTTGTGGTCTCGGCTAATGCGAGTTGCAGTAGCCGGACGACAACGCCTCAGTCACCTTACGGGACAACCACCGGCACCTGCAAGGACGGAGGTAACATTTAACAACTGGGAAACCCAGGATCTCACTGTGTTTTCCTGGGTGATTCAGAATATTGAACCAAACCTTGTGAGTAATGTGGCTGCATATCCCACCACGAAAGCACTATGGGATGCCTTAGAGATGACGTATGGTAGCGGGGGAGACGCGTTTCTGACCTTCGAACTCCACACGAGGGCCAATCAGATCAAACAAGGAGAGATGACTCTCGAAAGGTATTTCGATGTCTTACTGGGTATTTGGCAGGAGATTGACAGACGCCATCCCAATCCAATGAGATGTCAAAATGATATCACCACATACAATCAAGAGAGACAGGAGACCCGATTGTTTCAATTTCTAGCCGGGTTAGACAGCGAGCATGAGACTGTCAGGCGAGACATTCTCAAAGAAGAGCCCTTACCTACCGTGGAGAAAGCGTATGCTCAGGTCCGGCGAGAAGCGGCCAGAAGTGGGATACTCAACCCCACAAATGTAGGTGATCCAGGTGGAATCGGCAGCGGACTGCTCAGCAAATCGAACCCTCAGATTAACATCACAGGGGAGGCATATGGAGCAAGGGGTCAAGGGGCACGATCCCGATCAGAATTCATTGGAAAAATGACGAAATCATCATCACGAGAGGACAAATCGAAGTTGTTCTGTACTCACTGTGGGATGAATCGACACACAAAGGAGCAATGTTTCAAACTCGTCGGTTATCCAGAATGGTGGGAAGATGGGCATAAAAAGGGAGGTACCACGGGAAAAGGGAAGGTTTCCGTCGCTGCGAGCAAGCTAATGGCCAGCGATGACAACGAGGGCAACCCACCGGGAGGAGCAAAACAGATAACCGAACCCGATGGAAGGGACGAAACACGCACAAAAAAAGAACGACAGCCGAAATAAAGAAGGTATAGGGGTTGGGAATTTATCCTCAAACTTCTGTAATTCAAATTTAGAGTGGATTTTCGATTGTGGTGCAACTGACACAATGACTCGTGACATTCGAGATTTTGTTATCCAGTCCACACCACAGAAGACTCGGGTCCAAAGTGCGAATGGGAGTTTCTCACCTGTGTTAAGTGCAGGAACTATCGAGATTACTCTGAGCCTTAGAGTGAAAAATTGTCTTTATGTTCCTTCTTTGTCATGCAAATTGCTGTCAATTAGTCATGTTACGAAGGAACTCAACTGTACCGTACTGATGTACTCGAATTGTTGTATTCTTCAGGATATTCAAACGAGCAAGATCATTGGGCGTGGCACTGAGCGAAATGGGCTCTACTAAGTGGATGAAATGGTTCATCAGGGAACTGCTCTACTGGCACATGGGACGGTGGATAGGCAGGTATGGCTGTGGTATCGTCGTCTGGGACATCCGTCGAATAGTTATCTAAACATTCTATTTCCCCACTTTAAATTCAGTGATTCTGATCCTTGTAAGACCTGCATTCTTGCAAAGAGTCATAGAATAAGTTTTTTCCCAAACAATACCCGGGTAGATTCAGCCTTTCAACTTATACATTCGGATGTGTGGGGTCCCGCACCAAATTCCCAAAATTGTCCATTTCGTTACTTTCTACTCTTTATTGATGACTTCTCCCGAATGACGTGGGTTTATTTTTTGAAGCATAAGTCTGAAGTTCCAGATAAATTCATACAGTTCTATCACCTTATCCAGACTCAGTACCAAACACAGATACGTATTCTCCGTTCAGATAATGGTGGAGAGTATGTCAATCATACCATGACCCAATTTTTTACCACAAATGGCCTCGTTCACCAGACCACATGTCCCAATTCGCCCCAACAAAATGGTGTGGCTGAACGGAAAAACAGATTTATTCTTGAGGTAACCCGAGCCATTATGCTTGAAGCTCATGTTCCTACCAATTATTGGCCTGAAGCAGTAGCCACAACCATTTACTTACTCAATCGTTTACCAACCAAAATCCTTAACCTTCAAACACCCATTGAGACCCTTTCCTCGCAACACTCTTAACCCTCACTCCCCGTCTGTTTGGTTGCTCGGTATATGTCCATATTCCTAAGACTGATAGAACCAAATTGGATCCTTGTGCTGTCAAATGTGTTTTTATGGGTTATAGTCCTAATCAAAAGGGATACCGATGTTATGATCCACTCCATCACCGTATGTATACTATCCTGGATTGTACCTTTATTGAGACTGAATACTATTTTTCCACCCAGCTTAGTAGTCAGGGGGAGAGTAGTAACTCAGACATCCTAAGCTGGGTACATCCGCCAAGCCATATTATGTCTACTACTGTCCCAACAAGGCCAGATACCAGTTCCAACGAACCCGCTGATTTCACATATCAAGAGCTCATTGAGCAAAGTGACCCGACTAAAGGTCTTTCGTCTGAGCATCCTGAGGTAACTACTATCCCTAATATACTAGAGCATCATGGTTTATCTTCGGAGTCTACTAATGAGGCACACCAAGGAATGGAAGTTCAGGAGGACACAGGAAGACGCATCCTTCCTCCACGAAGCAACAGAGGAGTACCAGCGAAAAGATACTCGCCTGAACATCAAGGTCGTAAATCTCGGTACCCAGTAGATAATGGTGACAGGGGGAGTCTGTCTGACACGGCCAAAACATTCAAATTAGCCATAGACACTGTGATGGTTCTAAAGAACGTGGAAGAAGCCAGGAGGAACAGAGAGTGGAACAAAGCAATGCAAGAAGAAATGAAGGCGCTAAAAAAAATCAGACGTGGGATAAATGTGAGCTACCGTTTGGGAAGAAACCTGTCGGATGCAGATGGGTGTTCACAGTCAAACACCGGGCAGATAGCATGATAGAAAGATACAAGGCGAGGCTTGTGGCAAAGGGTTACACCCAAACTTACGGTATCGACTACTCAGAAACATTCTCCCCTGTGGCAAAAATTGATACAATTCGAGTTTTGTTCTCGATAGCAGCTAATCTGGACTGGCCGCTGCACCAATTTGATGTTAAAAACGCCTTTCTACACGGAGATCTCAAGGAAGAAGTATACATGATGGTGCCACCTGGCTTTGAAGAGGACTTTACAGGAAGAGAAGTTTGTCGATTAAAGAAGGCGTTATATGGGTTAAAGCAATCACCTCGAGCTTGGTTTGGACGGTTTGCCATCACAATGAGAAGGTATGGGTACAAACAGAGTAATGCTGATCATACTCTATTTCTCAAGAGAAGGGGAGTGTTGATTACATGTTTAATTATCTATGTTGACGACATGATAATTACTGGAAATGATGAAGATGAAATTGAAGTGCTTCGGAGGAACTTGTTCAAAGAATTTGAAATAAAGGACTTAGGGAACCTGAAGTACTTTCTTGGAATTGAAGTAATGAGATCGAGAAAAGGTATATTCATTTCCCAACGGAAGTATATCCTAGATTTATTGGTCGAAACTGGTATGATTGATTGTAAGCCAGTTGAAACTCCGATGATGATAAATCATAGACTGCATATTGTGGAAAATGGGAAGCCAGCTGATCGAGAGAGGTATCAACAATTAGTGGGAAAACTAATTTATTTGTCCCACACGAGACCGGATATTGCATATGCAGTAGGAGTGGTAAGTCAATTTATGCATAGTCCGCAGGTAGATCATATGGAGGCAGTAATGAGAATTGTAAGATATCTCAAGGGGTCACCAGGACGAGGAATTGTGTTTCAGAAGAATGATCATTTGAAGATACAGGCATATACAGATGCTGACTGGGCAGGGAATCCACTGGACAGGAGATCTACCTCGGGGTATTTTGCCATGGTAGGAGGAAACCTTGTAACTTAGAGAAATAAAAAACAAAAGGTTGTTGCGTTGTCGAGTGCAAAAGCTGAATTTCGAGGGATGACCAAGGGATTAACTGAGATCCTATGGATTCGAAAACTCAATGCAGATTTAGGTCTTCTAGTCAACGGGACATGCAGGCTAATGTGCGACAATAAGGCGGCAATCAGTATATCAGAAAATCCAGTACAACATGACAGGACAAAACATGTGGAAGTTGACAGGCACTTCATCAAGGAGAAACTAGAAGAAGGAATTGTAGAATTTCCATTTGTACGGTCAGAAGATCAATTGGCAGATATTCTCACAAAAGCAGTTAGGGAAAGAGTCTTTCAGGAAACATTGATCAAGTTGGGTATTGGTGATCCCACTATCCAACTTGAGGGGGAGTGTGAGAAAAATCCGGAAATAATTGGGAGCAATTATGGGGAATAAAATCGTTTTTTATTTATAGCCAGTTGATATGTTGCCAGATATAGAGAAATGTAATGCCTATAATAGTAGACAATTGTCTGTAAACAAAGAATAACAAAAACTTTCTAGTCGATCCTTTCTTTTCTTTGATCTTTCTTTGATAACAAATCGCTCACGTCAAGTACAAGATTTTCGCAACAGACCAGAGCATCCCCACTCTGGGCAATCGGTGATACTCTCAAGTACTTGGTTGTTACCATCGCCTTAGGATCAGCCCTGGTCCCTGTAATCACTGTACTGGTAGTGTCAGTTTGGGTCATGCGGCCAGTCCTCAGGAAATTGGTTAAATTCCTGTCCTCTTTTTCAGACTCCTGCTACCATGTCTCTACGATGCTCTCTAAAAATGGGAACCGTTATGGCTTCGTTTATGCCGGGGCATATAACAGAGGGTTTGTGCAAGCTTCGAGAGCTGCCTGGCAGCTGCTCAAAGGTTCAGAGATTAATGAACTGGTTGAGTTGGATGTAACTGGCTCGTTCTGTTTCTTTTCCGGATTGACGGGAGGGACAGCATCTTCCCTAGTCTTCAGATGCTGGATGCGAGTCACTCATCAGGATCACATCCCGGAAATTTCTGCTTTCGCTCAATTGATCGGCTACCAGATGGTAAGTGACGCCTCCTACTGCATTGTTCTTCCCCGTCCCTTTTATTGTCCGACCACATTCTCTTAACATAATAATCGGTGTGCGGGCTTCCAATTGCTTCTTTGTGCCGGATTGGAACAGTGTGGGCTCAAGCTTCTGTTTCTGCATACTACATTGCTTATGCCGAGAATTCGCAGAGTGCTCAGTTCGAGACCACTGTCCGTGCTCGCCTTGAGGAGATGCGTAAAAGCCAAGTGACGCTTTTCGAACTGGAGTTGAGAAATCGGCAGATGTAAAAACAGAATTGGACGCTACAGGAATGGAGGAATCTGCAGCTCCCACTGTTCTTTTCTAAATGCAATGGTAGATAAGGGGAGACAAATTAGAGAGAAGACAGGCAATAGTCAGATCTATTCCAATATTGATGTATGAACCCGAGGCGGGACGAGTTCTGCGCAGAAAATGCTCCTCTTGCCCGGAAATCCTCACTTCTCAGATCGTTTCCTACTACCTTCTGTCACTTTTGGAGCTATGCAGAAGTGAAAAATGAGAACCAAGATTATAAAAGAACGATTTTGCGAATGTGTACAACGATTCTGTTTGGTTCGCCTGCCTTTCATCCTCAGTTAAGGCTACAATAGCAGATCGTGGATTGCAGAAATCCCGAGGGTGAATCTGTTTCATTATATTGACAGTTTCTCACCTGGTAGCATTGCTGAAAGATGCCTGCAATTCTTCCAGCACGCGTCCCTTGGTTTCTGTCACAAATCTCACCATAAACACTATGGTGAAAGCGGCGTACACCCGAGAAGATGAAAAAGTACCTGCACGAGAATTGAATAGCATCATCAAAACAATGACAGAGTTTGAGGTAGGTGTGATTACATGTGCGCAGGCCTGATGTGGAAGGACTACCGTAAGAGCTCCAATGGAACATGAAGTTGAAGGAATAGGTCACGATACATGAGCACGACCAACTCACCAAAGTCACCTTTTTAACACTGAATTTACCCGTAGAAAATGAAGAAAGGTGTTTCTACCTCTGAGAAGGTTGAACTCGGTGTTTCAAAACACCGAATTCGGGACATTATTTGATGAATTTTGAAATTTACTATCCGAAATATATTTCCAAGTATCTGTTAATCAGCCCATGGTGATTTGTTATTTTTCTTTAACGCTTTGGAAACTGTGAAATTCTGGACAGCTCATTGTTTTGGTGTGAATGTCTCTGTTGAATCTCAGATTCTGACGAATTGTAGCAGGAAAGCCCATTTGATTGTGTTTATTTACCAACGAATTGTTTATTGTTGTTGATGTTGTCATATTTGACAAAATAACCTAAGATGTACAAGAATCAGACTGATAACCAATGTATCCCAAGCTTTTCTTATTATTAATACTGTATCATACAGATGATTTCAGTATTGTACAACGGATTAGCGGCACGGGCAGTTTTTGAAAGCCGTGGCCCTAGTCGGCAGCAGGCGTGCTATCCTCGGACAAGAAGTTGGCCAGCGACATTTGTAGTTCTTCCAATGCTCGCCCCTTCGTTTCTGGTACGAGCACTGCTTCGAATATGATCGTCAGCCCGCATACAGCCGCATAGATGAAGAACGTTCCTGAAAATTATTAGAAAGGGGGCTATTCAGGATAAGATCCAGTTTCGTACGCTGGGAACGATGCAACGCATGGACGGACTTACCGAGCGGGTTCCACTCAAACATGAAGTTGAAAGTATAGCTGACGACCCAAGAACACGACATATTCACCAGGGTCACCAGGCTTCCGGCCGCCCCCTTGACATTGATTGGAAATACCTACATTCAAAACTATTATGTAAACATTTCTTATGGTTGGACTCCAGTTCCGGGGATTAGGACACAAACCTCTGACATGAGGACCCACGGTATGCCAGCCATGCCGATTGAGTAAAACATAGTGTAAGCCTAATAAGGGTTTACTATGCATAAGGGGTCAACTGTCTTTGTCGCAGCATAAAGGGAAGAGTCTTGGACGTGATATAAAGTAAGCGATTACCAGTATGCCGATGAACACCATCACAGGGGTGGCATCCTTCAGATTACTCATATTCTGAACGCGAGGTCAGTCATCATAAAATTGGGAAAATAAAACGATTCAGTGACTCTATCTGGTGATCAAGTAGGACAGTACCTGAAAGCCAAAGGCCAATCCTATAAGAACACAACTCAAGCACATTCCGGCTGAAGATACCTGCGGAGAAAGGAAAAATTGGTCAACAGATTGGCGAGTAAAAATGAACGTGCTTGGATTGTTCTAGGAGCAAAGTCAGACCAAATGTAGTGTTTCATATTACATACCATGAGAAGCGGTCGTCGTCCTGCATTGTCGGTTAATAAAACGCTTAGTCCAGTTGCAGGTATCTGCAACCAAACGGCAATTTTATTTTGATAGCAATTGGCGAAATCTTCATCACCAACAGTAGGTTCGCTTCAAATTACCTGGATTATAGCTACGCTTATGATGCCAATATCACTCGAAAAACCTGTGACGAAGAAAAGGGCTTGCTTTAATTTTACCAGCCCGGTAAGCTTAACAGTTACCAGAAGAGTATTTATCCTTTGGTTTCTCTTTTACCAGCTGACTCAAATATAGAGCTCGCATAGAAACCGATCGCATTAACCCCTCCAAATTGTTGCAGGAACATCAATCCTACTGCTATCTAGGCTAGAAGAACATTAGTGGAAAACCGTACAGAGCAGACAACAAAAGATAAAGAAGATTTATTTGCTGGGCTCACTATGAGTGGGTGTACATATCTTCGCTGAAATAGATCAATAATTCGAGATTTGGATTCCTTCTCAAAGGCTTCTGTATACTCCTGAAAAATTATAAAATTTCAGGCTGGTTTTAAGATTGCCATTGCCATCACAAAAAGCAACATAAGTTTACTCTGATTTCAGCTGCTTCATCAGAAATATCAGCATTTTTTCCCCTTAGCCTCTGTAAAGAAACTTCAAACTCTTTCTCACGACCCACTTTCGTCTGTTAATGTGAAGAACTCCCGGTGAATAGACAGGAATACATCTCACAGTCATAATTATTTTTCGATCTAAGCAATCTCGAAAAATCATTATATCTGTGGGGCCATTTTCCAGGGCAGCCTTTCCAGGATTGTTGACCCTAAACTCACCAGCCATCTAGGAGATTCAGGAATGAAGTAAAGACCAATTATCTGTAACACGCAAGGTACGACCCCTGAAACAAAGTGCATACATTAATCGCCAGGCCCCCATTCTATGGAGCTGTTTGAAATTGCTCACCGATCAGCGCCAAGACACGCCAGGACACGACAGTTCCAATAAAATATGCCAACGAATAGCCACAGGTCAACACAAACTTCAAAAAAAAAAAGAATTTAGCTTGATTAAATGCAAGTTCAGTTTGGCAACTATTTAAGCAGGACCCAAGTTTCACCTGGTTGAGCGTTGTAAATGCTCCCCTGACTGTTCTAGGTGTTATTTCTGCAATGTAGACTGGAACCTGATGGAGTAGAGGAGGAGACATCAAGAAAATCAAATTTATCGACCGTTGCTAATCTAATTAAACGATATGAAAGATAATTTCTGCAAATTACCGCATACGCAATGATTCCGATGCCCATTCCAATCAACACTCTCCCAAAATCCAAACACCAAGCTTTCTGCAGGAATAAGATGGTTTACACAAATTGCTCATGAGCGCCAATTGTCAAATAGTTTGCTTCTAATATGACTAACAAAACAAGGAAAAGACTCGAGGAGCACGAGAACCTGCGCAAATGCTATGGCAAGCCATCCTGCTATGCCAAATATTGCAGAGAGACCCATGGTCTGCATGGTGAACAGTCCATATTCCTAGGTTTGTCATCTGGTTGGCTATGAATTACTCCCCGCACCCCCCCCCCACCCCGCCCACACACACGAAAGGCACTCTGTTTGAAATTTTTACAACAACTTACATATCTGCGCCCAATGACATCTGTAATCTTTCCATTCACCAAGGATGAGATTGTCCCTCCAACCGTCAATATCGAACCAAAGACGGAGTACTACACAAACGAAATAGAAAAGTATAAGACTGGTCAAATGCAGAAAGAACAACTGGCTCAAGTGGATTGGCTTGAAGTGAAAGACGGATCCAAGTTTGAAAACTGATATAAAATCGAAAAACAGCATCCGACTCCTGTCCTGAGAAGTCAAGTGAGACTCACCGCTGCCAAAGAGAGGCCCAGATCATCCCTTATCCCAGACTCTGCAGGAGCAGAATAACCGGACTGCAAGTGAAAACTTGTAAATTTGATCATCCAATGAGGTAGTCGTAGCCAAGATCACGATCGTAGTTGTAATCCAGCGCGAAATCACACGAAAAAAGAACTTCAACAGACAGATCGTTAGCATGACGCTTAAGCAGTGGTTGTCCTAAACAGGCAGTAGCTCGGTTCGTACATTGTGCTTCGAAGGCTAAATTTTGTCCAAAACAACCAACTCCAAAACTCCGAATTCTGTAGAAAGTAAAATTGACTGCACTCACGGCGAATCCGGTGACAGAAGACCCAAAGACAGCGACCAGCGTGCTGACGACAACGAGCATAGTAGTAGACGCAGCACTCACGCTGTCCTCCTCATTGGGACCGTGTCCATCATTAAGCAGGGGCATCCTGTCTGGTCCATGGTGTTCAGCATCCATCCTATCACTGTCTCCGGCAAAACAAAAAATAAAAACAAAAAAGGAACAAGACGGAAGAAGAAACATAACTGCGGAGTCGAAGAAAACGACGAGACGAGGTAGGAAGAAAATCGTAGGTAGGACTGTAAGGTAAACGTCCCTCTCCCAACAAAATGGGAAGCGGCTAACGGTACGGGCACGTAACCGTTACGTAGTTTAAAAATTAATACTAAGGAAAAGTAGTAAAATTTACTAATAGTTGACCGTTACTAACGAAGTCAACGCGAAAGTAGTAAAAAAAGTAGTAAATTTTACTACTTTTCGGTCAACCTTTAGTAAAGTCAACGCAAAGGTAGTAAAAAAGTATGTAAATTTTACTACTTCTTCACTGTTCACTCCAGTTCAATTTTACTACTTCTGCGCTGACTTTACTAAAACATTTCCATTAGTAACGTCAACGCAGATGTAGTAAAAAAAGTAGTAAAATTTACTCCTTATTTTACAACTTCTGCGTTGACTTTACGAAATTTTTTCGTATTTTAGTAAAGTCAAACCAGTTGTAGTAAAAAAATGAGTAAAATTTACTATTTTTTTTACTACATCTGCGTTGACGTTACTAACGGAAATGTTTTAGTAAAGTCAGCGCAATTTTAGTAAAAAAGGTAGTAAATTTTACTACTTTGGACTGTACGAATGACGCCCATAAGTAGTATCTGTTTACTAATTCTTGAGTTTTTGTTAGTAAAAAGCTCTTCCTCGTAGTAATTTTTACCAATTTTGAGCCCTTTTTACTAAAAAAAGTAGTAATCAGTTACTAAAAAATGAAGACGTTTACGAATAGATTTACTACTTTGAACAGTGTTCCCGAACCTAACACCGACCCTATTTATGTTGTGAAATTACATCTCTACCCTGGTTACTACACTTGTTACTAATTTTGGAGGACCGAAGTAGTCATTTGTTTCGTAGCCTTCGTAACCGAGCTTCCCTTTCCGGCCGCCGTCGCCTCCGTGGTGCGATTCCCTTTCCAGCCGCCGTTAGTGGTGTTCCGGATCAACTTCGCCATCGGCTTTCCTGCAAGTTCCCCCCGCTTCCGCTTCCGCTTCCGCTTTGCAGTACGTGTTGTCGCGTTTGATTAGGGTTCGGGTCGGTGGTGGGCGTCGTTTGTTTGGGTGTGGGTGGTGGTTATCGTTGTTGCTGATTTGGGTCGTGCTTGGGTCGTGCTGATTTGGGTCGTGCTTGGGTCGTGCTGATTTGGGTCGTGCTTGGGTTTTAGTTGGAGTCGGGTTTCCGTTCTTTGCATTGGTAGGTTCCGGCGATCGTCCCTTCCTGCTGCGCGTTCCCTTCCGGCCGCCGTCCGTGGCGTTGGCGATGGAGTTCGCCGTCCGTAGCATTGCCGATGGAGTTCGCCGCGGGCTGGAAGTTACCCCGCTTCCGCTTCCGCTTGGCGTGCCCTGTATTCGCGTGTCATTAGGGTATGGGTTAGTGGTGGGCGTCGTCATTTGTTTGGGTGTGGGTGTTGGCCGTCTCCCGTATCATCGACGTGAGTTGTTGTTTGTGGGTGGTCGTGCTTAGTTGGCCCATGCTTGGGTCGAAGTTGGTCTGGGTCTGTGCCGGTAAGTGTGTACCTGGGAGTGGGAATGGTTTGCTTGTTATGGTACAGTCTGGTGAAAACACAATCTGATTTGATTTGGTTCGGTTTGCGTTGGTTCGGTATTGATATGCTTTGGCTTTTCATTTCCTTCGTGTTATGCTTTGAATTTGGTTTGTTTTCTGGGCGTGTAGTTGGAGTGGGGTCCGATGTTCATTTCGTTTAAATTTGATATGCATTTGGGATGCAATGTGAACCGTGACTGAGATTTTGGAAGTGCAGATATGGACGGAGATTTTGCTGATTTGCTTGGAAAATATTCACATGAGGCAGCGGGTTATGATCCTGGAGAAGGTGGAATTGAAGGTAACACACCAGCATCTGCTCAAAAGGGGAAGGCGAAGGGTGTCCGAAAACCGAAGGTAATGATGATGACCATTTGTTGTGAGTGTTGGCAGTATTCCCGATTCTATTACTGAGGTGTTCGCGGATATATTGTTACAGGATTATCTTTATACAAGGTGTAGTCCGCGGAAGTTGTTAGCTGTGCTGAATACTTTTAACGATGCCAAGAGGGCTGCGCTGTCTGATCTAGGATTTGAAGGGCTACTGCATCTGGCAAGTCGGCAAGTCCATCACAACGCCTTGAAGTGTCTTCTGAAGTTGTTCGACCCTGTTAAGAGGGTTATGGTCATCGACGGTGTGGAACATCGAATGCTCTCTTCGGATGTGGAGGCGGTGTTTGGCGTTCCGGCTACGAAAGTAGGTGTCCCGTTTAGCGGACACATGGATACCGTCCACGAGGAGCTGAAGACGCATCTGAAGAGGGGTAAGATTTCTCTTAAG
Organism: Melastoma dodecandrum; assembly: GCA_029817715.1. Classification (NCBI taxonomy): domain Eukaryota; kingdom Viridiplantae; phylum Streptophyta; class Magnoliopsida; order Myrtales; family Melastomataceae; genus Melastoma; species Melastoma dodecandrum. The sequence goes on from JARUPY010000387.1 coordinate 580,747, forward strand.
TCCGTGGAAAGTAGCATGATGAGAAGAGAGCAGGCCGACGACGTATGGAAAGTGGAGGTTGTATTATTCATACTAGGATCATATTTGTGCCCCACGACGGCGTTCGACATCGACAAGGAGTACCTGCTCGCGACACGCGACGTCGGCTCCATCTGCAAGTTTGACTGGGCCACTCATGTGGTCGATACTCTATGTAGCCAAGTGAGGGCCTTCAAAGGACATCATGCAAAGTATATAGGTGGCTGTGTGCATCTCCTGCTGGTGAGAATGTTTAGGTTTATCTAGCTGTGTGTGTTGCTTATTCATTGTATTGAGTTTGTAATTATTAATGTCAACAAGTGCTTGTGTTGATGATACTGTTTTAAATCCACCAGATGTTTTACGCTTGCAAGAAGTCATTGGAGGAGAGCACGTCAAGAACTGCGAGCAGGAGTATTGCTTGTGACGAAGATCAGCAATTGCGCGCTCGAAGTTGTTAACGAAGTCATGCAGTTTATGTTTGCTGTCGACATATCCCTTCATGTAACGATGCATTCGTTCGCATCGTTGAGTGCTTCTAAGTTCTGCCCAGAAATGACCATGAAGATACGTTTGCCACCACATATGTCGGCATGCATAAATTTGTTGTAGCCATCTAACGCTTATGGATCCTGTATGGCTAAGTAAAGACGACCACTCCTCTTCAACTTCCTCACTTGGTCTACTATTGTACATGAATGACGAAAGACGGGCTCGCATTCCAGGGTCCTGTACACGACAATTGATATTCCGACTAAAATGCCACAGACATAACCTATGCCTTGACAATGGCCATACTTCTCTCACTGAAGCAATCATCGCTTTGTCCGCGTCAGTGACCACGCTGACCGGATGTTTTCCTCCCATTATCTGTGTATGAGTACGTAGGAGCCAAGTGTAGTCCGCAATGGTTTCATAACTCATCAAGGCAGACCCAAACACGGTAGTTTGATGGTGATGATTGACCCCGACGATGATCACCATTTGCATTCCATAATTGTTTGTCTTGAACGTTGAGTCTAGTGCTACGACATCGCCGAATGATTGGTAATCAGTGATTGAGGTACTGTCCGCCCAATATATGCGTGTCACTTCATTATTTTCCACATGTGATTTGAACGCCATACCACTGTCACTGTTCCTCCTACATAGGAGATATGCAAGGACTGAATCACAACGACCAGCTACCCCAGCAGAGTCTTCCTTCAACTTCCGGTTATTTAGGTCCTTCAATAGGAAACCGGCACGTGAATGTCCACCAGATGCGTGTACTACTAGTCGCATAACATCACACTGTCTAAAACCAACGTCAAGCATTCGACGGACAAATGTCATATCTTCGTCGCTAACTTGCCGCCTTTCTCGCATAAAATATGACAGACATTCACTCACCATGTCATGATTGTGTTCCAACTTAATTGCGACGAAATTCCATTGCCCATTAACCTCCACTCTCGCTTTAAAGAAACACTTGCAACCATTCTTCACAGATGCACGAACCCGACTTCTCGCTGTCAACATAGGCACATCGGAACATCCGCCTTCCCTTGAACAAACCCACTTTCTCATCACGCATTCACCGTTTCTTAATTTCTGCCGATCTCTTTTCCGAACAGAAAACCCATGAACCATTGCATACATTTTAATGAACTCTTCAACTTCTTCGGCAGTACTAAAACACATATTCAACATCTGTTCTTCGTTCATATCACTGATTATATTGAAGAAGTGCTGAACATCATGGTCACCTACATTCACAGTAATGATAAAAGGTTATCAATACATTAGGGATGATGAATAATAAATGCAAGATCAACATCATGTTCTTCACCGAATCTCGACTTCTCCGCTTTCAATACACTTTTCATTTCTTCCCACCAACGACGACCCAAAGCCAAAAACCAACACAATTCCAACCAGATGAACCGGCTGCAGCTCAACAACACTCCCCTGTCGAACCAGTTGGGGCGGAAGAAGATGACCAGCAAATTTCAGCTGTTGCCGAAGAGGAGGGATGATGCAGAAGACCTCGGATGATGCCCTCCGGCCGAAGATCTCGGAGGATGACCTGCGGAATGTCTCTGGGTTGAAGATGACCGCGAACTGAAGATCTGGGTAGCACCCGAGCTGCAGCAGGAAATCGGGGGCGACGTGTAGCCAGGAAACCCAAATCCAACGACAATTGCTTTACCAATATTATATTAAATGCGGATGAGAGTTTCTGAACGTTAGTAAATTTTACGACTAATACACCTCATAATTAGTAATTACATTAGTAATATTTACGCAATTCAACAGTATGATCCACAAATTTAGTAATATGTTTAGTAAATTAGTAACAAGTGTAGTAACCAGGGTAGAGATGTAATTTCACAACATAAATAGGGTCGGTGTTAGGTTCGGGAACACTGTTCAAAGTAGTAAATCTATTCGTAAACGTCTTCATTTTTTAGTAACTGATTACTACTTTTTTTAGTAAAAAGGGCTCAAAATTGGTAAAAATTACTACGAGGAAGAGCTTTTTACTAACAAAAACTCAAGAATTAGTAAACAGATACTACTTATGGGCGTCATTCGTACAGTCCAAAGTAGTAAAATTTACTACCTTTTTTACTAAAATTGCGCTGACTTTACTAAAACATTTCCGTTAGTAACGTCAACGCAGATGTAGTAAAAAAAGTAGTAAATTTTACTCCTTTTTTTACTACAACTGGTTTGACTTTACTAAAATACGAAAAAATTTCGTAAAGTCAACGCAGAAGTTGTAAAATAAGGAGTAAATTTTACTACTTTTTTTACTACATCTGCGTTGACGTTACTAATGGAAATGTTTTAGTAAAGTCAGCGCAGAAGTAGTAAAATTGAACTGGAGTGAACAGTGAAGAAGTAGTAAAATTTACATACTTTTTTACTACCTTTGCGTTGACTTTACTAAAGGTTGACCGAAAAGTAGTAAAATTTACTACTTTTTTTACTACTTTCGCGTTGACTTCGTTAATAACGGTCAACTATTAGTAAATTTTACCACTTTTCCTTAGTATTAATTAGTAAACTACGTAACGGTTACGTGCACGTACCGTTAGCCGCTTCCCAACAAAATGTCATAGAAATTCGTCTCAGCAAATGAATGCAACTTACTAGTTGTTGCATTTTGCACGAGGTAGTCATATAATTGAAAATTACAGTTACACCACCCCCTCCCCCTGCCCCCCCCTGCCCCCCTCAGTTGCATCAAATCAATAAATTTAATCGAAACACTTTTTAAGGAAGAAATGTCCGGAGACATTCCTTGATTGCCCTCTCAGCAAGGACCACGTGGGTCACCCCATCCAAACAATCGAACAGACCCCGATTAACTGGGCCGATACCGGCCAGTGTAAACATGGCCCAATAACAAAGCCCGTTCAGAAACCCATTGGAGGATGCACCCCAATTACAACGGGGCGGCTGGATGTTCTTCCGCGACTAGTCCAGCTTGAGGTTCCTTGATCAAAAGAAAGAAAAGAAAACAGAAAGGCCAACTGAGTTAGCCAGGGGACGAACACGAGGAAATGCGGGAAAAGGCAAAGGGGTATGGGAGATCAGTCAGTCTGTTTGCCGCTTGATGCCGGAAGGAGAGTTTTGCTCCGAGAGGAACTTCAACACATTGACCAAAGCACGAAGCCGGTCCCATATGTTCAAACCATACAGTGCTTCCACAAGTGACTCCTGGAACTCGAAGCCGTTCTCAGCGATTGGGTACTGCCAAGGCCAAGAGGCGAATATCATCAACCAGTTTAAAGGGAAATGAAAACATTATTTATTAGTTTAAGAAAGAAAGGTGGAGCAACTCTCTTCTTCACCTGAATGGGCTTTGGTATTTTTGTTCTGATGTACGGCCACCACAGGTCTTCAACTACCGACTTTACAAGACAACAGGCTCGCAACCCCTCGATGCCAGCGAATCTTCCGAATCCGCTGTGTTTTACTCCTCCAAATGGCAAAGACTGCAGCATGAGAAGAGAAACTTCCTTAACCCACCGTGTTAGGTAGCAAGAGATGCCCCTAATGTTCCATCATCTCAAGCTGAGAGAAAGAGAAGTACACATCCATAGTTATGAAAACACTACCTGGCACATGTAAGTGGATGCAAAGCCATTAATTGCAGTGACGCCACAGTGAATTTGAGACGCAATTTCTTTGGCACGCTTCTGGCTGCCCGAGAAAACAGCGCACCCCAATCCATATTTCGAGTCATTGGCGAGTTTTATAACCTCTTCATCTGTTGTGAACTTCATTATGGGCATTATTGGTCCAAAAGCCTGCAAATCCAAGTTTGCATCACCTGGGTGTTCAAAATAGAAGGAACATTGCGTTCTGGCAGGGGGAAAGGAACACCACTATTCTGTGTTGGACATGATTTCCGACCGACATTCAGGTGTAGACCACATCAATCCAGCATACAGAAGAGTTGAAAACCCCCAATTGTCTAGTACTCCGATTCTAATATATAAAAGGACAGATCATACCTCTTCTTGCATTAACTTCATGCTGTGATTTACATTCACGACTACAGTAGGTGGGAAAAATTGATCCACGGCATCTTCACCTAAATTGCCAAAACTTCCACGAGCTATTATATCCGCTCCCTTATCCAAGGCATCATTCACAAGACTTTGAAGCTTTTCAGAATGCTCTTGCATACAGATGGCTCCCATGTCATACTTTCCAGAAAGTGGGGGGCCCTGCCAAATCATAAGTTTTTATTCCCGAACAGGGATGGTCAAAATCGTGCCTATTGCAATAAGATAATGTGATAACCTTCCCATCAAAACATAGAGGATACTGTGAAAAATCGATAACACGTTCATTTTGTCTGAGATTGAAGGGGGATAAAGAAGTCACAGTCATACACATCTGAATTCAAAAGGATAACTGGTCATCCTTTTAGCCAAAGCAAGGGAAAAATAAAAAGCACCCAGACATTACTAAATATAACAGGGAGGGAGTGAAGATACGGTTCCTCAATAAAACAGAGATCCATGGGTATTTATAAATGAGTCAGATTCTCGTGTTCTAGGGCGAAATCAAAGTCGGAATAGGTAACTATAACTCTCAAATTTCTAAAGCTAGATTCCTCCTAAAAAAATTAGTATGGGCGCAGTACAAACATGAAAAGAAAAAACAGAAACCCATTTACCGCTGTGACAGATTTCACGATCGTTTTCACTTGATTGACAAAGTCCGAGTAAACATCCTTATGTACATAAAATCTTTCTGCTCCAGCACAATTCTGCCCACTTGATTGAAGAGCGGCTCTTACAGCAATTTGTGCAACCTATAGCAAGGAGAGACAAATTTTTAGTCAAAACATAAGGAGTTTGTTCAGAGCAGCACACTCATATAAAGCTTAGGAGTGGCTATGGAGTACTTCACAATGCATCAACATAATTAATCTTGATTCATACCTGAGAGACATCAGCATCTTCACATACAATAAATGCATCCTTCCCACCAAGCTCAAGTGTAACAGGTATAAGAGCTTCCGAAGCATTTCTCATTATCTGTAAAATTCCAAAACCAAAGTCGCCATAGCATTAGCAAAGAGAGTTCAAATATATTCATTCACTGTCAGAACAGAAAATTATGCACCTCATCAAGTGCATAAATCTTTAAAATTTGACAGGTCAAATCTGGAATGGCAGAATAAAGCGTTTTGAAAAACCTAAATTTACAGCCAAGCTTTATACATGACAATTAATTAGACATGATTACCATGACGTCTCTCAGAAGCTACAGTATGCAATATTTTAATGGCTGGGTTTATCAGTGTAACAACTCAAATCAAATGCAGAATTTAAGGTTGAAACAATTGAAAAACCATTAGTTGACAAGAGCCAATAATGTAAAAAAGTTTTCTCAATGCATCAATCTAGTTATTGATTGAGGGGAGGTGAATCAAGGCTCCAGAGTAAGAATCATTTTAGATTCACAATATACGACTTACCATCTTACCAACACCAGGCGATCCAACAAAAATGATCTTATCAGCAGCATTTACCAGTGCCTCTCCAGTTTCAGCAAAACTAGAGTCAAGCATTGATACCAAATTCCGTTAAATTGTTATATAATTAAAAAAAATCGAAACATTGTGTAACAATCATTCCATACCCTGTGATCACATCCACCAGGTTTTCTGGAGCACCAACAGCAGCAAGCGCGGCTTGAATAATTCTGAAGTAAAAGCACCCGGACCAACTAGCATGTTCAGAGACCTGCATTCAAGATGATTGCAGGACTTTGACCTGGTTGATAGGTTATAACTGATCAAATAGAAAGACCACACATCAGTGAAAAGCACCTTAATCACAACACCGTTTCCTGAGAATACTGCAGCCAACATTGGGTTGAAAATATTGTGGAAAGGATAGTTCCAGGAGACAATTGCACCTATCACACCAAGGGGATGAAATTCCACTTTTGATCTCTTATGAAACATGGATCTCCCTGAAGATCTGTTGGTGAATAAAAAAATCACGTATAACACACATGAAATCAAATGCAGCCAACATACTATCTAAATAGTACCTGTATTCAGGTTTTAACCACCGCTCTCCCTCTGCAAGAAGCCATGTGATCTTTTCACAGGTTGTCATAATCTCCCCAAGAGAAGCATCAACCATTGTTTTTCCAGTATCACGCGAAGAGATCCTGAACAAATAAGCCAGTCAAGCACAGAGGATCCAGATTGAAACTAAGCAAAAGCAAGCGGCAAGAAAGAAATACCAAACCAACCACATCAGTGAGCCAAGAGCACATGAACACAAGTAATTCGAACAGAAAACTCGACAAATACATTTTGAGTGCTCCTATTTTCCATCACAGGTACAATGACCATTTCCGGAAGGAATGGAAAAGAAGCATGCTTACTTGCATATAAGCTGTTGGTGTTCAATTATATACTTCAAAAGTATCCGTAGAAACTGGCGCCTCTGCTTGAAGCTACTCTTTGCCCATATTTTCTGGGCCTTCCTTGCCTGGGAAACCCGTTCTTTGACCTGCAGACAGGTAATAGGACAATAAACTGAGATAATTTTTTTAGCAAGGAACAGTAATCCATACGTACAAAGAAAGGAAAGGACTAAGAAAAATGAATTCTCAGGGATAAGATTAGTTTACATACTGCTCCACCCAGCAGGGCTATTTGTTAACCGAGATACGTGGGCACACCTCTATGTCAGGTAACGATAACAATAAATTACTTCATCAAATGAATAAAATTTGCTTAGCAAACAACAGCCAAAAATGATCAGTCTCTTCCTAGCGAGTTCTGTACATTTAACAAAAATTTTAAAAAGAAGCCAGCGCACGCGAAGTGTCTTATATAGCAACCCACTGTGAACTATAGTAAAACCATGTTTTACTGATACATGCATCCAGATTCTCAGCTAGAAACAACCAAAAGTCAATAACACCCAACCTCTTCAGTCGTCAAAACAGGAAAGAATCCCAAGTATTTCATAGTTGCTGGTTCGTAGCATTGAACTTTTCTGTCACCCTGCTGTGTCCTTCCCCTTGGAGGTATCTGCAAACACACACATTGTCCAAGTGACCACAAATGGTTTCTGTCAAAATTGTAAAACTAACGCTCGTAACTCTTAAATAAATTACCGGTAAGCAGAACGATGCGAAACAGCCAGTCAGTCTACAGACATATAAACACACAAATAGAGCCTTCGACATTATGCCAAAGAGAAAAGAATCTTACATAGATGAAGCTGTTCTCTTGAGTCTGGTTTCCATCGTCCATCACTGTCAAGATCCATCCAAACAAAGGCATCAAAATTCAGAACATCAAATCTCCAGACACGCAATCTCAGACATCTGCAGTCTCATTTAACAACAACTAAGGCACGGAACAGCAGCATTTCAAAACTGACTGACGCCAAGTCCCCCGTGGTGTTACGATCCACCAAGAACAGCAGATACAAACAAATTAACATCGCATTAACTAAAGAACAAGCACAACAATCGCCACTTCCTGGCGAACGACGGTACAAGAAACGAGAGAGAACTAGCGAATGCGAGGGAGAAAATAAGAAAAAAAGAGGAGAATACCGTCGGAGGCGTCAACGTCGAGGGAAGGGACTTTGGGAGGGATAAGCATGAGGAGGAACCGACAGAGGGCGTAGGCAAAGGCGAGGACCAGCACCGGCCACCAGAACGCCATTCCGATCGGAGAGTCGTTACGGTTCCGGGGGAGGCTGAGGGAATCGGCGGGGAATGACGGGCCGCTTGACAGGGTGGACGGGAACGCGACGAGGAAAACCGGACGACAAAAAGCGATTTCGATCGGTCGGTCTCCCGGGAGAAAAACAAAATGAGAAAACAATGAATACTTGGGAGGGAACCTAATCCCCTTTCCCGTCACCGACGTATTTATATATAGACTCAAAACATGCATCAGACGAGATGGGGGACCGCCGGCGACCATCTTTTGACCCAAACATGACCTGATGATATATAGCTTTTGAAGAACGGAACGGCTTGCTAGCAAATGTGGGGGATATGACAATCGCAGTAGTGCGAGGACGTTATTCAGATGTACCGGCTATGAGATTGCCGGATAAGCGGAAACCATCGGACTAATGGATACAGAAGCAGTGCAGTTTCTCGGAGAGACGGATACAGTGGGTGGGATTCAGGGTTCATGACCTCTCAGGCATAGGCCTCGGGGTTCGCGAGGAGGTAAGCCTCGACGGCCTTGAACACAAAGGCGGCCTTCTCCTTCCCTTCCTTGATCTCCTCCTCCGTGATGACGACCCCAGGCTTCGGGTTGTACTTGCTTACATTGGTACCCTTGCAACCTCCCTCGGGCGTCGCCTCCATCTTGATCTCATAGGAGATGGACTCGATCTTATCCGCCAGTTCCGCGCCCTCGATCATCGTGTAACTGTAGGTCAGCTTCTCCTTGTCCAGCGCGTCCACCCTGTGCTTCAGGTACTTGAACGAGCCACCTATAGGAAGAAAAACGCAATCACAACACAGAACGAATCACGAACAGGATAAACGAACGGGGAACACGCCGATCTTATGCCTTCGGCGAAGTTCATCTGCTTGATGCTGCCAGGGCCGCCATCGCCCTGGAGGAGCTGGACGTCCTTGATGGCTTGGGGCATGAGCTTGGGGATGAGCTCGTCGCCGTGGAGGATGAGAGCGTTGAACACCCGCGCGGCGGGGACGGGGCTGCTGAATTCCTCGGTGAACGTGATCGAGCTCATACCGAATGCGTCCCCGACAACTGCGACTAAGATTGATAAGATAATTCGGGTGGTGTCTTCTCTTGTTACGAGAGCAAGTGAAGGGTTGAGCTGCTTGGTTTTTATAGAAAGGTAGGAGTTAATGTAACATGTATTTAAATGAAAGGGGGCATCCCGCCTCATCTAATTCTAACCAAACCAATCAAGATGATATGATCCAAAATTTAACGAGCCTGATTTACGCATAGGATTGCAATTAAGGTCGTCCTCGCATGGCCCATTTAGTTAATGTGGGGTTGGGGATGGGGTGTAGACTCTTCTCCTCATTAGTGCTTGAAAATTTTGGTGTGGCCTGGACACATAAATTCAATCCAATCCAACCTGGCATAGTAATATGGGAGACACACCACACCACACCACACCACACCACACCACACCACACCCCACCGCCATTTTTCTTTGGCAAGAAAATGTTACACCCTCCATACTTGGCTATTGATTTCTTTTTTTTTTCCCAATTGAAGGAAATATTGCACAAACTAGAGGCTAGAATATATTGGTCCCTATTTCATAAATATGTAAAAATTAAATGGGTTACACTCCACCGGTGAATTTGCTTTGATAACTCACCTAACTCACCCATCTCCTAGTTTGGGCCTATGGTGAAGCTTAGTTATGGGCCTGGCCTACGTTAGGAAATGAAATCCGGCCCATGTAATCAGACCCTGATTCAAAGGGCAAGGTTTGACGGGGGTAGGCGGAAGAGATCGGTTCCCTGAAAACTAATTTTAGATGATCTGTTTCTTTCGAAGGTGCTTGGTCGATGAATTTTCTCCGCTTGGTGTCACGAACATTGACTCGGCAAGAGCCGCAGGTTCGTTGTGGTCGACTTTGTCGCCGGAGAGTTTGTTCTGATCTTGCTTACTAATGGCTTCGGGGTACTTGGATTATGGAGTTTTCGGCCAAATGCAATATCGATGATAGTATTATTATTGTTTATCGGAGAGGAACATAAAGTACATTCATTGCAAGGCCGGCGTCATAAACCGGCTAATCCACACCAAGGAAGGAAAGCATGCAAGTAACGAAGACCGGCCCATGATGCCGACTCGTTCATCTGTTGTATTGGGGCTCCTTTTGTTTCATCAATAGGCTGCGGGGTTTGCCAGGACATAGCCCTCAACGGCCTTGAATAGGCCGAAGATCTTCTCATTGTCCTCCTTCAGCAGCTCCTCGGAGACCTTGCCGTCACCGTGGGTGTGGTAAATGGTGGCGTTCTTGAAGATGGAGCCTCCGTCGGGTCCGGACTCTACCTTCATCTCGTACGAGATCTTCTCGTAGTGGTGCAGCGAGAGGATGTCGCCCTCGACCCAGCTGTAATGGTAGATGAACTTCTCCTTGTCCAGGAGATCGATTCTGTGCTTCGCGTGCTTGAACTTCACGGCTGAACAAACAAAAAAAAAAAAAACACAAACTCGAGTCGTTGTAAGAAAAATAACCGATCAGATATCGAGACACGATTCAAGATCGAACCATCTCCGAAAGTGATCTTCTTGACGGTCCCGGCCCCTCCGTCTCCCTCTAGGATCTCAAAGCACTGGAATATTTGAGGGACGATCTTGGGGAGGAGGACGTCGGCTTCAAGCACGAAGGCCTTGAAGATCTTCTCGGGAGGAACGGAGGAGACGATCTCGAGGTGGTTCGTGACGACACCCATGATGGCTGGACGAGATGAAACAATCTACTAAGCTTGAAAGTATGTGTTATATGATAGTAGAAGATGTTTGTGACGAAGTTGTGCAAGGAGAGTCTCTACTTATATAGGTAAAAGAAGAAGAGTTCCGGGTTAGGTTTTCATTTTCCAGAAGGTAATGAAATTTTTTGACCCCATCAATTTCCCCGCAGTGGTGGGACGGCCGATGCGATACCATTGTCAAAGAAATAAGCAACCAAACGACTGAATGGATATGTTCACCTAACTTTGACAAAGTGATCGATCTACTGAAGCAAACACCATTTTGGAGCCTAAGTAGGATCGAAATGGGAGTGATTAGCACCGATAAAACGTTACGAAGCTTTAACTCGAAATCTGGTTTTAATACCACTGTTAGTCATTATTTTAAAAGTTCGAACTATTTTAAAAAAACGTGACATATTTTATATTTCATTTTTAACATAGATTGACGGACGCGACACTTACCGCCCCCCCCCCATGGGACTGCACGATCCAGCTCTTTAGATCAAATCACATAATTTCAAACAGCACTACTTGGCTTAGTAAAACTTTTCGATTTTAAAAACAGGGTGGTTACCAATCCCATACAATCCAATCATGTCATACGATAACATGTTCCGGCATTAAAATACAATTCCATGCAGGCTCATGTTCTGAAGTATCCTCCGACCCTCCACAAATCAATCATGCACAAAGAGAACATGGATGTCACGTCGTGGCGATGGACGTCCCAATCCGATCGACAGGCTTTGGTAACAACTAAACCACCGGGGGGGGGGTCGGAAAACCGTCCTTGATTTACGCCGTCCACGTCAAACCCCAAACTTTCAAGAGGTGGTTGTTGGGACATACGACATGACATGTTCATGCCCATCACAACCTTATTCTAATGTCAAACTTGCTTGACTTATCATCACTGCTATTATTTTATTTTGGTTCGGGGTCGTGCGTCGTGTCAACGCATTCAGACAACGTGTCATGGGAAACCACAATAGGCCTTTTCGGACATGGACCCATTAGTTATCATGGGCTTTTCTTACATTTGGGCCGGAACCTTTTCGTTTGGCGGCTTTCTGGGTTCGGACATTCCTTTTATCTGTTACGTCTGAAATGATAGTTTGTTAAATCCAGTGACATAATACTACTATTCCAACGATTAGAGGAATGGAGACGGCAAAAATGTGGTAGATCATAAGACTCTGACCATCTAGATAACAAAGGGATTTTGGCCCCCGTCAAGAAGGGCATTAAAAAAAAAAATGGACATTTTTTAGTCTCCCTTGGGGTGCTCTGACTATTCAAACCCGACGACGACTCAAAACACAAGTACTACTCCCCAAAATCCCACCCCTCCTTATAAATAGAGAGGAATTGCTCATTTCTCTCCACCCCCCCATCATCCACAACAACAACTACCTCACTTCCTTAAACCTCAAGTTCTTCTTACATTCCTTCCTAATCACAATGGCAGTGACTACCTACACCGAGGAGTTCACCTCCGCCGTCTCCCCCGCCAGGCTCTTCAAGGCCATCGTCACCGAATCCCACGTCTTCATCCCCAAGGCCGTCCCCGGCGGTATCAAGAACGTCGAGTTCCTCGAGGGTGATGGCGGTGCCGGCAGCATCAAGCAGACCAACCTCGTCGATGGTAAGTGTAGTGCCTTACAGACTACCGCCAAACCTTCATTGAATGTTATGGCATTCTTATAGCTCCGAAATGATTGTAGGCGGGAAGCTCAAGTTCATGAAGCACAGGATTGACGTGGTCGACGTCGAGAACCTGTACACCAAGTACACCCTCGTCGGATGCGACGTCGAGTTCGAGAAGATCGAGTCCGTCGTCTACGAGATCAAGTTCGAGGCCGCTCCCGGTGGAGGGTGCGTGTGCAAGATGACGAGCGAGTACCACGTGAAGGCAGGGTACGAGCTGAAGGTGGAGGAGGTCAAGGAGGGGAAGCTGAAGGCCAGCGGGCTGTTCAAGGCCGTTGAGGAGTACCTCGTCGCCCACCCCGAGGAGTGCGCTTAAATCAACCAAAAAAAAAAAAAAATTCATCATTGAATGCCAAGGCTTTTGAATTGCAAGTGTTGTTGCTCTTGTTTGCTTTGTTTCTGAGTATTTTTTGTTTCCTGTTCACGGAGGTTATCCTCCTGTGAGATTACTGGGGGAGATTGATTGTTGGTGATATATGGTTACAGATGAAAAATTGTAAGAAGAATAATGAATAAAAGTTTATGAAAGTGGGCGGGTGTTGTAATCCTTATTACCCCCCTTCGTTTTTGAAGTAATAATAATAATAAAAAAAGTGTGGGTGTGAGTGTTACTTGTCGAAGTAAAAAAAGTGTCTGTTGAATCGTGTGACGATGACTTGTATGTAATAAGTAGTCGCCGCCAGAATTTACATAAATAAAGGAGAGAGATAATTTACACTTATACCAACAAAAAGGAGTTCGTATATAAACATATCTAGTCACTCAGGCTTTGTTTGGGAGTTGTTGGAAAACGAAAAACTGAGCATTAAAAATAGAATTTTACGTAAATATTCTATAAAATATAAATTAAAAACTGAAATAAGTCAGGTAACAAATGGCTTATAATAATCAATTCCCTGTACAAGAACATTAAAAAAAAAAAACATATATAATATGCATATCTCCATGATTTAGGTAGAACACATGATGGAGGCTACGAAAATAACAGGTTGGTTACTGATAGAGTCGTACCCAGTTTAGTTTCAACTACTCATTTCCTAATCAAAAAACTTTTACATTACTTCATAATTTTTACATTCACTTGTTACAAAGCACACAATCATTACTATGCTAATCATGTTGATTGCATCATGTTATCGAACAACTTTCCGCGGATTGACATCGGTGCACCAACCAACAAAGCTCCTTTTGAAGATGTACATAAAGATAATAATAGCATCGCATATGGTACTCCTCGGGTGGTCCAAGTGATTGCAACACTGCATATAGTTTACTGTTCTACGGCACATCAGTCCGGCAATGCCATTGACAATTTGTCGGTGTTTGTAGCCCTTATTTTGTTACCGTCTTCCATTTCGAAAATCAACGAGGCCTTTCGCTTTCGCGTGGTATTGAGCAGAACCTCCGGATTGTTGAGTATCCGTTGATTCTATGGTGGGTGTTTTCGGAACACAATTTGGGGAGTGCTGGTCTCCAAAACATCTGTCTGCATTTGACGCCGAATAAGACCTTTGAAGGCTTCATGAAATAATGCATAATTACCTTTCATCGTCTTGACCTGATTCATCACGTGCTTCTTTGTAATATTTGGTACCATGGATCTCGTTGAAATCTTTACTAATATTTTTTATAGGCAGATGCAATGAAAGTTTAATCCGATCAATTGTCATTAAATGCCTCTTGAATGAGTTGCTCCAAAATTCTTTGGCGAAAGATGCTTCGAAATCCCTACCTATATTAGTCTCCCCTTTAAGTGGTGTACTCATGCTGCCCTGCTTATTTTATTTAAAAAGAAACAGTAATGTTAGGCGCGAAAGAATAACATGATAAAGTTCTTACATATCATTAATTCTTTAATGAATTGGAAAATACTTCTCATTCCGTGGATTTAAAAAAAAAAGTTATACCGAAAGATAAACCAGTCTCATGCCAATATAATAATACTTGCAATACAAATCCAAGTCTTGTGTTCATTACTTTAATACATGTACAATAATATAAAATTACAATATACGCAATCCATATTTGAGAAGCTATCGAATCTCTATACTCTAACCCAAGATTCATATTTTCTAATAAATGAATCGTATTTTCCTTCAAACTGATTTGGATCGTTGTCCTTATATTGAATAATATTTCCTTTGGGGTCAAAAGCCAATAAGAAATTGTGGATATAGACAAAATCAACATTTTCACTTTCTTTTAATTCAAATTTTTTTTCCAATTATTTTTCTTTATTTTCCATTCTATTCTTTCCCAAATGATAAGGATCCAAGTGTTACAGCCATTATAACAAAAATTTGCAGCAGACTAACGGTGCACGTAGAGAAACTGCAGCAACAGCCATGGCAACTATAAAAATAAATGGAAATTAATTAAAGCCTTTTTCCATGAAAGGTGTTAAACTTCATTCGTTGAAAAAAAGAAAGAAAATGAAAGCACATACGGGAAGCTCAAGTACATGAAGCACACAGTGATCGATGTCGAGAACCTGCATTACAAGTACACCATCTCGGAATGCGATGTCGACCTTGAGAAGCTCGACTCCGTCTCGTATGACCTAAAGTTCCAAGATGTTGTGTACGTGTTTACTACACCACTAACTAATGTGTGATTGAGGCCGTAATCCCTCCAAAAATATGTTAAAAACGATCATTGAAATCCTCAAGTTCGTCTGACCTTGTTCTAAGCGATCAGTCAAATCTTTGCGTTTAAGAGAACCTCAGATCGACTCTCACTTGATCCAATACAAAACCATCTTATTCGATGTTCATTCATTTGATTACTCGATCCTTTGACATTGATCTCACTCTCTCTCACACAACCACCTCAATTTGGGAACGAAACCAGAAAAAGATAAAGAAAAAAAACAGAGAAAAGCCGAACACTTGTATTGAAGCTTCGGTGAATAACCTCGACTGTTGTTTAAGCGCACTCCTCGGGGTGGGCGACGAGGTAGTCCTCCACGGCCTTGAACAGTCCGCTGGCCCTCAGCTTCCCTTCCTTGACCTCCTCCACCTTCAGCTCATACCCTGCCTTCACGTGGTACTCGCTCGTCATCCTGCACACGCATCCGCCTCCGGGAGCGGCCTCGAACTTGATCTCGGAGACGACAGACTCCACCTTCTCAAATTCGATGTCACATCCGATGAGGGTGTACTTGGTATATAGGTTGTCAACATCGACCACATCAATCCTGTGCTTCATGAACTTGAGCTTCCCGCCTATAATCATTTCGGAGCCATAAGAATGCCACAACATTCGATGAAGGTTTGCGCTAATCTGTAAGGGACTACCCTTACCATCAACGAGGTTGGTCTGCTTGATGCTGCCGGCACCGCCATCGCCCTCGAGGAACTCGACGCTCTTGATGCCACCGGGGACGGCCTTGGGGATGAAGACGTGGGATTCGGTGACCAGGGCCTTGAAGAGCCTGGCGGGGGAGACGGTGGAGGTGAACTCCTCGGTGTAGGAAGTCACTGCCATTTCTCTTCGTGATGATTGACGGAAGAGATGGCTTTATTAAGTTTGGAGAGTGTGATTTTGGGATGGAAGACGGATGCCTTAGGAACACATGTATATATATTAGGTAAGTATGGAATGTGGCAGCCAGTCAACTTTGAATGGTCAGAAGGAATCTATTCATGGATGGCAACTCAAAGCCCGCCGACCCCACTCTTCCTTCTAGACATCTCCCCATTACTAAAAACGTTCCTGATATTTTAATGTCCAAAATAATACCCGATCTCTAAGAATTGATGGGTCGTCCGATGAAATCATGGAAATGGTGTTAAAATGGGAATTCTCAGTCGACATACTTCTAGTTAATCAATAAAGGATTGAATCTTAATGTGTTCTGGCCTTCGTAATTCACTATAGGGATATCGGTTTACGGTGGTTTAGGATAATCCTTTGTAAACTCGGGAGAGGCTCTTAGGAACATAAGAATCCGGTTAGTAAACATAATTAGTATAAATTTGGGATAAACGAGTGAAGGGGTTTAACGAAACAAGGAGGGGATACTTGATCCTAGGCTTTTCCATCTATTGAATTCTGATTCTTTGCTTTTTGATATTTATTTCTTGCTAGTTTAATTTTTAGATTTAAAAACTCAAGTTTTCATATTTGCGTGGCTACATAAAAATTGTAATTGTGTATGCTAAATGATTTTAATTGCTATCCTCGTGGGAACGATAACTCTACTCGTATCTATATTACTTGTTGCGATCCGTGTACTTGCGGCGTGCGAATTCAGCGATAAGTGTCAAAAAGAAATATGATATGTTAACACAAGACTGACTGTAGGAGAAGCATTCCTGCATTTACATGTATACAAACAAGAAGTCAATGACCGGATCAAAAGGTGCTCCCAGAAACAAGACTGGAGGGAGGGAACGCTCTCAACCTTGGAAGGAATGAGCTACACTCACAACAATGACATGTCTGGCAGTATCGCGAACCTCTGACAATATCAAGATGTCTCCACACAAGTAGTGTTTTGAAAAATGGAAGGTGTCTTAAGAGACAATTGAAATGAAAACAGTAAGAAGTCTCTGCATCTCGATCAAAAAATGGAAGCTCATGTGGTGAAACCAATAATCCCGAGGATAGCAAAGAAAAGGACCCGATCGGAATTATACCTTCCACCACGAGGACAATAAATCCAACAAACGGCTTACTGCAATAGAGATCAAACTGAAAGAAACATGCAAAACTAGATCAATGGAGGCAGTCTCGCTGGCATTTGATGCGTGGGAATTGGCGAGGTAAGGAAGATGCAGAGGAGTTGCTGGTGTTGCTGTGTTTTTGCTGATGTTGCTGTGTTTTCTGGGGTCTGGGAATCGTGGTAGTTGAGTCGTTAGACCGGGTTGATAGATTGGACCGGTTCAATATTAATGAATGGGTCGGGTTGGTTGGTCTGGTCCGGTTTAGTTGTTTAGCTCGTACCGTTTGGAAATGGGTTGTTAAAAAGGGAGGTAGTTGTAAATGGGGAGGGGCGGTTAGCCAGAAAGAGAGGAGAGAAGGAAGGGAAAAGGGAACGAGGACTGGAGGTGGGACGATCGCAGTGTCGATGTTGATGTTGTTACTGCTTGGGCTGTCGGAGTTTGTAGATTGAATTGTGGAATCGGATTTGGTGATTGTGGTGGAGTGTTCTGTTGGAATGCAAACAAACTGCAGAATTGTTATTGAATTTGGTGTTTTCTGAGTTTGCTTGCATCAAGGGTATCAGAGCAATATCCTGCCATTGAACTGTGTTGCGATTGTTTCGGGAGATAGGAAATTACCCTAGGTTGTGATTGCGAGTTTATTGGAGTTATCGGGATCGAAGAGTGGGAAAATTACGATTGTTGTGGTGTGAATTTCTGAAAATGGTGAAAACTCGTTTCGAAGAGTTGATGCGTGAGTAGGAAACCACTGGAGAGTTAGTTGAGGGGTTGGTTGAGAAGGTGGGAGTCCTGACATCGCAAATCAGAGAAGTGCAGCTACAGGCACGAACAGTTCAGACGCAAGTTGATGAGAAGTGGAACTTAATACTCACTAAACTGACAGCGTTAGAAGCGAGTAAAGGAGCGAAGGAAGTGAGAGGGAGAGAGAAGGAAATCGGAGAGAAAGCAGGAGATACAAATCTGGGAAGGAGAGTTAGCTCGGGAACTTTTATTATGCCTGAAGTTGATTTTCCGGAGTTTGATGGAGACAATTTAGAAGATTGGTTATATAAATGTCAACGGTACTTTGAGTTGGAGCATGTACCGGAAGACAGGAAGGTTAGGTTGGCTTCACTATACCTATACGGGTCTGCATTACAATGGCACTACTCTTATGTTAAAAATAGGAAGAGAGACAGGGTGTTGGAGTGGGGGAGTATGCGTTGGCATTGAACAGCCGGTTTGGCAAAGAGGTCTTTGAAGATCCTATGGGAAAAATGAAGAATTTGAAGCAAGAGGGCGAATTTGATAATCTCTATGCATATATGGAAGAATTTGATATGTGTTTGAGGCGAGTGCTAGAAAAGATCGATCTTCCCATGTCATTCCAAGTCAGCTTATTCATTAACGGATTGAAGGACGAGTTCAAAAGTACTTTATGGTTACTCAAACCCATAGATTTGCTGACTGTTCAAGCCAATGTGAGAATTCTCAGTAAAGATGTGCCAATAGGGAGGATGGGAGGAGGAAACAGTAAGCCTTTGAAGGTCTGGAATAGACCTGTGGTTTCTGCACTAGAGCAAAAGGAGGTGTTTTCGAGAGAGGCCAGTGAGAAACCTCTGTCTCGAATTGGTAGTATTGTACCCTTGTGGGGAATGAATAGGAATACGATGAACAGAGAAGCAATTACTACCAATGTTTTTTCTTCTGGTGGGATGTCTAGTGCGGGATCTCTCAGCAGGAGGAGATTAAGTCAGGAGGAAATTGAGGAGAGGCGATTGAAGGGCCTTTGCTTCGGATGTAACGAACCATTAGATAGAAATCATAAATGCGCTAAACGGCAAGTGTTTTCGTTATTGGTTGAGCCACTGGATGAAGAAGGACTGAATATTAAGGATCGATTGTTGGAGGGTGAGGACACTGATATGGGAAGAGTGCAGGTCACTCTACATGCATTGAAAGGGGAGTTAAAAGAGGATGGGGTTCAGACAATGCAGGTGAAGGGATTCTTTAAGAAGAGAGGTTTGAATATCTTAATTGATTCAGGTAGTACTCATAATTTCATTGATTTGAGTATGGTTAAAGGACTGAATCTGTTAGTAGATAATGTGCCACCCGTTAAGGTAATAGTGGCTGATGGGAGAAGCTTGGTTTGTAAAAGCATGTTGAAACAGTTCTGTTGGGACATGCAGGGCCATACCTTTACTGCCGATTTTTATGTCATTTCGTTGGGCGGTTGTGAGATGGTGTTGGGAGTTAAGTGGTTAGCCTGGTTAGGTGACATTGTTTGGAATTTTCAATCGTCAGTGATGAAATTCAGCTTGGAAGGTGTTGAGATTGTGTTACAAGAGGTGACGCAGCAAGATCAACCAAGTAAACTACAGATGACTACAGTCAAGCGGATGCAGAAAATCTATCAATTGCCTGTGGTGATGGGTTGGATGGCCAGGATTGTTGATTGTGAAGAATCTTTACTGCATTGTCAATCGATTAAAGTGGAGGAAAGTCATCCTGAAATTGAACAGGTACTGGATGATTTTGCAGAACTTTTTCTAGAACCAGTGGCAAGAAACTCAGAAGTACACTCTGGGAAACAGGAGGACAAGAAATCCAACAAACCGAATCAAAGCAGAAGAGAGGTTGCACGTTCAAGAACGTTTGAGGCTTCTTTCTTGAGTGCATTATCGGGCAAGGAACCTGGGAACCCCGGAGAATGACCAAAAGAAAGGACCCAGTCTGGATTAATGGAAGAGAGATCGAACAGAAAGAAAGAACAGAGCAAGAATGAGGTGGAGGCAGTCTTTTTCATTGATCTCCATCTCTTATTATTACACTTCCAAACCCCCTTCAATCGCGAATTAACCCTTGGTTGAGGGAAAAACACCCGTGAATAATAGAAAATTCTAAACTGAAAACTCTTGTAAGTAAAAAACACGAAGTAATTTCCGGTTGATCGGAATGCGTGTTTAAGCGCACTCCTCGGGGTGGGCGACAAGGTATTCCTCGACGGCCTTGAACAGCCCGCTGGCCCTCAGCTTCCCCTCCTTGACCTCCTCCACCTTCAGCTCGTACCCTGCCTTCACGTGGTACTCGCTCGTCATCCTGCAGATGCATCCGCCTCCTGGAGCGGCCTCGAACTTGATCTCGGAGACGACGGACTCCACCTTCTCGAATTCGATGTCGCATCCAATGAGGGTGTACTTGGTGTACAGATTCTCGACGTCGACCACGTCAATCCTGTGCTTCATGAACTTCAGCTTACCGCCTACAACCATTTTGGAGGTATAAGAATGCCATAACATTCAATGAAGGTTTGGCGGTAGTCTGTAAGGCACTACCCTTACCATCGACGAGGTTGGTCTGCTTGATGCTGCCGGCACCGCCATCGCCCTCGAGGAACTCGACGCTCTTGATGCCGCCAGGGACGGCCTTGGGGATGAAGACATGGGATTCGGTGACTAGGGCCTTGAAGAGCCTGGAGGGGGAGACGGTGCTGGTGAACTCCTCGGTGTAGGAAGTAACTGCCATTTTGTTTGTATGTCGAGAAGGAAGAGGGAAAGTGGGTGATGATTGACGGAAGAGATGGTTTTTTATGAAGGTTGGAGAGTGTGATTTTGGGATGGAAGATGGATGCCTTCCGAACACACGTATTTATATATTGGAAAGTAGGGAATATGTTAGCCGATCATCTTTGAATGGTCAGAATCAATCTATTCATAGATGGCAACTCAAAGGCCGCCGACCCCACTCTTCCTTTTTATAGACATCCATGTCGGATAAAAAATATGAATCCCCCCATTACTAAAAACATTTCCTGATATTTTAATGTCCAAAATAATGTACGATCGCCAAGAATCGATGCGTCGTCCTCCGATGGAAACTCTCCCTGATGTCCTAATCAGGCGGTCACCCTTCTAGAAAAGGCTTCCCACTGTGAGTCCATGATGGGGTGCCCTCAACATTCAAAGTTTGAGGGCCTTCGAAAAGATGACGAGGATGTTGTCCACACCTCCCCTTATAAATAGAGGAATGGTTTTCTCACTTCTCTCCCATCCCAAAAATTAAACCAACTTCAACTAATTTTCATAACAACAATCACCTTCCCAAAAGCTTCTTCAACTTCTTACACATTCACAAAGACAAAATGGCAGTTACTTCCTACACCGAGGAGTTCACCAGCACCGTCTCCCCCTCCAGGCTCTTCAAGGCCCTAGTCACCGAATCCCATGTCTTCATCCCCAAGGCCGTCCCTGGCGGCATCAAGAGCGTCGAGTTCCTCGAGGGCGATGGCGGTGCCGGCAGCATCAAGCAGACCAACCTCGTCGATGGTAAGTTCATTTTCATTGTCTGCCACTCATTCGTGATTTTGTTAGATGCCGCGAAAAGTTCGTGACGGTTGATCCTTTTATGACTATGTGATGTTGCAGGTGGTAAGCTGAAGTTCATGAAGCACAGGATTGACGTGGTGGATGTCGAGAACCTGTATACCAAGTACACCCTCATCGGATGCGACATCGAATTCGAGAAGGTCGAGTCCGTGGTCTCCGAGATCAAGTTCGAGGCCGCTCCCGGTGGAGGGTGCGTCTGCAAGATGACCAGTGACTACCATGTGAAGGCAGGATACGAGCTGAAGGTGGAGGAGGTGAAGGAAGGGAAGCTGAGGGCCAGCGGGCTGTTCAAGGCCGTAGAGGAGTACCTCGTCGCCCACCCCGAGGAGTGTGCTTAAATCAACCAAAATTCTTCATAGACTGCCAAGGCCTTCAATTTCAAAGTGTTGTTGCTCTTGTGTGCTTCTTTATGAGAAATTTTTCCATGTTCACGAAGGGTCTCTGGAGAGACAGGAGATTGCTTTCTGATTTCATGAGTTTTCATCCTTGAAGTTGTTTGTGATTGTTGGTGAGGTGTAAACAAAAGGAGCTCAAAGTTCGATGAAGAAGTTGACGAAATTTATCCATTCCAACTTTTAGGCGTGTGGATTATCTGGGCAGGCGAAATCCTTACAGAAACACTCTCGGATTAGTAGAAATGTAGTTTCATGGTTTCATAGAAAGGGCTTCTTAAATTTTATGGGATAAATGTATGAAGGAAGGATACAAGCTGAATGTTGAGGAATCGAAGGAGGGAAAGCGGAAGGTAGCTGTCCAAAGCGGTCATGAGTTGAGATTATTATATGCAGCGGCGTCAAAAAACAGAGTTCCTGCTTTTGCTTCTCTGTTTTGTTTCTCCCCTGCATCGAACAGAGGAGGCTGTTTTTGCTTGTCCACTGTGTTGATGATCAATCTGAATTTATAATTGTTTGGACTAACACAAAGCCCCCAACACTCCTCGGGCGAAATGGCCATTGACAACTATCAGATAAGCATAGTGAGGACATTGATATTGATGGGGTTATCATTCATTGTAAGGTCGGAATGTGATATGAACCAGAGAAGAGATCATCGGATATCAAAACCCAGAAAAGAGGGGGAACTCTGAATGTAATAACAATTGGGGGAGCACCAGACAGACCACACCACATTCATCAGCTTTTACTGATCTGCTGAGAAATTCCTTATTTCTTCTTACATGTATGACATCACCAAATACTATGAATATCAGAACAAAACGCAAAGCACTCGAAATCCGCAGCCGCCGTAGCAGTCTATGAAGATTTTTTTTTTTGGTTGATTTAAGCGCACTCCTCGGGGTGGGCGACGAGGTACTCCTCAACGGCCTTGAACAGCCCGCTGGCCTTCAGCTTCCCCTCCTTGACCTCCTCCACCTTCAGCTCGTACCCTGCCTTCACGTGGTACTCGCTCGTCATCTTGCACACGCACCCTCCACCGGGAGCGGCCTCGAACTTGATCTCGTAGACGACAGACTCAATCTTCTCAAACTCGACGTCGCATCCGACGAGGGTGTACTTGGTGTACAGGTTCTCGACGTCGACCACGTCAATCCTGTGCTTCATGAACTTGAGCTTCCCGCCTACAATCATTTCGGAGCTATAAGAATGCCATAACATTCAATGAAGGTTTGGCGGTAGTCTGTAAGGCACTACACTTACCATCGACGAGGTTGGTCTGCTTGATGCTGCCGGCACCGCCATCACCCTCGAGGAACTCGACGTTCTTGATGCCTCCGGGGACGGCCTTGGGGATGAAGACGTGGGATTCGGTGACGATGGCCTTGAAGAGCCTGGCGGGGGAGACGGCGGAGGTGAACTCCTCGGTGTAGGTAGTCACTGCCATTGTGATTAGGAAGGAATGTAAGAAGAACTTGAGGTTTAAGGAAGTGAGGTAGTTGTTGTTGTGGATGATGGGGGGGTGGAGAGAAATGAGCAATTCCTCTCTATTTATAAGGAGGGGTGGGATTTTGGGGAGTAGTACTTGTGTTTTGAGTCGTCGTCGGGTTTGAATAGTCAGAGCACACCAAGGGAGACTAAAAAATGTCCATTTTTTTTTTTAATGCCCTTCTTGACGGGGGCCAAAATCCCTTTGTTATCTAGATGGTCAGAGTCTTATGATCTACCACATTTTTGCCGTCTCCATTCCTCTAATCGTTGGAATAGTAGTATTATGTCACTGGATTTAACAAACTATCATTTCAGACGTAACAGATAAAAGGAATGTCCGAACCCAGAAAGCCGCCAAAAGAAAAGGTTCCGGCCCAAATGTAAGCAAAGCCCATGATAAGAAAAGGTTCGTTGCCATTGTACTTAGAAATGTGTAAGAACTTGCTCGAGTAGTTACAACTTAGTTGTGATGGACGGTAATGACAATGATGGGAGGACCTCCTCTTTAGCCTACCAAACCCCACACAAACTTTGAATGGAGGAGAGCACCCCGGGATGGACCGGCCGAAACATTATTTTCTAGATGGTCGCTTTGGGACAGCCCCCCATGTTCAATTCGGGGTCTCATTTATTTGCCACTCTCGATCTTTAATCTAAACTACTAATATTGTCTCCTTCTATGTCTGCCAAAAACAAAGTTAGAAGCAGCTTCAAAAAGGTTACCCGCTGTGAGTCCATGACCAGGTGCTCTCAACAGTCCACCGAAACCCCCCCATAAATAGAGAAATGTTTTCTCCCTTCTCTCCCATCTCAAAACTCAAACCACCTTCAACTAAGCTTTACAGCACCTCAGCTTCCCAAAGCTTCATCAACTTCTCACACATTCACCAAGAGAAATGGCAGTTACCAGCTACACCGAGGAGTTCACCTCCACCGTCTCCCCTGCCAGGCTCTTCAAGGCCCTTGTCACTGAATCCCACGTCTTCATCCCCAAGGCTGTCCCCGGTGGAATCAAGAGCGTCGAGTTCCTCGAGGGTGATGGCAGAGCCGGCAGCATCAAGCAGACCAACCTCGTCGATGGTAAGTGTAGTGCCTTACAGACTAGAGCACAAACCTTCATTGAATGTTATGACATTCTTATGGCCCCGAAATGATCATAGGCGGGAAGCTCAAGTTCATGAAGCACAGGATCGACGTGGTCGACGTCGAGAACCTGTATACCAAGTACACCCTCATCGGATGCGACATCGAATTCGAGAAGGTGGAGTCGGTCGTCTCCGAGATCAAGTTCGAGGCCGCTCCCGGTGGAGGGTGCGTCTGCAAGATGACCAGTGACTACCATGTGAAGGCAGGGTACGAGCTGAAGGTGGAGGAGGTGAAGGAGGGGAAGCTGAGGGCCAGCGGGCTGTTCAAGGCCGTGGAGGAGTACCTCGTCGCCCACCCTGAGGAGTGCCCTTAAATCAACCCAAAAAAAAAAAAAATCTTCATAGACTGCCGTGGCTTTCTTTGATTTTCTAAGTGTTTTGCTCTTGTTTGCTTTGTTTCTGAGTATTTGTTTTTCCTGTTCACGGAGGTTCTCCTGTGAGTATTTGCTTTGTTTTTCTGAGTATTGATTGTTCACGAAGGATGTCTTGATTACAGATGAAGTGTAAGAAGAATAAGGGAGTTACCTCCAAGTGATCGATAAAAGTTGATGAAAATTGTCTAATTCTCATGTCCACTTTTTTTTTTGGATTTTCCGAAAGATTTGTACCGAAATCCATCATGAAAAGAAACAAATATTAAATGATGAATAAGTTAAAAAAGAGTTCATATTATTCAAGAAAGGGGAAAAGCCGTAACATCACAATTGACCATATACACTAAACGTTTACTCTTTCAACAGAAGCTGTGACTTCCTCGTAAAGGAGACGGTGAGATGGACTGGTGACGTCATGGGATGTCACTACAACATTCATCGACTCTTATTTGATCCAATTGTTAAACCATGTGATGACAATGTCATTCCATCAATCTCACTCTCACGTAACACTTGTAGTGAAGCTCTCTACCCTCATTTAACCTATCATATAGGGACAAACCACGAGGAAATACTATAAGTTGGTTTTTACAGAATGTTAATGAGAGATATCTGGCTAACACGAAGAAAAAGATCGTGATTGTGAATATGACGTTTAATAATCTGTTCCTGTTTAGGAAGAACGCTTACAACAACATTATTCTCCAAAAGGAGGTTACATATGATTTTCATCCTTGTCATCAAGTATGTACATTTGAATCGAAAAGTTCTAGCTTTGTTGAAGCAGGAGAATATAGAGATAGACTACCTTCAATGCACTTTGTAGTAGGTAACAAGGATGCCTCTTTGGAAAACATAACCGTCTTACATTTCCAAATATTTCATGGAGAGCTCAAGCCCCTTTGAGTCGGTTCATGTGGACATTTGTGAACCAACTCAAAATCCTTCTTTCGGCAATGGAAGATACTTTCTGTTATTCGTACTTTTTTTTTCGAAAGTAAAATGTTTGGCGGCGATCGGACTGTCATAGTCTGATTCATCGGATATGATAAGACTTCGGTTGGTCGTAATATTATTTTGAGTAAAAAATATATTTGGTAAGATCGGACCAGATCGACGGGGAATGAATAAAGAATTATATCATTTTTTTTAAAATAAAAAAAACAATGTCAGTGTCACGGGCTGATTCATCAGATAATGCCAACACTCCGGTCGGTCGTGTATTATTTTGGACATCCGATGCCTTTACTTGCCTTATCCTTGTCTTGACATATGACTACGTTCAAAATTCCACACTTATCCTTATAAATACAAGCATTCGGGGGGAAGGCTTGTATTTATAATTCCGTCTCGACCCGCTAAGGAAATGGGGTTTAGCGTGGTCTCCAAGCAGTTAACCTCCACCGTCTCCCCCGCCAGGCTCTTCAAGGCGCTCGTCACCGACTCTCACGTCCTCATCCCCAAGGCCATCTCCGGGGGCATCCAGAGCATCGAGTTCCTCGAGGGCGATGGTGGTGTCGGCAGCATCAGGCAGACCAACGTCCTGGATGGTTAGCGTACTGCCGGGCATGCTAGTGTTGAACTTCATTCAATTTTTCCTGATAACTGGTGTATTTTATGGTGGTGGTGTCGTTGAATAAATAAAAAAAAAAAAAAAATTGAAAGCGCAGGCGGGAAGCTCAAGTACATGAAGCACAGGGTAGACGTGCTCGATGTCGAGAACCTGCGTTGCAAGTACACCCTCGTCGAATGTGATGTCGACTTTGAGAAGCTCGACTCCGTCGTGTATGACCTAATGTTCCAGGCTGCTCCTGGCGGGGGAAGTGTGTGCAGGATGACTACCACTTACCATGGGAAGAAAGGGTGCAGTCTGGCAGGGGAGGACCTCAAGGAGGGGAAGCTGAGTGTCGTCTCACTTGCTTTGAGTTCCTGGATCTTCCCGTGTTTTTCCCCATTCCTTATTATTAGTTCCTTTTCTTCTGCATGAAAATGAGATCTTTCAGCAGATTGACAAAACGAGGAAAGATTTCAGCCAGCAGTCATTAAGAGAGGATTTCACGGGAATTTCATAAGCAATTTTATTACAACAATTGAACATGGCGCGTGTATCGTTTGTTGGCAATAAAATATCGACTCTCTCAACAAAACATGAAAAAATATGCGTTAGATATGGTAACGACCAGCGAGCGAGCGGCCGCCAATGTTAGTGATAGGTCTCGAAACGAGGGAGGGGGTGATTGTTTACTAACCTGATAAGAGACGGATTTGACCCCATAAGCGACATAGTTTTAATTAAATAATAAATAATAAAAAAATCTATTTCAAAAAGATCTCAAAAGATTTTAATATAAACACCAATAGAAAAGAATATTTTGTCAAACTACTTTTGGAGAAGTGCTCGCCATCCGATATCATTCCGGTTGAACCCACCTGGCCAATCAATAACTTCGACAGCTCCATAAGCTCTTTCCCGAGCTTCTTCTAGATCTCTTCCCTTGGCAGTAATACCAAGCACACGACCTCCCACAGCAATGAAGTTTCCTTCTGCATTGAAGGCAGTCCCCGCATGAAACACCTTCACGTCTGAAGACATGTTGTCTGCTTCTTCAAGATTGCGAATCACGCTTCCCTTTTCATAGGATCCAGGGTAACCCTTGCTTGCCATAACTACCACCATCGCAGAGCCAGGAGACCAATTCAGGGAGACCTTACTTAACTCTCCTTTGCAAGCAGCAAGCAGGACTTGGGCCAAATCCAATTCCAATCTAAACATCAAGACCTGGATATCACCCCAAAATGCTAAAAGAGATCAACAAACTATCAAAAGAGAGAGAACCCAGATCATTTCACAAAATCTATAAGACGAACCAAATTGCGAAGGGTCGGAAAGTATAAAGTCATAATCAACTTATAATAACAAAGAGCAAGCTACATCAACAAACCTGGCATTCAGGATCTCCAAACCGCACATTATACTCGATAAGTTTTGGCAATCCAGACTTCTTCTCTATCATAAGTCCAGCGTAAAGGACGCCAACATATTTGCAACCCTCCGCTGCCATTGCTCTGATTGTTGGCACAATGATGGTACTCATGACTGTGGATTGCAACTCCGGAGTCACGATTGGAGCAGGAGAATAAGCACCCATTCCCCCAGTATTAGGCCCTGTATCGCCATCACCGACGCGCTTGTGGTCCTGTGCTGATTCCATGGCTATAGCATTCTCTCCGTCCACCAGTGCGAAGAAGGAAGCTTCTTCTCCTTCAAGATACTCCTCTACAATGACCTTTCCACCAGCAGAACCGAAATCCCCCTTCACGAGCATAGAGTCAACAGCTTCATATGCCTCGTCCAATGTCATTGCAACAATGACTCCTTTTCCAGCTGCCAAACCATTAGCTTTTATCACAATAGGAGCACCTTGCTCCTTGATGTACTCAATGGCAGAAGGCGCATCTGTGAAAGTTCTGTACTGCAGCAGATATCCAGAATCCTCTCAGGAATGCAATTTCAATTTTGAAGAACAGGTCAATTTTACAGACACCGCTGATTATCATGCAGACAGATTTTCACAAGACTATAATAAAGCAACCAACCTTCGCCGTCGGAATCTGATACTTGTAGCAAAGGTTTTTCATGAAGTCCTTGGAGCTCTCCAGAGCAGCAGCTTCCGAAGAAGGCCCAAATGCAGGGACACCAGCAGCAACCAAATCATTCACAAGGCCAGAAACAAGAGGAGCCTCCGGACCCACTACCACAAGTCCCACTCCCTTGTCACGACAGAAGGAGATAACAGCAGCACTATCGGTAACATCAAGGTCCGGCAAGCAGGTGGCATCCCCCGAACTAGAAATTCCAGCATTGCCAGGAGCACAGAAAACCAATTGGCACGACGGGGAACGGCCCAAGGCAAAGCAAAGAGCGTGCTCCCTGCCTCCTCCACCTATTACCAAAACCACCAGCCTTTCTGGCGAAGGGGACAACAATTAAAAACAAAAAAAAGGAGGCATCGACCAATCAACAAACCAGAAAAGACGAACGTGGAAACACAACAGAGGGTTACCGGCGGCAGGATCACCGGAGGCGGGTAGATCGGAAGCTCGAGGGGCACGCCAGAATGACGATCGAGGATGACTAAACACGGGAGACTGCGGCGTTGTTACCATAGGGTCGTTGATTAGACGAGGGAGAAGATTGGAACAGGAAAAGGGGGGTAAGGGATCATAGGCAAGGCTATTATTGGAGAAGCAGCAGCTACGTTTGGGTATGCACAAGGCAAATGAGATTGCAGAGGTTGCGGCCACAGACATGATGGCAATTCAGAAAGAATCCCGGAAGGAGATGTTAGATGAGTTGGTGGGGGGCGGGAAGGAGGAGATCTGAACTTGGGTTTGAGTTTGGGTTTAGGGTTGCTTTCTTTCCTTCCCCCAACGGACAGACAGACTGTCCTTCGTCTTTCTTTGGCCTTTTTCTTTTTTTTTTTCCAAATATAATATTTCATCTTTTAATTTCAACGAAATAATCTTTTTATGGTAAAATATCGAGTCAAATTTTGGGTGATCTTTCATTTTTAGTTTAATATTTGAAAAGTACTCGTGACAATCAATGTTATAAATCTTTTATGGTCTAATTTAATACGTGACTTATTTTAGTTTTTTTTATATTCCGTGGAGATAAAATATTTTTTTTTATTTCACCCCTAAAAACCTTAATCTCCCTGGTGCGCCTCAATAAGGTGAATTTCTCTTATCATAAAAATCTTCCTCGCACGCCTCAATAAGGTGAGTTTTTCTTATGTAGAGTATTTTTTGCAAAAATTATTTGACGTCTATTACCCAAATTGATTAGGGCGCTTAATTTTCTGAGGTGATCTTTAAAAAAAAAAATATTTTCTGTCATCGTCTTTATTGTTTATGGTAATAAGGATCAGAACATCCCCGCACTTTCATCAACTTTTATTCTATTCTTCTTATACTTGTTCATCTGTAATAAGGATCTTGTCACCAACAATCGATCTCTCTTCCAGTGTTCTCACAGGAGGATAACCTCCGTGAACAGTAAACAAAAAATACTCAGAAACAAAGCAAACAAGAGCAACAACACTTGGAATTCAAAAGCCTTGGCAGTCTATGAAGAGTTTGTTTTTGGTTGATTTAAGCACACTCCTCGGGGTGGGCGACGAGGTACTCCTCTACGGCCTTGAACAGCCCGCTGGCCCTCAGCTTCCCTTCCTTCACCTCCTCCACCTTCAGCTCGTACCCTGCCTTCACATGGTACTCGCTCGTCATCTTGCAGACACATCCCCCTCCGGGAGCGGCCTCGAACTTGATCTCGGAGACGACGGACTCGACCTTCTCAAATTCGATGTCGCATCCGATGAGGGTGTACTTGGTATATAGGTTGTCAACGTCGACCACATCAATCCTGTGCTTCATGAACTTGAGCTTCCCGCCTATGATGATTTCGGAGCCATAAGAATGCCATAACATTCAATGAAGGTTTGGCGGTAGTCTGTAAGGCACTACACTTACCATCGACGAGGTTGGTCTGCTTGATGCTGCCGGCACCGCCATCACCCTCGAGGAACTCGACGTTCTTGATGCCTCCGGGGACGGCCTTGGGGATGAAGACGTGGGATTCGGTGACGAGGGCCTTGAAGAGCCTGGAGGGGGAGACGGTGCTGGTGAACTCCTCGGTGTAGGAAGTAACTGCCATTTGTCTTTGTGAATGTGTAAGAAGTTGAAGAAGCTTTTGGGAAGGTGATTGTTGTTATGAAAATTAGTTGAAGTTGGTTTAATTTTTGGGATGGGAGAGAAGTGAGAAAACCATTCCTCTATTTATAAGGGGAGGTGTGGACAACATCCTCGTCATCTTTTCGAAGGCCCTCAAACTTTGAATGTTGAGAGCACCCCATCATGGACTCACTGTGGGAAGCCTTTTCTAGAAGGGTGACCGTCTGATTAGGAGACATCAGGGAGTTTCCCACTATCACACCATTTCCATGTCACAGGCTGATTCCATCGGAGGACGAGCATCGATTCTTGGCGATCGTACATTATTTGGACATTAAAATATCAGGAAATGTTTTTAGTAATGGGGGGATTCATATTTTTTATCCGACATTGATGTGAAGAAAAAGGAAGAGTGGGGTCGGCGGCCTTTGAGTTGCAATCTATGAATAGATTGATTCTGACCATTCAAAGATGATCGGCTAACATATTCCCTACTTTCCAATATATAAATACGTGTGTTCCGAAGGATTACATCTTCCATCCCAAAATCACACTCTCCAACCTTCATAAAAACCATCTCTTCCGTCAATCATCACCCACCCACTTTCCCTCTTCCTTCTCGACCTACAAACAAAATGGCAGTGACTTCCTACACCGAGGAGTTCACCTCCACCATCTCCCCCACCAGGCTCTTCAAGGCCCTTGTCACTGAATCCCACGTCTTCATCCCCAAGGCCGTCCCCGGAGGCATCAAGAGTGTCGAGTTCCTCGAAGGCAATGGTGGTGCCGGCAGCATCAAGCAGACCAACCTCGTCGATGGTAAGTGTAGTGCCTTACAGACTAGCGCCAAACCTTCATTGAATGTTATGGCATTCTTATGGCTCCAAAATCATCATAGGCGGGAAGCTCAAGTTCATGAAGCACAGGATTGACGTGGTCGATGTCGAGAATCTGTACACCAAGTACACCCTCATCGGATGCGACATCGAATTCGAGAAGGTGGAGTCCGTCGTCTCCGAGATCAAGTTCGAGGCCGCTCCAGGAGGCGGATGCATCTGCAAGATGACGAGCGAGTACCACGTGAAGGCAGGGTACGAGCTGAAGGTGGAGGAGGTGAAGGAGGGGAAGCTGAGGGCCAGCGGGCTGTTCAAGGCCGTCGAGGAATACCTTGTCGCCCACCCCGAGGAGTGCGTTTAAACACGCATTCCGATCAACCGGAAATTACTTCGTGTTTTTTACTTACAAGAGTTTTCAGTTTAGAATTTTCTATTATTCACGGGTGTTTTTCCCTCAACCAAGGGTTAATTCGAGATTGAAGGGGGTTTGGAAGTGTAATAATAAGAGATGGAGATCAATGAAAAAGACTGCCTCCACCTCATTCTTGCTCTGTTCTTTCTTTTTGTTCGATCTCTCTTCCGTGGCAATTTGCTACGTTTGATTTCTTGTCCCGTTAATCCAGACCGGGTCCTTTCTTTTGGTCATTCTCCGGGTTCCCAGGTTCCTTGCCCGATAATGCACTCAAGAAAGAAGCCTCAAACGTTCTTGAACGTGCAACCTCTCTTCTGCTTTGATTCGGTTTGTTGGATTTCTTGTCCTCTTGTTTCCCAGAGTGTACTTCTGAGTTTCTTGCCATGGGATGCCAGCGAGACTGCCTCCATTGATCTAGTTTTGCAAGTTTCTTTCAGTTTGATTTCTATTCCAGTAAGCCGTTTGTTGGATTTATTGTCCTCATGGTGGAAGGTATAATTCCGATCGAGTCCTTTTCTTTGCTATCCTCGGGATTGTTGGTTTCACCACATGAGCTTCCATTTTTTGATCGAGATGCAGAGACTTCTTACTGTTTTCATTTCAATTGTCTCTGAAGACACCTTCCATTTTTCAAAACACTACTTGTGTGGAGACATCTTGATAATGTCAGAGGTTCGCGATACGGCCAGACATGTCATTGTTGTGAGTGTAGCTCATTCCTTCCAAGGTTGAGAGCGTTCCCTCCCTCCAGTCTTGTTTCTGTGAGCACCTTTTGATCCGGTCATTGACTTCTTGCTTGTATACATGTAAATGCAGGAATGCTTCTCCTACCGTCTTGTGTTAACATATCATATTTCTTTTTGATACATGATAAATGACATGAACTAAGCAAAATCTCAGAATGATCTGTCATGAGATTCGGGGTGTGATGGAATCTTAGGCTTAATCTGAAATGAAAGTTCTTACAGTGGAGGTGAACTCCATGGTGTACAAAGTCGTTGCCACTGTACTTAGAAATGTGTAAGAACTTGCTCGAGTAGTTATAACTTAGTTGTGATGGACGGTAATGACAATGTTGGGGAGGGCCTCCTCTTTAGCCTACCAATCCCCCCAAACAAACTCTGAATGGAGAAGAGCACCCCGGGATGGACCGGCCGAAACATTATTTTCTAGATGGTCGCTTTGGGACAGCCCCCATGTTCAATTCGGGTTCTCATTTATTTGCCACTCGATCTTTAATCTAAACTACTAATATTGTCTCCTTCTATGTCTGCCAAAAACAAAGTTAGAAGCAGCTTCAAAAAGGTTACCCGCTGTGAGTCCATGACGAGGTGCTCTGAACAGTCCACCGAAACCCCCCCCCCCCCCCCCCCCCCCCCCGTATAAATAGAGGAATGCTTTCTCCCTTCTCTCCCATCTCAAAACTCAAACCACCTTCAACTAAGCTTTACAGCACCTCAGCTTCCCAAATCTTCATCAACTTCTCACACATTCACCAAGAGAAATGGCGGTTACCAGCTACACCGAGGAGTTCACCTCCACCGTCTCCCCTGCCAGGCTCTTCAAGGCCCTTGTCACTGAATCCCACGTCTTCATCCCAAAGGCCGTCCCCGGTGGAATCAAGAGCGTCGAGTTCCTCGAGGGTGATGGCGGTGCCGGCAGCATCAAGCAGACCAACCTCGTTGATGGTAAGGGTAGTGCCTTACAGATTAGCGCAAACCTTCATCGAATGTTGTGGCATTCTTATGGCTCCGAAATGATTATAGGCGGGAAGCTCAAGTTCATGAAGCACAGGATTGATGTGGTCGATGTTGACAACCTATATACCAAGTACACCCTCATCGGATGTGACATCGAATTTGAGAAGGTGGAGTCTGTCGTCTCCGAGATCAAGTTCGAGGCCGCTCCCGGAGGCGGATGCGTGTGCAGGATGACGAGCGAGTACCACGTGAAGGCAGGGTATGAGCTGAAGGTGGAGGAGGTCAAGGAAGGGAAGCTGAGGGCCAGCGGACTGTTCAAGGCCGTGGAGGACTACCTCGTCGCCCACCCCGAGGAGTGCGCTTAAACAACAGTCGAGGTTATTCACCGAAGCTTCAATACAAGTGTTCGGCTTTTCTCTGTTTTTTTTCTTTATCTTTTTCTGGTTTCGTTCCCAAATTGAGGTGGTTGTGTGAGAGAGAGTGAGATCAATGTCAAAGGATCGAGTAATCAAATGAATGAACATCGAATAAGATGGTTTTGTATTGGATCAAGTGAGAGTCGATCTGAGGTTCTCTTAAACGCAAAGATTTGACTGATCGCTTAGAACAAGGTCAGACGAACTTGAGGATTTCAATGATCGTTTTTAACATATTTTTGGAGGGATTACGGCCTCAATCACACATTAGTTAGTGGTGTAGTAAACACGTACACAACATCTTGGAACTTTAGGTCATACGAGACGGAGTCGAGCTTCTCAAGGTCGACATCGCATTCCGAGATGGTGTACTTGTAATGCAGGTTCTCGACATCGATCACTGTGTGCTTCATGTACTTGAGCTTCCCGTATGTGCTTTCATTTTCTTTCTTTTTTTCAACGAATGAAGTTTAACACCTTTCATGGAAAAAGGCTTTAATTAATTTCCATTTATTTTTATAGTTGCCATGGCTGTTGCTGCAGTTTCTCTACGTGCACCGTTAGTCTGCTGCAAATTTTTGTTATAATGGCTGTAACACTTGGATCCTTATCATTTGGGAAAGAATAGAATGGAAAATAAAGAAAAATAATTGGAAAAAAAATTTGAATTAAAAGAAAGTGAAAATGTTGATTTTGTCTATATCCACAATTTCTTACTGGCGAATTTGACCCCAAAGGAAATATTCTTCAATATAAGGACAACGATCCAAATCAGTTTGAAGGAAAATACGATTCATTGGGTTAGAGTATAGAGATTCGATAGCTTCTCAAATATGGATTGTGTATATTGTAATTTTATATTATTGTACATGTATTAAAGTAATGAACACAAGACTTGGATTTGTATTGCAAGTATTATTATATTGGCATGAGACTGAATGCGTTAAATATGCATAAGTTTATCTTTCGGTATAAGTTTTTTTTTTAATCCACGGAATGAGAAGTATTTTCCAATTCATTAAAGAATTAATGATATGTAAGAACTTTATCATATGTTATTCTTTCGCGCTATTTGTTTTTAAATAAAATAAGCAGGGCAGCATGAGTACACCACTTAAAGGGGAGACTAATATAGGTAGGGATTTCGAAGCATCTTTCGCCAAAGAATTTTGGAGCAACTCATTCAGGAGGCATTTAATGACAATTTATTGGATTAAACTTTCATTGCATCTGCCTATAAAAAATATTAGTAAAGATTTCAACGAGATCCATGGTACCAAATATTACAAAGAAGCACGTGATGAATCAGGTCAAGACG
Organism: Melastoma dodecandrum; assembly: GCA_029817715.1. NCBI lineage: Eukaryota > Viridiplantae > Streptophyta > Magnoliopsida > Myrtales > Melastomataceae > Melastoma > Melastoma dodecandrum. The sequence goes on from JARUPY010000387.1 coordinate 616,303, forward strand.
ATGAAAGGTAATTATGCATTATTTCATGAAGCCTTCAAAGGTCTTATTGGGCTTGCTTGAGACTCAAAAACAAATAAATTTGAAGCGGAGGATCAATGTTTAGAAAGAACGAATCAAGGTATTATTCTCAATCTTTAGTATAACTTAATAGAAGTTGTATTATCGTATCATTTTAGTTGGACGAGATCTCATGCCATCTTTCTTATCTTTTAGAATTTTAGCAATTCTATTTTTACAAAAATTGAAAAAGTTAAGAGATAAATCGATTCATAATTGGGATAAGCTAGGAGATTTATGGGGTGATACTCATGCTACTAGGGAACATGCACGTAGTTTGAAAGACAAATCCAAAGACTTTTGCAATGAGGACTTAACGTTTCCTCACTTGGTTTTATTGATGATACCAATGATAGAGATATGTCGGCGTCAAATGCAGACAGATGTTTTGGAGACCAGCACTCCCCAAATTGTGTTCCGAAAACACCCACCATAGAATCAACGGATACTCAACAATCCGGAGGTTCTGCTCAATACCACGCGAAAGCGAAAGGCCTCGTTGATTTTCGAAATGGAAGACGGTAACAAAACAAGGGCTACAAACACCGACAAATTGTCAATGGCATTGCCGGACTGATGTGCCGTAGAACAGTAAAATATATGCAGTGTTGCAATCACTTGGACCACTCGAGGAGTACCATATATGATGCTATTGTTATCTTTATGCACATCTTCAAAAGGAACTTTGTTGGTTGGTGCACCGATGTCAATCCGCGGAAAGTTGTTCGATAACATGATGCAATCAACATGATTAGCATAGTAATGATTGTGTGCTTTGTAACAAGTGAATGTAAAAATTATGAAGTAATGTAAAAGTTTTTTTTGATTAGGAAATGAGTAGTTGAAACTAAACTGGGTACGACTCTATCAGTAACCAACCTGTTATTTTCGTAGCCTCCATCATGTGTACTACCTAAATCATGGAGATATGCATATTATATATGTTTTTTTTTTAATGTTCTTGTACAGGGAATTGATTATTATAAGCCATTTGTTACCTGACTTATTTCAGTTTTTAATTTATATTTTATAGAATATTTACGTAAAATTCTATTTTTAATGCTCAGTTTTTCGTTTTCCAACAACTCCCAAACAAAGCCTGAGTGACTAGATATGTTTATATACGAACTCCTTTTTGTTGGTATAAGTGTAAATTATCTCTCTCCTTTATTTATGTAAATTCTGGCGGCGACTACTTATTACATACAAGTCATCGTCACACGATTCAACAGACACTTTTTTTTACTTCGACAAGTAACACTCACACCCACGCCCACACTTTTTTTATTATTATTATTACTTCAAAAACGAAGGGGGGTAATAAGGATTACAACACCCGCCCACTTTCATAAACTTTTATTCATTATTCTTCTTACAATTTTTCATCTGTAACCATATATCACCAACAATCAATCTCCCCCCAGTAATCTCACAGGAGGATAACCTCCGTGAACAGGAAACAAAAAATACTCAGAAACAAAGCAAACAAGAGCAACAACACTTGCAATTCAAAAGCCTTGGCATTCAATGATGAATTTTTTTTTTTTTTTGGTTGATTTAAGCGCACTCCTCGGGGTGGGCGACGAGGTACTCCTCAACGGCCTTGAACAGCCCGCTGGCCTTCAGCTTCCCCTCCTTGACCTCCTCCACCTTCAGCTCGTACCCTGCCTTCACGTGGTACTCGCTCGTCATCTTGCACACGCACCCTCCACCGGGAGCGGCCTCGAACTTGATCTCGTAGACGACAGACTCAATCTTCTCAAACTCGACGTCGCATCCGACGAGGGTGTACTTGGTGTACAGGTTCTCGACGTCGACCACGTCAATCCTGTGCTTCATGAACTTGAGCTTCCCGCCTACAATCATTTCGGAGCTATAAGAATGCCATAACATTCAATGAAGGTTTGGCGGTAGTCTGTAAGGCACTACACTTACCATCGACGAGGTTGGTCTGCTTGATGCTGCCGGCACCGCCATCACCCTCGAGGAACTCGACGTTCTTGATACCGCCGGGGACGGCCTTGGGGATGAAGACGTGGGATTCGGTGACGATGGCCTTGAAGAGCCTGGCGGGGGAGACGGCGGAGGTGAACTCCTCGGTGTAGGTAGTCACTGCCATTGTGATTAGGAAGGAATGTAAGAAGAACTTGAGGTTTAAGGAAGTGAGGTAGTTGTTGTTGTGGATGATGGGGGGGTGGAGAGAAATGAGCAATTCCTCTCTATTTATAAGGAGGGGTGGGATTTTGGGGAGTAGTACTTGTGTTTTGAGTCGTCGTCGGGTTTGAATAGTCAGAGCACCCCAAGGGAGACTAAAAAATGTCCATTTTTTTTTTTAATGCCCTTCTTGACGGGGGCCAAAATCCCTTTGTTATCTAGATGGTCAGAGTCTTATGATCTACCACATTTTTGCGGTCTCCATTCCTCTAATCGTTGGAATAGTAGTATGTCACTGGATTTAACAAACTAGCATTTCAGACGTAACAGATAAAAGGAATGTCCGAACCCAGAAAGCCGCCAAAAGGAAAGGTTCCGGCCCAAATGTAAGAAAAGCCCATGATAAGAAAAGGTTCGTTGCCACTGTACTTAGAAATGTGTAAGAACTTGCTCGAGTAGTTATAACTTAGTTGTGATGGACGGTAATGACAATGTTGGGGAGGGCCTCCTCTTTAGCCTACCAATCCCCCAAAACAAACTTTGAATGGAGGAGAGCACCCCGGGATGGACCGGCCGAAACATTATTTTCTAGATGGTCGCTTTGGGACAGCCCCCCATGTTCAATTCGGGGTCTCATTTATTTGCCACTCTCGATCTTTAATCTAAACTACTAATATTGTCTCCTTCTATGTCTGCCAAAAACAAAGTTAGAAGCAGCTTCAAAAAGGTTACCCGCTGTGAGTCCATGACCAGGTGCTCTCAACAGTCCACCGAAACCCCCCCATAAATAGAGAAATGTTTTCTCCCTTCTCTCCCATCTCAAAACTCAAACCACCTTCAACTAAGCTTTACAGCACCTCAGCTTCCCAAAGCTTCATCAACTTCTCACACATTCACCAAGAGAAATGGCAGTTACCAGCTACACCGAGGAGTTCACCTCCACCGTCTCCCCTGCCAGGCTCTTCAAGGCCCTTGTCACTGAATCCCACGTCTTCATCCCCAAGGCTGTCCCCGGTGGAATCAAGAGCGTCGAGTTCCTCGAGGGTGATGGCAGAGCCGGCAGCATCAAGCAGACCAACCTCGTCGATGGTAAGTGTAGTGCCTTACAGACTAGAGCACAAACCTTCATTGAATGTTATGACATTCTTATGGCCCCGAAATGATCATAGGCGGGAAGCTCAAGTTCATGAAGCACAGGATCGACGTGGTCGACGTCGAGAACCTGTATACCAAGTACACCCTCATCGGATGCGACATCGAATTCGAGAAGGTGGAGTCGGTCGTCTCCGAGATCAAGTTCGAGGCCGCTCCCGGTGGAGGGTGCGTCTGCAAGATGACCAGTGACTACCATGTGAAGGCAGGGTACGAGCTGAAGGTGGAGGAGGTGAAGGAGGGGAAGCTGAGGGCCAGCGGGCTGTTCAAGGCCGTGGAGGAGTACCTCGTCGCCCACCCTGAGGAGTGCCCTTAAATCAACCCAAAAAAAAAAAAAAATCTTCATAGACTGCCGTGGCTTTCTTTGATTTTCTAAGTGTTTTGCTCTTGTTTGCTTTGTTTCTGAGTATTTGTTTTTCCTGTTCACGGAGGTTCTCCTGTGAGTATTTGCTTTGTTTTTCTGAGTATTGATTGTTCACGAAGGATGTCTTGATTACAGATGAAGTGTAAGAAGAATAAGGGAGTTACCTCCAAGTGATCGATAAAAGTTGATGAAAATTGTCTAATTCTCATGTCCACTTTTTTTTTGGATTTTCCGAAGGATTTGTACCGAAATCCATCATGAAAAGAAACAAATATTAAATGATGAATAAGTTAAAAAAGAGTTCATATTATTCAAGACAGGGGAAAAGCCGTAACATCACAATTGACCATATACACTAAACGTTTACTCTTTCAACAGAAGCTGTGACTTCCTCGTAAAGGAGACGGTGAGATGGACTGGTGACGTCATGGGATGTCACTACAACATTCATCGACTCTTATTTGATCCAATTGTTAAACCATGTGATGACAATGTCATTCCATCAATCTCACTCTCACGTAACACTTGTAGTGAAGCTCTCTACCCTCATTTAACCTATCATATAGGGACAAACCACGAGGAAATACTATAAGTTGGTTTTTACAGAATGTTAATGAGAGATATCTGGCTAACACGAAGAAAAAGATCGTGATTGTGAATATGACGTTTAATAATCTATTCCTGTTTAGGAAGAACGCTTGCAACAACATTATTCTCCAAAATGAGGTTACATATGATTTTCATCCTTGTCATCAAGTATGTACATTTGAATCGAAAAGTTCTAGCTTTGTTGAAGCAGGAGAATATAGAGATAGACTACCTTCAATGCACTTTGTAGTAGGTAACAAGGATGCCTCTTTGGAAAACATAACCGTCTTACATTTCCAAATATTTCATGGAGAGCTCAAGTCCCTTTGAGTCGGTTCATGTGGACATTTGTGAACCAACTCAAAATCCTTCTTTCGGCAATGGAAGATACTTTCTGTTATTCGTACTTTTTTTTTCGAAAGTAAAATGTTTGGCGGCGATCGGACTGTCATAGTCTGATTCATCGGATATGATAAGACTTCGGTTGGTCGTAATATTAGTTTGAGGAAAAAATATATTTGGTAAGATCGGACCAGATCGACGGGGAATGAATAAAGAATTATATCATTTTTTTTAAAATAAAAAAAACAATGTCAGTGTCACGGGCTGATTCATCAGATAATGCCAACACTCCGGTCGGTCGTGTATTATTTTGGACATCCGATGCCTTTACTTGCCTTATCCTTGTCTTGACATATGACTACGTTCAAAATTCCACACTTATCCTTATAAATACAAGCATTCGGGGGGAAGGCTTGTATTTATAATTCCGTCTCGACCCGCTAAGGAAATGGGGTTTAGCGTGGTCTCCAAGCAGTTAACCTCCACCGTCTCCCCCGCCAGGCTCTTCAAGGCGCTCGTCACCGACTCTCACGTCCTCATCCCCAAGGCCATCTCCGGGGGCATCCAGAGCATCGAGTTCCTCGAGGGCGATGGTGGTGTCGGCAGCATCAGGCAGACCAACCTCCTGGATGGTTAGCGTACTGCCGGGCATGCTAGTGTTGAACTTCATTCAATTTTTCCTGATAACTGGTGTATTTTATGGTGGTGGTGTCGTTGAATAAATAAAAAAAAAAAAAAAAATTGAAAGCGCAGGCGGGAAGCTCAAGTACATGAAGCACAGGGTAGACGTGCTCGATGTCGAGAACCTGCGTTGCAAGTACACCCTCGTCGAATGTGATGTCGACTTTGAGAAGCTCGACTCCGTCGTGTATGACCTAATGTTCCAGGCTGCTCCTGGCGGGGGAAGTGTGTGCAGGATGACTACCACTTACCATGGGAAGAAAGGGTGCAGTCTGGCAGGGGAGGACCTCAAGGAGGGGAAGCTGAGTGTCGTCTCACTTGCTTTGAGTTCCTGGATCTTCCCGTGTTTTCCCCATTCCTTATTATTAGTTCCTTTTCTTCTGCATGAAAATGAGATCTTTCAGCAGATTGACAAAACGAGGAAAGATTTCAGCCAGCAGTCATTAAGAGAGGATTTCACGGGAATTTCATAAGCAATTTTATTACAACAATTGAACATCGCGTGTGTATCGTTTGTTGGCAATAAAATATCGACTCTCTCAACAAAACATGAAAAAATATGCGTTAGATATGGTAACGACCAGCGAGCGAGCGGCCGCCAATGTTAGTGATAGGTCTCGAAACGAGGGAGGGGGTGATTGTTTACTAACCTGATAAGAGACGGATTTGACCCCATAAGCGACATAGTTTTAATTAAATAATAAATAATAAAAAAATCTATTTCAAAAAGATCTCAAAAGATTTTAATATAAACACCAATAGAAAAGAATATTTTGTCAAACTACTTTTGGAGAAGTGCTCGCCATCCGATATCATTCCGGTTGAACCCACCTGGCCAATCAATAACTTCGACAGCTCCATAAGCTCTTTCCCGAGCTTCTTCTAGATCTCTTCCCTTGGCAGTAATACCAAGCACACGACCTCCCACAGCAATGAAGTTTCCTTCTGCATTGAAGGCAGTCCCCGCATGAAACACCTTCACGTCTGAAGACATATTGTCTGCTTCCTCAAGATTGCGAATCACGCTTCCCTTTTCATAGGATCCAGGGTAACCCTTGCTTGCCATAACTACTACCATCGCAGAGCCAGGAGACCAATTCAGGGAGACCTTACTTAACTCTCCTTTGCAAGCAGCAAGCAGGACTTGGGCCAAATCCAATTCCAATCTAAACATCAAGACCTGGATATCACCCCAAAATGCTAAAAGAGATCAACAAACTATCAAAAGAGAGAGAACCCAGATCATTTCACAAAATCTATAAGACGAACCAAATTGCGAAGGGTCGGAAAGTATAAAGTCATAATCAACTTATAATAACAAAGAGCAAGCTACATCAACAAACCTGGCATTCAGGATCTCCAAACCGCACATTATACTCGATAAGTTTTGGCAATCCAGACTTCTTCTCTATCATAAGTCCAGCGTAAAGGACGCCAACATATTTGCAACCCTCCGCTGCCATTGCTCTGATTGTTGGCACAATGATGGTACTCATGACTGTGGATTGCAACTCCGGAGTCACGATTGGAGCAGGAGAATAAGCACCCATTCCCCCAGTATTAGGCCCTGTATCGCCATCACCGACGCGCTTGTGGTCCTGTGCTGATTCCATGGCTATAGCATTCTCTCCGTCCACCAGTGCGAAGAAGGAAGCTTCTTCTCCTTCAAGATACTCCTCTACAATGACCTTTCCACCAGCAGAACCGAAATCCCCCTTCACGAGCATAGAGTCAACAGCTTCATATGCCTCGTCCAATGTCATTGCAACAATGACTCCTTTTCCAGCTGCCAAACCATCAGCTTTTATCACAATAGGAGCACCTTGCTCCTTGATGTACTCAATGGCAGAAGGCGCATCTGTGAAAGTTCTGTACTGCAGCAGATATCCAGAATCCTCTCAGGAATGCAATTTCAATTTTGAAGAACAGGTCAATTTTACAGACACCGCTGATTATCATGCAGACATATTTTCACAGGACTATAATAAAGCAACCAACCTTCGCCGTCGGAATCTGATACTTGTAGCAAAGGTTTTTCATGAAGTCCTTGGAGCTCTCCAGAGCAGCAGCTTCCGAAGAAGGCCCAAATGCAGGGACACCAGCAGCAACCAAATCATTCACAAGGCCAGAAACAAGAGGAGCCTCCGGACCCACTACCACAAGCCCCACTCCCTTGTCACGACAGAAGGAGATAACAGCAGCACTATCGGCAACATCAAGGTCCGGCAAGCAGGTGGCATCCCCCGAACTAGAAATTCCAGCATTGCCAGGAGCACAGAAAACCAATTGGCACGACGGGGAACGGCCCAAGGCAAAGCAAAGAGCGTGCTCCCTGCCTCCTCCACCTATTACCAAAACCACCAGCCTTTCTGGCGAAGGGGACAACAATTAAAAACAAAAAAAAGGAGGCATCGACCAATCAACAAACCAGAAAAGACGAACGTGGAAACACAACAGAGGGTTACCGGCGGCAGGATCACCGGAGGCGGGTAGATCGGAAGCTCGAGGGGCACGCCAGAATGACGATCGAGGATGACTAAACACGGGAGACTGCGGCGTTGTTACCAGAGGGTCGTTGATTAGATGAGGGAGAAGATTGGAACAGGAAAAGGGGGGTAATGGATCATAGGCAAGGCTATTATTGGAGAAGCAGCAGCTACGTTTGGGTATGCACAAGGCAAATGAGATTGCAGAGGTTGCGGCCACAGACATGATGGCAATTCAGAAAGAATCCCGGAAGGAGATATTAGATGAGTTGGTGGGGGCGGGAAGGAGGAGATCTGAACTTGGGTTTGAGTTTGGGTTTAGGGTTGCTTTCTTTCCTTCCCCCAACGGACAGACAGACTGTCCTTCGTCTTTCTTTGGCCTTTTTCTTTTATTTTTCCAAATATAATATTTCATCTTTTAATTTCAACGAAATAATCTTTTTATGGTAAAATATCGAGTCAAATTTTGGGTGATCTTTCATTTTTAGTTTAATATTTGAAAAGTACTCGTGACAATCAATGTTATAAATCTTTTATGGTCTAATTTAATACGTGACTTATTTTAGTTTTTTTTTATATTCCGTGGAGATAAAATATTTTTTTTTTATTTCACCCCTAAAAACCTTAATCTCCCTGGTGCGCCTCAATAAGGTGAATTTCTCTTATCATAAAAATCTTCCTCGCACGCCTCAATAAGGTGAGTTTTTCTTATGTAGAGTATTTTTTGCAAAAATTATTTGACGTCTATTACCCAAATTGATTAGGGCGCTTAATTTTCTGAGGTGATCTTTAAAAAAAAAAATATTTTCTGTCATCGTCTTTATTGTTTATGGTAATAAGGATCAGAACATCCCCGCACTTTCATCAACTTTTATTCTATTCTTCTTATACTTGTTCATCTGTAATAAGGATCTTGTCACCAACAATCGATCTCTCTTCCAGTGTTCTCACAGGAGGATAACCTCCGTGAACAGTAAACAAAAAATACTCAGAAACAAAGCAAACAAGAGCAACAACACTTGGAATTCAAAAGCCTTGGCAGTCTATGAAGAGTTTGTTTTTGGTTGATTTAAGCACACTCCTCGGGGTGGGCGACGAGGTACTCCTCTACGGCCTTGAACAGCCCGCTGGCCCTCAGCTTCCCTTCCTTCACCTCCTCCACCTTCAGCTCGTACCCTGCCTTCACATGGTACTCGCTCGTCATCTTGCAGACACATCCCCCTCCGGGAGCGGCCTCGAACTTGATCTCGGAGACGACGGACTCGACCTTCTCAAATTCGATGTCGCATCCGATGAGGGTGTACTTGGTATATAGGTTGTCAACGTCGACCACATCAATCCTGTGCTTCATGAACTTGAGCTTCCCGCCTATGATGATTTCGGAGCCATAAGAATGCCATAACATTCAATGAAGGTTTGGCGGTAGTCTGTAAGGCACTACACTTACCATCGACGAGGTTGGTCTGCTTGATGCTGCCGGCACCGCCATCGCCCTCGAGGAACTCGACGCTCTTGATGCCGCCAGGGACGGCCTTGGGGATGAAGACATGGGATTCGGTGACTAGGGCCTTGAAGAGCCTGGAGGGGGAGACGGTGCTGGTGAACTCCTCGGTGTAGGAAGTAACTGCCATTTTGTCTTTGTGAATGTGTAAGAAGTTGAAGAAGCTTTTGGGAAGGTGATTGTTGTTATGAAAATTAGTTGAAGTTGGTTTAATTTTTGGGATGGGAGAGAAGTGAGAAAACCATTCCTCTATTTATAAGGGGAGGTGTGGACAACATCCTCGTCATCTTTTCGAAGGCCCTCAAACTTTGAATGTTGAGGGCACCCCATCATGGACTCACAGTGGGAAGCCTTTTCTAGAAGGGTGACCGCCTGATTAGGACATCAGGGAGTTTCCCATTATCACACCATTTCCATGTCACAGGCTGATTCCATCGGAGGACGACGCATCGATTCTTGGCGATCGTACATTATTTTGGACATTAAAATATCAGGAAATGTTTTTAGTAATGGGGGGATTCATATTTTTTATCCGACATTGATGTGAAGAAAAAGGAAGAGTGGGGTCGGCGGCCTTTGAGTTGCAATCTATGAATAGATTGATTCTGACCATTCAAAGATGATCGGCTAACATATTCCCTACTTTCCAATATATAAATACGTGTGTTCCGAAGGATTACATCTTCCATCCCAAAATCACACTCTCCAACCTTCATAAAAACCATCTCTTCCGTCAATCATCACCCACCCACTTTCCCTCTTCCTTCTCGACCTACAAACAAAATGGCAGTGACTTCCTACACCGAGGAGTTCACCTCCACCATCTCCCCCACCAGGCTCTTCAAGGCCCTTGTCACTGAATCCCACGTCTTCATCCCCAAGGCCGTCCCCGGAGGCATCAAGAGTGTCGAGTTCCTCGAAGGCAATGGTGGTGCCGGCAGCATCAAGCAGACCAACCTCGTCGATGGTAAGTGTAGTGCCTTACAGACTAGCGCCAAACCTTCATTGAATGTTATGGCATTCTTATGGCTCCAAAATCATCATAGGCGGGAAGCTCAAGTTCATGAAGCACAGGATTGACGTGGTCGATGTCGAGAATCTGTACACCAAGTACACCCTCATCGGATGCGACATCGAATTCGAGAAGGTGGAGTCCGTCGTCTCCGAGATCAAGTTCGAGGCCGCTCCAGGAGGCGGATGCATCTGCAAGATGACGAGCGAGTACCACGTGAAGGCAGGGTACGAGCTGAAGGTGGAGGAGGTGAAGGAGGGGAAGCTGAGGGCCAGCGGGCTGTTCAAGGCCGTCGAGGAATACCTTGTCGCCCACCCCGAGGAGTGCGTTTAAACACGCATTCCGATCAACCGGAAATTACTTCGTGTTTTTTACTTACAAGAGTTTTCAGTTTAGAATTTTCTATTATTCACGGGTGTTTTTTCCCTCAACCAAGGGTTAATCCGAGATTGAAGGGGGTTTGGAAATGTAATAATAAGAGATGGAGATCAATGAAAAAGACTGCCTCCACCTCATTCTTGCTCTGTTCTTTCTTTTTGTTCGATCTCTCTTCCGTGGCAATTTGCTACGTTTGATTTCTTGTCCCGTTAATCCAGACCGGGTCCTTTCTCTTGGTCATTCTCCGGGTTTCCCAGGTTCCTTGCCCGATAATGCACTCAAGAAAGAAGCCTCAAACGTTCTTGAACGTGCAACCTCTCTTCTGCTTTGATTCGGTTTGTTGGATTTCTTGTCCTCTTGTTTCCCAGAGTGTACTTCTGAGTTTCTTGCCATGGGATGCCAGCGAGACTGCCTCCATTGATCTAGTTTTGCACGTTTCTTTCAGTTTGATCTCTATTGCAGTAAGCCGTTTGTTGGATTTATTGTCCTCATGGTGGAAGGTATAATTCCGATCGAGTCCTTTTCTTTGCTATCCTCGGGATTGTTGGTTTCACCACATGAGCTTCCATTTTTTGATCGAGATGCAGAGACTTCTTACTGTTTTCATTTCAATTGTCTCTGAAGACACCTTCCATTTTTCAAAACACTACTTGTGTGGAGACGTCTTGATATTGTCAGAGGTTCGCGATACGGCCAGACATGTCATTGTTGTGAGTGTAGCTCATTCCTTCCAAGGTTGAGAGCGTTCCCTCCCTCCAGTCTTGTTTCTGTGAGCACCTTTTGATCCGGTCATTGACTTCTTGCTTGTATACATGTAAATGCAGTAATGCTTCTCCTACCGTCTTGTGTTAACATATCATATTTCTTTTTGATACATGATAAATGACATGAACTAAGCAAAATCTCAGAATGATCTGTCATGAGATTCGGGGTGTGATGGAATCTTAGGCTTAATCTGAAATGAAAGTTCTTACAGTGGAGGTGAACTCCATGGTGTACAAAGTCGTTGCCATTGTACTTAGAAATGTGTAAGACCTTGCTCGAGTAGTCATAACTTAGTTGTGATGGACGGTAATGACAATGTTGGGGAGGGCCTCCTCTTTAGCCTACCAATCCCCCAAAACAAACTTTGAATGGAGAAGAGCACCCCGGGATGGACCGGCCGAAACATTATTTTCTAGATGGTCGCTTTGGGACAGCCCCCCATGTTCAATTCGGGTTCTCATTTATTTGCCACTCGATCTTTAATCTAAACTACTAATATTGTCTCCTTCTATGTCTGCCAAAAACAAAGTTAGAAGCAGCTTCAAAAAGGTTACCCGCTGTGAGTCCATGACGAGGTGCTCTGAACAGTCCACCGAAACCCCCCCCCCCCCCCCCCCCCCCCCCCCCGTATAAATAGAGGAATGCTTTCTCCCTTCTCTCCCATCTCAAAACTCAAACCACCTTCAACTAAGCTTTACAGCACCTCAGCTTCCCAAATCTTCATCAACTTCTCACACATTCACCAAGAGAAATGGCGGTTACCAGCTACACCGAGGAGTTCACCTCCACCGTCTCCCCTGCCAGGCTCTTCAAGGCCCTTGTCACTGAATCCCACGTCTTCATCCCAAAGGCCGTCCCCGGTGGAATCAAGAGCGTCGAGTTCCTCGAGGGTGATGGCGGTGCCGGCAGCATCAAGCAGACCAACCTCGTTGATGGTAAGGGTAGTGCCTTACAGATTAGCGCAAACCTTCATCGAATGTTGTGGCATTCTTATGGCTCCGAAATGATTATAGGCGGGAAGCTCAAGTTCATGAAGCACAGGATTGATGTGGTCGATGTTGACAACCTATATACCAAGTACACCCTCATCGGATGTGACATCGAATTTGAGAAGGTGGAGTCTGTCGTCTCCGAGATCAAGTTCGAGGCCGCTCCCGGAGGCGGATGCGTGTGCAGGATGACGAGCGAGTACCACGTGAAGGCAGGGTATGAGCTGAAGGTGGAGGAGGTCAAGGAAGGGAAGCTGAGGGCCAGCGGACTGTTCAAGGCCGTGGAGGACTACCTCGTCGCCCACCCCGAGGAGTGCGCTTAAACAACAGTCGAGGTTATTCACCGAAGCTTCAATACAAGTGTTCGGCTTTTCTCTGTTTTTTTTCTTTATCTTTTTCTGGTTTCGTTCCCAAATTGAGGTGGTTGTGTGAGAGAGAGTGAGATCAATGTCAAAGGATCGAGTAATCAAATGAATGAACATCGAATAAGATGGTTTTGTATTGGATCAAGTGAGAGTCGATCTGAGGTTCTCTTAAACGCAAAGATTTGACTGATCGCTTAGAACAAGGTCAGACGAACTTGAGGATTTCAATGATCGTTTTTAACATATTTTTGGAGGGATTACGGCCTCAATCACACATTAGTTAGTGGTGTAGTAAACACGTACACAACATCTTGGAACTTTAGGTCATACGAGACGGAGTCGAGCTTCTCAAGGTCGACATCGCATTCCGAGATGGTGTACTTGTAATGCAGGTTCTCGACATCGATCACTGTGTGCTTCATGTACTTGAGCTTCCCGTATGTGCTTTCATTTTCTTTCTTTTTTTCAACGAATGAAGTTTAACACCTTTCATGGAAAAAGGCTTTAATTAATTTCCATTTATTTTTATAGTTGCCATGGCTGTTGCTGCAGTTTCTCTACGTGCACCGTTAGTCTGCTGCAAATTTTTGTTATAATGGCTGTAACACTTGGATCCTTATCATTTGGGAAAGAATAGAATGGAAAATAAAGAAAAATAATTGGAAAAAAATTTTGAATTAAAAGAAAGTGAAAATGTTGATTTTGTCTATATCCACAATTTCTTACTGGCGAATTTGACCCCAAAGGAAATATTCTTCAATATAAGGACAACGATCCAAATCAGTTTGAAGGAAAATACGATTCATTGGGTTAGAGTATAGAGATTCGATAGCTTCTCAAATATGGATTGTGTATATTGTAATTTTATATTATTGTACATGTATTAAAGTAATGAACACAAGACTTGGATTTGTATTGCAAGTATTATTATATTGGCATGAGACTGAATGCGTTAAATATGCATAAGTTTATCTTTCGGTATAAGTTTTTTTTTTAATCCACGGAATGAGAAGTATTTTCCAATTCATTAAAGAATTAATGATATGTAAGAACTTTATCATATGTTATTCTTTCGCGCTATTTGTTTTTAAATAAAATAAGCAGGGCAGCATGAGTACACCACTTAAAGGGGAGACTAATATAGGTAGGGATTTCGAAGCATCTTTCGCCAAAGAATTTTGGAGCAACTCATTCAGGAGGCATTTAATGACAATTTATTGGATTAAACTTTCATTGCATCTGCCTATAAAAAATATTAGTAAAGATTTCAACGAGATCCATGGTACCAAATATTACAAAGAAGCACGTGATGAATCAGGTCAAGACGATGAAAGGTAATTATGCATTATTTCATGAAGCCTTCAAAGGTCTTATTGGGCTTGCTTGAGACTCAAAAACAAATAAATTTGAAGCGGAGGATCAATGTTTAGAAAGAACGAATCAAGGTATTATTCTCAATCTTTAGTATAACTTAATAGAAGTTGTATTATCGTATCATTTTAGTTGGACGAGATCTCATGCCATCTTTCTTATCTTTTAGAATTTTAGCAATTCTATTTTTACAAAAATTGAAAAAGTTAAGAGATAAATCGATTCATAATTGGGATAAGCTAGGAGATTTATGGGGTGATACTCATGCTACTAGGGAACATGCACGTAGTTTGAAAGACAAATCCAAAGACTTTTGCAATGAGGACTTAACGTTTCCTCACTTGGTTTTATTGATGATACCAATGATAGAGATATGTCGGCGTCAAATGCAGACAGATGTTTTGGAGACCAGCACTCCCCAAATTGTGTTCCGAAAACACCCACCATAGAATCAACGGATACTCAACAATCCGGAGGTTCTGCTCAATACCACGCGAAAGCGAAAGGCCTCGTTGATTTTCGAAATGGAAGACGGTAACAAAACAAGGGCTACAAACACCGACAAATTGTCAATGGCATTGCCGGACTGATGTGCCGTAGAACAGTAAAATATATGCAGTGTTGCAATCACTTGGACCACTCGAGGAGTACCATATATGATGCTATTGTTATCTTTATGCACATCTTCAAAAGGAACTTTGTTGGTTGGTGCACCGATGTCAATCCGCGGAAAGTTGTTCGATAACATGATGCAATCAACATGATTAGCATAGTAATGATTGTGTGCTTTGTAACAAGTGAATGTAAAAATTATGAAGTAATGTAAAAGTTTTTTTTGATTAGGAAATGAGTAGTTGAAACTAAACTGGGTACGACTCTATCAGTAACCAACCTGTTATTTTCGTAGCCTCCATCATGTGTACTACCTAAATCATGGAGATATGCATATTATATATGTTTTTTTTTTAATGTTCTTGTACAGGGAATTGAGTATTATAAGCCATTTGTTACCTGACTTATTTCAGTTTTTAATTTATATTTTATAGAATATTTACGTAAAATTCTATTTTTAATGCTCAGTTTTTCGTTTTCCAACAACTCCCAAACAAAGCCTGAGTGACTAGATATGTTTATATACGAACTCCTTTTTGTTGGTATAAGTGTAAATTATCTCTCTCCTTTATTTATGTAAATTCTGGCGGCGACTACTTATGACATACAAGTCATCGTCACACGATTCAACAGACACTTTTTTTTACTTCGACAAGTAACACTCACACCCACGCCCATTTATTATTATTATTATTACTTCAAAAACGAAGGGGGGTAATAAGGATTACAACACCCGCCCACTTTCATAAACTTTTATTCATTATTCTTCTTACAATTTTTCATCTGTAACCATATATCACCAACAATCAATCTCCCCCAGTAATCTCACAGGAGGATAACCTCCGTGAACAGGAAACAAAAAATACTCAGAAACAAAGCAAACAAGAGCAACAACACTTGCAATTCAAAAGCCTTGGCATTCAATGATGAATTTTTTTTTTTTTTTGGTTGATTTAAGCGCACTCCTCGGGGTGGGCGACGAGGTACTCCTCAACGGCCTTGAACAGCCCGCTGGCCTTCAGCTTCCCCTCCTTGACCTCCTCCACCTTCAGCTCGTACCCTGCCTTCACGTGGTACTCGCTCGTCATCTTGCACACGCACCCTCCACCGGGAGCGGCCTCGAACTTGATCTCGTAGACGACAGACTCAATCTTCTCAAACTCGACGTCGCATCCGACGAGGGTGTACTTGGTGTACAGGTTCTCGACGTCGACCACGTCAATCCTGTGCTTCATGAACTTGAGCTTCCCGCCTACAATCATTTCGGAGCTATAAGAATGCCATAACATTCAATGAAGGTTTGGCGGTAGTCTGTAAGGCACTACACTTACCATCGACGAGGTTGGTCTGCTTGATGCTGCCGGCACCGCCATCACCCTCGAGGAACTCGACGTTCTTGATACCGCCGGGGACGGCCTTGGGGATGAAGACGTGGGATTCGGTGACGATGGCCTTGAAGAGCCTGGCGGGGGAGACGGCGGAGGTGAACTCCTCGGTGTAGGTAGTCACTGCCATTGTGATTAGGAAGGAATGTAAGAAGAACTTGAGGTTTAAGGAAGTGAGGTAGTTGTTGTTGTGGATGATGGGGGGGTGGAGAGAAATGAGCAATTCCTCTCTATTTATAAGGAGAGGGGAGGGATTTTGGGGAGTAGTACTTGTGTTTTGAGTCGTCGTCGGGTTTGAATAGTCAGAGCACCCCAAGGGAGACTAAAAAATGTCCATTTTTTTTTTTAATGCCCTTCTTGACGGGGGCCAAAATCCCTTTGTTATCTAGATGGTCAGAGTCTTATGATCTACCACATTTTTGCCGTCTCCATTCCTCTAATCGTTGGAATAGTAGTATGTCACTGGATTTAACAAACTAGCATTTCAGACGTAACAGATAAAAGGAATGTCCGAACCCAGAAAGCCGCCAAAAGGAAAGGTTCCGGCCCAAATGTAAGAAAAGCCCATGATAAGAAAAGGTTCGTTGCCACTGTACTTAGAAATGTGTAAGAACTTGCTCGAGTAGTTATAACTTAGTTGTGATGGACGGTAATGACAATGTTGGGGAGGGCCTCCTCTTTAGCCTACCAATCCCCCAAAACAAACTTTGAATGGAGGAGAGCACCCCGGGATGGACCGGCCGAAACATTATTTTCTAGATGGTCGCTTTGGGACAGCCCCCCATGTTCAATTCGGGTTCTCATTTATTTGCCACTCTCGATCTTTAATCTAAACTACGAATATTGTCTCCTTCTATGTCTGCCAAAAACAAAGTTAGAAGCAGCTTCAAAAAGGTTACCCGCTGTGAGTCCATGACCAGGTGCTCTCAACAGTCCACCGAAACCCCCCCATAAATAGAGAAATGTTTTCTCCCTTCTCTCCCATCTCAAAACTCAAACCACCTTCAACTAAGCTTTACAGCACCTCAGCTTCCCAAAGCTTCATCAACTTCTCACACATTCACCAAGAGAAATGGCAGTTACCAGCTACACCGAGGAGTTCACCTCCACCGTCTCCCCTGCCAGGCTCTTCAAGGCCCTTGTCACTGAATCCCACGTCTTCATCCCCAAGGCTGTCCCCGGTGGAATCAAGAGCGTCGAGTTCCTCGAGGGTGATGGCAGAGCCGGCAGCATCAAGCAGACCAACCTCGTCGATGGTAAGTGTAGTGCCTTACAGACTAGAGCACAAACCTTCATTGAATGTTATGACATTCTTATGGCCCCGAAATGATCATAGGCGGGAAGCTCAAGTTCATGAAGCACAGGATCGACGTGGTCGACGTCGAGAACCTGTATACCAAGTACACCCTCATCGGATGCGACATCGAATTCGAGAAGGTGGAGTCGGTCGTCTCCGAGATCAAGTTCGAGGCCGCTCCCGGTGGAGGGTGCGTCTGCAAGATGACCAGTGACTACCATGTGAAGGCAGGGTACGAGCTGAAGGTGGAGGAGGTGAAGGAGGGGAAGCTGAGGGCCAGCGGGCTGTTCAAGGCCGTGGAGGAGTACCTCGTCGCCCACCCTGAGGAGTGCCCTTAAATCAACCCAAAAAAAAAAAAAATCTTCATAGACTGCCGTGGCTTTCTTTGATTTTCTAAGTGTTTTGCTCTTGTTTGCTTTGTTTCTGAGTATTTGTTTTTCCTGTTCACGGAGGTTCTCCTGTGAGTATTTGCTTTGTTTTTCTGAGTATTGATTGTTCACGAAGGATGTCTTGATTACAGATGAAGTGTAAGAAGAATAAGGGAGTTACCTCCAAGTGATCGATAAAAGTTGATGAAAATTGTCTAATTCTCATGTCCACTTTTTTT
This sequence comes from Melastoma dodecandrum, assembly GCA_029817715.1. Lineage (NCBI taxonomy): Eukaryota > Viridiplantae > Streptophyta > Magnoliopsida > Myrtales > Melastomataceae > Melastoma > Melastoma dodecandrum. The sequence continues at coordinate 634,409 of JARUPY010000387.1, forward strand.
TTGGATTTTCCGAAGGATTTGTACCGAAATCCATCATGAAAAGAAACAAATATTAAATGATGAATAAGTTAAAAAAGAGTTCATATTATTCAAGACAGGGGAAAAGCCGTAACATCACAATTGACCATATACACTAAACGTTTACTCTTTCAACAGAAGCTGTGACTTCCTCGTAAAGGAGACGGTGAGATGGACTGGTGACGTCATGGGATGTCACTACAACATTCATCGACTCTTATTTGATCCAATTGTTAAACCATGTGATGACAATGTCATTCCATCAATCTCACTCTCACGTAACACTTGTAGTGAAGCTCTCTACCCTCATTTAACCTATCATATAGGGACAAACCACGAGGAAATACTATAAGTTGGTTTTTACAGAATGTTAATGAGAGATATCTGGCTAACACGAAGAAAAAGATCGTGATTGTGAATATGACGTTTAATAATCTGTTCCTGTTTAGGAAGAACGCTTGCAACAACATTATTCTCCAAAATGAGGTTACATATGATTTTCATCCTTGTCATCAAGTATGTACATTTGAATCGAAAAGTTCTAGCTTTGTTGAAGCAGGAGAATATAGAGATAGACTACCTTCAATGCACTTTGTAGTAGGTAACAAGGATGCCTCTTTGGAAAACATAACCGTCTTACATTTCCAAATATTTCATGGAGAGCTCAAGTCCCTTTGAGTCGGTTCATGTGGACATTTGTGAACCAACTCAAAATCCTTCTTTCGGCAATGGAAGATACTTTCTGTTATTCGTACTTTTTTTTTCGAAAGTAAAATGTTTGGCGGCGATCGGACTGTCATAGTCTGATTCATCGGATATGATAAGACTTCGGTTGGTCGTAATATTATTTTGAGTAAAAAATATATTTGGTAAGATCGGACCAGATCGACGGGGAATGAATAAAGAATTATATCATTTTTTTTAAAATAAAAAAAACAATGTCAGTGTCACGGGCTGATTCATCAGATAATGCCAACACTATGGTCGGTCGTGTATTATTTTGGACATCCGATGCCTTTACTTGCCTTATCCTTGTCTTGACATATGACTACGTTCAAAATTCCACACTTATCCTTATAAATACAAGCATTCGGGGGGAAGGCTTGTATTTATAATTCCGTCTCGACCCGCTAAGGAAATGGGGTTTAGCGTGGTCTCCAAGCAGTTAACCTCCACCGTCTCCCCCGCCAGGCTCTTCAAGGCGCTCGTCACCGACTCTCACGTCCTCATCCCCAAGGCCATCTCCGGGGGCATCCAGAGCATCGAGTTCCTCGAGGGCGATGGTGGTCTCGACAGCATCAGGCAGACCAACCTCCTGGATGGTTAGCGTACTGCCGGGCATGCTAGTGTTGAACTTCATTCAATTTTTCCTGATAACTGGTGTATTTTATGGTGGTGGTGTCGTTGAATAAATAAAAAAAAAAAAATAAATTGAAAGCGCAGGCGGGAAGCTCAAGTACATGAAGCACAGGGTAGACGTGCTCGATGTCGAGAACCTGCGTTGCAAGTACACCCTCGTCGAATGTGATGTCGACTTTGAGAAGCTCGACTCCGTCGTGTATGACCTAATGTTCCAGGCCGCTCCTGGCGGGGGAAGTGTGTGCAGGATGACTACCACTTACCATGGGAAGAAAGGGTGCAGTCTGGCAGGGGAGGACCTCAAGGAGGGGAAGCTGTGTGTCGTCTCACTTGCTTTGAGTTCCTGGATCTTCCCGTGTTTTCCCCATTCCTTATTATTAGTTCCTTTTCTTCTGCATGAAAATGAGATCTTTCAGCAGATTGACAAAACGAGGAAAGATTTCAGCCAGCAGTCATTAAGAGAGGATTTCACGGGAATTTCATAAGCAATTTTATTACAACAATTGAACATCGCGTGTGTATCGTTTGTTGGCAATAAAATATCGACTCTCTCAACAAAACATGAAAAAATATGCGTTAGATATGGTAACGACCAGCGAGCGAGCGGCCGCCAATGTTAGTGATAGGTCTCGAAACGAGGGAGGGGGTGATTGTTTACTAACCTGATAAGAGACGGATTTGACCCCATAAGCGACATAGTTTTAATTAAATAACAAATAATAAAAAAATCTATTTCAAAAAGATCTCAAAAGATTTTAATATAAACACAAATAGAAAAGAATATTTTGTCAAACTACTTTTGGAGAAGTGCTCGCCATCCGATATCATTCCGGTTGAACCCACCTGGCCAATCAATAACTTCGACAGCTGCATAAGCTCTTTCCCGAGCTTCTTCTAGATCTCTTCCCTTGGCAGTAATACCAAGCACACGACCTCCCACAACAATGAAGTTTCCTTCTGCATTGAAGGCAGTCCCCGCATGAAACACCTTCACGTCTGAAGACATGTTGTCTACTTCTTCAAGATTGCGAATCACGCTTCCCTTTTCATAGGATCCAGGGTAACCCTTGCTTGCCATAACTACCACCATCGTAGAGCCAGGAGACCAATTCAGGGAGACCTTACTTAACTCTCCTTTGCAAGCAGCAAGCAGGACTTGGGCCAAATCTGATTCCAATCTAAACATCAAGACCTGGATATCACCCCAAAATGCTAAAAGAGATCAATAAACTATCAAAAGAGAGAGAACCCAGATCATTTCACAAAATCTATAGGACGAACCAAATTGCGAAGGGTCAGAAAGTAGAAAGTCATAATCAACTTATAATAACAAAGAGCAAGCTACATCAACAAACCTGGCATTCAGGATCTCCAAACCGCACATTATACTCGATAAGTTTTGGCAATCCAGACTTCTTCTCTATCATAAGTCCAGCGTAAAGGACGCCAACATATTTGCAACCCTCCGCTGCCATTGCTCTGATTGTTGGCACAATGATGGTACTCATGACTGTGGATTGCAACTCCGGAGTCACGATTGGAGCAGGAGAATAAGCACCCATTCCCCCAGTATTAGGCCCTGTATCGCCATCACCGACGCGCTTGTGGTCCTGTGCTGATTCCATGGCTATAGCATTCTCTCTGTCCACCAGTGCGAAGAAGGAAGCTTCTTCTCCTTCAAGATACTCCTCTACAATGACCTTTCCACCAGCAGAACCGAAATCCCCCTTCACGAGCATAGAGTCAACAGCTTCATATGCCTCGTCCAATGTCATTGCAACAATGACTCCTTTTCCAGCTGCCAAACCATCAGCTTTTATCACAATAGGAGCACCTTGCTCCTTGATGTACTCAATGGCAGAAGGCGCATCTGTGAAAGTTCTGTACTGCAGCAGATATCCAGAATCCTCTCAGGAATGCAATTTCAATTTTGAAGAACAGGTCAATTTTACAGACACCGCTGATTATCATGCAGACATATTTTCACAGGACTATAATAAAGCAACCAACCTTCGCCGTCGGAATCTGATACTTGTAGCAAAGGTTTTTCATGAAGTCCTTGGAGCTCTCCAGAGCAGCAGCTTCCGAAGAAGGCCCAAATGCAGGGACACCAGCAGCAACCAAATCATTCACAAGGCCAGAAACAAGAGGAGCCTCCGGACCCACTACCACAAGCCCCACTCCCTTGTCACGACAGAAGGAGATAATAGCAGCACTATCGGCAACATCAAGGTCCGGCAAGCAGGTGGCATCCCCCGAACTAGAAATTCCAGCATTGCCAGGAGCACAGAAAACCAATTGGCACGACGGGGAACGGCCCAAGGCAAAGCAAAGAGCGTGCTCCCTGCCTCCTCCACCTATTACCAAAACCACCAGCCTTTCTGGCGAAGGGGACAACAATTAAAAACAAAAAAAAGGAGGCATCGACCAATCAACAAACCAGAAAAGACGAACGTGGAAACACAACAGAGGGTTACCGGCGGCAGGATCACCGGAGGCGGGTAGATCGGAAGCTCGAGGGGCACGCCAGAATGACGATCGAGGATGACTAAACACGGGAGACTGCGGCGTTGTTACCATAGGGTCGTTGATTAGACGAGGGAGAAGATTGGAACAGGAAAAGGGGGGCAAGGGATCATAGGCAAGGCTATTATTGGAGGAGCAACAGCTACGTTTGGGTATGCACAAGGCAAATGAGATTGCAGAGATTGCAGAGGTTGCGGCCACAGACATGATGGCAATTCAGAAAGAATCCCGGAAGGAGATGTTAGATGAGTTGGTGGGGGGCGGGAAGGAGGAGATCTGAACTTGGGTTTGAGTTTGGGTTTAGGGTTGCTTTCTTTCCTTCCCCCAACGGACAGACAGACTGTCCTTCGTCTTTCTTTGGCCTTTTTCTTTTTTTTTTTTCCAAATATAATATTTCATCTTTTAATTTCAACGAAATAATCTTTTTATGGTAAAATATCGAGTCAAATTTTGGGTGATCTTTCATTTTTAGTTTAATATTTGAAAAGTACTCGTGACAATCAATGTTATAAATCTTTTATGGTCTAATTTAATACGTGACTTATTTTAGTTTTTTTTATATTCCGTGGAGATAAAATATTTTTTTTTATTTCACCCCTAAAAACCTTAATCTCCCTGGTGCGCCTCAATAAGGTGAATTTCTCTTATCATAAAAATCTTCCTCGCACGCCTCAATAAGGTGAGTTTTTCTTATGTAGAGTATTTTTTGCAAAAATTATTTGACGTCTATTACCCAAATTGATTAGGGCGCTTAATTTTCTGAGGTGATCTTTAAAAAAAAAAATATTTTTTGTCATCGTCTTTATTGTTTATGGTAATAAGGATCAGAACATCCCCGCACTTTCATCAACTTTTATTCTATTCTTCTTATACTTGTTCATCTGTAATAAGGATCTTGTCCCCAACAATCGATCTCTCTCCCAGTGTTCTCACAGGAGGGTAACCTCCGTGAACAGGAAACAAAAAATACTCAGAAACAAAGCAAACAAGAGCAACAACACTTGGAATTCAAAAGCCTTGGCAGTCTATGAAGAGTTTGTTTTTGGTTGATTTAAGCACACTCCTCGGGGTGGGCGACGAGGTACTCCTCTACGGCCTTGAACAGCCCGCTGGCCCTCAGCTTCCCTTCCTTCACCTCCTCAACCTTCAGCTCGTACCCTGCCTTCACATGGTACTCGCTCGTCATCTTGCAGACACATCCGCCTCCGGGAGCGGCCTCAAACTTGATCTCGGAGACGACGGACTCGACCTTCTCAAATTCGATGTCGCATCCGATGAGGGTGTACTTGGTATATAGGTTCTCAACATCGACCACATCAATCCTGTGCTTCATGAACTTGAGCTTCCCGCCTATGATGATTTTGGAGCCATAAGAATGCCATAACATTCAATGAAGGTTTGGCGGTAGTCTGTAAGGCACTACACTTACCATCGACGAGGTTGGTCTGCTTGATGCTGCCGGCACCGCCATCGCCCTCGAGGAACTCGACGCTCTTGATGCCGCCAGGGACGGCCTTGGGGATGAAGACATGGGATTCGGTGACTAGGGCCTTGAAGAGCCTGGAGGGGGAGACGGTGCTGGTGAACTCCTCGGTGTAGGAAGTAACTGCCATTTGTCTTTGTGAATGTGTAAGAAGTTGAAGAAGCTTTTGGGAAGGTGATTGTTGTTATGAAAATTAGTTGAAGTTGGTTTAATTTTTGGGATGGGAGAGAAGTGAGAAAACCATTCCTCTATTTATAAGGGGAGGTGTGGACAACATCCTCGTCATCTTTTCGAAGGCCCTCAAACTTTGAATGTTGAGAGCACCCCATCATGGACTCACTGTGGGAAGCCTTTTCTAGAAGGGTGACCGCCTGATTAGGACATCAGGGAGTTTCCCACTATCACACCATTTCCATGTCACAGGCTGATTCCATCGGAGGACGAGCATCGATTCTTGGCGATCGTACATTATTTGGACATTAAAATATCAGGAAATGTTTTTAGTAATGGGGGGATTCATATTTTTTATCCGACATTGATGTGAAGAAAAAGGAAGAGTGGGGTCGGCGGCCTTTGAGTTGCAATCTATGAATAGATTGATTCTGACCATTCAAAGATGATCGGCTAACATATTCCCTACTTTCCAATATATAAATACGTGTGTTCCGAAGGATTACATCTTCCATCCCAAAATCACACTCTCCAACCTTCATAAAAACCATCTCTTCCGTCAATCATCACCCACCCACTTTCCCTCTTCCTTCTCGACCTACGAACAAAATGGCAGTGACTTCCTACACCGAGGAGTTCACCTCCACCATCTCCCCCACCAGGCTCTTCAAGGCCCTTGTCACTGAATCCCACGTCTTCATCCCCAAGGCCGTCCCCGGAGGCATCAAGAGTGTCGAGTTCCTCGAAGGCAATGGTGGTGCCGGCAGCATCAAGCAGACCAACCTCGTCGATGGTAAGTGTAGTGCCTTACAGACTAGCGCCAAACCTTCATTGAATGTTATGGCATTCTTATGGCTCCAAAATCATCATAGGCGGGAAGCTCAAGTTCATGAAGCACAGGATTGACGTGGTCGATGTCGAGAATCTGTACACCAAGTACACCCTCATCGGATGCGACATCGAATTCGAGAAGGTGGAGTCAGTCGTCTCCGAGATCAAGTTCGAGGCCGCTCCAGGAGGCGGATGCATCTGCAAGATGACGAGTGAGTACCACGTGAAGGCAGGGTACGAGCTGAAGGTGGAGGAGGTGAAGGAGGGGAAGCTGAGGGCCAGCGGGCTGTTCAAGGCCGTCGAGGAATACCTTGTCGCCCACCCCGAGGAGTGCGTTTAAACACGCATTCCGATCAACCGGAAATTACTTCGTGTTTTTTACTTACAAGAGTTTTCAGTTTAGAATTTTCTATTATTCACGGGTGTTTTTCCCTCAACCAAGGGTTAATTCGAGATTGAAGGGGGTTTGGAAGTGTAATAATAAGAGATGGAGATCAATGAAAAAGACTGCCTCCACCTCATTCTTGCTCTGTTCTTTCTTTTTGTTCGATCTCTCTTCCGTGGCAATTTGCTACGTTTGATTTCTTGTCCCGTTAATCCAGACTGGGTCCTTTCTTTTGGTCATTCTCCGGGTTCCCAGGTTCCTTGCCCGATAATGCACTCAAGAAAGAAGCCTCAAACGTTCTTGAACGTGCAACCTCTCTTCTGCTTTGATTCGGTTTGTTGGATTTCTTGTCCTCTTGTTTCCCAGAGTGTACTTCTGAGTTTCTTGCCATGGGATGCCAGCGAGACTGCCTCCATTGATCTAGTTTTGCAAGTTTCTTTCAGTTTGATTTCTATTCCAGTAAGCCGTTTGTTGGATTTATTGTCCTCATGGTGGAAGGTATAATTCCGATCGAGTCCTTTTCTTTGCTATCCTCGGGATTGTTGGTTTCACCACATGAGCTTCCATTTTTTGATCGAGATGCAGAGACTTCTTACTGTTTTCATTTCAATTGTCTCTGAAGACACCTTCCATTTTTCAAAACACTACTTGTGTGGAGACGTCTTGATATTGTCAGAGGTTCGCGATACGGCCAGACATGTCATTGTTGTGAGTGTAGCTCATTCCTTCCAAGGTTGAGAGCGTTCCCTCCCTCCAGTCTTGTTTCTGTGAGCACCTTTTGATCCGGTCATTGACTTCTTGCTTGTATACATGTAAATGCAGGAATGCTTCTCCTACAGTCAGTCTTGTGTTAACATATCATATTTCTTTTTGATACATGATAAATGACATGAACTAAGCAAAATCTCAGAATGATCTGTCATGAGATTCGGGGTGTGATGGAATCTTAGGCTTAATCTGAAATGAAAGTTCTTACAGTGGAGGTGAACTCCATGGTGTACAAAGTCGTTGCCACTGTACTTAGAAATGTGTAAGAACTTGCTCGAGTAGTTATAACTTAGTTGTGATGGACGGTAATGACAATGTTGGGGAGGGCCTCCTCTTTAGCCTACCAATCCCCCAAAACAAACTTTGAATGGAGAAGAGCACCCCGGGATGGACCGGCCGAAACATTATTTTCTAGATGGTCGCTTTGGGACAGCCCCCCATGTTCAATTCGGGTTCTCATTTATTTGCCACTCGATCTTTAATCTAAACTACTAATATTGTCTCCTTCTATGTCTGCCAAAAACAAAGTTAGAAGCAGCTTCAAAAAGGTAACTCGCTGTGAGTCCATGACGAGGTGCTCTGAACAGTCCACCGAAACACCCCCCTATAAATAGAGGAATGCTTTCTCCCTTCTCTCCCATCTCAAAACTCAAACCACCTTCAACTAAGCTTTACAACACCTCAACTTCCCAAAGATTCATCAACTTCTCACACATTCACCAAGAGAAATGGCGGTTACCAGCTACAACGAGGAGTTCACCTCCACCGTCTCCCCCGCCAGGCTCTTCAATGCCCTTGTCACTGAATCCCACGTCTTCATCCCCAAGGCCGTCCCTGGCGGCATCAAGAACGTCGAGTTCCTCGAGGGTGATGGCGGTGCTGGCAGCATCAAGCAGACCAACCTCGTCGACGGTAAGTGTAGTGCCTTACAGACCAGCGCCAAACCTTCATTGAATGTTATGGCATTCTTATGGCCCCGAAATGATCATAGGCGGGAAGCTCAAGTTCATGAAGCACAGGATCGACGTGGTCGACGTCGAGAACCTGTATACCAAGTACACCCTCATCGGATGCGACATCGAATTCGAGAAGGTCGAGTCCGTCGTTTCCGAGATGAAGTTCGAGGCCGCTCCCGGAGGCGGATGCGTCTGCAAGATTACTAGTGAGTACCACGTGAAGGCAGGGTACGAGCTGAACGTGGAAGAGGTCAAGGAGGGGAAGCTGAGGGCCAGCGGGCTGTTCAAGGCTGTGGAGGAGTACCTCGTCGCCCACCCTGAGGAGTGCTCTTAAACAAGAGTCGAGATTATTCACCGCAGCTTCGATACAAATGTTCGGTTTTTTCTCTTCATCTCTGTTGTTTTTTATATTTTTTCTGGTTTCGTTCCCATATTGAGGTGGTTGTGTGAGAGAGTGAGATCGATGTCAAAGGATCGAGTAATCAAATGAATAAACATCGAATAAGATGGTTTAGTATTTCATCATTCAACATCATCATCTTCACACCAACAATCACTCCTTGATTCACGTGGAGACCCTTCGAGAAGAGCCCCAAAATACTAGAAGGAATCCAGCGACCACACTTTGAAAACTATCAAAAGCCATGGCAGTCTGAGAAGAATTTAGTTGATTTAGGCGCACTCCTCGGGGTGGGCGATGAGGTATTCCTCGACGGCCTTGAACAGTGAGACGACACTCAGCTTCCCCTCCTTGAGGTCCTCCCCTGCCAGACTGCACCCTTTCTTCCCATGGTAAGTGGTAGTCATCCTGCACACACTTCCCCCGCCAGGAGCGGCCTGGAACATTAGGTCATACACGACGGAGTCGAGCTTCTCAAAGTCGACATCACATTCGACGAGGGTGTACTTGCAACGCAGGTTCTCGACATCGAGCACGTCTACCCTGTGCTTCATGTACTTGAGCTTCCCGCCTGCGCTTTCAATTTATTCAACGACACCACCACCATAAAATACACCAGTTATCAGGAAAAATTGAATGAAGTTCAACACTAGCATGCCCGGCAGTACGCTAACCATCCAGGAGGTTGGTCTGCCTGATGCTGCCGACACCACCATCGCCCTCGAGGAACTCGATGCTCTGGATGCCCCCGGAGATGGCCTTGGGGATGAGGACGTGAGAGTCGGTGACGAGCGCCTTGAAGAGCCTGGCGGGGGAGACGGTGGAGGTTAACTGCTTGGAGACCACGCTAAACCCCATTTCCTTAGCGGGTCGAGACGGAATTATAAATACAAGCCTTCCCCCCGAATGCTTGTATTTATAAGGATAAGTGTGGAATTTTGAACGTAGTCATATGTCAAGACAAGGATAAGGCAAGTAAAGGCATCGGATGTCCAAAATAATACACGACCGACCGGAGTGTTGGCATTATCTGATGAATCAGCCCGTGACACTGACATTGTTTTTTTTATTTAAAAAAAAATGATATAATTCTTTATTCATTCCCCGTCGATCTGGTCCGATCTTACCAAATATATTTTTTACTCAAAATAATATTACGACCAACCGAAGTCTTGTCGTATTCGATGAATCAGACTGTGTCAATCCGATCGCCACCAAACATTTTATTTTCGGGAAAAAAAAAAGTACGAAATTCATACAGACAACCAAACATAAGACAAGTAGCCTTCGTACCAAACAATATGCAAAAGCTAAGTGTTTGGGGGAGATCTAGAAAATTTGGAACTATAAACTAAAAGAAACGAGTTAAAACCTTTTTTTATAACTAAGAGGTTCATCATCGCTTAAGGCTCTTGCAAAATCCTGTAGCCAACGGCAATCGGGTAAGTCGGTTCCATCAAGATTAAGATACGACGGGTATTTAGAACGATACAACTAAAATTTGAATCTAAAATTTTCGAATAAATTCTCAGTGCCCCAAGTATTTCTATGTAAAACAAATATATTGATGTGTTAATAGTTTTTTTTCAGAACTTATTAGGAAGATATTTATCTTTAACTTGTTTTGATGATGAGCCTGACCTTCTGTGTTAAAGAAGTCAAACATTCTATTCCACAGAAGCTACTCATGTTGACGTCTTTCTGTAAGAAATATTTTTGTGATTAATTGATTGTTTAATCATTAGTTAATCACAAAATGATTAAGATTTGATTAAGATGTTATCTGATCAAATCAAATAGATTTCGTCTTCAAATAAATCCATTAGAGAGAATGTTTCTTATAGAATGAATCATAATCTTCTATATATGGAAATGTTCTACAGAATGGTCTACTGGCTTTTGTGATCTTATACGATCACTAATGACCATTATTTGAAGATGCTAATCACAACCATCTATCTAGATACATTCGTCTTTGTGTCTTGTACATAATGGAATCGATCCTTACCTTTATGGAAAACGATCTTCGATTATCTTCATATAAAGAAGGTTGCGGATCAGAACCCTCTGTAGTACAGTATTCTGGGAAGTATATCATAATCTTATCCTAATTGATTTGATCGATTTCCTTATTGAATACAAGTACTTGTGTATTATTATGTAACTATTCGTTTCCTTGTTTTACATATTTTCGCTTTTAAATTCCTTTTACATTTTTGTTTTTCGTGTATAAATAGCCACGCTCTCTCATAAAAAAAGAACAATCTCATCAATTTCCTTTGAGTGTGTGCTTGAGCAATCATTCTTTTATTTCGTTTGAGTTAGTCACACGAGGAGCACTAGCTGCGCAAAGCCGTATCGTTGGTGAAATCTTCTGGGAGAGTGACTTGGGGGCCACGAGGGACTTAGTTGGAAGCTGCAAGAGACGTTGTTGGAAGCGTGTCAACGTGGGCAACGTGCAGTGGGCCGGAGAGAAGGGCAGAACCCCGGGAGCACAGAAGGTGAGGGACTGACCGGTTTCTGTGGTGTAGCGTTCTGTGTGCAGGAACCTAGGACAGAGGCTGCTGTCGACTTGCGTGGGGTTTGCCGCGTGCTTGCGCAGGGTTTGCCGCGTGCTTGCGTAGGGTATGCTACGTGCTCGCGTGGGGTACGCCACGTAGTCACTATCTCGTGGAGATCGTACAGGTCGTGTGGAGCCGCCGGAGGGAAAATCCATCCTTGAACAGGGGACGCTGTCTGCCGGCGTAAGGTTCGCTACGTGCTCGCGTGGGGTACGCCACGAAGTCGTTGTCCTTGAGGGGATTGCGCATTGGTTACTATTTCGGTCTCTGCAGTACAGAACCTTATAGTCAGTGCTTTGATTTTCAGTCACTTTTGCTACAGCACCTTACGATCTGTTCAGTAGAAGGTCGACTTTCTTGGTACAGAATCTTTTAAATCCGTGCTTTATAACCAAGTCATTTCCTATACAGAATCTTCTGGTCTGTAGTGGATTGACATCTTTGGTACATAACCTTACGGTCTGTGCTATATCTTATGTGATACAGAATCCTTGGATCTGTGATACAGAAGGTTGACGCTTTTGGTACAGGATCTCTTAATCTGAGTCATAAAAGGTTAACACTTCGATACAGAATCTTCTGGTCTGTATTGTTTTTCAACTACTTCAATACAGAACCTTCTTGTCTGTATTGTGCTTGAGTTACTACGGTACATAACCTTCTGGTCTGTGTTGCGTAACAAGTTCCTACGGTACAGAATCTTCTGATATGTTCTCTGTCACTAAGATTTCTGCGGTACAGAACCTTTGTGGTCTATTCTAATAACGATCGATTGTGTATTCTTGTTAAGATGCATTTGAGTGAATCCATCCAAAATCTAGGTGAAGAGTGGACGTAAGCGATTTGCTGAACCACTATAAAAAGCCTGGTGTCTATCAGACAAATTGCGATCATATTCGAACGTTCTGTCCTACAGAAACCTATTTACGGTTCTGTTTTACAGAAGCTTCCTTCCGCTGCGGGATTTGTGAAAAAGAGTTAAAAGTACTAATTTGGATCATAACGCTAATTCACACCCCTTTTAGTGTAACAAACTCAAAATCCTTCTTTCGGCAATGGAAGATACTTTCTGTTATTCGTATATGACTTTACTAGAATGATTTAGTTTTATTTTCATGAGAGTAAATCATAAGCTTTCACAACCCTTATGAAGTTCAAAGCACTCGTAAAGAATTAAAGTGGGTATCTGATTAAGAGCACAAAACGCGGAAAAGAGTTACTGTCAAGACGACTATTACCAACAAGAGATATAAATATCGTAATCGTGCAATATTCTACACAGCATAATAGAGTTGCAAAAAGAAATAATAAAATCATAACAGAGACGACTGGAAACAAGTTAAAGATAAATATCTTCCTAATAAGTTCTGAAAAAAAACTATTAACACATCAATATATTTGTTTTACATAGAAATACTTGGGGCACTGAGAATTTATTCGAAAATTTTAGATTCAAATTTTAGTTGTATCGTTCTAAATACCCGTCGTATCTTAATCTTGATGGAACCGACTTACCCGATTGCCGTTGGCTACAGGATTTTGCAAGAGCCTTAAGCGATGATGAACCTCTTAGTTATAAAAAAAGGTTTTAACTCGTTTCTTTTAGTTTATAGTTCCAAATTTTCTAGATCTCCCCCAAACACTTAGCTTTTGCATATTGTTTGGTACGAAGGCTACTTGTCTTATGTTTGGTTGTCTGTATGAATTTCGTACTTTTTTTTTTCCCGAAAATAAAATGTTTGGTGGCGATCGGATTGACACAGTCTGATTCATCGAATACGACAAGACTTCGGTTGGTCGTAATATTATTTTGAGTAAAAAATATATTTGGTAAGATCGGACCAGATCGACGGGGAATGAATAAAGAATTATATCATTTTTTTTTAAATAAAAAAAACAATGTCAGTGTCACGGGCTGATTCATCAGATAATGCCAACACTCCGGTCGGTCGTGTATTATTTTGGACATCCGATGCCTTTACTTGCCTTATCCTTGTCTTGACATATGACTACGTGCAAAATTACACACTTATCCTTATAAATACAAGCATTCGGGGGGAAGGCTTGTATTTATAATTCCGTCTCGACCCGCTAAGGAAATGGGGTTTAGCGTGGTCTCCAAGCAGTTAACCTCCACCGTCTCCCCCGCCAGGCTCTTCAAGGCGCTCGTCACCGACTCTCACGTCCTCATCCCCAAGGCCATCTCCGGGGGCATCCAGAGCATCGAGTTCCTCGAGGGCGATGGTGGTCTCGACAGCATCAGGCAGACCAACCTCCTGGATGGTTAGCGTACTGCCGGGCATGCTAGTGTTGAACTTCATTCAATTTTTCCTGATAACTGGTGTATTTTATGGTGGTGGTGTCGTTGAATAAATTGAAAGCGCAGGCGGGAAGCTCAAGTACATGAAGCACAGGGTAGACGTGCTCGATGTCGAGAACCTGCGTTGCAAGTACACCCTCGTCGAATGTGATGTCGACTTTGAGAAGCTCGACTCCGTCGTGTATGACCTAATGTTCCAGGCCGCTCCTGGCGGGGGAAGTGTGTGCAGGATGACTACCACTTACCATGGGAAGAAAGGGTGCAGTCTGGCAGGGGAGGACCTCAAGGAGGGGAAGCTGAGTGTCGTCTCACTGTTCAAGGCCGTCGAGGAATACCTCATCGCCCACCCCGAGGAGTGCGCCTAAATCAACTAAATTCTTCTCAGACTGCCATGGCTTTTGATAGTTTTCAAAGTGTGGTCGCTGGATTCCTTCTAGTATTTTGGGGCTCTTCTCGAAGGGTCTCCACGTGAATCAAGGAGTGATTGTTGGTGTGAAGATGATGATGTTGAATGATGAAATACTAAACCATCTTATTCGATGTTTATTCATTTGATTACTCGATCCTTTGACATCGATCTCACTCTCTCACACAACCACCTCAATATGGGAACGAAACCAGAAAAAATATAAAAAACAACAGAGATGAAGAGAAAAAAACCGAACATTTGTATCGAAGCTGCGGTGAATAATCTCGACTCTTGTTTAAGAGCACTCCTCAGGGTGGGCGACGAGGTACTCCTCCACAGCCTTGAACAGCCCGCTGGCCCTCAGCTTCCCCTCCTTGACCTCTTCCACGTTCAGCTCGTACCCTGCCTTCACGTGGTACTCACTAGTAATCTTGCAGACGCATCCGCCTCCGGGAGCGGCCTCGAACTTCATCTCGGAAACGACGGACTCGACCTTCTCGAATTCGATGTCGCATCCGATGAGGGTGTACTTGGTATACAGGTTCTCGACGTCGACCACGTCGATCCTGTGCTTCATGAACTTGAGCTTCCCGCCTATGATCATTTCGGGGCCATAAGAATGCCATAACATTCAATGAAGGTTTGGCGCTGGTCTGTAAGGCACTACACTTACCGTCGACGAGGTTGGTCTGCTTGATGCTGCCAGCACCGCCATCACCCTCGAGGAACTCGACGTTCTTGATGCCGCCAGGGACGGCCTTGGGGATGAAGACGTGGGATTCAGTGACAAGGGCATTGAAGAGCCTGGCGGGGGAGACGGTGGAGGTGAACTCCTCGTTGTAGCTGGTAACCGCCATTTCTCTTGGTGAATGTGTGAGAAGTTGATGAATCTTTGGGAAGTTGAGGTGTTGTAAAGCTTAGTTGAAGGTGGTTTGAGTTTTGAGATGGGAGAGAAGGGAGAAAGCATTCCTCTATTTATAGGGGGGTGTTTCGGTGGACTGTTCAGAGCACCTCGTCATGGACTCACAGCGAGTTACCTTTTTGAAGCTGCTTCTAACTTTGTTTTTGGCAGACATAGAAGGAGACAATATTAGTAGTTTAGATTAAAGATCGAGTGGCAAATAAATGAGAACCCGAATTGAACATGGGGGGCTGTCCCAAAGCGACCATCTAGAAAATAATGTTTCGGCCGGTCCATCCCGGGGTGCTCTTCTCCATTCAAAGTTTGTTTTGGGGGATTGGTAGGCTAAAGAGGAGGCCCTCCCCAACATTGTCATTACCGTCCATCACAACTAAGTTATAACTACTCGAGCAAGTTCTTACACATTTCTAAGTACAGTGGCAACGACTTTGTACACCATGGAGTTCACCTCCACTGTAAGAACTTTCATTTCAGATTAAGCCTAAGATTCCATCACACCCCGAATCTCATGACAGATCATTCTGAGATTTTGCTTAGTTCATGTCATTTATCATGTATCAAAAAGAAATATGATATGTTAACACAAGACTGACTGTAGGAGAAGCATTCCTGCATTTACATGTATACAAGCAAGAAGTCAATGACCGGATCAAAAGGTGCTCACAGAAACAAGACTGGAGGGAGGGAACGCTCTCAACCTTGGAAGGAATGAGCTACACTCACAACAATGACATGTCTGGCCGTATCGCGAACCTCTGACAATATCAAGACGTCTCCACACAAGTAGTGTTTTGAAAAATGGAAGGTGTCTTCAGAGACAATTGAAATGAAAACAGTAAGAAGTCTCTGCATCTCGATCAAAAAATGGAAGCTCATGTGGTGAAACCAACAATCCCGAGGATAGCAAAGAAAAGGACCCGATCGGAATTATACCTTCCACCAGGAGGACAATAAATCCAACAAACGGCTTACTGCAATAGAGATCAAACTGAAAGAAACGTGCAAAACTAGATCAATGGAGGCAGTCTCGCTGGCATCCCATGGCAAGAAACTCAGAAGTACACTCTGGGAAACAAGAGGACAAGAAATCCAACAAACCGAATCAAAGCAGAAGAGAGGTTGCACGTTCAAGAACGTTTGAGGCTTCTTTCTTGAGTGCATTATCGGGCAAGGAACCTGGGAACCCGGAGAATGACCAAGAGAAAGTGACGCCACCCACACCAACAAAACAGTAAACCGAAGCTAGCTTGTATATTAAAAAACACAGTCAACGAAGTTCAGCAGTCATAGCTAACCGATCTTAGCTATCGAATGCTTCCATCTTCATGCTCCTTCTCCATCTCCAGCTTCATTTTTATCCTTCTCCTCCTCCTCCTTTTCCTTTCCTTCTTCTCTTTCTTCCGTCGTTTATCCGCAACCAACTTCTCTTGTATTTGTTGCTGTCCCGCTGTCACCCAAATCCGTTATCACCTTCTTCAAATTCTCAGCATAAATCCCCACTTTTCCATCTTCGTACAGTTCCGTCCTGATTCCCTTCACATAGGCCGTAAGGCCCACCCCGAAGCCCGCATCTTCCATGAATCCTTTCTGGTGTTTCACGGCCTTTAACCCCGACCCAATAGCCGAGTCCATCACCTGCATCAATACCCCTCCCTCGAATTCACCCTTGTCCACAAGGGTGATGTGAGGAAATGCTGCAAATCATATAAGAATTCCCACGTTGCAGCATCTTCAGGCTGATCAGTCCACTTGACAAGAACCTTGGTGGCTGCATGCCGCTTAACCATCTGGCGTTGCAATATGTATTCAGGGACTGAGAAAGCTGTGAAAATGGAAGAAGGCAGCTGAGAATAAGGCACTGTTCCTTTGACAGATTTCTTGAGGCGAGAAACGTGAAAAGTTGGATGAATAAGAGAATGCTGCGGTAACTCCAGGCGATAAGCAACCTCCCCAATCTTGTCCAAGATCTTATATGGACCATAATACAAAGGAGTTAACTTATTCCCATGTTTCCCATCCACTGAACTCTTCTTATAAGGTTGTAGACGAACATAAACCCAGTCACCAATGCGGAAAACTCTCTCAGAGCGTTTGCTGTCTGCCAATTGTTTCATTCGGTGTTGAGCTCGACTGATATGAAATCTGAGTAGCCGGATTATAGCCTCATGATCTATGAGCTCTCTATCCACTTGCTTGTTACTACAACTTCCTTTAATGTACGGCAAATGAACAGGGGGTTCGAAACCATATAATGCCTGAAAGGGAGACATGCGAATAGTAGTGTGAAAAGAGGTGTTATACCACCACTCGGCTAGAGGAAGCCATTTAGCCCACATTGACGGACAGTCCCCGCACATACACCTCAAGTACGTTTCTAAGCACCGGTTGACCACTTCAGATTGTCCGTCTGTTTGAGGGTAATAAGCGGTAGATTTGTGCAACGCCACCCCCTGCATCGAGAACAAACTATGCCAGAAGTCACTTAAAAATATGTGATCTCTGTCACTTGCGATGATGCTAGAAAGGCCATATAATTTGAAGATATTGCTGATAAAAGCTTCAGCTACCATCTGAGCATTTAATGGATGCTTAAGAGCAACAAAATGCGCATATTTGGTTAACCTGTCAACAACCACCATGATCACTTCTTTTCCAAACGATTTGGGAAGTCCTATTATGAAATCCATAGAGATCTCGGACTAGATTGCAGACGGAATAGGCAGTGGCTAAAGTAATCCTGGAGAAGCAGCTGTATCATACTTGTTCTTCTGGAATATATCACATTCTCTGATAAAAGTTATGATATCTTTCTCCATTCCCGTCCAATAGCACATGCTAGACACCCTTTTCATTGTAACATGAACATCTGAATGGCCACCCACTGAGGAAGCATGAAACATATGTATGATAGACTTCCTAAGAGAAGCATTTCGTCCCACCACCAGCTTACCACGTTTAGTCAACAGTTGCTTTTTAAATTGAAAGGAAGTGCTCTGACCAGCTTGAATCTGCTGTAATATAGTTTGCAATTGAGAATCAGATTGCCAACTTGCCTTGATCTCATCCAGTAATGTGCCTTGATCCAGCTGTAAAGTGGTTGCTAAAAGTTCTGCACCCGGAACTCGAGAGAGAGCATCCGCTACTATATTCTCTTTTCCTCTTTTATATGTAATCTCATAATCAAAACCTGCCAGCTTCGCTAACCATTTAATTTGCATATCATTATGCACCCTCTGCTCTAGCAAGTACTTAAGACTTTGGTGGTCCGTTTTGAGCACAAAATGCCTCCCCAATAGATAGTGTCTCCACCGATCAACCGCGTATACCACAGAAAGTAACTCTTTATCATAAACAGACAGGCTCATGTGTCTTGGAGCTAATGTTTTGCTAATAAAAGCAATTGGATGCCCACTCTGCATTAAAACAGCTCCTATACCAGTACCACTAGCATCGGTCTCAATAACAAATTCCTTAGTAAAATCCGGAAGAGCTAGGATGGGAGCGGTCACTAAGGCAGTCTTTAACTGTTCAAAGGCTTCTTGAGCCTGTTCGGACCAGAAAAACGCATCCTTCTTCAGTAATTGCGTAAGAGGTCGGCTAATAATTCCATAGTTCTGCATAAATCTCCTGTAATAATCGGTTAAACCTAAAAAACCCCTCAATTGCTTGAGGTTAGTTGGTACGGGCCCTTCCAATACAGCTTGTATCTTTCTATGGTCAGTATGGAATCATCAAAGATTTGATCTTTTCGAACTCTGTCTGTAACTCACTATAGGCTCGGGAAACAAAGAGAAGATGGGACCCCCTGTTTCCTCAATATAGTGCCCGAGATACTCTATTTTCCTTCTCGCAAAAGAGCACTTACTTAGCTTGGCAAATAACAGGTGCTGCTGTAAGACCTTCAACACTTCGGTAAGATGCTGCAAGTGCAGATCAAATGTAGAGCTATATATAAGAATGTCGTCAAAGAATACCAGGATAAACTTTCTCAAATATGGTCAGAATATATCATTCATGAGGCTCTGAAAAGTAGAGGGGGCATTAGTGAGACCGAATGGCATAACGAGAAACTCGTAGTGCCCCTCATGTGTTCTAAAGGCAGTTTTAGGAATGTCCTCCTCCTTGACCCGGATTTGATGGTACCCCGAGCGCAAATCGAGCTTGGAAAACCAGCTCGCCCCATATAACTCATCCAATAACTCTTCAATTAGAGGAATGGGGAACTTATCCTTCACTGTATGACCATTAAGCTCTCTGTAATCGACGCACAAACGCCAAGAATTATCTTTCTTCTTATCTAGCACTACGGGTGAAGAAAAAGGACTAGTGCTCGGCCTGATTACTCCAGACTGCAGCATCTCATGGATCAACCTTTCAATTATATCCTTCTGGGCCGTTGAGTAACGGTAGGGTCGAAGCTTAAGCCCACTAACTCCCCCTTCTAGCGGTATTGCATGATCCTGTGCTCGATGCGGCGGTAACCCAGTAGGTTCAGCAAAAACTGATTTATATTGGCTTGGCAGAGATTGTACTGCAGAAGGTATGTCAGATACAGTCATGTCGTGGTCCATCAGTTTGGAATTTGGAACAACTAGAAGACCCATTTCATCCTTGGTAAGTGAGAATAACAAATCTGATACTCGTGAAAATTCTCCCTCCCCTGCAGTTAATATGATCTGCTTCCCCTGCTTATCAAACTGCATAGTCATATCCAGAAAATTCCATAGAACTACTCCCAAAGCAGTCAACCACTCCATTCCCAATATCATGTCACATCCCTTAAGGGGCATTATTAACATATTAGCTGAATAATACTCCCCTTGCATCCTCCAGCAAAAAGACTGAATCATCGAGTCACAACGCATTTGCTCCCCATTTGCTACCATCACTTTTTTCTGCGATATGGCTTGAATAGAGCTTCCAGCTTGTTTTGCCACCTTTACATCCAGGAAGTTATGAGTGCTGCCTGAATCGATCAATATAATTAACCTCATCTTCTTGTAGAATCCCAACACTCGCATTGTTCTGTTTTGAAAGGGCATAGCTATTCCATGTAACGCGTACAGAGATACCACGGGAGTTTCTTCGATGTGACTAAGTTCTTCTTCCTGAGTTCCCTCCTTCCCACTGTCTTCAGATTCATCTGGTTCTAGTGTCACAGCGAAGATTCTCTTGTTATTGCATTTGTGGCCGAATGAGTACTTTTCGTCACATCAAAAACACAATCCTTTCATCCGTTTCTCTTCCATTTCAGATGGAGTGAGTCTCTTGTGTGGCGGTTGGTATGGTGAATTCCTCTGTTGAGACCCCTGTGGATATTTAGAACTACTATCCCAAACTCTGTTTCCATTCGACCATCTTGTAAGGGGTTTATTATAGGGTACCGTCGATACTCCCCTTGGCTCTGTATTCTGATCCCATCGTCCTCCCTTCAAGTTAGCTTCTCTTCCTCTTCTCAACATACTATCATCATCATTAGTCAATGCCTTCCCAAAAGAAATCGCCTGCTACAGAGTCTCCGGTTGAAGAACAGTCAATAACCTCCGATTCTCTTTTTTAAGGCCGCCCACAAACATGGCCACCTGATCTTCCGTTGATAGCTCTACTCTGGTCACTAATGCTACAAACTCGTTAACATAATATGTATAACTATTTCCATCCCTTAACTCACTGAGCATCACGATTGGTCTCGTCAGCTCATTCGGACCAAAACGCATCATCATAGCTGCAGCGTATTCACTCAGTCAACCACTTCAGTAGAGTTCTTTCCCTTCATAAAGGCATAATTCCATTCCATAGCCAGCCCGGTAAGGTGCATCGAAGCTACGCTTACCTTCAGTTCAGGTAGGGTTAAGTCCAAATCAAAAAACCTTTCGCTCTTAAACTGTCATTCCTGAACGTCGCCACCATCAAATGCAGGAAATTCTACCTTTGTCTGGCGCGAAAACCTATCAGCTGGCCACGAATCATTCTATTCCTCATTTCCAGCCCCACTCTTCCACCAGACTCATTTACGACTTCCGATGTCTCTCGTCCTGCGCCTCCCGCTTTTTCCTCCAAAGCTAGTACCCTTTCACTCACCCCATCCATTCTCCTAATTAATTCTTGCAAAAGTTCCTTGACCGAGTCTGTCTCCATCTGTCCAACCTTCGATCTCGTTCCGTCCGACACCGGCATTCCCCACCAGCGGAGCTTCGTGCTCTGATACCACGTGATGGCCGAAAAGCCACCCACACCAATAAAACAGTAAACCGAAGCTAGCTTGTATATTAAAAAAACACAGTCATCGAAGTTCAGCAGTCATAGCTAATACAGCCGATCATCTTAGCTATCGAATGCTTCCATCTTCATGCTCCTTCTTCTCCATCTCCAGCTTCATCCTTATCCTTCTCCTCCTCCTCCTTTTTCCTTTCCTTCTTCTCTTTCTTCTGTCGTTTCTCCGCAACCAACTTCTCTTGTATTTGTTGTTGTCCTGCTGTCACCCGAATCCGTTATCATTCAGTTCCGTCCCGATTCCCTTCACATAGGCCTGAAGGCCCACCCCGAAGCCAGCATCTTCCATGAATCCTTTCTCGTGTTTCACGGCCTCCAATCCTGACCCAATTTCCAACTCCATTACCTGCATCAGAAAGGACTCGGTCTGGATTAACGGGACAAGAAATCAAACATAGCGAATTGCCACGGAAGAGAGATCGAACAAAAAGAAAGAACAGAGCAAGAATGAGGTGGAGGCAGTCCTTTTCATTGATCTCCATCTCTTATTATTACACTTTCACACCCCCTTCAATCTCGAATTAACTTTGGTTGAGGGAAAAACACCCGTAAATAATAGAAAATTCGAAACTGAAAACTCTTGTGAGTAAGAAGCACGAAGCAATTTCCGGTTGATCGGAATGCGTGATTAAGCGCACTCCTCGGGGTGGGCGACGAGATATTCCTCGACGGCCTTGAACAGCCCGCTGGCCCTCAGCTTCCCTTCCTTGACCTCCTCCACCTTGAGCTCGTACCCTGCCTTCACGTGGTACTCACTCGTCATCTTGCACACGCACCCTCCACCGGGAGCGGCCTCGAACTTGATCTCGGAGACGACGGACTCGACCTTCTCAAATTCGATGTCGCATCCGATGAGGGTGTACTTGGTATATAGGTTCTCAACATCGACCACATCAATCCTGTGCTTCATGAACTTGAGCTTCCCGCCTATGATGATTTTGGAGCCATAAGAATGCCATAACATTCAATGAAGGCTTGGTGCTAGTCTGTAAGGCACTACACTTACCATCGACGAGGTTGGTCTGCTTGATGCTGCCGGCACCGCCGTCGCCCTGGAGGAACTCGACGCTCTTGATGCCGCCGGGAACGGCCTTGGGGATGAAGACGTGGGATTCGGTGACAAGGGCCTTGAAGAGCCTGGCGGGAGAGACGGTGGAGGTGAACTCCTCGGTGTAGGAAGTCACTGCCATTTTGTTTGTAGGTCGAGAAGGAAGAGGGAAAGTGGGTGATGATTGACGGAAGAGATGGTTTTTTATGAAGGTTGGAGAGTGTGATTTGGGGATGGAAGATGGAAGCCTTCCGAACACACGTATTTATATATTGGGAAGTAAGGAATGTGGTAGTCGATCATCTTTGAATGATCAGAATCAATCCATTCATAGATGGCAACTCAAAGCCCGCCGACCCCACTCTTCCTTTTTCTACACATCAATGTCGAATAAAATATATGAATACCCCCATTACTAAAAACATTTCCTGATATTTTAATGTCCAAAATAATGTACGATCGCCCAGAATTTGATGGGTCGACAATGATGTAATAATGGGAAACAACTGGATGTCCTAATCAGACAGTCCCCATTCTAGAAAAGGTTCGACGCTGTGAGTCCATGACGGGGTGCTCTGAGTCTGAACATTCAAAGTTTGAGGGCCTTAAAAGATGACGATGACGATGTCCAGCCCCACTTATAAACAGAGGAATGCTTTCTCCCTTCTCTCCCATCCCAGAAAATCAAACCACCATCAACTCAGCTTTATAACAAATCTTACATCAACTTCTTACACTTTCGCAAAGAGAAATGGCAGTTACTTCCTACACCGAGGAGTTCACCAGCACGGTCTCCCCTGCCAGACTCTTCAAGGCCCTCGTCACCGAATCCCATGTCTTCATCCCCAAGGCAGTCCCTGGCGGAATGAAGAGCGTCGAGTTCCTCGAGGGCGATGGCGGTGCTGGCAGCATCAAGCAGACCAACCTCGTCGATGGTTTGTTCCTCTTCATTGTCTGCCACGCATGCATGATTTTGTTTGGTTTCGGGAAATGTTCGAGACGGTTGATCCTTTTATGATTACTTGATGTTACAGGTGGTAAGCTGAAGTTCATGAAGCACAGGATTGACGTGGTCGACGTCGAGAACCTGTACACCAAGTACACCCTCATCGGATGCGACATCGAATTCGAGAAGGTCGAGTCCGTCGTCTCCGAGATCAAGTTCGAGGCCGCTCCCGGAGGAGGATGCGTCTGCAAGATGACGAGCGAGTACCACGTGAAGGCAGGGTACGAGCTGAAGGTGGAGGAGGTCAAGGAAGGGAAGCTGAGGGCCAGCGGGCTGTTCAAGGCCGTGGAGGAGTACCTCGTCGCCCACCCCGAGGAGTGCGCTTAAATCAACCAAAAAAACTCTTCATAGACTGCCAAGGCTTTTGAATTGCAAGTGTTGTTGCTCTTGTTTGCTTTGTTTCTGAGTATTTTTTGTTTCCTGTTCACGGAGGTTCTCCTCCTGTGAGAACACCGGGAGAGAGACTGATTGTTGGTGACGAGATGGTTACAGGTGAACAAGTATAAGAAGAATAAAGATGAATAAAAGTTGATGAAAGTGCGGGGATGTTCTAATCCTTATTACCCTACTTTTTTTAAAGTAAAAAAAAAAATGAGTGTGGGTCAATTGTTGACGTCAAAAGTGTATAACGCAACGAGTATTGAATTGTGTGACGAGGATTTATGTGTAAGTGGTCGTCACGAAAATTTCAGCTTAAATAAAGAAGAGAAACAATCTACACTTGGACCAACAAAAAAAGGTGTTCATATACAAACAATTTTTTTTCCCTAAAAGAGAAGTTGCTTATGGCCATTACCATAAAAATTTGTAATAAACAACAGAGCATGGATGATGGATGTAGAGAAACGACAACAACAGCCATGACAACCTCTTCCGATGAATGTTGCCTTGAAAGCATGGCGATGGCATGCACCAGTAGGGCATGAAGTGTCAAACAATAAGGAAAAGGATCAATGAGAAAAAAAAGTGAAGTGTGGAAGTAGAGAAAAAAAGGTAGGTGCGATTGACATATAATTTTGGATTGGTTCTGAATTATATCACCCCTTTTATATGTTCTCAAGAACCAGCTGATGATGATCAGTGGATCATATTGATCATCGAATCCGATCATAGACAAACAATTCAATTTTTATAGGAATAGTGTCTAGATTGTGGATAGGTATTTCTTTCCTTGGTGGAGGGAGATAGAATCTCGACTGTTGTGCTGCCATCGTGGGCACTTTCCCTCGAGTACTTTCATCGCGAAACGTATCTAGCTTTCTCGATGTCACACTTTTCTTGCTACACTTACTTGAAACATTCTCCCACCTCGTGGATGTTTGATTTTGACTATAAGCTTTCTTAAATGGGTGGACATTTTTTGAATAAGTCCAATCTCTTAACATTCTATGTGTAAACAATGTACTGGCCTCGTCAACTGCACAACATCATCACGTCTAAATTTAAAATAACGGTTCCTCTCTTATAGGAAAAGTGCTTAAACCAATTGTTCTCCTTTGACGGAGATCATTTTGACCGCTTGAACCTCTTCCTCGAGTCCCTCTATGGTTGTTCTGCTAAAAATGTGTTGTGCGCAAGTATACACACGAATCGATTATATCACGTAAGATATCGTTCCCACGATGACTAATTGTTCCTGAATACCAATTAAACCACTAAATATTATCTAGACTAATCGAATAAATGATAGATTAAACGAAAATTACTAAAATCAAATAAGCAAGGATCACGAGAAAATATCGATAAGAAAGCCTAGGGCAACTACATTTACTTAACTTGTCGTGGATCAATTGAACGTTTAGATAAAGCTATCCGAGGATTTAAATCATGCTCTCCTATATATTAGACGTATCCCTACGATCTATATTCAATTAACTCCTAGCATTCTATTCAATTAACATTAACCGTGATATCCCTATCTACGATTTCTATTAATCTACTCCCAATAGTCAATCCAATTAATATCAACTGTGATATCCCTATCTCCAGTTTCTATTAACCAGTTCTTTGATTTTCCTCAAGAATTAATCTTTCACCTCCCGATGCTAAGGTAATCCGAGTTATTTCAAAAACCGACGCCAATCGTATTTCAGAAAACTAAACACGCAAGCACATCAAAGAACACCGGACTTTCAATTAAAATAAATCACGTTCGAAATCACCTTGACAAGTCTCGCAAATTTAGTACCCTAGATGAGAAAATTAGTTCATGCTAAAATAAGAAAACATCCAAAGTTTAGAAGAAAATAGCATCGACATAAAGATCAAGGAAAATAGATAAGGAACGCCCTCCCGATTTCCCGATCTGGTTGGTAGTCGCCTCGTCCGGATCTTCTCTCGAACCCTTGTCGACACCTCTCCTTTCTCCTCAGAGCAAAAGTCTAAAAAAAACTAAAACTCCATGAAAAACTCTATGTCCTCCTTAGGCTATCCTAGAGAATATATTGTTCCCTTAAAAGATTTCCTAATATTCTCAAAGATCCTAAGAAGCCTAAGAAAGTAAATAAATACCAAAATAACCTAAGAATAATAAAAATAGTAACTAATTGATGCCTCCTCTCTCTTCAAATCGTAATAATGAAGGAATCAAGTGATTTGACAAGATCTTGTACAGATCGTCGAAGGTCGCGTCCTTGAGATTGAGGGACGCGTCCTTCTGCTCTCTGTAGTCTACTGGTTCCTCACGGTCGCGTCCTTGAGATTGAAGGACGCGTCCTTCTGCTCTCTATAACTTTTTAGAACTTTATCAATTTTCGTCCAATTTTCACTTGCCCAACTTATGATTCTCTTCATTTACCTACATCAAATCAAAATAAATTTAAGATGCATCAACTAGGTTCCAATTACTCTCAAAATAAGCTCAAGATTTAATAAAATAACAAAAGTAACTTAAAACTAAACTGAAGTAAAAACACGATAAAAACTTGTAAAACTCGAACATAAACTCGTCTAACTAGCCATGTAAAGTCCCGTTAAGAGTACCAAATAACTCTATTTTTATAGAGTTATCAACACCCCCAAACCTAATATTTGCTAATCCTCGAGCAAATGCATAGAAACAAAACACAAAAATAAAGCTAACGACGTTCCTCAGCAACACCCGAATCAATCTCTTCGAAGCACTCCCATTATATTCTCAGCAATGCATCTACTCACTTCCCATAGTCAAGTCATTTATTAAAGAAAACTTTATTCAATTTCCCAAAAATGATCAAGTCGGTATGTCATGAAGTGAAATCAACAATTAAAGACTTCCAATAAAACACACTAGATTAGCACTTTGCGGAAAACACGTCAAACACCAACTGTCCACTCATCCATAGGTTGTTCTTCATCACTTTCTTCAACAAAATTTTATTTTAGTTACACGACTCTAAATGTATCATCACAATCTAGTGCACCCATGTAATGAGCCTTCAATCAATGACTCTCAGTCCAGTTGGACCACGGCACTAGGTGATGAAGCACCCCTCGGATCCCATGCTCGAGTACACCAAAAAGGACTCACACCACAAGTACATAATTTGGCGCAAATCAAACAACTTTTCTCTCTCTTTTTTTTTCTACGCACTTAAACATTGGTACTCAGAGCCTTGGTAACCGCTATTTGTTTTCTTCTTTTTTTTTCTTTTTCTTTTCTTTTTTTTTTTTATTTTTCTTTAACCAAGACTCGTTTTCAGTCAATGTGTGACTAGCACCACTCAACGCCAACTACCATGCGTTATTAGATTTCTAAAATTGTTTTCATTCACTAACACTTCATACCGAGAAATTATTCAATTTAGAAAACACTTTAAGTCCAATCAACAATTAAGATTCGTTTTTAACTATTCCATAGGTTGTGAGCAAATGCATTAATAGTCATCCTTGAATCAGAGTCGGCTCATCAAAGATTTCATCAAGTTTCACTGAGGAGATTGACAAGCTTGACTCAACATAAAAAATCAAAACAAAAGATCACAATAACCACAAAATCAAAGCAGAACAGACAAGAAAAGAGTCGACACCCCCAAACCTAGATTATGCATCGTCCCGATGTTATATAAACCATAAAAGAATAAATGGAATGTAATACTCCCCTGGGGTAGCTGGTCGGCTTGACTATTGTCTCCCTTTTCATGTATAAGTTGGCTCGACAAGTCCGGCCATGTTGGGTTGCCGCTCAATTATTCTTCCAAAATGTGGCTTGAGACGTTGTCCGTTCACCATGAAAAGTCCTTCGTTTTCCTGCAATTCCACAGCTCCAAAAGGTAGCACACGATTAACCACAAACGGACCACCGTGACTTAAATTTTCCAGGAAAAAGTTTAAGACGAGAGTTATAAAGAAGAACTTGCTGCCCTTTTTGGAATTCTTCATTCAAGGTCTTCTTGTCATGCCACAATTTCGTTTTTTCTTTGTATATCCGTGAACTCTCGTATGCTTGTAGGCGGAACTCTTCTAGCTCATGTACCTACAAAAGACGTTTCTAAAAAGCCAATTGTGGATCTAAATTCAACTTTCTTACCGCCCAATATGCCTTGTGTTCGAGTTCCAGTGGTAAGTGACAACTCTTTCCGTAAACCAGCTGGTATGTTGACATCCCAATGGGTGTTTGAATGCTGTTCGATAAGCCCAAAGTGCATCGTCTAGCTTCATTGCCCAGTCCTTGCGAGATGGATTAACGGTTTTCTCTAAGATCCACTTGATCTCCCGATTTGTCACTTCTACTTGTCCGTTGGCTTGCGGGTGGTATGCCGTTGTGACCTTATGCTTCACTCCATATTTCAACAGCAACTTCTCAAATAATTTGTTATAAAAATGCGTACCTCCATCACTTATGATAGCTCTTGGAGTACCAAAACGAGTGAATATGTTCCTCTTCAAGAATCGTGTCACCACCTGTGCGTCATTCTTAGGCCATGCACATGCTTCCACCCACTTTGAGACATAATCCACTGCAACCAGAATGCAAGAATTCCCAAATGACGAGGGAAACAGACCCATAAAGTCTATTCCCCAAATATTGAACAATTCAGTCTCAAGAATGTTAGTCAATGGCATCTCATGCCTCCGAGAAATATTTCCAACCCTTTAACATTCATCACATCTCATGACAAACTCATGAGCATCTTTAAATAGAGTCGGCCAATAAAATCCGCTTTGAAGTACCTTTGATGCTGTTTTTATGCCTCCAAAATGACCTCCATACAAGCTTGCATGACAACCTGTAAGTATCAAGAGTTCTTCCTCTTCTGGGATACATCGTCGAAACAAATTATCTTTTTCCAACTTAAACAAGTAAGGTTCATCCCAAAAATAAGATCGCACCTCATGAAGAAATTTTTTTCGCTGATGGAAATTTAAGTTTGGAGGAAGTTCATTACTTACAATAAAGTTGACGAAATCTGCATACCATGAAGTGCTTGAAGTCATCGCCACAATTATGGAAAATAAAAGTTCGTCTGGAAAATTGTCATCCACCTGCTTTTCATCCTTTCTCTTGCTCAATTCGGTTTCGGCCTTTATAGATTCCAATCTTGAAAGATGATCTGCAACTGGGTTCTCAACCCCCTTCCTATCGCGAATCTCGATGTCGAACTCTTGGAGTAGTAGAATCCACCTTATCAATCTCAGTTTTGCGTCTTTCTTTGCCATCAAGTATTTAATTATCGAATGATCTGTATAAACCACAACATGTGCACCAAGAAGATAAGAACGAAATTTATCAAAAGCATAAACAACAGCAAGAAACTCTTTCTCCGTTGTTGCATAATTGAGCTGGGCATCCGATAACGTCTTGCTGGCATAATATATGGTGTGAAACACCTTATCATTTCTTTGGCCAAGAACGACTCCAACAGCAAAATCACTCGCATCTGTCATAATCTCGAATGGTAAACTCCAATTTGGAGCTATCACTATAGGTGCGGTGACTAGACGCCCTTTTAACTCCTGAAAGGCATGTAAACATTCATCAGCAAATTCAAAACGAACATCATTCTCGAGTAATTTACTAAGAGGCTTAGCAATCTTTGAAAAATCTTTAATAAAACGTCTATAAAAACCAGCGTGTCCTAGAAAACTTCGAACAGCCTTTACAGTTGTCGGAGGTTGCATCTGCTCAATGGCTTCGATTTTCGCCATGTCTACTTCAAGTCCTTTCTCAGATACCTTGTGGCCTAACACAATACCTTCGTTTACCATGAAGTGGCACTTTTCCCAATTCAGCACGAGGTTGGTCGCTTTGCAACGTGTGAGCACTTTCTCTACATTCTGGAGACATAAATCAAAAGTGTCACCAAAAACAGAAAAATCATCTATAAATACCTCGATATCTTTCTCCACCATATCGGAGAATATTGCCATCATACACCTTTGAAAGGCGCGTGGGGCATTGCAGGGTCCAAATGGCATTCTTCTGAAGGCAAATGTTCCATATGGATACGTAAAAGTAGTCTTCTCTTGGTCCTCCGGCGCTATAGCAATTTGATTATAACCTGCATACCCATCAAGGAAACAGTAAAATGAATGTCCAGCTAATCTATCAAGCAATTGATCGATGAAGGGTAACGGAAAGTGATCCTTCTTGGTTAGATTATTCAGCTTGCGATAATCCATGCATACACGCAAACCTATTATTGTCCGAGTAGGAATCAATTCATTCTTATCGTTGGAAACTACAGTCATACCTCCTTTCTTTGGAACACATTGAACGGGATTCACCCAATTACTATCAGAGATATGATAGATTATACCTGCATCGAGCCATTTCAGAACCTCTTTCTTTACTACCTCTTTCATGATTGGGTTAAGTCGTCGTTGTGCTTCGACTACTCGCTTTTCTTCGTCCACCAGTCGGATCTTATGCATACAAATTGATGGACTAATCCCCTTGAGGTCCGCTAAACTCCAACCGATTGCTTCTTTATGTGCTCGTAGTAAGTCCAACAATTGATTCAACTGCATGTCATCTAAACGATTAGAAACAATTACTGGTAAAGTATTCGATTCACCCAAAAATGCATATTTCAAATGTGAAGGCAGGGGTTTGAGTTCCAGCATCGGAGGCTCTATGATGGATGATTTCATTGAAGATTTTGAGAGGTCGACTCCGAGAGGTTCAATTTGTTGAATGTACTTTACTTCCATGGAATCATCTTCTATCATCGGCGAGACATCCTCATACTCTTTCTCTTGAATCAGGAAACTCTGCTCTTTATCATAAGTAAAACATTCATCAGTCGTATCAATGTATTTCAGAGTATTAAAAATATTGAAAGTCACTTCCTGATCATGAACTCGCATTTTTAGAATTCCATCTGCTACATCAATGGATGTTTGACCTGTTGCAAGGAACGGTCGACCAAGTATAATCGGCACCTCTTTATCAGCCTCCATCTCTGGAATTAAAAAATCTGCTGACAAAATCAAATCAGCTACGTTAACTAACACTTCCTCACTACTCCCCATGGGTGTGTAATCGATCGATCCGCCAGTTGTAGTGTGACTGTTGTTGGCTTTGCTCCTTCAAGTCCTAGTTCCTGAAAAATCGAATAAGACATTAAATTAATTGAAGAACCAAGATCACATAAAGCTTACTAAAACTTTTAGAACCAATGCGACAAGGGATAGTAAAACTCCCTGGATCGGCAAGCTTCGGCGGAAGTGATTGATGCAATGTCATGTTGCACTCCTTTGACAACGGAATCACTTCAAATTTCTCCCAACTTCGCTTCTTTGATAAAATATCCTTGAGAAATTTTGCGTACGTGGGCATCTTGTCGATTGCTTCCGTTAATGGGATGTTGATGTGTAGCTGTTTGAAAAGCTCCAGGAATCTCATGAATTGCTTCTCGTCCTCCGTTCTTTTCAATCGTTGTGGAAACGGTGGTGGCGGATAAGTCACTTGTTGCGGCTAGGCTGGTTTCTTACACCATTCAGGGTTCCATGCTTTCAGCTCCTTAGTGAGTTCAGGACTTCTCTTTTCTTCTTGTCCTTCATTGAGATCAGCTATTACCTTGTTGGGTTAATTTTCTGAAGGAGAAATCTCAGGAAGAGTTTGCTCAGATGCACTTCTTTCATCTACAGATTGTTTGATGCCCCCTTGTCCAAGTTCCTCCTCGAACGACGCCTTATTTTCCTGGCTTGAGGAACCAATATATTCGTTGATTACGTTTCCGGTTCTAAGGTTCATTGCCTTACATTGTTCCTTTGACCTTGGATTGATCTCGGTGTCGCTCGGTAAGTTTCCCGGTGGCCTCGAGGCGATCGCAGATGCTAGTTGACCCATCTGGTTCTCCATGGTCCTCATCGATGCTTCAAGACTTTTTATAGAAGAGTTTTGTAAAGAAATCAATTGTAACATGCCATCAATGCTTACCTTTTCCTTTGCAACTTGTTGTGGCTGCTGTTGAAACCCCGGAGGCTTAAAATTTTGCTTCATGTGCATGTTTGAGCTTGGTCCAGCAGGCTGTCCATGTTGTTGTGTCTCTCTCCAAGAAAAATTGGGATGGTTTCTCCAACCTGCATTGTAAGTATTAGAAAATGGATTACCTGCCCCTCGGTTGAAGTTACCCATATAATTTGCCGTCTCCACACATTCACCAGAGTTGTGTTCTCCTCCGCAGACCTCGCAACTCATGACATTCATCTTCAGTTGCCCTTGCATCATCTTTGTGAGACCTCAATCTTGGCGTTTATATTTGTCAGCGAATCCACATTCATCATGCCTTGTTGTCTCATCTGTCCTCGTTCATTGCCCCATTGGTAGGTGTTGATCGCCATATTTTCCAGCAAAGTGTACGTCTCATCGGTTGGTTTTGCCATTAATGCTCCACCAGCTGCTGCGTCAATCGATGTCCGAATTGTAGGTAGCAATCCGTTATAAAATGTCTGCAAGATCAACCACTTCGGAAGGCCGTGATGAGGACACTTCCGGAATGATTCCTTATATCGCTCCCATGCCTCGTGCAAGCTCTCCTCATCGTGTTGCATAAAAGTAGTAATATCTCGCCTCAACTTCACCGTCTTCATAGGTGGAAAGAACTTGGTGAGGAACTCTCGAGCTAAGTCATCCCATGTCGTAATTGAACCAGGCATGAGAGAATATAACCACGCCTTCGCTTTGTCCCGTAAGCTGAATGGGAACAATTTCAGTCGGATCGCGTCATTGGACATACCATTACTCTTAAACATATCGCAGATCTCGAGAAAACTCGCAATATGGGCATTCGGCTCATCGCTGACATTTCCACCAAATTGACATTGATTCTGCACCAGTTGGATGATGGCCGGCTTGATCTCAAAATTATTTGCTGCTATTGCGGGTATTCGAACACCTGTTTGGACATCACCCATGGATGGAATTGCATAGTCTCCAAGTGCCTTATGATTCTCCATGTCTCTATTTTCGAGAGCCATCTTCTCTTGTTGTTTTCTAAGCTTTGCTTCTTTCCTTAGAGCACGACACGTCCGCTCGATCTCGGGGTTATACTCCAAAGAATTAGCACTTCGTCTACGTCGCATCCACCAAGAGTAATCCTAAAAAAAAAATCAAAGAAAGAAAAATGAAATGAAAAAAATAAAAAAAAATCTAGTCTAATATCAGTGAGTTTGCTATTGATATCAAGAAATAACAATTAGTCCCCGGCAACGGCGCCAAAAACTTGTTCTGCTAAAAATGTGTTGTGCGCAAGTATACACACGAATCGATTATAGCACGTAAGATATCGTTCCCACGAGGACTAATTGTTCCTGAATACCAATTAAACCACTAAATATTATCTAGACTAATCGAATAAATGATGGATTAAACGAAAATTACTAAAATCAAATAAGCAAGGATCACGAGAAAATATCGATAAGAAAGCCTAGGACAACTAAATTTACTTAACTTGTCATGGATCAATTGAACGTTTAGATAAAGTTATCCGAGGATTTAAATTATGATCTCCTATATATTAGACGTATCCCTATGATCTATATTCAATTAACTCCTAGTATTCTATTCAATTAACATTAACCGTGATATCCCTATCTACGATTTCTATTAATCTACTCCCAATAGTCAATCCAATTAATATTAACTGTGATATCCCTATCTCCAGTTTCTATTAACCTGTTCTTTGATTTTCCTCACGAATTAATCTTACACCTCCCGATGCTAAGGTAATCCGAGTTATTTCAAAAACCGACGCCAATCGTATTTCAGAAAACTAAACACGCAAGCACATCAAAGAACACCGGACTTTCAATTAAAATAAATCACGTTCGAAATCACCATGACAAGTCTCGCAAATTTAGCACCACAGATGAGAAAATTAGTTCATGCTAAAATAAGAAAACATCCAAAGTTCAGAAGAAAATAGCATCGACATAAAGATCAAGGAAAATAGATAAGGAACGCCCTCCCGATCTCCCGATCTGGTTGGTAGTCGCCTCGTCCGGATCTTCTCTCGAACCCTTGTCGACACCTCTCCTTTCTCCTCAGAGCAAAAGTCTAAAAAAAAACTAAAACTCCATGAAAAACTTTATGTCCTCCTTAGGCTATGCTAGAGAATATATTGTTCCCTTAAAAGATTTCCTAATATTCTCAAAGATCCTAAGAAGCCTAAGAAAGTAAATAAATACCAAAATAACATAAGAATAATAAAAATAGTAACTAATTGATGCCTCCTCTCTCTTCAAATCGTAATAATGAAGGAAGCAAGTGATTTGACGAGATCTTGTACAGATCGTCGAAGGTCGCATCCTTGAGATTGAGGGACGCGTCCTTCTGCTCTCTGTAGTCTACTGGTTCCTCACGGTCGCGTCCTTCTGCTCTCTGTAACTTTTCAGCACTTTATCAATTTTCGTCCAATTTTCACTTGCCCAACTTATGATTCTCTTCATTTACCTACATCAAATCAAAATAAATTTAAGATACATCAACTAGGTTCCAATTACTCTCAAAATAAGCTCAAGATTTAATAAATAACAAAAGTAACTTAAAACTAAACTGAAGTAAAAACACGATAAAAACTTGTAAAACTCTAACATAAACTCGTCTAACTAGCCATGTAAAGTCCCGTTAAGAGTACCAAATAACTCTACTTTCATAGAGTTATCAATGGTCATTATCGGTCCACCTCGAGTACTTAGTATTCTTCTCAAATTTTTCATTGCGAACATTCATCTTGAGTTCTATTGTTATCCGAGGCCTTTCTCGAGATCCCTTAATAGTTAGTATCTTATTATCTCGAGCACTTACTCCTTTCCTTACTCGAGTTCAAGAGAAAATTGAGTTTCTGACTTTCTCCTCGACTTGAGTTGATATCGCATATCTCAAATTACTCTTTGAACGCCCTGCGACCAATCTTAAAGGTCACAATGATAGTTATCTATCTCTTATTCGCATCATCAAACGAACAGTCAGTTGTTCGGTTGTTCTTATTTTAGTTCTAGTTAGAAACCTCAGTGACAACGGTGTCGGCAAAAAAGGGGTGAATCTCCCTCTTCACCTCTAATTCCATTATCACTTTACATCCAGTAGAGCAAGACGTTGGCGTCTTTCCTCCTTTGGCACTTGGCTCCTAAGACGCTCTCGTTCCTGGTTCCGGTGCCGGATGTTCAAACCTTCCCTCCTTCGGCAGGAGGAGTCTAAATTACCTTCCATCATGTTACGTGGTCAATCAATGAGTTCAACATCAATGCCCTTGCTAACAGTCAGACGCCTCTTTCCGACGTGACTGGCAGATAGCAACACCAACACAGTGGATTTGAACAATAGGGATTCTCCCATTTTTACACAATTTTCATGTCACAGACTGATTCATCGGATAATGCCAAGACTCCGGTTGGTCGTATAAATTAATTTGGACAGTGATATCGGGAATATAAAATAGGAGTGGGACCCGTATATTTGTACTATTTGCATGTCAACTGTGGTTCAAGGAAACAAAAAAAAAATCACACACAAATTATTCACTAGCCGTAATCTTGTCTTGACATGACTATGTCCAAGGAGGAGTGGGATCGGCGGGCTTTTAGTCCCCCAATTCATGGATGGATTGCTCCGGCCAATCGAAGTTGATCGGCTGCCCCAAGCACCGCCGCCTTCTCATTTAAACACGAGTGCTCGGAAGGCTTCTATCTACCATCCCTTTCCGCAGTTCCCAATTCCTTCTCGACCCGGTACGAAAATGGGGATTACGACGCACTACAAGCAGTTCACCAGCACCGTCTCCCCTGCCAGGTTCTTCAAGGCCCTCGTCACCGACTCCCATGGCCTCATCCCCAAGGCCATCAACTGGGGTATCCCGAGCATCGAGTTCCTCGAGGGCGATGGCAGTTTATGCAGCATCGAGCAGACAAACCTCGTCGATGGTTAGCACAGTGCCTGGCATGCTAGTGTAAAATT
This sequence comes from Melastoma dodecandrum, assembly GCA_029817715.1. Classification (NCBI taxonomy): domain Eukaryota; kingdom Viridiplantae; phylum Streptophyta; class Magnoliopsida; order Myrtales; family Melastomataceae; genus Melastoma; species Melastoma dodecandrum. The sequence continues at coordinate 670,224 of JARUPY010000387.1, forward strand.
CCATTCAATTGTTCATGATAAGTAATGTAGTTTATGGTGCAGTCGTTGGATAAAATGGAAGCACAGGTAGGAAGCTCAAGTACGTGAAGCACAGGGTAGACATGATGGATGTCGAGAACCTGCGTTGCAAGTACACCCTCATCGAATGCGATGTCGACTTTGAGAAGCTTGACTCCGTCTCGTATGACTTCAAGTTCGAGGCCACCCCCGGCGGTGGAAGTGTGTGCAGGATGACCAGCATTTACCATGTGAAGGCAGGGTGCCATCTGACAGGGGAGGAGCTCAAGGCGGGGAAGCTGAGTGTCTACACACTTGTTCAAGGCTGTTGAGAAGTACCTCATCGCTCACCCCGAGGAGTGCGCATAAATCAACCAAAATTCTTCTGAGACTGCCATGGCTTTCGATAGTGTTAAATGACTTGAATTATTATTAGCCGGCCTGAATTATTACCCTACCCAAAAGTTTAGGGACCTAGATGGTAATTTCTAGACCTAGGGTTACTTGTGGGTTTGTAAAGGGTTATTGGGGGATAAGGCAATTGGGACGACGGCTCTTGATTAATAGAATTCTCTCTGCCTGTGGATGTAGGCTATCTTGGCCGAACCACGTAAAATCCTGGTGTTTGTGTTTCCCTTGTTTTAATTTCGTCGTTGATCTGGCTGCAATCGATAACAAGTGGTATCAGAGCAAGGATTTGTTAGATCTGAGGCAGTGCTGTTGAAGATGTCTTTTCACAAATTCGAAATTGAGAAGTTCAATGGTTCGAATGATTTCACGTTATGGAAGGTGAAGATGCAGGCTCTTCTGGTACAGCAGGGATGTGCAGCAGCATTAGATGGAGAAGAGAAATTACCAGCGTCGATGGATGCGGCAGGGAAGGCTGATATTCTGTCCAAAGCCCATAGTACGATTCTTTTGAGTCTGGCTGATGAAGTTTTGAGGGAGGTGCTTGGAAACAAAACGGCGGCTTCGTTATGGAAAACGCTTGAAGACAAATATCAAAATAAATCATTGACGAATCGTCTTTATTTGAAGCAGCGTTTATATACTTTGAGGATGACAGAAAGTGCATCAGTTAAGGAGCACGTCGACAATTTTAACCGGATTGTTTTGGATTTACAAGGCGTTGATGTTAAAATTGATGATGAAGATCAAGCTTTAATTCTTCTGTGTTCTTTGCCTAGTTCATATGAAAACTTCGTGGATACTATGTTGTATGGAAGGGAGACCATTTCTGTCAGTGATGTAAAAGATGGGCTAGAGTCGAAAGAATTGAAGAAGAAGGTCTCTGAATCATATGAAGGTGGATCAGAATCAGGTCTAGTTGTCAGTAGAGGCAAGAATAAGGAGAGGGATGGCGGAAAGAAGGGCAAGTCACGTTCAAAATCTAAATCCAAGGGACCGAGATGTTATCACTGTAAAGAGTCGGGGCATTTTAGAAGAGATTTTCCGCAACGAAAAACTGGTAAAGAAAGTAGAGAATCAGATGGAAAAGCAATTGCAAGTGTAGTGCGTGAGAGTTCTGATGAAGATGAATACGAAGGCAATGATGTCTTGACTGTTGCAACTTCCAGTCTTACAGATACATGGATCATGGATAGTGGCGCCTCTTATCACATGACTTTTAATAAGGACTGGTTCGCTTCATTTAAAAAGTGGAACAGTTCTGTAAGGTTAGGTGATGATAAGGCAATTCCAGTTTTGGGCAGCGGTTCAGTGCAGATCAAAATGTATGATGGGACTATTAGAATAATCGAAGCTTGGTATGTTCCGGACTTACGGAAAAATCTGATATCTTTAGCTACTCTTGATAATCATGGATACAAATTTACTGGTGGTGATGGACAACTCAAAGTCTCGAAGGGTGCCATTACGGTGATGAAGGGTAAACGCCAGCATGGTATTTACGTCCTGATGGGGAATACAGTGACGGGAACTGTGGCTGTCTCTTCTTATGAACAGTCTATTGATTGTACAGAGTTATGGCATTGTAGATTGGGGCATATGAGTGAACAAGGCCTTACAATTTTGAGTAAAAAAGGTTTGTTGAATGGAGCTGAAACTGGAAAACTGAAGTTCTGTGAAACTTGTGTTATGGGCAAGCAACGCAGGGTTAAGTTCAGTTCAGGAAAGCACACTTCAACGGGTATCCTTGAGTATATTCATTCTGATTTGTGGGGACCAGCTCGAGTTAAGTCTCATGGTGGATGCAGTTACTTTGTTACGTTCATTGATGACTACTCCAGAAAAGTTTGGGTGTATTTTCTGAAATCAAAGGATGAAGTGTTTGGGCGGTTCAAAGAGTGGAAGACAATGGTTGAAAAACGTACGGGTAAACAGGTTAAAACTCTGAGGACGGATAATGGGTTAGAATTTTGTAATGCACCATTTGATGAGTTCTGCAAGAAGGAAGGTATAGTGAGGCATCGCACTGTACGACATACACCACAACAGAATGGAGTTGCAGAACGCATGAATCAAACACTGATGCAGCGTGCTAGATGCATGCGGTTAAACGCTAGACTCCCTAAAGAATTTTGGGCTGAGGCAGTTAATACTGCCAGTTATTTGGTGAATAGATCCCCATCAACTGCAATTGATTGTAAGACTCCGCAAGAAGTATGGTATGGTACTTCCTCTGATTATTCTGGCTTGCGTATATTTGGTTGTTCTGCATATGCCCATGTTAATGATGGTAAACTGGAGCCGAGGGCAATGAAGTGCATATTTCTAGGATATGCTAAAGGGGTTAAAGGATATAGATTGTGGTGTACCGAAAAGGATAGAACTCCTAAATTTATTATTAGCAGAGATGTTACGTTTGATGAATCTGCTATGTTTGGCCAGAAAACGGAACTTGATGATCTTGCAGGGAAAAGTGATCGTGGTGTTGTCCAAAAGGTGGAGTTTGATGCCGAAACTTCGAATAGGATATTGGAAAATCCTGAAAATCAGCCCATGGAGATGCATCAAAATGAATCTGAAAGTATTGCAACAAGCAGAGCTAGGAGGGTGACAAAAAGGCCTGCTAGGTATGCAGATTTTGTTAATATTGTGGATACTAATCCAGTTGCTTATGCTCTGGCAGTAGCTGAGAGTATAAATTCAGATGAACCTCGGTCATATAAAGAGGCAGTGAAGAGTATGGAAGCAGCGGAATGGTTAGTAGCCATGAATGAGGAGATGCAATCATTGTCAAAAAATAAAACCTGGGAACTTGTACCAATGCCAAACGACGTTAAACCAGTGGGATGCAAATGGGTCTTTAAAAGGAAAGAAGGCATTCCTGGGGTTGAAGCAGCTAGGTTCAAAGCACGGCTTGTGGCACAGGGGTTCTCGCAGAAGGAGGGAATTGATTATCATGAGGTGTTTTCTCCGGTCGTAAAACACAAGACTATAAGAGTTTTGTTAGCCATGGTGAGTGCTTTTGATCTTGAGTTAGAGCAGCTTGACGTAAAAACTGCGTTCTTACATGGAAACTTGGAGGAGCAAATTTATATGTCGCAACCCGAAGGTTTTCTTGATCCTGAGAAGAAAGATCACGTGTGTTTGCTGAAAAAATCTTTATATGGTTTGAAACAGTCGCCAAGGCAGTGGTATAAGAGGTTTGATGCATTTATGATTTCTCATGCTTTTATCCGAAATCAGTTTGACAATTGTGTCTACTCTAGAAAATTGGTCGATGGCTCATTTGTGTATTTGTTGCTATACGTTGATGATATGTTAATTGCAGCTCGCAGTAAAGCTGAAATTAAAAATTTAAAGGCTTTATTGAGCAGTGAGTTTGAGATGAAAGATTTGGGTGTAGCCAAGAAGATTTTGGGCATGGAAATCTGGAGAGACAGGAAAGCAGGATTATTGTACTTGTCACAAAAGAAGTACATTGAAAAATTATTGCAAGTCTTCCAGATGGAGGAATCCAAGCCAGTTAGCACTCCTTTGGCGGCACACTTTAAATTTGATGCTAGTGCGTTACCGAATACAGATGAGGAGAAAGACTACATGAGTCGAGTTCCCTATTCAAATGCCGTAGGCAGCTTGATGTATGCAATGGTGTGCACTAGACCAAATTTAGCACATGCTGTTAGTGTGGTTAGCAGATTTATGAGTAATTCTGGAAAAACTCATTGGGAAGCGGTGAAATGGATTATGCGATACTTGAAAGGTACAAGTGGTTTATGTTTAGTTTATGGAGCTGGTGGAACTGCTAATGGTCTTATGGGATATACTGATTCTGATTATGGCGGAGATCTCCTGAGAAGAAGATCATTGACATGTTATATTTTTACTCTCTTTGATGGTAGTATCAGTTGGAAAGCGACTCTACAGTCTACTGTTGCTTTGTCTACAACTGAAGCAGAATATATGTCATTGACTGAAGGCGTTAAGGAGGGCATCTGGTTGCTTGGTCTTGTTGGTAGTTTGGGTTTGGAGGTGCAGAAACCTGCTATTTACTGTGACAGTCAAAGTGCATTGTGTTTAGCGAAGAACCCGGTTTATCATGAAAGATCGAAGCATATTGATGTTCGACTAAATTTCATCAGGGATGTTATTGAAGAAAACGTATTCTTCATAGAGAAGATTGCCACAGCAGATAATCCAGCAGATATGTTGACTAAGCCACTGCCTGCAGAAAAGTTCATGCATAGCTTGGACTTGGTGAATATTCGCATATCCCCATGGCCTTAGAGGCATGAATGGCAGAGAGTTATTTTTGGGAGTTTCTCGGAAAAATTCAAGTCAAGGTGGAGATTTGTTAAATGACTTGAATTATTATTAGCCGGCCTGAATTATTACCCTACCCAAAAGTTTAGGGACCTAGATGGTAATTTCTAGACCTAGGGTTACTTGTGGGTTTGTAAAGGGTTATTGGGGGATAAGGCAATTGGGACGACGGCTCTTGATTAATAGAATTCTCTCTGCCCGTGGATGTAGGCTATCTTGGCCGAACCACGTAAAATCCTGGTGTTTGTATTTTTCTTGTTTTCTTTTCATCGTTGATCTGGCTGCAATCGATAACAGATAGATTTTACGGAGTGTTGTCCTTGGATTCGTTCTAGTATTTTGGGGATCTTCTCGAAGGGTCTCCTCGTGAGTCGGGGAGAGATTGTTGGTGCAAAGATGATGATGTTGAATGATGAAATACAAAACCATCTTATTCGATGTTCATTCATTTGATTACACGATCCTTTGACATCGATCTCACTCTCTCTCACACAACCACCTCAATATGGGAACGAAAGCAGGAAAAGAAAAAAAAAACACCAGAGAAGCAGAGAAAAGCCGACCACTTATATTGAAGCTGCGGTGAATAATGTCGACTCTTGTTTAAGCGCACTCTTCCGGGTGGGCGACGAGGTACTCCTCGACGGCCTTGAACAGCCCGCTGGCCCTCAGCTTCCCCTCCTTCACCTCCTCCACCTTCAGCTCGTACCCTGCCTTCACGTGGTACTCGCTCGTCATCTTGCACACGCATCCTCCACCGGGAGCGGCCTCGAACTTGATCTCGGAGACGACGGACTCGACCTTCTCGAATTCGATGTCGCATCCGATGAGGGTGTACTTGGTGTACAGGTTCTCGACGTCGACCACGTCAATCCTGTGCTTCATTGTCATAACCCAATTTTTTCTACAAAAATCAAAAAAATAATAAAAAATTGAAAATCTTAAAAAATGATAGAAAATCTTCACAAAACACTAAAAAGTTGAAAATCTTCAAAAATCTTCCAAAATCAATAAAAGTCATCTAAAATCACCTAAAATCCCACAAAATCACAAAAAAATCAAAATAATAAAGCCACTAACTATTCCCCATAAATAGCTAGACCTAGGAACACATAGAGATACACAGCGTGGGGAGAAGAGACAGAGAAACAAAAACATCGTTATCAAAGCGATCTCAGTTTACCTCCCACAATGGTTTCAATTTGCTTCTCCAATCCATCGCAACTGATTCAGGGTAAATTCATTCCTTCACTTTCATTTTAATTCTTGATGAATCAGTTTGCTTTTAGTTTTCTTTTACGTCTCTGTAGAAAACGTGGGATCACAACATTCCTGGTTCAGCCGATGCCATGACCCTAGCAAGCTTCTCCCGGCGATCCCTAACTCCGACGACGTTCCCTGGCTGTTCTCACCAACATCAGCCAGCCGAGGAATCGACAGTTCCTCCGCACGACAGTGGAAAGTCCTCCTCGTCGTCGTCACCAGCCAGCCATCCTCATCGCCGTCGCCGACCAGCCCTCCTTGTCTCTGCCGTCGTCGACCAGCCCTTCCTTGTTGTCACAGTCTCTGCCCTCGTCGATCACGTCCTCACCGCTGTCGTCGCCGGCCAGCCCATCATTGTCGCCCTCGGCAAGGTCGTCCGCATCGCCGTCCTCCAGCCACCCGACCCCAGACGTTCTTCCTGGGTCGAAGTTTCGCTCTGCCGCGCCCGTGCCCTTGCCAAGCTCGTCACCCGGCGCTACTCAATCCGACAGTAGCAAATCACGTCCAGTAGCGGTGGGGCGATGCTTTCTTCACCGAGCCCCCCCTAACTTTGTCTTCGCTAACCAGAGTTCGACAACGAAGACAGCGAAAACCTTCTTCAATTTCCAGCCGCAACACTCGTCTCCCCTGCCCCAGCACCAGACGATGTTTGCCGAGTCGCCCGAGGAAACCGTCCAACCTCCTCAACCTCGGGTGTTCCCACTTTTCCAGCCGATATTCCGCAACAAGGGATGCCGGATATGATTCCCAGCAGCTCCAAGTCTTGCATCGACCAACGACTCCCTCCGGTCCTGGCTTCCTGGAACCCACGGCAAAGGTCCCGATCCAGCTGGCCCGGGCCCCAGGCTCGGAGACCTTGGCTTCGTGACCGCATCCCCAGTCATGTGCTGCTTACGCCTCCCTCGGCGACTTCTCCTCCGCTCTCTCCGATGCCCAGAAGACCCTCGGCCTCAAGGATTACTCCGCCGCCTTCGCCTGGGACCACAGCGCCCTCGCCGATCCCGTCCTCAATACCACTCCCAACGCCGCCTCCTATCCTGGCCCTATCACCTTCAGCATATGGCCGCCTTCGCAGCGTACGCGGGACGCCGTCATAGCGCGCCTGGTAGGGACGCTTTCCACGCCCTCCGTGCTCTCGAAGCGTTACGGCACCCTTCCCCAGGATGAGGCCTCGGAATCCGCCCACGCCATCGAGGAGGAGGCTTTCAATGCCGCCGGGGGAGCGTCCACAGCCGCCTCCCAATCGTGGTGCTTCAGCCTATTTGAACCCTCGCAGCCGTCTCCCATCGGGTAACACGCCCTTTCCCCCCTTTCTGTGCGATCAACGGTTTTCAATTTTTAACTGTCTTTATTTATTATTATTTATTATTTGTTTAATTGCATTTACGTTGTTGCGTGCCTTGCGTGCGAAGATTTTTGCAATTGAAAAAAAAAATCTCTTTTCGTTGCTTTTGGGGCGCATTCCATTCTGGTTATGCTTTATTAATCATTTTAATTGTTTCTTCCATACTTTTAAAATTTATTTTCTTAAAAAATGTTTTCAACCTCTTTTTAATTTATTTCTTCTCAATTGACTTATAACATACTGTGGTTTTAATCGTTACCGGTCGATAATTATAGTTGCATGCATGAGGTTTATTGTAAGTTCTCTTTCATCAAAATAACTCCTACAATGTTATAATTAATCCCATTTTTAACCCATTTTCGAACAGTTTACTTCGTTTATTCGGTATTTATGTAGGTATTTCGGGAGCGTGTCTTGCGGACAACCAAGGCACGTACCCCATTCAACGTATTCAAGATAACGAAGTATTCGAGGGATTATTTGAATTCTCGAAGATCAAGACCCTCTGAAGATGGCTTCGCACTCACCAACGTTACAGCATCAGCGGCTCGCCAGGTTCGCTGTCAACCTATTATAAAAACAGCACCGTGAGGTACAAACGCTAACGGGGCGTTATACAGAGAGCGAGGAATGGTACAACATCCGGTTCTCCCTTGAATTTATTTTTGGCTTAGAAATTGTTAAGGGCATTAATAAATCTATGTTGCTTGCATTTTTGCCCGAATGTTCAATTTTTAAGAAGAAATATTTTCATAAAAATGATTCACGTAGACATTTTAAGCATTATTGAGCTCGAAATCATTTTTTTATATATCAAACAACTTCTTTTTCTAAAACCGAGCTCAAATAAATCGAACATCGGAAACACACGATAAAAGCCTCCCCTTTTCTTTTGATGCATGTGATTTAGTAATCTCTAATTCCCGAACCATAACGAATCTCTATAATTTTTCTAACTTAAACTTAAAATAAGTTAGTGGCGACTCCTTCACATTTTCAAAATCCGAAGCCTTATCGTCAAGGGAGGATATCCATTTTAGATGGAACCGGAAACGGGATCACCCGCGACAGATTTAGCGACTCCGCTGGGGACACTTGGATAGTTTTCTAGAGAATTAGGGTCGAAAAATCGATTTCAAAATTGGGGGGCAGCCTAGCCTTGTGTGGAGTGTGTTTGCGCTTTATTTTTCCGATTGTCTATGTTATGCATACAGTGAGTCGTCCTAAAACCCAGGGACACCTAAGTTTAGGGGTATACAAGCCATATGAGAGAGGTTGTCTACCTCTTTACCTGAGGCATATACCAACTCGCCCTTCGTCCGAGGGTGAGTCAAAAGCCAGTCTAGATAGGCATGTGTTTGAAGGCCATACAAACTTTTATGACTCTAACAATTTATTTCTGTGCCTGCATTGTTTGATGTCACATGATCGATACTTTTCAATTCTTGATTTTTCATCTTACATGAGCCTTCATCCCGGGCGCCATAGGATTAGTTCGGGTATACCATATACCGACGGGTATTGGCCGTTTGCCTCTACCTTTAGGTGGGTACCCACCTGTTTACCACCGGACGAATATCCGAGTTCTTTCATTTAAAATGAAACCAAACTCGGATTCCTCCGTTTATGATTAATGAACGGGTCCAAGCCACATCCAAGACGGTAGATAGAAAATCTCATACTTATCTACATTAGTTTTGTCCATATGGTCTGAATTGATGCTTCTTGTTATACATTAACCACCATTTTTCTCTTACTTTCAATTTCGCTAACATGCCTTCTGTTCAACGAGCGAATACAAGGGAAGTGATTTCTACACCGAATTTCCTTTTTATGCTCGCATTTGTCACTTATGCTTGCATATTTTCGAACTTGATCATTCTACATACATTCAAAGCTTTCGTGTCATGATATGTTAGAAAAATGCCTACTCATATGCATAACATTGATGCATGTCTAAGAAAAAAAACATTCTTTCTAGACCTTAATGAAGATACACAAATTTTTTTTAACAGACTTTGAATTCATTTTTTTCGTCATTTTACCATCACCTGGTTTTGACAATTTCTCTTAAAAGGAAAAAATCTTCGCCTTTTTTTAGTAAAAGGGCATATAAGTTTTCATTGAGTGTTAACACATATCTTGTATCCACAAACATAACTTTCTTTATCCATTCTAATACATGATTTTTGTTTTTGTTTGAGGTGCCCCGTATCTATCAAAGTTGGACTACTCATCAGCCACGAAAGCTTTGGATGTCCTCTCTCCTCAAAGAGTTCAACTGTGCAACGACATCATTCCAGCTCAACTTTGTCACACATGTTATTTCCAATTTATTGGTTAAGGTGTATTCCTTTCAATCTTGCTTGTTATTTAAATCAATCAAGCATGTCATCTACCATCTGGATTTCGATTTTTCTTATGCAGGCAGACGGACATCCCCTCTTCCAACGAGGCATACGATGAACATTCAATTAAACCGAATGTTGAAGTCCAAGAAGCAAAACTCATTCAACCAGTTTCATATTATCACCATCCACAACACCAATGCTAGGTTTACAATCACCATCGGCAATCGAAGAATAAACTGGGAAAGATCGTCACTAAGCAACTAAAATTACATCATGGAGTTTATTCAACACCAATGTCAAAGAAATACAACAAAGCATATTCTTCCAAACATCGAACTCAGAAAAGGAGAGCATGTCCCTGTCAATCCAAACTGAGTCTACATTAATATCAAAGCATATACTGGGGCAAGCTTCATCCCATACGAATCGACATCCCTTCAAGAGTGCAAGTTCAAAGGAAGTATCATTCTAATCCATGACATTCAAGATTGAACATTGATTACATTTGTTTTCTCTTCTCACAGGTTCAGTTTCACTACAACATTGATCGGGAGCTCAGACTATGACGAAGTCGTCACTAGGGAGTATCATTCCAATTTACTTTGCAATAACCTCATTGTTAAACATTTATATTATTCTCTAATGTTTCTTTGTAGAATCTCCAAATTCTTAAATCAGAACAAGCGTATCATCAAGCTTTGGAATTATTAAAAGTTCAAGCTCATCAACTTACCAAGCTGGGGCAGCGCATCTATGTCAAGTCAATCACGAAATCCTCTCATCTACCGAAAGACAACACGCTTCAACTGAGGCAACTCTTTCCGAACGGGTCTATGAAGTACAAACAATTTTATCAATCGAGCAACAATCCATTGTACATCAGATGCATGTCAAGAACTTTCCACAAAAGTCACTGCACATCAGATGCATGTCAAGTCACTGCACATCAGATGCCTTTCCACAAAAGTCACGTCGATGCATGCAAGCCTAGTGACACGATTCTAAAGAAGATTCTTTCGAATGTTAAGGATTCCCGAGGAAAAATCTTCCGCAACTACGGCAGTCCTTATGTGGTCAAACAAATATCCACAAGAGCACTCTCACAATAAAGATGGACGGAGTTGTTCCATCCCAGTCGGTCGATTTGTTTCAAGATCGACGAACTAGAAAAATCAACCTAGAAGACTCAACCTACGGGGCTTGCAACCCATGTTGAATAAACGGTGAAAGCAAGTATCGTTCTAATTTACAATAAATTAGAAACTTATCAATGTTATCTTTCTTTGCAGATACTTTAACTGGGGCAAGAACCAATCGCCTCGGGTAACCGGTAAAGGAAGTATCGTTCCAGATCATATATTACAAAATCAAAAAAACTAATCAATGTTATCTTTCTTTGCAGATACTTTAACTGGGGCAAGAACCAATCGCCTCGGGTAACCAGTAAAGGAAGTATCATTCCAGATCATATATTACAAAATCAAAAAAATCTAATCAATGTTTCATTTCTTTTGCAGAGGCTTTTACTGGGGCAACGAGCACGCGTCGTTAAGGAACCGGTAAAGAAAAGTATCGTTCCAAGTTTAAAATTTTTCTCACATTAAACTTGATTGTACATCATCTCTTTTCCTACAGGGCATCAAGTCGAGGCGAACATCATAGGTAAAATTATCATTTCATAAAACATGTATTATGTTCATTTGTCATGCATTCTCACTAAACGATTTTATTCAAAAGTTTGAAACACATTCCCTAGCGGAACACTTGTGCGCTAGAGATAGAAAGGCAAGCCTATCCCCAAACACATACCCTTTTCGAGAGTTGAGTGCAAACACTTGTGAGAAATCCAGACATGATAGCACCGGAGTGGGAAGGAAATCCCTTTGACGGAAAATGCTCTAGCTAGGATGACATCGAGCATTCTTTCTTATCCCCAAACACTTTACCATTGCTAGCCATTCCTAGCCAAAGTGGAGATTTTTTGAAACACAATTCCCTTCAAGTCAAAGAGTCGCCTCACATCGAGGTAAAAGGAGTTCTGTAGTCTAGATTTCCGAATAGGACTCAGATGGAGATACGTTACTTCCTCAAGTTTGAGTGTGAAGTACATCACTATGGATCTAGCAAGTCGGCACAATACACTACCATCTTTCAATTATTCAAATGCATCTGAACAATTCCAGAGAATCGAGTCTTTGTAATATTCAAAAAAGAACAAAAAAGAAATGAGACAGGGGCAAGAAGAAAAAAGAAGAAGAAAAGAGAGCCCTTCAATATCATTCAAAGAAAAAGCAAATTTTGACACAAGGGCCAAAAGACGGTCGCAAAAGCAAAGTGTCAAGAGAAAAGGGACAAAAGTTTTAGAACCCTGATCCCGATTTGCCAATCTGGGTAAACCGCTTTAAATTCAAAAGCCTCGTTTTCAGTGGGAAAAGATAGAGAAAATTATTCTTTTACGACATTTCTCCACGAACTCACTCTTTCATATGCCACCATACCCTTAAGTATTGTGTCGATGAGCAAGTCCACATTGGGAAAACCACGCTTAAAGGTGACGTCCTTGCATTTTGAGTCTTATTCGATGAGATTCTTTGACTTGCTTTCTTTCTTAAAGATCAAGCATGCTATAAATATGGTCCTACACCAAGCCTACATTACAACCAAAATCAAAGTCTCTTTCGACTAGCCCTTGAGCATTCATTTCAAAGGAATCGAACTTCCCACTCTGATAGCATAGAAACATGTTTGAGTGAGCCTTGAGAGATGTAAGAAAGACCCTTCTTTATTCTCTATCGCACAAGTGTTTCTGTTTTTTTTTTTTTTTTTTTTTTTTTTTTTTTTTTCAAAAAAAAATGATGAAAATTAAGTTTTTGTGCATGCATATAGAGCATCTTGCCTTCATATCATCCACAGTCAGAAATTCGGCAAGTACACATGGGAGATGCAAACAATCACAATCGTACTTCATGATTTCAAAACTCAAGCCTTTATGCTAAGGTATGATACTCTTCACTACAGTTAAGCACTCTTGTGGTGTGATGTCACTCAAAGTCAAGTTATCCATTTCAATTTGGTTAAGCATTTACTAACAAATATGATACCATTCGGTTAAGCGCTTACTAACAAGCGCGATACCTTCCAGTCGGTTAAACGTTTACTAACAAACGTTAAACCACTTCCAGTCGGCTAAGCGTTTACTAACAAACGCGACGCCATTCGACTAAGCGTTCACTAACAAACGCTACGTCATTTCAATTTGGTTAAGCATTTACTAACAAATGCGACACCTTTCGGTTAAGCGCTTACTAACAAGCGCGATACTACTAGCAAACGTTATACCACTTTCAGTCGGCTAAGCGTTTACTAACAAACGCAATGCCATTCGACTAAGCGTTTACTAACAAACGCTACGTCATTTCAATTTGGTTAAGCATTTACTAACAAATGCGACACCAATCGGTTAAGCGCTTACTAACAAGCGCGATACCTTCCAGTTGGTTAAACGTTTACTAACAAACGTTATACCACTTCCAGTCGGCTAAGCGTTTACTAACAAACGCGACGCCATTCGACTAAGCGTTTACTAACAAACGCTACGTCACATTCTTTTCGGTTAAGCGCTTACTAACAAGCGCGATACCTTCCAGTCGGTTAAACGTTTACTAACAAACGTTATACCATCCGTTAAAATGTTTATTAACAAACATTGTGCCACTTTCAAATGGTTAGGTGGAGCGTTTACTAACAAACGTGACACCAACCTCCATTTTGGCTAAGCGTTTATTAACAAACGCAATGTCATCTTCAATTCGGTTAAAGCGTTTACTAACAAACGCCATACCATTTTCCCACATTGGTTAAGCATTTACTATTAATGCAACACCATTCGGCTAAGCATTTTCTAGCAAATGCGACGCCAATCGACTGAATGTTTAGTAATAAACGCAAAGTCATGTTAGATCGGTCGAGCGTTCGTACATGACTAACATACATCTTTTTGTGAAGCGTTTGTACAAACACTACATCTCTTTTCACAAGCTCTCGGCTAAACGTTTACTAACAAACGCGACGCCATTCGACTAAGCGTTTACTAACAAACGTTACTTCACATTCAATCTGGTTAAGTGCTTACTAACAAGCGCGATACCTTCCAGTCGGTTAAGTGTTTACTAACAAACACGATACCACCTTCAGTTCGGCTAAGCCCTTACTAACAAGGACAACGCCACTTCCAGCTCGACTGAGTGTTTACTAACAAACATGATGTCATTTTCATTCGGTTAAACGCTTACCAACAAGCGTGATTCCATTTCTCAATTCTTTTCGGTTAAGCGTTTATTAACAGACGTGACACCACTTCTAGTTTTCCAGTTTTGGTTAAGCATTTACTAATAAATGCAATACCATTCGGTTAAGCGTTTGTACAAACGCGATATCACCTTCAAAGCGGTTAAGCGTTCGTACAAACGCGATACCATATTCCCACATTCATTTCGAATAAGCGTTCGTACAAACGCGACACCACCTCCATTTCGGTTAACCGTTTATTAACAAACGCGATACCATTTTCAATTCTTTTTGGTTATGCGTTCGTACAAACGCTACACCTCTTTTCACCGGTTCTTGGTTATGCATTTTCAACAAATGCGACGCCATTCTTGGCTAAGCGTTTATTAACAAACGCGATGCTTGATCATTCCTTTCCAAAAAAATTGGGTTCTTAATAATTCTTTGCTCGAACATTTTTACCAAACATTCTCACAAAGAGGGGCAACTGTCATACCCCAATTTTTTTAAAAAATAACAAAAAATCACTAAAAATCAAAACGAAATCAAACAAGATAAAATCAAATCAAATCACTAAAAATCAAAATAAAATCAAATAAAATCAAATCAAATAAAATCAAATAAAATCAAATCAAAATGGGGAAACATAATATTGCATCGCGAAATACGAAGGACAAAAAAAAAAAACTATAAAAAGGGAGAAGATTATTCCGAAAGACATATACAAGCGCGGGGAGAAGAGACAGGAGATCAGTGCTTTCCTGGAAGAAAAAATTCAACCCAAAAAGATTGTACGAGCTTCTGCGACAATTCATTTGATTCTATAAACGGCCGGAGGTCGCCATCCCTCGGTGGATCTTTTGATAGCAAAAGAGAGTCCTCAGTCGATTGTCATCAGAGGAGAATAAGATACCCCAAGGAGGCCTTACTGTGCCTCTCACTCATACTTCTTCCAGCGGCAGCAGCGGGCGTTTCTTGGTTTCCACCTTCACATCAGCGCGGCCAGAACCTAACAACGGAGACAGCGACAACCTTCTTCAATTTCCAGCCGCAACACTCGGACGTGTTAGCCGAGTCGCTCGAGGAAACCGTCCAATCTCCTCAGCCTCGGGAATTCCCGCTTTCCAGCCGATACCTCAGCTCCCGCATCTACAAGCACTGGCACCGACAGCAGCAGTGACAATAGCAACGACAAGTTCAAGAGAAAGAGTGACAAGCACAGCGGAAATGGAAACAGCGATAAGCCCGACGATAAGCGCAGACGGGGCGTCCCCTGCATCGTCGACACATGTATCCTCGCCTTCGACTTCCACGTCCTCCTAACAGCCTTCCTCATCACCATCGCCGACCAGCCCTCCTTGTCGCCGTCGCCGACCAGTCCTTCCTCGTCGCCGTTGCCGACCAGCTTCTTCTCCTATCCGCCACCATCATCGTCGTCGACCAGTCATCCTCGTCACCATCGTTGACTAGTCACCCTCCAGCGGCCACCGTTGGCTTGCCTCCGACCTTCACCTCGACGTTCTCGCCCATGACCAGCGGCGTCTCCTCGCTCCAGTCGTCAGCCCCATAACCACCGATGGAAGATCTTCGGCCCGCATCCGCACCATCTCCCATGAAGAAACCGAAGAAGAAGCCAGCGGCCGCCCTCGCCCCGTCGGCCGAATCCGTTCTGGTCATCGTCGTCCCCCCACGTCTAAAAGCAGCGTCAGAATCAAGCACCACACCGGCGATTAGCCACCATCCTACATTCCGAGACTCCTTCCAGATTAGGCGTCATCCCTCTATCCCAGATCCGTTCGCGTGAGGCCGCTGCTTTCCTTGCCGGGGAAGACCTTCTCCGACCTCGGCAACTCTGCACCCTGGCTCCAATCCCAGCCCCAACCTTTCTCCGTCAATATCAAGTCTAAGCCCTCCATCATCGGCTTCTCCAAGACGCAGAGGACTGCCCTAGCCGAGGCCGAGGAACACGAGGCCCTCAGGTGATGCATCAAGCTGATCTCATCCCCGGCGTTTCCGACGACAAGGTTTCTTCCCAGACGACTTCGGCGATTCCCTCGGCCGCCTTCCCGTATTACGCCCCCGAGTCCTTCAAGCTGTCCAAAGATGCCGAGTACGGCTGGTTCGACCGCAATGCCTTCTTCGAGCACAAACACTCCATCGACTCCTCGTCCTGAACCCCCGCAACTGCTTCTATTTGGTACCTTGGGGGCGTGCCTTGCGGACAACCGAGGCATGTACCACATTCAACGCGTTCAAGATAACGAAGTATTCGAGGGAATATTTGGATTCTCGAAGATCAAGACCCTCTAAAGACGGCTTCGCACTCACCAACGTTACGGCATCAGCGGCTCTCTAGGTTCGCCGTAAACCTATTCTAAAAACGGCACCATGAGGTATAAATGCTAACGGGTACGTTCTATAGAGTGAAAAATGGTACTAATACCCCGTTCTCCATTGACTTTATCTTCGGCATAGAAACTGTTAAGGGCATTAATCAATCTATGTTGCTGGTGTTTTGCCCGAAATAAACTTTCACGAAATATTCTTCTAAAAAATGATTCACGTAGAAATTTTAAGCATTATTGAGCTCGAGATCATTTTTTTATTTATGTCAACCAATGTCTTATTCTAAAACCGAGCTCAAATAAATTCGGACATTAGAAACACACGATAAACGCCTCCCTTTTCTTTGTGATGCTTGCGATTTAGCAATCCCTAATTCCCGAACCTTAACGAATCTTTTCTAACTTGAACTTAAAATAAGTTAGTGGCGACTCCGATACGTTTTTCAAAATCCGAAGCCTTATCGTCAAGGGAAGATATCCATTTTAGATGGAACTGGAAACGGGATCCATCCGCGACAGATTTGGCGACTCCGCTGGGGACACTTGGGTAATTTTCTATAGGATTAGGGTCGAAAAAATCGGTTTCAAAATTGGGGGGCAGCCTAGCTTTGTGTGGAGTGTGTTTGCGCTTTAGTTTTCTGATTGTCTCTGCTAGGCATATAGTGAGTCGTCCTAAAACCCAGGGACACCTAAGTTTAGGGGTATACCTGCCGTATGAGAGAGGTTGTCTACCTCTTTACCTGAGGCATATACCAACTCGCCCTTCGTCCGAGGATGAGTCAAAAGCCAGTCTAGATAGGCATGTGTTTGAAGGCCATACAAACTTTTATGGCTCTAACAATTTATTTCTGTTTGATGTCACATGATCGATATTTTTCAATTCTTGATTTTTCATGTTACATGAGCCTTCATCCCGGGCACCATAGGGTTAGTTCGGGTATACCATAGGCCGACGGGTATTGGCCGTTTGCCTCTACCTTTAGGTGGGTACCCACCTGTTTACCGCCGGACGAATATCCGAGTCCTTTCATTTAAAATGGACCCGGACTCGGACTTCTCCGTTTACGGTTAATGAACGGGTCCAAGCCGCATCCGTGACGGTAGATAGAGTCATTTGATGGGTTCCCCTCTGCATGATTTCATAACTCATTTTTTTATCTTACTCTAACCCCTTCTTTTCTCTGTGTTGTCTAATTTAGCTCGGTTCGGTGAAGGGGTTGTCCTTTTCTCTTGCTAAATTTATTCATATGCATTGTGCGCTTGCATCCATTTTAGCAATAAAACTCTCACGAAGATAGCTGAAATTTGTCTGAAGTTTCCGTTTCTTGGATGAGATAGCAAAGGATGTCAATGCGCACATATATATGGAATGCAACCACCAGCCCCTAGTCAGTGTTCAAGAACATGATGGTTCCCACGATTAAACCTGATTCAACGGCTATCTGAAAGCTTAGAACCACAGACGACTTTGAGTATGCATGCCGCGCTCGCCTTGTCTGCCTCCTCGTCGATCATGTCCGACACTTCAGAAGGTCTAGAGATTTGTGTGCACATCGCCGTCATTGTTATGATCGAAGGTTTTCCTCCCACAAACTATCTCGAGGACGACGACTCCGAAGCTGTACACATCCACTTTCTCAGAGATTGCACTGTTCAACCATTCAGGAGCAAGAGTGGATTATCTTCAGACTGCATTCCTCATGGAGGTAATGAAGTCCCTTTGCTACGACAAGGATGATTTTCTTTCTCTGGTCCCACCTCAGCGGCATGCATCCATCAGACTTATCAAAGATTCACTTATCCAAAGAACCGTTGGACATGTACTCATAGACGAGCATCCCATAGGAGTTCTCAGCACAAAAACCCAGTAATCTAAGTTGGCACGATGGATGCTGCCGATCTTCACCTCGCTCGGTGTATCTGAACCTGGTGGGAAATCCCGGTATCTGCTCCAAATACTTCTCTGAGGATACATCCGTTTTGCGCTTCTTCTTCTGCTGCTAGACAAAAATCACCACCAATATTGCGGAAGTCTTAGCAACCGAGACAAAGGTTGCCAGTGATAAGCGCAAGTTTTCCGTCTTTGGAGAGTCGAGCTCTTTCTTCTGCAGTGAGGTTTCAGTCGAGGGAGGCAGACTCGAATCCTGCTGTATCTTAATATAACCAGTTGTTTGATTGATGCCGGTGCCAATTCTTCCCGTACTATTGATTAAAGTGAATACTCCCCGATGAAGGAATTACACATCGGGATCAAAGAATTACTGGAGTAAGCGTAAATGTCCGCGAAACCAACTCCTAGTTGAGCTTCAATGACTGGGGCACTGATCTCGAGCATCCATGTAGCCGGATTGTAACCATCCTTTATTTTAGGAACCTCTGAGACAGCCTGTTGTTCGTCATGAGTATTGGCGAGGACAGAACAACAGCTAAATACTACAGACTGATCAAGATTCGGAAACGATTTGTCTACGAGATACAGAACATGCTACTCACCTCAAAGTACTCGATGAGATGATGAGAACAAGTACCGAGTGGCCCAGCATAGATTACCTGTCCTCCTCTTTTCATCAATAGGAGCTACATTTCCAAAGCGTGGATCTGTGGAGAGTTTGAGGCACAAGATGTAGTCCATATCTCATCAAAAGCTTCAAAAATATCGATGTTGGACTGGTGAATTGTGCACACGACTGTCCTCCCAGTATCAACCGTATTCCTCACCGTACGCATAACAATAACAGCAGCTCTTGCATTGAGACCCAATGTCGGATTTGCGACCAACTCAACGACAATCGTCAGCCTCTTCCTCTGTTCAGTTGAAAGACCGTTGACTCTTGGAAGATCGACCAGTGCATTTCGGATAGGGTTGAGTTCAACCAGCTCCATCACCTCTTCGACGAACATATGTTTCACGAGGTAAAATGAGGTCAATCAGTAACCTGGAACCATTTTCCAAAAACTAAAAGGATACGCCCTTCCAAAAGATTATTACCGTTCGTGTCTCCTCGCTTATATCTGAAGAAAGTCAGAGCCAAGCCGAGTATAGGACAGACTCATAAACAGTGACGTGTGGAGAATGGATATCACTTTGCTCACAGTAACCACTGATCCGAGCGAAAGTCACCTGATTTTTGAGATACCCGGATATGCTTATTGTTCCTTCGGTGCATCCTCCAGTCTTTCTTCCTGCTAAAACATCCATCATGGTTGTTTTACCTGCACCACAGACTCCAACTAAAGCTGTCAGTAAGATCGGTCTGAACGCTCCACTAACATCCCTCAGCAATTGAAGGTGGCCCTCCACGACACCTTGGGTTTTCATTTCCTGGGCATAGTAAAACACCGCGTTATAAATCATCCGTTCTACTACTGGTGCTGGTTACAGTTACTGAAAGGACGTTGATCGCCGTACTTACGGCAGGCATATCGACATAGTAATTGATGTGGTTGAACGCAAGAGAAAGAGGAGTAGACGAAACATGATCAAACGGCTGAAACATGCGAGCCAGTCACCATGCAAGTCTCCAATCTCACCTTGTGTGCCGTCCTGTTTTCCATTTCATCATCATTCAGCACGACGTTCTTACTTTCCCCGATTGCTGAAAGTTCATTCAAGAGTCAAGCTTCATCATAACCGTCTGCCACTATAAAAGAAGATGAAGGAAAGGACTACTACTTATGGTCCAACCACGTCAGAGCCGCAATGAACAAGACATTGTATAGGATGGTGAAACCAAAGAGTGCGCCAACAGTAATCCAATACCAGTAGTCCTGAATGAAATAGCCCCTCGCTGATAGTCGGTTCCTTGTATCTCGGATCCATGTTGGGCTGTAATAGAGAGGAATATGAGCAGCTGACGCGGGGGATCAAGCGCTCTATCATTTGTTAATATGGAGGATCATTCTTACGAGACTCCATCTTTTGTCGAGGAACTCATTCAGGACTATGGCGTTTTGCCCGTACATCATGGGAGAAATGTAGTAGCCCCAAATCATCCATGGCCCGACATCATCTGAGAAGAAACAAAAAAAGAAGAAGAGGACTCGTAATTTTCATTGGGATTAATTAGTAAAACGATGTCATCATCGCCATTCATCTGAGAAGTTTCCATGCTTACTTCTGGAAACAACAAATCCTCCCAGAACGAAAACCAATAACAATGCAAAAGCACCGAGAGTACCTGAGATTAATTGTGTCCTCCCGACAGCCGCAATGAACTGAAAGAGTGACAAAGCCAACTGGTGTATGCCAAACAATGCCAAGAATTGCCGAAAGAACCTTTGATGAACTATGACAGTGAATGAAGCAGGATAATCAGAGGAGCTACTGTATGTTATTATATTAAGGCATTAAACACATACCGGTTGGCTTCAGGGGCAAAACCGATGGTGTAATACGTGAGGATGATCCAAATCCCAGAATCCACAAATGAGATTGGGATCCTAAGAACAACGATCGGCAAACCGAAAGCCCAAGTCGGATAGAACAAGAAATCCCGTTGCTTGTAGAAGACGGCGAGCTGGAAACATGTGATGGATAGTTCTGCCATCCCATTGAACATTACATCGACCAAGGATGGCGCTTCGGGCGGAGATGAAGATCCATACGAAGAACAACATGATGACTCGACGCATGACCAGAAGTTGCTTGATGATTATTACGGTTTTGAACAAGAACTCAAACGTCATGAAGAACCCAAAGCAACAATCCGCTGCACATCAGATGCATGTCAAGAGCATTCCACAAAAAGTCACGTCGATTCTAAAGAGGATTCTTTCGAATGTCAAGGATTCCCAAGGAAAGTTCTTCCGCAACTACGTCATTCCATATATTTTAAAGCAAATACGCACAAGAGGCGCTCTCATCTAACAAAGATAGATGGATCTGTTCCATTCCAACCGGATCGATGAACTAGAAAAATCAACCTAGAAGACTCAACCTATGGGGTCGCAAGCCATGTCGAATAAACGGTGAAAGCAAGTATCGTTCTAATTTAAATCACATTAAATTAGAAACTAATCAATGTTATCTTTCTTCGCAGATACTTTAACTGGGGCAAGAACCCATGGTAACCAGTAAAGGAAGTATCGTTCCAGCTCATATATTACAAAATCAAAAACTAATCAATGCTTCATTTCTTTTGCAGAGGCTTTTACTGGGGCAATGAACACGCGTCTCAGGTAACCAGTAAAGAAAAGTATCGTTCCAAGTTTAAAATTTTTCTCACATCGATTTGATTGTACATCCTCTCTTTCCCTACAGGGCATCAAGTCGAGGAGAACATCGTAGGTAAAATTATCATTTCATAAAACATGTGTTATGTTCATTTGTCATGCATTCTCACTAAACGATTTTATTCAAAAATTTAAAACACATTTCCTAGTGGAACACTTGTGTGCTGGAGATAGAAAGGCAAGTCTATCCCCAAACACATACCCTTTTCGAGAGTGAGTGCAAACACTTTGTGAGGAAATCATACAAGATAGCGTTAGAGTGGGAAGGAAATCCCTTTGACGGAAAATGCTCTAGCTAGAATGACATCGAGCATTCTTTCTTATCCTCAAACACATTACCATTGCTAGCCATTCCTAGCCAAAGTGGAGATTTTTTGAAACACAATTCCCTTCAAGTCAAAAAGTCGCCTCACATCGAGGTAAAAGGAGTTCATGTTGTCTAGACTTCCGAATAGGACTCAGATGTAGATGCGTCACTTCCTCAAGTTTGAGTGTGAAGTATATCCCTAATGGATCTCGCAAGTCGACACAATACTCTAGCATCTTTCAACTATTCCAGTACATACATGAACAATTCCAGAGAATCGAGTCCATCGAATATTTCAAAAAAAAAATGAAAATGAAAATGAAAATGAGACAGGGGCAAACAAAAGAAAAGAAAAGAAAGCCCTTCAATATCATTCAAAATAAAAGCAAATTTAGACACAAGGGCCAAAAACGGTCGCAAAAGCAAAGTGTCAGAAAAAAAAGGGACAAAAGTTTTAAAACCCTGATCCAGATTTGCCAATCTGGGCAAACCCCTTCAAATTCAAAAGCCTCATTCTCTACGAGAAAAGAAGAAGAAATTCTTTCTTCTATAACATTTCTCCACAAACTCACACTTACATATGCCACCCTTGAGAATTGGGTCGATGAGCAAGTCCACATTGGGAGAACCATGCTTAAAGGTGACGTCCTTGCATTTCGAGTCTTCTTCGATGAGATTCTTTGACTTGCTTTCTTTCCAAAAAGATTAAACCTTCTATAAAATACGGTCTTACACCAAGCCTACATTACAACCAAAATCAAAGTCTCTTTCGACTAGCCTCTGTGCATTCATTTCAAAGGAATCGAACTTCCCACTCTGATAGCATAGAAACATGTTTTGAGTGAGCCTTGAGAGATGTAAGAAAGACCTTTCTTTATTCTCTATAGCACAAGCGTTTCTGTTTTTCATTAAAAAAAATGAATGAAAAAAAGAAATTTTTATGCATGCATATAGAGCATCCAGCATTCATATCATCCACAGTCAACATTTTAGCAAGAAGTACACAGAGGAGATCGCCACAATCCCAAGCATACTTCATGATTTCAAGACTCAAGCCTTTATGCTAAGGTATGACCTTCACTACTGTTAAGCGCTTTTGTGGTGTGACAGTACTTTCAAGTCAAGTTAGCCATTTCTCAATTCAACTCGGTAAGTGTTTGCGAACAAACGCTATGCCACTCGACTTAGCGTTTATTTACAAACGCGATGTCAATTTTCAATTCGGTAAAGCGCGAACAAACGCTATACCATCTGGCTAAGCGCGAACAAACGCTATGCCGCTCGACTGAGCGTTTATTTACAAACGCGATGTCAATTTTCAATTCGGTAAAGCGCGAACAAACGCTATGCCGCTCGACTGAGCGTTTATTTACAAACGCGATGTCAATTTTCAATTCGGTAAAGCGCGAACAAACGCTATACCATCTGGCTAAGCGCGGACAAACGCTATGCCACTCGACTGAGCGTTTATTTACAAACGCAATGTCAATTTTCAATTCGGTAAAGCGCGAACAAATGCTATACCATCTGGCTAAGCGCGAACAAACGCTATGCCGCTCGACTGAGCG
This sequence comes from Melastoma dodecandrum, assembly GCA_029817715.1. Lineage (NCBI taxonomy): Eukaryota > Viridiplantae > Streptophyta > Magnoliopsida > Myrtales > Melastomataceae > Melastoma > Melastoma dodecandrum. Next base: position 693,647 of record JARUPY010000387.1, read on the forward strand.
TTTATTTACAAACGCGATGTCAATTTTCAATTCGGTAAAGCGCGAACAAACGCTGTACCATCTGGCTAAGCGCGGACAAACGCTATGCCACTCGACTTAGCGTTTATCTACAAACGCAACGTCATTTCAAGTTGGTTAAGCATTTACTGACAAATGCGACACCATTCGGTAAAGCGCTTACTAACAAGCGCGATACCTTCCAGTTGGTTAAACGTTTACTAACAAACGTTATACCACTTCCAGTCGGCTAAGCGTTTACTAACAAACACGACGCCATTCGGCTAAGCGTTTATTAATAAATGCGACGCCATTCGACTAAGCGTTTACCAACAAACGCTACGTCACATTCTATTTGGTAAAGCGCTTACTAACAAGCGGGATACCTTCCAGTCGGTTAAACGTTTATTAACAAACGTTATACCACTTCCAGTCGGCTAAGCGTTTACTGACAAACGCAACGCCATTCGACTAAGCGTTTACTAACAAACGCTGTGTCACATTTTATTCGGTAAAGCGCTTACTAACAAGCGGGATACCTTCCAGTTGGTTAAACATTTACTAACAAACATTATACCACTTCTAGTTCGGCTAAGTGTTTATTAACAAACGCGACGCCATTCGACCGAGCGTTTACTAACAAACGCAAAGCCACATTCCTTTCGGTTAAGCGTTCGTACAAACGCGACACCACCTTCTTTACGGTTAAGCGTTCGTACAAACGCGACACCACCTTCTTTACGGTTAAGCGTTCGTACAAACGCGACACCACATTTAATTCGGTTAAGCGTTCGTACAAACGCGACACCACCTTCATTTCGGTTAAGCGTTCGTACAAACGCGATACCATTTTCATTTCATTTCGATTAAGCGTTCATACAGACGCAATGCCTCTTTTCACCGGCTTTGGGTTATGCATTTTCTAACAAGTGCGACGCCATTTCTGGTCAAGCGTTTATTAACAAACGCCATGCCCTAACAATCCTTTCCTAAAAATTGGGTTCTGAATAAATCTTTGTTCGAACGTTTTACCAAACCTTCTCACAAAGAGGGGCAACTGTCATAACCCAATTTTTTCTACAAAAATCACAAAAAATACTAAAAAAATTGAAAATCTTAAAAAATGATAGAAAATCTTCACAAAACACTAAAAAGTTGAAAATCTTCAAAAATCTTCCAAAATCAATAAAAGTCATCTAAAATCACCTAAAATCCCACAAAATCACAAAAAAATCAAAATAATAAAGCCACTAACTATTCCCCATAAATAGCTAGACCTAGGAACACATAGAGATACACAGCGTGGGGAGAAGAGACAGAGAAACAAAAACATCGTTATCAAAGCGATCTCAGTTTACCTCCCACAATGGTTTCAATTTGCTTCTCCAATCCATCGCAACTGATTCAGGGTAAATTCATTCCTTCACTTTCATTTTAATTCTTGATGAATCAGTTTGCTTTTAGTTTTCTTTTACGTCTCTGTAGAAAACGTGGGATCACAACATTCCTGGTTCAGCCGATGCCATGACCCTAGCAAGCTTCTCCCGGCGATCCCTAACTCCGACGACGTTCCCTGGCTGTTCTCACCAACATCAGCCAGCCGAGGAATCGACAGTTCCTCCGCACGACAGTGGAAAGTCCTCCTCGTCGTCGTCACCAGCCAGCCATCCTCATCGCCGTCGCCGACCAGCCCTCCTTGTCTCTGCCGTCGTCGACCAGCCCTTCCTTGTTGTCACAGTCTCTGCCCTCGTCGATCACGTCCTCACCGCTGTCGTCGCCGGCCAGCCCATCATTGTCGCCCTCGGCAAGGTCGTCCGCATCGCCGTCCTCCAGCCACCCGACCCCAGACGTTCTTCCTGGGTCGAAGTTTCGCTCTGCCGCGCCCGTGCCCTTGCCAAGCTCGTCACCCGGCGCTACTCAATCCGACAGTAGCAAATCACGTCCAGTAGCGGTGGGGCGATGCTTTCTTCACCGAGCCCCCCCTAACTTTGTCTTCGCTAACCAGAGTTCGACAACGAAGACAGCGAAAACCTTCTTCAATTTCCAGCCGCAACACTCGTCTCCCCTGCCCCAGCACCAGACGATGTTTGCCGAGTCGCCCGAGGAAACCGTCCAACCTCCTCAACCTCGGGTGTTCCCACTTTTCCAGCCGATATTCCGCAACAAGGGATGCCGGATATGATTCCCAGCAGCTCCAAGTCTTGCATCGACCAACGACTCCCTCCGGTCCTGGCTTCCTGGAACCCACGGCAAAGGTCCCGATCCAGCTGGCCCGGGCCCCAGGCTCGGAGACCTTGGCTTCGTGACCGCATCCCCAGTCATGTGCTGCTTACGCCTCCCTCGGCGACTTCTCCTCCGCTCTCTCCGATGCCCAGAAGACCCTCGGCCTCAAGGATTACTCCGCCGCCTTCGCCTGGGACCACAGCGCCCTCGCCGATCCCGTCCTCAATACCACTCCCAACGCCGCCTCCTATCCTGGCCCTATCACCTTCAGCATATGGCCGCCTTCGCAGCGTACGCGGGACGCCGTCATAGCGCGCCTGGTAGGGACGCTTTCCACGCCCTCCGTGCTCTCGAAGCGTTACGGCACCCTTCCCCAGGATGAGGCCTCGGAATCCGCCCACGCCATCGAGGAGGAGGCTTTCAATGCCGCCGGGGGAGCGTCCACAGCCGCCTCCCAATCGTGGTGCTTCAGCCTATTTGAACCCTCGCAGCCGTCTCCCATCGGGTAACACGCCCTTTCCCCCCTTTCTGTGCGATCAACGGTTTTCAATTTTTAACTGTCTTTATTTATTATTATTTATTATTTGTTTAATTGCATTTACGTTGTTGCGTGCCTTGCGTGCGAAGATTTTTGCAATTGAAAAAAAAAATCTCTTTTCGTTGCTTTTGGGGCGCATTCCATTCTGGTTATGCTTTATTAATCATTTTAATTGTTTCTTCCATACTTTTAAAATTTATTTTCTTAAAAAATGTTTTCAACCTCTTTTTAATTTATTTCTTCTCAATTGACTTATAACATACTGTGGTTTTAATCGTTACCGTCGATAATTATAGTTGCATGCATGAGGTTTATTGTAAGTTCTCTTTCATCAAAATAACTCCTACAATGTTATAATTAATCCCATTTTTAACCCATTTTCGAACAGTTTACTTCGTTTATTCGGTATTTGTGTAGGTATATCGGGGACGTGCCTTGCGGACAACCAATGCACGTACCCCATTCAACGTATTCAAGAAAACGTAGTATTCGAGGGATTATTTGGATTCTCGAAGATCAAGACCCTCTGAAGATGGCTTCGCACTCACCAATGTTACAGCATCAGCGGCTCGCCAGGTTCTCTGTCAACCTATTCTAAAAACAGCACCGTGAGGTACAAACGCTAACGGGGCGTTATACAGAGAGCGAGGAATGGTACAACATCCGGTTCTCCCTTGAATTTATTTTTGGCTTAGAAATTGTTAAGGGCATTAATAAATCTATGTTGCTTGCATTTTTGCCCGAAAGTTCAATTTTTAGGAAGAAATATTTTCATAAAAATGATTCACGTAGACATTTTAAGCATTATTGAGCTCGAGATCAATTTTTATATATCAAACAACTTCTTTTTCTAAAACCGAGCTCAAATAAATCGGACATTGGAAACACACGATAAAAGCCTCCCTTTTCTTTTGATGCATGCGATTTAGTAATCCCTAATTCCCGAACCATAACGAATCTCTACAGTTTTTCTAACTTGAACTTAAAATAAGTTAGTGGCGACTCCTTTACATTTTCAAAATTCGAAGCCTTATCTTCAAGGGAGGATATCCATTTTAGATGGAACCGGAAACGGGATCCACCCGCGACATTCATGAACTTGAGCTTCCCGCCTATGATGATTTTGGAGCCATAAGAATGCCATAACATTCAATGAAGGCTTGGTGCTAGTCTGTAAGGCACTACACTTACCATCGACGAGGTTGGTCTGCTTGATGCTGCCGGCACCGCCATCGCCCTCGAGGAACTCGACGCTCTTGATGCCACCGGGGACGGCCTTGGGGATGAAGACGTGGGATTCGGTGACAAGGGCCTTGAAGAGCCTGGCGGGGGAGACGGTGGAGGTGAACTCCTCGGTGTAGGGAGTCACTGCCATTTGTCTTTGTGAATGTGTGAGAAGTTGATGAAGCTTTGGGAAGGTGAAAGTGTTATGAAGATTAGTTGAAGGTTGTTTGAGTTTCGGGATGGGAGAGAAGGCAGAAAGCATTCCTCTATTTATAAGGAGGGGGTGGGTGGACAGCTTTGAATGTTCAGAGCACCCCTTCAAGGACTCACATCGGGGAACCTTCTCTAGAATTGTCTGATTAGGAAGAAAGGGAAGTTTCCCGTTATTAAACCATTTCCATGTCACAGGTTGATTCATCGGACGACACATCAATTCTTCGCGATCTGTCTGACATGGATGTGTAGAAGAAGGAAGAGTGGGGTCGGCGGGCTTTGAGTTGCCATCCATGAATGGATTCCTTCTGACCATTCAAAGTTGATTGGCTACTACAATCCGTACTTACGTAATATAAATACGTGTTCGGAAGGCCTCCATCCTCCATCACAAAATCACACTATCCAACCTTAACAAAGCCATCTCTTTCACCCACTTTCCCTCTTCCTTCTCGACCTACAAACAAAATGGCAGTGACCAGCTACACCGAGGAGTTCACCTCCACCGTCTCCCCCGCCAGGCTCTTCAAAGCCCTTGTCACCGACTCCCATGTCTTCATCCCCAAGGCCGTCCCCGGTGGCATCAAGAGCGTCGAGTTCCTCGAGGGCGATGGCGGTGCCGGCAGCATCAAGCAGACCAACCTCGTCGATGGTAAGTGTAGTGCCTTACAGACTGGCACCAAACCTTCATTGAATGTTGTGGCATTCTTATGGCTCCAAAATCATCATAGGCGGGAAGCTCAAGTTCATGAAGCACAGGATTGACGTGGTCGACGTCGAGAACCTGTACACCAAGTACACCCTCATCGGATGCGACATCGAATTCGAGAAGGTCGAGTCCGTCGTCTCCGAGATCAAGTTCGAGGCCGCTCCCGGTGGAGGATGCGTGTGCAAGATGACGAGCGAGTACCATGTGAAGGCAGGGTACGAGCTGAAGGTGGAGGAGGTGAAGGAGGGGAAGCTGAGGGCCAGCGGACTGTTCAAGGCTGTCGAGGAGTACCTCGTTGCCCACCCTGAAGAGTGCTCTTAAATCAACCAAAATTCTTCATATATTGTCGTGGCTTTCGATTTCGAAGTGTTTTGCTTTCGTTAGCTTGTCCAGGGAGGGTGTGTTGTGAGAACACAGGGAGAGAATTGATTTGTTGGTGATGAGATGATTAAAGATGAAGTGTAAGAAGAATAAGGGAGTTCCCAGAAGAAGATGAAATAAAAGCTGATGAAAATTGGTGTCCATGGTTTAATTATTAGAAACTAATACATGAGTTGGTTCAGACCAGTAACTAATACTTTCAACTGTCAAAGTAGGAACATCCTTCTCTTCCCCAACTTATAGCTCAAGCTTAAGCTTGGGTGATTGAGACATAATCTCCCCCCCCCCCCCCCCAGCGAAAGGAAACAAATATGAAATGATGAATAAGTCAATAGCGAGAATAGATGGGAGGACTAAAGCAGGGGCTTGGTGTCCGACCGACTCTCTGCATCACCATTTCTGAAATTTTAACAACACCTTCATCCACTCTTATTTGATCCGATGTCAAACCATCTGATTACAAAGTCACTCAGTCAATCTCCTTCTCAAGCAACCACCTCGACCACGTCCATCCCCTACTTCACGTACTCGAGCTTCTCGCCTATGATCATTTTGGTTCCGATAATAACATCGTTCATCAGGGACTACTCTTACCATCATCATCCAGGTTGGTCTGGTCGATGCGGCCAGACGACGCCATATCACCGGGATGGACGGACTCTCCCACCTCTCTTTAACTTAGTATCGGGTGCCCCAAGCCCAAGCTTATCGTGGTGGTTGGGCCCTATAAAATTAAGATAGTATGACGTCACAGAGTCTTTTGTCGTGTAATAGAAGTTGGGGGTTGGGATTCATCTTTCATCGTCATCGTCATCATCATGGGGATCATCATCTCTGTCAAGAAAGGAAGGTCGTGGGGAAATTTCATAAAAGTCAAAAATACCCAAATAACCTTCTAGAAGAAGCGCCCTCACGGGAACAAATGAAACGTGATGCTTCAAAAAGGCGACGAGGGCTAGAGAGGACGGTGGGAATGAGAATGAGAATGGGAATGAAATCTGAGGAGGCATGTTGGTGATTGGATAAGTCTGAAAAATTTTAAAAAATATTTTAGGTAGTATCTTAAAATATATTTTAAAAATTCTATAAGAGATATATTTGAGATTTTGTTGAGATTTTATTTAATTTTTTTAAATTATTTTTATCTTTATAAATAAGGCCTGTCCTAGTATCTGACGCTTTACTTCAGAGTTTGTTCAATTTGGTTCTTACACCGGAAACAGTCCAAGTTGTGGTGCTGAGACTTCTCTCTACTCTGAGAAAAAATTTGGGTGGGGGGGATTCAATTCGAGCGTGCCAGAATTGAACGCTCTCTCCCTTTTTTTTTACAGGAATAAAGAAGAAAAGCTTCATCCTGAGGTCTCTCTCCCTCTCTCTATATTGACTTAAAAAGAATTATCCTTCCTTCCTTCAAAGCACACCTCGGAGTTCTTAAGGAAACGATAGATATATCGAAAAGGAAAGTCGGGTCGGAGAAGGAAAAAGGAATCCGAGGAAGGATGGCGGTGACGACTTACGCGGAGGAGTTCGTGTCCCCGGTGGCCCCGTCCAGGATGTTCAAGGCCTTGGTCCTCGACTCCCACAACGTCATCCCCAAGGTCGTCCCCCGCGGGATCAAGAGCGTCGTCTTCCTTGAAGGGGACGGCGGCGTCGGCAGCATCAAGCAGACCAACTTCGCCGACGGTTAGTATTCCCTCCCCCCCCCCCCACACACACCCCATACACATCCCCACGAGGCTCCGGCCCTACGCTCTCGTGATATCCCTTCCCCCCTCCTCTTCTTCTTCTTCTGCAGGGGGGAAGATCAAGTACATGAGGCACAGGATGGACGCCCTGGACGTGGACAAGTTCTACTGCAAGTACACGCTGATCGGGAGCGACGTCAAGTTCGACAAGGTGGAGTACGTGGTCTACGAGGTGAGGTTCGAGGCGAGGGCGGACGGGGGCTGCGTCTGCAGGATGACGAGTGAGTACCACGGCAAGGCAGGGGAGGAGCTCAAGCTGGAGCACATCAAGCAAGGGAAGCAGAAGGCGAGCGGGCTGTTCAAGGCCATCGAGCAGTACCTCGTCGCTAACCCCGATGTCTGCGCTTAAAACCCCACCTCTCGAATCCGATGCAGGCCGAATTAATTTCAGATGGCCGGAGTTTGTTCAGAAGTCAAGACTTCCTTCCCTTCCTTCCTTCTTCTTTGTAATTGGAGTAGTAAATTTGGGTTGGTGGCGCCGGCTGCAAGACAAAATACTCAAAATGATGAAAGGAAAAAAGGTTGTCCGATTTTCCTCATCAATCTAGAAGATCGAACTTGTCCGAGCTGTCTGTCCCACCCCAACTCAACTCACCTTCCAAAGCCAAACTACAATAACTGAAACTCCAAGCTTCCTTCTATTTCCCGTGCCTAACTCGACCGAAATCAGCTCTACCACATTCTTGCGTTGGATAACATTAAAGGAACCGAACAATTCTGTTGTCGTTGGCTTTGATCGCTAATACAGCTGGGCAGGACGTAATTGCTGTCATAGCGCAACCCCTCGTTGCGGTGGGAATGTGAACATGTTCCACTATTTGTCCTAGGCATACTATGAAGATGACCCAAATCAATATACTCCCAGATTCGACTCGACCGAGGCAATCGATCGCGCTCAAGCTCCCTGAGCTAGAGAACAGGCCTCATGGGTTTCCGATTTGTGTTTGCCGCGTTTCAAATCAATGGGCTTACGAAGCCATCGGGGTCCAATATTTACAGCTTTTATCGGCCCGGCCCAATTAAAGATGGGCCGCCGTGGCAAAACTTACATTACCGAGCCTTAAAAAGAAAAGAACATACATAAAACTATTTTGTATAATTATATATACAAAGAATCTGGAGTGGCAAAAAAAAAAACAAAGGATTGACGTGGGTTATAAAAAAGAGGGTTGATGTTCATGAAAATTCGTCAGTTTCATAGTAATTACAGAGAGAATCTGATGAAATAAAAGAGGCCATACACTGGAGATTGTTGCATCATTTTGATCCTAGTAATCTTATCCCGTTTGATAAAAGCCCTCTCTCCTTGCTCTACTATCCATCATTACACGTGGTGACAAATATGTAAGTTATGTCCACGTACAACTACTACTTGTTGCTGCTGTCCGAAGGGATTGACACCAACCCCAACAGTTTTAACACTTTTTCCATTGCAGAAACTACAAAGTGGGATTGTTGATGATTAAACAATGGCCGTGACTGAGCCCCACCCGTGTGAACTTAATTTTAACGGGTGGGATGATTTAGTCTTAGTTTAGACCGACTAATGGCCGACTATGTGTTAGGGTCGTGGTGCCCCCCCCCCCCCCCCCCATGTTGGACTACTAAACCACGTTCCTTTTACTACCATAACTCTTTTCTGACTCATCATGGATCGAGAGAGCTAACACGTGCAGAAAGGGTGGTGGGTGTGTGTGTGTGTGTTCGTTCGTCCGTTCATTCATCACCCAGGAGGAAGTGTAGAGAACAAGCAGAGGTGAATGGACGATATGGGCCGACAAAATTGGGCCTACCTATTTGCAATCTGTTTGGCCCACAAACTACTCCCTTATTCTAATGGGCCCATATTTTTACTACATGCTAATGAATAATAATAATACATACTTTCCTAATTCCTCTCAGATTTTCAAGGAATAGAATGAAATATTTGCTTAGTTTCGGTTACAAATCAAAATTTTGATTCGGTCAGAATAGAAGAGGAACTTACAATTACAACATCAAAGACATTTTCATAGCCCATACAAAAGAACAAACAACAAAACAAATCGACCACCCATTCCCCCCCCCCCCAACCGAATAAACCAAATATTATTAATATTTCCCATTATGCCCCCCCGAGTGATTCATCCGTAGACAGAGCCGTAAGATAAGGCCATGAGCAGCATCGCCGCTTGCTGCTCCTCCTCCCCGATCTTCTTCCTCGGCCGCCTCGACCTCGGCATCGCCACGTGCTTCCCGATTGCCAGTATCTTCCTCTTCAAGGACTCCTCCAGCTCCACGCTGCTGCTACTACTACGGCCGCCGCTGCCGCTGCCACCACTCGGATCACTACTCCTCTTGACTTTCTTCTCCTCCAGCCCTAGGATCGCCCTCTTCTTCCTGCTCCGGATCCCGCAGGCATTGCACAGGGACTGCAACGGCACCCGGCCGATCAGGACTTATTCTGATACAAACAGCTGGGGAACCGAACAGGACGGGATCACGAGTATTAGTTACAAATACCTTGGGTCCGGCGGGGCCACTCCGCCAGAGGGGGGTCTTGGAGGTACCGCAATCGGCGCAGGTCTTCTTGTTGTCGGCGGTGGTAGGATCAGGAGCGGTAGCGGGGGCGTGGCTCTCCTCGGAAGAGGATCCACCAGGGGACTCCCAACCCTAATCAAAAGGATCGGAGGAAACAGAATCAGCAGAGCGGATCGTGATGAGCAGTGGATCACAAGGGGGGGAGATGGATCAATGACTCACGCAGTCGATCAGATCCATCAAAGGATCGAGGGGAGGAGGTGGAGGAGGAGGGAGAGAAACCACCAGGCAGGGATGGGGATCCAGGTCGAGGGGATGAGTAAGACAGTAGTAGGAAGGGATTGAGAGTGTCTGGGAGGAGGAAGGCGGGAGAAGACAAGTTTTTTTTTTTTTTTGGGGGGGGGGGGGGGGGGGGGGGGGGGGGAAGCGGCGGCAGCAGCAGCAGCAAGCAGCGAAGGAAGACAAGTAGAAGCTTAAAGCTAAACCGACATTAAAAAAAAAAGAAAGAAAGAAAAACCGACAGGAGCAAAATAAGCCGCAACCAAAGGGGTGGTGAATGTCCCTTTATACCCCTAACACCTCCCCTTCTCCACCACCGCCAACACAAAGGATGACATAATCATTTCCCATGGTTGAGTGAAGTGAGGTGAGTGAGTCATAGGTAGGTGGGTCTTCAAAAACAACACGAGTCAACCCCAACTCCCCTCCCTTCCTTTTTGCTATCTTTTTCATTCTTACTTGTTAAAACGTCAGCCATTATTATCTTTTCTGAGACAACTTTGCGACTAAAAGCACTGTGATGATTAACTCCTACCTCCTAAAATCTATCTATCTTCTTTTTTAGCAAATGTCTTATTTATTTATTGTCCTATGGCAACTTTGTGAAAAGTTTGACCATTACCCGCAAAAGGGTACTTGTTTCGAAATAACCCTATTCGAATAAATATTTTAAATAATAATTTTTAAAATTTAACATCAAGTCTTTCGAAAAAAAAAGAGTTTGAAAAATTACTTTAAAAATGGAAGAGACAGTCGGACAGAAAGATTGGGGGCAGAAAATATGTTATTAATACGAGGCAAAGTGATTGAAAGAGAAGGATCCATCTTGCATTTGTCTTCTCTCTCTCTCTCACACACACACAATACCAAATACTCGGAGAAAAAGAGGACCACATGACACGACCAAACAAGTGATGGGGGGATGGGGGGGCGCTCATCCCAAACTCTTTCGAATTATGGTGGTTGTCTCTCAGTCCATCCCCATCTCCATCCCTCCCCTTTTAAGAGCATCTGATATTATTATATGTCATGTAAGAATGTTTTCTTGGCATTTAAGATTAGGGAAAAAATATTTGTAAAAATGTTAATTCCTCATTCCATTGAGTGTGGAACTCGAGACTAAAGCCAAGAACTTTACTTGCTCACCCCCATCCAGTTCCCTTCCTTTTTGCCTGAATATGAACCTTTCTGCATCACAATCATACCCAGTATATGGAGCCATGTTCTCGGCCATGACTGCCGAAGACACTTGCTCCAGGTTCAGCTCGGCTGCTGGCACGACGTTTATAGGTAGCTCCCGAGGATGGACCTCCCTCATTGGGTTTTGTTGAAAAATAGTCCCATGCCGAATACACAAAGGCTTGAGTCAATGCATATATAGGGTTGGGACCCTTTATCTAATTACTAGCTTTAAGTGAAAGGGAACAGATTCTGAAAAAGGGCAGTTTGGTCTTTTGCCAAGCGGTATATGAAAATCATGCAAATATCTTGCAGACGCACCTTGGCAGCCTGAGGCCAGGAACAGGCCTAATGCCGGAAAGCAAGTGAATTGTTAACTTGAACTTTACAAATGTGCCCCGTAGAGCTCTTGTTAAAAACAAAGTCGCAAAGAATACACACCATCAGGACATCCACAACTCCATTTCAGGGTACACATATCACATCGCCTTCAAATCTGTCGTCATCTCACTAAATACGGTCGACAGTTACGGATTACATTGACACCGCCTGGATCAGACAGATGAAATATGCCATGCGGGCTGTTGAGGAAGTGTCAGAAAGCCACAACTAAAGCAACCAATTTCTAATAACTAATGCAGACTTCAAGCGGACAATTTCTTATCAGGACGTGTCAGTGGGTGCCATCACTATAGCAACTGCCTCGGGCAACATAATCTGGCAGAATACAGAGCATATGATGCCATCAGCACATGAAATACAGAGGGTAAACCAATTAGCTAACCAAGTTTCATTTCACAGCTTAAGGCCCCCAGTATCCATGCTAGTTGATTCACGTCACCATCATCAGATTGAAGAAGAAATGCTCAAACACCAAGCTGTCTCTAATATGGCGAGAAGTTTTATGAACTGCTGTCCAATGTGAGGCATTTGTACCTGATATGAATAATGTGTATGAAGATCCACCGAGGACGTGAAGCTGGTCTGCGTGGGATGTGTCTGAAAGATACACAACGAAACAATATTAAGATGGACGCCGAGATTCCACAAAGATAAAAAGAACGTCTAGAAGGATTAAACACGCATCGGCAGAAACAGATAACTAGGTAAGCACGAACTTAGATATGCTTCCTTCCTGGATTAAGGAAATTAGTAAACAAGAACTCTGATAAACAAATATTGTAAATGTTAGCAATCGTGGTTCTTTTTCACTAGACCACACATCATCAGACAATTTCATCATTCAAATGCCTCTACTTCCAAACAAACAGAAGTCTCTCTAATGTGAACATGAGCCTTGGTAACAAACAGAATTTGGGCAGAGTCGGAAACAATCATACTTCTCCAAGTCCAAAGGAGCAATATTTAGCAAAGTAGGTAGCAGGATATCTGAAAACCATAACCAGTGAGGGTATCTTGCGAGTGAATAACACTCACATGAATCCATCCAAGGGGGAAAAGTGAACGCTTATCCTGAACTTCAAATATTTCTTCTTCATTTAAGGTCTGGCACTGAATATCCATAATGAAAAGATAGAAGCAATCAGTGGGAAAGGAAATTAAAAGGAGTTGCAGGATATACAAAAAAAAAAAGAACCAAAACAAATCCATCTTCTAAGCAAGTTGCTTCATCAATAAGATGCAAACACCAATTCAAGAATATATCCATATCTAAAGGAGCTGATGAGATACGTATGTGTTTGTTATCATTTTCCCTGCATATCCATTGAGACCTAGAACACAGAATCTGCTTAAAATTCCAACAATAGGTTTCAACGCGATAAACATCCATCGCGATAATAGGCATACCGAATCTGAAGTTGATTCTTGCTTTGGAATTATGAGAGTAGTAATGTGGAAGACCCTGTTTTTCTGCATCATTGGGCAACCAGATTGATTTCAATTGTAATCCTTGGACAGAATATATTCTAAGAGGAAAATTTAAAAAACTAAAGTTCAGCAAAGGCTTCATTTCACTCACCAGGGAACCTGCTAGCACACCGCAGGTTTCCAAGTTTTTCGATGAGTTCTTTTGAGCCAAACGCAAAAAGTCTTCCATCATATTTACAGGCTGCAACAAAAGAGCAGACCTCTTTGATGCCAAGATTTCCACAACATACGCACCACATGTAAATGTTGATATGTACTTTGACCGTCTTGAGAAGATTTCGCCGATGAGCGCCACCCAACGCTCAAGCCCGTGCCTCCTTCACGGACTGCCGCCTAAGCAGCCTTGCTCAAGCTTCGCTAGATGGTCAGCAAAGGGCCCCTGGCCCAGGCCTTGGATCTGCAACCTGTGATGGAGGTATAGGAGCTACAGGATGTCGCACTTCAGCCAGAACAGGCGGAGGCAGAGGCTGCCTAACACCCACAAATCGAAAAGGGTTGTCCATCATTTCTGCTGTCAGTGCAGCAGAGGACGGTGCTGGGGGATGAGACCATCTACCATCATCTAGAGAGAGGATAGATTCCATAGTAGAACTATATCCAGCATCCTCTACTGCTACCACATCATAGCTCCCACTTTGCTTGAGACTGTAACTGACGAGATGTCAAGGCAGCACCACAACACCATATCTCTAAAAAATCACCATTTTCCACAAAATAAGCAGATGGACTATCTGTTTGACATCTGACAATTGGGTGAAAGAAAATTCCATAAAATGTTACCTTGAAGGTTCCACAGGCAAGAACTCCTTGCTACTCGGATATTGAACCTACTTTTCCAACCAAGCAAAACCAATTTGTCAGTCTACCACCTGGCTAAGATGACAGCGAAATCTTTCAAAAAGATATAAAAAGCAGATATTACCTTTATTTCCGTGCTGGGTCCTAACCACTGACCCTGCAGACCATTTGGGCCTAAAAGAGAATGTCTAGGTAAAGTTTCCTTTTTAGGCACTGGAAGACTGAGAGAACTGCAAAGTCACAAGATATATATCAGCTATACATCTGCAGCCAATATACATACATACATTTATAACAGACAACCTCTGTTGAAGCAAGAAGCACATAAACAAATTAGCACGACAATGACATATCCTGTCATCCTAGAAATTGTTTCAAAGAGAAAAGTCAGCAAAATGATATACCCACAGCTTTTGAAACTGATTATCCAGCGGTGTAGACCTTGATGAGGAAAGCTCGCTTGGGTCATTTCCATAAGTCCAAGGAAGAGATACCGCATCGGTAGGCTGCATCAGAATAGCAGCTCAGAGACATTAGCTTCTACATAAAGAGCAGAAAAATAGGGAGCAAAACATGAACATGTGTCGCTAGCTCGTAACCGCTGCCATTAAACATTCATTTGCCAACCAAAAGTACACTAAGAAGGCATCCAACAGTTCATACCCTCTTCTGCAAGCTCAAATATGGAGTCGAGCTCTTGGATGGCCCGTCTGCTATCCCAGTCCTTGAAGAGCATGTTGGTCTCTCCTGGTCATCGAGTTCCACCAACTGCACCCCAGATTGAGCTTGATTTAGTTCTTGCACTCGACGCTGAAATTCTGGCTTCCGCAACTCTAGGTCGTCCAGTACATTTCAAACAGCTTCTGCAGAGAGGACACGCAACACAATTTGATAATACAGCAATGAATTAATGATTCCCATCAACTTTCTGCCGTGTAACGATAAACTAAAACTATACGACTCACCTTCCTATAGATGTCCTCTCCCTAGACTGCAGATTCGGGTAGTCTCGATGAAACGGTATCGTCTCCGACACCAAACTGAAATTTCATAAATCAATCAAAACCACGCTCATCCGAACTAAAGTCATGACAATGTAAAAGGAGGGGAATTCCGCCAGTACCTCGAAAATCTAAAAAGGATGATGTACAGATCAACGACGTTGTTCTCTTCCCTATATACATTCGCCTGAATAACTCACATAAAATACACAAATCATAAATCAGCTTACGCGAATTCGTGGATGGGAAACCCTAAACTGCCCAAAACCACGATGCATCGCCGAAACTCTTCCTGCCTAAAAAACTCTATTTCCTTATCCTAAAGTCACACATACCATCGACCATCTCGAAAGAACTGATTTTACCTGTCTGAGGAGATTGTCGGCGATGCGGTAGTAATAATGGAGGGAAATCCGATTATCGACCTCGACCGTCCGGACGATCGAGTTCACGTCGATCGTCATCTGTTTTGGTTCCGACCCTCTTTCTCCCGTCCAAATTCAAACCCCGCTTTCCTAACCCTTTTCCGTTTTCTCCGACAAGGCTTAGGAAATCTGGGAAGAAAAATTTATAGGAACCACGCAGGATTTCAGGTCGGATTCGGGCAAAAGAAAAAGACTTTCAACTGCTTGTCTGTTGAGTAGTGGAAAGTTCTTATCTTTATGATCTTCGGCTCCTTATGATCACTAACATCTTGTCCCCAAAACACATTAAAACAAGCGATTTAGCCGATTGTAGCATAGTACAAAGTTAGGTAATTTTACAGTTGCGAACCCTTCAACAACCAATTCTCGATACGTTCCAGTAATAAGGATCTCGAGCACGAATGCAGTTTACATGGTGTCATACTACCCGGGCGACGAGCGCCAGAAATGCATAATAGTACTAGAATTCTGCTGGAACTCGAGTAGCAGTTATTACACTGCCAGAGGAGGACCTTATACAATGATCCGATGTAATAAATAGCATATGGAATTCCAGAGCCATTCGTCTCAGACGATGAAGATGAAACCCACTACAACCGACACAAAGGATAGGATGACCCGGTGTGTGGAAACGGTTGCAAAGGCGGAGTCTGCTTGCAAGTGCTCCGCGACATCAAAATTGCCTGAGAATCAAGCCTTAAGATGAGACCGAGAATGCATGATCCGGGGCATTGCAGGGGTGTGTCGTTACCTCTTTCGGGGCCATAGCTGCAGCCCTCGTGGATGGTATCCCTGATAATTCCTATAGTGGCCTTGTTGTAGAAGATGAAATTTGCAAAGATGCCCTGGAGGCAGTGGAGCACAAGGTTGGTCTCCTTTTGGCATGGCCCATCACAGTATTCATTCACGTAATGGGGAGGGACATGAAGCTCTCCGCTCTGATCCAATCTGTAGGATTCTTCGCAGCTCTGATAGATCTGTTCAGGGGAACATTGGATAAGAAAGATATATTCAGAAATGTCAGTGCTATCTTGTTTCTTTGCCCGGGACAGGACATATATAACACCATCCGAGTCAAAGTCGATGGATAATGATCTACTGAAGACACTCAGGTAGCAAATCACTATCCAATTGTCCTTGAGTGGTTCAAATAGATTGCAGCTAGACCAATAAGCTTTATGAAAAATAACTTCCTCATCCAATAGGTCGTAGCATCTCCAATCACAGAGCTTCCATGACTAAGTAGTTCAAACGTGCAATCCAGCTGGCAATGATTTGCTCGTTGTTTTGCTACTGTCAATTACTTGTACATTAAACCCGGTATCGATGACAATGGTCTTTATTAACAAAATAATGGGCAGAGTTAATTCCCAAGAGCAACTAATCCGCAAAATGCCTATGGATGAAGAGACAGGCTTTCTTCTCAGAAATTTACTTACATATTTATCGCCGAAGCACGACAAAGCCTTCGTAATGATCTGAGGTGTTCCACTACCACCCGCCTGTCCGAAACCACCTAACTGTCCAAAACCGCCCTGCTGCCCAACCTGTGAACCGTACCCACCACCTTCTCCAACTTGGGGTGTGTCATAAGAAGTATATCCTATCAATCATGAATAACTAACATCAATCTCCACATAGATTGAAAAAAAAATATATATACCTATTCCAACATAGAAAAGCTGCATAACATGCCGGTTGTGAAGCAGAAGCATAGTATGATAGCACAAGTCCACAGTCTGATCCCCGAGCAGAATGCCATCATGCGAGGATGTAAGTTGTAGAAGAGGTTACAAGGAAGATAATGGTATTCTGGACTCCGGTTATATAGCAGTATCACCAACTCTCACCAAAGAAACAAAAAGAAATCAAATTAGGTCTTATTTTCTTAACTATTTTAATGTTTAAGAAATAAGCATTCCCCAGAGAAGGTTCATGTCATACTGTCTGATAGATGGATTACCCACTTTGAGTCTCAGTTGTTTATACATTTTCTGACCACCTGCATATGATCCATTGCACTGGGTAAAAAGAATATTGGAGAAAGGTATGTTCATCCATCTTACTCTAATAAAGTGGAATGACAGTTTGACAGGAAGTAATAAGTCAAGAAATTTGGTGACGACAAAAAGAAAAACACGCAAGGCAGCTGAATCACGTCTATGTTTTCTTAAAATGGAGAAGGAAGACTAAGATAAGAGGGCAGTAGGTGGGCAAGCCACCAACCCAAACGTTTGCAGAGTATTCTGAGAAATGTTAAAAAAGAAGTCTGATATCCTTTGCAGTTGCAGACATATGAAAACTTAAAAGGCAGATAAAAATGTCCCAGACAATGCTACCAAAACATACGAAGCACGAAATCAGTAGTCTTTGGCCATTGGCATTATGAATAGCCGTCAGCCACTACTCTATTAATTTGTTCAGGACAACCAATTTGGCTATTCGGTAAACCAAAAAATGAAAATGAAAAACAATAAGCCCTGGGATGTCATTCAGTACCTTTGTGAACATTGATATGTTACAGCAATCGTAATATCTGGCAGGCAGAACTTTGATTTTGACAGAATGGAAGGCACTAGTAAAGCTTTTTCACCCCAGAGCAGTATTATTTAGTTCATCATCAGGGTTCATGTGCAAATTACATGTAGACGAAGAGGACAAAATCTTTTTTTCTTCCAGCATAAGAGAAATCTTCTCAGCATCAGCAAACTTCCCTGACTCATTCAATGCCTTGACAAGAGTGTTGCATGCAGTATTATCGGCAGCCAATCCCAATGCTAGCATCAAATGCAAAAGTTTCACTGCCTTGTCCAGAATCTTTGCCCCGCAGTAGGTGTGGATGAGAGTGTTGAAGGATGAAACATCTGGAGAAAATCCATCTCTTTTCATTTTTCTCAGTATTTCCATCGATTTTCTGATATTTCCAGAGGTACAAAGAGCACGCAACAGTACATTGTAAGTGATGGCATTAGGAGGGATGCCCCATTCCCTCATTTCTGTCAGACAATTAAGTGCGTCCTCAAGGTGGTTTATTCGACTCATTGCGCCAATTAATGCAGTAAAAGTAACAACATCAGGCCTAACTCTAAAACTGAAAAGCATTTGAAGCATCTCCTTGGCTCTGTTGATATCTCCAACCCGGCAATACCCGCCAATAAGGGTGTTAAAAGTAACAAGGTTGGGCTTAACGCCTTGATTCTGCATGTCATCCAGAATCATCCTAGCCCTTTCCGGCATGTTTGCTTGGCAAAAGGAATCAATTATCATGTTATATGAGAAGATGTTCGACACAAGGCCTTGTTCGGTCATCATTTTAAGGTACTTGTCACCCTGCCCAGTTTCTCCAGCCCCATATAGTGCTTGGAGCAGTGTAAGGTACGTGTTGAATGCAGGCGCTAAACCATGCATCGCAAATTGTTCCAACAAAACAAGCACCCGGTCAATATCCCCTCCTTTTATCAGACAAACAATAGCCATGTTGAATACCTCTCTATCTGGCAAATAACCTTCCTGACAAGTGTCCGTCAAAAAGGAAGCTACTTCTTTTACCATGGACTTCTTCGACAGGCAATAAAGCATGGTGTCGTAGACCACATTTTGCATGTCATGTTCTCCCTTGGAAAATTCCACAAGCCTCTCAAATGCCTCTCTATCGTCCATGTTTTGAAATACCCCATGAATAAGTGCCCTCACAGCGGCTTCACTCAGCCGCAACTTCTTTTCCCTCATTTCATCAACCAATTTGAATGCTGTTTCAACCATCTTCGCGTTACAGAACCCGTCAATAAGCATTGTATAGGTATACACATTAGGAACACACCCCACACCCTCCATCTGCTTCACCAAGCGGAGCGCCTCATCCATCATACCAGCTTTGCAAACGCCGTACACAAGCGTATTGTAAGTGAACCTATCGGGCTTACAGTTATCCGCAGTCATCTGCTGGAACTTCAAGTAAGCCATGTCCAGAGCATTGGCCCTCACCAGGGCATCAATCACCCCATTATACAACCTGGTGCTCGGCACGAACCCAAGAAACGACAACTGCCCGAAAACTTCATCACAATACTTAGCCAATCCCAGCCTGCCCCAGCTACCAAACATCACACACAACAATTCCACAGTAAAACGCGCCCCCGAAACCCTCACGTCCTCGATCAAATCAGCAGACAACAGGACAGGCCCCAGCCGATACAGAACGCTGCCCAAAGCACGCTTAGCCGACCCGTTCCTGTCAAATGTAGGATCTTTGCTCAAAACCCACAAATAAAACCTCAAAATGTGTAACGGGTTCTCCTGATTCTGAACAACGCTCACCACAAACTGAGGCTTCAAAGGTATCCTACCGGCCCTAAACTCGTGACCCAGGAGCAAAAACCAGTCCTTTCTGTGTAGAACTCGAGAAACATATCCATGGTCGACCGGACTGATCTCCGGCGGCCGGCATTTGCTGACAGAATCATCCGGTCCGAAGGGAAAAACACGAGGCCCTCGATCATGGGGACGTTGTCCAGTGGTAGTCGCCCCTTGGGGAAGTTTCAGGAAAGCCGAAGAAGCCCTGATTACCCCGAGGCCTCTCATCTCATGTGCGCGTGTCTGCAGGAAGAAACATGGATGTAAAAACTAAGAACAACGAATTAAAACCCCGGTTGTTTGGGTTGGGGTAGGATGTTGAGCAAACGGGCCGACGAAACTCCTCTTATACCTCTGTTCTTACCGAGTCCACATGATCATCACTGACGTTTGGGCTTTTTGGAATCTCCCCCGTTAAGGGTAAAAACTGTTGGAGAAAATAAGGTGTTTTCTGGTCGACGACACACCCACCTCGTTTCCTGGTCGCCGAGAAAACAAAAGGAAAATATTCAAAAAGACATGTACGAGACACGCACCCGTGTTTGTATCTAACGATTTATATATTAAAAACTGCAATGCATTGATTAAATAGTCAAATGTTTCCAAAGCCGGACTAATGCGTAAAATTTAGGTCCTTTCGAAGACAAAAATTTAGGTTGCTGTCGGGTGCCGTCGACTTCTTTTAAGATTTCATCCCCCCCTCGAAATATTATTTATGTTATAATGCAAAAGGGAAAAGGTGCAGGAGGCGGCGGCTCGCAAAGAGACAAACGTAAGGGCGTTCCAATTGGGGAGGTTATTGTAATCATCGTTAGGGCCGGTTGGGCCAAAAAAAAAAAAAACTTATTTAACTACTACTACACCCAATGTCACACTGTGGGTGCATGCACTACTATCAAGTATGAACAGGACAGGCCAAGCCTTCTGGGTAATACATTCATGCGAGACGCAAGCGGATAAATCTGTCACTCTTACCAAAGTCGCCTCCTCCTCCTCTTCCTCCTCCTTCTTCTTCTTATTCGGGGTCTTTTAACTTTTCTGTAAGAAAAGATTGTCGTCATCGTCATCCACACGGCAGCATCAATAATAATAATAGTAAAATAGAAGTAATTGCTCCTCCTCTTTATTGCCCCCTTAACGTGAAAAAGGCTGAGATAGATTTTGTGTTGACGTCGTAAATCTTGCTTTCTTTATCGATCGATAATGGCCGGCTGAATAACAAATCATATACCGACGAAGACCCCATCCTCCCCTGTTTTGGTCCTTAATAAAAGACCGATCATCTCCACTGTCAATACTTACGACATCATCTTCTCTGCCTCTGCATCGTTTCTCTTGCTCTTCTTCTTCTTCTTCTTCTTCTTCTTCCCATGGCCATGCCCGTCGAGACCAAATCCGTCGCCCTGGTGTCCGGAGTCACGGGCATGGCCGGGTTGGCCATAGCTGAGGCCTTGAAGAAGCCAGGGGCGCTCGGCGGCCCCTGGACTGTCTACGGCACTGCTCGACGCCCCAAGCCCTCCTGGTTCCCCGCTTCCGTCGTCGACAGTTACCTTGCTTTCGATGCCGGGGTCCTCTCGGAGACCGCCGAGGCCCTCTCGTCAATCTTGGGCGACGTCACCCATGTGTTCTGGGTGGCGCTCCAGGTGCATGTCAGCGAGGAGGATAACATGAGGGTCAACACGGCCATGCTGAGGAATGTGCTTGACGTACTGAGGTCCGCACCGTCCTCGAAGCTGACTCATGTGACCCTTCAGACAGGGACGAAGCACTACATGGGGCCGATCTTCGACCCAGCACACCCTGGGGTCCCGGTACCCCCTGAGACCCCCTTTCTCGAGGACACGCCCCGGTTGCCCTACCCGAACTTCTACTACGCCTTAGAGGACGTGGTTGCGTCATACACACCGTCCGTGACATACTCTGTTCACCGGTCCTCAATCATAGTGGGATCTTCCTCGAGGAGCTATTACAACACACTGCTGACCCTCGCAGTGTATGCAAGCATATGCAAGTACGAAGGCCGCCCTTTCCGGTATTTCGGGTCAAAATACACCTGGGAGCACTTCTGCGACATGTCGGATGCTCGTGTTCTGGCCGAGCAGCAGATTTGGGCGGCCTTCACCGACCGAGCGAAGAATCAGGCGTTCAACTGCACGAATGGGGACGTGTTTGCATGGAGACAGATCTGGAGGGCCCTGACAGATGTCTTCGGAGTGGAGTTTGTGGAGTTCGACGGTGAGGAGGTGGACATCAGCAGCGAGATGCTGGGGAAGGGGGCGGTTTGGGACAAGATAGTGGCTGAGCACGGTCTTGTCGAGACCCGGATGGAAGAGATAACGTGCTTCGCCACTCTGAGTCATGTGTTGCACTTCAACTTCCAGCACGTTTGCAGCATGAACAAGAGCAGGGAGTTTGGGTTCTTTGGCTATGCGGACACGGTGAAGAGCATCCCCATGTGGGTGGAGAGGTTGAGGGAGATGAACATCATTCCGCGCCGCATCATCCCTAGGAACGCCTGATATTACAAGAAGTGCCATTTCTGCAACATTACATATCCATCCATTCTTCAGTGAAGCTATCCCAGTGTGTTAAGACATTGTTTCGATTTCGATATCCGATCACTCCTCTTTCATTTATGCCTTCTTTGGCAGTGTAATGAGAAAAAGGAACAATGTAGTTTCTGTAAAATTACATTTTATCCCATCTCTAAAAGCAGCTACGACTTGATTCCTTCCGCGTCTGCCCGGAGAACGATGGAATGCTTGAGATCGCCAATGTGAATCTCGTGTCGGCCCATTGGGATCCTCCGGGTACCGTTCTCATCCACCAGGCTCAGGTGCTTGCATGCGTGAATGCCAATCCTGATACGTTGTCGAGAACCGGCCACAAGACTTACTTTCTTAAAGCCGATCAGTTGCCTGGCAAGCGACCACTTGCCCACTGGAGGCTTGGAGAATACAAGCAGTGTGTGCGTCCCGTCCATGGGACCTGTGTTTTGCACGTCAACGTGGATTTCCACTGCAGGAATGTCGCAATTCGCGTGCGAGAGTCGGACGCCATTGGTCGACACCGAAGAGTTCTCAAGCAGTTTGAAGCTAGCGAGGGATACAAAGATCTTGGTGGGGGCTTTGAGTAGCGATTCTGCAAAGCTAGAGTATGTGAGGCCGTACCCAAAGGGGAACACGACCGGGCCCTTGTAGAATCGGTAGGTTCTTCCTGGATAACTTCGAGCCGGGTCGGCCCTCATGTTCATGTCTGTCATTGGGATCTTAGCGACATAGTCTTGAGGATACCAAGTCATCGGCAACTTCCCTCCTATGAAATGTCGAATGTTAGTTGACGAACTTTCGCTTGAAGTTTCTTAGATTAACTCGAGGGCTTACCGGGATTGACCACGCCAAACAAGACATTGGCGATCGCCATGCCACCTGCTTGACCAGGGTACCCTGCCCAGAGTATACCAGCAACTCTTGGATCATTCTTGGCAAACGAGACATCGATTGGTCCGCCACTCATTAAAACCAGTACAACAGGACCTCTGGAAGCTGCAGCCACTCGCGAGACAAGCTCTTGCTGGTGACCTGGGAGGAGCAGCCCTGGCCGGTCTCTGAATTCCGCTTCAATCGATTGGTCAAGTCCCATTATAAGGACGGTGGCATCAGCCTCTCGAGCAGCAGTCTCTGCCGCTTTAAATTGCTGGTTATTGCGGCACTCGACATCTGAGCATCCCTGCTGGTGAATGGTCCTCGCGTACCTTGCTATACCTTGCAAAGGAGACGTATAACTGCATGCCACACCTACAATTCCGAGATCCGAGTCATGAAACCCCAGCTTAATGTATATGCTTCTAGTTAACGTAGGGAATGCATACCTGCATAGTTTCCTATCATTGTCACTGTGGCATCAGAATTGGGACCTATGACAGCCACAGTGCGATGACGGCTAGTCGATAAGGGCAGTGCATTCTGTCGATTCTGGAGGAGGACTAAGCCTTGGTGTGCAGCCTCAAGGGCTAGCCGCTGGTGGGCAGGGGTGCAGACATCTCTTGGACCAAGGTTCCCATAAGGCTGAGACGACAGATCACCGTCGAACATCCCTAGCCTCATCTGCACGGTTATTGTATTTGCCAAGGCCAAGTCCACATCACCCTCGCCTAGCTTCCCTCTTCTTATGGCTTCCTCCGTGTGAACCGCCAAGAACGGCCCGCAATCCAGATCCAATCCTGCACATAGACAGAGTCATCACTAGGTTGAGTTGAGCCGAGACGTCATCATTTTCCACGCTCTGAATCGACAATCTCTTGACATCCTTTCTTGCCTGCTTTGATGGTGGATGCAGCCGCATCTTCTGGGGTGGCAGTGTAGTGCTGATTCTCGTACAGGACTCCGACCGAGTCACAATCCGAGACAATATACCTAGTCAGACAAACCAACAGAGCAGATCGAGAACCATTAGCTCACAAGGACCAGGATTCGCTACGAGGAAGAAAGGAACGAATCCCAGCTCGCTCACCCATTGAGGCGCCACTGGCCCCGGATGGTGTTCCTAAGCAGGTTCTGATCCGCACAAGTGGGAACCCCGTTAACCTGGTTATACGAGCACATAACGCTGGCAACCCTCCCCTCGACCACGCATGCCTTGAACGGCACGTCGTACGTGTCCTCCAGGTCCTGCTTGCTGACCTTAGCATTGAAGTGGTAACGATCGACACCGTTCCAGTTATCGAGGTCGTAAGCAGTGTAATGCTTACAGCAGGCTGCAACCTTAAGCCTATTCCCGATCCCGCTCCCCTGAAGTCCCCTCACGTAGCGAGCAGCATACCTTCCGGCCAGAACAGGGTCCTCCCCGGGGGTCTCCTGTCCCCTTCCCCATCTCGGATCGCGAAACACGTTCACATTCGGGCTCCAGTACGTCAAGCCCGCTGTCCCACCGTTATACATCGCTCTCGCCTCGTCCGACACTACCTGGACCAGCCGCGAACATCGATGAGCTGCCGGACGGGAAACATTACACTTTATACGTAAACTAGTATTTCCGGAATTGGTCCAAGAAATAGGACCACTTATTTTAATACGAATTCAATAATAACTACACACATGACTTTGATCATTATTCTGATCAATCACTAATTTTCTTTTTCCTTTATTTAAAATAAGAATGGTTGGTGCGTGCAATCATACTGCCAATCAAATATAACTATCCTTATGATTGGCAATCATCACTAAATGGTTCACAAATAAGTTTCTTCTAAGTGCATGAAACCTGGTTGTTGTGCCGACACTAAAATGTTATGATTATGTCAGTTCATAATGTTGAGTTAAAGGAAGATAATTAGAAGAAAAATGTGATGAATTCCTATCCATTTGTTGATTTTTATTACATCTCGACATTATTGTCTTATCTCCCCTCTTTCGGGACCGTCCGTTCCGGGTAAAACAGAATGTGAAAAGAAAGGATCTCCTCACCCGTCCGATCTCTTCCCACAAGGAGTCGTTGAAGGAAGCCGCGGTGGTGATGACCTGGGGGAAGCTGGTCGCGGCCGGGAACGCCCCGCCGAACTTTGTCCCGGGACCCACGTTGGAAACCCCGTGGAGCGCCTCCGACCACCACTCGTAACCCCGGATCCCCAGCCTCGGGACCGGGGCGGCATTGTTCACGAGCAGCCTAATCTTCTCCTGCAACGTCAGCCGCCCAATCAGGTCCCTCACCCGGATGTGTATCGGGACCTTCGTCCGGCAGAACTTCAGTTTCCTCGTCTCGCCATCCCTCGGGTCACATGCGAATGGTGGCCTCGTTGCGGCCGAAACACGACCCCCTAAGCCCAAAAGCAGTAGCAGCAGCAGCAGTATAACCACCACTGGATTCACAAGCAAGGAACTCTTCATTGTCTAGGACACTTAAAAAGTGTGGGTGGGTGAGAGTGAGTTAGCAAGCAGAACATATTTATATAAACTTCTTTAAGGTAGGGAGGTGAGATGGGTATTACACGTAGATTCGATTCGATAAGATACGAATGAAGTAAGAGGTTTCTCATAAGGTTGTCCGAAAAAATGGATGAAAAATTCAAGCTTAGCTGGAGATAAACACATTCTGTTCTTGATAGGGTTTTGTCGACTGATATAATAATAATTTATATGCACGTACATGACAGTGACTAGTGGACGTGATACTGTGTAAACATATATCACCCACGACCTATCAAAGTGAAATAATACACAAAAATAATAAAATAGGGATCACGGAATGCACTTTAAATGAGCTGTGTTGAACACAAAAAGTTGTGTGGTCTGACACAAAATGTTATGGGGATTCGATCTGTCACGTTGGTCGCACTCCCAATTGGCCAAACGAGAATGTCATGTCCCCATTGTTTTCGTGTTTCCCTCTTGTTGGGGGGGGGGAGGGGGGGAGATGTCATCCTCCCTTGATGATTAACCTCATCGGACGGATTGTAGCGAGTGGAAGTAAGAACCACAGAAGTGGGTTTTGTTAGACTCGTGAGCAGGTCGTGTGTTTGTGTCCGAACGCGGGGAAAAAATTGACCGCACGGCCATACCCCTAAACAAAGATGTGGGGGATCCAGGCGAACTAATTCCCGTGACACCCCCCCTCGGATTCTTTGTTTTCTTTTAACAGCTAAAGGAGACAGTGAGTGCTTGACAGAGAGTTACTGTTGATGGCTATATTACTGGGAGCTGAGGAATTTGGTGTATGGCATCATATTTAATGGAGTTGGAGATCGACGTGCTGCGATCTACTCGATAAAAAAAATCTTCTCCCCCCCCCCCCCATAACGCATCCATCCGGGGCTGTCACTGTTGATGTAAGAATATCATTCATCAATCCATAATAGCATTACTATATCTTTCCTACCCTACATTTCTTTGGGTTGGCAAATTGCGTGTAGGTATGGGCAGCATGATATTACTTTCTTTGTTTGTGGTGGGGGTAAACGTTACGTGCGAGAAATGGGAAATCGTTTTCATTGCAGTATGGTATAGAAATTTGCATTTGGGCATGCATGTAATGGGATGATTAGTGACAGTGAGTACTAAGATTTGGCTTCCACATCTCGACTCGATTGTGGGACCTCATTATCTCTTTTCCCTCCCATATAATTCTCGTCCATGCTTATCCCCCACAGCTGCCGAAACGCAATGAAAGTCGAGATTGACATCGTGATGTCGCGGTCGGGGTTCGACTTGGATCGTAGTTGGAGATAAAGCTTGCCCATTTTTTGTGTTCTGTAGCTCTTCCTCATCCCCTTCTTATCCTCTCCTCTTCTTCGTTCTCTTTTAAGCCCCACCTCCAGACAGGCTGAAATGGAGTTCTTTCCGTGTCTGAATTGCCTGCCCATTGCGTGTCGGAACACTGATTTAAAATCTCGATGCCCGGGATGTGACAGGAGGCTTTTTTCAGTCTTGGGCTTATATTGGGCCGATGAGTGGGCCCATCAACCATTGTTGGCCCAAATATTGTAAGCCCATTATGGGCCTGACAAAAGTAATGTTCAAGATCTAAACATCATGATGATTTCTTTTTCGTCTTATGCAACACACGTTTTCTGTCTTGAAGTTCCGAAAATTCCAGTTCCGCCATCCCGAACGTCTCAGGACGAGGAGGAGGTAGGCTTGAACGCCTCCTGCTCGGCGCAGGACAGCACCTCGTGAGGCCCAGCTTCCTCCCTCCCGACACCCATCAGGTCGAGGTAATACAGGTAATGCGACACCATGTTGTTCATGTGCTCGTCCTCCCCCTTCCCGCACATGTCGTCCCCATACAGGACGTTCATCGTGGTGCCGAACCCCGGCACCCTCTTTGCCAATGTGTCGTTGGCCTTGGGCTTCCATGTCCCGACAAAGACATCGTGAGCTGATGGCTGGTGCTTATTGGCCGGGGTCATCCACTTCCATATCGCTGCTTGGAATGCCAAGGTAGAGTTCTGTTCAATGTATTCCGGGTGATCCAGAAGGTTCACCTTCAGGGCTTCGCCGGTCTTCCCGTAGTTGTAGTTCCTGAAAGCAAGCATAAATTCTTCGATCATGACCGACACTCGTGCATTAATGTGCATGTCCACAAAAGGACACGTACCAGTATATCGGGATGGCGCCGCGACCAAAGTAGGAGACACCAGGGGTGCAGGGGTACGTGTACTTGAAGTATTCGTCACAGTAGTCACTGCTCGGGCTTATCTCCTTGTTATAGCACAGCCCCCACGCGAGCGGCCCGCCGGTAGCCACCCCGTACCCGCAGGAGGTCTTGCTCCCTACATGCCCCAAGAAAGCGGCGACCTCCTTCATCCCAGTGAGCTTCCCACCAGTCGTCCCGAAGCCCTTGGGCTGGTACTCTGCGGCCGCGGTGATGAACGAGTGGTAGTCCCAGAACCCAGTCGCATGTGCCACCGGGGAGTTCCTCTTGGAGAAGAGATTCTCAAACTGGTAAGTCTGAAAGTAGTCTGAGATAGTTTGGTTGCAGCAGAACTCGGACGGCCCCTTGCACTCCCAACCCTTGTCGCAGAGCTTCTTCCCCTTAACAACCTTCACCACGGTCGACTTCACTGAAGCATCGTCCGCATCCCCTGCAAGCGCAAGCGCCAGGAACAACACCCCTAGGAGCACCCATCTGGCATCCATTTCTCAGTGCTATATGGTAGGGAAACGTGAGAGCTGAACAAACCCAGGTTATGCAGGTTATATGGGAGGACTCTAGATCAAGACAACGAGGTGGTAACCGACGAACGAGATGGGATGTCGTGGGGTGAGTAGGTCTTGTTTCTTTCTCTGCTACTGCTTGGATTGCAAGCAAAGAACTGAAGGGATCATCAAAAAGCTTGGAATGGTAATGGAAGGAGGAGGTGGGTTGTGTTGAAGGGCCCAATTCAATATCCAAACTCTTGCAGAGACCCACTTCGGTCTGAAAATCAGTTCTGGGGCCTATCCCGGTTATTGTCGGGGGGGCTCCACTCCATCATCTTCATCGTACCTCCCCCGACAAGCATCCCGTCTCAGTCGGAGACTTATTGTTGTCCAAAAACCACAAATCATCTTCTGTTTATTTTCAGATGCAGAGTTCTGGAGACGCAGAAGGAAGAAGACGACACTTTAATTTGACCGACTTCCACAACAAACAGTTTGGATAATGTGTAACGCCCCTGATTCAACTAATTTCTTACATTCATTGCTCAAACACATTAATATTAAAATAAAGTAAACAAAAAATGGGGGGTCCTTTTTTTTTTCCTTTCTCTTAGCTTTTCCCTGATTCATCGTCCTCTCAAGCTCGAACAGTTCCCCAAACTTTTTGTGTCCGCGAATCGAAGTAACACCTGTCATCCCGTCGTCGTCGTCTCTAACCTGAACTTCGCCCTCCATCCCAACCCCCAAGGGATTACTCTAATCTGATCAAGTTTTAATCTTGAGTCAATATCTTTGACCTTCCCATGTCCAAGAATCCCCTCTTCTTCCAGCCTTCTTCTTCGAAGTTGTCGGTGGGTTTCTGCTTCCTTTGGGGCTTGTGATTCTGTTGTTCTGAGAGAGGTATGCAGCAGAATCATCTTCTGCTTCGTCAGAAGCAGCAGCAGCCCATTCAGGGGATGCTCGTGGGCTCCGAAATCCATGGGTTCCACACCCTTGAAGGTATCTCCTCCTCCTCCTCCTCCTCCTCCTCCTCCTCCTCGTCCTTTAGTTGTGTTGTTCCCGGTCATCCGCCATTTCTAGTTTTCGGGTAAAGTTCTGATCTTTAGGGAAGCTGCTTTTGGGTTGTGTAGCTGGGATTGACCGGATGCTTTATTCCTCTGCTCTGCCCTGATTGGTTTTTGTACGGCAGTTTCTTGATTATTTTGATAGATTGGAGGAATGAATTCCTGATTCTTTGCTCGTTTTTGCTACTAGATTTGGATGTTGGCACCATCCTGGAAGAGGCCAGGACGAGATGGTTACGGCCCAACGAAATCCATGCTATGCTCTGTAATCACAAGTACTTCAACATAAGTGTGAAGCCTGTGAACTTGCCTCTCAGTAATTTTCATGTCCCTTGTTACGACTCAGCTGCTACTGAATTCGACAGCACAGATTGCTTCATATTTAACGCACTGTATCTTATCATGCCAAAAGAAAGCAAAACTGATGTGTTACAGACTGGTTTTCGTCCGCCAAAGGAGTAGAAATTCAATCAAGATGAATCTTTTTTAAAGAAATAAATTTTCCCCTTTGAATTATGACCATTTTAAGAGCCTCAAAGTTTGTTACTCTTGTGCTTTGACAGGCGGAATGATTGTATTGTTTGATCGGAAAATGCTTAGGAATTTCAGAAAAGATGGACACAACTGGAAGAAGAAAAAAGATGGAAAGACTGTCAAAGAGGCTCACGAACATCTAAAAGTGTGACTATTGAATTCCCTTTGCTGATACTTGCTCGGTTCGGGCTAGACTTAACTAAAATGAAAAAAGATGGAGAGGTCTAGAGGGTTTTAAAGCCATATCATACTGTAAAATGGTTTATGCTATCTTCTTCTTCTTATGATCTCACTATCCATCTGGCTGAAAAAATGCGTGAAAAATAACCTCGTCACGATACAATTTCAGCCAAATAATGGGTCTGAGTAGCTTGTTGTCCTTGCTTGATACTAGACTTTGGATTAGTTGACAAAGGCTCATCCAGCATCTGAGTGGTTTTCTATATTTTTCTGCTTTTATTTTATTTTTTTGGGTATTTGACAAATTCACCTAGTAAAGTAAGCCTATAGTGAGTGTTAAATTCCATTAAACCCTAGCAACGATTTGACCACTAATATCGAGGCTGACAAAGCTCTTTCCTGGTTGTGATTCATGAATCTTGTCTGATTCAGATATAATCTTTCTCTACTCTTCCTTTGAATTCAACTTATATCGTAAATTCCAGGAATGTTTTTTATTTGTGTGTGTGAAAAGGGTTCTGCATCATATCCACAGGTAGGGAATGAAGAAAGAATCCATGTGTATTACGCACATGGTCAAGATAATCCCACATTTGTGCGAAGATGCTACTGGCTGCTTGATAAGTAAGTTCTTATGTCAGCTTATTTTGCAGTGTTCTGCACAGTAACTGCTCGGTCATGTCGATTCGGACTGATTTCCCTTTTCTTTTCTAAATTTCCCCAGATCATCGGAACACATTGTCCTCGTTCATTACCGTGAAACTTACGAGGTTAGATTAGTCTAGTTCTTCGTGTTGTATAGTATGTCTTTTATATATAGCATTTCATAGGTGCCCTCAGGACATGTTTTTACCAAATGAAGTCAATGATCTCGCTTTGATGATTATGGGCATCAATAAGGCATACCTTGTCTACTTATAAAAGAAAGGCATACCTTGTCTGAAACACCTTTTGTAATTCCACTGGTACATTATATGATTATTTTGTTAATCAGATGCAAGGCTCTCCAGCTACACCCGTAAATTCAAATTCCAGCTCCATATCTGACCCAACTGCTCAGTGGGTAATCCCCGAAGAATCGGACTCGGGGGCCTATCAAGCATATTACTCTGGACAAAAGGAAGCAACAGGTGACCATTTTTCAACTGTATTCCTTTGCCTTTTGTGAACATTCAGCCATGGCTTTTTAGCCAGAGATCCGAGAGTTGCATGTTGAGGAAACTAACATTGCAAGTAGTCGATTCATGATTGTTGGAGATTTGCATGTTGAGGATACTAATGTTGCAAGTAGCCAATTCATGATTGTTGGATGTCATTTTATTATTTAGTGGTCATCGTTGTGCCCCGTTCATCCTTTTTTTCGCTGCAATGTCAAATAAAACTTCTCCGTCATATAATGTTACAGTTCTTGTTAATTCAGCAGACCCTGATGATAGTTTGACCGTTCAAAATCATGAAATGAGATTGCATGAGATAAACACGTTGGAATGGGATGATCTAGTGGCAGATGCATCTAATAACTTTAATGAAACCAAAGGAGGTATATATTTCTTCATTTTGGTTTCATCTTAGGATAATCTGTTTAGAGAATGCGGAGGCTGACAGATGCTGTTTCTGTGGTAGAATCACAAAGAGTTCCTAGCTTCGAGTCTCAAGCTGTCAGAAATATGGGTGCAGCTTCTGGTGATGTAAGTAATCTGTCAGCTTGATTTGAAAAGGGCATAAGGAAATGAAAATTATAACCGCAGTCGCTTAACAAACCATTGTCTTTCCCTGGTGAAATTATATGTATGGGAAGTTACTGAGGAAGAGTTCGCCTGTAAAGTTTTATTGAATTCTGTGGATCATCTGCACCTTAAAAGTTTAATTACGGCTGAATATTTCTTTCAATTATCTGTCACGTTGGACCTGGGAACTCAGGTTGGGGGAGTAGGAAGTTGTGAGTTTTTGTCTTTGCGGTTGAGGCGGATGCAAGTTTCTCAGGCATAGGTAATTCTTATTTTCAGGGCATTTCCCCATCAGAAGCTTATCTGTTTGGCGAGTCAACTGGAGCCTCTGCTGCCATGAAAATCCTGGGAATTTCAGAGGCTTTAGGAAGGAATTATCTGTCCAAAGATGCTAACGTTATTGTTTCCACAGATTTCTTGATTAACGATGGTTTGCAGAGTCAAGATAGTTTCGGACGATGGATGAACTACATAATGACTGACTCCTCTAACACCGCAGAAGATGCAGCTTTTGATCCTTCCATTCCTTCTGGATATCCATCTTCTGTTGCAATAGGAGATCAAATGCAAAAGTCAACAGCCCAAGATATGATATTTACAATAACAGAAATGGGACCAACCTGGGGGATTTCAACTGAAAAAGCTAAGGTATCTCTCCTTCCTTTCTGTTTTCCTCAGCCGCTCCAGATAACAAATCGGTGGCATTTTGTCATTTCATTACACTTTTCTGTATTGCACCATCCCGAGATGTGGCAAGAGCCTGTGACAAAAAAATTTCGATTTACTGTATAAATGGGAAGAAGTGTCCCCATCCTCTGAAAGTATTAAAAGTTTGTGCTCAGAATCAGCCAACTCATTCGGATTAACATGCTGCTGTGCTTGTTAGATGAGTTTTCCGAGTTTATATTTATTTGGTGACGGGATTTTCTTCTAGTTTTGGTCAAACTAGCAGTGTTTTTGGGTTTCGGTCCCTTCCTAATGGTTCAATGTTTAATGCTTGAGCTAACAGGTTCTGATTACCGGATTCTTCAACGAGTCATATTCTCAATATGCGAAGTCCAATCTGTTTTGCATATGTGGTGATGTCTCCATTCCCGCTCAAGTTGTCCAAGTTGGAGTTTATCGTTGTTTGCTACCTCGTCATTCCCCTGGACTGTTAAGTCTGTGTATGAGCCTTGATGGTCATACGCCTATTAGTCAAACAGTTCAATTTGAGTATCGGCTTCCTCCATCGCAAGAATCCTTGCCTTCTGTGGAAGACAAGCCAAAGACGGAGGAGCTTCAACTTCAGACAAGACTTGCATTCCTGATTTTCTCCACATCCAAGTGTCTTGATATTGCGTCTTCTAAAGTCTCACCCAGTTGGCAGAAGGATGGAAAGAAGTTTTTACATAAGTCATCAAATTATGTCAAGGATTGGGCATACTTGCTAAGTTCTGTTGAAGAGGATAAAATGCCAACATCACAAGCTAAATGCAGTTTGTTTGAGCTGGTGATGAAGAATAGATTAAAGGACTGGATTTTGGAAAGAGTGATTACTGGCGGTAGGATGTCCGAGTATGATATACATGGGCTAGGCGTCATACATTTGTGTGCTATTTTGGGATATGTCTGGGCTATTGATATGTTCGTGTTGTCTGGTTTGTCCTTGGACTTCAGAGATAAGCATGGTTGGACAGCTCTTCATTGGGCAGCATATCATGGGAGGTATGTCATAAATAGATCCTAATATCAGTGCATTTCCTCCTGCAATTACTTCATCTGAGCCAATTTGTTTGGACAGTCACTGTGAAATTTAACTAAAGCTCTTTCTTTTTCTGCCCCAGAAAATTTGCCGCCTTCAAATTCTTTGTTTTTTTTGCTTGTCATTTTCTTTTACTAGTGAGAAGATTGTGGCAAAGTTATTGTCAGCTGGGGCAAAGGCGAATTTAGTCACTGACCCTACTTCAGAGGATCCCACTGGATGCTTTCCTGCCGACCTTGCGTCAAGGAATGGTTATGAGGGCCTGGCCGGATATCTTGCCGAGAAGTCTCTGGTGCAGCACTTCAAGGACATGAGTTTGGCTGGAAACATCACCGGAACTCTTCAAATGGCTACAAATGAAACTGTCCCTGCTGAGAACCTTTCTGAAGAGGAGCTTTACCTTAAGGATACCCTTGCTGCTTATCGAACCGCTGCAGATGCAGCGGCACGCATACAGTCTGCATTCCGTGATCGTTCATTTAAGATCAGGGCGAAGCAGGTTGAGTCTTCCATACCGGAAAATGAGGCTCGGGACATTATTGCAGCGATGCAAATCCAGCATGCTTACCGCAAGTTCGAGTCTCGGAAAAAAATGGCAGCTGTTGTTCGGATTCAGTACCGGTTCCGTACTTGGAAAATGCGCAGAGACTTTCTTAATACGCGTAGTCAGGCAATCAGAATTCAGGTATACAAGTTGTGATCTTTCTTTCTTCAAATTGGTTGTTGGTATAAGATGGCGAATCTTCTAGCGTGTACAACAATGAAGAAGGCTGCTTGAGCATAGTATGGTCTTCCGTTGCTTCCATCTTGTGCCCATGCAATTAATAATTGAAGCCTTGAGACGATTGCAATTATTGAGGATATAATCCACTGTTTGAATGCAATCCCTCATCCTTTGAGAACAAATCTTCTCCTATATTTTTAGATATTGACCGGTCTAATTTTTGTTACACATGGCTAATTTCAGGCTGCTTTCCGAGGCTTCCAAGTGAGACGGCAGTACAGAAAGATTCTTTGGTCTGTCGGAATACTGGAGAAAGCCGTTTTGCGGTGGCGATTGAAGAGGAAGGGCTTCCGAGGACTTCATGTTGAGGCACCTAATTTAGCTGCCGACGTGAAGCAAGAGAGCGATACCGAGGAGGACTTCTTCCGGACGAGCCGCAGACAGGCTGAAGAGCGTTTGGAGCGATCGGTTGTGAGGGTCCAAGCAATGTTCCGCTCGAAGAAAGCACAGGAGGAGTATCGCAGGATGAAGATAGCTTGTGGTGAAGCGGAGGTATATGAACAGTACAGTTCATAATGGGTAATCTATCCCTCTACTTTAAGTCTAGTCAAACAGCCAGCTAACGACCGATTCTCCGATCATGCAGTTGGAATATGAAGAGATGATCGACCATGGTGAAGACATGGGCAGGTGAAAATAAACCCAGAATGTGCCTGTAAAACCCAGGATGCGCGTCTTAGGGGTGGTCAAAGGGTTAGCTGAAGTGTTGGCTTGGTTGTAAATGTTTAGGATGACGGGTTGTGTGTACACACACTCGGACCCTCGGCAGGACATTTTGAAAGTCGAAGGGTCTTCGTGGTTCGTTAGGAGCATGTCTAACCCATGTGCTTGATCTAGACGTCAATGGCAGTTGTATCGGAGTGGTGCTTAAGCCTGTTAAGACGCGTTATGCCGGTGTTGTAGTATTGTCCTGATGGGTGGTTCATATAGAAGCAGCCAGACATTATGGTTAGAACATATTTGGCCTGATGTAAAAACATGTTAGCATTTTATCATGTGATTTTCACTTAGCAGTGCACATGATTCGTAGCTCTGGTTCTCTCAAACAGGAAGGTGTTCAAATCGGGCCTTCAGTTTGGGCCACAATGGACAGAGGAAGGAACAAACAGGCCCAAGCCCACCAAATTGAAGGGCACATCCGTCATTTCACGCTTGACCATGACTAGGGCTTCCTTCTCATATAAACGAGAGGTGTCGCCCATGCCCGCCCAAACCCTAGCGCAGCTCCTCGTCGAGGTCGGCCATGGCTTCTTCCACCCTCCCCCTCCCCGTTTCGATCCCCCGGATTCGTAGCCTTCTTGGTTTGCTAATCGTGTGTTTCTTTTTTGTTGTGGGGGCGGCTAGCAGGCGAGAGATCGTTGATCGTAGTAGGGATGGCCAAGTCTAAGAACCACACGGCGCACAACCAGTCCTACAAGGCCCACAAGAACGGGATCAAGAAACCCCGACGCCACCGTCACACGTCCACCAAGGGGATGGATCCCAAGTTCCTTAGGAACCAGAGGTACGCGAGGAAGCACAACAACCAGAAGAACGATGCCGCCTCTCAGGAAGAGTAGTGGAGGGATCTGTACTTTTGTCCTAGTTTGATTTTGGTCTTTCGCCATGGATTAGAATGATCATCTTTTTTAATTGCGGATTCAATGAATTAGATTAAAAGTTTGTCTCTTTTCTGCAAATGGTGAATTGTGCTTTCAGGCAGTCCACTTGAGCATGTTATATCTTATGGTATGATAGTCTGCCCGGGTTTATACTTCCATTGTTTGGCAGTGAGCGACTCTACTCTAGACGTGTGAATGAATTTCATCTTAATCTAAGCTTGTCTTAGCTGTATCTTAATTCCCTGCGCCTTGGGGAATTGTTGTAGATTGCCCTGTGTTTATCCAGTGATAGACGACGGTGCCATGGATAAGAGTGGTGTTACAAGAAAATAGCCAGTTGATATTTTTCCAGGACAGTGGGTTATGATTAGATTGATGTTCTTTGCAATCTTAGTCAATGACCTGCCAGAGATAGTAGGTGTTCTTTTTTTGTATGCCTGAATTTGAAATGGAGGTTGTCTTAGGAGCCGGTTTCAACTTAACCCCTTTCGGTGTAGCGGCCCTAAGTTTGGGTGGGTGATTGTTAATGTTGTATCCCAAAGTATTTAAGTTTTCTGGGTCTGGTTAGGTTCGGCGAGCTTCCATTTGGATCAAGCAGAAGCCCCCTTCTTTGTGTGGGTTAGCAGGAAGCGGCCTATGTAGAGCACCATTAGCCATTGAGGGGACTACTGCAACTAAACAGGGTTTCAACTAGTCCAGTTTGATGCTGCCTTTTTCATGTGTATGGTGTCTTTTGATTGCCAAACCCGATCACATGCAAAAACCATGTGGCTTTGGTTGCTATAAGTGGTAGTTATCGTTTTGTCTTCTTTTCCCTTCAATCTTAAGTGGAATGTCAACTTTGGTGGTGCCCATGGCCGGCCCTATGTGTTATTGGCAAGACAAAGGGGGATTAGGAGAGACATTGGGATAAAGTGCCAATGGTAGGTGTGTGTGTGTGTGCTCTCATGGGGCCGCAAATAAAATCCGAGTTGGGACAAAACAAGTCGTAAGCCTTTTGCTTACCATCTTACTCAACATAGAATAATATTTTCTGGGTAAAAAAAAGTGTGTTCTTGGGCATAATCGAGATCTCTGTCTGACTTTGAAAGAATGACATCGAAGATGATTATCATCCCCTTCATTACATATTCCTCCTTATCCAATCCACGCCCGCAACGCCCACAATGCATTTTCCTTTAAACAATCTTTTAATCTTTGTTACGTTATTAACTAAACAATCTCGTCCACATCCCTTCAAATCCTGAACATGCCCGGAGACTTGGCCCCCATCTGCTGCCTGTGTCCGTGGACCTGCCACGGCTCCTGGATCCCTGTCCCGCGCTCTATCCTCGGCAGGGGCATGGCCTCGTTTCCCTGGAGATTATCGACCACGGCGTTCATGCTGCTCAGGTAAGCAGCGAGCGCCGCCTTCTCGCGGGCAAGTTCCTCGTTCTCCGATTGGATCGCCGCCCGCCTCTGCTCCTTGGCATCGCAGGCCCTGGCAATATCCGCGTTCTGCCTCTCCAGGGCCCCGATCTCCTTCGTCAGGTCCTCTACGTGCTTCTGTTTCTTCATCCTGGACCTCCTCGCCGACTCCCTGTTCGATATCATCCTCTTGATACGCTTCTCGTCAGGGGCCACAGCCCCAGAGTTCCTGGGATCGGCCTCCGATCCCGAGCTCCCCTGCTGAAGCGAGGAGGACTTCACCATATTTTCCCGCAAGACACTCCCCAACGCCCAAAAGATTCACAGGGGGGGGGGGGATCGGATTCAGGAAACGGTGTAGAACCAGTGCAGCAACAAGATCGAAACCGAATGGGAAAGCAGGTTCAGAGTGAAGCTCGCATTGGCAGGATGTTTCATATCATGCAGGGGCCAGGGACTCACACACATACATTGAATGATAAAAGAAAAACCAATTAAAATCCCAAGAATTTGCAAAAAAAAAATCAAAAGGGGAGGGAGTGGATTGGATTGGAGGCTGAGGCTGTGTATTGTAGTAGAGAGGATGGAGGAGACAAAATGATAGATGAGAGGAGGGTGGAATTTATAAGACAAATAGAGAGAGAGAGAGTCCTTATCTGCTTGCTATTTCCCTGGTGCATTAAGAGATGATGGTCACCATCTCTTTTTTACACATTAAATTGGTATGATTAATTCCATTTATCTGAGGACAACTGTGAATTATTAATTTGGCAGTGAGGATGAAGAGGAAGAGACGTGTTCAACCTTGGTTCTTTGTCCTTGTTAGGATTTTAGGAGGTGTGTCTGGTTCTGGCATTCAATTGTAATAAATACCAAACCTCAAAATATTGATTTACACAGGAAAAAAATGAATCCAAATTAAAAAAGGATTAGGTTGTTGCTTTGCTTGGATTAAATTACTGGGTATTTCTGGATCATAATAATTATTATTACTGTTATTATTCAATAAAAAATGGTGACGAGTCTATCAAAAATTGGCTTTAAATCACAGAAACAAACAAATTGGGGATGATCAAATTTGGTTACGTGTGGTTTGGTGTTGTTGTCTCCCCCCATAATTTCTTTTTTTTTTTGTATTTTTCTTTTTCATTTGGAAATCTCTAAAATAGTTGCCATGCATGATTTGATTTGATCCAGGACCAAGTTCATGAACCTGTTTCAGGTTTTGTAATGGCGCAGACCCTGTCATTTCCTCGACGTATTTTCATTAGGACATAAGTCGACACTTTGACATGATGTTATTGTTCGATTTATTTGTGGTTTCGGCGCAGTCAAATGTAGACACCGCCGCCGTCGGTCCTTAAAAGTACTTTTTAGTTAGTCGAACTTGAACAGGGAGATGGACTGAACCGGAGTCCCCTTCCATCCGACGATCAGGCTCATCCCTTTCCTCTCGAACGTGCACGACTTGCCGCACCGGAACTCTTCCGCCACGAGGCTCGCCTGGTACAGCGCCGTCTCGCTTAGGTCCACCTCCGCAAATTCGAACCTCGAGAAATACGCCTTCCACACGTCCACCGTCACGTTTCTACACTTCCTGTCGTCTCCTTCCGCGGCCACTATGTTCTTAATCGCCGGGACGAAGAACGTCGACTCCATCGACTCCCTAGTTTCCTTGTCCATGCAAGCCTCTATGCAGTCGAAGAAGGCCCCATGGTAGAACAGGCAGTCGATGAAACGGCTCACGAAGTCAGGCGAGTTGTGGTTCGCCTCTATCTCCATGACGACCATGAGTCGGGGATGAATGCTCTGGATCACCTTCATCAGCGACTCGAGACGATCTGGCTGCGGGATCATGCTTCGAAGGAAGAATTGAGAGTACACCACCACGGTTTCCTTGGGGCTCAGGGCGAAATGTTGCCTCCTCAGATCCATGTCCTTCACCAACACGACCCTGAACTCGAATGGGATGTTCATGCTCTCGGCGAGTTTCTTGAGCCCGGTTCCCGTCCCTTCAACCATATTCTTCAAGGATGTAACCACCGCTGTTATCTTGAGCTGCTCAATTTCGTGGTCTTGTCTCAAAGCGAGGGCCTGCAACAGTACTGTCCACTGTACCCCCGAGCTAATCTGAAGGTCGATGATGTGAACCCGGGTAGCCTTCGTGACGTTATCAATGATCGCTTGAACTCCCGCGAACTGTGCTATCTGCAAGAACGGGATCCCCTTGTGAAAAGCAAAGCAATTAATTGTTGTCTTCGTATCTGCCCAAGGGGCAGAAATGGGCTTCAAGCCGTAGTCATTATCCGTTGTCCTTCCGGTCTCTCGATCGATCCGCATGCGAAGTGCCTCCGCAAAATAGTAAACCAACCTCTGGATCGGGTTCCCGTCATTGGAAAACATAAATGACAACTGACCGAGCAGCTTGCTCGCTGGATCGAACTGTTGATAGTGAACCTTCTCGGCACAGAAGAGGAGGTGTTCGACAAGCTGCACGTCTTGTGACTCCTTACCGGACAAATTACGCTGATAACTGAAATCTGAGGTCGGATCGACCTCAAGTGAACACATCTGGACGAACTTAACTCCGGCTAACTTGACGATTTCTCCTACGGACAACATCTTCTGGCCTTCATCTTCCGGGTGGTTTGGTGCGGCAGCAGAATTATGCCCCAGATCATGTTCTTCTCTTGTGATGGTGAGGACTCCTTGGCCGGCAGGGTCTCCGAAACAGATCTGGAAAGAGGGAGACTCCACGTTGAAAGCTAAAGCCTCAAGGATATCCCGATCGGCCGAGACAGGGTTCTCCTGTTGGGCCTGCTCTTGTTCTTGCCGACAGCTGCTCGGACCAATACCTTCTCCCATCTTGGCATGCCGGCAGAGCCCTGGTTCCATGTATAATTCTTCACCGTTCCCTCTCGTGTCCTGCTCGAACTCATTCCCAACAGCGAACTCTTCCTTGAGCAAGGACGTCATGACCATACTCTTCATGGACATCATCGTCCTGGACCTTGTCGTGACTAACCCAACATCCCGCGACTTATATTCATTCCGATTACCTCAAGAACATATCCAACCTTTTATTTTATTAAAATTGGACATGTTAGATGAAATCAAGGCAACTTGTTCTCGCTCTCGATGCGTTAGCCTTGGGTCTACTGCTTTCTGGCAAACATTAGTCGACAATTAGTTTTGAAACAAACGTTACTGTCCAAAACTGGCAACATCAGACCTCTTTTAACTTCTTTCCGCAAGTCGCCGTCCAAAGGAGAAATCGTCAATGACTCCATCGACTTCGGGCCAAATGGAAGAAGGACAACTTGAATGACAAGAACCGGAAAAGTGTGGATATAACAACGTAGTACTGTATCCCAAACCATTCACCTTCACATGCCTTAAACGTTTGGTGACAGGAATCGTCTCCCCCGATGACCATGACCGACTGGTGCACTTAATGTTCAAAGTGCTTGCAGACGAGTCCTTTGAGGGAATCAGTGACTGGTTCAGACTTGATAGGTGGAACTGAAGATTAGTGCAGCAGCCTGGAAAAGGGGGTCATCATCGTCGTAGCAAAGTTAACTGTTCAAGGGCAGGCGGCATGTGTTTTCGACAGTGAAACACGAACAAGTTCGGGATTGGTGGAGCCGATGGTGATGGTGGTGCAGAGGATTTTTCTTTTTTCTGTTAGAAGTTCAAAATAACGATGGCTTAAGCCTCTTCTTCTGATGTTTCTGGAGCAATATCACGGAAAAGGGACAATTGAGCAACACTATTGCCTAAGATCGGATAGATTTGTGCGACAAGTAATGTGTGAATGCGTCTGAACCAGGGTCATGGTCGAATTGTTTGTTCTGTGGCAGGGCAAGGACACCAGGAAGAACCCGTGATGGTCGTGATGAATAAGTTCCTGCAGAACCAGCTGGGAGGTTGTGACTGGGAACAACCACCATGACAAGTACCTAGTACTCAACACTGAGACTCGTCGTGTGACCGGCTCGCGATTTCTATGAAGCTTGCCTTTGCTTTACCTGTTGGTTCAGCCATCGATAGCCAAGAGATCATCAGCAGTCATTGTTGATATAGACTGGGGGTTGCTGATCCACTGAAAGGAACATTCACGAACTAAAAATAGCCCAGAAATCACACCTGTAGCAATCCAGCATTGTGAA
The DNA here is from genome assembly GCA_029817715.1 of Melastoma dodecandrum. Taxonomy (NCBI): domain Eukaryota; kingdom Viridiplantae; phylum Streptophyta; class Magnoliopsida; order Myrtales; family Melastomataceae; genus Melastoma; species Melastoma dodecandrum. The sequence goes on from JARUPY010000387.1 coordinate 734,968, forward strand.
AACGAAGGAATACCGAGCCGGAGGCTAACAGAAGCTGAGATGTTACAGATTGTAAAATTGGATAATTGGGCGTCGAGAGGCATTAGTATGAGCAGTATCTGCTAATCCATGTCTGCGTAGTATTTAGTTAAAAGGGCACTGATGGGATGAAAGGATGTCAGGAAGCTCAAACTAGAAGCACAAACCTACTCCACCCAATCCTCTGACTCTCCTTCCTATCAGTACATGCCTTTTGTGAATCCTTACGACGATATCATGGAAGCTGAGTTCCTCATAAGGAAATACAAGCGAAGAGATAGAGAGAAACTAGCGAAGCTTGAGAAGTGCTGCAGTACAGGCTCCGTTGGGGTTACTCTTTCGGAGAAAACATGGGGCAACCCTTTTTTGCCGGATGAGATGATATCCTGTTCATGTTATGCAGTGAGGCTGAGTAAAATGCCAATACCAGAATCGTGTACTCGCAAAAGGAGTTGTGAATGCACGGTAAAGCTTCATTAGGTATACAGTGGATAATTTAAAGGTGAATAGTGCACATCCCGCAGGTTGCCGAAATGTGGAAAACCCGGGAGATGTTCAAGGATGCATGAAGCCCATGGGGACTGGTAATGGGGAATCATGCCTGACATGTTTGCCTCCGAGTCTCTCCGCCTCGCAGGTTTGCCTCTCTTGTCCCCCTCCTATACATCTTATTTTCCTCACCGTGACAATATGATAAGCAGGTATACCACAGGAGAACGGGAATAGGATCGCGGCTCATTAGCTCAGTCGCGGACTGGATGATGCAAAATGGAGCAACCGAGAAGACTAACACAGCATCGGTGAACCTAATTCAATGTCAGATCCTATTACACAGCCGTTTTCACTCTCCCAATTCATATTCGTGGTACAGGTTTCCCTGTCAAGGTTGATACCTTGATCGAGAAATTACACAACGATGATGCCATATCCTTCTACAACGATAAGCTTCCCAAGAAGCATCTTTATCCCATGGATGTCGACATAGTACTAGGAAAAGCTGAGCCCAAGGACATGGATCTGTTATTTTTGGGAAGACGAATGCGTCTACAAGGTAAAGAAGGACAAGTGTGAGGATATCTCAACCAGAACGCCAGGTTCTTGGATCGTCTTATGCATATGGAATACCTGCAAATCTTACCTGCTCCGGATGAAAAGGTCTTTTCCTTCCAACCGAAGACAAAATTTATGGCGAGTACTGCCTGAAGCTACAGACGACTGAGCCATTTGAAGAAACTTTTGGATTTCTCCTTCTTTACAGTCTTCATGGGGAGGGACCAAGGCTCGTTGAACTCATGAGGTCAGTCTGCAAGTCTGCCGAAAAAGTGGCTCGCACTATCAAACATTGCAAAACAATCCCAACTGAGTTAGCTGGCACAGATCCACTTTGAGAACACCTCCTGCTCGATTCCTGTACAATTTGTATAGATGATTCGTGGTGCTTGAAGCACCTGGGAGATCGCAGTGGCGAAATGGATAATCCAATGATTGAGCGCCAATGTAAACTCTTCACTCGAGAGTTTTGAATTTCTGTATGCAGTAATCAGTCTTTCCTGTGTTGAATCAGTTCCCAGGACGCAGATTCCCCTCATTTATGTTCCTACTAAAATATGTTCAAACATTGTTGATTAATAACAGATTCCACGAGAATTCACAGCCGATTGTATATCTTCGCCGACAAGAGTTGGCAAAATGTGCACGTTTCGTAAACGGAAAAAATACATAACTAAGGACTATGCTGTGGACTGGGTTGTATCTCGCACCAGTCTCCGTACTCTTCTGTAAGGTCTGTTATTCCCTTTCCGCAATCCTTCTTGCTCCGGTTGTGTCTGAATGTTCAACTCAGTAGGCTCCAACGAAAGTTGTTCTCTTACAAATGTATCCAAGTCAAATCTGCCAGTGGCGTTCTGCTTCTCGGAGGGACTGCCAGGAGTCTCCAGTGCAGCCTTTGTAGTAACATTTTCTTCATCTCGCGGCAAGCCTCCCGAGAAGTTCAAAAGCTTGGATGAGCTCTTGTCCAATTTCAGTAGTCGCTTTATGCTGTCCACGGCCGGGTCAATAATGTCCATGAATCCCATCATCCAGGAAGAGTCGTCGACCACCTCAGTGCGCTGCAGAACACATGCATGATAGCAGCATCAAGAGATCACAGCTTAAGACATGTCTAAAAGTTTTACACCACTGATGAATGCTCATCTGTGTCAGGTCTACAATCCGCCACTAGTACTGGAATGACTGACCTGCTGGAAATAGAGGTCCCGGATTTCCTCGGCCCGTATAGAATTTCCTTGCTGCTCCTCCAGAGATGCCCAAGTCATCCAGGTGACATAACTCTGAGAATTTATATCAAGTGACGACCTGAATAATCTTCGAGCAGCCGATAAATTGCCGAGCCTTTGCTCCAACACTCCCCAGGCCTATGAAGACAATGGTTATGCAATAGAAGGTGAAGAATATTGTCCTTCACGAGATTGAATAAGGCTCCCCAAAGCAATACCTGGAGGCACCGTGCTGCACTTTCGCTAGTCGAGTCAATCGATAGTGCCTTTTGGTACAATGTCCTCGCCGTTGATACATTTCCTTCCTTCCATTCCACCCATCCCCAAGCCTGAAAATCCATAAAGCTTTGAATTTACAGCCTCAGAAGCAAGAATCTAACTGCAACATAAAAATGATTTGTGACAGATTCCTTCCCAGACTCCAACTCGAGTGACAATGGCATAAGAGCGTGTAAGAGTTTCTTACTATCCACACTGGTTGATGCTTTGGATCGATTTCGGCTGCTCTTTTAAACAATGAACGAGCAAGATTTGTGGCCGAGTTCCTGTACTCTAGCAAAGCAAGAGACTGCAGGAGAACAGGATCCCTTGGATTAAGTTTATGGCCGATCAACAGAAGTTTCCTTGACTTCTCGATGTTCCCCATCTTAGCTTCAAAAACTCCCCATACGTGCCACGCAAATCTATTCTTGGGGCTTGCTTGAACTGCTTTCTAGCAAAGCGGACACAAACATCAATACTGACGATAGCACAAAAAGCTTTGCAGTAAACACGGAAAAGAAATCTGTCCTAGTTGAACGACTGAAAGCTCTTCATGGCTAGCGAGTTCACCTCGAATAGTAGCCGAGCCGCTTCATTGTTATCTTGTTGAACCTCCAGCTGTGCCCAAGCCTGCATCACATAATCCCAGTCGCCATGAATTTAAACCTACGTGAAATACCAAACTTCGGAAGGAAAGCTTCAGGTGGAACTTACAAGCCAACTAGCGCAGCTTTTGGGATTACATCTAGTCGCCTGGTTGAACAGATACCGGGCTTGCTCTGGTCGGTTCGATTTCGCTTCTAACAATGCGAGTGTCTGGTATATATACTCATTTGCTCCACAGAATTTGAGGCCTTTCGCAAGCAACTGCCTTGCCTTCTTGACATTTCCCTGCTTGAGTTCCAACACCGCCCATCCGTGCCAAGCTGCTACGTGCTTCTTATCAGCAACGATGGCAGCATCGAATAGTTCCCTCGCTTTCCTCACATTTCCCAGTCTATTCTCCAAAACAGCCCAGCACTGCCACAATCAACATTCACTGCTAGTTTGCCTCTTGAAGAATTTACATTTTCTCTACTCACAATTCACTCGGATTCTTCCGCTTTCATCACCGACCACAGCAAAGATAGTTCTCACAGATGATTCTAAAAGCGTGCAACCCTCCGACATGATAACTAGAAAAATAGGCAGCGAATTACCTGCCATATGTATGGATTTTCACCTTGAGTAGCCTGGCAACCTTTCTCGTACACCCCTCGCGCCTCGGCCATCTTCTTCTGCTTGCTTAGCATCTTCCCTAACGTCACATAAGCACGCCCGTCTTCAGGCCAGTAGTATATACACTGCAAGAAGAAGATTATCACGATTCCCAGACACCGCATCGCAAAATAATCCATCTCAGACCGGAATCTACGGCTCCAAATAGACCTTCTCGAGTATCTTCTGGGCCTCCGCGAACTCAAATTTCCTCCCCAACACCTTCGCCTTATACAAGGCCAGATCCAGATTAACCACCAGCTTCTCCTCCTTTCCACCGGTGACTTCTCCTCTCTCAGGCTCGAACATCGGCATCTTTCTCGCCATCTCCGAAAGCCGCTCGCTGATCGCCGTTCTCCCCACCCCGTCCTCCTCATCATCGCCATCACCTTCGCCATCATCCTCATCCCCTGACTCCATGATGGGCCGCCGAACTAAAAGCCTATCATCCCATGCCTCCTCGGCCGAAACTTCCTGCGTGGAGGCCCCCGGTAGTTGGGGCGACCGCGGAGTACGGTTGGAGGCGCATGGAGGGTGGCGAGGGATGGACGACGAGGGCCGGAGGAATGTGGGGAAGTTGGGCGGGGATTGAGAGGGAGTGTGGTGATGATGGATCGGGAAGTTGGAAGAGAAGAGCTGCGCCTTCATCTTCTCCTCCCAAGGGAAGGGGCCGAGTGGTGCTGGTTAGACTTAACGGATAATAACGGGATGCTGATGGCGGGATGAACGCCGGCGACCGTGGGGACATGAAGTTACTCGGATACCCTTGGACGTGGCCCCACTGTGCGCAGTGGGAGGGTTAGAACGGTCATTTCGTAGAAGGAACGGAGGTTGGAAGAGGATAGGACACGTCGTCTTGTTGTTGATTGGACAGAGATAGATTCCTCCTGACACGTCGGATCCTCCTCTATTTTTTGTTGATTATTATTATACGTGTGCATGCCCTCCTGGTGATCTTCTCCGGCACCAAACCGGTGCTCCTGCCTGCCTGCCGGGTCTCTCCGCCGCTTTGGTCAAGAATAGCAACATCCCTCACTGTCCGTCCCACGCGGATGCAGGAGTGTTCTCGTTTAGCTGCAGAGTCATCGGCCGCGAACCAGGGGGCTTCCTCGCAACCTTCTCGTATCCATTTAATTATAGTCATCAGTCTTCTTTTGATATCGTCTTCGTTTCCCAGGACTCCCCGTTGAACGTCAGCAGAATCGTAGTCCTGTAGTTACAGAGAAAGACGGAACAAAAAATAAAAAAAAAAAGAATATTTGTTTTGCAACTTAAATAGTACAAACCCATAACTCTCGGAAAAGAAAATGACTCGTGTAAGGAAATACTCCACTATCGCTAAATGGTTTTAAAATAGAAATTCGTATGAACGTACTCGATATTTGGACCTATTCGATATTAGATAGAGTAATCGTGTATGTGTTTTGGGTCGGTCCGATAGTTACAAACAGTCCGGCCATTGTAAGAAAAAATGAATAAATAATGGGCCTTAAAATGTCGGCCCAGACTAACCCAAAAGAAACAAAAAAAAACGAATGGTCTAAACCAGCAGCAGAACTGAAGTGAAACCCAGGGCACTTCTGTCAAAAAGTGCCTGCAGTGCAGCTGCAAGAGTTGGGGGAGGGGGATTTTATTACAGCAGACAGTTGGGAAGTGGAATCCACCCCCCCAAAAAAGACAGACCCGACCCGGCAGGAAACCGGCTACAGCAGGTGTCGGGACAGGGATCTCCTCTCTCTCTCTCTCTCCCTCCCTTTGACCCCCCCGGATGGGGCGTCTCTTTCAAACATTTGTTATTACATGAGAATGGGAATTTGGGGCACACGTGGTCATCGATAGACACGCAATGATATTCCTAAATCCCCTACTCTACACTCCCTCCCTGCCTTCCCTGCCCCTGTTTGCTTTTTTTCCTTCATAATGGTATTGGGTGGTAGCCTCCTCCTCCTCCTCCTCCTCATCACATGGCTATATCTCGTACTCTTACATGGGTACAAAAACCCCGCGATCGGTTCGAGTCAATGGAATGGACCACCCCTCCTTCTAGTCGTAGTAGAGAGGCGTTGGGGAATGTGAAATGGGCAATGAATGGGCGGGCAGCCAGCCAGCCGGTTCTGGGGGGGATTACAACAGAGGGTTAAGATGTAGGAGGACAGGGAAAAGCTCCTTTTTGGGCCTTCCATTTTGGGCAGGAGACCTCTGAGTTATAGTTTGTAGTAATAATGCATTGCTGCCATTGCCCCTACTAAGCTCTCCCTTCTTCCTTCCTGTTAGTTTATATGTTCTATTTTCATTGTTGCAGAGCTGCTATTACTTCTGCTAAGAGCGTGCCCAACTCGTGATTAACGACCAAAGTCTGTTTAGAAGGAATAATTTGAAGAATTATCACCTTATTATCATTCTCATGAAGAACTTCCCGACATGCAGCAGGTCAAAGTGTTAACTAGTTTTTTGGGTCCCGACAGGTCTGGGAGAAGATGAGATCGTACCTACTTTTTGTTTGTTTCAAAAGTTGCAACGCATCCTCCATCCTGCAGATCCCCCAGCATCCCACCCGATAGAACGAGCATCCTGGGACGACAAAACGTACGCTCCCCCAAGGCTTAACAGGACGAATGATCCGCGCTATCTGCTTCTTTCTTCGGACAATATCCTTCCTTTCCAGCTTCTTTCTGTCCTGTCCCCAAAAGTTCTCTCTTCCACGATTGCATTAAATTCCCATTCTTCTTCTTCTTTCCCTCTTCCTCCTCCTTACAGAGAACAAACATAAGCCACACACACAAAACCAAAAAGAAAAAAACCGACCCGAATTCCGCCCCTTCCATGGTTTTGAGCCCCCTGAGTGATCATCCTCGTCCAAGGCCATGACAGTGTCCCCGCGGATTTCCCTCCTTTCATTTGCCTTGTTGGCCTCCGTTGCTGTTGTCGGCTCGGTCCGCTTGGGGGGTCTTCCGCGAACGTCCTTGGTGTTATCCTCGACTGAAGGTGGTCCCGACAACAGGACGGGACTCAACGCGGGTAGCCAGAAGCTGTCGCTTGATGGTAAGGTGTTCGAACCTCGAGAACCGTGGTAGGAAAGTTTCCCGCTTCCTTTCGTTGGTGGTAACCGAATTTGTGTCTGTTCGGGTGGAATTTTCCGTCTAGGGTCGTGCTCGGACCGAGACATCAGCATATCCCAGAGCGAGGGCACGGCCTCTGGGATACCCCAGTACATAGTCCAGATCGTCAATACTTGCGTGTCTGGGTGTGCCCCGTCCCGGATCCACTTCCACTGCGGTTGGTTCGCGTCGGCAAGGATGGTCAACCCGAAGGCCTTCAAGCGGCTCGGTTACGACGACTGCCTGGTCAACGGCGGGAGGCCCCTGAAGAATGGCAACATCGTTAGCTTCTCCTACTCCAACTCCTTCATGTATCAGCTCAGCTTCAAGTCCGCCAAATTTTGTTAAAATTTTTATTCCATTATGATCACAAATTATGATCAAATATGATGATTTTGATTTTTGGGTGAGGAAGAATCCGACAGGGACTTGTGAAAAGGAATTAGAAATTCCTGCATCGACCACCTTCTTGTCCTTATCTCCCTCAATTAAGTTCCAAAGTGGTGTTTGGAATCTTTCCTTGCATCAAGCTAAACCTCGTATTTAATAAGCATTTGCTGCACATCTCACCGACGACTTAAATGAAAGAAATCATGGGCATCTCTTCCAACACCCTGTTCCAGCTACTACTCACGGTGGCCGTCCTCTACGTCGCGTGCACAATCCCGAGGCAGCCCAACCTGGCACAGACGAACCTGTTATTCTACGTTCACGATCGATTGACGGGGGACGATGCCACCACTGTCATGATTGGAGGGAAGGCAGGGCACGAGTCCAACATATTCCACTTCGGGTCGACGGTGGTGGTGGACTGCCCCGTGACGGAGGGCCCGGACGCGGAGTCCAGGGAGATAGGGAGGGCGCAGGGGATCTACGTGAACTCGCAAAGGGACGGGAAGGCGCTGTACCTTGTGTTCTCGGTGATGTTCACGGCGGGGGAATACGAAGGGAGCTCGCTGGAGATCCAAGGGCCGGACGTGTTCGCGATGAAGCAGAGGGAGTTCGGGGTGGTCTCGGGGACGGGGAGGTTCCGGTTCGCGAGGGGGTTCGGGATCTTGGAGACTGAGTTCATGGACTTGGTGAAGCTGAGGGGCACCCTCAAGCTCAACATCACGGTCAAACACTATTGAGAAAGTAATTGGATTCACGTGTTTGAAGCTACGTTTCTCCGCCGGTTGTAGATCGTAATGATGAAGTAGTTTGTGTTATTGCGATGCCAGATCGAAGATCATCAAATCCAATAGATTTATTTCATTAAAATGGATGGGCCCAACATAACCAACACCCCTAAACACAAGAGTTTAGAAGTTCTCGGGGCAGTCCAGTCACAGAAGCTAGCTGTAAGTGCAATATCACAGTTGCAGGCCTTCCGGGTGGGGATATTCAGTTGTTGTGTGATACAGTGGTGAGGAGTGTTAAGGAGCTCACGGGCAATGGTGTGTAAGTTCCATGAGGATGAGCATGGCAAGGTCGTGGCAGAATGTAAGAGGCCTGATTTGGAGCCTATAGGTTTGCATTATCCAACTACAGATATTCCCCAAGCTTCACCGATTCCTGTTTAAGCAGAGTAGGGTTAAGATGATCGTTGACTGCCGCACAAGGCCAGTTCGTGTCATTCAAACTGAAGGGCTTTTACAGCACCTGTGCTTGGTTGGGTTGACACTTCGTGCTCCTCAAGGCTGTCATGCACAGTACGTGGCGAATATGGGCTCCATTGCGTCTTTAGCCATGGCTGTTATTATAAATGGCAACGACGAAGGTGCCCCTGGGGGTAGGAATATGAGGCTTTGGGGTTTGGTTGTTTGCCATCATACGTCAGCGAGATGCATCCCGTTTCCACTGCGACATGTGAGTTCTTGATGCAGGCTTTTGGACTTCATCTGATCATGGAATTCCAGTTGGCTTCCCAGATGTCCGAGAAACATATTTTACGGACCCAGACTCTTCTTTGTGACAGGCTTCTCCAGGATTCGCCCATAGGGATTGTCACTCAGAGTCCCAGCATGATGAACCTTGTCAAATGTGATGGTTGTGCTCTTTATTATCATTGCACGTACTACCCTCTTGGGGTAACACCTAATTAATCCCAAATAAAAGACATACTGGAGTGGCTATTGGCTTACTGTGGAGATTCGACGGGATTAAGCACAGACAATTTGGGTGATGCTGTGTAACCGGGGGTTACGGCTCTCGGTGATGCAATCTGCGGTAGGGCTGTCGCCTATATTGCAAAGAGGGATTGTCTGTTCTGGTTTCACAGTCCTCTCTTTTCAGTTAATCCTGCGAGAAAAGTTAGAGATACTGAGCAGAGTAAATCCAAGGCTGTTGTCAACGCCCAGGTTGGGGATCTTGAGTTGCAAGGGGTTGATGAACTTAGCTCGGTTGCTAGAGATATAGTTCACCTCATTGAAACTGCGACTGCTCCCGTATTTGCTGTGGACAGTGCTGGTCATATAAGTATGATATAAATGAAGGTGCTTGCAGGTGATGGAGATAAGAATGTTGACAACTGAAGACATTTTGGCAAGCGCATGATCAGGAAGCAATATTCTTGAAGTGCCACCTGCAAGAGGCAGATGTTGGAGATAGTCAATGATGCCGATCTGGTAAGCATTGATAGCGGATATCTCCTCTACAACTCTTCTTTATGTTTGTCGACAGTTATTTCGCAAGTCCTGCATAATGTTCACCTCCCTGGTGATGTTTTATATAATCAGCTTGTTGGTACTCGAGAAGGTTGAATTCTCGCTTGGGAATCAGCAATGCTGTAGTCAGACAAGTAACGATGTTGCTGAGGGCAAGAGGGCTACAGTTGACCTGCGACATCCCAGATGAAATCAAAACTCTAGCTGTATATGGAGATCGAGTGCGAACCCAAAAAAGTCTTGGCGGACTTCTTGTTGAACATGGTTCATCTTCATTATGCTCCCTCCCCGGAAGACTGGGTCGAAGTCCATGTTCGTCCTAGTATAAAGCAGCTTCCCGATTCACGTATTGTGGTGCCCGCCGAATTTAGGTACGTCCTGTATTTGGAGTATTGTTCTTAATGTATGGACTAGAGATTGGGGGATGGTTTTTCCTTAATCTACTTCTATCACGGTCCATGAAGGATGGGATGTCCGCGTCAGGGAGAAGCTCTACCTCTGGAGCTGGTTCAAGACATGTTCAATAGCAGCTGGTGGACGACACAAGAAGGGTTGGGCTAATGCATGTCCAGGAAGATCTTGAAGCTCATTAATGGCGAAGTCCAAAACATTACTCAACTCGGGGAGGTGCTTATTTATTGTCGTCATCGAGCTCCCGATGATTCCTAGCCCGTCAAAGAGCATCAACTGCCAGACTACCCAGAAACGAATGAAGGCTGTCTACACGTCCTGGAATGTGACATGGAGAAAGATCCTTGTTCTGCTGGACCTGCGTCGAGTTCATAATCGACCACCAATCAGTTGTCAGGAAGACTATAGTCACCTTCCCCTAGCTCAGCGACTCCAAGTTTGGTCTCTTAGAAAGAAAGGCCACCGAATCCATGATCGGCAGTCTGTATTTGGAAAACTGAGCTCGCCGTCAAAGAGAGAAGCGGCAGTCGAGGAGAAAAACCAGCGAGAGATGAAGTCATGGGTTGGATAACATTAGTGAAGTTGTACTTTCAGACCATCTTACTAAATCTTATCCATAACAACTATAAAAACCTTTTTTCCCCTTTTGTCGTCCTAAGGCCAATCTGAACATAAAGAACAAAGAAGGGACCTGCAGAAAAGGTCACTATCCAACCAAGAACATAATAATAGAACAAAACCTCATTTGTTTTATTTACTTCAACACGACTGTCTGTTTTTTTATGTTAATGTTCTAAATACCAATGTTTTCGGAGATATCCATGAAATGGAAAATTTGACCAGTAGATTTGACCAATCTTATCCGGTAAACTCTTTTGATTATGTCACTTTGGATGGGGCGATGATTTTTGTCCTAACCCCAACCCAATAATATAGAAACAAAATTAGTCGATTGTGGTCATGATGTATCGGGACCAATCCAAAATAATAAAAGAAAAAGAAGAAAATAACGGACAACATTTGGCCACAAGTCTCCTTCTTACTACATACAATACATGGAGAGAGAGAGAGAGAGAGAGAGAGAGAGAGAGACCCCCTTTTAGAGAGGGAGGGATGAAGAAAAGCACGCCAAGCCAGAAAGAGTTTATAGCCAAAGAGCTGTGATTCTGATTGGTACCCAAACGGATATTCTGCAGCTCAACCCAGACCAAACCCACCCCCCAGTTCCCATCTTTTTCCTCTTTAGAAGTAGACCCAGAGTTGGGGTGGGGTTGGTTCACCATGCGCTGTTGTTCCTCGTCTCCTTGATTCTGTTGCTTGCGGGGAGTCATCTCAGAGGCCAAAAGAAGAAGTTGGGATCTCTGGTGTTTCAGTGCAAATGCGCCTCGATCACCGCAAGTTTGCATTTTGGGTCCTAACCAGGTTGGGTTTTCCTTCCCGGGTTTGACCTTTGCGTGTTGTTTTTGGCTTCTGGACGAGTCGTTGGTTGCTTCCCGGCTGTAGGGTCAACCTTTTGTTTTGTTAGTTGGGGGAGTAGTCGGCGGGGAAAGGGGGATGGTTATTTTTGTGGTTGGATTTGATTGAGTGGTGTGGAGGATTGAGATTTAGTTGTTAGGAGTTTTGCTCGTGGGGTTTGTGGGTTATGGAGACGCCTCCCGCGGAGGAATTGCTGAGGAAAATCCAGGAACTCGAGGCGGGACAGGCCAATTTGAAGCAGCAGATATCCAGGTTGAAGGCCTCCGATGAGCGGCAACGCCCGCGGCAGCGGTCGCACTCAGTTTCCCCGCAGAGATCGAGGTTCTCGGGCTCTGTGACAAGGAGAGGGGGTGGTGGGTTCGATTGGAGGAAAGGGGTACAGCGAACGGGGTCAGCTTCATTCTCGCACATGTCCTCGCCTCTGCAGCGGGAAGGCAGGCGCGACGATGGTGAGGACGGCGGGATGGGTCCAGCTGTGGTTAAGTTTACAGATAGACAATACTTAAATATTTTGCAGAGCATGGGGCAGAGCGTGCACATATTTGATCTTGATGGCAGGATAATATACTGGTGAGTACTTATCTTTTGGATCATAATTCTTGATTAGTTATTGCAGTAGAGGAATTAATTGTTTTTTTTTTTGTAATTTAATGTGCTGTGCATGGTTCAATGTTCTGCATTTGTTGCGATTATCTGGAAGAACTTGCCAGTGTTAATGCATGGAGGGCTCTTAGATGTCTTGCTTAGCGTTGCTCCTTTTTCTTGTATGCATTAAGCTTTAGGGGCCTACCGTTAATGTTTTCTTGTTATTTCGGTAGGAATCGGACAGCTGAAAACTTATATGGCTATTCTCCGGAAGAAGCTCTTGGACAGGATGCTATTCAGCTCCTGATAGACTCTCAAGATTCATCCATCGCAAATAGGATAGTCGATCATGTGACAATGGGAGAAAGTTGGACAGGCCAGATCCCTGTAAAAAGTAAGAGGGGTGATAGGTTTTCAGCCATTGCCACGAGTACACCCTTCTACGATGATGATGGATCACTGATCGGCGTCATTTTTGTGTCAAACGATTTGCGCCCCTTTCATGAGAATAGGGTCCCTTTAGCGGAGCTAAGACACTCAGAAGGAGAATCGGGCCTTACCCGGCTCAAGAATTCCGCTACATCAAAGCTTGGCCTGGACACTCAGCTGCCCCTGCAAGTTGCCATTGCCTCAAAATTATCTAATTTAGTGAGCTCTTTATTCTGTTTTGCCTAGTTCCTTACTTTTTATTGGGGGTGGCACTAGCTCTTTACTAAAAAAGCGACGCTCTTGTCTCTGCAGGCATCGAAAATGAGTGACCAAGTGAGGAGGAAAATACGGACGGGAGATAACTCAGACCGTGATAGTGAATTTGGTGATAATCATCATTCGGATGCTGGTCTTTCTGACGATCAGAGGGAAGATGCAGCTTCGAGTGGTGCTAGCACTCCAAGAGGCGATCTGCCTCCTCATTCCTTCAGCACAAGCCACCAAAGTGAGGACAAATCCCCCAGAAAGATCTCAAGGGACTCCATTGATGAAAATGGGAAACCGCCCATTCATAAGCTAATTACCTCAAAGGCGGAGGCATGGATGGGTAAGAAAGGTCTATCATGGCCCTGGAGGGGAAATGAACGGGATGAGCCAGAGAACAAAAGCATACGTTCTGGTATGTCTTGGCTGCAAAATGACCAGGACAATGAATCTTCCAAGCAGAAAAGTTTACCCATTATTACATCTGATCACCAAAAGAATGAAAATAACCGTTCTAGAAATGATGCACCAGGTTCATGGTCATCAGCTAACGTGAACAGTACCAGTAGTGCCAGTAGCTGTGGGAGCACTAGCAGTGGTGCCATGAATAAGGTTGACATGGATTCTGACTGCTTGGATTATGAAATACTATGGGAAGACCTGACAATTGGCGAACAGGTTGGGCAAGGTAGACATCCTCACGACATGGGTATTTATCTATATTCTTTGTGATTCACCACTCCAGGTGACTGTTTTTCCACACTAGGCCTTAATATCTCAGTGCAGACACAACTACCTGTGCACATTAATAAATCTATGGGAACAATGAACTTTGAAGGAGTTTAAGACTCTATTATTATCTAGGGTTATGAATAAAATCACCGTATACCCTAACCCTATTGTTTTCTTCCATCCTCCCTTCTTTCAGGTTCTTGTGGAACTGTATACCATGCCCTCTGGTATGGATCGGTATGTTCTAGTCTGCTGCCTTTTGTACCACACTTCAATTATATTTGATGTTTAGGATGAGTAATATTCGTCTACTGTTTTCATTTGAGATCATGATATTGATATTAGTTTCCTGTTGTGGAATTTATCTGTTTGTCATTGATGCACAAGTACATTGATGAATATTTGTGGAAAAAGAAAGCTCCATCTATCTATCATCAGTGCGATTCCTTTTCAAAAATTGCAGAAATCAATACATACTTGGCTGTTGTAGAAGCATTTCTAGTAGAATTTGGCTTGTCTTCTCCTGTACCTTTGACAAAGTTGTGCGATTTTGTAGGATGTTGCTGTAAAGGTGTTTTCAAAGCAAGAATACTCAGATGACGTGATTCTTGCCTTCAGACAAGAGGTAGTGAGAACTATCGACTCTTATCAATTAGCTCCGTAGTGCGTGCATGTTCTTGCTGTTAACTCAATCTCAATGCTTGAAATTATATGGAAGATGTCATCTTTTGCTTTGTGATGTTTGCAAGTCCATTACCTCCTGACCATTACGGACCTCCAAAAACTATTTATTACTTGTAGGTTGCCCTGATGAAAAGACTTCGGCATCCCAACATATTGTTATTCATGGGAGCAGTGACCTCTCCTCAGCGTCTCTGCATAGTGACGGAATTTCTTCCACGGTTGGTTCCTATTCTAATCTTCTTGTCCGGAAATGCAGTGTTATTACTTGGTTGCCCTAGAGTTGTGATTGAGTTTCTCGTGCTCTCTGCTATTGATGTTGCCATTTATCCATCGATGCAGCGGAAGTTTGTTTCGCTTACTACAGAGAAGCACTGGAAAGTTGGATTGGAGAAGGCGTGTACATATGGCTTTAGATATAGTGAGCGCATTCACTTTTCCTTACTTTTCCCAGATATTCCGTGGTAGTGGGAAAGTCTGGACTCGACAGTCCAATGTCTTGGTTCATTAATCTGTCTCACTGTTGTAGCTGCCTTTGAATACCATTACAGGCAAGAGGAGTGAATTATTTGCATCACTTCAACCCACCAATCGTTCACCGTGATTTGAAGTCCTCAAATCTGTTAGTTGACAAGAATTGGAATGTGAAGGTAAAATTTGGATGACTCATATTTCAGTTGCATGACATCAATACCGACTATATATTGGCTACTGAACAAAGGGTCATGTGGTTGGTGTCATTGTTCGAGGAAATATTTGTCGCTTTTCTGGAAATCGCTGATGTTTTCTGAGTTTGCTCAGGTGGCTGATTTTGGCCTTTCTCGTCTTAAGCACGAAACATATCTAACTACCAAAACTGGGAAAGGAACGGTAAGCTGTCGTAAATTTTCCAATTGCCAGGCCTCCATGTCTTATGCTGTTGCTTCTTCGGCATTCTCAATAGTTCAATTCAAACACCTTCAAAGATATCCCAGTTTGACGTCTTTCCTCATTTTCTGATTCTAGCCTCAATGGATGGCCCCAGAAGTCCTTCGTAATGAGCCATCCGATGAAAAGTATGCTCTTTGCTTGCTGATTTTTACTTCGGTATTGTTGACTTTGCTGCTTTGAAATTCTCTTGAATTCCTCACTCATGTGCCGGCTTCTTGTTGGAACTCCCAGATCCGATGTGTACAGTTACGGCGTGATATTATGGGAGCTTACAACTGAGAAGATCCCATGGGACAATCTTAACTCAATGCAGGTACAACATTCGAGTATTTGAACCTTTTTTAATATTGCGAGAGATGAGACCGTATAAAGTTGCACGACATTGGCTCCATATCATGTTTCTATTATTATCTACGAGTCCCTAAGCAATTGGTCATTATTAGACTTCTCTATTAACTGTACATAGAATATCCGTAGGTCATAGGAGCTGTTGGATTCATGGACCAGCGGCTTGATATTCCTTCGGATGTGGATCCACAATGGTCGTCCCTTATTCAGAGTTGCTGGCAAAGGTGCTTTTTCATTGAACCTTGACACTTTTAGTGATTGTTCTCTGATCCGGTAACTGTCATCGTGGGATTCAGCTGTTAAGTATATTCACCCTGCTGATGCTTAGCCAGATGCTGGTTGTGCTGTAAAGACTGCTCCTTTTGGATTGTGATGATAATGGGCTTACGTGGATTTGTCTTCTGATTGCAACCTCTTCCTCGCTGCAGTGATCCTCAGAACCGGCCGACATTCCAGGAAATAATGGAAAGCCTCAAGGATATTCAGAGACAGTACGTCCTTCAGCTACAGGCATCTCGTGCAGAGACCAACCAAAAGGAATCATAAACTCTTCGTGAAGAATACCCTCTCGGGAGTATATTTTGCACCACTTTGCGGTCAAGGGGGACAGTGTCGCAACTCTGGTGTCTCTGCGTGTGCAAAGCTAGCGTAGCCCACTTTGATCACCCTGTTTGTCGAGAAAATCAAGTATTAATGAAGGTGCTGAAGGAGCGAGCCCGTCATTTGAAGAGTGATCAGCCGCTTCATGTCAATCCTTAAAACATCATTCTGGTTTATGATTGTTCGCTGTAAATGTCCATATAAAGCTTGTGCAAAATAACACTCGCTGAGCTGTTCTGATGTTAGCAGTCAACTACACACATCTTTGTTGTCTAGATGGTTATCAGTTCGCTGCTATGCCCGAGGAGAAAGAGCGTAACATTCCATGAGTTTCTATTTTCCATCAGATTGCATTGATTTCCATGCTAGTACTGGACACCATTATAGGTGTAGTATCCCCAATGATACACTGTTCTCGATCTTTCCAACTAAGAAGATATCAATCATAGTCACATACTAGAAAAGAAATAGCCGCGACGACCCTATCAACCGAACAGTTTGCTAAAAACTATTGCCAAGGAGCATTCGTATTCCATGCTAGTCCAGCAGAATTTCATCTAAACATGCACCAAGTGCTCGAAGTACGAATCTTCGAATCTTCAATGGCAACTAGTTTGGGCAAAAAGTGTCTCGCCAAAACCCCCTCGAGTCTGGCTCAAATCTGTCATCAGCTTGTTACCGAAGCAAGGAGCGAATGGCAGCAACTGCATCCTGTCAGCAGCAAAAGAAGTTCAACCTTGTAGCTGCACAACGAGGAGGAAAGGAAGGAGAAGCTGACGGGTTTAAAGAAGGCTTGGGTGGAGAATGGGCTTCTGCAAATGAAGAATGTGGTGGCCCACGAGCAGAAATAGAAGATATTACAGATGAAGAAGATTGAGTTGGTTAGAGGGGAAGTTAGTTGAGCAGAGACGCGAGACCCCCAACTTGATCGTACGACAGGGGAATATTTGTTAGAAATCCCAATATAAAAAGGAGAGAGAGAGCAAGAGAGGGGTAAACGATCATTTTTTTATTTTCTAAGTTTTACGTGTAAGAATGGAGGAAAGTTGAAGGGAGATTTCTGGAGAATGAAGGAAAGGTGATGTTGTTATGAGGTTGACGATTGAGCCGCTCTCGCTTGCATGGTATCAGAGCGCTGTGCGCAAGGATGGACGGGAGCTTGGCACTTGCAGAAAACCCACAATCGCCTTATTATATCCACACAACGGAGAATCAAGTAAGTTCGCTGGTGACGCCGGAGTTGGAAGAAGGCAACTATACCACATAGAGTGCCTCTTTCGAACTCGCCCTTTCAATAAGGAATAAAGTGGGCTTTGTTGATGGGAGCATCGTGAAGCCAGAGGTAAGCGACCCGCTTTACCCAGCATGGAGAAGGTGTAATAATTTGGTTAAGTCCTGGATACAACGCTTAGTTTCCATTCCAATAGCCACCACGATATTTTACTTAGATTTGGCCAAAGACATTTGGGAAGAATTGAGGGAAAGATATGGAGAACCGGATGATAGTAAGATTTGTAATCTACAACAAAAATATTGTAGCCTGGAGCAGGGGAATAGGACTGTCTCGGCATATTATAATGAGATGCTAGCTATATTAAGAGAATTGAGGATATTTCGGCCACTTCCATGCTGTGAGTGTGGCAAATGTGAATGTAAGTGGGCAAGGACCTTTGCTGAACAGCAGGAGAAGGACATGGTTTATAGGTTTCTTAATGGGTTGAATACTGAGTTTTCCCATATCAGGATTCAAATGCTGATGAGGAAACCTTTTCCAACACTAGGGGAGGTCTATAACGTTGTTCAAAGAGAAGAAAACCAGAAACAACAAAGGTCTGTGCAAGATATGCCGATGATGGCAGCGGCCGTGCAACTAAAAGGAGAGCAGAGAAATGATATGGGTGTTATTCAACCTCGAGGACAACAACTTGGTGAAAGAAAATTTGGTGGAGGAGATTGGATATGCGAATTCTGTGGAAAGAGGGGACATCTCAAAGAGAAGTGTTTTTACTTGGTGGGTTTTCCACCTAATACAAGGGGAGGTTTTGGAAGAGGAAAAGGAGTACTTCCACATGGAAGAGGGAGCTTTGTACCTGGTAGAGGAGGATATGCAGCAGATAGAAGAAGGGCTGTGAACCTAGTGGATGGAGGACTGATTCCCACAGAGATTGGAATATCAGACCATCAGTTCCAAAAATTAGTGACCTTACTCAATTTGAAAGACCCAAGCACGACTGTGAATGAGAACTCTCAAACTTCTTCTCAAACTTCTGAACTTGTCTCGAACCATCAGAGTCCTTCTGCTGGTAAATCACATAAAAGCTCTTATGTTCTTTCAATCCATGATCTAAATTTCGAAAGAAAAACTTCCTGGTTTTTAGACACTGGTGCTACGGATCATGTAGCATGTGATCTAAACCTGTTTGAATCATATTGTCAGCTCCTACAACCTTTGCAAATCCATTTACCTAACTGTGCTAAGGTGATCTCCACCCACACTGGCACGGTTAGATTGAATCAGCATATTCTGCTTACAGAAGTGCTGTTTGTTCCCTCTTTTCACTATAATTTGATATCAGTGAGTAAATTGACCTCAAACAGTAACATTTGTCTTGTTTTCTCTCGCTCTCAATGTTACATTCAGGACTTGGATGCCTCGATGACGATTGGACATGCTGAGACCAACGGTGGATTGTATGAGGTGATGAAAACTCATGATAGGAAACAATCTACAGAGCCTAGCAACACAGATTTAGTTTTATCAACAACATGTGCACAAAAACATACTTTAGATGACTTTGATGTTTGGCATTTACGTTTGGGACATATCTCTACTGAGAAGGCAAAAGTTTTACAAAACTTGGATGCATCTATAAAATTTCTTCCCTATAATGTATGCTCTGTTTGTCATGAGTCGAAACAAAAGAGGTTGCCGTTCCCTATGAGTCTTCATACGTCAACACATGCATTTGAGCTTGTTCACTGTGATATTTGGGGACCCTACTCACACCTAACTATAGGAGGTTTCCAATTTTTCCTCACTATAGTAGATGACTTTACAAGGGTAACATGGGTTTATTTGATGAAACACAAATCAGAAACTAAAAGTTTATTGCAGCAGTTTTGCAACCATGTGCAAACTCAGTTCACTAAACAAGTCAAAACAATAAGGAGTGACAATGGAGTGGAGTTTTTATTACCAGAATTTTATAAAGCTTCTGGAATACTACATCAACGCACATGTGTTGAAACACCAGAGCAAAATGGGGTGGTAGAACGCAAGCATCAACACTTGCTGCAGGTAACTCGAGCCCTCTTGTTTCAAGCACATCTTTCTACAAGGTTTTGGGGATATGCCTTGATGACAGCAGTCTATCTGATTAATAGACTACCGACTCGAGTGTTGGATAATAAATCTCCATATGAGATGCTATTCAACAAAAGACCTCATTATCATGTTTTAAGAGTCTTTGGATCTTTATGTTATGCGTGCACTTTGGTTCATGGCCGTAAGAAGTTGGATAAAAGATCTAGACAATGTATTTTCCTGGGATATCCATATGGCATTAAAGGATACTATTTGTATGACTTACATCGGCATACTATTTTCATATCAAGAGATGTCTCATTTTATGAAACCATTTTTCCTTATTTACATCATGATACATCCTCACATCATCCAGATCTGGTTTTACCAATTATGCATCATGATTCTCCTGATATAGTTGACATACCAGTACCTCCAAATCTTACCTCCATGCCATCCCCCTTGCCTGATGTAGCTCCCAATGATACTTCGACTTCTTCCAATTTTTCTAAACCTGCATCACCATCACATTCACCACCTTTGCGACAAAGCACTAGATCTAGGCACTTATCATCATACTTGCAAGATTATCATCTCCATCTCTCCTCGGTCTCGGCTG
Source organism: Melastoma dodecandrum (assembly GCA_029817715.1). Lineage (NCBI taxonomy): Eukaryota > Viridiplantae > Streptophyta > Magnoliopsida > Myrtales > Melastomataceae > Melastoma > Melastoma dodecandrum. Next base: position 754,902 of record JARUPY010000387.1, read on the forward strand.
TACAATCAGATTCAGAGGACTCATCCAGGTCTGATTATTCTCTACTTTCTCATTATTCATCCCCGGCTTATCCCATACAATCTCATCTTTCTTATAGCAATCTCTCCAAATCATATCATTCTTTCATCATGTCTTTGCAAACACATTATGAGCCACAGACTTACAGCCAAGCAAAGGGCCTTTTGCATTGGGAACAGGCCATGAAAGAGGAACTGACTGCTCTGGAGGACAATCATACCTGGGAATTGACTTTACTTCCTAAAGGTAAGCGCTCCATTGGTTGTAAATGGGTTTTTAAGGTGAAGTTGCGTGCTAATGGTGAGGTAGAGAGATATAAAGCACGACTGGTGGCTAAGGGCTTCACACAGCGTGAAGGACTTGATTATCAGGACACGTTTAGTCCTGTGGTCAAGCACACCACCGTGCGTCTTTTCTTTGCTCTTGCAGCAATCAAGGGATGGCATCTGCGTCAGTTTGACATCCACAACGCTTTTTTGAATGGTGATCTACATGAGGATGTCTATATGGACTTACCTCCGGGTTATGCAAGTCAGGGGGAGACACAGGTTGTTTGTCACTTGAAGAAATCCTTGTATGGGCTTAAACAGGCGTCAAGGCAATGGAACTGTAAGCTCACAGAATGCTTGGTAATGTATGGTTTCATCCAATCCAAGTCTGATTACTCATTGTTTACAAAGGAGAGTCAGATGGGTTTCTTGGCTGTTCTAGTCTATGTGGATGATATGGCCGTAGCAGGCACAAGTTTGGAGCAAATTTCAGACTTGCATAACCATTTGCAGAAAAGTTTCAAGGTGGGGAACTTAGGGGAGCTGAAGTTCTTCTTGGGATTAGAGATAGCTCGGTCCAGAAAGGGAATTTTCCTCTCACAGCGAGGATATACTCTGAGATTGCTTGAAGAACAGGGAAAGCTAGGAGCAAAACCAAGCTCAGTGCCAATAATGCCTAATTTGAAGTTAAGTGTAGAAGGAGGAGAAGGGCTGATCAATCCCAGCTCATACAGGCAGTTGATAGGAAGGATGATCTACTTATGAGTGACGAGACCAGATATAGCTTATGCCATCCACAAGATTGCTCAGTTCATGGATAAGCCCAAAACAGAGCATTGGCAAGCTGCTTGTTATGTTCTTAGATATTTGAAGGGAACTCCCGGTAGAGGCTTATTACTCTCAAGATTTTCAGAAATACGCTTGCAAGGATTTTCAGATAGTGATTGGGGAGGTTGCAGCGATACAAGGAGGTCAACCACAGGTTTTTGTGCCTTTGTTGGTGATTCTCTGATTAGTTGGAAAGCTAAGAAGCAGACAACCGTATCAAGGAGCTCATCCGAGGCTGAATATAGAGCAATTGCAGCCACCATAGCAGAATTAATATGGTTGCAGGCGTTAATGAAGGATTTTAAATCAAAATCAAGTACACAAGTGGTTCTGTATTGCGATAACAAATCAGCGATCCATCTCACGAAGAACCCAGTGTTTCATGAGAGAACCAAACACCTAGAGATTGATCTACACTTTGTGCGGGAGAAGGTACTGAGCGGTGAAATAGAAATGAAGCATGTGAGATCGGAGTATCAATTGGCTGATCTCTTTACCAAGGCACTGCATCCAAGGAGGTTCGAGTTCCTGTTGAGCAAGATGGGAATGTGCAACATATACTCTTCCCATCTTGAGGGGGAGTGTCGGCAGCAGAAGAAGTTCAACCTTGTAGCTGCACAACGAGCAGGAAAGGAAGGAGAAGCTGACGGGTTTAAAGAAGGCTTGGGTGGAGAATGGGCTTCTGCAAATGAAGAATGTGGTGGCCCACGAGCAGAAATAGAAGATATTACAGATGAAGAAGATTGAGTTGGTTAGAGGGGAAGTTAGTTGAGCAGAGACGCGAGACCCCCAACTTGATCGTACGAACAGGGGAATATTTGTTAGAGATCCCAATATAAAAAGGAGAGAGAGAGCGAGAGGAAAAAAACGATCATTTTTATTTTCTAAGTTTTACATGTAAGAATGGAGGAAAGTTGAAGGGAGATTTCTGGAGAATGAGGGAAAGGTGACGTTGTTCTGAAGTTGACGATTGAGCCGCTCTCGCTTGCACATCACCACCCTTGTGTTTCCGTAAGGTCCTCTCAGCCACCGGTCCAACTGTTTCACATAGAGAGATAACGAAAATCACCTTGTGAATTAAAGGAAGACATGCCCTGAAGAATTATATCAGAGCAGCAGACCACGAGTTCGTTGGCGATTATGTCAACCTCTGCCGCGTTAATCTTGACGGCAGCCAATTCTTTCTCCCTACAAAGAGTAAACAGCATCCAATGTACTTTTCATATCCAATTAAACCAGCCTCGTTACTAATTTCAAAGTCAATTCAATCGACACGCTGCGACACACCATCACATTAACTCAGCAATCAACATCGATTTACCTCAATCTCAAGGCGTTCCGATCGGCTTCCGCGGAAGCAGCAATGGACGCCATAGCCCGACATTTCAACACTCACCAGTCATGCCTATCCCGACATTTCAACACTCACCAGGCGTTCCGATCGGCTTCCGCGGAAGCAGCAATGGACGCCATAGCCCGACATTTCAACACTCACCAGTCATGCCTATCCAAAATCTACAAAAAGAAATGGAAGATGATAGAGAACTCTCAGAAGGACCACTTGGACTCGAGTGGCGTCGAGCTGGCGATCCTCGACTCGGTCGGTGATTTTGTCGAAGGCTTTGCTCTGCTGCTGGATGTCCTTCGAATCCACCATGTTATCGATCCCTTCATCTCCACCGCCGCCACCACCGCCACCTCCTCCTCCGCCCACCTCCATCCTTCCTCGCTTCCTCCCTACAAATCCCTCAATCGACCGAATCGATCAGACTAATCAAACAACGAACCGGCCCTTCATTTCTACACAATGGGCTTTTCCCATTGCTTGGGCCCATCACAGGCCCATATTCGATTCATAACGAGCTAGGGAACTCTTTTTTGGGATAATTATCGTGATTATGACCAAATTATCAGCTACATATCTTGCTTTTCCACTAAACACGGGGTTAACAAAGAAAGCTAGGTTTGTTGACGAGCCGCGGTGCAATGCAGCTTCCCGTTTGTCACTACTTTCTGTCTTGTTTACATACGCATTCGATACAAAGGATATATCTAAGTCTACGGTCCCGGTGGCTTGGGACGCTAGCATTGCGTCACTTCTAATTCTTACAACCAGGCCGGAAGCCATCCCTTGCCGTCAATGAAGTCGATGGACAGGAAAGGCGCGGCTTCTTCGTCTGTCAGCTGGCGCGACCATTGGACTCTATGTTCGGACTCTGCTCCCGGGCCGTGGCACTGATACTCTGCGTGGTACAGGTTCCTGATTTTTGTTCCCGGGAGAATCAAAACATGTCAGGGTACTCTGATGGTTTGCAGCCATCCAACGGAGGTGGATGGAGAGAAATGCATGAGTCGCTTACTTGGTGTTGCCGTCGTAGCTCCAGTTGGTCCAGCCGTGAGGGACAATGGTCCTTGAGAAGTACATCCTAGCGAAAACCACCCGGGAGTAAGCGCCCTTCGCTCTTCCCAGATAAACATCCCCGATGCCGTACACCTTCCCTTTGATGAAGACGAACCCGCTGTTTTCGTCCTTGCTTCCTCTGTTCTGTGCCGTGATCGATCCATGGATGGTCAACCTCTTGTCATCTATCACGAATATCTCGCAACTCTATGGAAACCAACCCAATTCATGATTCAGATTACGTCCATCGGCCAACTTCGGCTAGGGTCAATGAAAATGATGTTATAGAGAAAGGTGGCAGAACATACATGGAAGACAGAACGGCCTCTGCCGAAGATGAAGTCGATTGATCCCTGGATATAACAGTTATCGTAGTAATGCCTTCCTTTGTAGTCGAAGATCGTGTTGTGTGTGCTGTAGAAGCCACAATGGTAGAACGCGACTTTATCAGCACCAACAAAGGCAGCGACAGATTGGTTCTGCGAGGTGTAGGGTAACCCTGTCGGAGCATCGTTCTGCAAAGTTTATCCAAGCAGACGCTCTGTAATTTCTTGCCTCTAGGTTCACGAATGTATTCCATGGAAAGAGACTGATTACCTTGAAGCTGATGCCGAATGCGATAAAATGGGGAGCCTCAACCCGGAAGGCTGCAGAGTCCTTGTTGTCATCAGAGCTTTGATTCCAGACGATCACAGACCTTCCCCTTCCGTTCCCTCTCATGAATATGTAAGGCTTGTCCTTCGTTACGTGCACTTTCTCCCTGTGCAATCGCGAATTCCGGACACTGTGTCATAAAATCGCTCCATATGTCGATCGATCCGCCTCAATCACGTAACAGCGTCACATCTCTTGAGGTTACCTATATATTCCCTTCCGGACGTGTATGATGATCCATTCCGAGTTCCTGCTCGGGACAGAATCGATGGCGGCCTGAACAGACTTGAAGTCGCCATTGCCATTGATATCGACCTTGATCGTCCTGTTTGTGCCGATCTTCTCCGTCAACAACGGGGAGTCGATGACCGCATTCGGCGTCAACCCACGAACCTCCACGCTCGTGATCGATACAGAAACGAATAAGAACGCCACAAGGACAAATTCGGTCGGCCTCCAGGGATTGGAAGCTGGAACGTAACAAGAAATCATGTTTTGTTGTTTCCTGCAATTTCTTTCTTTTGAGAAATATAATATAAAATAATTAGGAAAAGAGGGACTTGCTATAATTGGTTTTAAAAACTTTTTAAACAATTAATTAGTTAGTAATTAGTGCAAGTAAAACAACATGCCATTTATAAAGGCTCTTTCCTAAAAGTTATATGTTAGAAGCAAAAGCCTATACTTTATTTTCTTAAAAAACGGAGACATCTATCTATAATAATTAAAAGAAAATATCTAAATAAATTTTAAATTAAATAATTTATTTAATATCATCGTTACTTATAATCTTGAATTTATATATGTTGAAACCTTTCTTTAACGATCTTCACCATGATCTCGTGAATGTCTTATATTTAGAAATCACTACATCTAAACACTTCTCGTTTGGAATTTTTTTCTTCTATTATTTTTGTAAGGAATTGACTCTGAAAAGAAGTGTTGATTACATTTTGCAAAAAATACATAAAGACAGAATTTTGGAGTGCTTTGCGGCTGCAACAAATTAATGTTCACTCTATTCTCGTACCTGGAAGTGTTGTTGTAAGTCATACTACTGTTTTACGTACGTAAATTATACTGTTTTACAACTATGTATATTTTCATTTTCAAACACTTCCAATACTTCATAATAAATATGAGATAAATAGAATGGTCGAATCATATGAATTTTGACAATAAATGAAAATGAAACTAAAATTAGTTTTCGGGATCTGAAAACCGAGCGTTAGAGCTACCCTCAGGATCGGAAGGCGGAACTGATCTGAGCTGCTTGAGTCTGGCGGCGGCGTCGGCTTCTTCCTCGTCGACGGAGAGGAGGGGGATACTGGGGGCGCTGTTCGTTGAGGATGTGCAGACTTACCTCACTCAGTCCAACCTCGACGTCAACTCCGCCCTTTCCTTACTCCAAGAACGGTCATTCTTGTTGTTCCCCCCCTTTTTTTTTCGTATTGTCTTCCTTTTGCTGATCTCGATTCGTTCTGTTGTGGGTTTGTGGTTTTGTTATGTCTTCGGAGGGTTTGTGATTGGGAAAAAGAGGAAGGGAAAGTAAAAGGAAATGACCTTATGATTTGGGTCGATCAGGGAGGTTGATTCATGGGTATGACGGTGTTTTGTTTCTTGATCTGTTGTTGTTGTTGTTGATTAGTTCGATGAATTTTTACATTGTTCTATTTGTTAGTTCAAGATTTACACTTTATGATGATGCTATCTTCTTTAAATTAAGTTACCCCCATACATATACGCCTATAGTCCCCCTATCTTGCGAAACGGAGATTGCTTTTTGCACAATGAGGATGCAGATGCCAATGCTGCGCTATCTTACGATTGGCGATTCAATGAGCTTCAATGATTGTTTCCATGTTAAACTGATTTTATTTGAGTGCTAAGGCATGCTATATTTTCTGGCTTAGGCGTGACTTTGTCTTGTTTGGTTTTACAGACTCCAACAATATAAGTTGGCAGAGATGATGTTGCTTGCTCAGCAGAGGGAGCTTCAGGTGTGCTCCCAACTGGTCCTTTAACTCTTTGATTGTGCTTGTATTCGCTTCCATGAACGTTTTTTTATGGTATATTTCCTAATTCTTTCATTCGCCAGAGATTTCTTGATTGCAATTGATATTCGCGTTTCTTCATTTATTCCACTTTTCACTATGACAGGCTTGAAAATGAGGAGTATTTGGTTTCTAATTACAATTTCTTCTTCTTAAAGGAGTGGCTTGGTTAGAAGCAGATCGGGATGAGTTTCCACTTTTTGTGATTTACACTTCATCTTTTCTTGTGGTTTCCAGGGAAAAATTCCAGATATTGAGAAGTGTTTGGATGTAGTAGCAACTATGCAGGCAAAGAAGGATTCTGGTGAGGTTCGTCTTTCCGTTATTTCTTCTGTTTCATGTTCTCTGTTTTCTTCTTGAAATCAATGTTTACACCTCGGTCTAATAATTCTATTCTATCCATGTTATTTTACATAAAAAAATCCATGTATTAAGAGAAAAAGGTCCCATAAATTGTGTTAGTCAACCATAGCAACGATTGCCCGCTGGAGGTACCACTTAATTGTGATATCTCTGCTGCTTTTCGTATGTCATGCAGGAGCTGATAGCGGATTTTGAAGTCTCTGAAAACATATATTCTCGAGCCTGAATACAAGAAATGGAGTCGGTTTGTTTGTGGTTGGGTGCAAATGTCATGCTGGAGCATTCATTAGAAGAGGTAACGATCATGTCTACAAAGTGCCATTTCTTTAGTTTTGTGGTTGAGGTGCTAGAAGCGTCAGCTTATGAAGCTTTTCCTGGTGCAGGCCACTTCTCTTTTGCAGAAGAATTTAGAAATTGCTAAAGCAAGCCTAGAAGTGCTGCTTGCTGACCTCCAGTTTTTGCGAGATCAAGTAACAATCAGCCAGGTGATTCATTTTAGAGTTACATAAAAGTAGAAATCGAATGTTGAAACATTTGATTTCAGTTGGTAATTCTGCTGCATTCTCAGGATCATTAGGTTTTTTCTTTTTGATAAGTTGATCATTGGATTTGCCGGGATGGATTGTTGTCAAAAGATAAACAAAAGATCCTTACTTATCCTCATCGTTTCAAAAACTTGTCCTTGACACTGAAGTTTTTGACAGGTTACAATTGCCCGCATTTACAGTTGGGATGTCCGCCAAAGCAGGATTCGTCAAGCTTCTGGTACTCCAAAAGATTAATGAATGAAAAGCTGTTCACAACTGTCAACTGGTACTCGGGCTTGTAAACTTCATGTTGGTAATGTTTTGATTGTGCTAGTAATATCATTTTTATCTTTATATGAGCTTAGATTTTTATCCGCTTCATCCAACCTCAATCGGTTGTTCGAACGGCGTTTCATCTTCGGCTTTTACTTCAGAATTGAAAAGATTAGGCAACGTGCTTGTTTCGTCTGGTAAAGCTGTTATGCTCGAGCTTTAGACTGGAGTTTACATTTCACCTTGTTGTTTTTCCTGTGAGGGCACATTATCATTCAGATATTCCTTACCTCTGCCTCAATCTGGGTTTATTTCGGGTGCTTGATTCATGCATGACCCTCAACTGCATGGGGTAACCTTGATCCCAGAATCCAGTCAACGTAATGGACTGGTCGACCCCATTTTGTGTTGGATGCATGTCCACCGAAGAAGAAGAAGAAGAAGAAGGGGTCGGTCATATAATGTCTTTGGTTTGGATGTGGTTGCTATCTGGTTACAACTGGGTCAGGGATGACATCATGATGACAGACAGCCATGGTCATTCCATACCCCCCCCAAAAAAAAACAAACCTGTCTACGTCTGAAAATGACTCCTTTCAGCATACGAGGAGTGCCATGTCAATCAACATTTATGAGCTTGAGCTCTCTGCCCTTGTATTATTGCTGGACTGGAAAAGGAGTTTCTGGGTGTGTGGTCGGTTGAGATTGAGTTTCTGTATGCGTGTGTTTTGTGCCAAGGCTGCATTCTTTTATTCAGGAAAGTTGGTAAAAGGATGAGGTTGGAATGCAGTCGGGTCCCATTCTGATGCTTTCTTCTTCTTCTTCTTTCTTTTTTCCTTTCCCTGCAAATGGCTTAGATTTTTTTACACGTACCCAGGTGCTGTCCCCATTTCTTACACTCCCATAAAAGTCAACAATTTCCGGTATCATTGCACCAGCGATTCATTTTATGATCAATCTAAAGACACGACAGCTGAAAGAAACTATTCAGCTCTCATTCGTCCTCCACCTCCGCCGCCCCCTCCTGAAATATTATTCCCTGGCATCAGATTCATTAATCTTATGGAGAAGGAGGAGGCTGCACCTTCGGGAGCTTGTACCATCATTCTAGGCTCAAAAACACAATCCAAGCCAAACCCGGGTCCGATTTCGGCACCCGATCGTCTGTCGGATTCTCGAAAACTGACTGTTTTGAACGTAACGGGCGGGACACGGACTAACCCTTGGTCCCCAAAAATTGTCCATATCATGTGTCAATGTCCTAAAACCAGAACAAGAAAAGGCAATTGTTTCGACCTCCGTCGTTGGTTTTCTTCCCAGGACCACATTTTCACTGACCGACGACCCCTTCTTCATCTTCCATAATATTCTCACCCTACCATTATTGCGTTTGACGATGAGCAAGCGACATTTCCGTTCTCAATCTCATATGAAACAGTAATAATAATAATATCATTATTTTCCTGGGATTAGGTTTGGTGTGTTATTAGAAGTCACATGGTGTGTCCATCTGAAAATTAGGGTTGACTGTCGGGAATTTCCCGGTATATAGAAAAATGTTCACGGGCTTCTCTTCGAATATCGTTCCGATTTGTTGTTCATTAAATTAATTTCTATCGGAGTTTTATAATAATAATAATCATCATCATCATAAATGGCAAAGAAGATTCCTTCTTTTGATTGAAATGTTTATATCACCGGACAACAACTTCTCAACTGTCTATTCTCGTTAACTGTTCTGTACCTAAGCCGCCCGATTATTTTGGCCTAATCCAGCGAACCACTGGCCATGAAGACGACGTGTCGAAGCATATAGCATAATTAGGCCCTAGCGCGGCACTATTGCATCGGCTTCGGCGCGGGGTCGTCCCTCCGCGAGTTAAAACTTTCCCGCCTCAGTGCGACCTCAGCGATATCTATCTTTGTCGAACCGAACAAACCAACGAGCTGCTCGCGACGGCGTCGAGAACGTGCCTCAAGGATCCCAACCTAAGTCGTCAGACATGGGAGACGAGCTCTTTCCTATTACTTGGTGAAGTCATGCCTTCCGTCTAAGTGACGTCGATCGTATCCTCATTATCACCCTCGGCCGATTCCTGTCCTAAAATGTTTTCTAGACTAATGACTTTCTGTGTCGGCGATATTAAAGCCCCGTCGGGCGATAAAATTTTTTACACGTTTAGAATTTATTCCCCGTATTAAAGCAAGAGACAGATAATTACAAGGAGACGTGCACGCATGACGAAGCTGATTTGTCTTCTTCCTCTAAAAAATTTTAGAGTTTTTCTTTTCTTTTTCCTTTCTTTATTACCGGTTAATAAAAACCGCGTTAACTTCTCTTTTGTTTCTTAATTGTCTCCCAAAATTATTTAATTGTTTCCTCTCGCCGGACTTTCATAATTGAACGAAACTAGAAACAAGACCATTAACTTGACTTTGACCTTGAAAAATATTGCCCAACTTTGAAAACATGTCAAAAGCGAAAGTCCCGATTAATTTCGCTTCTTCTAAGTTTGTTAGGTGTTTTTGATATATTAAATATAGGAAGAACTGCGTGATTTGCGGGTGTCTTCCCTGTCGGTTTCGTTTATTTCTTTTTACATCAGTTTCATTGGGGTTTAGGGTCAACCAAAACAAAAACAAACTTAGCTATGGCTCCACACATGTGTAGCATACTATACAATAGTTATTATGAACACAAAATATGTTATTTCGAGCTCACGAGAGGCGTAGGACTTATCTTTCTCCATGCACGAAATCGATCGCGCGAACGCACAATTATTTGCATCGTGCTAAAGTATTATATCCATCGGGAGAGGAGGAGGGTGGTAATCGAGTCAGTTGGTGCCGTAATATATAAATGATGGTCCGTTTATCCCCTTCATGAATATGTTTAAAGTAAGGGGGATATTTTAAAGGAGTTTATAATCAATAATGAGACCAGATTAGACGTATGGAGACGCGAAACATGTCCATCGGTAATGGAACCCCTCTAGAAACAGAATCGCAATATATTCGGACGTATCGAGATTTCCATCTACAGGTATTGTTTAATGCGGCTAACCTCAATGCCTTCTTTTTTTATTAAAGAAAGGAAAGTCATCTGTTGTTGGCCATACAAGTGATGAAGAATAAGATTGTTAGAATTGTTCAGTATCGACAGAGTTAGTTAGGCTAAGAAAAGAACACAATGAATTAAACAATGGACCCATCATCATCCTCCTATCAAAGGCAAGGGGTTCCGATAACGGCATAAATAGAGGTCAAATGGACAAAAAGCAATCGGACAAGGACGCGGCACGAGAAAACAAAATCCAATCTTAATTAAACCGTTTGGACGTGTATCGACCAGCGGCGCCTTCTATTCGGCATGTCGCGGCAAACTCGGCGAAAACAAGGCGTGCGATTGTTGGCCTTTAACCAATGCATGGTATATATATATATTCTCCTATAAAACCTCATCTTGGCCATAAGCATTATGCATAAAAAAAAAGAACTTTACGCAATGGTCGACAAAATGACGATTTATTCCATTCCGTTCCATTTTTTTCTTTTAAATCGGCCGACACTGATCGTACTAATTAAATCTACAATGATCGACCGAAACGGCATTGGAATATTCTCAAAAATTAATAAACAACGACACAAGACCGTCAACTCTTAACCCCAGATTCCCATTCCATTTGCAACAAAAATAAATATATCAAAACCGCAAGGCAACCGGGTGTATGTATATATACAAAAGCTTGCGTTTCATCCAAGTTCACGGGTCCAAATTAAAATCTTATTCGGCGGTAGATTAATATATGGATTTTGATGATCCGTCGGTCACCGACTCTATCTTATCGAAGTCGTCACATCAGCAAATTGTGATCTGAAGAGAAACTAGAGACAAAGAAAACTGGGGTTTTATACAATTTGCAGATATTGATTAGGGTTGTTGTTCCAAAGGAGGAGAAGATCACACACACCTTGTCAACTTGGAGAGGGGGAGAAACCGACTTTGAATGGCAGTTGAGAGGAGACACAAACACACACACACACACAGAAACCCCATTTCAATTAACTTGTGGAAAGAAGAAAGGAAAATGTTAGGCAGGCAGGGAGGGATGTGGAAAGCATAGGACTGCGGTAGACGAGAGCCAAAATTTGCGGAAATTATGATCTTACTCTTGAGACCTTGATCATATTATGATATATATATATATATTATTAAACCTTAGTATTATATGTTAAAAATCAAGAGGTGGGAGCGTGAATACGAACCAATCCCCGTTGCCGAATATGCAACACGCAAAGAAATTGGGGGGGGAGGGGGGGGACAAATAAAAGCCACCAAAAACGCGTAAAAGCGCATGTGCCTTGATTGCGAGTTGCGATCGCTCGCCTATTCCTATCAAATTAATTTCACCTCCCCCCCTACCACCACCACCTACTAATAACCCAAACTATTTTCTTATTTTGTATATATAATTCCTGCTTACTCAGTTTATTTTAACTCTTTTTTAGTTCATTATAATAATCGTCCCTTCGCCCTTTCGCCATGCGTACAAGGATGTTCAAAACCAGAGCCCGCGGGCGTTTTTCTTTCGTGGTTTCGTCCTACACATGTTTTGATCGGGATTGGATGAATGTACTCAAAGAAAGTTGATAAAGAAACGATTGATGGGGGACGAGAAGTGAATGAGAGAGATGGGTTTGGCCAATTTGCCATGCAACATGGATGCAAGCTTTTCCTTTTGCATCTTTTTTTTTTTTGCTTTCTGAGTTCATGAAAAGGATGGGAGGAAGAAGAGATACACCGATGGATGGATGGAGGAGGAGGGTGATGTGATGACCCTTTTCCATCACAAATTTGGGAAAGCGAAAGCAATGGGCCTCATTGGTTTTTAGCTTTTGCTTAAAAAGAACAAGTAAGAGGGTTATGAAAAATGGAAAAGGGACGTGTGGATACACGAGTGTCATCCCCTTTTTCAGCCACAAATGAAGTCAAAATTTAGCCTTTTTTGATGACTACTAGAGGAGGTTGTGTTACTCATTTTACCTAAGTAGCTGTTGTAACATTACCAAACCTCTTCTATACATCCCCAACAACACACATCATCTTCATCCATCAATCCAAAAAAATCTTAGGCTTCGGATTATGACAATCTCAAACGAATAAAACTAGTGCCTTCCCTCCTCGAAAGATTACATTATGACGACTTTTATGATTCGCAGTCGAGAAAAAAAAAAGAAACAAGAAATGCGTTGACCAACCTGGGTGTGGGTGGCACAACTTCATAGAAGGATACGATGGAATGGTTAAACATAAGAGACAAGTCGTCCTTGCGTTTGATTAAATGGGATCCTTGGAGGCGCCTCCTCTTTCAAGTCCACATGAACCGCTAACTCATCATCATCATCATCATCCATTCATCCACTTAAACGACAACCACAACATACGACGCTCTTGATCGTACGTTGTCGGGTCCAAAACAATTGGCCACAATCAGTTCAGTGGGTGCGATCGTACGTACGGTGAGTTTAAGTCCTTGTTATTATCCTTTCCATCAAAGGAGGACGATTACACGACGATCAAGATCACCCAAGGAAACACCACGTATGACTCATCCGCATGTGAAGTGTAAAAGTGATTTCAGGTTCAAATTTCGGACCTACTTTTTTAATGTTCCGAGGAGGAGGCATAGATGGAAACCTCAACTGTTGAAAAGCCTTAGGGTGAGGACAGCACAGACAAGACAGTACCATTTTGCAAACAACTCCCAACCCAAGTACGTGTGTGTGTAAAAGCCTCGATAAAAATTTAAAGGCGGACATTAAAGTAAACAAAACAATAATTAAAGGAAAAAAAATGAAAGTAACGAATGGGCAAACTCTTCTTCTTCATCCCCTCCCCTGTTTACACCACGTAATTTCAGACCTGATTTGAAAATTTAATTTATTAAATTAATTCACCGTAAATCTGATTTAATCGATTATCTAAGAAAATTTATTTAATATTTTTTCAGTGGAGAATTTAATAATGGAGGATCAAAGAATACTCAGTTTTCCCGACAAAATCTAATCAGTTTTCCCAATAAAAAAATCATAAAGATAAAATTATAACAGTTAAATGAAAGTTATTGAAAATTCTTTAAAAAGGGCAATACCAGAAAATCAACATACATCGTCAATATATAAATTAGATCTCGAAAAGCTACTTAATTATCTTCTTGTAACTTATTCTTTAAAAAATAGAAATAGAAATAAGTGTTCTTATTTTTATATTTTACATTATCGTGTCTAAAAGTTTTTGCAATCATATTTTTTTTAATTATGTATTAGTATCCGTCGTATCGCGACGTGCTGTTTTATCCGCGGACACTCTTCCCTATCTAAATTGAAGGCCGGTCCATCCCCACGTCATCATCAAATCCCACAATAAACACACCCTCGTCATCCCTAAACAAAATGGACATGTCCCCCCTCCCTCCTCCTAATCCCTATACCTTATTATTATTATATTAATCGGCTAGATTTTCTAATTTACGGAAAGAGGTAAAAACGCAAGGAATGACGACGAATACACGAATACGGGCTTCCGCCTTTAACCGCCAGCTGTCGGTCCTGACTTACCTGCGATCGCCGGTTGCGCCGTGTTGGCCGACCTCCACCCCCTCCCCAAAAAACCAGACTTTTTTTTTTAATTCCCAAATAAAAAGAAGAAGGAAAACTTAAAAAAGGGACTTGCTTTGTTTTCATTTCGTTTCGTTTTCATTCCCCAGACCCTCCCCCCACCCCTTCTCTATATCTCTCTCTCTTTCTCTCAAAACGTGGGAGAAATCGAAAACCCTCGTTGTCAGAAGTGAGTTCGGAACAGGGGGTTTGAAGCCATGCTCAAGTGAGTCATTCGGTTCGATGGAGAAGAAGGATGAAGCCGATGACGACCGCAACCACCTGAAGTCCACTCCCCGCGGGGACCTAATGTCAGCCCCCGTCTTCGGCGACTGTGACGCTGCCCCTCCTTCTCTAGGGTTCATGGACATGCTGGGCGGCCCCTCCTACCACGATTACTACTTCAATTACGGTTCGGGAGGCGGCGCCCCGTCGCTGTTTGATTTGCTCCAGCAGCCGCCGCCCCCGCCGATACATCAGCAGGCCGCGTCCGGTTCTTCCATTCCCTGGGAAGACCGACGGAGGCAGCAGCAGGTGGAGCCTTCGACGGCCGCGGCGGCGGCCGAGTCGTCGGAGGTGGTGAACGCGCCGACGACGCCGAACTCGTCGTCGGTGTCTTGTTCGTCGACGGAGTGGGGTAACGGGGAGAAGACGGGGGAGGCGAAGGAAGAGGAGGAGGGTCAGGACCAGGACAGCAAGACCAAGAAGCAGTGAGTGTGTTTTTGATCTACTCTACTCTTTTGGGGATATTACCATGCTCTTTTCTTACGGTCATTAGATTTTAAAACCTTTTGTTGGGTTTATGTTAAAATCTTTCGTCTAATTTGATGATTGGAAAGCTGATGGATTTTCTGAGGAGGAGAGGGGAGGGGAGGGGTGGGATTTGGAAGACAACAAGGACAAGAATGAGATACGCGTAATTGACTGTTGGACAGCTAAAAAGTGCATTCCAAGCCATGTTCTTCGATTGAGTGGGATCGCCTTTTATTTTTTATTTTAATTTTTACCTCATAAATAATTTGTCTCTTCGGGGAGTTCAGATTGATTGTTGTTGTATTTTTTTGGGGATAATATCAGTTCGATATCCGAAAATTACTCTTCATTACATCCTACGGATGAAGAAAAAATAAGACAGGGAGTATTGTGTTTTGGACTGAAGATAAGGTTTAATAATGATAAGGAGTCCTTTGTAGCGCATTCTTAGCATGAAATCCGGTGGGAACGCCGTGTTCTTTCTTGCTTCCTTCCCTGTGGACTTTTCGTCTGTGTTTTTGGTTTTTCTTTTCCTTTCTGTAAACATGTGGCGTGGGATTCTATGTTTTAGGTTGAAAGCCAAGAAGATGACTCAGAAGAGACAAAGGGAGCCGAGGGTCGCGTTCATGACCAAGAGCGAGGTCGACCACCTCGACGATGGCTATCGTTGGCGAAAGTACGGCCAGAAGGCCGTCAAGAATAGCCCCTTTCCCAGGTAATGACGCGTCGTGGTCGGAGTTGTTACATTGAACGGATCGAGTTTAGGTTTGTTTTGATAAGTAAGTTTTTTTTTTGGCAGGAGTTACTACCGCTGCACCAGCGGAGGATGTGGAGTGAAGAAGAGAGTAGAGAGGTCCTCCGATGATCCTACCATCGTCGTGACCACGTACGAAGGCCAGCATAACCATTTAAGCCAAGCGATGCCGCGCGGGGCTCTAGGTTTCCCGCAGGACCTGTCGGTATATGGCAGTGGACCTCCGGTTCAACCCTCATTCCTTCATCGTATTAACTACCCTTTCCCGTTTAGTCCAACGTCTTCCTCGCCACACCCTATTATTCCTCCTCCTAACACCTTAACCCATTTCGATTCCGCCCCGGCCAATTTCAGTTCGCCGTTCCTCTCAAGTTTGTTAGAGGATCGGAAACGGTTTGGACCGTTGCAACCACCTTCTTCATCAACTACTCCTGCTACTACTGCTCCTCCTCCTGCAACTACCTCAACTAGTACCACAGCTTCGCTCACGGCAAGAGATCAAGGGCTGCTTCAGGATATCATTTCTCCATCGCAAACGTGGAAGGATCCGAAACAGGAGTAACAAGGCTACGTGCCTCGTTAAGTTAGCTCATCGATGAACTAATATATATGGTATGTATTCATTCTCTGATCTCTTCCACGTTGCCAAAAAAAAAAAAAACAAAGAAAAGAAGAAGGAAAGGAAGACATTGTAGTTTTAGCTGGGAACATTTTAGTGACTTTGTCAAGGAGGCGTCGCTAACCAGCGCGGTGTCGCCGTGACTCCTCCATCTCCATTCTCCCTGGTACTACTAGAATATCTGGACGCCTAGAGACGCGTCTTCTTCACCATAACTGTGATATTGTAATGGTTTTAGTCGTAACCACATCACGTAGGAAAGGGGGGGGGGGGGTTGGGATTTCTTGATTCTAGTTAAAATTTACACTCCTCCCCCACCCTCTTTCCTTCTCTTGACGACTTAATCTCATGGGCCACTCGACAGTTTCATGTATGCTTCTCTTACAGACATCTTTGTATATATTACATACATAAACTTCTCGATTCCAAGATGTAGATCCGGTTTTCCATTCTCGTGCCGCACTTCTCGCGTTGCGAAGCTTCTTTTACCGAAGTCGCGCGAAAAGGGGAAGGATTAGGGTTTCGTAGAAATATCAGATTCATTGTTTTTAGGAGTGGCCGGATAACGTGGGGAGGAGGGTTTTCAACACGCTTAGTTGTTGTGCACTAACAAAACAATGGGAGGATGAATCAAAGTGCTCCCTCTCTCAATGGAATAATTAGGCCGAGGGTATCTCTTTATTCATTTATTTTTTCCAGGTTTTGTGATGGGATGGAGATGATTTTCACATTGATGAAGATGTTGAAAAGAGAAAGGTAAATGAGGGAGGAAGGAAAGCGATGATTCCTTTCACCTGCTACTGAAGACCAACCCTTCCCCCGGAATCATCTCCAAAGTCGTCAAATTTACAAATTGGTCGACATATATACCTTCGTTTCGTTACCCTTTCATCCCATCGATCAAATATCTACCCGAACCTATCTATTTATGGAGGGTTTGGGGGTTGCAACTAGGGTGGAACAAACAATGACTTGACCAACTTGAATCCCATTACCAGCCCCCCTATCAACACTCTCATCTTTATTTTCCCATCACCCACTTGCAGTATCCTCCCCACACCCCACCCCACTTTTTGTCCCTTTTTCTAGATATTGCTTGTGGCGATGGAGAAAAATAATAAAATGAATCGGGGATGTGGGGTTTGCATGTACATGTATGGCATAAAGGGAATCATTGCTCCTTTCTTTCACATAAGCAAGAGAAGAAAAGGAGATGGGGTTCGAGATCTTTATTTTCCTTTTGGCATCGCTTTTTAGACGTTTCTCGTGTGTCCATGATTCGCGATGGAAGGAACTCTTTCCTTTCCTTTTCCTTAAAAAAAAAAAAAAACCCAGCACGTGCTACTACAACTGATGCTACAAGATTTAGTCGACACCATTAGAAGAGGAAAAAAAAAAACTACAATTCGACATTTTTTCTTTTTAGCTTTTAAAAACATGCAAACAATTATTTCTTTCGAGACACGTGAATAATTGCATTAATTATTGCGACCAAAGATCAAAATAACCCAATCTTTTCGCCTCAGTCTTCTCTTCAGACATGGGACATTATTGTTCCCCCGTCTACTTACCATTATTAACATACCAAATCCCGAAATGATTCATATCAGAATACGTTACATCCGCGGGGGGAAATCATTTCAAAATCGTCGCAAATCCTACCAAAATTTAATTTTCAAGCTTGACTGCGCCCCTCCCTGGTCAAACTATCACCTCCCATTCACATTTAAGACACCAACAGAGAGAAGTGTTGGGGGGGGGGGGGGGGGAGGTTTAGGACAATGATTGATTATTTTTAAATCATGTCATTAGTTACTAAATGGTTGACTAAAACTGGGTTGGGTTGGGGGAGGGGTGTGTCTTTTGAAACTTGTGCCCCCCTCCCAAAAGAATGCTTTTGACTTTGGTTGTCTTGCATTGTATTTTATAACAATATATAACCTCGATCCCATTTTAAACTTTTTGAATCACTTGCCCCGAGAGAGAGATTTTGCCTTATTGTTGACCATGAAGAAGGAACCTCCTGAGAAGAGAATATATATTCCTTCGCCAAACATTCGTTTGAGGGTGTGGTTGCATCGAGCACATACAAATTTAGGCGTGACCATGTCCTGCGGCTGTTCGCGTGCACGTGGTTCGAGTACTCTCGAAGAAGTCGACGCGAACTGTACCCGCCGTTGACATGTCTGCGTTGGATCGATTTTTAACAGGAGCCGAGGACTAATCTTTTTGGTTGAAAGGTCCGAGAATAGTAGTATATGGTCATCGTCGTAGTGTTGTTTCGGGCCGAGGCCCACATCTAAAGATTTGCGACCCGATTCGAAGGCCCATATCGAAACAAACTTCACTTTTTAATAGTTTGTGACGTTTAATCATCCTCTTCCTAAGCTCACTGGCTTGCCGCCCCTTTCACAATTATTCTCCTCTCAAAGTTCGCGGGGCTTTACCGGGCGTGGCGCGCGGTTGGTACAAGTGGTCGGCCGCTTGATATCGCTTAAACAAGGTCTCAGATTTGGGTTATTCGGGGCAAAGCTTCAAGTACCAAACTGGCAACAAAAAATGTCTGACTGTAAATAAATTTGATACGTAGCGATCACGATTTTGTAAGTAGCTAGGAGATGTCTTCCTGTTGTAAAATCGGTGAATGATAATTCGTGCATGTCATTCTTGTATTATAATATCTCCATGAAATCTTGGTAATAACAAAGAGAGGATGGAACTTATTTAGAAACATTGTTAATAAACTCCTAGTTCACATCCAGAAACAAGAAAACATGTTTTGTTTAGAACAATCCCTTTGATCAATACTGTTTTCGTTGTTACCATCGGGCATGAATCTAGAGACGTGTGATGATTCAGTGTTTCCAACATAAAACAAAAGAGCTTTTTTTTTTTTAACAAAAGCCCCAAACGCCACACGAAATCACTAACCGAGACTTACAGGCAGATCCAAACAGACCACAACATCCACGCGTTGGACATCATCAATCATACCATGGATTGAATGTTCCAACACTTATTCGCTCGGCAAACACCACCTTCTTCACTAAACACTTGAGACTTTTTTTTCCGTGTTGATTTCTCGTCCATCGCCCCCTTTTCATGGTTTATTCATGCGGGGGACCCTCGGCATCGGATTCACGTCGACGATGATACGTTGGGAACCCGGTTCAGTTTCAGCAATGTCATCACCAAAAGTACCTTGGTTAGGGTTCTGGCCACTAACGGCCAATGATGATTCGCTGCTGCTCATCGTTGTCGCAGCACCGGTGGTCGAACTACTCAGGGCATTAGTCGTGACAGCTGCAGTACCGGCACTTGTCTTCCGATCGATGAACCGATGGTTTTGACTTAACGAATTTGAATCGTCAAGAGCTCGAGGAGTCGCCATGGTCAGCGCGATGGCTACGCAGAGTATGAACACAGCCTTCATTGTGCGAGCCCTGCAATTTTCATTTAAAAAAAATGCTTAAACATGAACGGATTGAACAAAAGAAGCTACGCATATTTCGTGCAAAATTCTGAATATCTAACCTTCTTTCCTCGTTCCTTCTCAATTGAGCCGTATCCACTCACTTGGTGTTGTGCTTGTTTCCAAGGCAAGGCCAATTTATGGGCGAAGATCGAAGCCGGCATTTGTTAGGGTTAGGGAGCAGGATTAATGCGCTTTTACTGTAATAATGCTGAAGGGGCAGAAATATCAGTGGGAAATACAACCGATGATGATGATGACACCATTAGTAGCAGCGATTCAAAGGTGATGATAATACTCAACATTTTGCTAATAGCACATAAACAATAACTAAAATGTAAATCTAAGTACCCCTTTGAATGCATAAGGTTGTGAAATTCAATAAGGTTGATGATGATGATGAGGAGGAGGAGAGAATCATGGGATGATGTCCCCCCCACCCCCATTGAAGCAGGGTTCATCAGTGGTAGGGGAAATTGTGGTGGATAAAAGTGAAAAAGAATGAGCTAATTTCCTGTAAGCAATAATTGACCCAACCACAACACTAATATCCATTACCATGCCGAATCAGAAGTCACTTTTGGGAGGGGGGATGAAAAAAGATGAGTTCAAAGTGTTTCTCTTGCATTTCCCGAATCGTAGTGTTGTTTTACACCATCACTTTGGGGGAGAAAATGATCAATGGAGTTAGTGTCCTTACGTCGGGGTCCCCCCAAAACAACTTGCTTTTCGTCCCCAAGTTAGTGCCACAGGGACTAACACTAGCACCACCAAAACTTGCTCATGGAGCCGATGACAGATAGATGATTCCAAGAAGTGAAATAAACGACGCACTAAGAATAGAAGATCCCTCACGGAATGCCTGCCCTGTTCAGTAAGGAGATGAGTAGAAAACCCTGTCCCATGAACTATCTGATTGACTGAGGGTGCTACGCTACGCCCTTTGTACTTTATGTGACTCCCCAGTGCGTTTTCTATTTAGTACAGCCGCGCATGATGGTAGAACCCCCACCAACTTACATTCACAAGCCTTGGCAGAGCCTGATATTTTTACTACGCGAGAGGTGAAGAGTTGTGTTGCAATGAAGGCTCTGGTTCAGCAATCGTTACAATTTGTGTGTATATCCTATAAATGAATGCCTATAAAAGTGCTGCAACGATGGACTATTGCGACCCGATCCAACAAATCAGTAACCGAATGTTAAATTCCAAGCAAAATGCCGAAATCAAGCAAAGGCCGAAAAACCAAGCCAAAAGCAAAATGTCCTCCGTCCAAATCAAATCCCCTTACATATAATCTCCTAGGATCTCTTCAATTCCCTCCATTATTTCCATTAATAAATATAATCTAAAATTCTCCGATAATCCTTTCATAATTATGACAAATCTTGCCTTTCATGATTTCTCCCGACGTAGACTTGAAGAGTACCCTTTAGCCGCGCGAGCTCCTCCGACTCCAGCTCCGGCTCGACATCCCGTTATATAACAACTTCCCCCTCCTCAACAACAGCCTTGTCCTCAAGGCGGAACTCTGGGAACTGGTGCAATAAATCATCAACATCTATCAACGACGCATCATCCTGAGATTGTCCTGGCCAACGAATTAATACTTGCCGTCGATCACCCGCCGTTGTCCTTAGTGTATGTCGCACGAGGCTCTCTACCAATCCGACAAGAGCAGGTAATGGCTCCTCAAGACTATCTGGCAGGTTAGGTTTGACGGGATGATTCCCACGGACACGCTTGGACACGCTTCAACTGCGAAACATGAAACACCGGATGAATCCGAGAAGACTCAGGAAGTTGCAAATGATAGGCCACTGATCCCACTCGTTCGATAACCTTGAATGGCCCATAAAACCTGGCTGCCAGCTTGTGGAAGTGGCTAGTGGCCACCGACAACTGTCTATGCAGCCGAACTTTGAGAAAAACCTTGTCTCCCGGCACAAATTCCAGCAGTCGCCTGTGCTTATTCGCCTGCGGTGTCATTTTCTGTTGTGCCCGCTGCCAATTAAGTTTGAGGTGGCGTAATACTTCATCACGACTGCCCAACACCCCTGCCACGACGGCGACTTGGCACTCGCCCGATAGGTAGCGATGCAGAGTAGGTGGTGGACGTCTGTAAACAATCTCAAATGGAGTCATTCTTGCACTTGTTTGGTAGGAAGTGTTGTCCCAGAATCCGCCCATGGAAGCCATGCAACCCATTTCCTAGGTTGCTCACATATAAAACACCTCAGGTATGCTTCAATAATCCTGTTTAAGACCTCCGTTTGCCCATCTGTCTCCGGGTGATAGGCAGTGCTAAATCTCAAATTTGTCCCTTGCAAGCGAAATAATTCCCTCCAGAATGAACTTACAAATATCGGGTCTCGGTCACTCACAATGGAACTTGGAATGCCGTGTAACCCGACGATCTCGTCGACAAAAGTCTGCGCCACTGATCTTGCATATAGGGGGCTCCGTAAAGCTATGAGGTGACAGTATTTAGAGAATCGGTCCACCACGACCATTATAGAAGAGAAACCCCGTGACTTGGGTAGGCACGTAATGAAATCCATAGAAATGTCTTCCCATACCTTGTCTAGGACCGGTAGAGGTTGTAATAAACCAGCTGGTGACATAGCCTCATACTTAGCTTTCTGGCATTCCAAGCACTCGGCTACATAACTACGGACCCGTTTCACCATCCCACTCTAGTAGACACTCAACACAATCTGCTTATAAGTCCGCCAAGCACCTGCATGTCCTCCCATCGGGGTGTTATGAAATTCAAAAAGTAAACGGGGTACCCACTCCGAATGTTCGGATAACACCATTCTATGCTTCAAAAATACGATTCCATTCTCCAAAGTAAATCCCGGATGTGATGACGGGTCTACTCTCAGGTCTAATTTTATTTCTTGGATAAATTCATCCGTCTCTTGCTCGCTGATGATGTCTAATGCGGCGGGCCACACCAAACTACTCAATGCCGCCAACTATCCTTCATCATCCCGTCTAGACAAAGCATCCGCCGCCGAATTATCTTTGCCTGGCTTGTAAATAATCTCGAAATCATATCCGACGAGCTTGGCTACTCATACCTGCTGAAAAATCGTCCCTATACGCTGAGATAATAAATACTTCAAACTATGGTGATCGGTTCGGACCGTAAATCTGTGGCATATCAAATATGGACGCCAATGTTGTATCACCAAGACTAGTGCAATTAATTCTCGCTCATACGCAGATTTAGCCATTGTCACTGGGCTGAAAGTTTTGCTAAAATACGCTACTGGTCGCTCTTCCTGCATCAGGATTGCTCTTACACCTGTTCCTGACGCATCACACTCTACCACAAATGATTTCAAAAAATTTGGCATGACCAGAATGGGCGCCATCGTCAGAGCTCCCTTTAATGCTTGAAACACATAATTTGCCTCATTCGTCCAATGAAAAGGGGATAGGGCATCTTTTTTTAGCAATTCCGTCAAGGGACGGGCGATGGAGCCATAATTACGGACAAATCGTCGATAATATCCTGCCAGTCCCAGAAACCCACGAACTCCTTTTGTTGAACGCGGAACCGGCCGCTCCCTCATGGCTTTGACCTTTGTTGGGTTCATGGCGACTCCCCTCTCCGAGATAATGTGTCCCAAGTATTCTACTTTAGGAACTCCAAAAGCACACTTCCTTTGGTTTGTCCTAAACTGATGGCGATCCAGAATGTTCAGTATGGTCCTCAACTACTCCAAATGATCGCTCAAGGATCTGATGTATATCAAAATGTCGTCGAAGAAAACCAGCACAAACCTCCACAAATAAGGTCGGAACAGATCATTCATCGTCATCGGAACAGATCATTCATCATTCATTCGTGAGGCCAAATGGCATCACCAGAAACTCGTAGTGCCCGCTATGCATACGAAATGCTGTCTTCGAAATATCCTCGTCCACCATACGAATCTGATGGTACTCGGAGCGCAAGTCGATCTTAGAAAAGATAGTTGCTCTTGCTAGTACATCCAACATATCCTGAATCAGTGGAATCGAGTATTTATCTGGAATCGTGACCTTATTTAATTCCTGATAGTTAACACAAAAACGCCAGTTCCCATCCTTCTTCTTGACCAGTATTACCGTGCTCGAGAATGGACTGGTGCTAGGCTGGATTATCCCTGCTAATAGCATGCCGGCAACTAAGCGCTCGATTTCATCTTTTTGCGCATGTCTGTATCTGTGCCCGGCTACAGCTCAATTCGGTGTTCCGTTGCTCGTCGAGGAGGTAAACTTTTTGGTTCTCCAAATACCGTCGAATACTCTTCCAGAAGCGATTGTACAGCCGTGGGTACCTCATTCCCCACCTGTTTGGTTCCCTCACTTTTTGCTATTACCACCCATAACTCCCTGCTTGAGTTTTTCAGTAATGATCGCAGACCCATCGGGGATCTACAAAGCGTCGGGTTGCCGCGCAACACAACTTGCTTCCCTTCCTGCTCAAATCTCATGCTCATGGAATCCCAATTCATCTTAACATCTCCTAAGGTCGCTAGCCAAGCAACCCCCCAATATGACATCAACACCCCCTAGAGGAAAGAAATAGCCATCAATCTCCGTCTTGCAAACCTGTAGGTCGAGGAGCAAGTTCCGACACCGACCGGATGAATCTTTGTCCATCTCCCAATTGAACTGAAAAGGTCTCTGTGGGTTCCACGACCAAACCTACTTGAGAACCCAGGGATGGAGATAAAAAGTTATGGCTAGCCCCACTATCAATAAGCACCGTCAGAGGATTTCATCCTATGCTCCCACGAACACGCATAGTCTTGGGCCTAGTTAATACAGCCATGGAAAAAATTGGGAGGGTCACTCCTTCAATTGAGTCCTCCTCGTACTCTTCTATTGCCACATGCTCAGTTAACTCTGCACACTCCACCAGCTCAAATCCCGGTAACCCGTCATCGCCCTACACGATCACTCTCAATTGTTTGTCCGCACATTCATGTCGGGGGAGGTATGGTTCTTGGCATCGAAAACATAATTTCTTCGCGTGTAAGTCGGCATACTCCTGCTGTAACAACTTGCGAAAACGACCTCTAGTCGGTGGAAGGTCATGCCGGGGTGTCGGCGCCATCGTGGGGTGAGTAGGTCGGGATTCAGTAACTTGTGCTGACCGGGTGGAGAATGTCACGCCAGCTTGTCGCTCAGAGTTCTCGCTAGCACGGTTCACAGCCCCCCATGTAGGTCGCCTTGCATATCACTATGATCGACCGGCTGTCCCCGACTGGTCATACTGGAGCTGGAGTTCTAAGCTGCGCGCCAGATGCATTGTAGCCTCTAGGTTAGTTGGATTCCATACTCTAATGCGCACACAAATCGCCTCATCTAGCCCGCTGAGAAAATATCCCAAGTAGTGCGCTTCCGTCAACCCTGGGATGTGGGAAGTGAGCCGCATAAATTCCCGGATGTAGTCCCTTACTGTTCCCTCTTGCTTGATCGACGCCAGTTGTTCGTATGGGCTACCTTGGTACCGTCCATCAAATTGACCGATCAACGCTTGCGAGAACTCATACCAGGTGATGTGGGTATGTCATGCCCGGCACCAGCGAAACCACTCCAACGCCACATCCTCCATAGCCGCCATGGCTAATTGAATTTTCTGTGCCTCTCCTACCCCGTGTGTTTTGAAGTATTGATCCGCCCTTGCTAACCAGCCCAAAGGAATATGACCATCAAAAACGGGAATAAACTTCATCGATGAATAAAGGTGGTCGGGTGAATCCTTGGCTGGGGACAACGCCGCTGGAGGTTGTCGAACGACAGCCCCCGCCGCTATGTTGGCGGAGGAACCACTCCTGTCGTCGTAGTAATTAGGTCGTTAGTTGGCGGTGGTAGCGGCGGCGGCGGTGGAGCCTGTAGCGCAGTAAGAATGCGTAGGATTTCCTGTAACTGACGATCAGTGTCTGCCCTTGAATCAACAACCTGATCAGCCAAGGTTTCCAAGTGTTGATCAACGACCGCCAATCTTCCTTCTATTTCGCCCACTTTCGTCTCTAACTCCAATATCCTGGTCGTATTGGTCGCCGTTCGTGTCTCCATCTTCGTTTCCCGGCAATGGAACCAAATTGTTGAGATCTGATCCAACAAATCAGTAACCGAATGTTAAATTCCAAGCAAAATGCCGAAACCAAGACAAAAGCCGAAAAACCAAGCCAAAAGCAAAATGTCCTCCGTCCAAATCAATTCCCCTTACATATAATCTCCTAGGGTCCCCTCAATTCCCTCCATTATTTCCATTAGTAAATATAATCTAAAATTTTCTGATAATCCCTTTATAATTATGCCAAATCTTGCCTTTCATGATTTTTCCTGACGTAGACTAGAAGAGGACCCTTAAGCCGCGCAAGCCCCTCCGGCTCCAGCTTTGGCTCGACATCCCGTTCTATAACATGGACAGACAACATCACTGGAGCTAGCTGGTGACAGACGAATCAATGCTCTTGTAAGGCCCCTGGTGGAGTTGGAGCTTGGTAGAATGAATGCCAAACATACTCTTCTTCACATGGACACCATAAAAGTCTCCTTTGATTTGGTGGCATCCAAATCTTAAGATAGTAGGCTTAAATATTTGATTTTACTTTAATTTTATTTGGTACTGAGGTAAATTGTGAACGATAATATTTTCTTAGGATTAGCAAGTTAGGGCTCTCATTCCTTATATACTAGATCGGATGGCGTTAAGCATCCCGTGTTGGACTCATTTCCATGCATCAGTCCACAGCAGAAGCACCAGAACAATGCCGATGTATGACTTCTGCATTTTCATCCTCCCGTCAGACAGTCGAGCATGGTGGCAAGAACACATTAGAACCTGGCCCAGATTATAATAGAGCAGACATATGTCTGAAAACAGGGACAATGCAAAAGAGCTGATCAGTAAACAGACACTTTCCATCGCCGGGGCCAGAGATTAAGGGATGCTTTGGCAGAATTCTGGAACTAGCCAACACCCTGTCATTATGAATGAGTTCAAGAAATTGGGGCAGACATTGGACTATGTCATCGACCAGGCCAACAAACTCAACAAGCTGCTCGCGGGGCTAGATAATCCGTTGAAATTGAGCATCAGTTTGTCGGAAACGTAACACATCGACATGGCCAATGTCGGATGTTTGTCGTACGCATATTTGTCTGAGCAGAGTCAGACCATGCAATCACAAAGCAATAAACAAGCCCAGAGTTTCGGTTGTACGGGCTGTTGAATTAGCCCATCACACAAGTTCTAATCTTTGTCCAAGGTCACTTGCATCAGATCCTTTTGACCCTGTCCCCACCATCGCAAGGTCATGAAGAGCCTGGAGAATGCCCTTCCCTTCCATCTGCGATTCCATCCTCTTGTTCACCTGAACAGTACCTTGTGAGCCTAGCAGGTGATCTGATTTCTGATACCAAAGGTTGGAAATTCAGGAAGTGGTGGCGGCGTTGCAGTTACGAGTACAAAAACAGTGATATACACTGAACTTTTCGATGGCAAGGCTGAAAGTTATGATCCCGATCAGAGGTTCATAACCCCTGTTGTAGACATGGCTGCTCATTGCGAGAAACTGTTCAAGGGATTGTCCTATAATCCATTGAGAAGCAAAAACAATTCATTCAGCCTACAAGGCCGTTTCTACCCTTTGCAACCATATCTGGATGCACGGACTCCAAAGAAAGCATAGGGGTTACATAACCATTCCCGCAGCCAATGGCTCCATTCTTTGAGACATTGTTTCCATGGCCGCCGTCGTAATAAGCCTGATCAGGTGCTTACTTAATTTCACATTTTGTGGATACCCTTTTCGATATAATCATTCTCACCATTAGGAAATGGTGCATGAAATGATCAGATTTGATAACTTTAGTTCAGTGGAACCATCTGTCGAGTTGATCATCGATCAGAAGCCATAAAATTTTGCTCAATCAACCATTGAAAGGAAATCAAGTGTTCAATATCAAGCCAAAATTTAGGAAAAAAAAATTATCTTTTGACTGCCGATCCATGTTGTCCTAACCTGAGATCATTTAAGTTTGATAAAGAACTTATGTATTTGGGAAGATAAAGGCAGGGAACCAAGAATGAACTACCAAATATGATGATCCACAACTGTGTGTGTGTGACAGTGTCGGTGTTTGGTTGGCTGGCTTGTCCGAGTGTCCCGCACACGTGGTTTTGTTACTTCCAACTCCCGACACGATTCCCTTGTCCTCCCCCTCCCCACATCAATATCTCTCGTGTTATGTTGGGTTGGTCCACACATGAAAGAAAAAATATCGGGGGCTTGGATCTGTGATTGGATGAAGACTCCAAAGAACAACAACAACAATAATAAAACCTGCAATGTGGGGGGTGGTGGGGGACACATTCATTTGTGAATTTGGAGTGAGTAGAAGTTACTTTTGGAATCATGGGTAAATGAAAGGAAACGAACCAAGTTCATCAGACAAAATGTACCACTATTTGCTGTTGTAGTTGTTGGATTAGAGATGGGAATTGAATTCACAAATATTACGCGTGCTCAGTCAGAAGCTTCACTTCTCCCACGTTCTCTCCCAATGATGTCAACTCCACAGGAAACATCCAAATTCAGGATGGTGAGACATCTCTCTGTCGGCGCGGTCGCATCCCTCCTATCCAAACTTCCTCCCCACCTCTTTCTTCTTTTCTATATCTTCTTCTGTTCTTCCGCTTCTTTTGTTATGACCGACGCCATCTCTCCCCCGCGCCCCCTTCTTCACAAATACCCACACCCCGCCCGCGTTATAGAAATTCTTCTGGGGATTAAATAAAAAGAAAGTGAACAATCCTTGGGAAGCCGCCTGCCTGGTCTTCTCTTCTCTCAATCTTAAGTTCTGTGCGGGAATCCGGAGACTCGCGCACGTTTTACCCCGTCTTCGCGATCTGGGTTTGCCTCGTTTGTCCGAAAGGTAGGAACTTTATCGTCATCTCCTCATTTCCCCTGTTACTTTTATATTTTTAGTTTTCTTCAGGAGCCTTCAATGGCTGTTCTCAGCCTTTTTTATTTTTTTTTTGGGGGGGGGGGGTAATAACGTCGCTTTTAGAGTCATTATCAGTTGAAGGTGAATGTTGTTCTGCTTGCTAATTGTTCTTTTCTTTTCCTCTGAGGTTAGTTTTCTTGATGTGAATAATTTAGTTGGTCAGGTGTTCTGTTTATGTCTGGGATTATTAAGAGTATTCTGCTGGTGGCAAAAAGCAATGCAGGCTTAAGGAAGAAGTCTGGCGATGATCCTTGTGGGAGATCATTTTTCGGGAGTTTGAATAGGGGACATATGAAATTACATGCGTCTCTTTATGGGTTTTCGATTTCGACTTGATTCTTTTCTTAAGTTGAAGTGATCTCCTGAGTTGACTTTCAGTTTTACGCCAGCTTCGTGATCTTACAAATAACGGGAGAAAGATTTCCTGGTTGGTATTTATTGGCTTCGGGTTAGAAGCCAGGAAAATCAATTATATTTGTCGCGGACATGGGTCATGCTGCTATGAAGGAGGGGGATTTCGGTGTAGATCTTGAAGCTGGTGTTATTGGCACCGAGGAACTTGGGTTATTAAGAGATCCTGTTTGTGGGGATGATGATAAGGCGACATGTCGAGCGACAGTTGGTGCCGTGGTGACGTTGAAGGTGAAGGGAAGCGAAACGGGTGAGACTTTGAGCATTGCGGAGAAGGCAGGTAAGAAGAACCACAAGAAGTCGAGCAACAGAAAGGCATCCAAGCCTCCCCGGCCACCGAGGTCACCTTTTTTGGATGCTGCAGACCAGAAGCTGATAAAGGAGATTGCTGAACTAGCGATGTTGAAGCGTGCCAGATCAGAACGGATGAAAGCCTTGAAGAAGGAGAAGAACGCAAAGGCAGCGTCCTCGGGATCGAGTGGAAATGCACTTGCTCTGGTGTTCACCGTTCTTTTAATCTTTGTTATGGTATTTCAAGGTAATCTCGTTTGATGGAGCCAATTCCCCATCTCCGTGGCGACAGATTTACGGATTAATCAATAAGAATATGCTGATGGTTTGCAGTTTTTATGATCACAGGATGCTCCCCTAGCACCACAGTTCCCGTCACTACATCTGAAGGGATCGATAGCGTGATCTCCTCACAGTACAATCTGAGCCAGTTCGCCAGATAAGAGAATGGACACTCATGTAGCACAAGGTAGTTACTAATTTCCATTCTCTTCAAGCCGATTGTCGGGCTAAGTAGCACTCTACCTTCAATAATATCTTACATTTTTCCCTAGTAGCTCGAGGGACCTCCCACAAGTCCGATCCCGTATTCTGGTGGCGTGAGGCTACGTATTGGCATGTTCGGTGGCTGGCGTTGGAGAAGTTTGCTTGTGGCTAGCAACTTACACGGCAGAATGATTGCCAAAACATATTCTTCTCGAAGGTGGACACTACTGGCAAATGACAATCAAATAAAAAGCCCTTAATTTCCTTGAAAATATATGTAACATTATAATTAATCAGGTTAAGTTTAATACATAAAAAAATTTAACAAGATTAATAGGGTATGTCTTATATTAATGTTAGATGATGATTTTAGTTCTAAACAGCAATCAAAAGTTTCTTTTCTAAGCTTCGTGAAAATATGCAACTTAATTTAATTCCGAGACTTTATTTTTTTTTTGGCCTTTTTAGATTTAATATCACCTATTTGACATAAATAGGTGATATTTGACATAAATATTGATCAAAAAATATTTTTCTTTTAAAAAAAGTTGATGTTCAAATAAAGATTAATCATTATATAAACGGATGATGATGGTGAAGAATTTTAACGGGAGTGATTTTAGTTGTGGAAACATTTCCTTTCTAAGCTTCACCAAATAAAAACAATAAATCACTTTTGATTAATTTCCTTAATATAGACATTTCATTGCTTATGAATATCCGACTATAATTTCACATTCTCACATTTCATCAATCGATTATGAATTCTATGGAGAGTTCCCGCATTTTGTTCCTTTTCGTCCTGTTGTTCCCTGTCCTCGTCACATCCGACGTCCTCGACGACGTATGCTCCACCACGCCCTTCCCTGACTTCTGCATTTCGACTCTCAGGCCAGATCCCCGAATTTATGGTGCCCAAGGGCCGGTATTCATTGCAGTTGTCATGTTGGACATGGTCGAGATTAATAACCAGCAAGTCATCGCCAACCTTAAAAAGCTCGCCGACCAAGCCAAGGACCCAGCAGATGAGGAAGCGCTGCTTATTTACGCTTCAAGGTACGGGACTATTAATAATCGATTTTTGCCGGACGCCAGAGATGCATTAATAGCTCCCACTAGGGAGGGTAAGGCGGCAGCCTTTCCACCCTTGGTAAGTGCTGCCCAGACTGTGGAAGTGTGTAGCGAAGGGATCAAGCAGTTAGGACCGGACTTGTCTTACAAGAGTGATTTTGCCTTCAAGGGCACCATGATCTGTGCGTTCATCGCTAGATCCTTCACTGGAGGTTAAGATGAGCCTGTCTTGTACCACACATATCATCCATCAAATAATTACTATACATGAGAGTAATCGTTGCTGATATGTATGCACATGTTGCGAGGATAGTGGCGTCTCGTTCGTTGATCCACAAACAATGGTAGGCTATGTTCACTGTGGCAGCTGAGCCAAACCCGTCAACTTTGTCCGGCTGTAAAGCATTTCAGCAATCCAGGAGTCCTCTTTTTTCACGGGGTTGCTCCTCCCTTTCTTAATGCAAATCGAATGTCGGTCCTCGCGAGCCCTCACTGCCGACTTCGGTGTCCGACGATCGGATCTCCAAGGTTAACACCCTTGCTAGAGCTAGCCCAGCATCAACTCATTCGAATGATCAGGACAAAATTAGAGCACGCGAAATGCATTTAACGAAAAATGTAGCTTATGGATTTCTTTTTATTTATTACTAGAAACCTTTCTGTTTGTTATAAATTACTAAATCCAATAGATGAATTGGTCTGAGGGGGTGGAGGACGAGGGGGTAACGAAATAGATGCCCCAAGAACACCGAAAAACAAGAAACCGAAACCATGTCAAGGGCCAAAACGAATTGACCCGCTAGTGACTTGCTCGTAAACCCGTTCGGTCCAAATTCGGTTCGAACCATGTTAAGTGTTATACAACGTTACAATGTAATTGTTCATTCTTCTTAAATATTTAGTACACTACGGAAAAATTTTGAAGGTGTACCAAGTACGGAATCTAGTGTGCAGTAATATATTTTTCGTAAAGGCCAACTTTAGAACAGTATTTTACGTTACAACGTTGTACATAGTACAACTGATTCATATTGTTCTAATTTTGTACAATGTATAAATCCTAAATCCTAAACCCTATAACGTTAGAACATTTTTTACATTTGTACAAAATTCTATGGAAATGTTTTACATTGGGCAGAACGAGCCGGATCGCTAGTTACTACTACGAGCCTCTATCTGGAGTTTGAATTTGGGCCATAAGAAGATAGCGACGAGAGATAGTTTTCCTAATCGGATGAAAGTAGCGTCCTCTGGGTCGAGCGGAAATGCGCTTGGTCTGGTGTTCGTAGTTCTTTTCATCATTGTGATGGCATTTCAACTGAACACTATTCTAATTGATTCATATTTCGGTTTATTTATTATTTATGACTAGAGACCATCAAATAAAAAATCCAAAATGTCTAACATTGCTTAAACACTTATGATGGGAAATTTTATGGTTGCGTTTTTACGGGTAACCAACTAAAAATATTAATTAACTACCATTTAATACCCAACCATTAATTTCCTTGGAATACATTGATGAATATCAAACTTACCATTATATTAATATAATTATTAGGTTAAGTTAATTAATTTTATAAATATATTTTTATTTAAAATATTTGATTATTTATTATTTAAACACCAGGATTAATACGGTATGTTTTAATGCTTTCATAGTAAACGGGATGATTGTGAAGAATTGAAGACGTGACATTGGAATAAAAAAGGCAGGAAGTGATTTTAGTTCTCTAAATAGCAAAGATTATCAAAAATTTCTTTTCTAGGAAATGGGAATTTTATCTATTTCTTTAAGATTTATTTCTCTGATGCAATTATCCGGCATTTTTTTACTTAAAACATTATCATAAAATTTTTCATGGAACTGAAAAATTATGTGCTTAATATAATATTTGAAATAAAAAATAACAAATTCCCATTAATTTCCTTAGTATTGACATTTCATTGCGTATAAATATCTTACTAGTAAATAAATTGATTGACATTTGCTTATAAATATCCGACTCGTAAGCTCACATTTCGTCAATCGATTATGAATTCTGTGGATAGTTGCCGTGTGCTGTTACTTTTCGTCCTGTGTTTCCCTCTCCTCGTCACATCCACCGTCCTCGATGACGTATGCTCCACCACGCCCTTCCCTGACTTTTGCATCGCGACTCTCAGGCGAGACTACAGAGTTCCTTATGCCCAGGGACCGCAATTCATTGGAATCCTCATGTTGGACATGGTCGATTTGAATAACCAGCAAGTCATATCCAACCTTAAAAAGCTTGCCGACCAAGCCAAGGACCCAGCAGACCAGGGAGCGCTGCTTACTTACGCTTCAGGTTACGGTATGTCAAGATAAGACTGAGAGCAGTTAGTTAGTTGTAACAGTCTTAGCTCCCTATATAAAGCTTTGGTGTAAAAATAGTTTCGTTTACAGAATATACTTTGATTTGTTTTCCTCTGCTAACTGTCTCTTTGAAGAATGGCCTGAGTTAAGATGGTATCAGAGCGGCAATCCTTCGCTGCGGTGGTCGCCGGCAATCAGAGAAAGCAGTCGCAGGAAGAAGAGCAGGCTGCTGCCATGGCCATTTCTCATCACGGTGCAGTGAGCAGAGGGCAGGGGGTGCAGATGCAATTGGCGCTAGACGATCCTATGTCACCTTTCCATATTCTGCAGCCAGACATTCTAAGCACGGTAACGATTCAGCCTCTTTTTAATGGATCAAACTATTTTACCTGGAGTAGAGCATTCGAGATGGCGCTTATCTTTAGGAATAAGATAGGGTTCATAGATGGCAGTATATCTGAACCGGAGGAAGGAAATGAGTTGTTTCCTGCTTGGAAAAGATGCAATACGCTTGTGGTGGCTTGGATTCTGAGATCTGTGACAGAATCTATTGGTAGCAATATATTTTTCATGAATTCAGCAAAGGATATATGGCAACTATTGAAGAGGAGATATTCACTGCCGGATAAATATAAGATTAGCAGGTTACAGTTGAAGATGATGACTGTAGTACAAGGGGAAAGAAGTGTGGATGCTTATTACACAGAGATGTGTGCAATTTGGGAAGAATTGAAGAATGTTAGGCCTTTACCCTGCTGCAAGTGTGGAAAGTGCAATGAGTCCTGTTTTCGAGTGTTTATTGAAAACATGACCGAGGATTGCATTTTCAGGTTCCTGCATGGTTTAAGTGATGAATATGATACCTTAAAGAGTAGAATTCTGGGTATGAAACCTTTCCCAAGTCTAGATGAGGTATACAACCTTGTTATTCAAGAAGAGTCCTACAGGCGAGGCAGTCATATAAAGCAGGAACAGTCGCTGTTTAAGACAGAGTCTATGGCTTTTGTCACTCCGTCTACAATGCAATTTGATTCCAGAAAGAAGTCGATTAGGAGAACTGAATGGGTGTGTGAGCATTGTGGAAAAAGAGGCCACATGAAGGATAAATGTTTCCAGCTGATTGGTTATCCTAACAACTCTGGAATTAGAAGGAACAAACCTTATTCTACTGGACAGAAAGCAGCTGCGATAGTTACAGAAGTGACAGCAAATTCTGGCACTCATGTTGAAAACCTTGAACTCAATGAAGTGAAGGTGCAGATTCAGAAGTTAATGGCTTTACTCAATGGTCAAGGAGAACAACTTAAACCTGCTGCGAGTTCAAATTCATCTTCTTTTCATAATTCCGAGTCTCCAAAATCGTTTTCTGCAGCAGGTATTGCACAACATTCTTTTTCTTCTGAGCAGTGGATCATTGATACAGGGGCTACGAATCATATTTCAAATGACAAATCTTTCTTCAATAAAGTGGTCCCTGCTCAAAACTTGTATGTTTTTCTCCCGAATGGACTTAAAGAGCAGGTTCTTTATACAGGAGACATACATATTTCTGATGGATTGGTTCTTACAAATGTTTTTTATATTCCTTCCTTCCACATCAATTTGATTTCTGTTAGCCAACTAATGTCTTCCAAACAGTTTTGTGTTTCTTTTATTAAAAATTTTTGTTTCATTCAGGACCTATTGTCATGGAGGATGATTGGGCTTGCTAAGGAGAGAGCAGGGCTTTACGTACTAGAGGGGAATCAGGAAACCTCTTCTGTCCAAGCTGTTTTAGATCAGCAGTCTGCTACTTTTCATTCTGACCACAAATCTAATCTTTCTGATTTCGATCTGTGGCACTATAGATTAGGTCATCGTTCTTTTGTAAAGTTGAAGTACATTCAGTCTTATAATCATTTGACTCCTTTGTCTAATAAAGAAGCATGTTCCATATGTCATTATGCAAAACAAAAGCGTTTACCTTTTCCAACTCATTGTCCTAGCTCCGAAAAGGTCTTTGATCTTATCCATTGTGATATATGGGGTCCTTGTTCTTCTTCCTCTTTAACTGGACACACATATTTTCTTACTATTGTTGATGACTATAGTAGAATGACATGGTTATATTTGATGAGGGCAAAGTCAGAAGTTTCATCAATTTTACAGCAGTTTTGTCTTATGATTGAAACTCAGCATGGTGCAAAGGTTAAAGTTTTAAGGTCTGATAATGGTAAAGAGTTTTTGATGCCAAAATTTTACAAGCTCAAAGGCATTTTGCATCATACTAGATGTGTCGAAACTCCACAACAGAATGGCATTGTGGAACGTAAGCATCAACATATTTTGAACATAGCTCGTGCTTTACTTTTTCAATCTGGATTGGATGTTTCTTTTGGACAGCAGCTGTGCAAACAGCAGTTCATATCATCAATCGTCTTCCTACACCCATTTTGCAAAACAAAACTCCTTTTGAAATGATGTTTCATATCCAACCAGATTATCATCATTTGAAAGTCTTTGGTTGTTTGTGTTTTGCTTCAACTTTACATAATGGTCGCTCTAAGTTCAGTCCTAGAGCACAGAGGTGTATTTTCATTGGTTATCCAGTGGGCACAAAAGGATATAAGTTGTATGATGTTTCTAGCAAACGAATTTTTGTGTCTCGAGATGTTGTTTTCTATGAGCATTTATTTCCTTTCAAAATCAAGTCACTGCCCATTCCTGCTGGTACAGTGCCAGTTTCTAATGAAATTTCTCAGCCTTCATTTTTTCCTTCAATTTCTGAAAAAGTCATAGAGGATACAGTGCATTGTTCAGGTCCTACAGCAGATTTGTTACGAAGAAGCAGTAGACAGAAGAGGTTACCTGCTTACCTACAAGATTATCATCATGCCCTTGCTCTTTCTTTAAATGGTTCAGGATCCTCTGGTAATTCTATTTCTCTTTCAGCTGATTTAGAAAGTTCTTCCACTGCTCATTCTCTTCATAGTGTTTTATCCTATTCTCAATTGTCTCGTTCTTTTCGAGCCTTTGCTGTCAATCTTATATTACAGTCTGATCCAACTTCTTTTTCTGAGGCTGTTCAATCTGATCATTGCTGTAAGGCTATAAAGGCTGAATTAGATGCACTGGCTGAGAATAATACCTGGTGTTTGACTGAGTTGCCGAGGGGTAAGGTACCTATTGGTTGTAAATGGATATTCAAAACCAAATATAATGCAGATGGGACTGTTGACAAGTACAAGGCTCGCCTTGTTGCTAAAGGCTACACTCAACGAGAAGGTATTGATTACACTGACACTTTTAGTCCGGTTGCGAAGCATACCACAGTTCGTATCTTTCTTGCTTTGGCTGCTAAGCATTCATGGCATTTATGTCAATTAGATGTCAATAATGCTTTCTTGAATGGAGATTTGGAGGAGGATGTTTACATGGTTGTGCCTCAGGGTCTTGATGTTGGTAGTTTGCAGTTTAAGAGGGAGAGAAGATTAGTTTGTAAACTGCAAAAATCCTTGTATGGACTTAAACAAGCCTCTAGACAATGGAATTCAAAATTCGTTGCTGCCTTGTTGGAGTATGGTTTCAAGCAGTCTAAATCAGATTATTCTTTGTTTGTGAAAGGACAAGGGGACAAGTTCATGGCTTTGCTTGTTTATGTAGATGATAAAGCCATTGCAGGTCCGGATCTAGTCGAAATAGAGCAGTTTAAAAGGTACTTGGGCTCTGTTTTTAAACTGAAAGATTTGGGCGTGTTGAAGTTTTTCCTTGGTTTGGAGATTGCTCGTTCTTCTAAAGGCATAGTTTTGTCACAAAGAAAGTATGCTTTAGAGGTTATACAGGAGCATGGATTGTCGGGAGCAAAACCAACCAAGGTACCTATTGAATTCGGTCATAGATTGTCAAAGGAAGATGGAAGCAAATTGTCGGATCCGACTGTTTATAGACAGTTAGTAGGCAAGCTCATGTATTTGACATTGACTAGGCCTGATATTGCTTATTCTGTACAAGTCCTAACTCAATTTATGTCTGCCCCTTCTGAGGTCCATATGCAAGCAGCTTTGCAAGTTTTAAAGTACTTGAAGAATTTTCCAGGAGAAGGTATTTTCTTTCCTGCAGATACAGTCAATGATATCTCGGTGTATGTTGATAGTGATTGGGGGAATTATCCGGATAGAAGGAAATCGGTCACTGGTTTTTGTATATTTCTGGGAAGTTCTTTAGTCAGCTGGAAAGTTAAGAAACAGGCTACGGTGGCGAGGAGCTCTGCAGAAGCGGAATATAGGGCGATAGGGGGAGCTACGTGTGAAGTTATCTGGCTGGTTTCGCTGCTTACAGAGTTTGATTTACACGTCCAGCAGCCAATTGGAGTAAACTGTGACAATCAAGCTGCAATTCATCTCACGAAGAATCCGGTTTTTCACGAAAGGACTAAACACATAGAAATGGATTGCCATTTCGTTCGTGAGAAGCTGCAAAAGGGAGTTATAAAGCTGCAGCATGTTAGTTCTAGATTGCAGTTAGCTGACTTTTATACTAAAGCTTTACATAGTCCTAGATTTTATTGGTTAAAGGACAAGATGAGTATGAAAAACTTGTATACTCATCTTGAGGGGGAGTGTCAAGATAAGACTGAGAGCAGTTAGTTAGTTGTAACAGTCTTAGCTCCCTATATAAAGCTTTGGTGTAAAAACAGTTTCGTTTACAGAATATACTTTGATTTGTTTTCCTCTGCTAACTGTCTCTTTGAAGAATGGCCTGAGTTAAGACGGTACTATTAATAATCGACTTTTGCCGGACGCCAGAGCTGCATTTGCCGCTCCCACTAGGGAGGGTAACGTAGCAGCCTTTCCACCCTTGGTGGATGTTGCCCATATTGTGGTCACTTATAGCAAAGGGATCAAGCAGTTAGGACCGGACTTGTCTGCCGGGAGTGATTTTGCCTTCAAGGGCACCATGATTTGTGCGTCCATTGCTAGATCCATCATAGGTTAGGTGGGCGTGTCTTGTACGACGCATCTCCACGGTTATTGAGCAATTGATCCATCGAATAATTACTATACCAAACATCAGTGATAATGACCATGCTGGCTTGCCTCAAACTGATATGCATGCACATGTTGCGAGGACAGTGTTGATCCACAAACAATGTGATGCGAGGGAATTGAGCTGGGGAGTAACTGAACCAAGGAGAAGCAACTGCAGATCGGTGTGAAGAGGACAGATGCCGGAAGGAAGGGTGGGAAGGAAGATGGTGGGAAGAGAAGGAGCCGTTAGAGTGTTTGAATGTTTAATGTAGGTCGGGCCCAGCCCAACGTGTTAGCATTATAATAGCCGGAGTGTAGCCGGGAGAGTTAGTTAGCTTTCCGGCAGATAAAGAAAGAGGGGGACGATGGTACAGTAGTGGGGTGGATGTGGATGAACTGAGCCTGGTTTGGGCTGTCGGGGGTGTGGGTGCGTGCGCGTGTGCTGTGCGGTGAACTGTAGTGTGGTTTGGTGAAGTGTTAATAGAAATGGAGATGGTGGTGGAGTTGTTGGTGTTGGTGCTGTGATTGTCGTGATTGGTTGTAGGATTCGTGATTACCACGGATCACAATGGTAGGCTATGTTCGCCGAGCCAACCCCGTCAGCTTTGTCTGGCTAAGAAGCCTTTCCGCAATCCAGTACAACATGGACCACACTTTTTCTTGGGGTTGCTCCTCCCTTTCTTGATGCAAATCGGACAGCGTCTCCGGACGATGATGGCATTCCCCATTGTCGCGTTATAGAAATTCTTGTGGTGATTGAAAATAAGAAAGGGGTCTTTCGTTCCCCTCTCCCTTTTCTTCCGAAAGTGAACTTTCTCGGGGAAGCCGCCTACCTGGTCTTCTCTTTTCTTGATCTTGCGTTTGACCCCATGTCCGTGATCTGGGCTTGCTTCGTTGTTCGAAAGGTAGGAACTTTATCGTCATCTCCGCAGTTCCCCTGTTCCTTTATCTTTAGTTATATTCAGGTGCCTTCCGTGGTTGCCGGGTTTATGTTCTTTCGCAGCATTTTTTCCGATTCAGGTGGTTTTAATGAAGCGATCTCCTTAGTGGACTTCGAATTTCAAGCCAGATCTAACAAGTAGCGATGAGAGATGATAATATTCCTGGTCGGACGAAGGCCATGAACAAAGAAAAGAACGCAAATGCGCTATTCTTTTCATCTTTGTAATGACATTTTAAAGTAATCACGTATGGTTGAGCCGACCATCAAATAAAAAATCCGAAATGTCAAACATTTCTCAAACACTCTAGAATATTTTACTTTTTACAGGCTAACCAACTAAATTTACCTGGAATACATTTCCTTACATAAAACAATGTAGGATTAATATAAAACGTACCATTATTTAGGTTAAGTTAATTAATTATATTTGTATATAATATTTTATAACTAAATTTAAGTTTAAAATTATAATTTCTAATTTTTTTATTTAAAATATTTAATTATTTATTACTTAAACAACAGATTAACCGTAACTCTTAATGTTATCATACAATTATGTAAAAATGATGATTGTGAAGAATTGAAGAGGTGACATTCGAATAAAAAGGTAGGAAATGATTTGATAAAGTTATATAATCGGGACGATGGCGATGGATTTTAAAGGGAGTGATTTTAGTTGTCTAAATAGCAAATATCAAACATTTCTTTTCTAAGCTTCTCAACTGAATTCTTAGATAAATTTGAAATAAAAAACAATAAATTCCCATTACTTTCCTTATTGTTGACATTTTATTGCGTATAAATATCTGACTAGTAAATAAATTGATTGACATTTGCTTATAATTATCCGACTCGTAATCTCACAATATTAATTTCCTTTATATTAGCATTTCCTTTATTAACATCCGACTCGTAGGCT
Source organism: Melastoma dodecandrum (assembly GCA_029817715.1). Taxonomy (NCBI): domain Eukaryota; kingdom Viridiplantae; phylum Streptophyta; class Magnoliopsida; order Myrtales; family Melastomataceae; genus Melastoma; species Melastoma dodecandrum. Next base: position 795,030 of record JARUPY010000387.1, read on the forward strand.
CACATTTTATCAATCGATTATGAATTCTATGGAGAGTTGCCGTTTGCTGTTTCTTTTCGTCCTGTGCTTCCCTCTCCTCGTCAGATCCGACCTCCTCGACGACGTATGCTCCTCCACGCCCTTCCCTGACTTCTGCATCGTGACTCTCAGGCCAGACCCCCGAATTCCATACGCCCAAGGACCGGCATTCATTGCAGTCGTCATGTTGGACATGGTTGATATGAATAACCAGCAAGTCATCGCCAACCTTAGAAAGCTCGCCGACCAGGCCAAGGACCCAGCGGACCAGTCAGCGCTGATTATTTACGCTTCAAGGTACGGTACTATTAATAATCGATTTTTGCCGGACGCCAGAGATGCATTTATCTCTCCCACTAAGGAGGGTAAGGGGGCAGCCTTTCCACCCTTGGTAAGTGCTGCCCAGACTGTGAACGTTTGTAGCGAAGGGATCAAGCAGTTAGGACCGGACTTGTCTTACGAGAGTGATTTTGCCTTCCAGGGCACCGTGATCTGTGCGCACATCGCTAGATCCTTCATAGATTAGATCTGTGACCGTGTCTTGTACGACGCATCTCAATGGTTATTGAGCAATTGATCCATCGAATAATTACTATATACCAAACATCAATGATAATGACCATGCAGGCTTGCCTCAAACTTATTCAAATTACTTTCAAGAGAGTAATCGTTGATGATATGTATGCACATGTTTCGAGGACAGTGTTGATCCACAAACAATGGTAGGTTAGAATGGAATGATGTCAATGCCCAAGAACACCTTCATGAGCAATATGAAGGAAGTAATGTTTAGAATTGACATTTTTATTATTATGGCACAAAATTCAAAGATTATTTCAGCCCCAAATGTGGATGAAAAGTGAATAATGTGAAGCGGAAAAATGGTGGTCGATGTGTGTGAAACGGCCCAAATACTCATCGATGTCGCCCGCGGACAGCTCATTTTCGTGCGGATTTATGGTTGAAATTTAGCCTCAAATCCTATAAGTTTAGAAGCACGACAAAGCTGGTCAAATTAGACAAAATAATTATTAAGGAGTTGGATTAATTAAGATTAATTAACTTGGATTATTAGCACTAATTAAGCATAATTAATTAGTGCTAATCGGGGCCCAAAGCTTCTTCCACAAGCCATGGATGGTGGGGAGGGGGACAGATCTGAAAAAGGTCCATAGGAAGGGTTAAAGAAGGAGAAAAAGAAGAAAAAGGAGAGAAAGAAGGAGGGGGTTGGTTCGGTAAGGAAGAAAGAAGCAAGACGGAAGGATTACCTTCGAGGAAGAGAGTGGGAATACCCTTTCATGGAGAACTCGCTCGGAGGAGAAAAGAGTTGGAGCGTTTTACTCTGGAAAAGAAGAAATGTATGGTATTCAATCCCTTCGTTTTTCTTCTTGCGAAACGGCCATAAAACTCATTAGGCTTGAGTTTTGCTCGCTGTGAATGTGTTATTCAGTGAGAGAAAGGGACTTGCCAGACCCTTGGGATGGTAGGAGATGGCACCCCGGACCCTCGGTTATGCGACGGATGGGGGGATTCTCACCGTATGTTGGCTGGCTGGTAATTTGCGGTTGAGCGTGTGAGTCGGATGACAATAAGGGCTGGCCATGCGGGAACTCATCCGTATGCATGAGGTGGAGGTTGTATTGAGTTATGAATGGATGCTCATGGTGATTGTAGGCTGTTCAGGATCGAATATCCCGGTATGTGTGTGTGTGTGTGTATTGGGCTGAAAAATGGATTGTTTTGCGTATGTTCTTGTGGGTACGTGGCTGCCCATTCGGAGCGTATACCTTGGCATATAATTGAGGCCCGAGAATAGGGCAAATGGGGATGGATGGGCTGATCCATCGGTATTGAGAAAAGGAAAGGTCGAAACTCCGAATAAGATGGTTACAGGCAAGTACAAACATTCGTGGATGCGAACATATGAATATTGAATAATGTTTTTAAATCACTATGGGCTGGAAAGGAGACTTGTTATGGTAATTCATAGCCGGTCCGGAGTTGATACTCCTCGGTAAGAGGAGGGTTTATTAAGTGCGGAAGGCACTGATAAAGGAAAGTGATCGAACGACCCACGTATCATGGGCGGAATGGAAGTTTACGACGATATATTGACACGCCCATGGGACTACCTTACGAGGCGGATATGAGGAGGGTTTGGACAGAATGAATCCACCCTCGAAATGGTGTATTGGACAGCCTAATTGGCTGGAAAAAGTTGGGGGAAAAGACAAGGTATGGAGGGAAGTTCCGTTGTTTTACGCACCCGGATGGGTTGATCCGTAGTAGCGGGATGTCGTGCGGCTAAAAGTACATTAACATGAGGCTTTTATGGGACTTGCGTAGGTTGAAAATGCAACATTTTCGGATGCCGCTGGAAACCATTTAGTTGCTTTCTTTAAGGATTTGGAAACACAACAGTATATGTCGGAATTTCGAGACGATGTCTCGATTTTGAGTTACGTAAAGGGATTGGTTGCGTGTGCTTGAACTGCCATACCTAGTCATTTGACTACGTTATTGCGTGTTTTTGACAGGTCATATAAGTGATCTATCCATGCTTATCTTCATGTTCGAAAGAAATGTTCCGTTGTATAAATTTTTATAACTTAATTGTAACCAAATTTTGTGTAATATTTTCCGACTATTAACGAAACGGTGGATGAGTTTTCTTTTATGAATTCGTTGGTATTTTCAGTTGCTCCTCCCATTCTTATCCCAATCGGACATCGGTCCTCGCGAACCCTCGCTGGCTCGCTGTCCAACGCCAAGGTTAACACCCTTGCTAGAGCTAGCCCAGTATCGATTCAATGATAAACTATAAAATTAGAATGATGGGGACAAATTAGAGCACCTGGAATGAATTTAACGACAAAATGTAGCCTATGGATTTCCTTTAATTTATAACCAGAAACCTTTCTGCTTGTTTATAAATTACCAAAATCTAATAAATGAATTGGTACGAGGGTGGGGGAGGACGAGGGGGGGTAACGAAACTCCTCACCACCCCCCCGCCACGTCTACTTTCCCTATACAAACTTCCTTTTCCTTCGGACCACCTCGTTTTTCTTTCTTTGTATATTGTTATGTTTTTGCCTTTTATTTGTTATGACCGAAGTCGTCTCACTAAAACACAAACGCCCTCGTCTCCTGACGATGACGGCATTCCCCAAGTCGTCTCACTAAAACACACAAGCCTAAAAATATGGAACTTTTGACAGTCGTGATGATGCATTTTGTTGTATAAATTGTAGAGCAAATTCCCATCCCATTCTCATCTCAACCTTACATTTTATTTTAATTTTATCACAATGAAATCCCTTCTTTTTGCAATCCTCCCCCTGCTCTTCCTCGGGGTCATGCACCGGTCTTCGACGCGGCCTCTTCAACCGAATGACATCGTCGACGATACCTGTCCAACTGTGCCCTTTCCCGACTTCTGTGCATCCACTCTCCGATCGGACCCAAAGAGTGGATCTGCCCAGAGCTCTAAGGATCTGGGCGTGATACTAGTCGACCAGGTCGAGTCAAAGGCCGGCTCCACCCTCACCAAGATCAGTAGCCTGATTTCACAGGCCCAAGACCCTAAACTCAAGGCCGCCATGTCCTCCTGTCAGGATTCGTACGGGACGATAGTGAAGGGTTCGGTGCCGGCAAGCAGGGCAGCTCTGATCGGTGGGAACCCCAAGTTTGCAGAGCAGTACATGACGGATGCTGCAGCGGAGATTGACCGGTGCGACAAAAATTTTGATGGTTTGGACTCCCCGTTGACGAGCGAGGATGATTTCGTGCATAGGGCCACGACCATTGTGGCTGCCATCGCTAAGACCTTGGAGTAGTTTGCAATTAAGGTCTCGATATTAAATAATGTTACAAAAAAAATGGAGATCGGACGTTTACTTTTATGAGATCTTCATTGGGATCGTAAAGTTATCGTCACAATGAAATATGGAGAACATTTGCTCACGGTTCTTTGCATTCGTTAACGTTCCTTCTGATCCTTGTGTCCGGCCTCTTCAATAAAACGTGTTACTGGGATTCTCGAAATGCATCGACCGAGACCCCTGCAAAGCTGGGCCCTTTCATTGGTCTTGATATCACAAATGACCTGCCTGCTGCGATGATGGGAGGAAGAGTTGGAGCAGAAGACCACCGCGGCCGTCGCTGCCACTGCTCAATCCTAGTCCTCGCAGAGGTAGCAATAAACAATATCCAGATAGCATGCTATGCCGCAATGCATCCCGGTTGATTCCGGGAGATCGAATTGCCTCTATCTAATTCCAAGTGGCGAATTGATTTTCATAGGGATAATCGTTTGGCGATGGGTAAGCGCATGTTGCGACTATGAGTTTCGTTAGTAAGGCCGCATTCGTTGTGGCCGCAGAGTCCTTGCCGTCGACTTAAGCAACCGAGCCATAGGCGTAGTAAAATGAAGCGTTTCTTTTATGGTTTGCATGGAATGAAGGATGGTAATGATTGATCTCATCATGAATAGTAATCAATCAATGGCTTATCAAACTTGCATCTGATGGGAAAAAGGTTCGAAAACGGTGGCAATCACGTGTCGTGCGTTCCCCCTCCTGAAAGAAAGGAATGATAAAAGTGAAAAGACACGATTCCCCTGTTACCAGAAAGAACAGAACAGAGCAGGGAGAATCCAAATCACCCGTGACTCGATCAATCCTCTCTGCCCAGATTATAAAAAGATATCCCCACGACCCAACCCCTGTTTATCAATCAGACCTGCAAAATCTTCATTCCCCCACGTCTTTATCTTAATACAAGCATCGCTGTACTTCTGCCGAAACTTAGCGGGACTTCGACACCTCGACCCCGAATGTAAAGTCGTGACCCTCTATTCCTAAATCTAGCGGTCACCTAATGCCCTTCAGTGGCTAGACTATAATCTAAAACTAAGAAAAGTTACCAATGTAAAGAGGGATGATTTTGGAAAAAAGGATTGAATTCATCGGATATTACAAATGAATTAAGGACCCCTGTTTTAGGGAGTGTCGAAGGTAAAATCCTTGTCCACGTTTCTAGACTTTTCCGGTAAATTTCTATCCGTACATTCAAGCTACAATTAAAATATCCAGATTAATCATATACTTTCTAGACTAATTCTAGGAAATTTCTAGAGCTATCCAAACTTCATTTTCCTTCTGACCACCTCGTTTTATTTCCTTTTTTATATTCTTATGTTTTTGCCTTTTATTTATTATGACCGAAGTCGTGTCACTAAAACACCCACGCCCGCGTCTCCGGACGATGACGGCATTCCCCATTGTCGCGTCGCGTTACAGAAATTCTTCTTCCTTTTCTTCTTAAGGTTATAACTTGTTTGTATATTTCACTATTTTGTACATTATAAGTAAATTACACTTTCAATGTTATTAAAACAGTAATTCGTTTGTACATTTAACTGTTTTATACATTAGCAAATTTGTTTGTACATTACTAAAAATGACAAATTTTTCATACAAAATTCTACGAAAATTTTATACATTATGCGGAACGACGTTAGCCGCTTACGAGATCATTCTTTGGGAGTTTGAATTGGGGCCATACGAAGTATAAGCCTCTCTTTTTGGGTTTTCAATTTCAACTTAATTCTTTATTATTTAAGTTAAAGCGATCTCCTTAGTTAACTTTCTATTTAATGTCAGCTTCATGACTAGAGATAGTTTTCCTGGTCTGATGAAAAGGCCTTGGAGAACACAAAGGCAGAGTCCTCGGGGTCCAGGCGCTTTGTCTGGTATTCACTGTTACATTTCAAGCTGGTGAAGCCGATTCCCCATGAAGTCCGGCCAACTGGACACTATTACAATCTATTCATATTTCCGTTTATTTATTATTTATAAAAGTGATCATCAAATAAAAAATCCGGAATGTCAAACATTTCTAGAAACTTTCTTTAAAATAAGCAACTCGAGCATATTTTATTAGGGTTAGAGAAATTTTATCGTTGCCTTTTTACCGCGTAACCAACTAAAAATATTAATTTACCTCATTTAATACCCAATTATTTATTATTTATACAACAGGATTAATACGGTATGTGTTAATGTTTTGATACAGTTATATAAATTAAGAGGTGACATTGTAATAAAAAGGCAGTAAGTGATTTTAGTTATCTAAATAGCAAATGGAATATCAAAAATTTCTTTTCTTATCTTAGGAATTGGGAATTTTATCTGCCTATTTTTATTTAATATTAATTTCGTTAGGATTTATTTCACTGATGCAATTATCAGCCATTTTTACTTCAAACATTGATCATAAAATTTTTTATGGAACTGAAACATTATATGCTTAATACCCAATATAATTAATCAGGTTAAATTCATTATATATAATATTTTTAAAATATTTAATTATTAAAAATATTATTTAAAAACAGAATTAATATGTTTCGATAAAGTTATATAAAAGGGACAATAGTGATGGATTTTAAAGGAAGTGATTTTAGTTAGTCTAAATTGCATATCGAATATTAAACATTTCTTTTCTAAGCTTCTCAACTTAATTCTTAGGTAAATATGAAATAAAAAAACAATATATTCCCATTAATTTAGTTAGTATTGACATTTCATTGCGTATAAATATCTCACTAGTAAATAAATTGATTGACATTTGCTTATAAATTTCCTAAGTATTAGCATTTCCTTTATTAATATCCGACTCGTAACCTCACATTTCATCAGTCGATTATGAAGAGTTGCCGTGTGCTGTTACTTTTCGTCCTGTGGTTCCCTCTCCTTGTCACATCCGACGTCCTCGACGATGTATGCTCCACCACGCCCTTCCCTGACTTCTGCATCGCGACTCTCAGGCCAGACCCCCGAATTCCTGCTGCCCAAGGACCGGTATTTATTGGAGTTGTCATGTTGGACATGGTCGCTATGAATAACCAGCAAGTCATCGCCAACCTTAGAAAGCTCGCCGACCAAGCCAAGGACCCAGCGGACCAGTCAGCGCTGATTATTTACGCTTCAAGGTACGGTACTATTAATAATCGATTTTTGCCAGACGCCAGAGATGCATTATTCGCTCCCACTAAGGTGGGTAAGGCAGCAGCCTTTCCACCCATGGTAAGTGCTGCCCAGACTGTGGACGTTTGTAGCGAAGGGATCAAGCAGTTAGGACCGGACTTGTCCTACGAGAGTGATTTTGCCTTCAAGGGCACCATGATCTGTGCGTACATTGCTAGATCCTTCATAGGTTAGATGAGCGTGTCTTGTACGATGCATGGTTATGGAGCAATTGATCCATCGAATAATTACCATATACCGAACATCAATTATAATGACCATGCAGGCTTGCCTCAAACTTATTCAAACTTATCAAAAAAAACTTATTCAAATTACTTTCAAGAGAGTAATCGTTGATGATATGTATGCACATGTTTCGAGGACAGTGTTGATCCACAAACAATGGTAGGCTGAGCCAACCCCGTCGACTTTGTCTGGCTATGAAGCCTTTCCGCGATCCAGTACAACATGGACGACCATTTTTCTTGGGGTTGCTCCTCCCTTTCTTGATGCGAATCGGACGTCGGTCCTCACGGACCCTCTCTGGCGGCTTCTGTGTCCAACTATGGGATCTCCTGGGTTAATACCATTGCTAGAGCTAGCCCACCATCGATTCATTGATAAACTATAAAATTTGAACGATCAGGACAAAATTAGAGCACCCGGAATGCATTTAACGAAAAAATGTAGCCTACGGATTTCCTTTAATTTACAACCAGAAACCTTTCTGCTTGTTGATAAATTACCAAATCCAATAAATGAATTTGTCTGAAGGTGGTGGAGGACGAGGGGGGGGTGTGACGAAAGAAATGCCCCCGACAACCGAAACAATGTCAAGTGGTTGGGGGGGATGAAGCAGTGAGCCATCTCTCTGCCCGGGCGGTTTCCAACTGTCTGAAACTCCTCACCCCCCGCCACGTCTGCATTCCCCATCCAAACTCCGACCACCTCGTTTTTCTTTTTTGTATATTCTTCTGTTTTTTCCTTTGCCGTCTCACAAAAAACACACGCCCGCGTCTCCGGACGATGACGGCATTCCCCATTGTCGCATTATAGAAATTCTTGTGGGGATTGGAAATAAAAAAGGGGCCTTTCGTTCCCCTCTCCCTTTTCTTCAGAAAGTGAACTTTCTCGGGGAAGCCGCCTGCCTGGTCTTCTCTTTTCTTAATCTTGCGTTTGACCCCGTGTCCGTGATCTGGGCTTGCTTCGTTGTTCGAAAGGTAGGAACTTTATCGTCGTCTCCGCAATTCCCCTGTTCCTTTATCTTTAGTTATATTCAGGTGCCTTCCGTGGTTGCTGGGTTTATGTTCTTTCGCAGGCTTTTTTGATTGGGGGCTTTAATAATGTGGCTTTTGGAGTCATTATCAATTGATGTTGAATGCTGTTCTGCTTGCAAATTGTCTTTTTCTGTTGTCCTTCCGGGTTTAGTTTCTTGATGTGAAGAATTTAGTTGGTGTATACTGTTGATGTCTGCAGGATTTTAGTGTGATGTTGTTGTGGCTGAAAGTGTTTTGAGTTGGGATTCGTAAGAGGATTGATTCTGTTGGTGAGAAACGGAGGTGGAGGCAGTCTGAATGGTTGGTTGGCTACGTGATTGAAACCGTAAGGTCAAGGCAATGCAGGCTTAAGGAAGAAGTCTGGTGATGATCCTTCTGGGGATCATTCATTGGGAGTTTGAATTGGGGCCATACGAAGTTACAAGCATTTCTTTTTGGGTTTTCAATTTCGACTTGATTGTGTAGTTAAGTTGAAGCGAGCTCCATAGTTGACTTTCAGTTTCTAGCCAGCTTCATGATCTTACAAATAGCGGGAGATAGATTTCCTGGTCGGTATTTATTGACTTCGGGTTAGAAGCCGGGAAAATCAATTATATTTGCTGCGGACATGGGTCGCGCAGCTGTGAAGGAGGGTGATTTCGGTGTAGATCTTGAAGCTGGTGTTATTGGCATCGAGGAACTTGGGCTACTAAGAGATCCTTTTTGTGGGGTTGATGATAAGGGGACCAGTCGAAAGACAGCTGGTGCAGTGGTGACGTTGAAGGTGAAGGGAAGTGAAACGGGGGAGACTTTGAGCAGTGTGGAGAAGGCGGGCAAGGCGAAGTGCAAGAAGTCGGGCAATAAAAAGGCATCCAAGCCTCCCCGGCCACCGAGGTCTCCTTCCTTGGATGCTGCAGACCAGAAGCTCATAAAGGAGATTGCTGAACTCGCGATGTTGAAGCGTGCCAGATTAGAACGGATGAAGGCCTTGAAAAATGAGAAGAATGCAAAGGCAGCATCCTCGGGGTCAAGCAGAAATGTGCTTGCTCTGGTGTTCACTGTTCTTTTCATCTTTGTAATGGTATTTCAAGGTATTCTCATCTGGCGGAGCCGATTCCCCTCTCACTGGCAATCAGATTTACGGATTAATATATGCTTATGGTTTGCAGTTTTACGATCACAGGATGCTCCCCTAGCACCACAGTCCCTGTCATTACATCTGAAGGTCCTCCCATGGCAGTGGGATCCGTCGACAAAGGTGTGATCTCTTCACAGCATGATCCGAGCCAGCTAGCCAGGCACGAGAATGGACCCCTATATGGCACACCAACGTAGTTAGTAATTTCCATCCGTGCAAGCGGTTGTTGAATACCTAACTTTGGGCTAATTAGCAGCGCCTACGTTAATCTCTTGCACTTTTCCCTTTTGTAGCTGGGTTGAGCTAGTAAATGAGGGACCTCCCATACAAGTCGGACGCCGTATTCCGGTGACGTGAGGCTACGTTTTGGCATGTACAGTTGCTGCCCTTTTCCCCATTTTCGGAAGTAAAAAATTACACCTCTCTCTTTTGTTGTAATTTAACATAAGAGAGGGGGAGGGAGTCTTAAATTGTCTTGCAAGTTAGTGTTGTTGTGTTGGACACCTTTGCTTGTCGCTGGCAAGAGCGCTCGTGTAAGGCCCACCTGTGGGAGTTGGATCCGGTAGAATGAATGCCAAACATACTCTTCTCGATATGGACGGTAAGAAAACTACTACAAGGAAAGCTGAGAGTGTTCCGAAAGTTATTGGTACGTTGATTGGTAAACACATCAGTAATTTAGTGGTTCAAGAATGTTGTCGTTATGAATGAAGAGTAAAACAATGCTTAAATAAGAATGAATGTCAAATGGTTGACTAAGATGGCGAATTTTAATGGCAAATGGTCGACCAAGATGAAATTGAATCGAAAATGTCAAAAATATAAAAATTGTTGGTCGAGTAAAGAGGGATCTAACCCAACTGGTTTTGGGTTAATCCGAGCTCTATAGTCAAATTTATGATTAATCGACTGAGACAACTTCTCTTCGTGCATGCAGAAACTTTGTATTCTGTAGCCTGACCTTCAACTGACAAAAGGTCGACCAAGACGACCTCGAATCGAAAAATTTAAAGCACGAGAGTTGTAGCCAAGCCAAAACGGCAATTGCCTAACTGGTTTCAAGTCATCGAAGCCAAAGTTATGCCTCACCAACCGAAACAGTGTTTGTGCTCGACCGCAGAACCGTTGCATTCTGCAGGTCGATAAGGCAAAACACGATCAAAATGACATCAAATTAAAAATGTCAAAACATGAAAGTTGTAGCCAAGCCAGGTAAGGAGTTGTCTTACCTGGTTTTAACGTAAAAGATTCTTCGGTTTTCAAGTTATGTTCGACATACTGAAGTAGCCTTTCCTGTCGTGTACAGAATCGGGCTGGTTTGTTTACTCGGCTGTCGACTAGCGAAAACTCAACTGAGGAGGCCTCAAACAGAGAAGTTTATAACAAAAAAGTTGTAGAAAAGCTAGATAGGGAACTGTCCCAACTGGTTTCAAATCAAACGGAGTTGTGTAGCCAAACTTGAGTTGAGTTGACTAAGACAGTGTTTCTGTTCAAGTGCAGAACCGTTGTGTTATGCACTTCCACATTCGACTGGCACAAAGTCGACCAAGACGACTCCAAGTGAAAAAGTGTGAAGAATAAAAGTTGTAGGGAAGCCAGAGCGGAAACTATCCCGTCTAGTTTCAGGTACAACGTAGCTGTGAAGCCGAAATGATGTCCGGTCGGCTGGTTCCACGTTCCTACTCGCATACTGACCTTTATGTCTCGTATTTTGACTGCAACTCGGGCTACGCACGCTCGATTCAGATGCACAACCTATTCACACGACCGAGAGAAAGGAAGGAAATTAGTGAATCTGACTAAACTCGATTTCATAGCTAGACAGAAGAGCAATTCCTTGGGAGTAGATTGTCGACATCCCGCTTCACGATCCTAACCTCCGATCATTCCGAGCTCATAGATAGGGGTGTGTTCACGTGCATAACACCACCAAAGGCATGAAAGGGAGGTGGTTATCGCAACAAACGTTATAGGTGTTGGGGCGGGAACCGCCGGCGCCGAGGACGAAGGCGGAAAGTATAACTGGAAACGATGTTCGACGCACAGATTTACGTGGTTCAGCCCAAAACGGTCTACGTCCACGGGGAGGTCCTCCTTATTCCACTATAATAAACGAGTTACACGATTACAAGCCCCCGAGAAAGTATGGCTCCGAGTCCCCGTAGAAAGCCATCTACCCGACTCTCCGAACATTCTCACCGCTCACCGTGTATCACCCGTTCCCAGTACGACGACTCACTAGAGACCTCGGAGCGCGACAACTTGTCGCCTCCTTTACCCTAGTTACAGAGTCTACATTGCACTAACCCGTGGATCTCACATGTCCGACTCTCCTCATCGAAGCTCTGGACAATCCGTCTAGTTATAATAGACAATAAAATCTAGGACGATATCTTTCCGATATTCCATAATATCACACGAAATCTTACGTGATATTACTTACCAGATTCTCCAAGATTTCAACTTCGGATCATATTCCTAACAATCTCCATCTTGAGTCGAAGTCCCTGAAATCTTCAAATCTCCTTCCTAGATCTCCCACGCTCCGAAAGGCTCCCCTTTCATCCGTCGCGACTTCCAGAGTGTGTCATCACCGCTCTACATCTCGTCAACTGCATTGTCATCCTTCGCTTTATCAAGGTTCGCCCCCTCTAAACTTCCGTCGAGGGAATCCACCGATCTTCACGACCTCGCTCTGATAACAATTGTTGGGGCGGGAACCGCCGGCGCTGAGGACGAAGGCGGAAAGCATAACTGGAAACGATGTTCGACGCACAGATTTACGTGGTTCGGCCCAAAACGGCCTACGTCCACGGGGAGGTCCTCCTTGAGATTCCACTATAACAAACGAGTTACACGATTACAAGCCCTCGAGAAAGTATGGCCCCGAGTCCCCGTAGAAAGCCATCTACCCGACTCTCCGAACATTCTCACCGCTCACCGTGTATCACTCGTTCCCAGTACGACGACTCACCAGAGACCTCGGAGCGCGACAACTTGTCGCCTCCTTTACCCTAGTTATAGAGTCTACATTGCACTAACCCGTGGATCTCACATGTCCGACTCTCCTCATCGAAGCTCTGGACAATCCGTCTATTTATAATAGACAATAAAATCTAGGATGATATCTTTCTGATATCCCATAATATCACACGAAATCTTATGTGATATTACTTACCTGATTCTCCAAGATTTCAGCTTCGAATCATATTCTTAACAATCTCCACCTTGAGTCGAAGTTCTTGAAATCTTCAAATCCCCTTCCTAGATCTCCCACGCTCCCAAAGGTTCCCCTTTCATCCGTCGCGTCTTCCAGAGCGTGTCATCATCGCTCTACATCTCGTCCACTGCATTGTCATCCTTCGCTTTATCAAGGTTTGCCCCCTCTGAACTTCCGTCGAGGGAATCCACCGATCTTCACGACCTCGCTCTGATACCAATTGTTGGGGCGGAAACCCCCGGCACCGAGGACGAAGGCGAAAAGCATAACTGAAAACGATGTTCGACGCACAGATTTACGTGGTTCGGCCCAAAACGGCCTACGTCCACGGGGAGGTCTTCCTTGAGATTCCACTATAACAAACGAGTTACACGATTACAAGCCCCCGAGAAAGTATGGCCCCGAGTCCCCGTAGAAAGCCATCTACCCGACTCTCCGAACATTCTCACCGCTCACCGTGTATCACCCGTTAAAAGTACAACGACTCACTAGAAAACCCGGAGCGCGACAACCCATCGCCTCCTCCTTTACCCTAGTTATAGAGTCTACATTGCACTAACCCGTGGATCTCACATGTCCGACTCTCCTCATCGAAGCTATGGACAATCCGTATATTTATAATAAACAATAAAATCTAGGACGATATGTTTCCGATATCCCATAATATTACACGAAATCTTACGTGATATTACTTACCAGATTCTCCAAAATTTCAACTTCGGATCATATTCCTAATAATAAGAACATGTTAAGTTGATAGATGAGTGAGACAAGGTCTCCTTGGATTTGACTTTCTTGTTTCCTTTTCGGGTCAGGGTCATGGGCATTTATGACGAGGGCGGTTGTCTTGTACCCAATTAATGCTTAGCCTTTTTTGGCCTTAGTGCCTATATGGAATTGTGTTGGAGTTTGCCGGTTGATTATTTTCTCTCCTCCTCTCTTGATCAGCAATTTGGGGATCTACGATTATACAAGCCTAAAATATGGAACTTTTGACAGTCCTCATGATGCATTTTGTTGTATAAATTGTAGAGCAAATTCCCATCCCATTCTCATCTCAAACTTTCATTTTATTTTATCACAATGAAATCCCTTCTCTTTGCAATCCTCCCCCTGCTCTTCCTTGGGGTCATGCGGCAGTCTTCGACGCGGCCTCTTCAACCGAATGGCATCGTCGACGATACCTGTCCAACTGTGCCCTTTCCTGACTTCTGTGCATCCACTCTCCGATCGGACCCAAAGAGTGGATCTGCCCAGAGCTCTGAGGATCTGGGCGTGATCCTAGTCGACCAGGTCGACTCAAAGGCTGGCTCCACCCTCACCAAGATCAGTAGCCTGATTTCACAGGCCCAAGACCCTAAACTCAAGGCCGCCTTGTCCTCCTGTCAGGACTCGTACGGGGGGATAGTGAAGGGTTCGGTGCCAGCAAGCAGGGCAGCTCTGATCAGTGGGAACCCCAAGTTTGCGGAGCAATACATGACCGATTCTGCTGCGTCAATGGACCGGTGCGACAAAAATTTTGATGGTTTGGACTCCCCGTTGACGAGCGAGGATGATTTCGTGCGTAAGGCCGCGACCATTGTGGCTGCCATCGCTAAGACCTTGGAGTAGTTTGCAGTTAAGGTCTCGATATCGAATAATGCTACAAAAAAGTGGAGATCGGACGATTACTTTTATGATATCTTCATTCGGATCGTAAAGTTATCGTCACAATGAAATATGAAGAACATTTCCTCACGGTTCTTTGCATTCGTTAACGTTCCTTCTGATCTAAGTGGCGAACTGATTTTCATAGGGATAATCGTTTGGCGATGGGTAAGCGCATGTTGCGACTATGAGTTTCGTTAGTTAGGCCGCATTCGTTGTGGCCGCAGAGTCCTTGCCGTCGACTTAAGCAACCAAGCCATAGGCGTAGTAAAATGAAGCGTTTCTTTTATGGTTTGCATGGAATGAAGGATGGTATCAATGGCTTATCAAACTTGCATCTGATGGGAAAAAAAAGGTTCGACGGTGGCAATCACGTGTCGTGTGTCCCCCCTCCTGAAAGAAAGGAATGATAAAAGTGAAAAGACACGATTCCCCTGTTACCAGAAAGAACAGAACAGAGCAGGGAGAATCCAAATCACCCGTGACTCGATCAATCCTCTCTGCCCAGATTATAAAAAGATATCCCCACGACCCAACCACTGTTTATCAATCAGACCTGCAAAATCTTCATTCACCCACGTCTTTATCCCAATACAAGCAAAGCCTAAAGCCAACTCATAATCTTCTCCCCCGCTTTTTCGGATCTTTCATCGTTTGATTTTTTATCTTCTCCCCTCTTTCCTTGTTTTGTTCCGGGTAATATAAGAAGCAGTCACTGATTGACTCCTGCTCGGCCATTGTTCCGACGACCCTTTTCCCCGTTCCTTCTGATTCGATAGACTCTGGTTGAATTTTTTATCTTTTTCTTTTTTATTTTTTATTTTTTATTTTTTGGTGGGGGGATGGCGAGACATGAGGAACTTCCAATTCCGGTGTTCTCGTCATTGGAGCAGGTTTACGGAGACAGTTCGCAGCTTGAGGAGGCGCAGCTCCGATTCGACAGGCTCAAGGCGAGGTTCCAGCAAGTGTTTGGTCATGCCCCCGATTTGTTTGCTCGTTCCCCTGGTGGGTGTGCTTTGTTTTGTGTTTTTTTTTTATGAATCAGATGGGTTTTTTTGTGGGGTGGGGTGTTGGTTGGTGGTTGGTGGTTAATCTTTGTGATAGAGTTTATGGTATGGTTTCACTGTTGGTGTTCCTATCGGTGACTACCATAGAGCCATGAAACCAGACGACTGAGGAGGATTTCTCAAAACTGCGTTGTGTAGGGAGAGTGAACTTGATCGGTGAGCATATTGATTATGAAGGGTACTCTGTGTTGCCGATGGCAATTCGCCAGGACACTATCGTTGCTATCAGAAAGCAGGATTCAGGGGAGGGGGACAAGGTTCTGCAGATTGCGAATGTTAACGAGAAATACTCCACCTGCACTTATCCTGCTAATCCTGAACAGGTAATTGAGTAATGCAATCCCGAGCGGGGAATGATCATTGCCTTTCTTGTTGTCAGGAAATGTATGGTCAGAATTTTCCCGAGCAAGTTCACAAGATTGTTCATTTCCATTGAGATGATTTCTTCTGTAGGTCCTTTTGAACCTACCATTGATTTTTCTCTTTTATTAAATGCCTTTGCCTTGCAGGAAATTGATTTGAAGAATCACCGGTGGGGTCACTACTTCATTTGTGGGTGAGTTGGCCTCTGTTTTCGAAAATCTCAGACAAACTGTTATTCTGGGTAGTATTGAGAAAATGAAAAAGCTTCTCAGAATAAATACATTACTGAATTTGTTAAACTGCATAATTGATCGGTCATCATGCAACAAAATTTCATTGTTGGTTACTTGTTAGGTACAAAGGTTATCACGAATTTGCAAAGTTAAAAGGTCTTGATGCCGGAGTTCCTGCTGGTCTCGATGTGATGATCGACGGAACTGTTCCAACAGGTTAATAGCACATATTAGTATTTGAGCTCATGCTAATTGAGACATCAGTTAGAATGATGCATCCCAACCCCGTTATTCGGACTACTCACAAGAGATTATTGTGGGCTACAGGATCGGGACTGTCAAGTTCTGCTGCTTTTGTGTGCTCTTCTACTATTGCTATTATGGCCGTCCACGAAACAAATTTCCCCAAGGTATCTGGCAGATTAACTGTCAGACATTTTCTATCTCAATCATTACAAGAGATAACTAGTATCACTTTCAGTTGCAACTTCATTCCCTTTCATCTTGTCACCTGTCAGAAAGAAATAGCTCAGCTTACTTGCGAATGTGAAAGGCATATTGGAACTCAATCTGGTGGAATGGACCAGGTTCGTGAGCACTTGTTCTATCTACAAACCAACTGATGTGCTTTCAGCTGTAAGTTTATGTCTAAAAGTCGACATTAATGGTTAGTAATGTTGTATACCTCATATCCTGCACAGGCAATATCAGTCATGGCCAAATCAGGATTTGCAGAGCTTATTGACTTCAACCCAATTCGAGCAACTGATGTTCAACTTCCTGCTGGAGGAACTTTTATAATTGCACACTCCCTCGCTGAGTCGCAGAAGGCCATCACTGCAGCCACAAACTACAATAACAGAGTTGTGGAATGTCGCTTAGCTGCAGTATGTACTCATTTCCCTTTCCTTTTCAAAGTTGTGTTGAGTGCTGTTTGTTGTGATGATCCCGTATTGGGAACCTTCATTGTAACTGGGAATTCAACTGCTTGCTTTTGTGATGGTATGACAAGAACTTCATGCTTTAATAATTGGAGAAAGTATAACCTTGGTCAAACTCACTTCATTTCTGTTTCCTTTTTTTTTTTCTTTCTGAAGGTCGTGCTTGGTATAAAACTCGGAATGAGTCCAAAGGAGGCAATTGCTGAAGTTAAGACGCTTTCAGACGTTGAAGGATTGTGTGTATCCTTTGCTAGCGGTCGTGGTTCTTCTGATCCTCTACTTGCTGTCAAGGTAGTTTAGTCAATCTAGCATCTTCATTTCTGTGCTGAACCATTTCCCCAAGCTATTGTCTTATTCTTTTCTCTTTTGAAAGGAATTTCTGCATGAGGAACCTTACACTGCAGAAGCCATTGAGAAAATTATCGGGGAAGATCTGCCATCAGTTTTGGAGCATTCTCCTTCTTCTTTGGCTGTTTTAGAAGCTGCCAAGCACTTCAAGTTATATCAGGTATTTCCTCGTGTACTTGGCATAATTATGCGAAGTCTCCAATCTGAACAAGAGAGATATATGAATTGGTTTCGATGAGACCACTGTGGTATTCCTTTCATGAATGTTCATTCTCGATGAGAAATTATTAATGCAAATGTGGTTTTTTGTTCGCAAAAAATCTTGTCTGCTTATTTGCACCGATGATTGTAGTCTTTTTCCTGACCCACGAGAGTCCCTTTTGTAGAGAGCGGCTCATGTTTATTCTGAAGCCAAGAGAGTGCATGCCTTCAAGGATACCGTCTCGTCTGATCTGAGGTTAGTTCATCTTCATTGACCGATTTGCTGCTTCTCCATTACTTTGTGATACTCAGGCTAACCACTAATTGTAACTGAAAAGTATTAGATGCTGTTATGGTAATGAACACTCTTGTCCAGTTTTTTACATTCATGAGCACACCTTTTCAGCGAAGAGGAAATGTTGAAGAAGCTTGGCGACCTCATGAATGACAGCCACTACAGCTGCAGCATTCTCTACGAATGCAGGTAATCTCAGCTGTTCTTCTCAGGAACTCGAAATGAGGTTTCTTGGTTATAGCACTGATATGGAACTCTTTCTTTTCCTCTGCAACGATTTGCTCAAAACCAGCTGCCCCGAGCTGGAGGAGCTCGTGAAGGTGTGCCGGGACAACGGTGCCCTTGGGGCAAGGCTGACTGGCGCCGGATGGGGTGGGTGCGCGGTCGCATTGGTAAAAGAAAGCATAGTCCCGCAGTTCATCCTCAACCTAAAGGTAACCCTCGAACTTTCTTTTAACATTTCTGTTTCTGGAAGGTATCATGGAGACAGCTAAATGACTTAGCTACTGTCTCAAAACTATCTTGTTGTCTTCAGGAGAGCTTCTACCAGTCGAGGATAGAGAGGGGAGTGATCGACAAGAGTGAGCTTGGACTGTACCTGTTCGCCTCCAAGCCATCAAGCGGTGCCGCCATCTTCAAGTTCTAACCGAACCCCATTCTGTGTTTTTTTTATCCTTTCTAAATCTCCATCCGCCCTGGGTAAACAAGCACCTTACAATTTAAATAAGATTCCATTCCATGAATCGATGCCAATCCTGTCTTATTGCAACTCCAGTGATCGTATTAGGAATAATCGGGTGATGGGGCTGCATTAGTCATTTGAGTGTGTGGTATGGGTGGATATTGGGATGATGGAACATTTAGTGGTTTATTAGTAGTTGTGATGAAATGCATAACTTTAGCAGGGTGAATGCGTTTCCCCAATCAAAAACTTACCAATTATTATCGAGTTCGACGATCTTGGTTTGCGATTAATTCACTTACAAGCACAACCTATATTACATTTTCCCCTTAAGTAACTTGCTGGAACAAGTGAATGAGAGAGAGCTCCCATACTAGCTGGAGGCTGTAGTCCGGTGACGTGAGGCAACATTTCGAAATGTAAGGGATGAATAATCCCGGCTGTGGAAGCATATATTAACTCCTGCCAGATTCTCGAATATTCTGAGCACTGTACGGGATGACTCAGTCATGTTCACCCGATGCATGAGGGCTGTCCTATTGCCAATTCATTTGTGATTTGTTTTCAAGGAAAGAGGAAAATCAGTTGTGACAATTGGGATATAAGATCTGTAGAAATGATAGCCCGTTAATGGACAATTCTGTCCAATTTCAACTAAGGGTACATGTCGATGGTAAGACAATGGGTTGCGGCCATTCAGCGGGGATTAAGTTCACCAAGGCTGTGCTGAATTGCGAGGGACCACTGGAGCGGTTAGGATCGAGTGTCTGGGTTGGTGATCATGATTTTGCCTTCAGTGCGCCATGGTTTGTGCATCCATCAGGTGGGGATGTTTCTTAGACGAGTGCCTCACACAAGTCGCATATCCTGATCTTCTCGTGCAATTATCCATCTAATAAATACTATACATAGGAGCGATCATAATAACCACACTGTTTGCTTTGAACTTTTTTTCAGTGGGGAAATGATTTCCATTTGAGTAATCATAGGTGATGTCTTAAGCACATGTTGCTTGGATGGCGATTCCTCGTCTGTTGTTCCCACATTGGTTTCGTAAGTAAGGATGAGCACATCGCGTGCAGCCAACGTTGTCTGGTTATGTATTGATCAACAAAGCCGACTGTTATTTTGACTTCACTCATA
This sequence comes from Melastoma dodecandrum, assembly GCA_029817715.1. Taxonomy (NCBI): domain Eukaryota; kingdom Viridiplantae; phylum Streptophyta; class Magnoliopsida; order Myrtales; family Melastomataceae; genus Melastoma; species Melastoma dodecandrum. Next base: position 814,613 of record JARUPY010000387.1, read on the forward strand.
TGAATCGTCGATTAGGTATAATAGTTAAGAGGGTTCTGTGCCTGCCAGCAGGGGAGCTCTGGAAGCACGCGATCCTGAGTTTGCAGTGGACTACATGAGCAATGCTGCCATGGAGATGGAGAGGTGTGACGAAAAGTCTGATGGCTTGGAATCTCTGTTGATGAGCGAGGATGATTTTGTGCACAAGGCAGCAACCATTGTGACTACCATCACGAAGACTATCGAGTTTTCCAACCAGTGTCTCTCATATCAATTACTGTAGCGACGAGAGCAGAAAATGTACTATCCATCCAGTGCATCGAGGGTTGAAGAGTGGTAAGAGGTCTGGTTGAGTCGTAGAAGAAGAACTAGCCAACTGAACAATACCTTCGTGAAAACGGAAGGAGTTCAAGACGAGGCACGGTCGAGAACGACATCGACCAAGTTCTTAAAGCTTGTTTTATTGTGGTTCATCTATCTGGTTGGTGAGTTAAAAAAGCATTGGATCTAACTTGGTTTGACTGCAATACCGGCTCGATTTTCGAATATACAGCCCGCAGGTTCATAGCTCAGGCTCTCTGTTGACCTGCGAGGACTGATTTTGAGCATCAAGTCCTTCACCGTTGCGGACTATCATTGCTTGCGTTGTTGCAGAACTTAATATATAGTTGATCTGAGAAGATATGAAACATTGCCGAGCCATTTCAAAGTCAACCAAATAGAAGAATTGGATTTCCATGCTCTAATTAGAGTATTTGAATATCTATGCATTAATTTCATAAGATTTTACATTCCCTGTAATTACAAATGAGAGATCTGATTTTTCTTTATTGAGCTTTGTGTAAAATTATAAGTATCCACTCAGAATATCACATTTCATCAATCGATAATGAATTCCAAGGAGCGTCTCCTTGGCTTGGTCATTTTAGCCGTGTTCCTCCCTGCATTCGTCGCGTCCGACCTCATTGATGACACATGCAAGGTATCGATCTACAACTCTGAGTTATGCAAAAGCATTCTAAGGTCAGACATCCGGAGTTCCGGGGCCAAAGGACCAGCAGACCTGGCTATTATCTTGTTGGACCAGCTTGATCAGGTCGCCCAAACCGACATCACCAGGATCAACACTCTAATCCAAGATGCCATTGAAACCGACGTCAAGGAAGCGCTGTCCAGTTGCAACGAAAGGTACATGTCGATGGTGAGTGAATGGTTTCCATTCAGCAGGGATTCGTTCACCAGCGGCAACACCAGTCTTGCCGCTAAGTATACATACTGGGCATCCACTGCTGCGAGTCTCTGCGAGGTAGACCTTTCGCGTACGGGATCGATCTCGATCGACATCAATGATTTTATCTACAAGGTTTGCCTTATTTGTAAATCCATCGCTGAATCCTTGATGCAAACTATTTAGATGATCGCATCGTGTAAGGTTCGCATCGCCATGTTCGAATAAATACTATATAAATGGGTTGTAACAATAGCCAGTTTGCCTTGAACTTATTCTCGGTCACATACCAAACCTGGATTTGTACGACGTGCCCCTGCATCATACTCCACCCGCCTTTACATGGGAAAATCCGCAAAAGCGCCGGGGCTCACGACAAAAGGCATCGAGAAGATCTTTCAGATTGAAGGATGTCTTCTGCGGGTATGCAAACCAACCCATAAGAAAGTGTCAACGACTAAGGCTGCTGCTTCCGTCATTGCCTTATAACTTCTTCTGAATACAGACACTTGAATTAAGGAAAGCAAATAATATGCCTCAGAAAGCTTCGATTTCAGTAATAAAGTTAAAAACTGTTGTAAAAAACTACGAGCCTTGTGACGACGAAGAAAAAGGATATGTTCAAACACCGGGAAATGAGTCACGGATGACAAACTTAAGAAAACAACAATCTCTATGGAATAAATTAATTTAATTTGATGAATATTATTATTTTTTAATCATGATTAGATTAATTTGAGCCTCGTTATGAGATTAATGGCCGGCTCATAAAGCAAAAATACAATTAGACCTTTTTTTTTTTGTCAAAAGAGGAAATTAACGGTGGAATTATAATTTTATTACAAGAAAACAAACTTTTTTGCTTGTCATAAAGTACCAATGTCCAAAATGACAATTGATTAGCAACCAAAGAAACGATATGTCACTCGTTGCTAGCCGGGATTGTCCTCCTCATGTCTCTGCTTTTGATCAGCCTTGCGCAACAGCCACGGGAACAAGGACAGCAGTTCGTGAACGAACTCATTGGGCCCACTTGTAGGTCGATGCCCTTCCCCGGTTTCTGCATTTCCATCTTCCAGTCCGACTATCGGAGCGCGAGGGCGAGAACCCGGAAAGACCTGGCCTGGATCATCGTGGACCACACAATGTCGAAAGCCAGGGAGATTGCCAACAAGGCCCATCCGCTGATGCTCACTTTACATCCCCCGAGTCAAAGACTCAGGGACGCGTTGATGGAATATGGTTGTCAGTACAGAAGTTTACGTGACCATGACTTGGAACTGGTGTACATCTATTTCCATGTCAAGGAGTTCAAGAAAGCAGGGAAGACATTGGACGGTGTTGCAGACCAGGCTGAAGAACTTAGCAAGCTGTTTGCAGGGATGGATAATCCTTTAAAAAATGACCATGAGTTCTTTCTAAAGGCCGTCCATGTTGCTATGGTCATTGTCGGATCCTTGTAATAAGCAAATTGTCTGACGACAACATGCGACAATAAAGCAATAAAAAAGCTCGGGATTTTGTTTCTCCGGCCGTTACCTGTTGATGATCTCATAAGTTCTAATGCTTTTCCAAAGTCGCTTGCATCAGATTATATGAGCGAGATTAAATCGTTTCGATGTGTAAGGCCGCAGAAATATCTGAATCTTTCCAATCCATGCACCATCGTCACAAGGGCATTAACATCCAACGACCTCGGCGTCTGAAACCTGCTGGAGAATGCCCATCCCTTCCAACTGCAATTCCATCCTAAGCTCTACCCAAGAAAGCAACTAGTCCGGTATCCCACAGGAGCTGGCCCTGATCATGCCGGAACAGGCAGTACAGAAAGCCCGATCCCTCGTGAGCACAGTGGAAACTCTGATCTGGAAATGTCTAAGATGGGAATGTTGATGGGGCGTTGATGTGTATTGCAGCGATTACCTACTCCATGGAAGGCGTGAGCAGAGGTTCATGACCCATGTCGTTGACAAGGATGCTCACCGCTGGAAACTGTTCTAGGGATTATCCTATAATCAATTGAAAAGCCATGACCGTTTCATCTACAAGGCCATGTCCATCTTCGCAGCCATTTCTGGAACCTTGTTGAAAGTTCCTTATGTGAAAACATTCTGAAATTAAACTGTGATTTTATCCATATTCATGCGTATTGAGAAACTAAACGAAGTGCCCGAGTCCAGAGGACACCCTTCCATGATTTCTGCATTTGGGTGCTCCAACCTGACAATCTCAGTGCTAATGGAACATCACCACGAGATCCATCCGGCATTGTCCCGGACCAAAACCATATCGACCGCCGGGCAAATGGCATCCACGGCCAACCGGCTGATGCTGAGTTTGCATCCCCCAAGCCTGGAATTCAGGACATGTCAAAAGGAAGCGAGGCCGTTTCGGAGAATCCTTGCGACAAATGACAACACAACCATATCCAGCAGCAGTCTAGGTCCCACTACGTGCAGAAACTCGACAGGTACCGGATCATTGCCTAATTGTTGTCCATTATTGAAACCACCGATCCCACAAAGCCCGGAACTGGAAATCCCAGGTTGAGAGAACTGGATAAGATAGATGGGGGAAACGCAATTCGGTCTCAAATATGCGAGGCAAAAAATCAGAGTAATCACTATACAAGGAAAACGGGTGTAAGGCAGGCCGAGTTTTTTCAGGGACTATCATCCACATAAGAAGAAGAAAAAGCAGAGCATGGCAGCAGAGCACGATTATGGACGGGATCGCGCAAGGGAGACTGACCTTTTTGTAATAATTTAAGAAAAGGTGTGTATCGTTTTTAGTTAGAGTAAACCTTCTCCGTGCTTGCAGTTTCGTTTGCGTTGCTCCCTCCTACCATCACACCCATAGCAGGTCCATGGACATCTGAAGGACTTCGTTGACTTTACTTGCCAGAGAATGCCCGTCTCTTCCTTCTGCAATTCTATCCTCAGAGCCGCCCAAGATACAGTAATGAGGCCACAAGCCAGTGAGAGCTGGCCCTGATTGTGGTGGAACCGGCGGAATTCGAATTCTCAGTACCTTGTGAGCAAAGTAGAGTTCTCTGATTTTGGAAATCAAAGACAGGAAACTTCGATGGTGCATTGCAGTGGTGAGTACGACAATATCATCTACACCAACCTGTTCAAAACCAAGGATTATTTACTGCGCAGAAGGTATGACACCACGCAGAGGTTCATGACCCATGTTGCAGACCAGGCTGCTCGTTGTGAGAAATTGTTCAAGGGATTGACTAATAATCCGTTGAAAAGAGAACTATTTTGTCTATAAGGCTGCCTTCATCTTACTGCCATTTCTGGAACCAAGTCGAGCAACCCTGTCTGAATAGATTCTGCAATGTAAACCAGTAATAAACTGGAGATATGGGAAAAAGTCGTTAAACACGTGCCGGAGGACAACTTCTGCAACTTCTGTAGTCCATCCTCCAAACCGCCATCTCTGTGCCAGACCAAAGTCACCACCTGGTCTAGCAGGGATAATCCTGGACGCAAATAGCCCAGCACATCGTGTACGCAGCCAATCCCTGAGCTTATACCACCCAGTACCTGGATACGAACAACATCTGTCTGCCAAAAGGGCCAGGTAAAAGAGTACAGAGCGAAACTTATGACCTCTATTGCCCAAAGGACCAATGGATTCATCCCGCTCTCTTCAACAATTGACGACGATTGATGCGCATAACCGACATCAATTCAATCCCAAGATGTGCATAAATTCGACCGGAAGGCGGATCACGTCAAAAGGATTAAACTTCTCTAGATTCTGGAAATGCAGATTTCCTCGATTTAGGACGAAACTCAATCTGGATTCATATTCATGACATCTCCATACAGAGAAAAAGAAGGCCTCTCAAGGGCTGAGGGAAGGGAATTTTTCAGAGAGTACATCCACAGAAGACGAAGAAGAAGCACAGCATGGCAGCAAGTGCGAGGGACTCGAGAACGGTGATGACCGCCCAGAGAACGTCGTCGACGACGAAGTCGAGCAGGCCGATCCGGAAGTTGGGGAAGCTCCAACCTCTAGACGAGAGGTAGGAGAAGTTGAGGTCGGGCCACCTGAAAAGGGAGCTGATGGGGAGGGAGAGACCGAAGCCGGGCCCCCGCAAGGCCGGGGAGTACCAGCTCGACGGACGCATGGTCCAACCGGGTAAGGATGGAACAGGCTCAGGTGGTAGGAAGAAGGTAATGCGGGGGTTGGGAATGAGTCGGTAGCACACGCTATGGCTTGGACCAACCCATATTATTATTATTATTATTATTATTATTTTACGTCAAATATCATTCGGCGCCAGATAATTGTCGTCACGGAAACGACAAGCCAACTGGGAAACATACGAGATATTAATATTTGTATTTCTTTATTCGATATAATCTTTGGATGATAAAAGATGGAGTTTCGTTTCTTTTTACCTTCGCTTTCGAGAGAAATTTGAGTTTTACGGTCATGAGTTTCAATATTACCGTTTTACTGCACTATTTCTCCTCACTTTCTTTTTACTCCAAATAAACCCTAAAGTTTTTACTCTTCTTCAAAATTAGTCCTTCAAGACAATTAAAGAAAATAAATCTTAAGCGGGCTCTGATACCAATCAATCCGACATGAATCGATCTTAAGAAGATTTTTTTAGTTGTCTTTGTCGCCGGCGTTCTGCCAACCTCGAATACTCGTTTGAGTACCTCGAACTTGCCGCAAACCCCAAGTTAGATTTGCCTTCAAGGAAAAACTCCTCGAATTCACTCTGTAAGAGAGTCAGTTCTTTTAATTTCTTAGAATAACTTTCCACAAGCTTAGTCAGCTGCGATATTTACGCCGATATGCTTGCCAATCGGTCTACTACAATGTTTAGTAATCCCGTAGCAGAATCCTTACCAACCCCGTGATCCAGATGGAGCAACTCTGGGTTAGGACAATCAGTCATACGAATGACTCGTGCACTTGCACTTCTCTCATATTCTCTTTTCAAGAAAGAATAACATAAACAATTCAAAAGATGTTTATCATACCTTACTCGGCTGGGTAGCTCAGAGGGTTCACCAAGCTTCCGTACAATGGAACTTCAAGAGTGAAGAATTCCTCAAATTTGGGGAATTAGATGGAGAGGCTCTTCTGTGTCACACCGAATGCCCTTACCTCGAGGGTCTTATATAGACACTCCTCATCCAAAGGTCTTAGCACGAAGGTTTTGATCCTTTCAAGGTTCTGATCTAACGATCTAACCTTCCGTTAGTCTTAATCAGTTTTGATTAATTTTAACCACCTTACTCTTGATTCCTTAAGATATTGTTTTCGGACCATTATTAATGTTCCCGGAGGACGATCAAAGAATTGCACTCAGAGAGATGTGAGAGAAAATTCTCTATTCAGATCGCCTCCCCCAAATGAGATAGAGGACTTGTGAATATATACATAAAGGAGCTGGTGCCTATGCACTGTTTGCCAGCTCAAAAGCCAAAAGGAATCTAAAGTTAGAAAGGGTCCTAATGACCGACAAAAATGTCCTAGTCTAACTTTATACAGCTGTCGTCTCCCGTCTGCATTATTGCGTTATCCTGGGAGATTCCTTCTTTTTTGTTGTTGGCACTTGATGTCTCGCCAACCTTTGCTCCAGAGGGTCCCTGTGGTGTTTGACACGCTTCCACTATCTGTTGGGCTACCCTCTATTCTTTATCAATTTGCTGATCTAGGGACTTGTCCGTGAAATCCGCAATCTTGCTCCAGACTTCAAAAGTGTCTGTCCGGAGACATAACTCAGAGTTCTCTCGTCTCCAGAAACTATCCAGAAGGTCGAGAAACCTTTGCTATCCCCGCTCTCCAGCTTGCTCATCAATGAGACTTAGGGCCGAGAAATCCACTTCAAGGTCGAGCCCACCAAGAACAGGAGTGGAGGCCCAGTAGCACAATGCGCCCTTAAACGAATCGCAACCCCACTCAACCGACTCACATGGTAAGACATGTCTTACAAATTCAATTCGATTGATTTTCGTTCAAAATTAATCGATATCTTTGGCATTGCCATGCCATCTTCCTCTACTTTACATGTAAACACCGAGGAATTACTATCAAGGAATGTCATCCTTCGACGACGCGGACGATCGACATCAACGAGCTCACAACGCCCCATAAGTATCACTCTTATTTCATTAAGTCCTAATTATTTACTCTATTTAAATTAGGACTTTCTGACCACTTATTCATTTTTCCTTGCATGTACATCGACTTATTAATCTCGGAAGGTCAACCCCATAGTTTCGAAGATTAACTCGAAGGCGCGTGTATCAAACCGCGTGGATCTACCCCAGCATAAAAACCGCGGGCTTGAAGGCTTAAAGCGGCCCCAACCTCAATGAAAGGTACAAAGGGGAGGTGCAGGCCTCCCCGAATTTTCTTTAAGCCCACTTGTAACGGATTGCGGGCCCAAGTGTATAGGCCCGCAATCACCGCCCTTCCCCGCCCCTTTTGATCTAAATAATTGCTTGTGATTGTGCGCTTGTTTAGGCTTTAGGTTTGATGTTGCATGCTTTGTTCTAATCAAACCAACTAAATTCGGGTCCAACGCCCATTAAAACGTCGATAAAAGTCAGGCCTACTCCCGGATCGTGCCCAACACCCGTCAATCAAAAGTTAAACTTTTTTGGACAAATCGCCACCCTTTTTCGCATGTGTAGTATATAAAGGTTAGTAAATAGGAATCCCCGAACCCAGACTCTGATTTTTCCGACTTAAAATCACACCATTTTTAAACTAAGTCGGGGCGACTCCGAACAAGTTTACCAAAGCTAAACTACACCCTACCCTTTTTCGGAGCCATTTAGGATGAGGTGACGGCAGACCGAGCCGCTCCTTGAGCCCTCCTAAAAATTCGCGAGTGAGGTCTTAATGCAGCTTTTTGCTCGCCACCTTCAAGGAACTGAAGATGGTTGGCGAAACGTCCCGCAGACCCATTCGCGAATTAAGGGAAGTCCAAACCCTGGGTCCCTTTCCGCAGCGTCTGGTGTTCGAGACGGAACACTGACCGAACTGGGCCTCGGGGGAGCGGGCCCGGATCCTCGGGTTGCCCGAATCGCCATCGCGCGTGATAGGCCGGAGGGCAAACGTACATCCTGGATGGCGACTCCGCTGGGGATGCTCCGCATGTGGATTCCTACCGAAAACCTTTTTTTACCACATTTGGGGAAGAGTGATTGTTTGCGCATGTAATTGTTTAGCTCGGTGCCTTTTGTATGATCTTTTGTCTGTGTATGTTTACTGCTTTTTAGGCATTTCTAGGTCCGAACCCGGGGCTAGGATTTTAGGGGGGTCACCGTTAGGCCCTGCTGTGCTGCTCTTTGCGGTGTGGTTTTGGGTCGGGGCCCCGCCTCCCTTAGTCCGAGGGAGGTCTAGAAACCTCTTCCGAATCTAGAATTGCTTGCACACTACAAGTACCAGACGCCGCACGTGCATTTGTTTGTTACTAAGTGACTGCTACATGTGCTGGGATAGGTTCAGGTACGCTTTGTATGCGATAAACTGAAAACTTACATTGCTCGTTTTTGCAGTTGGATTAGGCTTATTACAGCGGGTTTCAAGAAACTCTTTCCTCCCATCTCTACTTACTGTTACTGCTTATTGCATTCATACATTTAAATAACCACATAAATATCTATCTAATTGCAGTTTTCAGATTAACGCATCATTTGTAGTAACTATTTCCTCGCATTACTGCATTACATTTGAAATTGTATTTACGTAATGCATGCTCCCAAGCATACACGAATGCGATTACACATCACAAACGTATCATGCATCGAGCACTTTGTTGCACGATACTAATATAATCCTTCTATCTGTTTCCTTTCCAAGGTTTAATTCTTCAACATGATTCATCGAACGGGACTAGGGGCAAGATGTGAAAATTACAAATTTACAAACACAAGAACACCAATAAGGGCTCGATGGCTATCAAACTACCTGCAATGGAGACCAAAGATGCTCGACGGCTGCCAAAGTCCAAAACCTGATGAACAACAACTCAGAGACCAGGGATTTCCTGATCCCTATCAAAGGCCAAAGTCATGACCAGACATACAACAACACGAGATCCATTAACGGATACCAAGGCCCAAAATCATACAATCCAACGACATGAAGACCAAGGATTCCTCAACGGCTGCCAAGGTCCTGAGCCAAATCTACAACAACAAGAAAACCTCAAGGAGGTTACATCTCATCGGGCAATCACAGTAAAAGTCGGAGCTAATGGCGAGCCCATATCCACAAACATGCTCAGATCAGATACACAGGGAACATCACACCCCTAATCATCAATCGCCACAACTTTGGCACCAACAGAAACATCATTCCGAACACGGGCAATTCCCCATCTTACAACTCAACAACACGATCCAGCACAAGGGGCAAACCCCATCATTCACAACGGCATCGCGAGATCAGGACAGCTTCGAGTAATCAACCCCCAAATACGAACATTTCATTCAACCTCATCGTTTCTCCGACAACAAGAACTTGATGAATGTCGGATCCACAGCATCCCAACGACAAAAACATGAACATGGACTAGATTCTTCAAGCGACGGCGAACACATAGCGCAACTGGCATTAGAAGCTCCCATTCGCTCTATTCGCCTTCTAACAATTCAAAACATACATGATGAACTTACCGATATTTAAACTTCTAACACCAAGGCATCCATTTTACCTCGCAGGTACAAGATGACTCATTTGGGGCTCACACAACAGCTTACCAATACCAAAGAACATGATGTCTACCAAACGACGACGCGTACTTCAACTGGGGCAATTCCCTTTGAATTCCCTATCGTACCCAAGCGGTCATCCCAACAGTAGTCAACTACCGACTCTCACCAAAGAAAAGAGGAGAAGGTCAGTCACCGCATCACTCATTAACGAAAAACAAGCACCTCGGCCCGCTACATGAGTGGCCAATCCCCACCCAAGCCCACCGCATGGTTCTATTAACTTTGTACATTCACGACATTCAACCGAAGATCAATCATCTTAACGGAGAGAATTGTCATAAGCAATCGATGTAGGCATTCTTCGACGTTACAATCACATGAAAGGGAGTATTCGTTCTTTGATTAATACTTCCCTATTTGTGAAAATATGTTACGTGAGCTCACTTATCTTAGCCCTTGTCGCATGTTGACGAAGGCGTGGGTGGCAGGGTGGTAAAGTTTCAAGCCAAAGCCTTGAAACAGTTTTGAGCCAAAGCTTCGAAATATCCTTCGTTGTCAACAGAACAACATGAGAGTACAGGAGCACCCTAAGCAGACAATCAATATTGGGGCAAAACTACAAGCAATCCTTGAGAAGTCTTCTTTTCCAAAACGACGATTTACATGAAAGGGAGTAATCGTTCCTCAACTGATACTATCTCTACAAAACAGGTTACACGAGCTTACTTGTTTTGCCCTTCGGCTTGTCTCATAGGTACATGAACATCCTAGACAGACGACGAAGGTGAGGGTGGTAGGGTGGAAACGTTTCGAGCCAAAGTTTTGAAATAGCCTTCGTTGGTAAAACAATGATGACGACAACACGAGAACAATGCTATGACAAATCTCCGAGCGATCCTGGGGCAAATCTCCGAGTGATTATGGACATATCTCCGAGCGACTCTGGGGCATATCTCCAAGCTATCCTGGGAGAAGACTGAGCAATCTTGGATAACTCTCAGTTGACAAAATGGCAAATAACATGAAAGGGAGTATATGTTCCTTAACAAATGCTTTCTTTGCAAAATAAGTTACATGAACTTCCTTGTTTTGCCTTCGGCTTGTCTCATAGGCACATAAACAACCTAGGCAGACGAGAAGATACAACAACATCCTATCATGCCAATCAAGACAACTTTCGAATCAAAGCTTCGAAACAACACTCATGATCAACAAGACAACAAGACAACAAATTACATGAAAATACATGAGCGTCTTAAGCAGACAACAAAGACAAACGATGAAGTTTCAAACCAACGCTTCATAACAATCTTTGTCAGCAAACTTCTTTATATCCCTAGGGAGTCAACTGGGGTAAAGAACACTGACAATACACATGAAAAGGGAGAATCATACAAATATTACTATCTTCATCAAGCTAAGTGAAATTACATGAGCTCATTTCGCTTACGTCCTTTGTCTCGTGGGCAGGTACAAGAACTCCTCATACGTATGGTGCAAAACTCCTATGACAAAGGCGAGGGTGGCAGGGTGGCAAAGCTTCAAGTCAAAATCTTGTAGCAATTTCGTCAAAACCTTCGATTCCATCGGACGAAGATGCATTGATGAAATCACACAAAAAGGGAAGTGTCAAAACTCTACTTCACTTTTCTTAACAAATGAAGTTACACAAGCAAACTTCATTCTTACTCTAACAGAAACAAACTTCAAGAATTTCCTTGTTTCTAGCCATCTGTTTGATAGGTACATGAACATCCTTCCACAACAGACATCAAGGAAGAGTAACAATTTCGTCAAACCTTCGATTCCATCGGACGAAGACGCAATGGCGAAACCATGCAAAAAGGAAGTGTCAAAACTCTACTTCGCTTTTCATATAAATGAAGTTACATGAGCAAACTTCATTCTTACTTTAAAAAAAAAAACAAGTTACATGAGCTCACTTGTTTTTACGTCCTTTGTCTCGTGGGCAGGTACAAGAGCTCCTCACACGTATGGTGCAAAACTCCTATGACAAAGGCGAGGGTGGCAGGGTGGCAAAGCTTCAAGCCAAAATCTTGTAGCAATTTCGTTAGACCTTCGATTCCATCGGACAAAGATGCATTGATGAAATCACACAAAAAGGGAAGTATCAAAACTTCACTTCACCATTCATATAAATGAAGTTACATGAGCAAACTTCATTCTTACTTTAAAAGAAAACAAGTTACATGAGCTCACTTGTTGTCTGTCCTTTGCCTAGCGTAGGTACATGAACATCCTATTTTTTAGACAAAGGCGCGGGCGGTTGGGTGGAAAATTTCGAACCAAAGCTTCGAGATTGCCTTTGTCCTTATCGTGGATAACAATACCAATAGGGAATATCATTTACATTTGCTCTCTAACGGAATTCTTGTCATTCCTCAGATAGAGTCAGAACGACCATTGAGATGTGCATATCCATCTCAACTCCCCAGCGGATATTTTACTTCATCTCCCCAAGCGAGAGTCAACGGATATTTCAATCCGTTGTCAACTGTGCAGGCACATGGACATCCGTACAGTATGGTACAAATTCCTAGGCAACGGCGAGGGTAGTCGGGTGGAAGCCGTTCCGAGTTCAATCTAAAAGAACATAGAAAGCGAAAGTGCAAACACTTTCTCCGCAAAGTTTGCACAAGAGCACCACAGAGGTTCGAGTACCTAAACCTATTCATTTCTTGAGCATTTGTGTGCCCATTTGCATATAATTTGAAATTATTTTTAATAACAATGTTTCTGGGCGAGAGTGGAGAAGGCAAACCTATTCCTAAACACTTACCAGAATGATGAGTGCAAACACAGTAAGGATTCATACACAAGCATTCAGGCGGATAACGAATCCTTTGACAAAAGATGCTCTAAGCCGGGATGAGATCGAGCGTTTCTTCTCTATCCCAAACACGAAACATCAACCATTGCTAGCCCCTTTTGAGCCAAAGTTGAAGTTTTCGTACACACTACACCTAACGAGTCTAAGGACTACCTCACATCGAGGTTAAAATGGAGATCCTGTAGCTAGAAGCCAGAAGCAACGGATCATAGAGGTTTCACTTCCTTAAGATTCAAGCGAGGAAACATCATCGACAGCAAAGCCTACCAGTTGAGTCGTTCCTAAAGACCGAGCTTCTCAAATTCCAAAGAAAACTATTAGAAAACAAAGCAGGGCAAATCCCTGTAATTCAGCAAGGAAAAGAAAAGACCAATGCAAAGACCAAAGTCTTAAAGAGAAAGCGCAAAATGAAAATCAAAAGAGCAAAAAAATAAAGCACCGGGGCCGACATTGGTGGTCGCAAGAGCAAAGGTGCTACCCTTCAAACAAGTCTAAGACAAAGCTTTCCCCAAAGTGGATTGTCCACACTTACCAGTTATTCATCTCCAACAAACCACGTCAACTAGTATGCTATCTGAAGGATAGAGAATTCGCTTGAATGGTAGAACCTCTACGATCCAATAGCTTCCGATGAGGTCCTTAATTTTTTTTTTCTCAAATGATTGATTTAGACTTTCAATCTAAAGGCCTTTCGCCAAAGCTACATTACAACCCAAATAAAGACTCCTTTGACCAGTACATGAGCATCTAAGTCAAAGAAATTATGAGATCTAACTGAATTGGCTTTTAGAAAAGAGTAAAACACGAGAGAAATCAGAAAAAGCTTCTCTGCTCTCGCTTAGAAACATGCTTTCAAAGAGAAGACAAAATTAAGCATAGTGTGCATGTACATTTAGCTACTTTTGTTTTCATTGCGACTAATAATTTTCTTGATGAGTTTCCAGGATGCATGTCAACCAAGAATAATTTGAGGTATTAATAATATCCTTGTGAGAGAATCTTCTCAGATTCCCTCCCAAGGAGGGGCAAACTGTAATACCTCAAATTAACATGCAGGCCGCGAACATTCATCTTAGCCCATAATAAACTCAACATTTTTTTCTCTTAAAATGGCCAAAGCCCAAGCACAACTCATAGTTCAATAAAATGGCCAAAGCCCAAGTACAACTCAAATTTTAATACTTATGGCCAAAGCCCAAGTGTAACCCAAGGTTTAAATTCGAGCCAAGGAATAAGCCCACCACCAAACCCATCAAACAACGACGATCGGTAAAGTTCGAAGCCGAAGGAGAAACCCGCTTCCATGGCTGAGATCTACAGTAGTGTTATCTCAGCTTCCCTAGGAGTAAAGGCATCCCCAATTCTTCATTGAAGATTGTACAAGATGGTCCAACTTGCCCAAGAATCTGTTGCTCTACGACCAGGACAGCCTTGTGCAAAGCAATGGAATCTGGACAATGATGCAATCACAGAAGGTCAAACAACATCACCAGCTTTCAAATCAGCCACCATTGCAGCAGAATCAGCATAAGGAGTTTGCAACAACCTTAACCAATTCCAAGACGTCTATAGCCATACTTAACTATCCTAATACACAGCCGTACCTGGTTCAGAATTAAGCACAACTCCAGCGACTAATAGTTCAGCCAATGATCCCTTCATATACCATATCAAAAGGGGTGAGTGAGGTCTTAACGCAGCTAAAAAATTCGCGAGTGAGGGTTGAGCCCTCCTAAAAATTCGCGAGTGAGGTCTTAACGCAGCTTTTCGCTCGCCATCTTCAGGGAATTGAAGATGGTTGGCGAAACGTTCCGTAGACCTGTTCGCGAATCAAGGGAAGGCCCAATCCTGGGTCCCTTTCCGCAGCGTTCGGCATTCGAGCCGGAACGTCGACCGGACTGGGCCTGGGGAGAGCGGGCCCGGATCCTCGGGTTGCCCGAATCGCCATCGCGCGTGCTAGGCCGGAGGGCGCACGTACATGTATGAGGTTGCTGATTTTCCATTGTTTTACGGAGCAGCTTGTTCGGGTACGGGGTAGGGATCCATTTGCTGCAGTCGGATGACCCCGGTCAGATTGAGAAGAAGGAAGCTTAAGGATAACCACATATCGTTCCAGGTATCGTGCTATGAAAGTTAGACATGTATTCATCATGTAGGAATAGTTTCTACATTTGATTGGTTTCACATTATTTTGGTGTTTGGATCATATTTAGATGGAAAGAAAAACAAACTAAAAAACAAGGCTAAATGAAGACTACTAAACAAAGATAAATACAAAGTTGAGGAAGAAGAAGAAGAAGAAGCAAAACTCTACTTGTATACAACTTTATGAAGGATCTGCTCTTGTTAAGTCATCA
The DNA here is from genome assembly GCA_029817715.1 of Melastoma dodecandrum. Taxonomy (NCBI): domain Eukaryota; kingdom Viridiplantae; phylum Streptophyta; class Magnoliopsida; order Myrtales; family Melastomataceae; genus Melastoma; species Melastoma dodecandrum. The sequence goes on from JARUPY010000387.1 coordinate 829,733, forward strand.
GTAAGGAAAAATTGCTGATTGTATCTCGATGGTTTGTGATTGCTGAGTCTAACACCTGTTCCTTTTTTATATATGCAGTGCGAGAGCATGGGAACCGTGGAGAAGAAGCTGAAGGACATGGGGCTTGAGTACGTGCGCGCCCTCGTCGAGGAAGGAGGGATCCAAGTCGACCAGCTCTTCTTCCATGACCCGGACGGGTTCATGATTGAGATATGCAACTGCGACAACCTCCCCGTGGTCCCAATTGCTGGTGAGATGGCTAGGGCGTGCTCCCTCATCAACCTCCACGCCATACAAGCCTCGCCGACACAGAACATCAAGCACGTGGTCCACCAGTAGAAAGGCAAAGGACATCAGACGAGACTTTTATAAGAAGTTCGGAACTTGTGATGTAAGACTATGACTTGTCAATGCCAACTTTCGGTGAAATAAGCCGGTGTTAGGGGGTGTTCATATCTTTTTATTCTCTTACTTTTCCTAATTTTTGTTTAGTACTGTCATTAAGAGAGATTAAGGGAGGTTCCCCTTCTTCTTACATTGCCTAGATTGAGTCAACTCTTTCAATATGGGGTCGATATCTCCCATGGGTATGGTAGTATGTCATTATAATGGTTAAGCAGTCACTGTTTTGTTGCCTGCGAGCTGAACAGCAAGCTCGGTCAAGTGGATTCCCGTAGGTAGATGTGCAGAAGATACTTAAACTATATCACCAGGTTCCCTTAATCTTGCCCTTAATCTGAATAAACACTTGCAACTTTTCCAGGCAAACAAAGTGCGGCCGACCTTGCTTAGCCCATGACCTTGAATCGTCTCGTCATGTTATATCATTAGACAAAAACCAGCTGGTACAAACGTCAGCGTAACAAAATTTAATTAGAACTAATAGCCATATCAACTTTCACCTTTTTGAATAATTAAAGTCGTAAGTACATGTCATATTCACGTATTAGGTAATGCACTATTAGGACCAGGTGCCCATTCATCTGACCCAAGTCTTCTAAGTGTTGCCCAACCATGTTTTGGGACTCTGTCAACATCGCTGCCTGACCAAGTACCACCTACCCAACCTGGCGAGCAGTATTGAGAAGTTCCCAGTTTTGCCAGGTTCATATAAGCTGCAAATTGTGGTTTGTGAGATAAGAATATGAAGTTAGTCGAAAGTGCTTTGTCAGATGGACTGCACCGCAGAGCCCCGTGATGTTTCCTGTTTTATGAGCTGTCTACGGTGGAGAAGCAGGGATGAGGTTGAACCAAAACGGAGGTCAAGCCTCGAGCCATCCAACAAAAGGAACATTTCCTGCCTCTGTATTATGACTACAGATGAACATCTTCGAGATATAGCCCTTTGCATGGAGAGTCGTCATTGAAGGCAAACGTCATCGCGAGGGAAGGGGTCGCCATTTTAACAGCCAATGTCTGAAAAATACAAGCATGTCAACGATGAACCTTGGCAACTTTTTTTATGTCACAGGGATTTAGTTTTAGATTTTGATGCTCATTCCTGCAGAGAGAGAGCGTTACCTGATTGAGAAATGGAACAAAAGATTATCAGTAGTATTGATTGATAACAATAGGATGGCCCACTTTCTTCATCAACAAATTTTGGAAGATAATGTGCTTTGCAAAGCCACTGGCTCCCAGAGATTTGGATAGAAGCGTGACAATAAGAACGGTGTCTATGCAGAATTTGGATCAAGCTATCACTGACTTCGGACCATCCATATTTTGATTCTCAATCCGAACTCGGTTTTAGAAGGATACAACGTGGAACGCTTACGTCTCGAACTTGGGACCAAGATTTCGATATCCCCAAACTCTCAATACTGTACCAACAGATATTACAATACAATCACGTATGCATACAACAAAATTTCCCCTTCTCATAATGGTCCTTCAAAGCAAAAGAATCCCTGTTACCTGATTCCGTGTCCTGGACCGCAACTAATATTCCTGATGGCAATCACAGACGAATTTCCAACAATAGAAATGCAATCATCGCCTGCATAGAAGGTAAAAATAAGTCCAATCAAACGGTTAGAAGAAGCACTGATTTTGCAGAGCTATTAACACAACTGAATCCAGGCTAAGACAGATTCATTCTTCATTAGATGAAGATAAAGAACATCACCTGTTCCGATCTCACAAGAAGAGGTGCGAATATCGTGGGACAAACTTATGTGGATTCCATCAGCATTAGGGCTTGTAGATGCTGCGGTTTTTTATGATTGATAGCCATAACCCTGTGGCAGTGTGTGAATGTGACATGGGTGTGCTGGCCGTTGATTATCCCCAAGTCTTGAATTGTCAAATCATCCATCACAGCTGTGGAACTTGAAAGCCTGGTAAATGCCGAGTACTTGATATTAGCATTTTGAAAATATGAAGAAACACCTCTTGTTAACAACGTATTAATCAATTAGTGTCAAATGGAAGAAGCGCTAACCGTTGGAGCCTCCTGGCATGTCTGCAAAGAGAATTTAGAGAAGATTTAGATCTCTAAAATCTAATGCCATTAAACAAGAATGCAATGAGCAGAAACAATCCACGAAGCAACAGTAAGGAGATTTACACGCACATTGCCCGCTTTGCAAATCGCTTCCACCACTTGTCTCCCCTTCCATACACTACGCCGCCTCCCTCAATGTTTAAATGGTTAACACCATGAAAGTACATCTATCTCTTTGCATCCAGTCCATCCCATTCCTCAGGATCTGTTGGACTGATGATGTTTCCAGAGATCTGCATGGAAACTTTTCTGTCCGACCCCTGCAACATCAATTGGCGACGTACTTAGCCAAAAGCACAATTACCTGAAGAGTGATTTTGGATTGACATGGCCCACCAAAATCAATGGGATAGATTACATACGTATTTCCAGAAGGAATGTGAATCCTCGCTTCACCAGTGGAGGAACAGGCTATTTCCCAAATATTTCAGAAAATCTGCAAACAGGTGTGAAGTTTCACATGAATGTCATTCATCAAATTCAGGCCCAGAGATGAAAATTCCAAGCAGTCAGGGTCAGTGGAATCGGGTATTTTTTTTCATGCAGAATCACGAATGAACAGAACAGAGACATCCACTCTCATGAGCAACTGATTCCAAATTCTAAACTCTGAAGGCACTGGTAACTAGTATGAGAGACAACAATGTAGATATGCACATGTCAGATTCGAAAACACTAACACCTACTTTTAAAGCGTGGGTGGTGCTGAGGATGAAAGAAAAAAACTAATTCCGTGATAGCACAATACAATTAGCTCCGAAGGAACATATCATAAGTAATTTCTGAAAGTAATGCCGAACAAAGACTGACCAAAGGGGGTAAGCCGCCGGCCATCGACACGGTCAGTCCCTTTCTAACTGGTCACAGCATCAGGATCTCGCTTCTGCCGCTAGGCAAATCCGGTTTAATCAGGCCATTCATGATCTGCTAATGGGCAGGTAACAACACCACACATGACCGAACAATGCAAGCATCCGATCCATTGGAAACCGCAACTATAGCTATCTCCAATCCAAACACCTCATACAGGGAACAACCTCCTAGGACAGTGAAAAGGTACAAATTCCGATCACCCCCATCGACAGGCACGCAAATCATATAGTCCAGCGTAAGATCAAGAAAACATCTTTCTTCCAGCTTCGTGAGTCCATTCCCTCAACCTGGGTGTCACCGAATTTGCCGTTTCCTCTCGGGGGCGGACGACAAAAGATGGGCCAACAAGCAAAGGGAAGACGAAACGAGGAAAGGAAGTCGGGACAGGATACGAGGGAGTTGGAAGACATCATCCCAAAGCTGAAGGTTTTGGGGATGGAAGCATACATACATCACCATCCCCCCTCCGATTGATCGGCGGGTCGTACCTACGTGCATTCATTCCCTCCCTCAGCTTTCCTTCATTTTCTAATATAAATCACCTCACCCAACATATAATAATATTACTCATTTTCCATAATTTCATAAATCAAAACCCCATACTAAATAATGGTTCATTTTTTTAGTGGCTAGATATTATCCAAACACGAATGAAGAAATAATGGAATTAAAAATATATTTCACTTATGAAACATGGATTTGTATTGGACATTCCTCCTCCTCCTCCTACTACTAGAATTTCATGAAAAAGTGGATAATGGAATACTACTTCTCTCTCAGCACCACCCCATAACAAAAATAATAATAATAATAATAATAATAATAAACGGAGATTAGAAGAAAATTGAGGGTCCTGTTGTTTCTTTCTTTTTTTTTTTCTTTTTCCAATTAATACCTTTGCTTTTCTGATATCAAGAATTTTATTTTGGATCTCATTTGCTTCTCCCTTTCCCACTCCCCCCGTCTCAATTCATCCTCTCCCCTCATAGTCAATTATTAATTGTTTCAGATGTTGAAACATTGGACATAATTGAGACCTCCCTTTTGAGTACCTCATAATATGCGCAAAATAATATTATTAAAAAAAATTACAAGCAAAAAAACAAACATCGGAAACTATCTGACGAAATTATCCAAACCTTTTCTTGTTTCGTTTTAGGATTCTAAGCATATCAGATACGAATCCCCTTGAAACTTGACCATACATGGAAAACTCATACTCGATTTACCTATTTCCATCATTGGTCTTCCTAGGCTTGCCCTCGCCATGCGGGGTTTTCCGGAACACGCTGCAGAACCAGCACGTCGATAACCTTGGGGATGGGGGATCCCCCATCAGCGACTCCCTCATGGTCCTGCGGTACCTCCTCCCACCTTCTACATCAGACCGGCTCCTGACCAACTTGGTGAGAACAACGTCAGGAGTGCCCCTGGAGTGGTCCCCTTCTATCTCTACGTCGTCCCCCGGCTTCATGAGCTCCCTAGAAAGGAACTTGTCCTCCCAGACGAGGCCGGAGGAGCCTTGTCGACGGAATGATGCCGCTGATCTTTGTAATTCAGCCATCTGTGGCTTGGGTTTAGGTTTGTCTTGTATTTGTCTTTGTGCAAGGAAATAAGGCTTTGTGCTGGTCTGAATTTATTATGGTGTACGTACCGAGACGAGACTCCCGATAAGGATTAAGTGTAAAAATTTATGAGAACGAGGGTCGTCTATTATTTCCTTTTCTATGCAAATAGAGAATTTTTTTAAAAAAAGATGCTTTTTTTTTAATTCATTACTTTATAAATGGATCACACGGAAATTAATGCTAAAAGTTAAGGAAGCGGCTAACGATACGTATACATAGACTCATTCTTCAAACCAACATTCTTAAGATTAAAGAGTTAATCGCAAATTGCCCCATATGAAATTGAGCACAATACTTATTTTCAAAGAAAACTATCTTCCATCTAGAGGAGATGGTTGTTTATTCATTATCGGACCATCCATAATAGTATATCTGTTTTCATAAGTTATTCAGTAATTTCTTTTAGTTATAACCTTATTTTATCCGATCTCAATATCGGTGTTTTTTCATGGATTGCCTTTTCAAGTATTGATCTGATTTAACGTACTTTATTAAATTCGTTTTTGTTTTAGTAAAATTTACTAAAAAGTTATTCTTTTTAGTAAAAGGACGACATAATTAGTAAAAAACTTAGTAAATTGTACTAATTTTTCACTATTCATATTTAGTAAATTTTACTAATCTACATTTAGTAATTTTACCAATTCTACGGAGTAATTTTCAGATTAGTTTTAGTATTATTTTACTAAAATTATCAGAGTAATCATCCTATTTTTAATAACTTTTCTGAAAATTTACTGTTCAACTTTAGTAAATGTTTACTAATTTTGTTAGTAAACATTTAGTTTATGATCATCTGATTTACTACTTTTAGTTTAGTGCTTTTTACTAATTAATTACTGTTCATTTTTAGTAAAAAAGTACTAATTTTTATTAGCAATATTTGACTGAAATTAGTAATATTAGTAATACTGTTTAAATTAGTAAAAGTGTTTTTGAAAATTAGTATGGGTTTCGTAATTTTGTACTGATTTCGGCGTGAAATTTTAAAAAAATTTGATAAAGCATTACAAAATAGTTTAGCAATTTACTTATCCGAACAGTGAATCATGAACCTAATTACTAACCTTAGGCCATTGTAAAATGACGATTTTGCTCCCGGTTCCAATTTACTAAATATATTACAAACCTAATTACTAATCTTGTACATTAGTTTCGTAATCTGTACTGATTTAAATCCCAAAAGTGAACATTTAAGTGAGTGGGTGTTAAGTTTGCAGGTGGCTTTCCTCTTCCCATACCCACAAATGATCTTCAACCATCTTCGGTGGAATCTCAACTTCCTCCTTTGTCGCTTGAAGAAATAGAAAGTGTTTTCAACAAGGATCACCCAAGATTCGGTGAACATATGCTTCCTCCTTTTATCCATTTCTTTGCTTCCTGTTTTGCTTCCATCCAAGATTCGGTGAACATATACTTTATCCCTTTATCCATTTCTTTGCTTCCTGTTTTGCTTCCACCCAAGATTCGGTGAACATCAGGGAGGAAGGAATTGTACCCTTTAATGAATTGTGTCCCAGGTTGAGATTCACCAACATTTTAAGGTCACCCCAGGTTGTAGAGTGGATGTCTCCTGTCAGGTTGTTATGAGATAGAACCATTTCTGTGAGGTTCCTAAGCAAGCTGAAGGTTGGAACCAGACTAGTCAGATAGTTCGACGAGAAGTCCAAATAAGTGAACTGCGAGAGATTTGCTACTGAGGACGGAATTAATCCCGTGAAGCTGCAGTTAGCCAAGCTGATACTTTGTAGACCTTGTAATTTTCCAATCGACTCTCGCAATTTCCCCTGACATGTTCGTGAAGTTTAGGACCAGTGGCAATTTCCCCTGACATGTTTGTGAAGTTTAGGACCAGTGGCAATTTCCCCTGACATGTTCGTGAAGTTTAGGACCAGTGGCAATTTCCCCTGACATGTTCGTGAAGTTTAGGACCAGTGGCAATTTCCCCTGACATGTTTGTGAAGTTTAGGACCAGATTACCATTCCGAGGAAATTCCGCAAAGAACCACTGAGAAAATGATTGTTCTCCGAATCTTGGGTGGAAGCAAAATAAGAAGCAAAGAAATGGATAAAGGGAGGAAGCATATGCTCACCGAATCTTGGATGGAAGAAAAACATGAAGCCTCTTTTGCACCCAAAATTGTCCCCCATGACGTGGTTTGGCACAGCGAATTGTGCCTCGGAAATCCAAAACTACTGTTAACCTCTTCTTTTGATATATATGATTGTAGATGAGCAAGATATGAATGACTTCATCAATATACTCACGGATATGAATGAAGATCAGTTGTTGAATATGTCATTTGGTATTGCTGAAGAAGCTGAAGAGTTCATTAAAATGTATTCGATGGTTCATGGCCTTTCAATTAGGAAAAGAGATCGTCAAAAACTTCGAAACAGTGAATGCGTCTTGAGAAAGTTGGTTTGCTCAAGGAAAGGGGAATGTTCCAATTCCCCTGTGTTGATTGCCAATAGTTGGGTTAGGGCGTTTGCCAAGACAGGTTATAGCTGTTTCTTCAAAGCTAGAGTCGAGTTAATGGATAATGGACTTTGATTGATGTTCGGTTGGAACACAATCATGAAATGGTGAGTAATGGTTTGTCCTATTTCATGCGAGAAAGTCGCAATATTTTCAGCCAAGATATGACATTAGTACGCCGAATGCCTGATGTTGGTATTAGACAGTGCGATATTATGCAACTACTTGTACACGTATCTGGTGGACACTCACGTGTTGGTTTTATAATGAATAACCTCGATAACTGAAAGCTGAAGGAAGTGTCAGTTGGGGATAATGGTGGTTGTGATTCCGTCCTTACATACCTCCTTTCTAGGAGGAATAGTGAGATTGGTATGGTCTTTGAAACATTTGTGGAAAAAAACGAAATCGGTCGCATATATTGGGCCGACAGTACCTCCATAGCTGATTACCAATCATTTTGCGATGTCATAGCTCTAGATTCTACGTTCAAGATGAACAAATATGGAATGCAAATGGTCATCATCGTGGGTGTGAATCATCATCATCAAACTACTGTCTTTGGGGTTGCCTTGATGATTTTTGAAACCATTGTTGACTACACTTAGCTCTTGCGTACTCATACACAGGTCATGGGAGGGAAACATCCCATTAGCGTTGTCATGGACACCGACAAAGCTATGATTGCATCTATGAGAGAAGTTTGGCCATTTACAAGACACAAGTTATGTCTTTGGCATTTCAACCGGAACATTGCGCGTTATGTACAGGATCCGGGAATGCGAGCTCATATTTCGTCCTTCATGTACAACAGTAGACCATCTGAAGAAGTTGAAGATGAGTGGTCTACTTTAATGACACTTACAGGATCGATAAGCATTAGATGACTATAACAGATTTATGCATACAGACATATGTGGTGGCAAACGTATTTTCACAGACATTTTTGGGCGGAGCTTAGAAGTACTCAACATTGCGAACGAATGCATGCATATATGAAGGAATATGTCAATGCGAAACATAAATTACAAGATTCGCACACAATTTTGAGCGTGCAGTACTGATCTTCGTCACAAGGAATATCAAAAGGATTTCAACTCATCGCATAAAACGTTCAGGCCAATTACGATGTTGCGCCGACTTGAGGAGGATGCACGTCGAGTATACACCATGACCTTTTTTCGTAAGGTTCAGTTTGAGTTACAAAAGGAATCGAAGATTTTATGTGGAAAATTTACTCGACGGGAACATCGTGAGGGTATACATTATTTCCTGTTATGACGGTGAGCATAGGTGCGTGCAAGTATCATCTGCAAAGTCTCCTATCCAACTCGGTTGCAGCTGCTTATATTTTGAGACCTTTGGTTTTCTGACATTAGAAAAATAAAAAAATGTGAAGGATTTTCAGGCCAGGAATACAGTGCTAACGTTACTGATCTACGCCAGAGTATTCTCATGACAGCATGCAGACGTATGTGCTTTTTGGCCGGGAAATCGGACAAATCATTTCGTCAACTGCGTAAAAGTATTGAAACTTTGACATCGGAGAGTTGCATGGACCATGAAGGTAGACAAAAGATGATGGTCGTGTTAATGTTAATTTCAGCGACAATGTTCGTCGACAATATGTCATCCATTCTTCCAATATTAAGTGTCATGTCAGCATGTCCCAACGGCCTGAAAGGTCTAGTATCAACATCAAATAAGAAGGTAACTTATGTAATGAAAGTACTTCGGACATAGATTATAATGGATGCTATAATGATAACTCTGTTTATGGACAACAAAATACGTATCCGAAGTCTTAACAAGGCTAGCAATTCAGGATCACTTCCTTTACAACCACCTATTAATGCACTACATTACAAAAGTCCTACTTTTCCATTAAGCTTTGCAAAAAGGGACCTCTGGAATGATCGTAGGGAATATGTACCACAAACGGTGATTCACTATTGGAAACTAGTATCTTATCCTGGATAGTGAATGCTAGCGAATTATAGGCACATGGGTAGTATCATCACCGTCGTCCAGTCTTTTCCTCTTGGCTGTGTCATCATCCTTGACCCTTTGATAAATAACTTTTCTAATGTCATTCCCAAACCACTTAATGAGGCTTATCACGAGCTTCAACCTATCAACAACACCTACAATCTAACATTCAAAGCGTAGTCGTGTTAGTCCTGCATTCATTTGGCATTCATCAAGTCATAAACCAGCTAAATTATTCTGAAACTAGACCATACCACTTTCTCAGCCCTTCCGGGGGTTCAGGCAAGGACATGAACTTCATCACATATATTCCACATTCATTTATGCAACTCACCAAATCATACGTGGATGTCTCTAAGTATTTTTCCTTAATAAGACGGAAAGTTTATGGTTTATGGACGTACACATTTCCGGCGGCCATTTGTCGGGGACATTTGTCGGGTATATTATACTCCAGGAGCAGATGTCGGGAATTTGACCCACTTTTATCTTGGAATTCACTTTATTCTCTTCCATGATCACACTCACAAGCTTCACAACATGGCGATGAAGGTCTGCCCTCCCATGCAAGTTCCTCAGCTTATTGCAAACTGTGTCCATTATGAACACTTTCGATGTCCTGAATGATATGATTTGTAATATTCAATGTGACTCCGCTACACAAACTGGAATATAAATCTGCATTGAATGTACCGAGCTTTAGTAAAACTTAAACAAGACATAGACCAACTATACGTATAGGCTAACTAATTTTCATGGACACTTTAGTAAAATTAGTTGGAAAGATGGATGAGGGTATTCTTACCCATTGCACTTCATGGTTCTTCCCAATGTGTGACTTATAGTGCGAATATAGGAAGCGGCATTCGCTTTTCTAATAACGGGCATTTTGACAACACTGTACTGGTTTGCAGCAAGATTCTGGTAGTTCTGTTTATGGTAATTAAAAAATAGTAAGACATTTATAAATCAATAGTTAATGCATGACGGACTAACCCCTAACCAACTTGTAAGGTACCAAATCTTTTTCTTTTCTGAATCCACGCAGCTCTGTAGCATCACAACATGGAAGTCTATGATCTATGATCTGCATTATCGTTGACCATATATATTGAGATGAATTAAGTAGCATATGTTGGTTGAGTTAAAAAAATTTCTTACATCATTGTTTATCCATCTATTAGGTTTGAGAGACAACATGTCATGCCTATTAACGTGGACGGATTCCGTCATACAAAGACATTCACTGTATAATAAAGGAAGAATCAAAGTTACATACCCGAATGGTCAAAATAAATAACATTCCAATATATAAAGGCCCAGGACAGTGACACTAACCTATGATCCCGATCCTCATTCCAAGCATACTTTAGGATATTCCATTGAGTCGATGCAAATGTTTTCAGCTCACTTACGGTGATATCCTCTGGAATGATTTCTTGATGTGCCTATAAATGAAAAATTACAACCATAGATAAACATAGCAAACTGAATGATCATGATCGACGAGTTTGGTGGTACAAATGGGGAACTCTTGAAGGAGGAGGGCTTCCACTCAGACGTATGACGCATAAGCCTTCTGTTGAAAACATTTGTGGTAGACGATCCGTTTTACTGGAATCCATGAGCAGATAAATATTGCTGTTAAAAAGATTTTGCATAGTGAAATATAAAATTCGACACAATTCACCTTCATTTGAACATCAGCTTCTTCACCAATCTTCTTCTTCCCTTTATTTGTGGCAACGACTTCCTCTTGCTTTGGAACTATAGTTGGATCTCCTATCTTCTCCTTCCCTTTAGCTGTGGGAACAACTTCCTCTTCATCTTAAACTGCATCTCATTCTCCAATCTTCTCCTTTCCTTTAGCTGTGGGAAGAACTTCCTCCTCGTCTTGAAATGCAACTCATTCTCCAATCTTCTCCTTTCCTTTATTCCGCATAGTAAAGACTTCACACCTTCCTCAGACTTAGTCATTTTAATTTCAGATTCACTCTCAGTGTTTGTTGTATGACCGTCCATCCTGCCAATGAATGCGCCAATCTTGTTAAGAGCTCGAGCCAATTGTAACTCACGAGGATCCGAATAATCATCAGTACCCTCCGAAAGTGGCTGTGGTTGTTGAGTAGGATCGGACGGCACCACGCTTCTTTCAGAGACCATGGTGGACCCCACCTGACAAACAGGTTTCTTCAAGCTAATGGCCAGATGACTGGGTTCATTAGGTGGAGAGGCAGACCGCGGGACATTGCCAGACTCTTTCAATTGATCGACTTTTAATTGAACTCCTCCTTCGCCATGATCTACGTTAACATCAGTCATATCATTTGTCTGGGTAATTTTGCAGTCGGGTTGGTTCATCGGAAGACGTTCTTCAGCTCTCAGTCGCCGAACTTCGATGAGAATCATGGACAATTTACATAGTATGTGGTCATTACTGGCATGGAGTCTTCTAACCAAAAATTCAATAATCTGGTCATGCAGGAATGGTTTAAATTAGTAAATTGAAACCTATGTGATATGCAAATTATAAACAATTATATTTCATCGCGATAATTTCAAGTTACCTTCAATCGACGCATAACGATTTGCATCTGGCCGAACTCGTTCGCATAGTCGACTTCTTCTTCTGGGACACTTTCGAATTCGCCTGCTTCCTGTTAATAGAATGAAGAATAATAAACAACGCATTGAAGAACATGTTGTAAAAAATTTTTAGTTACTTGTCGTTCCATATGCAACATAACTTGGATCATACTTACAATATTCGTAACCTCCGCACTTGTAACTTTGGAAATGGATTTCAAATGATCGTCATTTTAATCTCAACAAAGTGGCGCGGACCTATTTCTTCTTGATAACATAGCGTCTGCCTTACAACTTTTGCAAGACTATGATCGTGATTAAGATACAGATGACTTGATGATACTCATTGCTGGGCACAATTATTTTATGATCACTATCTGAAAAACGTTTAGACTCCAGGTAAGAGTGGCCCTGGTAAGAAGTAACCCGGGTTACAAAAGGTCGTGTTACCCCCAGTGGAGCGATGACGGCACCGCACCTGCCGTTGCTGCCTTTGCGAAGGAACCTGATGGTTTCCTCTCCAAACATCAGACGCCATCATTTAGTAGCAACAAGTTAAGCATGAAGACTGTCTTTTGATCGGGATCTCGCTAACAAGCCGCACGATATGCCAAAATACCTTCCCTCCTGCTATTGGGTTCCACCACCACAACAGGCAACGCAGCACCCAGTTTTACTGACAATCGTATAAAACAAATCTGTCAAAATCTCCCAAGTTAGCGTTCAGAACTTTCAGCAAGCTCAAATCAATTCCAAACAGATCTGGTGATCAAAGTAAGTCAGTTCTCCGAGGCTTACCACTTTACAACCCGGTGGTGCTTGCCACTATCCTATTGCCAGAGGCTGTTGAAAAAACTTGCCACATGAATCATCAAGTCTTTAAACCAGTGTTATTAAAAGCGCTCGCTTTGCGCTTTAAGCGAGCGCTTTGAGGCGAGGCGCATTCAGTGAAGCGCGCGCCTCGGGTGCGCCTCGGGGAAAAGCGACGAAGCGACGAGGCGCTCGCTTTTCTCGCTTCATTGTTCGCGGCGTCGAGGACTGAATTGTAAAAAATAAAAAAATTAAAGGACCAAAAAAGTATTACAAATATAATTAGCCCTATCTCCCCCTCACCTCCTATCGCACCCCCGTTTCTCCTCCTCCATGGCAAATCAGAAACTTCGATCATAGGCTCCCGGGACCCTTTTAATCGTCATAGCAGGGCGCCGGAAGAAGACTGCTTGTGATGCGTGGAAGGAGCTGAGCTGAGGAAGTTGAAGGCTTTGCTGCAGAGGAGTTGAAGGCGTTGCTGCAGAGGAGACAGAAGAACAGAAGAACGTAATAGTGGGGAACAGAGGGGAAGGGAGAGAGGTTGCGGGGGTTGGTTGTTTGTTGGTCGGTTGTGTGGTGGTGTGTTGGTTGGCGTGAGGATTTGGTTGGCCGGAGCCATCGGAGGTTGATTGTGTGGTGGCGAACACCAATATACTGCGTTGTGTTTGTTTTTACTGGTTATCATCGTAGTAGCTGCAACAGCTTGTTCGGGCATTTGATCGTCGGGCAGGTTTCTTCTCCTTCCCGCTCGGTTCGGTCATGTTATTAATTTGTTTCCTTAATTCTACTTGGAGGACCGATTTATGGATTGCTTTAGTTGATTGGGCATGTGGAAGGTTTTGATTTGTGATTTGATGTTGTTAAATTGCCTCGTTCTTGAAGATTCTTGCCTCGTTCTTGAAAATTATTACCTCGTACATTGATATGGTTTGACTGTGGAAGGTTTTGATTGGGCATGTGGACTGTTCTCGTACAATGATATGGTTTGAGTGAGTGGTCTGTCGGATTGGATGGCTTTGTCTTTAGTTTTGTGTAAGCGTAGTGTTCGTGTTGGCTGTGTGTACCTCTGGGGATGTTTGGGAGGGTTATTTTGCCAAAATTGATGCGTTGTTTTGCTGGATTTCTCTACCTCGCCTCAAACGGTGAAGCGTGCGCCTCGCTTTGCGCTTCGGACTAAAGCGCAAGGCGAACCTTGCGCCTCAAGTGCGCCTTGCGCTTTTAATTACACTGATTTTTACTTGTGCGCAATATTGAAACACAATGTGACTTCTGGTTTGTTTTAACAGATCTCTAGTTTGAGTATCCTATTATGGGGAGGAAGAAGTCTGAGGATACTGTGTCAACCTCGAAAGTTAAGGCAGGTAGCAAAGATGTGCCCAAGGAGGTCAGGCGAGAGAAGCTATCAGTGTCAGCAATGCTTTCCAGCATGGATCAGAAACCCGAAAAGAAGAAGGCTTCTACTTCTTCTGCTAAACCCAGGGCTGCTCCAAAGGTTTCATCTTACACGGACGGTATAGACCTTCCTCCATCTGATGAGGAGGACGAAGGGTATGGTTCTGACGAAGAACAGGCAACCCAAAAACATGCTATTCGGCAGCAACAGAAGGCGGAAGCGAAGCCTCTTGAAGTAGGTGTTAGCGATAAAGATTTGAAGAAGAGAGAGAAAAAGGATATGCTTGCAGCCGTTGCGGCTGAGCATGCTAAAAAGGAGGCTCTCAAGGATGACCATGATGCTTTCACTGTCGTTATTGGTAGCCGGGTGTCCGTTCTCGATGGTGATGGTGGTAATGCGGATGCTAATGTTAAGGACGTTACTATTGATAACTTTTCTGTTTCGGCTCGGGGCAAAGAATTGTTGAAGAATACATCGGTGAAAATAGCTCATGGGAAGAGGTACGGTTTAGTCGGTCCAAATGGAATGGGCAAGTCCACATTGCTGAAGTTGCTTGCTTGGAGGAAAATACCTGTCCCTAAAAACATCGATGTTCTATTAGTCGAACAAGAAGTGATTGGTGATGATAAATCAGCCCTTCAAGCTGTTGTGTCGGCAAACGAAGAGCTGGTGAAGCTTCGGCAGGAAGTTGCAGATTTACAAAATTCTGCATCTGGTGATGGGGATGACGATGAAGATGGTGCTGGGGATGATGCTGGTGAAAGACTTGCTGAGTTGTATGAGAGGTTACAGATCTTGGGTTCGGATGCAGCTGAGGCCCAGGCTTCGAAAATTCTTGCAGGTCTTGGGTTTACGAAAGATATGCAGGGGCGACCAACCAAATCTTTTAGTGGAGGATGGAGGATGAGGATATCATTGGCACGAGCCCTTTTCCTTCAGCCGACGCTGTTACTTCTCGATGAGCCGACCAACCATCTTGATTTACGAGCTGTTTTGTGGCTGGAGGAGTATTTGTGCCGATGGAAGAAGACTCTCGTTGTTGTTTCACACGACCGTGATTTTCTCAACACTGTGTGTACTGAGATCATACATCTTCATGACCAGAAATTACATTTCTACCGTGGAAATTTCGACGATTTTGAGAGCGGTTATGAGCAGCGTCGGAAGGAGATGAACAAGAAGTTTGAAATCTACGACAAGCAGGTTAAAGCCGCTAAGAGGTCAGGTAATAGGGTTACGCAGGAGAAGGTCAAAGACCGAGCTAAGTCTAATGCAGCAAAAGAAGCCTCGAAGAATAAGGCGAAGGGTAAAGTCGATGAAGACGAGCCGGTACAGGAGGCCCCCAAGAAGTGGAGAGATTACAGCGTGGAGTTTCACTTTCCTGAGCCAACAGAGCTTACTCCTCCGTTGTTGCAGCTTATCGAGGTCAGTTTCAGTTATCCAAATCGCCCGGATTTCAGGCTCTCAAATGTCGACGTGGGCATAGATATGGGGACTCGGGTTGCCATTGTTGGGCCTAACGGCGCCGGTAAATCGACATTGCTGAACCTTCTTGCCGGTGATCTGGTTCCTACCGAGGGTGAGGTTCGGAGGAGTCAGAAGTTGAGGATTGGTAGATACTCGCAGCATTTCGTCGACCTGTTGACAATGGATGAGACCCCTGTCCAGTACCTCCTCCGCCTACATCCCGACCAGGAAGGGCTGAGCAAACAGGAGGCTGTCCGTGCCAAGCTAGGGAAGTTTGGCCTCCCGAGCCACAATCACCTCACCCCAATCCTAAAGCTCTCCGGTGGGCAGAAGGCACGGGTCGTGTTCACCTCCATCTCGATGTCGAAGCCCCACATACTGTTACTTGATGAGCCAACAAACCACCTGGACATGCAGAGCATAGACGCATTGGCGGAAGCGCTGGACGAGTTCACGGGTGGGATTGTCCTTGTCAGCCACGACTCGAGGCTAATTTCCCGCGTTTGCGAGGACGAGGAGAGAAGCCAGGTGTGGGTTGTGGACAACGGGACTGTGATCACCAGTGTGACGTCCTTCGACGACTACAAGGAGGAACTCATGAAGGAGATCAAGGCGGAGGTCGACGAGTAAGGTATAAACTTAATGGCCGGCACTCCGCCCGCCGTACTGCTTTTTCTTCCGACTCTTTTGTGTTTTTGATCTTGTATGGACGATAAATATTTTAAAAAAACTTTGTCCTGAAACGTTTTGGTTACGTAAAATTTGTATTGTTGGATGATATGATTTAGATTGTATGGGGGTAAACAACATTTATGATTATTACCCTTTTTTACGTCATGAATGTTATAAGGCATTAAAATAAATTTACTTGAATTTTTGTACTTGTCAATGAATTTAGTGATCGTGTCTGCAATAATCAAACATATTTTAAACGTTTTCACTATTTTTCAATTAATGAAAACACGTGGAAAATATTTTTATCGCTATCTCGATCCCTAAGACGACTTGTGTCCCCCTAGCTCTCGGACTTTAGCTCAGCACGGACCTCAGCCTATCCCCCGAAACATCCCATCCCAGTCCCGATGTCAACTCAAGTCGAGCTCGGATTCTCAACATATTGTATGTCTCCTTCACTTGTACTTTTACATTGCATAATTAGAGTTTTATTCATTAATGACGTCATTCGGCGAAATATTTCGTCAAATGATGTCACGAGTTATAAAATTCCGTCAGTAACTCAACGCAGTCGGCCTTTGGCGTCCCGCATGAAGTCGGCCTTTGTAAGGCCGACTTTGCCTAGACTGCTACAAAGTCGACCTTACAAAGGCAGACTTCCATTAAAAAAAAATTCAATGGAAAGCGGTCTTTGTAAGACCGACTTTGCCCCGACTGCGAGGAAGTCGGTCTTACAAAGGCCGACTTCCAAAGACTTAAAAAAAAAGACGCTCGGGGAGAAATTCTCCCCGAGCCTTCCCCTCCCTGCCCTAACCGGCGTCCGCCGTCCCCTTGCCATAGCCGCCGCCGTCCCCTTGCCCTAGCCGCCGCCATCCCCTTGCCCTAGCCTCCACCGGATCGAGCCGCTCCGTCCCCGATCCTTCCCGTTTTCGAGCCGCCCCGTCCCCGAGTTAAGTTCCGTCTCCGCCTTGTCACTGAATCGTTAAGGTAAAAGTTTTGTTTTAATTTAGTTTGTTTATTATTTTTAATTATTTTTATGATTGTTTAGGGTTGAATTAGGGTAAACAATTAGGATATAAGTAATGTTGGTGAATTAGGTTAAATTAAGAAATAATTAGGGTTAAAGTAAAAGTGAAAACTTGTAATTGAAGGTAATTATCGAAATGTTAATATAATTGTCTAATAAAGTACGAAAAAATTCCATAAAGACGAACCTATCTAAATTCCTTAAACACGAATTAATCAATCATAATATTCGTAATAATCTAAATTACCCTAAGTAATTAGTTGGTTATTAAATTGAGAACATATTGTAGCTATATTTTATTCAATTGAAACTATTGTGTTCTAATTTGATAGCTCAATTGATTTAGGAATCGTATTACGATGTCGTCGATTGAGCTATTGATCTTTTTTAATGGAAATATTATCAATGGATCAGACGGGGTTGGTTATGAAAATGGTTCAGTAGCAAGAACAGAAATCCCCAAATTTCTCAATTACGATAATTTTGAACGCATTATATGTCAAGCCGTCGATTTGAAATCAGCAATTCCATTACAGATAGCCCATAGGTATCCTGTTTTGGAGTTCAATAATGTTGACATCAAGCATTATCTGATTCCAATTAAAGTGGATAAAGATGTGAAATTGCTGATTAAGTTTGCTATTGCAAATCCAAGAAATATGCAACAACTATATGTGTTATCCGATATAACGGTGCCGCATGTTGAGGCTGGAATGGTGGCGGTTGAGCGTAATGTTAGTCGTCAAACTGAGAATGACGAGGGTAAAAGGGTGCCGTTAGATCATAATGTTGAATTGGTTCGTCCTATGGTTGTTGGATGTCAAACTGAGAATGTCGATGCACCAGTGGAACAGTGTTTCCCGATCGACCAATGTTTTACTGTTCCGATGGAAGTTGATCGTCATATGGATTGTGGCGACAGAAATGAAATTATCGTGGCTGAATTAGAGAGGCCATATTCAGTTGGAGAATGTTATGTTCCTCCGATAGAACATGAACACAATATTCATGAAGATATAATGAATTCTGATGTAGATGTCGACACTGATGATGAGTTTTTCAACGATATGAATGCCGGCAATGAGATGTCAGATGATGATAATGCCGACGCTCAGTTAATCACTGTTGTGGAGTCGGGTGAAGGCAGTAGTAGTTCACGAAGTGCAGTGAAGGAAAAATCGTTGCCCTTTTACAATGAATATATCGAAGACGTACAAGAGAGAGTTGAGGAGTGGGATTTACATCCAGTTGTCGAATTATCTGACCTTGTTGATGAATTTCATAAGGGAATGCATTTCAAAAATAAGAAGGAACTCATTAATGCGGTGAACAATTTTCATATTATAAAGCATTGCAATTATGATGTTGTTAAATCCACGAAGACATTATGGAATATATGTTGTTCAGAATTCGACAAAGGTTGTAAATGGAGATTAAGGGCGATCCAACCACAATATGATGATGACTATGTGGTGAGAATTGTTGGAGAACCTCATAGTTGCGTCAATCCCGTATTATTGTGTCAATCCGCAGTTGATGCTGAGGACTCCTCTCAGCTAACGCAAATCGATTCTCGGGGGCGGTTTGGAGCCTTCTTTTACTCTCGCGGGAAAGGAAAAAAGTAGATTATGTAATCGTGTGTACTTCTGATACATTTCATTGAAACGTTTTGTTGGATTACTATCATATCCGGTTGGATTACTATAAATTTCCTGTCTTCTCGTTATATTATGTGTATTACAGGTGGTTTGTCTTCCATTGTTGTTTTTTTTTTTCTTTCTCTGAGGAAAGTCGGCCTTACAAAGGCTGACTTTCAAAGAATTTTTTTTTAAGTCTTTGGAAGTCGGCCTTTATAAGGCCGACTTCGTCGCAGTCTGGGCAAAGTCGGCCTTACGAAGGCCGACTTCTATAGAATTTTTTTTTTTTTTGAAGTCTATGGAAGTCAGCCTTTGTAAGACCGACTTCATCGTAGTCGGGGGCCAAGTCGGCCTTACAAAGGCCGACTTCCATTGAATATTTTTTTTTTTTAGTCTATGCAATGGCCGACTTCGTAGCAGTCTGGGCAAAGTCAGCCTTTGTAAGACCGACTTCTGTTTGCGAAGACGGTAAGGCCGACTTCCTTCGGGACTGAAGTCGGCCTTTGTAAGGCCGAATTTGTGGGGTTACTGACGGAATTTTGTAACTTGTGACGTCATTTGGCGAAATATTTCGCCAGATGACGTGATTAAGGAACAAAATCCTGCATAATTAATAGGTATTGACATGACATATAAAATGACCGTGCATTTTTCGGTACCACGTCCCACTGAAAGAGATAACTGCCAGTCATACTCAAATCAACTGCAATATAAGAGCATTTGGAATACAAAAAAGTTACTCAAATCAACTACAATATAAGAGCATCTGGAACCTAAGAAAGTTCTATTGCTGGACTTATCATGAAATTCTCAACAATAAAAAGTCAATGATTAGTGATGTTTATGGGTGCTCTTTGTATCTTGGTTGTTCCGGTGGTGCCCTACATGTCTTGATCTTGGTATGTCATCGCAGCTTCATGTCTTCTTACAATAGAGTATGATACTCATAAATGACATGACTTTAATACAAACCTCTTAGGCAGCTGAATATGGTAGGAAAATGACAGGGTGGGTTGCGGTCGGGGCTGGCCTTGGGATCGGGGCTAGGGGTACATATCAATGTCGATCGAACGACGTTGTGGGTCGGATATAATGATAGATAATTTTGAAACAACATCTTAATATAAGGTTATTTTTTAAAATATTAGAATAAATCAAAAAAGTGGGAAACTCTATGATATATTTGATAATTTTACTTAGATTAAACATAGCGCTGACGGGTTAGTTGCCATATCAACGCTAGCTAGGCCTCCATTAGCAAGGGGAGGACATAATTTGGATAATGTCCTAAATGCAAGATGGTATGTTTTAAATGTTATGATAAATTGGAAAAAATATGATGTATTTGATCATTTGACCTAAAACATAATACATTCATAAGTAAACTGTAAGTAGTTCCAGAAGGGTAATGTTGGAATAAAAAAATCATCCAAGAATTCATCAAATCGGTTCCTACTTTGATTTCAGTTCCGAAATATTATTGTTGAATATTGTAATCCTCCATTATTCGAGATCTTCTTAATTTTCCTCAATCGATTTATCAGTTTCTTCAGAAAAAGTTGCGTCTTCCACAATGGAATCTGATAAGTGATATATTTTTATCTCTCGTCTTGGCATCTCTTATGGCTGAAACCCATCATTGTTTGCATATCGGTCAGACCTACTACTTTCGTTATCACAATTAATAATTTTGTCATCACCTAAGTACATCGATAACAATCATTCCTCTAAAAAATCGTTTCATAACTCAAAATTTGTACGCATCTTTACAATATAATATAAGAAGACGCCACTTCAACACGTATCATTTATATGAATAATAATATCGAATATTGTCTGGTTCGTGGAAAACATTATCCCTCTTTCCCGTCTTGGAAAACAAAATACGAAAATTAACCTAATCAAATATTTTTTACCTCGTGATTTAATAATAATAATTTTTATCTCTTTTCATGAAAGAAATATACTTGGATTCCTGAACACATTAACTTTCTTACAACCAACAACTTGGAGTTTTGTTTCATTAAATGGTTAGTTGGAAAAATATTTCTCGTCTTACGGTCCAAAGTTTCAAAAATCCGAATATACTGCTCCATGGAGAGAGACAAAACGCTCCAACACTTAGAAAATTTGTAAGTCCCTTTTAACAAATAAATAGAAAACAAAACACAAAACCACAACAGAATTCCATGTCCATGCTTGCCAATAAAAAAAAACATTAAATCAGTCATCCAACAACATATAGTACATCAACCATCAAACAACAACATAACTCCATCCAACAATAACAAAAACCAATCCATTCTTGGGGCTGGTTGCCTCCTCCTCCACCTCCTCCTATCGTACGTCAATGACAGTTTCTGGGACTTTTGCTGAGTCAATTGAGATATAGTTTGGTTCTTATTTGGATATGGAATGAAAAATTTGACCGCCTTTCTCCTCTTCACAAATGTGCCTGGAGTCGATAATGACGATGGCTACCTAATATCTGGAGTGTCAAACTACATGGAGCCCGGACATATGAGGATGGGAGACGGACGTCCCGAGCCCTAAGTTTTTTTAAATAAGGCTCGATTTCTTTGAGAACAAAGAAATCATAGAGCAATAAAGTCTTCTAACACTTAAGAAAATTTTTCAAAATTGTTCGTAGGCAGAGAGTTCGACATCTTGGAGTAAGGAACTCCAACCGTTAGAGTTCGATGACTTTGTTCTCCGATGGAAGACTTAACTCATTCATATAGACTGAAATGACTTTATTCTCTGTCCCATAGCCTCGATCGAAAGACAGCTGTTCCCTCCGCCCATTTACGAGGTTTGTACGGTATTACCGTTCATTTTTTTTAAAATTTCTCGAAAAATGGTCCGAGTTTGAGAAATTACCTGAATACCGTCGATGGGGCGCGTTTTGAAAACGCGCCCCCGAATAACAAAGAGGGCGCGTTTTGAAAACCCGCCCTCCGTGTAAATCGAACACTTTAAAAAAAAAGAGGGTTTCAGGGGCGGGGTTTTGAAAACTCGCCATGTCCACAAGTAAACAAATTACCCCCCTCTAGCTTAGTCGGTCAAAGTGTTTCATTAATTTGCGAAAGGTCTTGGGTTCAATTCCTCTAAGCAACAATTTTGAGTAATGTTTTTTCAAAAAATTAAAAAAATTTTCATCCTAACAGGAATCGAACCCAAGACCACTTGTAAATTAAAAATTATTTTTACCAACTCAGCTAGAGGCCGGGTTTTGAAAACCCGCCCTTCGAAACCCTATTTTTTTTATAAGTATTGGAGGGGCGGGCCCCTGCCCATTTTCACGGAGGGCAGGTTTTCAAAACCCGCCCTTTTTATTGAAAACGCGCCCCATCGACGGTATTTCTGTAATTTCTCAAACTCGAATGATTTTTGGTGAATTTTTTTTAAAATAAAAAGTACATCCGTACAAACCTCACCCATTTACCCAGTTTACTTTCAGAAGCTATTAATAAATAAAACCTCCATCACATCTCAACCTTCCCATGATTCTCTAGCTGAAGTCCCAGTGTCCCACTTCTTCCCCTGCCCCCTCCAAGATTCCCTTCTCCCTTAGTTTTGCCGGGTAAGCCTCAAAATCTGACCTTGTGGCCCCTTCCTTCGCTGGGTAACATTGGTGCAGGGTTGGTGTTTGATCCCGGTTTAGGGTTTTAGGATTTGAGATTTAGTGTTTAGATAGTGAAGCTCGCATCAATGGGTGATCTTGTTGTCTGTGTTATGAATGTGGTCTTGCTGTTGGTTGCCTCGACTTTGCCCGTTGGTCTCTGTAAATCTTCCGCCCGCACGGGGGACAAACGAGGAGTGCGCGTTCGTCTATGATTCGGCCACTGAATTGAGATCAGTGGGTGGCGGAGGGGATAAACTTATGGAAGAGACGTCTTTTGTCAACGGGGATTGGGTTCAGGATGCAGGGAACTTCCCGATCCTCCCATTCGATGACACGGGAATATCGGCAAATGCCTCGGTTGCTCCATTGAGGTTGGTGTCCTTCTGGGTCACGGATGTTGACCGGTTTCCTCGATCAGAGAAGTCGGTGCGCGTGAAGGGGCTGTTAACCATGGGGATCACGACGGACGGGTCATTCTCGGATCGGTCCTATGGTGGGGTGCAAGGGAGTCAGTTTGGCGTGTGGCCTGGCCATACCAGGCTTTCGATTTTGTTCGAAGGGGTTTATGTTGAGTCGAGTGGGGATCGTGGTGAGAGACTGCTGTGTTTGGTGGGAACTACGACTAACATGACTCTTGCAGCCGAGGGATTTTGGAAACCTTCCAGTGGACAGCTATGCATGATTGGATGCCGAGGGGACAGCGATGCATGATTGGATGATATAACAATATATTGTAGATTGAACATTATAAGACATGGTGAGACATTAGGCCTAATATTTTAGTCTTTTAGGTTTTAGTATATTATTTGGAGAACAAATTAAAAAGTATCGGAGTTTTTGTCTCACTGTAAGAGTGTGCAACATTACGAGTATACAATGTCACCGAAAGTAAAATCGAGAATAGAAGGTGTTATACATAATTCGGGATGACTGACTTAATTTCTTGAGTGTGTTATTTTCTTCATATTAGTCATCGGCCAAACCAAACCCTAACCCATCTCGAGTTCTATGTGGGAGATGCTTACATAACATTTATGAAACAATCAACCTGCAGTGTTCATTCTCCCAGGACAAAAGGCCAACATAACTTGCATCATTCATTCATAAAATTCCCTGCCACTAGTGTCCTACTGTAAGAAGATTTCTGGCATTTCAAACAGGCCATGGAATTTGAAATAGCCCCTACAAAATAATAATAACAACAGCCAGCACACGGCAACAAAGTCTAATCCTCTGTTAAAAAGGCAGGTCCATGCCTATATTCACCTTTTCGGACATTTGCTAACTGCTAAAAACAGCCATATGCTGACTTAAGCCAACAGAAGAAACATCACTACCCACAAAGCATCCATTGACATCCTGAAAAAACATAGAACCTTTCCTCAAGCAAAGACATCAGATGAATTTCAAGTGGGATCTCCATACGAATTCACTTCACAATATCATATGAACAGAGACAAGGAATCCATCAAGGTTAGACCGCACAAGTTCCTTCTTCATTAACTAGAAACAAACCACATAATTGCTCCACTTGACCCTCTTTGGCATAAACTGAAAAGGCCAGAACCGAAATAAAACATTATCAGGTAAGCTATCACTGAACGATCATTGATCAGACAAGCACATACTTTCAACCTGCAACATCACAACAGCAGTATCCATCGTTCATGGGCCACATGATTGTATTGCCGACAGAAATCCCCTAGGAAAGAAGCGATCCAATAAAAACACTCCAGTTGCAAAAACCATATCAATAGTTCACTTGATTAGCAATTCATCCACTAAAAAGACCGTTACGATAACGCAAAGATCTAATCTTCCCCGCCGGCCTTCTGGTAAACATAGGTCAGACCGCACTTGCCGCAGTAGTGCCTATCAAAGTGGTTGGCCATGAAGGTACCCGCACCGCACTCGGCGTTAGGGCACTCCTTCCTAAGCCTCTGGACCTTACCTGAGTCGTCAACCTTGTAGAACTGGAGAACGGCGAGCTTCACCTTCTTCTTCTTGTGCTTAATCTTCTTAGGCTTGGTGTAGGTCTTCTTCTTCCTCTTCTTGGCGCCACCCCTGAGGCGGAGGACAAGGTGTAGGGTTGACTCCTTCTGGATGTTGTAGTCGGCGAGGGTGCGGCCGTCCTCGAGCTGCTTGCCGGCGAAGATGAGCCGCTGCTGGTCCGGTGGAATACCTTCCTTGTCCTGGATCTTGGCCTTGACATTGTCGATGGTGTCGCTGGACTCGACCTCAAGGGTGATCGTCTTCCCCGTGAGGGTCTTCACGAAGATCTGCATCTTGGCAGGACGAGCCGGCGGACAGTGGGGTAAGGGTGAGGGAGTGTTTTCGTTTAATATGGTCATGGTTTTGGGCTTTCGCCATTGTTGAGGCCCAAGGTCTGGGAATCGAATTCCAGCCCATTCATTTTCTTTCCTTAATTCCAGAAATGTTTGGAAAACCACAATCGCCAATCAAAGTATCCACCTAAAACACACAGAGAGAGAGAGGGAGGGAGAGATATTTGGCTAAATGTCGGTTGAAGATAACACGACTTCACCGCCGTGGAGCTGATCTAGGATAACCTTTCAGCGTAGTTTTTCTGTTTATATATAATGGCAAACGTGACCAGTAGTAATATATAAGTTAATCTCCCAAAAAAGCAATAAGGAACGACAACCTTGGTTACGCATCCGTAGGGCTGAATTTTAACCCCAACACTCGTCTGAACATAAACATAATCCAATGTCTTTATCCAGCTCTCAGCTATCAGAACAACATTCGACATGAATTTAGTTTTAATGAACCGACCGGGATGACATTGAGATTAAAGGCATGATTGTTCTGCGCGCACTCCGTTTTAAGACAACATTCAAAACCCCCCAAGTCAGGTCAAAACTGAAGAAAAGCAAGAGCGGAGATCTAATTAACCGAAACGGAACGCTGTTATTGGTGTCATACGTGGATTAATGGTTCAGAATGAAGGCCCGAAGTACGATAATCCCAATGAAGATGTAGCTATGGAAATACACCAGGCGATGGCTTGCGGGCGAAGCGGTTACCAAGCGACGAGGGTCAACGATGTGCTCAAGCGATGATCAACTGGACGAGCGGGAAACTCTGTGACGAAGGCTAGTGGGCGATCCGGTCGATCAGTAGCTATTATGGGAAGATTCCGGACAGTTTCAAGACATGGAAGAAAATTGTTGCCAAGATTCCTCAATAGAAAGGAGATATTTCATGAAGACTGGCAACGAGAACATAATATATGTATAATATTTCATTTTCGTATATACATAGGTCTAACCTAGTATAAATAGTTGTGCTTAAGCCATTGTACTGATCACGCTTGTCGAAGGCGGCAAATTAAATACTCTCACAAACCTAACTAACTTGTAGATAGGGTAAGTAGAGGTCGATCCCACAGAGAATCAACAGAGAAAAATTCCTAACGGTCGCACGTTTAGCAATTTCGAGGTCAAGTCAAACAAGATTGAATTGAGAGTAAAACTGAAAAAGAGAGTGCAACTAACGATAATTAAATCAATTAATAAAAGCCTAGGACTATCAATTTCCCCTAACGAATTATCTAACTCGTTCATTCATTTCTCCAGTTATCAAATTCTTAAGTTACTAACCTAGGGTTCGTATATCTCTTTACGCCTCTCCCGAGTGCTCTAAAGACGTATTCCCTGTATCGAGCTAATCACTCTATTCCTAGGCAATTAACTAGTGGGAACCCATTATGCAACAACCCTAAATGGCTACCTAAGGCAATCAGGTATATTCCTATCCTTCTCGCTAATTAGCTCCGTTTTCCAACGAGACGCTAACTTAGGCTATTCAATCCACGGCTTAACCTAAACAACTTTTCCAAGCTCGAATAGGTCTCCAGTTCAAATTAATTGGTGATCAGGCAATTAACCGCGTTAAGATCAAGATTGAATAAGTAACAACACGAATTCGCATAACACGGAGAAAAGGAATTCACTCGTTAGATAAAATCGCTAGGTTCCATTGAAGTCCTAGAAAACGAAATTAGTTCATAACGTAGAAGAAATTCAACTCAAATTCAAAAGAAAAGGAGAGCGACATAATAATCAAAGAGTGCAAGAAAAGAAAAACGCCCTCTCGAATCCTCCGATCCGAGAAGTAGTCGCCTAGTCTTGATCTCCGCTTCAACCCTAGCCGTCTCCGAGTCGAATGTCTCCTCCGTTCTTCACCAAAAGAAAAGACTCTAAAAGCCAAAGGGAAGGTTTTTCTTAGAGTTACCTCTAAAACTAGAATATATTGATCCCCTAGAAAATATTTCCTAAGATTCTCCAAATCTAGGCAATATTTCTAGGGAGAATAAAATAAAATAAATCTAAAACTACCAACTAAATAACTAGTTGATCCTCTATATCTCCATAATGCAGTCTTAGGAAGACTTGAAGACTCCTCAAGCGGTTAGCCTTCAAAACTCGCAAGAAAGCTTCGTCAGCTACAGAACCTCCAGGGACGCGTCCCTGAGATCTGAAGGACGCGTCCCTCAGCTCTCTGTCCATTGTTCGCTCCTCTTCGCTTTTCTTCATCCGAGCTTCAAAATCTCCTTCATTTTCCTGCATTAACACATGACAAACCAAGAGGCATCAACAAGATAACCGACTCGAGACGAAATAGAAACAAAAACTAAGAAAATAACAAAGATCAACTTAAAATAAAACTAAACTAAAAATGACTCAAATCCTACCAAATCCCTATCAATACTCATCCGACTAACCACATAAAGCCTCGTTAAGGATACGAAATAACCCTACTTTCACAGAGTTATCACACCCCCAAACCTACAATTTGCTAGTCCTCGAGCAAATAGAAAAACACAGAAAGATAACTCTTCAGCAATACCCAACTCAATCCAATCTGAACAACCCTCTCTCTATTCTCAGCAATGCACATACTCACTTCCGCTGGTCGAGTCAGTTGTCAAGAAAAACAATTTCAATTTGATCAAACTTCACATAATGTTCGAAACTATCATCTCGGTATGTCATGTAGTGAACTCAACAATAAAAGACTTCCAATAAAACATATTAGATCGGCACTTTGTAGAAACCAACCAAACACTAATCATCCACTCGTCCTCAGGATTCTCAACCATTATTTTTTTTTGTCACATAAACTTTATTTCAGCTACACGACGCTAAATGTTTCATCACATTAATATGTACCCATGTAACGAGTATTTGATCAATGACTCCCGGTCCAGTTGGACCAAGGCATTAGGCGATGAAGCACCCCTCGGATCTCATTCTCGAGTACACCAGAAGGACTCACACCACAAGTACATATTTAGGCGCCAATCACATTTCAATCACTTTTATTTCTTTTCTTTTTTTTTTTCACACGCCTAAACATTGGTACTCAGAGCCTTGGTAACCTCTTTTTTTTTTTTTTTTTTTTAAGAACTTGTTTCAAATCAATGCCTAGCCAGCCCCCACTCAACACCAACTACTATGCGTTATTAGATTTCGAGAATTGTTTTCACTCACTACCAATTCATACCGAGGAATTATTACCCACTAAAAAAAAACAGTTTAATCACTCAATTAAGCTCAATTTTCACTCTTCCATAAGTCGTAAGCATGTGCGTAATAAGTCATCATCGAATAAGGGTCAGCTCACCAAAGATATCGTCAAGTCTACTGAAGAGTTAGACACACCTAAGCTTACTCTAGAAATGACCTAAAAAAATCAAGACTAAAAATCAAAACACTACTAGCAAGCAATAAATTAGAAATGACTATCAACCCAAACCACATAGATAAGCATACTTGCAGCACAAACAACACCCCCAAACCTAGACTAGACATCGCCCCGATGTAAATAATGAATAAAAGATGAAGGGAACGAAGTACTCCCCTGGGGTGAGCTAGTCATCGTTGGTATCATCAAAGTCGGGGGAGTTGTCATTTCCCGAATCAACCTCTTCCTCAATCTGGAAGTCAGCTAGTGAAGGGATGCTTGGATGACCCGTCATGTCGATCCCAGATGTTGCACCATGGAACCGAAACATTTCCTCCACTCTCTGAAAACAAAACTCCATGTATGATGACTGGATTTCGTTGTTGATTTCCAATTGATGCATCCGCTCCTCTATGCTGGATCCGATCCCTCTTGAACTTGATGCTCTGGCCTGTCGAGCCTGTAGAACCTCCGAGCGTCGTCTGGGCCGATTCTCTGTTACCTGCACAAGACTGTTAATATACCTCTCATTCATTAATGTACCTGGTGGAATGAGCTCCTCATGTGCAGCCATTGGGACACCAAATTGCTGACAAAGCATGGTAATCAAGCAGGGAAACCAAAATCCCCATCTGGTGCTGCTAGCTGATTGCAGAATGGCATTGTGAATGAGGTTTCCCACATTGATCCTTTTTCGTTTTAGAATTGCATAAATCAAAATGGCTCGGTTCTTTCTGCACATGTTGAGATTAGTAACCGGCAACATTGTATGAGCAACAAAGTAAAACCAAACCTTGGCCATATGCATTAAAGCTTTTCGTGGAATCGCCATGAATTCATTGTGAGCCATAATCCACGATCCGTCCGTGTTCGTCAAAGCTTGACTTACCATCGCCGCTTGTGTTGTCGTGAATTCACCGGTTACGAACTCCTCGTAATCGTCCACCTCAGGAATAGGTATATTGAAACACTCGTTGATTGTTTTTCCATCGAATGGCACTTGCTTTCCCCTCACCTGCACCTTAAAATTCCTGTGGTCGGGAACATTAGCATAAAACTCGCGAACTATTGGGTTAACGGCCGGGTTACGCGGTGCGAGAAATTGATCCCATCCCTTGTGGGCAATAGGGGTTAACACCCAATGCACAAATTGAGGTTCACTACCTAATTGCATCCCACGCTCCACAATAAATACCTTATTTTTCGTCATGGCCTCGGTGAATCGGCTCCTTGCCGCCTCAGAGACAAATTTGGCGTCTACACCTTGCCTCGATCTCTTCGATCCCATTTTCTACTTACCAATAGAAGACTAGGATGACACAGAGAATGCACGAGAACTTACCTGAACGGCCGAGGAAGTAGATTTGGCGTTGAAAATTATGTAGACAGACCCTGGGCGACGTGTATTGCTTGATTTCAGCGCTGGTCGTGGATGGGTAATGCTCCGCCACTTCAACGACGGCAACCGAAGAGGATGAGTGCAGCCCTAATTATGGATGGGTGATGCTCCTCCTGCTTCAACCACGGCAATTGGAGAAAGGAGGGGGAGGCTAGAGGCGGCGGCTGCAAAAGAGAAGAAAATAAGTTAGGGTTCTCACCGAACGATTTATAATATTTTCTCTTTTTTTTTTTTAAAGGAGGGACGCGTCTCTGAGAATGAAGGACGCGTCCTTCATAAGTCTGTAAGATTACAGAATGCCCAAGGACGCTTCCTTGGGTATGAGGGACGCGTCCCTCAGCTTCCTGTAAAATAAAACGAAAAGTGTCAAAAATCTAAAACGATAAGACGAAATAATGCGCAAATAATAATAAAAAAATAAAACTCGGGTTGCCTCCCGATAAGCGCTTGATTTATAGTCATCGGCTTGACTTTCTTGTCGCTTTCAGGCCTCTTTTAGGTGAATCGAGGATGCTTCACGATCAAAACTTCCCCTATAATGTTTTAACCTTTGCCCATTTACCTTGAATATCCTTCCAGAACTCTCTTCTAAAACATCTACGGCTCCATATG
This sequence comes from Melastoma dodecandrum, assembly GCA_029817715.1. NCBI lineage: Eukaryota > Viridiplantae > Streptophyta > Magnoliopsida > Myrtales > Melastomataceae > Melastoma > Melastoma dodecandrum. Next base: position 860,148 of record JARUPY010000387.1, read on the forward strand.
AGAATACCTCAACAACTCGAAAAGGGCCCGACCATCGCGATTTCAGTTTTCCAGGGAATAATTTGAGTCGGGAGTTGAATAACAATACCAATTGGCCTGGCTCGAAGTGTCTGGGCAATATCTTACCATCATGCCATTTCTTTGTCCTATCCTTGTACACTCTTGCACTGTCATATGCCTGCAACCGAAGTTCATCGAGCTCGTTCAATTGAAGTAGTCGTCTCCCACCGGCTTCTTCGAGATTTAAGTTCAACTTTTGCAAAGCCCAATACGCCTTGTGCTCGAGTTCCACCGGAAGGTGACATGCCTTGCCAAAGACCATTCTGTACGGTGACATCCCAATTGGATTTTTATATGCTGTCCTGTATGCCCACAATGCATCGTCTAACTTCGTCGACCAATCCTTTCTCGTTGGACATACTGTTTTCTCTAGAATCCGCTTGATTTCCCGATTAGAAACTTCGACTTGCCCGCTCGTTTGTGGATGATATGCTGTAGCTATCTTGTGCTTTATCCCATACTTCTTCAAGAGTTGATCAAAATAGCGGTTGGAGAAGTGCGTCCCTTCGTCGCTTATGATAGCGCGTGGTGTGCCAAATCGAGTAAAAATCTGCTTTTTCAAAAACTTGCACACGACTTTAGAATCATTAGAAGGCAAAGCTACTGCTTCCACCCACTTTGACACATAATCAACAGCCATAAGGATGTACTTATTATTAAATGATGAAATTAAGGGACCCATGAAATCGATACCCCACACATCGAATAGCTCAACTTCATGGATGCCTTGCAACGGCATCTCGTGTCTCTTGCTGATGTTTCCCACACGTTGACACCTGTCACAAGATGCAACAAAATTATATGAATCCTTGAAAAGAGTTGGCCAATAGAATCCTGATTGTAGAACTTTAGCCGCTGTTCGATCTCCTCCAAAGTGTCCACCATAGGGTGACGAGTGACAATGTTCGAGGATGCCTTTGATTTCTTCTTCTGGCACACATCTCCTGATAACTTGATCAGCACAATGCTTAAAGAGAAACGGTTCATCCCACATGTAATAGCGTACGTCATGCAAAAATTTCTTCTTTTGTTGAGGAGTAAAGTCAGAGGGAATATGGTTAGAAACAATATAATTCACAAAGTCGGCATACCAAGGGCACGACACATCGTTCATAGCAAACAATTGTTCATCAGGAAATGATTCATTAATTGCCGCATAATTATGAGATGACATCACATTTTCTAACCTCGATAAATGATCCGCAACTTGGTTTTCGGATCCTTTTCTGTCCCTAATTTCAAGATCAAACTCTTGTAAAAGAAGAACCCACCTGATGAGCCTTGGCTTTGCCTCTTTCTTTGAGATCAAGTACTTGATGGCAGAATGGTCAGTGAAAACAATAACTTTCGTACCAACAAGATAACTACGAAATTTATCAAAGGCATAGACAATCGCAAGCAACTCTTTTTCTGTGGTAGTGTAATTTACCTGAGCATCATCAAGAGTTCGACTTGCATAGTAAATGACATGAAATACCTTATTCACTCGTTGTCCTAGAACGGCTCCGACCGCGTAATCGCTTGCATCACACATTAGTTCAAATGGTAAATTCCAATCAGGTGCAATAACTATAGGGGCAGAAATTAACCTTTGCTTGAGCTCGTTGAAGGCACTAAGGCAGTCGTCATCGAAAATAAAGGACCTGTCCTTTTCTAAGAGATTGCAAAGTGGTTTGGAAATTTTGGAAAAGTCCTTGATAAATCTTCTGTAAAATCCTGCGTGTCCAAGAAAACTCCGGATTGCTTTGACTGATGTTGGTGGCGGCAATTTCTCGATCGTTTCTATCTTTGCTCGATCCACTTCAATCCCCTTGTTTGATATCCTGTGTCCAAGAACAATACCCTCTCGAACCATAAAATGGCATTTTTCCCAATTTAAAATAAGGTTTGTTTCTTCACAACGTTTCAACACGCGAGCTAAATTTGTCAAGCAATCATCAAAAGACATCCCAAAGATGGAAAAATCATCCATAAAAACTTCAAGGCACTGCTCAACCATATCAGTGAAAATAGACATCATGCATCTCTGAAACGTAGCTGGGGCATTACATAGACCAAAAGGCATTCGACGAAAAGCAAACGTACCATACGGGCATGTAAAAGTAGTCTTTTCTTGATCTTCTGCTGCTATGGCAATTTGGTTATATCCAGAATAACCATCTAGAAAACAGTAAAATCCTTTACCTGCCAGGCGATCCAACATTTGATCTATAAACGGAAGTGGGAAGTGATCCTTTCTTGTGGCTTTATTCAACTTCCTATAATCCATGCAAACTCGCCAACCAGTCACCGTACGCGTGGGAATGAGCTCATTCTTTTCGTTGGAGACAACGGTCATCCCACCTTTCTTAGGTACACACTGCACAGGACTCACCCAAGAACTGTCAGAAATCGGATATATTATACCTGCATCAAGCCATTTGATTATTTCCTTCTTGACTACTTCCTTCATGTTTGGGTTGAGTCGTCGTTGATTCTCCACCGAAACCTTATGGTTTTCCTCCAACAGAATCTTGTGCATGCAGATTGACGGACTAATTCCTCGAATATCAGCAATTGTCCACCCTAATGCTCGTTTATATTCCCTCAAGACTCGAAGTAAATTCTCTTCCTGTGTCATTGTTAGTGCCGACGAAATAATAATGGGTAGAGTTTCATTACTTCCAAGATATGCATACCTCAGGTGTTCAGGTAATGGTTTCAGCTCTAATTGGGGTGGTTCTTCAATAGATGGTTTCATCGGATTATGCGGCCTCTCCAAGGTTTCAAAATGCGCCCCTCTCAACATGTGTGGTATTGCATCCATTGCTGTTATCACTTCTTGTACTTCTTCATTGTCAGATGACGTTGAGTTCATTGCAATTTCAAGTGGATCCTCATATGGAATCTCTGTAGAGTACCTGCTCAAAACATCTTCAATCAGAAAGCATTCATCAATTTCATTCGGGCACTTCAGCGATTTTAAAACATTAAATGTCACCTCCTCATCATTAACCCGAATGGTCAGTTCACCTTTTTGAACATCAATGAGGGCTCTACCTGTTGCCAAGAATGGTCTCCCTAAAATGATGGGGATATTTTTATCTTCCTCAAAATCTAAAACTACAAAATCCGCTGGAAAGATAAATTTATCCACTTTAACAAGCACATCTTCAACAATACCCCTAGGATATGTTATTGATCTATCAGCTAACTGCAATGTCACAGACGTAGGTTTCACTTCCCCCAAACCTAACTCATGGTATACAGATAAAGGCATAAGATTAATACTTGCGCCAAGATCACACAGAGCCTTACCATTGAATTGCGAACCAATAGTGCAAGGGATAGTGAAACTACCTGGATCCTTTAGCTTAGGAGGAAGTTTTCGTTGCAATACGGCACTACATTCCTCCGTTAGTGCGACGGTTTCAAACTCACCTAACCTTCTTTTCTTTGATAGGATGTCCTTCATGAACTTGACGTAGCTCGGCATCTGCTCAAGAGCTTCTGCAAAAGGAATGTTAATATGGAGTTTCTTAAACACGTCGAGAAACTTACGGAATTGGGCTTCATCATGCTTCTTTGCTCTTTGAGGGAATGGAAGTGGTGGTCGTTCTATCTTCCCCATGTTGGGTATTATCCAAGTGGGACGATGTGGTTGATCAGTTGGGGGAAGGACACGTCCTTCAGTTGGCAGGGTCGCGTCCTTCTGCGTTGCTTCTTCCACAGAATGTTCAGGGACGCGTCCCTCAAATTCGGAGGACGCGTCCTTCACGGTTCTGTGAAAATTCTGAAGTTCATGATTTCGTCCTTTGTTCAGCTTGGATGTGTTCGCCTCCTCATCGATTGGCTCTCGTGGAAGATCACTAATCTCACTTGACTTTTGTTTGTCACTCGACCGAACCTTTGGGGGTGCTTCTTCAAGTGCCCGGCCGTTCCTCAAGGTTACTGCCTTAACATATTCTCGTGGATTAACCTCAGTATCACTTGGCAACCCTCCTTGTTGACGTGAGTTCAAGGCTTGAGCGAGCTGACTGACTTGATTCTCCAAGTTCCTGATTGATGCTGTTTGATTCTTTATTATGGCATCTTGATTTGCCATGTACTTCATCATCAATTCCTCAAAATTCGTCTTCTTTTCTAGTTCTGGGGCTTTGGGTTGCTGAAATCCCGGAGGTTGCGTTGCTCGATGATCCACTGTTTGCTGCCCTTTCCAAGAAAAGTTATGATGGTTCCTCCACCCCGGATTATACGTGTTGGAATAGGGATTGTTCCTCTGATTTCCTATAAAATTAGCCTCCTCCATGCTAGCAGAACATTGATCTGTTACATGTCCACCACCGCAAATATCACATCCTCTAGTTGTACTCTGGATGGACTGTACATTCACCGACTCAAACTTCTTGGCTAACGCCGATATCTGCGCTTGAATAGATGTGAGTGCATCCAGTTCATGAGCATCCGAAACTTTTCTACCACTTATTCGGCCGAACGATTGACTCGGTACACATGTTCTCCTCATAGTCTCCAAAAGCTCCCTTCCTTCTACGTATGATTTTCGTAGGAATGATCCGTTCGATGCTAAGTTGAGGTCCTTGCGCGATGTTTCCGACAACCCATTGTAAAAAGCTTCCAATTGTCGCCATCCCGGTAGATCATGATATGGGCACTGAATTAATAAATTTTTGAAGCGCTCCCAAGCCTCCACAAAAGTTTCTGTCTCATGTTGCTTGAATGTGCAGATTTCATTCCTCATGTGGGATATCTTGGATGGCGGGAAATATTGATCTAGGAATGCTTCTTCCATCTGTTCCCAGGTACTGATTGATCCAGCCGGTAGAGAGTTCAGCCAACTCCATGCTCTATCCTTCAAGGAGAAGGGAAATAACTTTAATCGAACTGCATCTTGTGGCACTCCGTTTTGCCTGAAACTGTCGCAAATGCTTAAGAACTTGCTCAAATGCTCATGCGGATCCTCCATCGCTGACCCTCGAAACATAACTGAATTCTGAATCATCTGGATCACTGATGTCTTTATCTCAAAGTCCCGAGCTTGAATCACAGGCGCAACGATACAGAACCGGTTGATGTGAGGTTTTGCGGAAGTGAATTCCACCATCGGCCTGTTATCAATGTCCTGTTGACCCTCGTTCTGTTGAGCTGGAATTAGGTTTCCGTCCATGTTGCTCTGTTGTGCACTAGCTTTCTCACGAACCAGTCTATGGAAAGTCCTCTCGATTTCAGGATCAAAAGGAAGAATTTCTGTACTTCGAGTTCGTCGCATGCACCTAATGTTAAAAATATCAAAAGAAATAAGTGAGAAAATTAAACAACTTGAACGTCAAATAGATAAACGTGATGACAGTAGAAAATAAATTTCTCCAAATTGATTCCCCGGCAACGGCGCCAAAATTTGATCACGCTTGTCGAAGGCGGCAAATTAAATACTCTCACAAACCTAACTAACTTGTAGCTAGGGTAAGTAGAGGTCGATCCCACAGAGAATCAACAGAGAAAAATTCCTAACGGTCGCACGTTTAGCAATTTCGAGGTCAAGTCAAACAAGATTGAATTGAGAGTAAAACTGAAAAAGAGAGTGCAACTAACGATGATTAAATCAATTAATAAAAGCCTAGGACTATCAATTTCCCCTAACGAATTATCTAACTCGTTCCTTCCTTTCTCCAGTTATCAAATTCTTAAGTTACTAACCTAGGGTTCGTATATCTCTTTACGCCTCTCCCGAGTGCTCTAAAGACGTATTCCCTGTATCGAGCTAATCACTCTATTCCTAGGCAATTAACTAGTGGGAACCCATTATGCAACAACCCTAAATGGCTACCTAAGGCAATCAGGTATATTCCTATCCTTCTCGCTAATTAGCTCCGTTTTCCAACGAGACGCTAACTTAGGCTATTCAATCCACGGCTTAACCTAAACAACTTTTCCAAGCTCGAATAGGTCTCCAGTTCAAATTAATTGGTGATCAGGCAATTAACCGCGTTAAGATCAAGATTTGAATAAGTAACGACACGAATTCGCATAACACGGAGAAAAGGAATTCACTCGTTAGATAAAATCGCTAGGTTCCATTGAAGTCCTAGAAAATGAAATTAGTTCATAACGTAAAAGAAATTCAACTCAAATTCAAAAGAAAAGGAGAGCGACATAATAATCAAAGAGTGCAAGAAAAGAAAAACGCCCTCTCGAATCCTCCGATCCGAGAAGTAGTCGCCTAGTCTTGATCTCCGCTTCAACCCTAGCCGTCTCCGAGTCGAATGTCTCCTCCGTTCTTCACCAAAAGAAAAGACTCTAAAAGCCAAAGGGAAGGTGTTCTTAGAGTTACCTCTAAAACTAGGATATATAGATCCCCTAGAAAATATTTCCTAAGATTCTCCAAATCTAGGCAATATTTCTAGGGAGAATAAAATAAAATAAATCTAAAACTACCAACTAAATAACTAGTTGATCCTCTATATCTCCATAATGCAGTCTTAGGAAGACTTGAAGACTCCTCAAGCGGTTAGCCTTCAAAACTCGCAAGAAAGCTTCGTCAGCTACAGAACCTCCAGGGACGCGTCCCTGAGATCTGAAGGACGCGTCCCTCAGCTCTCTGTCCATTGTTCGCTCCTCTTCGCTTTTCTTCATCCGAGCTTCAAAATCTCCTTCATTTTCCTGCATTAACACATGACAAACCAAGAGGCATCAACAAGATAACCGACTCGAGACGAAATAGAAACAAAAACTAAGAAAATAACAAAGATCAACTTAAATTAAAACTAAACTAAAAATGACTCAAATCCTACCAAATCCCTATCAATACTCATCCGACTAACCACATAAAGCCTCGTTAAGGATACGAAATAACCCTACTTTCACAGAGTTATCATGTACATACATCTCTCTATAGACGGGCCTTTTTATCTACAAGCATTCAAGCGTTTAAGCATCCCGGCGTTCTTGCGATCTTGTGTTCCTGCGTCCTTCCGAAGGCATCGTCGATTACATACGTAAGTGCTTCCGTTTAAGGGTATTTGTCCGCTGCCTTCTCCCTTCTTTCTTCATTTATACAGCGACCACACAACGAACCTCCGAGTAGCAGTTGCTCGTAGTGCCAGGGATTTCCGACATGTTTGGATCCGGCTTGTCCAGCGGTCACTTCTAGAGCGAAAACGTCTTTGACGACCATAGTGGGAGACTAGGCTAATAATACCGAGAACCGGATGTAATACTGATTCAAATAACCTCGGAATAATTACTCTAACGTGGAAAACAATAGTGATGGAGACAACTCGGACCCAGCCATGGTTGGATAACTGTCCGCCATCAAGAGTACTCTCCAACTCGTAATGGAGATGGTCAGTGTTATCGATTAGAAGCACGAAACCTTTAAAGAGAAAATCGGCTCCAAGAAGGATGTCGTCATTCAAAACCTAGAAACCGCATCAGGAGTACCCATAAACAGCCCTAGTAAGGAGAAGGGTGAATCGGCCACCAAACACCAACTCGATTATGATGCTCATAGGGCGTCAATAGCCGAAAGGAAGAAAAAGGCTGACTTGGAGGACGTCCCTATTGTCTCCACAGGCCCCAAAGGGTTTGCACATAATAATCCACCATTTGTGATAAACGAGGGTGGAACAATTATGCAACAGGATAATTAGGCTGAGTATCAACCCCCGTTTCGAATGACGGAAGATTTATATAGGCCAGTAGAGAATGAACCTTTTTGTCCTCTTGAGGACCATCGACACGTTGAGTTCGTTATTCAGCCAGTCGCAGAAGAGGGGTGGCCATGCAAGAGGCGATGATGATGTGCTATCAGCCGCGGAAATGGAAAATACTTCGACGACGGTGAAAGAGAACAAATGGAACATTGAAACGAACGAACGAGATAGAACTCGGACCGCCACAGATACAGCCTAAGCGCCACCAGGACTGTCACGAGGATTGAACGAGGCTCGAGCATCAAATCAGGACACGGAGAGGGACGTGCCTCGGAGGCAATAGTACGAGGGCGAGAGCATCAGAGCACTTACTGTGGGCAGACTCACAGAAAAGGGAAAACTGACAAAGGCACGGAGAGGTACGTGTTGGACAATGGACAATGTGATGCAGATGCGACGAGATGTGCGGGTCAGGGAAGAATCTGGCTGTTGGGCGTTCTTGGGGTGCGAAGCTGCAAAGGTGGTGTGCCACAGGAAGCAATGGAGATTCCTTGGAGGTTGCCTGTAGGAGGTTGCTGACGGATGAGTCCTGACGCAAGCTGTAGGCGACCCTTCGGTTGGTTGCTATAAGAGGAGGCAGGCTCCCTGACATCACTACAGGCGACAGTTGGTGTTCTTGGCTGCAGGCGACCGTTGGGGTTCCAGGACTCGGGTTTCTCGTGGCCACATGTGCCCTTTAGTTCCTTATAATCTGATGTAACTCCCCTTGGCTCCTATATAAATGAGTGGGGACTTGGGCGAGAAGAAGGAGAGCGAGGGAGCGAGTTGGGGCAAGATACTCATACCCGAGAACCTGTCGTATATACGAGAGTCTTGTAGTTCCCTTTGCTTTATTAAAAGTAGTAATACTGGTGATTCCACCATCTTGCTGGGTTGGGTGCGTTTTAGGTCGCGGTCATTTGGTTCCTGGGGATTGTGAGAAAAGGCTGGTCATGCTTGGGTGAGCATGACGCAGGACGGGTAGGATTGGTAGGTTGAGTTTGCCGTAATAGCGTCTCAAATCCGTCACAGTTGGTATCAGAGTGGCTTAGAATGACAACCAGAACCACCAGCGAGATATTGGAACGACAGGAGCAGGTCGTGGGCAAGGCTTCTCCCGATGTGCAGACCTCGGTCTTGGAGGACCTAGATCTACTCCGTGAGGGCATGACTAAGTTGGAATCTTCCATCAATGATGTGAGCAGAGATGCGGAGGTAAGGCTCAGTGGTTTACTCGATAGTTTGAGTTGAACCGTAGAAGAGATGCGTAGTCGGCAGAAGGACCTTCGAAATAAAGTCGTGACCCTTAATAGGGCGGTTGCTGCATAATCCTCCGATGGGGATGAGAGTTCGAAGGTGAGAGTCCCAAAACCTCAAAAGTTTGACGGAAGTCGAGATGCCAAGTCAGTTCAAACGTTTCTATGAGATGTGGAGCAGTACTTTGCGGCAGTAAGGATTCCTTAGAGGAACAGGTTTCGATCACGTCCATGTATCTCATGGGAGATGCAAAGCTGTTGTGGCAGGCATGGGTGAAGGATGACCTGAGTGCTGGCCGTCCTGCGATTGATACCTAGGAGTCCTTGAAGAAAGAGCTGACGGATCAATTCCTATCTTACAACGCGAGTTGGGTTACGAGGGAGGCGTTGAAGAGCCTCAAACATACCAGCACCGTGAGAGAATACGTGAACAAGTTCACTCATTGATGTTGGATATATCCGACATGTCCAAGGCAGACAAACTCTTCAACTTCCTCGACAGTCGTTAACAATGGGCACAAATCGAGCTGCGTGGACAAGGTGTGCGAGACTTGACTTCAGCGGTGGCAGCTGCGGACGATCTTGTTGATCTCCGTTAGGAGGGGGCAGCGAGCAAAATGAGAGGCCCGTGACTAAAGAAGTGTGGCCAGGATTGACAGAGATAAGGGAAAGCGTGATGACAGGTCGAAACCAAAGTTGGTGATGGTAATGGCTTGGCCACCGGAGCAAATGATAGAATGAAGGATGAGTCGCAGACAGATCCAAGGGCTCGCTCAAGCTGCTTCATTTACAGTGGACCTCATCGAGCAAGAGATTGCCCAAAGAAGAGAGGCTAAACGTGATTATCAACGCCGATGAGGATGCCTCCCGGACTCGTCTTGCTCCATTGCAGTTCTTGGGGGCGCTGATAGTGAGGAAGGGTGTGGTTTTTAATGGATTAATGTTTGTCCTATTGATGGTGGCGCGTCAGCAAGTGTTGGTGACGGTGGACACCGGGCAACAAATTCGCTTGGTGCAACGATTGGGGCTACGAGTGGAGAAGTGTTCGTGGCGAGTGAAAGCGGTAAACTCGGAAACCAGCCTATCGGTGATGTGGCTAAAGGTGTCCTGATCAGAGTGGGCTCATGGAGTGGAGCTCTTGATATAACTGTCGTTCCAATTGATGACTATGATGTTATTTTAGAGATCGACTTCTTAGTGAAGACGTAGGTCGCGGTGGTGTCGTACTTGGGCGTGCTGAACATTGGGGACCTGAGACTACCATGCTTCGTGAAGGGATAATCCAAAGGGAAAGATGGTGTAAGGCCAGAGAGAGTGACGACCATGCAGTTGGAGAAGGATTGCAAGAAGGGCATGCTGGTGGGTGCTTTTAATATAGCAAGTGGTGTGAAGGCTCCCTAAAGGGCGAAGCTTGTCCATGTACCATTTCCTCTTAACTCCAGAAGAGGCGTTGGAGGGTGAAGCGAGCAACAGGGGCACTACAAAATAGGGTGGCGGGAGCTCACTAGGATGTAGAGGTAGTGTGCCTTGGGATGGCGTCGATTCCCACTGGTGGAGAAGATTTTTCATAGGGTCGGACGGCGACCCGTTGCCCCATCAACTAGCGAGGCCTGAGCAAGGCTGCCTGAGAGGGTTGATAATTGGGCATTCCTGGTGGGCGAAGCTATAGAGATGGCGTGCCGCAGGAAGCAACGGAAATTCCCTGGAGGTTGCTTTTGGGAGGTTGCTGACGGAAGAGTCCTGACGCAAGCTACAGGCGATCCTTCGGCTGGCTGCTGCAAGAGGAGGCAGGCCACCTAACTACTGATGACCGTTGGTGTTTCTGGCTACAAACGACCATTGATGTTCCAAGACTCTTGGGTTCCTCGTGACCGAATGGTGTCCAAGTGTCCTAAGTTCCTTGTAATCTGATGTAACTCCCCTTGACCCATATAAATGAGTGGAGACTTAGGCGAGAAGAAGGAGAGCGAAGGGGGCAAGTTGGCGAGATACTCATACTCGAGAGCATGTTGTATACACGAAAGTTTTGTAGTTCTCTTTGTAGTATTGAGAGCAATAATACTGATGATTGCCACCATCTTGCTAGGCTGGGTGCGTTCTGGGTCTAGGTCATTTGGTTCCAAATAAAAAATAATAATTAAAATAACTTAACAGTTATATACGCTTGTCTAAATGAATTTTTGAAATATAAAAATTCAAATTTTAAGACATATATAAGAACTTACCTTTAGAGGTGTAAATGAATCGAGCCTAAACACTAGTGGGCTCAAGCTCGGACTCGATTTGGAGCTCGTAGGCTCGAGCTCAGGCTCGAGCTTGATAAAGTAATGATATTTGGGCTCGAGCTCGAGCTCGTTTATCTTTATGGAGCTCGAGGTCGAGCTCGTTTTAGGCTCGATACGAATGTATGATGCAAGACAAACACCTACTTGTCATTTCAAATTTCCAAAATATCAAAGGTAGAGTTAGTGTTTCCCAACATATGATCCTCAAAAATTTGATAAGACCAACAATATTTTTCAGACAAATGATAGTTACCCAGCTCCTTGAATTACCATCAGTTGAGGAAGATAGCATCGAGTGTACACCTTTACCTGGAAAATGATACAAAATTAGAAGCGATGCCAACATTACATTGCTTTTCAAAGTGAGAATTTAGTTCTCACCAATCTATAGGACGAAGCTTGCATTGTCCATGGTCGATCATGAAATAGGTAGCGTGATCTCTATCGGTTGATACTTTTCCTACAAAATTAGGTAAATATCCGTAACTAGAAAAATAAATGTAGAGATTTTATAATAGAAATATTAAGAATTTTACCTCGTTACTTTTCTTAACTTTCTGTAAATACTTACACCAGTCGCTTCCACAAAGTAGAATATGCACAGTTTCTTGAGACAATGAGGCACGATAAACATCATTGACTCTTCCACCTGCACTAAAAGTTGCCACTGAAGCTACACTTGAAACGGGAATGGCAAGAATATCACGAGCCATTCATGACAAGACAAGAAACTTTTATGTGTTAACTTTTCACCATTCTAATGCATCAAAGCTTGGACATGTATCGCCATTATAACAACCATCATCAAGAGAGTTATCTAACTCACTCTTAAAAGGTTGAGTATTCTCAACAAATTTAACAAACTGAGCAAACGCTGACCAACCCGATCATGAAGATAGTAGTTCGATAGTCAAAGGATTTTGCTCAGTTTTGGATAATTGTTATTCACTATTGCTTATGTATTCAGTCACACATTCATCATATAAGTCGTGTAAAGCATCACGGATAACTTTAATATTGACATTTGATTTAGTCTTGGAAAAGAAAACTCAATCACCCAAAATTTGCATATTGGATCTTTGCATTAGCCAGAAACAAGTTGCAATCACCCCAATGCTTATCAAACTTTTCTTTCATCTTATTTACCATTGAAAAGAACTAATGTTTATCATCTTTGATTAAAGTAAACTTTCTGTACACACGCCCTCCGGCCTAGCACGCACTATGCGGTATAGGCGGCACGAGGATTCGGACTCACTCCCCTTAGATGTCCTCCGGTCAACGGCGAGACTCGAACGTCTAGGCACTGCAGAGGAAACCACGATCGATCCTCCCTTGATTCCTAATTGGACCTACCCGGGCCGTCACCGATCGTCTTCATGCTCCTTAGAAGGAGACGGGCAAATGATGGAGCATGATCCACAGAAGGAAGTTTCGGGAGGATCGAGAGCAACTCGTATCGCCTTCCCTCATCCATGATGGCTCCGTAAAATTGTTGTCGTTGCTTAACATGGGTAAGTTGTTATGGAATAGTCACCGACTTATTTTTAAAACCGTTTAAATCGGAAAAACAGTTGGTTCAGGAATTCCTACTTACTAGCTCTTACATTCTAAACATGCGAAGAGATAGCGTTTGTTCTAAAAGTTTTCTTTTGGTTAAAGGGCATTGGACCCTATCCGGGCATGACTATGGACTCATGTCACTGTTTTATGGGCATTGGACCTGATTCGAGCGTTGGACTCGAACTCCTGTGTATTTGTTTAACAATCACATGCAACAAAAATCCTAAGAGTCCAACAACATGCATTACAATAAACACAAGCAATTATTTAGATCAAATGGAGTGAGGAATGGTGGTGACTAGGGGCCTATACACTTGGGCCTACAACCCGTTACATGTGGATATTTACTTTGGTTCGGGGTGGCCCGCACTTTCCCTTTATACCTGAAATGTCGGTCGGGGCTGCTCTACTTCGGACCGACGGTTTTTTAGGCAGCGGCAGATCCAATCAAACGCAGTTTGTTACACGCGCCTTCAGTCTTCGAAATTCATCTTGCTAAATTTCCGTGAAGCTCAGCTGATTTTCATGCAAATCAAATCAAAATACGGTGAGGAAAATAGTGGTCAGAAAATTCTAATTAAGACATGTCAAATAATTAGAATTAACTGAGTGAGTAAGAATGATACTCACATGGCGTTGTGTGGCCTGTTGATGTCGATCTTCCATGATGTCGAAAGATGATGTCCCTTGATAATAATTTCCTCGTTGTTTTATATGTAAAATAAGGAAAGGAGAGAGATGTGTAAAGCCTTTAGTAATGGTTAAATTGACGTAAGTTTAACCAAGCCGAAACAGTAAGGCATGACTTACCATTTGAAATGATTGAATTAAATGGGAAATTTTATAAACAGTTGATGTCGATCCTCCGCTATGTCAGAAGATGCCTCTTTAGTAGTGAATTCCTCGTTGTTTTATATGCAACACAGAGAAAAGGATGGAAGCCAGTATACGATCGTTAGTAACGGTTAAATTGACGTAAATTTAACGAATTGAAACAGTAAGGCATGACTTACCGTATTTGTTAGTTAGGATGTCTAGTCCAAAAATAACTGGACTTGGATTCTTCGAATAAATGAATGCATCTCAACGTATTTTTTTATAGGCCAAATGATCAATTCTACCTCAAACTTTGTCCGTTTTTTCCGATCTACCCTAAACTTTACAAAATATCGTCACGCATCCTAACATTTGACCGTTATCTCAATTCTAACCACCGTTAAGCCAATCTATGGACGGAATATTACGTGGCGCACATGCGGCCTTTAACGCCGTCTGCCAACCGTTGAACTGGTAACTATGCATGACATGGCGCCGACATGGCTAATGAAATGTCAACACATCACCGATGACGTGGACTCCCCTAAATCAACAAAACCCTAATAGATAAAATTCCCCGATCTGAGTCAATTCCCCCAAATCAAGTAAACCCTTATTACCCAAACACACTCCCCGATCTAATTTTAGTTACCAGCAGACAGAGGGGAAAATCTCGTTAAGTAAATTTATCCCTTTTTAGTTTATGTTGGGGGACTGGCTGATCAAAGACAAAGACAAAGGCTTTTTTGACCGATAACAGTGAGACTGTAGTCCTCAAGCTGAAAAGGCATGGCGAAGGTAGGTGAGTAAACCAGCCGAGCAATCGAACTAACCCACAGATAAAATTACATCTAAAAATTAGGCAAAACATACCCAATTTCGCAAAAGTAAACGACAATCAACGAGGGGAGGTAAGAGCATCAGGAGGGGAAACACGGAAGACCCAGAAGGGGGGAGTTGGTTTGCCCCTCATGGTCGGGGAGGAAGGACGGGAGTGTCGGGAAAGGAGGTCGGGGATGTTGGGGAGATCGAGGAGAAAGGGGAGAATCGGGAGAGCTTTGAGGTTAGGGTTTTAGATTCTGGGGATTTTTTTTATTTGGGGTACAATCGGGAGTGTTGGCTGAAGATAACGGTGGGCAGACGGCAATAATAGCCATATGTGCGTCACGTAGGATTCCGTCCATATATTGGCTTATGGAGAGATCGGGCGGCACTACCGAAGGAAGCTGGGGCATCGTCCCGCCAAAATCTGTTTTGAGCAAGACGACCAAGGAGGGACGCCGCCGAAATCCGTGTCGGGTATGGGCGCATCGATCGAGAGAGATACCGAGAGGAGGCGGGGCTCACAACTCTTGTCGTCGACTTGCGTCGTGATGAAATGGGAAGCCTTGGGGCTGACTTTGGGCTTTGCGCTTCTTCAATGCCGGCCCCGGTGAGGGACCACAGCCAGAGACGGCCTAGGTGAGAGAGAGGAGTGGGACGCGGGCGCTGATGGAGGAAGATGGGGGTTGGCATGAGAGGCGTCATTAGGGTCACGCTCAGGAGGGCAATGTCGTCGAGGGTCGCAGATTTTGGGCGTGGGAGGAACTGTGTTGGAGAAACGCCGGGGTGGAGGCGTCTTCGACGACGACGACGGAATTGAGGCGACAGGTCCGGTATGCGGCTGGCTGTGGGTTTGCCACTGTAAGTCTGGTTGCTAGTGATTGGGGTTCCCTCAGGAGTTGGGGATTGGCGTGTTATCGCCTCATTTGGGGAGGCGATCTGAATAGAGAAATTTCTCTCACATCTCTCTGAGTCTAGTTCTTTGATCGTCCTCCGGGAAGTTATCTGAATAGAGAATTAGTTCTCATATCTCTCTGAGTAAAATTTTTTGATAAACTTCCGATGACAATACCTTAAGGAACTAAGAGTAAGGAGGTTAGAATTAATCAAAATTGATTAAGACTAACGGAAGGTTAAATCGAAAGGTCAAAACCTTGGAAGGATTGAAGCCCTTGGGCTGAAACCTTTGGATGAGGAGTGTCTATATAAGACCCTCGAGGTAAGGGCATTCCGTGTGACACAGAAGAGCCTCTCCACTAATTCCCCAAATTTGAGGAATTCTTCACTCTTGAAATTTCATAGGGCGGAAGCTTGGTGAACCCTCTTCGAGTAAGGTATGATAAACTTCTCTTGAGTAGTTTATGTTATTCTTTCTAATTTGAAAGGAGAAGTGTAAGTGCACGAGTCATTCGTATGACTGATTGCCCTAACCCAGAGTTGCTCCATTTGGATCACGGGTTGGCAAGGATTCTGCTACGGGACTACTAAACACTGTGGTAGATCGATTAGTAAGAATATCGGCGCAAATATCGCAGCTGACTAAGCTTGTGGATAGTTATTCTAAGAAATTAAAAGAACTGACTCTCTTGCAGAGTGAATTCGAGGAGTTTTTCCTTGAAGGCAAATCTAATTTGGGGTTTGCGGCAAGTTCGAGATACTCAAACGAGTATTCGAGGTTGGCAGAACGCCGGCGACAAAGACAATTAGGAAAATCTTCTTAAGTTCGATTCTTGTTATTTCTAATTGGTATCAGAGTCCGCTTAAGATTTATTTTCTTTTAATTGTCTTGAGGGACTAGATTGAAAGAAAAAGTAAAAATTTTGGGGTCAATTCGTAGAAAAAAGAAAGTGAGGAGAGAGAGTGTTGTAAAACGGTAATATTGAAACTCGAAGCCGTAAAAGTCAAAATAGTTTCGGAAACAGGTGTAAAAAGGAACAAAGCTATTTCGGTTAAGGTTCATCATCTTTATGTCCGAAGTCGTGGGATGTGTACGGTTCAGACAATGAATGTCCCATGATTTAACTTCTCAAGGACTAATTTTTAAAAAAGTAAAATTATCTCGACAACCGTATACGTCCGTTACACTTAGTTCTTGGTTTTAAAAAAAGAAAGAAGGAGAATGGGAGGAGTGGACCTTCGGAATCAAAACAAGAATATAAGTTGGAGGTGGACAAAACAGAAGAAGACGCATGCGGGGCTGACGTTATTTCTCTTTTTTTCCTAAATTGTAGGAATTAAAGATTAAGGGGAGGGAAAGAGATTGTCAGTGGTAAGTAAATTATTAGTAAGTTAGAAAACGATGTTAAAAATACTGAATTCACTTAAAAAAATAAAAAATATTTGATCAAAATCCTTTAGAGAAAACTCTGATATTTTTAAAATATCGACCTTACTTTTTTTTTTTTTAAATGAAACTCCACGTTCTACCTCGTAACAAGAAAAAAAGAAAAGGTCGCTCCACCTTCCATTCAACGGAAAAGAAAAGAAAGACTCAATTAAATATCTTAAGGCATATTATAAACAATCACATGCCCTTGTCATTTTCAGTGTCGCATGGCTAGTGTTAGGACACTCTCCCTTAGCCCATAAGGAAAAATAATATCAAATACTTTTTTTTTAAATTTATGTGAATTTAAAATAAAAAAAGCACATAATTTTAGGAAACACAAACACACACACAAACGTTAACCAAGACTTCGCCCCTTTTACGTTTCCTTCATTCCAACAAGCCAAACCCAACCAAACCAAACCGAAAGGACCTCGTTCCCTCATGGCACTCGCCAAGGATTCCCTGATCATGTCCCAAGCAGAGGTTTACCACGGCGACGACACCTGCCGCGAGAAGCTCTCCCTCCTCCTGTCCGAGCTCGGCCTCCCCGCTCGCCTTGTCACCTCCCCCGACCTCTCCCTCGAGGAGTACGGCTTCGTCAAGGCTATCGGCCTCGTCTGGCTCAAGCTCAGGAACAGGACCGAGAGCCGCATCCTTGACAACATCGTCGTCTCCTACGACACTGTCGTTTCCGCCTACGTCGAGCCCGGGAAGGTACGCCGGTTGACCGGAGTCAGGGCTAAGGAGTTCCTCATCTGGATGAAGCTGACCGAGATTCAGGTAGGGAAGGACGATGGTTTCGGTTCCATCACCTTCAAGACCCCCATCGGTATCTCGAGGTCGTTCCCCGTGTCCATGTTCGTAGACGATAACGACAGGGTCGGGCGAGGATGCCCCGGTAATGATGCTAGTGCTACTAGTCCAATGGTTGGAGTCGACGCAAGAATATGATTTAAGGAAGATTTATGTATAAAGAAAAATAGTTCACAAATTCAAAAGTTTATCACGATTCTTTCCTACTGATTGTTGCGAATTTCTTCCTTCCGGGGATTGGGGTTATCGGTGGCCGAGATGAGATGGCGATGAAAACGATTGGTGGGTATTTTGATTACTCAATCTAATTACTTTAAAGAGTTTAGAATTCCCCAGGGAATAAGCAAGGAATATGCTTAAGATATCTGAGAATCGCGGTAAGAAACGTTCATGAGCTGCAGATCATGGAAAGCAATGCCTCACGGCGCCTATGCCATACGATGCTGAATGTCATCCCACGAGAAAGGGTCCCGAACAGTGTTGCCCTTGCGGCATTGGCTTTAGACTGCTAGATGTACCTTTGCAGCCAGGGAGATCCATTGTCCGCTCATCCTTTCCCGATGAGGTCTGAGATCTGGGTGCTAGAACTCCATCCCCAATCCTAAAGTAGATGAGGTAGTTCCAGTCATCGAGGATCTGGGAAAGGTAGCCAATCCACCACCACTGGTGGGTATCACAAGTCTGCCACCTCGAGCCTCGGGAACTGATACATGCGTTGGATGGTGAGCGGCACAGGCCTTACTGTGGTGGTTTCCAGATCTTCTCTAAGGGATACGTGTATAGGAGGGTCCTTCTCATAGATTGCAATCCACCATTTCTTATTCTTACAACAGAACGTACAATCTTACCGTAACTACCAAAGTCACATTTCACACCTACTGGCTCACCAGGAGGACCAAAGAGATTTCTGAAATGTGGCAGGTGTTGAGATCTTTTCGCCGCAATCCATCTGCTTCTAACATGAGCGTTAACTTGTGCTTCCATTGCGCAAATGCCACAGACGTGGTGAGTAATCAAGATCAGTTTGATTTGGATGCCCAGCCTGTTAGCTGATCTATTCAAGTTCAAGACCCGATCGTCAAGGAACCGATTTCGTTGCAAGGAAGGATCCTGAGGTCGGGATAATGTTTTGCTTCTTAACAGTCGGTCAACCTGGGCTCTTCCTCCTGTCAAATGGTTCAATCTCTAAAGACCAATATTCTTAGTATAAGCAGTGTTATGAAACGGCCCAATTGATCGCCTTTGTCGGATAGACACGGGACATAATGCATACCTTCCCTCCTACGCCAAATGTTTCCACTATTGAATGATCAATCTGCACCAGAGAGATAGAGAGAAGGAATCGTGTTAAAACTTCCTGCACTTGTCTTTGTAAATGCAAATCTGAGTCGAAGGAGAGCTCACCCCCGTGTTTCATCGATATCTTGGATTTGATTTGATTCGATGGTTATCATACTGAATAAGTTGGAAATGTTTTCTCTGATCAATGTTAGGCTGGCATAGAGACCAAATTCGAGCTGAGTTGTCTAAACAAGGCAGAGGACTCTAACCCAAACTGCAAGGACCAGCAGATCCTTTGCAACGAAAAAGATGTGTCGGTGAAGGGCCGGGTAGGACCTTTTGGTCAGTATGTCATGACTTCCACGAACAATTGTCGTTGTTTTTGTCGAGGGACAAGTTATGTAAACCAGTGCACAAGAGGACAGCTAGGCCTTGTGTTGTCCTTCGAATAGTCTGAAGGAATTCCTCAAAGCCTTTGGAAGTCTTGACATACCGACCGAAAGGTCCTACCCAGACCTTGACAGACACCCTTTTTGTTGCAAAGGATCTGCTGGTCCTTCTAGTTTGGGTCAGAGTCCTCCGCCTCATTTAGACAACTCAGCTCAAATTCAGTCTCTATGCCAGCCTAGCATTGAAGAGGGAAAACCTTTCCAGTGATTTCCAGCTACCTTCAATTTCTGATGGTTGCGATGGTTGAATAGCTACCGGTTCTGATGCCCAATTGACAAGATTAGTAGAGGTCGACTGTGACCAACAGATGTTTCCCCATTCCCAAAACGTGGCCTTTGGGTTATACTGGCACAAAAGGTGATAAACTCCCTTGTAGATCATCCGCCCTGCAACGCATAAACACCGCAATGCCGAGGTCATATCTGAAATTACCTTAAGCCAAAGATGATGAACACAATTCCTCAACATCTGGCAAACTCTGTGTGTCTATATGCTATCGATAGAACCGTTCCTGTACTTATAAATGCTTTTTAACTTCTACTGATTGGAAAAACAATTCATCCTAAAACTATCCTATCAATATTGTGTGTCCTGTCACAGAAGTACCATCAGAATGCACGATCGTGAGTTAGTGACCGACTTAAATCGCAGAGAACATCTCTCTTATTGGGATTGCCTCGGTACAATCAGCATTGCAGTCGATGAAATTTTGAATTTGGCTACCTCCAGTGAAATCAATGGCATAACCACCAGTCTTAAAGAGCAGTCCACGAAAGAAAACATTCAGGAATATCGTCCGTATAAGCAAATGACCTTGATCCAAAAGTGAAAAAATACGAAGTTCCACCATATCAGGTAACTGCGTAAACACACGTATATACATATTCATCTTCTGGATCTATGTAAGACAAAAGATTAATTTGTTATCTTCTATTTGGAAGACTATTCGCGTTCAAAGGTAGGTAACAACTCATATTTCATGAACAATTAATCGATTACATGGGACTATTTCTAATTTGGATTCAGTAGGATTATTGGGATTTTCTTAAAGATGAAGGAGCTCTTAAAGAGCATTTCCACAAAACAAAGCACATTTATGAGCAAGAACAAACCACAAGCTTTGAAAGAAAAAAACGCAAGGGTGAACAGTCACTGACCATCTGGATCCGTGGTTTGATGAAGGACAACATCCGAAACAGGGAAATCGATGAGGAAAACATAACAGGAACTGGGTTAGCAGCAAAGGAGGACACAAAAGCAAAAGAGAAAAGAAAGGAAGAGCTGGACGAAACCTCCGTGGAGCAGACAGCAGACCAAGATGAGGCCCCCAGGAAGAAACGAGACGATGGACAACGGTTAGGCATAGACGAAGTCATTCCGGGGGGATGTCTCTGGTGATTATAAGCTCAGAAATATCAAAATGTTCTTCTTAAACTGAAGTTGAGTTTCTGTAGGAGAGTTTCTTGGAATAATTAATATTAATTCCAATATTAATTACCGAATTAAAAAGAATATTATTTTACAATCTTTCTTTTGAACAATATTCTGCTTTGTGCAAAAGATTAGTTTTAGTCGCAATCCATTTTTGTTCTATAAATCAAAAGGCCAATTCCATTCTGGTATCAACCACAGATTTGGATCACAATGAGATCACTTCCCTCTGCAATCCTCCTCCTCCTCTTCCTGGTGAATGTGCAACAGTCGTGGTCGTGGCCTCTTCAACTGAATGATGTTGTCGGCGATACCTGTCGACCTATGCCCTTTCCCGGCTTCTGTGTCTCCACACTCCGGTCTGACCGGAGGAGTGCCTCTGCCGAGGATCCAAGGATGTGGGTGTGATCCTCTTCGACCAGATCAACTCGATAGCCAAGTCCACCCTCCCAAGGATCATGAAGCTGATTTCGCAGGCCAAAGACCATAAACTCAAGGGCGCGCTAATGTTCTGTCGTGATGCCTACCATACGGTAGTGATGACTTGTGTGCCAGCAAGTAGGGGAGGCTTGATCTCTGGCAACCCGAAGTTTGCAGAGGAGTACATGAGCGATGCTGCCTGGGGAGATGACCTGGTGCAATGAAGGGTTTGACGGTTCGGAATCCCATTTAACTAGGGAGAATGATTTTGTGCGCAAGGCCGCGTCGATTGTGGCTGTCATCGCTAGGAACATGGAGCTTTAAATATAATGTCTTGATATAAAATAAAGTTCTAGAAAAATCAACTTGTGACAATTGCTTATGATATCGTTGAAAAAATAATCATCTTGCTCAAAAAGGCGTCCTCAGCTCACATCACTCGCTGCGAGTCGCCGTAATGAAATCTCAAGGGTATTCCTTCCAACCATGGCTTGTCCAACCTCGTTGGTGAACCGTGCCAGTACACGAGATTCACTTCCCCAAAGGACCCACAGACCAGGTGAGTAATCACGATCAGTTTGATCTTGAACCTGATCAACCAAAGTTCAAGACCCGATTGTCAAGGAACGGATTTCACCACGGGGACAGGTTCAAGAGCTTGGGATATTTTTTGCTTAGTATCCGTCAGTCAAACTCTGGTCCTCCTTCTGTCAATTGGGTCGATCTCTAAAGAGGAACATTCTTCGTATAAGTGGTGCTATGAAAGGGCCAACAACGTCGGTCCACGGCCTAAGAGCAAGACCCCAGAATGTTGCGATAATATTGGCTAAGAGTACGCTTAACATTAGCATTAGTAACTTCAAATTCTCTGCAGTGAGCCCAAACATTCAGTTGATGCTGGCTTGCCTCATGCTCCAGGCCATTAGGTTGGTCAGTGCTACATCCTCGGTCCCCTCATTGAACACGAAGAGATGAGCAGCCCCATTGATCGCCTTTGTCGGTTAGACACGGGATGTAATGCATGCCTTCCCTCCTCTGGAGAAAACTTCTACTATCGAATGATCAATCTGCAACCAAGAGATAGAGAGAAGGATCATGTTAAAAAATTCCTGCACTTGTCTTCGTTATTGCAAACCTGAGTCAAACAAGAGGCTCCCCAGGCACTTCAGACTGAGCGTGAGCTTTCCGCGCACCGGCTCAACATCCAGGAAAGCATCAAACGGCATCTGGTCATTTCTTTTATTGAGGGACGAGTTGTGCAAATCACAGCACAAGAGCACAACTAGGGCCTTGTGTTGTCCTTCGAATACGCTGGGGAAAACCACAGTGAATTCCTCAAAGTCTTTGGATGTCAGGACATACAGACCAAAAGGTCCTACCCGGCCCTTGACAGACACCCTTTTCATTGCAAAGGATCTGCGGGTCCTTCCAGTTTAGATCAAAGTCCTCAGCCTCATTGAGATGACTCAGCTCGAATTTGGTCTCTATGTCAGCCTAACATTGAACAGACTAAACATTTCCAGTGATTATTCAGAATGATTACCATCAAATCAATTCCATCAACGATTGTACCTGTATGGCAGAGATATCGGAAACTTCAACCATAGTCCCTGACTTCAATACTTGTGGATTTAAGTCTACCCTTTTCGTCCGTAGCCTTTCTATCTCGACTATGGGCCTGTTGCGCAGATGTGTCCAGCCATACAGTCCTCGGTATCCCCTGCAAGCATAACCATTCCAGTTTAAAAAGAAAAATTATTTAGAATGTAGAAACGTATTGTTCAACAAACTATTGTTATAACTGCACTCCGGCCCTTCCCTTTTTAGTATCATCCACTTTCAGAGAAGACTCGTTGACCCATCCCCATAATATACGCCGGTTCTTCTAGTAGTCATAGAATGTCTTCGATGAGTAGAACTTTCCGTAATCATAGAGCAGTCTGCCTTCTCCTTCTGTCTGTCCTTGGTCAGGAACGTAGGTGTCCTTCGAAGTAACGTAGGTGTCCTTCGAAGTAACGTTCTTCCCAACTACATACTGGTCATGTTTCTTTCTTCTGGGGATTGTGGTTTTAGTGGATGAGATGAGATGGTGATGAAAAAGGGATGTGGAAAGGGATATACTCGAGATAATCCAAGAATCACAGTCAAAAATTTCATAAGCTGCAGATCATGGAAAGCAGTACGACAAGGAAAGCTGTTCGATGCCAAAAATTGCTCCGTGAGAAAGGTCCTCAAACAGTGTTGCAGTCATGGCAGGATCCGGGAGGAATCGCCATTGACTTTAGACTGCTAGATTTACCTTTGCTGCTGAAAGCCACTGTCCACCGACCCACTCCTGTTGGGGTCTGAGCTCAGTGTGCTTGAATACCATCTCCTCTTTCGTCGTCCTGAAGTAAACAATGTAGATCCAGTCGTGGAGGATTTGGGATATGTAGCCAATCCACCAACCCTCGCTTCTACCACCTCGAGCCTCGAGAATGGTACTTGCGTTGGATGGTGATGGCACGGGAATGATGTAGGAAGTGTCCAGTTCTTCTCTGAGGAATCGAGACTGGTCATCCGTTTTCAGAGTTTTCGTACTCCGAGTACTTGTAATTCCCCACAGCACCGATTATTGCAGCTGCAAACCAGGCCCCCTGGAAATCATCCTCGTCGCAACTTCTAACCTCTACCTTTGTTCCGTTCAAGAAACCCGAATGACAGACACTTATGTTTTCTTCCTCTCTGCCTTGGCAGTTCATCAACCATGAGGCCAGTAGACTCTGTTCGTCCTGGATATCAAAGAACACAATCCATTAAAAGACGCACATTACCACAAAGGAGATTTTGACCTTGCGAGTTTTACCTTAGAACCGATCATCCATTCGCCGGAGATCCAATCATGGTGAGGCTTCAGGCAATCCCGATCGTAAGTAAATCAGTTCCTCATTGGGTGTGATGAAGTAGACAATATACTTGCCGTCTCTTAACCAGATATTTCAGGTTACGGGATGTTATATCTCGCCAATACTAGCTGATGTTGGTAAAATATTTTTCCCATGTAATTTATCAAGTAAGCAAATCTCAGAAGATTGCGTTAACAAAGCTAATAGAAAATTGTAATTTTCCTTCTATCCTGAGGAAAAAAAGTCATCAACCGAATCTAATATTGCAGTTGAACTGGTAGCAAGCGCACCTCACCCAACGACGGCGACATTGACGCCGGTGATGGTGTGGAGTGAGCATTTTTCTTATTCGAGTGTGTAGTAGTATCGGGATATTTGCATCGAAATTGCCCCCCCCCCCCCCAAAACAGGAAGTCTTGTTGATCGTATCCGAACATGGTTTCGTACTTATACGAAAAGTACGGTCCGTAAAACTATAGACATTTCAGCTAGGGAGACTTAACAGATCCCTTTAGACTCAACTAGTTTCTCCATTTTCAAGTGGGCGAATCTTACATGTTTTATTGATTGATCTCCTTCTAGAATAATACTTAAGTCTTGAGTGTTGAGTCAGTAGTGCTTGTGATCGTGGTCTGCGTGCTCATCATCTTTGCTTTGGGAGAGGCTGGCCGGTCAAATAGGAACGCACCATGGCAAGGGCTTCGGCGGGCTTGTTCAATGGCACGAGATGTCCCGCTCCTCGTACGGTCACCAGCGTCAACCCTTCGTACTCAACGATCCTTCCTCCCACCTGCCAA
This sequence comes from Melastoma dodecandrum, assembly GCA_029817715.1. Lineage (NCBI taxonomy): Eukaryota > Viridiplantae > Streptophyta > Magnoliopsida > Myrtales > Melastomataceae > Melastoma > Melastoma dodecandrum. The sequence goes on from JARUPY010000387.1 coordinate 885,044, forward strand.
AATCCCAACAACATGGTCGTCGAATCATTCAATGGAGACTTTTATGTCCGAGGACTGGTTTCATCTTTTCCAGATGACTTGCCTGATGATCATGGTACCACGAGCTCCATGGAGACTTTACGGGGAGTCCCAGTGCCTCGGCGTCATACCTTGACCCTATGATTGGCACCCTACCGTCTGCGTCACCACTGTAAATCCATATCTTGAGTCCCCCCTTGATCAGCTTAGCATACACGGGCAGGACGGAGAAAGTGGTGTAGTTATATGTCATCAAGATCGAATTACTGAAGGCAACAATGAGGGAATGTGATGTTTATCTGGACGTAGATAATGAAAAATAGAAAAAAAAAAAGAATGGCGGGATCATATGCGATTGTTTCGAGTTACCTGCAGACTTTCCATTTCATGGCAGAGCTTCTGTCATTGTTCCCTCGCCTGGCATGGAATGCGGCTTGAACGTCCGCTCTGTTGAAGTAGTCCACCGCATAGTTGGAATAACACGGGTCATAGCCACCAAACAATCTTATTCTTCTCGAAGCATGCTCGCTCACCTGTAATGGAATAGTCAGACATAACACAACTAAACTTATGACTTGAACTGCCATGATGAATATGACCTTGTCCAGCGATCCGAAGTTGCTCTGCATTTTCTCAGCTGGGGAATAAGAAGAAGAAGAAGAAGAATTGTCTTTGATGAGGCACGAAGGGGCGTAGACATTGTAGATATCTATCTCACGGTAGGCCTTGAACAGCACGATCATGGCCTGGATGCAGTCGTTGGACCAGTTTGGGGTGGTGAAGTCGCACACAGCTGCACATCTCCTATAGAGCTCATCTGAGATCACGGTGTGGCTCCACGCATACTCCACAAGGCCCTTGTAGTCGTTGTAATCGTTTGTCTCGGGATTTCCCACCTAGCACCGGGACAAAGCATCTTCAGACGACTCAGAGAATAGCAAAGAAGATTGAAAAAAAGTGGATCAGATTCTCATCACGTACAATGAAACCTTTGAGGTTGATGTGAGGGTACTTGTTGTCAGTGTCCCTATTCCGGTCATATACGAGCTCTGCTAGTTGGGGAACATAATGACCCGCATAGCTCTCTCCAGAGATGTAGAAATCCCGGGACTTGTACTGCGGGAACCGTTCTAACCAGTTCACCACGAAACTGTACATATCCTCGGCTGTCCACAGTTTCCATCAACTCAAAGTTAGGTCCGAAACTGAAACAAGTCCGTAACTCTTTGCAGACTTACATAATTACCTGCAAAAGCATCATCGAGAACAGACAGGTCGGAAGAAGTGTTCGTGTAGGAGAATCCGACTCCGACCGGAGACTCCACGAACAACAAGCTTGCCTCTGCACGAAAACAGACATGACAACATTCATGAAAACTTCAGGGTGTCTATCGAGTCAAAATCTATCAACCATGAGATGAACCTTGGTTCCAGGCATATTTATTGTACAGAAGACCTGCTCCGTTGGCGGTCATGCGGAGAGGACCAAGCTCGTTGACAGCGCCGTACCCAATAGAGGAGCAACCGGGTCCTAACCAACACGAAAATTCTGTCCTAAGAACTCATCCCTTGTCTCCATCACTGACTTGAAACCAACATAAGTACGTGAGGCGTATACCTCCATTGAGCCAGAGGAGGAGGGGTTTGTGGTCCGGCTGAGACTGTGCCTCGAAGAACCAGTAGAAGAGAGCCCTCCCATGGTGGCGGTCAACAGTAACATACCCGGAGAACTGGGAGATGGGAGGGTAAGGCGGCTGGCCGGGCAATTTAAGAATCCTGTTGGAATTCCAGGATCCACCTGGGGAGTTAATGCAAGTAATTAAGGAACCTAGGAAGAACAGATGAGTGGACAAGAGTGTTAGAATGAGATTCTGGGTATTAAATGCAGCTGCCGTCATCTCGAGATGCCTCTTTTGCTGGTAACTCTGTCATAAACTTGAATGTAATAAGCCTGTGTTTTATATAAACGTGAAAGAACTTTGATGCCAACTCTTGTGCACCACCACCTAAACAAGAAATCAGACGTAGAGGGGGGTGGGGAGGAAAGAGGGTGAGGACCAAAAACTTTAGTCCCTCAATGGAATATTAGAGATTTGATACTTCTCTCGATCATTGACAAAAGATAAGCAATTTGTGGATCAGAGGTAGGTCCAATGAGGAAAAGACGAAAGCTCCCATGTCCTCTGTTCTTTGTTTGGAGGGTCCCCAAATTATGTGGAGATGGAGCCAATGCCGCACTTACACGATTCAGACCATAAGGGATAACGTTCTGTGAGTGGCCATTCCGACCCGCCCCTGTTTTCCTCGACAGAATTCATAATGTAGGCACGGGTTTCATGTCCTTATTAGTCTGTCACTCTGCTATGGACATAGTCACACTACTCTCGTACTCATATGGTTTTGTTCTGTTCTTTCCCTTCCTTCAATCTTTGAACTTGGAAGTATGTTTTCCTAGATTTTATTACAGGACGTCCCTCAGACAGCTTTACTATGTATGTAATGCCGGCCGGCCGTCATTATAACGTTTGTCAACCCCGTTAAGCTCTTCCCACTTGCAGGCCCTCAGGCAGATATAACACCGGCCGGCCAGTCGCAGCCTTCTATTGGGCGGGGATCGCAGTCATTTTCCGATTATTGTAAAGTTAGTTGACCCCATTAAGCCATTTCTACTCGCGGGCCGTTTTCAAAGAAAACGTGGGAGCAAAAATCAAAACTCTACGACGAACACTTTATGCTTTATCGATTATGTTCCCATTTATCTAGTGTCATCATCTCTTCCCATCCATCAGTTCTCAACTTGCCCGTCCTCGAAAGGTCCTACTCCATAAGCACCACTTATTCGTGTACTACATACAGTATACACACCGAGCCATGTACAACGACGTGATCTTATTTCTATATACTCCGTGTCAAAGGCTCCTGCCCAGTGAAAGCCAGGACGAGTGAGCAAGCGAGCGATCATAGGTTTTACACGAGTCGCTCCATCTGGATTTCTTTGTCGTCGCTCTGAATACGCCTCTTCTGGCGGGTGAGCGGACAGGCAATGCTCCTGTAGAGGCGGCTCAGTGGGTCCTGCAGGCCTTCCATTTCGTAGTGTCCGAATCGCCAGTCCCGCCAGATGTAAGGTCGCTGTATGGGTTTGTCCAAGCCCCCTGAAACAAACATAATACAACACATGACCCGGGAAAAAACTAATAAATAGATTCGGTGTAACAGCAAATCCCGATGCCCTATTGGAACTATACTGCCCATCCAGCAATCCATCGAATCCCAGTGCCCAACTGAAGCATTTCTCAGCATCATGTATGGATAATGAGAAACAATGATGTCCAACATATTACCAGCATACATCAGCCCTTGCTTGTTCACAGCTCGATAAAAGGGTCTGGTTTTCTTTTCTTTAGCAGCTTTATCCAACTCATTCCATGCCTGCGCTCGGTCTGATCTTGTGACTTTACCTGTTGTTGCCACCTGAGCAAAACTACCCAAAGTAAGAAACCCCAAATAATTGATTGAGTTATCCAGAAGAATGAACACGCCGATGAAAATCGAAATAGAATGCTCTAACTTTGGTGAACAATTGATAGGATGGACGGGGAATTCGAGCCAAATTATTGGCGCGATCCACTGCTACCAGGCCAAACTTGGGGCCATAACCATCAGCCCACTCCCAATTATCAGAAATAGTCCAGAAAAGGTAACCGAGAATACGCACACCCTGCAAATGTAAAGATAAAAAATGTCGTCACCAAAAAGCACGTGCAGCTGGGTTGAAGCTAGAAGAGTTAAAAAGGTTAAAACCGAAATCATGGCGGCATATGTAGCGAGCAGGTGTTCTAAAAGGTACGGCCGACGAATCAAGTCAGTCTCATCGGACACTCCATTCTCAGTAATGATAAATGGAAGGTTTAAATGCTTGTATCTTTCGTTGAACTGCAGGAGCATCCGGTACAAACCATCAGGATAAACCCCACGACCAGATTCACTGTACTCATCAGTCTCCACCAACTTCAACCCAGAACCAGAAATCACCTCCTGAGGAAAAATGAATCATATCATTGTCAAATCTTCCAGGATGTTGCCCCAAGTGAGGCAAACAATTACTTAGATCATAAAGGACAGAAGAAAATGAGAAAATAATTGCAAGGAAAAAACCTGTCCATAATAGTTTATGCCTATGAAATCCAGCTTATTGCAAACACTATCGATGAATGGATAGACAGACAGTGAATTCGCCAATGATACAGCAGCAACATCAAAAAGACCATATGGGCGCATAAATGATACATGGTGGGCCACTCCAACCAGCTCACTTTCCCTGAAAGAAACATCTGGTCATCAAAATCCACGGTTCATACTATAAAACAACAAACTGAAACAGCCCAATAGCAATTAAAGTAATTCCATCAAGAAAAACTGACTCCCAAGAAAGCATCAGATTACCAGCAGAGAATTCTCCCTGTATATATATAAGTCACAAAAAGAGGAAGAGAAACCTTTGTTCATGAATGTAGTCGTAAGCTTTTAAATGTGCAACTGATATCCAATGCATGGCCTGCTTAAAGACACCAGTAGGTAAGGCAGAAGTTGCAGCTTCCAACATATCGGGATGACCACCAGGCCAAGCACCGGCACAATAAGTAAGCATACAGAACACGTGCGGCTCGTTAAATGTGACCCAGTAGTCCACACAGTCCAAGACAGTGTCCACAACTAGCCTGCAATGAACGTAAATAGTCAAAAAGTTTATTCAAATAAAAAGAATGAAGAGAGCAAAAAAGGGTCCTTGCAGAAACATGAGGTTATCCAGAAACAGGATTAATATGCTTACACATCGCTTAAGTAACTCAAAGGAATTCCAAAAGAAGGGGTGCATTCACCCAGTTTATAGCATGCCTACCCCTCACAGCTAAACACTGTTGGATCCAAGCAAGGAAATCGAAACATGCAAATCAAATCTATGGACAGAATTTTCATCATTGTGGGAATACCATAAGGGCCATTCCACAATAAAGGAGGATAATAGTACAACCTCGTGAAGTCCAGGAAGTAATCCACCGTTTTCTCAACCTTCCATCCTCCATAATCACTAGCCCATGGCGGCAATGAGTGATGAAATAGTGTCAGCATCACTTTCATTCCATACAAGCGGACTCTGTCAATAATCCATTTATATCGTTGTAGAGCTGCATAGTTAACCTAATAATAGAATAGAGTTAATACACATGTTTTCTATATCACAAAGCACTAAGCTTTCAACAAGTTATTGCATTGAGATCACCCATGTAAAGAACAAATATCTTATTGAGACTCACAGTTTCTTTAAGCCCATTAACAGGCTCCTCGGGCATGACTCTTGTCCAATCAATCCCCATCCGGAAAACACTTACCCCAGTATCCTTGGCTAGTTTTATTTCCATATCAGGATCAGACCAGAATCTCAACCTTTCCTCCCTGAAAGTGATTAAAGAAATCTACATGTCAAGTAGTTACTGGAAGCATCATTGCTCAAGAACTGGTTTCGTAAAACTGAAACTCCTGCTGACAAATCCAAAATTCCAGGATTCTTCTTGCAAAGATGACACGGAAATGCAAGGCTTACGGATTTGGAGTATTATGCCATGCAGCAACATTATGGTGGCACTCTTCCTCTATCCCGGCTTCTTCTCCTTCCGCAAACTTTTCAATTCCTCTTATCATGGCTTCCATAGAAACCTTAAGGGACTTCTTTCTTTTCAACCCGGCACTCGTACTTCTAATTACTGGAGCCTGTAGAGATCCACCATCACTGGCCCCAGAAGCCAATATTGGATTGGCAGTCTGTTCTCCCTCCGGTGATTCTGGTATGTCACAAGGTTTTTCCTCTGCAAACTGGAGCCATGCATCATTGAGCCTGTCTTCGACATGTGCTGGAGCAGTTGCCAGCCCAAAGAAGAACTCATCTTCACCTTCTACATCAAGTTAGATAACATGAAACTGAGAAGTAGTGCTGAAGGTTTGGCTAAAATGGAGAGTCAATCATGTATCAGTAACCAATCTTCCCATGGCAATGACTCTCCCCTGCTTTCACCTGAGAAACTACAGTATTATCACAAGAGAAGAAAAAGCATATCCCTCGACAATAGTAATTCCCTTGCCTTGGGCACCCGAACATGTTCTCTGGTCATTCGTATTTTTGAAGGTTCCCAGTTCAGCTGTCACGGATTTCCATATTTTATCACTGGCTACTTTTACAGAATAAGTCCATCTGGGATATACTTGTCTCGGCAAACCAATCCGAATCGCTAATAGTTTTCACCCTAAAACAAATAAACCTAGTATACTATGTCATAACATTTGTCAGCTTCGATTTCAACTATTAGGAGGAGTAAAGCTGGATAGTGATCATAAAGTAGGACCAAAGCTACCACCCCATATTATTAACATCAAGCCAGACAGTTTCAAACCTTTTGCTTCGATACAGCAGCAAGTAGAGAAATGCTAAAAAGTAAGAAATCCAAAGCTTTCCACATCCAGCACTGACTTTTCTTTTACTTCTTCTGATGCCAATAAATCAACAACGAACTGCAACCAGGAGTTCACCACCATCCGGCAAGAATCACACGTACCTACACTTCCTCCGCCCTCGTCGCCACCGGCGCCGGCGCGTACCTTGAAAACGGCAAGCAACTCCGCGGACTCATCGATAGGGGACTTGAAGGGGCGCAAGTTCTTCCTCCGGAAGCGGGAGTAAGAGAAGGCGTTAGCAGCGACGCTGACGGTGACAAGAACCCCGGCCAGCCTCGTCACCGTCACGAAGACAGTAACCACCGCCGACGCCATGGAGGAGCAAAAGGCAAAAAGGCCCGCCTCCGACGGAACGGTCGGCGGATTGAGGTCGTTGAAAGCTTGAGGATACGCCACGTGGCGGGGAGAGGAGTGGCGTGGGGTGGAGGGAAGGCGGGGGGGGAGGGGAAGGTAAGTGAAGTGAAGTGCACGGAAGCTTGGGTGGGACAGCTCGCACTGGATCCCATCCCCAGGAAAAATCGGCCTTTAAAGGTGGGCTTGATTATGGGCCCACAAATGACGAATCGATGGGCCACTATTGTTAAGGCCCATTATCCACGAATCATGCGCCCTTTTGCTTTTTCAGTGTCCTGATCCCATTCCCATTATCTTCGCTTTTTATCTCGTACCTTTTCCCCCTGACGAATATGTCACAATTATTGGTTTCCTGATTTGGGGTTTTTAGCTTTATTGAAGGAGGCCCTGTCTTTCCTTCCATATATTTTTTTATATTTTATTACATGGAAGACAAAAGGAAAGCCCCTCCACACCAACACCAACACCAACCCCATACCTAGTTTCGATCCATATGCCGAATATAACAAAAGGAACACAAAAGAAAAAGAAAACAAAACTATTCCCATGATCGTTTCATCCTGCAAATATGAGCTGCACCCACATCAAAAGGTACACATCCTTAGCATGCCTAGGGAATGGTTTCCAAATGGGTGTAATTTCCTCATGCTACGTTTCGGTGGATGAAAACACGATGGGGATGAACACACTCACTTCATGTTAGGCTTTTGGTTTCGTCCCGGTTGCCGCCACCCACCATCCCCATAGTGTATTAGACAAATGTCACGTCTTCGTTAGCGTGCGAAGATGATATATGCCATCGACTTTTGGTACGTGTCACCGACACATTATGTCGTAACGTTAACGTTCTTAGAGAAGGTTTTCCAATTCGATTGTTAAGTAATGTTGAGCTTTTTTTGTGTTGGGAAAAGTAAAGAAGGGAGGGTCCAAAGGAGTTCCATAAGGTCGTCATAATCACTTCGCATATTTTGACCTAAGGGAGAGTATTTGTTTTAGCACAAAGGCAACAAAACCGGCCGGATTCTGTGCGGTTCGAAAGTTGGAAACCTACAAAGGGTTTGCTTTATTTATTTATTTATTTATTTAGTTTGTCTTGGGAAAAAAAGGATCTTGTAATAATCCGCGTAAAACCTAGGAATTACGGACAAACAACAAAGCGGTGAAAACTTTGGCTGGCCAAAGTTAGTCAAACGAAGATCGAACCGGCCGGAAACGAACACATTTACGAAATTCGAATCGATCAGGAGGCCTGCATATAACGAGACGTCGATGAAAACGTGACGCAATGCTCCCGTCACGCATGCACGGCGTGGTATTCTTCTCCATCCGCGTACAAGCGACCGAGCTTGCCTACACTTACAACTTATATAAATCAACCTAACAAGTCCGAACAGTACAAAAAAAAACCATACAACGCGTAAATTTGGTGCGATCCGGCCTGGGAATACGTAATGTAAGGAAAGCGCAGATGAAAACCTAAAAAAGAAAAGAAAAGAGGGGTGTTGTTACGAAGGCCGAGGAATCGGGGGGAGTGTAATTTCATCAATTTCCATGACCAAAGCTCAAACATTTATAGGGGACTGCAATGAGATGTTTTTTTATTACAACCTCGAGTTGAGCCTCGTGTTTCTCATATAGTTTATGGTAGTTGAAATCTTGAGAAATCCGATGATCGAGGGACAAGGAAAAAACAAATCCATAATAATTGGAACCAAAAAACAAGCGCGAAACTCGTACCCGAAAAAATTATTAAAAAAAAGAAATTCGTTTGCGTTGGAAAAGGACCACGCCATGGTCATGTCCCCTAGCCCATGCATCATCGTTTCCCAAAAGAAAATGTCGTGGTAATGTTATGATTTTGTCGAGGTTGGTGCGTCACCGCAGCTAATATTAGGAAATTGCGTTCATACGAGAACGAAGAGAAAGCGACGATGACGTCCCCAGGGATACAAACAGGTTGTCCCCCTCGGATGTTCTCTCGATGATAAGTGTATCACAACTAATGACATGGATTCATTTTAAAGCCCCCCTTTTTTTAATTATGATATGTCATCGGTTGATATAGACCTTTTTATTTGTCATGTCATGAGAAGGAAGGAAACAAATAAATTTGTGCCGAATTCGAATAAAAATACATGTCCGTAATAATAAATAAACAAATAAAGATCAACGTTCGTGGTAATCTGTGAACACATTTTGTTTTTGATTTTGGGCCTTGGACTTGCTAAAAAAAAAAAAAAAACCGCCCTTCTTACAGCCCATACTGTCTTTTTAATCTTAAAATAAAAGAGAGTACTAAATACGAGAAGGTTACAGAAACATGGGATAAATAGAAAGCTTTCCTCTCCATCCCCATCACTTCTCCAACGCTTCATTACTTTTCTGTTTTTCCTCTTCCCTTTTCTACTCTTCTTCCGTCCCTCCCTGCCCCTTTTCTTCGTCAAAATTTCCCGACTAGGATGGGGTTCAAATCTCCATGCGTCCCAGGTGAGTAATTAATTATATTGCTAATTCTCTTTGTTCAATCCCATGTATTTGGAAATAGAGAGTCCAGCCAGAGGGCCGCCTGCAAACTCCCCCACCCCCAACCCAATTTCATTGCGTTTCTTTCTAGGGAACAACTCCTTTTCGTGTTTGCAGGAAGACGCTGCGACGGAGATGCACATTCGATGGCCGGGGAGGGTTCGGCGGACGGAGAGCCCCTCCTCGCGGACGCGTCATCCTGATACTTTGGTGCTATCCTACCTGAGCTTTTTTTCCCGTCTTCTACCCCCCGCATCATCGCTAGTTGCTTTCCCCCTTCCTTCCGTCCGTCCCTCCCACTCCGGAGGGGACAGTCATTCTGTCTTTCGTCCGTCCACCTTCTTGACCTTGTAAGACCTTTTCTTGACCTTGTAAGACCCCTTCCTGATCCCGTCCTCTCTTCCCCGCTCCCGCCCTACCCTTCTTCTCCTTCCTTGTCTATCCCTCCCGAGCTTTTATAAAATTATATTATATTATGCTAAAAAATGAATTAAATCCCCCATCTTCCTCGTCTTTCTAATTTTCCCATTTCATGTCTTGAAAATCAGAAATCGGGAAATATACAGTTTCTTTTTAAAAAATAAATAAAACATATTATCATTATTGTTATTGCCCCTCTTGGTTGGGGGGGTGTTATGACTTGTATGGACGTATGCAATTGGAATTGGAACAGAACAGAGGGATTTTAATACAACACTCTCAGGGTGGTGTTCACCTTAACGAATCGCATAATAATGATAATAATTGACCCATTAGAATTCGACACGCGAGAGTAGACCATGTAAAATTTTGTTTATAACAAATAGTTCGGGAGTCCATCGCCATCAAAACAAAACCTATTCCAGGCTTTCTCGTTTGTCATCTTTAGGGCACCCCCGATCTTAGAATTTTTGTTTCCTCGGTTGAAAGATTCCGATCCAAAACTAGGGTTAAAGGACTCTCCCTCGGTATGAGATGGGACGTACCAAGAGAAGTGCCCAAATCGATTGATCGATCGGTTCAAGGTCACGGTTAAGTGGGACAACAACGGTAGACCAAAAGTCGGGGCACTGTGTGTTTTCGAGCGATGAACTTTTGGACAAAACGAGAGAAAAACCCTCGGACACGCATCTCGTTCGTGGGCTTATTTGTTGTTATGTCGGTATGGGCGATAGTCGTTTCTTCCTCACGGTGTGCAATACACGTTCCCTAATAATAAATCATTACTCCCAGTTTGGTCAAGAAATCAACACGAGAGAGAATGAGAGAAGATGTTGTATTACCTCACTATTACATGAACTAATGTTTAACCACTTGGGGTGTCCCTACCGCTACTATCCCCTAAAGCTATTAATTGGCAGGAAATTCTCGACCGGTGAATTCCAGGCATTTGGACGGATGAGTTCCAAAGTCAAAGCACTTGGAAATTAAATAAGAGAGAGGGAGAGGGAGGGGACATGATCATCTCCATCATCATGGTGCTTCTTCCTGTTTATCATTGCAAAAGGAGGGAGGAGGGGGAACAAATGCACATGGTTATGATTTTTATATTAGGAAAATTGTTTAAAGGGGGAGTTGAATGAGGTGGGGGAATTAAACACATGGGATGGGGTGAAGGGGGAGGTCTTTACATTTTTCATGGCACAGAATGATGATGTCCATTTGAGTGGGCAGTGAAAAAAAGTGAGGACCCTTTCCCTGATATCTTTCCCTTTGCCTGTTCTCTTTTCTAAAGCCTACTAAGTGGTGTGTGTGGGGGTGTTCTTCTGACTTTCGCCGATTTCCAATGGCTCGCCTCAGACTTTTATTTGTATCCAGGACTGGAATAATCCACCCGGGAAAGGCTGAACACCCCCGAATATACACATTCTTCTAAATCTTCGACTCCCTCCCTTTTACCTTTTCAGTTCAGGGTGGCCTGAACTTAGAAACCTGACTTGCCAAAACCATAACAGTTTACTGCACACTACTCGGACAATGAAATCATCATTGGGTCCAAGACCAATGCCCGAATTCCATGAAACCCATCCCAGAAAAGATGGAGGTGGAACAGTCATATAGCTCGAGGAAAGGCCCCCCATGATGGATCAAACCCATGTGGGTAGGAAGAGACTCTTTTGACTACTACATTCTGGTCCACCTTGTGTTGACTTCTTATTCTTCTTCTTTTTTATGTATAATAATTACTCCTTTCTCTGGGGAATGGATTGGGTTGGGTTGGATATACATGTGGAGGAGGAGGAGGGAGCATATAGTATGTAATGTGATCATACATTGCTTTTGTGTGTTCTCTCTTTTCCTTTCCTTTTATTTCTCTTTTTCCTACTTTGGGTAACATCCTAACATGGGTGCCTCTTCATTTGGTCCTTTTCATCCTCTTTTCTTTCCGGGGCGTTTTTTCTTCACGAGTTCATCTCTTACCCCATCTTTTATCTAAATCATTGCTTTTCCTTTCTCCTCCCCCACATAAAATAAAGGAATCCCATCTCTCTGCCCTTTTTCTTTTCTTTTTCCCTCCTCATTTCGCTCCACAAATTAATGGCAGACGAAAATTTCCATCGTGTACCAACCGAAACTAGAAGAAAATGATTGGGATGGGAATGATCCTCTTTGAGTCGATCATCTCCCCTTTTTCCCCTATAATCAATATAAATAGTATTTTCTCCTTTTCTTCATATGAAATTGGGGGGGGCGTTTGAATTGGGACGCTCGGCCCGGGCCCATAATACGATTTCTCATATCCAAGGCCCAAGCCCAATTAAGCCCACATATCACTTGACACTATCGACCCCAATTCAAACGCGACTGATACACACACCCCTTGTATTTTTATAAATTCTTTGGAGTAGATGGGAATCGGAAATGGACCAAAACTGGGGCGTGTCGATAGTCAAGGTGTGGGAATAATTTAACGCGAAACAGACGACCGCGGCAGGGATCGATTTTAGAACTACTGTATATGAGAAAGCAACGTGGTTATGTATCAACAGGAGCGGCCATTAGATTTGAAAATAACACCCACAACTCTGTAATCGTGTCGAAATTGTTGACGTTTTGTATGATGGCGCGCAAACGAAACATTCGGACAAGACCTGGGGATAAGCAATGACTCATCATCGGTCAGAGTTTTCATTTTGTTTTTTTTTTACTGCAAGTGGGTTTCTCGTACCAAAAAAGGGAGGGAATAATCTAACTCAAAAGGGGAGGGGGGGCGGGGGGGAGGGAGATGAGCAATATTAGATTTGACCCATGTTTTTACACATCCAATATGCACATCTCACAGACTTCAAAGGAACGAAACTAAAAAACGCATTCTCATTTGCTCGTTCTGATCTTTAACTTCGGGAGATGGACGAACTACTTTTGACCCAATTGGTGGAAATCCAGCACGACCCACACCACCCCCACCACTCCAAAGTTCAATTGTTTCGGCCTATGTCAGGGAAGTGCTAAATGAGAACGACTGTCTGACACGTGGCGCCTTGGGAAGCCACGAGCGTGTCCCGCCAGGAGGGACCACCTCAGACGGCTTCTATTCCCGCCACGTGTCCTAGGTTCCCCCACCCCCGAGCCGCCGCCCATGTACACCTTTCTCTCTCCTCAATTTCCATCACGTTTTCTCTACATATAATGATTGATTTGATTTGTTAACGATGGACGGTCGATCTAATGACTCCTAAATCACTCTTTCAGTTACTTATACTCCAATTTGGATCGGTTAGACATCAACTCGGGACTGTCCACTCCGAATAAAACAAAGACCTAATTACAAAAATAATATTACTCGAAAAAATAATACTCTTAAATCGATGTTAGAATTATCGGATTCGATGTATTAGAAAATATATTATTATTAACGTCCTGTCCGTGAAAAGTTACTAACTTTACGTTTCTAACACTGGATTGAAAAATTATTTAATATATTTTAAAAAATAATATACGAAATATTTCCGTGATCAAAATTATTTTAGAACAAATCTAAACAAAACAACCCCTTTCGTACGACTCATATTGCTAAATATTTCTCATATAAAATATCGTGACATATCTAAGCTCATGTATGATATCATACATGACGTGTATATATATATATATATATTTTATATGGGCTTGATGTGTTAAGTCAAAAGTTAAGCACGACGATCAAATAGATCAAATGCTTTTGAGTGGTGGGGGTGGGGGAAGGGAGGAATTATATTCCGTGTGGAAGACTTCTCGATAAAGTTAACAAAGGTATATTTGGACCCACTTTATTGAAAAATTGGAAGCTTGATTATTTGGCACGTGATGTAATGATATTTTCCCCAAAACGAGGGGCTTCTCGCCCTTTTGGTCTTTTTATTACAGCCACGAAATTGAATTGAATGATCCCACATGGAATGTTCTCAACAAGACACGCACACGCACATATACATATCAAAAGCGAGCAACTTATAATTCGATAGTACTTTTTTTGCTAATACAAGGGATGGTGATGACGAGATGGTTTTCCATCATCTCACATCTAAAAAGAGAGAAAGAAAAAAAAAAGATCAAAATTCATAACAAAGCACGTATTCATATTCTCCTCCCAAATAAGAAGAAGAAGAAAAAGGAAAAGGAAAGAACAGAAAGTCATATCCCTCCAAACCCAAAGATTGAAAAAGAAATTTTTTTTCGAAACCAAGGAATTTTAAATCATCAAAAGGACCATCAAGACATGGTAAAGGGTTATGTTTAAATTATTATTATCATTTTTTTCATGGGTGGAAATCGGAGTTGTGTAAGTACCAATAATTGACATCCTCTCCGATGTTGTTCCAAAAGTTGTCCGATGATTGGTCTCCGTTACCTCCCATCCATTCTTGCATCTCCTCGTCCTTGTCTTCTTGATGATGGGTTTGATCCATTTCTTTAGATCCCGCCCCGATATTGACATGTTGGTGATATCCGGTAGCACCAATCATTTGGCCTCCGAGGAAATTACCCATCTGCCCCTGCTGGTTGAAAAGGTGTCCGTGGCCGGCGGCCGCGGACGGGACCGGGTAGTAGTCGTTGCTCGGGTTCGAGTCCAGCAGCGTGGCGTCGTGGGCGGAGTAGAACGGGTTTGAGTACTCTGAGGACGAAGCGGTCGTGCAAGAGTTCTCTGGGTCGATCACCGTGTAGCCACCATGCATGTGGAAACCAGGCACCTGGTGTTCTGGCTGGTACGCGGCGGTTGCAGCCGTGATCGTGGATCCTTCGGGAGAGGAGTTAGCCGTGGCCAGGGATAGGTTGCCGGCCGCGGCGGAGGCCTGGATTCTCTCCATGAGCCTCGGCATCCAGAGGTACTTCATCGTGTCCTTGAATTGCCTGCTGTTGACATCACACTTGAGCTGCTTCGCGTGCTTCTGTACCCTTGTCCTCCAGTAGTTCTTGATCTCGTTATCGGTACGTCCCGGCAAGTGCTGTGCTATCTTCGACCACCTACATAGACAACCCGAGCAAACCATTACACCACTGCTGGGATCAAATCGCTAACTCCTTGACATATATATAATGCGTACCGGTTGCCCCAACGGGAATGGAGTTCGAGGATAAGGAGCTGCTCCTCGAGGGTGATGTTACCACGGCGGACATCCGGACGGAGGTAGTTGAGCCATCGAAGACGGCAACTCTTTCCGGTACGCTTTAGGCCTTTACATAATAATTGAACAAGAGGGAATCAATAAAAGTTGCGGCTGGAACCAGAAGGTGGAACAGTAACGAGTGGAAATGGGAGCTTGGACAAAGTCCCACGTTATTGCCTTTCCTAGTATTGGCTGTCTTATAGACTTTCTGGGTTTGCACTCCTAAACATGCCCATCATTCTTTCCACAACCGTGCATATAGACAAAGCAAACCCCCCCAACAAAACCCAAATGGCGAAAACGAAATTGCCCTATCAAACTCCTCCTATTATTCCCCCGCCGCATCTCCTCGCGTCCGCGGCAGGAACGTAACAGAACGAAATACGAGGACAAAAATGGATGAGAACACGGGGGATAAACGAGCGTATACCTGCGTTGCGAGCGAGGGAATTCCAGCGGCCTTCGCCGTGATTGGCAATGTGATTGATGAGGGTGACGTCCTCATCCACCATCCAGGGACCCCGGCGGAGGTCGGACACGTCTTCCTCGTTGCTGGAGGACCTGTGACCTGACGACGTGGTGGAGGAAGGGGATCGGGCGGGTTTGTTGTAGGCATCCATGCCCGGGCGGACGGTGGAGGAACAAAGGGAAAGCGGAGGGTTTTGAGGGCTTGGGGATGGGGTGATGTTGGTGGGGGGTGGAAGGAAGAAGAGAAGAGAAGAGAAACTCTCTGGAAGGAAGTGAGTTGATTAGTACTTGCGGGGCTTTTATAGATAAAAGAAATGCAAAAGGCGAGTATCTCAGACACGTTTGATTACATAAATTAAGAGAAATAATCTGGGGAGGGAGGGAGGGAGGGACAAGGGAGTCGTGGATGATGATGGTCTTAATTTCCAAAAATACGACTGAGGTATTACTGTATTTGTGTAGCTGGATATCAATTCTCCTTTGAGAGTTGAAAGGTGAGGCGGGGAGGAATAAAGTAATCTGCAATGAGAAAAGAAAATTGAATAAAATAATGAGTTCGCAAAATATAATTAAAAATAATAATAATAAATGGAATTTAGATGGCGGCACCAGGTGAAAGATTCTTAACTCCAATTTTTTTTATATTATGTGCTCATATTTGAATTTGTTCCATCTCCCAGACCCAGAGAGAACAATTAAAAAGATTTTAATCAGATTTAGTATGTCATAATATAATATCCAAAAAAATTGGGTTTATCCCCCTTTCATAATTATAATTTGTCATGATCAAGTAAAAATAAAATATCAGTGCAAAATATCGATTTATGACGTCAATTTTGAGCTAACTTTTTATTTTGACACTAATTTAGTTTGTTATATAATTTTTTCATCAACTTCTATTTATATTTTTATTTTGGTCAATCATGAATTTTGTCGCACGAAAGCCAAAAAAGACTTAATACAAAGTATTCATTCATTTACTAAAAATGAAAAAAATTGAAAAATGGTATATAATATTGAAACCTCTCATATTTTCTTGTATTTTAATTTTTTGATGATCAAATCAAGGGAGTTAGAAGTCGAAGTTAGACGATAATTATTGATGTTGTCAAAAATATACAAAATTGATTAAGGTCGAATAATTGCTCTATTGGGAGGCCACCACTACGAGTAAAGTGGATTATGGGGGAAGAAAATAGGGGTTGAAACTCCACTATTATAAGACACGGGTTAGACTATATTAAGGCCTTGTTGGGCTTTCGCTAGAAGAAATTGAACAGTGGCCAAAATTAATATGAAAGCAAAAGTTTGTGACAAAATTATATAACAAATTAAAATAATAATAAAAAAGAGAGTTGGCTCAAAGTTGATGCATAAATGTATATTTTGCCAAATATCAACACCTACTCAATGAAAAAAGGCAAAATATCGATTTATGGCATCAAATTTGAGTCAACTTTATGTTTTATCATTAATTTAGTTCGTTATATAACTTTGTCACCAACATTTATTTTTATATTGATTTTGGTCGATCTTGAATTTTATCGCGCATAAGCCAAATCGACCTTAATAGACAATTTTCATTTATCGACTAAAAAAAAATAATAAATAATGGAAAATAATATTGAAACTTCTCATGTGTATTTTTATTTTAAAATTTTGACGGACAAATCAAGTGAATTGGAAGCCAAAGTTGGACGATAGTTGCTAATGCTATAAAAAAATACGCAAAATCGATGAAGGTCGGTTGATTTTCTATTAGAGGACTTTTACTACGGGTAAAGTGGATTACGAAAGAGAGATGAAAACGCCACTATTATAGGACACGGGTCAGATTATATTAAGGCCTTTTTTGGCTTTCGATAAAAGAAATTTAAGATTGGCCAAAATCAAAATAAAAACAAAAGTTGATGACAAAATTATATAATAAATTAAGTTAACGGCAAAACATAAAATTTGGTCAAAATTAATGCTATAAACGAATATTTAAAATTCTTCTTACTTTTTTTTTTTTTGTTTTTCGCAATGCTCACTGAAAGTCAAACAACAAAGCGTACTTTAAATGCATAAAGTAAACTGAACCCCCACCTCTAAAACAAATTTAAGCTAGTTTTTTTTTATTAAATATTAATTGGACAATTTATGTAATGTAGGGCGGCTTTTTATACTATGACTAATTTTTTTTTAGGCTCACCCCTTCCTCAAGTTTCTACTCGAACTAATCTTCAGAGACGTCTACCCACTTTTGGTTTCTTCTTTGGGTTCACTCTACGAGACTAAGCGCCCTCCCTCCAAAAATTAAATTTCCCTAACCCTTCGTCTTTAAGGTCCTCGTGTTTTCATTTTCGGTCATGGCGCGCGTGCCGTCCGTGTAATGCCTCGATCGATGTTCCGGAATGATTTTCGCGTCCCCGAGGGGAGATGACTTCGCGATGCAGCGACAAAGCACGGCACCTTCCATGGAGTTTCTTGCCATTTTGATTCGCAATTACGAACAAAAAATAACTATGCATCCCATGGAATATGAAGCTATATTTCATAACGAAATGTAAAAAGGTTGTTAATAATAATCATATTAATTTTGCACGTAGGCAGTAGCGGACCCGTTAATATTAATTATGCGGTCCATTTTATTATAACTACGAGTAGCGTCGTTAATGATCCCTTATGACATTTCAAATTATATAATAATGTTTTTTTCTCTGAGTTATTGCCCATTCTATTTTTTTTATATAATATTTGAGCGTGGCTCGTCGTCTGCATTTCTTACAACGAGCCCGTGAAGGAATGACGGAGGGTTTCTATGATGATAATAATAAACATGGAGATTATTGTTCTTTTCCATCTTCGAAAGAGAAATGGATTGCGTTAAACAAAGGATTATGTCATGAGATATATGGTTTAACTGCTATCGCGATATCTCATCTGGTTATACGTGTTGGGAATCCCGGGGACAAGCGCGACGAGTGGAACCCGCGAGGCTAGAGATAGGAATAGCCTGGTAGAGTGGTACTTGGACGAATAAACGCGCTAGGGTATGGGGACGGACCGAGATCTAGCTACAGGGAAGAGTCCTTAGGATGCTTAGCGTTACTGTTACCGAAGACTCTCCCGCGAGGGAGGAGGCAATATCTCTCCGATCAATCGCCCGCTCGACCGCGGTACTCTATAACCCAGCAACTGCGGCAGCAAACTAAGTGGTAATAGAATCACTTTTAAGCTAAGGGAACAAGTTTCGCCATTATCGCGTATGATCTCAACATGTAAAGTGGGAGTTTTGGTCTCCCGGGAGCGGCACAATATCCCCAATTCAACCACAAGATACAACGTAACACATTGATCGTGACATTCTTTCATTCTTACAGTTGGATACAAGTCGAGTCATTAAAAAGTGAAAACAAAATTCTCCCCCCACGACAATTATTTATCATCTTTCACGAAAAGAACTTGGCCGCGGACTCCCCCTCGGTTCTTGCGTGTAGGAGAAATGGAATTTGGAGAGTTTGTGAGAGGAGTTTGACGTTTTCCATTTTTCTCGCAATTGGGCGGTGCAGATGTAAAGCCCGTCACGACCAAAAGGATTAAAACAAAATAAGAAACGAAAGCAATGTTTACGAGGGGGAGGGGAGTATGTATTTGTTTAAATTCTTCGGCGTTTGATAATGTGGGCACATCCGATGCGTCTTTGACCAGAACTTCTATAATTTCTTATTGTTATTGTAAACTCTTTCCCCAGCATATATTTGACCTCTCAACAGTTTAAAAAGGAGCCGAGAAACGAAAAGGGTTTTGCCTTAAATTTGTATGTAGAGAGAGGGGAGGGGGGGCTGTTGTTAGGTAATAGTAGAAAAAAAGCCCACTTAAGTTTCAAAGATTAACAGCAACAAGATATTCTTAAATATTGGAGAATTATTTGTTATGATGAATGAAGGTGTGTGTGTGTGTTTGGTGGGGTGTCCAAATTCAAAGGCTTGACCAAATAGGGACGATGGATTGATAAAGGAAAATATGAAATGAACTCTCCTCTGTATACAACAACAACAACAACCTTTCTTTAATGCTTCTAGAATGATTTTGAAATCAACAATACCTTTCTTTTTAAAGTGTATCCCTCTTTAACAAATTCCTAGCCGACCTCCCCCTCCCCAGTTATTTTGCTACTTCCTTCTCTTTTGCCCAATCTAAAATATAAACCCTATCTTTTTTGGAAGTCTCAAGGGAAATTATGGTCAAAGAAGAGAATGTTATTGGCCGATTGGATGTCATGTGTGACTCATCATCATCTCCTCCCTTTCTTTTATTATTTAAAGACAGACGCTGTTGTTATTGCATAGGGAATTTTCTAGACCAAAAAGAAGAAAAAGAAGAGATTAGCCCTCGTTTTCCCAAAGTCCTTGAATAGACAAAGCCCCACGGTTTTTAGTCATTTGCTTGTGATCAACGCGGCCATTTTACTCCCCCACATGACTCAAAATAAAATCTAAGCTTCACGAAACAACCTCTATTATTATTTTAATCAACCCTAGCTAAGTCCCAATAAAAGGGCTGCTTTAGGTTTGATTATATTATCTAGTTATTTGGTCCGGACATGCCGAGCATTATACGACGATCAATTCAAACTAGATATAATAAATAAATACATCGTGTTATTTTTGTATTATTAAATCACTTTCGTTTGTGTTTTCCATTCCCATGTCCCCCAGTCTTTGCGTCTTTCTGCTTTCCGGCTTACGTAACATAGTTGATTTCGAACTCTTTGCTCCAACAATTCCAGCATCCGCTCGTTATTTTCACCCCAGAATACATAACACTATGTTCGCGTCCCGTTTAATTAACTAAAGTTGAGCGATATGTAACGGTTCTCAGATGACGACAAGTGTTTCGACGGGCGCGACAGCGAACCCGGACAGTGACCGCATTGTTTGTTTTTGGACCAGGACTTTTGGCATGCGTCGTTTAACAACATGTGGTAGATGAGTTCGACGAAACTTACCTGTTGAATCGAGTTGGACTAGATATTAATTTCCTCCCCCGAAACAAGAATCAGGGGAGCCTTGTATTTCCACAAATACTTACCACCCCATTATATGGCGTGATTAAGATTAATTTTTTAAGAATTTTTTATTTCTAGACAAGCCCCCCCATCATGTAAAATGTTATGAATCAATGCAATCGAGTCAAAATTGCGTTGGAAAATGGAATGGGAAATGAAAGAGAAAGTTTAAGTGATGAGATATTGGTCAAAGTTTTACTACTAATCTATTAAGAACAGTGTTTAGATACATTCAATTCAAAGGATAATATTGATACAGAAAATTATTACGGCTTTGTACTAAAGTTTGCAACTAAAGTAAGCCGGTAGGTAGGAGACTTTTCATTACACGTTAAATGGAACCGATATAAGTCGACGTGACTCTCGGTAGATTAAAGCCAATCACGACTCACTTGATCGTGACGCGATATATTCTGATTGATAGATAGATTATATAATGACTGTGATTAACATCGAATTAGTAAGTGGAGTTGGGGTTGAATGAAACTAGGGGCGTAATGGTCATGTGTTTTTAAACATTCTTCAAAGGTTTGGACAATAATCAACTAATATCTTACCACACTTAATATATATGTATATAAAATCATGGAGTTGTCTGGCTTAGTGGCATATTGCCTTACTAAGTGGAACGACTTCCTCCCCTCACGTTTGACTGTCATCCAATTCTTACATATTTGGAGACAAAACAGCATACAATTCTTCTAGAGAAAAGGGTGCAAAGCAACATGTCCCCGAGACATACCATCTCATCCCCCATTAATTCTTCTATTGTTCCTTTTTTTTTAACTCGTGCGGGAAGTGAAAATATGGGCATCGATCAAATACTAATGATTACTGACTCACACACTCACTCTCTCATCCGAAAGTCCCTTTTGTCTCTCCCAAAATCAACAAAAATGATGTATCTCGCGTAGGGACAAGCTTATACTTCAAATGTTGGGCGACCCCTCCCCTCACCACTTTTCTTTTTTAAAACCCCGACAACCTCGACCCACCCCATGTTTCTTTTCTGTCTTCCTTTCTAATGGTTTGTTCCAATTCACACGTTCGGACACCACAACATAAAAAATAAATAAATAAATAAAGACATGTTCCTACGAATCCTCTCCTCTCCCAACACGATGTTGGCCAAAAGCACAACAAGGGAACAGAAGAGAAAAACCCTTCATCATAGTGCTAATGAAAACAGGGCTACGGGCATGATATAGCAGCATCTCCCAAACAAATTTTACACTATCTTTTTTATCCCAAACGTGTGAACTATCACGGCCCACTATTTGTGAGCATGCTGATCTTTTCATTCTTTTAAAAAAAATTGAGGTCCTTGTGGAAAAGAAGGGGAGTGTTCTAAATTCCCTCGTGGGGCTTAAACCATTAAAATATCAAATAAAGGAAAGGAAAGGCAGGCAAGGGGTGTGAGGAGGAATATGGGATGGTGGCTTTCTTCAATCAAAGGGAACAAAAGGCCATCATCATCATTATTGTCTTTTACTTAGAATTCAATTATAATACACTGAATTTTCAACACCCCTACAAACACACGTACACACACACAAACAAACAAACAAACACGTGGGTATGGGTCGTGATTAATTCACATCCCTTGTCACCCCGCGGAAACCTTTGGTATTATAGAATGGGCCTACGGAGGAGTGATTGTAGTTGGGCCATAAGGCCCATTATTACGAACTCGGGCCGATTTCGAGGTATGACTATGAGTGGACAGGCCGACGGACCATTTCTTCTTCTCGATCTTGCTCGAACGCGCGGCGAACTGGCGGAGAGGGAGGAAAGGGCGGCGTTGGCTTTCCAAGGGGCGAGGAGGAAGGATGGTGAAGGTGCGGATGAACACGGCGGATGTGGCCGCCGAAGTGAAGTGCCTCCGCCGCTTGATCGGCATGCGGTGCTCCAACGTCTACGACCTCTCCCCCAAGGTTTTCTTATTTCTCCGCCGATCTCGATCGATTTTTCTGTAGTTGTTGTTATTGATTTTTGAAGATTTTTGGATGCTGGCGGATTTTGAATTGCTGATGCTTCCGTTTTTTTGTAGACATACGCGTTCAAGCTCATGAACAGCAGCGGTGTTTCCGAGTCGGGGGAGAGCGAGAAGGTGTTGTTGTTGATGGAGAGCGGTGTTCGGTTGCACACCACCGCCTACGTCAGGTAAATTTTTAAGGTTTGGTGGTAATTGTTATGTCTGAGCCCATCTAATCAAGAATTGCTGCTAATGATCTTTTTTTTTGGTGGGGGGGGGAGGTGATGAGAGAAAACCAAGTTCTCTAATGAGTAATTGTCCCTTCTGAGGGTAGCAATAAATGAAAGAAACAGATCTACTTAGGCGATGGTAATGATATTAGTTGTAATAGAGTGACAGAGTGGCAGATGGTCCATATGTGAGAACTGGCGGGGATTAAGGCTTGATTGTTGCAGTAGCCATTATTTTGACTATGGATGTTAGGATTACAATAACCTTTGACCATTGAAATTGTGTTGATTGGTTGGTGAAATTTACATGTTGCGAGGATTCTTGTTTATCTGATTAATTTCTATTGGCGATTTCATATCTCGTGATGGCCTTACAAGGCATGCATTAGAGAACTTAGTGGATCATCCAAAGATTATGTGTTGTTTGTTTCTAAGACTTTCAGCTATTATTTGTAGGGATAAGAGTAATACGCCTTCAGGGTTTACTCTTAAGTTGAGAAAGCACATACGCACACGAAGGCTGGAGGACGTCCGGCAGTTTGGTTATGATAGGGTACAGACCCATGAATTTCGATCTTTACCCCAAGATGTCTGATAGCAAGTTCTAGGGTGGAAATACAGTCTGATAATCCATATCTTTTTCAGATTGTTCTCTTTCAATTCGGGCTCGGTGCTAATGCAAATTACGTCATCTTGGAGCTTTACGCCCAAGGAAACATTATTCTTACTGATGCGGATTTTATGGTCATGACACTGCTTCGATCACATAGGTATGGTTCATCTCCTTCTGTCAAGATATTTTGATTTGTAATCTTATCACTAGTCTTCATCTCGATTGCATTTGTTATTAACCCCTTTAATGGGTTTTGCAAGTATATGGCTGCATTTTGTAGTTTACTTGAATTGGGATATTCTTATTAAGTATTCTTTAGCATCCATTATTGTTGCATGCCGTCAACAGTTCTGTTGGTTCCAAAATGGTTGTATAGCTCCTACATTGTTGGGCATTCTCATCTATATATTACTCACCTGTTAGATGATGAAATCACTTGCTTGTTCAGGGATGATGATAAGGGATTCGCCATCATGTCACGGCATCGATATCCTACCGAGTTTTCTCGAGTTTTTGTGCGAACTACCCCAGAGAAGTTGCAGGCTGCGCTTTCGTTGACTGCAGAACCGGATGAGCAGCTCATTCAAGTTAATGGCAATGAGAAGACTACATCAGAAAGAAACACACAAGATTCTAATAATCTGACGGGTCCCGACAGATCAGGAAAAAATAAAGATGGAACTCGTAGCAAGCAAGCCACGCTAAAAACTGTGTTAGGGGAATCCCTGGGATATGGACCAGGATTATCTGAGCATATGATTTTAGATGCAGGCCTTGTTCCCAATCTGAAGCTTTCTCAGGATGGCAAGTTTGATAATCAGACAATCTTATCCTTGATGGAGAGTGTCAAAAAGTTTGAGGACTGGCTAGAGGATGTAATCTCTGGTAGTAGAATTCCCGAAGGATATATCCTGTTTCAGAATAAAAATCAAAAGGAGCAACATGCAACAGGCGGACCTGGAAGTCAGGTTTCTTCTTAATTTTTGAATTTTATATTTTCATCTCTCTTGTAGTTTCTTTCTACTTTTTTATGCTGGAAGGGGATGGGTTATTCAGTGTGTGTGCTGTCAGTGCTTGTTTTTTATCATACCCACTGGTGTTAACTGACAAATTTATCAAGGAATCATAGGCTCAATTAGATGATTGCGAGACTTTCTAATTCCTTTTTTATACAGGTCTATGATGAATTCGGTCCAATTCTCTTGAACCAGTTTAAGACCAGGGAGCATATTCAATTCCCGTCATTTGATGCAGCACTGGATGAATTCTATAGTAAAATTGAGAGTCAACGGTCTGAACAACAACAAAAGGCAAAGGAGGACTCTGCATTTCAGAAGCTCAGTAAAATCCGCTCGGATCAGGTTTAAATTATCATCTACCACTTGCCTTGGTTTATGTGTGAGCAAAAGTCCTTATTTTGAAGTTTCCTAAGTGTAAAGGGAGTATGAAAGATCTAACAGCCTGAGTTTATTTAGTATAAACCTATGAACCCTGCCTATTTATTAAAAAACCATTTGATCTAATAATTTGATAGCATGGTTGATGCTTTAGGTGCTGTGATATGGATGAAAATTTTGCCAATTGGTATCTGGATAGTATTGACTTTACATTGCCTGCTTAGTAAATTTCAAATCAGAAAGTCGCAAACTTCTCTGCTGCTCAATTTGTGCTTTTGGCACCCATCATATTCTACATCAATATGGTATACTTGATTCTTGTCATCTGAATGTGATAAAAGGGGACTGACAAACCATAGACTAATTATTGTTATTGAATCGATTTTCTTAAACAAGGGATTTTGCTTTTGTTGAAACAAGTTTTGCTGCATCAGGAAAATCGTGTCCATATGCTGAAGAAAGATGCTGAGCATTGTGTCAAAATGGCAGAGCTGATAGAGTACAACCTGGAGGATGTTGATGCTGCTATAGTAGCTGTTCGTGTGGCACTTGCAAACGGCATGAGCTGGGAAGATCTTGCTCGCATGGTAAAGGAGGAGAAAAAAGCTGGTAACCCTGTTGCTGGTCTAATAGACAAACTCAATCTCGAAAGGAATTGCATAACATTGCTTTTGAGCAACAATCTCGACGAAATGGATGACGATGAAAAGACACTTCCTGTGGAAAAGGTATTTGTTTACTTTTTGTTTTTTGCAGATAATAGCCCCTTATAGCAGCACATTCATTGTTTTCATGCTAGATAACTAGCGTGCGTTGTATTATAGCATTTTCTTTAACTCTAAAATTTTTTATATGCCTTATTTATGTTATTTTTCTGTTCATTAGAGTATCAAAAGCTTGAAACTAGATCCACCTCATAGTGTACTGCAATTTTTCGATGGATGTCAATCTACCACCTTCTAGTGTCTGCATGCATTGGGCAAGCCTATTTGTGCATCCCATACAGTTAGAAAGACACCCATTTATTTCAAATTAACTTATTCACAATAAAACTCTTCTCCTGGTTTCTCGATTTTGCTGAATCGATTTCCATCTGCTGAGAAATATCCTGAAAGTTCTTTCTTTTACGGTGTTCAAAGGTTGAAGTTGATCTAGCTCTCTCAGCACATGCCAATGCTCGCCACTGGTATGAACAGAAGAAGAAACATGAAAGCAAACAGGAGAAGACTGTCACTGCGCATGACAAAGCTTTCAAAGCTGCTGAGAGGAAGACACGCCTCCAGCTTTCGCAGGTAAATTGTAGTTTATTGTCAATTTACTGGTTGTCCGGTGATATAATGAGGACGGAACATTATTGATGTGCCAAAACTTTGGAAGGAGTGGACTTGATTGGACTCTTCTTCGACATGTTCTGGTCTTTAAGGAGATCTTTATCAAGCACGTGGAAAATAGGCATCTAAAAATGATTGAGTTTAACGATGCTGGCTATGTTGTTTCATTTCATATCTCCATCTCTTCATATGCAAGACACCCTTTTTTGTTTTTATTTTATTGTTTGGTGGGAACATTTTTGGTTGTTAACAAACTTGTATATTGCTTTGTTCTAGGAAAAAGCAGTTGCCACTATTACCTATATGCGCAAAGTTCATTGGTTTGAGAAATTTAACTGGTTCATCAGCAGTGAAAACTATCTTGTCATCAGTGGCCGTGACGCACAACAGAATGAGATTATAGTCAAGCGATACATGTCGAAAGGAGATTTGTAAGTTCTTTATTATGGGTTTTACTGGTTCTGATTTGACTGCTGCATTGACATGTTCTGCAAGAAAAAGATTTTTGCTTATTTTCCCAGACGTTTCATCGTGTCTTTCTATATATTTCTTTGAGGGTGTCTGTCATGAATTAATGATTTTTAGATTTTGTACGTAGGTTTATCCTTTGGAGTGCTTACTATGGAGATTAGGCATTTTCTCTGGCGAATTTCTCCAACAGAAAAATAGTTTTTCCAGTGGAACTTGTGAAACTCCAATGGCACGATATGCTAGCAACTAGAGTTTTTTGATATGGACTCATGATGTTTGTAGGTATGTTCATGCTGATCTTCATGGAGCATCTAGCACGGTGATAAAGAATCACAGACCCGACCAACCTATACCTCCTCTTACCTTGAACCAAACCGGATGTTTTACGGTAGCCGTCTAATTTCAATCCCTTGTTCTTGTTACTTAATTGCCCCCTACCAGTGGTACCAAGTTACTAGGTCTGGGAAGTGGAAGATGTGACTGTCAAAAATTTGATTTTGTGCTTCAGGTTTGCCACAGCCAGGCTTGGGACTCAAAGATTGTTACTAGTGCTTGGTGGGTATATCCTCACCAAGTTAGTAAAACTGCTCCTACGGGGGAGTATCTTACAGTTGGGAGTTTCATGATCCGTGGAAGGAAGAATTTCCTTCCCCCTCACCCTCTTGTAATGGGGTTTGGGTTGTTATTCCGGTTGGACGAGAGCTCGTTGGGATCTCATTTGAATGAAAGGAGAGTTAGAGGTGAGGAAGAGGTCAACGCTGTTGTTGAAGAGATTGAGCCTTCTATTGAAGAAGAGCCTGATTCTGAATCGGATAAGGAAGAAACAGTGGAGAATACCTTGTTTGGAGCGCATGGCAATTTGGATTCTCAAGAGACTTTGAGGCGTGCAACTGAGAGGGTTTCTGGCCTCGCCTCAAGTAACTCCATGTTGAAAGGTACCAGGAGAGACAACCATCCTCCTGAAGGAGGTGTCAACCCTGAGGTTTCGGATTGCAAAACGGAGGAAGACAATCCCTCTAGTAGCTCAGCTCTTGTCAACTCACAACTGGAGGATCTTATGGATAGAGCACTTGGGATTGGACCTGTTTCTGCATCTGCTAGAAGCAATGGTCTTCGAACTTCCGACCTGGAAAAGAAGATGGACAAAGGCAAGCAGAATGACGGCAAAGGCTTGATCAGGGATAAACCTCATATTTCAAAAGCTGAAAGGAGAAAGCTGAAGAAAGGCCTTAGTAACAATGATGTTGATGCGGTAGATGCTGATGAGAGAAGTGATAATGCAAACCCAAACAATGGTGGTAATGGACAAAACATCAAACCAGGTGGTGGGAAGCTCACCCGTGGACAGAGAAGTAAAATTAAGAAGATAAAAGAGAAGTACGCCGATCAGGATGAGGAAGAAAGAAGCATCCGAATGGCATTGCTTGCCGTAAGTATAATTTAGAGCATGACGATTGCCTAGTAGACATATTTACAATTTGAAAATTCTCCGTGCCTCTTTCTGCTTTATTAGGGTTATGTTCTTTTGGTGTTTTCTTTTTCTTTGGTGTTTGGGATCGGAAGGGGGCATCCCTAATTAAAATGAGATAAAACAAATAGCATGTAAAATCTGGTGCTGGGTAACATAGTCCTGGATATGTTAGAATCTGAGATTTCTAGATAGAATGCCTCTAATCTTTGTCTCTTATCTACAATCATTGTTGTGCTATCATGTGTAATAATACGAGGGTTGAGTTAATAATTTTATTTATTTCAGTCAGCAGGAAACCTGCCAAAGGAGGAGCCGTCCAAGCCTAACGAAGCGTCGAGCAAGGAAAGATTACCACTTAATGGTATGTACAGTTCGACAGACTTGAAGACCACTCAGCTTCGTTTTCAGTATCTTTATACAGAAGAATTGGAGGCACAAGTATTCTTATCGTTGCTGGCGGTGGTCATAGCACAGAAATTGTATAAAATTTTCATTTATTTCCATGTCGTGTTCTGTAGGAGAAGATGCTCAAAAAATATGTTACAAATGCAAGAAATCAGGTCACCTTTCACGTGACTGTCCTGAACACCAGGGGGACAATGCTTCCCAGAGTAGTCACACGAATGGTGCAGATGAAGATGGAAATGATTTGCCTCCAAAAGATGCACTCTCTGAGGCAGACAAAATAACCATGGAAGAAGATGATATCCATGAGATTGCTGACGAAGAGAAAGAAAAACTGAACGACGTGGATTACTTGACCGGGAATCCACTGATAAGTGACATTCTCTTGTATGCTGTCCCTGTCTGCGGGCCTTACAGTGCAGTTCAGTCTTACAAGTACCGAGTGAAGATTATCCCTGGCACGTTAAAGAAGGGGAAAGGTACAACCAAGTTTGTTCAACTGATCGACCAGCCGAATCTGGTAAATCATTCCGACCAGTATATTCGTATGCCGCTATAATATCTTGGTTTGTTTATTGCAGCTGCGAAGACGGCTATGAATCTATTTAGCCATATTCCTGAGGCAACAAGCAGGGAGAAGGAACTGATGAAAGCCTGTACAGATCCGGAGCTAGTAGCAGCAATAGTGGGAAATGCCAGGGTTACTGCAGCCGGTCTCACACAGTTGAAACAAAAACAAAAGAAGGCCAAGAAAGGCGCTAAGAAAGACAGCTAAAAGCTCGAAAGGCCTCTGAAGAAGTCTCTGTAGATCAAGAGAATATGTATTGCCTGGACAATGAGGACCGCAGGTATGGTCGTGATCGTTCGTTTTGGAAAGAAGGGAGAGTGCGTGCATAGCAGCAATTCACTTTCTCTTGAGGAATAGATGTTTAGCTACAACATAATGTTGTTGTCGCTGCTGCTACGAGATCGATTAGGCAATACGAGGGTTAAGATTAACATCAAATTCGAAGAGATGCTACTCTGTTTCTCCGCATTCTTAGAATACAAGGATTGCGTTTCAATGGAGTACTCCAGCAGTGTTCGCAGTTCTCCACATTCTCTAACAAATCGGCTTTTGGCTTCTAGGAGAGCCTCTCAGATGAGGCAATACGACTCCATCCTGCTCGTCGTCACCAACAGCATCCTCGTCATCAGCTGGGGGGAATGTCGCTCGAGTCCAGACCTTAGGGTTAATCCACTCTGTATCAAATAAATAAGTCGCAGACGGTCGCAAGCAGCAGCCCCGTATCAAAACTAAGGGGGAAAGTACCTCTGGGCTAGTACCTCTGGGCTGGAACCTAAGCATATCTGCTTGTGGCATCGCTTCTGCTCGAGCAATCTTTTGCCTGAACATTTGCGCCATTTCCTCAGCCTGTTGCGGAAAGAGAATTTTATTACATCGATCACGCTTCGCTCCGGGATAGCAATTATATATAATGTGAAATGGTTCAGTTTCCCAAAGGCCGATATCAAACTATGGAGTACCTTCTCGAAAACAAGCTTTGGATTACGAATCATGTCACCAGGAGTGGGTTCCAACTTCTTTGTTGGAAAGACTTACTCTGCCGCTCTCATGGTCATGGGTTAAAATCATAACCTGTTTTACCGGAGTCTAAGGCGACATACAGCAAAATCATTAACTTGAGCAAATATGTGAGTAGAGATAAGTCCACCTTTGGACTGGCTCCTGGCTGCAGAACGGTTGCAATGTCGGTGATGCGGTCATGACTGATCTGACTGACATGAAGCAGACCAATGATTCCGCTGATGTCAATAAAGGGGCCATACAGTTTCGAACTCCGAACTGTTCCAAGGACAACAGACCCAATTCCAAACTGCGCCTGGCTATCGGCCATTGCCTTGCGGTTGTTGAGTACAAGCTGAGACGACTCTCATCAACCTCCACAAACGTCAGAGATAGCTCCTTCCCCAGAAGCTCCTCTGAAGTTGATTTCTCCACATACCAAGAGGTTCAACAAACTTCTGGTTTGATTATCAGACAAGTCAAGTGCCAGACAGGCATAATACTGATGAAAATGTAAAAACACATGAAAGATACATCAAAGCACTCTTACGACCGGTTCAGGAGAAATAGAAGAGAAGGCTCATCTTCTACGAAGGGAGATAAATGAGGATCCCAAGGGCTGAATTGAGGGTATTCCGATCAAATACTTAAGCACATCTTTTTCAATGCCATAACACAACATAAGCACGCTACCCAACTCAGCATCGAGAGTAAGCCAGCGCAATGAACTAACGCTGGATAGCTGCGAGAATGGAACGAAACCATGAAGGCTCATCCCGGATCCCGGTGGAATCCCATCGTCGGTGATCCCTTTTAAAGGATTCGAAGCATTCCCAGTGATGGGGTTTAGCCACTTGAACGATTTGATCTGATTCTTCAAGCTTAAAATTTGTGGTTTGAAGAATAGGCAAATCGCGCCTTTTTGTTGTACGGAACAACTTCCTTTTCTTTTTTATTTAAAGTATTATTTTATTCGATAATTTGGGCTGGGTTTGGACGTTGCGGCCTATATCTTACGGGCTTAGACTCTCGACTTGTATTTGGGCCTTGATTTATATCGACCAGGCTTGACATGGGCCTTATAGTAGTCCTCGGCTTCTTGTTTAATATGGATTTGACTTCATCGGCCCATATTTAAATAAATAATAATTAGATGTTATTCCGTACAATGAAAAGGTGCGATTTGCCTATTCTTCAAACCACAAATTTTACCGCAGAAACCATAAATTCCTCCCTACTCTCGGACATTTCCTTTTCCGGCCGATGCCTCGTTAAGAATCATCTTTCCTATTGTCAGCATTTCCTCTAACATGATCATTCATGTCTCGCCTACAGCTACTCACGGAGGGGTGTAACTTGCAATGAAGCTGCTTCGACTGCCGCGGAGCTGTACGGGGATACTATGATGTGGGTGACAGTCAATTCTGCGATCACGGGTGGATATGGGAGCTCCATCTAAGGCGCACTTGGCCATTGGGCACAGAGAAGGAGAGAGGGTGTGGGGATCATCAGCTGCCACTGTACCCTTAAGGACATGCTCGACTGTGCGAACCGGCCATCCATGGGCCACCTCTACCACCACTAATATCTCATGTCTTTTTGTGATTTTTGTAGCCTTTCCAGATACTTTGGATGGGTTCAGTTTGTGGCGTTGTTGCCGTTAAATTTTTTAGGTATGGATGATAGACAAAATAGCGCCTCTTTTTGTACTGAATAATTTCTCTCGTTAGCCTCTTCTCTTTCGCTTAAGAATACTTTGGTCTGGGCTTCTATAATTTTGGGCTTGTATTTGACTCATGGGCTTCGACTTTTACTCCTTATTTGGTCCTTTCCTATATTTTGACTGGGCTGTTGGGCCTGGCCTCTCTCGGCCAGGATGGGCTTTAACTTTTTGCAAAATAATAGTAATAATAAATATATAAATCGTTCAAAGATGGAAAAAGGTGTGAAATGGCTATTCCTGAAACCCCGAATTCTAAGCTCCAAACCACAAATCGCTCCAATCAAATAGATGATCGCATCGAAACTCATCGAATTTCAAGGGATTTCTCGAGGAGAATTTCATCTGCGACCATGTTTTTGTCAATGCCGCTGCAGAAGGTTGGCCTGTTGGCTTTGGAGATGCTGTTTACGCACACTGGATCGAAAAGCCGAGTTCCTTGCCACCATTGTGTTATAGTGACTGCTTACAATTTTATCCTCCATGGGTTCATCGCCGGAGTGGTTTCCTGAGGAAACATTATCCTTCTTCGAGTTACACCTTGGCGTAAGTATGTCACGGTCATAACCTCCGGAAAAAGGTATAGATCAATCTCTTTGCGTGTTTTCCCACATATTTGGCAATCACAAAGGCTCTGCTTGTGGCTTCCGCAACTTCCACCCAAGAAGCCGTATATTCACAATAAGCGCCTTGACAGCGAGCTGCGACATCAGCAAACATCGTTCAATAATCTGAAGCTCCATTAACATGCAGGCATATTAAAAATGAGCTCCACCCATTTAAGGCACATAAAAAACCTCATCTTGATGATGAGACTGATCTGGTGGTTTTGAATAGACGCGCCAGAGTTCACGTACGGGCTCGGAAGAAGTAATATTTGCATAATGGCTAGGCCATGGACTGACCATCAGGACATCCATGACGTCCATTGTCTCATGATGAAATAATACAACACCAGATAGAAAAGGCTCAGGCTTAGTGCATATATAAGGTTAACACCCTTCGCCTAATGGCTAGTTTTTAGGTGAAGGGAAATCCCGGCACGCATCAAATAGATAATCGCATCGAAACTCATCGAATTTCGAGGGGTAGATTTTCATCTGCGACCATATTTTTGTCAATGCCACTGCGGAACTGGATCGAAAAGCCGAGTACCTTGTCTGCTTACAATTTGTTGGCCGGAGCTGTCGGGGTGGCCGGTGTTCTATTTCCCTTTTTCTTAATACAAATACAGAGGTCGTCTGGTCTGTGTTTGGGAAGATCGGAGGATTGTCTTGCATCAAACTCATCGTCGAATTTTCCTTAGTGCTGCACCGTTGATGTAACTCTTCGTCGACTTTCCTTCATGCTGCGAAGTTGCATCGACAATGGAGTAACTAACTCTTTGTACCAGGACCATGCTAATGTGATAAAAAACCACTTTCAGAAATTAATCGGCCAAGATCAAAAATTAAAAATCGGCCCCAAGAAAAAAGTGATCGAGAGCTATCGATGATCAGACGATATCCCTCCCCAAAAAACCACCACATTACACAGTGTCACTTTCGTATTATTGCAGACTGCAGGTGCACCCTACCTTTTTGGCTAGACTCGCAGGAATCCTCCCGGCACCTAGATGTGAATCGGCTTATCATAAGTCGCCATTGCAGCTTCCTTCAAGGCCTCGCTCATGGTCGGATGGGCGTGGCATACCCGCGCTATGTCCTCACTGGCCGCGTCATATGACAAGGCTAACACCGCTTCGTGGATTAGCTCGCCGGCGTTAGGTGCCATTATATGGACCCCTAGTATCTTGTCTGTCTCCTTCTCGGCGACTATCTTGACTATTCCTTCTGCGTCATCGATTGCCTTAGCACGACTGTTCGCCAGGAAGGGGAACTTTCCGACTCGGTAAGTTACGCCGAGTGCCTTCACCTCCTCCTCGGTCTTTCCAACGGATGCAACCTCGGGATGGGTGTAGATGACACCGGGTACTTTGTCATAGTCCACATGGCCAACTTTACCAGCGATAAACTCCACGCAAGCGACACCGTCTTCTTCAGCCTTGTGCGCAAGCATGGGGCCTGGAATTACATCACCAATCGCGTAAACACCAGGGACGTTGGTAGCGAATCTGTCGTTCACAAGTATCCTTCCCGCTTTATCCATCTCAACCCCCAACTTATCCAACTCAAGTCCCGCTGTAAACGGAACCCTGCCGACAGACACCAGGACAACATCGGCTTCGAGAATGCTCTGATCGCCACCTGCGGCCGGTTCAAGGGTCAGTTTCACGACATCTCCAGACGTATCACATCTCACAACCTTGGTCTTGAGCATGAATTTCATCTTCTGCTTTTCAAGTGCCCGCTGAAATTGCTTGCGGACTTCCGCGTCCATGCTAGGGACGATATCCGGGGCGTACTCAACAACTGTAACTTCTGACCCTAGCCTACCCCAAACTGAACCCATCTCCAAGCCAATGACACCTGCGCCAATCACGACAAGCTTCTTCGGAATTTCTGATAGAGCTAAGGCTCCGGTGGATGAGACAATTCTCTTCTCATCAATGGTGACCCCTGGTAAAGACTTAACATCGGATCCGGTAGCTATGATGATGTTCTTCCCCTTAACAACGGTTTTCCCGCCATCAATTGTGTATACGGAAACCTCCGATGGGGAGAGGAACTTTCCATATCCCTTCACATAGGTTACCTTATTCTTCTTGAACAAACCCTCAATACCCTTGGTAAGGCCGGACACGGCTTTATCCTTTTGAGCCATCATTGCGGGCAAGTCGACCTCAACAGATGGGAACTTGACGCCATGGGAAGCAAAAGAATGTTTCGCTTCGTGATACATATGGGATGAATGGAGCAATGCCTGGAAAAATAGAGAAAAACTTCAAGACAGATAAGAGCAAAAGATGAAAGAATCAACTGTAACAGCAACTTGATCCGGTAGTGATTCTAATAGCTACTGATGGAGAAAAAGAAATCAATCCAAGATGCAAACAGGGCATTATGATGGTCAGTTAACAGCCAACAACACACCAGGGACTTGGGGCTTTTTTTCTTCAACAACAACTAGTAACATGTTCCGAGTTAATTCTCTGAAACATGAACTAATTATGGTTAAATTTTCCTCGTCGACAATCTAGAGCGGAATTTACGCAACAGGTGAACAAAGTCAAGATATAAGATTCTGGAATGACAGTAGAATTCCCCTCAGTCCACTCATCCCAAACTAGGAGATCATAATTTGTGACACTGACTCGATTCTAAACATGTAGGACCAATCCATTGATTATCCCGTAGAATCTAATCGGGGAGACCGAGTAACTTCAAGCCATCCTTATGAATATCAAGGACTCAGGACACTCCACTGCCATACGGACAAAGACAACCTCGCACAACAGACTTGAACAACCATAACCTAGATAACCTGAACCTATGCAAGAGAAACAATTCTACAATTCAAATCAAAACCAGGTATTTCCAAAAGAAAAATAAAATCAGCGGCAGACCGGAAACCTGGAACGCGAGAGGGAGGGGGGGAGAGAAAAGGGAGCGCCGCACCTTGGAAGGAATACAGCCGACGTTGAGGCAAGTGCCGCCGAGGGCGCCGCGCTTCTCGATGCAAGTGGTCTTGAGGCCCAACTGAGCCGCCTTGATCGCCGCCACGTAACCGCCGGGTCCGCCGCCGATGACGACGACGTCGTTGTCATCAGATCCGGCGGTGGAGAAGCCCCTGGAAAAGAACGACGGTGTCGACTGGGAATAAGCGTTGATGCCGCGTGAGAGGAAGTAGTAGGTGGCCTTCCTCCTCGCTATGCTGCTCGTCATCGCCATTTTCCACCCGACCCCTCTCTTTCCAAGCCTTCGATTCTCTGTAGTAGAAAAGGCCGCAGGATAAGCGGAAGAGGGCTGGCTACGTTCTCCTGGGTGATGGTTCACGATAACAATTAGTGAGTCTCTTATGCCAGCCGTTGATCACGGTCACCCGCCTCCACGTGTCGTGCATGATCTTTGACTTCTTTCTTAACCAGCCCCCTGTAGGGATCACAAAACTCATGGTTTGTGTAATAAGCCAAGAGAGAATAGCAAGCAGTCTCACCTCCTTACCAGCCACCCACAAAACCCATGGTTGTTCGACCTATCAGGAGGAAGGCGGTGGATTGGTAATGTCCAAATTTATATCCACAGATTGGGTGGAGGAGGAGGAGATATCATTCCACTGGCTTGGATTTGGATAGGTTTACAAACGGTTAGCAGATGTTCAGACAAAGAGGGAATAAACCCAGAGTCAATTCGTGGATTTTGATCAGGAATCCAACACAAATCCCTGTTAATAATAATAATCAGTACACCATCATCGGGTGAGTACTCTCTTTACACACACTAGTGTCTCAATTCCATTACTAATCAAAACGCAAACTCCAACACTAGCAGCACCTTGCCCACAAAGTTTGTCAAGCCTTGCTGTAGAAGACATCAGTGAGAACATTCTTGGAATAGAGCGAAGACTTCAGCAGCTCCAAGGCCTGGCCATGCAAGCATGTCACAAATAAGACACAGCAACCCCGCCAAAAAAAAACACTTAGCTTAATCGTTGATGAGCTGCATGTTTACCTCATTCATGCTGACCGCAATCACCTTTTCTTCAAGCGCTCCAACGTCCTTCACATTGAATTTGTTGAGCATAGCGATGCAGGAAATGGTGGACATGGGCTTGACCTCCAAGTTGTCCATCACCATGTACGTCACCACCCCCTTCACATACCCACTTGATTTGGATGCACCCGCAGTCACCTGTTGCTGCTCCAAGAAAACGACCTTCTGGTTCATGACATTACCGCATTGCTTACAAGTTGCATTAGTGAAATCAGCAACATTGGGGCTACTACGACAGTAGCTACACTTATAAAAAGTCTTGTGGTCAGAAGGCGAGGAATCAGGAAACAGGAGAAGGAAACTCTCGCCGCCGGATGGGGACTGGGGCTTCAGCAGTTCCTCCTTGCTAGCGGCAGATTCCATGCACACGTCATTGATGTTCTGGATGCTCCTGTACAGATTACCTACGCAGCCCCCCATGCCATTAGGCTTGAGTAGCCTGATCACAGTCCCAACAGGCAAAGTCATCAAGTGGAACAAGAAGTCAATGAAATCCTTCCCCGCCACGGCGAAAGCACCTTCATGCAGTGCTTGTCGACCAAGAGCTTGAGACTCAACGTGATTTCGGCTTCTTCTTCTGCCATAGCAAACTAAAGCTGTCAAGAGAACAGGACGAACGACAGGAAGGTGTTCATTGATGTTCTGGATGCTCCTGTACAGATCACCTATAGGATGGATAGTCACAAACCTGTCGCAGGAACATGAAATTGTAAGGATCATAAGCAAAGTTGGCCAGATTCGCGGCAATCTTTTCCTTCATCTCTGGGAAAGGCCAAGACCAAACATAAGTGAGGCAAAGCAGGAACTGGGCATGAAAGAAGCTTTCCCAAAGGATCATTAGAATGAAATTCGAACCCATCTAACAATGAGTCTCAATGAATTCATATGCCCATCAAAGTAGAAACAGCCTTCAATTTGCCGATAGGAGATGGGGACATATACCTTCTGTAGTTGCATTCTGAAACTGATTCACCAGATTCTGAAAGATAGGCATCACATGCCGCCACAAAGAGAGAAAGCAATGAGGCACCTAGTGTTTCCGGGCATTAGTTAAGATGTAACATATGCACAGACTAAAAGGTTAGGGTTTCAAAATTAGGCAAAAATGTAACCTGCAGGAATTGAGCCCTGGGAGTTCCATTCCTCCCGGTTCGCTCCCCTTGTCTCTTGTCGTTGGTGAACATTTCCTCCAACAACAAACTCCTCCTCGCGATGGACAGCGGCGGCGGCAAGCAGGACCGAGACTTAAAGTTCAGCTGCGAACGCGGGGTAAGAGGACCCGGGACCGGCAATAGGAACCGCCTGATACCCTCCGAGTGCCCCCCCCCACTCAGGCCCGAGCAACCCCCGCCACACTGGGCACCCCCATCACAACAAGAACAGATCTTTTTTTTTGTGGGGGGGAGAACACCAAGAAAAACTATCACCGACAAAGCCCAGAGACGGGCATATCAGGAAAACAAGGGAAAGCCGAGAAATGAGGTATGGGGATGGTGTTGGTTGATGGGGGGAGTAAACGGGAGGATTGGTTGGATATTACTTAATTTTTTTACCAGGGGAGATTGAAAATGTCAGCGACTTGGAGATTATCAGAAAGAGAGACGTTCTGTGAATGGTTAATGAGGAATCGAGAGCAATGGTGGGTCAAGTGGAGATTGAGAAGAAAGAAGACTTGGAGGCCTTGAGGCCTGATCTAATGAAGTGAAAGAAAAACAAACCAAGCCCATATGAGTAAATGGAGGATAAATTAGTAATTGTATGGATTCTGTTGGTGGGGAAATTGGTTGGATGTCGTACACAGTCTGTAAGCTATAAGACAGACGCGGTGTAACAGAAAGAAAAGAAGAAAATAAGAAATATCCTTTCTTCTTCTTCCCTGCTTCTTCTTTTCCTTTCCTTTTCTTGCGATGGAGATAAGCATGGAGTTGCAGATGCGCCACAGCATTTAGTTTCATGGTATCAGAGCACAGGCTCAGGAAATGGAAGACAGACGGCTGGGAGTTGTGGCTCCAGAAAACCCGCAGTCGCCCTATTTCATTCACACCACAGAAAACCAGGTGAATTCAATAGTAACACCTGAGTTAGATGATGGTAACTACAGCTCATGGAGCGCTTCTTTCGAGCTGGCCTTGTCTATAAGAAACAAACAGGGATTTATAGATGGTACCATTCCAAAGCCGGGTGTAGAGGATCCCCTGTTTCAGGCATGGAAGCGCTGCAATAACTTGGTGAAGGCGTGGATACAAAGGTCTGTTTCCGTCCCCATTGCGTCCACTATATTTTACTTGGAATCGGCCAAAGACATATGGGATGAGCTAAGAGAGAGGTATTCCGAACCAGATGACTCAAAAATTTGCAATTTGCAACTCCGCTACTTCAGTTTAGAACAGGGAGTGAAGACTGTTTCGGCTTATTATAATGAGATGCTGGCTATATTAAGGGAGTTAAGGATATATAGACCTTTGCCATGCTGCGAGTGCGGAAAATGTGAATGTCAATGGGCAAGGACGTATTCTGAGCGTGAACAAAAGGACATGGTGTACAAATTTCTCAATGGTCTTAATAGTGATTTTGCAGTATTTCGTTCTCAGCTGCTTTCGAGGAAGCCTTTTCCCACACTGGGAGAGGCATACAATATGATCCAGAGAGAAGAGTTACAAAAGGGACAAAGAACCACAGGAAACACGGTGGTGAATGCTCCACTTATGATAGCAGCTATACAGTCGGATGCAAAATCGAAGAATTCATCTCAGGAAGAATCACATTACATGGCCATGGCTGTAGACAAGAGGCGTGGAAGGATGGAATGGGTATGCGATCATTGTGGAAAGAAAGGGCACCTGAAGGAAAAATGCTTTTATCTGGTGGGATTTCCACCAAACACCAGATTTGGAAGAGGAAGGGCACAGCAATATAACCAATCTCATGGTCAGCTCTGAGGTAGAACACAGCCAATAATAGGGAGAAGGCAAATAAATGCATTCGATGCTGAAAAGGAAGGAAGTAGAAGTGGGGGACTGTCTTCTCAGTTGGGATTATCAAAGCAGCAAATTCAAAAGCTAGTTGCTTTCCTTAGTGTGGAAGAACAAAGTGAGGCTGTTGATGAGCTCGACCAGAGACAAAATCCCATAAACAATCCAAACTCCACTGGTAAATTGCCTGACCCAAAGACAGTTCTTTCTGTCCAACATCCGGTAAACAGCTTTTATCCTTCTCAAACCTGGTTCCTTGACACTGGGGCTACAGATCATGTAGTCTCAGATGTCACATTGTTCAGTTCATTTCGTAAACTTGAAAAACCTTTATTGATTCAACTTCCAAACAAGTCTGAGGTATCCTCTACACACATAGGCACAGTAAAACTAAATGACAACCTAACCTTGTAAGATGTCTTACTTGTCACCTCTTTTCACTTCAATCTCATCTCAGTGAGCAAACTTACTGTAAATAACTCTCTTTGTCTGGTATTCTTTCGCAACAATTGTTTCATACAGGACTTGGAAACCTGGACGACGATTGGACAAGCTAAGGTCAGGAATGGACTATACCAAATTGTGAAAACTGAAGATGGGATTGGTTCAACTTCTCAGGCAGGGAATACAGTGTCAGACGAGGGGAAACACAACCTGCACTTAGTTAGTAACACTGCACATAAACAAACTCTTGATCATTTTGATCTATGGCACTTGAGACTTGGTCACATATCTGTAGAGAAGGGTAGGATTTTGCATGCTGTAGATCCTACGATACATTTGCTGCAGAAAAATGTGTGCACTGTTTGCCATGAATCCAAGCAGAAGAAATTACCTTTTCCTTCAAGTCTTACACAAACAAAGTCTGCTTTTGATCTTGTTCATTGTGATGTTTGGGGTCCTTACTCACAGCCAACACTCGGCGGATTTCGTTTCTTTCTCACCATAGTAGATGATTATACTAGAGTAACTTGGGTGTATTTAATGATTCATAAATCAGAAGTACAAAATTTGCTCAAACAGTTCTGCCTTTTTGTGCAAACCCAGTTCAATACAAAGGTAAAAATCATTAGAAGTGATAATGGTGGTGAGTTTTGTTTACATGACTTTTACAAGGATCTAGGCATTTTTCATCAGAGAACCTGTGTTGAGAGTCCCCAACAAAATGGGGTTGCTGAAAGGAAACACCAGCACCTTTTACAGGTTACCCGTGCACTTCTCTTTCAGTCAAAGCTACCTACCAAGTTTTGGGGATATGCACTTCTTACAGCAACCTTTCTCATTAATAGACTTCCTACAAAATACCTACCAGGAAAAAAATCTCCATACGAGATACTTCATAATCAACAACCAGATTATCATAGCCTTAGGGTCTTTGGATCTCTTTGTTATGCTAACACTCTTGAGAATGGCAGGAAGAAACTAGACAAACGGGCTCATAAATGTGTGTTTATTGGATATCCCTTCGGTGTTAAAGGTTACTATTTATATGATCTAGACCAGCAATGCGTTTTCATTTCCAGAAATGTTTCCTTTTATGAATCAGTGTTTCCTTTTCATTCTATGCATCATTCTGCATCATATCCAAACTTGGTTTTACCTGCTAACCCAGATATCATGTCACCTCTTCATACACCATTAGCTGAAGTTCCTCCTTCATCTGGAATGTCATCAGATGACATTCCATCTGATAACATAGACAGTCAAGGGTTTGACAAAACTAATGATTGCACATCTTCAGCATCTCCCTCGTCTGACACTGTATCTCCACTGAGAAGGAGCACCAGACCCAGAACAGTGCCCACATATCTAAAGGATTATCACCATAGTCTGTTTTTGGCCAGTGCTTCACAATCATCGTCTTCCGGGGAACCAAGTAGGTCTTCTCCTTCAGCTTTACTTTCCTCCACTCATTCTTCAACTTTTTATCCAATTGAACCTTATATCACTTATCATCGACTCTCCAAACCTCTCTACACTTTTCTCTTGTCTCTGGAAAATAATTTTGAGCCTCAAACATATAGCCAAGCGAAAGGGATTCCACACTGGGAGAGTGCGATGGCAGCTGAATTGCATGCTTTACAGGATAATCATACGTGGGATATTGTACCATTGCCTCCTAATAAGCATCCTATTGGCTGTAAATGGGTTTATAAAGTGAAGCTTCATGCAGATGGCACAGTAGAACGCCATAAAGCTCGCCTGGTGGCGAAGGGATACACACAATGTGAAGGCCTTGATTATCAAGACACGTTCAGCCCGGTTGCCAAGCATACCTCCATCCGTACCTTCTTTGCTTTGGCATCCATCAATGGCTGGTTTTTAAGGCAATTCGACATTCACAACGCATTCCTGAATGGTGATCTACAGGAGGAGGTTTACATGCACATACCTCCGGGAGTTGTGCTGCAGGGGGAGTGTGAGGATGGAAACATGGTCTGCCGGCTGAGAAAATCATTATACGGGCTCAAACAGGCATCGAGACAATGGAATGCTAAATTGACAGAATGTCTCTTATCAGATGGGTTTCTTCAATCCAAGGCAGACTATTCATTGTTCACTAAGCAGGATGAGATAGGATTTGTGGCCATCTTGGTATACGTGGATGACATAGCTGTGGGAGGGTCTAATATGGCTGTAATAAATCGGCTGTATGATCACTTGCAGAAGCATTTTAAGGTCAGGGATCTAGGGCACCTAAGATACTTCCTTGGTCTTGAAATTGCCAGATCGAGGCAGGGAATCTTTGTGTCCCAGAGAGGATACACGCTGAGGTTGCTAGAAGATCATGGGAAACTGGGGGTGAAGCCTAGTTCTGTTCCTATGGTTCCAAATTTAAAGTTGAGTTCTGTGGGAGACAATCCTCTGATGGATCCTACTATGTATAGGCAACTAGTAGGAAAGTTGATATATTTGGGAATGACTAGACCAGATATCGCCTATGCTGTGCATGTACTTGCCCAGTTTATGGATAAACCGAGGATGGAGCATTGGCAGGCAGCGGGGCAGGTTCTTAGGTACTTAAAGGGTACACCAGGGAAAGGTATAATGTTCTCCAGCGACACAGAGTTGCGCCTTCAAACCTTTGCGGATAGCGACTGGGGCGGCTGCATTGACACCAGGAGGTCTGTAACAGGATTCTGTGTATTTGTGGGTGACTCGCTTGTCAGCTGGAAGGCAAAGAAGCAAGCCACAGTCTCAAGGAGTTCGACAGAGGCTGAATACAGGTCCATAGCAGCAACCACATCAGAATTAGTCTGGCTGATAACTTTGTTGAAGGATTTGGGAGTTGATCTGAAAATTCCTGTGTTACTTTACTGCGACAACAAGTGAGCAATACACTTGAGTAAGAACCCCGTGTTTCATGAAAGAACGAAGCATCTCGAGATTGATTTGCACTTTGTGAGGGAGAAAGTGCTTGACGGAGTCATAGATGTGAGGCATGTGGGCACAGAGTTCCAACTGGCTGATCTCTTCACGAAAGGTTTGCATCCAGCTCGGTTTCAATTTTTGTTGAGCAAGATGGGAATGTATGACATATACAATTCCCATCTTGAGGGGGAGTGTGAGCGACTCGGAGATTATCAGAGAGAGAGACATTCTGTGAATGGTGAAGGAGGAATCGAGAGCAATGGTGGGTCAAGTGGAGATTGAGAAGAAAGAAGACTTGGAGGCCTTGAGGCCTCATCTAATGAAGTGAAAGAAAAACAAACCAAGCCCATATGAGTAAATGGAGGATAAATTAGTAATTGTATGGATTCTGTTGGTGGGGAAATTGGTTGGATGTCGTACACAGTCTGTAAGCTAT
This sequence comes from Melastoma dodecandrum, assembly GCA_029817715.1. NCBI lineage: Eukaryota > Viridiplantae > Streptophyta > Magnoliopsida > Myrtales > Melastomataceae > Melastoma > Melastoma dodecandrum. Next base: position 928,146 of record JARUPY010000387.1, read on the forward strand.
AAGACATACGCGGTGTAACAGAAAGAAAAGAAGAAAATAAGAAATATCCTTTCTTCTTCTTCCCTGCTTCTTCTTTTCCTTTCCTTTTCTTGCGATGGAGATAAGCATGGAGTTGCAGATGCGCCACAGCATTTAGTTTCAAAAATGTCCAAAATTAAATCCACAGTTTGGGTGGAGGAGGAGATAACATTCCACAGGCTTGGAATTGGATAGGTTTACACATGGTTCGCAGAAGTTCAGACAAAGAGGGAATACATCCAGTGACAACACATGGATTTTGATCCGGAATCCAACACAAATCCCTGTTAATAATAATAATCACTACACCATCATCGGGTGAGTACACTTTTACACACAGAAGGGTCGCAAATCCAGTGCGTTCCAAACTTCATTACTATACAAAACGCAAACTCCAACACTTGCAGCTCCAACCACAAAGTTTGTCAAGCCTTGCTGTAGAAGACATCAGTGAGAACATTCTGGGAATAGAGCGAAGCCTTCAGCAGCTCCAAGGCCTGGCAATGCAAGCATGTCACAAATAAGACACAGCAACCCCGCCAAAAAAAAACACTTATCTTAATCGTTGATGAGCTGCATGTTTACCTCATTCATGCTGACCGCAATCACCTTTTCTTCAAGCGCTCCAACGTCCTTCACATTGAATTTGTTGAGCATAGCGATGCAGGAAATGGTGGACATGGGCTTGACCTCCAAGTTGTCCATCACCATGTACGTCACCACCCCCTTCACATACCCACTTGATTTGGATGCACCAGCTGTCACCTGTTGCTGCTCCAAGAAAATGACCTTCTGGTTCAAGACATTACGGCATTCCGTACAAGTTGCATTAGGGAAATCAGCAACAATGGGGCCACGAAGACAGTAGCAACACTTATAAAAAGTCTTGGGGGCAGAAGGCGAGGAATCAGGAAGCAGGAGAAGGAAACTTTCGCCACCAGATGGGGACTGGGGCTTCAGCAGTTCCTCCTTGCGAGCGGCAGATTCCATATACACGTCATTGATGTTCCGGATGCTCCTGTACAGATTACCTACGCAGCCCCCCATGCCATTAGGCTGGAGTAGCCTGATGACAGTCCCAACAGGCAAAGTCATCAAGTGGAACAAGAAGTCAATGAAATCCTTCCCCGCCTCGGCGAACAGCACCTTCTTGCTGTGCTTGTCGACCAAGAGCTTGATACTCAACGTGATAACGGCTTCATCGTCGGCCATAGCAAACTAAAGCTGTCAAGAGAACAGGACGAACGACAGGAAGGTGATCTAAAGAATCCAGTTTCTAGAGCGATTTAGGCAACTCATTGCAGTTTTGAAAGCGCCTGCAGGAATTGGAAACGAGGAGTCATGTTCTCGGGGGAAGCGAAAAGTTAGACCTCGGTGGAAGCGAAAAGTTAAAGTTAGTCCATTCAATTGGATACGAGGAGTCATGTTCTCGGGGGAAGCGAAAAGTAAGTCCATGCAATTGGAAACGAGGAGTCATGTTCTCGGGGGAAGCGAAAAGTTAGTACATGCATTGTATGAAACGAAAGGGACTGAAACTTTCAGGCCTTCTTATCTATTCCCGACACAGGTCACTTTTAGAGGGAACAGATGGGTTCATAGTTTATACTCTGAGACGTTGAAAGGACACTTCAAGAACTATGCACTAGCGTGCTATGACACCCAATGAAAGGATAGTCCCCAGTTTCTGGGACTCATTTCCCATCACTCAGACCTTGAAGGTCCTTTCAATGACTATGTGCTTTAACATGCTTCTCAAGAAATGTCTTTGCCAGGTTACTGAAGGTCACGCTTGTAGCTTCTGCAGCAGCATAAGCCTTGATCAGGTCAATCACCTCCGGTTTCAAGATTTCTTGTTTGTTGGAAGGATTACACAGATAGTAGATAGACACTAAAGCATAATTTACCTAAAACAATCCGCATCAGGCCTAACCAAAATCACCAGCGGTACAACTAAGTGGGTCATAGAAAAAGTTTTGAACTCACAGTGTTCCGGACCGGACTGTGTAAACATTCGATAATATGGGGGATCCCACCATACTGGGCGATCATTGCAGCATTAGTCGGGTCTACAGAGAAATTAAGATCAAGGCTGCGGAATTTCACGTCCACCTCATACCATCTAGTTTGGCTATTGATAACCCGATGTATTACTCACCAACACTTGTGTTACATATTTCCCCCAGCTCCAAATTCCTTGAGCTTCTCATTTGGTTCCGTAAGGCAGCCCAGGAAAAGCTCAAGGACGTTCAGCTGTTCAGATAAGTAACCCGGTTACAAGGTGATCCAGGAATCTCAACAAAGAATTGATGATCATAACCTATAGGATAGTCACAAACCTGTCGCAGGAACATGAAATTGTAAGGATCATAAGCAAAGTTGGCCAGATTCGCGGCAATCTTTTCCTTCATCTCTGGGAAAGGCCAAGACCAAACATAAGTGAGGCAAAGCAGGAACTGGGCATGAAAGAATTTTTCCTAAAGGATCATTAGAATGAAATTCGAACCCATCTAACAATGAGTCTCAATGAATTCATATGCCCATCAAAGTAGAAACAGCCTTCAATTTGCCGATAGGAGTTGGGGACATATACCTTCTGTAGTTGCATTCTGAAACTGATTCACCAGATTCTGAAAGACAGTCATCACATGCCCGCCACAGAGAGAAAACAATGAGGCTCCTAGTGTTTCCGGGCATTAGTTAAAATGTATATGCACAGAGACTAAAAGGTTAGGGTTTCAAAATTAGGCAAAAATGTAACCTGCAGGAATTGAGCCCTGGGAGTTCCACTCCTCCCAGTTCGCTCCTCTTGTCTCTTGTCGTTGGTGAACATTTCCTCCAACAACAAACTCCTCCTCCCGATGGACAGCGGCTGCAACGGCGGCAAGCAGGACCGAGACTTAAAGTTCTGCTGCGAACGCGGGTTAAGAGGACCCGGGACCGGCAATAGGAACCACCTGTTACCCTCCGAGTGCCCCCCCACTCAGGCCCGAGCAACCCCCGCCACACTGGCCATCCCCATCACAACAAGATGATTCGCGCAATGCAGTGAACTGCAGATTCTACACACAACCAAACAGCTAGCAACACACAGCAACAGTAGAACAACAACTACAACCGAATCGATATTATCCTTGATTAGCGCAACAACGCTCCAACCGATCTTTGACAGCCCGTTCGCCGTTCTGCAACCACCACACGCCTACAGCCTCTGGCGCACAACTCACACAGCAACCTTCCACTTCTATTCGTAACTAACTCCCTAACCAACCCCTTTCCTCATTTAACCCCCTCAACAGACACTCGGTCCACCCGGCACAACCGGCCCAACACATTTACAAGCCCAGCCCAACGTCTAACTAGCATAACGACTTCCCACCAACAGCATCAGCTCCAACAGCATCTCCAGCACCAGCATCAGCCACCAACAGCAATTCATCCATTCATCTCACAATAAGTTTCCCCCCTTCAGGAACACTTATCCTCAGCCACGCTTGACTGCCGATAAGGCAGCAATTTAACATAAACCAAATCACCCATAGCAAACTCCCGATCAGTCCGATGCACATCTGCCAACCGCTTCATCCTGTGCCGAGCCCGTGCTAAATGAAAACGCAGTCACTGCAACATCGATTCCCTATCCTTCCGAGCAACATCCACAGCTGTCACCACTTTTTCAGAAGAAAAATAAGGCAAGTGAACAGGAGGAGGATACCCATACAAGGCTTCAAACGGTGTCATGCGGATAGTAGAATGAAAAGTGATGTTGTACCACCACTCAGCAAGAGATAACCATTGAACCCAATTGGAAGGACAATCCCATGTCATGCACCGTAAGTAAGTTTCCAAACACCTATTCACCACCTCGGTCTGGCCATCCGTTTGTGGATGGTAAGTGGAGGACATATGCAGCTCAACCCCCTGCAGAGTGAATAATTGCTGCCAAAAGTGGCTTAGAAAAACAGAATCCCTGTCACTAATAATGGAAAGAGGTAACCCATGTAATTTGAAAATATTATCCAAGAACACCTAAGCCACGCCCTGAGCTGTATAAGGATGAGACAAGGCTAAAAAGTGAGCATACTTTGCAAAGGCGATCCACCACTACAAAAATGACATCCTTCCCTTGTGATTTTGGCAACCCTTCAATAAAATCCATAGAAATATCCATCCATACACCATTAGGGATAGGTAAAGGCTGTAGAGAAACAGGATAGGCCACATTTTCTGGTTTACAACGAGAACAAACATCACAAGCCTTCACAAAGTGTTTAACATCACTGGCCAACCCCTTCTAACCCAACTGATAAATTCTCATTGCTATCCATATCTGGTTCATCCCCTGATTCCATGATCAGCGAATATAGCTGCTTCTTCGAACACCTGTGATTCCAGGACTCGTCTCAGGCAAACATCGAATTCTTCCATATAAGTATACAGGTTGTCAAACTCTCCCTCTTGCTTCAGATTTTTCATTTTTCCCATAGGATCCTCAGATACCTTTTTTTCCGAATCTCTTATTAAAAGCAACCACATATTCCTCCCAACTTAGCACAGAATCTCTGCTTCTATTCCTCATGTAAGTAAAATGCCATTGTAACGCACCTCCGAACAAATACAAAGAAGCTAATTTTACCTTTTTTCCACTTGGCACATTCTCTAACTCGAAATTCCTTTGGCCTTTATACAGCCAATCTCTAAATTTGACCCATCAAAATTAGGGAACTCCTCAATAAAAAAATCAGGGAACTCAATTTTCGGCAAGCTAAAACTGTTGGAACTTCGAACTTGCATTTTTCTCTCCTCTTCCAACTTCAATTCAGGAGTAACCCTATCAGCTACGGAAGAGTCATAATCTTTCTGTTTTTCAACTCCGCATATATGTTTCTTCATCATCTCCCAATGAGTCGACGTTTGTGCTTGTATCTCCTGCACTTGCGTCGTGAGCGTCTTCATCTGCTCCGCTAAATTCCTCACTACCACACCAAACGCTTCATGTTCCTTCCTAAACTCCTCCGAACGAGTCTCCACCATTCCAACGAGGATCAATGCTCTGATACCTTGATTCGCGCAATTCAGCGAACTGTAGATTCTGCACATAGCCAAACAGCTAGCAACACACAGCAACAGTAGAACAACAACTACAACCGAATCGATATTATCCTTGATTAGCGCAACAACGCTCCGACTGACCTCCGACAGCCCGTTCGCCATTCTGCAACCACCACACGCCTACCGCCTCTGGCGCACAGCTCATACAGCAACCTTCCCCTTCTAACAGTTCGTAACTAACTCCCTAACCAACCCCGGATGGTGTTGGTTGGGGGGTTAATTGGGGGGTTTTGTTGGTTATTACTTATTTTTTTACCAGGGGGTGATTTGGTAATGTCCAAATTTATATCCACAGTTTGGGTGGAGGAGGAGATATCATTCCACTGGCCTGGATTTGGATAGGTTTTCACATGGTAAGCAGAAGTTCAGACAAAGAGGGAATAAATCCAGAGTCACTTCATGGATTTTGATCAGGAATCCAACACAAATCCCTGTTAATAATAATCAGTACACCATCATCGGGTGAATACTCTTTTACACACACGAGTGTCTCAATGTTGTGGGGCTGACTAAAGAATCTCATTACACAACCCCAAAAAATTATAAATGCCATAATAATATTTACATAAAAAATCGCTGTCTCAGTGTCACTCTCTTCAGAACCCAACTCAACTCAATTGCCATCCAACAAGCTCCTTAGTCTGTTCCTCGCCTCTTCCGAGAGACTGCAGCACCTGAACCTTCTCGGTCGGGACGGACTCGGTGAGTCCAGACCAGCTATCGACGACAGGCAGACGACGATCACGGTGAGGTTGTCTGTTGTGTTGAGGCGCAACGCCTCCGCTACCAGCTCCCTCGCACACTGGTGTGGATCGTTGTGCCTTCTCAACCCTCGCCGGGCTAGGCTAACTGCGTACTGGCTAGTCATCACGTCCCAAATTCCATCGCACCCGATTATTAAGAACTCATCATCTTCTGACAACACGACCTGCTGCACGTCTGGGTCTGCAATCAGAGGGGAGGAATTCCCATACTGATGTTTCATGTCCCAATCTCCAAGTGCTCGGGTGACAGACAGACAACCATTGAGATATTCACCAGCTATCCACCCACCCAATTCCTCCACGCGTACACGTTCAGGCAAATAAGAAGGTCTGTGATCCTGAGACATGTCCACTGCAACCCCCCTTCGACACAGAACGGCTCGGCAATCGCCTGCGTTGGCAACCAACAAATGCCTTCCGAGAATCAGCGCAGTCAACGCCACAGCTCCTGACGAGCTACTAACATCACAGTCATTGGCCAAAGCATTGTCTGCTAGTAGAAATGCCTTATGGTGATAACCCTCCAATTCTGTCAAGCATGTATCATTGATTACAGAAATTTCTGGCAAGATGGTGTCTTCGAAAAATAACTTCATTGTGTTTCTCCTGAGATATGCAGCAGCATCAGGACCTCCATGCCCGTCAAAAAGAGCATAGAAGGCACTGGGTTCCCAGCAGTCAGATCCCAACTGTGAGGACAGATCATCAATTCTGATATGCTCATCTTCCATGGACTTCCGCATGCCAATATCAGCATAACTGCCAGAGCAAATGTGTGGCACATATTTAACCACTGAAGAAGATACAGTGGGGTTGTCTTGAACAACATCACCGACCTATGAAAATAAAAGGTAAACGATGAGCATACAATAAACAAAACTTTAGCCGCAATCACATACAAACAACACAATTCAAAAGCAACATGTCATATCAACAGCAAGGAAATAAAAAACCTTCAACTAAAGCACAAATGACAATTTTAATTTCCCTCAACCACCTCTCTTACCAAAGACACTGTTTACCTGACCGACTTATCCAAAGAAAACTAATCTCAAGCTACCACATCCAAGCCAACACTCAATGAAGAAACGTGCCTACATGGGAAAGTTTCCAAACACAAGGATTCTCACCCAACTCGATCCGTGGTAACAAAAGCATGTCGTGTTCTAAAATCCAAATAATCCCAGATACAAACGTGAAATCACAACTTCTTCCCAAATAGAAAACAAGCCCTACCTTACGACACCACCTACTTACTTCTCCAAAGATCACACGACCCAGACAGGGACCCAAAAGCAAACCGAAACGTTCGAACCATCTACATGGTGAGATTCTGACCCAACTCAATCTAGAGACAATGGAGACAGGACTTCTCCAAACAACAAACGCAACCCAAATCAAACCTAAAAATCACGTGTTCCTCTCTCTGAGGCAACTACCCTACCAACCCCTAAAGCCAGGAGACAGAGACCTATTTCTCTCCCTAAAACAAATCAACCCACCTCGAAACTCCCAACTCAACATCAAGAATCACAAAAACAGAACGATCAGAAGGCAAAGCCACGCATACCGACTCAAATCGGGAACACTCCACTGCCGCGGAACCCCCGACGAGGGATCCCTCTCTGGTAGAATCTTCCATCTGGTCAACGGCCTGTTCTTTAGGAGAGCAAAGCCGGTAACGAACTTCAACAACCTGCTGGCATATAACCCCGGCTTCCGCCCCCATACTTATTATTACCCTTCCCAAAATCGAATCTTGTCGCTTCCCCTTCCAAAACCCTCGACCTGCTGCAGCAACTGTTGGGGGGGACGCAGTTTCCGCTTGCCTGTTCCTATTAGGGCTTGTTCTTTTCCGCTGCGATCCAATTGCGACTTCGTGAGAAGGACGAAGAAAGAGTCCGCGGGGGCGGTTGGAGTTAGAAGAGGATTTTTATATAAACGGGGAAGGGAAGGTGCGGGTGAGTCGCCAAAAGAAAAACGCGGGTGGGGGGGGGGGTGACACGTGTCATGCTACCGACACGAAACTTCTGGCCGCCGGTTTCAGGCTAACCAAAAGATAAAATTACAAATTAAAAAAAATCACCACGAAATCCACTCGACTGATCTTATTTTAGTTTCTCTTCGCAACTAATCTTTTACAATATTTTATTATGTTATTATGAACAGGCTATCCCCAATATTTTGGGCCTAATAGAAAATGTCTTAGACTTTAGAAGTCCATCATTAAGGCAATCGAGACAAGTGCAGCCGAGCATGAGACGAGTAGGTGAGCAAGCTCCGAAAAAGTCAATTATCTAGGTAGGATAAGAGAAATATTATAACTTACGAAGATTCATAAACACCTACGACCTTCATCGGTCCATAAAATAAGGAAAAGTGTTATCCATTTATATACGTGCGGTTACGAAGGAGTCTTAATATAAGCATAATTTACATAATCATCACGTTGAGAATATTAAAAACTTGAATTTTCTATATTTTCTCCCTCGACATTTTGTACTTGCTATTCTTAACAATCAAACATCCTACTTCGCGAGTTTTCAATGTTTGAATTTTCGTTGTAATTTTTATGTTTATTACAAAAATTTAACAGTAAAAAAATCACGTAAAAGCGAAAATTAGCTTGTTATCTTCTGCCGATAGATAGAGAATGTAAAAAGATAGGAGAATTGTAAGAATAAATAAGAAAACTCTTCAGAAAATTACTAGTATCTGCTTCGGTAATATTAACGGATGAGCCATTGGTACACGGAAGGACGATAAAATTCCCTGAAATCTCACGAGATTTTGCTAAGATACTCCAAAAAGTATAACAATGAACTGTACAAGATCGGAAATGCATAATCATCCTGTACGCAACAGTGTTGCTTCGACCGTCCTCTACTGGCAAACCGCTATTTGTTCTCGCAATGAGAATGCAACCGGGTAGAGGAGAGCCCTTAGCACGGGCATGGAAAAGGGACACGTGGAGCAGACGGAACCCTGGTCTTGGGAAGAGTTTGCGTAGAGGGTTACGTCAGAAAAACGGAGATAGAAGGTGGAAGGTCTTGAATATCCAACCCTTAAAAGAGTTTAGACTGATTTAGTTTCCTTCAGGAGGAGGAAAGGTAGGATTGGATGGGTAGGGGAGTAGACGACAGGAACCAACGAAAGATAGCAGCACTATTTAAGAGATAAGGCTTAGCTTCTTCCTTCTTACCAAGAAAAAGCATTTATGTGGTTAGTTTGTGTGGTTAGAATGGGAACACCCCCAAACCCACTTTGGTCGGATATTTTCACATTACACGAGAGCATAAACCAACCCCCAAAAGCAGAGGTGATTGATAACACGGCACTATCTACAAAAAGACAAGGATTCCTCTCCCTCGTACCTGACCTCAATATCATACTTCCATGTGAGTTCACAATCTGTCCAAAATCATCCGTGGAAATCCATTTACTATTGTTAGCCGGACCGTGCCATGTTTACCTCTAGGTTGTCCTGACAGAGCTCCCACACTTGTTAGCATGCTGCTGCTACCTCCGGCCTCATGAATGGCTCAAAAAAACTCAGCAGTCGATGTTGATTTAGTGGAAAGACTAGCTACGAGAAGATCCTGTATGAGCTAACTCAAAATGCTCTTTCCTGCTATCAGGGTCTCTCGTGATTATGGAAATTTCAGAGGCATAGGTCGCCACTCGAATGCGAAGAAGATGATCTCCCGCCCAGTTGCTTGCAGAGGATAATTTACTCGCAGCAATTGGGTTGGTGTTCCTTCTGCAGCACTTCCCAGAGGCACAAGACCTTCCTAGGGCCTTGGTAGTGAGCGAGTACGTAACCGTTGTCACATCCGGCGTTATAGAACCGATCATCATTCACGTAGTGCACTTGCTGCCCACTTTTCTTCAATTGGTCGACCCAGATCCCCATCGCTACATCTTCTAATTTGAACAACTGGAAAAAGGAAGAATCACCCGGTTCTAAACAGTTCTCAGTGAGTGAATTTTTAAACAGACTGAAAACCTCACCACTGACCTTAAGTTCTCCCTTCTGATGACCTGCGACTACAAATTTCGCGACATCTCGAGATATGATGTATCCCAGGCCGTGACCCCATGGAGGATACGAGTTATGTGGCCATTCCTTCATGAGGGATAGAGGAGAAAGGATGTTCACATAATGGAACAAAAATTAACTCTTCAAGAAAAAGTAAATTGAGCGCATACCTCCTCACTGATGTACCATTTACTGTCCTTTTCCCTGTGAGGGGATGACTCGAAAGCAACAAGGCCGTATAAGAGACCGTTGGAAGGTTTTGCCTTGAGACTTGAAAGTAGCTCATCAATCCGGACAAAAGCATCATCATCTGTTTTCATAATGTACTTGGCAGGTCGGATTTTGGTCTGCACAACAGACACTAGTTGTTAGGAGACAAAATCATTTGACTCACCCACTAAGCAAACTAGATTTCCGTAAAAAGTATCGTTAGCATCCTCTTGATATATACCCCAAGAATGCAGGTTGCTACAGCTTTATAGGTGATCAAGTCGTAGTAATCAACAAAAGATATAAATTGCATGTCTCCATAGGCTTGAGCTTCTTTCCAGAGCTCGGCATTCACTTGGATATTCTGGTGCTGTGAACATCAAATAGTAATTAGTTCCGAAGTGGATTTATCACTGGAAAGGAAATGCAATAGCCTAAGAAGGCACTTACGAGACCGATGAGAAATCGAACAGCTACATCCCCATCCCGTACAGCAGCATATTGCATCCACGACCTTCGCAAGGCCATTCTCCTCTCAAAATTGTTACCGGTTGAGAAGACCCCAATCAACAAGAGAAGCCTCTTCTTCGGAACTGATGGGGCTTTCAACTGCTCGGAATCAACCACTAAATCGTAATCCTCAGAAACAGGCAGTCCCCGGGCCATAATGGATAACACTTCCACTTTGCCTGCCACTTTTACTTGACTAATAGACCACGGTTAACATTATAATTACAGTTTGAAAAATCAATATGGCACTATACCACAGGTGATAGCGATTCGGTAACATTACCTCCCTATATGCAAATGACGTTTCATGTCTCCCGTTAACTGTTACGTGCAACCCCTCAAAACCATGCCAGAATGTGGCAGTGAATAGGCTTCCTTCTGAGAAAGGAAAATTAGCACCCCCATGGCCATTCGACACGGAAGAATTGGCCGCAGTCTCAGAGTGGCTTCCATTTGAATTAGCATCGACTGAGGATCTAACTTCTTGTGAATTGCAAGGAGAAAGTCCATCTACTGCATAATCTGCCAACGGAAGCAATAAAAACTTCACACATATATGACTAAGAAAGACAAAGCAGTCACAGAAAATCACCCATACGCATGGATCCATGTCCTGGACATCTTTCTGCCCGACCCCATCCGTACTCATCGGTTCACGAGTTTTGCTCAACAAAAGGTTCCTCCGTGACATTCTCCCCCGGCAAACTCACATTGTAATGCAAGATAACGGAAGAGACGATCTCATTAGAAACTCGTGATCCGGTAAGCACGATCTGAAAGCTTCCACGGCCATTATGAGGGATTCCAACAACCGAGATCGAAGACCCCTCCACCACGCCACAGGGCACACCCAGAACCGCTACACTTTGGGATTCCTTCTCAAAGACCTCGCTGACGAAGGGCGGGCAATTCAGATCTCTATTGCCACTCAAACCCCTGTTCTCAGATTGACTGAACTTTTCCCTATCGAGTAGCACCGCCAAATCCTTCAAGACAATGGAGGCCTCCCGGATCCCTCTAGCAGTATCCGGCAACGAATCCGACCTAGACAACAGCAGCCGCATCTTGTCCCAAACAAGCAAGGATCTAGACTCCTCCGCAGACACGTTTCTGAGACCGAAAAGTTCGCCTAAACCCTCTCGATCGACAAATCTGGGCTTCGCGGGCGAACTCCCTCCCGTCGATGCCGCCACTCTATCTGAATTCCCCAACTCTGCCGTCGATCCGCCGCGGAAGAAGTCTCGAGCTGAATACTTCTTCGGCAACTTCGCCGGCTTGGGGACGACGAGGCTCCACCGGAAGAGCAAGACCGAAGCCAGCGCCAGAATCAACACACCCCCGGTCCATCTTTTCATGGTTGTTATGTTTGAGTTTTCCACCTAATTGCCCGAGTCTTCCTCCTCCTCCATTGCCGCCCCAACGAGATGGTTCGATTACTTGAACGATCGAGGGCCGAGTCGAGGGTAGAATAGCGGGTAGGCAGAGGAGAATGCCGTCCGGCCGTCGTCGGGTCAAGGTGACGTCATGTGCGTAGTCTGAAGGGCTGGGAAAGCGGCGGAGGTTGAAACTGTCTTGTCTGTTCCCTGCTGAGCTGGCGGTTTAGGTAAGATGATGACGTGGCTTAAAACCTTCAGCTTTCTTATGATTCTTACCTAATTTATCTTTTAATAATTAAGATTTCTTTCGAGTTGTACTCAAATTTCAGTATGTTGAAGTTAGTTCATTGAGAGCCGGAGGAAGGGGTAAACCTTGACCGGCAAGCAAAAACAAGGCGCCGATGACTCAAAAGTTGCGTCAACCTAATGGTTTTCCTTGAGGGGAGGGTCATTCATTTCTAATGGCGGATTCAGGGGGATCGAAGGCCACAGAATTTTAGAAATTGTTAAATTTTGACTAAAACCTTTTTACTTTTTAAAATTTTGTCCTTTATAATTTTTTATGCAATTTGAATTTGGACTCTCTTTCAAACATTGAGTAAGTTCAATTTTTACCGTCTCAAACTATTGCCTAAGAATAAATATTTATACTAAGCTAGACCCACGTATATACGGTAAAGAAATATACACATATATTACGCTTCATTTGCTGCCGATCTCCATGGAATATTTCCTTTCCATACGAGCAATCTTGGCAACAATCTCTTTTCGAATCCTGAGATCCTCTAGAGCATTCATTAACAGCTAAGTTAATCAGTCGCATCGCCCATTGGCCTTCGCCGTAGAGTTTCCTCGCTCGCTCAACCAACTGTTGCTCGTCGCTTACTTTGTCCTTTGTCGCCCTTCGTCTGGTATCGTTATCGCTTGATGACTGTTCGCCTAGCAAGCCTTCGCCTGATGTGTTTCCGTTATCACTTCCTTACTGGATTCCCGTCCTTTGGGCCTACATTCTAGACCATTGATCCACAGATGAAACCAAGATCTGTGGCCCAGAATTTATGTTGTTAAACACCTTTAACCAATCATCTAGAGCTTCAAGTACACCCGCCCAATGGTCATCGAAACTGGACTTAGAGTACGAATGTATATGATCAAATGTAACTACGCAGAATCGTAAATAATGAGATCGGCATTATCAAAATTTTTAAATTGATAGGTTCCGATGAACACGGGGAATACACCACATTCACTTTCAGAACTCTTAAAATACATTGAACGACTCCTTAAACCTTCCCCAAACAAGCATAAATTTTTAGTAAATTTAATATAGATATAATTCAACAAGTTTGGTAGATGTGGGTTCGAAGACAACAGCCAAGCATCCAACCATTCCAAAACTAAACATTTACTTGACCATATAAAAGAAACGAAAAGGCAAAAAATCGGTAATAAATACCATTAAATCTCAACCACTCATCTTGTCACGTAATTAGTCGGAGCGAACATGCTGAAATAATTGGGCTCGTGGCCCATCGATGTCCAGCAAGACAGCAGGGACGGGATCTGGCGGCTGAGAATCGTCCCACCAACGACCCGACAAATCCCACGTGTCGCTCGTGAACGCCACAAACTGATGGAGACCGGATCTCCTCTCCTCTTCGTCGCCGTCAGCCACAAAATTTCACATTATTACTAAAAACCAAAGACATATTCACTTCCCTGCAAATAATTATTTTCCCAAAAAGCAAGCCGCAAACATTGACAAAAAATAAGAAAAATAACAGCAACATTAGTGACATTCCATGCATCGAGTGAGGTACTGCTGCCAACTTTTAAAGAGTTCCCATCACCACCCGTGATCTCCTTTAACATTAGAAAAAGCCCACGTGAGAAGCTGAGACAAACATATCTTAATCTCCCCTTTAAGTTATTGCTCTGACTCATTGCCTTTAGTTAGACCCACTACTTTGGTCAGTATTCAAAACTTGTTTTGAGAAAGAAAAGTATGGGAGAATCTAGTCAGTCAGTCGAGAGTTAGAACAAAAGTTATCCGGACAAGAATACGATGAGGACACTGAAATTCTCCTATGGGCGCACGCAGCCGACGTGTCGATGACTGTCTTGAGTTCGCATTGATGATAACTCCGGTGACACGAACTCGGCCTACGGCATGGCCGAGTTTCGGTCATGTCCCGGTAGTGGCCCTTACATCTCTCCCTTGCACAAACAACACCAGCACCACATTTGCTTTCCTTTCCTTCTATTCTCGATTCTTCTGTCCCCGAGAGTTGCCCCAGCTACACAACAAGGAAGAGTCACGAGGGCGATGAAGTCGTTGCACTATTATTGATGTGGCTATCGTTTTAATATTTTAGCGCCTTTTCGGCCCCTCTCACGTCGCGGCGGGCCACTACGCCGGGAAAATGTCACGGTTAGGATTCGCGATGATTAAAAGGGTATGTTTCTATAATTTGATCATGATGTCCACACGCATATACTGAAGTGATTGAGAGCTTCTATTTTCGACATCTTTGGGTTTTTAGGAAACTCTCTTGAATGAAGAAAAGTGTATATGAAATATGTTGCTCATTCTCTTCAAGAAATGCATTAAACCCAATACAAGCAAGAAAAGACAGAAACTCATGGGGCACTAAAATCAAGAGAAGATGAGCCTCCAATTCTTCTTTCTTACAAATAATAATAATAATAATAATGATAATCGAATCTCTATGGTGACCACGTCAGGAAAAGCAGCCCACTTCTGGTGGACCACGAAAACACGAGACATTCACAAATAGACAACAGAAAACAACAGAGAGAGAGAGAGAGAGACTGAAACATTTTCATTTCTTTTCTTTTCTGGTTAGCCGGCAGGCAGTCACGTTCACGTTCCTGAATCACGTAAAAGATGTTCCCTCTAATAAATATTTTCCTTGCCATAAAGTCGTTTCCTTACTCCGAACTAACTTACCAAATACGCGAGAATATTAAACAAATAAATACGGGTTCGAAGTTTGGTTGAAGATGGGATTGTCTTATAAAAGAATGGATGAGAATGCTCGCAGAAAATACATAAGCAAACCTTAACAAAATGCCAAAAAAAAAAACGCGTCATTTCGTAATAATCTTATTTATATTATGAATCTTAATTACTTCATAAGATTTCAGAGTGCCTTCTTTCCTTCAACGTCATATTCCAACTACCTTTTTAAATTCCTAACATGTATGCTAAAGCAATACCCATGTCTTTTGTCTGAATGGGCGAGAACTTGCTACTATCTTTTAGGCAAAAAGCAAAACTCAATTTCTTAATCAGGATGAGTTGAAACTTGCTACCTTCTCAACGATAGAGTCTGAACGACACTCAATATCCAGTAAGTGATGAAAACTGATTATGATCTTCGTTAAACAAATGTTGAAACTCACTGTCTTTTAGGCGAATGAAAAAGTCCGAGCGATGCTAAACATCTAATGAGCGATGGCGGCGAGCTATGATGGTAGAGCCAAGGAGATACCTTAAAATTCTCATGAGTTTAACCACAAGCACATTCTCGTTTAGGGGACCTACGCACTAAGATTTTCAACAATATCATTGCGACGTATCTAAACCACTCCAACGTGTCGACAAATATTTACATACAAAATTATCACAGTGAATCAGTCGTCCGTGGGTGAAGAGAGCAGGGTATAAATAACAGCATACACAACACAAAATCCTCCTGCTCCAAAACCCTCCTCCATCAAGCCATTCCTAGTCTCAATCAATCCATCAATTCTTCCCTTTCTTTCTACCTCGTTTTCTCTTTTGTCCTAACTCACCCGCACTTGTCATAAAACAAGCCACAAAACTTCAAGAACACGGAATGAAAGCCACGGGCAACGCCAAAGTCGGTCGAATAAGAACGAAACTCGCAGTTTCCGTGGTGGTGGTGATCGCTATCTTCCTGAACTCCGGCATTGTGGATGGAGGAAGATTACATCACCACAAGAAGAAGAGCAGTTCCCCTTCTCTGCCACCGGAATTTGAATACCCTCCTTCTCCCTCTCCCGCTCCGTCTACTCCCGACGCCCCTGCCCCGACCGTCCCCTCCGATCCTTACCCGGGACCGGGAAGTTCTACTTCATCGGGATGCCTGTTCGATGTTACTTCTTATGGGGCTGTGGGCGACGGTTCTACCGACGACACCGCTGCATTCAGGGATGCGTGGGAGGTGGCCTGTGGGGTGGAGTCAGCCACAGTACTCGCTCCAGAAGGGTACAACTTCTTGATCAAATCAACGATCTTCTCGGGGCCGTGTAAGCCGGGACTAGTGTTCAAGGTCGACGGAGTGATCACAGCGCCAAACGGACCGGGCTGCTGGCCGGAGAAGGACAGCAAGAGGCAATGGCTTGTGTTTTACCGCCTCGATGGGATTACGCTCACCGGGACAGGCACGTTTGAAGGAAACGGCGAGCCCTGGTGGGATCTCCCCTGCAAGCCACACAGGGTAATGATCTATTAAATCGGAAGAGCTGCGATAGTTCCTCGCGAAGAGAATGTTTGGTTGATCCTAACAGGTTTTCGAATCGAAATGTGTTATGTTCAGGGTCCAGGAGGAAAGACGCTGCCAGGACCCTGCGACAGCCCCACTGTAAGTTAGCTTTTGCTTCTAATTATTTACGTTCGTCTATTTTGTTAAGTACGAGGTTGATTAATATTTGATTTTGTTGATGTGATGATATGGGGGTCACAGATGATAAGGTTCTTCATGAGTTCGAACATTGAGGTGACCAATTTGCGCATCCAGAACAGCCCGCAGTTCCATGTAAAGTTCGACGGCTGTGAGGGCGTCTCCATCCGGAGACTGTCTATCTCATCCCCGAAGCTCAGCCCCAACACCGACGGGATCCACATCGAGAATACCAAGTTCGTAGCCATTCACGACTCCGTGATCGCAAATGGTATGGCAGAAATCTGTTCTGGCACATTTGTCATACTTCTCCAGTGAGATTTGCTATCTGATGGTATAAAATACAGGGGACGATTGCATATCCATCGGGCCAGGATGTTCAGACGTCGACATTAACGCTGTAACCTGCGGGCCCAGTCACGGGATCGGGTTCGTTTCTCGCTGTTTTTCCTATGGAAAATTTCGAAACACTTTATGTGAAAGAAGTACGAAAACTCTTGTCAGGATTGGGAGCCTCGGGGTGCACAATTCCCAGGCGTGCGTATCCAACATAACGGTCAGCAACGCGGTGATCCGAGAGTCTGACAACGGCCTCCGAATCAAGACGTGGCAGGGCGGGACGGGATCGGTCACTGGGATCATGTTCTCAAACATCGAGATGGAGAACGTCATGAACTGCATCATAGTGGACCAGTACTACTGCCTCACCAAGGCCTGCCTGAACCAAACCTCAGCTGTGTACGTCACCGATGTGTCCTACAGGAACATCAAGGGCACATACAACGTGATGAGCCCACCAATACACTTTGCGTGCAGCGACACAGTGCCCTGCACCAACATAACCATGTCAGAGGTGGAGCTGCTCCCGCACGAGGGCGAGCTGGTGGACGATCCCTTCTGCTGGAACGCGTACGGCACCCAGGAATCACTTACGATACCCCCAATCGACTGCCTTCGGGAGGGGATGCCGGAGATGCTGGCCGAGAGCTCAGGTTACGGTTGCTGATCATCAAGAGATTATTAATGTAGAAAAATATGACCCAGAAGGCCATTTTTATGAGATTGGGTCCATATCAAATATATACTTTACGTTATAATCATGAGGCTTAGTTTCCTTGTTAAGTATAATATTCCATCCCTTCTTATGTTGTGTGATGATGAGCAATTACTATTATTATTATTATTGTTACTATTTTGGAATTTCACATTTGGGTTGGGCTAAGTAAAAATTGGGGATAGGCCCATTAAGGCCCACCATTCGTGGGGGGACATTTCGCCGGTCGTCCTGTGGCGCCGGGTCTTCTGGAACCTATCCGCCGCCCCTGACGCCGCGGTTGAAGAAGCGGAAATGAGCGGCTACGCATCGCTCCGGAGAGGTGTTGGATGTGGCCATATCCGGAATCACCTTCTCCTACGATCGACTGTTGGCTTCAGTTCGAGCAGGGCGGGGGAGGCGATGCCGTCGCTCCAGGATCAGCTGCCCCCGGAGCTCGCCCACGATGTCATTAGGGTTTGTGATTCGTGATGTCGTCCTATTTATTTGATTGCTGGATTTTGGGGGGTTGTGGTTGCTTCTGTTCGATCGTTCGATGTCTTTTTGGTGAATGGATGGATGAGGTGAATTCCTGTGGTGGTGCAGTTGTACCGAGAGTGCCTTCGGAGAGCGAAGTTTATCGGACATCAGGTATTCGCCATTTCTTCCTTTAATTCGCTTCCCCTTACTTGGTTAATTTTGGTGGATAGAGAATGTAGCGCAGCTGTCCTTCGGCGGCTCATTTTGTCGAATGAGCTTTATGTGTAGTCTATCGAATCGATGGTTGAAGAATATGGAAATCACACTTGTGTAGAAGTTTTATTGAATGTAATTTAGTGCAGAAATCTGCATCAGTGTACCATCTAGATCTCGACAACTTCGTTGCATTTGTGCCCCTTTAAGCGGTCTAGAGTTCTATGGAGGGGAAAGTGTCTGAATCAACCTCTCCATTTGGTTTCCTGCTCAGTATATTGAAAAAGGCGTATGATTGTTGGATGGAGCTTGCACTTTTTCCTGAACTGGAAGCTGTTCTTGCGAAGCATATGGAATAGTATAGATTCATCAAGAGGAGTCATCTCAATAACCTGTAAACTTTGCATGTCATGTTGATAAGCTTTCTCGAGTTGCTACTCAATCTCGTCATTGTCGTACTATGCGCACGATCTTCATGTTTCTTTCCTTTTTCCCGAGTTAATAAGTCCCAACAATTATTGCGGTGCAGAACCACAACACCGAGCTTCTGGTTGACATGGTCAGGCAACAGTTTAAAAGGCACAAGCATGAGACTGATCACGCAAAGATTGAAAAACTAAAGGACGAGTTAGTTCATGGTTCCTCTTTACGCTTTGTTTCCATGGTATCATGAGTCAACGGCTGATGTTCCTTTTCATTGTGTCCAGTGCTGCAAGGGCACTTATAAACCATATACTTTATGAAGCCGAGAAGATGGTGGGTGGAAAGTTCAAGAAGAGCTGATAGAGAGTTGGCGGTTGCCCTTCTTCTTCTTCGGGTTTGCCTGTTCATGGCACGATAATCATTGTAATAGGGTCATCCGTCGAGCAAAACTGGTGATTATGGTTTTTCATGGTAATGAAGAGGGATTTTGTTCCTTTAAACTGTATATTACTGACCTATCATCTCTATGTAATAAGTTTGCACAATCTCGTCGGCTTTTTCAAATTCTATACATGAAAACATTGCTGCTGCAGTTTAGGCAAAAATCTGGCCGTTATTACTATTTACAAGGTAAAACGACATTTTGGGCATGGTCGATGCCTAACATCGATGAGACCATATGTAATGATAAGAGAGGCATCGATGAGACCATATGTAATGATAAGAGAGAAACGCCATCGATGGACATTCTCGACAGCATCTACTGCTGGCGTAGAGGCTGCTCCATCGACAGCTGGCGTAGATGCAGCAGTATCGACGGCTGGCGTAGAAGCTGCACCATCGACGGCTGCGTAGAAGCTGCACCATCGATGGCGGCGTAGAAGCTGCTCCATTTACGGCTGGCGTAGAAGCTGAACCATCGACGGCTGACGTAGAAGCTGAACCATCGACGGCTGGCGTAGAAGCAGCTCCATCAACGGCTGGCGTAGAAGCAGCGTCGACGGTGAGGCTGAAGCAGCGTCGAAGTGATCTTCAAGACAAAGATCGATGCTTCAACAGGAGTCGGTCAACAATATAGTTTCGATACTCGATCGATTAGTTAATTTTAGGACAATTAGCACGTGTTAAATGTGCGTCGATCGGCAGTTATTAGTTAGTGTCTATAAATAAGTCAGCTCTGGTCAATTCTAAAGACACGACAATCATTCTATGACCCCGAAGGGTTACTTGATTGTCAACCTGACTGTACGTAATCGTCTTATGTGTTGTTGCAAGATGACTGTAATTTTTCTCTTTGTAATTAGTGATTTCTGATTGTTCTTTATTACTTTCTTTATTGACGACCAAATTTCATTCAACACTTTGTGTCCCCGATATATCGCGATATGTGTCGCCACGCGAACACGTTTTTGGCGATCACAGTGGGAGTCGGAAATGAGTTTCGTATGAATATGCGAAATGTCAACACGTTTTTGGTGCAGTGAATGGGACGATGATCCCTTCGTGACGAATGGTTTGTTCGATCGCTCGATAAACATTCGGATAAGGCTTTGAAAATTGCCCTCCGAGAGTCGGCTGCGCGAATATTTATAAGAAATGCCCTCCGTAATATAACAGAGCGATTAGAAAATATGTATCGGGAAATGGAAACTTTTCATTTGTCGATACTCAATCCGGCTCATGTTCCTACGGAAAACGAACAGATAACCGTCGAGTGTGATCCAATGGAACGTCCTTGGTCCGAAGGGATGTGGATACAAAGGGAATTTCCCTCGCCTCGAAAGGGCGTCGATGTCGAAGGGGCTGCCCTCGCCCCCCTGTGAGGGTCCACTCTTTGGGGTTGAATGTTACCCCCTGATTCAACCCGATTATCAATTGATGGCTGATCGAGACATCGATCAAGGTACCATCGACGAGCTTCCACATGGCCAAGTCGAAGGGACCAAGAGGGGTGCCCTCGCCCCTCGGGAAAGGCAGCCCTCAAACGTCGATGGTCACCCCACGATTGACACTGATCTCCACTTGATGGTTAATTGTAACATCGACCCGAGTAACGTCGACCAGCCTCTTCACCACGTCGAAGGAGTGACGGTGACCATTCTTGTCCCAAGGGTGGGGCCGCCCTCTAATACCGAGGCTCTCTCCTTGGCAGGTAGTGGTTATGGACCGTCAAACATAGCTTATCTTTGGTTGGGAAGGGGGCAAAATATTTACAAGGTAAAACGACATTTTGGGCAAGGTCGATGTCTAACATCAACGAGACCATGTGTAATGACAAGCCTAGAAAGAAACGTCATCGATGATGAAGAACTCCATGGATCGTCGATGGACATCCTCGACAGCATCTACGGCTGGCGTAGAAGCTGCTCTATCGACGACTGTTGTAGAAGCTGCATTATCGATGGCTGGCGTAGAAGCAGTAGCATCGACGGCTGACGTAGAAGCAGCTCTATCGACGGTTGGCATATAAGCTGCACCATCGACTGCTGCCTAGAAGCTGCTCCATCGACTCCATTGACGGCTGGCGTAGAAGCTGCTCCATTTACGGCTGGCGTAGAAGCTGCACCAACGACGGCTGGCGTTGAAGCATCTCCATCGATGGCTGGCGTTGAAGCAGCGTCGACGATGAAGGCTGAAGCAGCGTCGAAGTGATCTTCAAGACAAAGATCGATGCTTCAACTGGAGTTGGTCGACGATATAGTTTCGATATTCGATCAATTAGTTAGTTTTAGGACAATTAGCACATATTAAATGTGCGTCGATCGGCAGTTATTAGTTAGTGTCTATAAATAAGTCAGCCTTGGTCAATTGTAAAGACACGACAATCATTTTATGACCCCGAAGGGCTGCTTAATTGTCAACCTGAATGTACATAATCGTCTTTAAGTATTATTGCAAAATGGCTGTAAGTCTTTCTCTTTGTAATTAGTAATTTCTTATTGTTCTTTGTTACTTTCTTTATTGACGACCATATTTCATTCAACAATTTGAGTACCCGATATATCGCGACGTGTTTTGCCAGGTGAACAACTACTATACAAGAGCGTCTGGACGTACTATTGATTTGCCCAATGCCATTTCAACTGTAGCTTTTACAGCAAAGGCAACTATTACGGCCATAATCAGTGGTAGGAGTCTATCGCTTCGCAAAATCCCGTTTCCCCACGTTTTATACTTTCGTTCTCGTTTGAGAGCACGAATTGAGATTAACTATCAGCTGTTGTTCTTTTCTTTTCCCATCTCTATCCGCTTTTGCCCAAGTTTGAGAGCTTAAGTTCTACGGTTCTCGGAGTACGAGGACTTTGATTCCCCAGCAGCTCGCCAATACGAGGACTATGTGTTGAATCCAACTGCCGAGGGCTCTGTATCCCTTTAAATTCCCTGGACGGTGTTCCACTGGCACTAGATAGCTTCGAACTGCTAGTGCGCCTGATCTCTCCCCTGCTTCTTGTGAACACACCGTCCAGAATCTCTCCATCATCTGGAAATGGCTCGCCCCTACCCCTTTCCTGTAAACCAGTCACATTGATAATACTTGATTTCAACATCTCATTGCAAAGTGAACTATTTGTTTTAGAAGGACGTCGACGTTTTACCGGAGCTAGTGGGAACTGTACAGCGGGTGATTCCTCGTACTCGGCTGCATCTAAATCTTGAAGATGTGCACCTTTGAAGAACTTGGGAAGTACGTACTGTCTGACAGGGACCAAGAGCATGATCATCAATGGGAAAAGGACCCCGGCAATGGGAACCCACGTGATCCCAAAGCAGACCAGCAGGTACATCGTCTGAAACAGCGTAAATGCAGCGATGGTCTTGAAAGGCACCGTTTCCACAAAGGTAGCATGATAGTCCTCCAGTACTCTGAAAATACCGTCGAAGGACAGGTCAGGAATACATGTTGGTTTGGTAAATGAAATGAGATCAGAAGAGGGCGAACTAAGTACTTGTATCGTCTGCTTGGAGCAGTGAAGAGGAGCAAGATCCTTTCCCAGAACTGGTTGCCTGGCAAGCTTTCTATGGCCATGAATGCAAAATAGCCCCAGAGGACCGATGTAGGGATCCTTTTTAGGATTGGCATGGCTGCCACACATGCACCGACCATAGAAGCTTGAAGCAAGTTGCTGAGCCTTTGTTCTTTCACCTCAACGGGCAACAGGTCATCTATTTCTTTTTCAACGTCAAAAATCGTTTCGTCGATAGGAGCATTCATGTACCCCGTGCTTGAAGCCGTTTGTACTATCGAATCCTTCAGGTCCTTTAAGCCCTGTAGCCATATTGGAGGATCTTTTTTTTCAGAAAGGGAGAAAGAACAAAGTTATCCGACAATGGTTATTGTTTTTAAGGGGCTCACCGAGGCGGGTGCCTGTCGAACTAGTGGGGTTTGCATTTGCTCGTATGCTACCTGCATACTTCTGTAGACTTGCCCCAGGTTAGCATTCTTGCTCATGGACTCCCGAGCAGTTATCACGAGGCGATTTCGAAGTAACTGTCAGAAAGGGCGTCATGGAAGCAGAATGAGAAGCATGGAGAGCTGTCATTTGGTCACAAAGTGTGCTCCCTTGAGATTGCTTCTATCAACTGACCTGATGCTTTAAAGTAGCTAAGCTCTTCGTATGCATTGGTGATTGCGGTATGACGCCATTTGCTGGAGGGATCCCGAGGAGGCCACATATTATTGTCTGTAGCACACATGAGGCAATCATATGACAGTATGTCCTTTATTACCACTGAAACTTGTGTGTTTTCTGGAAGCAGTGTAGGGTACGAGCACAGGAAAGGAAATCATACCAGTAGACCCAGAAGAAGCAAATCATAGTGGAAAGACGGTGGTTTCCTCAAGTTGAATTCTTTCTGCTGAGCAAGTTGGGATGCAACACTGTGGTCAAAGTAGTACAGAACCGCAATCATGGTTGCGGGAATAAAAGCCCCAAATATATAGAGAATTGGCACTCTGACCATGTCCTGTAAAAATACAAAACTAAGTATTCAAGCAACCTGAATCTCTGGAAAACAAAGTGAAGGATTTACTGTATTGATCATGCCTTTATGACAGTCCAGTTCCCATATGCTCCAGGAGACCATGGATTTGGGCTAAAGAGACGCCTTGGTATTCCTTTTGGAACACTTCCGGCTGGCACATAGGAAATTGCTGTCCAGACAAGAACCATCACTGGAACACCGTAATCAGCAATGAAGCCTCGTAGGGAACCTGTAGAACACCAAAAATGGTAAATTTAGTGGTATTTGAAACGAATTGCAGTAAGAAACAATTCGGTCTGAAGGGTCTCAATGTTTTGCTCTTTTCAATTCAACGGAAGGGTTTTGCAGTTGCCATGAGTGCAAGGCCATGTCTGAGGAAGAAGTAATTTTAGTGATTCGAGTAGCAGGACGTTTTGAATATGAAGAAGAATACCTGCTCCGTATCTCCACGATCTTGCTTTTCGGCTTCTGAGTGCAGTAAGCAGAAGGCCAAAAGAAAGAACCAAAGCGAACATTCCGTTTGTGAATCTCCACGAGGGTTGGAACTCCACGAGATTGGGGTTTTCTCTTTCAGGGATGCGGAACTCTTCAACTAATCCCTGGATGAGAATAAGTACTTTAACAGGTTAGCAGTCTCAAAATGGCAGGATACCGACAAAGTGGTCCTTGCAAACATCCATCCTACAGATGAGCACCATCGCTGAAATCCCAAATAAAGTTGTGAAGTAAAATAAGGGCTTGCCTTGATAGCTTGTTGCATGAAGAGCATTGCAATAAGGAGGCCAAACAACTCCCCTGCCAGACGAGTAAACCTGTTAATGATCGAACACGCTCCCAACACTGCCAAGAGGAAGAGTAATATCGCAGTCCATACGCAGACCCTGCAAAAAACATGAAAGACGGGTTAAATCCAAGACCTAAAATGGATGCCCGAGAACAGAGGAGAAGATAAGTCCACTCTTCTGTTTAAATATGGGAATAAGGTAGCACACCATCCTGTCCACGCCAAGAAGAGCTCTGAACCCAAGTCTGCTCTGTCCTTTGCAAAATTAAACATGAAAGTATACATGAGGACAGTAGGCTCTGCTACCCCAAGAATGAGCAATGGCTGACCCCCGATGATGGAGTGTATTATACCGCACAAAGCCGTGGAAGCTAAAGTTTGCACGGCCGTTATAAGTCCATCTGTTTATGCATACGGAACCAACAACAGGTAAGAATCCGAGCATTAAACATCCAGATGAGGCTCCGATCAAGATCACACAACACGTGTTGCCAGAACAAGACTTGCATTCTGAGGCGTGTAAACTTAAAAATGAAAAAAGAGAAAATCTCACCCGTGTTTCTTTCCAATTGCTCCCCAAATGAAATTACAGGAATTGCCGATGCGAAGAAGATATACGTAGTTGGAGCCAAGATCCTGGAGATTCAAACCCAGGATAAATAAGACCAACAAACACAAACAATAGGCTTCACGCTATTGCAGGAAGCTACTGACCGGAATCCTGCTCTGAATCCACCCATCCAATCCTGTCTGTAGCACAGCAATCTACCTTGAACATCATTCTTGATCCCACGAAACGGCATGAAAGTCTCTTCCATGGTTGTCTCTGCCTTCTCCTCAAGACTTAGTTCTGCCCAAAGAGTTCCAACTGCCTAAAAAGCAAAGATAAGCAGAAACCTGAAGAACGCGAAGGATGCACACGGCAATGACATATTTGCAAACGCAATCCTCGTTATAAACGTCGACATTGCTCCCAGAAAGGGAAAAGCCATGTGAAAAAGCACATTGGCAAGCCAGGGATGCGAAATCCTCAAAGATTTTCTTTCACGGATGCAGGAATCAAAAACATCCCACAAACACCGAGCATCTATCTAGTCGCCACCATTGTAACGGAACCCCCCAAAAAAAAACAACAGTTTTCACAATGCTCAAAACACATGGAAGAAAAGCAATATCGCCGACCCATCACATCACGACAACACGCGCTTTTATGGGTATGGAGATCCTTCTGAAAAAGGAGATGCATTGTGTTTGGGAGAATGGTTTGAAGGATTACCCAGTTGCCGAATCACTCAGGGAATGCCAAAAGGAGAGAGCTTTTCACCACAAGTTGAGAGATGTGGGGCTGGGGATGCTTGCAGTGAGTGGGTGTTTGCAGTTGCTGCCTTGTGTCCAAGGAAAGAGAGAGAAAGACAAGGGTCGGGACTGTCTGTCTGTTCAGACAATTCATGTCAAGCTGGCTGGCTTCATTTCTCTTTGACGAAGTTTGCGTTAAATATATATATATAAAAAAAAGGCTAAATTATCCGATTGATCCTGAACTATGCAAGTTTTTTCCGATTTATCCTATCGTTTACATAATATCACCACATATCCTGAACTTTCTCCGTTAATCATTTTGTATCCTCCTTTACTTGGCCAACTAACGGCGTATAACGTGGCGCAGACGTGGCGCTGACATGTCCTTAACACCGTCACTCGCCAAGCCGTCAAAAGTGTAAATGTCAGAATGACCCTAAAATAAACTGAATCATTTCAATTAAGTCCAAAAAATCCCAAAATTTCCCAAATCCACAACCCTAATTTCTCAAATCTGCCCCCATCTCCAACTTCCTCTTCTCCCCATCTCATCCTCCTTCGTTTTCTCATACCCGATCCCCGTCCTCCTCATCTTTCCCGACCTCTGACCTGCGCCTTCCCTCCGACCCCCAACCCCCGACCTCCTCCTTTTCCCCCACCTCGACCCTCGACCCCCAACCTCCTCCTTCCTCCTCCCCGTCCCCCGACCTCTTACCCCAACCACGACGTCCTCCTTTTTCCCCATGTCCGACGTCCTCCTTTTCCCCCACGTCCGACGTCCTCCTTTTCCCCCACCCGATATCCAATCTTTCATCAGTCTCCGATCTCATGTTCTTCCCCCCTCCCGACCTCCTCTTCCTCATCAGTCCGACTGATGAAATTTGTCATCAGTCCCCGAGGGTCCCCGAGGGTCCCCGAGGTGGGGGAAGAGGAGGACGAATTAGAGGTCGGGGGTTGGGGGTCGAGGGAAAGGCACAGGTCGGGGTCAGGGAAGATCAGGAGGATGGGGATCGGACACTGAGGAGAACGGATGAGGAGGAAATGGGGAGAAGAGGAAGTCGGAGATGGGGACCAAGGAAAAGATTTGGAGGTTTAGAATTGATGGGGGCTGATTTGGGAAATTAGGGTTGCAGATTTGGGAAATTTTGGGATTTTTAGGACCTAATTGAAATAATTGAGTTTATTTTAGGGCTATTCGGACATTTACACTTCTGACGGCTTGGCGACTGATGGTGTTAAGGACATGTCAGCGCCACGTATGCGCCACGTCATACGCCGTTAATTGACCGAGTAACGGAGGATACAAAATGATTAACGGAAGAAGTTCAGGATATGTGGTGATATTATGTAAACGATATGATAAATCGGAAAAAACTTGTATAGTTCAGGATAAATCGGATAATTTGGCCTAAAAAAAAAGAACAAGTAGGGAATTTGGGTAGACGTCTCAAATTTTATTTGTCCCCAACAAGACCCCAAAAACTTCTTTCTTTCCTACTTTGTGATCTCCAGCAGTTTTATCTTGTTTTCGGTGATTTTAACGTGGAAAGAAAAGACGATTGTCTCGAAGAAGACTTTCGTCGATTGTTTGGAATTTCCAATGGTAACCGGAGAAAATCCAATTCGGAGAATAATGTGGTAAGTCAAGAGAAATCCCCTCTACATTCATCATCGAACCTCCTGTCTGTCCCCCGGGGGGTCGATGTAATGCGGATCGCGGGGTCGTCGGTGCCGAGAAAGTTCCGAAGGAGTCGTGATCACAGGCGCTGAGAATGGGATAGGGTAGGGTAATTTTTGTGACTATCATCATCGGCGACAACAGGCCGCGGAGCGGATGTAGCCGGACTGAAAAAATGTGGACATTATTTGACTGGTTGGATGACAATGGAGAACAGAGAGGGGTCTACATAGGCAAAGACTGATTAGAAAAGATGGCCAAATTAGGCCCCGGAAACAGTAAGGAATATGAACCAAAGTGCAAGGCATCACCCCAATAACACAAACCATATTTCATCATTTCCCATCCAAATTCCAAAAACAGAACAAATGCTGCAATTAGTTAGTTGATCTACCCTACTAAGTTTGTTATCTACATGCTCATCCCTTTTCTGTGATCCCTATTGAAACCCAACATGCTAGCTGTTCATAGATACCCGCATATGCAGTCCACAAGGAAGATATAAATTATTACCACAAAAAAGAAGAAGCAGGCATGTCAAACGAAAACCCACAGCTAACTGTTGTCGTAACAGGAAAGGATTGTGTGGACAACCCCATTCATCCCAGACATATCAAATGGGAATATGCATAAGCATGCTTCTGCTGTGAATCATCCCACCGTCAACCAAAAAATCAGTAACAGGCAGATGCTAGGTGGACATAGAATTCCGACAAGACACGAAAACCAAGAGATCAGACGTATACCTACAGTTAGGCAGTGGTTGAATAAGGGCTCGGGTAAAAGTTTATGCAATTCAGAGATAGAGATGACGATTCTAACAACAAAATGATATTCTAAGATTAAAGTGAGATGTTTTAGAACCAGTTTGAATCATAAACTAGCAGCAGAACTACCACAAACTCAAGCAGAGAATTAGCTGAGTGACGTACTAAAAGGAAATTGTTTATCTCTTCCTATCCATCATGCTCCTGACTCGTTGCAAAACACGGACAAACTCATAGAACTGCGAGAAGTCAAAAGCCGACAACTTATCGCCCTCTGAAGGTGCCAAACAAGGGTTCTGACACACAATTAGATCGAAACTGCCGAACTTGTTCATCATATTCTCGAGCTTTTTTGCTGTTAGTTTTTGTATGCCATCTATTTGTATCAGCTCCCCAGTTTGCCCGCTACCGCGCCACCACCGCTGGAGTACCCTTTGCTTTGCTTCAGAGTTTTCAACAGCAATTACACCGTTCAGCTTGATGCCAAGACGATGCAAGGTCACCTCAACCCCACCTATTCCCGAGAAGAGCGATAACAAGTTCAATCCTCCAGGAAAAATGGGCTTTAACACCGATAAATGGTATCCCAACGTGTCTGCCTGGAAGCACTGCTTCAGATAACCCAGTCTTTCACTGGAACAACTCCCAGCGGTCTCCGTATAATTTGAGGGGTAGCCAAGAATGCTCTCCAATTGATAGGGCTCCATGGGTGCTAGCTTGTATTTACCGACCCAAACGAGGTTCTTCATACGACAATGGTGCAGCAAGTCCCTCTGTTGCTCAGGAGATAGAACCCCTTGCGAATCTTTGAGCAATCTTTCTGCCCTGTCAGACAAAAGAGGCACATCGGTTAGGTCAGAACTGATGCAGCTCACATGTGTCCTCGTATCCCACAATGGCCACCATTTCTTTGCGCTCGGAATTGCCTCTTGGATAGTCATCGGGGACTTCGGTGAGAGATGGAACCTATTTTGAGTAGGCAGATTATGTACATAGCCTTCTTTCCGACTCAATGCAGAGAAGTGTTGTGCATCCACAAACTCAGGCAAAGATACCAGCAAAAACTGCGAGACCTTTTTCCACGAATCTGGTGAAAAGTTCACAACACTTCCATAGAAGAAGAAAGGGCGTTTGGCCACCCCTTGGTTTAGACTCGAAGGTTGCGGTGTTCCAACCCGTGCAAGTTGAGTATTCACCTTTTCTTCCATGAACATAAGTTCCATGGAAGAGCTGGATAAATCATCGTATTCTGACTTTGGCCTTTTCCCTTTGTGGGGCTCTTCAAAATCGAAACGTCGGGAACTAGATGAACCATCTTGGTTCTGAATTGAACAAGGTGGAGCATCTGTACTCTGCCCAGAGTTCTCTTCCTTTGGCCTTTTCAATCTATGATCTTCCACCTTTTTCGAAACAGAGGGCTTCACCAAAGCATCAGAGCTAAAGTCTTCCTGCTTCACCATTTCTGAAACAGTTGGAAACCTAGATTGGTAACAACCCACACCACCCTTCATATGCATACTGCTGTATTTATAACCCTGTTACAAAGTGTAGGATTGATTATTTGAATTGAAGACTTGAAGATCCACAAGTACAGACCACAGTCTAGAATAGAGATATGAAATTATGCAAAAAATCTGCCATTTATTTAAAATGCCGAGCAAAATTGTAGGACCAAACATAGCATGAATACAATTTCTCCAAACATATAGGCATGAAGAGGACCTTATCCCTTCCGATGAATGGTCTGACAGTTCCACCCCCTAGAATTGATTCTGCAAGTTCTGACACAGGAATTTCTGCACCTGCATGCCATGAGCAGGTGAATAAACAGCAATATCATGGCCAGGCCAACATCTTCTCCATCATATCAGCAATAGAAGTACACGACTGACTTGCATCTTGGAAGAATTAAATTGCACATCTCTAGAAAGACCAGGATAAAAGCTTTCCAAACAATTGCTCATAGACTCCTTACCATGCCTTTCCAATGCTAATGACACTTCATTCTCAGAGAAACCCATCTCAAGCAGTTGGAGGGTCTTCTCCATGATCCTAAACAGCATTTCATCCTCACTTTCCTGGAAAAATGATGTTCATAAAATCAGAAAAACAGTCAATGAAGACACAACTCACAGCATCTACTTAAACTATCCAAAGGCATATATGCACCTACAGCAAGTTATTCTCCTTCAAATTCCACGCTATGGAGGATCTAATCATCCTCATCACAGTAAACCTCTCAACCAACTGTCCCAGAGGATGAAGTAAAGATCATTTCAGTTTGTTCAACGAGGTCATTTAAGGGTGACAATCCTTGCAGATGAAAGCATCATAAAAGTTATCGACTCCACATGTATTGTTTTTATGAAGAAATTATACCAGGTTTCAAATGGACTGTGTGGACTGAGCTCTATAAAGTTCATTCTACAAGGAATATAAACAACTGCTAGCAAACAGCATGCCTGAATCCATGCAAATGTCACTACGATATCAACTGAAATTTAAAACCATGCATATTTGGGCGATGAGTGGGATGTTGCATAACATCTTAAGCGGAAAACCTAGCAGTGTCAATTCATCCTTAATACCTAACCCGATGCCAATGACAGGGATACATATTCAAATTGCTGAGAAAGCAATGTGACCAATCTGAGTGACCACCAAATAAATTGCAGCCCTTTGATCATATACCTCATCAGTAAATTCACTGGATTCGGTTTTCACACGCGCGTCATTTCTAAACTTCGCAGCTATCTGGGCAGCAACTATATAGTCCACCAACTGATCTATTGTTGCATTTTGACCTGCCAGATAATTTTTAACTATTTATTTACCTCCAAATGCTTGTGTGGAATTGTGAGACAACCCATAAAATAGTAAAAAGCAGCAGACAACAAACAGTATAATAAGGTAAGGAGTTCAAAAAGTTTGCACACAGACCCGATTTCTCCCCCTAACTGGACGGTTAAATTTATTCTTCAAAAAAGAGCTAAAAATTGTCCCAATAGCAGATACGAGTCAACTTGTTAATAAGACAGGCTTGGAGAAGTAAAGGCTTGTCGGTAAATCTTGGACAACAGAAGTCTCTAAACAGAATCCATCGCCATCAGTAAAGCCATGTCGAGAAGCTCCTACTTTATGCACACTCAACCAATCAAATTAAGAAACAGAACAAAAAGGCAGGAATTTCTAAGTACCTAGTTTATTTACCGCAAATTCAATTTCACTTGGAGAAAAGTTCATCATCAGTAAGGAAGCTTTTTTCTCATCATATACTCCACTGGGAAAATCAGACTCCTGGAAAGGAAATGGCAGGCCGAAGTTGGTTCATCTTCACAACATCATGAAAAAATATATAAGCAGCACAAACTAAGTTCCTCTGATAACAAGCGCTCTGTGATACCTGCTTTGGTTGAGAGGCTGTTGAGGCTTTTGTATGGTTCACAGCATCATCGTCCTCATCGAACAAGTTATCCAAAGAATCAGAAGATTCAGAGTTTGACCTTTGCTGACCCTACATTATTGCAAACAATGCCGATAACATAATGAGCTGGTCAATCTCCTGGATTTCTATCAGACAAAGCACCTTCACATGAAAGGAATTTCATATCATATGAATTTAGTATAATATAAGTCCATCTGTTGGAAATTTCTTTGTAAAATTAATAGTTAAGCGTACCGAATAACCAATGAGAGTCTCCACCAACAAGTCCATGAGCTCTTCTTGGTCACCTGGAAACAAAAGGAGTCACCTCATCTTAAAACACAAAGATGTTACACAGACGCAAAGCAAGATGCAATGAGACATTAACAGGGGGCAACGGCACCAAATCAAAATAGCAGGACCCGGTAAAAGCTAGACCAATTGTGTACCTCTTTCACGTATCGCTCGGTCAACAAGCGATGGTTTAAATCCCATTCCTATCAATATTGATCTAATAGTGGATCCGGATGAACTTGCTCCATCAACCTAAAGGAAATCAACAGCCAATTAGGCACTCAATACGAAAGTGGTTAGGAGGAAGACTTTTACAAAGACACACATTATCTAAATATATCTCCACAACCCCCATATCACATGCATGCAGCCCGAAACTAGATGTCGATCCCAGTGCTCTACACAAACATAGAGTTCAAGAACGAGACGAATACCACCAATCCCTTCTCTGAACAGGGCCCACCGAGCCAACAGTCGGACAAAAACAGACGCCAATCCACCGGCATTATAAAAAATCACCGCATTCGCACGCGGACACGCACACACATACCCGAACATGGCCAGGGACTAATGCGTCGGGAGGGACAAAATCAATGTCCAGAGCGTCATCCTTGGGGGCTACGGCAGCCACCCCTTTCCCACGCTCCAAACCACCGCCGCTCTCCGGCAACTGCCCCTAAAAGCATCATCACCCAAAAAAATCCCGTTCAAGTCGAACAATCCCAAATCGTCAGAAGAAAAAAAAAATCAATCGGACCATTGCGACGAGACAAGATCAAGCGTGGGAATCGCAACTTCCTGCAGCTCAGCAGGAGGAGGGAGATCAAGTGGTCAAAGGGGAGACGAGGGATTGACTCGGGGACTGGAGAGTAGAAACAAAACAGAAAAGAACAGGGGTGGAACTTCTTGGATTAAATAGGGGGGAGGGAGGCCCGGGTTTTGAACTTGGTTCGGTCATGCCTCCTCGATCGAAGAGCGTGTTTCTGGCTAAAGCAGGGGTTTTGTACTCGTTTATTCGGAAATTATTTCGCCAAATAATATTTTAATTTTAAAAATTTGACAATTAATGTAACTAAATTGGCCTTATAAAGATTGATTCATGCCATCCGTCTCGTATGAAGTTGATATTTGTAAAGCCGATTTCTGGACACTTAATAAAAAAACGCCAACTTTACTGAAGTCGGCCTTTGTTCGGACACTTCAAAAAAAATCACCAAAGTCGATCTTGGTCAAACACCGAACACCTTATTGTAGTGTCATTTCTTTTCCAATTCGACGTCTTCCTCTCCCCACAAAGATCGAAACTTTCGTCGATAAACTTCATAAATCTGTCGTCCCACATCGGCTTTTATCAGTTCGTTTCGTGGGTTTCTGTTTTCTTACCATAGATAGTCCCTTTTTTTCTCTTTTAAGGGTTTCTTAAGAAAGGGGTGGAGGGGTAGGGGTCGAGCCTAAAGAAGAAGCTGACGGAGTCGATGTCGAAGGGGTTGATCGACGAGGTCCAGAGATGGGGTGCATGAAGCAGAAGGGGGTGAGCCTCAAGTACATTATGGAGTTCAAATCTAGGCCAAGCGAGAAGAACCTCCTAGTCTGCCTAGTTCTGGCACAATGAGCTCCCCATCAGGATTGCTCGTAGGGCCATCGAACGGTTTGTCGGGATTTGTCTGATGTTGGGTGTTCGGTGTCCGACCAAAGTCGACTTTAGGCTAATTTTGATGAATTTTTTTTATAAGTGTTAGAAGTCGGGCTTTGTAAAGGTGACAGTGAAGTTAGCATTTTTAAGGCCAATTTCGAGAACTTATAACATGAAATCGGCCTTTGTAAGGCCGACTTCGCTTTGGCCAGAATGAAGTCGACTTCCTTTGTAAAGTCGATTTCGCTTTATTAATTGCTGAATTTTTAAAATTGAAGCCTTATTTGAAGAATTAATTTTCGGATTAATATTATTTAAAAATAAAACTCCGTAAAGTTAGTATTTAAATTATTACGAGCATGTTTTGAAAATTTTTTATCAATATTTTTAAATTGATATTTTTAACTTTACTTAAAAAATGAAAAATCCCCCTAATTTTCAAATAAAATCGATAAATATTTAATTAAAACATTAACTAAAATAAATTAAAACTATCAATTTTATTTTGCGGAACATTTGTATATAACCCTCCGTAGCACATAGCCAACGAAGAGAAAGAAATAAAGGGTTCACCAGATCTCTCAAAATAGAGAATAAATTCTCTGTAATTTTCCTTTCCATTTCCTTCTGTGGGCTTTGGGTATTTGGTTTAGCAACCTGAAAAAACAGGGAATGTTACAACTTTTGGAAAGGGAGAGAGATCCAAGATGCAAAAAGGTAACATTCTGAAACCCGGTATTAATCAGAGCTGTCATATGAGCAAACAATACCCATCTCGTCCTAAGAGCGCTTCGGATGTCCAGTCGCGCTCTACATGGCAGGGGTAAAAATCTCTATGATCATTTGGTGGCAGCGGCGCCAGTGACTTTGGTAGGAGCCCTGTCCTTCGAGCGCTGAAGTGCTCTGGCGTCGAGTGGAATACTACCCACCGTCAAAGACCCAGAAGTCCCGTTGAATCCGTTCACCTCGACTGATATGGACCCTACTGTTACCACCTCGGCCTGCCGGGTTTCGCTTTTGGGAGCAATACTGGCAGCAGTAGGAGGTACTGCAGCTGCTAGTGGTTCCAGCTGCAATGGGCTAATGGTGAGAGAACCGATCTTCAAACTAGAAACTGCATTGTCCTTGCTTTCCGGGATTTTCTGCTGCTTGGGCCTGGTAAGAATTGTTGGACCTACAGCAGACACATCAGGGTTCGATGGAACCTGCTCCTTTTCAAGCACCATACTTTTCCAGGGATGACTAGTATCTCTTTGTTCATTGATTCTGAGCTCGCTAGGTGGACCGCTGACAATGTTCATCAACCTGCGTGGAGGATCCAATACAGGGACGGAGAATGGGGTGTGAAAGCTTCGGACAAGTAATCTTGCCCTCTCTTCCTGCATCATTTTTTGCCTATTTTCATAGTACATAAAGTCGTCAAGAATAGAGGTTTTCAACCCGTGATTCTTGAATATCTTGAGCATCTCCAGACCCTGCTTATGCATTATCTGCAATTAAACCATCAATGAGGAGCGACATATTAAATCCAAGGACAGCAACCCCCATCTGATCTAATCATCGAATCATGAACAGTATGTACATTGTGATCAGCAATTGAGAAATACCAGCATAAGTTCCTCTGAACTATATTGCCAGTTTCTACTATCACGAACACAGTTCAATTGAGAAATTAAGGCCAAGGAATAAATCATGAGCTTAAAGTGATGAAAGACATTCTAAAACCCTTGTGCAAGAGCAATTCAATAACAAACACCTAACTTCTGCGGCCAGCTAGGAAATCAGAGGCAACACCACTCAAACTTCCTACTAAAAACCAACCAACCAAATTGATGGAGAAAAGAAGATACCTCTTGAGTATCCCTGCTGTTCGTGACTGGCTTGTTTTCATTGTTCTCCAATATAATATGCCTAAAGGCAGAATTCTGCACATCTTTTATCATGTGCCACTTCACAGGGAAACTACCACTCCATTTGTCTTGCTGCCAAAAGTCCATATCCTTCAATGAATCCACTGGTCCAATCATCTCAGCTACACCACAAAACTGACCACTGGCATTGACCTGGGGGAAGAAACTCCTATATCAGCTTAATCACAGCCTTATTTACAGAAGGAGAAATTTAAAAAACTCAAATGCTCAGTTACCAAACAAGCAAAGGACACAACTTACTGAGAAGAATAGGAAAATGGGGCATCCTTTGGGTTTCCCAGCAGCAATTTTCTGGGCATCTTCATAGGCACTTTGCAATTTCTTGTTTCCATGAGGTGTTGAAGACCAAACATTGTATTTAATACTCTTGTGTACATCATCTTCGCTGTATGACTTTATCACAAAAAACTTTGCATCTTCGTAATCAATGGGAAAACTATCTTTATTGTATTGATCAATGTCAATTACTATAATTCCTTGAGGGTTGATGTCCCCCGCCTTTGTAGTGTAAGCTTTAACGGCAAGTTGACCTTTTGGTCTACTGGTTCTTGGCATGTGGTTTTGCTCCCCTGGAACATCTAAGGATCCACTAACAACCTCCTGCCTGCCAATAGGTGCTCTAGGTCGTGCATTCTCTATGGCATTCCACCCAAGAGAACCGCCTCCAAAATCAGAGAACCCAACGTTCACCTGACTTCTGCGAGAGGGAGCCTTGCCACTAAAATTATGGTCTCCTTGCTGCATCGAACTGGAAGTATTTCTACCCTGAAGCACACAGCAGGACAACTTCACAAGTTTAAATTGAATCTAGAGAAACACAACTGTCCAAATATTGTGATTCCATTAACATTTTTTGCGAAAGGTTAAACCCTTTGTGTTAAGTTAACAGAAGAAATAGAGAACTCAATGGAGGAAGTATACCTGTAGAACTCGTGAAGACGCCATGCTTGAAGCATTCCCAGTGACAGAAGAAATACTTCCATGAGAGATAGATGGTCTACCATGGCCAACATTTTCCCTTGGTATTTCTGGAGACCTATTCATAGAGTTCACTGTGTTTGAAGAACCTTTCGAGGAGTGACTAGAAAATGGATTTGATGCAGAGGCAAAATTATTTTTATTATTTCTTCCATTCGGCCTACTAACATTTGCACCGCCATGGTTGGACAAGGTCTCAGGAGAACTCAAGTCTGGGGGAACCAGAACCTGATAATAGGCAGGTGAGGAGACAGAGTTAGGATAAGGGGAAAGTGGGTAGTACTGTTGAGCCCCTGGAAATGGGCCATCAACACCTATCATGGCACCAGGTATGTACGGATTGTATGGGTTATAAGCAGACTCAGCATATCCATATGAAGGTGAGTAATATACATAAGGCATAGTTTCCGACTGGATGCCCTGAAATATCGAAATGCTCAGTCAGTTTACAGATCACACAACCTTGCAAGTTCTCAAGTAAACTGTGAGCATAAAAAAAGTTTGCACGGAGAAGAGGTTAGAAGAGCAAAATATTACCGTATACTGAACTTCAGGACCATCTGTGCCAAAAACTCTATTATGGTCCTCCCACTCAGTTGGCGTTCCAAACCCTGTAAGCAGGAGATAACATCACACAAGGTCATGCTCACATAAGCCACCACCACTCATACCATAACAATCAAACGTCGAGCTAATCTCCACCTGTACAGTAATAGCCGTAGTTGGTGGCAGTAGGAAAATACATGCCCTGGTCGACAAGAAACTCAGGAACTCCTTCACTGTACATGTTTTCGACCTTTTCAAAATTCGGCCCTGCAATCAACTGGCTTGCCTCCGCACCTGGTATCTGTCATCATAAGGCCATGAGGAAAGTTTATAGAAGTCAATGATTTTCAACTGATTAGTCCCACGGGCAAAATTCACTGTTCACTGGGAGCACAAAATGCAAGCACACCAGATACGTGTCTGCATTCCCACGTTCACTGACGTTGTGCCTATCCATTCTTCAGTAGCCGCCTAACCCAAAACCAATATATTCCACTTCTGGAGGGCTTGTTCACGATACCTACCAAAATGAAGATTTCACCTAGGTCAAGCACCTTTAAAACCTCCCACTCTCGAGTTCCAAAGAACAAAGAAGATGCCGTCAAGTCACTGACATCGGTTCTACTACATTCATCAAGGTACATCTTTTGCATTACATATCTAGAACCACAAGACCACTAAAGCACGTCCTCACATTTGACAGCACCCTAACCCCCAAAAAAAATCCTAGCAAAGGAACTACCTAGACAAAGGGCAAGAAACGGAGCCCACTCCGTCACACAAATCCCTCTCCATCTTTCCTCATCCAAACCCAAAACCCTAACCACCCCGACCCGACCACCGACCGGGGAGGGGACCCAGGAATCGAATAAACCGCAGAACCAACCCCTCTGTGACCCTTCTTCCCAGGAAGACCCATTATCAATCCACGGAACAAATCCATCCCCCCCCCCCCCCCCCCCCCCCCCCAAAAAAAAAAAAAAACATACACACGCAAAAAAGACCAATCCCGAAATAAACCTTTCTTTGTCTTACAGGAACTCACCGAAATCGTTCAGGCAGGCATGAGGGGGGGGGGGAATCAAAAGAATAATTCCCCTCTTACTGGCCCCCACCTTAAAAATCTCAATAGCTTTATTTCCCGCCCGAAATCGACGACGAGACGAGGGGAAGAAGGGGAAGCAAGACCCTAAGAAAGGAAGAAGAAAGTAGGAAAATGGAAAGAAGTTCCTTCTGGATTTGGCTTTTGATCGACGGATACAATGTTTCGGGTTTGGGTTGGAAAACAGGGGAGAAAGGAGGTGGGAAAAAAATATATATGTAAAAAGGAAGAGGGGGAGGGGGAGAGGGGAAGACAACGGAAAGGGAAAGGTTTTTTCGGAGAACAAACGAGGAAAAATGTAGGTAGACGAGACACGCCGTACTTCTTCCCGGCCAATTCTGCGTATTTTTTGTCTTTTTTTTTTCTTAGTTATAATACGTGGAAGAGTTTTATTTGTTGTCTGGCATCGTTTGAGCTGGAGGTCGCCACGTCACCTTTTCTTGGAGGAGAAGTCAAGCGGGTCTGGGGAATCATTTCTTTCTTACCATTCCTTCCCCTTCCCCAGCCCCCGCCCCCCCCCCCCAAAAATTGATTAATTAATTTATTGTTCGACGTTGACACAAATATTTGTTTATTCATACCCCCCGACGAATCTAAATTCAATCCCCTTAATAAATGCCTTTTAAATTCATTTTTTATTATTATTACAACAATCACCGGCTTAGGAAGCTCAGTTAGTGTAAATACACCAGAGACACGACAAACAGAACCATGCCGACATCGCATTCTTTCACCGTAAGGAAACAGGAAACACGGAAAGCTTTTGCCGAAAACTGGAAGTGACAATGTTACCACGGATTACACACGGACCTGTCCAGAAGCTTCGACGTAAATCATGTCTGCTTTAAGAGCAGTTGAGCCCTACTCAGATGACCAAAATAAATCAGTGCTGTACATGTTGCAGGAGTTTTGTACGAATCAACAGTTAGCTTCTAAAAATTTTTGCGTAGTTTCATAAATTACACAAAACCCGTCGAGGGAGCGCATTTTCAAAACGCACCCCCGAAATAACAAAAATGGCGAGTTTTAAGAACCCGCCCTCCATGTAAAATGAAAAGGGAACCCGTCTCTCTAACACTTAAAAAAAAAGAGTGTTTAGAGGAACGGGTTTTCAAAACCCACCCTTCTAACTGAGTTAGAGACCTCTCGAAAACTAAGAGACTACATAACCAATTGAGCTAAAACCCACCTATTCATTTACCTATTAAAGGGGCGGGTCTTTTTTTTTAAGTGTTGAAGAGGCGAGTTTCGAGAACCCACCCCGGCCATTTTACACGAAAGGCGGATTTTCAAAACCCGCCCGATTTGTTATTTGAGAGGGGCATTTTCAAAACGAGCCCATTCGACTTTATTTTGGTAATTTACGAAACTCAGACCGTTTTTCACAAACTTTTTTAAAAACTAACGATAAATCCGTACAAACCTCCGTGTTGCAGCAAGAAAAGCAATTTAAGCATCACCACGGAAAACTACTTCACAGATATCATCGATATAATTACTGTTCGTCTATTAAACGGGGTTCTTCATAAACCACCAAATGCGAGTTCCAGAACTTGATGTTTACCTGGATCCTCCTGGAAGGCGCCCATAAATGTCCGAACAAGCTCTGGTTGCAGTTCCCACGTGTTATTCGCCAGAGTGTTTCGATGCCTTTGTATCATCTCAAGCACAAGCTGTTTGCAATCAACCTCCCCCAGGGAACCTATCAAAGCGTGGGACGTGAATCGGCAAGAAGTATTTGGTAAATAAATTGAAAAAACTTTTGAATTGTGAGGGCACGGCAAAGTATATGACAAGGCGCAATATATGAAGGATTTCGCTATCGCACTACCTAGTTCGGGTTCATTGTCCTCATAATCTGCATCCCCTTCTGAGACAGTAATGCCATTTTCAAGATCAGCAGCAGCCTTGGCATACCTTTCTAGAAATTCCTCATGTGTTTCTTCACGTTTGTCATCCTCCGAATCCTGTACGAGAGTCCACACAATAGAGCAAGAGTCACAAAAATGTAGGCCTCTCACAATTGGATTCAGGGAGACTTCAAGCAAAATGTCAAACCTCGTCGTCGGTTTCCTCATCTTCATCATCATCGTCGTAGTCATCGTTCTCCTCTTCGGTACCTTCGTCATTTTCGTCATCTGCAGCATCCACATTCAGACACACGGTTGCCTCCATCAATGACGTCAAGCAACCATGCACTAGAGCAGGAGCTGGGTTCCTCTGTTCTAACAACCTTTCAGTCACCTTTACCATCGCCATCACTGCATGCCAAGGCACACGAACATTCATCGCGATTGAAAATTCAATTAAAAAATTCAAGAACGGCTGACTATAATTCACAAATTAAACCCCCACTAAGGTAACTACTGCACTAAAGTGGCAAATTATTGATAATCAAGGAAAAACACGATTTCCAGAATAAAAAAGTCAAACCATGCGAAACTAACCGAACAATTTCAACTCAGATTCCCCAGGCAGATTACGCTCAGAAGTCTTCAAAGCTAATGAACTAAATGCCGAGGCCCAGGAAGCAAAACCATTATCATCTTTTGCCAATATATCTTCCACCATGTGAGGGTAGCACAAATAGCAGGATGCAATGACAAGTAACAGAGACTTCTGCACTGAAGACGATTCGTCACTTTGAATACTTTGGTAGTGAGAAAAGGCAGTCTGACTAAATCTGACCACCAATGACAGCTTCACATTTTCATTTGCATCTGAGTATGGTGGGACATGAAGGATTGCATGAACACATGAGCATGCTCTCTGTGTTGCAGAAGGGTACCGTGAAATGGCCTCACAAATAAAAGCTCCAATCCCTTCAATGATAGATCGGGGCGGGATGGGTGGTGCAGGGGGAGATGGCATGTACCTCGAGAAAAACTGAGAAAGTTCATACTTTCCGGATAGTCTGATGACCTCATTAATGCAGCCAAAAACTGACAAATCCTCTGATTCTTCCCACGAATTCCAGTCCGCTATTTGATCAGCCCAGATTAACAATAGTTCAGACAGTTTCAGCTTTCGAATTGCTTCGTTTCCACTTGCAGAAAGAATAATTGACTGGAGTAATGTCGACGAATGATAGATGCATGATGACGGCACAGAACTGTCAGGTTCTTCATCCTTTCCAGTTCAATAAACAGTGGATCCCATGATAAGCGGCAAAGAACGAAAGACTATATCAGATCATCTGAAACACAAATCTGCCATAGAAACAACCTCTACTAGAAGAGCAACTGAGGCCGAATGAGAGAAGAAAAAGTCAATGGAGTCAACACCAGGGAGAAAGGTACAGGAAAGTTACTGTACTATCGGAAGATGACAAGCATTAAAGCAAGACAATTAGAATTATGTTAGTTAACATCAAGGACGAGCAACATTTACCATCACTTTTGTGGGTTTATCTTTATTAAGCCACGCCTTCTGCAAGAGACAAGAGAGAGATCTTCCAATGGTGGCGGAACTAGAGGCCATCTTTTTATCATCACTGCCATCTTCATTTGTAGAATCCCTCCAAGACTGAGCCATCACTGCTATTAATGCAAAGCCTTTTTCAACAACCTACAGAAAGTACCATGTCGCCTCTTTAACAGCAGCTGGCCAGCGAATGATACTCCTCAGTGCCAACTATGTTGTTGGTTTCAAATTCATTTGATGTTACTTGTTTATTGCCCCCACCAATCACGAGCTAGTGCATCCATGGGGCATAGCACCATGTTCACAAACTATTCAAGGATTTTTAGATAATGCGATGCATAATGATCTTAGATCAACCATTTTAAATATCCAGATTAAAGTAGCACATAAATAATCCAAATCGATGTTTAGAAATGTAACACTAGTTAACAAAGCGGACAATATGCATGTCGATTGTTCCTTCTGTCAAGTCAATTGATTCCAGGCCAGCCAAAAATTAGAAGTTGCAACAGTAGAGTTACAGAGAAATGGTTTCACACCCTCAACGATTCATGGTGTGTGTAGAATATGCTTTCTGAGTGTAAATGTATCATTTATGATATCTTGTAACACCTCAAACAAGGGAAGTCCCCTATATTATTAGCAAATATGGCAAGAGCAAATATGACTATCGACATGGGATTCCTCAAAGAATGAGGCTAGTTCATTTCATCAAATAAATAGTAATGTATAATGGGGTTTAAGTCCATATGGAATGCGTACTTGGGGCCATGGCTCCATATCTGAAGGTAAGAACTTCATGATTGCATTGACCACTGGTGGAATCATATCTGGTATGTAAGTATGGACACTTTCACTAGCGGTCTCAACCAAACAACTCAAAAGCTGAAACAAGATACAGCTTTCGTCGTCATCACTGCCAATCCTGGCAACGATAACTTGGAGAAGTTGCAGCCAGTCAGGGGGCGGGTAATCATTCTGACAGTGAAATCACAGTCAGTGCGCTGAATCATATTAAAGTTAAGGCAAACCTCTTTTAAAAGAATGTAGACAGGCCGTACTTCAACCAATTTCGCAATGACCCCAGCAGCTGATGCCCGCACTGGATAACAAGAGGTATCCGACAAATCTGGCATGGTTAATGCCTTCAGCAGTGATGAATAGACATCACTATTCATATCCTGAGACATAAAGATCACTCAAAGATTTGAACATCTAAAAGTGGAATATCAAATGAGAGAAATATACAGATTGAAAGGACCGCAAAACTCAATCTATCAGGAAAGAAACACAACAAATCAATAAAGAATAAGGGCCTTCGATCTCATAAAAAAAAAAGAGAGAGAGAGAAGTTATCACAACACGCCCATCATCTACACGATGAGAAAGACTTGCCTCAGGCAAACACGTCGCAAGCTCTCCAAACAACCAATTTGCTGTGGCAATTAAGTAAGGCACCTTCCCTGATATTGAATACAGTGGTAGAACCCGCACTTGCAGGAGTGTGGTGATGTATCCAGGTTTTCCAACTCTAAAAAACTGTATCGGCCCCATTAGAAGCACAATTTCAGCTTCCTGATAAGAATTTTCTAATGAAAAAGGTTGCATGTACTTACATCTTGCAGGCCAGCATAAGCCATAAGAACCGCAAAATAACTGTCACATTGGAATTTTCGAACCAAGTGCATTAGACATGAAATGCCATGGAAAAACAGTTGGAACAATTCCAGTTCCACTGGTTTCTGACAGTAGAAGAAGAAAAGTGAAAGAAATACCAACAAACAACAGGGGGCAATACGCATCCTAGCGCACTTTAAACACGGGCTATTAGTTACTTAGAAAACAAAGATATGGATGCTGAAAGGAAGATAA
The DNA here is from genome assembly GCA_029817715.1 of Melastoma dodecandrum. Lineage (NCBI taxonomy): Eukaryota > Viridiplantae > Streptophyta > Magnoliopsida > Myrtales > Melastomataceae > Melastoma > Melastoma dodecandrum. Next base: position 971,705 of record JARUPY010000387.1, read on the forward strand.
ATTTGGGTACTAACATCAATTCAAGATCTGATTAGTTAGTTTCTGAACATTTTTCAGCCATGATCTCACTTTAAGTCAAATGAATTTTGGCAGATAATCTCACTGATATGATTACCATTTATTTACGAGAAACTGGAAACATATATATGCTTTCAACCAATTTATGAACTCAAAATGTAAAGGACTCACTTATTCAGAATATTAGGCTGACATATGTTGGCATCAGAAGGAACAGGATACTTTGACAAAAAGGGAAGCACCAACAATTCCCCCATAAGAGAACGCTGACCATTTGTCTTATTCTTTCCTGCTTTTTTACGCTTGGACGAACTGGGCAGACTACTGATGTTTCCCACAGGTGGTCCCTGTATACAGAAAATTTAAGTCATAAAGAAATATATAGCACTTTAGCCATGCATTGACATCTATGTTACTAACTTTTGACGATGAAATGACGCCCAGTAAGTTTAATGCGCTCTTTCTCACTGTGAATAAATCCTCTCTCCATCCAGATATTTCTTCCTGCAAATAGATTTATTAACATGTTTTCAAGAAAAAAAGAAAGAAAAGGATGACATCTTCATCGTAGAGCAGCTCAATCAATGTAACAAACAAACATCGGGGATGGTAAAACTATACAAAATCAGAAGGAAGATTCTTTCTCAGGTACTCAGAGGCATCTTCTTCCCACTCTGACAAGTCCTGCATTGACGAAAAGAGCGTTTGTTTGTTAAAATGCCCAAAAAAAGACCCCACCGAAATAATCGCTGAAGAAAGTCAACAGCCCATGCAACAAATCTTACACCTTCTCGTTCATCATCAATGCTGGGAAAATTGCCGCGTCCAACAGAGAAGAGAACCATGGAGACACTATTTTCCATCCCTGATTAGAACTTATGCATAAAACAGTGGTACAAGAGGTGTTGATTCACCGAATAATAACGAATTAATTTGGGGGAGTTACTCACAGGACCAGTCTCTAAGATGTGAGAGATGACATCAAAAGCAAGTGAAACAATCCTTTCTGCTGGGAAATCTAGTTTCTGTGTAGAGAATAGGAGTAAAATACGATCCATTTAGTGAATAATTAAAAGGTATCAGGCTAAAAGACAGCAAGCAAAGATTGTAGCAAGTTAACTATGAATAGCACAATAACAAAGGTTTTGGAAAGAAGAGGAATCCCCCCTAGGGAAAAACTCTGAAACTTGGACCATCACTCTGAGAAAATAACCTACACTGAGATTTGAGGTCCACTTGACTAGGTTGAAGGAACAGTTGACGATACAGGACATCAACCTGTAAACATGGTAATGAAAATCAAATAAGGAAACACATCTTTCTAGTCAAATAAAAAAAATTGTAGCTTCTGACATAGATTTACCTGTCTGAGTGCTTCCTGTGTCGTGTAACCAGGGAACAAAAGATTAACAAACTTCTCTTTCCAGTCTTCAATCTCAGCAAGTTCAATGAAGGGGTAGGAGAATCCAATGACAGAGAATTTAGAATCATGATTAAATCCTCAGAGAATGATGCCATGCATGGTACTAACACAGAAGGCAAGTGAGACCTCATCTGTAATAAGTATGCAAAGACTTTTCAAACTATGTCAAGAGGAAGAATCAACATTAACAGATAGAAAATTTCCGAGCTGTGAACAGCTGCGTCACACTTACTGCAAAATACATGCATTTGCAAATGATCAGAAGAATCTTCTCGGCATCTGCATCTTTGATATCTGGACTTAGTGAGACCTATTTAAAAATCAGCATAAGGTGTGTTTTTTATATAAAAACTAAACAGTTAAAATGGAAACATGCTAGAAGATCAAACACCTTTCCAGCAAGACTGTGGAAGACCGGCAGCAAAGGTGCAAGAATTTGTTCACTAAGTAGTTCTAGCTGTGCTGGTACTGACTCCACAGCAACCTTCGGATTCAAATAATACTGAAGGAAGAAGACATCACATTTCATCATAATCTTGTTAGAATGATTGCGGGCACTATAATATAGAAATGAAACTAATGTACAGGTGTAAGAGGAAGATGCTGAAAAAGCCACCTGTGACAAAAAGTGGCAAAGTATGGCGAATATCACCAAGATTGAAGAAAATGTACGACTTCAAGCATTGTGAGTGAATTGGGAACAAGCTCTGGAAGCTGGCCGATGAAATTAGTACCTGGAAAGGCCTGATTAGGACTTGCAGCATCGTGAGTGCATTCACAGTCTTCCAATGACAGTTTGCCGACGACTTTGAAAAGAAATCACTTTCTTGAATTGCCAATTTCAAATTAGGAATAAGCTCCGGCCATGAATTTTGCTTCACAAATTCCAGATCAACTAGGAGTCTAAGCTGCCAAGAAAAATCATGGCTTGACTGAAAGTAAGAAGCGGCTATTGAAAAGTACACGAGGTTAATGTTGTTTCATACCACTTCTACCAACAGCTTCAAAATCTCCAGTTCTACACGTAGCAAAGCATCCATCAACTGATCCTTGAAGTCCTTCTCCCTTATTGACAAAGCAATCTCTCTTTCGAGATTCCGTCCGGCATAATTCTTAAGGTAAGCAGCAGCAGCGATTCTAACTCCTTTAGTTTTGCCACCTATTGGTCATATGTCAAAAGATGCCGAGAAAAATCTCAGTAACGCTCACAAGCAGCAACATGAAGACCACTTCCGAGATGACACTTCATCCAGTCAAATAGCCTCTCTTATTGGTTATTACTTAACAGACCGAGAGAATCAATCACAACCGACCCGAAGTAATGCGACAGCAAAATTCAAATAGAAACCATAAATCTGGAGAAATAACATCATCTCGGCAACTGCAAACTACCAAGATACATCATGCAGCCAAAATACGCCAACAAAATCATCGAGGTGAAGGTTGGGACACAAAATCAAGAAAATGGAATCGTTAACTAAAGGAAGTACCGGCATCCATGGCAATAGATAGGAGATGAAACGGAAAGCGAGGGAGGGAGGACGAAAGACCATCGAGGGCATCGGCAGCCGCCCGAACAGAGGTGCCGTCGAAGCCGAGTGTGGCGTCCAGCAGCCGCGACAATTCCATCACTTCGGCCATTTCTCGGATTCTGCCTGGTGGGATGTTCCCGTTGGAGATCCAGCGAAAGGGGCTGGGAAAGAACTTTGAAGCGCAAGAAGGGGGAGGAGGGAAATTGGAAGGCGGGCTCCAAAAAGTGGGCGGGAATCGCCGAGGCTAGAGGAAAGAAAAGTAGAGGTGGGGTTTGGAGATGCGGGGTATCGAACCCCGTACCTCTCGCATGCAAAGCGAGCGCTCTACCGTTTGAGCTACATCCCCATTTTCTTGTAAGGGTTTAATAATATTATTATCAATATATCAGAAGTAATATTCTACTATAAAGAATGCATGTGATTGCCGTACTAGTGCATTATATGGAAGGTGATGCTGTCTTCATTGAAACAGGTCTGTACTAACGTCCGGCTGGCTGCAGCGGAAAGCATGACAGACGACATGATTCGAGATTTGCTCGGCGTTAGATTAGATATGAACGAATATGCAGAGTGTTTCTTCTAATCATGGCTAACAATTACTCTGTTTAGATTTTTCTGCTATCCAAGCTCACATTATAGGACTCGGTCGAGCAGCTCCGGATGCAGAACCTGATGGAAAATGCCTATATGCAGAGAGAAGATTATCAGATTATCGCCTAAAGGCTAGATGAGAAACCCGGATGAAAACTATTATCTGATCATTTCTCCAGACATACGAAGATTATTCTTTCTCACTTGTATTCCTTTCATATTGTCTAGGAACAAGAGGCTTTTAGATTGAGTAAGCAGAGTCAAGATCTTGCTGAAGAAAAAGGAAGGCATGTTCATCTTCAGAAATGTTGCATCGTGTGTCAAACTATAAATACTTAAAATAAAGATCACTGCATTATTCACTAAAATTTTTCTGATGTTAGTGATTGTAGGAATTGTCGTTGTTGCAAGTTTTCGCACATGAAAATCCATATATCTGCATATTTCCTAATGAAATATTCTTTTCTTTTTCACTTGCACAAGGGAAGTAAATCACAAGGAGGCAGATTTCCTTGCTGTTCAGATGGCTCTGGAGCCAGCTCAAATGGCCGGATAGGTTACTTTCTGCACAAAATGAAATGCTGAAGGTGGATTACCATGCTGCCAGAGGAACAAAACCAATTTAAATCATGAAGTTGCTGAATTAGATGACATGGTGAGAGAGCATCTCGGAATTAACACCCAGAAGATGCTCGAACAGAAAACAAGAGCCAAGGTGCAATTTGCTCATCTTATCATGCGAAATGCAGAAAAAAAATTAGAAGACTAGTCCTAAGTTCTACTTGACACAGGAAAATGGTCCGCCCAAAACGGGTGCTGCTGATAGCAGCAAGAGGTTAATGCCGTCTGAGAAGCTCAACTCACAGTGCGGCATCAAAGACCTCGTAGATCATCCTTACCTGACAAAAAAACCTCCAGTTACTTCAAAACCTTTGATGAGGTAAGTTCTGGACAGCAACTTATTGCACTAAGGAATCCTTATTTTAAGACTTCGTTCGGTATCATGGAAATTCACAGGGGTTGGTAGACTTCCTTCCCGCTACGTGTTTCAAGCCAACTTTCCTAAAAAAATAATCCGAAAACCGCTTCCAAATTTTAATTATCCATACTTCTCTTTCACCTAGCCTTTCCCTGTCCAAATTAAGCAGACTGAAAGATCTCCGCTGTCCTCTTGATATCTATTGAAAAGTAATTTTCTTTTTCAGCTTAGCAACATGATTTTATTTAAACCAGGAAACAATGGAGGAATAGTAAATACACTGGGGGGCCTTGTGGATAATCTTACCTGGAAAATTCAGAAGATAATGATATGAGATTAACATAATCATTTAAATAGGAGTATATATTTGAATTCTCTTCAAGTATAAGATTCTGGTATTTTGATCATAGGGCACTTCACTCATGCTCCAAAGATTTAACCTGAACACCAGCGAGAAAACAAATCAATTTGATTCCTCACCTCGGTCAATCCCATAGAATTAATTGAGGTTTTCTTGTCTAACCATGCCACAAACATAGACATAATGGACATCGGGGTTTTTCCCTAATGATGCTTCAACATTGCTGTCATCACCGTCCAGAGGCACTGGCTTCGTCACCCCCCACTGATGCTGGGATTTTTTGTCGTGCAAAAATTTCTCTGTACAGATCACATGTCAGCCAAAAGTTCCCTCACAACAAGAAAAGAAACAGTGTACTAATATGCGTTTTCTAAATTAACTAATTCTGAAGGCAGCATGACATTCTCATCAGTTAAATTTATTCTTCGGAAAAGTGTATGTAGCAATGCAGCATGATAGCCTAAATTGCATTGTCATAACTGTTTCAACAATATTACCGGATACCAAAACCCGTAGTTGAATCTAGGAGCTCTGTGTTAATTAATCTGTATGTGATACTACAAGAGTTGAACGCACCTATCACGTGGAGTTTGATTGTTCACAGGTTGATCTGTCTCAGAAAGTGCAGCCGATATGTTGGAGAGCCACATGTAATCTGTCCAGCAATCAATGAGCTCACTGATTTACCCAAGGGCATAGTTTTTATCTTATCGTTCATGATAAGGGAATAAACTACCAGAATATAAACTCCTTTATCCCTTAGGACCCTATAGTTTTCCACAAACTGCTCAATAATGTCAATATATGAAGAAAAAACAAACAAAAACATGTAGAAAAACAACAACAAGAGAGCTGATTGCACTAGAAAGTAATATACCTTGCCACTTCTTGAAGCATCTTCTCGGCATTTGTCCGTGAATTACTTCCACACTAAAACCAAGCACTCGATGTCAACTTTGGGATGGTAGAGATGGAAGCAAGGCTTATTTTGTAAGTATGAAGTTTGTTACATGCACCAGTAGAGAGTCCAGAGTTCCTGAAATAACAAATAACACATTTCGAGTAGGGTTTCCTCAAACAGGACCAATGCTTTGAAGGAACTGCAAAATAAAAGGAATACCTTTATCAATCACCGCATCAAAGGAGGCTGATTCAAGAGCATTCATGTCTCGGACATCCATTACCATGTCTGCTCAAATATTAAGGAAGAACATCTCGCTAGACCTTAACGTGAAGCATTGTCCTGTTCTAAATCCGGATGCAAGATCTCAACATCTCAGTTTTCATCGTCCAACCCCTAATTCAACCCGATGCCTTGTAAAAACAGCAGGACATACCTTCGAAATATTGCACATTCAAAATCACATAGAATGATAGAAATACTAAGTGCATCGGGGTAAAACAGAAAATATCAAAATTTCCAAAAAGCAGCAATCTCATTATGCTCATATGGCTCTTAGACTATTGTGTTCCAATCTTGATAAAGCCACTCTTGAAGAGCAAGACCATCCCAGCTTCAAGTCCACCTTGTTAATCATTCATCTGAGCCAAAGCACAGGAAGGATACATCGAAGTTGAGGTCGATTAGCGTACTTCCTCTTCATCTCATCAATCACGACCGAAGACACGTCCACATTGACCACATCCTCGTATCCATCATCCGCCATTTGCTCGCTAAACACTACAAACAATCGATTCCCCGACCACAATCATTCGGTCAACCTTGCCGGTGTAAAACAGAAGTGAAGGAAGCGGTAAGGCTCCATGTTTACGGGAATTTCCGCAGCCGACAATGAGGACGCGGGGGTGAAATGGAGGAGCAACGTAGAGGCGGACGAGAGGGGAGAGGGAGGAGGAGTACATTTGATATAATCGGCCAAAAGCAGAGGGTTGTTCCTGATATCACTACATCAGATCATGAAGACTTGTGGTCATGGTGCCATTTTATAAATATATACTTGGTTCAACCTTTAACCGAATGCATATGGGAAGGTCTGGCTATAACTTGAACTCAATGATGATCTTGGACCCCCCCTAGTGTTGTGTGATCCTGATTGAACTGTTAACATGTGCTTGGTGAAACAAAATAAATTTGGCCATATGAAGTCTCAAACCAGCAAGATCACTGGCCACATCAATTTCCTTGGTTGAAAGAATCGATTAGAATGTTTGAGCATGTACAGCCTTATTCACAGATCAATGTACAATGTCCTTTTCAACTGAACAAGGATTAACACATTTAAATGCTGTGAGAATCATCAGGAAGTGGTTCCAGTCGAGGGAACCAGATTATTTACAGAACCCATAGAAGATCAAGGGCGGATCATCCGAAGGTTTTCTCCGTGCTGTAGCACATGTACAGGAAGCCGTCCTCATCCTTGTAGGACTGGTACACATAGTCCATGCGACTCGCTGTGAAAAGAGTAGGTGTTAGTCAGGATAATACACACGAGGACTGGGATGATACACAATGGTAGCTTTTCCTACCAGTTGGTGGCAGAGTATTCTTGACGAAGACGAACAAGGCTTTTCCAGGGGCTAAGTGTAGCCGGCTACTTAAAACGTGGATGAATTGCCCGACAGACATGTCTCGAGGAACTAGGTATCTAGTTTTAGTATCACGAGAAGATAAGTGTCAATAGATAAACTGAAGGATCTGCTCCTGAAAGTAAGATTGAGAAGGTTATCGCAATCAAGGTTGGAGAGATAAAGAAATCTGAGCATACTTTTTCTTTTCCAGTTCTGGGAGCTCAGTCCTGGAGTACCTTTCAATAATCACCTGGGAATGGAATCGGCCATCAAGAATGGTAAACCAGAAAACTAATGCAAGGAGAAGAAGAGGATTTGCAGAACTAATGGTCCCGTAAACACAAGGTCAAGGGCGGCATCTCCGCGTAAAGAACATCTCGTCTAAATCAATTCTTCTTTTGAAACAACCTACACAAGAACGAGCCGATTCGACTTGCCAAAAATTCAACAGTGCATCACATCCAATGTTCAGACAGAAAAGCAATCATCCCCAGTTAGACAGAGAAATTAAACCGGATCAACCATGACCACAAAATGTCTGGGGTGCCAGTTACCAGTCCCTTGATCTGGGAATCAGATCCAAGAAGGATCAAGCAAATCAACCCAAGTTGCAGACAAAATCAAGGGGGCTATCATCAATCCATCTCCCAAAACATGGGGCGGATAAAAAAAAAAATTCACAACCACAAAACCTAGGGATTGCTAAGAAAGACCAAATCACAGAGACTTACAGGGACTCGGTCAGGATACTTGTCGGCAATACTCTTCGACTCTTCCACCCTCTTATCTGCTCCAACACCCCCCCGCAAATCCAAAAATCACAACATCATCATTTATTCACCCTAGAAGACAAAAATGATTGGGGGATCCAGAAAAGACTCAAAGCTTTAATCTTTTCTCTTACCGAAGGGGTAATCATCCCTGAAGGAAGCGGTCCGGGCCTTCCCCATTCCCATCCCAGGAAATGAATGAAAGTTCCGAGGGGAGAAAAAAAACGAACAGAGAGAAAGAGAGAGAGAGAGAGAGAGAGAGGAGAGGTCGTTAATGGCGTCGAATTACGTGAACCGCAAAATACATTGTAAAACCATATACGAAAGAACCAAAAAGGAACCTAACGGAAGATAGTTATCGTAACAAACAAACAAACAAATGAAAGGGAAGAAAAGCAGAACGTGAGGGAAAAGACGTTTGGACAAGTTAAAAGGAGAGAGACAGAGAAGAAGGATGGGGAAGAAGAAGAAGAAGATTTGATTTAAGGAGGTGGAGAAGAAGATGTTAATTTTTCCTATTGTTCAACGTTGAAAACGACAAGCAACCGAAGGATGACCTCCCCCCCGGGGGGGTCATTTTCTAATGGGCCTGAATGTCGTCCCAACTGGCTCCCCCCTTCCAGCCCAGCCCACGTAGGATCAGATGGCCCCCAAACGGTAGTTTGTACCGACCTTAAGCCGTGGATCACCTTGGGGGCGACGACTACCAAGCACACCATTGCTGGCCTCGCCATCTGGTCCCCAGCGATCCTATTACCGTTCCTTTTCTGGGACAGCTTTGCAGCCTGCGCTCTGTCGGTTGATCTTTCTCTGGACTGGATGCGTGCAGGCGTGTTGGCCTCGGAGGGATGCGTATCGCGAGCGGTCTTCCAAACTTCGATGCCAACCTGAACATAACTCAATGACCCAAGATCAAAATTTTCAAAGTCCTGAGAATTTTACGGTGAAGGGGCATCAAAAGGGAACAGCTCCCTCCCAAAAGAAATCCGGCAAGTGCGGGGGTGAGAAACCGAAGAGATGATAGTGAGTAAGATGAAAAAGAAACGTTCATGAAGGAATCGAGAATTCCATGAAATAAAACAAAAGAAAATTTGGGCCAAGTTCGCAGGTTTTTCCCTGTTCCGACAAGTCAACATCGTCTTCGTCTCTCTGCCTGGAAATGGAAGGAAGTCAAATCTACCGTTGCATGTGAATTGTCGATTCACATGAACTGCATCATCCATCCACGCCGATCCGTTGCTGCGTCAATGATTCCATCCAAGATTTTTAAAGTATTTCAATGATCATAAGAGCCTCACCGGCTCCTGTTTCGAATTTTTTAACGAGTCCAATCCAAACAACAGGATTCTTCCTTTTGCTTACGCGATCTTCCCTCCCACCCCTGTCCTCCGTCGAACAGGGGAAGTTGGCTATACAGGGACGTTTGATAGCGTCCGATGGAACCGTCGATGAAAGAATCACCGGAAGCTTTTGCTAGGAATATACGTGAAAGAATCTCACTCGAAGCTGTTACACGAAAGCGGGACTCCGAAAACATCAAGCCAATGCAGAATGTATAATACTGTGTGCCTGTATGTGTTATGTACTTTCAGATGATGGAAGGGAGGACGTCTTCAGTTGTCAGCCCCTTTGTCTGTTTTCTGTTTTCCTCTGTGCAGACCTCGTATCGGACAAATCGCTCCTGTCAGTCTCGGAACTCGCCCTCGGAGGATCAGCGTCCGCACTAGCCCCCCGTTGCTTCCTGCGACGTCTTCGGTCCTGGACAGGGCGAGCATAACAAGCTTCATCAGTTTATGCACTCATTAATTTCTAGAGTCAATATGGAAGTTTCGGAAGGCTAGCCTCTCGCGATATGGGGTACTCCTCTGCTTCGAGCATGCGAACCACTTGGCCCATCCTCGGTCTTTTCTCGGCATCGGGATCGACGCATCTCAACGCAGTTAGGAGAGCTCGTTTGAGTGCGCTGGTCGACGGCCTTACTTCGAGGTTTGGGTCGATCACCTCTTCGGAGCGCCTGCTTCCGACCATCATTTTGAGCCAGTCGACAAGATTAACCTGATTAAAACCACCAACGAATCCATCCAAAAAGTCCGTCAGCGGCATTTGAATGTGAGGTATCAAGGATGAACGACGGGGATGCACGAGCTTCGTACCTCAGGGGCAGGTCTTCCATAATCCACCGGATCTCTACCCGTGATTGATTCGAGAAGGACCACTCCGAAACTGTACACATCGCTCTTCTCGTTTAACAGGCCGGAGTTAGCGTATTCTGGAGCGACATACCTGGAACAATCGAGAAACGAGACATTTCAATTCAAATCCAGACTACACGACGAGATCTTTGGCGGCAGTTAAATGATCTTACCCAAAGGTACCCATGACTCTGGTCGTTATATGACTTTTCCCAGCTCCGAGCAATTTGGCCAGGCCAAAGTCGGAGATCTTCGCGTTGAAATCATCATCGATTAGTATGTTACTCGACTTAATGTCACGGTGAACTACTTTCGGCTCAATCGCCTCGTGTAAATACGCCAGCCTGCAAACAAGAATCACCATTCCAGAGAAAAAACCCTTAAGACCAAAACAGAAAGACAAGATACCGTAGTTCCCAAGCAATCAGGCAGGATCGATTACTTACGCCTTTGCTGTTCCCAAGAGGATCTTCATCCTGGCCTCCCAAGTAAGGTAGCCGCGGTGAGGCATCGCTCCGTGAAGCCATTGCTCGAGATTCCCATTGTTTACGTACTCGTACACCAGCAACCTGTTTGAGAATGACGTCTGAATCAACTGGGACACGAGCTGATGGCACAAGTCCGTGTTCTTGTCAGAAGAGTCGTACCTGTGAGTTCCTTCGATGCAGTAACCTAAGAGTCTAACCAAGTTCTTGTGCCGTACATGACCAATAGCCTCGACTTCGACCATAAACTCCTTCTCGGCTTGGCCCCTACAATCAGACAGTTCAGCAAAAGTGGCGTCGTTCCAAAGGTAATATATTCTCTAATTTGGGAAGTTGCTGACTTACAAATTGTTAAGGAGCTTTTTAACAGCCACAGGCGCCCCATTGACAAGACGTCCTCGATAAACAACCCCGTATCCACCTTCTCCGATGATGTTATCTTTCGAAAAGCGGTTGGTCGCGATCTGCAAGTCTCTTAAAGTAAACCAGTGGCCCCAACCAAGGTGAGAGAACTCCGGGAGACCAGTAAGAGGAGAAGGAGTGGCGATTGGATTCGGTGAAGGCCTAGCACCGTCCTTCTCTAAATTCGTAAAAGACCCTGACTGACTGCTGTCATCACCGTTCTTTGACCCGGTGAATCCCTTCTCCGAGTCCTTATCCCCAAACTTATCATTAAGCGCGCAGAGGACGCCCTCGTGGGTCGGATGACTGTTCGCAGAAACCTCATCGATGCTTATCTCTTTGATCTCATTAGATTCGATCGGAATCTGGCTGGTTAAGGGAAGCGCGTGCTTCTTCCTCTGGGATTTGGACTTCTTCAGCATAAGACATAATGACAACATGGCGACAATCACAACGACTACTACCCCGAAGAGGATCGCGATCAGCTCCCACACCTTCAGACCCAAGGCTTCCCTTGAAAGCTCGGTACTGAGATCACTTGCCATAAACTCTCAATACCCAAACACTTCCTGAATCGCTGCACAGCAACACGGACAAGGTAATAACACGTTTCAGATAACACTCGAAGAGAATTCACTCGTAACGTGCCGAATCTACGCCAACTTTTCCAATTAACAACCAACTACACCCTGGCTTGAACAGGGGAAGTTTGGCATCCTTCCAGAAGCATTTGACCGAGACACGTTCGAACTCGCACTCGGATCTATCACCTAAACCAACACCAGAACACCCAAAAACAAGCTCGTTCTTCGTAAAAAAAAAAAAGGACCGCAGCACCATTACCTGCAACAGAACTCCTCCGATCTCATCCCTCAGATCAGACAGGCTCCACCCCAGACAAAGAAAACTCAGCTACCTCGCAACAATGCGACCAAATCCGTTCATTCCTTTCTGGGTTTTCAATATCGTCCAACCGGGTCGCCTAAAAATCGAAACTTTTAGCAGATTTCTCAGCAGCGCCACCACCACCACCACCACCACCTTTGCTTTTCCTTCAGAAAACGTCACGGGACATTAGCGGGGAGGGGAAGGTGAGCCAACTAATTATAGGGAAGGAAGAATGGAGTTGTCATGCGGTAGGTAAATGGATACAATTAACACTTCAAAAAAAATAAAATAAATAAAATTCAAAAATAACGAGTAGGAGGAGGAAGAAGAAGAAGAAGAAGAAGGAAGGTGATATTTTCCATTTTTTAACATTACCATCTTCTTACACGCCGAGGTGAAAAACACACAAGGATGTCAGAAAAAAAAAAAAAATTGAGTGACAGATAATCGGGCATCCTTTCATTTAAGACTTAGATTAGACTAGTTTCTAGATTAGATTAGATTTAATGACTTTCAATAATGAGGAGGTGTGTTGTTTGTGTGTGCAATTATAATATGATTTCTGACAAATTTTTTGTGGACTATTCAAAAGTTTGTTAACGCCGGTGGTATTTTTAAAATGGTTGTCTTCTGGTGGTGGTTTGGTTGCTTGCCCCCATCCCTAAACAGATAATATCGATACGAATTGATGGTCGCGATGCGAGGAGGCCCGTGTGATCGAATCGAAATTACGTACTTATACCTGCGAATCACTTGTTTGAGTCATCAGTTCGTATTGTTGGGAAACAGAATTATAAATTTTTGGGATAGTAAGAGAGATAGACATGCTTGTTTTGAACTATAGTTAGCTTAGGACATGAAATGTCGACATATCTCCAGTGTTTAAAAATGTCATGTATTGGCAATGTGTGTTCTTCTATTTAAAAAAAAAGGGGGAATTAGTCAAAAAAAGTGATTGCGATGGCTATAAGATTAGTGGGAAAATATATATTTTTCATGTGTGCTTTACTTGGGGGACCAAACCAAGTAAAGAAAACGATTTTGATGGGCCTCTTCCATCAACCAAGCAAATTCTCGAGTTTTATATTTATTATTCTCTCTAAAATTTATATAACTAAGAGATCAACATTGTTTTTACTTGAAACTAGCAAAAAAAAAATATTATTATTATAAATAATGTCCTCCACAAAGGCCTGTCTTGAAGCAACCGGCAATTGGTAGGGATAAATGCACAAAATTATTTCAAAAAACAATGATGGCATGATTAATTATATTAAACCCTCCTCTCTATAGTAAGTTAATAAGCACGAGACGTGATAGTAAAGTATGACCAAGGTATGATGCCCGATGCCGACGTGCGATCACTCGAATTCGTGCAGAATTTATGTCACGTGTAATTACTCCTAGAACGAGATGGAGATGGCGAGACGGATTTCGGAGGTGTATGTTTTTTTTTTTTATGTGCGGACGGAGAAGTGCGACCAGAAATGGATGGGGGAGAATGAGAGATTTGCTTCTAAGCAACATTCTCCCCCTCCTTTTTCCTTCTTCTTTCTTTTTACTTTCAATAGAAAATGATTAAAACATATTTGAGACATGCATTCCAAGTCTTTTCGTTCATTAATTTTGGGATTACGCCACCGCCGACAAACGCTAAGGAGTCACACGGATGGGAACATTGCAACAACAACAACAAAACCAGCCTTGAATTGGACTTTAAAAATTAAAAATTAATGTTCAGTGCACTGAAATAATCGACTAATCGAAATCAGAGTAAAAGGGAATTTGGACAAATCCGTTGGGATGTGTGGACGATAGAATCCAAACGAATCAATTCAAAAAAAACTAAAGCTAACTAGACCATCCTTTCATAAAAGCTGAGATAATTACAGGAGGAGGAGGAGGGAGGGACCAGGAGATTAGTGCTCATTTCGATTAAGATGATGGATGATAATGATGGTACTTGTATTACAAGACAAACAACCTTTGGTGGGCATCCCTCATATTAGATTATATTAATTTTTGTAAATTTTTTTTTTAAATTTAATTGGCATCCCATTTTTTTTAACAGGCAAAAGGCAATAAAGTGAGATATCACACAAAATAAATAAATAAATAAATTTTTATGAGAGTGAAGTGCATGCATTGTGAAATCCAATGCAATGAACCTGAACCCTAGAATATAATAGAACCTAATCTCTTTATTACAATGCATTAGTTTATCTTTCACAATTTGGGATTGTGTCCGTCTCACTTAGGGACAAAGAATCTTTCGATGGTGGCGTGGGGGGGGGAGTCCTGTGTCCTAAACTACATGTTTATGCCTTAAGTTCTCGGACAACCCAACCCCCCTCCTCCTCCTCCTCCTCCTCCTCTTGATATTATGTTCTTCATATTTTTTTCTTTCTATCTTTTGGTCGGAGTAGTTAGTTAGTTAGGTACGAGAATCGAAACCCTCGGATGAAGGCCGCGGAGACGCGTTTCCGTGCAACGGATGCTTCGTTTCCCTCTCGTTGACGACTGAGGCCGAGCCGTTGGTGGTTAGGGCGTCGTTGCCACGAGAATGTCTAATTACATCGACAGCCCCCCAAAGCCGCGTGCTCTTTCGGCGGCATGTCCTTTTTCTTATCATATTTCTTTTCCTCATTTCTCTCTGATATTAGTAATCAAACACGAAATCTTATGATTTTTTTTTGGGGAGGGGGGGGGGGGTGGTGGTTAGGTTGTAAATGTCTGAATGTCTAATAGCTGTCCTAATTTGCTTTTTGTCACGTACTAATGTTACGAGCATTACAATTTGAAAAATTCTAGAATGATAATGCGAGATCGGACTCAGGACAATAACTTTATCATCATCATCATCATCACCACCCCCCACAGATCTTGTCGGGGGATTATTCTAAACAAGAACAAAGTATGGAGATTATATTTATATGTCAAGTGGGGGTGGGGAGGGGGTCATTATGATAATTACTTAAGGGAAATCAAATGGGATTTGGATTATCATTCTCAATAAAAACGTGAAGCCTACGAAATAATCAATTTCGACCTCATGAGCTCTCTCATTTGATGGGTTTCTTCTCTTTTGAAGTGTTGTGATTAAATTCTGCAGATATTGGATGTTAAAGAGAGGCATCAGCATCAGCATCAGCATCAGCATGAGCACGAGGTGTTTGTTATTCAACATCCTTTAAGAAAGATTAGGACATGGAAACGAGCGGACACACGGCAGATTACCGACCACATTAAATTACGACAATTGAAGGCGAGGATAATGACGATGGAATTATTTTAGTAATTGGAGAGAAATGGAGGGCGGAGGGATGGTCATTTGTCCATTTTTTTGGCTTTGAGGACGACCTTGAAAACGTGTGGACACCCGGGAGTGGGGCTTTTCTTTTGTATAAGTCAGGCCTACCAAAATTAGAATTTGACTGAGATATACCGGACGCGACCGGTGACCGGTGAGATTCGAACTTCATCTTCAGAATCCTCGGTTGTCCCTTTTTGCAAGTGTTGCCGTCTTTCGAGTTCACCTGCTTGGATGGTGTGTGCTCACTTGTAGTTTCCAGCAATCCCAATTCTTGATGCATGGAAAACACAAAAGGGATGTGTAATCTACGAGTGATTCATGGCGTGAATCATGAATTAATACAATACAAAGCCCTTTGTCGTCCTGGAATGAGGGGTGTGGTACACAAGGTACGGTGAAGTCGACTATGACCGGACGAAGAAGGTATGGATGTAAGATTACGCTCCGAGAAAGAAAGTAGAACCTCATTGGAGTGATTCCTTTTTTGGCTGTCCAGACAAATTTTGAATCGAGAGAAGCATGTACATGTGGCCTGCTGACCTTCTCTTTGTCTACCGAGTATCCCCGAATTCCTGAGCATACAACAGCCTCCTTGAGGGTGCCGGGGGTGCTAACCCAGGGATATCCCTGATGTCTTTGTTATTCGGGTGCACAATCTGGAGACGAAGACAGACATCAAACAGGAAAATGAGGGAAACACTTGAAATGCTAATGACAACTTAAGGTGATAACGCTGTTTGACGAGCTGAGGGAATGCAAGGTTGTTTTGTCCAGACTGATAATGACTCGTAGGCAAGCAAGGGATTCGGAAAGCAGAACAAACGACTTGAAAGGATAGACAGAGAACCGTACCTTCACCACGATAATCACAATAACACCGCAAACTATGAGGAACAAGAAAAGCATGATGCATTTATCTGTCGCTACCTGCAAAAGAAGCCAAGAGCAGAAACAGAGATTCAAAACGAAGACCAGTGGAGGTGGTGCGTCTAAGGCCATACATCTCTTTTCCTTAAAAGAAAACTAACAAACCTGTCTTCCGATCTCCTTCACGAGCTGAGAAGCCTTCTTAATGGAAAAATGAATCGTGTCTAGGTCATTCCCAATTCGCGCCATTTGCTCCGTCTGGAATTGTCAACAATTAATGTGTCACTAGCTCAATGAATAACCCATGAGAAACATCAAAGAAAGGGAAGCTTCAGAGAATAAGAGAACCCATAAGATTCCCAAAGATCGGACGTACTTGGCCTTTCAGAGACACTGCAGTCTGGGTTCCCACCTCGATAGTTTGTTCGACAACCTGGCATTTCCATGATGGCATTTATAAGAAAAATGACAAACTAAGAAAACTGTCAGAACAAAAATTTTTCGTTTGTCACCTTCTTAGAGCGTTCAATGACTTGATCAGTCTCGTCCATTGTTTTCGTCCCAGCATGTATTAGCTCTTGGTTTGTCATTGCTTCATTGAAAAGGTAAATTTCATCGGAACACCACAAATTGGCATGGTTTATGCAACCTTAGCTTTCTAAACAAGAGCAAGATGATCCGGGTAGTCAAAGATAGATGAAACAAACAAATTCCTCTTGAAGCATCAGAGTTATTAGCGCCAATCTCCAGTTCCATGCTCAAGAAGTGAATAAACTACCTGAAGCCATTTGTACATTTTCCTCTGCAACCGGTTCGCTTGCTCCAGCTCCAGCGTCGAAAAGCTCAAGCTTCTTGTCGCCAAGGGTGCTCATATACCTGCAGTTCAACAAAGAGAATTGAACTCCAGCCAAACAAGACATTTAAAAAAAACCTAAGAAGACTATGAGGACAAATTGATATCTCAAAGACTGAAAGCAAGGAAACCCACGTTTTCCTTAATGCGACATAAGAATTGAGCTCCTTGATCTGCAAAAAGCAAAACCCAATGGGAATTGGGATCAATACTGACGTAGAGCATGACGCATGTACTTTAAGACTAATGCACACAGAAATTCCTCTTGAAGCATCAGAGTTATTAGCGCCAATCTCCAGTTCCATGCTCAAGAAGTGAATAAACTACCTGAAGCCATTTGTACATTTTCCTCTGCAACCGGTTCGCTTGCTCCTGCTCCAGCGTCGAAAAGCTCAAGCTTCTTGTTGCCAAGGGTGCTCATATACCTGCAGTTCAACAAAGAGAATTGAACTCCCGCCAAACAAGACATTTAAAAAAAACCTAAGAAGACTATGAGGACAAATTGATATCTCAAAGACTGAAAGCAAGGAAACCCACGTTTTCCTTAATGCGACATAAGAATTGAGCTCCTTGATCTGCAAAAAGCAAAACCCAATGGGAATTGGGATCAATACTGACGTAGAGCATGACGCATGTACTTTAAGACTAATGCACACAGAAATAATAAAACACAAGTATATATTACCACAAGTAGTACAAGGACAGAGGATGTCCCATGCGACAATACTATTTGATGCAACTCGGAGGCTATGGTCAATGAATGGCATTGATATTGCATACAACTAATGCGCACTTGCCTTTTAAGACAGATAGGATTTCACTTCCATCATAATGTTAAATGAAGAAAAGGTTCAATTGTGGTTATAAACAAAAGCCAAACTTCACCGCAACCTTTTCATCTAATAGACAGAGGCTTGTCGGAAAAGAACCCGCAACAATTTATGAATGCTCTGGTAATTGAGTCAATATAAAGGCAGAGGTATATAAATGCAACAAATTAGTTGAAACTACAACTAAAACATAAAGGGATTGAAAGACTGACCATCGACTGCTTCTCGTCATTGAGTTGCTTATTCACTTCTGGAGAATTTCTTCCCTCCGTGTCTTTAACTTCTTGATCAAACTCTTTAATTAATCTGGCAGTTGACAAACACATTCAAGAGTGGGACGTATCTGACTGAACACTTGGAACTCATGCACTACATACATAAATGCAAAGAGGAAGTCGAGGGTTCATATCAGGCCTATACCAGCAATAAGAACATCAAGCTGAAAAGAAATAATTAGTCAATTCAAGCACCACTCATGCCATTCTTCAAGCCACACTTGAACCAACAGATCGTAAAGGTGAGACATGTTGGTCCAAACACAGGTACCAGAGTCGAAATTACGCTCGTAACTGTTCATCCAAGTCGGAAGAAAGTCCATACCTCTTACATTCTCGCATCTTCCCAGTAAGTTCCTCCAATTGTTTACTCTGCCTATTGGAGTCTTTGATCTTATCAAGTTTCTGGAAGCCATTTCTGTATCACAGATCAATCCCACATCAATGAAAGGCATTAATTCATACGTCAATCGAGTGGATAAACTAGCTGCTCACGATATGACAAGGTGTATAAATTTTCCAAAATTGTGGAAAACATCGTCTACAGTAACACACCACTCGAGGTTCCATCTATAATCTGATTAAAACAATCAGCAGCTAAAACGAGTATGTTAACAAAGAACTATCTCAAACTTTCGTATCCCAAAACGCTTTCCTTCTAGCTAGCTCACTATGCAAGGGACAACTACTGGCTAACCATCACCTCATCTGAATATTGTGGCCAGAACTTTATTCTCTTAAGTTCATATCCATGGGAACTCTCCACCACTTGTATATATAACCAGATTAAAACTAATAAATCACTTCGAATATGCAGATTGCAGACCATCTGCAACACCTCATATAACGCCAACAATCTCCTTTTGCAGGCAGGTGACAGCTTGACTAAATGTAGGTTCTATCCTATAACAAGTGGCATAAACACGGTAAGACATCAATAGCAGCGTTGGTGTGACCATAGAATCAGTATGCGGATAAGCACCAAAACTTCAATCTCCCCTAATTAAACAGCCTGAAATCCACTTAATCACCCACAATTCACAATCAAACCCTCACAAGTCGACGACAATGTAGCTAAATGATGAATCGCATGATATAGAACAGACAGGAAGAACAAGGAATCCTACGAGAGGGTGCGAAAGGCGTCCCGGATTTCGCCGTGGATCTGTTCCATCTGAGGGTTCATTGGCAGCTGGCTCGCCATTCTCCCTCCACTTCCTCTCCAATTAAACCCCAAATTCAAAAATCACTAAAAATCCCAGAAATTCTCGACTCCCGACAACGCCACCCAGGAACTCGAATCTACCCAAGAACCCCTCTTCCCTCACCGACAGGAACCCGAACCCCAGTTTCCTATGGAACATCTCCCCTAAGTACAGTGCCGACGACGCTCGGCAGGGATCCAACCGGGATCGAATTCGGGTGCTCAGTCTCTGCAAGAAAGACAGATAATTGAAGGAAAAGAGGACCGGAGGTTGAGATGAATTCATTAAGACCAAACCGACCTGCGACAGAAAGACAGCGATACCGTCTGTTGTCGTCGTCGTCCCAACGTGAGCGGGGGGGTGTCAATATTCCGTCATTCCAACATCGCAAGACTCCGTGGGAAACACGAGAAAGAGAGAGGAAGAGAAGGAATGTCTGTCTGTGTGTGTAATCGATAAACTGATCAACTCAACAGAGTGTTCCGAACGCCCGGAGGTTTAGACCACGAAAACGACAAAATAGGAACATCCCAAATGCCAGGCAACAACACCCAACTGAACTGACGGAGACTTCTGTTTTGGTCTTTCTTTCTTGAAAAAGAAAAGTTTCCCTCTTGTCCTAAAGAGAGAAGAATTAGCGCGTACTTTGTCTTTCCGACGAGATCAGATCTTTTGCCGGCAAAACCGTTCCGTTGGAATGTTGTCAGTTCACTTTGCGGGTTCCTTCCTTTCGACAACTTAGAGGCAGAAAACTCAAAGTTCTGAGCCTTTTTCCCTTTTTCTTCTGTGCGTGGGGCGTGGTTGGGAGGGAGCCATGGCAGATGAAGAAACTGATTTAGACGTTCTCGAAGGGCTTGATTGACGATGTTCAAAGATGGGGGTGTATGAAGAGTACACTGGGTCAGGTCAGCCTCGGATACATGACGGAGTTCGGTTGCTGGCCCAAGCAAGAGATGCTCATTGCTGTCTGCCCTGTTCTTGTGCAATGAGCTGCCCATCGGGATCGAACTGCGAGCGATCCAGCTCAAGTGCTTGCCTTATGAGATATTGGAAAATCCCAGGGACTTAACTGTAAAGCAGAGTCATTAGGAGATGAGTGGGAATTCAAGGTGTAGTTTGTCTAACATATTATTAGGCTAACCACAATGTGATGCTCGGATTCATTCCGTGATCGGACGTCATTTCCCAAGATTAAGGGCTCGATGAACGAGAATGAGTTCACATGGACGATCATGGCAGTCAGAGTTAGGAATAACAATGTCGACTCGGGATGGTGTTAGGCATCCAGCAGTTGAGGACGGATATAGGCCATCAAAATATACTGTGCGCGTGAGGATCTGGATGATATCGCCCAGGGTTTTGTACATTGAGAATCGACATCCGTATGCTGGTTGGAGAGTAGTCCTTAGCGACTTCCATCCTACAAATATTTGGTTTTGTGAATGATTTTGAATCGTCAAGGTTTAGGACAGCATCTGGAAATTGCACAATCTCAGATCCGCAGCCTCATCGTGTCGGCTGCAAGGTTTCTTGTGCTCATGGTTTGCGTGAGTACATAAGCTCTCCAATTGTAAATATCTGTGGAGATCCCCTGAGCTTGACATTCCCGTTAATCGGAATGAATATTCGCTGCTTGTAGATCCACTGTTTTCTTTCTTGTTGAATGATCAGGGAAAACAGTGGATACATTGATCCACCTTTATATATACATGTTCATAATCCCTTGCATCCGATAGTTCGCGACTTGATTATAAACATCTTAGGATCAGTCCAGGAATGGTTCATGGACTCGGACAAAGCCGCACCTCAGATCCATGTAGTCGTTACCGATGGAATATGCGACGTTCGACCATCATTTGGTTCATTCATACAGTTACCATGATTTCTAGTTGTGTTACAAATATTGGTCGTCAAGGTACCGCCACGGACCTTCGCCTGTCTCGGCTCAGGGATAAGCCAGGAGAACCACTTCCGAGCGAGATTAGAAGAGAAGAAGCCTGTCTAAATTCGTGCATACTCAAATTGGAAATTAATCCAATGGCCTCAGGATTACGAACAAGAATGCTCAGAAATTCACATCAATCAAAAGATTAATGGATATGGAAAAAGCTCCATTTTAAGGTCATAAGCGAAGCTATAAAAGGATGATGAACAAGTTCCATTCTTCCATATTATCTATTCCTCCCTCCACCCCTTAAGACTGCGCATAAGAAGAAATTCCTTAAGACTACGTTACGTTAGAAAAGGATGAAAGCGACAAAGGCTGTTGCGGCGAGCGTATCGGTGCTGCTCGTGGTGGGTGTATGCATAGGCGTGATTGTAGGCGTGACCCGTAAAGATGGTGGTGGGGGTTCCGGTGATCAAATCTCATCGACCTCGAAGTCTGTCTCAGCAATTTGTGAGCCCACGAGTTACCAGCAAGCCTGTGTTAACAGCCTTAGCGCAGTCGCTAACAATGCGAGTGCGACGCCCAAGGACTTCATCATGGCTGCCATACAGGCTACAATACAGGAGGTCGGGTCAGCGCTAAATAAGTCGGGGACGATTGGAGCAGGCGCCAAGGACTCGACTCAAAAGATGGCGGTTGAGGATTGCCAGGACCTTTTGCAGTTCGCAATAGATGAGCTGCAGGCCTCGTTCTCCATGGTCGGGGACAGCGACTTGCACACAGTGAATGACCGGGTTGCCGAGCTGCAGAGCTGGCTCAGTGCCGTGATATCATACCAGCAGACTTGCCAGGACGGCGTCACACAGCCAGACTTGTCATCACAAATCAACCAGGGACTTCTCAACTCGACACAGCTCACCAGCAATGCCCTCGCCATAGTTTCGGCGATTTCGGGCATTCTAACAACCTTCAATATCCCCATAAACACCACTGCAGCCTCTCGAAGGCTACTTGAGGCACCTGAATCTGTTGATGGGGAGTTCCCCGAGTGGTTCTCACGTGAGGATAGGATGCTTATGGTGAAGCAGGGCCAGGGTAAGGTGACGCCAAATGCGGTGGTGGCGAAGGACGGGAGTGGACATTATAACACGATCGCTGCTGCGCTCGCGGCATATCCCAAGAATCAGGGAGGAAGATACATAATATACGTTAAGGCAGGGGTCTACGATGAATACATAACAGTGACTAAGGATCAGGTGAATATTCTCATGTACGGGGACGGCCCTCGGAAGACAATGGTCACCGGAAAGAAAAGTAACCTTGCCGGGATCACAACAATGAGGACTGCATCTTTCTGTAAGTTTCTTGTGGCTTGCACCTCCGGTACTCTCCTTGATGTCGTTCGGAAATGGAAGAAATACTGATCAAATTCCTTTCTTTTGCAGCGGTTGTCGGAAACGGCTTCATAGGGAAATCAATGGGATTCCAGAACACGGCAGGTCCCGAAGGACACCAGGCAGTGGCCCTACGAGTTCAATCCGACCTCACCGCCTTCTACAACTGCAGGATGGATGGATACCAGGACACGCTGTACACCCAGGCGCACAGGCAGTTCTACCGCAATTGCGTCATTTCCGGTACAGTGGATTTCATCTTCGGAGACGCTGCTGTAGTGATCCAAAACTCTCTCATTATCATCCGGAGGCCGATGGACAATCAGCAGAACACGGTAACTGCTCACGGGAGGACCGACCCGCATGAGACCACCGGCCTGGTCATCCATAACTGCCGCATCGTCCCAGAGCAGAAGCTTTATGCAGCTCGCTTCCAGATCCCATCTTTCCTGGGCAGGCCCTGGAAGGAATACTCCAGGACCGTTATCATGGAATCGACCCTCGGGGACCTGATCCAACCCGCAGGGTGGATGCCTTGGGCGGGAAACTTCGCTCTTGACACCTTGTATTACGCAGAGTACGCGAACCAGGGTCCCGGAGCTCAAACCAACAAGAGGGTAACGTGGAAGGGCTACCATGTGCTCACCAACAAGAACCAGGCTGCGCCATTCACCGTCGGCCAATTTATTCAGGGCAACACATGGTTGAAGGCCGCCGGCATACCTTACATAGTCGGATTTAGGAGACAGTAGGAAAAGAAACAAAGCCCAGGATCTGCAAACCTCATATAATATATAAACATCCATGCATCACTAAACAGCACTATTAGGTGAAATATTTGAAGTAGGTGTAAGCGTACGACGAGGATGTGAGGCCGGCACTAGTCACCGCCTCTTCTTCATCAATTTGACTACACCAGTAGATTTCCCAGTTCTTTGTACAGCTTGAATGTGCATCCTACTGTTATTAAAAATGTTCTTTCAATTCCATTGATTGCTTGCAATCCATGAAGGTAGAGTTTCATTGAGCTGGCAAGAGTTTCATAGACCTGGCAAGCTCGATCTCTGCATTCAATATGACCATAAAATCAAGGACAAGGAAGAATACCTAATACTACCGTACCGAAAATTTTGCATTCACCAACAAGATCTCACGACACAGTGAACGTCAAAATGAAAGTAATGCTATATCCAGAAGCTAACCTTTTAACCATCATTTATTGTCCATCGTTTCTCGACAAGTCGGCCTTACATCTAGCTAGAAAGAACAAGATACAACCAAAAAGCAATAAGGGACCGTGAAGTTCCAGCATTTGACCTCGGGAATCTGATCAATCTTTTAAGTTACACGGGCAAGGGACACATGCTTTCTGCCAGACTGGAAGGTGCCTTCTGAGAGGACTTGGGTTTTTTCCTCAGAACAATAGTTTATCCGAGCTAGTTCATGTATTACTCCGCCAACAAAAATGGATCCGTATCTCCGAGGTCAGCAATAATAGGCTCTAAAGTGGATGCATCCTCCTCTTCAGGGGCAAAATATGTAGGGAAAGGAAGCATGGAAATATCCGGTTTCTCATAGATGGCATCTTTTATGAACACAAAGTTTCCCGTTGCCCCCGGGATCTACAATGAGAAGTTACAATAGTTTGTCACAAAACCAACATTGTATATGAAATATACAATAACAGATCACCCTATCTTCTTTTCCTGCTATTACTTTTTCAGTGCACTCATGCATAATTAATTGTGCCTCCATGCCAAACATAGTTCCTTTCCATGGCAGAAAATGGTTACCAGTAGTGACAACTCAGGAACAGGAACTTACTTGGCCTCGGACCCACATCAAGTTCCTTGCTGGATCTATTTTGTATACCCATACATTTTTCACGGTACGCTGCTGTCCACCCATACGACCGGCCATTTTCTTACCTTTGAAAACCTGTTTAAATATACACAAATAAGTCAAGAATGATAAAGGTAATGAACAAACTTCAATGAGAGAAAATCAATGACACTAAATAAGCAATCCTGCCGATCAAAGCAAGTAGGGAGATAAACGGAGGTAAATGCAATAGTTTCCATCAACCAAAAGAAGGCATCGCCGATATACATCAACTGTAATAGATGCAATGATGATCACCAAGGTAAGCAGACAATTCGGAACCATAACAAATTGAGTTACACACCTTCCCAGGCGCATCCCTTTGACCAGTCGAACCACCACTCCTATGTGCTAACGATACACCATGAGAAGCCCGCAAGCCTGAAAAATTATGCCTTTTCATAACACCCTGGACAAGATTCAACAACAGCTGATGCTCAGGTAGCCGCAATCAACTAAGGTTCAGCAAATGAAAATAATGAACGAGGATTTCCATCGCCTCAGAAGATGATAGACATATTACTTAAAGATAACACACAGATGAGCGATGAAATATCAGAGATTTCTTCTCCAAGAGCACTCTAAGAAAAAACAGATAGCCGCTTCCTTCAGGCAGCAGAAGAATCAAATCTTTTCTGTCCCAGTTATTGGATTATGGCAGTCTAAGAGAAAGTATCTCAGCCATTGGTAGCCAATCTCTTGTTCAACCTATGCAACCATCACAAGCAAATACCTTGCAAAGCAAGCCTTCTGCTTACAGACAACCAATAGTGGATCTCATGCTCAGTTAACAACAAAAATTAATGACAAGGACAATGAGATATGGAGAGGAGGGAGGAAGACGCACCGCAAATCCTTTCCCTTTCGTGATCCCGGTAACATCAACATACTGTCCAGGAACAAAATGACGGACTCCAATTGAAGTCCCAACAGGTATGAGCGCGTCCTCCGTTACCGGAAACTCCTTCAACTTCCTCTTCAAAGGAACTCCTTGTGCTCTAAAATGACCCACCTCTGGCTTTGACAAGTGCTTCTCTTTCTTCTGCCCGCAACCGACCTGACTAGCACAACAAAATGGGGGCACCATTTTACCTTCCTTACAAACCCAATTTATAAGCCAAATATGAGAAGAGACTCCCGCCCCCACAATCCCCCGGGCTGAAAAGTTTCGATCTTCATCAATTCCCTAAGCATGGAATACCGCTGTGCAGCCCGCTCATTACTTATCGCCTTCGTAAAATGAACGACATAGGTAATCGAATAATCTACCAGCCTAATAACCCAAACACCAAAGTAACCGATTAAATCAACGCCACTACCTGCAGTGCAAAGAAGCCTTCTTTCTCCACGGTCTTGACTTGGGAAACCACATTATCATCGACCCACAAGATCGAAATGGGCACCCTCTTCCCCCACTTGTCCCACAACCCCGTCATTCCGCACTTGACAGCGATCACCCCAGTCCTTCGCGACTGCGGGGTCATCACCCCCGTGGCAGCCTCGATGACCCGTCCCGAAGACTCTGCGCCGCCGGAGACGGCGGCCGTGCAGTATGTGATCGTGTCTCCGTGGACACTTCCCAGGAAGGAGACACCCCCTCCACCTCCCCTGAAAAGGGAGACGAGATGGCGGGATCTCACGAGGGACTGCATCGTGGCGGGGAGAAATGCTTACCGCCGGACTGGTTCTGACATGGGCGTGTGAGGTTGCCGTCCTTGTGGGGGTTAGGGTTTTAGGCGGAGGTGGAGGAGAAGTGGAAGAAGCCCGATGGTCCGAGGTTGTCCAAATCTCGTTCGGCCGTGATGGGCCGAACGGCTCGCCATGTCCAGCTGGGCTTTACTTTATGGAAACGGACCGACAGCGCTTTCCATTCCGACCACCCAAGTTAGTGACCGCATCATGCGACTGGTGGTGGAGATGGAGCTCCGCTCCTCCTTCCCCGCTTCTCCGTCTCCGGCGCAACTCCACCACCACCCAAGCCAATCCTCCGCCTCGCACCTCCACACGTCGTTCCCTCTAATCAGTGGTCGGCGTCATCATCGTTGTCTACTGTGGGAAGTTCAAGTCCTTGATTTAGATACAACCGTTAGCATTGCTTGGGCTTTACCCTCATCTAGAAGATCAAGTCCTATTATTATTGCTGGCTTGACTAGGAGTATTTGTCGGTTTCAACGTTCATTTAATTTATTTTCATTGGTTACTTGATCTTTGAGTACTACTCCGACCGCATCATTCGCTTAAAAAAAGAGGGACAAGTTCTAACTCATTCAAGCGAAAGACGTGGATGCCGTGTGAGGACACGTATCACGAGACTAAAAAGACATACGAGTTATAAAAAATAGAGATAATTTTACACGAAAACTACTTCTATATTTTATAAATTAGTTAAAATTCACACTACAAATAGAGAATTCTTGGAAATAGTGTAAGATAGCGCAATAATAATTTAAACAGAATTTGATTTGCTACTTATGTCTTACTCTTTAGACATTCTCGTTCTCTGTTAATTTTTCTCTAGATGTATTTGTAAGTATTTGTTCTTGCTTAAACATTGTGTTTTTCTAAATTACTTTCTACACATATCAAACCTCGTATTCGTTTTTCAAATAATTCCGACATTTCTGTTAGTCAACAACATCGACGATCCCTCACAATTCCGACTAGTGGACCAGAATGGAGACCGCAGGATCGGCATGGAGGAATGACGGAAGTAATGGAAGAGCTTGGAGCAACAGGGGAAGATGCGAGGGAGATGATGATGAGCCTCGATTCGAACAGAAACAGATCCCTGAGTTGAGACGAATTCCAAGCGTTCCAGAAGCAGGTGAAGATAATGAGGAACTCCAAGATGAAGGATGAACAGTACAAGACATTGCTCGATGATGAGAAGCTTCTTCGTCTAGGCAACCAAGACACTCGAACAAAACACTACGGGCCAAGAAAATCGAGAAACCGAAGAGCAACAGGTAACACTGATTGATGCGAGCTCTTTAAAATTCCGACCAGTTCAGAATTTCAGAAACTGTCGTAACACTACAAGACGATGAACTTGGAGATGAGGAATGAACATTACAAGACACTTAGGGAAAGGAAGAAAAAAGAAGTGAAAATTTTTCATCTGCTCAAACCGAAACACTCATTGAACAACATTATTATTAAACCACAAGCTTCTTGCTAAATGTACAGAATGGAAGCTGAGTATGTGTATTATTCCTAAGCGTAAAGCATTAGGAATTCGCAAATTCACAGCTCCTCGTCGTATGGCCGGCCGCTGCCATGGCCATGGCCGCCCCCCAAGTTCTTCTTGATCTTCTCCTTGGCGCTCCCCATGGCCTCCCCAGCCTTGGCCTTGGCGGCTTCGAATCCCTCCCTGGCTTTCTCCTTAGCCCAGCTCATATGTTCCTCACCAGCCCCCTCCGCTTCTTTTCTCCAGCCTTCTTCTGCCGATTCCGCCTCACTGGCCACTTTCTCCTTCGCTTCCTGTGCCTTCCCCACGGACCCCTCTCGTGCTTCCTCTGCCTCCTCCGATGCCTTCTCAGCTGTCTTTTTCCCCTTCTCCCGTGCTTCCTTGGCTTTCTCAGTCGCCATTTCCTCCGTCTTCTCCATCTTCTCCTCCGCCTCCCTTGTTGTCTTCTCTGCAGTTTTCTCTGCTTTCGCTCTTGCTTCCTTGGCTTTCTCGGATACTGTCCCGGCCATCATCTCCACCTTCTCCTTGGCCTGCCCCGTCACCTTTCCAGCCGTCTCTGCTGCCTTCTCCCTAGCGTCCTTAACCTTTCCAGCCGCTGCTTTGGCCGCTTCCTCAGCTTTCTCCTTCGCCTCCCTTGTCATTTCGTTCACTACCTCCTGGATGTGCTCTCCTTTTTCCTTTGCAGCGTTCTTCATCTCCTGTGCCCTGATCGAGGCGGAGTCCTTCAGTTCAGAAGCTTTCTCCCCTGCTGCTCTCTTCCCTTCCTCAGCCTTCTCCGAGGCCGCGTCCTTCAAATCACCGGCCTTCACCGCCGCATCTGCTCGTCAAAAACTACACGATTATGACCTCTCCCTCAGTCTTGACCGAACAAAAACAATGAAAAACCAAGGAAATACCAGAAGCGACATCCCGAGCTTTGTCCTTGGCGTTATCGTGCTTGAACCCCAACCCTTCCGACAGCTTCTCCTTAGCCCACCCGGCCCACGACTCCGAACTCTCCTTCCCCTCCTTTTCCGCATCGGCCATCTCATCCTTGAGTTCGCCGCTCTTAGCCTTAAACTCGGAAAAGTCCCTTGCTTCTTCTTTTGTTGAAGGCACGTGACCAACGCCGGACCCTTCGCAGCTTGCGAGAAAAGCCAACGCCACGACCAGCGTTAAAGCAAGGACCGCCTCGGAGGAGCCACGTGATGGTCTTCTTGACGCCATGGACGCTGATATAAGACGATGATGATGCCACCTTTTGATCTTCTCGAAAAGTTTCTACTACAAGAAATGGCTTCGGACAGGCTTACTCGTCGGGGAAGGGAGTGGCTTTTGAAGAGGGAGGAGTTGCGGGGGTGGGGCATTTCTGGGTCAGTGACACGTGTACTGGGACGTGTCCGTAATGGGGTTAATGGATATGGTTGCTGCAGATGGTACGTGGAAACAGAAACTTAGGTGTCGACAAGGGCGAGGGCATTCGGGTTCGAAACCAGTTCCAGTCCTGCCGGCGCCGGAGTTGAAGCTTCTAGCTTATGCAAAAGCCTTACCTTAATTCTGTTTTCATTTTCAATATCTACACAAAGATCAGCCGGAGAGACACCCTCAAATCCACCAAAAATCAATTAACAGATTTACTTTTAACCCAAAATATATTTAGTTTATAATTTGACAATCCCAATATTCGACGGGCCAACAATGTCATCTCCTTAAATTACACCCATCTTTACAAATACAATTTTTTACATGATTCACGGCAGCCGCAGCGGCAGGGACACGACAGAATCACGAGGAGGCCGCCGCCGCGGGCGTGATGCCGGGATATCTGTATGGCACATCTATTCTTCTATGCAGGCATCGTACTCAGGGCCAACTTTCGCGACAGTGAGAATCGTGCGCCAGCGACTGTTGGAAAACTCGGAAGTACATGAGCGGTGTGTAGTGCAGGAAGTTCTACACCCTCGATGTGTATATATCGGCATACCTGCAGACAAAAAAGAAACGAAAATGCGGCAGACTGTGACTGTTGAAGGGGCAAAGGCGCGGCAACAACAATCTGTACAGGTATGAGAGTCTCGCTCATGGAAACTACGTACTTTTTGTCGCATCAGATGGCTTTTATCCCATAAACCTGCTCTTGAAAGATAGCCCCACCTATCGATGATGCAAAAGCAACGGAGATGACCCATTAAGGGAGTTATTGGCCTACTGTCAACCTGGGAATGGTAAACTTGTGAACCTCATAAGGGGATATCCGGTTAAGCGAGACATCCTCACCTTTTGTTGAAAAGCTCCCCATCAGCTTTGAGCATTGGAGCAATCTTCTCGTCTAATCTTTGCATTACAAGCAACAACTTCTGCAGGCTATCAGTCAATTCCTGATCATCCATATTAGTTGCAGCGAGTGTCTGAATTATACAAGAGTCCGAGTTAGCCACAACTGAGACCACAGTTACTGGTATTAGAGCAGATCGATTGAGTGTAAAATCATGATACATGAAATTATACAAAAGACAGCACGCGGAAAGTTCGGATTAACAGGGAATGCTAAAATCTAAGATACAAGTCGTACAAGGACATGTAGGAATAATCTTTGAACATGTGAATGTACAACCAATCAAGCTTCGAGAAATCAGCAAATTACATATGAGGACAACAGAGCAGTCCAGCCGCGTCGACGTATGCCTACCTTTGCTGGACGCCCAGAAGTTCGCCTTTGTAAAGCAAGTCAAAGTTGGTTAAAAGAATCCCCAACCACTTCCTTTTGGTTTATTAGCCATATGAGGAGAGCTCGCTGCTCCCGGCTTTGAATCAGAGCACTGTACTGCAATTTCAGCATTATATACCCATCACACAGTACATGAGAGATGACAATGCGATGATCAAGCCAACTAAACCATGGTACTATCCCGAAAGACCTCGTTTGCCATAAACTGGGCATTAATAGGAAATGTGAGACTTGTACTTACCTCTTCCTCTAACTCCCGACAAATCAAAGCTGTTCGCCATCTTAAGTGGACCTTGGACCGACTGACATCAGTGTATACATGGTCACCAACATGTAATATTTCGTCCCCGTGGATATTGAGGGAATTCTCCACCATTTGAGCACTGCCCCCAGAATACAAGCCACCTGCAGTTTCCTTGGAATCATTGAAACCAGCATGAAGCAGCGGATACTAAAATGCATGTAAACATCAGAGGAAATTAGGGGTAGAAAGAGACTGGCTCAAATTCTTAAGACAAAAAGAAAAATGAATTAAATCACCTGTTTGAGCCTTGAAACACGGACGCATCAGACCTTCACCAGTTACCACCTCATACATAGGATGTGACATTTGGAAAAACTCGGGCTTCCTTGCCGAAACAATTACCTGACATACAATAATAGCATGCAGCAAGTATCAGACAGCTATCGCTTGACAAGAATTAGACTTTCGTCACAAAACCATACCTCCAACTCTTAGCAATGAAGGGGAAAAATACTTAGGATAACATGTGACGGGTGAAAAAAAACAGAAACTCAACAAGGTTATTAAGGGCCAGTGGATGAGCCTCAATTCATTGCACAGCACAAAACTAAAACAGTGAGGCTGAGATAAGACTTACAATGTCAAACAGGTCTCGCCAGCCCATATCATTGGCCAAAAATCTATTGAAGGAATGCTTCATCATTTTATCCGTATAATGGTAATCTGAGTTGGTAATAAGCAGAAGTTTTTTACCAGCCTGATGCAAGAAAAGGCCCCAGTAAGATGAGAGCTTTAGGGCCTGTTTGGTTTCAGAAAATTTTGGTCAATTTTCATTTCATAGAAAACGAAATTGTTTTGCATTTTCATTTTCGGTTTTCAAATTTAAAGAATGTGTTTGGCGGGTAATTTTATTTTCGAAAATAATAAAGTTAATTATAACATAACAAATTTCATTTAATTCTCCATAATTAAGTAGGGGAATATCTTATTGTCTTTCAATTTTTTATTCCAAGTAGGAAATATCCAATTTTTTATTTTTATTTAATATTGATTTCTTTCACTTTTAAAAATGAAAATGAAAACTATGAAAACACCTTTTACATGTTTTCCAATTTGTGAACAAAATCTTCAAAACAAGGAAAACTGTTTTCATAATTTTCCGTTTTCGTTTTTTACTTTTTCTTTCCCCAAACAAGTTTTCCTTGTTTTCGAGGAAAACGGAAAAATTTTCCATTACCAAACAGGCACTTAGTGTCTCTACCTACTTTGACATATAGATGCAAGCACCCGTTACCTCCTTTTAATCTAACAGCGCCAGAGGCAATTCCGGATCAGGCTCAACAAATAGCTCAGGCTTAGACATTATCTCATTCTGCAAGAGCATTATCAGAATCAAACCTCAGCCAACAGGGGTAATCGAGATCGTGTCAAAGAGATGTTACCTTCAGTTGACCTTCAACATGAGCCCTGAAGAGAGCTTTGCCGACAGCCTGAAGACAAATGAAATATAAAGTAACTACTACCGCAAACTGTTTGGTCTCTTGAGATTATTGCAGGGTCTTTTCATATTTGAGATTTCAATTCTCTATTGGAGATACTGATACGCCCCACATTACAACACTCATAATGTTGAAGAAATTGCCTTGTAGAGTCCTTTATAATCATGTGGTCCAACTTCTTCCACTACAGATCCAGAATCCAGTCTATCAACCATCTGGAAAGAAATACTGGCCATTAACAACTCCCGCCTTAAGAAAGCAAATAGGGAAAACATGCTTGAAACAGAAAAGTAAGGGTCACCATAACATAGTTATTGCAAGATTTTTATTTGCAAGGTTCTGAAATTACCTGCATATAGGCCACGGCTTCAGAAACTGAGAATAGGGTGTTGAGGAACTCCCACCGACTTTCTTTCCTCAAATCAACCAGCTCTCTCCCATATATCTCGCTTTTATAGCATCAAAAACCAGAAATGTCAAACAAGTTGCTATAGTTTTGGCCCCAGAGACATAACAAAATTATGAACTTTTGAACCCCATGAACTAGAAAATAAAATAGATAAGAAATACTCATTCAAGGACTGTGGCCAAAATCCCGTTTTCCTCCAATTGAGCAATGATATACGAACCAAAGCCATCAAAAGTATCGAACACTAGGGAAAAATAAACGAAATCATCCTCTCTATGTCATTTCAAACCTCATAAAGAGAACATTAGAATAGTGTTAAATGCCCCTGGTAGCTCGTGCAGACAGCATTTTTGTCCCATGCATAGCTCTCTTTACATACCCAAATCGATCGGCCTTGACCAAGTTTCCTCGTTCTTTGTCGATGACCAGACCACTTATCACCTGATCATGGAAGAATCAGAAAGTCAGTTGCTGGAATTCTCACTCAGACCTCATATCACCCATACAAAGGTTTCGTAGACTCTCTTGTAAACTTTTAACATTACAGATTTAGAATTCATCTCCAAATGAAGTGATTTATTTATATATCAACATAATAATATTGGAAAACTCACCAGGCCTGGATCGAATGAGAGACCATCAACGGGAAACCCCATGTTCCGTAGGTTTTCCATGCAATAATCATAAGCACGCACTTCCCATGCCTGTGAGAAATGACCAGAGGAGAGATTGTCTGAGCAGCTATCCACATCGATAGTAGTCACACTTCATGCATCGAATAACACTTGATGGCTAGATACTAGTGTCGGAAGTTGTCACACAATAAGTCTGCTTCGCTATCTCCACCATTATATTCATTAAAATTTGCATTCATAAAGGGCTGACAGATGCATATTCCCAAGAGTGGTAAGTTACCATGACATTGTAATGCATCAAGGTGTAATCCATGTCATAGCCAATAGCACTGATGGACCGCAGATTCAACGTCCGGCTACAAAATATTCCACGAGGAGAATATCTCGATGAAGAACTCTGCATACAAACACCAAAAAATTGAAGCAGTAATTAACTAAGAGAAGAGCCCTCTTCAATTACAGAAGAAAGACCTAATTGAAATATACATACGAAATTCTAGGGATTCCCAAATTCTGTATGCACAAAAATCAACATGTAGTCACTGTTTCTCGATTTTCCAGATCGGTAATGGAAGAGTAAATAGCACCCATAAATGAAAATCAATTGCACCGCAACAGCCACGAATCCATAGCACTAGGAGAGGGAGGGTAATTAACACACAGGGATACCCAACTCTCGCAGAAGAACCTCGGCCTCTTCCGCTTTTGTCTTCGCCACTTCCTCGATCGGACCCTCTAGAGTGACGTAGCCGTTTGTTCCTAATCGGAAAGGAAGAATCTCAACCAAATCACTTCACCTTCGCTCAATCACGTACATGCACGCGGACTAACAACCCCAAAGCAATATCTAGAAGTGCGGAAATCAGCACAACCCCGCCCATCAGCTCCAACAGCAAAATCTCAATACACTACAGAAATCAAGCCATGAAAACTAGCAAGAAGCCAGTGAAGGGAACTAACCGAAGGCCTCGAGATGCTCCACCTTCAAGTTCAAATCACCCTCGGTGCTCTGCCCAAGGAAATCCACGTCCCGGTTACTCCTCGAGGTCACTGAGAAAACCTCTTGGCCGACAACAGCCTTATCATTCCCACCACCGCCACAACACAGAGCGAAGCCTTTCCTCGTACTACCGCCAAAACCGACATCAACCCAGGATGAAAAATTGAACCTTGCCGGGAACCCATGATCGTTCCCGAATCCAACGACAGGGGAGGACTTCCTTCCGGCGACCGGGAACCTTATCAAGACCTCAGCTTTAGCCCAAGTATCCATCTAACACGGGGAAAGGCAAATTGGGTAGCGGCGAAAATCAGCAGAAGTGACGACTGGGTTGGAAGTGAGTGAAGAAGATCAAAAGAAACTTTTGGGTCATTGTCTTGTCAGACAGGGGGGGTATAATAATAAATAGTAACGATGATGATGATGATGTCGTCGTCTAGGATCCTCGTCTCTCGTGTTTGTTATCCTTTTTGGGAATTGACGTACTTTTTCGGCTTTGGTGGGATTTGGAGATACTCCGTTCTTCGTTTCCAGGCCTATCAAGGCTACAAGTCAAAATAATTCATAAAATATTCCTTAAATAATTTTAAATTTTCTAAGGCACATCATTAAGAAAATCGAAGTGGATAACACTGTTTCTTTAAAAAAAAAAAAAGTTTAATAAGTTCGATGAAAATTGGATTTGAAAACACCATTTCTTTAAGGAAAAAAAAAAGTTTTCTTTATATTATTTCGTGAAATATTTTTTCATTAAATTAGAACTAACCACGTCAGGCTTAAGGCGCAAAATTATCATTCAGACCTTTCTGCTCTCGGATGGGAACGATGGGCGTAGATGGGGATGGATATGAAATGACAACAACTCTTTTATCTTCTTTTTTCCGAGAGGAGGAGACGAATGAGAAGCAGAAGAAGAAGAAGAAGAAGGGCCTTCAACGTCAGAAAAGGCCTCCTCAACCAACACCACCCCCACCCAACAACATCATCCCTAAAGGCAAAAGCCCAAATGTCCACCAAATCCACGCATGGACTTGATAAAAGCTTTTCTTTTTAAAGGATATTATTTTCTTTTATTCACTCACAGTGAGACAAACGAAAAGCGAGGTTGGAGTTATTGCTTTGTGCCTCACCACACTGAATATGACATTTCCTTTTGTTCCTTTTACCCTTCTTTCTTTCTTTCAAAATGGGGTTAAAAAACCTTATACTTCAAGTCCCACTTTCTATTTGGCCTTCTTACAAAGAAAAGGAAGAACAGAACTATTTCACCTAAACAATCTTCTGTCATGTTGACGTCCCAAGTGACGTTTGAGGAAATAAGACTTGGAAACTGTCATTGGGGTTGACCCAAAAGGAGTAGAGACCCCCTTGATCAAAAGTTATCTCACCCCATCTCAAAATCTACATGGACATCGGACCCCTCTTCAATTACATGATCAAGATCAACCCTTGTTCTTATTTTTTTTGGGGGGTTTTTTTATACATATAATCGATAAACCCAGATGACTAAATCGAACTGTTGAACTGTTAACATCATCCTCTTGAGCTTGTCCTCACCCTACACTCTTATTTCCCTGAAGAACACACTGTCTATCTGCAATTCAAGCCAAAAGCCTTCGAACTTTATCCACTCCAATTGAATTTAGTGAAATCTGGTCCCCCTCCCTCCCCAGGTCCAATGTTACACATGCACTGTCATTACACAAAAACCCATGTTGGGAAAAGTTAGTTCCTATCCTCCCCCTTGCTGTTATATCTCAACATGTCATGGGATTTTTTATGTTATGCCTGAGCAATGGAGCCTAATCATCTCGTTGTGCATTCTGATTATTTAGCTTGGAAGATAAGATACGGCAAAAGACAAATTCTCCAGATTTTGATTAGACTATTCGGATTTGTGAAATTGATTTTGGGGGGGGACCCATTTGTTTCCGTTTCCATCATTGGTCGGCCTCTTCTTTAAATTTCTTTCTTATTTAAAGAATATTTGTTGAGAGACAATTTAATGATTGGGGTTGCCCTTAGATTCCTGGGATTGGCATTTGCATTTGTTTTCAATTGGTTGGTGTACTATTTGGGATTTGGTAAAAGGGCAGGCAGGCTCTCAGTCCAACAAGTATTTCGCACATTTCCTAAATCAAAACTCCAACCAAATGGATAAATACTTTCACCTCAAACTACACGTAATAATGATAGTAACAATAATATTCCGACAACACCTACAAAAGCATTCAGTGAAACCCGGAAGTGGGGTTTCACTTTTACTACACCAACCCTATGAAATAACCTAAGCATCTATGATCATAGGGTGTGTTGTGTAATAAGTTCCCACAGTCCGCTATTCTCTTTACTTGACTTAGAACCAACTTCAAACATTAAGTTGTTCGTGTAATAATAAGCGACACCCCCCCCCCTTCAAATCTAATCCCTAATTTTCAATACTAGTTGGAAATTTTATATATTTTCTGACCCAATCATTTGTGCAGTCCAACCACTACCACCAGGTAAATGATTATCATGATTATCATACATAACTCACATGAAAATCGCATCCATTTGGAACAACCATTGTCACGAAATTACTTGGGTACTCCTAAATTTGCGAAATTAATAATAAATCGACCCTTAACAAAAGGTTTTCCCTTTTTCTTTTGGGCTACATAAATGTGACGCACGTGTTCTCCCTTCTTGCACTCAATTACCCTTGTTTTCTTATTTCCTCCATAACAAGTGAAGGAAGAAAACAAAGAACAAAATTTCCAAAGACCCCAACAAATATTTGACGAATAAGGTTATGGGTTACATACAGATTAATCATTATTCATTAAGTCGATTGCTATCTTCTAAATATGCGATAAGATATTTGAGTGTAACATATGTGGGAGGGGAAGAAACGGACAGGGCAACTACAACTACCTTAACCCGAGGTGGGAACATTTCTTCCTGTCAGAAACACAAAAAGCCGGAACCCAAACGCAAACCCAATCCATCCACACCCCCCGAGACAAATGTCTTCCTCTCCTCTTCCTTCCCCATCTTCATCCAGTGTGAGGGACCGATAAGAACTCTCAACACCCTCTTCCGCCTTTTCCAGTTTCCTTTTGTGAGTTCTTTGTCTCCCCCCCCCCCCCTTTTTGCTTTCCCAGTTTTCCCTGTAATGGGGTCAGGCCGAGATTTGGCAATGATGGGTCGGTAGTCCCATTTGTCTGAGTTCTTACAAGGTAGTGGGTCGTTGCTCTTTTGCGGGATAAAACTGATTTGGAGTCGCTGGGTCGGGTTGTGTGTGTTGTCTTTGTTTCGAGTCGTGGCTTGGTAGTGGGTGGGTCGATCGATTCCGGCCACCTTTTTATTATTTCTTTATTGCCCCATTTGGTTTAATCCTTTCCTTGATGCATTTTGACTTTGTCGGGTGTTTGAAGTTTTGTTGGGGTTGTTTTTCTTCGTGATTTGGAGGAGTTTTTGCATCTGCAGGATTTCCTGCCTTTGAAGTTGTTGAATCTATGAAACAAGAGAAGTTGCCGGGGGCTTCCGCGGCTCCAGCTGGGAAACCCGACTGGAGGGGAGGCACCTATAGCTCGCCTTCTGCATTCGCAGTTTCCCGCCTGAGAACGACCACCCCCAAGGGTAAGGAGCCACCGAAGATGGACCCTGCAAATACGCCGGGGAGGGCCAAGTCCGTGCCGCCGGATGCGAAGAACAACTCCAAGGTCAGGAGGTCGTTGTTGCTGGGCAGGCCGACTAAATCCGGAGAGATTTCCGCGGGATCTCACAAGTGCAAGGAGGATGCAGAGGAGAACAAGGTGGTGGCGCCGGGACTGGGCAGAAGTGCTGGCCGCGCGATGGTGGAGCTGTTCGCGAGGCCGAGGCGAGTTCGTGGAGGTTTGGGGGTAGTGGATGAGAAGAAGAAATGTGAAGAATTGCTGGAGAAGGTCGAGGCCAGTGAGAGTGTTATCAAGAGGTTGCAGGGTGAGGTTTTGGGACTGAAGGAAGAATTGGAGGAAGCTAAGAGATTGAACAAGGAACTGCTGCTGCGGAATCAGGAGCTCAGCGAGGGTCTGGCTATTGCGGAGGCTAAGGTTGTAGCTCTCAAGATCCCTGATCAGGTCAGGATGCCGATCTTCTTTTCATCTGTCCATGTCCGAGGTTCTCCCTCTAATGGGGCCAAACATTTTAATCCTGCCGCGCGTGGTTGGATTAGATCGGTCAGATAGGCTCTCTCGTGTTTTACTCTGCTACGAGCGGCTTCCGATGATCTCATGACTTAAGTAGAAATGTGGGATTTGATGTTATTGGTATATCGCCTGGCTTTTTATCATCTCGATGTTAACAGGTCAAGCCTGCGGAGGAGTATCAGAGACCGAAATTCAAAGACATCCAGAAGCTGATTGCAAACAAGCTCGAGAGTCCAAAAGCAAAAAAGGATGCGAGTAACGGGGCATCTTCTCCTGCACGACCTGGTGCACCATCAATGCCGGGTCAAAATGACAGTGATCTGACAAAGTCTTCTTCCTCCCGTTCCTCCCTATCACCTCCGCCGCCGCCGCCTCCACCTATGCCGGCATCCCGACCTCGGGCCAAAGGATCTTCCACCCCCAAGGCTTCTGCTGTTGTCGAATATTATCAGTTCTTGACGAAGCAAGAAGCGAAACCATCTCAACCAAGAATTGGGAGCTCCAACACGTCGGTTCCCACTAGCGCTCACAGTAGCATAGTCGGAGAAATTCAAAACCGATCTGCTCATCTTTCGGCCGTAAGCCCTCCAATGGTTTATCTCTAAATTTTGATTTGTCTTAAGTAATGAATGTGGCTGAGTTTGGCTCGATTTCACAGATAAGAGCAGATATAGAAACCAAAGGGGAGTTCATCAACAGCCTTATACGGAAAATCCAGTCCGTTGCTTACTCGGACATCGAGGATCTGGTGGAATTCGTCGACTGGGTTGACCATCAGCTGTCATCATTGGTATGGTATCATGTCCTGCCAATTCCCCTGCCTAACACCAAAGGAATCTAATGGTTATGTGCCTACAGGTCGATGAACGAGCGGTTTTAAAGCATTTCGATTGGCCCGAGAGGAAAGCCGATGCCATGCGTGAAGCGTCAGTGGAATATCGGAGCCTGAAGCTTCTAGAGGAGGAAATCACTATGTTTAAGGACGACTTCGACGTTCCGTGTGAAGTTGTCTTGAAGAAGCTGGCAAACTTACTAGACAAGTGAGGACCTAGATTATCTTACCCATTGCCGTAACTTGTATCAGATCACGGTTCGGAACTGCATATCTTTTCTCATCCATATTTTTGGACTTGTTCATTCTAGGTCGGAGAAAGGCATCCAGAAGCTGGTAAAACTGCGGACCTCGGTAATGCGAACATATCAGGATTTCAAGATTCCAACAGCCTGGATGCTCGATTCGGGGTTGGTAAACAACGTAAGCAACTAAACTACATCTGGATGCAACATTGAGTCCGTCGCTGATGATACGATGCTGAATATATGTTCTGGGACAGATAAAGCAGGGCTCGAGGAAGCTGGCGAACACGTACATGAAGAGAGTGAGGATGGAGTTCGAATCCATTCGGAGTTCAGATCGCGAGTCGACTCAGGAAGCCCTGCTTCTCCAGGGCGCACACTTTGCATACCGGGCTCATCAGGTAAGTACTTGCCTGAACAGACTCAAACCCGTCTTCTACTCTATTCCTAAAGCCTCACGATGAACATCCGACTGCCTCGACAGTTTGCCGGGGGGCTCGACTCGGAAACGTTATGTGCATTCGAGGAGATCAGGCAGCGTGTTCCTCGCAGCATCAGAGGATCTCACGAGTCGCTGGCCGGGATATTATCAACATGATCGGAAGAAAATACGGAACAGGCCCTGGATCTTCGGAACGGGGAAGGAAACGTTGAGTACTTTTCCCGAGGTTTCGCCGTGAGCTCGTCCAGCTGCCGGCGCGTCCTCCCATTTCTACGTGCAGTTGTTTTCGATGTCCATATGTTGTTACCTTCGCTTTACACTAAAACATGTTTTAGTACGGTCATATAAACCGAGAGTTGTTCATTGCGTCTGCCTTATATTTTTAGGTTAATCAATCGTTCGTCGCCTCTTAGTATCGAATTACCAAATTTTCCACGGCATGCGCCTCGTCGGACAGCTAAAGGTACGAAATCACGACCGTCCAAATCCTCAACGCATGACCCAACGGACCAGATCAACAGCCTCTATAATCCAACCAGAACCATACACGTGTACGGTTCGGACAACGCTTTGCTTCATCGTATTTACTCGTCTTTCGAGATCTGTCCCCCGTTCGCTTTGGTCGTGTCGAATTCCTTCGATCTCCAGCCTCTTCTTTGTCTGACGACGATGGAATCAGCTGGCGTCATTTCTGGGAAATCCGTGTTTGGCGTCCCACGGGCGTCGAGGCCCAGTCGCGGCTTTCTTGAATCGAGGGTTGTGCCCGGAAAGGTTTCCTTTTTCGGCGGAAAGTTGGGATCTTGCGGTGGGATAGGGGGTTTGAGAAGTGGGTTTGGGGATGATGGTCACGTTAGGTATTACAGTGATGGAGGCGCGAGATGTGTCGTTGAGGGTGGGTGTAGGATGAAGAAGAAGGGAGAGGAGGGGAAGGTGGACGAAAGGAAGATTGAGAAGAAGCGGATGAAGTTGTTGGAGGGTTTGTCGCGAGATTTGGCGATGTTTATGGAGATGGGTTTTGGAGTCGATGACGACGATGGGGATGTTGATCAGGGGAAGAAGATCTCGGTGGGTGTTCCGTCTTCTGTCTGTTATTTGACTTGATTTCGACGGTTTCTATTGCTGCTAGGGGGTTTGTTGTTGTCTATCCTGAATAAGATGTCTCTGCGACTTTATTGTGGCCTCTTGATAGAGAGTGAATCTGGAATTGTTTTATTATATTGGCTGTTGAGCAGCGCCGAGGTCAGTTTTTTAGTTCTTGAAAAAACTTGCTGATATTTAGTCACTGTCGTAATTAGCTTGATTTTCCAATAAGCTGTGGTAAATTTTGCTTTCCTTGGATATAAGAAGGAATTGGAATGGTCCGACTTTATCATTGTTCTGTTGTGTCTGATTTGCTGTTGTCTGATGGTACTAGTTAGCCTGCTTGTTGTCTGCCTATCACAGAATGTTTGATTGTTATGCTTCTTGCTTCTTCATGAATGTGGGCAGGAATCAGCAGAAATTCTTTTGAAACACCTTGAGCTGTTGAAAGCTGAGCAGAAGCAGTTGAAGAGAAACAAGAAAGAAGAAAAGATCAAGCAGAAAGCTGGAAGAATGAAGGACATGATTCAATCAGAGTCATCTTCATCCTCATCCGAGTCGAGCGATAGTGAATGCGGTGAGGTTGTTAATATGAGTTGCCTGAAGGAGTCATTTACAAAACAGCTCCAGGAAG
Organism: Melastoma dodecandrum; assembly: GCA_029817715.1. Classification (NCBI taxonomy): domain Eukaryota; kingdom Viridiplantae; phylum Streptophyta; class Magnoliopsida; order Myrtales; family Melastomataceae; genus Melastoma; species Melastoma dodecandrum. Next base: position 1,013,467 of record JARUPY010000387.1, read on the forward strand.
AACCAGGGACTACTACACTGACACTTGTTGCTGAAGAATTATCGTCCTCCAATTTGGTAATGGCAAAAGAGCACCCAATATCATGTGGTTCAGCTGAAGTCCTATCAGATAACATGGATCAATTGGCTCCCGAATCACCAAGAATTGAAGTGTGCATGGGAAATAAGTGCAAGAAGTCGGGGAGCATTGAACTTTTGGCAGAGTTTGAGAGAGTGGTTGGCCTTGAAGGAGCCGTTGTTGGATGCAAATGCTTAGGTAAGTGCAGAGATGGTCCTAATGTGCGAGTGCTGAACTCCTCGGACAAAAACCAAGCTGAATCGGCCGTGTTGGATGACTCTGTAAGAACTCCTACCAATCCTCTATGTATAGGGGTTGGTTTGGAGGATGTTGGGGTTATAGTGGCTAGTTTCTTGGCCAAGGACAGAGATTTAGGTCTAGATGCAGCGGCAGCTTAATTAGTCAGGGTCTGCCTGCCCATACCCGCAGCGATGTCGTGTAACTCTTGATCCAGTTTTATGTAAGCTAGCCCTCTAAGGTAAACATGTATGAATTCAGTTTGTTATGTAAAAAAGAGTCGGAAGTTGTCTGATATGTAATTGTGGAATCTATATTGATTATTAAATATATGGTTAGCTGCCGTACCTTTGGAAGAGTTTCGGGTTGGTAGGTTTCCCCACGGTTCATAACCTACTACAAATTTAACTTTGGACTTTGGATAATCAATCGGGATGGTGCAGGAAGTCAAGCATGACAAAGACTAAAGACTAAGAAGAAGAAAGAAAATGAACTTCGGCTACGCTGACAGAAAACATGCTAAGGTCTTCTGCAATTCACTTGTGGAACAGGGGTTCTGTCATCACAGCACGCAACATCTTTTCTGGGTACAGCCAAATAGCCCGAGCAGGTTCTGTAAAACTCGAGAAGTGGTGAAATCAGCTGTTCGTGTTAGATAATATCAGCTCAAGTCCCCCGCGCCACTGCCCGACTGCAATATCATAACCAGAAAGCATCCTTCTGTAGAACTGGTATTACGTTTACTTCCAGATGGAAGCCACCTGCATTTCCTTCATCCAGACCTTATGTAGCCTTTCCTACTGCATTTGCATGATTTTGCCATATCTTATATACGAGCAAGTGTATCACCCATGGATGCATCACTTAATTACGATTCTTCCTTCCTTAAGAGCTGAAATGATGTGTTGCTGGACAGAAGAATAGTTTTTAGCTATTTAACTAATATCGTGTACAGATTTGCAATGAAAATAGCAACATCATCATCACAACAACCTCAAGCCCACAAAATTTCCTGTGAAGTAACTTCAAGGAAGGGATCTATTGGCAGCCTCCACTAGCATTTATTCTAAACAAAATGCTTTTGGGTAATGGATAACAAAAACTAAGTTTTTACAGGCAACACTACATCATGCAAGCAGCATTTTATGATTACCAAGCCACAGCGACTTAAGTCTTATGCGACATTTTTATGCACATGACAGGCATCATAAAGCGAAAGCCATGTGTAATGGGAAGTTTCTACTGGCCTACTTCAGACACAAGATTTCATACCTCTTGTGTGTGAAATACAGCGGAGCCCACCTCAAGGGGTTGTAACTTTCATCAGATATGAAACTTTTAACTTTTGCTGATGCACGGCATCATCCTCCCTGCTGCAACGATTCTAGTAGGAGTCGATTGCCTTCTGCTTTGCAAGACTAGGAATGCGTACTTGGCTTTCCACAGCATTTTTAAGGCCATCCAGTTCCACCTGTTATTTAGCAGATAGACCTAATTGTTCAGCAAAAATAAAGAGCAGTTGTTATTCAAATAGATACAATTCCATCAAATGGGAGAATTTGCGTATGGCTCCGGAATTAGCCTCAATTTTCTTGGTCAAGTTGCATTAAATCCAATGAAAACAACTTTGGTTAAACAATGTGTGGTCTGCCAAAGGGGACGACGTCTGGGTACACTCTGTTTTAAGGAGCTTCGCTTAGTTAGACAACTGATGGGGTGTTCAACATTATGTAATGGTTGATTTTAGCTTTCTCATTGAGTGTCTAACCGGACAGAGATATTCAACAATAGCCATTCGCAGCCCTGACACCTTTTCTGAACTAGTTTAGGTGGAAGCCTTTGAGACGATTCTTCCCTGGTGGCTTACCATGACTTATTCTGAACCAGTGTAATAGTGCCGCGACCATAACTACGATGCATATATGTAACAGATATACTTGCCCTAAAACGGACTTGTTGTCTTCTGCAGTCGATACAGTCCAGTTACAGAACAAAAATGAGCCTGGAGGGCGTCCACCACCTGGAAAGCCTTGGCAAGGACGTCGTCTGAGATTGGCGGGTAGCTCCGAACACCGACTTAGCGATCATGATGACTCCAGGGTTCTGGCTGCTCAGGCCGGCGAATGCCACTGCGTTAGTCTTCCCCACGTTCAGCTGGAAGTGGATGAGCCCTATTGGGAAGACAAACACGTCTCCCGGGTAGAGGATCTTGGTGAAGAGTGTGTTGTTGAGCTTGTTCGAGGTGACGAATCCGACGTACAGAGTGCCCTCGATGACGACCAGGATCTCAGTGCCGCGAGGATGAGTATGGGGAGGGTTCAGACCATTGGGTGCAAAATCCAGGCGAGCCATGGAGATGCCGAGAGTGTTGATTCCCGGGAACTGGTCTACAAAAGCAGGAGTGACCTTTGATCCGAGCGGGTTGTTAGTGTTTCCAGGGGTCCTAAACATAGTGAACAGGAAATCATCGGCGGTGGCGAGTTTCGCGTCCTTGCAGGACTTTCCGTTGACGAACACTACATTTCAAGAAAGAATTACTCCAAAACCATAAAGTTTATGATCTTCGCATCCAGTATTCACAAAGAATTCCATCCTGAAAAAATAAATGTGTTACCTCCATCAGTTGATGGCCACACATATGTCCTGAAGGAGATCCGGATCATAAGCGAGGGAAGTTGCGGCCGCCAGGGAAAGGGTAACGAGAGTTATGAGTAGCTTCATGTTTGAGAGAATCTTAGCACCACTGAAGTGTAAGAGCTTTGAGTTTGTGTGCTGTGCATGGCAACATGAACTCCCTTTTAAACGAGACGAGCGGCCGACCGAGTAATGGATCACGGTCGATGATCTTAGGAAGATGTCACTGGCCGTTGCTGTGTTGTACATGGAAAGCGGAGGACTTGGGCCGGGCTTCATTTTCTTTCTGAACTTCTAAATGTTATTTGGGCCGAGCTTCGACTCCGCTCCACATTTGGGCTTGTTCCCGGTTTCGATCCGGCTCTAAATTTATGGGCTTCCACTCCGTATTTTGGGCCTGTACTTATATATGTTTGGTCTTGGGCTTTGTGTTGGGGTGAAGTAGGCCTGCGGACTTCTTGTCAATATGGGCTTCCTCGTCCGGAAGAAAAAGGAAAACAATAATAAGGAAAAAAGGTGCGAAACGGCTATTCTTCAAAGCCCAAATTTTAACCTCCAAACCACAAATTCTCTACTCTTTTGTTAATCTGTACGATTACTCTCGTAACTCAAATCTATTCGATCAACAGAGAATGCTCCACAGTCATCGTTTTTTTAAGTGGATCATCGGAGGTCTTCGCGGCCGAAGCGAGATATTCAAAGCTAATGCCTCGGTAGCTGCACTTCTAAATGGTTTATGTAAGATGGGATAGATGAAGATATGAGACAAGAGAGTCAGATTTATAAGATTATTGATAAGTTTTTGAATGATCAGTACCCTTTGACAAATTACATGAAGAACAAATGAGAGATGGAAGAAGAGGGGTATGTAACCAAGGAGAATTTAGTACATCTGGAACTTGGACTTGGTCTTCTCGAAGACTTGTTCAGCGATGATCGCCCCGTTCCCGTCCGCTTGCCTTATCTCTAACTGGGCTTTCTGATAGAACCCAGTTCCACGCAATGCATCCGCAATGAAATCATCAAAGCCAATGGCGATGGCCGCCTCAGCCTTGGCGCCGTATACTAGCCTCTGTTCGGATTGAAGAAAAGCATTCCCGAGTAAGAAACATGGGCAATGATGGAATTTAAGAAACAGTGCAAACAGAGAACAGAACGAGAAGGGAGGAGATGACTGGACCTTTGCTCTAGAAAGATGGATTGCACCAAAGCACATGGGGCAGGGCTCGCATGATGCGTAAATCTCACAGTCAGAGAGCTCGATCTTGTCGAGCTTTTTGCATGCCTACCACGGAGAAATCAGTCAGTATCCAGATTCAACGCATCAAATATTCTTGACTGCTCAATGTCCAGCAACATTTCCCGAAGAAATTTCGAGTAAATTTTGTTTAGGGGCGATCTTAATCCCAAATAACAGCAATTGACCATCCAAACTTAAATCTCAGGAGATGCTCTATGTGTTTTTATGTGTTAGGAAGCCGAGTGCTACTGCTCTGTTTCTTTCAACCCTACCATTTTACTTCTCATTCGACTTTTTATTCAAAGAATGAATATAACAAAGTCATGTTTCGGACAAAGGATGACAAACGCAAAGCACTCTTAGATTACTGACCTCTCTGATCGCCGTTACCTCTGCATGCGCAGTAGGATCAGTGTTCTTTAGGACCATGTTATGACAACTAACCACAATCTCATCATTACGGACAACGACAGCACCAAAGGGACCTCCATCTCCACAATCAACACCTTTATATGCTTCCTCTACTGCTTTTGAAAGAAACTTGTGGTCTCTGTCCTGCACAGCTATTTACAAACCCAAAATACATCATGATCGCATCGCATCGCATAATGAGAAAGAATAGAAGAGGCCAAATACATCAATAATTGCTGGAGCCCGTCCATCATGTCAATCACAAATTCGCAAGAAAGAGAATGAGCGATCTTTAGACAATCGGTGAAGGAATAATTGCTTCCAGAGGTTTTACCTTCTTGATGACCAGCAAATGCAGAAGCCACCGAGATAGTTCCATCCTTTGCTTCAAGGACTGCAACGAAAAGATTAGCAGTACAAAGAGTCAATTATCAAGAAGAACCGTCAAAAGACGCAAATCAATGCAGGGGCTCCAAATCAAGCCGAATATTGTCTTTCACCTCCTCTTAACATCACAAACCCAGAACACAATCCCATCAATCAAGAGTAGAACACAAACTACTAATCGGGGGCATCTCCAGCACAGATTCGAATCCAGAACAAACAAAAAAAACATTTTTCCCGATTCCACCAAAGGAACACCCAAAAAGATGGTCACTTTTAGGCCAAACGTCAAAATCACCTCCCAAATCGATCACTCTCCACATAATCCACCCACAAGAACAGAACCAAAACAAAGAGAATCAATCCATCCGCCGACAGAGCAGCAACCAGGACAGCACAAGAGTCAATCCAGGAGAAACATCCCAAATCAGGAACAAAATCTCCCACCAGCCCCCACGGACAGCAGAAACAACAAGACCCAAACTTTGCATCGGGGAATCGAGAAACATTCACGGTTTCGATACATTCAAGGAGTACCCAGTAAAAGGACAACCATCGACAGACGAAAGAGGCCTTGGGGGGGGGGGGACAAAGGGAATACCGTTAGCCTCCTCCATGTCAGGAAGATCAGATGTCAGGGCGTTGAGACCCAGAAAGGAGATTGGAAGATGGGGGACGAACGAACAGACAAAGAGCTTGAATATACTGAGAGTAATTTTGAGAGGGGGTTGGGGGGAGGCTAAGGGCGAACGTGGTGGATCTCAAACGGATCCCCCGATCGTTAAGAGGATAGAAATAGAATACGTATTTATAATTAAAAATAATACCAAAAGACAAAAAGAGGGAAGCCTGTCGTCGTCATGACAGAACCAGGAAAAGGTTCCGGGATTTCGTACTATCCGATAATCACACGTATCTGCTTCTTAAAAAGGCAAAAAAAAAAAGTAAAATGCACGATTTCGTTTTTTACGAACTTTTTTTTTATTTAACATACTTTTTATATACATAAATATCGGTAATTTTATAATAAATTTTTTTTCTCGATATGTTTAGACGACGTCAACGGTCTCTGATCCTACGTGAACAAAGACAACGTCGAGAGGGTTTTTTTTTTCCCATAAATCAAAATAAAAAAAATAGGACCTAATCGCCTTAGGGAGATCGACTTCCGTTACGTTCATATCAGTAATTTTCGTAACATCGTTAAAAAATAATAAAAAAATGTTGATTAAAAATAAAATTTATAAAGATATATTTTGACAAAAAAAATAAAATGCAGTTGTTATAATAAATGTGAGCTACCACCCCCCAAACCAAACACAAAAAGGTTAAGAATCCTAAAATCAGTAAGAAGAAACACGTCATTCCCCGTGGAAAACTAATCACACACTGGATAGAGAGAGCTTTTAGATGATGAAACCAAATCTATCCCAATGAACTTTTTAGGTGATGAAATTACGAGGAATGTAATTGATATTAATTCTATCTATTTTTTCTTTTTCATCTCTTTTTATTTTATTTGCTTAATTTTAAAATGGGAAAAAAGAAATGGGCATTCCATTTGCTTATTATCACGAGGAATGTCCATTTCCTCACTCGTCTTATCCTCCTTATTTTTTAATTAAATACTTTATTTTTATTCCCGGAAAAATAGCTATAAATTCTAACCCGAAACCAAGTCAGCGGAATGAGCGTGTCGGGCACGGACATCTGTCGGTCATTCATTCAACGATCCCCAGAATTCCCATTTTTGACGTGAGAAGAGAAAAAAATAATTAATCTGAACCCACCCAACACAGTCAGAAATATCTCTCGACAGCCTTATTATCACGTAAATTACACAAATGCCATTGCTTAGAAGTTGTATCAATGGATCGAGACTGGAATGGGGTCGGTCCTTGTAGGATCCTGAGCCACACAGTCCACATGAATCAAATCGTCCCTTTCCTCCTGGCACCCCGCACCAGCACGCTCCCCTTAATGGGGCTGCTTTGCTCGCGTATTCTTTGGATCGATGGCGTTGCCCGTTCCGATTACGAAGAAGGATTGCTCCCACAGCCCCATCCTCGAATCATTCCGTGGCCGTCAGTTCATTTCCCCTCCATGGAGAAATCAGGGGACCGAGCCTAAGGACACCCCCCCTCCCCCGAAATGACATGGGGGGGACTTGGTTTCGTGCTTTTCTTGCAGGCTGTTTGTTGGTTCCGACCTTCAATGCGAGTGTTTCTGTTAGATACGAAAGGTCGCCCTCGTTCTGACTTCCTGCCCTTTCCTGTTTACCCAGGCATTCAGGAAGACGGCCAATTCGAGCAAATGATCCAGACAGGCAGACAGCCTTGTTGATGTCTTCAACTATGAAATTTGCCTCCTCTCTTTCATTTCGACGATTTTTTTGTCTAGATGGCAGTTCTAATCTCTCCTCCCTCCCTAAGCTGCAAAAGATTGGTGCCAACGCACCAGACAAGACATTGCAGCATGATCTTCGATGAGTTTGGACTGGGGTTACTCTGATCAATGAATTCTGAAAACAATCTACAGCCTCAGAGCAACTGCCCAACGGGAATGCTGAAATGCGACCTTCGACGACGTGTGTCGCCTTTAAGCGGACAAGTTGTTTGCAAATTCAGCGAAAGGGAACATCTCCCACACTGTTGGTCCCTACAATCTGTCTGACAATTTGTTTATCAGTAAGTGCTGCTGCTACACCACATGCTGCATGTACGTACACATATATTAATTACAAGCCTTCTCGCTTCTTCTCTTTCAGTGTTCCTGCAATGTCCAGACGAGGAGGCCTGTTCGACCCATTTCAGGCATCGCTTTGATTTTGTTGGCAACACGATCACACGGTTCATTTCACACCCTGGAGCACTGTCGTCAGGGGAAAACTCTTATCACAATTTAGCATACTTCCTGAGGACCTTGTCGGCATCCTTTGCATTCTCGGGCACCGGCATGTTGCAGAGGAGGGTAACCCTGGACGAGGATATCAGCGACTTGTTCTCCGTGTTCGCCGCATCAACCTTCCACAGCTTCACCTCCCATACCTGCACAAGAAGTTAAATCTCACATAATAGGGCTCTTCAAACTCTATATCTTATAAACAATGAAATACGACATTCAGTCACGTTTTCATGGGATGCTCCTATCTTACAAATTCGGTTCCTACCACACACGACCCCATCATCTGACTTGTCCTTGCTTAAGCTGGAAGTATGTTATGCTATGCTATGGCTGTTTCGTTTCTTTGCCCAGGAAAATTGACTGTGGATCGGTTAGTTCATGACCACATGTTTGCTAATCATTGATTCATGCGACCTATATGGCACGCTAAGCAAACCTAATTCAGTCCTAGAATCGTCCAACAACCTCCAGCCACTAGCGATTGGTCCCCGGCCACTCAGGGGAAACCGCACGGTCGAGCCGCGCCCCTTGATGATCCGGAGAAGAGTAAAAAAGACGACCAACCTGGATTGTCTTTCCGGTGTTAACAGGGGTGGCCTCCGCGTAGACGAGGTCACCGAGGAGGGCGCTCTTCACGTGGTTGATGCTGAGGTGGATCCCGGCGACCCTCTTGTACCCGGACGCGATGTGCGCCCCGACGCTCGCCAGCCCTTCGGCGATCATGGCCGACACCCCTCCATGCAACACCTTGAACGGCTTCTCTCGAGAAGAAACAAACAAAAAAAAAAGTGATCACTCCTGGACGGGTAAGGCCCGAAAGGGCTCCGGGAGGAGGCGGCAGGCCAACCTGACAGCATTTAGCGGTGATGGGGAGCTCCCCGGAGACTTTCCTTGGGGAGAGCTCCAAAACCCGGAAGCCGAAGGACTGGAGGCAAACGTCTATGGTCTCGGATTCGGGTATGGCATCCTTCATCGTGTTTGTCGTTGGGGGGGTGGGTGGTGGTGGTGGTGATGATGGCGTGAAGGAAGAAAGATTAGATGATGATGGTGATGTTGATGATGATCATGTGGCCAAACGTGGAGAAAGGTAAAGGCTAGAGAGTTGGTGGTGGATGGGAGGGGAGGGGACGACGACGATGACGACGACGACCGCCCAAAAAATAATTGCTCCTTTTTTTTCAACCACGACGCCGATGTTTATTACCTTTTTTTTCCTTGTTTCCATTACGTAACGTCGCCATCGCCATCCGCATTTTGATAATTCCATTTAAAATATGTAATCTCCACGGGTCGAACTTGATTAAATATTTTGTTTCGGGTCCGATTTTTATGGCAAAATATACGTTTATGACATTGATTTTGAGTCAACTCTTTGTTTTGTCTTTAACTTAGTTTGTTATATAATTTTGTCACCAATTTTTGTTTTTATTTTGATTTTGGCCAATCATGAATTTCTTCTAACGAAAGCCAAATAATGTCTTAATATAGTCTGACATGTATTCTATAATAATGGAGTTTCGAAATCTCATTCATTCGTTTCATAATTCACTTTATCCGTAATAGTCGCCCCCTAATAGAACTTCATCAAACCTTTATCGATTTTTCATATTTTTTGACAACATCAGCAACTATCGTTAACGTCGGCTTCCAATTCACTTGATTTATCCATCGAAATTTTATAATAAAGATACAAATGAAAAGTTTCAATATTATTTCCCATTTTTTAAATTTGGTTTTTTTAGTCAATAAATAAAAATTGTCTATTAAGGTCCGTTTGGCTTACGGACGATAAAATTCAAGATTGGTTAAAATTAAAATTAAAATAAAAATTTATGATAAAATTATATAACAAACTAAGTTAACGACAAAACAGAAAATTGGCTCAAACTTTAAGATAAATTGATATTTTACCGATTTTTATTTGTTCTCTCGAATCATTCGTCAAACTCGTAGAATTTTCCAAAGATAAATAAACAAACATTCCACGTGAAAGGCCGGTAACGATGATAAATATAAATTCGGGGGCGGAGAAATCGTTTGTCATGTTTGTTAGTAATATCGGTGGGATTTTAAGTTGTTATTTTTTGGATTACAACCCTTTTCAACACGACACTATTTATGGGTCGAACCCCACGTCATCGGATCGACTAAATACCAAGTCCCAGTATACAAATTCAATTAAATTTCTTTATAAAATCAATTAACTATAGAGGAACTAATACATTTATACTAGGTTAGATTATTATTGTTTTTCTACATAGAATTTTGAGTTCGTAACATTTGTGTTGCAATCATTTTCAGTTTTTGCCTACTTTTACCCGTATTAAGGGTAATGGTTACTGTTGAGTTAATAATGTTTCTTCAAAGCCGGTCTGTTCGGATGGGTTTGGGCCATTTTAGAATATGTTGGGTCATGATGGGCCGTAAAGCCCATTTGATTCGGCTGGGACCGACCCCCCCCCCCCAAAAAAAAGAGTAAAGCTGTGTCTCAATGATTGTTAGTTAGAACAACATAATATAATATAATGATGATGTTGACGATGATTATAAAGTGAGATCAGTGGTCTTGGTCAGGTTAATCATTACAGCCCAACCTCAAAAATAAAATAAGGGGAACTTTCCTTTCTGTAAGAAAGAAAAAGGGACCACCCATCTCTTTGCCTAAAACCAAGGCTAGGGAAAATATTTTACTTCCTAGTGGAGTGGACATGGACAGCTTGAGAGCACTGCTAGAGGTTTTTTATAGACTTGTAAGAACAGATCAATTTATTTTATTTTTTAAGGATTATGCCCAATCTCCCTCCCAACTGTACACAACACCCCTTTGCAATTCAGCGGCTAAGCATCATTGTCCATTCCTTAACTGAGTTTCCAGGAACTTGCCATCAAGAAAAAGATAGGAGCAATCATCTAAACCCAGTACCAATCATCTAAACCCAGTACTTATTTTACAGTCCACTGAATTTAGACAAACACCTAGAACATTAAATATTTGAAAAAGAATTGAAGTGAAGTTGGAGTTGGACGATTGAGATCCCTTGGAAAAGAAAGAAAAAGGTCATGTCATTCAATCCTAACCATTCACTTCCATCTCAAAAAGGCCTTCTTACATCTTTGCACTCCCATTCCCACTACCATTATAAATTTGCAATACAAGTACCATCAGCAGCCACGGCCAACCCTAAGATATTTTCATTCCTACTACTCGTCACAACATTAATTTTGAGATGGGGAAGTCATCATTCTTCTCCATATTCAACATCTTCAAGCCCTGCTGCTGCTCCTCCTCCAGCCGCGGCGACTACGGTTACATGCCCGATGATGCCGGCCCCATTGGGAGGAGGATACGCCCCAGTGACGAGGACAAAGGTTACTGGACCGCCGAGCCAGGGATTGACCGCAAGGCCTCTGACTTCATCGCCAGGTTCTATGCCAGTCGAGTGACCGACCCCGAGAGACAGACGCTGGCTGTTTAGCGAATACGGGTTGCTTACTAATCGGTTGTTTGCAGTTCCATTTTTCTTTGGTTTTATATTAAACTGATTCTGGTGATTGTTGATGCCGTAGAATCAAAATTTATTGTCACCCCCTTACATGGACTATCCCAACACTGCCCTGATTAATATTTCCAGTTCGCTCCTTTTGCCGTCTGAATCTTGAAACGCCACATACATCTGCTTTCTTAGATATCCGACGATGGCTGTATGCTTCGACCAGTCGACACTACACCAATCTTGTCCTGGGGAAAGAACAATCTCCCCGCGTTCACGTCATTTCGCGAGACAAAATCGCTGCCAGAAAGCACAAAAACTAAAACCTGACACGGCGAAAGAGAATGGCATGAACCTGTATGAATAATGCGGTCGACATCATTTCCCCATACTTACTACCTCTCCAAAGACATACAGACCAAAGCCCGTTTCTAAGAGCATACAATTATTCTTCCGGGGCAGTCTCCAAAGAGTATAAAGAGCACGGTGCAACAGTTAAGTCCGTTGCATAACACGATCATCCGGAGTGCGTGAGTTCGGTTCGGGCGCCGTTTTCATTTCCTCGGGACAGATGTGCCGAGGATTCGCCCATCATGCATCGTGACCAAGGTAATGTCAACAGTAATTACAGCACGCACGACATTCCCCGTAATCCATAGAGCAGCGTTAGAACGCGACAACATTTCACGAGAATCTTTCCTTACATGTCACTCCCGCCATCGAACAGAAACAGTGGCCTTGATTTCCTCGTACATTGTCTCTGTAAAGATCCATACAAATCACACCACACGTGCTTGCACACTTGCCTTTGATATAATTGAAGTCTCTTCTTGAATGAAGGCTAATAAAAAAAAAAAAACAATATTCCATGTTTTCAGAAGAATGGCAAGAATGGCAATTGCTTGGGAAGTAAAAACCGGGTCTAGGCTAAATTGAGTAAAAGGGGGGGATTAGGGCCAGACATTGCATGACTACAAGAAGCCCAACTAAATAAATACACGGGAAAGGAATCCGGGTCAATAATATTCCTAAAGCATTATATGTCTTCCATCCATGTCTTTTACTGAACGAAACCATTTACCATCTTCTTCTTCTTCTTCCTCCTCTTCCTCCTCCTTTTTAATTATTAGTACTATCATTTGATCTTATTCCCATAAACTTTTTTACTGGGAAAAAAGAAAGAAAAGGCAAAAGCAAAAGCCAAAGCTCAATCTTTTGTATGTGGCAAAGAAAAGTGCACACTATTATATTAAATGTGGGTTGTGTGATTCCACAGCTATTAGATATTTCGACTATATATATAACAGCAACAACAACAACAGTGGATCCTCACTCCTTAGGCCTATGATTTGGTGCCTTCTAAAAATATGTCTCGAAAAGTTGGGGGAAGGGTTGGTTCTCTAAGCTTTTTTTCTTGGGGGGGGGGGGGGGGGCAAAGGTGTGAATAAAGCTACAATTTTTAATTGGCTGTCCACTAAATTATAGCAACCCTAATACTATCATTATGCCCTGGCGACGAAAAAAATAGTAATGATATATTAACGTAATGTTTTATCATCATTTCATGTCGGTTTAGTCGGCCGATAAAGCGGGCCGAAGGCCCAATTTTGGGAATAGCCCAATGGGCTTTAATAACGTTAGGGTGCAATCTGCCCCTCATCTTCATACAAATCCCCAATCCCGAAAGCCTCGGATGGGAACACAGAGAGTTGGGTCAAAATAGAATGACATTCTCTTGTTTTTGTTTTGAGTCCTCGAACTCTTCTTCTTCCTTTACATATAACGAGGAATAAAATAATAGAGTCAAAAAGTTCCTTGAATTGTAAATCAAGAAGGGGAGGGTTGTTGAATCTTGAAGCCGATTCTTCCTTTTCAATTTTAAAAAGAAAAGGGAAAGGAGGAGAATTCTATTTTCAACAAAACTCAAATGGGATAACAGAATTGCTAAAATGAATGATTAGAGTGTGAGAGGAGGAGGTTGGGGGTCATTGTGATATTCAACTTATGTCCAAATAATTAATTTCATATCACATACTTAAAAATCGAGTAATGAAATTTTTAGGGGTCTGTCTTGTCAAAAAGGTTTGTGGTGGGTCAATTTGGTGTCCACTCAACGCGCTTACCAAAGAGCCAAATCCGTGTGTGTCTTTTGGAGTTATCTCTGCTCTGTCATCCGGAGATGGCATTATTACAACTAAATCGTCCATTTTGACCCATCTAAATATATTATCATACTTTGTTTACAAAACCGAACCGACCATATTGATTGACTGTCCTAAAGATGCTAAAGGAAAAGAAAACTTTAAACCCTATTTCTATCTCTTCTTTACCCATGTGAAACCCCTTCAGGATGGTGGGGAAAAATAATAAATGAACTTATTATTACTTTTTTTTTTATTTATATATAAATTCAGACGATGGTGAATATTCCTCCCCTCCCTCGGTTATTACAAACCGTCCCTAATCATTAACCACTAATTGTGTGTCGGTTAGGAAAAGAAGGAAGTGTTGACATGACAATTAATTTTGGGCCTGAGTTTAGAACAGAAACCCAGTACTCCCTCAAGTAATACTCCGAGCCGGCCCAAGACGTAATCGTCTAGGCCGACTCACGACGAAATCGACTAGGTCGATGTATGACAAAGTCGATTAGGTCGACTTATAAACGGGGTCGACTAGGTCGACTCACGATGAAGGAACATGGTGATCAAGGCCAATCAAGATGACTTAACAGTAGCTAGGTCTACCAGTAGAGTCGAATCGACGGAATCTTGGATAAAGTCGACCAAGTCGATCGCAGTCCGTACAGGTCGATCAAGTCGACGAGGTTGGAATAAATTTATTCATTTTAATCACGTTCGTTAAAGATCGTAACTGATCTTAAATATCCAGGAACGGGATCCCGTATAACAAGGGGGTTGTTGAGACACTCCCATGACATTAGGGATCACGATCTGTAACACGATCTATAAAAGATTTATCTGTTACGCGTTAAACGCGTACAAATCCTCTATAAATAGCAGAGGGATTTTCCAAAACAGACACGACCATACACAGTCAAAACTCTGAAGTTTGTTCGTCAACCTTAGGAAATTAGACACCTCGACCCGGTTCATCGGTCAACTTCCTTTCCACCAGCAGAGTGAGCTCGTAGGGCCTTCGCCGCCAATCCTCCGCCAGCGACTCCACCGACGGAGTGAGCTCGTAGGGCCTTCGTCACAACTCTCCGCCAGCGACTACCACCGACGGAGCGAGCTTCCAAGGCCTTCGTCACGTGTTCTCCGCCGTTACAAGATCCTACATCGTCACCTTCGTGTCCCTTTTTTTCCTTTTAATGGTTGTAAGCCCTGTTTCCTTTATTCATTAAGATTGTAAGACTTGCATTATTTCTGTATAAGTTAGTGCATCTTCTTACTGGCGACCACAATACTACTACTGTGAGTCCTTTGCCAAATATTTCCGACGTGTCCCATTCTGTGCGTGAACACGTTTTTGGCGACCACAGTGGGAGAACATGCCGAGAAATACTCGAAGTTCCACTCAAAATCCCTTAGATGGGGAAAACCAGTCAGAACTTCCTCCGGGAATGAGTTTGCAAGCGCCGGTCCTAGGAGGCCAGGCAGCCACAAACCAGTCAGAACTTCCTCCGGGAATGAACTTGCCAGCGCCGGCCCTAGGAGGCCAGGCCGCTACAAACCAGTCCACCTTTGATTCGCATACCCCGTCCGAATTTATTTCGAGACTGGAGTTCCACAAGGAACTGGGGGATGTGCGTCAAGAATTGACTGATATGAAGGATATTCTAATGGATGTCCAAACTCTGATGGGGCGTCTTTCTGGCCCGAGAAACGAGGAAAGAGTAAGACCTCATATGAGAGAAACCCCCTTTAGGGAATCTACGTTCATGGCAGACGCTCGTCGGGCTACTCAAGGGCCATGTAACGTGACTTTTGAGCAATCCGACATACGGACAAATGCCCTTTTTGAACCTGGGAATCTGGTTCCCCCTAGTCGACCCTCTTCTTCACGTAATCGACCAACGAATACGCATTGGAATGAGGCAGGGGACTTTCCAGAGAAAACAGATCAAGGGGAGGATTTTATCCCGACTCATCGCCCTGGCAAAGAACCTGTAATCGACGCGACCGGAGACCCTTATGAACTCGGATCCCGAGGTGGAAATTTCCGGGAGGAGCCTTCTTTCTACATGAGGAATCCAGCGAATCAGGCAATGGGGGATAGATCTCCGTATAGCCCGATAAGGTCGACTCGACCTCCAGCGCAGGCCCCAGTAGGCGGTGTACCCCCAGATTTGAGGGAGGCCATAACTCAGGTTATAGAGCAAGTCGTCCCCGGAATAGCTCGGCGAGACGATACTTGTTTGTACAGGTCTCCCTATCCTGCGTATGTCGACAGGGATTTTCCTTTACCTAGAGGTTATAAAGTGCCCGACTTTACTCGTTTTTCAGGTGAAGACGAAATGACCCCACTCGAACATGTCGCTCGCTTCACTCACCAGCTTGGCGAGGCGGCTGGCAACGACTTTTGGAAACTGAAGCTCTTCCCTAACTCGTTAACAGGAGATGCCTTTACGTGGTATGCGAGTTTGCCGCCAGGGTCAATAGCCTCGTGGACTCAGATGCAATCTATGTTCGTTAAGACCTTTGCTCGACTGGACACCCCCATGTCAATGTTTGAGGTAATGCGCCTTAAGCAGGCTAACGGAGAACACCCAGGGCAGTTTCTAATGAAACTCAGGAAAGCCCTACTACGGTGTAGTCCCCCCATACCGGAGAAGGATCAATTGCTTCTCGCATTAAATGCGTTGACTATCCCGTTCCGAAAAAAGCTGCAGGGCGAGCGCTTCGCTGACCTATATGACTTAGCGAGGAGGGCTACTGAGTATCATCAGCTCCTTACAGAGGAAGCCCACTTGACCCGAGCCTACCAAGTCGACACTTATGAAGTCGATGTGGCGGAATTTGTCAAGGGGGAGTCGACTATATGCGACCCCCTGACTAAGAAGAATTCCAAAGCTAAGGCATCCCAAAGGAATGCCGAAGAAAGAAAATACTCTTTCGACACAGATAAAGTCGACGCTATATTCGACTGGCTTCATCAAAGGAAAAGGATTAGGCTTAAACCCGGCCATCGAGTTCCTCAGACAGAGAGGGAAAAGAATAGGAATTACTGCAAGTGGCATGGGTCTTTCACCCATGCTACCAAGGACTGTTTGTCCTTTAGAAATATCATACAGGATTTAATAGAGTCTAAAGAGCTCCGTTTTCCAGAAGTCGACGAAGTCGCCGTGGTGGATAATAATCCATTCGGGGATGAAGTCGCTATTCATACGTTTGACATATTTGACGCTGAGGTTAATCTCTTAGAAGTTATTAACGACTCTGCTGTACCCTCGCAGGACGTACAAGCAACCGGCGAGACTTTGGTGGCTAATGCCCTCATGAAGCGACTGGCTGAGCGAGGGGTCTTTATTCTGCCCAAAGGAAGGGAGAAGTGGCTATGCCACTGGCACCTGAACGACTCTCACACTACAGATCGGTGCCACACGTTCAAGAAGTACCTGCTGGACAGCAGGGCAGAGGAGTGGTACGACTTGACCCCTTTCGAGGAAGCAGCAATGTCGCTGAACACTCCCCAAGGATCTTCTCACGCCCTCAAAAGCCCTCCTAGCGCCGATCGTCGATTAGTCTTGCGAGGAGGAAGAGGAGGCCCCCAGGGTCATAAGTGGAATGGAGAGACAGCCGCCCGGAGAACAGAACGCCCGGCACGGCGACTGGAGTTCGTAGACTCATCTGGCCAAAGGGTCATCAAACAGGGGTACACTAGAACTACCCCTGTCAAGGAGATCAGGCCGGTAGAGGAACACAAGGGAGCGGACCAACCTCAGCAGGCCATGAATCGCAGGCCCCGCTACGCGTCGCAGACGGTTGACCCTCAGGAACTGCGGAGGGGGCCACCTATCGCCCAATTCTTGGACGAAAAGCTGCTGTGCCAAAAGTGCAAGTTGATCGCTCATAACCGCATACTCATCACCCAGCTCTGCACAGCATGCTGCGTTAGCTACTTCTTGCGCCTCGTCGACTTATCCGCGAAAGGGGAGATGCTGGTGAAGCCAGTCCGTCCTGAGGGTTCAGGTAACTCGAACCCTAACAAGCCCTCTTTGAATAGGCCAGCAGATAACCCTGTGCAGGTAGGATATGACCCAGCCGACGGAAGGTTTGTGGAGGTAAGTCGACTTCCTTCTGGTTCTAAGAAACCAAGGTTTGTCAAAGCGCTTAACCCCTCGTCTCAATGGCAGAAGGCAGAAAGGAAGGTTACGCTTCCCATAAGGGCTCAAAAGAGAAAAGAAAGGCGTCTAAGTCACGCCCAGAAGAAGCCAAGAATGACCTCTGTGATGCCACCCGTTGGCGGGAACCACGCCACGGGGAAACAAGTCGCAGAACCCGAGCGGGTCGAGTCTACTGACTACTCGGAAGACCCAGGCTCGAACTTCGATTACACCCCTCTACGAGGAGATAAGCCCTGCGACTTCAATGCAGAACAAGGGCCCCTTGTGAGCTGTAACGCTCTCACCCTCCCTGCGGAATTCGCCCGCAACAACAAGCCGGAGACGCCGGAAGGTAAAATTCTCGACTCTAAAGTCACTAGTTTCCTTCTGGCTTCCCTCTACACTGGTTGAGGAAACCATCAGATCGCATGAAACAGCATATGCATTCGCTGTACATCTCAGCCACCTTTGATGGTGTCTCAGTAGGCCGAGTCTTAATAGACAATGGCGCCACTGTCAATGTTCTTCCCCTTACCAAGTTTAGATTACTTGGATACAAGCCTAGCGAGTTGGTGCGGACCGACGTAGCTGTAAGTGGCTTTAATGGGAGGAAATCCGAGTGCCTGGGCATATGCTCCGTGCGCCTAGGCGTCGGGAGGCACGAGCAGGAAACTGCTTTCTTTGTAATCGATATAGCCCCCTCATTTAATGCGCTTTTAGGACGCGATTGGCTTCATAAGGCCGCCGCGATTCCATCTACCTTGCATAGGGAGTTGATCTTATGGCTTGACTCCGAAATAGAAATCGTTAAGGCTGATGAATACTCCTGTTGTGACAAGGGTATTTTGCATGCAGAGACATGTAAGACAGTCAAGGACCTTACCCTGGACCAGCGCTACAAGCTGGGAGACCCCACAGTCGGACCCCTGGGCGAACCTTCTGGGAAGTTCGACTTCATCGTAAGCTATGGCACCTCTCACCCCAAGCCTGACGAAGGACCGATCGTGCCAACAGGATGGGGGCCCGACTTCGCAGACAAAGACATGGACGAGGTCCTCCAGGAGGTAGTCGCGACCAAGGTTGGAGGCGAGACAAACAATAGCCCGAACGGCAACAAGGGAGAAGCGCCTAAGAGCCAAGAAAGCACTGCGACGGAGTTGGAGCCCGATAGACTCCTGCACGAAGGGATGTATGGACCGTGAGGAGAGAGATCATGCAGTCGCTGATATCCTACAGCGACTTCGGAAGCATGTTAGGATGTCTAGGAAAGTAGAATGCCAGATAGGCAACGTCCGTTTCGAAGCTGGGTCATGTAATAACGTTGACACCGATTTAGGTGGTGTCCAGAGTCGTGAGTCACTGATGATGCCATGCGACTCACTAGTAGGCGTCAATTTAGGCGAGGCATCGAGCCCTCGAATTGTTTTTATCAGTTCCTCGATGAATAAAGAACTTTTCCATTCTATCAAAGCTACTCTAGAAGAGTTTAAAGATTGCTTCGCTTGGGATTACACTGAGATGCCTGGCCTAGATCGCCGACTTGTGGAACACAAGTTGCCAATCAAAACAGGATTTAAACCAGTCCAGCAGGCGCCGAGGAGAATGACTCACGAAGTCACTCAAGCAGTATTCGAGGAAGTCAAGAAGCTCTTTAAAGCCGGATATATAAGGACATCGAGGTACACCGAATGGATATCTAGTATAGTTCCTGTCATTAAAAAGAATGGTAAAATTAGGGTTTGCATCGACTTCAGAGATTTGAATCGTGCCACCCCAAAAGATGAGTACCCTATGCCCATCGTAGACGATTTAGTCGACAAGACTGCAGGGCACCAAATTATGTCCTTCATGGATGGTTTCTCAGGATATAACCAAATCTTCCTAGCCGAGGAGGATATCCATAAAACCGCGTTCAGATGTCCCTTAGGCATTTTCGAATGGGTAGTCATGCCATTCGGACTCAAAAACGCTGGGGCGACCTACCAACGGGCCATGAACGCTATATTTGATGCCTTGATTAGCAAAACGGTCGAAGTATACATAGACGATATAGTGGTCAAATCACGAGACGAGAAGTCACATGTTAATGACCTTAGAAATGCTTTCATTCAGATGAGAAAGCATCAGCTCAAACTAAACCCTCTCAAATGTGCCTTCGGAGTCAGAGCAGGACATTTCCTAGGGTTCCTAGTTCATCAACGTGGCATAGAAGTCGACCAGAACAAAGTGAACGCCATTCAAAGATTGAACCCTCCGAGTAATAAGAAGCAGTTACAGGCTTTCTTAGGAAGGGTCAATTATCTAAGTGTTCTCGACCTTACTAAAGGCAAAGGGAAGTTTTGTGTGGAACGACGAACACCAAAAAGCATTTGAAGGCTTAAAGGAGTACTTAACGAAACCGCCTGTGCTTGCCCCTCCTCGGAGAGGAAACCCCTATCTGCTTTACGTGGCAGCAACTGAATCAGTCATCGGTGCCATGTTAGCCCAAAAGGCGGAGGACAAAACCGAGAGAGCAGTCTACTATTTGTCAAGACAATTGACTGCTACAGAAAAGCGCTACACAATCAAGGAGAAGTTATGCCTGTCAGTCTTTTATGCTGTTAAGAAGCTGAGACATTATATCGGATCCCAAGAGGTTCATGTTATTGCCAAGTCTCCAATCATAAAATACTTTTTCGAAAGTCCCTTATTGACTGGAAGAATTAGTAAATGGAGCTTGGTCCTCTCCGCATACGATCTGCGTTTCAAACCTCAACAGTCGATGAAGGGGCAGGCCTTGGCCGACTTCTTAGTAAACCACGATCCATCTACATTAATCGATCAAGAGGAATCCCTTGAGGATGTCTGGCAAGCTTGGTTTGATGGATCTTCGGCAAAATCTGGCGTAGGCATAGGCCTCCGTATACTTTCGCCACTAGGAAAGGACGTTCGCCTAGCATATCGTTTGTCGGCGACTCATACAAACAATGCGACCGAATATGAGGCGTTGATCACGCTCTTGAAGGAATTGTTAGCCTTGAGAGCCAGGAAAGCCACAGTAATGGGAGACTCTCAACTGGTTATTAACCAGATGAACGGCGACTCTCTATGTCAAGAGAAACTCGCACCCTATCATCAAATCGCTCAAAGGCTAGTCAAACGGTTCGAAGTAATTACTTTCCTCTTTGTAGGCCGGGAGGAAAACACAGTCGCTAACGACTTAGCCCAAAAGGCTTCAGGGTACAAGGCCAAAAGAGGGAGCGATTGTATACCAGAAATAGCTTCTCACCTAGCTCCCCAAGGCGACGCGTTCACTCTGAACATAATGACAAGCGATAAAGATTGGCGGAGGCCAATCACCGACTTCCTCTCCGACCCAACACAAAAGGCGAGCCAAAGAATCAAGACTCAGGCTTTATCGTATACCCTTATAGATGGGGTACTTTACAGAAAGACCAAAGAAGGAGTCCTACTAAGGTGCGTCGACTTAGACGATGCGACCCCAATTATGTTGGAGACTCACCAGGGTTTATGCGGGTCTCACCAATCTGGCACCAAAATGTCTTGGACCATCCAAAGACATGGTTTTTACTGGCCATCAATGCTAAAGAACTGCATAGAAATGGCTAGGGGATGCCAAGAGTGTCAAAAACATGGTCCGGTGGCAAGGGCCCCAGCATCCGACTTAGTCCCAGTCATTAAACCTTGGCCATTTAGAACTTGGGCCCTGGATATAATCGGAGAAATTCACCCACACTCGAGTAAAGGCGATGCCTACATTCTAGTCGCTACTGACTACTTTACTAAGTGGGTCGAGGCTCAAGTATATAAGAAAATTGACCACAAAGAGGTGATCGACTTTCTCAGAGCTTCCATCATTTATAGATTTGGGATCCCCCAGAATATTGTAGTAGACAATGCCATCGTTTTCAATAATGAGAAGGTGCGTGAATTCGCTGCTGAGTTCAACTTTTCAATCACTAATTCGACACCTTATTACCCCCAGTCGAATGGACAAGCTGAAGCTACTAATAAGCTCATAAAGAATAACATTCAGAAAATGGTTGGTGCAAATCCAAGAGAATGGCACAAACTATTACGAGACACCTTGTGGGCGCTAAGAGTCACCAAGAGAGACAGCACAGGAGAAGCTCCTTTTTCGCTGGTATATGGGCAAGATGCTGTCCTACCTATTGAAATTCGATACAAGTCGCTCAGGGTAGCTCATCCTGACTTGCAAGACGAGGCAATGTACCTCGCTCTAGAAGAATTAGAGAAGAAGCGACTCGATGTAATAGACCGACTTGAGGTACATAAGCAAAGAGTTGCTAGGCACTACAATAAGAAGGTTGTCCATAAGCGCTTCAAAGTGGGCGACTTAGTATGGAAGATGATCCTACCCCTTAAATCAAAAGACCAAGTACTGGGTAAGTGGTCTCCTAATTGGGAGGGTCCATATGAAGTGTGCGAGACATACTCATCTAATACGTATCGACTCATGACCAGAGAAGGAGATAGGCACCCATTGAAGGTCAACGGTAAATATCTTAAACCCTACCGCGCAACTATCTGGGAAGCTCATCATAAAATCCTAAGACAAAGGACTCCATTAATTTGGGAAGCGCTTAATTTCTAAGATCACGCTAGGCTTCAGTAACGCTGTTTGGAAGAATGAATTTAGCGTAGTGGGCAGAAATTCATTCAAGAAACAAGATACTCGATTTATTCAGTAAAGCAAACAGCAATCGAATTGCGTTGCTCTTTGGATCACAAGTCTAGTTTCCATAACCCGCCAACTTCTCTAAAATCAAGGGCAAGGGATTTACGAGCTCGTCGCTTCGCGTTCACCCTGTTTCGCTGGGCATACAGGTCAACGACCTTTTCTTTATCCTTCTCCGCGCTGGCCTCCAGCTCCTCGATTTCCTGGGTATTGATCGATGCAAGCTGCCGAGTCAGGTCATCTTTCAGGTTCGTGTAGAACTCTATCTGTCTCTCTGCCTCGGCCAGCTTCTCTTGCACATCAACCAAACGTTGGCGGGCGTCCTGTGCAGCTTTAGAAGTCTGCCCTCGAGCGTCATTGATCGACTGAATCTTCGAGTCGGTCAAGTCGTGGGTGAGCAGGTCGGCGTAGTAATCCTTCCAGTGGGTCCAATACGTCGACCTGAAGCTCTTGCAGGCCCCCAATATTTCGTCTGTGACCCGAGGGGATGTCTCGATCTCCTTCAACAGCCTCTGCATCTTCTCAAACTCGTCGACGTTTAAGGGGTCAGTGAGCAGAAGCTGGCAGAATTCTTCAATGTCTTGGTGAAGCTTCATCCACGGGTCGACAGTCGAGGTCGCTGCAGCAGGAGCCTGCAGAATAAGAAATGAAATGTTGCTAAGGCAAAATATCCCCGAACAATCAACACCTCCATACAATCGAATACTTACTTCTGAAGGAAGTGAATCCTCAGAATTTCCGCCCGAAGAAGTGGGAGGAGTAGGAGCCTTTTTGCGACCAGCGGTCACCTTCACTCTCTTCGGACGAGCCTGTGAAGTGTCGCGGTTAAAACCGCGATGGTAACGCCATGCTTTGGGTGAAAGAAGAACACGTACCATTGGTAGTGCAGGAGTGGGAACTGAAGAAGAAGGGACGTTTTGCTCTTCCTCCTCTTGCGTCGACTGAGGGGGTGCTCCCTCTCGCGTCGACCGAATTAAAGGATCGACTACAACTGTAGTGGTTCCTTCTTGTAGCAAGACTTCAGGAGCCTGCTCCTCCTGGAATAGAGTGTAATAAAACTAAAGTTCATATATGAACTAGAGTAATATATCTTAGCAGGGAGTCGAGCTCACCTCAACGGTTGGGGTTGTTGCACCCGTCTCGACTACAACCGGAGTAGGCTGGACCGCCACTGAGGCTGGTACCTTCACCGATTTCCTCCTCTGAATAGAAGCACCTCTTCGAGATCTCCTGCCTCGATCGCCTTGCGCTTGGGAGCGCTTTTAGGTCGAGCCTTGGAGGGATCGCCTACAGCCATCTCCCTAAGGCTCGCCACCTTGGCTTTCCCCTTGCCAGTCGACCTAAGCCTAGAAGGAGCAGGAGCAAGGGGAACCTTAGGCTTGGATTTTTCAGAGCCCTGAGGCATCGTCGATCCTGAAAGGGAGAAAGCTCACGATTAATACTAAGAACCCAATACTCTTAAAGTAAAGCTAAGCCTTTACCTCTCGCTTTGATATGCGCGTCGCTGAGGTGAAAATCAGGCTCTTTGGAGACCTCCAAGAAATGCATCAAAGCCCGCAGCTCTTCATAAGTAGTCGACCACAGCACAGTGAAGAACTGTGTGGCGAAACAGGCGGAAGTACCAGACGGGAATTCTATATGAGAGAGCTGCGCCTTGCTGTTGAGCAGGTCGAGGGTCTTCGGGGAGATCGGCTTGCACACAATTCTCTTCGTCCTGTCCCCGCACAAGCCACCGGTAGGGTCGGCAAGTGGAACTGCTGCACCTTGGATGAACCCAAACTGCCTTGCACATAGCTGAGGATTATAGGCTTCAAAGGTTAGGAAGCCGTCGAAGATAACTGGTAGGTCCCTGCGGGTCAATACCCCATCCCAGAAGCCATAAGCAGTTTGAAGTTTAACTTCCTGAGCAAATGTCTTGCCGCCTGGTGCCCAGCTGCGTCGATCTGCCCTGCCGAGGTCGACGATGTGCTTCATATGGCCAGTGACCGATGTCATAAGCCATTGATCCCTCCGCTGACAGCACCGCTCCAAGATAGTCTCCCCATAATAAGCAGACTCGAGGGGCGTCGAAGGGCCCTTGAACCCAGTCAACCCTGGCATCCACATGGCCGACCAGAGGTGGACTAACCAGAGCAACCCTCCTGCTGGATGTTTTGGAAACGGCTTGATCTGAGTCGTCGCTCTGTCCAAACTGTGGTAAAGAAGACCCAGAATGAAGGGGCCCCAAGAGATGTCTTCATTGGTCTCCCTCAGAAAGTTGGCCACTGGATAAGCAGTGTGGCTGACCTTCTTCCCTGGAAAGCAATAGACAAACTTGCTTAACCAGGTGCTGAGGAACTCGACCTCCTCCCGGGCGCCAAAACACTCAGTCGACAACTTCTCATCTGGCTTTTTGCCTGCCGAGGCCATTTTTAAGTGCCTGTTTACCACCTCCATGTACTGAAGGGCACCCTTGGGATTAATATCGCCTGCCTGGGAATATTGACGAACAGGGAGGCTATTGACTTTGCACCTGGTCAAAATCTTCACATCTGCCAATGTAACAGACATAGGACCCTCCGGGAAATAGAAGCAATTGACGGCAGAATTCCAGAAAGGCAACATTGCCGAGCAAACTCTAGGATCACAGGTCTTGTCTGCTACGGACATCCTAAAGAACCTCAGGATCTTCTGATTCCTAAACCTGTCTGTGAAGTGCTCCTCCCACATCTCGAGCCATTCCACCATCTCAGATTTAGACGCAGAAGGAAAACACAGGAAGGATCCCTGACCTTCCCAGTTGAGAGGATCGATAAAGTTGGGATGGCAAATCGGGATGGGCTTCTCAGTGATGAGGTAGTTGAGCGGCACCGTCCCCGGGAAGAGATGCTCCGGCAGGATGGGTCCGAGAGCGACGCCGGATCCTTGTTCCTCCGCGACCGGAATGAGTCCGGTTGGTCCCGCACGCTGATTATGGAGCTCGAAAGCCTTAAAAGTCGACATCTTTTTAAGGATTGGAAGATTTTTAAGGAGGGAGACGAAGAGTTTTCTCGGAAGCGAGGGTTTCTGGTTTCTTGGAGAAGATGGAGAAGTGTTGAGCAAGGAAGAAAAGTGCGGGAAAAGGACGACGATTCTCCTTTATATAGGGTATGATTTTTGCTGAGTCGGCATAGCCAACCCAGCATAAAAGGGGGGCTTATGTTGACATGACAATTAATTTTGGGCCTGAGTTTAGAACAGAAACCCAGTACTCCCTCAAGTAATACTCCGAGCCGGCCCAAGACGTAATCGTCTAGGCCGACTCACGACGAAATCGACTAGGTCGATGTATGACAAAGTCGATTAGGTCGACTTATAAACGGGGTCGACTAGGT
Source organism: Melastoma dodecandrum (assembly GCA_029817715.1). Taxonomy (NCBI): domain Eukaryota; kingdom Viridiplantae; phylum Streptophyta; class Magnoliopsida; order Myrtales; family Melastomataceae; genus Melastoma; species Melastoma dodecandrum. Next base: position 1,039,166 of record JARUPY010000387.1, read on the forward strand.
CGACTCACGATGAAGGAACATGGTGATCAAGGCCAATCAAGATGACTTAACAGTAGCTAGGTCTACCAGTAGAGTCGAATCGACGGAATCTTGGATAAAGTCGACCAAGTCGATCGCAGTCCGTACAGGTCGATCAAGTCGACGAGGTTGGAATAAATTTATTCATTTTAATCACGTTCGTTAAAGATCGTAACTGATCTTAAATATCCAGGAACGGGATCCCGTATAACAAGGGGGTTGTTGAGACACTCCCATGACATTAGGGATCACGATCTGTAACACGATCTATAAAAGATTTATCTGTTACGCGTTAAACGCGTACAAATCCTCTATAAATAGCAGAGGGATTTTCCAAAACAGACACGACCACACACAGCCAAAACTCTGAAGTTTGTTCGTCAACCTTAGGAAATTAGACACCTCGACCCGGTTCATCGGTCAACTTCCTTTCCACCAGCAGAGTGAGCTCGTAGGGCCTTCGCCGCCAATCCTCCGCCAGCGACTCCACCGACGGAGTGAGCTCGTAGGGCCTTCGTCACAACTCTCCGCCAGCGACTACCACCGACGGAGCGAGCTTCCAAGGCCTTCGTCACGTGTTCTCCGCCGTTACAAGATCCTACATCGTCACCTTCGTGTCCCTTTTTTTCCTTTTAATGGTTGTAAGCCCTGTTTCCTTTATTCATTAAGATTGTAAGACTTGCATTATTTCTGTATAAGTTAGTGCATCTTCTTACTGGCGACCACAATACTACTACTGTGAGTCCTTTGCCAAATATTTCCGACGTGTCCCATTCTGTGCGTGAACAGGAAATAAAAAACACAATGAAGATATGGATGGGGGGAATGCACTGTTCATCCAACCCCCATTCTAAGATTAAGATTCATCCCCATTTGAGCATGCATGGACATGATGCCCACACACACACATGCCCATGCCTTAACTGAACGAAACATCCCCACCAGTCGGACAGGGTTGGAGATCCTGTCCATGTATCTGGAACTCCCCCAAGAGTCATATATGATGATGTCCTGATCGAACTAGTAACTGGTTGTGGTGGGTATTAGGACATGGTTATTAACTCTCTCAACCTCTGTGTGTCCTTTTCCATGGATTCACGTGGGTTGTATGTGTGAGTTTGCATGAACCATGTGCTCTCCCCTCCTTAAACTGCGGTTGTGTCTTGAATGTGGATTTCTTTTGAGAGATGACATGGGATTCTTCTACTCTTTTTTTTACCCCCATATCTATCGGATCTTGCCTTGCTCTACACCCGATTAAATTAATTAAGACTCAAAAAGGAGGGAGGTTTTGTTGATTAAGTTAAGTGCAGTGGAAAGCAAGCACCCGCAGTATGTTGACAGATGAGACCCAGAGTTTCACGTGGGCGAGTGCGTGGTCAACTCAAACTGGGGTGCTGCCATTGCCATTATATATAAATTATATACATAAGTAGGGAGAGACCATTCCCCTGCCTCATCTGTTCGACACATTCAAGGTTATCCTATCCTCCACATCTACGTCTGCAGCAGTAGCAGGACAAGGGAATATGGCTTCGTGGAAGAAAACTATCGCGACCCCGTTCCGGAAAGCTCGCACCTTGTTCAACAACTCTCCTCAACAGCAACACTCCCCTGTCGATGGCCGCTCCCGTTCACGGGAAGGTAATCGTCTTTTGGTTGTATATGTGGATTCATCCTAGTCTCGATATTGTTCCGGGTTTAGTCCCCCTGGTCGTGATCGGGAAGTCTCATCTCCCCCACTATTTTTTTTTGCGATGTTGCAGAAAGCCAGAGGAATTGCATAAAGGACTTGCATGGGGAGGTTATGGCGTGCACGTACGAGGATGTCCAGATCATGTGGTCAATTCTCGACAAGTCCAAGGCGTCTGCTACCCCAGGCGGCTTTTCCTCCTAGTGGATGGGCCAGTGGCCAACTCTCCGATTCGGTTTCTTTCTGTAAATACGAAGTCAGCCATGGGAACGGAGGCTGTTGGCGAAGAGCCGAAAGGATGTGTTGCTCTGTTTTCGCTGCTCCGGCTTCGGTTCACCTCCATGGGTAAACTTGTCAAGTCCATGTATCTTTGTTGTTTTCTCCCTTTCCCTGAAGTTAAAACTGTGGAATCCCCATGATTAAACAAAAGTCATGGTGAGATTTGACGATGAAATTCGAATTCAACCATTTTTATGCATCCCCGAATGTAATCTTGGTGCAAGTTTACCATCCGATGTTTCAAGATCACCTGACGCAATTGGATGATCTCGTCCCGACTTCACAATTTATGATTTACGACAATAGTCATCCGAGAAAAGGATCCACGCCAAGCCTACACGGATGAGCGGATTGCATTCATTGGAGCTCATGCAACTGCTCTTTGGAACTGTTGTTTCATAAAGAGAACCCGAATCATACCCAAATGCAGAAACAGTACTCTGTATTCGTGAAGAGGATATATATGTCCTCCTCTGGGAAGATGCTCGTAACGAAATCACAAAGCATCGGGTACCGAAGAAGATGGCTTCCATTAACTTCTTCCCAGGACCGGGAAACAATACAAATGGATAGAGGTTAAACCGTGTCAACCACCGGGATGAATTCACAGGTATATCGAGACTTAAGCAAGACCCGAGTAATCATTCCCGGAAACAGTAACATCGGCATCCGAAAAAGAACGATGCAATCACGTAGGGAGAAAGGGAAATGTTGAATATAAGTTTCGATGATGAGCCTTGACCTTCTACGTAACAGAAGTCAAACATATACTCTAGAAAAGCTACTTACGTTGAAAACTTTCTATAAGAAATATTTTTGTGATTAATTGATTAGTTAATGATTAATTAATCACGAAATGATTAGTATTTGATCAAGATATTAGTATGATAAAATTAAACAAATTGCATTTTCAAATAACCCCGGATTATATTTTCATATAAGGAAATATAATCTTCTATTTATGCCAAGGTTCTGTAAGGCTGTCTACAACCTTATGTGGTGTTATACAACAACCATAACCGTTATTTGGGATGTCCATAACTATCATCTGTCTAGATACATTCATCTGAGTGTGCTGAGTAGAATGGTTTCGGTTTCAACTCATATGGAAGTAAATATTTGATTATTTCCATTTACAGAAGGTTGCTGACTAGACTCAGCCAGAACCTTCTGTAGCGTAGTATACATGGGAATTTTATCATGTCTAATTATTAAATGACATGATTTGATTACCTAAAAGTATATATGCATGGGAGTAATGTTTTTGTTAATTATTTATTTTATTTTATCTGATTGCTCGCTTTTCTTGTTTTGCATAAGATTAATCGTGCAATTCTTTATTCTTTCACTTAGACAAATTCTTATATAAATAAAGGCACGGAGCCATGAATCTTAAATGTAACTTTTTCATTATTTCTAAGAACGTGTGCTGAGGGCTTGTATGCTGTTCGTTCGAGTTTGAGTTAGTCACACGAGGAGCGTTAGCTGTGGAAGGCTGCATCGCTGGTGAAATCTTCTGGGAGAGTGACTCGAGGGCCACGAGGGACTCGGATGGAAGCTGCAGGAGATGTTGATGGGAAGCGTGGCTGGAGGCTAGCATGGCCAACGTGCAGTAGGCCGGAGAGAAGGGCAGAACACTGGGAGCACAGAAGGTGAGGGAGTAACCAGCTTATGTGGTGTAGTGTTCTGTGTGTAGGTTAGCCTTGGGCAAGGGCTTAGCCGTAGTCTCAAGGGACCACGCATGAGAGCCTTGGGCAATGGCTCTGTGTTTGTTCAGTCGAGATCTCGAGGGATCGCGCAAGGGAAGTCGCAGCTGGGTGCTGTGCAGGTGGAGACGCCGCCGGAGTGAAAAGTCTAGGAGGAAGTCACGGTAGGTACCTGTGTAGGAGAGGACACCGCTTGAGGGAAACGTCTGACAACCTATTACATTTGCTAGTCACTGCAGTACAGAACCCTACGGTCTGTGCTTTGACATCCAGTCACCTTTGCTACAGAACCTTACGGTCTGTGCAGTAGAGGGTTGACATCTTTAGTAGAGAACCTTTTAGGTCTGGGCTGTGAAATTAATCATTTCTGATACAGAACCTTCTGGTCTGTAGAGGTTTGACATATTTGGTACAAAACCTTGTGGTTTGTGCTATAAAACCAAGTCATATCTGTTGCAGAATCTTTTAGGTCTGTGCTATAGAGAGTTGTCACATTTAGTACAGAATCTTTTGATCTGTGTTATAGAGGGTTGACACATTTGGCATAGAACCACCTAGTTTGTGCTGTGCAACTTACTCACTCTAGTACAGAATCTTCTGGTTTGTACTTTGCCACTCAGTCTTCTGTTGTACAGAACCTTCTGGTCTGTGCTATAAAAGGTCTATTGTTAATCATCTTCTGTAATTGTTACGAAGTTAAGTCTGAGTGAATACCATCCAAATTCTGGGTGAAGAGTGGACGTAAGTAAGTTGCTGAACCACTATAAGAAGTCTTGTGCGCATCAAACAAATCGTGCAATTACTTTCGTACGTTCTGTTTTACAGAAACCTGTCTCTACGGTTTTATTTTACAGAAGCTTCATTTCACTACGGGGTTAATCGAAAAAGAGTTAAAAATCATCAATTGAAATTTAACACTAATTCATCCCCCTCTTATAACTTGAAATTTGCAGGGTTGAGAAGGAAGGGCTCATCTTCATCTTCTTGGGCCATTGTCAGATTTTCGGAACAGCAACAACAGATGAAAATAACAAATTGCAGAAACTTTCCGGCCCAATAATCACCTATTCCCACATCACATCAGATTTAGGTTCTGCCAAGTAAAAAAAATATAACAAATCCAAGTTCAAAATGCAGTGACTGAGTGGGTCTATGAGCACCACCCCCCACCCTATCAATGTATACAGATGGCCTTATCTTATTGGGAGGAGGCTTATAGAGAAATTTATAAATGTGGGTGTGTTTGAACCAGCAGAAGAAGGGTGACAAAACCAAGCCCATCCAAAAGAATACATCCCAACAGTGAAAAATTAAATGAAACCTCACCACCCCCACCCCCACCCCCACCCCCACCATCCACCCATTGCATGACATTGCATTTGCAGGGAATTCAATTTTCCCCATGGACCATTACAATCAATTAACATTACACCCCCCCAAAACCCATATCCCATTCCCATTCCCATTCCCCCCCTTCCCCAACAAGATCACTTTTTTCTTTTGTTTCTGTTCTTTTCCTTTTAAGAAACCAAGTGATGATAACATCATGAAAAAGACATTCAAATTTCTTTTTGGGTCAAAACCAAGTCTGGAGCACTCTGGACCTATGCCCATACAAGCTTTCTACTTTTTCTTTTCTTACCATGTTCTAACGGTTGTGTTTTTCTTCTGGGGTTGGTTGGGTACTCCTAGGTTGTGTGTCTTTATGGGTGTATTGATGTTGGGGTTTTGCAGAATCTCGCCAAGCAATCGCTGCAAGCACAAGAAATGTGTCTCTGATGAATACCCACAACTTGACTCCTACCAAACCATTTTCCCTTTTACCTTTACCCCCCCTATTCTTCTCTCCTTCTTCTTACATGGGTCGCATTCGCATTCACTCCTCCCCCACCACCCCACACCAGAACTATTCCCAATTCATCTCCATCCGAATGACTCCAAATCAGAAGTCGGGGTAAAACTAATAACAAAGAAAGAAACTAGAAAATGAGAACTTTATGAGGATTTGGCGATGAATGAATGCTCCCTTGGCATTTGCCTCTGCCTCTGCCTTGCCTTACTTCGACTAGCACTTGTCTGCTCTTGTGATCATCAGTCTCTTCACGCTGCTCTTAAACATCCTGCACGAAGTAAGGAAAAGATCCTAGGGATTTATTATTCGATTTCCCACTTTGGATTCGATCCATGAACGATAATAGCAACATTTGTAATTCGAGAAGTTTGAAATTTCGATTGCTTACTCCCAGGGAACATCCCCAACCATCATCCAATCCCCATCCTTGTCCTCGTACGTCAGCACGTAAAGCTTCTTCTCCTGACCGTCCTCGGCCGCGCACTCGCCTGGACCTGTGGCACGAATACGGATTCGTCGCTCGTCCTGATCAGCAGCCTGATGGAGCCGAAAAGGAAAAGGGCAATGTGGGCAGTCCTCCTTACTGTGTATTTTGGTCTTGAACATACGAGCGAGAGTGGAGACCAGGTCATCATAATCTTGATGCGCTAGGAGATCGAGCTTCCTCCCTATCAGGACGCCCTCCATGTAGACCTTGACGAAAAGACAGGGCACTCGCCCGTGGCTGCCATCAGAAGACAACCTCCCAGAGAGCGCGCTTCTTAGAAGGGGCTTGATGGGCGGCCAGTCCTGCCTCAGCTCCCTTCGACATCCCAAACCAGAAAAGGAACAGAATCGTCGCAACAAGTAGAGAATCGATCGGAACACCGCAGCAAAAAACAAGAAGACGAAGAAAACAAGCAACCTGCATGCCGCGACACGAGGAACGGTAATGCCCTGCGAAGAAGAGACAGAGGGTCCTCCTCCTACTCCTCCGAGACCGAGCCTTAGATCGGTGTCGGGATGCCCGGATCTCGACTCTTGGCGGTCATTGCAGGTTCGTGGAGGCGACGAAGACGGAGAGTAGGAACAGGAAGGCGGGTCGCTGCTGCTGTCGATGGAAGACGAAGGGGTCACAGGAGGAGTCGACGTCGATCTAACCCGGGACCTCGAACGTGATCGCGACCTCGAACTTCCCATGACGCGGATCACTCAGGCTTTCGAACGGATTTCTGGCAGAGGAAGACTCGGTTAAGGAACAGCAGGGAAACACACACAAAACACAAAACACACAAACACGACCGAAACTAGCAAAATGTAAGAAAGCCGCCACCTTTGAGGGATTCTCTCTCTCTCTCTCTCTCTTATTACATCCGTCCCAATTAATTTTTTGTAAGACGATTCATTGCCCGAAAGTCAAACTTTATTTGTTTGCTTATATGCACGAACACGAGAGATGTTCATAAAAATTAGATTCTACAAGAATGAGACAAGGAACAGTAATAGAAGAAACAATGGTATTAGGAGGACCCCCCCCCCCCCCAATTTCCCAATTACGTAAAATGTCTACACCCAATGTTAAACTCTGTGGTGGCCTAATAATGGTTTTTAGAGACCAAACTCGTTTTTAAGGCAAGTGGTTGGTACGTGTTATGCTTTGACGAAAATAAATATTTGCCGGGAAATACTGCAGTGTTTCGTGGGGAGTAGAAGAACTTGTTGGGCAAGGGCTGTGTTGTTTGCTGGCTCATTTTTAGGAACAAGAAGTGGGAACAAGCTTTTGTAATAAAATTCGATCTGGGGGTCAAACACGAGATTCGTTGAAACGAAATCACCCCCCCTTTTCTCTATGGAGTGTTAAGAAAATAATAAAAGGAGGTTGGTATGGTAATAAAGACACACCCCAAATGAATCTTTTTCTTTTGAGATTAAAAGGGAGGGGGGGGGGGGCAAGGCAGGTGACATGTGATCTTCCCTTTATCTTTTTCCCACAAAAGGAAACAAATGGAGGGAAACCCAAGTAGATTTAAGCTCTGTACTTAGGGTTTTGCCTGGTTAGAAGTGTCTTCCTTTAGTCTTCCCTGGGGATGAAAGGATCTTTTGATTTTCTATTTGCTCCACCCACAAGCAATCCCGATGGGAATTGGGGGTGTGTGGTTTTCCTTATTGGGTAGTGGGAAAAAGAGTCTCGTGTTGTTTGGGAATTCCCATTAAATATGATGCTAGCACATAGGTTTGTGGGGGGTAGTGTTTTGGCTGATTAAGGCGTTTGAAAGGGTCGTTTTCAAAAAAAGCGACCAACCTTAATCCTCTTGTCGGTAAGACAGGCAGCCCTGGTTTTCTGTTTGCTAAACAAAACGTCGTGTTTGTCGATCCTTGAATTAGACTTGACCCCACTTTAGTTAAAGAGGAGAAGGAGAAGAAGAAGTAGTAGTAGAAGAAGAATGGTGGGTCCAAAGGGAAGAAAAAAAAAATCAATCCCACCAAATCAATCGGTCCCACCTCCCTTCAAGCTAAAGTAAAAAAAAAAGAAAAAAAAAAGAAAGAAAGGGAAGAAAGGTCGAGAGATCACAGAGTCCCAATGAACAAGTTTGCAAAAATGTAATTATTAGAAAGTCAAGTGATAAACGAGGTTGCTCGAGGATCATGCGACAACTCCCCAAACACACAGACAGAATTATGATAGTTTGGGGCAAGTTGATAGTCGTCACGTGTGTTTCGAATCTTGGGGGTTGTTGGTCATTGTAGAATTTAATTCCCTCGGCTGGGGGGCGGATCATTCGTTCATCCATTGTTTTGTTTTGTCCTTGTCCCGAACTTAATGATTTTTCAAGATCACGCTTGTCAGTTTGCAACCCCCGTGTGCGTTTGCTGTGTTCGTGTTTAAGTTTATTTGGTCGCTTTTTTTAGACATTGAGTCCGACTTCCCCAGAGACATGCAATCAATTCTTATCCCCTCCCCCCCCCACACACACCTACATTAAGTTAACACACACTCCACTTTCAGAAGAAGACATTCCAAATCCAACTCACCCTTTCTAGAGACAGACATTACCCTCATCATTTAACCCCCCCAAAAAAAAAGAATAATAAGATTTTTAATAAAGTTTATAACATTGTTTTATGTATTAATCTTTATCAAGGGTTGTGTTTTTTGATGAAAAGGGAGGTAATTGGATTTATTGGGAGGACTATGCTCCAATAACCTTATAATTTAATAAATATGTGATTAATCATTTTGTTGCTTGTGACAGAGGAATTAACCTCATCCGACAGGGAACAACTTAAAAAAGTGGTATCTTAAATATTGTCGGGGTTTGATATGGCTGTCTAAGCTTAAAAAAAAAACAAAAGACTTTAGATTTAAGCTTTAGTTCCAAAGGAAAAGGAGAAAAAGAAAAGCAAAGTAAAAGAACAAACATGGATGGATTCCTCTTTCTTTTCTTCTTTTCTTCTTCTTTCATATTATTCGAATAATAATAATAATAATAATAATATGACCATGTGATCTTGTCCTGTACGAAAAATTCTTACCTTGGTCCCAAGAGTCATATTGAACCAAGAACTGACTAATCCAATGGATGAGCAAGAAAGATGGCCCAAGGTTGCTCTGTTTACAGATGAAGTCCATGGGCTTGAATAAGTGGTCTGTCTGTAATGGTAAAATCCAAACCCTGAGACATTGACATTGACAGTCCAATCCATGTAGCAAAAGCCCCCAATTTCACCACACTAACTACATCACAAATCCAAGACAAAACAAGACAACGTAGAAAGGGAGGAAAAGGAAGATAAAAAAAAAAAAAGGATTTTCCAATCTTATGAACAGAGACATTGTTGGACTATCCTCCTCCTATTTGTAGCTTTCCACAAAACATATATATGTAATAAAGAATCTTCCCAAAGACCAACACCCTCAAACGAACCCGGTAGTATGATCGCCATACTAGTCACCCACCTACTTGGGCGGCCTCGGTGGCGGTGACTACGGCGGCCGCTTTCTCTTCTACCTTGGTGTCGGCGTTGTTGGTCTTCGACCCGGGCGATTTACCAACGAACGCCTTCTTCACCTTCGAGAGCGAATGCTTCACCTTCGATATGAGGTTGTTTGATTGTTTCTTATCCGGTTTCTCCGAAACCACCTCCTCCGCTGCTGCCGGTAGGTCTTTGGATAGCTTATCATCTTCCGTCAAAGGTGTCGCTTCTGCTACAGTCTCGTCCCTTTTCTCCGATTCGACCAAAGACCTCAAATCGACGATCGGAGCACTCGCCGTGGTTTCAGCCTTCAGCTCGGGTTTCTCCTCCTTGGACTCTTCATCCACCGCCTTATCCTGAATCACTTCCTCCGCTGCGACCGGGGTTAGAGTCTCCCGGCCTTCTTCCTTCTTTTCCTCGACAGCTTCCCCGACGAAATCCTTCTCCACCTTTTCTAATTCGATTATTGGCTCGGTGCCCACGACCTTCTCCGAAACATCCCCAACAACCTCCGGAATCTCAGCTTGCTTCTCCCTCTCTGTGTTAGCTACCTCCTTTGGCTCTATGATCTCTCTGCTCCATTCGGCCGGTGCTTCCAGCTCTTTGGCCACCTCGAGTGGCGATTCTTCTTTCGCAGGCTCTTCGGTAACTACTACGGCTGCTCCATTCGATTCTCCCTCGACGATCTTCTCCTTGTCCACTTTGCTGTCTGATGCCTCTTTTACTGCCTCCTCCACTGGCTCAACATCCGGCTTCAGCTCTGGTACAGTTTCGACCACAGAATCAGCATCTAGTTTCGTCTCCAGAACGGCTTCAACTGGTGCTTCGACCTCTGGTTTCACTTCCCGTGGAACTGCCTCAACTACCTCCGGAACAGTTTCGATCGCAGCTTCTACCTCTGGCTTTACTTCCGGAAACACTTCATCCTCTAGCTTCACTTCTGGAACTACTTCTGTCTCCGGTTCCACTCCAGCTGCTGCCTCAACCTCCGGTTTAACTTCTGGCACCAGCTCAACAACTACCTCAACCTCCTGTTGCACTTCTGGCACCGCTTCAGCTAGCGGTTCAGTTTCAGGAACAGTTTCAATCGGAGCTTCCGCCTCCGGCTTCACTTCCGGAACTGCTGCTTCAACCTCTGGCACGGCTTCTGGAACGGCTTCAACTGCTGCTTTGGTCTCCAGTTTCGCTTCTGTGATACTTTCAACCACGGCTTCCGCCTCTGGCTTCACTTCTGGAATGTTTTCCAGTTTTGCTTCGGTCACCTCTTCAACTACAGTTTCCACCTCCTGCTTCCGTTCAGGTGCAAGAACTTCTAACTCGGGTTTTGCTTCTGGCTCTGCTTCAACTGCTGCTTCAGTCTCCAGTCTGGCTTCTGTGATACTTTCGACCACGGCTTCCGCCACTGGCTTCACTTCTGGAACAGTTTCCAGTTTTGCTTCGGTCACCTCTTCAACTACAGTTTCCACCTCCTGCTTCACTTCAGGTGCCGGAACGTCTAACTCGGGTTTTGCTTCTGGCTCTGCTTCAACTACTGGTTCAGTTTCCGGCTTCACTTCCGGAACAGTGTCTACCACTGCTTCCTCCCGCTTCACTTCTGGAAGTACTGATTCAATTACCGTTTCAGTTCCCGGGATGTTTCCTACTACGGATTCCACCTCTGGCTTCAGTTCTGGCACAGCTTCAACTACCGCTTCGGTTTCCACTTTCACTTCTGGGACAGTTTCAGTTACCGTCTCAGCCTCCGGAATCAATTCCGTTACCGCTTCAACAACTTCTTCGGGAGCCAGCTTATCCCCCTCTGGGATGAGATGGCTCGGTTCTTCCGCGGGCTTTTCCGGTGGTTCATCTACTACAGGTTCTACTGGTGTCGCCACTGGAGGCACATCTTCCGGCTTGGTTTCCCCTTCCACAACTTCAGCAGAGACCTTTTCTCCCAATGATTCTGCCAAACCTTCAGGAGCGGATTCTTCTTCTTTCGCAAACTTGAACTCTTTCTCTGTGACCGCCTTCCCCAAATCTTTATTCTTCTCGACCGCCTGATGATTTTTCAGGTATAACGAATCAACATAAAGGTACAAGTTTGCCGAAGTAAGATTCCTGAGAATCAGAATCACGACTGCATCGAGCATCTCTGCTTAAGTCGTTCTCATCTTACCGCTTTATTTCCGCGACTCAACTCCGAAATTCTGACAAAAAAACCAACAAACTACTATGTTCTCACTTTAAAACAGATCAAGAACAGAAAAGCATCAAACAGAGACTACAACATATACAACCCCTGGGTTCTTGGACGCACCATGCGCCAGAACGATCAAAACCCGCGTAAGAACTCGTTTCGCAGAGATCATCAGATGACAAAGAAAACACCAAACCTCAAAGTATCATCATCACTCGAGGAAACAAGTCACCCTGAACTAAAAAAAAAAAAACGCTTCCCATGGCAACAACAACAAAAACAAGATCTTTCTCGTTCAGGGGGTGAGGGAGTCGTCTAACCTCCTCCAGAACAAGATCGTGATGGGGGACAGCACCCTCAGCACCGGCCATGTCCAGAGGCTCAGCAGACAACCAAACCAAGCCCTGTTGTGTTACTGTAGCGGATGATGGTTTCGAAGATGCAAAAGAGAGAGAGGACTGACGGTCGGATTCTGAAACTGGGAACAAAATCAAATATGTAAGAGAAGAAAAGAAAAAAAAAACAGGGGTAAAACAGGGGGAAAGAAGGGAAGGACCCAAAAGACAGACGGACAGACACAGACAGAGAGAGACACAGAGTGAGCTGTTAAGACTATGATATCGGAAAAGGATATATGTGGGGGGGTGTGGGGGTGTTTGTAAGGAAAAATTATGCCTTTGTCTTCTTGCATGATTTGGTTTCCATCCCTTTTCCTTATTCGTTCGTTCTTCGGATCGTTTCTCCTTCAGTCCAGATCATTTTCTCTTTTGAAAATTTACATCAGACGCGCGTCTATCTTCTCCCTCCCATAATTGCTTGATTTTCTTTCTGATCTCCTTTCCTGATCGGGGGGATCCTCCCCGCCTTTATTGTCCGAAACTAACCCAGTTTGTCCACTGTCTGCTTTGATTTGGTAATAAAATAATAGCTTTAATTTGGATTATTAATATTTATTTTGGTAATACCTTTAATAGTCCTGACATTTTTTGTTTTCCTTTTATGAGAAGAAAATGAAATAAAAGACGTGGTTGGAGAAAGACTGATTATAAAGTAATAATAAGAAGTGGCGGGCGGGACCCAAACACAAATTATTTAATTTAATTTTTTTAAATAATAATAAATAAAAGACAAGAGGAAATGGACCGACTTTTTCCCAATCTTTATCATGTCAATTATTTTCTATTTCTCTATTTTATTTAGATTTTATATACAACATGTGACGAAGGGAAGAGCTAGAAGCAGAAAACCCACCTTTTGCCTCCGACCCCATTTTGCATGTGGCCTTTTATGCAGACAGAATTAGCCCCCCCCCTCCTCCTCCTCCTAACCCTTGTCCCCATTTTTATATTGGGCTTATGGGATAATGGGCCTGTTAACTGGTTTCGCTCATCGGGCCCAGTCTCTGACCGGGCTGGGGGACTCCCATTCCGTACTAAATTCATTCTTCCTCCTCCCTCAAGCAAACTCCCGGTCGACGGCGGACACGCTCTTCATCTCTCTCTCCCGCGTCAATGGAAGCTCAGCAGCAGCAGGAGGATGGAGCTCGGCAGCATCCCCACCTTGTCCTTGCCCGCAAGCTCTTCCTCCTGAAGCACCGCGACGTATCCGACATCGACAAGCTCCGCCTCAAGGAAGAGGTCCTCAGCTCCATCCTCTCCGACTGTGAGGCATCCCGAGGGTTTAGATTTTTTATTCCGCGTTTCTTGCACGCGTGGACGCGGATCCTGATTTTTCCCGCGAATGTGGTAGATATGCTGAGCTTGTATGAAACCCTGGCGGCGGACTCGGTGCTGGAGGCGGATGCGGGTGTTCTCGAGTCTATGAGTAAGAAGATTGAAGAGGAGGTTGAGAAGCTCGACGAGAAGTGAGTATCCGTGGCTCGGTTTTGATTTCCTGTGTTTGGGTTTTGATTTTAAATGTGGAAGGATTTTCTTCGTGTTTCTTAGATGTCAGATGAACGGATCCTGAGTTGTCTTGGGTGGAAATGGATAGCGAGTCGTTCTGGATTCTGATAGCTAGCAGTTTCTGTTTTAGAGTCCTTGTTTTAGTTTGTAGGTACCCTCCCTAAAGAGCATGCCAGTTCTGATGTTTCTGGTTGTTGTGTTGTCTCAGTGTTTACTAGTCACGATGTTGTTGAAATCACTTGTTGGGCTTTACACGTACTTATTCCAAAGTAGTAATAGCATGTTTTGAAGCGGTCAGAATGCTATGTGAATATAAAAAGGAAAGGAAATGAAATCCGTTCCAGTTCTCCGTTATTCTCATTTGGTGCGATCAGCCGAACCAAATATGTCCTAAGTAGTTGGTAGAGGCCCTTGAAGATGGCCCGTCTGCAAATACTGTTTGTTGAACTCCAAATGCTGTCCAGGAAACATTTATCGGCAAATCCTATAGTTGCATTTGACAGATGTCAGCAGCAGTGAAAACCAGTTTTTCTTACCATGGTGGAGTTGAGTTATTTTTTCCTGATGAGTTTACCCAGATGGATACAAATTTTACTGGTTCCGGTTTTTTGGTTTCTGTCTGTTGTGTAATGTTGAAGCATGTCTTGATTTATAATTCTCTACTCATATGATTACATTTAGGCGATAAGCAATGTTCAGAAGCAGAGGCAGTCTTTTTCTGCCAACGGATTTCTGATGGCAATGGTTATTTTCTTTTCTCCATGGGGCGCTGTAGCTGAATCTTCCAATAATCTTCCTTTTTGTTTCGTACCCTATTTACCAGGATTGCTGATGCTGAAGAGAATTTGGGCGAAAGTGAAGTTAGAGAAGCACACTTGGCTAAGTCCTTGTTCTTCATTAAAATTGCAGATAAGGTGCGTAGGCAATTTCTGTTTGGTTGCATTATTTGGGAAGACTAATGCCTTTTCTTTGTCGTTTACTGGTTTCAGGAGAAGGCCCTGGAGCAACTTAAGTTGACTGAGAGCAAAACGGTAGCTGTTGGCCAAAAGATGGATTTGGTTTTCCACATGTTGCATATTGCATTTTTCTACATGGATTTTGATCTTATCTCTAAGAGCATTGACAAAGCAAAGAAGTAAGTTATAAGCACCCTCAGACATCTTTTGCTTGCATAAAATCACTATCCGAACACCCTTAGAAACCTTTCTGTTTGTTGATGTTCAGCTTGTTTGAAGAGGGAGGTGATTGGGAGAGGAAGAACCGATTAAAAGTTTATGAAGGCTTGTTTTGTCTGTCAACCCGAAACTTTAAGAAGGCAGCCAATCTGTTTCTGGATTCCATCTCAACCTTCACAACTTACGAACTCTTTCCTTATGATACTTTTATATTTTACACCGTCCTAACTAGTATCATATCACTGGATAGAGTTTCCTTGAAGCAAAAGGTGCCTCCATTCTCCTTTAGATACATGCTTTTACTCTTTTTTGGAGTGGTTTCAGTTGTTTGGTGGGGTAATGTCTTTGTTTGTGTGAACAGGTTGTGGATGCCCCTGAGATCTTGACAGTCATTGGAAAGGTCCCACATCTATCAGAGTTCTTGAACTCTTTGTACGAATGCCAATACAAGTCGTTTTTCTTGGCTTTTGGTGAGTGGACTTGTATTTATCTGAACTTTTTGTCATGTTTTTTTCCATCACTGCCACTTTGGTATTCTTGCCCTCGAGTCCATACACTAAAAGTCGTTCTGTTGTGATTCCTGGGAACTCACTCGAGACCTAGTGTGGACACCATCATGACCATATCTCTCATGCATTGATTTCTTTTTCAGCTGGCCTTACTGAGCAAATAAAGTTTGACCGGTATCTCCACCCTCATTTCCGATACTACATGAGAGAAGTCAGAACGGTGGTGTATTCCCAGTTCTTGGAATCCTATAAGAGTGTCACAATCGAAGCAATGGCAAAGGCGTTTGGAGTGACTGTTGAGTTCAGCGATGTGTGAGTGACCGTAGCTGTGTCATCGCTGGGTAATATGTTCTTGTTCTCGTATTTTGAACATTGAAAATTTCTCATCTTTTTCTTTTTCAGTGAGCTATCGCGATACATTGCTGCTGGGAAGCTGCACTGTAAGATTGACAAAGTTGCAGGCGTTCTGGAGACGAATAGGCCGGATGCGAAGAATGCGCTGTACCAGGCCACCATCAAGCAAGGGGACTTCCTGCTAAATAGGATCCAGAAGCTATCCCGTGTAATTGATCTGTAGAACCATCGACCCTCTCTTCTGGGAGTGATCGAGGACCCCTATTTCTTGTCTAATGACTATTTTATCATCTTTAATTCTGATTTAGGATTTGGATGATGATTACGGCCATTTTAAATATCACTATTGCGTTTGATAATTAGCAAACGGAAGAAAATACGCCATGGTGGAAATTGGGCCTCATGGGCCCATAGCATTGGATCGAGTTGCTAATGAAAGCCCAAAAGTGGCCCGTTTGAAGACGGCCCAACATGATTGCCTGCGGCTTACGGAGCTGCCGGATGGTTCTGTTCTTTTCCTCCTCCTCAAGCCAATATCTCCCCTCCCCTCCCCTCTCCTCTCCTTTCCATTCCCATTACCCAACGAGTTCATCAACCGTACGGGATTCGCCGGGAAGTAGTCATTCGCCAGGAGGTCGACGGAGAATGGATGGAGGAGTAGGGAGGCGAGGTAGGAGTCGGGGGATGATACCGTTGCTCGCCCTCCACGCCCTCGCCGAGTACTACCGCCTCGATCATAAGCCTCCCGTCACGGCGGCGCTGCTTGGCGCCAGCACTCTCGTTTACTTGAGGCCCGGCGCCCTCCATCATCTGCTCCCTTCCATCGATCAGGTGTGGTTCAACCCTCACCTTATCCTCAAGGTCCGTCCCCCGTTCTTTCCCTAGTTCCTTTTTATCTGCTCTTCTATGCCGTGTATCTTTGAACCGGTTTCGAGGCGATCGTCCTGAGCGATGAAAGAGTTGGATGGAATGCGATTGGATGTGTTTCTTGATCGCGGCTGTGTTAGGGAACCTGATCAGGTTTTTGTTCTGCCGCCTTGTTGATTAGTTTTTGTTTTTTCTTTATTATTTCCAATGACGATTTTCGGATTTGGATTGGACTCTCTATCTCTAACATGAATAATTCTTGATTACTTCTTCGTTTCTGGGGTCTTTTATTGGACTACTAGCTCAATGTTTTCTGTGGTCTTTTCTTGCTTGCTTGCTTTTATCTAAACCATCTGAACATGTAGTTCATGCTATTATGTATTCAGATTTGTCCACGATTGTTACTCCTGTTTAGGCGGAGCAGGGGATGCAGTGATAATTTTTGTCCTGTTTTAGACTTGTCAAATCAATCTTGTCTCTGTCGCCCTAGGTTCTGTTATCCTCCTGCTTCCAGTAAGCATATTTTAGACACTCGGATAATTTGATATTATGCTTCTTTCTTGGAAATTGCAGTACAGGGACTGGAGGCGCTTCTTGTTGTCTCCGTTTTACCACCTGAATGAATCACACCTGGTGTACAACATGTTTTCGCTCTTATGGAAAGGAGTACAGTTGGAAAGCTTGATGGGAAGTACAGAGTTCACTTCCATGGTTGCTGCACTGTTAGCAATGTCTCAGGGAATTACTCTGCTGATGTCGAAATCGCTTCTCTTGTTCTTCGACTACGGTAGATCTTATTACAATGAGTACTCCGTGGGATTCTCCGGGGTACTATTTGCTCTGAAAGTCGTCCTCAATGCGCATTCCGAAAATTATTCCTACGTTCACGGCATCCTGGTCCCTTCTCGATATGCTGCCTGGGCGGAGCTGATTCTCATACAGATGTTTGTTCCGGGCGTTTCTTTCCTCGGGCATCTCGGAGGAATACTTGCCGGCATCCTCTATCTGCGCCTCAAAGGCACCAATTTGGGCTCGGATCCGCTGACTTTCCTGATGCGAGGAATAGGTGGCGTCTTGAAATTGCCTATGAGGATCCTCCGTTCACTGTTTGGCTACAGAAGGCGTCGGATATCAGGCAGAGGAGCAGTCGGTGGGAATCGATGGGGCTTGGACGAACCCGGCATGTGGAGGTGTCAGGCATGTACATACGACAATTCCGGATGGTTGGAAGACTGCGAGATGTGTGGCTCCACTCGTGGCGGAAGTAGTTCTTCGCTGTTGCGGCCATCGTCTCCGCTTTCGGATGACCTTTCCCTGGAAGAACTGCGCAGGAGGAGAGTGGAACGATTTGGCAGATGACAGAACTTGTCGGAGCATTTCTAAGAAGAGTTATTGGCATGACTGTATACTGTGACGGAACTGAATCTTTTGTAACTTTAGGAAATATGAAACCCTCGTAATGAAATTAAGCGTTTGTTGATGGACCAAATTCCAATTTGGAAATATTCATAGTGGAGAATCTGGATAAGGCAAAGTCATTCAGTTCTCCCATTCTCCTCCGTAGCTCGAACCGCCAGCCGAAAGTGTGGGATCAGCAGCAGGTGGCGGCCTCTTGTTGGGCAAAATGACGATGGCCTCAGCGATGGCTTCGCCGACGGCGTTGTTTCCTCGTACCAGCCCCTATCTGGGGTTTTCCCAGAACCTGTCCTCCTTTGCCGCATCCCCTGTTTCCCCTGCCAGTACCCACCTCCCACTTCCTTCCCTTACCATTGAAGCCAACACTCGGACCAGACGGGAGGACAGGACAGCCCGCCACACCCGCGTCAGGAAGAAGGTCTCCTCCTGTTCTTCTTAATGGGGTTATTTTTATCTTTTCTTATTCATTGGTTAAAAAACTGTCCTTTTGAGTTCGGTGATATCGTTGGAGGCTCATGATTGGGACTTCTCCATTTCGAATTCGTTTTTTGTGAGGCGCTCGGAAATCCCCTTTTTTGGAACTGGGGCTACTGAATTTTGCAGCATCTCCTGCCGGCATTGGAGTTACTGCGTAGATTATCTCTGTCTTCGGGGCTGTCGAGTCATCCGTACTGTTTGATGTAATATCTAATAGAGAAGGAAAATGGCCATGCCTTGCTTGCCCGCTGGGAGGTTGAGGGTGCAAGATGTTGCTTTGTAATTTCATCAGCACAGTTGATTCATATGCGACGTGATGAACCAAAAGGAAATGCTGTGATGGGGCTTATTGGATCGAGCCGGAAATGGTTTTGTAATGAGGGTAGAAGGATTGAGGGTGCTTTTGCCCAGCAGCGTGAGCATTAATCATTGCTTGGATGTGGTATTTTTAGCGTCTTCTCTTCCAGAAATAGTTAGCATAACTGAGTGTCCAAAACCTGAAACCCATAACATACCCTAAGGTTTCCCGAATCAATTCTGGCAATCAACGGTCGGGTCAGAGTAGTAAACTTTTGTATTCCTTATACTTGCCTGTTGCTGTTCTTTAGTTGGAACTGGAAGGGCTTTTGGGAATTATGTTGTGATAAGACGCAGGCTGTAACTTGCAATATTTTTTGTTATTGGATTATGATATAATTCTTTGAGTTGACTTTTAAATTCATGCTGGTATCTCAGATAGAAGGGACCCCTGAAAGGCCAAGGCTGTGTGTGTATCGCTCCAACAAGCATCTCTATGTGCAGGTGATTGATGACTCTAAGATGCACACCCTTGCTGCAGCTTCAACCATGCAGAAGTCTATATCTGAGGAGTTCCAGTACAGTGCTGGCCCAACACTTGTAAGTTGTTCTAGGGTCGAGGGTACAATGTTGCAGTTAGCACCTAGTTGAATGTTTTTTTTTTCTTTTTCACCAAAAGCTTCGTTATTGAGCTTTTATATTGCTTGTTGGATGCAATCAATGGAGTGGTTCTTGTTTATCCCTTATCTCACTTAATTGGACAGTTACAAAATTTGGACGTCCATACCTATGATGTTGCTTTTTGTCATCAGGAAGTGGCACAGAAAATTGGGGAAGCCATTGCAAAGTCATGTTTGGATAAAGGAATAACAAAAGTTGCCTTCGACCGCGGCGGGTACCCTTACCATGGACGCGTCAAAGCAATAGCAGATGCAGCTCGGGAGCATGGACTTGATTTCTAATTAGTTTTCTATTATTGCTATTTTCACTTTCTTGAAGAATGTGATGTGAGATTTCATGTGACAATTTTCCTCTGAGTCTCCATGTTAAATTCTGCGTCTCTTTTTGAGATTGATTATTGGGCTTTATTCTTCATCTCTACTGCTCATTGAAGTAAACCTTAATAGCCTGAAGATAAGAAATTTGTGATAATCACAGCTTGCAATTTTAATGTGATAAGGTGGGAACCCATGAAATTTTGTATAATTTGCTTTGGATGAATGTCTAAGGACTAACTTGTTTGATGAGGAGGAGGCAATTGGATAAGCAAGAACTGCTTTGAGTTTGAAAGGAGTTTGCCTGCTTTGGATAACATTGGTAAGAATAGACGCCAAAATATTTTCGTTTTTAAGTGGAGACCCGTTCTCTGCCTTTTACATTTTATTGATTTGAATCTACATTAAATTTCTCAAGGTTCTGACTATTACATCGAGATTAAACTAAGTGTTTTTTTAGTAGCTAGGGAAGATGGATTAGTCAAAAGCCAAGAGCGTTTAGGTTACGCCAGCTTGGTGATTTTGATCATGAGGTTAAACGTAAGTTTGGCTAACTCCGTCTTCTGCTACTAACTTTTGTTTGGGTCGATGATTCAATTTGATTTTTCTCTTGGACCCGTGTTCTTTATCTTTGCAGCTAGCATGGCCAAATCAGTATTCGCTCTCTTCCTCACACCTGTGGTTATGTGGGTATTTTTGAACTTGATAGTGCATTTCAGACTGAAGAAACCTACGAAATTTCATTCAGCAGAATGATGTTTCCACATGCAGTGACCTATACAGATTCTCCAATATTCAGATTGATCGTGCAATGACCATAGGAACAGAAAAGATCTTTCTTGGAAAGGGAACTGCTGGCCACATGTACAGGCATTCTGCCCAGCGGACAAGAAGTGGCCATCAAGCACATCACTCAACGCTTATCGAACACCTTCCGACATGAAAGTCGAAGGTCTATCCCGGAGTCACAATCAGAATCTGGTTTGGTTATCTGGATACCGCATTGAGCATGGCAAGCATTATTTAGTGTATGAGTATTGTTTTGCAGGGAAATATAGCCAAGCATCTACAGAGTAAGGGGCGTGGACATAATTTCCGTTCTGTTAATGCCGAACGCATCATTGCCTTCTCATGCCTTAATCTGTTCCCAGGAGAGGATGCTGTTTTGACATGGGAAACCAGAGTCAAATACTGAGGGATTGTGCTGCTACACTAATATTATATTCACCACTACATGATAGATGCATTGTCCCTGGAGATATTTAAGGTGGCTCATTCGATCAAATCATTATTTGACAGTTTATTGATGCACTTGTTTTAGCTTAACATAAGCATAAGATGGTTGTCTTGAACACCTGTAATCAGTGAACGAGCCTTCTTTCCCGCAGCTTACTAATATTATCCTGACTGATAACATGGAAACAAAAGATCTCCGATTTCTGCCTAGTGAAGTTGCTCAAAATGGAAGACACCGAAGTATTAACAGAAGACCAAAGTATTTACAGAAGTCCGAGGAAAAGTTGGTTATATGGATCCCAGTAATGTTAATGGAGACGAAGCTCACACGTGCAAGTGTTATCTATGGTTTTGGAATTGTAACGATGCAACTTTTATCCAGAAGGGAAGTCCTTAAGTGCATGATAGATCCAAAATTGGCTTAAGTGCACTATAGAGATGATCTTATCGTACATTTTTTTTTACAGGCCCAGGATGTGTTGACTGGGTTAAGACCTCTGTCGGATTTTGACGACCTCCGACTAAATGGAAACATCAACAGGATGGATTTCCAGGTCCTTTTACTGATAGCAGTTTTATGTATTGCATGATCGAGCAAGGATCGTTCCACCATCGTCATTGTCTGTAAAGAACTAGAGAGGGCTATGAAGAGCTTGTGCACTGCCCATGATACAGCCCCAGTCCTCTGTAATCGCATGTATCCAACTCCAAAATATTCTAACCAGCCCACAAGTTGGGAAAGATTCAACCTTTCCCCAGCTAGCTTGTCTTATACCCAACATATGACATGCAGCATATAGACTTTGTTCGACCAGAGAAAGTTGGATGGGCAGAGTCTGCTATTAGGAGAAGTAGGCGTAGTTTGCACGTTTATTTCTCGCCAGTTCCCTCTTGTTGGCAGAACTTGAGTCAATCCCGGAAATGTGGACCTGCAGCTGTCCTAAGGGCCACCATTCATTGTCAGGAAACCAAGTAAAGTATGTGTCGAGTTCAAGACTAACAAACAATGAGAAAGGGGCATCACACCAACAAACCCAAGGGAACAAGTCAAGAGGTGTGTATTGGATGGCTTTCAGTTTTCAGCAGCACCAGAAGGGGGTGTCTCAACGTTACCTGTTTTGCCAATTTTACCCGTTCTGGGCAGGCGGTGCCGTGGGCAGTCATCGTCCTGTCGTTGGGTACTCAGTAGCTGAAAGATTGGAAGAACCATCCGGGCTTTGCGTAGAGACACAGATGGATGACAGATATTTGTGCAGCAAGTGGGCGATATTGTCCCGTGTTACTCCCGACAAACCAGTGGCATTATAACCAAATTGATGGAGATGAGTTAAGCTCTTCTTACAGAACTGGGAAAACATTGTCCGGTCTGAATTCATCTTCTGGACTTAAGATTCTGCAGCATGGAGCATATGCCATCCTATGATGAACTCATCCTCGTAAGAGAAAGATCTGCATTCGCGGCATTACAATGTTTATTTGCATGGAGCAACGCATCCCTGGGACGCGGCGTTCGGTCGGGAACCAAGGCAAACCAACAACGTAGGGATTAGGGGGGGGTGCACTGACTTTCGATACATGCGGTGAGATACAATACGGCACGCATGTTCGGCGATCGGTGAATGTAGTCACTGTCGAAGACGCCAGGACAGCAGCGTTTCTATTCACATGGAATGCTATAAATGCGCGTATACCGATGGAGGGGGTGGTGGGAGGGATACTTTTGTTATTAATGAAACTTGCCGTGATGAAGACATAACATTGTCAGTTCAAATATGTTCATCAGACGACAAGGACAGACTGATCCTTTTAACTACTTTGTTCTCGGTAAGAACCCTGACTCTATCCTTAAAAGAGCGACACGTGTCAAGACTACCGGCTGATCACTGGATTGGATTGAGGACAACACCAATGGCTATCGAATGGCTATCACCTTCGTAGCTCATTGTTTCTGAATACACTGCACGTGCAATGTGGATCACCTCCACCATATCTTTCTCTTTTTATGATAGTTTAAGGTTTCTCGACTTTCGGCTCGTGTTGGAATTCTAAATTCTTTCAACGGACGCGTGAAAGGCTAACATGCAGCGGGCTCTTCGTGTTTTTTTTATTTTTATTTTTTTGACATTTTTCCAACTCCGGCCCACCAGTCGTGTTGCGACGGTCTACCGGCGGTTCGTACTCGACAGAAATTCCGTTCCATAACGAACGTTTGTGTAATAATTACAGTGGAGGTTTGTTCAAGGAAGTTTGTTCCCGAAAATCAATGCTAGCTATTTTTGTCACGTAGCGAGTTTCGTTTCCAACATGACTTTCGTTCTGAAATGAGCGTTTATGTAATGATAACAAAAATGATTCATAATCAAAGGTTAAAGTCAACTTATTTTGTCGTGTAGAAAATTCAGTTCTAAATAAGAAATTTGTTCCTAAACGAACTTTCATGTAATAACTAAAAGGAAGTTTCACGAGTTCTATTTTAAAGAAAAATTTCGTTCTCGAACGAACCTTTTTATAATGATTACATTGTAATTCATTCTATAGTAAGTTTTTTATCGACAAAAACTCCACGTCGGTCGATCGTTAAATCACGAACTGTCGACCGACTTGGAAAAGTGTGAAAAATTAAGCGCGTGGCAGCTGCATTTTAGCCAAAAATAAAATGGATATGTTGTGCTGCTATTTTTAACCCTATTTTTGAGAAACAAAGTGGACAAATGGAAAGTCCAGTTTTATCATTCTCTTCTTTCTAACACGCCCAATATGGAACGATCTCATCACTCTACTCTTGCTAAACAATTCTCCCACGTTTTTCTAGGATTCTAACCCTTCTCACAAAAAGAAAACTTTGAAGAAATATATAAAGTAGTAACACGATTTTAACCCTATGCTGAATGAACAGATCCACGAGCTCTAATGGGGTTATTATTGATCACATAAACACAACTTAAAGTTGATCATGAGAAGTCGCTCATAGTTGGCAATAGAAAACAATTGTAGTGGTGTTATCATATGTGGTGTGAGATGAAGAAGATCTTTCTATTCCACCATGGAAGTAGGGACTAAGCTTGCATGATATCCATACAAAACACTTGGGGGTGAGGTTTCACCAATTTTGCCTAACACTCTCCCCCAACTCCCCCTTCATAAGAAAATCTTTACTATATAAACCAATGCCCATCTCCCCTATTGAAGAACTCCATGTTGTTTCTCCCAGTGTCTTATATCTCCAAAGAATAGAAAGCACTGGGGGAAGAGTTTCTTCTCTAAAATCCACCCTCACCCCCACTACCCACAACAAAAATCTCTCCAAATGGCTTCTTGGTTCAATGCGACTGCCCTTTCTATTGTCTTTGGTGTCCTAGGTAATGTAAGAACAGAAGAGCAAGACTTGATTAATTATCATCGTTCATCATTATTGGGCTGATGAACCCTTTTGTTTGTTGTAATGTTTTTAGGTAATATCATCTCATTTTTGGTGTTCTTGGCCCCTATGTAAGTCCAGCACCCTTGACTTCAATCATCTCTTTTAGCATATCTCTGGATATTTTTCTCCTTCTTTCTATTTTATTGACATGTGGGGTTGCTCCCCATTTTTGTGTTTCTTCCCGCAGACCAACTTTTTACACCATATACAAGAAGAAAACTTCGGACGGGTTCCAGTCGATCCCTTACATCTTCAGCTTGTCCAGCGCCATGCTGCTCTTGTACTATGGCTTCCTAAAGACCAATGCTGTCCTGATCATTAGCATCAATGCCGTCGGATGCGTGATCGAGTTGGCTTACCTTTCATTGTTTGCGTTTTACGCTTCCAAGCAAGAGAAGGTCAGGTTTCTAATTTCGGAGTTTGTCCCTCCATTTTTCCTCGTGTATCTCGTGTGTTTTGCTCATGTCTTGGTACTGTACATTTTTTCTGCAGATGTTTATACTCAGACTGCTGCTTATCATTGACGTGGGATGCTATGGGTTGATATTGTCGCTGACAGTGTTTCTGCTAGAGGGGAAACAGCGCATCAACGCCATCGGCTGGATCTGTGCTGCTTTTAACATTGCAGTTTTTGCAGCACCGTTGACCATCATGGTAGATGAAAATTACCTTTGCAAGACATTGATCATGATCTGAAAGCATTGTTTTCAACTAAAAGATGTTTGCAATGGGGTTGATCATGCCGACAAAGGTCGTGAGAACAAAAAGCGTTGAGTTTATGCCTTTCAGCTTGTCATTCTTCCTCACCCTATGCGCAACCACTTGGTTTTTCTACGGCCTTCTCATCCAGGACATGTTTATTGCTGTAAGTTGGTCATCGATCGTTCTAACAGCTTTGTAATGATGAGTCTCCTAACATGTCCATTTGACTAATTTGGTTATTTATTCTCATTTTCGATCCTGCAGGTACCAAATGTGATAGGATTCCTACTTGGAATTTCTCAGATGATTCTGTATATGTTATACAGGAATGCCAAGACTGAAAAGGATGAAGCCAAAGAAAAGCAAACCAACATGACAAGGCTGCACCCGTGTCCTACTGACCCAGAATCCATAGATACAACCATCTGCGTGGAAAAATCAGATGCCCCTGATGTTTCTGCGGAGCCAGTCTGCACTGAGAAATCGGATAATCCTAGCATTGAGATCTTTTAATCCAGAGATTTACATGAAATATACAGTTACTGCAGGGAATGATAACATAAGGTTGTGTGATCCATGGATTTCGTATATACTTAAGCTGTATAAATGATACATGAGATATACTGTAAAAAAGAAGCATGAAGTAACAAGTTGATTATACAGTTAATTCTTCTCCTAAATCATTCTTTGAAAGGTTCAGATATTGGCACAAGATATTCTGAATTTAGCTATCCTTATCAGAAGCAAGATGACATTTCAACAAATACACTAGCAACCAAAACCTTGATGATGTGATCGTGTTTATACATTAGTCAAGGGCGTCAATCCTGTCAATAGCAAAACTTCTGTACCACTGCATAATATGAATAAATTATTCGTGTAGATGTGGTGATCATTCCAAAGGCCAATTCAAAAATGAGCAATGGACATATGAACAGAGGATGCACAACTATATTCCAGATCACCCAGATTATCGATTTGTCACAGGAGTAACGTCTTCAGTGAAATTCAAAAGTCCTCATCGACCTCATCATCAATCTCAGGCCTAAATTCACCTTGAGATATCATATTGATGAAAGACTTTGTAGCCTGGCCAACAGCCATCGATGTTTTCTTAGCGGCACCCACAACAGCAGGTTGTAAAGAGATGACGGGCAGGCTTGCTCGCTCTTGAATTATTGCTGCACATCACATACATCATGCATTGAGCCACTTATGGGTTTGTCAGGTCACACTTAAAACAACTATTTCTTTTTATAAGCACTTAAAAGGGAAAAAAATAAAGCAACAGAGGGCCGGAAAACATACACATTGTCTGTTCTCGAGCATAAGAGCCAATTTTTCGATTTTCAGCTTCTGCAGCCTGCCCAGCTTGGGCTGATTTGTTCACTCCCTCGGCTATCTCTTGGCTGCCTGCAAGGATTAAGGAATATACAAGAATGAGCAATAGCAAAGTACTCGCCTGCTACGGCAATGATTTAAGACCCGTAAATCTGCTCCAATAATTTCCTGTCTGGACTACTAATCTCTTTGGACAGTTCTAACCCACTTCTCACCTTAAGTCACTTAAGTGTTAGATCACTAATTTCCAAGCCAAATACCCTTATCGCCGCCATTTTACTCGGCAGTTCCTCACGTGCAGTATCTGCCAGTTTTGCAAGAGAAGTTGCAGCTCTTCCCATTGCCTATAGAACGTTGACAGGCAAAGCATCAGTGAATTTGATCTGTTTTTCCCTATGCCAAGTAGACGTGATGTTCATTGCATCCAGAACCAGAGAACTAACATTATGCAATGTTGCAAGTGTTCATACTGTCACATTCAATAACCGAACTATAAATTTATTTGCGATCTAGAGCTACTAACAGGAATCAAGGAATCAATCCGTTTACTCACTGTCACAAGAACACAGTTACCATCAGCAATCTACGATGAGATTGCAACGAGGTACTGAGATGAAACTTACGTATAGCATTGGAACTGCGGCAACAACAAGGCTGGCGAATGCCACCGAAGTCTGCTCATGTCAAAGCAAATAAAAGATTGCTTCCATTGAAATCGCCAGAGAAACTGCACACCAAAAACTGAAGAACACTGCCTCCACTTCCAAGATTACCGTGCAGGCGATGAATGCCAGGAGGAAGAAGGCCTGATCACTCAAGCTAAACCTGGCAACAACATCGGACTTAAGGACAATACTGGGACTGCCAACCTGAACGTTATACTCATTCTGGGCATCGTCAAGATCGAAGCTTTCCCGCAAAGCAGGAGTCAAACTGTGTTCTTTTTAGCTTGTTGACAACTACAACACACGATTGAGAGCTGGGTTTTGGGGGATTTCGATAGGGATGTCGGAAATACGAACTGGGTGCGATGTAATTTCTGCTGTGATGTCGTGGATTCGAGTAAGGGCTGAAACCAAGACGGTAGGAGTGATGGGGGAAGGGGTCTTTAGGGTTTGGCAGTGCATTTCGGGGAGGATATTGAATTTGAAGATCATCAAGGATTAAATTCCAAATGGTATTATTCCTGGAAACATTGGTCTTCCCGGCGAACAGAAAAGAACAACAACATCCACTTTATTTTGGATTTCATTTTAAAGAAGAATTTGTTCAAGAAATTACAGTGCTTTTTATTCATCAATCTCAGAAAGAATCGATTTTACGTTCACAAGAAGAATGAATTCAACCAAATTTAGGACATGGAAAACATGTCTTGATGAGGGAAGAATATGAATGAATTTCTTTAGTTGTTCCACCAGAACTGTGATTGGAGGTACTTCACCACGTCCTTGTCCACCTGGAAGGCCTTCGTGAGTACGTCCGAGGAGATCGGAGGCTGTGAACCGAATACAGAGTTGGCAATGGTTATGACGCCGGGGCTCTGGCTGCTTAGGCCTGCGAATGCCACAGCATTGGTCTTGCCGATGTTGAACTGGAAGTGAATGAGGCCGATGGGAAAAACGAACACGTCTCCAGGGTAGAGGACCTTGGTGAAGAGACGGTTCCCGAGCTGGTTGGAGGTGACGAATCCCACGTACAAGGTGCCTTCCAGGACAACCAGGATCTCGGTTCCCCGGGGGTGAGTGTGGGGAGGGTTCAGGCCATAGGGAGCGAAGTCGATGCGGGCCATGGAGATCCCAAGGGTATTGATCCCGGGGAACTGGTCGACGAAGGCAGGGGTGACTTTCGATCCCAGAGGGTTTGACGTGTTTCCAGGCGTCCGGAATCCAGTGAAAGTAAAATCATCGGCGGAGGCAAGCTTCGGGTCCTTGCAGAACTTCCCGTTCACAAAGACCGCATCCTTGGTGCTGTTGACTGCTACACAAAAGTCTTGAAGGGGACTGGGGTCATAGGCAAGGGCAGATGCAGCTGCCAAAGCGATGAAGAGAAGGATAGCAAGGTTCTTCATTTCCGCAGATTGACTCTGGATTAGGCCCTTGATTTCTCAGTGTGTGGGGGCTCTTTTTGCAGAAAGTTGAAAAGATTAAAGCTTTGAGTTGAGATGAATGGAGGGACAAAACATCTATTTATACTTGGGTGGGGGAGATTGATTGACTCAGCAAACTTTGAATTGGTTTTCTTATGCATTTTTGGGCTCAATCAACAAAGAAAGTCCTGATAATTTTATATGATTTCTCTTGAGGATTTTCACTCCTGCAAGGCTACCAAAAACGTATGACCATTTCCTTTCATGGTTGCCCTCCTCAACACACTTTTTGCAGCAACATTTTTATTCTAAAGAATCGTTTGATGATGGGGATCCGGTTTATATCTTTTGCCGATTCAACTGTTCTATGTATCCATACACCAAATCACAAAATAATATGATTTATTGCAGGGTCGGCCTGCTTTCTTCTTGTGCAGTGAACTGCAGCTTCAAGGTTTCGACGAAGATGGATTCGGCATAGATAAGGGACCATTTCCATGCCTTTTATCTGAGCGAGAAGACATGGTCGCATGGTCGCCTGAGGTTTTCGAGGATTATTTTATCCTATTGGACTGTGGATCCTCTTCACCGAGAAACCATGCCTGGTCAAATAATCTCGCTTATAAATGGAGATCATCCACCGCCCCAACTATCACACAAATCCGACAAACCTCAAATCCCAGCAGACGAACTCAAGAGATTTCTCAAAGCCCCTTCTCCCATCACCACCATGAAGTTCCTTACCACCCTTGTGATCCTGGCTTTCGTTAATGTCTGCACACTTGCCTATGACCCCAGTCCCCTTCAAGACTTTTGTGTAGCCGTCAACAGCACCAAGGATGCGGTCTTTGTGAACGGGAAGTTCTGCAAGGACCCGAAGCTTGCCTCCGCCGATGACTTTACTTTCACTGGATTCCGGACGCCTGGAAACACGTCAAACCCTCTGGGATCGAAAGTCACCCCTGCCTTCGTCGACCAGTTCCCCGGGATCAATACCCTTGGGATCTCCATGGCCCGCATCGACTTCGCTCCCTACGGCCTGAACCCTCCCCACACTCACCCCCGGGGAACTGAGATCCTGGTTGTCCTGGAAGGCACCTTGTACGTGGGATTCGTCACCTCCAACCAGCTCGGGAACCGTCTCTTCACCAAGGTCCTCTACCCTGGAGACGTGTTCGTTTTTCCCATCGGCCTCATTCACTTCCAGTTCAACATCGGCAAGACCAACGCTGTGGCATTCGCAGGCCTAAGCAGCCAGAACCCCGGCGTCATAACCATTGCCAATTCTGTATTCGGTTCACAGCCTCTGATCTCCTCGGACATACTCACGAAGGCCTTCCAGGTGGACAAGGACGTGGTGAAGTACCTCCAGTCGCAGTTCTGGTGGGACAACTAGACACGCTCGGCACAACGAAAGGTTTATAATTCTTTTTAAACGATGGAATAAGGGTGGATTCGATGTAACCTTTTGATTCTATTTGGATACCGAATAAGAAGTAATTGTTAAGGTTTCATTGCATCTTCCGAGTTAACCGAAAGCACCATCAGTCGCACCCCCATCAGGCAATGAGCTGTCTACGCCTCGGATTCTAAGATCCTTGCGTCGGTGGTTGAGACCTGGCGATGAATGCGTTGATCGAATAGATTTCAGCGCTGAAGTGATGATACGACAACAGAAGCAAAAGAATAGAGATTTCAGCCTTGAAGTGATGATCAAACACCTCCGGCTGGTGCATAGGTCGTTGTAGCTATCTGCCCTGCTTGTCTCCAGATGATGGCTCGGTGGTGTTTTTGGTTGATGTCATTCAGGGGAGCTTTAGAGATAAGACTGTCCGGGATGCTTAACATGACTATCAGAGGCAATGAACCCGGCTTTGGGGGTTGGAGTAAGTTTGCGACGAAAGCAGTGAAGAATTTGCGGTGGATGGTGACGAAGAAGACACTTCTCGTCTGGGGAAAGGGGCTGTGGCAATTCAATCTAAATGGATGAGGTGGTGGGGCTGTTGTATCGATGATGAAAGTCGTCTCCCTTGCAATAGCATCCAGCAGTTGCATGGGGTGAAAATTCGGAAATCGAATGACTCAAGAGGAGGAAAGGCTCCTGGAGCGACAAACGAGTGCTTCCTGTGATGCAGAATGTCAGTGCTTTCTGTCCCGTTTTCATCCCCCCGGAAGTCGGACCGGTCTAGAAAGTGTGCAATATGCAGATTTCAACAGGATCCTCCTGCTCCCTGGTTAAAAGCATTCCTCTTACTTATAAAAAAAAGGCATTCCTCTTTATCAAACTCTAATCTCGCTGCACCCTGAAGCTTCCTCCGATAGCTCCTCGGGAGGGACAACCGAAAGCCATCCGCTCGTAAATAAACCAGCATCGAAGAGCACTTATCCTTGACTCTTCCCAGACCCCAACTCATCTCCAATTCAAATGCCTTCCACAGCCTCAATGCAAACATTGTAAATTTCGTAAATTTTGCGAAGATCATGCTCGGAAAGAGGTTGGTTCAACAATTGATTTCATCTCCATTTGCTAAGTACACCGAAAAAGATAAGTGGCGTTGCACAAGTGTTGTCAAGGTAAACCAGTTTGAGATCGAAGAATCCCTTGGCATCTATACTGAGCGATCAATACATAACGCATAAGTGCAATAACTAAGCCCAAGCAAGAAAGAAAGGGAAAACGAATCAGAATTGTTGATGAAAAAGTCCGAGCAGTTGGAAATGGCTTTGAGTTGGGAGATGAAGTTGACACGGTTCCGCAGGCGTGAGGGAGACCGAGTTCGGGAGGGCAGCCAGGTTACTTGGTATTTGATAGGAGTTGGTAAAGTCTCTATGATCCGCAACAACGACAGTGGACTTGGTGATTGAGCTCTGTAAGACTTCCCTCCAACCAAACCCAGTCAAAGTTTCTGCTATATAAATATGGATCAGGGCAAGATGTCCCAAACACATCCGAACCCAAAAGCATAACAACAGCAAATCTGCATACGCCTCGATCCTGTACATCGCCATGAAGCTCCTCGGCACCCTTCTGATCCTTGCTCTCGCTGCAGCCACCGTCTCTGCTTATGACCCCAGTCCTCTTCAAGATATTTGTGTGGCCGTTAACAGCACCAAGGATGCGGTTTTCGTCAACGGCAAGTTCTGCAAGGACCCAAAGCTTTCCACCGCAGATGATTTCGTCTTCACCGGGTTCAGGGCTCCAGGAAACACGTCCAACCCTCTCGGCTCGAAGGTGACTCAGGGGTTCGTCGACCAATTCCCCGGGATCAACACTCTCGGGATATCCATGGCTCGCCTGGACTTCGCGCCGTACGGTTTGAACCCGCCCCATATCCATCCTCGCGGCACAGAGATCCTGGTTGTAGTCGAAGGCACTTTGTTTGTGGGTTTCGTGACCTCGAACCAGCTCGGGAATCGCCTCTTCACCAAGGTCCTGTATCCAGGAGACGTTTTCGTCTTCCCCATCGGCCTCATTCACTTCCAGCTTAACATCGGTAAGACCAACGCGGTGGCCTTCTCGGGCCTGAGCAGTCAAAATCCAGGACTCATAGTGGTAGCCAACAACGTGTTCGGATCAACCCCGCCAATCTCGCCCGATGTCCTGACCAAGGCCTTCCAGGTTGACGGGAAGGTCGTAAAGTACCTCCAGTCCCAGTTCTGGACGGACAACAACTAAAATAACAATTTCCCACTAGGTTGGTTTCTAGTGACTGATTGATTGTATTGATCATAATTTGAATAATGGCAGTTCGTAGCCTCGATGGAAATAATTAAAAGGATCGTTGCTTGATTATCCTCGTCTTCCTTTCTGCTTCGGAACAAATCAATACCCACTCACTAATCTACTCCGACGACTAAATGATTTCGTAAACGGATAACTTGTGATCGGACAAATGTGGCGAAACAGTTTCCGATGAAATTTCGTCTGACATCGAACAACATAAAGGATGTACCGTTGGTGTATCAAAGGTTAAGCTAGGACCAAATATTGCCCACCCACAGAGATGCCGTCACTAGTAGGATCGATCCGTAAGCATGGCATCCGCTTATGGATCGGTCTTTGGTTCACAGCCTCCAATCTCCGCCGACGTCCTCACAAAGGCCTGCCTTTCAGGTGGACAGGAAGGTTGTCAAGTACCTCCAATCGCAGTTCTGGTGGGACAACTAAATCAAACTCCATTCTGCCATCACCCGGATTTCATTCAAGATTCATTTCTCATTGTACGATTCTTCTGCTTTCAAATAATGTCGGACTTGCGCCATCCGCAAGCCATTCGGAAGTAATACCGGACTTCGAGTTCATTCCCCATATCATATATCATTTTTAAGCCCGTTGTCCGACTACATCCCGCCTGATTGTCGACAAAACCCAGACTTTCGGAACTTCGGTTTCTCGGTGCGAATCTCTTCCAGCATCAACAGCGACTAAGAAAATGTTCATTCCTCCTGGTCGAGTTAACCCCAGCAGATTAGGATTAGGGATAACCAGTAACGATCTAACTTGGTCAAGCCCCTTTTCGAACCAGCATACTAAAATACATCATCACGACCTGTTTTGCCCGGTCTTCCCGGGTTTATTTAATTCTTGTGCACACAGTGAATAACCGGCGGCAAAAGTTATAGAGATGTTTTATTTGTTCCTGGAATCAATTCTTACGCATAATGACTTGCATCATTGTTAATCCTAAGTTTATGTCCGTAAAAATGTGAAAGAAAAAACTTTTCTATTGTGTGGAAAGTCAAATATAAATGTTGATGTGCGTCCCTCCCGCTCGTTCCCGAATGAGAACAAGAAGAAGGACCGTAATCCTTCGTGGCTCCGTAAAAATTTTTGTTTGTCGCTTAACCTAGGTAAGCTTGAAAAAAAACGGAGTCGCCACCGACTTTATTAAAAATGGTATATAGTCGGAAAAACCAAAGGGGGTTCGGGGATTCCTAATTACTCTCTCTTTCATTCAAACATGCGAAAAAGGGGTGACGATACTTAAAAAAAAAGGTTTCTGATTAACGGGTGTTGGACCCGATCTAGGCTTTTGTGCCCAGACTCCTGTCATTGGGTTACGAGCTTAGGCTCGATTCGGGAGTTGGACCCGAACTCATATGTGATGATCACATGCGCAATCACATACAATTATTTAGATTAAAGTAGGCGGGGAAAAGACGATGACCGTGGGCCTATACACTTGGACCCACGGCCCGTTACAAGTGGAAAAATAGAAAGTCGGAAAGGCCCGCACCTTCCCTCATGTACCTTAAGTTTGACGTTTGCGGCCGCTTTAATGTCTTCAATCATCGCGGTTTTTACACACGCGGAGAAAAATCCACGCGTCTTCAAGGCTTCCTTTCCATACTTGTTTGAATTTCGAACTCGCACGAGTAGTGTTTATGGAAAAAATGGGAAAAAGAAGAAAGTGGGAGAATAGAAAAATGGAAAAACGAAAGTGGGTTAGAAAATTCTAATATGAAATACGTAAACAAATTAGAATTTCAAAATAAGTCGGAATGAGACTTACGTGGGGCGTTTTGAGCCCATTTGACCGTGAATGCCTCCCGACCGTTAATCGGATCGATGCGGGTCGATTTTTACATGTGAAAAGAAGAAGAAGAGAAACATGCGTGGAGTAGCAAACGAAATCATGTTTTCATAAGCTAAGTAACAACCTTATTTTGGAACAACCATGTCATAGGAAAATTATTTGGAAAAAATCATTTTATAAATGTGAAACGTAAGCTTATATGAGAACACGTACACAAAATGACTGTATAAATGATCGAGATGCGAAATAGGTGACACTCCCTAAATTTCAATGTAATAAGAATCAATCAAATGAATCATTGGCAAGTCAAAACCAACAGAAAGAACGTTCAATCAAATATAAAGCAAACAAGCACACATGCGGCAGATTTAGATAACCACGAAGACTGAAGCGTAACTTTCAGCTCCGAGCATGAAATCACATGTTTTTATACTCAAAACGAAGCTACGGATGATACGGATCTAATGCCACAGATTTCAGCTCAATCCGACATTTCAAACTCAAGATACAAGCGAAAGTACGTACCTTCGTTGAGCTGTCATGTTTTGCAGCCGAGAGTGAACTTGCTCCATTTCGATCCAAGGTTGCTCGGTCGTATCCAAAACTGTCCAGAATAAAAAGAGGACAAGATAAAGAAGAGAAGGACATTATTTTCATACAAATAAAGCGAAACCGGTGCGAAAAGAAAGGGTGAGATTGCTCACAGTTAATGTGTTTGCATAATTAACTATAGAAGATCTTGGACTGTAAAGCTTGGAGCCTTTTTCTTTATCGGTTTAAACACACGCAAATCAACAATAAAACTGAAGCGATCGTGGAGGGAATTGCAGATTAATGAAGCATGTATAAACGAGCAATGAATCTATATCTAAATAAATCAGCAACTAAAATGATCAATCCTGGCCAGATTTAGTACCTAAACCCAGAACGACGACATTGCAGATAAGGAGCTTATACAACCAGCAGTGAAGTCGACGAAAAAAAATCATGTAAGAAATTTGCAATGAAATCAAATTTGGAAGAACCAATTAATAAGCTCAAGTAGTGAACTTGAAGTTGCAGCAACATGCAACTACTCCAGGTTTACACCAGGTCAACAACCAAGCCAACATCAGACTTAAAATTGCAGCACACAGGGATGAAGTACTCACACGCAACGGCAAAATTGAACAAACCAGCAGGGAAAACAAATGAACTAGAGAGGAAAAAAAATACAAACGGACCCTTGACAAACAAAAGAAAAAAAAGAATAGCCAGCAACGAAAAGAATATAACAACTAGATAAGAAGAAGTGCAGATCAACCACGAACATAAAATTGTAATAGCATCACGTAGCTACTGTTTGCTCTAATAGGCATTCGTCTATGTAATATTTTGGACAAAAGCAAGCGTATTCTCAACATGAAGGTCTAAGCAGCTACAAAATTGTAAAAGAATGAACCGGCAATGATTGGATAAGGAGGAAATACAAAGCAACGGTGATAATTGCAGCAAAGAAAAATGAAGAATGGTTTAGACTAACGGCGGGACATTGATGTCACGAATCGATCATCGGGGATTGGGGGGTCGCAATCAAAAGAATGATCGAAGAACCACTGTAAAGCCATTAGAAGTAAAGACAACTGATAGAACACGATCAACATAAAAGAAAATTAAGCCGAGCCAGCAGCGCACGTAATAGTTACAGGAGAAGGAAATGCAGACAAGTAGTGAACTTAAAGCCGTAACAATGTTCTGCAACTGTCTTTCTAGTTTCTATAATACAACCAGCTATAGATTTGAACTTTAAGAAAAATAGAGATGTTCACAGCAGCCGCAACAATGGAAAGTCAAGTCGCATAAAAAAAAAAATCATCAATGAAGAATTAATAAGGAACACGTTCCAGCAGAGCTTTGCGGCAAGCAGAAATGGAAATCAATTGAATATTGCAAAAAAAATAGCCATGTCATCCAGCAGGAGCCAAAATATACAAGAAATCGTGGACAAATAGGAAACAGTAATAATCGAGCATCGATGAATCTCGAAGCTCCTGCGATTAAAAACTGGACAAAGAAAAGCAACGACGACGGAGTAAAAACAATTTTCTAATCTTTACAGTGAGATCAAGCCGAGAACACACAAAGCAAGAATGAACAGTAAAATCAAAACTTCCAAGTGGATTAAAAATACGTCGACATCCATGTTGTGACTTGTAATAGGAACATTTTTAACAGCAGAGACTGGCAACTAATGTTTCAGCTGCATCAATCAAAACAAACAGGTCTAGTCGTAGCATTCAACAAATTATAGCAATCACGAGGAGGAAAAATAAGCAGCAGCGAACTGATTATGTGAGAACGGACTAGTGGCAGCAAATTGATCAAGCAAGAATTAGATCAGTAGCAAATTCTTTAGCGAAAAATTCAATACCAGAAAGTAATCATGAAGCCGAGGACCTTCAGCTCTGTTTGAATCACCAAAAATCGTCTCGAAATCTTCAATGTCTTATAGAGACAGATTTCAGCCACCTCGATGACTTTTGAGGGATCTGTGACGCATGGTTAGGTGGAGAAATAGAGCTACGAGCAGCCTCGGGACAGAGGCGAGATTCAGCTGAAGCACGACTTGTCGTGGCCAGCTTTGGTGGCTACGCAGAAGGCCGGCTCTAGGGGATTCCCGCGGGGCAGCGGCCAAGCTTGGCAACGATGCTGGAGTTGGCTCCAGAGGATTCCCGCGGGGCTGCGACCGACCTTGGCGAAGATGTTGGAGTTGGCTCCAGGGGGTTTCCGCAGGGTTTCTGCTTACCTTGACCGGAGAAGGCAGGTCGACGAGGGAAGACGAGTGGGAGGAGGGACCGGAGGACGTCCGTCGGTGAACCAGAGGAGGAAGCACACCAAAAAAAAAAAAAAAAACGAATGGGGAGGGGGGCTCTTTCTGTTTTCTTTTCTGTTTTTTTTTTTCTCTTCTTTCTTGTTCTGTTTCAACAACCCCCCGTCCCCCAACATTCCTCTTTATCAAACTCTAATCTCGCTGCACCCTGAAGCTTCCTCCGATAGCTCCTCGGGAGGGACAACCGAAAGCCATCCGCTCGTAAATAAACCAGCATCGAAGAGCACTTATCCTTGACTCTTCCCAGACCCCAACTCATCTCCAATTCAAATGCCTTCCACAGCCTCAATGCAAACATTGTAAATTTCGTAAATTTTGCGAAGATCATGCTCGGAAAGAGGTTGGTTCAACAATTGATTTCATCTCCATTTGCTAAGTACACCGAAAAAGATAAGTGGCGTTGCACAAGTGTTGTCAAGGTAAACCAGTTTGAGATCGAAGAATCCCTTGGCATCTATACTGAGCGATCAATACATAACGCATAAGTGCAATAACTAAGCCCAAGCAAGAAAGAAAGGGAAAACGAATCAGAATTGTTGATGAAAAAGTCCGAGCAGTTGGAAATGGCTTTGAGTTGGGAGATGAAGTTGACACGGTTCCGCAGGCGTGAGGGAGACCGAGTTCGGGAGGGCAGCCAGGTTACTTGGTATTTGATAGGAGTTGGTAAAGTCTCTATGATCCGCAACAACGACAGTGGACTTGGTGATTGAGCTCTGTAAGACTTCCCTCCAACCAAACCCAGTCAAAGTTTCTGCTATATAAATATGGATCAGGGCAAGATGTCCCAAACACATCCGAACCCAAAAGCATAACAACAGCAAATCTGCATACGCCTCGATCCTGTACATCGCCATGAAGCTCCTCGGCACCCTTCTGATCCTTGCTCTCGCTGCAGCCACCGTCTCTGCTTATGACCCCAGTCCTCTTCAAGATATTTGTGTGGCAGTGAACAGCACCAAGGATGCGGTTTTCGTCAACGGCAAGTTCTGCAAGGACCCAAAGCTTTCCACCGCAGATGATTTCGTCTTCACCGGGTTCAGGGCTCCAGGAAACACGTCCAACCCTCTCGGCTCGAAGGTGACTCAGGGGTTCGTCGACCAATTCCCCGGGATCAACACTCTCGGGATATCCATGGCTCGCCTGGACTTCGCGCCGTACGGTTTGAACCCGCCCCACATCCATCCTCGCGGCACGGAGATCCTGGTTGTAGTCGAAGGCACTTTGTTTGTGGGTTTCGTCACCTCGAACCAGCTCGGGAATCGCCTCTTCACCAAGGTCCTGTATCCAGGAGACGTTTTCGTCTTCCCCATCGGCCTCATTCACTTCCAGCTTAACATCGGTAAGACCAACGCGGTGGCCTTCTCGGGCCTGAGCAGTCAAAATCCAGGACTCATAGTGGTAGCCAACAACGTGTTCGGATCAACCCCGCCAATCTCGCCCGATGTCCTGACCAAGGCCTTCCAGGTTGACGGGAAGGTCGTAAAGTACCTCCAGTCCCAGTTCTGGACGGACAACAACTAAAACAACAATTTCCCACTGGATTGGTTTCTAGTAACCGATTGATTGTATTGATCATAATTTGAATAATGGCAGTTCGTAGCCTCGATGGAAATAATTAAAAGGATCGTTGCTTGATTATCCTCGTCTTCCTTTCTGCTTCGGAACAAATCAATACCCACTCACTAATCTACTCCGACGACTAAATGATTTCGTAAACGGATAACTTGTGATCGGACAAATGTGGCGAAACAGTTTCCGATGAAATTTCGTCTGACATCGAACAACATAAAGGATGTACCGTTGGTGTATCAAAGGTTAAGCTAGGACCAAATATTGCCCACCCACAGAGATGCCGTCACTAGTAGGATCGATCCGTAAGCATGGCATCCGCTTATGGATCGGTCTTTGGTTCACAGCCTCCAATCTCCGCCGACGTCCTCACAAAGGCCTGCCTTTCAGGTGGACAGGAAGGTTGTCAAGTACCTCCAATCGCAGTTCTGGTGGGACAACTAAATCAAACTCCATTCTGCCATCACCCGGATTTCATTCAAGATTCATTTCTCATTGTACGATTCTTCTGCTTTCAAATAATGTCGGACTTGCGCCATCCGCAAGCCATTCGGAAGTAATACCGGACTTCGAGTTCATTCCCCATATCATATATCATTTTTAAGC
This sequence comes from Melastoma dodecandrum, assembly GCA_029817715.1. Lineage (NCBI taxonomy): Eukaryota > Viridiplantae > Streptophyta > Magnoliopsida > Myrtales > Melastomataceae > Melastoma > Melastoma dodecandrum. The sequence continues at coordinate 1,078,205 of JARUPY010000387.1, forward strand.
ACGTTGTCCAACTACATCCCGCCTGATTGTCGACAAAACCCAGACTTCCGGAACTTCGGTTTCCCGGTGCGAATCTCTTCCAGCATCAACAGCGACTAAGAAAATGTTCATTCCTCCTGGTCGAGTTAACCCCAGCAGATTAGGATTAGGGATAACCAGTAACGATCTAACTTGGTCAAGCCCCTTTTCGAACAAGCATACTAAAATAGATCATCAGGACCTGTTTTGCCCGGTCTTCCCTGGTTTATTTAATTCTTGTACACACAGTGAATAACCGGCGGCATAAGTTATAGAGATGTTTTATTTGTTCCTGGAATCAATTCTTAAACATAATGACTTGCATCATTGTTAATCCTAAGTTTATGTCCGTAAAATGAGAAAGAAAAAACTTTTCTATTGTGTGGAAAGTCAAATATAAATGTTGAGATAATTCAAAAAAAATTTTTTGAATGAGCTATATATATCACTATTCGAAAGATTAAATTGAAAAGAAAAGCTATGAACAAATGTAGAATCAAGAAGACAAAGGAACGGTCTTGTTATAGCAAATATCAAGCAAAAACTTGTTGGAAATATGATATTACGGCGTAATATCTAGATAATTTCGCTCTCGCGTATTCATACCCTAAAATTTCTAAAGGTCGAAAAAGCTGAACTAATAACTCCTCCCACCAACCAAGGGCGCGGTCGCGCTTCCACAAAATGCAAGTCCTACACCACTTCTTCTCTTTCATTAACATCCCGGCACACCTTCTCTATCTAGAATAAGATGAAATCAGCTCTGTTCTTGGACCGGTACAGAAGTCTATGTTAAAGATCAACAACTACTTTCAAAGGTTCTCGAAGGTACTAGAAAGTTCTCGAATAATCCGGTAAGTTTCTAGATAAATTTAGAATTCTCTAGAACATATTAGAAACTTGGAGAAGTTTTTAGAAAATTCTAGAGGATCAATCCTAACCGTACATGTGGAATAATCCTAGCCGTAGATTGAGGAGGCCAACTAGTATAAATAGAGGTGAGGAGCCTCATTTGTAAAATCATCCAATTATCCAAGAATCCATGTATTTGAAGTAGTGGAGTATTGGCTTCAAGTGATAGTGTTTCACTTCCTCTTCTTCCGAGCTTAGGAGTTCGAAGTCTGCTCAAAGACTAGCGTTCGCCTTGTTCAACGCTAAGTCGAGATCCAACATTTGGTATCAGAGCGAGGTTGGTCGGGTTGTTGGGGTCGAGCTGCCGAAGTCCAGCGGTGATTCTGCCGAAGTCCAGCGGAGGTTTTGCCGAAGTGTCGCGGAGGTTCTGCAGAAATATAACAGAGGTTCTGCCGAAGTCTCGCGGACGTTTTGCAAAAATATAGCGGAGGTTCTGCCGAAGTTCTATCAAGGAAGCTGCAATCCGGGATTGCGTTGGGCATAGGTCGGGGACCAGGCTACGCTTCCAGAAAGTAAATTAGGTATGGCAGAATTTAATAATGTCGGCATGATGAAGAAATTAAACAACCAGAATTATAGCACGTGGAAGACGTGCATGGAGTCATATCTCCAAGGCCAAGATCTCTGGGAGATCATTGGTGGAAGTGAGACAACTCCACCGGAGGAAGATGCTGTCGCTTTGAGGAAATGGCGAATTAAGGCAGGGAAGGCCATGTTCGCCATAAAGACTACTATAGAGGAGGAAATGCTTGAGCATATAAGGTACGCCACTACTCCAAAAGATGCCTGGGATATACTAGCGACTAGGTTCTCTAAAAAGAATGATATGAGACTACAGTTGCTAGAGAATGACTTGCTGGCAGTTAGACAAGGAGATTTAGGAATTAACCAATTCTTTACAAAAGTAAAGTCTATTTGCCGGGAGATATCAGAGTTAGACCCAGGATCCAGGATTAGCGATGATAGGATGAGGAGGATTATTATCCATGGCTTAAGGCCAGAATATAGGGGATTTATTGCGGCGGTGCAAGGATGGCCCACGCCGCCATCGCTAGAAGACCTGGAAAATTTGCTAGCTAATCAGGAGACGCTGGCAAAACAGATGGCGGACGTAACTTTGAAAAATGAAGAAGAGGCTCTATATAGCAACAGAGGGAGAAACTCTGCTACATATAAGAGGCCTGAGAATAGAAAATTCTCTCGAGGTGGTAGAGGTGGACGGCGTGAGCACCAACTGTCTAGACCACAACATGAGAAACGAGAAGACAAACTAGCACAGCGAAACGATGAAAAATGCTTCAACTGTGGAAAGAAGGGCCACTATGTGAGAGACTGCTGGTTCAAGAAGAAGAACGTGGAAGGAAATGCTGCCACGTCAGCCAATCAAGAAGGAGATAAATCTGAAGATGAATGGAACCTTGAAGCATCTCTCGCTGTGATGGAAGAAGATCAGTTGTTGGAAGACCAGGCTCTTGCAGTAGTTCACAACAACTCTGTGAACTATGCAGAGAACTGGATATTTGACTCGGGGTGCTCCAACCATATGACAGGTGACGAGGAGAAGCTACGGGAGCTATCAGAATACAAAGGACAGCGAGTCGTCGTCACCGCCAACAACTCCAGACTACCTATCGCTCATGTCGGGAAGACTGTTATTGACGTCGATGATGGTGCCAACAAAGTGCAACTCCAAGGAGTCTACCATGTCCCTGGGATAAAGAAGAATCTTCTGTCAGTAGCCCAACTGACAGCCCCTGGTAATTTCGTGGTGTTCGGACCTGATGACGTCAAGGTCTACCACGAGTTGAAGTTTTCTGGGACGCCGATCATGGAAGGACGGAAGGTAAACTCCATCTATGTGATGTCAGCAGAATCGGCATACATAGACAAGGTGAAGAGGAATGAGACAGCTGACCTGTGGCACGAGAGGCTTGGACACGTCGGATACCACAAGTTAAAGGTGATGATGAGCAAGGAGATGTTGAAGGGTCTCCCGCAGCTAGAAGTAAACGTCGACAACGTCTGCTCAGGCTGCCAGTACGGTAAAGCACACCAGTTACCGTACGAAGAATCCAAGTACAGGGCTGAGAAACCATTGCAGTTGATCCACTCGGATGTATTCGGTCCAGTGAAACATCCATCAATAGGTGGCTGTAGATACATGGTGACTTTCATCGACGACTACTCAAGGTACGTCTGGGTATACTTCATGAAAGAAAAGTCAGAAGCCCTACAGAAGTTCATAGAGTTCAAGATCAAGGTGGAGAGCGATCTGCAGACGAAGGTGAAGTGCCTACGTACTGACAACGGGGGAGAATATACCTCCCGGGAGTTTGGAGAATACCTAAAGGCGAACAGGATAAGACGACAGTTAACTTGTCCCCACACGCCACAGCAGAACGGGGTGGCAGAAAGGAAGAACAGGCATCTTGCAGAAGTATGCAGAAGCATGTTGCACGCCAGAAATGTCCCAGGAAGATATTGGGCAGAGTGCATGAAAACGGCTGCAGATGTTGCAAATAGGCTACCCCAAGCTCGCCTCAAGTTCAAGACACCCTTCGAGCTACTATGGAAGATGAAGCCTACAGTAAGCCACTTTCGAGTCTTTGGGTGTGTTTGTTATGTCTTCATCCCTAGCCACTTGCGGAGCAAGTTCGACAAGAAGGCGACCAAGTGTATCTTCGTAGGATACGACACAGAGAGGAAAGGATGGAGATGCTGCGATCCTACGACCAACAAGTGCACTGTATCAAGGAATGTTGTCTTCGATGAAGCAACTTCTTGGTGGCCGCCCTCAACAATAGAAGAAGACAAGGAGCACATGAAGCAGAGGGAGCAAATAACCCTAAAACCAACCATTGAGGAAAATAATGACACAGAAGAAGAGAGACCTTGGCAAACAGGAGTGTACCAGAGGTCCTCTGAAGAGAATGCAGTAGAAGAAGAAATTGGTGACGGGATAACACCGTTGAGAAGATCTACAAGGCAACGGAGGTCACCAACACGGTACATAGAAGTAGCACTTGCAGAAGATATGGATCCACATGAGCCCTCAACTTATGAAGAAGCATCAAAACATAAGGTGTGGCAAGATGCTATGCAAGAAGAAATTCGGGCCTTAGAAGAAAACCAGACTTGGGAGTTGGTTCCCAAACCTAGCGAGGTAAGACCCATATCCTGCAAATGGGTGTATAAGGTGAAGACTCGTCCCGACGGATCCGTGGAAAGATACAAGGCCCGTCTTGTCGCTCGCGGATTCTCTCAACAGTATGGCTTGGACTATGACGAGACATTCAGTCCAGTTGCAAAGATGACAACTGTCAGAGTTCTACTAGCCCTAGCAGCAAGTAAGTCCTGGACGCTCTGGCAGATGGACGTGAAGAATGCTTTTCTACACGGAGAATTAGATAGAGCAATCTACATGGAGCAACCTCAGGGCTTTACAGACAAGGACCGTCCTACCTATGTCTACAAACTAAGGAAAGCATTATATGGACTGAAGCAAGCGCCAAGAGCTTGGTACGGCAAGATTGCAGAGTTCTTAGTGGAGAGTGGATATACTCTCGCTATCGCCGACTCAAGTCTCTTTGTCAAAGTCAAACAAGAGAAGATCACAGTGGTGCTCGTATATGTGGATGATCTCATCATCACAGGTGATGATGACATGGAGGCCAAGCAGATCAAAGAGAATCTCTCAGTGCGTTTCCACATGAAGGAGCTCGGAGAGTTGAAGCACTTCTTGGGACTAGAAGTTGATCGACCTTCAGCAGGCATATTTCTCTGTCAAGAGAAATATGCAAAAGAGTTACTAAAGAAATATGGGATGTCAGAGTGCAAGCCAATATCAACACCTATGGAGGTCAACGCAAAGCTTAGTGCAAATGAAGGCAAAGATCTAGAAGACTCGACGATGTATCGTCAACTGGTAGGGAGCTTAATCTACTTGACACATACAAGGCCGGATATCTCATATGCAGTCGGACTGGTAAGCAGATTTATGCAAGCTCCTAAGAAGCCTCACCTCGAGGCGGTACGCAGAATATTGAGATACATCAAGGGTACGTTGAACTATGGGGTGTTGTATAAAAGGGAAGGAGATTGCAGACTTGCCGGTTACTGTGATGCTGATTATGCTGGAGATCGTGATACTCGAAGATCTACCACAGGGTATGTTTTCAGTATTGCAGGGGGAGCGGTCTCGTGGTGCAGTAAAAGACAACCAACGGTTTCGCTCTCAACAACAGAAGCAGAGTATAGAGCTGCAGCCACCGCAACACAAGAAGCTACATGGCTAATGCAGCTCATGCAAGATCTCCACCAACAAATCGACTATGCAGTTCCCTTATCATGTGATAATAAGTCCGCAATTCAGCTAGCTGAAAATCCAGTATTCCACGCAAGAACCAAGCATGTGGAGGTCCATTATCACTTCTTGCGAGAGAAAGTATTACAAGGAGATATCAAGCTTCAATATATTATCACAAAGGATCAGCTAGCAGATATCTTCACCAAAGGACTAAACGGAAGCAAGCTCGAGGAATTTCGAGTACAACTCGGTATGATAAAAAGAGAAAGTAGTCGTTGAGGGGGAGTGTTAAAGATCAACAACTACTTTCAAAGGTTCTCGAAGGTACTAGAAAGTTCTCGAATAATCCGGTAAGTTTCTAGATAAATTTAGAATTCTCTAGAACATATTAGAAACTTGGAGAAGTTTTTAGAAAATTCTAGAGGATCAATCCTAACCGTACATGTGGAATAATCCTAGCCGTAGATTGAGGAGGCCAACTAGTATAAATAGAGGTGAGGAGCCTCATTTGTAAAATGATCCAAGAATCCAAGAATCCAAGTATTTGAAGTAGTGGAGTGTTGGCTTCAAGTGATAGTGTTTCACTTCCTCTTCTTCCGAGCTTAGGAGTTCGAAGTCTGCTCAAAGACTAGCGTTCGCCTTGTTCAATGCTAAGTCGAGATCCAACAGTCTAAACACGAACATAATTAAATTATCGTGTCACCCTGTTCATGAATTGTTCAAATCTCGTCGCTATAAACCAGTTCGAGATCGAAGAACACCTCAGTATGTGAACCGAGTCGCCAATTACGTAATGAATAAGTTCACATGATTACAAATATAAAACATAACCCCGAGATTGGTAACAGGAGAGCAGTCCCAGTTCAAGCACAAGCCCAGGTTTTACTAAAAGTGGGGCCTCACTTTGCATGTCAGAGAGTAAAGAAAAATCAGGACTGATGAAGAAGGAGTCCAGGGCAGTTGGATTTGGAAGGTGGCGGAATGGCTTTGAGTCTGGGACACACGATTCCATGGCACGACCGGGACCAAGTTCAAGGAGGGGGGGAGCAGGCAGGTTGCTCGGTATTGGTAGTTGGATATGGTCGCGGTGATACTCAACAACAAGAGTGGACTTGGTGATGGGAGAGCTCCTTAATACTTCCCTCCTACCAAACCCAGTCAAACATTGTGGTGTATAAATATGGATCAGGGCAAGATGTCCCAAACACATCCGAACCCAAAAGCATAACAACAGCAAATCTGCATACGCCTCGATCCTGTACATCGCCATGAAGCTCCTCGGCACCCTTCTGATCCTTGCTCTCGCTGCAGCCACCGTCTCTGCTTATGACCCCAGTCCTCTTCAAGATATTTGTGTGGCCGTGAACAGCACCAAGGATGCGGTTTTCGTCAACGGCAAGTTCTGCAAGGACCCAAAGCTTTCCACCGCAGATGATTTCGTCTTCACCGGGTTCAGGGCTCCAGGAAACACGTCCAACCCTCTCGGCTCGAAGGTGACTCAGGGGTTCGTCGACCAATTCCCCGGGATCAACACTCTCGGGATATCCATGGCTCGCCTGGACTTCGCGCCGTACGGTTTGAACCCGCCCCACATCCATCCTCGCGGCACGGAGATCCTGGTTGTAGTCGAAGGCACTTTGTTTGTGGGTTTCGTCACCTCGAACCAGCTCGGGAATCGCCTCTTCACCAAGGTCCTGTATCCAGGAGACGTTTTCGTCTTCCCCATCGGCCTCATTCACTTCCAGCTTAACATCGGTAAGACCAACGCGGTGGCCTTCTCGGGCCTTAGCAGTCAAAATCCGGGACTCATAGTGGTAGCCAACAACGTGTTCGGATCAACCCCGCCAATCTCGCCCGATGTCCTGACCAAGGCCTTCCAGGTTGACGGGAAGGTCGTAAAGTACCTCCAGTCCCAGTTCTGGACGGACAACAACTAAAATAACAATTTCCCACTGTATTGGTTTCTAGTGACTGATTGAGTGTATTGATCATAATTTGAATAATGGCAGTTCGTAGCCTCGATGGAAATAATTAAAAGGATTGTTGCTTGATTATCCTCGTCTTCCTTTCTGCTTCGGAACAAATCAATGCCCACTCACTAATCTGCTCCGACGACGAAATGATTTCGTAAACGGATAACTTGTGATCGGACATATGTGGCGAAACTGTTTCCGATGAATTTTGGTCTTTAGCATTGACATCGAACAACATAAAGGATGTACCGTTGGTGTATCAAAGGTTAAGCTAGGACCAAATATTGCCCCCTACAGAGATGCTGTCACTAGTAGGATCGATCCATAAGCATGGTGGCATCCGAAACCACTACTCATGTCTGCAGTGTCGAGAGGCTTTTAGAGCCAACTCCTATGGTCCACATTCTGGTTTTCAATGGGCTTCAGTTCTTCCCTGCATTATTTTGAAGGGATCTTTAGACTGATTGTGTTCCGACCGACCATTCTATATGTTGTCGATTGCAGCCAGATTAACGACGAAAAGAAAACAAGAGAAACACAAACACCCAGGATTTTACGTGGTTCGGCCAAGATAGCCTACGTCCACGGGCAGAGAGTATTCTATTAATTCAAGAGCCGTCGTCCCAATTGCCTTGTCCCCACAATAAAACCAGCAGTGAAGACGAAAAAACCAATTGCAATGAAATCAAATTTGGAAGAACCAATTAATAAGCTCAAGTAGTGAACTTGAAGTTGCAGCAACATGCAACTACTCCAGGTTTACACCAGGTCAACAACCAAGCCAACATCAGACTTAAAATTGCAGCACACAGGGATGAAGTACTCACACGCAACGGCAAAATTGAACAAACCAGCAGGGAAAACAAATGAACTAGAGAGGAAAAAAAATACAAACGGACCCTTGACAAACAAAAGAAAAAAAAGAATAGCCAGCAACGAAAAGAATATAACAACTAGATAAGAAGAAGTGCAGATCAACCACGAACATAAAATTGTAATAGCATCACGTAGCTACTGTTTGCTCTAATAGGCATTCGTCTATGTAATATTTTGGACAAAAGCAAGCGTATTCTCAACATGAAGGTCTAAGCAGCTACAAAATTGTAAAAGAATGAACAGGTCAACAAACAATGATTGGATAAGGAGGAAATACAAAGCAACGGTGATAATTGCAGCAAAGAAAAATGAAGAATGGTTTAGACTAACGGCGGGACATTGATGTCACGAATCGATCATCGGGGATTGGGGGGTCGCAATCAAAAGAATGATCGAAGAACCACTGTAAAGCCATTAGAATTAGAGACAACTAATAGAACACGATCAACATAAAGAAAATTAAGTCGAGCCAGCAGCGCACGTAATAGTTACAGGAGAAGGAAATGTAGACAAGTAGTGAACTTAAAGCCGTAACAATGTTATGCAACTGTCTTTCTAGTTTCTATAATACAACCAGCTATAAATTTGAACTTTAAGAAAAATAGAGATGTTCACAGCAGCCGCAACAGTGGAAAGACAAGTCGCATAAAAAAAAATCATCAATGAAGAATTAATAAGGAACACGTTCCAGCAGAGCTTTGCGGCAAGCAGAAATGGAAATCAATTGAATATTGCAAAAAAAATAGCCATGTCATCCAGCAGGAGCCAAAATATACAAGAAATCGTGGACAAATAGGAAACAGTAATAATCGAGCATCGATGAATCTCGAAGCTGCTGTGATCAAAAACTGGACAAAGAAAAGCAACGACGATGGAGTAAAAACAATTTTGTAATCTTTACAGTGAGGTCAAACGGAGAACACACAAAGCAAGAATGAACAGTAAAATCAAAACTTCCAAGTGGATTAAAAATACGTCGACATCCATGTTGTGACTTGTAATAGGAACGTTTTTAACAGCAGAGACTGGCAACTAATGTTTCAGCTGCCTCAATCAAAACAAACAGGTCTAGTCGTAGCATTCAACAAACTATAGCAATCACGAGGAGGAAAAATAAGCAGCAGCGAACTGATTATGTGAGAACGGACTAGTGGCAGCAAATTGATCAAGCAAGAATTAGATCAATAGCAAATTCTTTAGCGAAAAATTCAATACCAGAAAGTAATCATGAAACCGAGGACCTTCAGCTCTGTTTGAATCACCAAAAATCGTCTCGAAATCTTGAATGTCTTATAGAGACAGATTTCAGCCACCTCGATGACTTTTGAGGGATCTGTGACGCATGGTTAGGTGGAGAAATAGAGCTACGAGCAGCCTCGGGACAGAGGCGAGATTCAACTGAAGCACGACTTGTCGTGGCCAGCTTTGGTGGCTACGCAGAAGGCCGGCTCCAAGGGATTCCCGCGGGGCTGCGGCCGAGCTTGGCGACGATGCGGGAGTTGGCTCCAGAGGATTCCCGCGGGGCTGCGGCCGACCTTGGCGAAGATGTTGGAGTTGGCTCCAGGGGGTTTCCGCAGGGTTTCTGCTTACCTTGACCGGAAAAGGCAGGTCGACGAGGGAAGACGAGTGGGAGGAGGGACCAGAGGACGTCCGTCGGTGAACCAGAGGAGGAAGCACACCAAAAAAAACGATCGGGGAGGGGGGCTCTTTCTGTTTTCTTTTCTGTTTTTTTTTTTCTCTTCTTTCTTGTTCTGTTTCAACAACCCCGCCGTCCCCCAAACAGAAAGTTGTCTTTTATACTTGGGTGAGGAAAGCGTGGGAGCTAGGCTGATCAGGTGGATTTCCTTCATTTTTTATTTATTATTATTTTTTATTTATTATTATCATTTTTTATCCCTTCATATATAAAATGGTGAAAGTATGGTGGGGTAGTTGTCAGGTTGTTAGAATAGGTTGCTTGTTATTAATTAGTTAAAATGAATTGTTATAAACTAGGATGAAAATTTTGTTAAATGATAATGAAATGTTCAATTTCAACAAATTTTGGAGGGATTTAAAAAAAATTCGTTATTTTATATGATGAATTATTTTAATGGAGTCTTATTAGAGTTTAGTCATTTTAACCTTATTATTAAGAACCTAAGTCCGTGTATACGTGCTTGGAGTTCAAATTAAAATGAATGAGCTTGATCTTAATGACAAAAAGTGTTAAAATGTAATTTTAACTAAAAATGATTAAGAAATTAGCCTCATGTAACTAATTCTCAATTTGAAATTACTCATTTAACGATGTAACATGAATTTAATTGAAAATTATGAAAGCTTCAAAATCATTTCTTTTAAAACCAAAGATTAAATATTATATTAAGATTAAAAAAAAATCGAAAATTCGATTTGGGGTGTCTACAGTTTGCCCCTCTTTGCGAGAGAATCTGGAAAGATTTTCTTGCAAAGACGATCTAGAGACCTCAAATCAAATTTCGGGATCCGCTTTTGGGAGACCTGCTTTGGGATCGCAATAAACAAATGTGTTAGTAATGAGAGAAACTTGAATTATATGCGAACAAATGCAACTACGATATCCATGTATATCATGCTTTATTTATGTAGTTCGATTAGGGGAAATGCTTCTGAACACGGTTACTGAAGGTCGGTCTTCCTCACACTCTCGAGGTTCACTCGTGTTTGTGTGAGCTTGTCTTGATTAGACTTGGAATTCCTTTGACTAGGATGCTCATGTACCAGATCGAAGGAGTCTTGGCCAGGGTTATAATGTCGGCTTTGGCGTATGGCCTTTCATAGAAAGTTTAAAACTTTTCTACTTTGGAAGGAATAAGTCCTAGAGACTTTGTCGGAAACAAACCTGTTGGGAACCCTTTGAATTTTCTGCGAAAATTTTGTTTTGAACACATTTGCTTTTGCAACCGGCTTGTCGGTTCTGGTGTTTTTTTGTTTTTTTGCTCTTTTGAATTTTGCACTTTGCTTTTGCAAGGCTTTGGCCTTTGTGCTTTTCTTTTGCTTTCCCCCCTTTTTTTTGAAAGATATGCTGAGAAAGTTTGTTGGTTCTTTTTCTGTCTTTTCATTTTTTGGGGAATAAGACTTCATTGTTAATCATCTTTGGGGAGTGGCCTAACTAGTTTCGTATGTCCACCGACATTGTCTTTCTGCTTGAACCTTGAAGAAGTGTTGCCTTTACAGCCGGTTGTTTCCCACTTCCTACTACAGGACTCCTTTTGACCTCGGTGTGAGGTTGTCTTTGGACTAAAGGGTAGCGGTATTTATAAAAGCTTTGTTTTGGCTCTAAGGGTTAGGAATGGTCGATGTACTGTGTTTGGGATAGAGAAGAGAATGCTCCTTTTCATCCTGGCTTTGAGCATCTTTTGTCAACAGATTCTGAGTCCAATCTCGATGCTCGTTTTTTATAAGAACTCACAGTGTTTGCACTCAACTCTTTAGGGTAGGTGTTTAGGATAGGGTTTGCCTTCTTTTCCATGTTCAGAAGTATTTGCGAACTCCTTTGGGTGATGTTATGACATTTACAGTATAAATGATATGCAAATGATGCAAACTCACTGGGTGGATGACATTGTGCATTCCTTGATTTATGTTGCGCCTTGGCTGTGGATTTATGAACTTCATTTCGTGGATTTGGTGTCTGCTTTGTAGATCATCCATGATATAAGGTGCTCGAGTTCCTACATCAAGGAATATAGGCTGAGTGAGTTCATGTAACCTGCCTCTTGTTGAGGAAATAAAGAAACGATAAAGTAGGGCATCCGCTGGGGGAATAAGTTGCGAATGTCCATCTTGATTGCTGCTAAGAGAAAATGCTTGTATGTTCAACTTCTACTGGGGATTGTGGTACACTTATGAAGTCAATTCCAACTTTGGAGAAATGAGGAGCATGACTCCAACTGGGGAATGATAAGAAATTTCAATAGGGAATAAACATTCCCTTTTACGTGATCATCCTTGGTGATAACAAAGGCAATCTCGAAGCTTTGGTTCGAAATTTTCCGCCCAACCGCCCGCGCCTTTGTTCGTAATGCGAGGTTGCTCATGTACCTGCACCCGCCAAAGGGCGAAAACAAGTAAGTTTATGAGAAAAGTATTGATTTTGAAACAACACTTCCTTTCATGTAATGGTTGTTTGTTGACAACGAAGGTTTCTCCAAGATTGCTTGAAGTTTTTTCACCCTACCACCCTCGCCTTTCGTTGTCTGCCTAGGATGCTCATGTACCTATGAGACGAACGCAGGACGAAAACAAGTATGTTCATGTAACTTGTTTTGTAAAGAAAGTAATAATATTGAAATAATACTCCTTTTCATGTTGTTTCGTCATTGCAAGTCCGAAGGAATCGAAGGGTTGACGAAATTGCGATAAGACTTTGTCCTGAAGTTTTGTCATCCTATCCTTCATGTGAGGAGCTCTTGTACCTTTCATGTGATTCGTTGTTTTGATAACGAAGTTTTCTCCAAGATTGCTTGGAGTTTTTACCACCCTGCCACCCACGCCTTCATCCACATGATATGAAGTTTTTGTACCTATATGTGACAAGGGCAAAGACAAGTGAGCTCATGTAATTTGTTTTGTTAAGAAAGTATCAATTTGGATCAGATACTCCCTTCTATGTGTAGTAGCGCCGAAGAGCATCCGCGTTGATCAGTTGCGGTAGGTCTTGTCCATCCATCTTGGTTAAGATGGTTGCGCCTCCCGAGAAGGTGTGTTTTACCACAAAAAGTCCTTCATAATTCGGGGTGAATTTTCCTCTTGGATCCTTGTAGTTGGGAATGATCCGTTTGAGAACGAGGTCTCCAGGCCGATATCGTATCGGTTTGACCTTCTTGTTGAACGCTCGAGCCATGCGTTGTTGATATAACTGCATGCGATGGGCTGCCGCGAGCCTTTTTTCGTCTATGAGATCGAGCTGAACAAGATGATGATTGATCTTGCCTTCGTATGTCATATTGTTTTGGGACAATATCCTAAGGGTCGGTAGTTTGACCTCTGCCGGAATGACTGCTTGTGTTCCGTGGACAAGCTCGAATGGAGTTGCCCCAGTCGATGTTCGTATCGTTGTTCGGTATGCGAGCAGTGCAAATGGAAGCTTTTCATGCCAGTCGCGATACGTGATTGCCATTTTCTGAAGAATCTTCTTCATATTCTTGTTTGCTACTTCGATTGCACCATTCATTTGTGGATAGTACGGTGAAGAGTTGATGTGTTTAATTCTGAATTCTTCGCAAAGAGAATGCATAAGTTTGCTATTGAAGTTGGAACCATTGTCGATAACGAGTATTTCCGGTATGCCATATCTAGCGATGATATTAATCCGCATAAATCGCACGACGTTCTTTGCGGTAACTTCTCTAAATGATTGAGCTTCGACCCAGTTGGTGAAATAGTCAATTGCTACTAAGATGAATCGATGTCTATTGGATGCTACGGGATTGATGGGTCCAATGACGTCCATGCCTCACATTGAAAATGGCCATCGCTCGAACAAAGGGTAGAGCCTGGTAGGAGGTACATGCACCTTGTCACTGTAAATTTGACATTTGTGACATGTTCTGACGTATTTAATACAATCGGCTTCCATTGTCGACCAATAATATCCCAGACGCATGATTTTTTGGCCAAGTGCGTATCCATACCACAAACACCTTCGTGTACTTCCATCATAACGTCTTTGGCTTCTTTTTCCATGATGCACCGCATGAGGGTTGTCGTGAAGGACTTCTTGTATAGGATGTTTACGTCGAGAAAATAACCTCTGGATAACTTCCTGATGAACTTGCGTTCTTTTCTTGTGCTTATATGAGGAAAGTCTCCTGAATGTAGGTACGACTTGATATCGGCATACCATGGAGATGGATCAACTTGTTGATCGGGTTCAGTGTTCATGCAACTGGGCTCTTCGATGATGTTGATGCGTAGAGGTTCAATGTCCATTTCTCCGGCCAATGGTATCATTGATGCGAGGGTTGCAAGTGCATCTGCAAATCGATTGTCGAATCGTGGTAGGTAACTGAAACTAATGTCCGTAAATTTTCGAACCAGCTCTTGCAGATAATCTTGATATATGATAAGCTTCGGCCGTTGGTTTGAGAGATTATGAGTGTAGAATCTCCATAAACGTCTAAGAATCGTGCTTTTATGTCAAGTGCACGTAGTAAACCGAGAATACATGCTTCATATTCAGAAATGTTATTTGTGCATGGGAATGTGACTTTAGCAGCAACTGGATAATATTGCCCGTTTGGGGATATCACAACTGCTCCAATGCCAGAACCTGATGAGTTGACTGCGCCATCAAAATACATCGTCCATCGTTGTTCTGAATCTACTAGTAAGATGTCATCATCTGGCAGCTTAATTTCCAGTGGGAAATCGTCTGTCCCTGGATATTCTGCTATGTGATCGGCAATAGTTCTGCCTTTGATTGATTTCGTTGAGTGAAATTTGATGTCGAATTCGGCAAGTTGCAGCTGCCATTTTGAAATTCTTCCGATAAGAGTTGGTCTATCGAAGAGATATTTGAGCGGATCATTCTCTGAAATCAGCAAGATCTCATAATGGAGAGTATATTGTCGAAGACGATGAAGAACCCAAACGAGTGCGCAGCATGTGCGTTCCGGGACTGTGTACCGGGCTTCGCAGTCTGTGAATTTTTTACTGAGGTAATATACAGCGTGTTCCTTGGCACCTGGTAATTGTTGTGCTAGCATTGCCCCAAATGACTCTTCTAGTACTGTTAGATAGAGTGTGAGCGGATGTCCCGGCTTTGGCGGGATAAGGATCGGCGGTTCTGTTAGGTACATCTTGATCTGTTCGAATGCGATCTTGCAATCTTCATCCCATTCAAATTTGATGTCTTTTCTCAATTTCTTGAAGAGAGGTTTGCACGTATCGGCTAGGTTGGAAATAAACCTTCCGATATAGTTGATGCGGCCCATGAAGCCACGGATCTCTTTTACTGACTTCGGTGTTGGAAGTTCCTTAATTGCTTTGATTTTATCTGGGTCTATTTCAATACGTTTGTTGCTGACAACAAACCCGAGTTTCCCTGATGTTGCCCCAAACACGCATTTGGCGGGATTAAGACGCAATTTGTATTTACGAAGTCGTTCAAACACCTTGCGTAGAACGACTATGTGATCTTCTTATGTTCTGGATTTGGCGATCATATCATCAACATAGACTTCGATCTCACGATGCATCATATCATGGAATAGGACTACCATTGCTCGTTGATATGTTGCTCCTGCTTTCTTGAGCCCAAATGGCATAACTCGATAACAGAATGTGCCCCATGGTATAATGAATGTCGTCTTTTCCTTATCTGCTTCGGCCATCTTGATCTGATTATAGCCAGAGAATCCGTCCATAAAGGAGAATTTGTTGAAACCAGCCGTGTTGTCCATTAATAGATCGATGTGTGGTAGTGGGAAGTCATCTTTGGGACTTGCTTTATTGAGGTCTCGGTAATCCACGCATACTCTGACTTTTCCATTCTTTTTCATGACCGGGAGGATGTTGGCGACCAACTGAGGGTATTCCTATACTTCGATAAAATTGAATTTAAGTAGTTTGTCTACTTCTTCCTTGATCGCGAGGGCTAATTCCGGTTTGTATCGACGTTGCTTTTGTTTGATTGGATGAATCAAAGGATTAGTGGGGATTTTGTGCTCCACTATTTCTGAGTCTAATCCAGGCATATCTGCGTATGACCAGGCGAAGATATCTGAAAATTCTTTGAGAAGATTTGTAATTTTCTCGGCTTCATCTGTTAGTAAATCTGCACCAATGAAGAGCTCTTTGGGCTCATCTTTTATTCCAATATTGATAGAAATTGGTTCTTGAAGAGTGATCTCTTTGGATTTTCATGTCTCGGTAATCCTTGTTCTAGGCCATGGTAGCCGTCGAGGGATTCGGGATTTTGAATAACTTTTTCATCTGGATCTTTCGATGTTTCAGGGCCTTTTGAGGACGGCAATGGCAGTAAGGCTTGAGGCATTCCCGATCATGCTTGCAGGAAGCCCTTGCGTAGTCTGATCTGCAGTATGGTTAGCCATGAGGTTTTTCAATGAGCGGTACCGACGTCTCGTAATCGGAGCAATCTTTGCAGATTAGTACCCTTCACAAAGAAAAGAACATTCAATTAGTATCAAGTGGTGGTAATATTTTGAATGCGTGATATGTAATGATGCATGACATGTCTAATGCAAGGATTGGATTGTGATTATAACGAATTCAGTCCAAGTGAAAAGAAGTGCGTTAGATAAAATCCAAAAAGGTTCATTTCACGATACACTTCCTTAAAATAAAAAAATGAAAAATAGGATGGGCTCGCAGGCCCATAGGTTGCTATGAGGTGTCCGCCATTAAATGCGATCCCAAGGAGTTATCCGTTTCTTCTGAAATCGTGCAGATCGGGCGTCGATGTCAGCCTGACGCTCTATGAAAAGATTGTACTCCTCTTCTTTGAGATCTAATCCAACTCCTAACGTGAGATGAGTTCGCACGCAAGTTTTCTTCTACTTGAACAATAATAATATTGAATAATTATAAAAGCGTTGATATATTGATTATTGATCAACAAGCATTCGTGCGAAATGGATGTAAATGAGTATGACGATATAAAAAGAGAAGGTAGGGAAGGGAGAAAAGAAATTGCGGAAACCCCCGTAACCAACTCAAGTCGCTGCAAAACGAACAGAATTAGTATTATAATTATCACATACAAACGTACATGAACCTGTCCCTGCACGAGTTGTCACTTAGTAACAAGCAAATGCACGTGCGGCGTCTGATACCTGTAGTGGGCAATCAATTCTAGACTCGGAAGAGGTTTCTAGACCTCCCTCGGACTAAGGGAGGCGGGGTCCCGACCCAAAACCACACCGCAAAGAGCAGCACCGCTGGGTCTAACGGTGACCCCCCTAAAATCCTATCCCCGGGTTCGGCCATTCCTAGACATGCCTAGGAAAGCGGTAAACAAACACAAATAAAAGTTCATACAAAAGGCACGAGCCAAACAATTACATGCGCAAACAATCACTCCTCCCCGCATGTGGATAGAAAGAAAGAGGTTTTGGTAAGAATCCACATGCGAGGTCCCCAGAGGAGTCGCCATCCAGGATGTGCGTCCCTCCTGCTCGTTCCCGAATGAGAACAAGAAGGAGGACCGTAATCCTTCGTGGCTCCGTAAAAATTTTTGTTTGTCACTGAACCTAGGTAAGCTAGAAAAAAAACGGAGTCGCCACCGACTTTATTAAAAATGGTATAAAGTCGGAAAAACCAAAGAGGGTTCGGGGATTCCTAATTACTCACTCTTTCATTCAAACATGCGAAAAATGGGTGACGATACTTTTTTTAAAAAAAGGTTTCTGATTAACGGGTGTTGGACCCGATCTAGGCTTTTGGGCCCAGACTCATGTCATTGGGTTACGAGCATAGGCTCGATTCGGGCGTTGGACCCGAACTCAGATGTGATGATCACATGCGCAATCACATACAATTATTTAGATAAAAGTAAGCGGGGAAAAGACGATGACCATGGGCCTATACACTTGGACCCACGGCCCGTTATAAGTGGAAAAATAGAAAGTCGAGAAGGCCCGCACCTTCCCTCATGTACCTTAAGTTTGACGGTTGGGGCCGCTTTAACGTCTTCAATCATCGCGGTTTTTACACACGCGGTCTGTTACACGCGTTTTCAAGGCTTCCTTTCCATAGTTGTTGGAATTTTGAACTCGCACGAGTAGTGTTTATGGAAAAAATGGGAAAAAGAAGAAATGGGAGAATAGAAAAATGGAAAAAGGAAAGTGGATTAGAAAATTCTAATATGAAATACGTAAACAAATTAGAATTTCTAAATAAGTCGGAATGAGACTTATGTGGGTCGTTTTTGAGCCCATTTGACCGTGAATGCACCCCCAGCGTTAATCGGATCGATGCGGGTCGATTTTCACATGTGAAAAGAAGAAGGAGAGAAACATGCGTGGAGTAGCAAACGAAATCATGTTTTCATAAGCTAAGTAACAACCTTATTTTGAAACAACCATGTCAAAGGAAAATTATTTCGAAAAAATCATTTTATAAATGTGAAACGTAAGCTTATCTGAGAACACGTACAAAAAATGAATGTATAAATGATCGAGATGTGAAATAGGTGACAATCCCTAAATTTCAATGTAATAAGAATCAATCAAATGAATCATTGGCAAGTAAAAACCAACACGAAAGAATGTTCAATCAAATATAAAGCAAACAAGCACACATGCGGCAGATTTGGATAACCGCGAAGAATGAAGAGTAACTTTGAGCTCCGAACATGAAATCACGTGTTCTTATACTCAAAACGAAGCTACGGAAGATACGGATCTAATACCACAGATTTCAGCTCAATCCGACATTTCAAACTCAAGATACAAGCGAAAGTACGTACCTCCGTTGAGCTGTCCTGTTTTACAGCCGAGAGTGAACGTGCTCTATTTCGATCCAAGGTTGCTCGGTCATATCTAAAAATGTCTAGAATAGAAAGAGGACAAGATAAAGAAGAGAAGGACGGCATTTTCATACAAATAAAGCGAAACCGGTGCGAAAAGAAATGGTGAGATTGCTCACAGTTAATGTGTTTGCATAATTGACTGTAGAAGATCTTGGACTGTAAAGCTTGGAGCTTTGTTCTTTATCGGTTTAAACACACACAAATCAACAATATAACTGAAGGGATCCTGTAGGGAATTGCATATTAATGAAGCATGTATAAACGAGCAATGAATCTATATCTAAATAAATCATCAACTAAAATGATCAATCCTGGCCAGACTTAGTACCTAAACCCAGAACTAGCGAGATTACTCAAACGACGACATTGAAGATAAGAATCTTACACAACCAACAATGATTGGATAAGGAGAAAATAAGGAGAGTTCAAATTAAAATGAATGAGCTTGATCTTAATGACAAAAAGTGTTAAAATGTAATTTTAACTAAAAATGATTAAGAAATTAGCCTCATGTAACTAATTCTCAATTTGAAATTACTCATTTAACCAAGAAACACGAATTTAATTGAAAATAACGAAAGCTTCAAAATCATTTCTTTTAAAACCAAAGATTAAATATTAGATTAAGATTAAGCAAATCAAAAATCCGATTTGGGGTGTCTACAGTGGAGATAATTCAAAAAAAATTTTTTGAATGAGCTATATATATCACTATTCGAAAGATTAAATTGAAAAGAAAAGCTATGAACAAATGTAGAATCAAGAAGACAAAGGAACGGTCTTGTTATAGCAAATATCAAGCAAAAACTTGTTGGAAATATGATATTACGGCGTAATATCTAGATAATTTCGCTCTCGCGTATTCATACCCTAAAATTTCTAAAGGTCGAAAAAGCTGAACTAATAACTCCTCCCACCAACCAAGGGCGCGGTCGCGCTTCCACAAAATGCAAGTCCTACACCACTTCTTCTCTTTCATTAACATCCCGGCACACCTTCTCTATCTAGAATAAGATGAAATCAGCTCTGTTCTTGGACCGGTACAGAAGTCTAAACACGAACATAATTAAATTATCGTGTCACCCTGTCCTTCAATTGTTCAAGTCTCGTCGCTATAAACCAGTTCGAGATCGAAGAACACCTCAGTATGTGAACCGAGTCGCCAATTACGTAATGAATAAGTTCACATGATTACAAATATGAAACATAACCCCGAGATTGGTAACAGGAGAGCAGTCCCAGTTCAAGCACAAGCCCAGGTTTTACTAAAAGTAGGGCCTCACTTTGCATGTCAGAGAGTAAAGAAAAATCAGGAGTGATGAAGAAGGAGTCCAGGGCAGTTGGATTTGGAAGGTGGTGGAATGGCTTTGAGTCTGGGACACACGATTCCATGGTACGACCGGGACCAAGTTCAAGGAGGGGGGAGCAGGCAGGTTGCTCGGTATTGGTAGTTGGATATGGTCGCGGTGATACTCAACAACAAGAGTGGACTTGGTGATGGGAGAGCTCCTTAATACTTCCCTCCTGTTAAACCCAGTCAAACATTGTGTTGTATAAATATGGATCAGGGCAAGATGTCCCAAACACATCCGAACCCAAAAGCATAACAACAGCAAATCTGCATACGCCTCGATCCTGTACATCGCCATGAAGCTCCTCGGCACCCTTCTGATCCTTGCTCTCGCTGCAGCCACCGTCTCTGCTTATGACCCCAGTCCTCTTCAAGATATTTGTGTGGCCGTTAACAGCACCAAGGATGCGGTTTTCGTCAACGGCAAGTTCTGCAAGGACCCAAAGCTTTCCACCGCAGATGATTTCGTCTTCACCGGGTTCAGGGCTCCAGGAAACACGTCCAACCCTCTCGGCTCGAAGGTGACTCAGGGGTTCGTCGACCAATTCCCCGGGATCAACACTCTCGGGATATCCATGGCTCGCCTGGACTTCGCGCCGTACGGTTTGAACCCGCCCCACATCCATCCTCGCGGCACGGAGATCCTGGTTGTAGTCGAAGGCACTTTGTTTGTGGGTTTCGTCACCTCGAACCAGCTCGGGAATCGCCTCTTCACCAAGGTCCTGTATCCAGGAGACGTTTTCGTCTTCCCCATCGGCCTCATTCACTTCCAGCTTAACATCGGTAAGACCAACGCGGTGGCCTTCTCGGGCCTTAGCAGTCAAAATCCGGGACTCATAGTGGTAGCCAACAACGTGTTCGGATCAACCCCGCCAATCTCGCCCGATGTCCTGACCAAGGCCTTCCAGGTTGACGGGAAGGTCGTAAAGTACCTCCAGTCCCAGTTCTGGACGGACAACAACTAAAACAACAATTTCCCACTGGATTGGTTTCTAGCGACTGATCGATTGTATGGATCATAATTTGAATAATGGCAGTTCGTAGCCTCGATGGAAATAATTAAAAGGATTGTTGCTTGATTATCCTCGTCTTCCTTTCTGCTTCGGAACAAATCAATGCCCACTCACTAATCTGCTCCGACGACGAAATGATTTCGTAAACGGATAACTTGTGATCGGACAAATGTGGCGAAACAGTTTCCGATGAATTTTCGTCTGACATCGAACAACATAAAGGATGTACCGTTGGTGTATCAAAGGTTAAGCTAGGACCAAATATTGCCCCCCCACAGAGATGCCGTCACTAGTAGGATCGATCCGTAAGCATGGCATCCGCTTATGGATCGGTCTTTGGTTCACAGCCTCCAATCTCCGCCGACGTCCTCACAAAGGCCTTTCAGGTGGACAGGAAGGTTGTCAAGCACCTCCAGTCGCAGTTCTGGTGGGACAACTAAATCAAACTCCATTCTGCCATCACCCGGATTTCATTCAAGATTCATTTCTCATTGTACGATTCTTCTGCTTTCAAATAATGTCGGACTTGCGCCATCCGCAAGCCATTCGGAAATAATACCGGACTTCGAGTTCATTCCCCATATCATATATCATTTTTAAGCACGTTGTCCGACAACATCCCGCCTGATTGTCGACAAAACCCAGACTTCCGGAACTTCGGTTTCTCGGTGCGAATCTCTTCCAGCATCAACAGCGACTAAGAAAATGTTCATTCCTCCTGGTCGAGTTAACCCCAGCAGATTAGGATTAGGGATAACCAGTAACGATCTAACTTGGTCAAGCCCCTTTTCGAACCAGCATACTAAAATACATCATCACGACCTGTTTTGCCCGGTCTTCCCTGGTTTATTTAATTCTTGTACACACAGTGAATAACGGGCGGCATAAGTTATAGAGATGTTTTATTTGTTCCTGGAATCAATTCTTAAACATAATGACTTGCATCATTGTTAATCCTAAGTTTATGTCCGTAAAAATGAGAAAGAAAAAACTTTTCTATTGTGTGGAAAGTCATATATAAATGTTGATGTGCGTTCCTCCCGCTCGTTCCCGAATGAGAACAAGGAGGAGGACCGTAATCCTTCGTGGCTCCGTAAAAATTTTTGTTCGTCGCTTAACCTCTGTAAACTAGAAAAAAACGGAGTCGCCACCGACTTTATTAAAAATGGTATAAAGTCGGAAAAACCAAAGAGGGTTCGGGAATTCCTAATTACCCACTCTTTCATTCACACATGCGAAAAATGGGTGACGATACTTTAAAAAAAAAAGGTTTCTGATTAACGGGTGTTGGACCCAATCTAGGCTTTTGGGCCCAGATTCATGTCATTGGGTTACGGGCTTAGGTACCTTAAGTTTGACGGTTACACGGCCCCTTACAAGTGGAAAAATAGAAAGTCGGGAAGGCACGCACCTTCCCTCATGTACCTTAAGTTTGACGGTTGCGGCCGCTTTAACGTCTTCAATCATCGCGGTTTTTACACACGCGGAGAAAAATCCATGCGGTCTGTTACACGCGTCTTCAAGGCTTCCTTTCCATACTTGTTGGAATTTCGAACTCGCACGAGTAGTGTTTATGGAAAAAATGGGAAAAAGAAGAAAGTGGGAGAATAGAAAAATGGAAAAAGGAAAGTGGGTTAGAAAATTCTAATATGAAATACGTAAACAAATTAGAATTTCTAAATAAGTCGGAATGAGACTTACGTGGGGCGTTTTGAGCCCATTTGACCATGAATGCCTCCCTCCCGAGCGTTAATCGGATCGATGCGGGTTGATTTTCACATGTGAAAAGAAGAAGAAGAGAAACATGCGTGGAGTAGCAAACGAAATCATGTTTTCATAAGCTAAGTAACAACCTTATTTTGAAACAGCCATGTCATAGGAAAATTATTTCGAAAAAATCATTTTATAAATGTGAAACGTAAGCTTATATGAGAACACATACAAAAAATGAATGTATAAATGATCGAGATGCGAAATAGGTGACACTCCCTAAATTTCAATGTAATAAGAATCAATCAAATGAATCATTGGCAAGTAAAAACCAACACGAAAGAACGTTCAATCAAATATAAAGCAAACAAGCACACATGCGGCAGATTTGGATAACCACGAAGAATGAAGCGTAACTTTCAGCTCCGAGCATGAAATCACGTGTTCTTATACTCAAAACGAAGCTACGGAAGATACGGATCTAATGCCACAGATTTCAGCTCAATCCGACATTTCAAACTCAAGATACAAGCGAAAGTACGTACCTCCGTTGAGCTGTCCTGTTTTGCAGCCGAGAGTGAACATGCTCCATTTCGATCCGAGGTTGCTCGGTCGTATCCAAAAATGTCCAGAATAGAAAGAGGACAAGATAAAGAAGAGAAGGACATTATTTTCATAAAAATAAAGTGAAACCGGTGCGAAAAGAAATGGTGAGATTGCTCACAGTTAATGTGTTTGCATAATTGACTGTAGAAGATCTTGGACTGTAAAGCTTGGAGCTTTGTTCTTTATCGGTTTAAACACACACAAATCAACAATATAACTGAAGCGATCGTGGAGGGAATTGCAGATTAATGAAGCATGTATAAACGAGCAATGAATTTATATCTAAATAAATCCGCAACTAAAATGATCAATCCTGGCCAGACTTAGTACATAAACCCAGAACTAGCGAGATTACTCAAACGACGACATTGCAGATAAGGATCTTACACAACAAACAATGATTGGATAAGGAGGAAATACAAAGCAACGGTGATAATTGCAGCAAAGAAAAATGAAGAATGGTTTAGACTAACGGCGGGACATTGATGTCACGAATCGATCATCGGGGATTGGGGGGTCGCAATCAAAAGAATGATCGAAGAACCACTGTAAAGCCATTAGAATTAGAGACAACTAATAGAACACGATCAACATAAAGAAAATTAAGTCGAGCCAGCAGCGCACGTAATAGTTACAGGAGAAGGAAATGTAGACAAGTAGTGAACTTAAAGCCGTAACAATGTTCTGCAACTGTCCTTCTGGCTTCTATAATACAACTAGCTTCTAACAATTTGAACTTTAAAAAAAATAGTTCACAGCAGCCGCAACAATGGAAAGTCAAGTCGCATAAAAAAAATCAATGAAGCATTAATAAGGAAAACGTTCCAGCAGAGCTTTGCGGCAAGAAGAAATGGAAATCAATTGAATATTGCAAAAAAAATAGCTATGTCATCCAGCAGGAGCCAAAATATACACGAAATCGTGGACAAATAGGAAACAGTAATAATCGAGCATCGATGAATCTCGAAGCTGCTGCGATCAAAAACTGGACAAAGAAAAGCAACGACGACGGAGTAAAAACAATTTTGTAATCTTTACAGTGAGGTCAAACGGAGAACACACAAAGAAAGAATGAACAGTAAAATCAAAACTTCCAAGTGGATTAAAAATACATCGACATCCATGTTGTGACTTGTAATAGGAACATTTTTAACAGCAGAGACTGGCAACTAATGTTTCAGCTGCATCAATCAAAACAAACAGGTCTAGTCGTAGCATTCAACAAATTATAGCAATCACGAGGAGGAAAAATAAGCAGCAGTGAACTGATTATGTGAGAACGGACTAGTGGCAGCAAATTGATCAAGCAAGAATTAGATCAGTAGCAAATTCTTTAGCGAAAAATTCAATACTAGAAAGTAATCATGAAGCCGAGGACCTTCACCTCTGTTTGAATCACCAAAAATCGTCTCGAAATCTTCAATGTCGTATAGAGACAGATTTCAGCCACCTCGATGACTTTTGAGGGATCTGTGACGCATGGTTAGGTGGAGAAATAGAGCTACGAGCAGCCTCGGGACAGAGGCGAGATTCAGCTGAAGCACGACTTGTCGTGGCCAGCTTTGGTGGCTACGCAGAAGCCGGCTCTAGGGGATTCCCGCGGGGCTGCGGCCGAGCTTGGCGACGATGCTGGAGTTGGCTCCAGAGGATTCCCGCGGGGCTGCGGTCGACCTTGGCGAAGATGTTGGAGTTGGCTCCAGGGGGTTTCCGCAGGGTTTCTGCTTACCTTAACCGGAAAAGGCAGGTCGACGAGGGAAGACGAGTGGGAGGAGGGACCAGAGGACGTCCGTCGGTGAACCAGAGGAGGAAGCACACACAAAAAAAAAAAGATCGGGGAGGGGGGCTCTTTCTGTTTTCTTTTCTGTTTTTTTGTTTCTCTTCTTTCTTGTTCTGTTTCAACAACCCCCCGTCCCCCAAGCAGAAAGTTGTCTTTTATACTTCGGTGAGGAAAGCGTGGGAGCTAGGCCGATCAGGTGGATTTCCTTCATTTTTTATTTATTATTATTATTTATTTATTATTATCATTTTTTATCCCTTCATATATCGCATGAAAGTATGGTGGGGTAGTTGTCAGGTTGTTAGAATAGGTTGCTTGTTATTAATTTGTTAAAATGAATTGTTATAAATTAGGATGAAAATTTTGTTAAATGATAATGAAATGTTAAATTTCAACAAATTTTGGAGGGATTTAAAGAAAATTCATTATTTTTTATGATTAAGTATTTTAATGGGGTCTTGTTAGAGTTTAGTCATTTTAACCTTATTATTAAGAACCTAAGTCCGTGTATACGTGCTTGGAGTTCAAATTAAAATGAATGAGCTTGATCTTAATGACAAAAAGTGTTAAAATGTAATTTTAACTAAAAATGATTAAGAAATTAGCCTCATGTAACTAATTCTCAATTTGAAATTACTCATTTAACCATGTAACATGAATTTAATTGAAAATTATGAAAGCTTCAAAATCATTTCTTTTAAAACCAAAGATTAAATATTATATTAAGATTAAAAAAAAATCGAAAATTCGATTTGGGGTGTCTACAGTTTGCCCCTCTTTGCGAGAGAATCTGGAAAGATTTTCTTGCAAAGACGATCTAGAGACCTCAAATCAAATTTCGGGATCCGCTTTTGGGAGACCTGCTTTGGGATCTCAATAAACAAATGTGTTAGTAATGAGAGAAACTTGAATTATATGCGAACAAATGCAACTACGATATCCATGTATATCATGCTTTATTTATGTAGTTCGATTAGGGGAAATGCTTCTGAACACGGTTACTGAAGGTCGGTCTTCCTCACACTCTCGAGGTTCACTCGTGTTTGTGTGAGCTTGTCTTGATTAGACTTGGAATTCCTTTGACTAGGATGCTCATGTACCAGATCGAAGGAGTCTTGGCCAGGGTTATAATGTCGGCTTTGGCGTATGGCCTTTCATAGAAAGTTTAAAACTTTTCTACTTTGGAAGGAATAAGTCCTAGAGACTTTGTCGGAAACAAACCTGTTGGGAACCCTTTGAATTTTCTGCGAAAATTTTGTTTTGAACACATTTGCTTTTGCAACCGGCTTGTCGGTTCTGGTGTTTTTTTGTTTTTTTGCTCTTTTGAATTTTGCACTTTGCTTTTGCAAGGCTTTGGCCTTTGTGCTTTTCTTTTGCTTTCCCCCTTTTTTTTGAAAGATATGCTGAGAAAGTTTGTTGGTTCTTTTTCTGTCTTTTCATTTTTTGGGGAATAAGACTTCATTGTTAATCATTTTTGGGGAGTGGCCTAACTAGTTTCGTATGTCCACCGACATTGTCTTTCTGCTTGAACCTTGAAGAAGTGTTGCCTTTACAGCCGGTTGTTTCCCACTTCCTACTACAGGACTCCTTTTGACCTCGGTGTGAGGTTGTCTTTGGACTAAAGGGTAAAGGTATTTATAAAAGCTCCGTTTTGGCTCTAAGGGTTAGCAATGGTCGATGTACTGTGTTTGGGATAGAGAAGAGAATGCTCCTTTTCATCCTGGCTTTGAGCATCTTTTGTCAACAGATTCTGAGTCCAATCTCGATGCTCGTTTTCTATAAGAACTCACAGTGTTTGCACTCAACTCTCTAGGGTAGGTGTTTAGGATAGGGTTTGCCTTCTTTTCCATGTTCAGAAGTATTTGCGAACTCCTTGGGGTGATGTTATGACATCTATAGTATAAATGATATGCAAATGATGCAAACTCACTGGGTGGATGACATTGTGCATTCCTTGATTTATGTTGCGCCTTGGCTGTGGATTTATTAATTTCATTTCGTGGATTTGGTGTCTGCTTTGGAGATCATCCATGATATAAGGTGCTCGAGTTCCTACATCAAGGAATAGAGGCTGAGTGAGTTCATGTAACCTGACTCTTGTTGAGGAAATAAAGAAATGATAAAGTAGGGCATCCGCTGGGGGAATAAGTTGCGAATGTCCATCTTGATTGTTGCTAAGAGAAAATGCTTGTATGTTCAACTTCTACTGGGGATTGTGGTACACTTATGAAGTCAATTCCAACTTTGGAGAAATGAAGAGCATGACTCCAACTGGGGAATGATAAGAAATTTCAATAGGGAATAAACATTCCCTTTTACGTGATGTGATCATCCTTGGTGATAACAAAGGCAATCTCGAAGCTTTGGTTCGAAATTTTCCGCCCAACCGCCCGCGCCTTTGTTCGTAATGCGAGGTTGCTCATGTACCTGCACCCGCTAAAGGGCGAAAACAAGTAAGTTTATGAGAAAAGTATTGATTTTGAAACAACACTTCCTTTCATGTAATGGTTGTTTGTTGACAACGAAGGTTTCTCCAAGATTGCTTGAAGTTTTTTCACCCTACCACCCTCGCCTTTCGTTGTCTGCCTAGGATGCTCATGTACCTATGAGACGAACGCAGGACGAAAACAAGTATGTTCATGTAACTTGTTTTGTAAAGAAAGTAATAATATTGAAATAATACTCCTTTTCATGTTGTTTCGTCATTGCAAGTCCGAAGGAATCGAAGGGTTGACGAAATTGCGATAAGACTTTGTCCTGAAGTTTTGTCATCCTATCCTTCATGTGAGGAGCTCTTGTACCTTTCATGTGATTCGTTGTTTTGATAACGAAGTTTTCTCCAAGATTGCTTGGAGTTTTTACCACCCTGCCACCCACGCCTTCATCCACATGATATGAAGTTTTTGTACCTATATGTGACAAGGGCAAAGACAAGTGAGCTCATGTAATTTGTTTTGTTAAGAAAGTATCAATTTGGATCAGATACTCCCTTCTATGTGTAGTAGCGCCGAAGAGCATCCGCGTTGATCAGTTGCGGTAGGTCTTGTCCATCCATCTTGGTTAAGATGGTTGCGCCTCCCGAGAAGGTGTGTTTTACCACAAAAAGTCCTTCATAATTCGGGGTGAATTTTCCTCTTGGATCCTTGTAGTTGGGAATGATCCGTTTGAGAACGAGGTCTCCAGGCCGATATCGTATCGGTTTGACCTTCTTGTTGAACGCTCGAGCCATGCGTTGTTGATATAACTGCATGCGATGGGCTGCCGCGAGCCTTTTTTCGTCTATGAGATCGAGCTGAACAAGATGATGATTGATCTTGCCTTCGTATGTCATATTGTTTTGGGACAATATCCTAAGGGTCGGTAGTTTGACCTCTGCCGGAATGACTGCTTGTGTTCCGTGGACAAGCTCGAATGGAGTTGCCCCAGTCGATGTTCGTATCGTTGTTCGGTATGCGAGCAGTGCAAATGGAAGCTTTTCATGCCAGTCGCGATACGTGATTGCCATTTTCTGAAGAATCTTCTTCATATTCTTGTTTGCTACTTCGACTGCACCATTCATTTGTGGATAGTACGGTGAAGAGTTGATGTGTTTAATTCTGAATTCTTCGCAAAGAGAATGCATAAGTTTGCTATTGAAGTTGGAACCATTGTCGATAACGAGTATTTCCGGTATGCCATATCTAGCGATGATATTAATCCGCATAAATCGCACGACGTTCTTTGCGGTAACTTCTCTAAATGATTGAGCTTCGACCCACTTGGTGAAATAGTCAATTGCTACTAAGATGAATCGATGTCTATTGGATGCTACGGGATTGATGGGTCCAATGACGTCCATGCCTCACATTGAAAATGGCCATCGCTCGAACAAAGGGTAGAGCCTGGTAGGAGGTACATGCACCTTGTCACTGTAAATTTGACATTTGTGACATGTTCTGACGTATTTAATATAATCGGCTTCCATTGTCGACCAATAATATCCCAGACGCATGATTTTTTGGGCAAGTGCGTATCCATACCACAAACACCTTCGTGTACTTCCATCATAACGTCTTTGGCTTCTTTTTCCGTGATGCACCGCATGAGGGTTGTCGTGAAGGACTTCTTGTATAGGATGTTCCCGTCGAGAAAATAAACTCTGGATAACCTCCCGATGAACTTGCGTTCTTTTCCTCCCGATGAACTTGCGTTCTTTTCTTGTGCTTATATGAGGAAAGTCTCCTGAATGTAGGTACGACTTGATATCGGCATACCATGGAGATGGATCAACTTGTTGATCGGGTTCAGTGTTCATGCAACTGGGCTCTTCGATGATGTTGATGCGTTTAGGGTTCAATGTCCATTTCTCCGGCCAATGGTATCATTGATGCTAGAGTTGCAAGTGCATCGGCAAATCGATTGTCAGAACGTGGTAGGTAGCTGAAACTAATGTTCGTAAATTTTCGAATCAGCTCTTGCAGATAATCTTGATATATGATAAGCTTCGGCCGTTGGTTTGAGAGATTATGAGTGCAGAATCTCCGTAAACGTCTAAGAATTGTGCTTTTATGTCAAGTGCACGTAGTAAACCAAGAATACATGCTTCATATTCAGAAATGTTATTTGTGCATGGGAATGTGACTTTAGCAGCAACTGGATAATATTGCCCGTTTGGGGATATCACAACTGCTCCAATGCCAGAACCTGATGAGTTGACTGTGCCATCAAAATACATCGTCCATCGTTGTTCTGAATCTACTAGTAAGATGTCATCATCTGGCAGCTTAATTTCCAGTGGTGAATCATCTGTCCCTGGATATTTTGCTATGTGATCGGCAATAGTTCTGCCTTTGATTGATTTCGTTGAGTGAAATTTGATGTCGAATTCGGCAAGTTGCAGCTGCCATTTTGAAATTCTTCTGATAAGAGTTGGTCTATCGAAGAGATATTTGAGCGGATCATTCTCTGAAATCAGCAAGATCTCATAATGGAGAGTATATTGCCGAAGACGATGAAGAACCCAAACGAGTGCACAGCATGTGCGTTCCGGGACTGTGTATCGGCCTTCGCAGTCTGTGAATTTTTTGCTGAGGTATTAGATGGCGTGTTCCTTGGCGCCTGATAATTGTTGTGCTAGCATTGCCCCAAATGACTCTTCTAGTACTATTAGATAGAGTGTGAGCGGATGTCCCGGCTTTGGCGGGATAAGGGTTGGCGGTTCTGTTAGGTACATCTTGATCTGTTCGAATGCGATCTTGCAATCTTCATCCCATTCAAATTTGATGTCTTTTCTCAATTTCCTGAAGAGAGGTTTGCACGTATCGGCTAGGTTGGAAATAAACCTTCCGATATAGTTGATGCGGCCCATGAAGCCACGGATCTCTTTTACTGACTTCGGTGTTGGAAGTTCCTTAATTGCTTTGATTTTATCTGGGTCTATTTCAATACCTTTGTTGCTGACAACAAACCCGAGTTTCCCTGATGTTGCCCCAAACACGCATTTGGCGGGATTAAGACGCAATTTGTATTTACGAAGTCGTTCAAATACCTTGCGTAGAACGACTATGTGATCTTCTTATGTTCTGGATTTGGCGATCATGTCATCAACATAGACTTCGATCTCACGATGCATCATATCATGGAATAGGACTACCATTGCTCGTTGATATGTTGCTCCTGCTTTCTTGAGCCCAAATGGCATAACTCGATAACAGAATGTGCCCCATGGTATAATGAATGTCGTCTTTTCCTTATCTGCTTCGGCCATCTTGATCTGATTATAGCCAGAGAATCCGTCCATAAAGGAGAATTTGTTGAAACCAGCCGTGTTGTCCATTAATAGATCGATGTGTGGTAGTGGGAAGTCATCTTTGGGACTTGCTTTATTGAGGTCTCGGTAATCCACGCATACTCTGACTTTTCCATTCTTTTTCATGACCGGGACGATGTTGGCGACCAACTGAGGGTATTCCTATACTTCGATAAAATTGAATTTAAGTAGTTTGTCTACTTCTTCCTTGATCGCGAGGGCTAATTCCGGTTTGTATCGACGTTGCTTTTGTTTGATTGGATGAATCAAAGGATTAGTGGGGATTTTGTGCTCCACTATTTCTGAGTCTAATCCAGGCATATCTGCGTATGACCAGGCGAAGATATCTGAAAATTCTTTGAGAAGATTTGTAATTTTCTCGGCTTCATCTGTTAGTAAATCTGCACCAATGAAGAGCTCTTTGGGCTCATCTTTTATTCCAATATTGATAGAAATTGGTTCTTGAAGAGTGATCTCTTTGGATTTTCATGTCTCGGTAATCCTTGTTCTAGGCCATGGTAGCCGTCGAGGGATTCGGGATTTTGAATAACTTTTTCATCTGGATCTTTCGATGTTTCAGGGCCTTTTGAGGACGGCAATGGCAGTAAGGCTTGAGGCATTCCCGATCATGCTTGTAGGAAGCCCTTGAGTAGTCTGATCTGCAGTATGGTTAGCCATGAGGTTTTTCAATGAGCGGTACCGACGTCTCGTAATCGGAGCAATCTTTGCAGATTAGTACCCTTCACAAAGAAAAGAACATTCAATTAGTATCAAGTGGTGGTAATATTTTGAATGCGTGATATGTAATGATGCATGACATGTCTAATGCAAGGATTGGATTGTGATTATAACGAATTCAGTCCAAGTGAAAAGAAGTGCGTTAGATAAAATCCAAAAAGGTTCATTTCACGATACACTTCCTTAAAATAAAAAAATGAAAAATAGGATGGGCTCGCAGGCCTAAGGATTGCTATGAGATGTCCGCCATTAAATGTGATCCCAAGGGGTTATCCGTTTCTTCTGAAATCGTGCAGATCGGGCGTCGATGTCAGCCTGACGCTCTATGAAAAGATTGTACTCCTCTTCTTTGAGATCTAATCCAACTCCTAACGTGAGATGAGTTCGCACGCAAGTTTTCTTCTACTTGAACAATAATAATATTGAATAATTATAAAAGCGTTGATATATTGATTATTGATCAACAAGCATTCGTACGGAATGGATGTAAATGAGTATGACGATATAAAAAGAGAAGGTAGGGAAGGGAGAAAAGAAATTGCGGAAACCCCCGTAACCAACTCAAGTCGCTGCAAAACGAACAGAATTAGTATTACAATTATCACATACAAACGTACATGAACCTGTCCCTGCACGAGTTGTCACTTAGTAACAAGCAAATGCACGTGCGGCGTCTGATACCTGTAGTGGGCAATCAATTCTAGACTCGGAAGAGGTTTCTAGACCTCCCTCGGACTAAGGGAGGCGGGGTCCCGACCCAAAACCACACCGCAAAGAGCAGCACCGCTGGGTCTAACGGTGACCCCCCTAAAATCCTATCCCCGGGTTCGGCCATTCCTAGACATGCCTAGGAAAGCGGTAAACAAACACAAATAAAAGTTCATACAAAAGGCACGAGCCAAACAATTACATGCGCAAACAATCACTCCTCCCCGCATGTGGATAGAAAGAAAGAGGTTTTGGTAAGAATCCACATGCGAGGTCCCCAGAGGAGTCGCCATCCAGGATGTGCGTCCCTCCTGCTCGTTCCCGAATGAGAACAAGAAGGAGGACCGTAATCCTTCGTGGCTCCGTAAAAATTTTTGTTTGTCACTGAACCTAGGTAAGCTAGAAAAAAAACGGAGTCGCCACCGACTTTATTAAAAATGGTATAAAGTCGGAAAAACCAAAGAGGGTTCGGGGATTCCTAATTACTCACTCTTTCATTCAAACATGCGAAAAATGGGTGACGATACTTTTTTTAAAAAAAGGTTTCTGATTAACGGGTGTTGGACCCGATCTAGGCTTTTGGGCCCAGACTCATGTCATTGGGTTACGAGCATAGGCTCGATTCGGGCGTTGGACCCGAACTCAGATGTGATGATCACATGCGCAATCACATACAATTATTTAGATCAAAGTAAGCGGGGAAAAGACGATGACCATGGGCCTATACACTTGGACCCACGGCCCGTTACAAGTGGAAAAATAGAAAGTCGGGAAGGCCCGCACATTCCCTCATGTACCTTAAGTTTGACGGTTGGGGCCGCTTTAACGTCTTCAATCATCGCGGTTTTTACACACGCGGTCTGTTACACGCGTTTTCAAGGCTTCCTTTCCATAGTTGTTGGAATTTTGAACTCGCACGAGTAGTGTTTATGGAAAAAATGGGAAAAAGAAGAAATGGGAGAATAGAAAAATGGAAAAAGGAAAGTGGATTAGAAAATTCTAATATGAAATACGTAAACAAATTAGAATTTCTAAATAAGTCGGAATGAGACTTATGTGGGTCGTTTTTGAGCCCATTTGACCGTGAATGCACCCCCAGCGTTAATCGGATCGATGCGGGTCGATTTTCACATGTGAAAAGAAGAAGAAGAGAAACATGCGTGGAGTAGCAAACGAAATCAAGTTTTCATAAGCTAAGTAACAATCTTATTTTGAAACAACCATGTCATAGGAAAATTATTTCAAAAAAAAATCATTTTATAAATGTGAAACGTAAGCTTATATGAGAACACGTACAAAAAATGAATGTATAAATGATCGAGATGTGAAATAGGTGACAATCCCTAAATTTCAATGTAATAAGAATCAATCAAATGAATCATTGGCAAGTAAAAACCAACACGAAAGAATGTTCAATCAAATATAAAGCAAACAAGCACACATGCGGCAGATTTGGATAACCACGAAGAATGAAGCGTAACTTTCAGCTCCGAGCATGAAATTACGTGTTCTTATACTCAAAACGAAGCTACGGAAGATACGGATTTAATGCCACAGATTTCAGCTCAATCCGATATTCCAAACTCAAGATACAAGCGAAAGTACGTACCTCCGTTGAGCTGTCCTGTTTTGCAGCCGAGAGTGAACGTGCTCCATTTCGATCCAAGATTGCTCGGTCGTATCCAAAAATGTCCAGAATAGAAAGAGGACAAGATAAAGAAGAGAAGGACATTATTTTCATACAAATAAAGCGAAACCGGTGCGAAAAGAAAGGGTGAGATTGCTCACAGTTAATGTGTTTGCATAATTGACTGGAGAAGATCTTGGACTGTAAAGCTTGGAGCTTTGTTCTTTATCGGTTTAAACACACACAAATCAACAATATAACTGAAGGGATCCTGTAGGGAATTGCATATTAATGAAGCATGTATAAACGAGCAATGAATCTATATCTAAATAAATCATCAACTAAAATGATCAATCCTGGCCAGACTTAGTACCTAAACCCAGAACTAGCGAGATTACTCAAACGACGACATTGAAGATAAGAATCTTACACAACCAACAATGATTGGATAAGGAGAAAATAAGGAGAGTTCAAATTAAAATGAATGAGCTTGATCTTAATGACAAAAAGTGTTAAAATGTAATTTTAACTAAAAATGATTAAGAAATTAGCCTCATGTAACTAATTCTCAATTTGAAATTACTCATTTAACCAAGAAATACGAATTTAATTGAAAATAACGAAAGCTTCAAAATCATTTCTTTTAAAACCAAAGATTAAATATTAGATTAAGATTAAGCAAATCGAAAATCCGATTTGGGGTGTCTACAGTGGAGATAATTCAAAAAAATTTTTTTGAATGATTTATATATATCACTATTCGAAAGTTTAAATTGAAAAGAAAAGCTATGAACACATGTAGAATCAAGAAGACAAAGGAACGGTCTTGTTATAGCAAATATCAGGCAAAAACTTGTTGGAAATATGATATTACGGCGTAATATCTAGATAATTTCGCTCTCGCCTATTCATACCCTAAAATTTCTAAAGGTCGAAAAAGCCGAACTAATAACTACTCCCACCAACCAAGGGCGCGGTCGCGCTTCCAGAAAATGCAAGTCCTACGCCACTTCATCTCTTTCATTAACATCACCGCTCACCTTCTCTATCTAGAATAAGATGAAATCAGCTCTGTTCTTGGACCGGTACGGAAGTCTAAACACGAACATAATTAAATTATCGTGTCACCCTGTTCATGAATTGTTCAAGTCTCGTCGCTATAAACCAGTTCGAGATCGAAGAACACCTCAGTATGTGAACCGAGTCGCCAATTACGTAATGAATAAGTTCACATGATTACAAATATAAAACATAACCCCGAGATTGGTAACAGGAGAGCAGTCCCAGTTCAAGCACAAGCCCAGGTTTTACTAAAAGTAGGGCCTCACTTTGCATATCAGAGAGTAAAGAAAAATCAGGACTGATGAAGAAGGAGTCCAGGGCAGTTGGATTTGGAAGGTGGCGGAATGGCTTTGAGTCTGGGACACACGATTCCATGGCACGACCGGGACCAAGTTCAAGGAGGGGGGGAGCAGGCAGGTTGCTCGGTATTGGTAGTTGGATATGGTCGCGGTGATACTCAACAACAAGAGTGGACTTGGTGATGGGAGAGCTCCTTAATACTTCCCTCCTTTTAAACCCAGTCAAACATTGTGGTGTATAAATATGGATCAGGGCAAGATGTCCCAAACACATCCGAACCCAAAAGCATAACAACAGCAAATCTGCATACGCCTCGATCCTGTACATCGCCATGAAGCTCCTCGGCACCCTTCTGATCCTTGCTCTCGCTGCAGCCACCGTCTCTGCTTATGACCCCAGTCCTCTTCAAGATATTTGTGTGGCCGTGAACAGCACCAAGGATGCGGTTTTCGTCAACGGCAAGTTCTGCAAGGACCCAAAGCTTTCCACCGCAGATGATTTCGTCTTCACCGGGTTCAGGGCTCCAGGAAACACGTCCAACCCTCTCGGCTCGAAGGTGACTCAGGGGTTCGTCGACCAATTCCCCGGGATCAACACTCTCGGGATATCCATGGCTCGCCTGGACTTCGCGCCGTACGGTTTGAACCCGCCCCACATCCATCCTCGCGGCACGGAGATCCTGGTTGTAGTCGAAGGCACTTTGTTTGTGGGTTTCGTCACCTCGAACCAGCTCGGGAATCGCCTCTTCACCAAGGTCCTGTATCCAGGAGACGTTTTCGTCTTCCCCATCGGCCTCATTCACTTCCAGCTTAACATCGGTAAGACCAACGCGGTGGCCTTCTCTGGCCTGAGCAGTCAAAATCCAGGACTCATAGTGGTAGCCAACAACGTGTTCGGATCAACCCCGCCAATCTCGCCCGATGTCCTGACCAAGGCCTTCCAGGTTGACGGGAAGGTCGTAAAGTACCTCCAGTCCCAGTTCTGGACGGACAACAACTAAAATAACAATTTCCCACTAGATTGGTTTCTAGTGACTGATCGATTGTATGGATCATAATTTGAATAATGGCAGTTCGTAGCCTCGATGGAAATAATTAAAAGGATTGTTGCTTGATTATCCCTGTCTTCCTTTCTGCTTCGGAACAAATCAATCCCCACTCACTAATCTACTCCGACGACGAAATGATTTCGTAAACGGATAACTTGTGATCGGACAAATGTGGCGAAACAGTTTCCGATGAATTTTCGTCTGACATCGAACAACATAAAGGATGTACCGTTGGTGTATCAAAGGTTAAGCTAGGACCAAATATTGCCCCCCCACAGAGATGCCGTCACTAGTAGGATCGATCCGTAAGCATGGCATCCGCTTATGGATCGGTCTTTGGTTCACAGCCTCCAATCTCCGCCGACGTCCTCACAAAGGCCTTTCAGGTGGACAGGAAGGTTGTCAAGTACCTCCAGTCGCAGTTCTGGTGGGACAACTAAATCAAACTCCATTCCGCCATCACCCGGATTTCATTCAAGATTCATTTCTCGTTGTACGATTCTTCTGCTTTCAAATAATGTCGGACTTGCGCCATCCGCAAGCCATTCGGAAATAATACCGGACTTCGAGTTCATTCCCCATATCATATATCATTTTTAAGCACGTTGTCCGACAACATCCCGCCTGATTGTCGACAAAACCCAGACTTCCGGAACTTCGGTTTCTCGGTGCGAATCTCTTCCAGCATCAACAGCGACTAAGAAAATGTTCCTTCCTCCTGGTCGAGTTAACCCCAGCTGATTAGGATTAGGGATAACCAGTAACGATCTAACTTGGTCAAGCCCCTTTTCGAACCAGCATACTAAAATACATCATCACGACCTGTTTTGCCCGGTCTTCCCTGGTTTATTTAATTCTTGTACACACAGTGAATAACGGGCGGCATAAGTTATAGAGATGTTTTATTTGTTCCTGGAATCAATTCTTAAACATAATGACTTGCATCATTGTTAATCCTAAGTTTATGTCCGTAAAAATGAGAAAGAAAAAACTTTTCTATTGTGTGGAAAGTCAAATATAAATGTTGATGTGCGTCCCTCCCGCTCGTTCCCGAATGAGAACAAGAAGGAGGACCGTAATCCTTCGTGGCTCCGTAAAAATTTTTGTTCGTCGCTTAACCTCGGTAAACTAGAAAAAAACGGAGTCGCCACCGACTTTATTAAAAATGGTATAAAGTCGGAAAAACCAAAGAGGGTTCGGGAATTCCTAATTACCCACTCTTTCATTCACACATGCGAAAAATGGGTGACGATACTTTAAAAAAAAAGGTTTCTGATTAACGGGTGTTGGACCCAATCTAGGCTTTTGGGCCCAGATTCATGTCATTGGGTTACGGGCTTAGGTACCTTAAGTTTGACGGTTACACGGCCCGTTATAAGTGGAAAAATAGAAAGTCGAGAAGGCCCGCACCTTCCCTCATGTACCTTAAGTTTGACGGTTGGGGCCGCTTTAACGTCTTCAATCATCGCGGTTTTTACACACGCGGAGAAAAATCCACGCGGTCTCTTACACGCGTCTTCAAGGCTTCCTTTCCATACTTGTTGGAATTTCGAACTCGCACGAGTAGTGTTTATGGAAAAAATGGGAAAAAGAAGAAAGTGGGAGAATAGAAAAATGGAAAAAGGAAAGTGGGAAAAGAAGAAAGTGGGTTAGAAAATTCTAATATGAAATACGTGAACAAATTAGAATTTCTAAATAAGTCGGAATGAGACTTACGTGGGGCGTTTTGAGCCCATTTGACCATGAATGCCTCCCTCCCGAGCGTTAATCGGATCGATGCGGGTTGATTTTCACATGTGAAAAGAAGAAGAAGAGAAACATGCGTGGAGTAGCAAACGAAATCATGTTTTCATAAGCTAAGTAACAACCTTATTTTGAAACAGCCATGTCATAGGAAAATTATTTCGAAAAAATCATTTTATAAATGTGAAACGTAAGCTTATATGAGAACACATACAAAAAATGAATGTATAAATGATCGAGATGCGAAATAGGTGACACTCCCTAAATTTCAATGTAATAAGAATTAATCAAATGAATCATTGGCAAGTAAAAACCAACACGAAAGAACGTTCAATCAAATATAAAGCAAACAAGCACACATGCGGCAGATTTGGATAACCACGAAGAATGAAGCGTAACTTTCAGCTCCGAGCATGAAATCACGTGTTCTTATACTCAAAACGAAGCTACGGAAGATACGGATCTAATGCCACAGATTTCAGCTCAATCCGACATTTCAAACTCAAGATACAAGTGAAAGTACGTACCTCCGTTGAGCTGTCCTGTTTTGCAGCCGAGAGTGAACGTGCTCCATTTCGATCCAAGGTTGCTCGGTCGTATCCAAAAATGTCCAGAATAGAAAGAGGACAAGATAAAGAAGAGAAGGACATTATTTTCATAAAAATAAAGTGAAACCGGTGCGAAAAGAAAGGGTGAGATTGTCCAAAGTTAATGTGTCTGCATAATTGACTGTAGAAGATCTTGGACTGTAAAGCTTGGAGCCTTTTTCTTTATCGGTTTAAACACACGCAAATCAACAATAAAACTGAAGCGATCGTGGAGGGAATTGCAGATTAATGAAGCATGTATAAACGAGCAATGAATCTATATCTAAATAAATCAGCAACTAAAATGATCAATCCTGGCCAGATTTAGTACCTAAACCCAGAACTAGCGAGATTACTCAAACGACGACATTGCAGATAAGGATCTTACACAACAAACAATGATTGGATAAGGAGAAAATACAAACCAACGGTGATAATTGCAGCAAAGAAAAATGAAGAATGGTTTAGACTAACGGCGGGACATTGATGTCACGAATTGATCATCGGGGATTGGGGGGTCGCAATCAAAAGAATGATCGAAGAGCCATTGTAAATCCATTAGAATTAGAGACAACTAATAGAACACGATCAACATAAAAGAAAATTAAGCCGAGCCAGCAGCGCACGTAATAGTTACAGGAGAAGGAAATGCAGACAAGTAGTGAACTTAAAGCCGTAACAATGTTCTGCAACTGTCTTTCTAGTTTCTATAATACAACCAGCTATAAATTTGAACTTTAAGAAAAATAGAGATGTTCACAGCAGCCGCAACAATGGAAAGTCAAGTCGCATAAAAAAAATCATCAATGAAGAATTAATAAGGAACACGTTCCAGCAGAGCTTTGTGGCAAGCAGAAATGGAAATCAATTGAATATTGCAAAAAAAATGGCCACGTCATCCAGCAGGAGCCAAAATATACACGAAATCGTGGACAAATAGGAAACAGTAATAATCGAGCATCGATGAATCTCGAAGCTGCTGCGATAAAAAACTGGACAAAGAAAAGCAACGACGATGGAGTAAAAACAATTTTGTAATCTTTACAGTGAGGTCAAACGGAGAACACACAAAGCAAGAATGAACAGTAAAATCAAAACTTCCAAGTGGATTAAAAATACGTCGACATCCATGTTGTGACTTGTAATAGGAACATTTTTAACAGCAGAGACTGGCAACTAATCTTTCAGCTGCATCAATCAAAACAAACAGGTCTAGTCGTAGCATTCAACAAACTATAGCAATCACGAGGAGGAAAAATAAGCAGCAGTGAACTGATTATGTGAGAACGGACTAGTGGCAGCAAATTGATCAAGCAAGAATTAGATCAGTAGCAAATTCTTTAGCGAAAAATTCAATACCAGAAAGTAATCATGAAGCCGAGGACCTTCACCTCTGTTTGAATCACCAAAAATCGTCTCGAAATCTTCAATGTCGTATAGAGACAGATTTCAGCCACCTCGATGACTTTTGAGGGATCTGTGACGCATGGTTAGATGGAGAAATAGAGCTACGAGCAGCCTCGGGACAGAGGCGAGATTCAGCTGAAGCACGACTTGTCGTGGCCAGCTTTGGTGGCTACGCAGAAGGCCGGCTCTAGGGGATTCCCGCGGGGCTGCGGCCGAGCTTGGCGACGATGCTGGAGTTGGCTCCAGAGGATTCCCGCGGGGCTGCGGTCGACCTTGGCGAAGATGTTGGAGTTGGCTCCAGGGGGTTTCCGCAGGGTTTCTGCTTACCTTAACCAGAGAAGGCAGGTCGACGAGGGAAGACGAGTGGGAGGAGGGACCAGAGGACGTCCGTCGGTGAACCAGAGGAGGAAGCACACACAAAAAAAAAAAGATCGGGGAGGGGGGCTCTTTCTGTTTTCTTTTCTGTTTTTTTGTTTCTCATCTTTCTTGTTCTGTTTCAACAACCCCTCGTCCCCCAAGCAGAAAGTTGTCTTTTATACTTCGGTGAGGAAAGCGTGGGAGCTAGGCCGATCAGGTGGATTTCCTTCATTTTTTATTTATTATTATTATTTATTTATTATTATCATTTTTTATCCCTTCATATATCGCATGAAAGTATGGTGGGGTAGTTGTCAGGTTGTTAGAATAGGTTGTTTGTTATTAATTAGTTAAAATGAATTGTTATAAATTAGGATGAAAATTTTGTTAAATGATAATGAAATGTTCAATTTCAACAAATTTTCGAGGGATTTAAAAAAAAATCGTTATTTTATATGATGAATTATTTTAATGGGGTCTTATTAGAGTTTAGTCATTTTAACCTTATTATTAAGAACCTAAGTCCGTGTATACGTGCTTGGAGTTCCAATTAAAATGAATGAGCTTGATCTTAATGACAAAAAGTGTTAAAATGTAATTTTAACTAAAAATGATTAAGAAATTAGCCTCATGTAACTAATTCTCAATTTGAAATTACTCATTTAACCATGTAACATGAATTTAATTGAAAATTACGAAAGCTTCAAAATCATTTCTTTTAAAACCAAAGATTAAATATTAGATTAAGATTAAAAAAAATCGAAAATTCGATTTGGGGTGTCTACAGTTTGCCCCTCTTT
Source organism: Melastoma dodecandrum (assembly GCA_029817715.1). Classification (NCBI taxonomy): domain Eukaryota; kingdom Viridiplantae; phylum Streptophyta; class Magnoliopsida; order Myrtales; family Melastomataceae; genus Melastoma; species Melastoma dodecandrum. The sequence continues at coordinate 1,119,428 of JARUPY010000387.1, forward strand.
GCGAGAGAATCTGGAAAGATTTTCTCGCAAAGACGATCTAGAGACCTCAAATCGAATTTCGGGATCTGCTTTTGGGAGACCTGCTTTGGGATCTCAATAAACAAATGTGTTAGTAATGAGAGAAACTTGAATTATATGCGAACAAATGCAACTACGATATCCATGTATATCATGCTTTATTTATGTAGTTCGATTAGGGGAAATGCTTCTGAACACGGTTACTGAAGGTCGGTCTTCCTCACACTCTCGAGGTTCACTCGTGTTTGTGTGAGCTTGTCTTGATTAGACTTGGAATTCCTTTGACTAGGATGCTCATGTACCAGATCGAAGGAGTCTTGGCCAGGGTTATAATGTCGGCTTTGGCGTATGGCCTTTCATAGAAAGTTTAAAACTTTTCTACTTTGGAAGGAATAAGTCCTAGAGACTTTGTCGGAAACAAACCTGTTGGGAACCCTTTGAATTTTCTGCGAAAATTTTGTTTTGAACACATTTGCTTTTGCAACCGGCTTGTCGGTTCTGGTGTGTTTTTGTTTTTTTGCTCTTTTGAATTTTGCACTTTGCTTTTGCAAGGCTTTGGCCTTTGTGCTTTTCTTTTGCTTTCCCCCCTTTTTTTTGAAAGATATGCTGAGAAAGTTTGTTGGTTCTTTTTCTGTCTTTTCATTTTTTGGGGAATAAGACTTCATTGTTAATCATTTTTGGGGAGTGGCCTAACTAGTTTCGTATGTCCACCGACATTGTCTTTCTGCTTGAACCTTGAAGAAGTGTTGCCTTTACAGCCGGTTGTTTCCCACTTCCTACTACAGGACTTCTTTTGACCTCGGTGTGAGGTTGTCTTTGGACTAAAGGGTAGCGGTATTTATAAAAGCTTTGTTTTGGCTCTAAGGGTTAGCAATGGTCGATGTACTGTGTTTGGGATAGAGAAGAGAATGCTCCTTTTCATCCTGGCTTTGAGCATCTTTTGTCAACAGATTCTGAGTCCAATCTCGATGCTCGTTTTTTATAAGAACTCACGGTGTTTGCACTCAACTCTCTAGGGTAGGTGTTTAGGATAGGGTTTGCCTTCTTTTCCATGTTCAGAAGTATTTGCGAACTCCTTGGGGTGATGTTATGACATCTACAGTATAAATGATATGCAAATGATGCAAACTCACTGGGTGGATGACATTGTGCATTCCTTGATTTATGTTGCACCTTGGCTGTGGATTTATGAACTTCATTTCGTGGATTTGGTGTCTGCTTTGGAGATCATCCATGATATAAGGTGCTCGAGTTCCTACATCGAGGAGTAGAGGCTGAGTGAGTTCATGTAACCTGACTCTTGTTGAGGAAATAAAGAAACGATAAAGTAGGGCATCCGCTAGGGGAATAAGTTGCGAATGTCCATCTTGATTGCTGTTAAGAGAAAATGCTTGTATGTTCAACTTCTACTGGGGATTGTGGTACACTTATGAAGTCAATTCCAACTTTGGAGAAATGAGGAGCATGACTCCAACTGGGGAATGATAAGAAATTTCAATAGGGAATAAACATTCCCTTTTACGTGATCATCTTTGGTAATAACAAAGGCAATCTCGAAGCTTTGGTTCGAAATTTTCCGCCCAACCGCCCGCGCCTTTGTTCGTAATGCGAGGTTGCTCATGTACCTGCACCCGCCAAAGGGCGAAAACAAGTAAGTTTATGAGAAAAGTATTGATTTTGAAACAACACTTCCTTTCATGTAATGGTTGTTTGTTGACAACGAAGGTTTCTCCAAGATTGCTTGAAGTTTTTTCACCCTACCACCCTCGCCTTTCGTTGTCTGCCTAGGATGCTCATGTACCTATGAGACGAACGCAGGACGAAAACAAGTATGTTCATGTAACTTGTTTTGTAAAGAAAGTAATAATATTGAAATAATACTCCTTTTCATGTTGTTTCGTCATTGCAAGTCCGAAGGAATCGAAGGGTTGACGAAATTGCGATAAGACTTTGTCCTGAAGTTTTGTCATCCTATCCTTCATGTGAGGAGCTCTTGTACCTTTCATGTGATTCGTTGTTTTGATAACGAAGTTTTCTCCAAGATTGCTTGGAGTTTTTACCACCCTGCCACCCACGCCTTCATCCACATGATATGAAGTTTTTGTACCTATATGTGACAAGGGCAAAGACAAGTGAGCTCATGTAATTTGTTTTGTTAAGAAAGTATCAATTTGGATCAGATACTCCCTTCTATGTGTAGTAGCGCCGAAGAGCATCCGCGTTGATCAGTTGCGGTAGGTCTTGTCCATCCATCTTGGTTAAGATGGTTGCGCCTCCCGAGAAGGTGTGTTTTACCACAAAAAGTCCTTCATAATTCGGGGTGAATTTTCCTCTTGGATCCTTGTAGTTGGGAATGATCCGTTTGAGAACGAGGTCTCCAGGCCGATATCGTATCGGTTTGACCTTCTTGTTGAACGCTCGAGCCATGCGTTGTTGATATAACTGCATGCGATGGGCTGCCGCGAGCCTTTTTTCGTCTATGAGATCGAGCTGAACAAGATGATGATTGATCTTGCCTTCGTATGTCATATTGTTTTGGGACAATATCCTAAGGGTCGGTAGTTTGACCTCTGCCGGAATGACTGCTTGTGTTCCGTGGACAAGCTCGAATGGAGTTGCCCCAGTCGATGTTCGTATCGTTGTTCGGTATGCGAGCAGTGCAAATGGAAGCTTTTCATGCCAGTCGCGATACGTGATTGCCATTTTCTGAAGAATCTTCTTCATATTCTTGTTTGCTACTTCGACTGCACCATTCATTTGTGGATAGTACGGTGAAGAGTTGATGTGTTTAATTCTGAATTCTTCGCAAAGAGAATGCATAAGTTTGCTATTGAAGTTGGAACCATTGTCGATAACGAGTATTTCCGGTATGCCATATCTAGCGATGATATTAATCCGCATAAATCGCACGACGTTCTTTGCGGTAACTTCTCTAAATGATTGAGCTTCGACCCACTTGGTGAAATAGTCAATTGCTACTAAGATGAATCGATGTCTATTGGATGCTACGGGATTGATGGGTCCAATGACGTCCATGCCTCACATTGAAAATGGCCATCGCTCGAACAAAGGGTAGAGCCTGGTAGGAGGTACATGCACCTTGTCACTGTAAATTTGACATTTGTGACATGTTCTGACGTATTTAATACAATCGGCTTCCATTGTCGACCAATAATATCCCAGACGCATGATTTTTTGGGCAAGTGCGTATCCATACCACAAACACCTTCGTGTACTTCCATCATGACGTCTTTGGCTTCTTTTTCCGTGATGCACCGCATGAGGGTCGTCGTGAACGACTTCTTGTATAGGATGTTCCCGTCGAGAAAGTAACCTTTAGATAACCTCCTGATAAATTTGCGTTCTTTCTTTGTGCTTATATGAGGAAAGTCTCCTGAATGTAGATACGACTTGATATCGGCATACCATGGAGATGGATCAACTTGTTGATCGGGTTCAGTGTTCATGCAACTAGGCTCTTCGATGATGTTGATGCGGAGAGGTTCAATGTCCATTTCTCCGGCCAATGGTATCAATGATGCGAGAGTTGCAAGTGCATCGGCAAATCGATTGTCAGATCGTGGTAGGTAGCTGAAACTAATGTCCGTAAATTTTCGAATCAGCTCTTGCAGTTAATCTTGATATATGATAAGCTTCGGCCGTTGGTTTAGAGATTATGAGTGCAGAATCTCCGTAAACGTCTAAGAATCGTGCTTTTATGTCAAGTGCACGTAGTAAACCGAGAATACATGCTTCATATTCAGAAATGTTATTTGTGCATGGGAATGTGACTTTAGCAGCAACTGGATAATATTGCCCGTTTGGGGATATCACAACTGCTCCAATGCCAGAACCTGATGAGTTGACTGCGCCATCAAAATACATCGTCCATCGTTGTTCTGAATCTACTAGTAAGATGTCATCATCTGGCAGCTTAATTTCCAGTGGGAAATCGTCTGTCCCTGGATATTCTGCTATGTGATCGGCAATAGTTCTGCCTTTGATTGATTTCGTTGAGTGAAATTTGATGTCGAATTCGGCAAGTTGCAGCTGCCATTTTGAAATTCTTCCGATAAGAGTTGGTCTATCGAAGAGATATTTGAGCGGATCATTCTCTGAAATCAGCAAGATCTCATAATGGAGAGTATATTGTCGAAGACGATGAAGAACCCAAACGAGTGCGCAGCATGTGCGTTCCGGGACTGTGTACCGGGCTTCGCAGTCTGTGAATTTTTTACTGAGGTAATAAATGGCGTGTTCCTTGGTGCCTGGTAATTGCTGTGCTAGCATTGCCCCAAATGACTCTTCTAGTACTGTTAGATAGAGCGTGAGCGGATGGTTCTGTTAGGTACATCTTGATCTGTTCGAATGCGTTCCTGCAATCTTCATCCCATTCAAATTTGACGTCTTTTCTCAATTTCCTGAATAGAGGTTTGCATGTGTCGGCCAGGTTGGAAATAAACCTTCCGATATAGTTGATGCGGCCCATGAAGCCACGGATCTCTTTAACTGACTTCGGTGTTGGAAGTTCCTTAATTGCTTTGATTTTATCTGGGTCTATTTCAATACCTTTGTTGCTGACAACAAACCCGAGTTTCCCTGATGTTGCCCCAAACACGCAGTTGGCGGGATTAAGACGCAATTTGTATTTACGAAGTCGTTCAAACAGCTTGCGTAGAACGACTATGTGATCTTCTTATGTTCTGGATTTGGCGATCATGTCATCAACATAGACTTCGATCTCACGGTGCATCATATCATAGAATAGGACTACCATTGCTCGTTGATATGTTGCTCCTGCGTTCTTGAGCCCAAATGGCATAACTCGATAACAGAATGTGCCCCATGGTGTAATGAATGTCGTCTTTTCCTTATCTGCTTCGGCCATCTTGATCTGATTATAGCCAGAGAATCCGTCCATAAAGGAGAATTTGTTGAAACCAGCCGTGTTGTCCACTAATAGATCGATGTGTGGTGGAGGGAAATCATCTTTGGGACTTGCTTTATTGAGGTCTCGGTAATCCACGCATACTCTGACTTTTCCATTCTTCTTCATGACCGGGACAATGTTTGCGACCCACTGAGGGTATTCCGATACTTCGATAAAATTGAATTTAAGTAGTTTGTCTACTTCTTCCTTGATCGCGAGGGCTAATTCCGGTTTGTATCGACGTTGCTTTTGTTTGATTGGATGAATCAAAGGATTAGTGGGGATTTTGTGCTCCACTATTTCTGAGTCTAATCCAGGCATATCTGCGTATGACCAGGCGAAGATATCTGAAAATTCTTTGAGAAGATTTGTAATTTTCTCGGCTTCATCTGTTAGTAAATCTGCACCAATGAAGAGCTCTTTGGGCTCATCTTTTATTCCAATATTGATAGAAATTGGTTCTTGAAGAGTGATCTCTTTGGATTTTCATGTCTCGGTAATCCTTGTTCTAGGCCATGGTAGCCGTCGAGGGATTCGGGATTTTGAATAACTTTTTCATCTGGATCTTTCGATGTTTCAGGGCCTTTTGAGGACGGCAATGGCAGTAAGGCTTGAGGCATTCCCGATCATGCTTGCAGGAAGCCCTTGAGTAGTCTGATCTGCAGTATGGTTAGCCATGAGGTTTTTCAATGAGCGGTACCGACGTCTCGTAATCGGAGCAATCTTTGCAGATTAGTACCCTTCACAAAGAAAAGAACATTCAATTAGTATCAAGTGGTGGTAATATTTTGAATGCGTGATATGTAATGATGCATGACATGTCTAATGCAAGGATTGGATTGTGATTATAACGAATTCAGTCCAAGTGAAAAGAAGTGCGTTAGATAAAATCCAAAAAGGTTCATTTCACGATACACTTCCTTAAAATAAAAAAATGAAAAATAGGATGGGCTCGCAGGCCTAAGGATTGCTATGAGATGTCCGCCATTAAATGTGATCCCAAGGGGTTATCCGTTTCTTTTGAAATCGTGTAGATCGGGCGTCGATGTCAGCCTGATGCTCTATGAAAAGATTGTACTCCTCTTCTTTGAGATCTAATCCAACTCCTAACGTGAGATGAGTTCGCATGCAAGTTTTCTCCTACTTGAACAATAATAATATTGAATAATTATAAAAGCGTTGATATATTGATTATTGATCAACAAGCATTCGTGCGAAATGGATGTAAATGAGTATGACGATATAAAAAGAGAAGGTAGGGAAGGGAGAAAAGAAATTGCGGAAACCCCCGTAACCAACTCAAGTCGCTGCAAAACGAACAGAATTAGTATTATAATTATCACATACAAACGTACCTGAACCTGTCCCTGCACGAGTTGTCACTTAGTAACAAGCAAATGCACGTGCGGCGTCTGATACCTGTAGTGGGCAATCAATTCTAGACTCGGAAGAGGTTTCTAGACCTCCCTCGGACTAAGGGAGGCGGGGTCCCGACCCAAAACCACACCGCAAAGAGCAGCACCGCTGGGTCTAACGGTGACCCCCCTAAAATCCTATCCCCGGGTTCGGCCATTCCTAGACATGCCTAGGAAAGCGGTAAACAAACACAAATAAAAGTTCATACAAAAGGCACGAGCCAAACAATTACATGCGCAAACAATCACTCCTCCCCGCATGTGGATAGAAAGAAAGAGGTTTTGGTAAGAATCCACATGCGAGGTCCCCAGAGGAGTCGCCATCCAGGATGTGCGTCCCTCCTGCTCGTTCCCAAATGAGAACAAGAAGGAGGACCGTAATCCTTCGTGGCTCCGTAAAAATTTTTGTTTGTCACTGAACCTAGGTAAGCTAGAAAAAAAACGGAGTCGCCACCGACTTTATTAAAAATGGTATAAAGTCGGAAAAACAAAAGAGGGTTCGGGGATTCCTAATTACTCACTCTTTCATTCAAACATGCGAAAAATGGGTGACGATACTTTTTTTAAAAAAAGGTTTCTGATTAACGGGTGTTGGACCCGATCTAGGCTTTTGGGCCCAGACTCATGTCATTGGGTTACGAGCATAGGCTCGATTCGGGCGTTGGACCCGAACTCAGATGTGATGATCACATGCACAATCACATACAATTATTTAGATCAAAGTAAGCGGGGAAAAGACGATGACCATGGGCCTATACACTTGGACCCACTGCCCGTTACAAGTGGAAAAATAGAAAGTCGGGAAGGCCCGCACCTTCCCTCATGTACCATAAGTTTGACGGTTGGGGCCGCTTTAACGTCTTCAATCATCGCGGTTTTTACACACGCGGTCTGTTACACGCGTTTTCAAGGCTTCCTTTCCATAGTTGTTGGAATTTTGAACTCGCACGAGTAGTGTTTATGGAAAAAATGGGAAAAAGAAGAAAGTGGGAGAATAGAAAAATGGAAAAAGGAAAGTGGATTAGAAAATTCTAATATGAAATACGTAAACAAATTAGAATTTCTAAATAAGTCGGAATGAGACTTATGTGGGTCGTTTTTGAGCCCATTTGACCGTGAATGCACCCCGAGCGTTAATCGGATCGATGCGGGTCGATTTTCACATGTGAAAAGAAGAAGGAGAGAAACATGCGTGGAGTAGCAAACGAAATCATATTTTCATAAGCTAAGTAACAACCTTATTTTGAAACAACCATGTCAAAGGAAAATTATTTCGAAAAAATCATTTTATAAATGTGAAACGTAAGCTTATCTGAGAACACGTACAAAAAATGAATGTATAAATGATCGAGATGTGAAATAGGTGACAATCCCTAAATTTCAATGTAATAAGAATCAATCAAATGAATCATTGGCAAGTAAAAACCAACACGAAAGAATGTTCAATCAAATATAAAGCAAACAAGCACACATGCGGCAGATTTGGATAACCGCGAAGAATGAAGAGTAACTTTGAGCTCCGAACATGAAATCACGTGTTCTTATACTCAAAACGAAGCTACGGAAGATACGGATCTAATACCACAGATTTCAGCTCAATCCGACATTTCAAACTCAAGATACAAGCGAAAGTACGTACCTCCGTTGAACTGTCCTGTTTTGCAGCTGAGAGTGAACGTGCTCCATTTCGATCCAAGATTGCTCGGTCGTATCCAAAAATGTCCAGAATAGAAAGAGGACAAGATAAAGAAGAGACGGACATTATTTTCATACAAATAAAGCGAAACCGGTGCGAAAAGAAAGGGTGAGATTGCTCACAGTTAATGTGTTTGCATAATTGACTGGAGAAGATCTTGGACTGTAAAGCTTGGAGCTTTGTTCTTTATCGGTTTAAACACACACAAATCAACAATATAACTGAAGGGATCCTGTAGGGAATTGCATATTAATGAAGCATGTATAAACGAGCAATGAATCTATATCTAAATAAATCATCAACTAAAATGATCAATCCTGGCCAGACTTAGTACCTAAACCCAGAACTAGCGAGATTACTCAAACGACGACATTGAAGATAAGAATCTTACACAACCAACAATGATTGGATAAGGAGAAAATAAGGAGAGTTCAAATTAAAATGAATGAGCTTGATCTTAATGACAAAAAGTGTTAAAATGTAATTTTAACTAAAAATGATTAAGAAATTAGCCTCATGTAACTAATTCTCAATTTGAAATTACTCATTTAACCAAGAAACACGAATTTAATTGAAAATAACGAAAGCTTCAAAATCATTTCTTTTAAAACCAAAGATTAAATATTAGATTAAGATTAAGCAAATCGAAAATCCGATTTGGGGTGTCTACAGTGGAGATAATTCAAAAATTTTTTTTTGAAAGAGTTATATATATCACCATTCGAAAGATTAAATTGAAAATATCGTTGAAGAAAAGCTATGAACACATGTATAATCCAGAAGACAAAGGAACGGTCTTGTTATAGCAAATATCAGGCAAAAACTTGTTGGAAATATGATATTACGGCGTAATATCTAGATAATTTCGCTCTCGCGTATTCATACCCTAAAATTTCTAAAGGTCGAAAAAGCTGAACTAATAACTCCTCCCACCAACCAAGGGCGCGGTCGCGCTTCCACAAAATGCAAGTCCTACACCACTTCTTCTCTTTCATTAACATCCCGGCACACCTTCTCTATCTAGAATAAGATGAAATCAGCTCTGTTCTTGGACCGGTACAGAAGTCTAAACACGAACATAATTAAATTATCGTGTCACCCTGTTCTTGAATTGTTCAAGTCTCGTCGCTATAAACCAGTTCGAGATCGAAGAACACCTCAGTATGTGAACCGAGTCGCCAATTACGTAATGAATAAGTTCACATGATTACAAATATGAAACATAACCCCGAGATTGGTAACAGGAGAGCAGTCCCAGTTCAAGCACAAGCCCAGGTTTTACTAAAAGTAGGGCCTCACTTTGCATGTCAGAGAGTAAAGAAAAATCAGGAGTGATGAAGAAGGAGTCCAGGGCAGTTGGATTTGGAAGGTGGTGGAATGGCTTTGAGTCTGGGACACACGATTCCATGGTACGACCGGGACCAAGTTCAAGGAGGGGGGAGCAGGCAGGTTGCTCGGTATTGGTAGTTGGATATGGTCGCGGTGATACTCAACAACAAGAGTGGACTTGGTGATGGGAGAGCTCCTTAATACTTCCCTCCTGTTAAACCCAGTCAAACATTGTGTTGTATAAATATGGATCAGGGCAAGATGTCCCAAACACATCCGAACCCAAAAGCATAACAACAGCAAATCTGCATACGCCTCGATCCTGTACATCGCCATGAAGCTCCTCGGCACCCTTCTGATCCTTGCTCTCGCTGCAGCCACCGTCTCTGCTTATGACCCCAGTCCTCTTCAAGATATTTGTGTGGCCGTTAACAGCACCAAGGATGCGGTTTTCGTCAACGGCAAGTTCTGCAAGGACCCAAAGCTTTCCACCGCAGATGATTTCGTCTTCACCGGGTTCAGGGCTCCAGGAAACACGTCCAACCCTCTCGGCTCGAAGGTGACTCAGGGGTTCGTCGACCAATTCCCCGGGATCAACACTCTCGGGATATCCATGGCTCGCCTGGACTTCGCGCCGTACGGTTTGAACCCGCCCCACATCCATCCTCGCGGCACGGAGATCCTGGTTGTAGTCGAAGGCACTTTGTTTGTGGGTTTCGTCACCTCGAACCAGCTCGGGAATCGCCTCTTCACCAAGGTCCTGTATCCAGGAGACGTTTTCGTCTTCCCCATCGGCCTCATTCACTTCCAGCTTAACATCGGTAAGACCAACGCGGTGGCCTTCTCGGGCCTGAGCAGTCAAAATCCAGGACTCATAGTGGTAGCCAACAACGTGTTCGGATCAACCCCGCCAATCTCGCCCGATGTCCTGACCAAGGCCTTCCAGGTTGACGGGAAGGTCGTAAAGTACCTCCAGTCCCAGTTCTGGACGGACAACAACTAAAATAACAATTTCCCACTGTATTGGTTTCTAGTGACTGATTGAGTGTATTGATCATAATTTGAATAATGGCAGTTCGTAGCCTCGATGGAAATAATTAAAAGGATTGTTGCTTGATTATCCTCGTCTTCCTTTCTGCTTCGGAACAAATCAATGCCCACTCACTAATATGCTCCGACGACGAAATGATTTCGTAAACGGATAACTTGTGATCGGACAAATGTGGCGAAACTGTTTCCGATGAATTTTGGTCTTTAGCATTGACATCGGACAACATAAAGGATGTACCGTTGGTGTATCAAAGGTTAAGCTAGGACCAAATATTGCCCCCTATAGAGATGCCGTCACTAGTGGGATCGATCCGTAAGCATGGTGGCATCCGAAACCACTACTCATGTCTGCAGTGTCGAGAGGCTTTTCGAGCCAACTCCTATGGTCCACATTCTGGTTTTCAATCGGCTTCAGTTCTTCCCTGCATTATTTAGAAGGGATCTTTAGACTGATTGTGTTCCGACCAACCATTCTATATGTTGTCGATTGCAGCTAAATTAACGACGAAAAGAAAACAAGAGAAACACAAACACCCAGGATTTTACGTGGTTCGGCCAAGATAGCCTACATCCACGAACAGAGAGTATTCTATTAATTCAAGAGCCGTCGTCCCAATTGCCTTGTCCCCACAATAACCCTTTACAAACACAGAAGTAACCCTAGGTCTAATTTCCATCTAGGTCCCTAAACTTTGGGTCGGGTCATAATTCAAGTCGGCTATTGATAATTCAAGTCATTTAACACTATAGTAATTCCCAGATCTTAACAGTCAGGAATTGAATTTTCAGGAGAACGATTTACGATCTCCCCCTGAAGGGAGATGTGTGATGTGTTCCTGAGCTAAGTTCAAGATAAATCCCTAGACATGAAGTTTAACGATGGCGGCGATCGTGTTCTAGTTGATCCTTATGATGGAGGAGCAATTCTGGTTGGAAAATGTCGGGGAAGGAAACACAGCTATCATCTGTTATTTTCGAAGGTTTTAATCACATGTACTCCCACCAACCAAGGCGCAGTCGTGCTTCCACAAAAAGCAAGTCCTATTCCTCTTTTTCTCTTTCATTAACATCTACATCAGGCTGACTACAAAACCATGTCGAAGGCCTCCCCCTTCGCGGTAATAGATTACATCCACCTGCTCCATCCAGAAGAAGGTGAATCAGCAGCCCCTGTGACAGGTTAAAGGTCAAATACCGAAGCAAAAGTCTAACAATGATGATAATCAATTATTTTAACTACTCCGTACTTTTTTTCGATAAGGAAAGACCAACGGTTCTTAACATCAGATAAAGTATTATGATGGCTTTTGGTTTCACGGTGATCTACCAGCCATGTATGGCTATGTTCAGAAATTATGAGAATAAATCAAGTGAAAATTTTTAAATTTTTTGAAGGAAATTTATTCAGAATATGTGTTCTCAGTGCAATTCGGGAACGAAGATTATAAGCACCGGCGATTGAAGATTGGGAAGAAAATACAACGACGTGCTGGAGGTGTTCTTTATCAGAAGTGCAGGCTGCAACTGAGCTAGAATTGGAAGAAGTTAGAGAGAATATATAATCTTAGGAATGGAATATGCCTGCAGAATTCCGTGGAAAAATGTGATATCCTACGAAAGCATCAGAAATCTATCCAAGAGAAAAACCGTGGGAAGACTTTCGAGTTCCTTGATAAGATTAAGAAAGAATACCCGATATCACATGCTTGTAGCAGTTGTTGAACATTTCATTTTCAGGTTTGAAGATCGATGGTGTATGCGGACTCGGTCATTGGTTGTTTGCCTTGCAGCTGAAGACTGGATTACTCGGTCCACCATTCATATGTATAAAAGGGAGCTCATGTTGCCAAGCACAAACCACACAAACTGGAAGTTCTTACACTTCTCAGTTACTTGAAATCCTCAGTAGTAGTAAGAATCTCACAAAACATGAAGCTACTCTTAACTCTTGCCATCCTTTCCCTGGCAGCCGCAACTTCCCTTGCTTATGACCCGGATCTCCTTCAGGACATCTGCGTGGCCATTAACAACACTAATGATGGAGGTAAGACATTTATTTCGGGATAGAACTCATTGCGAATCCCGGTCGTGACAAGCATAAACTTTATGAAGATGTGTTTTGACGTAATTCTTTCTTGAAATGCAGTGTTCGTCAATGGAAAGTTCTGCAAGGACCCGAAAATGGCCACCGCTGATGATTTCCTGTTCACTGGGTTAAGGAACCCTGGGAACACTGACAATCCGCTCGGATCAAAGGTTACTCCAGCTTTCGTTGACCAGTTCCCGGGAATCAACACGCTCGGCATCTCCATGGCTCGCCTGGACTTTGCACCCAATGGCCTGAACCCTCCCCATACTCATCCTCGCGGCACCGAGATCCTGGTTGTCATTGAGGGCACTCTGTACGTCGGATTTGTCACTTCGAACCAGCTCAACAACACACTCTTCACCAAAATCCTCTACCCAGGAGACGTGTTTGTCTTCCCCATTGGGCTCATCCACTTCCAACTGAACATAGGGAAGACTAACACAGTGGCATTCGCCGGCCTGAGCAGCCAGAGCCCTGGAGTCATCACGATCGCTAACTCAGTGTTCGGAGCTAAGCCACCGATCTCAGACGACGTCCTTGCCAAGGCTTTCCAAGTCGATAAGAAGGTGGTGGACGCCCTCCAGGCTCAGTTCTGGTACGACAACAACTAAAACACAAACACTGCTGGCTCATTTCGAAAAAAGATCCCAATGTTTCAGTCTTTTGTGAGAATAACTTGATTCGGACAAAATAAAACGGTGACCGCATCTGATGTACCCATCAAGATTGTATCAGTCATGATGTAACGAACTTTGGATTCCTTGGCCTCATTATTGGTGCGATTCCTGTCATCCATGAAAGAACTCTGCGACAACGTGAAGAAGGTAAATATGTGCAAAGAAAACTGTGGATTGACAGTAAACAACTAATGCAAGCAAATTCAACTTGACCCACTTCAAATATCCTCATTCTGTCCTTTCCTTTTCATATAATTCCCCTAGATAAGGAAGGTTAATCACAATCTCAATCCCGGAAAACCTCAAAGACAATGAGTGCAATACAAGCAAAGTATGTCTGCAAATATAGTTCTCAGATCCTCAGAGAATCGTGTTCAACAGAATGCAAGATCTCTGTCATTCGACTGTTATCTTCGTTAAGGTCTAGATTGCACGAGTCCATAACCCCGGGAGATCCGATTATTCAAATTCGTTCCGGTTGGTCATCACAAGAAGCACGGTTGAGATGTCTCTATGATGCTAGACGCGGTGAATGGCCTATGAGGTCACAAGAAAAATACTGATGGTCATACCATCATTATCTGAAGCTCTGTGTCCCACGTTTACTGAGTTCCTATCTATTCTGGTTGAAAGACTTGCTTTGAGGATGAGGAACTGGTTTATAGTATTTTAAGCAACTCGAGCAAGTGATGTTTAATCTCTTGTAATGGCAGAGGTGGTTTCAATTTGTGTTGCTATTATTTTGTAAAATGCTGCAATACTCACTATTTTCTCTGTTTACTGTCTCTTTAATAGTAGACCTTCTTACTGGATAATCAGAAGCATGGCCCGACTCGAACAAGCCAGCCGTCACTATTCAACGGGCACCACGTAAAGAAAACGCTGAAGAAAGTTCGAGAAGAAGATAATAGCTCATCTTCATTGCATAACAGTACTAGAACTTAAACTATCTCCATTCCTAATGCAACAAATTACCAGCTTCTTAAATTTGATCATGGATGGGACACAGGATCAATGGCCATGGCGGTGCTCAGGTTCATGGGGAAAATGTAGTCGGCAGAAGCGGTCATGAATTGTTCGACTAGGAGTTCACTCGTCTTCTCAGATGGATGGAAAGGATCCCAGAACAGGTATTGATCTCTGTTGGCGCACAGATTCGATGCCGGAGTGCATAACCCAAGTCCATTGTACGGCCCTTGCCCGCAGCATGCAACCTTTGTGCTCACAAATCCTATAAATCAACGCAAAAGAAGTCGCTAAAACGTGTATAAAGACTCCGCTCTCCCCACACCCCGCCCAATTTTATGTAATCAAGGGTTGGTAAGTCCATACCATGAGATCCAGGGTCGGATCTTAGTTGGAAATCCGCATAGATGAAGATAACGGCATCATATCCGCTATTAAGTTCATTGAGCATCTGACGGAGCTGCGGATTGTATAGCTCAGAAGCCAGCTGAAGTTCCGCAGAACACTCCCCGTTCCTGCTTCTCAGCGCAAGTTCTGCTGGAACACACCCCAGTGGCCCTGTCCCCGTCACCAGAACCTGCCGCACCCCCAGATCGTACAACCTCTGCGGACAAATAACAACTGTCACATACAGGAAAATGGTACCTTCTCATGGTATTAGCTGTAGAAGGAATTAGAATACCATGAGTAGTTTTTTGTATTCTGAGATTAGATAGGGGACATATTCTGGGATCGAGAACTGGCGTGACCGAGGCGAGTTAGGCACCAAGAAATAGTTGTTCACGAAGTCGTTCCCACCGACCGTGATCAATACAAATGACTGGGCGACTAGCTTTTGGGTTCTCTCGACGCCGATCAGTTTGCGTACTCTCAGTTGGTATTCTTCGAAAAGATCGAGCTGTCTGAACATCCTTATGACATGAACCTGAACGATAATCCATCCTTGTTAAGACCGTGAGAATTGAAAAAAATCATCGGGAAAAAAAAATAGTTCAAAGCACTTACAAACTGGAATCCAGTATCATTTAGTATGCCAATGCCGGCAGAAGCGAAGTTTGCACCGACGAGCAGCTTCTTGCCTTGAAGCTCTGGGCTTAGATATGGCAACGTGGATTCCGAACCAAGCCGCTTGCCTTACAATTAAAAATTCCGCATGTTAGTCGGCTGTAACACCTTACAATGCACGCACACACAAAAGAAGAACTCAACTGATGAAGTCAGGGATGTTGAGGCCATTGGAGAAGCGGCCGGTCGGGCGATGGGTTGGGTAATCAATCCCGTACGGGGGTGTATCGGCTCTCGCCGTGCTCAGCAAGTAGTTGTTATTCCCATTGTCGACGAGTGAGTCCCCAAACACGAAGAACGCTCGAGCGGCCCCGGCAAACTGGAACGTCAAGCACCTGAGAGCCAGGACCACCGAGCACAGCCTCAACAACACCACCAACTTAGCCATATGACCTCGGGGGAAAGTTCCTCTTCCACAATCATACCAAATGCCCAAACCTTTTTATATGCAAAAAGGGGAGTTGAAATTCAAATCGAATCTCCATGCCATTGAAATAGGATCAACTATCATAGTGGGACCCGGACAGAAGATTTGGCACTTTATTGTCACCAGCTAGATTACCCTGTTTAGGACATAACCTAGGATCAAATCACCATCATGGGCAGTTGTATTTTTACCATTTCCAGGATCTGGGAAGTTACTTTATGATGGGGTTTGAATGACCCATGTACTCTCTTCTTTCTTATGCGAGTCTAAATTTTTTACAGTTCGAGGCAGATGAATCTGTCTCCATCTCCTTAATTTTACTTCATTGATAAACAGCACCTACCCATTTTCAATTACCACATGCTACTCACAGTCTGCATCAATGTATTTCAACCGTCACAAACACTTTGTTTCTACCCAGTTCGATTAAACCGACCAGATTGAATTTCCCCTGTTTCTCTGGGACTACAAAATTATGTGGGTGTTGAAAGCATTGTAATGATTATACTCAAGCTCATGCAACATTATCTGGGCCAGAAAGATACAGGCCCATTTTCCGAAAGGCCCAAATGAAATACTAGTAGGATCCAATTGTAAAAAGGTGAAAAATTTAAGGACTAGGTTGGATAACACTTTCGTGTTATTACAAATACCTCGGACGAACATCTGTTGTCGTTAAAAAGCGGACAGAGACAACGCAATTCCATCCTAAAACCCCGGGGAAAGCACAGTTGAAGAACGATACGAACAGCCCCCTGATTGGATATCAGATTGATCCACGATTCTTGTGGGCATTCATCCAGCGCAAAGTTTGAGCGCGGCACCCAGTTGTTAAACAATGGCGGATTCTGCGGAATTCCTGGTGCCCGTTTCGGGTTTAGTCTCCAATCCATCGACCAAGCGGAGGATTCGACTGTTCCGGGACGAAAACCCGACTCTACCTGATGATTCAGGTAATCGAGTCGGTGTCATCGACCGTTGTTGGCTCTTGCATTGTGGAGGTTGTGGTAGTAATAGGGTAAGTGGGTGGGGATGGTTCCTCGAAAATATTGCTTCTTTTGACTTTTGTGGCGGATTAAGTTGATTTTCTTGAAGGGGGGGTTGCCCGGAGGTTATATCGTTGCTACTGGAGTTTTTGAGCGGAAACCCCTCTTTACTTAACGAATTCAAGGTTGAGGATCATCTTTTCCCCTTCTTTTCCCTTTCTTCGTTTCTGGTTTTGGCTTCATTCTCTTGTTATCTTCTGTTTCTGACTTGGCTCCATACGTTTGAACAGTCTGTATTTCTCGAACTATATGCTAAGGCGGTTCTGACTGCAAGGGAAGAACCAGAAAAAGTTTCCGCGAAGCCTTTTATCCGCATTTTAGGCAAATGACGCACGAAAAGTTTCAAAGTGCCATAATTCCATCGGCTGTTAAAATGCTGAATCGTAATCGAGAGATTGTGCTGGAATCTGTTGGGATTCTTTTAGAGACGGTCAATATTGACCTGAGTAAATACACAGATGAAATGGTCTCCACTGTGTTACCTCAAGCTTGCCATGCAGATGAAAAGAGAAGGACTGAGGCCCTGAATGTTTTTAAGTGCTTAAGTCAAAAGTCAAGCAATCCAGATCCAATAGAAGTAAAGTTTAATGCAGGGAAATCAGTTATTGGAGGTTCGTGATCCTGTACTTGTATTTATATGTTTGTTAAGGCTTTTTCCTTTTTTCAAATTTAGTTGAATTCTCTAATTCAAGATTTTTGCCCTACTTTTCTTAATAACATGTTTGCTGATGAAAATGCTGGTATTCTATTATAATGAGGACAGGGTCAGAGGGGAGGTTAGCTTTTCCTTATATTAGAATTGGAATAATTCAGATTCATTCCTTATCAGAGAGTCGGCTTATTTATTGGATAGTTATTCAAAAACAGCTAGTTATATTTGGCCAATGAAGCTCCAACCATGATTTCCACTTTAATTGTTATGCTGAGTGATTCAGATTCATCCAATGTTGATGTATGTACATGATTTCTCAACTTATCTCCCCTTATTATTGTATCTGCAATTGTTCTGCTTCACACAGGCATGTGACATTAATAGTTAAAGAGCTCATAAAACTGACCTTAAAATCTCGTCATATCATTACACAAGAAGGTAGAAATATGTACAGAAGGGTGAACAAAGATGAGGAAATGGTTCTATTTACCTAAGTGTCAGTCACTGTTTCCTTCTGTATTGGTGTGATTACATCTGTAGTTCTTATCTTCTTTTCTTGTTAATCAAAAGGTATCTCGGGAGGCTCTTCCTAAGGTGATTGGTTCCGTCCTAAAGGAACTACTCCCTTCTTATATGAAGATTGTGCGTGATGCTGCGTCTACCGCCACAGATAAGGAATGCTGAAGAAAGAAGGTGAGAGACCTTTTGTCCACCATCATCCTTATCTAAGTATGTCACTGTTGGATGTTCTTTTGGGGTCTCTTATAGTGAAGGTTGATTGATTGGGCCTTTCAGGCGGCACCTGTCCTGTGCCTGGATTTTGTCTTCCTAAAGCTCTTCAGCCGGTGCTTCCAAAATTTCATCATGTAATACCTTCTCTATATTCTTGTTTATTTCTAAATGGTTAATATAAATAATCAGGTTGCCTAATATCTTCGCCCGAATGCACAGGCCAACAGTGTGTAGCGAATTCTTACCTCGCCCAGACAGAGGTGTTTGTGTCATGAAATCAGTTTAAATCCCAGAGTCAAACAGTTGGTCTTTTCAATTTTCATAACATGATTTGTCTTCCATCGCCATGTTGAAGTCCGGGCTTATGATTGATTGCATGAACACAACAATATTTAATGGTTGCCGGCTTCCCTCTTTGCTTATCCATCTGCAACCTTGTTTGTTCCTGGCTTCACTTTATGAATGGAAGTGGGGATCTTGTGAAAACATCCATCCTCCTGAATCTGTCATTTTTCATTTTTTTCAGGGTCTGATCAGTGGGTCAAATTAAGTTAGCAAGCAACGCTCGGTCTTAGGGAGCTAATAGAGGTGACAAGTGAAAAGGCTTTGAAGGACCTGGGCGATATTGGTTGAATTTTGTAGGTTTGGTTGTGCAGTACCCCACTACTCCTAACTTCTGAATATTCCCTCTAGTTTTGGGCATGTGTAATAAACCTGGGGCAATGAGGTTGTTCTGCCCTGGGCGATTTTGGTGCCGCCTTGTGCTGTCCCTTGCTTCCCATGGGGGGACCTCGGAAGCCTGACTAACCGACTTCATGGTTTGATTCCTGGGTTTCCTCGTTGGAGGGCTTCTGCGCGTGGTGTTATTGGCTCTCTGCTAGCCATCCTACAGATCCTTGGAATAGTCATCCATAGTCCTTTTCAGTTCTAAACACTATCAGATTGACTTGATGTGGGCCAATATGGGGGTTGTCCCTTTCCTTACAACCTATGATCCGTGCAAAAAGAGGGAGGTCATCTACTCTAACCCCACATATGCCAGCTTCTGATCTTTGGGTCCAGTCTTGCCGCTTAAGCCCCCATTTTGAAATCCTTCACAAACAGGTCAAAGGTTTTTCTTTTCCTCAGCACCATTTAGAAAGAAACCACCCCCCCTCCCCCCCTCCTTCCCAACAAAAATAAAATCTCTATGTACTTCCATGTACAATCCAAGCATTGTTTTTATCACGAAACTCAATGACTCGGTTCTCTATGGAAGCCGTAAACTGGTTATGAGTGCAATCGAAGAAAAGATCGGGGCCAAATTTGACTACTATAGTATTTAGGATTCCATGTATCTTCTAGACTTTCCTTGGGGGCTGGAACAAGGAGACAAGCCTGCATAGAAGTCTTCCCAACACGTTGAAGTGATAAAAAAAAAAACCAAAATATATGACAACCCAAGTCTTTTTCTTCCTTGATCTCATCGTCATCCTCAAAGTTGTCCAAAACCCCCATAGCTCGTCATCACTCAGAGGGCGTTGAAATCGAGTTCACAGTTGTGTGATTCTCTTGGGATATGGTCAATTTGGATGCATGTAAAATCAACAGGTTTTCTGAGCAAATTTAATAAAAAATGAGGTCCATGGAAAAGACCCAGACCCACACCAACACTCCGACTCTCCGGCGTCACTTGCCGCGCTACACGATTACTTTTGAGAGGGTGAAAATCGGCTCTAATATCACTTGATACAAAAATTCCGAGTTCTAAGTCCAAAAGCTGCTGGAGTGTCTTTCATGGCATCAACTATCATATCCCATATGTCCAAATCATATGATTCAGCTGTGAAATTATGCATAAAAAATAATGTTCCTTTTTCTTTTTTCATTCATTGTGGGGCTGGAGAAAACGGATGGACACATTGATTGAGATGGAAGGGAGAGGAGCATCTTCTTCTTTCTTCTTCCTCTTCTTCATCATCATCACCATTAAATTCTCTTCCCTACCCCTAAAGAAGTCTCCTTTGGTTGGTTTAGGTCTTACACAACAATTTATTGTTTCCCCCCACCTCCTCATCTTCTTCGTATCTCTGTAGGTTTGGTGGTACCAAAGACAAACAAGTTAACAGCGATACGACCAAATGCCCCCCATGAGGAATCCATAAGTTCTTCCTCCCTCTATCCATTCTTGCCCTTTGCCTTTTTCTTTCTCTTGCTTGCTTTGCTACTTCTCTTCGTCCCCCATCTTTTCTTCCCGTTTTTGCCTGCCCTTATGAGATAATGTGGGGTGCCGCTGTAACGGAGAAGCTCGGGAGGCTCCGTCTTCCCTTCCTTATTCTACTTCTCCTTCTCGGGTTGTCCTCCTCGCGCATTGTTTCTTTGGCCTATGCTGCGGGGAGACGAGTGAGCGAGCCGAGGATGAGGAGGATAAGGAAGCACTTGGAGATAATCAACAAGCCGCCAGCTTTTACCATCCAGGTCTGTTCCGACAGCTCCATTTTTATTTTTCACTCATTCAGGCTCCTCATATCTTGTTTTTTGTTCTTGTTTTTAGAGCCCAGATGGGGATTTCATCGACTGCATCCATGAGAGGAGGCAGCCTGCTTTCGACCATCCCCTCCTCAAACATCACAAAGTCCAGAAGGCTCCCCCCGATCTCCCGTGGAGCCATAAGATTGATTATAATATCACCGAAGGCGCATGGCAGGCGTGGCACGCGAACGGGACACGGTGCCCAAAGGGGACGGTACCCATACGTCGGACCAATGTCGACGACGTGCTGAGGGCCAAGTCCCTATGCGAATACGGGAAGAAAAAGAAACGTCCACAGCCTCTCTCGACACAATACGTCCCGGATGTCGTCAGTGGGAATGGCCATGAGGTAGTTCATTCGCTACTTCGCCGAGATTCATCCGTTTCATATTATCGACCTTCTTCGTGTTGGCTGACTGGAAAAATACAATGGCAGCACGCGATAGCGTACACGGGGTCATCGGAGCTGTACGGGGCGAAGGCGACTATAAACGTGTGGGATCCATGGATAGAACATGGGAACGAGTTCAGCTTGTCCCAGGTATGGATCCTGTCGGGATCTTTCGATGGGTCCGACCTAAACAGCATCGAGGCTGGATGGCAGGTACGTCCACCTCCACCGCAGCCTACCATACGCGCCCTCGCCCCCGCCAGACCACTCCTTCACTCATGCTAATAAACTCCCATTGTATGTAGTCAGGTCAGTCCGGAGCTCTATGGGGACAGCAGGCCGAGGTTGTTCACCTATTGGACTGTGAGTAGTTCAGTTTACTTCATTGTAGGTAAAAAGTGGAGATGGGTATCAATTTAACATGGGGTCGGTCCAGGTGGTTGGATACATATTAACACATTGTCAGGAAATCATTTAATATGTCGCATGTGTTGTCTTAAAAATAAACAAGCACGGTTGCTGAACCAATTAGTACGAATTGCACCAAAACATATTAATGATCTTTTTTTTAGGTTCTTGGGTGGATGGAGAGATTTAGGTGATGTGTTCAGTTCTTGTGGACCATGCAATGCATGTAAATTTTTTGGTGAAATGTCACGTCTCCTTTTGATATTATTACAAATTGTTGAAAGTAGCCTTTTTTTTTTGGGTGTTGGGACAGAGTGATTCTTACCAAGCCACAGGGTGTTACAATCTGCTGTGCTCTGGATTTATTCAGACAACCAGGAAGATTGCAATCGGTGCAGCCATCTCCCCTGTCTCTTCATTCTCCGGCAATCAATTTGACATCACCATCCTCATTTGGAAGGTTGTCAGTGGCTTAGTTTGAACATGGCTTTGATTTAGTAAATTAATCATGTCCGAATTGAGTTTTGAGTTGTTTTGTTCTTTTGGGCTTCTTCTTTCTTCTTCTTCTTCTTCCCTTAGGACCCAAAATTCGGGAACTGGTGGTTGAGATTTGGGGAGACCCTGGTGGGCTACTGGCCGTCGGAGCTGTTCACGCACCTCGCCGACCACGCCACCATGGTCGAGTTCGGCGGCGAGGTCGTTAATTCGAGGGCCGAGTACGGGGCCCACACGACCACCCAGATGGGCTCGGGCCGTTTTGCCGAGGACGGGTTCGGGCGCGCCAGCTACTTCCGTAACCTTGAGGTGGTGGACTCCGACAACAGCCTCTCTGCCATCCAGTCCATCTCGACGCTCGCCGAGGACATGGACTGTTATGACATCCGGAGCTCCTACGACGAGGCATGGGGCTCGCACTTCTACTACGGCGGGCCGGGGAAGAATCCTCGGTGCCCATGATTTTTGATACTCCTAGTCTAATTAGGACAGGAAGGGTTAATCAAAATGTAGTTATCTAGCAATTTAATTCTTTTAGTATGTAATTATTGGATCGTTTTTGCTATAAACTTTATGAGAACCATCTAAGTATCATACTTTATTATTTGTGAGAACAATATAGCATACTTATGACAACATGGGAATTGAAGCAATTGTCCCACAACGTTATTACCGGCTGTAATAATAACAATACTAATACTAATTGTTCTTTAAGAGCTATAATATGAAACAACAATGGCCTTGTTCATCTTGTTGCTTTCTTCTTATTGATCGCGATTGCGGGCTTCGGCTCGAAGGTGGTCTGGAAGTTGAACGGGCCGACCGGGGCGACTTGCTTGAGCTTTGGTTCCTTGACTCCCGCTGGGACACCATCATCTTTCACGATCTCGCTCTTCTCATCGACCTCAGAGGGGCCGAAACCGATCCTCTTGGGGCCGTCTTCGCCTTCGATCTTCACCTTGAGCTTCGAGGCAGCCTCCTTGATGGCAGCGGATGACCCCACCTCCACTGACTCCCCAATCTTGCATGTCGGGTTCACCCTCATCAACTCCATCATCTTCGCTACTGCCGCGACATCGTCCACCCTGTTCATCACCACCACAGGCATCTCACCGTTAACCACGAACTCCGACCCCTTCAACGCCCGGGCCTTGAGCTTCTCTCGCTTCTCGAACGTCTTGTCGTTGGACCTCTCAAGCTTCGCGATATCCCTCCTTGTCTTCTCGAGGACCTTCTCGAGCCCCTCGATCGTGGTCTTCTTGTCAGCCTTCATAAGCTTTCTGGCCGACTCCTCAACATCCATGACCTCCTTTAACATCTCGAGCTCAGTCCTGACCTGTTTCAGCCTCTCCTTGAGGGCCTTCCTCCTCGCCTTCAGCGAGGTGATCTCGACTGAGGTGTCGAGATACCCCGACTGAAGCTCGTTGATCTTCTCCATCTTCGCGAACAGACGCGAGAATGAAATCCTCTTCAAAACCATCTCCTCACGCACTGAGTAGTAAACTTTAACGCATTTTGAATCTCCCAATGTGTTTATATAGAGATCGTAAGTCGGTCGTGGGGACCTCCCGGCCAATGGGAAGGCGCCACGTTTCTGTCCCTATTTCGAACCGACCTAGCATCTGAGTGTTCAGCGTCAAATGTACGCTTTGACTGTCTGGAGCTGAGCTGGAACCAGCTCTGATTTGATAATACTTTA
This sequence comes from Melastoma dodecandrum, assembly GCA_029817715.1. Classification (NCBI taxonomy): domain Eukaryota; kingdom Viridiplantae; phylum Streptophyta; class Magnoliopsida; order Myrtales; family Melastomataceae; genus Melastoma; species Melastoma dodecandrum. Next base: position 1,143,024 of record JARUPY010000387.1, read on the forward strand.
CTCTCAAATTTACATGATTATACATTTTTGTTTATCCGGAATTAGAAGTGAAAGTAGTTTCGAGTTCATGCTTAGGGAATATACACAAAACAACGGATTGTAGTTAACGGAAAAGACAACCATATATGCCTTGTGGTCCTTCTGGTCTCATTTTCCATCGGAGTCGAGCTGGCTCGCGAGCAGGAGAAGGCCGATGGAAGCGAACGTTGACAGGACAGCTGATGAGTACCCCAGCGCCAGTAGAGCTCCCCTCAAAGACTGTAACCAAGAAGATTGACCTTGGACGTTAAAGTGATTATCGGGCGAGAGGGAAATTAAGGTCGTAGATGTAGAATAACCTTGGCTAATAGTAAGGCGTTGTCGTTAGCGTACTGGAGAGAGCTTTCCGGGATGCTCTGGACGCCCTGAGCTAGTTGCCAAGACAGGATCCTGCGATTCATGATTAGCGGTTATCGAAAGGTTTCCGCAGGTTATCGTCCAGCAAGGGCCAGGTTGAATATTTACCCGAAAACGAAACCAATGCCGGCTCCAATTTTGGCCTTATCGGATGTTATCGCAACCTGAAGCTCTCCAAACTGCAAAAGATTTAAAAGAGGAGCGGATTCAGCGTCAAGAAAGGTTTCAGAGTGTTCTGTGCAATAGAATGCCTACCTTGAACATCCGGGCTTCCTTTTTGGGTTGTTCTGGAGACGTATCGGAAACTTGAGTTTCCGCAAACTGCTTCCCAGTTGAAATCATGGCTTTGGCAATCTCAAATCATTTCAAACAACAGAAAACCAAATCAGTGGTTCCCTGACGATAAAAACCATGATAACATGTTTCATTCTGCAACTCTAGGGATCATTAACAGCAGGGATTTCAGAAAATGGAGGATGGTGATTTCGGTAACAGATGGCAAAGTTCCAAGTCAGAACGAGTGAGTAGTAGTACCCGTTGTAGTTCACCCTGCCCATACTGCCCCATCGACTGAAACCTCTGTCCAGCGGCTTGCAATCGTTTTCCCAATGCTATCAACCCATCAAAACTATAAGCATATAAACAAAAATGACATTCCTAAAAACACATCTAACAAGACCAATGAAATGGCCTTCTCTACATACCTGATTTAGCTTTGTCAGTCAAAGAGCTCTCTAGAGACGAAAGTTTGCTGACCAAAGTTTTTGAGGTCGACGTGTCTGCTAATTCCCATGATCTTGACAAATTCAACAACAAGTCCCCAAGTTCTTGACCACACTAGTAATGGATCACGTACAAAGAAATAACTCAAGTCAGCCATTCATGGTTATTTTCGAGCTGCATTCCACGTTCATGTAATAAACTCCTTTCTGTAGGGTGTCAAACAATTACGTTCACTAACCTGATCAATAACCGGTCCACTCGACAGATCAAATGCCGCATCATTCAGCTTCAAACAAAGCAATACGAACAAAAGCAGAGAATTTAGAGAACCATCTGAATTGCGAAAGGAAGAGGACAACAAATTGCTCCCCAGTATTTCCATACACGATTTAAGAATGTCAAACTAAAACAATAGGCTCTTCAATTGGCACATCTGCAGCATTCTGCTTCGCAGACACAGCACACTAAGCTTCTATAAGAATGCGAAACCATCCCGTCGTCGGCAGAGACAGCATACGAATTAAACAAAACGCTCACAAAGGGCATCAAACCACCTATAGACAAATCAAACCGAAAGCGAGACCAGATTCTAGTCAAAATCTCACATCTAAACGAAGGTCGTTGGGCAACTTGGGGAAGTAATCCGAAGGAAGATCAAAGCTTTCCTGCAAAAAACAGTCGACTTTCACAAACGGGTCCTGAGCATGATAATTCCCGACAACGACATCAAGAGAGAAAACGAAGCTCACCGCGAGTTCTAGCAACAGGGACTGCGAGTCGGGCTCGACCGATTTGGGCGAGTCCGAAGACTCGGCAAGAGCAAACGGGACGGCCACCAATCCGGAAAAGGTGGGATCTTTACCGCGAACATTGGGTTTCGGAGGCTGAAACCGATGATTACGGGGGAGGAATGCCGGGGTGGGAATTGGGTTGGAGAGAATTTGGAGAGGACGGTGGTGAAGGCGAAAGAGGGCGGTGGCCATTGAAGTTGCAGTCGTTGCCATGGTTTGTGGATATTTTGGGGGAGGTTTTCGTCTTTAGCGATGCATGAACTCAAGTGAAGAGTTCAGGGCTAAAATTTAGGATTCGGACAAAGATTCGGAGTTTTAGTTCATCTTGCCACGTGTAACATCTGAAATCCCTGATATTTTCTTTCCCTCTCTTATATCCTCGTGGCATTATCATCTATTATCCAAAATAATTGGCCCCCAATTTCCACCTATTAGTTTTAAAAAAATTTACGAATACGGTCCCATATTCATAAAATTCGATTTTACCGTCGAAGTGGCGCGTTCTAAAAACGCGCCCCTCAGATTACAAAGAGGGCGCGATTTCGAAACGCGCCCTCCGTGTGCATTAGTGAGGGGCGGGTTTACATAAGGGGCGCGTTTTGAGACCGTGCCCCTTCCCCCCGTCCCCTGTCCCCCCTTCAATACTTAGGCCACTCCCCCCGTCCCCCCAATTTTAGGCCACTCCCTCCTGTCCCCCTCTCGTTTTGGAATGGTACAAAGGTCCTGGGGACATACAATGGGCGCGTTTTGAGACCACGCGACGCCCAAAATGCGCTCCTCCTGGGGGAAGGGGCGCGGTCTCAAAACGCGCCCCTTGTGCAAACCAGCCCCTTATACCATTCCAAAACGAGAGGGGAGAACATGGAAGAGTAGCCTAAGGTTGAAGGGGGGAGGGGGGAGTGGCCTAAGTGTTGAAGGGGGGAACAAGGGGAGACGAGAGGGGGGGACGGGGGGAGTGGCCCAAGGTTGTCAAAATCGAGATCTTACGCGGGATCGGGAGGAAGTTGCAAGATCGTAACTCGTGAAATCGTAAGTAAAATCGAAAGAGTTTACAAAATTATAATTTGAATACTTTCAGATTAAGGTGCCACGGTCATCAAACAACAAGCACTTCATAATCTTTGTATCCTAGAATAAGGTGCCATTGTCAACAATTAATTGTCCTAATATCAAATGGGCACATTCCCTTATAGTGACAAAACATATAATTCTTCCAAACAAAACACACCAAGTCTAAAGAGGTAAATCAAACAAGCGTAAGAAGAACATCTAAGGATCCAACAAAACATTTATGTTTTGATCATAATAATCATCTCCCCCGTCGCCCGTATCATCTTCGTTTTCCTCCTCGAGTACATCTTCAAAGCTTCGAATATGCAAATAATCACCATCACTACTAGCTCCCACTTCGTCTCCAACTCGCACAGAATCTTCACTTATAATGTCAATCTCATCATCAAAAATATTCCGCAACATCATCACCAAGGATCCATTCATCATCCGAGGAAATGTCATGAATCTCATAATCCTTTGGTGTCCTTGTTTGCTTTTTCTTCCTCAACCTCGAGTTAGCCATCACAAAAACCACATTATTCATAGTTTTTTGTTTCAAACGATTTCTTCTTTTTGTATGGACCTAAACGAACACAAGAAGATAAGTAACCAAATAGTCAACTTCAATTAACTAAGAACTCTCATTTAAATAATAGAGAAAAGATTGTGGTGTGAAAGTTACCATCTCAAAAGCACTCCAATTTCTCTCGCATGCAGAGGAGCTACACGTAAGGCTTAGCACACGAATTGCAAATTTCTGCAGCTCTGGATATTGACTCCCATAAGACTCCCACCATTGTCCCGGTGTTTTGGTGTTAAGTGCTTTAGTTGTTACAACACTTCCAAACATGCCAGATTTGCCTTTAAACTCGTCAAGCTGGAAATTAATCTTGGAGATTTCTTCAACATCTCCCACAATCCTTTGCATGCAGTCGTATAATTCTTTTTTTCACTTCATAGTCAGCTTTGAACCCGGAACTATAATGTAGCTTCGGGTTCAAGTAATAGCCCGCGGCATGAAGAGGCTTATGCATCTGGTTATCCCATCGCTGATCAATGATTTCCCATAAAGGCAGATAGCTAAACAATGAAATAGATAAGCAGATTTAGCTAAATAATGCAAAAGATAGCTAAAAATAAAACAACCATATTTACCTTCTCTTGACTCCATTGAAGACACTCTGAATCTTCACTTTAGCTTTGTCCATCTCCTCATAAATAAACCCCATTGCTGGCTTCTCTTCAGAATCAACCAATCTTAAATACTTTGATCAAGGGAAACGCACCTTTTAGACAAATGACAATATTTTTCCAAAATGTCTTGTCCGTAATCATTTCTTCGAGATGTTTCCCATCATTTGTCTTTGCATATTGGCTGGCCTTCCACTTATCACATGTAAACATCCTCACCAAAGCTCCTTTGTTGTCGTGCAAGCATCCCAAAGTGAGATATGCAGTAACAAAACTAGTCGCACCTAAGATACATATAAGTTTTGTAACATCGAAATAAGATATGTTCTCATTCGAAATAAAATCGAAAAGAGTCGCACCTGGTCTCACTAAATCCTTTCCATTGGTGAAGCTTTGTAACATCGAAATGAGAGATGTTCTTCCATAGATGTAAGTGGTTATCTTCTTTCCACTTGAGATAGTCTCCTTGTGAATGGATATTTTCTTCTCAAAGTCTTCCAACATGAGATCAATGCAATGGGAAGGACAAAGAGTCCAATATAAATTCTTTCTTTTCTCCATCAATAATTTCCCAGCAGCTTTATAATTTGTTGCATTATCTGTGACAACCTGTATAACATTCTCTTCTCCAACCTCCTCAACAACCTCGTCAATCAACTTATAGACATTTTCAGCAGTCTTACAAATGTGAGAGGCATCGATGGATTTCAAGAAAATGGTACCTCTTGGGCTATTAACCAGAAAATTCAGAATAATCCTTCTTCGCTTGTCAGTCCACCCATCAGTCATGATCGAGCATCCAACGTTCTTCCAATGATTCTTATGCTCCTAAATAGCCTATGTAGTCGAATTTACTTTCTTCTTCAAATACTTATCTCGAATCTCGTGATAAGAAGGTGGGTTGAACCCAAGTTCATATCGAGCAACCAGTTCAAACATCTTATGGTATTCTTCACTCTTTGACACATTAAAGGGAATGGCATTATTGTAGAAAAAAGATGCAATTTCCTCACAAGCCTCCTCTTTAAGTTCCTTCTTGAACATGGTATTAATTGTTTGATGAGAACTTGCACTTCTTTTGAAGAGATCCTTCTCAGATTGAGATGAATTCTCTAGCAGTTGGTTCATGCTTGCTTCTACATCCTCAAACGAAGAGAATTTTGACTTCTTAATCAATCTTTCTTTGACACGACACCACTGAAGCCGACCACTCTCCATGGACTGACAGCAACACATTGATAAAACAAGACCTATGAGTTTCGACCAAGACGACCACAGTAGAGGAAGAAAAAAGTGGGTGAAACGTACGCCAACACGACGAAGATGAAAGCACGGACAGATTGGGGGCGAGCTCGGAGGGCCGGCTGTTCGGGGGTGAGCTTGGAACTCCGGCTGCTTGGGGGCTGTTGCTTGGGGGTGAGATCGGCAAAGGAGACCCGTTGCTTGGGGACTAGATCGGCAAAGGAGACACGCTGCTCGAGGGCAAGATCGGCTGATCGGACTGCTGGATTAGGTGGGCTGCTGGATTAGGTGGGTTTGGGCTGGGGCTTTCGGCTTAGGATTACCTGGGTTTGGGCTTTGGATTGTTAGGGCCCGATTTCAACGATTTTTACGATCCTAGAACGATTCGTTCCTAAGGAACGATTCGTTCCTACGGAACGATTTTACGATTTTACGATTTCACTACGATTTCACCAAAAAACGATTTTCACATCAATCCAACTCGTTAGGATGTAAAAAATCGTAAAATCGCCCGATTACACGATTTAAATCGGGATTTTAACAACTATGGAGTGGCCTGTTGAAGGGGCGCATTTTGAGACCGCGCCCCTTGTACACTTAGGCATATTCCCCCCATTCCCTTCTCGTGTTTGTATTGGGTCGGTGCCTGAGTAAGGAGCGGTTTTTCAAAACCCGCCCCTCACTCAGGCACACGAGAGCGCGTTTCAAGACCGCGCCCTCTTTGTAATCCGAGGGGCGCGTTAGAACCCCCATTCGACAGTAAAACCGTATTTTACAAACTGGGACCATATTTCGTAAATTATTTTTAAAACTAACCGTATTTCCTTACAAAACTCCTGTGCATCGTGCTTTTCAATTTTATATATTGATAATAAGAGGTTTGTACCTCCAATTAAGAAAAAATTCCCTAGATTTAAGTTTTTAAACTTACTTAATCAAAAAAATCGACTAAATTGAGTAAAGTCGTACTCAACACAAAAAAAAAAATTGACTTCTTTATAAATTTAAAATCTTTATAAATAATTGGTCCAATCGCACTTACGTACAATCCTGATAATTAAACCAATGAAGTAGGAAAGGAATAGGATCCCTACTTACAAAATATTATATACTTTTACGAAAAGGATATCCAACGAGGGAGCCCACCGCCACCGCCGCCTCCTCCACTAGCTCGTCTCAATGCTCGTATGATGATTATCTTTTCTGCAAATTCCAAAACCTCAAGTTGGATCAACACTTCCTTTAGATTCAAGATAACAAAAATAAAACCTCAGGGCTGATCCATCATTTTCACCTGTTCTTTTTTATTTACATGGAGGAAACTGAAACACACGACCTTATACTTGAGGGGGATTCTGGATGGTTTATCCAATCAGAGTGGAGTTTGACTTCACCACAACCAAAAAGATTCAAACTCATGCACACTCGAGAGACAAGACCAGAAGACCTACACCTTTTTTTTTTTTTACTCTTTCTTTCTTCTTCTTCTTAATTTGGGATTTTGAGTGGAGTTGGGATTCAGAATCTTATTAATGTTTATTTCTTTACCCTTGATTGCAAAGTAGTGTTAGGTTTGGGAAATGGTCATGAGTCGCTTGGTAAACAAATAGGGTTTTGGTTGAGTCACGAGAAAGATTCATGTTCCATTTTCTGATAAATAACAGCTGTAGAGTGATGATGGTGTTAGGTCTAAAGTAAATAATGAATCCATATGAACTCCGCCCCCCTCTCCTTCCGCCGTCCACGTTTCTTGTTCAACAGTTGACGGCTCCTCGTCTCCATCGTTTGCATCGATCGCCCCTTTCAAATTTTTTTTAATGGTTTCCTAACCCTTGGAGGAGGATTGTATATAACTGCTACGAAATAGATCGGTCAAATTAATTTTTTTTATTAATGTCAAAAACTTAATTTCTATTTATAAAAAATTATATGTTTCTATTCACATAAAAAATAACGAATTTGATGTTTTAAATACCGAGTTCAAACTCTATAAAGAATTCGATATTTAAATATCGAGTTTATTTAATTTTAAATGAACTAGATGTTAAAAATATCGAGTTTTATTTACATAAATTTTTTTTATTCTAACACCAAATTTTTAACATTAATTAAAAAATAATAATTTAATATTCTACGTAATTTCGTACTTTTGTCTCAAAATGCAGTTAACCCAGATAATTTTTTTGATTATATATATTGATAAATTAAGGTTTGTACCTCGGCTGCTTTTTTTTTCAAGTGTGGCGTGAAACAAGGCAATAAGATAAACGAAATATTTTAATTAGAGGATTTTTGGGTGCGCATTATAAAATGACCAATTGATTGATTAGACATAAAGTGCTTAGGTCCGATTAGACATAAAACCATGAAAGCTAAATAATATAATATATATATTTTTACACTTTTCTTGAGTATATACAAATATCTTTAAAATTACATTTGTCGTGATAATATTTTTTAAATTAGAGATACGTGAAAAGGTTAATGTATCAAATTTATTTAAAAAATTTTAAAAAATCAATATTCAAGATATTGAATTCTTAAAAAATTTTAAGATGAATTTAACATTTGTAATATCGAATTAGTGAAATTATTTGAAGAATTTTAAAAATTAATAGCTTATTCTAAAAAATATTTTCTGATGAAAATGTCTTATAATCAATGAGTATATAACCTTCTAATAATCAAATGCGTCCAAACCATCAAAGGAGTCTTCCCTTGCTTTATCCGTCTATCATAAAAGATTAGTTTAACTAAATCATCACCACCCCATCCCCATTTTATATCTAAATCACCATCAAAGACAATCCACCCCATCCCTATTTGTCACAGCCCTTGTTTTCTCTCCATCATCCTGTGAGAACAAGGAACAAGAGACCTCATCTCCCTCCTCCTCCCCACCCCAGCAAACTTCAATCATGTCGCCATCGCTCCTACAGCCCCGTACGAGCCGGGACCTTGGACGACCAGGGAGTCATCGTCCCGGCGACGACAGAGGCACAGGAAGAGATGATGACGAGGCAGGTCGTTACTCGGAGGCAGGGGGGTTATGAGTTCGAGTGAATTCCATAATCCTCTTCCTCCTAGGCAAGTCTCAATGCTTGGCTTATTTTTGTTGATCCTTCTCTTTTGTAACTTCGCCTCATCATGGGACGTTCCTTCACGCGTGTGCGTTGGGGGGTCGGGTTCATTTCATGTTTCGTGTCAGCTTTTGGCTGGCAAGGAAGGGAAAGGAGATGGGAAGAATGGCAAAAATGAAAGGTGAAACAAAAAAAAAATCGATCGATAGAAATAAAAAGCTTTCTGCAGGTGTTTATCAGCTTTCTGTCCCTGTTTTGGAGTCTCGCTGGGTTTCTTCCCTTTTACTCATCATTATTGTCAGCATTCTTAATTCATGTTGGGATATTTAAGATCATGGTTGTATCATTAGATTCAGATGGTGGGGTTGGCAAACTGCCAACTGGGGCATAAGTTCCATTGATTTAAAATCATTAGCAAGTTATTAACAATTAACAATGAAGGGTATTATTATGTGGAAGGGATCAACAAATCCAAACGCCACTGTCGGCTGCTTAAGCAGCCGCAAACTCCGCTGTTCTTCGCCTACAGCAGGGTTCTCAGTGAAGTAAATCCCGAGGATCTCTGCATACTGACGCGGCGACGCCGGCCATGGCCATTCTCTCGTTACGCCGCACTTGCCGGTACCCATCAACGTTTTCATAATCTCCTTCTCGCTTTTTTCTTGGGATAATAGTTCAAAATAAATGGGAAATGCGCAAATCAAATCCTAGACCACACCACCTGACCTTGAGTTGGGTAAGTCAAGCGTTTCCAGTAAAAGGAACACTTATAGTAGTGATGATGATGATGATGGCCAAATAGTTGAAGACAAAAAAGGTCAACAGATTAGTTAAAGGGCAATTGTAAAGGATAAGGATCAATGCACTTTCTATTGATTTCTCCTTTTTACTTTTTTGGGGGTCTCATGAATTTCTGGATGAAGCATCCATTGCTAACCGCCTTTTATGTTAGTGGGAAATGACATCCATCTCATGGGAAAGAAAAAGACCTAAAATATTTGTTGTATCTTTTGTTTTTACATGACATTACTCATTGGTCGACACTTTCAACACTGACATTCTGATAAACCAGGTGGAATTGTTCCATTTGTTGGCAAATTGGAAATTAAAGGAACCCAACACTATGCCACCTCCAACCATCAAGCCTAGCCTGCAGGAATTAACTTCATTTTTCGTCATAAAAATGACATTCCAAAAACAGAAGTTCATGTATAACAAACTGAATCTAGCCCGAATCGTAACTATTGAAACGAAAGTAGGCATCCTAGTACACAAATCACTCATTGACCATCAATAAAAAGTCTCGGGTATTACTAGCGTTAGAAGAAAGAACCGTGTAGCAAGAAGGAACTTAAATGTAATCTCTCAGAGAAAGGAAGAAATAAAGGCAACAGATCAATTCTCTAAGGTAATTATTTACCTTGCAAAAAGAGCAGTAATTCAGAAAAAGGCACGGCAATGATGGAGCAACAATGGCCGAAACTGCCATCCCCAGCCAGTAAAAGTAAAACCAGGCTGAAAGATCAAAATTTAAATTATGTCGCTGGTGACCTGCACAAAAGAAGTCGTCAGTACATCTTGTGACGTACCCTGGCTTACATCAGTGCAGAAGGACCCAATTGGCAGGAAAGAAAAAGACCTTTTCCAGAATCATATTCTGAGGATCCACCAGAAGAGTTAGCCAAGTTGAATTGCTACCGCTCTTACTATCTTTTATACAACATCGAGATAACCACTAAATAGAGCATAAAATATGGTAAAGGTCCACTCGCACATCAGGAGCAAACCAGTCCATGGTCTGACTTGTCGCAGTATTATCACAATTGCTATCAAGAAAGTCACACATTCACCCACAAAGCACACAACTATGGACAAAGCCGCTCAAGTATTCAGGAACCTTCATGTGTGCACCGTTTGGTAACTGCTAAACATTCAATAGAAGATTTCAAAAAATCAGGACTAGATTGATTACAACCACGATCAAATAGATATCCATTAAATCTTTCTGCTAAACAGCACCTTAACCGGCTGGTCAAAATTCACCGCAGATGGTGCAGAAACATTACTGTAAGCATAAGTTCCATTGCATCTGATTTTGTACAACAGGTGTCTCAACTGACCCCACAATGAACTTGATGAAATTGAACCATATTCATGGGTCTGCACCAGCAGAAATCATCTAAAGCACAGGATAAGGAAACGAATTCCTCAAAATACCAAGCTAAAAGGATTCGCAAAATATGCAGGAATTTAATTACCAGCAGAAGTGATTTGTGGAACCACAAGAGCACAATGCAGATGGATAGAATAAAGAGGAACCTGACGAGAAAATAGGTTTTAGGATTGCTTCCCTGGCCAGTTCCAGGAAGGGCATCATTGAGTTGATCCCTCACTGTCTGCAACACAAGCAAAGAAATATCAAGGCAATTATCCAAACAGGTTGATGCCATGAGAGAAGAAATCCAACTTCCAGCTCCATCTGCAGCAGAAACAATACCTGCCACACATCCACAGGCTTCAAAAGCCAAGATGCCCATCAGTTCCATGGCTTCAAAGGACCAAGTGTGTAGTGAATGACACAGAGTGCATTTTCATTGACCATCCACTGCACATGCATAATAAATGTCGCACCTGTTTTAAAAGAGATAAGAAATTGGCTAACCTACAATTTAAATATATGCTTGAATAACTTCCCAAGAAATTACAAGTACCCTGAACAATTATTCTCTTCTTATGTCATCTTTTCCGATTGTAAATCCCACGGTCAGGGGCTTAATCTAAAAAGCTGACTCTCTCGGGACAATGTAAAGAATGAAAAATAAGAAGATTTTAAGTAGCTAGATGACAGGGTGAGAGTACCATTCGTCCAGAATAAAACTCTGATTCGATAAAAAATTCAATCCCATTCTCAGTCCAGTTGAATAATTTCACAAGATATTACCGAGTCCAATTGATAAAAACTTCCCCTGGTGTATAATGCCGAGAAAATGCTAACACTATCTCTGAGGCACAACTACTGAAATATTTTAGAGAAAACCCTGTACACAACACACGTGAAAGATAGAAAATTCCCTCCTGTGTAGGATTCCAATAAGTTCACCTTACTCATAATGTCTCTGAAAACTTTCTCAGAAGGTTCCAACACCATGACCCCAGTGTTAAGCCTTTCAGAATGCTTAAAATTGGCACAGAATTTACCATATCTGAAAAGGTCTTTAATACTCTGGACAACATTGGTAACGGCCTCTAAGTATACAACTGCACAGAGCACATACAATTATGTCCACGAATGAGATAGCATCATTATTGGAGACTGTCCATGAAAATGTCAATAAAGTCAAGCTATTTAACAGACCACGAGAAATTTCAGCTCCTGATGCAAAGGGACACTCAAAGCTCCCCCGAAAACATTATTATGCAAAGGAATCGATATGGATTCGCATTGAAAGATCATTGATAACACACAATTTCCCAATTACCTTTTTTATAGTTAGTTAGGTTAAAGATCTTCAACTTGGTATAGACCCCCCAAAACCAAGTCGACCGCACGGTTAGGATTCTCCAGTAAGCTAATCTTCTCAACTATCTATCCGTCAGCCTGCATCAGCATAAGTCAATTTACAAACCAGCTTCCCGATAAACATACAAACTTCAAAAGCTCGAAATCACGACAAGGCTGAAAAAGGGAAATGAACACAACAAACCGAATCCTCCTAAATGATCCCGTATTGCAACCATGAAAAATCACCAACTTCACCCACCATCCAACCACAATTTCCAAAACGACTCCTTTTCCATATTCTACCCAAGGAACTACGCCCGAATACCTCGAGACTTATACAACCCCGAAATCACACATACAACGAAACCACTAACGCCGTAAAAGGCAACCCCTTCGATCATCACAACCCCCCAGAACCCTTCTGGCATAAAGAACAACTGCTTGCGTCACTCAATCCCAGAAGACCTGAAGAAGATCCTTGGCGTAACCGGAGATGCCATCCGACAAAAGGACGACCGTACCCTTGGTTATCCCGGGGTCCCTGATCGATTTCCCCAACACCCTGACGCCAAGCAAGAACTCGTCACCGTACAACAGGGTGACGTAGGCCTCATGTGACCCTCCGCACGCAGATTCCACCGATAACGACGAGGACAGCAACAGCGGCAGCGGCAGCGGCAGCAACAGGAAAACGTCGAACTTCCGGGCGAGGGAGAAGGATCATTTGGGGTTCGGGGAGGAAGGCATCGTGGGGCGGGCGGAGGAAGGCAATCTGAATCGAGACGAGATCGGCCTGGTTGGCTTGTCGCCTCCTTCCTTTTTGGGCGGTTTTGTACTTTAGACCGTTGATCCGTCGCCCCGCCGCCGGCGCCCAAACTTCAGGATGACTTTTCGACTTGTCCGATGTTTCTTCTTTCTCAAGAGTTTGTCCAAATGTCAAATGTAGTCCGTCAAGTTCATGACTAATGATTATTTTGGTCCTCTTCTTTAGTTTTGGTCCAGAACAGAAAAATGGATTGAAGAGTGTGGTGGCCAATTTCAATGAATCAATCGCCCAAAGAATTTCAGGAAAATCAACCAATCAAGCAGTGGCCAGGGAAGGCTTCTTTCTCTTCTCAACCAGCATAAGCTACAAGGAGAATCCCTCATTGCCATACAGTTCACCTTCATTGGTTGAACTGCAAGGCTCCATGAATGCTTTTGTTAATCCTACCTAAAGCTTCCGAGCTGCGGGACGAAAGCCTACTATCCTTAACCTCGAGTTTCGGAGTGATGTGACTAGGTACATTGTGCCTGGCAATGTGGAGAGCTCTCCCACCCAGTGGGTTCTCATGAAGAAGTGCCCAGAAAGGCCATGCCCGATCCGTTTCCGCCCTCGAGGAAACCACTGGATATTGGCTGCAGAAGGAAGAAAAGACAGAAAGAGACTTACTGGAGGTGCGACGAAAAATCCAACTATGCATTTCCACAAATTGTCAGCAAGAATCAGCGTCATTCACAAAGATGATTTTAGTGCAAATGACCAAAATGACAGAAAAAGAAATCTATCAGTTGAATCAGCACGTTATTGTGATTAATGCCATGATTTTTTTTGATAAGTTAATGCTTTGATTTTACCTGTCTTCCATTGACATTCACGAGCGAGAAAGGCTCTCTCTCTCGCACACCGCCGTTCTCTTCGAGTATTCTTTCTAAATCCTGCATGTCAGTGAATTTCTACATCAAAATCGGATCGATGACATCTATGTGGAAAAAAGATGTGGAGGAAGATATTGGCAAGACCCAAGATATCCTAATTATGGTCAGCATTCTGGTAAGTTTATGCTGAAAATGAACAAAGAACCGATGCAATTGCCAATGAGATAATCAGTGAGATTGATGAACAACAAGGATAAGCCTCCATCCGTGTTACCTTGCCAGTCAAAATCTCATACTCGAGTAAGTCCTCAACAATCTTTTCAAGACTTTGGCGGTTTTTCCTTAGCATTTCACTTGCTCTGTCGAAGGCTAAATTATACATCTACACCATTTGAACCAAAATCATATCAACAAGTCGTTCCTTACCAGAGCTAATGGTGGAAGTGGAAAAAAGAAATGTGTGGAGTTACCATGTATTCGACCAATTTATAACCAATCTAAGGCACACTGTCTCATACCTCTTCAACTTTAGCAGCCATTTCATATTCATGGTTATTCCCCATACTCAAGGCGGTCACCTAATAATAAAGAAGACATAAGCTTATGTATCACCCTGACCAGTCTGTGCACTAGAGAATCGTGGAGTAGAAAATTGGAGTGATCTGAAAACTCATTTATCATCAGCAAGAAGACTCAAAGATCAGCATACCGCGCCGGTGTGATAGTATATTGCTGGACTGTCATCAGGTCCCCAACCATACTGAATCACCATTCGTGTTGCAATCTATAGCAATTACCAAATCAATATATTATCGTCGATTTCCAAGCATCTGCAATTAAAACTAAGAAGGCCCCATGACCCAACCATTATCTCCAAATACAGATAATAATTGTTGATGCATATATGCCAGTGTATTCAACCAGTATATATTGTCAATGTTACGTGTCATATAAGTTTGAGAACCTTAGTTTATCAAACGACCAACCTCTTGTGCTTGCCTCAATTCCTCAGCTGAAAGCAGATTTTCCTCCCCAAATGGAAGTAGAATTTGGGCAGCTATATGTGAACCGAAGCAAAATACAAGCTTTTTCTCAAGGTAGGACCTTGATTCGGAATTACCGGTCCCCGAGTCTTCACTGTGAGCCTTGGTAATTTTTGTGCACCCAATTCCCTACAAAGTGTGTTGAAAGAACTTGTCAGTTTTATCTTCATCTGGAATTAATCACCTGTAAAATCGCACAAGAAATTCATGACAATTCAACAGATGGCTATGCCATGAATAAAGGAACTCCAACTACGAGATTACTACATGGCAGTCAACATTAAAATATAGTGAAAAACGGGTACTAGAAAGAATATCTCCACCTGCCATGATAAGGGCTCAAGCCAAAGATTGTCCACGGAATCAAAGTTAGGCAATAGCAGAGCAATGAGGCCCCTTCCAGCAGCCCAAACTGCATGGGGGAACTTGGTCTCCTTCGTCCACTTACACAAGATAAAATAAAAGCATTTCAGACAAACTTTTTATTTTGTTCTCGCGTCTAGTAATCAGGATATCAACAAGCCTATGGAAAAGTTGATCAATTGTAATGCACAAGGATAGGCCACGGAATTACATCAACAGGAGGGTTGAGGAGTTCAATCCCATTGCTGATCTGACCATATGGCTCCATTAGGTCAACAACACTAAGCATGTCCTCCTTTGTCAGTGTCAGTCCCAGATGATCCACCAACATTCTGCTAATCTTCCTTGACTGTTTACTTTGACGAACCCATTTAGGTACGATATGGCTGAAAGTCTGTATTGAGACAGCAACAAAATCAACTGAACCATACCAAATACCTCGAGATCTTGGTATATGATTTAGTGACTCAAAGGCTGGCAGATGAAGTGCAGCAAAAATAACTAACAAAGAGACAGACAGTAACAAAAAAGATACAAATTAACAAAAACAAAAGACCAAAAGAGACATCTAATGTGACAAGACTGCAATAATAAAAAAACTGTAGTACTTGAGCAGCTTCTCACAACAGTCAATCCACATAAAGTTCATTCAACAAATGTAGAGGAAAAATTCTTACAGCAAACCAGCTACAGTAGCTAAGTAGTTCGTCCGCATCAACAAATTTGCTCCGAAATGCACTTCCTTCCAATGCGGCAGGGACAAGTTTTAGTTCCACAGGCCGCAAAAGTGCTGTCTTCTCAGCAACCTGATGACAAAGTATTATACACAAACATTTGAAGAAAAAAATCCTCGAACTAGCGCCATACATAGAAAATTAACAATATACAAAAGATTGAAGCCGAGCAGTTATTAGAATGAAAGATACAGAGCTTTGGAGAGTAGTTGTCCCAGCCCAAGGCATGCTATTTACGCTTGATGATTAGAAAAAACAGAGAAATACAACTATGTAACTCCTGTGAAGGACATAATTTAAGGTAAACTGACTTGGAAAATTACCCATGAAACTTCCAATCAGAAACAATTACTGCGCCTGTTTAACTGACATGTCATTCACAATTCAACTTTTATAACTAAAAGTGGCAGATGCAATTAACTAGTGGTCCTTTAACCAAGGAGCAGATCAGATAAAAAGTGAGTGCACCTTGTGCCAGTCCACAAACTCAATAAGCTCATTGTCCATGGTCTCTTTAGCAGCCATGTGCAATATTTTCTCCCTTTCTGCTTGAGTTGGTCTCTGGAGATGGAAAACTCTATCCATCCGACCCGGTCGTTGCAGCGCCTCATCAATCTGCTTGAGGCTTCGGGTGGTAGCCATCAAGAGTACTCCGTCTTGTTTCTCAAAACTGTAAATATTTACAAGTCCATGAGGCAACAATTTCAGGAACTCATTACTATGCATAAAATACTCTAGCCCATTAAAAGTCTTAGTTCAGTTTAATAGTATGGTCTTCTTCTCCAGTGCCTGGATCATTATATCACATTCAATCATATGACTAAAGCTGACATATTGATATGACTTTGAACAAAATTGTCCCCATTCTCTTAACTGGGTCAACAGAAGCTGCTGGCTGAAACAAGAAAAACTGACTTTAAAGCAGGTGTCTAGGCTTTGTGCAAGGTAATCTCCAAAATCTCCTTTATAATCTAGAGGAAGAGGTAAATGTAGCAATTCCAATTGTTTTTTCTGAATATTCTAAAGCCTCAGGATCAGATGTGACTACATTCAATGCAAAATTCCAGTACGAAAGCCATATATTGTTTGGTATATTACGAATGAGTTATGTGGGAAATGCCTAAAATTACCCATCAAGCTCTACAAGCAGTTGGTTGATGAAAGCCTCATGATCTTGTTTTTTGGTGTGGATGAATTTGCCGCGGACACCAGCAAAAAGGTCAAAGTCCTCCACAAATATGATGACAGGAGCCTACAGAAAAAAAAAGAAGTAGCAATGGTTTTAGAATAAGCTAATCAAAATTGAAGAACGGAACGGAAAATCCAGTGGCCATAGGTAATATAGAAAAGAAAAACAAATTGTATGAGACTATTTGACAAACAAAACTTTAGAATCCCATGGTGTCCTGAGTATACAGGTAGCTTTATCATCACGACTTTATCACTAGGCAGTAGTGAGCATCTTAAGTAGACAAATTCGGTGAGCAACTCATCAAAATTATTGAAATGATTTTCAGGCAGTAATATATAGCTGGCGCAGTTGTAAGCCAACAAAAAAGATTATTATTAGGCAATTGGAAGGATACCAGATCTCTTGCGGTCTGAAAAAGCTCCCTGACATTTGATGCACTTTGTCCAACCCATAATCCAGCCTCCAACTGTTGAGCTTCCACTCTGACAACGGGTACCCTAGCCTCAGCCGCTATAGCCAATGCTAGAGATGTTTTCCCAGTTCCTCTCTCACCGACAATTAGAACTCCCTGCAATAAAAGTCTTACCAACTTCATAAGAAAATTATAAATACTAGCTTAAAGGGATGAAACATCTAAAACAATCTGTGCAATCAACAACGATTAAATGCTTCAGCAATTGCTGCCCTTATAATTCCATTCATATGACTACTAATGCTCTTGTTTTTCTAAAAATAAAATAAAAACTGCTTTTGTTTCACCCAAATCTCTTGTCAATAAGTAATCCATTCAAATATAAGAACAGATCTTACAGTAGACAATAACAACTGATAACAAAAGCATTTGAACAAAGATGCTCCAACTGTTCAAACTTCAAATTGTGACCTAAAAAAGCTTTCAGGTACAACTACAATTCACAAGAGATGAATAAAATAAATAGTAGAACAGTTGCAAGCATTATCTGTTCATGAGAACATACCCGAGGTGCACGGGCTCCCATATCTTGGAAAGAACGTGGATTTTGTAAAAATGCCACAACTTCGTTAATCTCCTCTCTCATTGAGTCAATACTCGCAAATTCTTTTAAAGGAATTGGCGGATTTTTCACCCTCTGCAAATCAATCAATACCATAACTAAAGAAAAATTCTTAAATGGTGGCTTGAGAAAAATTTGGTACAAAAGGAACCTTCATTCCATCAAAGGCTGTGCTTATGGGATCTATCCCGGCCTTCTTGTTACTTTTGATTCTTCTAATTTTAGTCCGGAAGTAGGATTTCTGCAAAGTATCAGAGATAGACCATTGGCTTAATTTGCTGAAATTGAATAAACTGCAGTTACAGCAAAAATCCAAAGGCAGGCACTTTTGGGGGTTCTCTTACATACTAGGATCAACAGTCCAGGGAAGCTAGACAATGTAACTTGGACAAAGTAGCTAAAATACGGACATTTAAAGTAATAGTGGTAGCCAAAAAGAAGAGAAGCTCGAACAATATACCACTCGCCGCAGCTTCCTCATGTTTGGATCTCTGCGTAACGGCCCATATCCAAGAAGTTTGGGAACTTCTCTCTTAAGAAAACGAAATATGTGCAACAAGATGTACCCATACAAAGCACTTCTCATGGCAAACCAAAGAAACCATTGGATGTCGTCTGTTTTTCTTGACCTGAAATTCAGTTCTGCCTCTGATTGCCATTTCAGGTACCATGTGGAGCCAACTGTTTGATCAATGTACTCTGGCCATGCCATACCCAACCGCATCCTGATCTGTGAGACCCCGAAAAATGTTTATTGCATGCAACAGATTGCCAGAAGTGAGAGAGGAAGGGAGAAAGGATGAAACTGTAGAATTAGAATACCGGATAAGGAACTAAATATTCCACAAGTGGGAAAAAGATTGTCATGGCTATGTCATCGTTAATGTTCTTGACTTTCTCAATAACAAAATCTCTAGCATATGAACCAGCTTTGCTCTTCCATAAAGCAGTCAAGGCCTGATGGAGGAGCCGAATTGCCAAAAAAAATTGCTGGTGAAAAGTTAACTCTGACAATGGAATCCACATGAGCTGAACAGCTGTCGGAATACCCATCTCCAGCATCTTTACATACAATCCATCAAATCCCCCAAAATCTTCAAATAGAATGTCAAATTCCTGTAAAATGTGCAAATTGCAATAAATAGACTAAACTATATATCAGTCAAATGATTAAAATACCAGATATACCTTTATGTTGACAAAATATTCCTTACTCTCCCCCTTCAAAGTGACATACATAGCACCCCAATCATGTCTAATTCGAGCACCATCCACGAGCTTCTTTGATACAGCATAAGGTACAGCTATCGATTCCATCTCCCACCGGTTTTTTTCTTCATTGAACCACGTTTTTGACATTATTCTATCTCGGTCTACGAGAATCCGTCCCTTCAAAACAGTTAAGAAAGCCTCAGCACAGTTACCTATTGCAGGATATAGGGAAAATTTTGAAAAAATATGGTCCTGCAGTTTCTAGCTTGATGGCACAGGTCACTGGTATGAGAATTGAAATCTTTGTACAATTTCATGTCGTTTTTAAATCCATGTAGCTTCGATAAGAGTTTACTTGGCTTATTCTTCTTCCAATAGAACAATGAAAATATTAGGATGACGTGGTCAATTTACGGCTAATAACAAGATTCTATTGGCTTTAACAATCTCATAAAGAATCCCAAAAAGAACATGAAACAAGAAATACATACTAAGGCAGCTACCTGTTGTTGGGCCACGTACTCTCTTCCCAAATCAACATCTTCCAGCAAAGATTTTTTAAGATTAGCTTTCGCTTCCTCACGCCAACTTTTCCAACCATGATACAAATGTATGTGAACTGCTTTTGGGATGACAACCTCCTTATCCCCAAACATCCACTTCAACTTTATGTCAGGAAAGCCCCTTGTTATCTCATCAGATGGTGACTGCACAATGTAACGTTTTTCCTCACCAAACCGTTTCATGCTTTTCTGAATACGAGCCTCCAATCTACCTTGTAGCTTCCTTGACTCTTCAACTCGTTCTTTTATGCGGAAGGCGAAATCCACCGAATCTTGATCAACAAGAGGTCCAAAATCTTCTGTTTCGACAACCTTTGGCAAAATTACTTGTTCCAAGTAATTCCTCTGAGCCTTTCTCAATTCATTCTGAATGTCAGATCTGGAAAGCTTGCTGATTGAGTTTGAAGACTGACTGCAAATCATCAAGGTGATTGTAAAAATAAGGTACCAAATGCAACAAGCGACAGCAGCAAACAAACATAATAAAAAGGAAATCCAGAAAAAATTGAGGTAAATGTCGATCAAAACATTGTAGAAGCCATAAAAGAGCCCCGGCAAAGCCGCACACACCTTCATTACCAACAACATAATTGCCAACTTAGAATTAAAGAAATACACATTATTGTTCGATGCAAACCGCCCACATGAGAAATTTTCAAAGTTAAAGTTAAGTTCTCCAGAACTGATTGACAGAAACAGCTAGATAACTGCTTTCTATCACATCTAAGGAGCAGTCGTTAGCCATATATGTATACTACATATCAACAAAATCAAAATTAGCTATCATATGCAAATGAAGCGCCTAAAATGGGAACAAAAACCAACCTCTCCATCCTACCCTTCAGCCTTATTTCCCTCTTGACCCTCTCCACCATTTCAATGCACTCCCTCTCAATAAAGCAAACCTCCCTCACCCCAATACTCATCGCAGCTGTCTCCCTCATTGCTATCCTATCCTCAATATCCCCCACCCTATCCCATATCCTTCCATACTCATCTTCCAACTCCATGATGTCCCGGTCTGCCTCTTTATCACCAGCCTTCACACTCTCCTCCCTCTCTCGTGCTGCGGCTGCGGCCGCAATCTCAACAATCTGCTCAGCCCTACTAATGAGAACCTCTTTCTCTCTCTTCAACTCCCCCACTTCCTCATACATACCACTCATTATCTCCTCCTGCAACTTCTCCTTCATCTCCTTCACTTCCGTTAAAGCAATTCCCATCTCCTTCTCGCCCCCATTTCCTCTCCTAACTTCCTCCACACGCCTCAACAACCCACTCACACTCTCCAACAACCTCTTAGTATAACCCGAGTACTCGTGCTCCTTAAAGGTTGCATCTTTACCCTTACTCTCCGCTCTCTCCTCGGTAACAATCGGAGCGGCCACCGCCACGATGCCCCGGCCGCCACGAAGAGGTGAGAATCCAAGGGCCAAGCAGAAAAACGTGCATGCCAGCGGTCTCGCAATCTGTGAAAGCACCCGGGACCGAATTCCCGGGTTTCCTTCCGGGGTACATTCCGGGTGGCCGGTGAGCTCTAAATTTGGGGAGATTGAATGACAAGCGACAACCTTAAGGTTAAATTTCTTATTGGGTGTCGTGTTGCGGGACAAAGTTTTGTGCTTAACAATGAAGGGTGAGTGGAAGGTTGATAAGGAAGCGGTGTTCATCTGGGGTAAGAGGTTTCTGGGTATTTTGGATGGTTCGTCAGAATGGATTGCAGGATTCTGTCTTCATGTTAACCAGTTCTTGACGACAAGACCAAGAAGTTGACGGTAAGGAAATGGGGAGGGTCAAGGGTTGCTGGGGGTGGGGGGTTTATCAGGGACTTTTGAGGGGATTTGGGCAAGAAGGAAGAGGAAGAAGATGACGGTCCGAACGAACCGGGCCCCGGTCACTCTGACGAGATCAAGAGCAGAGCCAACCTTTTGGCTTTTATTTATTCATGATTCATGAATCATGATGTTGTACCTAATTACCGATCCTCCGCGAAAAAAAATTATCAAATACGTCGAAAATGCCTTAAATATCACTTGTAACCGCGACTTTTTCATTACAACGATTTTGACATATTTTTCTAATTGCGACTTCTTTAAATACAGTATTTAGAATATTTTCGAAATTGAACCCCTATTTCGTAAATTTTTTAAAAAACTAACCATACAACGATACAATCTTCCGTGATTCATGTGGTTTGTAAGATCGTACTGCTAATTGGAAAAAAAAATTGGTCAAATACAGTAAAAGTTTGCAAAACAATCAATATACCTAAGGTTATTGGGAGCCACGATATTCTTTTTATAAATAAATCGCGATTCTTAATTGCGACATTGACTTAGGTTGGCCTATGTCGCGATTCGAAACCACGATATTATGTTGATTATTCATCTCACATAAGCGTGGTAAGGAATTGTGATATTGAAGTCCCGTAAAAAATTACGGTTTCCAACCGTGATATATGGATCATTTGAAAAATCTTCACAAGGTGGCACTTTATTTTGCTCTCAGATAAGTGTCGCACTTGTCAACCGCGACAATTGCACAATGTCACTTTTATCAAAACATGATACTTGCTTAATTAAACTAGTGTCGCAGCTGGCAACTACAACATTTTGTGATCACACCACCACACAATTCTCATTTAAACGAAAAAAATTAAATAGAGGCAAGAATTTCCATAAAAAAGTAATTGTATGGAAAACATAAACTGATCTCAAACATTCAGACTACGACAATGTCTAATATAAAAGTTTTACGAAAATTCAATTATATGAAAGTTAAGTTATGATGAGCTTTGTATGGTTTTATAGAAAGTTTTAAAAAAAAATTACGAAATACGGATTATGTTTTCAATATTCCCAAAATATATCTGTTGTGACGGTTTTCAAAAACCTGCCACTAAAATAACCAAGTGGAAAGCGAATTTTGAAAACCCGCCTTCCAATCACTTTTCTTAAAACAAAAAACCTTTCGACCACCACCCCTCTCTACCCTATCTTCCCCCACCCCACCCCTTTCTATCCCATTTCCTCCCCTGCCCGCCTCTTCCCCTCCCCTCTCTATTTACTTCCCCGCCTTTTTCGTCTCGACTTTCTCCTTCTTTCGTTCTCCTCCCCATCCCTTTTTCTTTTAAAAAAAGGCAAAATATACGTTTTTGTTCATCACTTTTGGCGAACTTTCTTTTCTGTCAATATTTTTTTCATATATAAATATGTCACTGACTTTGTGATCAATCTTTTCCCTGGCCATTTTGGGACGACGTTACGGAGGCCGCCGATCTGGACATGACGGAGGATTACGTGGTTTCCCTGTAAGAGATCATAAATGGAATGCGAAGGCGATGTGGAGAGGGGATCATTTCAACCAAAGTCTGTGTATTGTTGATTTCTACGTGTAGTGCTTTTTCTCCTTTACTCCTATTGATTCTAATGGATAAAACGAATTGAGTGACCGTGAAAATTCACTCATTCAAGTTCAGATCTAATAGCTACCTTCATTTCCCCCAAAGAAACTTAGAAGTCCAGAAGTATTGGGAATTCCATCAATTCCTCGGCTAATATTATATAAATTAATATATGTTTTTTCTATAGATATTGTATTTCTATAGATATTGTAGATCTATGAATAGGAGATGTTGTACGAGTATATACAGGGCCTAAATCATCAACAGATTGGTCGATAATATCCGAATCGGATAAATAAGCCCAGGGTCTTAAACCCCACATTCACTAGGAACGCCCCTCCTCAAGCAAGAATAAAAATATTCCTAACCCTAATCGGAGGCGAAGAAGGACTAAGGACTGCGGTGAAGAAGAAGAACAGAGGCGACTCTTGACCCAAAACAGGCGAAGGTGAAGAAGGGCTGAGGCGACTTGGGTTGAAGGCTTTGGGAATCATAAGAACCAGGTAGCAGCTTCTCACCACCATCGAAGGTATGTTGTGAAACCCTTTTGTCACCATTGTTTGGACTAGTGAGTATTAGGTAGGTTAAAGTTTAAGTGGGTAATTTGGGTGTTAATTGGCTAAACAAACAGATACTATGATGCGGGTGAATGAGAACATGCATGTTGGGGGTAGGATGTGTTTTTCCGGGTTGTATTCTTTCACATGAAGCACGATAGTTAAGTATGGTGGGGTTGATGCTGACCTTTTAGGTTATTTCACTTTGGTGGCCCTGGCCAAAGATTCAGGGCTAAATAGATTTATGAAAATATGGTATGGGCATCCGAGTCATAGTTTGTTATTGGTTAGGGAAATTGTAGGAGACTTGGAGGTAATGAAAATGATAGAAGAATGTGAAGAAGGTGGAACCGTTGATATTTACTGTGAAGGGGAGGATGATAGTGTGGCCGATGAGTTAGAAGTAGAAGATGGAGATCGTTATGAGGCTACTGATGAGTTATTGGAATTGGAGAAGGAGAATGTGAATGAAGTTACCGATGAAGGAGCTGAATTGGATGATAAGTAGGAGAATGTCACTGAGGTTAGAGATGAATTGGGTTAAGGAGGAGGAGGATGTTCCTCATCCTAACTCACTTGTTCTTGATATGAACATGCCTGTTCTTAAGGTAGAGTCGGAGTATGAGAAATCAGATGTTGAAATAGGAGATGATTATTATGGTTTAACCATAGGGGAAAGACTGAAGTAATTGTTGTGTGAATTTACCGAATATAATTCTCACTATGATCACAAATGTATTGCATGGAAGGCTGGATTGTGTTTTGAATCTCCTCTGTAAATACATGAAGCTGTCCAGCGGTATGCTATTTCCAATGGATATAATTTGCATCGGAAACGAAGTAATGACAATAGACAGGAAGCTGTTTGTGTTACTGGTTGTCCGTAGAGATGTTATGGGTCTTGGATGAAGAAGGAAAACACATTTGTTGTTAGGTTTGTGTTGAATGAGCATAAATGTAGTCGGAGTATGAGTAATCGTCAAGCAACAACAAGATGGTTGGCATCTCAATTCATGAAAGGGATTATTCGCAGGGCTGGTGCGACAACCCGAGAAATTCAGCAGGAAGTTATGGAGAAATATTACTTAGAAGTTCCATTGATGAAAGTTTATAAAGCCAGTTGGTTAGCTGATAAGTTGGTTAATGGCACCATAGATGACCATTGCAAGGATCTTCGACCATATCTTGTTGCGCTGAGGTTAAAATATCTGACTTCTACTTTTAAGTTGAGTTGTGACTTGACTCTCTCTACTGGGATGTATACAACTTTCAAAAGATTCTTCGTATGTTTTGATGCACTAAGATCCGATTTCATAGAGAGATGTAGACCTTTTATTGGGTTTGATATGACTTTTATTAAGCATAAGTGTGGTGAGATTCTTTTAATTGTCGTTGGTCGTGATGGCAATG
This sequence comes from Melastoma dodecandrum, assembly GCA_029817715.1. Lineage (NCBI taxonomy): Eukaryota > Viridiplantae > Streptophyta > Magnoliopsida > Myrtales > Melastomataceae > Melastoma > Melastoma dodecandrum. Next base: position 1,168,151 of record JARUPY010000387.1, read on the forward strand.
AAGGAATGTTTCTCATTGCTTGGGCTGTTATAGAAGGGGAAAACAATGATTCTTGGAGCTGGTTTATAGAGTTGCTTTTCCAGATTCTTCAAGTTGGCACCGGAGCAGGTTGGACATTCATTTCAGACTAATAGAAGGGATGTTAAGGTTGTATTGTGTTGAACAAAATCTTTGTTGCTCATCGTCTAATTTGTTCATTTATAGGGATTGCTCAATGCGATTGTGAATCTGGCACCAGCCGCCGAACACAGGAATTGTACAAGATATATTACCAGAATTGGAAAGTGAAACATAAGGGATTTTTCCTAAAGAGTTGCTTCTACAAGATTGTGAAGAGTACCAATGAAATTGAATATGCAATAGCATTAAATGAGATGCGAGAAGGCCGTGGTGGATTACCTGGCTCGGTAGAGGCAGCTGATGATTTTCTAAAACAAGGGCCGCAACATTTCTGCAAAGCTTTTTCAGCACATTAAGTAAGTGTGGTACGATTACAAACAATGTGTGAGACCGTTAATTCCTATATTGCTGCTGCACGGAGAATGCTTCTTACTGATATGTTGGAGAGAATTCGTCGATTATTAATGGTACGACAATGTGAGAAGAGAAAGATTGGTGATCGTAGACACAACATCTTGTGTCCAAACGTAAGGAAGGAAGTAGAACAACTCAAAGAAAGTGCTAGAAGGTATGTCATGAAACCTTCATTGACAGAGAAATTTAAGGTGTCTCTAGCTAATAATGACAAGGACAGGTACTTGGTAGATTTCTCTATACATGCTTGCAGCTGTCGTTTTTGGGATTTTAATCCTCTGCCTTGCTCACATGCAATAGCTTGCATAACTTTCATGAAAAGGTCCTAGAAGATTATGTGCATCCTAGCGTCAAGATTCAGTCATATAGAAAAGCATATGGTCATGTATTGGAGCCGTTCGATGGAGTTAAGTTCTGGCCACGAGAAAACTTAGAACCAATAAGGCCATTGCCTTATAAAAAGCTTCCTGGCCGACCAAACAAGCACGATATGAGGGTTTCTAAGGAGAAAGAACCGAAGAATTCAGCATAGCCCATTGGAGCATCCAAGCTTTTTAAAAGAGGAACAAGTATGAAGTGTTCTATTTGTAGTGTTTTTGACACAATAAAAGGACATGTAAAGGTGAAGCCTCTTCACAGCAAGCTTCAACTCCATTTAAGACAATGGATGAGCAACGATCTGAAGGCTCAGGTATAAGTTTATTATCTCTTACCAGTAATGCCAACATAAACTCAATTTCCTCTTCTTTGTTGCATTTCAGGGAGGATAATGCGCATGACTTGCAAGAACTGAGGAACACAATGTCATAACAAGAGAACATGCAAAAGTACTCCTACAGAAAGAATAACACTTGCAGAAGAAACAACTACAACTCGGAGCCAGGAATATGTTGTATCTCCACAATCAAGACGAAAATAGGTTACGCGGAGGAGCAGGGGAAATGCAACAAAGCAGATATCATAGGATGCATATGTTGCCTGGAACTTGATTATTAAGATTTGTAATGACTATGTGAAGAAGCATCACTTTTGAAACTTACGGATTGTAATGGTGCTTTCAGATATATTACTTTTGTGAGCTTTGTAATGGTACTTTCAGACATATTACAAAGCCATATCATTATTGCCATATCTTGTTCAAGGAATAGTACAAATGCAAAATTCCAGCCATAACTTGCTGCAATTTCACTTACACATTGAAGCTTAGGTTCATATTAAAATAAAAAACACAATACCATGTTCCTCCAACAGCTAAATTTTGCTGCCATATCTTGTTTAAGGAATCGTACAGAAGCAAAATTCAAGTCATATCTTGCTGCAAAATTTCATCTCCCTCCTTACTTCAAACATTAAAATTCCATCTCCCTAACTAACGGAAACAACAAAAATACAATACAAACGCCGCAAAGCAAACTACCACCAATCGCAAAATATTGATTTCGGCCTTCATTTTCTCAATCATCTCTTTCTTTGCTTCATCTCCCTGAAATTTAAGCTTCTTGTACTTTTCAATCTTCCCTTCCAACTTCGTTATATGATCTTCAGTCATTTGGCATTTCTTGTTCTGGAAATCGATCTTCTCCTCCAATAGTTTTTTCAACTCCAAAAGTTGTACCATAATTTTCTTCTGCCTACTTGGGAAGTCCTCGTCCACCCACTCAAAAAACCCACAATCATCTTCTTGTTATTATTAGAAATCAACAAGCTTAAAACAGAACGTTTACAATGCCAAAAGCATAACACAAACAACAAAGCCTTTACACTACCTTCCAGGACAAATACCTATAGAATTGACGACTTGGGTTGCTCTTACTTCAGGATGTGTACAGTGTGACCCTCCTTCCATGGTTGCAAACTCATCCACCCACACTTGAGCTCGATACAACAGAGCCACTAGAAATCTCGTTGCCACTCATTCTTTTAGAATGGACGGAGAGACGTCATTTACCTAAGAATCCTTTGATTTGTGGACCTCCAAAGCCGCACGATGCTTCCTTCTGCGAGGGTGATTCCTTTCTTCTTGCGATTCCCAAAGCCTTCAACGCTGAGTTGCCTCAGTCCGTCTTCGCCTGCTTTGGGTCACGCTGGGTCGCCTCAGTCCTTCTTCGCCTCCTTTGGGTCAAGCTGGGTCGCCTCAGTCCTTCGCTTACTTTAGGTCAAGTTGGGTTTCCTTTTTCTCTCCGCCTTCGATTAGGGTTATGATTTTTTTTTATTTGTGGGGAAACGAAGGTAGCTATAAGATCTGACCCCTCTCCTCGTCGCCTTCGCTTTCCACATAGGATCTCTTACGGGGAGACCACGTAATCTGCCGTTATGTCCAGATCGGTGGCTTTCGTAACGTCGTCTCAAAATGGCCAGGAAAAGGTTGATCACAAAGTTAGTGACATATTTGTATATGAAAAAAAGATGTTGACAGAAAAAAAAGTTCGACAAAAGTTAAAAACAAAAACATATATTTTGTCAAAAAAATAAAAAGTTAAGGGATGCGGGTTTAATCCGCCTCTACCTAATTATTTCAATGGAACCCGCCTTTTTTTGTAATTTAGAGGACGCGTTTTTAAAATGCGCTCATTTGACTATAAATTCGTATTTTACAAAACACGAACTATATTTCACAAAATTTTTTTAAAACTAACCGTATTTTCATAAAAAAACTCAAATTATGATGTCCACGCCTTCTCGCATAACGTCGTTCGCCTTATAAGCCATCACGCTGAACATTCATTTGAGTAGTCTAAGTTATAAGGTCTTCCAAGAATTAATAAAAGAAAGGCGGCATCCCTCGCAAACTTTCAGGTGCCGTGGAAGTCGAAGACCAAGTCCGATCGAAATGAAGTGTGTAATAATCGTCGCTTAATCGGGTCACCTCATATACGATCCCTAAGCGATTGTCTTGGTGATGATAATCCAAGTCTTCGTATTGCTAATCCTCTTCATCATATATATTACCACGTTATATTGTACACGTGGCTGGTCTGCGTCACCTTTCTCCCAGACCAAGCGATTCCCTCTCCTCTCTAAACAAACTTCGAATCCACGCGATTAATTACGTAAAAAAAAGGAAATACCAGAAGACCCCGCCCCTCTGTCCGAAGAAATATCCCAAATCCCTAAAATCCCAATTAACAAAAGTTCAAAAAAGAAAGAGCTCCCCTGTGTTTTGTCGTCCATCGCAACCCCACTTCACTTTCCCTACTCCCCAAGCTTTGGTTGGTTTCTCCTGTGATTTGGGTGCGGTCAGGATTTGGGCCAGCCCTAGTTCGTTCTTGTCGGCGGTAAGCAATGCTTGTTATTTGCTGGGCATTTTCTTCTTTCGGATTTTGGGTTTTTGATTTTTACCGCGGGTTGCTTGGTGGTGTTGGTACTTCAACGATGGTCATTTGGGTCTTCTGTTCCTGGTAAAAATTCTGCAACTTTAGTTGAATGCTTTTCATTTGTGGAGGGTGAAAATTTATCGTGGTATTGTAGCCCGCCATGTCATGGCACTGCGTTGTGATGCAGTTTTTTGTTTCCGGGAAAGGGTTCCTTTCCGTTCAATGTATTTTGGAACTTCTGTTTTGGCTGCTTGGGTTATTTTAGTTGGAGGGGCTTGCATTGGAATTTTGCTAGGTTGAGTTGATGGTTGAAGCACCTGGTGGTTCATTCAGTGCCTTGCGGATTCCAATAATTGTTGGGTCATCGTGCTGTGGCGATGTTTTCTTTTCTAACCCTACCCTTCCAGGGGGGGGGGGGGATTCTCAATAGACTGAAAATCAATGGTACAAGTCTGCTTGAATAATCTGCTGCCTTTTAACAGAGGGATAACTGCTGTCTCATGTTATATCGGGTTCTCATATAGCTTCTGTGTGTAATGGTAGTAACAGTATTCGACACGTCTTTTTATGTTCTTCCATCTTGAAGTTTCACAGGAAAGAGGTGTTTGCTGTCCAGTCATCAATGAGACAAAGTTTAGTTGAGTCCAGGAGCTTTTTGAGAAGTATTGAACATGGATAAAAGCAGGGAACCGTATAGCTGCACCCTCCTGAGGAAATAAGTGTTAAATAATTTTCATTGGATGTCAGGTAACTGAGTCATATTCTTGCTGGCGTCTTCATTATTGGTTTGTTGTGAATATGGAGTAGAGCAGCTACAATTTTTCGCTTTTTGCACATGCACATCTTGAAAACATTGTGTTCAAAAGGCAGACAGAGGGAAAGAATTTAGTGGACCGTTTAGCCAGAAGAAGTAATTTACCTTGGAAGATGCAGTGGATGTTTTGCAAAGCAGTAAATATGCTGTTATTGTATCTTATTTATCAATTTTCTAGCCATTCATTTAAACTCGCGTGCCCATTCTTCCAGTAATTTTGCACTATGCAAGGACTACACTACACACAGGCAGGATCTTTTATTTGTTGGAACATATGGTAGGAACGTTAGGGTGGTTTATTTGGCGGGCTTGGATGCTTATGAGGAGATTAATTTCCTTATTTTTAACGTGCATAGTTGACTGCATCTAGTTTTTCATGTTCATTGAAGGCTAATTTTTCTCTATTTGATTTAGTGATGGAATACCTTATTACTGATTGAAGGTTTGGTTTCTCCACATTAAACTGCCCCAGCTTCACACATCTTGGAATTTCCATTATCTAAATAATTAAGTGCCATAAGAATTGTCCATAGTACTACTATCCGAACAATTAATTTTCTCTTTTCCTATGACATCAAACCAATCGAGTTGCATTGACTGCATTTATTTTGTGACATCTATTCTGTGGCAGCTGGTTGTTGGCTGTGCGATTGATCTATAAAGAGTTCTTTCTCTTGTATTTTCATTTTTCTTGTAGAAACAGTTTCCTCATTCTTATAACATGGTTTTATTCTCAATTTCTTGGCTCACCGTTCGTAGTGGATGTGCATAACTTTGGGTGCAAAAATTTGAACCCCACAACTGGCAGTCGATACTTTTTAAACCGATTCAGCATCCGATGGTTGATTATGATATGGTTTGTCATGTCTTTTATGGGTGCTTCAGCATTATTACCTGGAAAATCTTGTTAATTGTGACATGATGAGGCAGAAGGTCACGATGAGTTGTGTGGAAGACGATCAAGTGGATCTCTAGATGTCTGAATGGCGCTTTTTTGCTTCATCTTGATGCTGAAGGTCTTTTACATGGTTAATTTGGCCTTTTGTGCTTTTAGAAATGGAAGCTGAAGATCTCAAAACTGATGACGTGGAGAGTGCTTCCAGTGATTCTATGACTGATTCTGATGGCTCAATTGAATCAGAAAATGAGCATGACTTGCAACATCAGGTAAGTTTCTCTTTTGTTGCTTCTTTCATCTGGTCATTTCTTCTTTTCTGGTTGCCCATCCGGTATCCGGAGCTTCGCCCCGACTAATCTGGATTCAACCCGGATAGCGCCCTTGGCTTTGGTGGGTGGGACTACCAATGGGGATAGCTGCGGTCCCAAGTCTCGAACCCGAGACCTTGGTTAACTGATACCAAGCCGTTGACCACTTGGACCAACCCCGCATTGGTATCTGGTCATGTTTTTCATTGTGTAGTTAATCTCAAGTACACTTTCAGGAGCCTTTGACAGAGCAGGAGATTCAAGAGATGATCGACGAGTTTCTTGAGGTTGAGAGTAAGGTATCAATTTACTTGTGCTGTTTGATTTTAGATAGCCTGGAATTATTTTGCCTCATGCTCATTTTTAGGCTGCAGAGGCACAAGAAGCACTGGAAAAGGAGTCTCTTGCCAAATTAGAGGTAGAAGTTCTTGCAGAACTTAAGGAAACTCTTGAAGGTGATGAGGTGAACCACATATCCCATGACCAACAATTGATCTTTTGACTTCTTAGTTTGAAGATCGGAATATTGATCCTTTGCTTGCATTAACTCAGCTGGAGAGAGCTGTTGCAGATGAGCTGGATACCTACCAGGAAGAATGGGAAGCTGAACTTGATCGACTTGAGACAGAAAGTGCTCATTTGTTGGTATATGTCTTTTGTCAGATGTCAAAATAATATCTATTGGGACCTATTAGGAGTCTTCTCTGGTTTTTAACTCAATGCTTTCAACTTTTTTTTGAGCCAAACTAGTTTTCTTTGGTTTCCATAAGATGCACTCACAAAGGAATTGTAAAGAGGAAGTTTCCATGTTTTTTATTTATTCCTTATTGGTTCAGCAAATTCGTTTATGGACGATTTACTTATCTTTTTCTTTTCTACAATTGGACAAAGGAACAACTTGATGGTGCTGGAATTGAGTTGCCCAGACTGTTTAAATGGATTGATAGCCAGGCTCCTAATGGTTGCTCGACTGAAGCATGGAAAAAGAGGACCCATTGGGTCGGATCTCAGATCACCTGTGAAATTACCACTTCAGTAGCTGAAGCTGAAAAGCATCTTCAGGCCGTTAGACCCGTGAGAAGGTATTGCTTCCTGTTTCTTTTATGAAGGAGGCGTGGTCTCATTTTGAGATATAGCTTCTAATATAGCTTGAATGAATCCTTTATTTGGCTGAAGACTTCATAAGAATTTTGGAATACCTTATTAGGATTTAGCGGGAGAAAACCTGATATATTTATTTGTCGCAGTCGGCATGGGAGGGTTCTGGAAGAAGGTGCCAGCGGGTTTTTGCAGAAAAAGCTCATTGCTGATGAAAGCAAAGATGCAGCAACACAAAAATCCGAGATTGACTGGGGCTCCTTGAACAAAATATTTTCTGGTTGTTTAGACGAGAATGCGACATCATTTGGTAGCAAGCATTGGGCATCTGTGTATTTTGCCAGTACTCCTCAACAAGCTGCCCAGATTGGAATCAAGTTCCCTGGAGTTGATGAGGTAAGGCAGTGATATAAGTGAAACTTGGGCAAAGCAAACTATTACTTGTTATTTCAGACAGACCAGAAACACTCGTGCAAGATTGTGTATATTATTTATCCCTTAAAAAAGATTACGTCTCTTGTTTGGATTTTTTTATCACTCTAATACATCTCAGCAAAAATTTTCTGTTCTGTCCTGTGTCCCTGATGTCATGGATTTATGTTAGCGACTTCTGTACATGTCTTTTTTCAAAGTAAATGCTGATATTGTTGACCAGGTAGAGGAGATTGATGACATTGATGGCAACCCTAGCGATCCTTTGGTTGCAGATGGAATTGCACATGAAAGAGAATTGGTTCTGTCTGAAGAACAAAGGAAAAATTTCAGAAAGGTCCTTTCTTAATTCTTATTACGTCTGAACAATGATTTGTTCTATATCACATTATTCATTTTAAATCACTATATTTGGACAATTTTTTAGATATGAATCTGACCTGTTTGTAAAACCTTTACAATCCCACACAGTTGAATTTTCTGTACGAGACAGTTCTTTTAGAGTTTTCTGTAGAGTCTCTAAAGCTGAGTTTTCGTGTTCTTAACTGCTTACCAGATAAAAGAAGAGGATGATGCAATTCTGGATAAGAAGCTGCAGCTTCGTCTGAAGAGGCGAAGATACAAAAAGAGAGGCAAAAAGGCAGGGAGCCGTCTTTACCCCATAATTTGCACCTCTTTATTTGGATGATCATTTGTTTGGATAAAATAATAACCCAGAGCAATTTGATAGTGGGAAAAGATGTCAATCCATGTAAACGATTTCCTCCTGTTGTAGCGCCATCTTGCCTGCTTGTTCGCTGCTTTGTTCCCTTCCCTTTCCACATGAGTGATCTCGGCCATCTTGAATCTACATTATAGTGACTAGCGATTTTTGATAGTATAGTCTACTGCAGGTAGAATAGTCAGATCATTGATTGTTATGTTCCAACTTAATGGGCGTTGCATTATTTTGAGGTTGTTTTGAATGTTGTATTTTGCACCTGATAAGTAAAATCTACGGACATAGACCATCCACATTTCGAAAAGTTATTCATGAATTTAAGCTAGTAGATATATTTGATTTTGTGCCAATTTTTTACTTTTTAAACCTGCTTGTACTTATAGAAGGCCACCTTGAAAGAAAGAATTGTGGAAGATGCTACTGAGATTTGCGAAAAGGTGGAGATTGATACGCGTCAAAGTTGTGGAACTTCCGAAGAAATGGGTGAGAGGATAGCAAGAGAAAATGACTCATCTTCATTTTCCCACGACACTCCTGATTATGTTAATGTTCTCGAGAATGGTAGTAAGAAATTCACCCAGAATCCTGACAAAGATGGTGAGCTGCAATTTATGGAGTCTGATGGTACGCTTGCGGATCAGTCGACTAAAGTGGAGGGTTCTCATAGTTTAAACTTGGGGTTCAGTTGTACTGTCTGTGGTAAAGTTGCTGATATAGTGCATCAGCATCCTCTGCTGAAAGTGATTGTCTGCAGAAGTTGCAAAAGCTTTCTTCAAGGAAAGATGTCCGTTGAGGTATAGAATTCTGGGCTGTGCGAACCAGTTGATTACATAGAATTGCCCCGATATAAGTCTTTGAAATTTGGATGAAAAGTATGTCTTGACATTGACACACTTACGATAAATTTTAATCCTGCAAGAAATAGTTTTATGGAAAGGAGAAGTATGCATCAGCTACTTGTTTCTCAAAGCCTATTAAGGATAGGTTCAGTTTTCATTTGGTATAGCGTATTAAATCATGATTTTTGTTTGGAATAAAGAGAGTAATTTACTTATGCAGTTGTTGATGAAGAATTGTATTCTTATCTTCTTGTCCTTAAGTGGCAATGTTGTTCGTATGTTTCAATTAACATGTTTTAAGTTTTTACAGGGTTCTGAATGCTTAGATTGTTATTGTGGGTGGTGTGGACATGGGAATGACCTAGTCAGTTGTAGATCATGCAAGATGTTATTTTGTGCTAGTTGTATCGAGAGGAACTTTGGGAAAGAATACATTTCAGAGGTTCAAGCCTCAGGATGGCAATGTTGTTGCTGCTCACCGAGTATGTTGGATAGAATGTCGTCACAGTTGGAAAATGCATTGGTTACTGATAATTCTGATACGGATTCTGGTACTTCAGAGTCAGATACTGATATTTCGATGAGGTTGTTACTACTATTCTTGTATTCCCCCTTTTATGTTTTCTAACCATATCTATGTTTTTTAAGGAAAAATAAAAAAGACAAAATCTTCCTCGAGCATCATGATATATTTACATTAACGATGGATATGATGGATGAAATTGGATTATCCTAACTTCTAGTTTTTGTTGACGATTAATATTTTGATAGTACTGGGCTCAACTTAACGGCTACCGTTGGTGAGACTAGACTATGCCGTTTGCTCCTATGTCTAGGAACTTTAAGATGTTCTCCAGTTTGTCTGTTAATGTTTCATCTAATCAACATTCTTGATTGGATTTTTCCATGTGATTAGTCATTTCTGAGAGATTGAAAGAATGAACATCAAAATTAATCGGTCTTCAACTTCTTGACTGATGGCTTGGTATAGAAGATTGCTATAGGTTAAATTTTAATATTTGTCATCTGCTAGACAGATTTTATGGAAAATGATCATAAGATATTGACCTTAGTTTCTAAAGTTGTGAGATTTTAAAATAAGAAGAAAGCTTTTTCCACATATTCATTGAGGTTTCTTGACTTTATTAAGCTATTTTAGCTAACTAGGCCTTCTTTGTTTAGGTCAAAGAAGAGGCGTAAAAGGAAAATTCGAAGGATTATTGATGATACTGAATTAGGCGAAGAAACCAAGAGAAAAATTGCTATTGAGAAGGTAACATTTAGTTTGATGCCTCTTCTACCAAGGTCAATCTTGTGCTGAATGTGTAGCATCATATGCTTTTCATTTCTACAGGAAAGACAAGAACGGTTGAAATCTTTGCAAGTTCAGTTTACTGCAAAATCTGATGTTCTGAAATCAACAAGCACTATATCGAGCTTGTCGGAGGATGCTGCCATTGATGTGCTTGGTGATGCCACGACAGGCTATGTAGTGAATGTAGTGAGAGAAAAGGGTGAAGAAGTTGTGCGACTACCACCCAGCATTTCACAGAAACTGAAGGCTCATCAGGTTTTAGCATACATACTGGTTTTTTCATGAATCTGAACCTCTGGTAGTTGATTCTTCTCTGATTGTTATCTTTTATGAGTGGTGCTTGTTTGTATGTCAAATGCATATCCGTATTGTGCATTTATGAATGCGTAATCTGAGAATTTAGATGTGTCGTATTTGCTGCTTGCGTGCTAGACTGTGAGCAGGTCAGGTTGCTTTTTGTTAATGGAAATCCTGCGAATTTGATCTTTAGTTCTCCTGGATCATTTGATTTGAAGGTTTAACTGAATAATCTACTGCCACAGGTTGCTGGGATACGATTCATGTGGGAAAATATTGTACAGTGTACTAGAAAAGTAAGATCTGGTGATAAAGGGCTTGGTTGCATTTTAGCTCACACGATGGGCCTTGGTAAAACATTACAGGTCAGTCTGGTTAATTATATAGTCTTCTTCGGTTGGGAAAAAAATGGAGTTTGCTCACGTATGTCGCCTTTTATGTTTTAGGTGATAGCTTTCCTCTATGCTGCATTGAAAGGTATTGACCTGGGATTGCGAACTGCACTTATTGTGACACCAGTAAATGTGCTGCATAATTGGCGGCATGAGTTTAGTAAATGGATGCCGACAGAGTATAAGGCTCTTCGCATCTTTATGTTGGAAGACGTGCCCAGGTGAGCTGGAATAATGTACTTAGAGTGGATAGAAGCATCCATGTTGTATTTTCTCTCTCTTTGGTTTTTACCTGTAAAACTGCCTTCTACAGTTTTTCCAATAGACTACAAAGGTGAATCCTAGGTGTCAATAAAAGCAATTGCCTATCTTAATTTGTTTATTTCAAATGAATGGTTCCGTTGTTATATGTAACATTACCATCCCATTTTATTGCCAGGGAGAGGAGACTGGAATTGCTTACCAAATGGAAGACAAAGGGTGGTGTTTTCTTGATCAGCTATAGTTCTTTCCGAAACTTATCCCTTGGAAAGTATGTTAAGGACAGCAAAATGGCACGAGACATCATTAGATCCCTGCAGGTAATTGAACAACTAAAACATTCGCCTGTAGAAGGTGATAATCTCCTATATTTCTACTGATGACGATTTATTTTATCCCATTTTATGGTTGCTGGGTTTAAAGATTACTTCCTGCAGTATTTCTTAGGTTCTCTTATTCATGCTGTTTGGATTATGAAATCATGTGGTTGAATGAGTAAATCTTTTTTTTTTTTGGTAATAAAAGAGGGTGGCATTAAAAATAGGCGTTCGGGGTTAGGTTACAGGAGACGCAGCGCATGGTATATCCCCATGTCGAGTGGCCAAAATGAAATCTGAAGGGAATACAAAAGTGGTAGAATTCTCCTCCCGATTTAGTGCTTCTTTGGCCAGCTTGTCTCCAACCTTGTTTTGTCCCCTCGCAACATGTTTTACTGTGAATTCCTCGAGCTTAGATAACAGCAACCTGCACTCATCCAGAATAGGTGCGATTAGTGGGTTAGGAGGTTCTTCCCCGTTCAGGAGTTTAGCTAGGGTTAGAGCATCTGTTTGGATGGCCAGCTTCTTGATGCCTAGATTTATAGCTAAGTCTAGACCCTTGTGTAGAGCTGTGGCTTCTGCGAGTAGAGTGTTCATGTTTGACCCCCTGTCCCAGTATCCTCCAATCCAGAAATCTTCTTATATGGCATTAGATGCTGTGGACTTTGAAAAGCTGATATTTCTTGCTGTAGCGTACATCACTTTTTTCATTTCTATCCGTCATTTTTTTATTTATTCTTTCTAAATTTGTCCTGTCATTCACCTTTGACATAGAGACGCTTGGAAGTCTCTCCAGACAGTATTTGAAAACTTTGTATTGATCTTTATCTAATGCATCCTCATTTACCAGAAGAATCTGTCATGTAGATATTTTTTGTTCCTGATTCAGGGCTTCTCATTTTTATTTCCTTTAGTGAATTTTTCAATTAATTTCTTTTGAGGTCTTGTTTTGCATTCTTGGTGTGAGAAGTTTGATAAAGCAATGTCATATTAGCATTCAAAAGATATTAGCACCTTTATTTGTTGAATGTTTTTTCTTGGGTTTGTGTTTTGCAATCGTCGTCTTGTGATTTTTGTTTTGGCCCATAGGATGGACCAGATATACTTGTTTGTGACGAAGCCCACATGATTAAGAATACTCGGGCTGGTACTACTCGAGCCTTAAAGATGGTGAAGTGCCAGAGACGCATTGCCTTAACTGGTTCACCATTACAGAACAATCTCATGGAATATTTTTGTGTAAGGGCTTGCATTTCTCACAACTTCTATTTATAGGACTTGCAGTTTGCAGTGATACATTTTGGTTTCCATTGATAGATGGTTGATTTTGTCAGAGAAGGTTTCCTTGGGAGCAGCCACGAATTTAGGAACCGGTATGACTTTCTGAATATTTTCTCCTATCATCTGTTAAGTTTTTTGCGGTAACATTTTGCATGGAAATCTGCAGCTTTCAAAACCCCATTGAGAACGGCCAGCATACCAACTCGACTTTGGATGATGTGAGAATAATGAACCAGAGGTCGCATATCCTGTTTGAGCAGCTAAAAGGATTTGTCCAGAGAATGGACATGAATGTTGTGAAGAAAGACTTGCCACCTAAGACTGTTTTTGTTATAGCTGTCAAGCTCTCAGCTTTGCAGCGGAAGCTGTATAGAAGATTTCTAGATGTGCATGGTTTTACAAACGGAAGAGTCTACAATGAGAATATGCCAAAGAGAAGCTTTTTTGCGGGATATCAGGCTTTGGCTCAAGTAGGTTTCTTATCCAAACTTCCATTATTTCTGATGCTGGTGGAGGTTTTGTCTTCCGGCAGTTGAGCTAACTTTTGAAATTGGCTAGTTTGAAATTTAGGTTATGATATATTTTCACGTTTGGAATGAGCTTCATTCTATTGGAGGCATCTTCACTTGTCTTATGCAAAAATACTTTGGCTGTCCTAAACTCAACCGTGGTTATAATATAAGCTTTCTATGACCGTGAATAATGCCTTCTTCCAAATCTTTGCCATGCTTGTTCATGTTCTGACTCTATTTTCTACAATAAGTGGATGCTCAACAGAATGCAAATTGGGTATGAGTTGTGGTTCCATACTTGCCGTCTTTCATTGTATTTAATTCTTTATAAGCAATTTTGGTAGATATGGAATCATCCTGGAATCTTGCAATTAATAAAAGAAGACCGTGAAAGTCTTGGACATGAAGACGCCGGCGAAACTTTTATTCTGGACGACAGTTCTAGTGATGAAAACATGGTGTATAATGGTTTTAATGGAGGTATATACTTAACCCATTCCTTGCGTGGTGTCTTGTCTGTGAATATCTTGGTCTCTTGGAAGTTGAGCTAGTATCATTTAATTGCATAATAAGCTGTGTTCACAGAGTTAGAGTCTATTCTTCAGCTTCAATTTGTTGAAAGTGAGTATGCTTTTATATATCCAGCTCTTGGCTTTATTTTAGTCATTTCAGAGATGTGGGACCCTTTGACCCTCTGTGATATACGTCATTCACTTCTTGTTGGCAGGAGGGGCTCCTCCTACTTAAATCTCTCTCGAACTTCATCAGTCACTTTCTGAATGACTGGTTGAACTATGCTTGGTTTCTTCCTTCTAAATTTTTGTGGCTCTCTCTGTGAATTCATTGATACTCTCCTGTTAATTTTTTTTTTGTCTCTGGCTGTATGTCCTTTCTGTTCTCAAATTTCTGTTTTCTTGGATTGTTGATTATATTGCTTTGTAATAGTGAACCAAAATGGTGGAAGTGACTTGCTGAGGCAGAAAAATGTGGGAGGATTCTTGCGCAAGGTATTACTTTGATCCTTTTTTGTTACGCTAGTCTTGTCTGTCCAAGTCCCAATCAAACTCTTTATGTTATTTATGAGGCTAATAATCGCTATTCTTACAGGGCTGGTGGAATGATCTTCTGACAGAAAGTGATTTCAAGGACGTGAATTATGGAGGGAAGATGGTTCTGCTCCTTGACATCTTATCCATGTGTTCTGATGTTGGTGACAAGGCCCTGGTTTTTAGCCAGAGCATACCAACACTTGATCTTATTGAGCTTTATCTTTCGAGATTGCCTCGAAAAGAAAAAAGGGGCAAATTCTGGAAAAAGGGAAAGGACTGGTATAGGTAAGTGTTAATGATGTGTTCAAACTACTCTTCCGTAAATCTTTGATCACTAATGATACCGAACATCTTTGCGCTCTCTTCTGATAGGTTGGATGGGAAGACCGAGAGCTCTGAAAGGCAGAAATTGGTGGAGCGATTCAATGAGCCCCTGAATAGAAGAGTTAAATGCACTTTAATATCAACCAGAGCAGGTTCTTTGGGAATTAATCTTTACGCCGCAAACCGTGTCGTTATTGTTGATGGTTCGTGGAATCCAACATACGATCTGCAAGCTATATACCGGGCCTGGAGGTACGTAAGCTCCTATCTGTCCCTTTTTCTTCTTATTATATCGTAGAATTCTCTGCAGTAATGGATGGCTTCCTGTTCCATTTTAGGTACGGCCAGAAAAAGCCTGTTTATGCGTACCGATTAATGGCACAAGGAACCATGGAAGAGAAAATCTACAAACGTCAGGTAAAGGCAAAAAGACCAGAATTACTTTCGATTTGTCTTCCATGCGGTGGATTAGCTGATTTTGTGTTATTGTGAATGAAGGTGACGAAAGAGGGCCTTGCTGCAAGGGTGGTAGATCGGCAGCAAGTCCACCGGACAATTTCCAAGGAGGAGATGTTGCATCTCTTTGACTTCGGCGATGATGACAACACCGAAGTGCTGAATGACCTGTGCCAGGAAAATGGAGCTGCAAACAATCCTGGTCCTTTGCACCACAGTGGGAATCTCATCAAAAAGAAGTCTCCACCCTCTGTCAGCTGCTCTTCTGACAAGCTAATGGAAAGTTTAGCTTCCAAGCACTACCCGAGGTTAGAATACGCTCTTTAATTTATTTCGGGCATGTCCTTATTTTCTGTATTACCAGTTGCATTCTCAAAGTATCGTTTTTCAGCTGGATAACCAATTACCACGAGCATGAGACCCTCTTGCAAGAAAACGAAGAGGAGAAGCTATCAAAGGAGGAACAAGACATGGCTTGGGAGGTTTACCGGAAGTCGTTGCAATGGGAGGAAGTACCGCGCGCTCCCATTAATGAACCCGTGACTGAGAAGCCCCCTGCGGCAAAGCTGGAGGTGCCCATGGCTGAGCCAAACATTATGTTGCTTAGTGAAGACAAACTACGGAAACATTCTGTACAACGGAAATGCACTAACCTTGCGCATTTGCTCACTCTGAGAAGTCAGGGCACTAAAACTGGCTGTAGCACGGTATGTGGGGAGTGTGCCCAGGAGATTAGCTGGGAAGGCTTGAACAGAGACTGCAAGCCGAGAAGATGACAAATACTTGTGCCATTAGAGATCTGTTCGCAGGCTTTTATTAGTGCGACTCGTTGCTAGGTTCAACGTTAGTCTGTAAAGATCGGTGTTCAAGTTGCCGATGTAAGCTTTCATTGTGATGATCTCAGCTCTTTAGTTTTGTATCATGGACAGAGAAGAGAGATCATTCTAGTCAATCCTGATTAACTCATGAGATGAAATGGGAGGAGTAAAATATCAAACCTTGGATTAAGGGTGTATCACAAAACCCTGGATTACACACAAACGCATCCACTGCCAAAGAAAAGGTGTGTTCTTGCCAAAATGAGAGTAAAGATTTATCTATATAGAGGCTCCTGAGTTATCTATTAATGGAGGCTTCTAATCTTGTTTCTAAAATTACACTATCTAGTTTATACACACCAACAACAATGCAAAATCTCCAGCCCAGCATTTATGCATCATCAACTTTCCTTGTGGCAACAAGCCGCTTCCACTGGATGAGGATGACTTCGGCAGATATCGAGCATATCTGGATACTGTATTTCCTTTTCTACTGTAGAGTTACAGCATGAACCATTCCAGTTATCTTTCTCCTTCAGGCGTGGAGTGGTTCCGTGTTCTTGTCTGCAAGTAGGGTTGCAGAAGGAACATCAGATTAACTTCTTTCGTCGCCATTCCAGTTGTCTTTCTCCTTTGGCCCTGTAGGCCCTTCCTCTCCATAAAGCTCAGTAGGGAACAAGTCAATAAGGTTCTCCACCGAAAATCTAACAAAAAGGGGAAGGCGGTTGATTATCCGTTCGATTTCTGACCGGGAATCGTAAACAATGGTAGGACCCCATTCCCGCATGTACTGTAACCAAACAGGTTCAGGGACAACTTCATCTCCGAGGTACTCTGCGGAGATAATCCGATACTTTCTGCTTGAATCTACCGAAAATTTACTCTTAGCAGTATCATTTCTCGCACCAATTCCGAGCTTGGAAGATCCTTGGATATATGTTCCAGCATGAGGGTAACTTGAATGTCCATTTCTTGACGAGTAAACAACACATTTATTTCCTTCAATGAACTCCAATTCGGATGCATCAACCCACTCACCCCCACTGTGCTCCGAGAAATACACACTCCACAACTCTCCAGTGAAGTTGCAAACTCGTAGAGTATAGTGTTCCCAGTCGCCAACATGCTGCCCCAGCCTCGTCATGGCAAAGCTCATCATGCCTATCTTAAGAGTGGCTGGACCATTGAAAGGGCAGAAAACCCACATTGCAATATCAGTAAATGTTCCTCCCAATGCAGGTTTGACATGGACATAAAGTTCGGCACTTTCGAGATTCCCTTTCTTGAGGTGATCGCTTGCATCATCGTCATCTGGAAGATCTATCCAGAATTCTCCATCATTACAACCTCCACCAGGTAAATTTGAACCATAGAAGTCAATAGGTTCACCTCTAGAATCTCCATCACGATACAGAATTGCACCGTTTTTGAAGAACCAATTAACAGAGGAAGGCAAATATACTTCATCAGGATGGAAGAAAACAGTGGGCCCATAATGGCTGATCACTGAGTGCAACTGTTCCAAATTAGGCATTGCATGCAGTGTAGGATCCACATTTTTCAAGCACGCCATTTCTACATCCTCATCCAAACTAAAAACTTCACCAAAGAAAAATGTTCCAACAGAGACACCGTTACCAAAAATCCCCCTTTTGCAAGGCCTTGTATTCCAGACACTGAATTGATAGGGGTAAGTTTTAGTTTTCACATTTAAAACCATATCAGACGCTTCACAATCTGTGGTAAGATCCTCTCTCACGCACATGACTTCACTTACATTTGGCTGCTCTGGGTTATTAGTAACAACCATTCCAACCGTTCTATATCCCTCGGGAGCATTTGGCAGCCAAAAGAATCCAAAACCGTCCTGATCAGAATATATCTCTCCTACTAAAGAAAAATCAAGCGGCCTGTTCAATGGAGGAAAGCTTTTGGCAGAAACCTCACAATCTCTATGGTCCATCGGAGTGTTGCGGGCAGCCAGAACATATCCCCGCAATAGCTTTTCATTAGGTTGGCAGTAGTAGCCCAAGCAATGAAATCCTTCTGGAATCCCATTAGGTCTGTAAAATGAGACTCCCTTTGTCTTCCCACGATACAAGTTGTAGCTCCACACCCTCTCAAACTTGGTAATCTTAACAACTTCGATCTTGCCAAGATTTATTCTCCCCGTGGAGAAATCCTTGCCTGGAAGCACACACAACAAAATCAGGATGATAGATACACATACACCCCCGATCTCGAGATCGGTCAAATATTGGGACACACTAGTAGATCCAAGGAAACAGCGAGCTGGGGTGGTATATTTCCATAATTTAAATTGCTTCACAATACCCAATACCCTAAACAGGAAAATCACAACACTCCCAGTAAACTAATCTAAAGAATTGCTGGCATGCAATAAAGCTACCAACTCCTCTAAAACCAAGAAAACTGGGAAACTCAATCCAGCAGACATGTGCACCGATATATGGATGGCAATAAATGATCTACCCAAATTGTACTCAACCAACAGGTCAAAAAGAATCCCCGGATTCCAGAACAGCTTCAATAAGAAAGTAACAGAATCCCAGTCCACGCACAACGAAACGACAACAACAACAATACTTGATCAACCATCGAAGCAATGTCCACGCACCCAAAAGATCAAAAAAAAGGAAAGGAGGCGGGGTGGGGGATCACCTTGAGGCCAAACAGGCAAAGGGGAAGGAAGGGAGAAAGGTTGAGGCTCATCAACAGGGGAGTCGTACTCTGTAACAACTCGTCTCCAGCAGAAACACTCGAAACCCAACATTTTTCCAACAATCCCCAATTCACTCCCGGGAACTCTGAAGCTATAAGAGAAGGAATTCCCACCCAGAAAACAGAAAAAAAAGAAAAATGGAAGAAAGAGTAAAACCCAAGAAAGAATTCAGCCGGAGGTCGGGGGAAAGAAAGATGGGACCTTTGAACCACGGGGGCAAAAGGGAGAGGACAATGATTGAATTCTAGTTTGGGTTGGGGTGGTTTTCCCTTTCAAGCATGTATGTTGTAAGGAACAAGACAAAGGAGGTGAAAGACAAGTAGGGGTTGGTTTTGTTCGTGCTCGGGAATGGCGATGATTTCTTTTGTGGACGATGGAACTCACTCCATCCAAAAGTTTATGCTTTTTATTTTTTTTGTCTTCTTCTTCATTCTTAATTTTTCTTTTCTTCCTCCCATCGGACATTCAAATGGAATCACATTGGGATTGATCATCCCAAGTGTTTTATATTAGACTGACCGTTATGCGTCCACATCAATCAATCATTTTGATAAATCAAGAGCTTAGGAGAGTGAGAGGACCCAAAATCTGAATGGCTCAAAATCCATGGAAAATGCCCATTCCATGGACAATCTCGTCGATCGATTGTTTAACCCAATTGCTTTACTACTTTTTCGGAAGTTAGATTCAAAATGGGAAATTAATGGTAAAATCGTGGATGATTACAAAAGTGTATGTTACGGGAAGGAGATGATGCAATGAAATGATACAGGCCTTGTCTTAGATGATCACAAGATTCAAGAGCAAAGTGCAGAGCGCTTCATCTTCGCAGCCTTCAGCAGCTTTCCTTTCTCCTCCCTCTTAGCCTCGGCCTTGGCCAATCTCTCCTTCAAGCCGACGATTTTCTTGTCTATCTCGGCAATGGCCAGATCATCGCTAAATTTCAGGTCCGTGTTTAACTGCACAGGTGATAACTCTATGTATGTAGAGTTATTTGGTACTCTTAACGAGACTTTACATGGCTAGTTAGACGAGTTTCTGTTAGAGTTTTACAAGTTTTTATCGTGTTTTTACTTCATTTTAGTTTTAAGTTACTTTTGTTATTTTATTAAATAATTGGAACCTAGTTGATGCATCTTAGATTTGTTTTGATTTGATGTAGGTAAATGAAGAGAATAATAAGTTGGGCAAGTGAAAATTGGACGAAATTTGATGAAGTGCTGAAAACCTACAGAGAGCAGAAGGACGCATCCTTCAATCTCAAGGACGCGTCCATGAGGAATCAGAAACGTACAGAGAGCAGAAGGACGCGACCTTCGACAATCTGCACAAGATCTCGCCAAATCACTTGATTTCTTCATTATCACGATTTGAAGAGAGAGAAGGCATCAATTAGTTACCATTTTACTATTCTTAGTATATTTTGGTATTTATTTATTTTCTTAGGCTCTTTAGGATCTTAGAGAATATTAGGAAATCTTTTAAGGGAACAATATATTCTCTAGGATAGCCCAAGGAAGGGGAATTTTTTTATTAGTTTTAGTTTGTTTTAGACTTTTGCTCTGAGGAAAAAGGAGAGGTGCCGACTAGGGTTCGAGAGAAGATCCGGACGAGGCGACTACCAACCAGATCGGGAGATCGGGAGGGCGTTCCTTTTCTATTTTTCTTGATCTTTATGTCGATCCTATTTTCTTCTGAACCTTCGATGTTTTCTTATTTTAGCATGAACTAATTTTCTCATCTAGGGTGCTAAATTTGCGAGACTTGTCAAGGTGATTTCGAACGTGATTTATTTTAATTGAGAGTCTGGTGTTCTTTGATGTGCTTGCGTGTTTAGTTTTCTGAAATACGATTGGCGTCGGTTTCTGAAATAACTCGGATTACCTTAGCATCGGGAGGTGTGAGATTAATTCGAGAGGAAAATCAAAGAACAGGTTAATAGAAACTGGAGATAGGGATATCACAGTTGATATTAATTGGATTGACTATTGGGAGTAGATTAATAGAAATCGTAGATAGGGATATCACGGTTGATGTTAATTGAATCGAATGCTAGGAGTTAATGGAATATAGATCGTAGGGATACGTCTAACATATAGGAGAGCATGATTTAAATCCTCGGACAATTTTATCTAAACGTTCGATTGATCAATGACAAGTCAAGTAAATTTAGTTGCCCTAGGCTTTCTCATTGATATTTTCTCATAATCCTTGCTTATTTTATTTTAGTAATTTTCGTTTAATCCATCATTTATTTGATTAGTCTAGATAATATTTAGTGGTTTAATTGGTATTCGGGAACAATTAGTCCTTGTGGGAACGATATCTTTCATGCTATAATCGATTCGTGTGTATACTTGCGCACAACACATTTTTAGCAGAACAACAGGCCGACGGGCGAGAGTTTTTAAGGTTAAAAATCGGCGAAAATAAAACATAGTTTCAATCCCTGTGGTAAACTCGCCAAACTCTAGCTGATATGCCTAAGCAGTTTATTTTGAACCTTACCTCGGAGAGTCCACATTCGAAGTGCGCGATCAACTTGCATTCGTGGCAGTAATAAGCTCCCAAGTCAGGATTCCTTCTCTTCTCACAAAGGTCGCAGTAGTACTCCCCGGAGTCGTCCTCCAATACCCTGTTGTAGAGGGTCAGCCAATGGAGGTGCCGTCAGTCCTTGGCTTTTCTCGGTAGTGGGAGACAATCCCGGTGCAAATTGAAGTTGCACATCACACAGCGGTACAGATCGAGGCAGCAGCTCTTTCGGCAGGAGTTGCATTGCATGCCCTTGGCTTTCTTGAAGTAGGCTAGTTTGTGCTCGTGGAGAGGATGTTTCAGCGACAGCTCTCGCCCGAAGCATGGCATGTCCAAGTGAAACCTACATTCGATGCATGACATCACCGACCCCTGACTGTCTCCGCTCTAGGCATCGCACTGAAACTTACGTCCCAGTCACTGCCCCAAAACGAAGAGTGACCGGGTGGTGGTGGAAAGGGCACTCGGCTGTCAAAGGAAGGTCTAGGCATGACTGGTGAATCTTGGAGATTTTACGATCGTAAAGACAGAAATAGGTTGGTCCGTCGAGAAACTCCTGGCAGGCATCGCATCTCCTCAGTCGGATGTTCGAATTGCGGATGACATGCCACGGCGTCCGATACTGCTTTGACAGGGGGTCCAATTTAGCAGTTGGCAGGCCTTGATCTCGCAGAGTGTGAACCACACATGGAGATCAAAGTCACACCATTCACATCTGTAAGAGAATCCGTCCCTTTTGGACCAACAGCAGGGACACTGTGCTTTCTAAGAGGGACTGTTTACGGCAGACAAGGGATGATGCGGATGGAAGTAGTGTTCTACCTCTTGTGGCATCTCGGCGCATGACTTGTGCACGAAGTATTTGCAAAGCGGACGGCCGTAAACCTCCCCAATTATCCGGTGTTCACAGGCTCGGCAATTTATCATCCTGTTGTCTATATTATCCAGGCATAGTCTCATCGGGTGCTCATGTCCAAAGAACTCGACCCACGAGCCACTCTCCTTGGCAGAATCTCCAGGACAGAAGTCCATTGTGCTGCACGGAATGTGCAGTCGAAACTTGCACGAATGACAGTCATACAACACCGATTCGCAGAAAGATCCACAGAAATTACAGGTCCTGTTTTGGGTATTTTAATCAATAACAGACTTGCTGGCTTCAATGACTAAATTGAGAGGATGTTCTGGGTGAAAAGGATGACTGATCTGTCGAGACAAGTCGCAACAATCCACATGAAAGTACTGCCTGGATTTCAGGCATCCGTAGACAGGACCAAGAATATGTTTCCCACCGAAGTGGCAGCCACGACTAACCTCGGTTTTGAAGTAAGCCAAGGAAAATGGATGCTCGTGATCGAACAATCGTAGCATCTCGACATCACCGACCTGATTTCTGCCTAGATCCTCCCCGGGGAGGCTCGCGAGGACACAGGCTGCATCCATCCTCACATCGCAGTCATCACAAGCATAAGTGAATTCGCTCTGGCTGTGGCATATGTTGCAGCGGCCCGATCGGCCGGCTAATATAAGGGGATGTTCTGAGTGAAGAGGGTGAAATATCTGCCCAGGCAGATTAGCACAAGACTCGTGGAGGAAAAACTCAGTCCTCGCAGCAGTAGATCTTGCCGCTTACTACCTGGCAACAGGCCTTGCACGGCAGGATCTCGCAATCTTGGCTGATTTCTCTCGAGTTGAGCTCGTGCTGATGGCTGGGACGTTGCAGACCCCCCATTTAGAGTAGACACAGTAAAGGAGAAAAAGCTCAAATGAAAAACAATGGCGGATGACAACACAACGGATTGGATTAGTTTATCTGCTTGCCTAGAAAGCAATGCATTAATTATTATTATTATATCCAATCCTTACATTCTGCTTTCTTGTCTTAGTAAACACTTTAAGCCGTATTCTTAATTCGAGCATCGGTGGTCGGGAAGACGCCCTGTCCTACTCTGACCGCTTCTAACAGAGCTTAGATGAATAGCTTCCATCCATTCTCGAGTTCGGTCATCCCAACAGGAATTATCTGCTTCATCTTGTTCGCTCGAAAAGCGAGCGCGTCGGGAATATCTAACCACGAACTGTATGGTTTCGATTTCGGGATTCTGATCATAGTCTCCAATATCTAGTAAGTAGCAAAAGTTCTTACGGATCGGGACTACAAACACTAACTTCAATACGAATCCATAACGAAAGTTTGAGTATAGAATCAAACGGTTAACACAAGAGAAAGAAAAGGAAACAAAAGACAATCTAAGTTTTCTACACTTTTGAATGACTGTTCATGTCGACAAAAGAAAATAAGAGCTCTATTTATTCTAAGCATACAACTAAAAACGCCAGATGGACGAACCGCCAACTTCAAGCTTACATCTGAACCTTACCGCCGAGAGTGTGCATTCACGAGCAACCGGCATTGTGGCTGTAGTAAGAGCTCCCATGTCTGCTCCATTTTATACCATGCATAGTGTGACTAGGTCCAAAAAGTAACAACATGAGACCTCGATATTCGATTGTACAAGAAACGCAGTTAAAAAGCCAAAACGAAAGCCATCCCCAGTCTTCACTAGAGAAATAAAACCAGATTTGATTATCGCGAGAGGGTCCTATCCCATGGTAGGAATGCATCCAGTCCTATAACTTGGGGTGCAAACAAACCCAGTTTCAGCTCCATCCATCCTTCTTCTGCTTAACGCATACATTGACGATCTAACCCAGACACACAGTGGCATCTCCCTCGAGTTTTGGGGTTTGGGAAATAGACATTTCGTGTCCACTCCATTCCCGTACGGATGATTTAATGTTTTCCAGGGTGTTGGGCTCGAGACTTGGGCTTGGTAAAAATTATGGGCCTGGATTTCTACATGGGCCATTACAAACGGGAAGCCGTCGGCTGGCCTTTATTATAGAAGCCCAATTTTGAAATCCAGGCCCATAATATATAGCCCCAACAACACCTGGGAAAGTAGCCTTGTCCGTACGAAAATACTCCCGAAATGTCTTACTCTCATTCTACCCGTTTTTCTTCTTCCCCTCTTCCCTTAAAGCGAACGCTCACGTCTCAAACTGCTACCAGGGACGCTTTCAACTTTCTGTCTTTTAAGGATTTCCATCTTTACCATTTCCCGGGAAGTTAGAAACGCTGGCCGGCTCAGGTTGGCCGATTATTTTAGATGAGGAGCAGTCGTGATGGATTGGTATAGTGTGCGCATGCCGTCACCTGCTCGCCTTTTGTTTCGTCTTCTTCGGCCAACGTCGTGCCTGTGTACGAGTGTCCAAACCGCTTGAGAAGGAATATCCTTGTAACGCGTTCTGCAAAAGCACAGATACATTAGTTGTTGCAGGTCATAATCACCGACCTCGTTGCCATAAGAAGGAAGGAAAGAGTGGGGAAGAGACTCTGATCTGTCGACTCGCATTTTCTCGAGAGAGAACAGGGAGGATCACGTCCAGCAAACTCAGCTCGATGATGGATACAAACATGCCACCATGATTGATTCATTGGACCAAACAACTTGAGGTGCCTACATTTGGCCGATTCTTTCGTTCGATCCGCAGCTGTAGTCGTTAAAATAGAAACTTTCATCATATCACGCTCATATAGCGTCATGTTTGAGTACGATCTTCCTAGCCAAAACCATTTTAGTTTGCCTGTAAGCATCCAGGCATCCAGACAAGCCTTGGCATCCACGGTTCAATGTCCACGCGAAATCGACATGCGTTGAATGATGTCCCCGAACATCCTTGACAGGCATTGTGCTGAAGCTTGCATTCTGCCCTGAAACAAAGAGCGACAAGGTGATGGTGGAAGGGGTGCTCGGTTATCAGAGGAAGGTCCAAGCATGACCTGTGAATCTTGGAGATTTTGCTCTCGTTAAGACAGGAAATTGGCCAGCCCATCGAGAAACTCCTGGCAGGCATCACATCTCCTCGGTAGGATTTTCGAGTGGATGGCATGCCCCAGCATCCGATACCGCCTGGACTCAAACCTTGCGACATTTCTATCTTCGATTTCACGTAAAAAACATTCTATTAAAAAATTTCTGTGTTCGTTTCATTTCTTTCCGTGAACGAAACACCTCTAGGAGTGAAACAAGAGCATGCACATGATATTAGTCATAAACCCTCTCGACACATTTGCGACGGCTCAATATCGGTGTATCGTGGTCCGATCAGAGATGAAGTGTCGGAGGTCGATTACACAACGGGGATGTGAACATGAAAGGAATGAGCATTAGTCTCTGTTATTTAGTAGTAAAGTTGGGTAGCATGTGGCGGGATGAGGGGTCGGTTCTTGGATCAGCAGAACAGAGGAGCCGGGATGTAGCAGCCAGAGATGATATTCAGGAGGGTGAGGGGGATGACTCCGAGTTTTGGCAGACTGGTAGGGAACAGGCACATACAAGACTGGTCGGCGGACATGAAGACCATGCAGCAAGCTGGGGAGACCTTGGGATGTTTTTTTCGTGACGAATATAGAAAAGATATATATAAAAGAAAGAAATCAATACGATCTTTATAAGGTTCCTCCTCAGAACAAATCCAAAATCTTTGTAGACATAGCCTATTGTCTATTCCTCATCCTGGAACAAAGAAAAGCGACAACCACTTAAATAGTCAAAAGGTCCACCCCGAAACCGAGGGGGTAGACGGATCTCAGACACACAAGCTAACAAACGTAAAGACCTTTTTAAAAACAAATCAAGTTGATACAAAGCTATACGATAGCACCCGATTTTTTTCGATTCGGCATCACTTAGTTTCATCCAATCAAAGTAACTAACCGACTCCATTTTATTTGTGTATCACTCTTTCGAATGATTGCTATTTGACTAGGACCTTTTCGTTGGGAGGCTCATTACTTCAATTAATAGGATGAAAAATCATTTTACTTTTTCGAATTCCCATGAATAAGGATCAAACCTTATTCCATGGTATTTCCATGAGATTTATCTTTCTTATTCTTAAGCAAGCCCCCCAGTGGGCTTAGTTCTCGACTTGGATTATATATCCAAAAATTCGGGCAGGCACGCCATGAAACCAAAAACGTTGACACTGCAACCCTCGAACAGTGGCACCGAATCGGCCCCGGTGGAGAAGATCAACACCACTGTAGCTGCAACCGCTGCCACCCCTCCCATGTCCCATCTTCACCAGGTTGCTCATACCGTGAATTCTCTTGCTCTTCGTAGACAGTGATATTCAGCTTGATTACTGCACAGATCATCGCAGATGGGTGTTTATATACAAACATTCGGGCGTAACAAGACAAAACCTAGAAGTGTCATCGATAAAATCGTGATTGACAAATGAGATGCAGATTCCTAGGAAGGCATAGGAGACGACGATTGTCTTTTTTATGTTTTGAGAAAGAAGGGATTAAAGTAGTGTTGTGTTCTTACACTAATTATCCTTTTCTCTAGTTAATTACAAAGACAGTAGACTAAGGCGCAAATTTAGTTGTATGAAGACATCGTCGAGCGAGTGGGGTGATTGCTTCGACGTTCGTCGTTCTCTAATACTATGCACTCACTTGGGCATACGTCTTCCAACTCCCACGATCTACTTCCGCTTTTAATGTTCTCCTAACGCTTTCTGCCAAGGTCCTCTCGGGAAGTCGAGAATATATTCGATCTGGGGCATCTTCAGAATTGATGCTACAGAGAAGCTTGGGTGAAATCTATCCAGTGATGACGATGGTGAAATTGTAAGTGCCTTCAAGGCTATCCAGGCGAGTTGAGTTAACCGACTATATTCATCATTCTATGGAGCAGGATTCGCGATCATGTCGCTTCATCGAATGTTTTGGTACTTGGAATCTGTCGGGCATCATCCAACAAGGTCAATCCGATCATCGTCCATCCCGGAGTCAAAACGGTTGTCCGGGATCTCTGAAACCAGAGGAGAACACAAAGTCAGTCGATATTTCCTTTCATGCCAAGAGAAAAGGATAGAATGGTGTCAATACTTTCTGTCTTTGGTTGACATTTAACAAGGCCATTTGACATTGGAGCTTTTCTTGGTGCCTTCTTGTCTTTGGCCATTTATCCACATCTACCCAAGTTTTCAACAGTAGTCCAAACATTGCGGTGTTTTCGTTAGACGAAGAACACTCAGTAGACGGGACTTAGTTTCGCCATTCGAAGGCATATTCATTAGGCAGGCACAACGGAATGAACAGAAGTATGTATACGTTTCCAATTGACAATCTTACATTTCATCGTGAGCAGTTATATTAGTTCAGCTTTCGCTGACACGCACATTGCCGCCACTATAATGTTTCCAACGAAAACATAAGTCAGGTCACCACTACTATCTCCCCTCTTCAACTTTGTTTGGTATTTCCGCTAAGCTGCCGCCTGATCAAGTAACGCAAATCACACACTAAAAGCAAAATAAAATGAAACGAAAGGCGTGACCTGTTTCTTCTTTTTTAACTCATTCGTGGAAGAAATGCGAGTACACAACAACAGCATATGTAGTATGTACACCTTGGTTATATGGGTTTCATCATCGGCTGCTCTCCTTAGGGAAATCAGACCGGAGCGGTGCATCGATGCTGAAAAACAAAATAACACGCACTTAAATGAGCGAGCATCTTACTTTAATAATTTTGGAGACACTTCATCTAAAAAATAACACAAAGTTTACCTGCAGTTCTGGGGGACTCTCCAAAATGATGTCGATGACCTCTTCAAGGTCGGCGGCAAGGCCATGTAGGCCTTCCAATCTTCAATCATTATCTTGAGGTCATGAAGCTTGCTACTCAAGCCGAAACAACAATTTGCGTGCATTGTGCACACCATGTTAAGGTCTTTGCTGGGTTCGCAGAAGCCCCCAAAGAACTCAGTATCTAAGAAGCTCATCTTCAAGCCGATATCAGCAATATAGGGGTCCTGTTTTATGAGGTTGAGGACATCCTGGTCATGGTTTCCGGGGTACCTCACCCGGGATGAATACCAGAACTTGTAGAACTCTATAGACCGATTATTTGATTTTACATATTTAAAGCCGCCATTGGGTCTGTTCTCGATATCACCAGGGCGGCCTGAGTAATGGTCACAAGCAATCTGGAAATCCGCATCTTTGGAGAGCCGTGGAAGGGGGTTACGAAACCAAAGGACATCAGCATCCTACATAAAGGGAGGATATCAAAGTGTCAACTAGTACATATGGTCAAATCATTAGGGATTTCTAGCAATCATAGATGGTTGATCGATGGATTCTTTGCAAGATCCCCACCCAAGACCAGAAAAGTTTCAACCACAATGACATATGAGTTCAATCTAAAAAATCCGAGCTTCCTGTTCTCATGGTTTCTCGGAAACTCGGGAACAAAACTGGACATCTTTCCTCAACTGATACCATCATCCTATATCTTTCTCGGAAACAAGAACAATCTTTCCCTAGTGTCAATATTCACTTCTACGGATAAAATTCAAACCCACGATAAGAATTTCTTCTAGAAGATGGAGAGAAAACCCACATTACCGTGAAAATGAAATTGTAACCCATCTCAAGGACAGATCGTAAGAAATTGATCCTCCTCCACATCATCCTCAGGTAATCAGCAGTCATGAAGTATGCCTCTGATGAAAAATCAACCCCCTTGGTAACAAGTGGAAAGCAATAACTGTGTGCAGCAACACATCGTAAGAAGGCCTTCCTATCTAATGCAATTATCACCAAGTGATCCAAGAGCCAGCGAGTTCCATTTCCAATTCTGAAGCTCTCAATGAACAGATCAAGAATGGAATTGGGAACAGCCCATGCTTCATTCAGAGTTGTTATTATTACGGTATTGTCTTCCATAGCAGCGTCCTTCAAAATCTTTCCAAGGTCGTATTCTTCGAGCACCTGTTGCTTCCACTTGTTAGGAAGAATGTCGGAAAACAAAGATCTTTTTTTAACAATTTGCTCTGCAATTCCATAAAGGAAGACATAAAACCACGCAAGAGACTCCAACTAATTAGGAATGCTTTAACTTAACGGAAGTAAAATTGCGTAATGAACACATTCCTTGATATGTGGTCCAGTTAGTCCGAATTTTCACTATGCCAGAAGCCTGCGACAACTCCAAAACCAGACATAGCCAGAAAGATTCAAGATTCAGGTGCCATCAGGCAGTAAGTACATCCAACACTGAACCAAACACCAGAAGGTGATCCTGACGGCCAAGCATCGGTCGCTCCTGAGAATTCTTCCTCAATAAAACAACTAACGTAAAAATAGCAAGATCTTCAGTTCACATGGAAATCCACATTATTGAATTGACCTGTGTAATCGAACGCAAAACAGATAGCACAAAGAGCCAGAAGTTCATCAAGCGTCCATAACTAAGAAGACAAACCACATTTCACGCAAATCAAGCAGTTCAAGGGATAAGTAACTAAAACAGGCAGCAGGAACCCGGGGGGGAAGGGGGGGGGGGGGGCGGAAGCAGCGAGGGCTAACCAAGGGGGGAGCATCGGCGGGACGAGGAGGACGGGAGTAGGCATAGGAGCTGCGTAGGGAGTCTGGGCTGCTAGTGCGACGGATGAGGACGGAGTAGGACGCTACGGCGAGGAGGAAGAGGACGAGCGTCTTGTATCGGTGGCGGAGGAACACCACGGCGGCGGCGCCGGCGAAGAAGGAGGAAGGAGAAGAGGACGCTTCCGTCAGCATGGGGGAGATGAGGGGGGAATTCGGCGGTTATCGGTCGGTTATTCTGAGTCCGACTGAACTCCTCCGTCTACGGCGGGTGCAGTTGCCGGCGATGTCCATTTATTCATTCATATATTATATATATATAAGGAACCGGACAGGCTCGGGTTTTGAGGGCGGGCGTTGTTAATTAGGAGTTTGGGAATTTCAATCGTTATAGGCGCATCGATAACCAAATTTGATTAAATTAAATTAGCTGGCTAAACCAAGGATTAGTCCGCCACAAAGTGAAGCTTGGTGGAGTTGGCTGTCAAGCACGTCACTTTGTCCTAAGTGGATTACTCTCCGACTATTTTCAAAAGTTTTCAGGATTTTTCGTAATAACATTGGTTCATAAGAAAATTGAATTTTGTATTATTCGTTTGGAAAAAGGAAAAGCAAAAGTTGAATTAAATCCTTTTTTTAAACAGCGAGTTCCTCGTTCTTTTCAGCAAATTTGGTGATTTCGTTAAAGAACTGAACTCGACTTTTTATATTCGATTATTTGTCAAAAACTTTTAATCTATCTACAAAATATTTTCTTGTCTAATATTAAATCGAAACATGGATGTTTTCAGCATCCGCATTTGCTTCAAATACTGATCAAAGCAACTTCTCGTTGGCCGGATGGTGGTAGTATGCCTGCATCATGGCTGAGGGTAAGAGTGCTCTACAGGTGCGCGAGTGTTAGGTAGCTCAGTCTAGAGGTTTGTACAGAATTACCATTAGTTTATAAAAAAAATTTGCGAAATTTCGTAAAATCCCGATGTACAGCCCCAAACTCGCGTTTAACAAACGCGACTTTCTAATTACAAAAAACACGCGGTTCGGAAATGCAAGTTAGAATTTTCTGAACAAAAGACGTTGTTTCCAAACGCGAGTTTATATAAAAATACATAAACTCGTGACTCGGAACCCCGATTCGAAGGAATTGTGGTAGTACCTTAAACACGGTTGGGCACAGCGACTCTAAGCATAAGTAGCGTTTGCCAACCGCGGGTTTGGTCAGACACCAAATAACCCGGCCTCGGACGGGGTTTTTTCCTAAGTGCCTGTAACGCGCGATTAGCAACGACGAGTCTTAGACGAAATCGCGTTCGCCAACCGCGAGTTAGTCGGGATTTAATGCCACCCTTCTTTTTTGTTTCCCCATTTGGTTCGGTTTGCGTTTTGGAACCCTAAATCGCTTTCGCCATCCCCTCCGTAGCTTGGGTCCTCTCACCATCCCCTCCAGAGCTTGGGTCATCATTGAGTTCCGTCTCCGATCTTCCTCACCGATTTCCATTGCCGATCTCCGTCAAAATTACAGGTTAGTTTCTTGGTTTGACGACTCTCCTTAAGCAATCTCGGTCACCATTTCACCCATTTTCCTATTCTTTCATGGGCAAACCAACATTACTTACTTGATAGGGTTTTAGTGATTCTAAATTGAGGGATTTAGGATATTGATTGGGTTTTTTGTGATTTGAGAATTTGTTGTATTTTCACTAAGTTATTATTTTAATTGGTAATAGGTAGTTGTTTATTGTTGGGATTGTTATGTATTTGTAATAGATAGTTATTTATAATAGGTAATTTTCTTATGTCCTTTATTGTTGATTGTTATTGTTTCGTGCATGTAGGTATTGTGTTTAGTGCGATGTCGCACTTTCAGCTATTGTTATTTGCAAATGGCAAAGTAGTTAATGGTAACGATGAAGTATATAACAATAAGGGACCATTCAAGATAAAGGTTGATGTTGATGTCGATTATGTTACCTTGGGAAGGGTTATAACTCGTGCAATGAAAGTAAGTGAAGTGAGTAGGTTAGAGATATGTCATAAATATCCGATAACAAGTTATGGTGAATCAGGAGTTAAATTTATTCTAGTTCTTATAGGCGATGATGACGTCTTAAGATTGCTCGTCGAATTTGGTATTTCCAATCCCAATTACATCCAAGAGATTTGCATTAGTTCTTCTCGGGGAAATTCATTAAACGAAGCTCGAGCATCAAAGAATATTGCTCCAGAACTTCCAGTTATCGCACCACAACGTGAATTGCTTACAGAGATTTCGAGAAGGAGGTCAATGGAAGAGAGAAATATGGGTGTGGGTTGTGCTTCCTGTAATGATTTCACGGCTGGTGGTAGTAGTGTTAGAGATGATGTTGATGAGGAGTCATGACAACTAATTTGAGTGAGTGTTATAACTTTGTTATTAGAAGTGCTCGAAATCTACCAGTATCTGCATTGGTTAAGAAGATTTGGTACAATTGTGTTGCTTATTGGATACAACGACGAGATGATGCGAATGATGCGTTACGAATTGGGTAGAAGTTTATAATTTCATGTGCTAATAGAATATCTAAATCAATTGAGAAGGCTAAGCGGTTTCAAGTGGTTTACTTGACTGTCAGTTGGGAGCCTTTGATGTGAAAACTACTGGGAAATATAACATCAAGAAGGTGTACCTGTCCGCTATGACATGTACTTGTAATAAGTGGCAACTCACACATTTCACATGGAATTGGTCGAGCTATGGTGGCCGAAAACTCACACTTTTCACATGGTCCATGGCGAGATGTCCATTCCCTTGCAAGATGTTCAAGTACATCTCGGACTATCGGTGGAGGGAGATCCTATTATTGTTTACTCTTCAAATGCATCAGAGGCTGTGTCTGGAGTTACTGGGTAATGTGCCTCCAAAGAGTGCTATGAAGCAAAGTAGAGTGAAGATGGCATGGCTAACTAAAAATTATGACATCTTACTTGAATGGGCGACAAAGGAACAAGTTCAACAACATACTCTTGCTTTCATTCTTCAACTTATAGGAAAAAATAAGTCCGACAATCTAGTGCATTTGATGTGGTTGCCTTTCGTAGTTGATTTTGAGCGGAACGTATACTTGGGGAAGTGCCTACTTTGGTTATACCATAGCCTATGTAAGGCCATAGATCGTAGGGCTTCCCAAGTTTTTGGTGCACTAAACTTGCTACAGGTTAGGGCATGAGATCGATTTCCTCACGTTGCTCCTCTTAGGCATCAGACAGTTTATGTTGCGGGTATGCCTTTGAATTACAGATGGCGTGGGGCGATGGATATCCATACTGCATCGACACATGTCCTGTCATCTTATAGGGAAGTACTTGATAGATAGAGTCCCGATCAGGTATACAACGACACACTTCATTTCAATTACCTAGATAATTGAAGTGGTAATATTGCATTTGTATTGCTTAGGTTATTTGGCATCCATATACGGATCTGGTACTTGCTATGCTTCCTGAATATTGTCTGGATGGAAAGGATTCTTAGCATGCTAGAGTGTCCCTACTATGTTTCCACATTGTTGAGTGGCACTTCCCTAATAGAGTGATATGTCATTCGGAGATGCTCAATTGGTTCCGGGACCGTGCGACACCCAGAAGCTCTTACATAAGATTGATTTGCGCGACAAATCAATGAACAACTGGGTTGAAATTTCTCGACAATATGTGGAAATGTGGAATGATCGTATGTCTCGAATTGTGCCTTATCTCTGGGAAACCAACATGCAATATGTTGAATGGTATTCAAGACGCACTCGGATGTACATTTCACACACTGGTGCGATGCTTGGTACCTTGGTAAGTATGTTAGTAAGTGTGCTTTTCTTTACTTATTGAATAATACATAATCACTTCCATTTTCTCATAGATGAAGAAGCTAAGGAAAATTAAAATTAAAGTAACCTAACCTGAAGAGGTCATGAGTCTCGCCGACGAAGCTACGACCTTGTTGACTCGGTACTCGCTAGTATGTCTATATGGTCGTCGTGGAGGATTGGAGGACCAGCCGGACATTGAGCAGCAACCTGCGGTAGATAACGAAAAGTTGTAATGGATGAAGAAGCTGGAATGGATGCCGAGGATCAAGATTATCAAGCAGGGGTGGATGACCATCAAGGAGGTGTTATGGAGTCTCAAGAAGAGGGGATGATGATATCCCAGGTCACACAACTTGCGCCAATAGACTCGGAATACGATTTCATCACCCCATACATGGAACAACCATCTACGTCTACTCCATCTGCACCTGTCAAGGGCCCTCGAGACTTCCATTTCCCGGAGGATGAGCAATTGGTCTCTCAGGTAACACAGCTCTTTTCAGGGTCTTCGTCGCGCCAGGAAGAGGTTGCACTTCCAGAATCACCACCTCCAGTTCGTCCCCTCTGTTACTCCAAAAGAATCAGTGGTCATGAAGGGAGAGGTTGAATGACTACATTAATTAGTAAGCTCTTTTAGCCAGTTTAGTTTGGTTTTTGGACCGGAATTTTCGTTTCTTCGAATGCTTCTCATGTATTGGATGATAATCTTCTTCTATGGTGTTGAACTTTCACTATCTAACTTCCGAATGTGTAATGTATATTGGATGATAATTTCATTATATCGTGTCGGTTGTGTAAAAACAGGTAAGTTGAATTACGAGTTGTGGAATTGTCATCAAAGTTTGTAAAGTCGCGATTCAGAGTGGCGGAGTTATAGCAAAACTCGCTTTTCAAAACCGCGAGTTTTCTGTACTTGGAGAAATTCCCTTTCGAGTCCGAGTTGTTTGGTGTTTGACCAAACCCACGATTGGCGAATGCGACTTATGCTTAGAGTCGCTGTTCCCAACCGCGAGTTTAAGGTACGACCACAATTCCTTCGAAATCGGGATTCTGAGTCGCTAGTTTATGTATTTTACATAAACTCGCATTTGGAAACAACGTCTTTTGTCCAGGAAATCATAACTTGCGTTTTCGAACCGCGTGTTCTTTGTAATTAAAGAGTCGCGTTTGTCAAACGTGAATTTTGGACTGTACATCGGGGTTTTACAAATTCAAAACCGTATTTCGCAAATTTTTTTGTGCACTAACGGTAACTCCATACAAAACTCGCTCAGTCTGGCGGAAAAGAGCGGCCCCTCGGGACTTTTGTGGAGGTAGCAACTGCATGACTTGCAGCAGTAGGCCGGGCCTCCGATCACGCACACAACTTGGGCTCAGCTCTCAGGGTTTGAAAGCAAACCCTATTCGCTTGCGCAGATTATACCGTTGAACAAGAACTGA
Organism: Melastoma dodecandrum; assembly: GCA_029817715.1. Lineage (NCBI taxonomy): Eukaryota > Viridiplantae > Streptophyta > Magnoliopsida > Myrtales > Melastomataceae > Melastoma > Melastoma dodecandrum. The sequence continues at coordinate 1,203,154 of JARUPY010000387.1, forward strand.
GACACGCACATATGCAGCCCACGGCTTACACATTAGGACGGCTACCCCTCGTACTTTGTCACGCGGGGGCTCTGCGTGAAGACGTCCATGAAGACTTCCCATTCAGGCCAATATCATTTTCTCCATAAGAACCGACATCGGATCTTGGTTCGATCTTGTCCTGGAAGCAATTCCCCCTCTTTCCCCTCAGGCCGATATCATCTTCTCCGTAAGAGGTAGCATCAGGTCTCGGTTCGATGTCAGCGTTTGTATCCCTTGAGGCACAAAAATGTTCTCTGTAAGCCATGATATCTGGTCTCACTTCGATATTGTCAGAAAATCGCTTTGGTCTGCTGTGCCCTGCCACAGGGTGGTCATTGCACAGACTTCTTCGTCAGGAGAAACCGCTCATCATTTATCACTCACGGTCACATCATCCAGGCTGACAAGATCCTCTGTCGTCTAGTCCGAAGCTTCACCAGCACTTGCATATGGAACCATTATCTGCATAATCATTCACTCCGTCGACTTGACCAAATAAACCAAAATGCCAGCATAGCATGTCCTCTCGTCGCAAGCCCGTATATGACAGCAATCCATACCACTCTGTCCTTCATCCTCATTTCCATGAAGACTTCCCATGCTCGGATCACACACCCTCGTATCATGTACGAGTTAATCAAAGCTAGCCCGTTCACCCGCTTCTAATGCTCCTAATCTTGCACAGGCATTGAGCACCCCAGCTACAACATAACAATCAGGCCTCAGGTTGCTTTTCCTCCAGCGAGAAAACGTGCCCAAGGCTTCCTGTGGCAAGCCGTTGAATACAGATCCCTGAATCATGGTACTCCATGAAACTAGGTCCTTCTCGGGCATCATATCGGAAACATCCCGCGCCTTTTCCCTCTTAACTCAATTTTTTTAACCAAACAATATATCTGGGTGCAAAACTCCATAAAATAGTGTTCATCAAGTTAAAAGAAAAAGGAAGAAGAAGATAGATCAACATTAAACAACCATTGCTAGTTGACATTACATGATTGCAACAGCTACCTACAAACAGTAGTGTATGCCCAAAAAAATTGAGATGACAGTATTTTATAACAAGCAAAACAAAAAAAACACAACACAATTAACCATGACAAGAAACCACGCCCCATGCCCTGGCCACTCTGCTACTTCACCCTACCTGGCGTGTGAACTCGCCGACGGGTAGCCTCAACAGTCCCCAGTGTGGCAAGCCTCGATAGACGATAAAGCTAGGCGCATACAGCAATCCAGTATGGACAGCAGCCAATATATCTCCTTGAGGACCTGGACTACAATTTACAGCGTGCACGCGGAATGTTCTCCCACGTCTTCGCTCGATTGTTGCACGCCATTGCCACCTCTGACACCGGCGGTTTGCTTCCTGTGTTTCTTTGTCTTAGCTTTCTTCACCTTCATTCGCCGTTTCTTCTCATCGCTATCGACCCATGTGTAATTTGGCGGTATGAAAAAGGGATCTGCGTCGTCCTTCATGCGTCGGCTGTCGCCATTGCTCGACGGGGTCCCACGATTTAATTTCATCCAAGATATCCATGAGGCACCGTCAGTTTCTCTTGCCTTGGTTTCCTGGAAATGAGCTGGACTCGAACAAGGGGTAGAAAATTCCTCCACGGGCTGAAGCTCCTCAAACTTCGTGAAGGTCACGATTACTCTTATGGTAGGCACAATGGGCATAGCAAGCTGAAATACACAAATGGTGCACACATAGTTAGGTTTGTATATGTCATGTGAAAATGAACAGCACTTACTGCAGAAAATCCATTTTAAACTACACCAAAAATGAATTTTGCAAGTCTCTTGGTTTCATTCACTAAGTGCATACTATCAAGTAATATTTTCTGAAAAATGTGCTCTCATGAATCACAATACCAGCATAGGTACAAGGTTTCGACTTCACATTGTTTCAGAAAGGCAATGCAAGAATTATTCAAAATTCAAGGCCAACATAGACTCCATGATATGGACAAATGTTACGATGTTGACCAGGAAAAATGTTTGCCCTGACAACGGGCACCAGTTATAAAAAAAAAATGAATCTTCTTTTAGCGAATAAAGTGTAAAAAAAACTTCACTACAGTAATTACATTACCCCGTACCTTGACAGGGAAAGTGCCAGGAGGAAGTTTAGTAGTCAGAAGCTCTCTAAGTCTCCTCACGGCCTTCACTTTGTTTGCCAAGATGTCAAGCAGAGGTAAAAGTTCATCCGTTTTCAAAGGGAAGTCTGGGGTCAACCACAGAACAGGTCTTAGACCCTTTTTGTACTCGCTCTCATGCTTTGACTCACCATTGGGTCCTTTCTTCTTTTTCTTCTTGTTCAGTTTGTCCTTTCCCTTCTTATGGTCCATAAGCTCATCCTTAGAGAGATCAGAAGGAGACCTCTCCAAGCCAGCTACTTTTTCATGGCCATTATCAACAGCGGATTTGGAGTGTCTCTTGACAGCTTTAGAATCATCAGGATCGTCTCCCGCGTCCTTACTCCCCTTCTTCCAACTAAACCAACTCTTCCTCTCCTTTGACATGCCATTGGCTTCACTAGCCACAACACCATTATTTTGGCAGCCATGATCCCCATGGTCTTCATCCTCATATTGAATATCCCCATTCCCGTCTGTGCGGAGCACAGATTCTAATTGCTTTCTTTCTTCAGTGGTCAGCACATCATCATAACCATCACCAGTGTCCAATGCCCTTTCTTCTTCCTCCACCGCAAACAATTCCTCATCTGTCATTGCACCAGGAACCCTCCGTGATTTCACGCTTACCATTACATGAAGCATATCATAAACCTTTGCTTTCCAGCCACATACCATCTCAGTTCTGTCCTGCCGCCTCCAATTTAAATGAGGCACGAGCTCTGCCTGAGTTACATCGATGCCTGGCCTATACATATTGGTCTGAGACATGAGGGCAACTTCATGAGCCACCTCTGCATCAGAAGGCTGGGCACCAGCTCCTTCTAAAGAATTTGTTATTTCCTTCTCCTTGTGTGCCAGTACAATCAAAGACCCACTTGGCAAGGAGATGTTACCATCACCCGAAGAATAACCATCCCCCAGAAACAAAAAGGTCTGCTCAGCCCTCTGAATTCGGAAACCATCGAAACCCGCCAATGTCATGTCTGCTCGCAGGTTGGAACCACGCTTCCATATACGATAAGTATCGGACGGAGCAATTCGCCCAATGAATGGAATGACAGAGCTTTCGAAATGAAAAGTAATCTCCATGTAAAAATCACGTATCCGAGAAGCAGAAGCAACTATCCGAGGCAGCCTCCTGCACCATTTCGCCCATGCTAGGGGCTGGTAATGCCTTGCAATGATCATGGCGATTGATTCCTCTTTAGTGCACACAGCTTCTTGGAGAGCACTCCACCCATTCTCATTCTGAAGGCTCCAATCTGCACCAGCAGCCATCAAGATCTCCGCTGATATCGGGTCTCTCAATCGAACAGCAAGGTGAAGAGGGGTTTCTCTACCAGGCACATCACGCCTGTCAAGGACAGCAGACACTGCATCCGCCTGCTTCTCAGCCTCAAGAGACTCTGCTTCTGTGATGACCTCACCAGCCTTGGCAAGCCGAGGTAAGGTTGAAATTAAACCTCTTAGAGAGGTGTAGTCGCGGCGTAAAACAGCCAAGTGTGCAGGACTGTGAGCATATCTGGAATGGTCTTCCATGGCCTCTAGCTTTCACGCCTCAGACCCACACCCTTCCTCCTTAGCACGCTAACCCTACCATCATATACAATATTCTCCCCAAAAATCATGCGATGACACGATCCTCAGGTTGTTCACCTCTCCAGAACCCAACAATGCACCATCGGACCTCACTATTATCGCGATATCGCCAACCTCCCCCAGTCCAAGTCCCCAATATTCGGCCGCGAAAATACCATACCCCAAGTCCGCAGAAATATACCCCTCCTTGTCAAGAAGCTATGGTCCCTGTCCACGAACAACAAAGAGCTCGAAATCATCTCAAACAGTCGATTTCCCCTAACTCGACAAGTTCCACAAAGTCGGGAATTAACGAATGCAAATTCATCAGATAATGCCGGGAAGGACCTACAATCAAACAACCCGAAGAAATCGCAATCGCCCCTGGTCTACCAAAACCCCTAAAAGAATCCGCTAATACCTCGAAAACCCGGCCTATTCCACCCCCAAGAAATAAAAAAAAAATTACGCCCACGCCGGGGGGGGGGAAGAAAAGACCGCGAGATTCGCGTCCAATTCCTCGACGCAACGCACATTCTTTCCAATCGATGGGGATAAACGAAACCCGGGAATGAAACAACCGCTCGACGAACAAGCGATTCCAACCAAAAAAACAACAAAAAGAGGGGGAGGAGAGAACAGAACACAACACCTGAATCGAGATCCGATTGCGGTTCGAGCGAATGCAGCGTCGTCGTTCGTGCTGTGCGGGAATGGGGGCTGAATGTAACAGGGAAGGGACGAGACGATACGGTATGGTACGAGATGATCCAAGCCAACCAACCAACCACTGTTTTCGTGAGGGGGGATCGGACGGCGCTGGTTAGGCCTCACGGGGAATTAACTAACGGTCAGGATTGGTTCATCTGCACGCCCTTGTAGGAGTATAAGAATACACTGGCTTCATTTCGAAACCAGAATTGGAAGGAGACTTAAAAGTTAAACCGATCCGGGAAGAAATTAATTGGGCCGATCCAGAGGTGGGCCCGTGCCAGTCAGGCCCATTGTGGCGTCTCCTGTTCCACTGGTGGATTGCTTGAGAACGACGACGGCCCCGCCGCCGGTGCCAACCAGTGCGCTATCGCGATCGCCGATGGAAGCGGATGGTGCGGCCGTTCTCCTCCTCCGCCGCCTCAGCAGCATCCTCGACTCCGATCCTCTGATGTGAGCTAGCGCTATCTCCTTCAAGAAAATCCAAGTCGATGTCTGGCGGATGTTGAAAGTTCTGGACCTCTGTTGACGCGTTGTCGTCGTTTCTTTGTTGTGTTTGTGTTTTGTTCGTAGAGATGAGGTAGGGTTTGTTCATCCGACACAACTGGCGTCGCTGGTGGGGTCCCAAGGGGGATCCCGCTCTGGGGATGTAGAATGTAAGCTGTATTGCAGGGATCACAAGCTAGGGATCTCGACGGACGTGGTGGTGACGTTGTACCGGGAGGCGAAACGAGCATTCTTCGAGGCGAAGAAGAAGTATGAGGCGGAGGAAGGGACCGGCAGTGAGGAGATGGAGGATGATTTGATTAGGCTCAGTAGGGCTGTGGTTTTGCTCAGTTCGGATTTCGGAACTGCTTGGAATTCGAGGTTTAGCTCAGTTTTACTTGTGTTTTTGGTTCTTTCATGTTCCAAATTTTAATTAATAATGTTTCCAGTTGCATCTATTTACCTTTTTCCCATTTTTTTGGGAATTTAACTGTCTTTCAAATTTTGGTTATTGAACAGAAAGATGATTGTGTCAAAGAAGGGTCTCTTGACAATGTTTATGAATGAACTTCAGTTGTCAGAGCTTATTCTTTCATATGCTCCTAAAAGCGACCAAGCATGGAGCCATAGGTAATGTAAAGTTTCTTCTCGTTCGGCTCTTTCCGGGATATGACATATAACAGAGAACAGCAAACAAAATTAGATATAGGAAAGAGGCTTAATTGTTATTGTTCTTGCTTCTTTTTAGATTTATGGTCCATTTGGATGTCGCTTCTGTTTTTGATATGGCAAGCTTTGGTGCAAATGTGTGATTGATGAATGTTGTGACTCAAATCTTGATTAGAATGGAAATTATGTTTTTCTCCCAGGCGATGGGCAATCAAAATGATTTCTGGAAAAAGCCAAACTCTGCAGGCGATTTTGAGGAAGGAATCTGAGCTAGTTGAGAAGATAGCTGAGGTTTAATTCGAGTCCAGGAATGATACTGTTTGATTTTAAAGGTTCTGCATATTTTCCAAGATGGAAGTACTCAAGTATTTTTCAGTCTGTGTTCTTTTGGGAGTATATTATCTTATTTTTGGGGGACGGTTTTATTAATGTAAGAAGGAATTTTTACCTTTTTAGGGAACATTTTCTGGACTTTAAGCTGGTTTTGGTTATTCTTTGTCATTTGAGACACAGCTAATTTGGTCACCCCCTAACTCTAAAAGTCGATATCCTTAAATCGGTTCTTGTGATGATGTTCAGATGCCTGGAATTTCTTCCTTCATGTTGTCATGATATGCTATATATTTTGTTTGTAGTCAGGAGATAAGCTGCTAACTTTGGGTTGCCTACTGTGCAGAGGTCAAAGATGAATTACCGTGCATGGAATCACCGGGGCTGGTTGGTTTCGTTCATGACAAGAGAGCAGGTCTGTCTTTTTTAGCCAATAGATTTGAAAAAAACATACTGATCACCATCGCATGATGGGATACTCAAATATAAGTGACCACTTTTTAGTTCTGTCAAAAGGATGAATCCATTGTGTTAGTGAATGTTATGGCATGTGGAGTTGTCCAATTATTTGCTTCTAATGCATCGACGGTTTTCTTTCTTTTCAGGTGCTCACCGAACTAAACAAATCAAAAAGTTGGGCCGGTTTACATGTTGCTGATAATTCTTCATTTCACTATCGCAGGGTACATATTTTTTTTCCTCGCCGATTCTTTGAACTCCTTGTTGAATTCTGAAGTGGTAACATAACAGAAGCAAGCTTATCCTAAGGATGAAGAATTCTGTGAGAACTATCTGAAATCCCCATTGTAAAAATCTTATTTGAAAATTGTCGTGGTAAATAGTTGTTCAAGTTGATTGATGCTTCAATGGTCATCGTTCTTTTTCATGAATCTTCACTAATAACATGTGGAAAACATGCAATGGCTGTGCAAAGCTTCATTTCCTAGAAATATTGAGGAAATAACTTGTTTCTGAAATATTTCATTAATCCAAATGTTTGTCGTATGGTAGCGCCTTTTGATGCGGTACCTGAAGAACTCCAGCCATGAAAATGAAAAGCTTCCTCAGGGTCCTAGTAAGGAAGAATGTCATCTTTGGAAGGTATATTGCTTTCTTGTGTTGAAAATTTTCATATATTTTGACCCGCTTTCTTAACAATGTCTTGGTTTTGATAGGAGGAGCTTAATTGGAATGAATCTCTGTTGAAGAAATACATTGGTAGAGAGGTTGGTATTCCTACTATGTGCTCTAGTGAGACGATATTTTCTGATATCCTAAACTAGCGAAGCTCAGGTTTTTGTAATTTCATTTGTCTTGATTGTGTTTTTCTGAATTCGTATCTCCCTACCAAATAATTATGACCATATTTTCTCAGGCTTTGTGGCTGCATCGTAGATTCCTCTCTTTGTGTTGGATTAGACATTTTTCAGCTTGTCACAGTCCCCTGCCTTGCTTTCCCGAGAACGTCACAGGGGGCCCGGAACACTTCCTGGATCAGGAGTTGAATCTCGTTACCTCCTGCTTGGTTGTCCCAGACAATAATTTTGATGATTTCGAAGCACAAGCAACTCACTCTGCCACATACACCCTATGGTTAGCTAAGGTTAGTTCGCACATATTCCGTTGAGATGTCCCGATCTATCTATGCCATATCATCGGAGAAATACATGCTTTACTCGTCGGATGAGTACTGTCCAGACACTCTGCACGTATCTGTTAGGGTGCTGCTGAAAGTGCGATGCTGCTAACTGGTTTTCCTCCTTACAGCAATTACCAAGGACCAGCGGAGTTGAATTTGCAGAGAAGTTTAGAGCGAATAATATATGTTCCCTTGTGCACAAGTTCTGCCCCAAAATCTCCTTCCTGGAAATGATTGCGGACGCCAACCAATCTGGAACTCAAGGAGGGAACTAATTAAGTTGTTCTAGGAAAGAGATGCAAGGCCGGATAGTCTTGTCTGAGTTAATCCTTGAAAATAAGGGCCTTCTGGATAACTCATGGTAACTGAGGAGTTAATCCCTGAACACTACCCAAAGTTGTATAACTATGCCGGCATCTGTCCGAATTACATTCAACCAATAAAAACTAATGCTCTAGAATCGAAAGGACTGGAAGCAGACACTGTGACACCTAAAGAACTAGTTGACCGAGAACCAAAATTAATGGCCGCACTAGGTCGTTGTGGCCATTGAAGCAAACAAATAAAAGGTTGGATTATATCATCCCAATAGAAGTGTTGGTGCTAGCCCAGATGGTGGGTGACTCGTGGAGTTACAAATATCCAGTGAGACGGACGCATGCTTGGTTCATGAGCCAGCTGCGATCCTACAGAGGAAGGAAACAGGGGCATGAGGTTGAGTTTTGTGACATAACACCAGTTCAAGCAGACATGGAATCACAAAATGCATATATAGAAATTGTGCGACGTGAAAATGCAAATATATATATTAGGGATCTTCATAAATAATTCTCACAATGACTGGTCGAGGGGCACCTCCCTGGATTTCAATCTGCTGAGTATGTCAAAAAATAGATTATGGCAAGTACAGCAGAGAAATCCCTAAGAACAATAACTGAAACACGCATAAGCAGCGAAAGGAAATGTGATATAACCATATATACCAACTTTGGGCGAGAATCGACTATGAGAATGCAACGATAGCGATAACAGCATTTCAGTAAGATGGGCAGATCACCTTCTAGTCACAGGTTGCAGAGACTTTGCTCTCACATAGTCCCGGCCTCGATAGACATTAGCTGTAGGTCAGGATTGCACTTCAGTTAAAATTTAGCTTGATTTTCTGGAACAACCTTACATTCGACCAACTTATTTCGCAGTTTCTGTGCTTCCTCTGTCATTCCAGCAGCATCCACGCAATTGATCGCAGCATTGCACATCCCCTTATCAGGGTGAGAGCAACTAAAGGCCATCATCTCCAGAAGTTGTACAGCTATATCAACCTTGTTATTCTTACAAAAACCATAAATCAAGTACTTGTAGTCACTGCTTTTGACATTTAGATTCTTATTTCTCATCTCCTTCCATATGCGGACAGCTTCATCCATTTGATTTATATCTGAAAATCCCCTGATCAAAATACGGTGGGTAAGCCTATCCGGACTGATCCCGGCGCCAATCATCTTCCCATACAAGTCCAGGGTCTTCTCCATATCTCCCTTTTTTGCAAAGCCATCAATCAGAGTGTTGTAACTGATCAAACATGGAGGACAGCTAGTGCCTTCAAGAAGCTGAAACAACTGAAGGGCCATGTCGACAAAGCCTTCTTTGCAAAAATTGCCCAGAAAGGTGTTGTACGTTATTATGTCGGGCAAATGTTTGTCCTTGACCATCCGAACGAAGACATCGATGGCACGATCCAAAAGGCCGTGCTTACACAGACCGCTGATCAAGATATTATATGTCACGATTATAGGGGGGAGAGATGTTCGGTTCATTATTGACAGGAATTCATCTGCTCCATCCCAGCGTCCCTCAGAAACAAGAGAATGCAGAATCGTGTTGTAGGATACACCATTGAGTTCCAGGCCTCGGGACACAAGATTCTCGACAACTAAAGCAACATCATCAAATCTACCATGTTTGGAGGCATAATTCATTAGAGTATTGTAAGTGATGATATCAGGGCAACACCCCTCAATCTCCAGGTCCTCCAACACTTCAATTGCTTTTGCAAAACCGAGGTGCTTGCAGACTAATCCGACCAGAATGGTATAAGTAATGAGATAAGGCGGGCAGCCCTTCTGGAGCTGCTCCCTCCAAAACATAACGGCCTCTTCATACTTACCTTTATCGAACATAGCCCTAATAATAGTGTTATAGCTGATCATGTCAGGTGGGCAGCCACTCAAGCTCATTTCTTCCAGGAGGTTACTAGCAGACTTGAGGAGTCCTTTCTTGCAAAGACCACGAAGCAGTATGTTGTACGTAATAATATCAGGAAGTCCACCAGACATTACCATGATCTTGAGGATCTGCATGGCTTTGTCTATGCGGTCGAACCTGACAAGGCCTCTGATCAAGTTTATGCAAGCCGGGAAATGCGGGACTTGGCTTCTTTTCCCCATTACATCTACCAACTTGACCGCATCTTTCAACTTACTATTGCTGCACAGATTCTGTAGAATCCTATTATTTGTTTGCTCATCATTTCCGACAAACCGACCAGAATAGGGATTCATTGGGTCCATTCGGTTTCTTCTTCCAGGATTTCTCTCAACATCTGTCGAGCTATCACCAAGGTTCCACTCCTCATCCGATTCATCCGACTCATCTGCACTGACACTTCCTGGTGAACCTCCGCGTCGTAAAGAGATCACATTCCTTCTATCCTTACAACCATCCCTTTTTTGACCATTTAAAGAAAGGTCAAGACCACTGCAATGCAAAGAGCAGCGCTTGTAACTGGAGTTTCCGAGTATTCTGACAGCACCCAGATCTTGAATCGATCCAGATTGTCTGCTCCGGTTACTCGTGAAGACGCTCTTCGCAAGGGGACATTCTGGGGCAATTGCAAACCCCATCATTGGTAATTAAGCTACCTGCCTTGTTTACCCAAAAATTCCCAATAAGAAATAAATACCGCCGTCGTGAACAGTCAACATTCAACAAAACAACATGAATCCCACTAGAAACAGCAACAAAAACAACTCCAAAGAAATAACACGAGCATGAGCTGAACCAGCAGATCTCCAAAAACCCCAGCAGGAGAAAAATAGCATATATATTTTCCGAACCACCACCACCACCCCCCCCCCCCACCACGATGAAACCGAAGAAGAAAGACAAATCCTACGTCCAGCACGGAGGAAATCGAAAACATAAACAATCGCAGCAGAGAAACGGCGTGGATCTTCCACCGCCATTAACATCAACCAAACAACAAAAAACAAAAGAAGAAAACCATCACCAACTCCGACTCAGACATCCTGAGAATGAAGAAAAAAACCATACCCAGAATTCTTAAGCAGCGGGATAAGGCGCAAGAGTATGAAAGGAGGAAACTTGGATTGGGTAAGGAAATGGGGAGGTCTGGGTAAGGAGGAGGAGGCGGACGTTAAGAACAATGGCGGCAGCCGACCAGACACCCCCACTCCAAAAAGGAAAAATTGCGTTCACTCGCAAATTGAGTTTCGTTTAGGAGAAAAGAGGTTCTTCGGGCTTCAGTTTTTCTGGGTCAGGCTTTCTTGTGCAGAAAAACCCATTAAAAGCCCACACTCCATGAAGGCCCAATTTAAAACTATTTCTCGGCCTGGGCCTCGTTTGATTTTGAATGGGCTTCATATTTGGGCTCCGGAAACACCTTTTCCTCCTACCCTCGTACTCCCTCTAGGCGTGAAAAAAAAAAAAATAGACACGACATGAGAACATGGAACGAACTTTAACGGGTTAGTGTTATTATTGTGTCTATTCGATAAACATAATAACATAATTGATCGGATACGGGTTGTCATCGCATTATCCGTTTAGGTATCCATTTTTTATATTTTATGCCCTGGAGCCTGTAAATTGATGTCTCCTCCTCCTTGTTTGACACTGGCTTCAAGGGCAAGGAACTCGTACCTTAGTGAAGTTCTCGAGCATTTTCTCCTCGCACGAACAATGATAAAGTTTGTCGAAACTCATACGCCCCGATGGCCTTCGCCATTCTCCTAAAAATCCATCAGATCAAGTTTCTACAACACTAGCAATCTTCATCATTGTTAAATACTCGTCAAATCAAGCTCTACAACCCTCACGCCTTCATCATCATACGTTCTTGAAGCTCTAGCAAATATTCGTTAGAGTGTCAACTCATCACATTTCAAATATCTAGGAAGTTACAATAATATGATTCACGCTAAATCTCGTGAATAATACCGTAACTCCACGCTCATATTCTATAATATAATTCGGTACACTATTCCCGATTTTATATTTGTACTGCAAAATTTTGTTTCCACACATACAAAAAGTAATTTAGTCATATTATGAATATTTAATATCGATCTCTTTGTGACTCTTATGATTTTCTTTTTTCGCTTGAATAAGGTTGCTACGTATCTCGTACCTATAAATGGAGTATAATCATTTAATAAATAAAAAAAAGCAATAGCCAGAGCCTATCGGTGAATTTTTTAGCCCTGCGTGTTCTTCATCCTCGTCCTACTTTCCTTGTTTGATCTGACGATTAATATAATGCGAGATTGGAGATCCGAGGGGGAATTTAAACCCCCCCCCCCTGTTTATCCCCCACCAACATACGAAAACCGGGAATGGCAAAGGAAGTCCCGAGAATATTATTATTACACTGGGGGGGGGATGTGTGTGGTGGTGGTGGGGAGTTAATCAATGCCATCAGTCCAATAATTGGTTTCTGTCATATTTGGACCACTGGATCTCTCACCGTCTATGTGGTCCCCTGACCACCGCTATGCATCTCCCCCCGACCCGATAGAGAGAGGGATGATTGGATTATCGATTGCTCCCCCTCCCCTACACATTTTGAAGTAACCAAGAATATCATCATCATTATCATGATTGTCATTTATCAATTTGGGTTCTCCCCTGATAAGACTATTTCCCATTTTGCAGCCACCAGAAATGCGTTTTCCTCCTCGGCTCGTATTGGGCAGTCAAACCCCATTCGCCATATCTATTTTTTTTATATAATTCATTTTCCTTTTCCTAAAAAAAACAATTAAACCCAATTTCTAGAATTCGTGATCCAACACTTGTTGCCAATACATTAAAACGATCTTTTAATAAAATTACGATTTTTTTTTTAATTTTAGAAAAAAACGTTCCGGTGAGATGAGGAATGCGAAATCTGAGTTAGTGGGTCTTGGGAGGACAAAAACGTCGTTCGGCTTCCGCTTCGGCTTTCAGTTTAGTTCAGATTGATTTTTACCCTTTTCCCCCGACAGTTAGTACAAGGAGGCACGTGGGTTTAGGCCTTATTTTTGGGTGGGGGCCACTATTCCCTGTGCACGTGTCTGGATGGCCGTCTCGTCGTCGTCGTCCCCCCTCGCCCCCCGTCTGAATTTTTACTTCTTTTCGTATTTTTTAAAAGGGAAAGGGAGGCAAAAACAGAGATATGGACGGGTTATAAATACAGAAGAGAGGGAGAGAGAGAGAAGGAGTGGGGGTGGTCTTCTTCCCTTCCGGCGTAGATTGCGGGGATCTTCCCTTCGTACGGGATTCGCAATCACGCCCAGATAAATAAGACATTTACTACCACCGCGATAGGGAAGATCGCCATTTTTCCCTTGTAATTCTGGGGAGAGAAGGAAACGGCGACGTCTAACTTTGACGGTCAAATATGGGAGAGTCCGAAACGTGGTTTGGATATCTTTCCTGGGCATGGAAAGAAGATCGGGACAGAAGGGCCGTGGGGATGTTAAAAGTATCGAAAAGGAATAGACGACCCCAATTTCCGAGACGAGAGAGAGAGAGAGAGAAAATATATATAGAATTTCCATGAAACACGACCCTCGACTCGTCGGTCGGTCGGGTGGGAATGGAGCAAATGTTTGTTTTTGGTCAAAAAAGGTTGTTGATATTGATGGAGAGGTGAGAGAGCTTAGAAGTGAGTGGGTTTTGAGTAAAAACTTGTGGGTGGTGGCTTCACTTCACTTCATATCCATCCATCCATCCATTCATTCATTCATTCATCTGCCGAGGCCATCACTCGCTAGCTCTTACAAGAACTCTCTGGATCTTTCCTTAACCCTCCCCCCCCACCGACGGCTGAGTTTATATATGCATACATTTCCGACAACATTGATGTCGGAATCTACTCAGTCGAACACCTTTGGGAAACAATGCTTTGAACCAGCTTCCGTGAAGAGAGATCCGGCTGGAAGCCGGGACTCAGGCGGCTACCACCCCAGAGGTAACAGATCTACAAGCAAGAGTCTTAACCCTAACTGGATATTAGTGTCCTACCACCGAGTTTCCCAGGATCGGTCTTTTCACAAGCAAAGCTAAACAGAATTAGGACCACATTTCGTTGCCCTCGCCCCATGAGAAACTGCCCCACAATAAGCCAAGGCAATCAGAGTCTAGCTCCACCAGAACAAGACGCGGAGAAGTGCCTTCGTTGATAACATGTCAGCAAAAGTTAAAATGACTCGGTTGTGAAGATCACTGCTGCACCCTCGCCACCATGCCAGGAGACAGAAGGACTCATGGACTGGGGGCTGAGCACGAGACAGACATTATCGGTGAGCCAACCTTGAACATATCCCCAATCCCAGTCATACCAGAGTTATGGTTCAAGAGATCAATTCCCTTTCTGAATCCATAAACAAGAGAAGGAAAGATCAAGGTAGCGATGTTCCCTGAGAACCCAACACCTTCACAAACACAACAACATAAACCTCCCCATCTCCTTACTATTTATGGCAGGTTAAAACATATGAAAAAGGTACTGAACAACAATGCTTTGGTTCTGCCTTTTACTCTTATAAGCAAAAAAAAAGGGTACACCCATTATTATAACGAAACTAGAGGATCCGACCATGGTTTTGAGTATATTAAAAAGCGGGCACACGCCTGAATTGGGATTATATGATATGATATATATGTGATGTGCCAGAAACAGATGCACCTGCACTGATCAAATGCAGCAAACCATATATAGAAAAGATACTAAGAACTGACATTTATACTCACCAAACTGGTTATCCCCCTAGAAAAAAGGGCAATACAAAAGGAGAAACCATTTCCTTACAAGCCAAACCTAGTAGGAGCAATGTCTTGTTTATCCAAGAACTAGCAGCCGCCATCACGAAGAAGGCGATCATCGTCGCCTGTTGATGCGTCCCTATTTCTTCTGTCTATTAGTTTCATGATTCAGGTAATATTTGGGGATAGGGCCTGGATTTGAGGAGGCCTTCATCAACCGCTGCTGGATGACGCGGCGGTTGGAGATGCCATCATCATGGACTCCTTCGCCTTGGGCCTCTTCCGCTTCTTCTCGTAGCTGACCCCCCTAGCTTTCGACTGGAAATCGCGGACCTCCCTCAGGTAGAGCCGGACGGCCCTGGCTCCAAAAGGGTTTGTCTCGGGTTTACCGCCATTCTCCTCATAGGCAGCACGGAGCCGGCCGACAAGTGCGTCGAGGCTGCCCCAGGCCTGCCTGAGGGGGCAAGGGCAGGGAGCGGGAGGGTTAACGAGGCCGAAGAAGGGGCAGGGCTGGTTGTGGACCTTGGTCTTACCGAACTGGTCCAAGTAGCGGAGGAACTCGAGCACGTGGGCCCCGCTGCACATCCCGAGGGACAGCGGGGGCCTGTGGTTCCTTAGGTACTGGCAGAAGGTGTTCCAGTCGCGACGCTTCTGGTTCTCGTAACGGCTGGGGACGGAGGAGGGAGAGGCAGACGGGACGGAGTTAGGGGATACAACAATGCCAGGGTTGGAGAAGGCGATCGGCGTTTCGTACACGGCGGGGTTGGAGTTGGCCGACGGCGGCTCCGGAAGTAGGTCCATCTCCCTTTTTTTTTTTTTTTTACTCCGGGGCTGCTTTTTGCATGGGAAGTCAATCCGGGGGCTTCTTCTCCTTCTCCTCTTGCTCTTTTTTCTACTTCATTTCATGGGTAATGAAGTCACAGGAGAAGGAAACCGTGATGCCACGAAGGCCAAACCCTTCCATTTCCTTCCCTTTTTCCTTCCAAAAAAGAAGAAAAGAATGGATCCCTACAGGGAGGGGAGGGGAGGGAGAATAGTAGATCTGATCTCAGAGGAAAGGAGAGAAAGAGGAAGAGAGGCGAGGGTTTTAGACTTTTTTTGCTTTTCTCTGTGGGTAATAATAAGAAGAAGACAGAGCGTGTGTTGGGGTCAGATCAGATGGTTGAAAACGCGAACAAGAAGATGAGGGGAGGGAGATTAGGAAGATATATGTTGAGTCTTAATCTCATTCTCCCCCTGTTATTTTGGTGGGTACTTTTAAAGAAATTTAAACTTTCTTTTTTACTTGAATTAACCCCATATTATTATTCTTGTTCAATATTTAACTTGTGTTTGCTTTCTAATATAGTAGTATTAATTATTATTAAATAAAAGAAATCATAAACTATGGATTGAAATTTCAAAAACCACGCTAATATAATATTGGGTTTTCATTCTCTTTATATATAAATGGTTATAGGAAAAAGGGTCTTTTCTTTTGACACGGGAAAATGGTGGTGGGGAGAAAAGAAAAGGAAGGCCCCTCCCCCTCCCACAAAGTTTTTATCATAATTTTATAATGAATTATATTTATTTTAGTTTATAAATCTTGTAATCTTTTTTTTTTTTTAAATTATGGTACACTGTTTGGCGCAGCCTCGGTTGTCTTTCCTCGTGAACCTTCGTTGCCGCTTCTGTCCTAAAAGGCGAGGGGAAAAATATATTAAAGGAATTCGTACATTTCTGCAAGTTGGGAAAAAAACAAAACAAATATATATATATATATATATGTACTTTCCCTTTGGTGTTATTTAATTTACAGCGGGTAATCGCAAAGATTTCTATTTCTTCTTAGGATAAAAAAAAAATCAATTCAAAATTATCAAGTTTCTCGTGTCTCGTGGCTCCATTTCTTTCTCGTTACTCCAATTTTGCATCGTTAGAAAAATGAAATAAATTAAAAATATAAAAAAATGGACCAAAAAATGCTCCTAACTCGAAAATTACAAAAATGACAAAAATATGTTAGAACATACATGAATCAAGGGAATCGAAGAAATGGCAAAAAAGAAATTGATATATGTGGAAATCACAAAAATGAAAAAAAAAAGTGATATAAAACACATTACGTTCTCACTTACTAGTTATAACTTTTAGGTGAATTAGTGTGGGGTTTAGTCGGGCGTTTTCTTGTGATAGAGCAAATTTTATATTATCAACTTTCTTTTTTTGTTTACAAAAATTTTATGACCCAAACGAACATGTTAACCAGTTTTATAGGTCCACAACATAATGATGATGGGAAATTAGTATAAATTGACGTTAAAATAACTTTCAGGTGCGAATCTTTGGAGGTTGAGCTGATTGATGACAGCTTGCCAGGACTTTTTATTCATTATGTGATCATCGGCCAGGTGGTATAGGATTAGCCAAATAAAGCATATTTCATGGCATTAGAGTGAATAAATAAATAAATGTACCAAAATCTAGTAAGGAGGAGTGCTGTCGGCCTCTCCATGGAAATAATAATAATAACTCGGCATAGCATTGAATTCCATGAGGGGATGCGGGTCAAGAATATTTTATAAGAGAAGGCCTAATTTGTTCATTGCTTAGTCTTTTTTTTTTCAAAAAAATATGACTCTTGTAGGGAGTACAAATTTGCATCGATGATGGGTTTTACTTGGGACTGTTCTTGTCTCCATCTGGGCACAATTATCATCATTCACTTACCCCTCGATGTTGGAGAAAAGAAGGAAAAAAACGACCCAAATAATCAAAGGATGCTATGCAAAGTAATGAAACAAGAATGGTGATGCTGATGTGACAAGGTTTTTTTTTGCTTTTGACAAGTCATATGGCAAGCAAAGCAGTGAGGAAAAGTAACAAGCTTTGTTTCTTTGGGTCCCCCCCCACTCTCCTCTCTACCTCCCCCCATTGTTGTTTGTTGTAATAACATGGGATTTAAAATGAGGAAAAGGAAATTGGGAGAATAATAGTAAACATAACAAGCCATGTAACTGGGATATGGCCACAGAGTGCTGTGTTGTGTTGTGCTGTGTTGTCCACATACACAAACACCCACCTCCCACACACACACAAACACACTCCTCCTACCTTTATGTTGAGAGCGACATTTCCAATCCTCTCATTATCTCTCGAACTGTTTATCCCACCCCTCTGTCCAATCTCGTGGCCAATTGGCTTTGGCTTGTTGTTGCATCAGTATTCTTATTAAATAATTGTACCCCACTTTCCTTCCTTCCACACCACCCTTCATCTGATCGTGGGTCTCAGTGGGATTCTCTTACTTTCTCCATCGATTTTTGTTTAAGAAAAAGGGTTATAAGACTGTTGTTTTCATGTAAGAGAAGGAAAAAAAAAAGTGACAAGAGAAAAGAGATCAGTTAGGCAGACGACTGAATCCATTAGGAGATCTATTTTTGCCTGCAGGTAGATTTTGCAACTCCCATGGACAAGGGCTCTCGCCATTCTTCACGAAACATCATTATTACTGACTTTTGTCTGAACGAGAGAGCCAACTGATATACAAATATGAGAACAGACGATCAAGGCTCGTCTTGTTCGTGGGTGTTCTTCCATTCCCCTAGTTGAACAAAAAGGCTGCTGCCAGCCACTTACGTTACATTTTCCCCAGTAAGGTCCGAAAAGGACCGGTTTCAATGAATTGCATCGCTTGTGATGGGTGCGCGGACTGGAGTGCATCTTCATTTAGAACCCATTCTTCTCGGGCGCACCAGTCAGGGCGCTCTGAAGCGAAAACCACGAGGTTATATGAGCCGTGTTATCTAAATAGGATTGACTACTGCTGGACAATAGTTTACCTTGAAGCAGGATATGGTATATTGAACGTCGCTGGCAGATACTTGGTGATGAAGCACCAGCCGGATCCTGAAGAAAACATGCCCGAGAAAAGAAAGCACAAACATTGATGTCATGAACGTGTGGGGTGCAAACAAAAAAACAGGAGGCAAACTAAGAAGCAGACCTGTTAGATGACTCCAGCATTAGGAGGATCCCTTGTTCCTTGAGCTTCTTCGATGTCTTTTCGGCAGTGGAATTTGAATCTTTGAGAAAATCTACATATATCTGGATTAAGCACAGGTTGAGTTGAGGATCTCGCACTCGTATTGCACGAACAAAGCAAATTGTGAACTCAAGAGTAATCTTCCTCGAACAAAATATAGAACCCCTAAAAGCTGGATTTACAGGACAATCTGAAATCTTACAATATTCGTCTCGACAGATGCAACATTCACTTTTAGGCCCTTAATTTGGTCCAATCCCTCTGCAGAACACCCGAGAGGATGTAAGAGACATGGAGAAAATTAATCTGCATAAATGGTATTTCTGGTCCATGCACAGAATTCGCTGATCGCATGCTACAACGTACCTGCCAAAGCTCTAGCATTCCTATGATCCTCTTCGAGCTTTGAGATGTTCTCTTGCACCGCGACAAGTGCAGCTGCGCACAGCACACCAACTTGTCTCATCCCGCCTCCTAAAGTTTTCCTCAACCTTCTAGCCTGAGAGAAACAGCACAGACAACGCACCAGAAAAAACAATGATCTCCACGGCTAAGACAACACTACAAGAAAGAAGAGAAAACCTCCTGTGAGAGGTAAGGGTACCTTGGAGATGAAGTCCGAAGAGCCAACAATGACGGACCCAACTGGCGCTCCAATGCCCTTGGATAAACAAACCTATTTAACAGAAAGAAATGTTTATTGACCATATCACAAGAACTTGTATATGAAAGTGAAGGAATAATTATTATCGCCAGGAAGTACCGAAACTGAGTCAGCAGCCCGCACAAGCCTGTCGACAGGAACTTTGAGTGCCTGGACAAATCAAATTTAGATTCAGCCACTCATTCTATTCCAGCATCAAGGAAAAACATCAAGGAATTCTACAGAAACAGAAGGGCCTTCAGCAAGAGTTGGACCCCACCTATCAATAGATTAAAGTCCGTTCATATAGATCAGAAAGTAAAAAAACAGTTGACTTCTCACACGTGTTATGGTTCTCCAGGACTATGCTAAAAACGATGATCAATGTGCAACAGATGACACTCACGGTCGCGGCATTGAAAATCCGGGCTCCATCAATATGAAGATTGAGACCATGCTTCTTTGCCAGCTCCCCGACTTTGTCCGTGTAGTCAACAGACAGGCATCTGCCACCGCAGCTGCATCAAACAGAAAGTCAAGTCAATATTTTACTCCACAAACTAAGAACTGCTCTAATGACCCATCAGACGCCATGCGTTCTACTCATAACCTTTTGCAATTAGACCATAAACAAACATCTTGCATCGACACATGAGGCAGTATGAGTCAAATTCACGATATAGCTGCTAACAAACTAGCTTACTTTGCTTGGGTGTTTTCTAAGCATATGAGCTTGGTCGTTGGATACAAGAGCTCCCCTCTCGGGTCCCTGATGGCAGCTTCGATTAGGCCAATGTCCATGGTTCCATCTGGGTTGTTCCTCACGGTCCTGGGATGAACACCCCCAATTGTCGAGATCCCACCATTCTCGTAGATGTGTATGTGGGAATTATCTCCGAGGATGACCTCGCTTCCCCTGGTCTCACAGTGAACTAGCACGCTAATCAGGTTACCCATGGTGCCAGACGGAACGAACAGAGCAGCCTCCTTGCCCATGATCCTTGCCATCTCTGATTCCAGCCGAAAAGCAGTCGGATCATTTACAAGGACATCATCATCGACTTCAGCAGCAGCCATAGCCGCCCTCATGGACTCCGTGGGCTTGGTAACAGTGTCGGAACGGAGATCAACAAACTGGAACACCATCTTCGGCAGTACACTGGTAGATTCACAACCTATCAAAATTCCATCCAGACAGGGACGGACCATCGAGCAGGTGGAACAAATAAGAGTATCTTCCCCAAAAGAAAAGCTTTCTCCTTACTTGGTCCCAACGACACTCCCAGGCATGCTATGCACGACCACGAATTCAACACAGACAGACCAAGAGAAATCTAAAAAATCAAACCGTTGAACGACTAAACAACCAAGCTTGCAAGAATCTACACTTCCCAAAGGGGGCTTACAACAGCCATCGCCACGAGTGCAATACCTTTTCTCCTGGGTTGAAATCTGTCAAAATCTCTTCTTTCTGCAGTCAAGGTGACGACTTGAAGGGTCTTATAACATCAGCAGATACCCTGAATGAAAACCCACAAAATTGGGATAAGGAAACAACAAAATGGAGTCCCACCCGAGAATCAAAATTCCCAAGAAATGCGACGGTAGCAGACAACAGCAAAAGATGACAGCAGAAAACCAAACTGGGAGGAGCATGAAAGTTCTTCCTTATTCATTTTTAGGACATTCGATTGCCTATGTATAGAATTCCACAACCAAAATATATTATACATATAAAAAGGAAAAGGGCAAAGGAACAAACAATCCCCAGCCGTCGCCTGGTGCATGCAATCCAAGTGGGAGGAGAAACCGGAAAAGCTTAAACCACCACAACACCATGATATGAAGACGTCACGCATTCCCATTATCGACTCATTACCTGGGAGGTTACTTTCATTAATGGGGAGGGGGGAAGGGGATCTCCTTGTCTCTTGGAAGCAGCCTCGTAGTTTCTGTCCAAACAAGGACGGAGGAGAATTCGTTACTCTCATTTGTAGGGAGGTTGAGTGGGCAAAAAAGTTGGTGGGACTAAGCTAATTGGATTTGGCTTCCAATGAGGCAACACCCTCAGCATTTCTGATGGATGACGATGACAGGAGACGACAAAGTTGAAGGCTTTTTCTTATTACTTTTGAATCCGGGCGTAGGGTTTTGGGTCATCCCATGTTGTCCAAATCCCATGTCGTCTGTCGGCTTTTTAGTATTTGCCTCCAACTTTGGTTGTTCCAGTTCTTTCTTGTTCCCGATTCTTATCTGCAGCGTTCATAATCTGGACACAACCGAGTAATTTAGGACGATTGATGATGGATCTGGGCTTCCCCCCCCCCCCCCAAAAAAAAGTAAAATATAAAATATATAGTTATTCTGATCAGGCCTTCTGCTCATGGGCTTTTTGATATCCCAGACATTCCTCTCGAGAACAGAACCTGACGTCGAACAATCTTTTTGGACCAAAAAGATTCTTTCACTTTGAATCTGTGGCTGTAGGAGAAAGTGTCCGAGTGTAACAACATCCCGATTACCCCCCATGACCAACTTCTCTAGTTAATTGACAATCCGTAGGTTGTAAGAAGAGGTTTGCCCTGCAGCATATGCATCTAACGACTTAAGAGCTCTGGCACCGTTCCCATAATCACTCCCAATCCTCGTCGCTCAATTGATCGTCGACCTCATCCTTCGGAGGTCGGACGACCAACACGACGCTCCCGAGGCTCTCCTCTACACCTTCTTCCTTCAGCTTCCATCCCCTCTCTACCTTCAGTTCGCTCTCTTCGTTATCACTCGCAGCCACCAGGTAAAACCCGTCGTCCAATTCCACGTGCTTCCGGTCCCTGTCCAACACCACCAGGATCCCTTCCTCCTTGCTCCATCTATTCACCTTCCATGGCAGAATTCTTGCATCCTTGAATTCCAAGGCCACACCCCCTCCAATGACTGCTGTCAAGGGTTCCCACCTTGGAAGCACCACCCACCTCCTCCACAGCTTTTCTGCAGTCACCACTCCGAACTCCCCTGACCCCCTCACGTCCCTTGGAGCCTCGGCCAGCTCTCCCACGTCGCCACCACAAACCGGCAGGATCACCACAGATGTCGCCTCCGCGACCTCCCCGATCCTCAACCGGACCACCGGAACCCTCACTCCGCCATCTAGCTCATCCCCATTGCCCTCCTCCCCCTTCCCTGCGATCTCCTCCTCGACTGCCTTCCTTGCATCATCAGTGACGACAGCCGCAAGTGCCCTAGCAAATGCGGCCGCCCTCTGCTCCGACCCCTCCTCGTGCTCCCTTCCCAGCCTAATCATCATGAAGGCCAGGCAATCCCCAGGGGAGTTGTAATCGAAACTCCTGAATCCCTTCTCAGTCTTCCTCTTTGGGAAATCCTTGATGGCCCTGGCCACATCGGCCGCCCCTTTCCCATCAAGCCCATTCCCGACAGTATACTCTGCGGCGGCCAGCCGCTGCACCGCGCTGAGCAGCCTGATCTCGTACAGCAGCTCTGCCGAGGATACGGGGTCGAAGGCAGCGACGAGCTCAGGGGAGGCACCAGACTCGATTATGGAGTTGCGCACCTGGTCAGCGACAATGAGGCGATTCTGCTCATGGCCGGAGATGCCGGTGATCTCCTCAAGGGAGGAAGGGGTGAAGGAGCCATCACGGAGGAGGGAGGCGATGAGGGGGGCGTAGGAGTGCCAGAGGCCGAGGCGATTGGAGAGGACGTTCAGCTGGGAGGCGGTGTCAAGGGCAGCGAGCTCAGCGGGAAGAGGGGAGGGAGGGGGCCGGAAGGGCTGGTAGAGGGACTCGGGAGGGTTTTTGGTGAGGGCGGGGGAGGAGGACGGGAGGAGGATGAGCTTCGGGGGAGGCGGCTCGAGGCTGGCCGTCACGACGGGAAGCGGCACGGAGGCTGCAGCTGCGGGGAGGTGGCGCCGGTGGTGGTGGCGGAGAGGGAGTTGGGAGAGGAAAGGAGAGTTGAGGGATAGCATTGCTGCTTGCAGCTCTGCCGCTTGCGAGTTTGGGAGGATGATCCGATGATGATGATGATGATGAGATATTTTTCCCTTTAAAGCCCCTCCTCCGGACAACTTTCGGCCTTCGGACCTTCGCTTCAGCTTTCACCCCCAGGGACAACCTCGTACTCCCGGTCCTAAAAGCCCATCATCAGTTGTGGGCCCAAATAACAGAAGCCCAAATTACATTCACGTGACGTAATGCTTGACAACCTAAGTATGGTGGGGGGGTAAGTGATCCTGATGCTCTTTTGACCGGCAACAGTTCCCAACTTCTTTTTTACGAGCTTTGAACTTCTGTCCTCATCCCGAAGACTTTCCAAGTGCTTCTCGAAAGATTTCCTCCCCCCCCCCCCAAAAAACCAAATTTCGGATATAACATAACATGATAGCGTCCGAGGCCCTTTCAAACAAAACTACGGTCAAAAAAGAAATAGCACGCACGCTCCACTCCCCATTATATCATGATCCGACGTTTATATTTTTTTCGTTTCTTTCCCTTCTCTCAATTGCCTTCTTGATCAACTTTTGTGAATTTGGGATGGAAATAAACTGACCCCATTTTTTGTTCTCTTATTCTTCTTCTTCTCGTTGGCTTATGAATAGTGAAGAATATCGTTTAGTTTCGGGAAACCTACGACAAGTGAGTAAAAGAAGAAGAAAGAAAAAATCCCATCAGTTATTGTCCTTTATGTGTTTGCTTGGTAAAACTACATACATCAAAGATTATGAAACGAGGGGTTCGGAATGACTACATGTAGAAAGCACACGTGCGTGCTTTCTACACGATGCTAGCATTTAAAAAAAAAAAAGATGTTTAAGGGAATGATCTTCCTGCCTAACTCATTCGTGGAAGACAGTTGCCCATGCGAATGAGGATGTATGGCAAGTTGAATGATAGTAATTACCCGATGGGTAATAAATTTTACGATTCTAGTGTTGGATGCATGAACCTCCCTCCACATCATTCTGAGGCCCCACGATTATAATATTTATTGACAGGACATTTTTTTTGTGTAAGAAATGAGACACGGCCGCCACCCAAAAACCCCCATGGACACAACCAAATATGTTTGACTCACGTGCGTTTGTTTGTAAGAAAATGAAAGGAAAGGAAATGGTCCCCCCCCCCCCCCCACCACCACCATTCCTTTAAGACCCAACACCACCATTAGTTCTTCCCACGAATGTCATTCTATGTAGGAAGGAAATTGATCAAAACCTTATATATAAACCAACGAAACCTCCGTTTCGATATACTCTTCAAAACTTGCCCTTTTTCGAAACACTCCTTGCGTCATGGACACTTGCTATCCTGGTCTCTACCATTACCCGACCCCCGAGTTCTCCCCCTTCTGCTCTCTTCCCTTCGACGAGAACGACTCGTCCGAAATGCTCCTCTACGGGGTCATCTCCGCTGCAGAAGGAGGGCATTTCTCCGGTCATGCAGTCCGGGGTCGCAACGTGATGAGCCCCGGAGCGCAGTCTTGTAACGATGGTAATGACGGGGCGCCGTCGTATAGAGGGGTCCGGCGTCGGCCGTGGGGGAAGTATGCGGCCGAGATACGTGATTCCGCCAGGAATGGGGTGAGGGTCTGGATCGGGACCTTCGACACCGCCGAGGAAGCCGCGCTGGCTTACGACCAGGCGGCATTCGCAATGAGGGGGCCGACGACCGCCCTCAACTTCCCGGCTGAAGTGGTGCGGAAATCGCTGGAGGACATGAAGTGTGACGGCATCCACGGGGGGATTCAAGAAGGGAGCGGTAACTCGCCTGTCCTCGCGCTAAAGCGGAGTCATTCGATGAGGAGGAAGTTGGAAAACAAGAAGAGGAAGGACGAGGAGCTGATGAGGAGGAGGGACAAGAACGTTGTCGTGCTAGAAGACCTCGGAGCTGCGTACATGGAAGAGCTACTGAAGATATCCGAATGTCCGAGCCCTTGGTGATAATACGAATCGCATGGTCTACGTCTGCCGTAACCAGCCGGCGAGCTCCAATCACCATTTCAGTGAAGAAATCCGTGTGTTCTAACTGTGTTGAACTCCTACCACGCATCACATTATCTGCTGTGACCTGGTTTCTTAGGAGAGTGAAGTGAGGGCGATAAGTCGGGTCAAATATTTCGTATTACTACTGTGATCGCTAAACTTTTGTAAGAA
This sequence comes from Melastoma dodecandrum, assembly GCA_029817715.1. NCBI lineage: Eukaryota > Viridiplantae > Streptophyta > Magnoliopsida > Myrtales > Melastomataceae > Melastoma > Melastoma dodecandrum. Next base: position 1,228,609 of record JARUPY010000387.1, read on the forward strand.
AGGACATACGTTATAAAAAGACTTACAAGCAAAACACGAACCTTAAAAAAAAAACACGATGTCTGAAACCTCGTCACGTAAACTAAGGTGTTTACAAGAAAGAACAAAGAGAAAGCGGTGGACAGTCCAAGTCTTTAGAATTTTTAAAGTGATTGTCGCGTTTTTAAGTTCCGGGCAATGTTTCTAGTTTTGCAAAACGTGTGATTCAGATTCTATGCTCGCACACATGTACAGCTGTCCGCTCTCGCTAGTTGTCTTTTTACTCGCCTCCATCCGGTCGACGTTCTCACCCGGACCTCGCCTCGAACCTATGGTTGTCCGCATCTCGCCAATACAGGTCTCTCTTTTCAACCCGGATTTGGTCTCTCTTGCCAACATAATTTTAAAGAAAAGTTTGACTTTGGTCGGGCGCAGAAACGTATGTGGCTTATGGGACCATATCATGCAACTTGGGTGGATCAATGGAACCCCCGATCGATCGATTCGTCAAAACTTTTGATGTGAACTTGAATTTGGTGAGGCATGGCTCCATTATTTTGGGGCCATTATTTCTTCTTGGTTCTTCCCTTTTTTTTCTCCTTCTTATCATTCTATTCTTGATGTCCAAATTGGTCAAGGGGAGGGCCATTTCATGTTGAATTCACTTTACCAATCTTATCCGAAAAATTAAATGAAAGAACGATTTGATCCCATCAATAAAATTCAAGGGTCTCATTTTTTGTTGAACAAAGACCAGTCAAGACATAAAAGTCCGTCGTGATTTGAATAGTAGCGAACTGTCTTAGTTTTGTTACAAAATTACGGAAAAATATTTTGCTAAACCTTTAAATCCAAAAATATCGTGTAAACACCTTAATGTTTGGCCTAAAAGCAAACGATTATTGACTTATATTATATAGTTTAACACGTATCGACTGTTTTGTCGTGCGCTCATTAATCAAATCATGTGGCCGACACCCCGACTTGCGTTGCTCAAGCGGGGGTTCGGGAGGGATGTGTTCGTGGCGAATACTTTGGTTTTTATGTACGGGGAGTGCGAGGAAAGTGTTCGATGAAGAAATGCCTGAAAGGGACGCCGTGTCATGGAGTTGCCTGATTGGGAGTTATGATCAGAGTGTGGGTTTTACCAGACAAGTACATGCATATGCATTGAAATCTTGTGTTTACATGCCTTTGGATGTCTTAACAGGATTGATATGTATGGGAAGTGCAAAGAGGTTCAATACTGCAGACTTTGTGAAGAAGGATGCCGCAATGTGGACGGCCAAATAGGGCTCCAGATTTTTATTGTGGCGTAGAATAGATGAAAATGCTACTGCTAAAAGTTACAAAAGAGGATTTGATAGGATTAGCTGCCAGGATCTTAAGTCTTAGAGACTACTATCATCCTAAGCATAACGACAACGCCCACGACGTAATTAACCTTAAAAGAAGAAAACAAAAGGAAAAGCTATACAGCCATGCTGATATTAGTCATCAATTAATTCATGTTAAAATTTGGATATATTTCTACTTTGACTCCTGTACTTGTGAATTATAAGAATTGCTGTTGTTGTTGGTCCTCTTTTTTCTGTGTATGCTTGAATTCCTTCCCAGAACCAGAGGGGAGGCGGGGGGGGGCGGCCGTGGCCCTTCAGTCGGGCCGAGGCAACAGGAAGCTGAAACCCGAGTTCTCCCTAATCAACGGTGGAGGATCAATGTCGGAGATGTCCATCCTCTCCATCGATTTCGATATATCGTCCACCGAGAATGGTATGCTGCAAAACAACGTAGCCAAGCAACCGTCGGGCTAAGATTGCCTTATTTACTCATTTCAGTTATTGGAGAACTTAAAACTCTGAGCTAACCTCGAATCATCATCGAGCAGGAAAGAGCTGCTGACAGCATTGTTTGAATCCTCCGTCATCAGCACCCTCATATTCGAAATGACCTGAAAAGAACGACAGCGTTTCGGTCATGACCAAGCCAAGCAGAAAACGTTAAACCCATGATCTCCTAATCCCTTTCAGATCTTCTGTGACGTGAATCTAAACTAGAGCTGGGGTTAACCCAGGGCTAGAAACTTACATCCGGAGCAACGCTGTGTGTGCCGTACTTGTCGTCCCAGTACATCGTACTGATACGATACAGCTGCTGGATGCTAAGCACCTGCAGGTCGACAAAAGACCGGGAATATTATTATCCACAAAAGTTGAGCTTAGATCACACTGGTTAATATGACTGTACATACTGGACATAAATCGTGGCTTATTTCGTCCAGCGTTTTCTTCGGTTTTTGATGTATGACCAGAAACCCTATGGCCTGCCTAATATGTTTCAACTCGTCCCAGGCAGAGCCTGCATACTGTGTGAAAGACAAACCGGATTTAGTATCGAAACAAGAAATTTTCCAGGAAGAGTGCTCGTAACTTGATAACTACCTCATCGGTCGCCTTGTAGCACCAATGTTCGAGTTCGGCCAAGCCGGCCTTGACATATTCCCCATTGCTGAACGAGCAGCACTCTCGCCTTAGTAAGAGACTGAAAAGGGAACAAAGAAGCCGCAAGATGACGAAATTCTGATAGGAATTTCTCAGAATTTCATAGACATTAGAAGCGGAACAGGGTATACCTATTGAATAACTGGACATTGATGAAAGAAAATATCTGGATGAACACCTTCCGAACCAAAAATGGTGGAACCTGGAAAAGCAGCAAAGAAGACCATTAACTTCAAGCGACGTCACACTCAATCCGGAAGAAGGTGCTCTGGGAAGTTAACCAACATGATTCGCTTTCAAGGTATTCAAGAAGTTCCCGAGGCTCTTCACGATTTCCTGCCAATGACCGATCAGAGCTTGTTGGGCCACGGTGTTTGCAACCGAGCGAGACGAACCCTTCACCAAGCTTGCCCTAGATGTTCTCGGTGCCTAAACAAGATTCCCAAAATTGAATGTACAATTATTCCATCTTAAATATAAAGTCGACATAACTTTATTCAGGTTAGAAATCTGGTAAATATGTGTACCTGTATGCATAATCCGAGCAATGGGGATATTTCCTTCTTCAGATTATCCCGGATCATCCCGTATATCTTCTCAACGTAAGCTGTAAGCTGTTGCTTGAACAGAAGGGCAGGATACTTCGCTTCAACTTGGCGCACTTCCATTCCGCCACCAATGGTTCCATTAATGAGGGAAAGATTTACGCCTTGCGGCGTCCCACGGAAACTCTACATGAGAAAGCAGGAGTTATGATATCTGAAAGGAATTCAATGCGTACCGTTGAAATGAGGATGCACTGGATTTCTTATAAGAGTTTTTACCTGTGTCATTCTCCCAAATAAAGTTGCAGAGGATGATCGACGGCGCTGCGGAGCCATTCCAGCTGCACCGCTAGCTTTTAGCGTGCGTTGGAGTAGAAGCAGGAGAGTCGAGGTGTTGGACAACCAATATGCCAGGATATCATTGTTGTCTTGTGTCTGAAATGATCAATTCGGACGTTACTGAAATAAGCAAGAGTACTTGACATTAGTTGAATGATAAGAGGAATCTAGAGATTTGATCCAACCTCAATAGCATTTCCTATTGTCTGAATGATTCGGTCAAAAACGCTCGTCCTCTCAACTTCGAATGATCTCCAATGCAACAGGCACTTGTATATTATACAAGCCGCAATGGGTTTGTTGCTGGAAAATCCCAGGTGCTGAGCGATGCATCGGATCAGGAGCTCTTGGTTCTCCTGTTGCTTATCATTTAGCGACTTCTGAGGTTTGTCCTCGACTTCCGAAGAATCCCGATGATTTATCGAATGACTATGCATATCCATACTGGTCTTTGAATCCGGGTGAAGGTGACCACTATCAGATCCCCGCTACATTTATCAAATATTGGACAATGCATCAAATCATAAAGAAGAAAAATTCGCAATCCGTAACATGTTAGAAGCAAAAAGTTTAGTTTTCAATCAAAAGGACAAAGTCTGAGTTGTGTACTGAGGTAATACCGATAATATAGATCTGGAACGACCAGAGAGGAACTTGTTGGGTGCCATTGACACAGCCTGCTGTCGAAGGACTCGGTTCTCGGATTCCAAATTCGCAAGCTTTTCTTCTAACCTAGTCATGTGAAGGAGAATGTTAGTTTACCTGACATATAATTTCGAGACACGGAAAGGGCATCCCAGCATGATGATTTATTCATTAAGACACTACCTCGTAATGGATTCCTGGAGGGAATGCGCTTTTTTCTCCGTTTCTTCCAATTTCACACGCCTTTGTTCGCTCACCTCTTGCAGCTCCTCATTCTTCTTACGTGCCTCCTCTGCTCTACTCCGTTCTGAATCTAACACGGACTGAAAGACTGGCCGCATCAGCAAACCAAATCAGAAGAAAGGATTTTCCGGTTACAAGTGTTACTTACCTTTAACTCCTCTAGTTCTTCCGTAAGAGACTCAAGTTTCTCAGTATCTTCTACGAGAACTTGTGTCTCCTGGACAACGGGAGGCGCTACTTCAAGGGCTTTCTTCGTGGCTTCTCTTTCTGCTATGATCTGAGTGTTCGCTTCGTCGACCTTACTCTGCAAGCTCTGCAACTGGTTCTGCAACTTGGCTATCTCCTGTGCTTTTGCTTCTTCTAAATCAGTCTGCAGGACAAATTAAGCCAAAGGCCACCATGTAAGGTTCTACCATCGCCTCCATGAAGATGCTGTCAGGATAACTATCAACAAAATTACATTACCCGAAGGCGTTTTTCCAGTTGCAATCTCCACGTGAGTTCTTCCACATGTTTTTCAAGCTTATCTTTGGCCTCTTTCAATGCTCCTGTCTCCCTTGCCGCCTATCCAGCAGAAGAACATGCTGAACAAAGAAGATTATCCAGAAAAGTGAATCATAAACAGTGAAAAATACCATTTTCAATTTCCTGAGTTCTCTCCTGCCAAGCCTTCCTCTCCATCTGCATTGAGTTACAATTATTCCTCGCTGCAACTTCTTGTAGTACGATGCTTCCCTATGGCAGCGCCACCGAGCCTTCCATTTTCAATACCATCGTCACATTAGGGCGTATAACAAATGATTTGCGTGTGTTGAAAACGATGCCAAAGATAACCCATATATGACCTGAATGATAGTTGCTGCTTTAGTTTTCTTCCTGAATCTGAATTCATTATGAGCAGCGAGAGCCCTCAATCCCATTTGCAAGATCAACACAGAGACTCTAAGCTTATTATAAGACGATCTTGATTGATGCCTACGAGCGTGTTTCTGAATTTTAATAGCAGCCGCTTCCCTTCTCAGGTTTTCGTAGAGTTTGCATGCCAAGCACCCTGGATCATCAAGCAAAGAACATTTTCATTCAAGAATATCTACAAATAAACTTAAGTAGCACAATATTGAAGTGCTCAGATACTGTGTTCTTTTCTGCATCAAAGTCACCTCTACAAATTGATTGGACGATGATGGTAGCTTTTCTTAGAGCAATGAACCGTCTGCGAGCTTGATAGGTCCTGACGCGACGCTGGAGAGTCCTTGCAGCACTGTTGAGCACCTCGGCCCTCCTCGCATCCAGTTCAGCCATTTGACCTGCTCTTAAGAATACTTTCGTCTTCCCAATCTGAGAGATGTTCATCGTTAAAAATCATCAGTACACAAGGATTCCACGATCTTAATTCATCAACCATTTTACTAAGTAGAGATTTCTGAAAGTCACCTGAAATCCTTTTAGGCCCTTCTTCTCTAGGATTTTTTTGCAAACCATCTTCTCGTCGCTGTTCAGCCGAGAAAAATAAGTTAAAAGTAAATTTGATATTGACGTTGAGAAGGAAGAACTTACAGGCTCTGAATTGTTCAGTGAGACTTACTTCCCATGTACAAACTCCGGAGCAAGAAGCCCAAATCGATTTACAAATTCAAAAAACGGACGACGAGTTGGGTACCCAGCACAGCTAATTCTTATTGCTTCTAAGACGCCCTGCAAAGAATCGACCAGTTTTAACAAGCAAATAATCATTCCGCTTAAGTTCAATGAACAAGAACAAAAGGGATAGTGCTTACACCACATCGCAACTGCTGCATTATATTAGCATTCTCAAATATTGCTGGTTTGAGGACATTGTTTGGTTTGACGCATCGGATGTAATGCGGCTCCGTTGAATTTAGGGTGTCCATCAGTTGTTGGAGTTGTAACTGCATCGATCAGACCGTCATGTGAAATTCCGTATAAACATCAGAAAATGGGATGGAGATACAATTGCTAAAAATCAGGTAAACAGTCCATAGAGTACCTTAAAACGAGATCCAATAGAAGAGAACTTGGAAGACTTCTGTGCCTCCACTGGAATAGGAGGGAAAAGGCCAGCAACGAAACTGCATTTCGATGCGCCTAACAAATCTTGGTGTTCAGGGACCACATAGTCCTTGTTCTTGTCCAAGAATTGATCAGACTGATACAGAACCTGAGAAGACGTAGAACAAAAAAACTCAGTGGTAACATCGACTGAAATGTCAAGAACAAGCAATTAGTTTCGGGCAATGAATAAATGGTACCTCTCCAGCATAATGAGAAATAGTAAAATCAGTGCGTGAAAGCTTAGGCTTAATGAAGCGCTTGTGATTCTTGAACGTCTGATAGAGCTTATTCGAGAATGTCTCATGCGTTGACTTCGGAAACATGCTGCAATTAAGAAAATGAATTTTTTTTTTTTGAAATGTTTTACTCAGAGGCACAAGCAATAAAAGTGCAAGAACTATACCAGGCTTCGTCAAGTAGTGCTACTATTCCGCCAGGTTTCTGCAAACCAAGTCGAATTGAGAAAACGTTTCTGTTTATCACATCGAATCAAATAGGAGGCGCAAGACCTACAGAATCTGACCTTTTCAATTAGATCCAAGACATCCTGATTATCGACAAACTCTATGTAACTCCAGTCGATCTCCTCCTTTGTGTACTCCTCTTGTTCCATCTTGAAGACATGCTGCAATCATTCAGAAGCTGTTGATGTGAGGAGAAATGTACCATTACGATGACACCGACATATAAAGGATCATGGACAAGAATACTTCACCTGGTTAAAATGTTGCTGCAACTTCTCATTGGTAAAGTTAATACAGAACTGCTCGAAGCTGCAAAGATCACGCAACACGGGGAGAAGCATCGCCTCATTGTTGCTTTTCAATTTCATTGGTGTTGTCACTTACATAATGAGAAAGACTCACCTGTTAGTTTTAAAACTTTCGAACCCATATATATCAAGAACTCCAATCAGTGATTTCGAGGTTGAGTCTTGTCCAATGGAGGTGTTGATTTTGTCGACTAACCTGTTGATAATCGGAGAAAAGGAAGAGCCTTCAGATGTAAAGAGTACCCATTCCTGTTAACGGACTAAGGTTGTTCCCAATGTCTAGATACTTACCAGTCGAACAGTCGGGAATAGATAGTTTTGGCTAATCCGTCCCTACTAATAATGGCACTTTGTGGGTCGAGACTTCGTTTTATAACTTCTTCTGGGGTGATCATGACACGCTTACACAGTGCATCTTCTAGCGCCACCGGGTCACACCTTAAGGACAGCAGGAAATATCAATTTGAGTATGGCATGGAAAATGCCGCCAAATGTAACGACCTTTTTCCCAAAAAAGGAAGACTGACATCAGAAGTTCGGCTGTTGTATCAAGATGAAACTTGGCCTTGTCATCTTTCGGAACGGATGAATCAATTTCTTTTCCCTTTGCAAAGTCGATGTTCCCGAGATGGAGGATTGCAGCAACCACTCTAAAAATTGCTTCCTGGTCTTTTGCGCTTATTCCAACAATGTCCATAGCTCGTCTGGTGGCGAGATATTCATGTGCATCATTCACACCAACCAGCTCAAAGCATTTGGACTGGTTGAGGTAATGGAACGTTTTAGGGTTTCCCAGTTTGTACTTGTCGATTTCCTTAAGAGTGACAAAAAAACAATGAGCAAGAAAGGATGAACAAACGTCTGGCGAAAAATTACGACTCTGCAGAAAGTACCTCTTGTGGCGCACTACAAAGGAGATAAAAGCAATGGTAATTGCGCTCGGGGTCATTAATCTGGCAGACACGAGACCTCTCGAGAAGATAAGTCCTTACAGCAGCTCCCGATATTCTTCCATGCTTATCAAACTGTATCTCGACAAACTTGCCGAAACGACTGCACCAATTTCAGTATAAATAAATTATAATGCTAGGACAAACCTGAAGAAAAAGCAGATGACACAAAGAGATTATCCCGGCTCATCTGTTTAACCTCGAATTATTATTCCTCACGGTTTTGGCATTGCCAAATGCTTCAAGGACTGGATTTGACTGCAGTTGGCAATTCCAAGATAGAGTGAATTTCGAGTGAAATCAAAGACTTTGACAAACAGGACAGATGTACTGAAGGTTATGAAGTTATATATACTTCTAGCACTTGTTGCTCGACCGTCCGTCCCTCTGTTGCAGCACGACCGCCCAAAAATGCGAGGTATCTCATAAGCATCTTCGTGGTTTCGGTTTTACCAGCACCGCTTTCACCACTCACGAGTATGGAATTACTCTTGCCCTCATTTATCATTGCCCTATTTCGCAAGGAAGAAAAAAATACCGTAATGGCCCCTACTTTATAAGAATGACCTGGAGGCTTTTGGATCATAACTTTACCTGTAAGCCGCATCAGCAACAGCAAAAACATGGGGGCTAAGTTCGCCGAGCGGAGCCCCTTTGTACTGCTGCATCATGTGACTGTCATAGATATGAGGCAGTCTTTGGAACGGATTAATTGCAATCAGAATATTCCCTGTATACGTCTGTCACAAGGTATAGGACAGTTAATCCAAACATGTATACAAGACCAATAGATCATAGCAAAGGATGAGGTAGGGCTTACATAAATTTCATTTAATTCGTATCTGATCTTTAGATTCGCTAGTACTCCAGGCTCGTGAAGGTAGGACAGTTTGGTCATGTCATCAACGCCACCGGCAGGCGCTTCTGTATCCCTCGGATAAATTTTGGACAAGTTCGCGGTGACCTAGAAAACAAATAGGTTGTCACAGCAGAGCAAATCCTTCTGTAACGTAAAAGCTTGGTCTTTCATAAAGGGCAATAGTAAACTCATTCCTAGAAAACATGTGGAGTGGTGGGGTCGAAATGATGTGTTCGAGCAAACCTTTTTGCCATGTGTAGTGTTGATCTCGACTTCATTACCGTTAATCTTGGTTACCACTCCGTCGATCCAAGCTAAATCTGGGTCTTCAACCCAGACATGAGAACCGACGATGATGTTCACCGGAGTTCCCTGCCGGCGTAGAATCACTAATTCAATCAGAACAATAACTAGATCGACAAAAATCTGCTTCAATCAAACTACTGTCATAGTAGAACGATGCCATCTACATCGAGCCGATGAGATCACTTATCATGATGCTTTTGATGCCTAGGAAGAAAGTTCACAGTTTCTGGGAAATAATATAGGAACAACGATCGCAGTCAGAGCCAGGGTTCTCAAAAATATGCATTTAGGAACATAAGTTGCATGAAAGCTTGTTATCAATGTTCGTGATGACACGGTAAAGAAGGAAAAATCATTCTAATGTCTCGGTTCAGTTATCTCTTATTTCAAACGACAGAGGGGATCCTCCATACAACTTCAGTCTCCATTTGAGCTTTTGGCAGTATCAAGCAACGGCATTCAATTAAACTACTCCCTTCGAACCCTAATGTAGTGTTGCACCATTCACAGTAAAATCGAGCATACAAGATGAAAGCTTTTATGATAAAAAAAGAATAACATAAAGAAAGCCAAAGAACGACGCAAGACAAAGAACGCAAGCCGGACCATTGATGAGGATCTATACAACTGCTATCCTTTCAAGACATTACCATTTCAAAGCTCCTACTTGGGATGACTCATATGTGCCTGTCTTTCCTACAACCTCATTCCAACCAATTTCAATTCCGCCAATCCACACCACCCCCCACAGGAAATGATCTGAAAGCTCCCCCACAATCTGAGATCGTGTGTTCTCCACAACATCCGTGCCGACCAGGTGTGCCCCTCAATTCGAATCAGATCAAAAGTCTCCTTGATGATCCGGAAGAGGAAAAAGAAAAGAGAAGATAGAAGAGAGAGGGGAGAGGAATATACGATCAAGGAGGGAATGGGAAAATTTTCCGGTTGTGGGAAACCAAGGAAGCTTTGATTCAGAAGGGAGTGACAAAATAGAAAACAAATAAAAAAAATGAAAATTAAAAAAGACACCTTTTTATTTTTATATTTTAACTCTAATGAGTTTGGAGGGAGTGACATTGTGTGAGATGGCCGTTAAATCAGGCTTCCCTCTCGCGCCAATTCCTGTCCACTCCAATGGGTTCCTTTCTTCTCTCTCCGGCTTCTTTTTCCCTTCCTTGCCCTGTTTTTTAAACGAATCGCCTTAAAACTTTAGTATATATATATATATGCCCAACAAATGAAGTTCTTCTATCTGGGTCATTATTGTTAAAAGAAAGGAATCACAAATCAAGAACTCAAGACAAAGCATATTACATAAGAATCCAGTGCCAAAATACAAGGGCAACTCAAAATGCACATGATGTGATTTGACTAACAGGAAGAGGCATATAACAATAACTGTAACATATTGGTAATGCATCAGGTATTTGGAGCTTTAAAAGATCTACAATGAAATTGTATCGTAAACATATCTTAAAAGATTAGCATAAGGAATCAAGTCTATCACCAATCTTCAACGAGACTGAACATTCTTGTGCATAACAAGGATATTGCACTCTGCATCTTTTCCAACACAAATTGATCTCCGGGAGAAAGATAAGCATGAACTCAGGATTCACTCTGAAATCCTTGATAGCAAGTTTCTATCACAGGGGGTTCTCCTATCAATTCCAACCTCAACTTTTATTGTTTATCCCAACCAACTATTTCTCGCCATATCCAACATTATCGTAGGAAAGAGGTGCTTCTCTGAAGGCAGTAGTCAGTTTCCCACAGTCAAAATATCAGGGGTTCTACCACAAATGAAAAGTTGTGACTGTCCTCACATTACCCCTTTCATTTGTAGATAAATTTAAGGAACATATACAATTGATGAACAGAATGGGCAAAGGTAACAGATAAGTCTGAGCAAATTTAAGGCCATCAGTGTTCAGCCGCTGGACATGATGTCATTACGGCCTAGAAGTCATGGAATTTTCAACATGTCTCATGTGCAATTCAGATGAAATCGGTGTAATGTGCGATGTTTCTCTTCTAAAACTCTCACACACAAGTACACGCACAGGCTGTCATGTTTATGTGACCTACACAAAAGAAACTCATCCAAATATAGGAAGAAATTAGTCCGGGCAAAGATTTTGGAATATCAGCCTTCCAAAATCATGGAGCGCTCCTAGTAGGTTTGAGATATTTCTTGGTGTCAAAATGATGAACAGCAGTACCTATTGAGACTCTGCGGCTAGAATCAAATCTCCAGTATGAATATCGCTGTGGGAATCATCATCCCCTTAACCGCACCCATCAATAATGATTCAAACGTGTTGAAAGACATATCATTGCCCTTAGTTTCCCTTGTCATTCTGCATACTAATCTAAGGTGATCTTTGCAGGCCTCAAAGTTTGATCTTCCCCTATATCCATACATCATCGAAAGAACCAATATAATGGAGACATTCAACACAAATTTTAGAGAACTTGCACCAAAATTAGTATTGTCAACATGAAAACAAATGCAGCACCTACTTGGATGGTCCACCAAGCAGCATGCTCTAGAAGATATTTTCTTGCTTCTTCCAATTGCTAACTGTTGTAATCAACAACGGTTACTGCATATCAGGTGCATGCTCCTTCGCCAGGGGAAAACTTTGAGCTAGCAGAGAAAGTGTTGGCTTAAGCTTGTCACAATGACACGATATGGAGCTTAACTCCTGTAAACCATCAATCTTAAGCCAAAACTCACTGTTGCAGCACACTCCTCGTCACAAACTTGAGTAAGACCCCTCATGGAAAAGTCCCATGGACCATCAATTAATGAACTGAATTAATCCAAAATAGTTTTGAAAGGGATTGAGTGGCTGGATATGGAGCAATCATCTCTGTTCTGCCAGGGTTATCGTTTAAACTTGCCATAGTAAACATAAATGTCACTGAGCAAAAAGGACTGCAGGTTATATCCGAGGCATTCTAATCATTTCGCTGCAAATAGTGATGGGAAAAAATAAAAAGGAATTTGCAAGAGATGGCCATCTTCGAAGTCACATTCTAAGCTATGGTGATGGAATCCAAACAAATCTGGAAGAGACGCACAAAACAAGTCGCACAAAAATAAATAAATAACATAGAAGTTACTCAGGCAGATATGGTGAAGCAATAAATGAATAATCAACAACAAGAATCTGCTAATTGATGATTTATATCAGGAAGACTAACTGTTATCATCAGGATACTTTTTTTACTACTGTTTCAAACAATTAGGCCGTGGCCTACATTGTTCCTCTGCCAGGAAAAAAAAGATGGTGGCCGCCACAAAGAAAACCCATCCAAACCGAGCCAAGACACCAGAAAGAAACAAATGGTTGTTGGGAGATGCCACATTATTAGATCAAAATGCAAAACGAAAGCTTCCTCTAGGAACCAGGCATCATAATCGATAATCAAGTTAAAACTTGGTCCACTGGCTGATCAACTACCGGCCATCACCGCAACAAGAAGTATTCGATCTCTTCATTCCATCCCCAATGTTTAAGAACACTCACATTATCACAGAATAATTAACGTCGGTGGAACCAAATGCTCTAAATTTAATCTCCTTGGGAAGCTCACATTCTTTGTTTAAATCACCAATCTTACAAACCACCTTCATAAGAGATATAGTGGTAACAACATTAGGCTGCAGTCCTTCAGAATGCATGCCACGAAGTAGCTCCATTGCATCATCTATCATGCCGCAGAGAGATGCACCATTAATGAGGATAGTATAGGTAAATACATCAGGTCTGAATCCGTTTTCCTTCATCTCTCGAAACAATATCATTGCTTCCTTAAAATACCAATGTTTGCATAGGCCATCCAACATGATATTGTAAGTTTTTTCATCCCTAAGCAAACCACGCACGAGATATTTGTAAAAGAGACGTATAGCAATCTGGGGATTTCCCATAGAAAAGAATCCGTGCAAGAGACAACCATAAGTGGCATCTTCAGGCATCAAATCCTTCTCCTGCATTTCAAAGAAAAGAGGAATAGCCATCTCAGGATTTCCGGCTTTCATGTATCCGTTGATCAAACTATTATAAGTAGCAGCATCAGGGGCACATCCCTTTTCAACCATAAGGGTAAAAATCTTGTTGGCATCAACCATTCTTTGATCAAGACAATAACCGTTGATCAAGGAATTGTAAATATACACATTTGGTTCAAGGCCTTTTCCTGGAATAGCATCAACTATGGATTGAGCCTTCATCATCTTGCCCTTTTTACAAAATGCACCCACCATAATGCTGAAGGTATGCAGATCTGGCACTACACCTCTGCCAACCATTTCGTCCATTACACCCTCAGCCTCAATCAATTGGCCAGTGGCCGATAGACCTTGGATTAAGATGTTATGAGAGATGACATCTGGCATAATCCCAAGTTCTATCTGCTTTTTCAACAGAGCCTTTGCTTCTTCACACCTGCCTTGATTGCATAAACCGTGAAGTAAGGAATTGTAGATAGACACACTGGGTTCAAGACCTCGTCCTGGAAGAGTGTCAACCAAGGATAGAGCCTCCATAATCTTGCCCTCTTTGCAAAGTCCATTTGTCAGAATACTGAAGGTACACAAATCTGGTGCTACGCCTTTGCCGACCATTTCATCAAGCAAGCCTTCAGCTTCTATCAATTGGCCATTGTCTACCAGACCCTGGATTAAGGTGTTGTACGAGATGACGTCGGGCTTAACCCCAAGTACTGTCTGGTTCTTCAACAGGGTCTTTGCTTCTTCAAGCCTTCCTAGGTTGCATAAGCCATGAAGCAAGGAATTGTAAGTAAAGACATTGGGACGAACACCCTTGGACGTCATTAACTCATGGACCTCCAGAGCCTCATCAATATGTCCTTCCTTGCATAGACCATTTATACACGTAGTGTACACAACGACATTATTGACCCCATAACCTCTTCGCTCCATGTTTACCACCCAATCGACAGCCATAATCGAGTTGCCCGAAGCACACAACCCTTTCACGATGACTCCACAAGTGTACTCATTCACGGGATAGCACCTGGCGAGCATAAAATCGACAAAATACACAGCTTCCGCCACTTTACCCTCCCGACACATACCGTTGACTAGGGTGGTGAACGTCACAACACAGGGCTCAAGCCCGACCTTGAGGACTCTAGCAACGATAGAGAACGCAAAGGCCGTCCTCCCCAACCGACACAGGCAATTCGCCAACATGTTCATGATATATAGGTTGTTTGACAATCCGACCGTCTCCAAGCGCTCGACGAACCGAATGGCGGTAGGGTATTCCCTCATCCTAACCGCCGCCGCTACTAAAGGGACGAAATCAAAGTGAAGAGGGAAGGGTTTCCTCCGGAACCACGAGTCAAAACGCGATACGACCTCGTCGATGTTCCTAAAACCACTGGCCTTACTCTCATTTACCGTCGGGCTTGGGAGACCGGCATCCCTAGCGGCGGTGGCCGCAGCTGCGGAGGCGGTTGCCGCGGCGGCGGCGGCGGCAGGAGCCCTCCTCATGCTGCAAAATTTGCGAAGACACGACAACTTTCGGGGACAGCGACCTAAAGGAAAAGTGTTAGACCGACGCAGACGTCGTCCCTTCCACCTCGTTTCATGACGTCATGCAACGTCACCGTCGTCTTGAATGCTTACTACTACGAGGTTTGTACCTCACTGCTCTTAGTTTTTGGAAAAAATTTATAAAATAGGATTATGTGTTCCAGAAATTATTAAAATATAATGAAATATATATTTTTAATTTATAAAAAGTCTTTTTTTTTATAATTACTAAAGTCGTGTCTCAGCAACATAGGAAACTTTAAGTCGTTATTTAAAAAAGTGAATTTACTTTAGAGTTGTTGTTTAATACGGTGACTTAGGGACACAAGTCGTTATTTGAGACATTATTACATAAGTCGTCGTCTCGAAAAAATGATTTTTTTGTAAATTAAAAGTCGTTGTTTGTATCAAGATTTGTGAATAAATTAAATATTTCAGAAGTCGAACTGTTTTTTACTAACAATAAATACAAACCTCTTATCTTACTACTACTCGAGAAAAAATTTAGTAAATAATTCAATACATATACAAGAAATGTTTTAGCAATGGGAAATAGACAAGAGAAGAAACGCAGTCAGTCATTATCATCTGGTTGGACAGACTGCCTAAACTGAACGTCCATGAGGACTCCATCGATGACATGTACAAGTACTTCACCTCTCCTCTCGTCGAGTCTTTCTGAATGGACTCCATTTACCACCATTTTTTTGTCACCGTCCTTCAAGATATACAAGGTGAATCCAGACAGTGAATCGTACCTGAGCTCATTCCCATACGTCACTGCGTTCGAAGGAATAAGGCGGGGAACAGCTGAGAAAGCCAATATCCGGGTAATTACGGCATAAGTATCGTTCACCTTGTCAGAACTGAGGCTGACATTCGGATCAAGCCGTAAATCACGCCGGAATGCTCTTGCTGACGGGACAAAGACAGTGAAAGCAAGGTCCTGTGGCAGCATGGCGATCATCATTTCACCCAATTTATGAAGTGGTTGATTTTCAGGAATGACACTAGTTCTAGTGCTGGAGTGAGCCCTCGGCTCCTTGTATCCATAAGGTAGTTCTGGAAGCCGGTGCACCGCAAGAAATATCGTTGTAAGGAAGCAGGTCGATAAAATGGCGCACGCAAATCGGATAGCTTTCCCAGATACAAAGCCTCTCTTCGCCTTTCGAGATTCCATTACCTATTGATGTTCAGATTCCCCTGAATAAGATTGGCTGTCCATAAAGAGACTTCAAAGGAGAATCTCGTTCGGCTACATTCACCAGCATCGGCCCTGATCCCAGATACGATGCGATGCTTGGTAGCCAATACCACATTACATGTCCTTTGGCCCTTGCAGTTGACAACACAAACTCGAGCCTTGCAATCACTATATCGAGTTCCAAACTAACACTGTAGCCAAAGGCCTCGCACAAGCAACTTCTGCAAGAGAAATATCATGGAAGTAAAAAAACTATTCCGCAGCACAGCATAACAAGAGAACGTGACATAAGAACACGAACAAATCATTCCTGCAGAAATGAAGATCATAACTAAATTGACCGATCAAATTAGCAGCGATCTCCTACTCATTTTATTGGATCCAAATCAAGGTTCCTGCCAAGACACACAATACCATTGAAATCACCCTGTAATCGAAGCAGGCATAATCTTAACAACCTCACACTGATCAATTGATGTGAACTGCGACTATCTCTACAGCTCGCAGTAATACAGAAACAATAGTTGCCTACCAAGTGCCTGATTCGATTGTATGCATAGATTCAACCTATCAGTCTCCATGGAGAAAAGACAACAATTGAAAAGGTAGAGGACAACCATCCCCTGAAGTCCCTCCGCATCAAGCACCAGTTTTACGACAATTCGCCAAGCCGAAAACCATCACTTCCCACCATTTCCAACTTCTCCTAAAACACAGGAGGCCCTATCAGTTGACATTCCCGTCGGATCTTCAAAGACCTCAGAACTTCAACTCAGATCACAAAGATCCTCTGGAACACAAAATCCTATATCCAGATAACCAGGACAATGAACTTCCAGCCGAAAGCTAAAGATCTAGTAAGTGAATTCCAGAAAATCACCCACATAATCCGATCAAAACCCTAGGATCTTATCCGAAACTGAACCTCACAACGACAAAGAAGGCAACGAGGCGAAACAAATTCGAAATCAAGCAGAGCAATTCCATTCACCTCATCCAACGAAACCCATAGGACCACTTGCATCTCGTGCTCACTCAAAACGCTTCCTTGTCTCCGAAAATTCAGATCGGACGAATTCCCGAACTCTCGGCTCCTCTCCGTCAAAAAGCCGGCTTTTGCTTCAGGCTGACTGCAGCTGCAACCCCTCCCTCCTCTCTAGCTTTTAACGGCTACCACATTGCGCTGATCAGGGCCTGCTTGGGCCCGATATAATGGGCTCGGCCCAATAATCCTAGGTAAGGTGCGGGATCGAAGATTTTCCTCATTTCTTGTTTTGCCCTTCGTTCGGAGGAAAACTCATGGGGAATTACCCCTAATAGTCTCCAATATAACGAGAATACCCCTCCGTCTCTGCCTATCAACAAATCCTTGGCATCCGCCTGCCTCTTCTGCCCTTTTTCGGCACAAACGCAAAAATTCCCCTGATCTTCCCCTTCTGCCCACCCCCAACCACGAATTTCAGTAATCCCCCTTCCCCCCCTTCTTCCCGTTGGACAGACTTCCTCTCAAATTCTCCCCCTTTACCCGCCAATTTCCCCCCGTCCTCTAACTACCTCGTACTGAAGTACTTTCCCTCACCCCTTTCCATTGTCCCGACGAACCCTATTTTTTGTTTCGTTTTTATGATTCGGGCCCTCTAGATGCGCTGTGAAGATCGCCGCTTTAACGCTTTCCCCGGATGCCCACTTCGGAGTTCGGGACCTCTTGCTTGTTCGGGGTCGCCCGCTTGGTTTCTCCTAGGTACGACGGGTGCGTTTATATTCGTTTGCCTGTGTAGGTGTTCGTCGTTTGTGGAATTGACTGTGTGGCTGGGTTAGTCGGTGCTGAATTCCGGGGCCGTTCGATGGTTTGCTTTATGGGTACTTCGAGCTGATGTTTGTTGGATTTGTTCGCATACTGTTCCATCAGCTGAGCAAGGGGTGGAGTGTGAGAAGAATTCTGGAGAATGAGGCTTGTATGATGACTGTCGGAGGAAGTGGGGTGATGATGCTCTTTGTAAAGTTTTAAGTTTTGGGTGGGGAACTCGAGCGATGGCTGTTTGAGGCATATGTCTTCTTCTGCTTGTTGGTGGATGTGGTATATGGAGTGATAACGTCCGGGTTCCCTAGACCAGGGATGTTCTGAAAATCAGCATTTTCCAGTAGACATAACCCGAGGATATTCGACATGAAAAATACTGACCTGCTCCGTGAAATTAGCGGTGTCATTATTTGTTTTTGCTTGATTGCATTCCAGTACGCTTTGTATTTAAATTGCAGTGCCTTTTATGCACCCCCCCCCCCCAAAAAAAAAAAAAGTGGAGGAACTCGGTTTTCTTAGGACTGAACTTTTATACCTCAAGAGATATCTGCATGCTGTACATATATCTTCCTGTTAATCTCGAAGGAATAGAGCCTCATGAAAGAAAATGGCTCTCTTCTCAATAATTTTTAGGCTGATAAGCATAGCATTTTCATTTTCAGGGAAATAAGATAAACTGGAAGGAGATCTGTGATGGCTAACCAGGATCTCATTCTTGGGCAAAGTCATACCGTAGATGTGGGTCAGGATGAGCACTTGGTGTTAGGTCGTGATCATAACCTGGCTATCTACCACAACTCTGATCTTGAACTGAATCAAACACATGAACATCACTTGGTCATTGGCCAGGGGCACGGGCATGACCTTGGTTTAGGGCAAAACCATGATCATGAACGCAGTTTGGGACAGAACATTGACCAGGAAGGGAGCAGCGGTCATAGATACGTGCATGACGAGCTGGCTATGGAAAGAAAACCTGACCATGAAGGCCAAGAATTAGATTTGCTTGTTACCAATAATGAAGTCTCCTTATCTGATAGCCACAAGTTGGCTCTTTCGGAAGCTCGGGATCTTGACGACAATTTGGAATTAGCCGTTGATGATGACGATCAACATTTGGGGATGGAACCTCTGGATGAAATCGGCCTTTCAGATGGACAGCTTGTGGTTACTCCCATTGTCCAAGTCCGAACCGTTGTTGCGGGCCCTAATTATGAGTTATCAGTTGGGCAGGAGTTCCCCAATGTCAAGAGTTGTCGGAGGGCTCTGCGGGATACTGCCATCGCTCTTCATTTTGAGATACAAACCATCAAGTCTGATAAGACTCGCTTTACAGCCAAATGTGCAACCGAAGGATGCCCTTGGCGTATTCATGCTGCAAAACTTCCCGGCGTACCGACGTTTACTATCAGAACCATCAATGACAACCACACATGTGGAGGCTTATCTCATCTCGGCCATCACCAGGCCTCTGTTCAGTGGGTTGCCAGCTCCGTGGAGCAACGACTGAAGGAGAATCCCAATTGCAAGCCAAAGGAAATACTCGAGGAGATACACCGTGTTCATGGGATCACTCTGTCTTACAAGCAAGCTTGGCGTGGAAAAGAGTGTATAATGGCAGCCATGAGGGGTTCTTTCGAAGAGGGCTACCGCTTGCTTCCACAGTATTGTGAGCAGATTAAGCGGACGAATCCGGGAAGCATAGCCTCTGTCTACAGCAATTCAACGGACAATTGTTTCCAGCGCCTATTCATATCTTTCCAGGCATCAATTTATGGTTTCCTGAATGCTTGTCGTCCCCTTCTCGGACTTGACCGAACATACTTGAAAAGCAAGTATCTCGGTACATTACTCCTTGCGACGGGGTTCGATGGTGATGGTGCTCTCTTCCCTGTGGCATTTGGTGTGGTGGATGAGGAGAATGAAGACAATTGGATGTGGTTCCTTTCCGAACTCCATAATTTGCTTGAGATCAATACAGAGAACATGCCTAGGCTCACAATTTTATCCGACCGGCAGAAGGGTATCGTGGATGGAGTAGAGGTCAATTTTCCTACCGCTTTCCATGGTTTTTGCATGCGCCACTTGAACGAGAGCTTCCGCAAAGAGTTCAACAATACCATGCTTGTAAACCTCCTTTGGGAAGCTGCACATGCTCTCACCGTGATTGAATTCGAAGCTAAGATCTTGGAGATTGAAGAAATATCTCAAGACGCTGCCTTTTGGATTCGCCGGATCCCGCCTCGGTTATGGGCGACTGCTTACTTTGAGGGAACCCGGTTTGGGCACCTCACAGCCAACCTAGTGGAGTCGATGAATTCTTGGATCTTGGAAGCATCGGGTCTTCCGATCATTCAGATGATGGAATGCATCAGAAGGCAGCTCATGACTTGGTTTAATGAGCGGCGCGAAGCCAGCATGCAGTGGACGTCGATACTCGTCCCTTCAGCTGAGAGGCAAGTTGCCGAAGCCCTCGACCGTGCTCGAACCTACCAAGTGCTTCGAGCCAACGAAGCCGAGTTCGAAGTCATCTCTCATGAAGGTACCAACATAGTAGACATCCGGAACAGATGCTGCCTCTGCAGAGGCTGGCAACTGTACGGTCTGCCATGCGCGCACGCCGTGGCGGCCCTCCTTTCTTGCCGGCAGAACGTTCATCGGTTCACCGAGAGCTGTTTCACTGTCGCGACATACAGGAAGACCTACTCACAGACCATACACCCGATTCCAGATAAATCTCTGTGGAGGGAACTGTCTGAGGGAGACCCGAATGGCGGAAGATCCATTGAGCTCCTCGTAAACCCCCCGAAGTCATTGCGGCCACCAGGAAGGCCGAGGAAGAAGCGGGTACGTGCAGAGGACCGCGGGCGGGTTAAGCGTGTGGTGCATTGTAGTCGGTGTAACCAGACGGGGCATTTTAGGACAACATGCGTAGCGCCTATTTAGTATGTCGGAAGAAAACTGGGATAATCACACTGTGCAGAGTTTTGTTTTTCCTTTCCTTCTTCTATATTGGTAGTTAATGGTGTAATTGTTAAGTTTTAGCTGGAAACCTACATTACCCTTGTGATCTTATGTTTTAGAAAACAGCTGTGTCATATGCATTTGATATCATCTTGGAGATCTGTTCAAACATAGAAACCGAGAATTGGATTCTGATACACTTTCATACATGAAAATGGGACGTCTTTATTGCTGTAAATGTCGCAAGATACAGACCCATCAGGAGTTCCGACAAATCTAGTTCCTGAATTGGACCACCGAGAATGCTAAAGGAAGTAATAATCACTAGAATGGATGAACAAGAAGTATCTATTCTATTTCTATGTATAACGAATCATAAGGAGGCCTCCGAAACAAATGCAAGATACAGAAAGAAGAATCGCTGGGATGGAGATGGACTTATATGCATATGGCGAGGTCGGTCTGTGCCGAAAGATTCCGCTAACCTGGTTTCCGTCGGCTTACTTTGACTAATCTTTGGAAATTCTCTCCAAAGTCTCCACAACTTCGGCAATCGATGGCCGACTTCTGGGATCGGACTGGAGACAGCGGGATGCAAGTGATGCAACTTCCAGGGCAGCCCTGAAAGGGTACTGCTCTTCCAATCTCGGGTCCATTACTCGCGTCAATTTCCTTTTGGACATGTACAGTTTCACCCATTCCACCAGGTACCGCTCATGTGCTGGAAGATTGGAATCGTACGCCCTCCTCCCAGTCAGAAGCTCGACGAGGACGACTCCGTAACTGTAGACATCACTCTTCACGTACAAGTGCCCTGTCAAATCGACAAGTATCTAGTAATCACATGCAATCTCGGATATGTGCTCGCATCTATGGGATTAATCAATCAAACTAGAAGCTTCCAAGCATTACCTGTCACTATATACTCAGGAGCAGCATAGCCAATGGTCCCCAAAATTCGAGTGGTAACATGAGATTGGCCCGCCGTAGGACCATCCTTCGCCAAGCCGAAGTCTGATATTTTAGCATTGTAATGCTGGAACAGCAACCAATTACAGAAAAGACGTCAGCACCAAATGATTCTTCAGAGTAGCATATAATCGATCGACTGTCACGGACATTAAGGACCGGACAACGGCCGAATTTACTTGCTAAATTCAATTATGGAAATGGAACAGAGTTCTGCACAGTAGAGCTGGACACATAAACGACTTACCGAGTCTAACAATATATTAGACGGCTTAAAGTCCCGACAGATTATCGGGTTATTCAGTCCGTGTAAGAAGGCCAAACCTTTAGCTGCTCCTCGAGCAATGTTCAGCCGTGTGACCCAACTAAGCGGTTTCGTCATCGATCTCCCTGAATCAATGAGATGATCAAATATAAATTCTCGAGCTGAGCATGGGTAGTAGATTTTCTTGTGAATAAAAAGTATAAGTAGGCCAGTCCAAACTTACTCCCGAAGAGGTGGTTTTTAAGAGTGCCCTTCGGCATGAACTCGTAAACGAGAAGCAGCTCATTACCCTCGGCGCAGTAACCCAGCAGCCTAACAATGTGTGGATGTGTCAGGCTTCCTAAAAAGTTCACCTCGGCCTGCACCAAGATTTAGGCAAGGATGACTACATCCATCTTGGGGAGGGAAAAGCAGATGGAAAACTAAACCATCTAGAGGAAAACAGTCACCTCCCATTCCTGAAAGCCCTGCAAGCTCTCAGGGTTCAACTTCTTTATAGCGATCGCGCTTCCTCTTCTACCATTGGACTGTCCTGTATCGTTGAGGTATCCCTTATAGACCTTCCCAAAACCTCCTTCGCCCAGTTCTGAAGTACGCCGAAAGTTTTTCGTCGCTGCTTTCAGCTCCGCGAAGGTAAAAACCCTCACGCCTGACTGTGGCATCGTGTAACCATTAGGGACAGCTCTGTTAGAGCTCCCAGTCCCCAAGCTCATGCTTATTCCATCTTCGGAGGAAGATGGACTGCTGATCGACAAGGAGGTAGCTCCTGTGAATACACAACCCATAAGTCTTCCTGAAAGACTAATCAAAACTTCTCTTTACTAAACCAATAAGGGGCAACCCCCCCCCCCCCAACGAGTTTCGAACAGTCGCATTCAATAGAATTGAAGCTTGCACGCGTAGCATGCTCCGAAGTCAAAGAGAACTCCTAACACGAGATGCTCATGAGCTCGGTCAGATTGCCCGAGGAGGGGAATCTCGGATTAGAAAGACTCCGAATCACAAACAACCAAAGCACATACCACAAAATCACCTCCCGGGATGCAGAAACAGTGGTTTTTTTATTTCCTTTCCCTGAAACCTCGACCACAACAAAAAGCAGCAAGGACGCATCCATTCACACGATCACATTACAGTGACAGGGCACAAGCAAAACATGGTAAGGAGATCCAGCAACTTGGGTAGAACAAAGGAAAGGAAACAAATTGGATAAGAACCTGGTCTTGGGTACCCAGAAAAGCTAGGACTCGGGAAGTCAGGGGAACCCCAGCAAATACCCATTCATTACCTCCTAAATTCTCTCCCTTCTTTACCTACCCCTTTTCTTCCTTCAGCTCCGATGAAATGTAATGAAATAAATAAAAACTGAAAACACAGGAGGAAGAGGAAAGGGGGTAAGAACAAGGAGAGTAAGAGGAAACAGGGGTGCTTCAATCCACGAAGCTTACCGGAAATTCACTTGACATTCTCGAAAATAAAAAAGAAAACAAACAGAGAAAAAAAAAATGAGTCGTTTCGGCCCGAATGCTTGAAGAGAGAGGGAGAGAGGGAGAGAGAGAGGTTAGTAAGGAGGGAAAAGGAAAACGGGAGCATATTAAGGTTGACCTGTGCTCCTCATCGACTCAAACTGCTTGAAGTCGTTCAGAAGTGTTGAGTTGGAGCCAACGAGGGCTGGAATTCGAGGGGTTGCATGGGGGTCAATTGGGACAACCTTTTTGTTCACACTGGGGGGGTTGTTGAAATGTAATTAAAGTATTTGATATATATAAAAAAAAAAGGGGGGGACCTTCCTTTCCTTACATTTATTGACACCGCCTAATTCTAATATATATATATATTTTTTTTATTTTGTCTTCATCTAGTTCTAGAATGTAGGAGTGCCTTTTCCTTTTATTTCTTCTTCTCTCTTTATTTAGGATTTGGGACCAGTACTGAGTCAGCTTGCCGCGAGCGAGCTGCCTATTTTTCTTAACCCAGAAGCTAATCTCTCTAGTAAGTCATCACTGTTTGTTTAGCGTAATGTAGTTTTCTTAAATGTAAACAATAATGATAACAATGAGATACTAATTAATCTCTCTAGTAAGTCATCACGTCCTCCTAAGCAGACATGAAGCTCACCATCAGCAGCTCCTCTTCCGGGGGATGTGGGGTGATGGGTGAGTCCCTCTAACATCCGGGCCCACCCCGACCAGGCCGTCTTCACCGAGTTCCAACTTCGGAAGGCCACCGGGAACTTCCACTGGGATTCGTACATCGGGGAGGGAGGTTTCTGGCAGGTGTTCAAGGGCCTCGTGGAGACCATAGTTATTGTTAAGAGGGCTCCAGGAGTCGTCACCAGTGGCTCTCGGCCAGGTCGATGGAACGATAGAGTGAGGTCTTGATCATCTCTGGTGGATCAATCATCCAAGCATCGTGAAGCTGTTGGGATACTGTTCGGAGGAGAAGCAGGAGCTGATGATCGTCTATGTGTTCATCCAAAAGGGGAGCTTGGATAATCACTTGTTCCGAAGTAAGACAGGCAACCAGGCTTATTCATAATCTATCCTGTTGAGATGATTGCTTCGATAAAATTGTTTTCGCACTGCTTCAGAGGGTGCCATGGCTCATTCGTAGTCGTGGGAACTTCGGATCAAGATCGCGTTAGGAGCAGCAAAAGAGACTGGCCTTTCATGCACTCACCGGAATTGAACGTCATATCCCACTATGTCAAGACCTCCGACATCTTGCTAGACACGGTACGAGGTTCAATCCTCCCATTCGATTTCAATTACTTGCTCAAGCACGAGGAGGATGGTGGAACACTCGGCTATGGTGCCCCCGAGTTCAAATCAACAGGTGATTCAACGTTGGCTGTGTTTTATGCCAGCCACGGAGTCGTGTTACTGGAGATGATGACGGGTTCAAAGGCAACTAACTAAAAATCGTCACCGTGATGGATCCCATCTTGAAAGGGAAGAAACTGCCGCAATGCTGATGGCACGCCTAGCTATATTGTGCCTAGACTATTCTCCGAAGAAGTGCCCCCTCCCGAATGAGTGAAGTCATCCATCGACTGGAAGACATAGCTGCTCGGTTAGAAGGGCGAGCACTTCATAGAGTTGCCTACGCCATAATCAACTTTGACATTGCAATTGCATTGAATCTTTGAATGAGATCATTTACGGAGCAAGCAACAATACGATCTGGCCGCTGATCTACACCCAGGGTGTACTGCAAAGATTCCTCGTAGCGACTACACAACATTCAGCAACGACAGGCTAAACTAAATAGCAGAGATAATATCAATATGAAAACATGCAAATGCATAACCACGATACTTTAAGAGCAACCAAAATGATAAGGCATTGCCAGAAGAGAGGAATAAACGAAACATCCGGCCTGCAAAAAACGCCAAATATTTAAAGAATATCGGAAATACAAAACCTAACCAAGTGCCTCAAATGACCATCCAATCACCCTGTAAATATCCAATATAAACCAAGATTACACACCAAACCGGATCAAATCTATAGGAATACTTGGCCGGTCTTAGCTTTTCGAGGCTAGCTTCTCCTTTGCCTTCTGGATTTTCAACACCTTCTTCACAATCTTTTGTTCTTCCACCAAGAAAGCGCGGATAATCCTACCGACACAAACACCGAAATTAGAAGGAAAGACAGCTAGTGCTTGGAATCAAATTGCTAATATCCGACAACAGAACTCAGTTAACTTAGTAAGATGAAGCACCTTTCCCTAACAGCTCCTCCAGACAACACTCCGCCATATGCACGGTTGACGGTTCTGCGGTTTCTAGGCAACCGAGACCTCTTGTATTCAGCTGGCCTAAGGTGAGGAATCTAGAATTTACAGAAAACATATTTCTAGTTAAGATTTCGATAGGTAAGAAGACACAGAATAAGAAAATAAATAAATAGAGACTCGTAGGCACACAACCAATCAAAGGAAACACGCTATGATCATATAGATAGAAATCAAGTAAATGCTATGCAAAATGGACAAGAAAAACAGCCAAAGAGACCCTAGTATAAAATAAAATAATTCAATTGTGGTAGTCTGGACAACTTGCAATGCTCAATCCACCTAACCCAGATACTTACTTGCACACTGTTTCACGCAATCCCTAAAATGAGCTAAGAATCTCAAAGTTACCACACTGAGGCATTCGATACTAGTTCTATAACTGTTCTTCAAAACTCTCAGACTATAACATAGAAAATTGACAACAGGACAATCCTCTGAGGGCGTCGTTAAATTTCAGCAGGCCACATAACAGTATTTTCGCAGGCACAGGAGCAAAAGCGAACAACATTCCAATCGATCACAACGACAACGGAGATGCCCAATCACAGAATCCATCTCACTTTCGCCTTCAATCTCCACGAACAAAACAATTAAGCCCCTAAGCCAATAATAGCACAAAATAAGAAGTTCCGACATCAATTGACCGACTAAAATATCATCCCCCCATAACAACCCACTCTATAAGACGCAGAACATGACGAGATAGTGTTTACCCCTTGAATCCTTTTCCCGGTCACAGGGCATTTCGGTCCGCTAGCCCTCTTCTTAGTCGTCTGGTAAACCAACTTACCGCCTACACACAATCATCCCCCAACCAACTCCCAATCAGTTAATCCTCCCCAAAAACAATCGACACCCCAACATTCCGATTAAAGCAATTCCGATAGACGGCCGTACCAGGAGTCTTGACCACGCGGTGCTGGTTCGACTTCGTGGCGTAGCTGTGCCTCTTCCGGTAAGTGAGCCGCTGAACCATCGTTAGCTCCGACTCCGACGGGTGGCTTCCGTTCTCTCCGAGATGGCGGCGCTCAAGCCGGGAAAGGGGAAGGAGAAGTTGTCTGGGGCGAGAGTTCTTATGGTGGGGCGTAAACACGGTAAAAACAGAGCCCTAGATCCGACGGCTGTAAAGAGATCTAATTACTGGGCCGATCTCGTGATATTGGGCTCGATACCCGGCCAATGGGCCTAGCATAACGAGCCCCTTGTTATACCTCCAAAATATTGAACCATCGAAGGCCGGCATCGTGTTTTAACACCTGATAAGTACGTCGTCCTATTGCTTCTAGTCGGAGGGCGCGCTCGAAACGTCATCGCGGCATTGACACATGAATTTTGGGTCTCGTCCTTAATAGGCCGAAGAGGTAAGAGTCTTTGTGAACCTCACTTGAGGTGAACAAAGACCTAATATTAATAATGGTACTCGAGACATTCGTGTCTGCACTATTTGAGAAGTGTCTCCTGAACAAGGGCTCGAGATTAACGCCACTCGATAAACATTTCTCGTGTATGTCATAGACAAATCCCATATCAAAACCTATATATGTCATAGACAAGCCCATAGCTCGAGACTCGAATATACTCTTATTACTCGAGAGTCTGTAGTGTCTCGAGGAAATTCATATCAAAACCGACAAAACACACGACACAATTCAAACACATAACTTTAATTTTATCCTTTTATCTCCAGCGTCCTGAAAAGCGTAAAAACCTATAAATGTTGACCTGAAATTCAATAGTATTTAATTCAATTCTGGTATTGTGTTTTCCTTTTAACTTGCATTCAAAATCCGTAATATTTGATTAAATTCTAGTATTGTATTTGTCCGTATTCATTCACCTTGCGACGATCATGCAAATACTATAAATTCGGTACTATTTGATTAAATTCCAGTATTGTATTTACTTATATTTGTTTACTTTACGGCAACCACATAAATCACTGTAAAATTCGACACGGGGAACACAATTCTACGCCAACACATAGTTTCTATCCCTCATCTTTCTACTTGTCTTCTACAACATCGTCTTTTTGTTGTTGCTCCTTAGTTTGAGGTTTCGCCTCGCTTTCCGACTTCTCCAGCACAATCTCGATCTGGTGGCGCCGGGCCAGAGGCAAACGAATGGATTCAGTAGTGGGTGCAGCAATTTGGAACTCGGTGATCGTCGGAGGAAATGAAGTCGTCATACCTTGGCCTTCTGAACCGTTCTCCCTCGGTTCTTGTCCTTCATTTCAACGGACGATGTCAACACCTCTGCAACATTTACGACCGCATGCGCATCTTCAAACTCGTAGTTATTAAGCTCTTTAACTAGGAAATAGTAAAAACAAAACATACTCTTTTCTGCGGCTACGCCGTTGTTCTTGAGGATCTCGGCAATAGTGACCACCGATGTAATTGCTGCGACGACAGAAACCCAATATCACAAACTCGACATTTTCCGACATCATGCCTTTTTTTCCTCTCCTGGCCAAGCTTAGGAGGATGGCCAGGATTATATACGAAGAAACCAGCGCTTGCGTGCGTACCCATGCCCAGAGCGGAGAGCTCAACCTCATTGTGCCGCTGTATGTACTTCTGCAAAGAGAAAAAACAATAAAAAATCACCGGAACAGATGACACGGAGAGAAAATCGGTCGGAAAGGGGACCACCTTGGCGAGGTTGACGTAGAAGAAGAGTGGTTTCTTGGTGTTGGAAACCTGAATCCTGTTCTTCTTGTGGGGGTTGTCTAACGGAGCAGCAGCGGGGAGCGTCTCGACAGCCATCGTTCTCTTACCCTTGTCGTAAAAAGCAAAAGTCTACAGAAGGACGGATTCATTTATATAGCGTTTGGTCGATGGGGAGTGAATGTAGGGCCATTTGGAGGGGAAGGGAGGAAGAGCAGAGGTTCCGGAGGGATAGACAGACCTTGCTGTGACTGTGAGGTCGTCCAACATCTTCGCCTTTTGGACTCCCTGACCCAAACGAAAGCGGGCCATGGGGAAGAAGGCCGGCCCTATCGACCCCGACACAGACCAATGATTTGGTCGGCGCAGGCCGAAGCTTCTTACCAAATGGCTCCTCCTCCCCCTGCTACGGGGTCGGGGGTCTCTGACTCGACTTTTAATGGAAGCTGCCTGCCTCTCCTCTGTCCACCGCCGCATCATCGGATCGGATGATGGCCTTGAATCGTTGCGCTGATGGCGATCCAAAAGCCTGGAGGTTGACGTAACTACACATATAACATTAATAAGTCTATTAAAATATCATAAACTAAGAATAATGAAAACATATTAAATGCTAAGCAGATCTCGCTAACAAAATTTTATTAAT
Source organism: Melastoma dodecandrum (assembly GCA_029817715.1). NCBI lineage: Eukaryota > Viridiplantae > Streptophyta > Magnoliopsida > Myrtales > Melastomataceae > Melastoma > Melastoma dodecandrum. Next base: position 1,257,709 of record JARUPY010000387.1, read on the forward strand.
AATAATTGTTGGTATTTATAAATCAGGGTCAATTGCTTGCGTAATTAGTAGAAGATAATAATGCGTCTAGCACGGGGGGGGGGGGGGGGGGGGGGGAGTGTTAGATTATTCTATCCGTAAGAAAAACGTATCTTTCGGGTTTTCAAATCTCCTTTTTGTGGGTGGGTGGGTGGCTTAAGATAAGAAGCATGAGTTTGATGACTGACCACCACCACCACCACCATTACCACAAACAAAAATAATAAAATCAGTTGGGTTTTAGTTGGTGATTACGATTGAACAAATAATGGTGATTATAGTTGATTAACAAAAATTGGGGATGTCACTATACAAACAGGCTCTCCCTCCCCTCTCCCTTTCCCTTTCCCTTCTTTTCTTTCTTTCCATCTCTTCTTAAAGAAAATAAAATTATAAAAAAAGGCATGGGATTGACATTTAGGTTTTGGACACCGGGCGTGGTTTGAAAAAAATTTGCCAAACTCTTTGTAATGTGACTTTATAAGGTTCCCAATTTTCCGAAACCTAAAATGAGAACAATTCGATTCGTCCACGGCACGAGAAAAAAAAAAGAGAGGAGAGGGACGTGTCGGGGGAGTTGCGTCTCCTGCTTTTTTTTTTTTTTTCCGAAAGGAGTCGGTCCACCAGATCTGACCATGGAAATGGACACTGTGTTATATGTCCCGACCGACCGACCTCCCTTATCGGATAAATATTCCCCTTCAATAATTCCAAGGCCACATAATTTTGACTTAATTGCTCCATTTTTTTTCTCTCATAATAATTTGATTGGATACGTCGTCTTAGTATTTGTGTAATTGGGTGGGATACAAATTTGATTGGGTCCTGTCGATGGATGTCTTATTCCATTTCCATCCAAAGCCAACTCCAAATGCAAATGTAATAATAATTCTCCCCTCTAGTTGTTTGGGACCGACCACTTCACTTTCCCTTTTTTCTTCTCTCAAAAAAAAAATAAAATAAAAAGAAGGAAAGAAATAAAGAAAGATTATTCCTAAATTGATCGACTTCCTTTTTGTCAATATTCGCCGCCACCTTTTCCTTCTAACATTTTCTCTTCAGTTGCATCTAAATAAGTTAATTTGGTGAAGGGTATTCCCGGTGATAAATTTGGGGAGCCAACCACGTACCCTTTGAATGAATGAATGGGAGAATTGGCTGACACAACTTCAGTGTTTCACAAGATCCATCCCCTGCGTATTTAAAATACTACCGGGAGGCTCTCTACCTATCGACTTGTAGTCTCGGCCATCGTACCGGAGTTTGAATCGGATAAAACCCTTGAATTATAAAGACAACCTGCGATGGGATATGGGTCTAACAATGCCATTAGTGGTCAACCACTATGCTCGATTCTTCCCATGCCTTCAACTCAAAAATTCAAGCCACATCCCCCAGTAATTCATTCTTTAAAATAACACGAGTAGGTGGGAGTGTGTGTGTGTGTTGTAGTAGTAGCCCACCCCACGTGACACGTCCGATTTTGGGGGTGGGGTGGGGGATCAATCCATGTACATTATCATGATATTCAATTATCATTCGTCACGTAGGCAATAAAAAACCTCGACAAGGTAGCCTTGTCTCATGTGTTGGCCTCCCATTACCACCCCTATCATCTCTACCACCACCCTCCATCATCATCATCGTGTATATGTATGTATATATAAAAAAAAGAGAGAAGTGGACAAATTCCCATTTTGTCCCCACACGTATAAATTATGTTCATTCATTTTCCCTTCGCCAATTTTATTTCCCATGTTGGGAAATCTCTTGGAAGCAAAAAACAGAAGGGGGGGGGGGGGGGTGGGAGAGTGGACTTACCATTGCCAAAACAATAATATCCCTTGCATCCGAAGGGCGTCGGGTCATGATAATTAATGATACACAGAGGACCACTAATCACCATCATCAAGATGCCATTTCTTTTGTTGCCAATGTGGGAAATTCATAATGTTTTTGTGGACAGTATCGTCTAAAATTTCTCGATTAGGACACCCAAATAAAATCCCAAAAAAATTTTTCCTCATCCGGGGAGTATTGGTATTGGTAATTGGTTGTAAATCTGGACATAATCCCAGGCGCCTCACTATCTAATAAATACGCAATCAATTAATTTTAATTAGGGGGGGTATTTTATTTTATTTCATCCCAACTTGTCGTGGCCCCATCCGCCGTACGTTTTTACATACCAAACAAACCCAAACCCGACCACACTGACAACGTTAGAGAGAGATGGGGATCAGAACCGGTCTTTCTTTCTCTACTTCAAACTAATTGGGGGGAGGGGTTAGCTGGGCTATGCCGTGCTGAGCTGAGGTAAGAACCGTAAGAAGAAAAGGAACTGTTGTTCTTCCTTCCTTTTTCTGGGTCTGGGGGACCTCTCGTCTGATCGGACGGGACTCGGAGGACCCGTTTCTGGGTTACGCTGGAGGTACCTGTTGTTGGGTATGTGTCATGTGGGGGAGATCTTTGTCGTTCCAGGCTAAAGTTTTGATCTTTTTTTTTTTTGAGGGGGTTGTGGGATTTGTCGGTGCTGTTTTGGGAGGGGGGGGGGATTTTTCCAGTGGATTTGTTTCCGGATATCGTGGTCGGGGTTGGTTTTTTGTCTTTGGGTTGATGTTGAGGCATGTGCAGGTGATCTCTCGCCGTGTCGTATGTTGTTGTTTTCTTGCTTGTGTTTGGGAAACATGGGTTTAGTTCGTGGAAAAGGGTAGGGAAAAAAAGCCCCCCCTTTTGATGTTTAGTCTCGTGTTGTTGTGCTTCCTTCTCCTCGTCTGCCTTGTCATGTGATCTTGATTCGAACCCAAGCTTCCCACCCCCTTTTTCGGTGGGTCTGTGTCGTGAACAACAAGTCTTTTGTGGGATTAACAAGTCTGAGAATTGGATAGGATCGTTTTATTCCACTAGTTTCCTCCCAAGGTTTTTTCTGAGGGGTTTTGAATCTATCTAATCTGATGAGAACCCCCTGTTTTTGTGTTTAGGGGTTTATGGAATCCCCATAGTCCCAAGATTTGATCTTTCTTATTCTTCCGATCATCTAACTCGACGATTTCTAAAGCAGAGATCTGCATTTCTTCCCGGGGTTTCTGGGGTTTATTCCCTCCTTTGCTTATGGTTGTTGTTGGCTTAACTTTGTCCTCGTGAACTGAAAGGCTACCAAAGACATGAAATCTTATATGGGGTAGATTCCCAGGTGTGAAAATGACTTTTGCTCCTTTTGAATGGTTTTGCTTTTCTCTTTGACTTCTCTTTCAAAAGAGTCCTTGTTCCCATGCGCGTGCTTTTTTGTGTTGAATCTCCCATGAATGGACATTCATCTTTGTTTTGTGAAAATTGAATGTGGGGAGAAGCTGTACTGCTGATTTAGAAAGCTGATCAGGGTAAATAATTTGACCATCCATTTCCTTTCATATATGTTTTGGATGAGTACGACAATTCCCGAGAAATTTTTTTGTTGTTTTGCGGGATTTTGGTGTGTAATCGCAGTAGCTTCATTGTTTGTCTGCAGAAGTTTTTTTATATTCGTAGGCGCCGTTACATTGAGTAGCTTCTCATAGTTTGGATGTGTGGTTGGCTGATCTTCCTTTCCGATAGTTAAGACACTGAAACTGATGATTCTTTTCTGTCTTGCTGCAGTGTGATGGGTAGGGAAGTTAGAAATATGCAGATGGAAAAACATACCAAGGGCCTTGCTGCGATTGTTGCTGGCGACTCTTTTGGAACAAAGGTTCATGGTTCCCCAAGAATTAGAGGAGACGTCGACAAAGAATACGATGTGACAGAGTGCACCGTTAAAGATGCAGTTCTCGAAGAATGCCAGGAGAAGCTATCTGTGCTGGGAGTTAAGATCACAAACGTTGATGGTAAGAATGATAATGGAGAGGATCAGAGACCGGATGAATATAGAAACTTGGATACACCAAAAGCAAAACCCAGTGCAAATGGAAATGGGCATGCTAACTTCACCGTGCCTAAGCCATTCTCACTAGCTACCGAAAAGCGTGGTTCTTGTGTCACACGACACGTTGGGATGGAATCCCCAGTCAATATCAAGTCGCCAAACTCTAATAACCTGAATTCTCCATTCAAGATCCCTCAGGTACTTTCAATTTCCTCCTGTATTTAATTGTGTGGAACTTCCTATGAAAATGATAAATAGTGGTTTTCTCTGTGTTTTCCAGCCAAACTCACCTTCAGGATCAAAAAAGCATCGACAGTCTGAAAACCACAAGCATAATGATGATGAAGACACTTCTTCAGTCACTTCCTCGTATCCTTTGGTGAAAGCGAAGGGCAGAATTGAGAGCTTACTAATTTGTTGTTGATAAGTTTCTGTTGAAGCTCCTTTGTGTTCCTTATGCTTGTACAGAACAGCTGCGTCTGCACGATCTTTAAAATCATCAAAACCCAAGATAACCATTGGTACAACTCCCACCTTCAAATCCAGCGAGCGTGCCGAGAAGCGGAAGGAGGTATGCATTAAACTAATTCTCATTCTGCACCTTCTTGATTATGTATTTCTTTGTTTTCCTATTTTTTCCGGTTTTTTGCCTGTAGTTCTACACGAAGCTAGAGGAGAAACACCGAGCTTTGGAGGAGGAGAGAACTCAATGTGAAGCTAGAACAAAGGTAAATTTTGCTAATCTTCTGCTTTATTTTTCTATCAGAACGGGCTTATTTTTCTGTTCCTCAATTTGTTAGGAAGAGCAAGAAGCTGCTATTAAGCAGCTCAGGAAGAACATGGCCTACAAGGCGAATCCAGTACCCAGCTTCTACTACGAGCCGCCTCCACCCAAGGCCGAGATTAAGAAGGTGATTACAATTAATCATGTGTAGATTCTCCTTCCTTGTTTTGCCTTGGTCAAATTGCTGCTTGCTGTCTACCTGCCAATTGAGTGATTCTGAATTATCTCCTGCAGCTTCCGCTGACTCGTCCGGTTTCACCAAAGTTTGGGCGGAGAAAGAGCTGCAGCGATTCAGTAAAGTCTTCAGTGGTGGAAAAGAAAGGAGCTTGTGCTCGGGTTTTCCGCCACAGCCTCGGGAGTTCCAATTCCAAACGACAAGAATCCGACCTTGCTAGCTCTCCGAGAGCCAAGATCCCAACTGTTGTACAGAACAGTAAGGACACCCCAAAGGTCAAGCAGCAGCCGAGCTCAGAGGAAACAGCCGCCGCCCCGCCTCCTTCCTGTAAGATCCTCGATCAGTCGGATGAAGTCCTTGTGGTCGAGACGTGAGGTCCAACTTCATCCTTTTTATTTAACACTTTCTTTTTTAACTTTGGAGTGTCGGGTAATGATCTACCCAAATCGCTTTACCTTACTAGATCTCCCTCGGAAGAAGGGACATAGGCTCTATGTTTTCGAGTAATCTTGCCTGTGTTTGGCTTTGTTCTGAGAATCATGTAATTACGTTGTCACGATAGTGTGTTCCAAGTTTGGGTGCTTCTGTATTTTTCCCAGATTGATTGATGATATTGCTTAAGTTGCAGGCTTGATATTTTGTTAGATTAGATTGGGAAGCTAGGGACTGGCAATTCATGACAGAACGTAAAGGAGATACCCATTTCAGTTTTCACCAAAGCCTACGGCGAGTTAGAGGGAAGGTCGGAAGGAGGAACGGCAGAGAGCGAAGCCGAAAGGGTGCGTAGGCATTCATTCATAGTGAATGTGAAAGCCGGGAGTTAACGAACAAACCCAGAACTGATAACATACTGGAGGAATAATACTATATTAGATGTTCAAAATGGTCTTTTCACTACACAAACTGGAACCGGCAGTTCGGACCGCCAGGGAAACCCAACCGTTGGTTTCGGTCGGTCCACTCAGCTCCCTGTCCCTGCGGCGGCGCAAGTTGTTTGGATGAGTTAAACGAATAGACGGCTGCGGCGCCACTTTCGCACCTTGAAGGAAAGATGACGATACCCATTGCCGTTCCTTCCTTTTCAAACAAGCTCGCTCCTTTTCCCAGCGTCTTCTCCAGTTTCGTCATGGAGAGCGTTCGTCCCGAACGGAGCAGTGTCAAGAAGGACAGCGGCGAGAGACCTAAGCCCGCGTCTCGAAACAGGGCACGGAAATCCTCCCATGGTACCTCACGGAGGTCGATCCTGAAGAAATCGTTCGCCCAGGAGCAGGTCGACTTCACCGGCCCTGTCCGCGATGACCCTGTAGTCGGAATCATCGGAGGGGGGATGTCGGGTCTGATATGTGCACAGGAGTTAGAGAAGAGAGGGGTCAGGTCCACCGTCTTCGACACGGTTGGTTAGTTTAGTTCTTCCTCGGGGAGCTATGTGTGGGCGTTATTAAAGTAGTCATTTTTCGGTGGAACAGGAATGGAAGTTCTGTTTTCTTTCTTGTGTTTTGTATGAAAAAGTGTTCATGGAGTAGTGTCGCTGCATAATTTCTATTTGTGGGTTAGCTCTAAGATGGTTGGTATCTTGTTTATTCAAGGGGATGCATGGATTGGGAGGTAGAATGGCGACTAGGATGATCGAGCCCGAGCGGCTGGTGTTCGACCATGCCGCTCAGTTCTTCACTGTAAGTGATGACCGATTTGCGGCCATGGTGAAGGGTTGGCTGGATGAAGGTCTCGTGCAGGACTGGAGTGGGGTGATTGGAGAGCTTCGAGCTGGCGGTCATTTTCTTCCTATTCCCTCAACTCCGCATAGATATATTGGCGTCGGTGGGATGCGTCTTCTTGCTGATTCCTTGTTGTCCAAGGTATGTGCATGTTAAGGGCAATGTCCAAACTTGTGCGTTGAGATTCTCGTGCTTTGCCATGCTTTTGTCTGATAACTAGGTGGAATTGTAAAACATCGACAGAATAGTCTTGTAGATGTTGTTAGACCTTGCTGGGTGAGCAAATTGGAGCCATTCAATGGGATGTGGCACTTGAGTGAGAATGGGAAACATTGTGGACAGTTCGATGCCATAGTTATTGCACATAACGGTAAGCCAAGCATCTCCAAGAAAACGTTCTGGTTTGCCTCTCTGGGTGTTAACTTCAATTAATCTAAGGAATAGTCTCTGTTAGAGTTAGACGTGCAATTTGCGTACTGTTTATTCAGTGTATCAATCTTAGAGATGCCTTTTGACTTATAGCTGTTGATTACAATTTCAACAGGGAAATGTGCAAATCGTCTACTTGCTTCCTCAGGCTTACCATTGATTGCTAGGCAAATGAAGGTACTTGATGATTGCTTCTGTAGTTAAACAAGATTGGATGAATGTTCATTGTAATTACTTCTTTATCTTGTCAATTTGCAGAGACTACAACTAAGTTCTATATGGGCTCTGCTGGCGGCATTTGAGGATCCGCTGCCCTTTCTGGAGCGAGATGGGTTTCTACCTTTTGAAGGTGCATTTGTTAAGGGCATTGATTCCATCTCCTGGATGGGTAACAATTCAAAAAAACTTCTGAATTCTCAAGGCAATTTCCCCCATTGTTGGACCTTCTTCAGTACATCAGAATTTGGAAAGCGGAACAAGGTCCCTCAGGTCTGTTCTGGCATCTGGGTTGTAACTATTTAAATTGGCGTTATCCATTCTAGACAAACTCACTCCCCTAATCGCTGATACATTCTCTCCAGAGTTTCACTACTTTGTTGATTATGATTATTGTCAGTTTACGGTAGCTTCAAGACCTGGAGTTTCTTAGACTCACCATCTCATGACACATGGGAAATTCCATCATCAACTTTACCTTTTTGCAAGCAATCCATCGTCAGAAAATGTGTCTATAAATTTACTTTGTGATTACTGGACAACATGACCTTGATTTCTTTCAGGAAAATATTCCAAATGCCACTGCCGAGAAGGTAAAAGCTGCCATGTTGGAGGGTGTTGAAATCGCTCTTGGGATACCTAATGGATCACTTCCGAAACCATTTTTTTCTCGAGTTCAACTATGGTAAGTGGAAAAGGGTAAAGGAAATTTGGTTTCTCCAGATCAGAGGAAATTTTATGTCACCGTCTGATGACTTTTTCATTTGACTTGCCTTTGTTGCAGGGGTGCCGCTCTCCCGATAAACAGCCCTCGGATCCCCTGTATTTTCGATCCTCGTGGAAGAGCTGGAATATGTGGAGATTGGCTTTTGGGTTCTAATCTGGAGTCAGCAGCTCTAAGTGGCATGTCACTTGCCAATCATGTAAGCTCATAGTTTTGGCTACTTTCTTTTGTTAGGTCCTCATTGAATCAGCACCCTATGTCGTGAGAAGAAGATTCAATGCTGTATGCATCGTCAAGCGAAGGAAAAAAAAAAAAAGAAAATCTCTTTGTCCTGGATACCAATGTCACTTTTATACCTCTCATTCAGATTGCAGATTACTTTCAAAATGGTGGATCTCGGCCAGATGAGTTTGCGGTTGGCTTACACAAAGAATTTCAACCACTTGAAGGGCAAGATATTGGACAGTTCCCTGGTTTGGCAGCTGAAAACCAAGCCTCTGAGGCCGAAAATTATCAGCTGACGACATAAATCCGGATTTTGACCATGTTCAATGCTTATATTGCTCACAATCCCATGTAATTATTGTAATTGCATAATTGCACCATTATTCAGTTCCAAGCATGGTTGCTTTTGTGCTTTTCGCAGATTGATGAAATCCCTTCTGGGAGATGGCGGGATGGATAAGTTGGAGATGCCGTAAGGTTAGGCAAATATATGTGTCTAAAGTATCCGTGTAGTATATCCATCTGTTTTTTACAACTTCCAGCATCACTGACATAAATTTTATTCGGAGATTGATCTTTGGGATGTAGGATCTGTGGCAACCATGCAGAAGAATGAGAGGTAGTTGTGGGAAAGGCGCGCTATCGTTCTCCTGTGTATACTAAGAATCTTCTTATATCTCAAGTTTTGCTGGAAAGTGACAAAACTGTCTTCTAGTGTACTGAAAGCACAAGCAGTTTATACTAGAGTTCCTTTCTCGGTAAAGAGTTACGTTACAATTGATAAGGAAACAGTGGGTTCGGTATTAGCAGAGCCTAGAGGGAGTAGGTTTCTGTAGATGGCGGCGTATAAATATTAAGGTGTATTCTTGGTTGGAGAGGGCACAGTTAGCTACTGTCGGTATAAAAACCGGATAGATCATGCCTAGTATGGGGTCGATGAGGACATCAATGAATGGCCTCCGGGATTGTTGTGGTGTAGGAGCCTCTGAACCTGAAAATGGAGGGGGATTCAGTTCACTCTACTAACAAAAAAGAGGAAGATTCAATGCCTGCTTTTTAGTTCTCTCCGGTATTAGCATTTGAATTCCAACTGTGAAAGACTGCTAAGCTCAAGTCCAAAATTTATTCTGGAATTCAGGCCATCGTAATATCTTCGTGAATTGATCCGGCTCGAATCTCCGCGTTTAAAGTTCGCGCAGATACTCAGTTAGCCGTGGATTAACGAAGAGGAGTGTCCATTCTCATCCTTCAAAGTCTTTTACCTTTATATACTCCATTCCCTGTGTGAGCTATTCTGCCTAAATTCCCACAACCATGGGGAACATTCCTGCATTGCCCATAATCCTTATCCTCCCATTCCTATATCCGGCCGCTTTAACAGTCCCGGTTCCGAAAGTTTCAGGCGAGAACCTCACAGAGATCTGCTCCAGGGCAGTCGACCCGACCTTCTGCGTGGAGTCCCTCGAGTCGGACCCGCGAACGGCTGCCTCCGACCTTCGCGGCCTTGCCAACATCTCCGTCGGATTGGCCACGAGCAACATAACGGCCGCACGCAGGCTGGTGGAACGGTTGGCGGAGCAGGAGGCGGACCCCGTGCTGAGAGGTCGGTATGAGCAGTGCTCGGGGTTGTACAGGGAGGCGGTGAAGGAGCTCAAGAAGGCGGAACGGAGCGTGGGGAAGGGAGACTTTGGGGGGATGGGGGAATGGGCGGCGATGGTGCTAGAGAAGTCGGAGGACTGCTCGGACGAGTTCACGGTGCCGCCGGAGGAGCCGGCGCGGCTGAAGGAGAGTAACAGGAACGTGCAGCACCTGTGCAACGTAATGTACGTGATCGCGGTGGCGATAGTTGGATAGCCTTTAATGAAGGTCCGAAAAAAGGAAATCATATTTGTATGTGGTGGCATTGAATGTTCTCCCCCAGACTTAAAAAAGAGTTATTATGCGCCTTCTGCTACATTGAATGTGACTATGCCCTCCGGTTTGTCCTATATATATATATATATATATCATTTCATTTAAATTAAACGCAAATAATGGATTTGGATTTGGGTTCGTGTGTATAGATTAGTTTTATTAGTTTCCAAAAATGTCTAAAAATTAAAGCCGAAGCAGATGGAAAGAGCCAAAGCCCATGCGTCTGGGCCTAGCCCATGATAAATCGGCCCGACCATCGGAACAGCATAGAGAACCGAATCCAGAACGAACCCTAGTTTGGCGCGGCCGTCTATGCAACCCTTGCGGAGTGAGGCGGAGGCAGCAGAGGAGTAGAGGCGATGGTTGGTTGGATGGATCCCTTTTCGTGTTCGTTGGATTCGTTTTTGCGTAGTTTATTCCTGACGGAGGATGTTGGATTTTGATCAGGCGGATGTGGAGGACGTTGCGGCGCCTGGGCTGCCGAAGAAGAGGACGTTCAAGAAGTTCAGCTTCAGGGGAGTCGACCTTGATGCCCTCCTCGACATGTCCACCGACGAGCTCGTTAAGCTCTTCCCTGCCAGGGCTCGCAGAAGGTGTTACTACTTTGGAATCCCTGTGCTGTTTTTTATCTGCTGGTTGGTTTTATTTTGGGTTTGTTTTAGGTTTCAGAGGGGTTTAAAGAGGAAGCCCATGGCCTTGATCAAGAAGCTCCGCAAAGCTGTAAGTTTCGGTGGTGCCGGCTTTATGGTTTTTCCCTTTCATCACTGCTTGTGATGTCCGCCTATAGCAAGTTGTTGGAAAGTCATGTAGATTCTGTAAGCAATTACATGCTTTGATGATTGGGGCTTTTGATTCGATGGTGGGGGAGTTTTAGATTTTGTAAATGGAATGCAGCAAATTTTGTTTATCATTATTCTGTGATTGGAAGATGTTCTCATTGTGTAGTTTTGCATCTCACTGACTGACTATTATTATGTATCTCGCCCCACACAACTGTCTGTCGTAGTCTCCTCCCTTCTCGTAACCTCCTTTTCACATCGTGGTAACAGAAAAGGGAGGCTCCTCCTGGCGAGAAGCCGGAGCCAGTCAGAACCCACCTTAGGAACATGATCATCGTCCCAGAGATGATAGGAAGCATCATCGGAGTGTACAATGGCAAGACCTTCAACCAGGTCGAGATAAAGCCTGAAATGATCAGTCACTACCTCGCCGAGTTCTCCATCTCGTACAAGCCTGTCAAGCACGGAAGGCCCGGTATCGGTGCCACCCACTCTTCTAGGTTCATTCCCCTCAAGTGAAGAGTCCTCTTGCTCTCCGCATGCTTTGCTTATGGTTATAATCAGATGCAGAAACACTAGATTGAGAATTCATTTTGTGTTTCCTTGATTCCCATGTTGTGTTGTTGGAAAACTTGCTTCTGAAATAGTTCTCCTGTTTTGTATGTTATCCTGGTTTGGGATTTCCTTAAATCTTCTTGGCAATCCTGGATTGTTGACTGGGTATGGGAAATTGGAATGAATTGTAGCCCTGATAAACTTCAGTATGATAGGTAGGATCGTTAGATGGTATTCATTTGAGATGAACTGATTTCGGGGAAACAATGAAGCTCTAACTCATCTGTTAATGACTTTCAACAGGTCATCAATCCATCTTATGTGCTATTACAAAGAAAAATTACAGAAACAAATGAATACTAAACAGAACATCCAATGCAGGCAGGCATGGAATGGAAGGATCTCTACCTCTTTGACCAAAGAACGTTTCTCAGCATCTTCATCTTCCTTTCTGACAGGTTGTGTCTGAGAATGCTCCATTCTGTTCGCCTGTTTCATCGGCCAGTTCGTCTTCGCTTCCAATACTTAAAGCGCTTATATCAATCCTTGCGGTCTGGTTAAAGTCCTCGGAAGCTTGTGACCCTCCTCTCGAGGAACGCTTCGAAGATCCCCCGTTTTCGGCATTCTCCTGCAGTTGGAGGGCAAACTCGAGGTTCCACAGGACGTCTCCCATGTGGGGTCGGTCTGTTCCATGATCCGCCAAGCATTTCTCGGCCGTCTCAGCAAACTTCTTCAAGCACTCGGGATCGATCTTTCCCTTGATGTTGGGGTCGACGATGTCATCGAGAACACCCCTTCTCTGGCAATTCAGAGCCCAGTCGGCCAGGCTGACCTGCTCCTTCGGAAGCTTCGGGTTCAAAGCCGGCCTGGCGCACAAAGCCTCGAAAAGCACAACCCCAAAGGAGTAGACGTCGGATTTTTCAGTCAGTTGTTGCCTGCGGAAGTATTCTGGATCAAGATAGCCAAAGCTTCCTTTCACGACTGTGCTCACGTGACCTTTGTCCATGTTGGGACCCGTCTTCGACAGGCCAAAATCGGAGACCTTGGCAACCCAGTTTTCGTCGATGAGAATATTGGTCGTCTTAACGTCCCTGTGGATAATGGTGTACCTTGCCCCAGTATGAAGGTAATGGAGACCTCTGGCTGCACCAATGCAGAGCTCTAGCCTCTGTTTCCATGGAAGCTGAGGATTGTTGCCTTTGTAGATGTGCTCCCTCATCGTTCCGCGAGCCATGTAGTCATAGACGAGGCACATCTCATTCTCTTCCTCGCAGTAGCCGATCAAAGAGACCAAATGCTTGTGCCGCAGCTTTGAAAGCATCTCGACCTCCGTCTGGAACTCATGAACTCCTTGCTCTGAAGAGGGATTCGACCTCTTGATGGCCACTTTCATTGACCCGTCGATAACTCCCTTATAGACCTTCCCGAAGCCACCAACTCCGATTACATTAGACTCGTCGAAGTTCTTCGTAGCATGCTTGATTTCATACAAGGAGAAACACCTGCTGAGTCCCTGAGCTTCGGACGAGAGATGGCTAGCTGCTGACGTGTGTGATTTGCTGCCATTAGTGTGGGTGAATCCGGTAATTGGCAGCCAACTACTCGTATGGGACTCCGTTCCGTAAACTTTTCTCTTCTTGATGTATACGCCAACGCATATTGCTGCTATCGCACTGAAGGCAGCGGCTCCCCCAGCAGAAGCACCGATCGCCTTGACATTGGAGTCTGAAGACGCGAATGCTTTTGCCGCGCTTGCACGGGCAGATGCCTCGGCCTCGGCTTTCAGTAGCATCTCAGATGGCTGTGGGTTAGGCCCTGCCAAATTCCCAGCAGCATCGCTCATCTTAAAAATCTCTAGTCCGTTCAAAATAGCATCATAGAATTCTGGTGGAGGATCTGTCGTGACAGAAGGGTGCAACGATACCGTGATCTGCTCGTCCCCCTTCCCATCGGCTACGTAGATGGCATAATCCTTGTAAACCGGCACGGCTTGCGCAGTCGACCACCCAATAACGTCCGCTGCGGCCTGAGCTGTCTTATTATTGATGTATATGTCGAAAACCCTCTGGTTGACTTTGGTGCAGAAGTAATCACAGAAATGCATCCTCACAAGATACGTGAAGTTGGGATCTACTTGGAATATCCACGTTAGGTTGTAGTTCTTATTCAGGTCCTTGTCATATCCCATGGATCTCGCCGTCCTGTACACGTCGAGCGGAGCGATGTAGCCGGGCAAGGTGTTGTAGTTGATAGTAACATTAGCTTCGGCCTCATTGGTGACACCTGCTGAGGCGCCGTCCAAATATGGGGTATCGTCATACCACGTCCTCAATAAATCGGAATCGTTGCTCGGCGGGATGTACTGCCCTCCGACATTTACCCTAAACATGGTCTGGACACGCGCGCTTGTGGTGTCTACCGATTGATCGGAGAAGCCAACCATCTGTGCAGATTCAAATAGGTCAGGGATTTGAACAAGCTCCATGCCATTGATGAATGCATAGGCTCCGCTGTGCTCAGCCGAAGGTGTGAAAGTCAGATCCAGATTGTCGGATTGCCCGGTCACCAGCGAGTATTCCTTTATGAGGTAGGCCTGCGTGAGGGCTTGCGCGGTGACATATGCGCTGAAATTCTTCAGCAGGGTAACGCCGTCAGCGACTACCGAGAAGTATGCGTCAGCCGGGTCAAGGGACTCATAGTTCGTCGGGTAGAAATGAAGCCTGAGCCAGTACCTCTTCCCGGCCTTCACGGGGAGGTTGTAACTCGCCTCCGACGTGAAGACCCTGGCTGACATGTACGGAAACAACGATGGGAGAGACGGGTCCTGGTAGGAGGCTTTCGACATCTTCGAATCAGAAGACGAGACATATTTGCCGTCGGATCTCCAGCTCCGTCCATCGGCGTCCGTGCCGTCGTCGGTGGATCCACAGCCGAGGATCAGGTCATTCGAGTTCAAGCACGCCACGCGGAGGAAATCCAAATGCGAGGACAAGAGAAAAGCAAAACAGAGCCAAACGCTCGCAGCCCGCATGTTTCTACAGACTTCAAACATCAAACACCTAAAGAAAACTCTGGAAAAACTTATCGTCCTTCGCCGAAATCGGCCTTACCCGGCACGAAGCATCAACGAAGGAACAACAATACACGCCCTTCTTTTTCTTTGATGGGCGGGGGGTGGGTGGTGGCTCTCACCTGGGGATGAACCAGGCAAGAGAAAACGTCCGCAAGGAAGTCCTTTGTTTGTCCCTTGTTCCTTCTTCCTACCTAGTATTATGACAGAAAAGGGTTCCTAAAATTTCCTGTTTTCCATATCCGGGTTTGACCCAAAAGCCAAAAATCGCACACGAAGCCCGGGATGGCAGCTGGTTGGTTAGGGATGGATGAACATCAGCAAGAAATTGGGAGATCTATTTTTGGAACAAAAGATCTTTCCTTACAGAAAGCCGAAAGACCAAACTGCAATTAACAGGCTGTTCACTAATTTATCCACTCCCTTTGGGATTACTACAACAGCCGTGGCAACAGCATGTGTTCTGGAAGTTACATTGGTTAGAAAGCAGCGGTCTTGCATTCAGTCTTGCCTCCCATCCCTCAAACCTTTCTTTTATTTCTGTGTGTTTTGTTTCTTCCGTTTCTTCCAACGAACATACGTACCGACCTCTGCATATAATCGCCAGAGTCCTTTCAGACTTACCTACCTTTGGTCGGCGCGGTTTCTTAGGCTCGTGAAAGAAACCGGCGAGCCGTGCCGGCGATTGAGACGGTGTTGCCCTTTTCGGGTTTTGCCAGAGGGACGCTGTCTGTTGGAGTTTTTTTTGCGAGTTCTGGGAATGGGCGACGCGCGTGATGATCTTCGGCTGGGAGGGAGCCAAGGGCCTATGTCGCCTCCGTCGCCATGTGCCGCCAGCGAATGCTCCGAGCCGGACGAGCTGCAGGGGATGGCGCTGGCCCCGCTCCATTTCAAGAGCCGGAAGCGGCTCTCCAAGCAGCTGTCGATGTGCGAGACGCCCCGGGACATCGCGTGGGAGAAGCGGAGGCGGCAGATACTGAGGCAGGAGAGGAGGGCCAAGAGCCCAATGCCTTCGCAGGAGTATTACCCGGATGACATCACTGACGGGGACCTTGACGAGCTCAAGGGGTGTATAGACCTAGGATTCGGATTCAACGAGGAGGATGGGCAACGGCTGACAAACACTTTCCCCGCCCTCGATCTTTACTTCGCGGTGAACCGGCAGTTGACCCCGGGAAGCGGGGGCTCGACGCCAAGGAGCCTCAAGTTGTCGGCGCCAAGCTTGCCCCAATTCGGACCATCCGACTCGATGGATAGCCCAAGGAGCGATTCCGATTGGAAGATATGCAACCCAGGTAAGCACAAGCACATGAACAAAAAAACAGAAACCCATCTCCATGAAATATTCATGGAGCAATGAATTCCTCAAGACTTTAGGAATCTGATCATGTTTTGGTTTGTTGATCATAAAATAAACAGGGGATGATCCACAACAAGTGAAGACCAAATTGAGGCATTGGGCTCTTGCTGTTGCATGCTCAGTGAGGCAATCTTTGTGACATTTGCTGTAAAAGGAAGGAAGACAAACCCAAACCAGGTAAACAGAAAAACAACAAAGAGGAAGAAACATAAGAAGACCAGAAAGACATACATCTCCATCACCATCATCACCAAGCTTGGCCTACGCATCTACTTTTTTTGTCCATAATACTTGTGTTATTGTGGATTTCTACTTCTCCTTCACCCACATGTAAAAAGATACCATGTCTTTTCTCTTCTGTTTTAGATATTTTGATCAAAGGCTCCTCCTCCCCTCTCATCTCCTATCCTTCTTGTCTCTCTTGGGTTCAAATTCCAATCGCCTGGATCTCCAAAACAATAGGATCGTATTGCTTGCCTGCATGACACAGCCAAGATCTCCCCACATTTAAGCGCCACATGTCTGACAGCAAAGAATCAAGAAAGGTGATGATGACCGAGTGAGGCCAACCCAAGTCAGACAGTGGCCCCCAATTCGTTAAAAAGTAAAAGTCAGGGAGGGAAGACAGCTAACCCCATCCCCATCCACCAAGTGCAGAATGATCATGCTACTGCTGTCATTTTAAGGTTGTCTTAAAAAGTCTACGAAACATGAGTTCCTAAGCGACAACTTCTACCCAAAAACTGAAACCATCACCTAGTCAAACAATGCCAACAAAATAGCCGTCCGCGCACGCGGAAGTACTCGGAAGCGAGTCGAACTTGATCCGGTTCTCGATCGTAAGTTAACGAAAAATAAAGAGGCAAAAGAATTTACATAGTTCGGTCAATCGACCTACGTCCACAGGCGGAGAAGAAGATTTCACCATAATAATGGAGTACAAACTTAGGTTGAGACCTCTCTAACCCCTTGACCTACCCGAGTACAAGATCCCGCTTTTCCGGTAAGAAATAACTCAGAAATGTTTCCCGCATTTCCCCAACACACACCATTTCTTTACCGCCGCACTCTTTTCACTCGTGTATTCCTCTTCTATGCTCCAAGGATTTGCTCTCTTTCGTCTCTTCATTCTATTCGTATACAAACACCTATTTATAGAATAGATGGCCTGCATATATGGAAATCTGACAGCTAAATATATTATGTGATATAATCTAATATCATCAATATATTCCCACAAGAGATATATTATCTCACCTTCTATGTATAACGAGCGAATATAATATTTTCTAAATCGTAATATAACCAACTTCGGGACCCAAAATTCTAATAGAGTCCACCTTGGGCCGAAGTCCATAGAACGTATGAGGAATTGCCGCTCCGGTCTTTCTCTGATACTAACTGTGAATATATCCATTCTTCTCCTCCAGGCTCCGACGAGCCTAGTCAACGGAACATCCAAGCCCATCCATGACGGACTTAAGTACCCACATCTTCTTACTTCTCCACGCTCGCGACTTATTATCCCGTTTCTCCGATGACTGATTACTCATCTTGAAAGGTTCATGACACCTTCCAGAAGACCCAACAGTGGCAATAGCAACGACATCTCTCATAACATACTAGTCCTTCAATCGACTCCTAGTTATCCACAACCGCCTTCCTTAGCGAACATTGAGGGCTCCACCTAAAGCAGAAAATTCGTACTATTTGGCTTCTAAAACACTCACGGAAATAATACTTCTCGTGATGTTAGGCACATGTTCGGACACCTGCTAACTCTCTCACAGCTCTATCCTTCATTCTGAACCGAACCGTTCCCACATCTGCAACCTTACACTTGTGACCATTGCCTAAGCGTACCTCGCCACCTACAGTGGAATGGTATGCGGTGAACATTGCCCTATGAGGACTTATGTGAAAAGTACTCCCCGAGTCGAGAATCCAATCCTCGTCTGATGGTCTCTCCGACTCGATTTCAGTAGTCTGCACCTCGCTAACCATTAGTACATCTCCGTCTCTGGCATCACTGTCACTGGTATACACAGCAACCGTCGCTGACCCTTGCCATCCTTCATCATTCCCTATCAGCTTACTGTATTTTTTCTTTATGTGTCCCTTCTTACCACAATGGAAGCATCTTACCCCGGCACTATCTTTGAATCTAGTCCTGCTTACTATTAATGCCTCCGTCATCGTTCGCCCTACTTAACCCTTCAACTCTTTATTAATCAAATCTTTTGATAAGAAGGCGACCGTACGTCGTCAACTGTGAGAGCACTTCTCCCAAGAACGTCTCCCTAAAGCTCTGATATGAAGCGGACAATGAACATAACAACAACGTCGCCTGGATCTCCTAATCGATCTTGTCATCGACCCTCTCCAAATCTAAAGATGCAGATAACCTATTATCCAGGTAGGATTTAACGGACATACCTTCCGTCATTCTAAGTATGAAGAAACTTTGTCTGAAAAGAAGTTTGTTGCTCAGAGTCCTCGTCATGTACATACTCTCCAGCCTTCTCCAAAACCCGACCGTTGTCGTCTCCTTGAGCATGTTCGTCAGAACCTCATTAGATATACACATCTGAATTGCCGATAACGCTCTAGCATCTATCTCATTCAACTGGTCAGAAGTCAACTTCGAAGCACTCTTAGACTGATCTGTAAGAGCCTTCTCCAATCCACCATGTACCAGTAGTGTCCTCATCTTGACTTGCCACAAGCCGAAATTCATGCTCCCATCAAACTTCTCGATCTCGAACTTACCACCAGCCATGGATCTCGAATCTGTATAACCGAACTCTGATACTAATTGTTGGCGCACGCGGAAGCCCTCGGAAGTGAGTCGAACTAGATCCGGTTCTTGATCGGAAGTTAACGAAAAATAAGGAGACAAAAGAATTTACGTGGTTCGGTCAATCGACCTACGTCCACGGTATGGAAATCTGGCAGGTAAATATCATTAGGTAAATGGCCCCAGTTATATGGAAATCTGACAGATAAATATATTATGTGACATAATCTAATATCATCAGTATATTTCCCCAAGAGATATATTATTATCTCATCTTCCATATATGACGAGCGAATCTAATATTTTTCAAATCGCAATATAACCGACTTAAAGCCACAAAATACTACCAATAGCATAATACATTATACTGCAAGGATGATTAAGACGTGCTAGGCTTCTAAAGTTCAGCAAAATTTTTTGTTAATAAAAAATAGTTTGGTATTTCCACAAGTAAGACTCTATTTACTAATGTTCTTCTCTTGGGCTTCTTACATTGTTCATCTGCCGTCGTTACATTAAATTAAAGTTTTGATTTTTCCCACTTTTTCTCTCTCTAGATCTGTGCCGCCGCTCCAATACCCGATGAAAACTCCGTCCACCCCCGCAACAACCGTCGGCGGCCTCGACCCGACCGCCAGGCCGGCACCCGCGTCTTGGTCATCCCCCTTCGCGGGGCCGCACTCGTACACCTCCAGACCTCCCGCCCTCCACCCGACCCTCCGCCCGTGGCGGGAGTTCCTCTCCCTCCGATCGTTCTCCCTTCCGTACGGGTACTCCGACGGCCTCCTCCGCCTCCGGAAAAACATCTCCCACTTCAGGTTCAACTACGCCCTCGTTGCCCTCCTTGTCCTCTTCCTATCCCTAATCTTCCACCCTTTCTCCCTCCTCCTCTTCCTGTTCCTTTCCCTCGCCTGGTACGCCCTCTACTTCTCCCGGGATTCCCCTATTATCCTCTTCGGGAGAGTGTTCGATGACCGGGTAGTCGCAGCCGTTCTCGGGGTGGTTACGATTGTTGGGCTGGTGCTGACGGGAGTTGGGTTGAATGTGCTCGTGGCGTTGCTGGTCGCGGTTGTCATCGTCGGGGTCCACGGGGTGTTTAGGAATTCCGAGGATTTGTACGTAGACGAGGAGAGTATTGGAGAAGGCGGGTTGGTCTCTGTGGTCAGTAGTCAGCCCCTGCGTTCCTATGCTAGGATTGGTTGAGGAGGGTGGAATCTTTTGGATAGTCTTGAGACCTTTGGGCCATCTTCGCAAAGGCTGGAGATCAATCAAGTTGGATTACAGTGGAACAAATGTGAAATTAAAGGACATCTCGCGTTGCTGGTTCATCTTTTTGTGTTTGGAGTTTCGGGTTTGATCTGTGTCATAGAATATAAGGATAGATATGGATTTGTTGCGTCTTCTTTCTTTTGATTATGATGAATTTCAGGAATTATAGAAGTTCTCTTGGGATCTTTGGGATAGTTTAAAGGTATAGCCACATGGTGTAGCGATAGGATGTGGGTTACTGGGTTGGGTTTAGTTGTAATGTCTTGTCAAAGTTCGATTTTCTTAGGGAAGTGTAGTCTTGTTTCTGAAGATAATTAGAGTGGCCATTGAAGTGGGGTTCAAGATATATGGCTGGGCTACTCCTTCGCCTGACTGTTTGTGAGCATATACAGCAGAAGGGGGTCCCAAAGGCTGTGTTGCTGCCTTTCTCTGCCCACGAGTTGTTTTTGCACGGCACAAATTGGTGAACTCTAATATGTTAAGCAGCGATTACCAGATCATCTTCCAGATCAGACATCTTTTGGTCCTGCTGTCCGAAGAACTGCTGGAAGCACATATTCTTCTCCAAGGGGTGTTGAATTGATGAATGAGAGATACTGGGGGTACATCTGAAAGGATGGCGCCAAAGACTAAGAAATTCTCAGAGTTTATCATTTCTTTACTCCGTGGGATTTGAAGAATCTGTACATTTTATTTATCATCAGCCTGCTATTTATGAAACATGCGGGCTGAAGTTTGCTCAAAGGTTTTATCTTTTGCTTCATTACCCCCCGGATACTTTCTTTAATTGCAATTTGACTGTTGATAAACACAGGAAGCTCGCAATTGGAGTGACAATGTTGTGTAATTTTCGGGGTGGTAGGTCGATTGATGAGGCAGGGCCATTGTAGACATGTTGTTCCCAGTCATGGGCTGCATTTCACGAGCCATGACAATAGGAATTGACGAGTAGGAATAAGTACAAAAAGTTGCAAGATCACTCGGACAAGCTAATGCATTGATGTTTGAAACGAAAATTCCTGATGATTTGACACAAATCGTACTCAACCAAAGAGAGCATTTTGAGCTTGGATGTCATTAATCCTCCTCTAAATTGATGGAGTCCTTGAACTTGGCGTAAAGTACCACCTTCAACTCAGCCATCTGAGCGACTATGGATTCCTTCTCTTCTTCCAATTTCTCCAAGTTCTTTGTGGTAACCTCCTTCATCTGCTCGATACTTGTCTCGACCTTGTCCCTCGGGACATGAGCAAAAACCTCCCCAATCTGGAAGCGGACTATATCTTCATCAGTGAGAATTAACTCATTGCCCGCATCTTCTAGATTTTCATTTGCTTCCTGGGTGAATGAAAAAGCACCAACTAAGACATTCCATCAAATAAATGAACAAGTGAAATTGAGGCACATTACTGGTGGGAGATGAACACGCGCAAATGAGTCATGCCACACAATTGGAAGGCTCTTTTACCAAAGAAAAAAAAAGCATGGGAACACAAGGCACATCAGCTTGGGTAGCTTGCACATAAAGGTAAACCAACATACTCAAATATTCCAGATAAGTGTCATCAGTTATCCCATAGAACAAATGAGGAGGCAAAAACTCTACTCCCGACTGTAGTGTAATGCAGAACCCAGGTACCACCCACCATAAAAAAACTAAAATGTCAGATTACATGGATAAATACACATGGCTAGGATACTGACCAACGGCATGGGATTTTTTCATCCTATTAATTGAAGTAATGAGCCTCCAACCAACGTTAATGGGAATGCATCCCTTTGATCTTGTGGAGTATCTAATCAACAGCCTGGACGAACAGCTCCAGATGGACGATGTGAGGACGGGATTCACATACCATATTGAATTCCACCAAACGGAATGGATGGTAAAAATTCAGGATCCTCAATTAGGAGGACATGTACACACAACACTCATTGTCACTATCTAAAAAGAAGAGTCTTTGTCCAAAAGTGGAAATCGAAGGCCTTCCTCAACTAAAACCCAGTAAACAACGACCGAATCTGATATTTCAACGCACTTTTACTTTCTGGGTCGAATCAGAAAGATTACGAGGTCGTCGTCACCTGCTGCAGACAAGCTACCAGAACCCTAACAACAAGATGCATTTCTTTCCGCATTCACAAGCATCAGGCGGCTGCATTTCGAAAACCCATTACGATCCCTACTGATGATAAAAACGGAGTCTTCTCTTATTTTTACTAATAGAACCTTGGCAGCCTTGATCTCGTCCTCAAGCTCGTGGAGGCGGTTGTTGAGGTTGGAGAACCTGTTGATGCTGAGCTGGTCCTCCCACGTCACCTCCGCCTCCGATCCTTCCCCCTGGATTTCACCACAACAAATCCATCAATCCAACCCGGCATCAACTCCAAACCAAGCAGCCTAGGGTTTCGATTCGATTTGGGGATTTTTCTCCTCACCTGCTGCATGACTTCGGTCCGCCCTTCCGGGATCCGAGGCCGAGCAGCTGAATCGGGAAGACACGGCGAGATAGAAACGAGAAATCCGGATTGGATATGGGCCCGTTGGATTCGTTTTGGGCTTCCATCTTCCAGGCCCAGCCCATTTACCCTTCCTCTCTTACAAAACATCCTTTCCTTTTTCCTCGTAGTAAAAAAAAAAAAAAAAAAAAAAAATCAATCCATGTATTCATGTCGGCAGAATAGATGGATAATAATGTAGTTTTTGTCGTCTTTCGTCCCTCTAAAGAAAAAAAAAACGTGCATGAAATCGAAGACAAAATGTTCAATGAGATTCATAATGGGCTAAGATCTCGAGGGAAGTGACAAAAAAACACATTCAACGAATGCTAATGAGCGACAAGATCGACAGAGAAGAGGCGAAGACTAGTAGCGTTGAAGAACGTCGAAACTAAAAAGATCAAGACATGGAATATAAGAATAAGTCGAGATATTTGAGAATATAAGAATGTAATATTAGCGTATGCGATTAACTTAGGATTATGTATTATAAATACGCTTTATGTTTATGTATTCTCAGTCTTTCTAGCAACTGTCTCGGACTGTTTTTTAACAGCGACGACATACATTTTCGACGCGGTACTCCGCGCGGCACATTGGGAGTCAACACACACAGTACAAGCCACACATTACATTTATTTTATATTACAGAAGAGGAAGAGTAGCATTGACATTCTGACACTGTTATTGTCCAAAAAGGGAGGCTTCATGCTCACAATTACATGCATGCAATCCTCTCTAGAAAGTGTTTTTCTACCAGGGGAAATCAAGATAGCAAGGAAGGTTAAAACGACGGAGATGAAAATTGAGGAGGAGAGTCGCATTCTCTTTCGCTCCCCCAACACACCTCAGCTTCTGTTCTTGCACTTCTCCACTGCGAAAAGCCGAAAGCATTAGATCAGTTGGGGCGCCTTCGAACCATCGAATGATGAATTACTAGATATGGTCAGAGTATGAGGTTCGTGTTGTACTCACTGAGTCCAATGCTATCGGATCCTTTCGTTATCCTCAGTCGCTTGCACGAATCGACGAACATCCTGAATTTTTAGAGAACAGCGTGGGAGCACCACTTGGTTGTTATTTCGCCGAATGTCTGCATGTAGGTTACGAATGTGCTACGACCGCATCAAAAGGAAATCACTTACTCCCATGGGACATCTCCCACGAGCATCCAGTCGCCATCCTTATCCTCATAAGCCGGTATGTACTCGGATCCGCTCACGAGGTCTATCGGCTTGCCCTCGTTCATGAAGTCTTTCGTCTCACTGGAGCCGCAATCTCCTTCCGGTCAACACGTTTAAGGAACACATTCAGAATTCAATAGAAATCAGCTCATGGACAATAGCCTAACTTCGTTTCGTTAGAGATATCAACCCATGGTGAAGGAGCTGAACAACTTAGCCAGCATGTCGGAGAGCTCTCGGTAACTCTTGTATAGCTTAAGGTCAACCTTGCGCAGGTACGGCGCGCCATCCATGCTCACCTTAACAAAAGCCACGCTGGCGTCCTCAGACTTGTTTGGCTGGATGGCCATGACGCTCTTATGGAATGAGCGGACCGGAGGCCAGCCGACCACCTGTGCCCTGATAATCCAAACCATATATTTTAAGGTCCAAATCCGACAACATGGACATTAGTAAGTCATCTGTAGTGGGTTTGGTAAGGCATTAATTTTGATGGGTCAAGTCCATAACACTTCACCATTTCCTTCCCATAATCCTAATCCTAATCCTAATCATCCGTGGTGGGGAGCTTTTGATTGGTAGTTGGGAAAGAAAAAAGCAAGCCAAGATAAAAAGATTCCAAATGTTTTGTATTTTTACCATGTCCCCCCGACAAAGAACCAGAAACCCCACAAATTGGTTGTCTGACGAAACAGACACTACACCCCAATGATTCCTCCCAACCTCGCGGACGGGGCGGCCGGCCGGCTTTTGGATCTAATCTCGGATTTGATTTTCTCAATTTTTGTGTCAATTAAGGCAGGCTAGACTTACTTGGAAGGAGGCTTCACGTGGTCGCGGCCGCCGCCGCTGCTCTTGTCGTCCGTCTTCTCCCCACCGTTGGCCGTGCACTTTCCGACCTTAGACCCGTCCTCGTGAGGAGCTGAGGAAAGGTTGAGCTTCAGATCGACGCTCTCCGAGAACACCCTCTTCCCGCCATTGCTGCAACAGCCTAACTTCCCTGGCAGGCCAAGGCCAAGCCTCAGCTCAGTCTCCTCGAAGTCCATCGCATGCTTGTCGAGTCCACCGCCGCTTCCGGCCAAGGCGCTTGACATGAGGCGATTATTTCCTTTCTCGACTGCTTTGTTGGTAAGAGGAGGGAGACGGAGAAATGAGTCCGTCAAATAATACCCGGATTATTATGAACAGAGAAGGGGAGTTTTGATGTCTATGGACTTGTCTGTCTGAATAGGACAGGCGGATGGTGTCGATTCCTCACGTTCTTGTCGGATATAAAGGAGAATAAAATAAATAAATAAATAAATACGAATTTGCTATTTATATTATTATTCGACGGGGCAATCCGTCGGGGGTGTTATCTCAACTTATATCGTCTCAAGGACCAACATCTTGGTCATGTGTCTCCAAAGAAAATATATTAAATGAAAAATTAAATCGTCGTCCGGTTGGAATTAGTAGTGACCAGATGACTTCGTCGACCCAGATAATAGCCGACCGAGTCCTGATATAAATTGATTTTTAATGGCCCGCCCAATTTCATTGGTCATCCGGGTGACCAATTTGTTAGCATTGAGGTTTGGTTTAAGAGCAGTGCTAAGGCAAGGAAATTAATTCCATTCATTTAGCTGCCGCAGCTTGTCGCCCGCTGCCGTCACATTACGGACCAGAAGGATCCAAATCTCCTCGGATGCGCTTCTGCAGGTGCTCTAAGCTGGCCACTCGTTGCATCGATGGGGGTTGCTCCATCTTGCTGGGGCTCACCCCTAATGTTACGCTCTGCTGAGCAGTGTTGGCTGCCGCGGAAGTGTTTGGAAA
This sequence comes from Melastoma dodecandrum, assembly GCA_029817715.1. Classification (NCBI taxonomy): domain Eukaryota; kingdom Viridiplantae; phylum Streptophyta; class Magnoliopsida; order Myrtales; family Melastomataceae; genus Melastoma; species Melastoma dodecandrum. The sequence continues at coordinate 1,283,138 of JARUPY010000387.1, forward strand.
GCAGCGGCCACCACCATGGGCTTTCGCGCCATGTGAGGAAGGTAATGGGTTAGTAGGGTTGAGTTGATACGACTCGTTCCTGGGCTCATCATCCTGTACAGGAACGGCAGCATCCGCTGATGTGTCCAAGGGACTGCCTTGGAATGAAGGCATGTTGGCTGGGGAGATCTCGGGCATGGCGTGAAACATCGGGTTCAATCCGGTCAGTCTCTTTACTGTCTCCTCGGCCATTTTCACCTGGCGACAAGGTATATAGGGAGTACTCAGAAAAAAAGTAGTAAGATAAGACCAGTAACTAGTCATACGCACAGAAGAGGCTCTTACCTTGGCTCTCAAAGTCTCGACATCGGCTTTCAAAACTCGGTTGTCCACAGCAGCTTCTTTGTACTTCTGGCTTACGTCTCCAAGACGCTTTTGTAAAGAAGAATTCTCGACTCTTAATTGCGCAACCTGGAAAACTGGCGAATGAGCCCATTGAAGACAGTGTCCGGGCACGGGGATTTCATAACACGAGGCGGTACCTGGGTTTCAAGCTCGGTCAAGTGGGCCTGCTTTCTCCTCCTAGAACGTCTGGCTGATTCACGGTTAGACAGCATCCTGAAAACGGTGATAGAGATTACATATCACACTAAATGAATCATAAAATGGACATAGCGAGGCCTCTGCAACATTCCTTCCTTCTGATCACTTCCCAGGCAAAGACAGGCAGGATAAGCATCTCGGTCAACACGAATATGACCCAGAGAAAACATGAAAAACGCAATTGATTGTAAAATCATGACTAAGCAGGCAGCACAATGTTCACCGATTTGGGTTCAGTAAATAGGTGCAAGACACGTAGCTCAACCTTTCCAATTGGATGAACTGTATAAGAGGTAACTAACTGCACGATCTGATTAGATGATTCACAATATGTTCCGAAGGCCAATGTGATGACAGGCCCTTTTAATACCTTTTTACACGCTTTTCATCAGCAGGATCCATGTTCTCAGTTGTTGCAGTCTCTATGGTTTCATCATCGTCAGATGGATCTCTTGACGAGCCACTTGTTCCTGACCTCACAGGAATAGCAGGTTTCTCCTGGACTGCAGATAAGGTCGGGACTTCCTTATCCAGAGATCTAGAAGGAATATGCCCTGGTCCAAAATTGTATGATAACATTACAAACCACACCTTGGTATTTCCCAATTCAAAGAAAATAATACGCAAAGTGAAACTAATGAAATTTGAAACCTCGAGCTAAATACTAGATCTGATAGAATTAATCTCTGTATTAACTGGCTGGTTCTTCACAGGTTCATCTGGCTTTAGGGGCTACTTAGTAAGAGAGAGATCTTCCCACAAGAACACAAGAATCAAAGGTCCGACCACTTTAACAGGAATCACAAACACATTATCAATTCATTAGACACCAGGCAAATAGTTGACACTAATCAGGAAATGTACCTCTTGAAAGGGCTTGAGATCCCGGCAGAGATGCCTTAGTAGATTGAGGGCAATCTAAAGAAGAGGAATCTTGTTGTATGACAAAAGAAGCCTGCCCAATATTTACAAGGTCAATTGTTGCATGGTAAAAGAGCGATGGCACTTATAAAAGAAACGATGAGCAGAAGAAGTAATCCGAAACTTCTAACTTATTTGTCTCTGTGTCAGTAGATCAGCTGTACTGATGCTGCACTCAGACACAGTTCCAACACTTTTCGACATCAAAAAGACCTTCCTTCCCGTGCAGTTGGCTTTTCAATTCAATCCAAGTTAAGCCAACCGGCCCTTCAACCCGCTCAATCCATTCATCAATGCCAATCCATCTCTTATCTGAATTAAATATATGTCGAACTCCGAAATGAAACTCCAAAAACACTAACACCTACGATTAACCAACACCATCCCAGTTAACCCCTAGGGAGCTCGGGCACTCTTTCGGAGATAGAAAACATCCAACATGTTCTCACGAGCTCGTAGTTTCTCCCATCGAATTGCGTCCAAAAAATATTACATCATCTCAAAGCCGAAGAGCGAGCTCTCAAACAGTCCAAAAACATCAATCCAAACAATAGATAGAAGACCCCCATCTCCAAGGATTTGCAACGAACAGGGAGACCCGATTTTTCCTATACAGAACATCGAAACAAGAAAAAACCCAGTAAGCCGGAAATGTCGGTTACCCTGGAGAGAGCAACGGCAGCACAGGCGATGTTGAGCTTGCTTTTGAGGAAAGCCTGGTACTCCTCCGCATCCACAGGCACCTTCCCATTACCCAAAAGGTCCCCATCGGGCTTCTCCGCCTTTCCGACCTCATCCCCATTACGGGGGTCCGGTTCGTCGTTCCTGCAAGTAGGGTCGTTAATCTCGACGACGTCCTCCTTGTCCTCCTCTTCCTCGACCTCGTCATCGTCGTCCTCAACGGCGTTGGCTTCGAGGAGGAAGCGCTGGAAGGCCCACTCGGATTCGCTGCGGTTCAAGCCAGAGGATGGGGCGGAGTGGTCGCCGTCGTCCCCCTGGTGGTGGTGGGACGACGGGGGCGGGGGAGGAGACCAGAATTGGGCGGGGGCGGAGAAGTCGTCCACTGAGAAGACCCTATCCATTATTTCTCTCTCTTCTCCTTTGGACAAAGCAAAGTTTGTTTGTTTCTCTTGTTCGTTCTTTCTTCTCTCTTTTTTTTTAATTATGGCTGGGTGTTATGACATTTATAACCAAAACAAAACAAAACAAAACAAACTCTTAAAAGATGACACGGGGGACTTTGTTTTTCATGAGACAAACCCATTACTCCTCACCTTTTAATGATATTCTTAGTTTGTCCCTCTGTCTGGTTAATTTAAAAAAAAAAGAGGCATTTTTTTTAATTATGTTTTGAGAAGTCATTTTCCTATTCATTATAAAGTTAGTTTTATCCATGTAAAAAGGCGTTTAATTTTTTGCAGACACAAAATGTTTTGGGGTTGGCTCTCTCCATTTTTGTTCATAAACACGATTATTTTTTTAAAAAAATATTTTAATTTAGAAAATTATTATCGTATTTCTTTGAAATCTTGTATAAATAAATCCATAAACAAATCGAAGAAACAACAAAAATTAAAAGATATCTGGTCGTTTCATTCTCATCAATGACAGTCAAGTGGAGTAGAGAAAGAGAGAAGGGGGAGGTCTCCTTCTTACATCATGTGATTTTACTCCATTCTAGAATAGGACCATAATTACATTCACCAGCCCCCTCTCCCCTCCACCACATTGCTCATATTAACAGAACCAGCATCAGCTAATCCATATCCCTGCATCCCTACATTATCCTTTAAGTCCCCCCTAAATCAGACTCTTCAGTTCCTGTTAAGAGGCGTGTATGTACAGCAGCTCTGCACCCCGAGGATGATGATGCTTGGTACGGGGTCAGTGCAGGAGTGTTGAGGAAGATCTCGTGCTCCCGGGTGACCCATCCATCTTTTCCCCCCGGGCGCCTAGGTTGGATCTCTTCTCGTTTCTTGCCCGGGAGCTGCTCCTGCATAACCCGTCTCCTTCGTCGATGTTATCCTCATTCTGGGTCAGATCGATGAACGCGTCGCTTTTCCTCTTAAGCTCTACCCTGAAGGTGGGCAAAGGTTCCTTGCCCAGACTGTCTGGAGACTGCCTTTTCTCCACCGGGGGTACGGGTACTGCAGCATTGTCGTCGCTGTCCATTAAGTCGACCACTCTGTTGGATATGGGCGTGCTATCCCCTGAAAACAACACAGCTAAAGTTACTGATGTCATACGAATAAAACATACACAACACATCTCAATCTCATCGATGTGATGTACTCGTAACCACACGGATCCCTGTCCATTCCTACCAAGCTTGCTTTAGAAGAGCAGACCATGCAGCACTTCTTAATTCATCCATTTGGGAAGGATACATAAAAGATTCACAATATTGACATAAGTCAGGCAACCTTCTGAGCGAAATTTCACACTTATCAACAAAACAAATAGATACGGCCTAATTGCCACAATCACGTAACACCTCCATGAAAGTTTGAAACTCTTGATATCTTCCCTTGGCCTAAATGGAGCTTAAGATCAATATCTTTATAAGTGTTTAACAACATCAAGTATTGCCACATACAAGACCAGCAGCAGATTGCTCTAGAAATATAAGAAACCTGTATCCATGCAGGACCAGAGTACATACCTGCCACAGAACAAACTCCATTGTCCGAGAGCATGCGAGTCAACTCAATACTATGCTTCCCATTCTTGTTCGTACTAGCAAACTTCTCATCAGAGCAATGATCTTTGGGCCCGAGAACACTAACATCACAGCTTTTCAGTTCATCGACATCTTTCTCCAGCACAATCACCCTTTTCTGTAACTCCTCATAATTCTTCTTCCAGAAGCTGATTTTCTTCTCGAGCTTTTCATTCTCTTGAACTAACACATCGAAATTGCTCTGCACCACCTCATTATTCCTCTCCAAGCCCTTGCAAATCCTCTTGCTCTCATCCAATTCCCTCTTCAGATTCTGATATTGCAACTCAGCATCCTCTATCCTACATCTCCGCTTGGCAACATTTTGTTCTAGGTTCGTCTTCAGTTCCTTATTATCCGCCTTCAACTCCTCTATCTTCCTGCTCAATTCTCCATAATTTGGTGAGCTCCTTTCTGCTTTCACCTTCAGCATCGCATTTGCCATATTTAACTCCTCCTTCACCCTCTTCAACTCTGCATCGCATGAACTCCCACCCATTTTCTCTGTCAGCATTTCATTGTCCTTCTCCAAAACCACAATCCTCTGCCTCATGTCCCCAACAACCCTCTTCAACTCCACTTTTTCCATTTCAAGCTCATTCACCTTTCTATTCAGCTCCCCTACTTCACACGAACCCTTATCCCATTTCTTCTTCAACTCGGCATTCTCCCTCTTCAACATCTCGGAGTCCTGAGAATCCCTCTCCAACTCCTCGACCTTCCTCCTCAAATGATCGACCACCTCGGTCAAATCCTCCCCATTCCTGCTCATCAGCTCGCGCAACATTGCATCATATATCTCCTCCCCAGTCATATCCGCCGCGTTCACTTCGCCCGACCACCCCAACCGCGAAAAAACCCCGGACAACTCCAAGCAATCCCGCATCTTCCTGACGTCGAACTCGAGAGAGCTCTTCTCGTTACACATAACCTCTAACCTCTCCCTAAGCAGGGCCTTTTCCTTCTCCAGCTTCTCCGCAGGAAACCTAAGCTTCCCGACACAACCCAGCAACTTCTCCTCCACCTCATAGAATCTCAGAGGCCGACCCACGGATCGGAACTGATCGATAAGCTCAGAAACGATCCTTCCAACAGGGTCATCTCCATCAGCGACACCCACATGATCAGACACGGACGCCCCCCGGCTCATGGGTTCAACTAAACTCCAAAGCAGAAAAAGGGTATCGATAAAAAGAAGGCGATCCCTGATGAAAACCCTTGGTTTCTTTCTATGTGGGTTTCCGTCGTGGGTCTTGGCGCTCTGTTCAGGAAGGAGAGGGAATTTCAAAAGGCAGGAAATTTTTCTTTTTCTTAAAGTTGCATTATATGGGAAATCGAACCCGGGGGGGAAAGTAACAACTGGCAAAATGGGGTTGGTTTGAGATCATCATCATCATCGTAAACTTGGACATCGACTGACTGACTGCTCATCTCCCCTTTCTTGAACGAAAACCCCCTCGGAGAAGAACTCAAGTGACGAATTAGATGGGTTTGATTTGAAATGGGTCGTCGGAGACATCCCCATTTTATGTTTTATTACACTATGCTTTATTTCAACTTTTTAATTTTACCTAATAATTATCTCATTTTATTTTTCATGAGATTAGTTAATTTATTACACATTTCTCATTATGATATGACTTGAACTGACCATCAAAAGACACCACACACCATTAGATATGCACGACCGTTCAGGCTATGTGCCGCAACATGACACGGAATTCAGGAGTTTTGTTCCATAATGACGTCATTTGGCGAAATATTTCGTCAAATAACGCAGTTTTTTCGGTTTTGGCGAATGGAAGTCGGCCTTTCACCACACTTAAAAAAAATTTTAGCAAACGAAGTCTGGGACGCTGCATGAAGAAAGTCGACCTTTGTAAGGCCGACTTCGGTTTTGGAGAATGAAAGTCGCCTTTAAGGCCGACTTCCTTAATTTTTTTTTTTTGTCTTTTGAATCCTCAATTTTCTTTTGCCTTTTGAATGGGAAGTCGGCCTTTGGAAGGCCGACTTTCATTCCCCAAAATCGAAGTCGGCCTTACAAAAGCCGACTTTCTTCATGTAGCGTCCCAGACTTCGTTTGCTAAAATTTTTTCTAAGTCTGGTTCTCCAAAACCAAAGTCGGCCTTACAAAGGCCGACTTTAGTCGGCCTTTGTAAGACCGACTTTGGTGGGTTAGTTCGCGAATTATTTTCGTTAGTGCGTCATTTGGCGAAATATTTCGCCAAATGACGTCATTATAGAACAAAACTCCATAATTCAGTCTAGTAACAACAGTTCACCTTCACAACAATGCCGATAATAACCCCGCCTGTTTATATTTTCCTTCCTCCTCTGTTGTTTTATCAGTGTATTATTTAGGTGTCGTCATCCAAAGTATGTAGTTGAAGACAACATTCGGGCGAGAGCAGTCTACTTTGTTCAAGTCCGTGCTAGTTTTCCCGAGGTAGAAGTAGAGGGTCGACTTGGAGTTGCTCGGCAAACTTCTCCAGGATGTCCTTCACCGTCTCTGAGAAGTTCTCCTTGCCCTTTTTAGGATCACTCTTCAATGTGATGCCAACTGCTGCGAATACTGCATCGTACAGACTTGTCGTCTCATCAATATCCAAGGGCGGCACGCCGAATTCCGCCCCATTCGTTTCAAGAAACTTCCTGGCGGACTCCAGGCTTCCTAAGCCTTCCGGATTTGCTGCCAGCATTTTCTCGGTGATGTCTGTCAGCTGCTTATCGTTGCACAAGATCTGTGACCACAATTGAGTTTCGTGTTAATCCGACAACAGAGAAGGACAAAAACTCCTGGCTTTCGCATGATATTAGATGCCACAACAACTCAACTGCAAGTTTTCATGCATTGGCATTCTTACAGATTCAAACCCGGAAAAAAAGCGGATGAGATTTCTCTTTTGCTCAAAAGAGAAGTTTCTTATTTCTGTGAGATCCTCTAAAGTGAGAAAGGTAAGGTAATCGACTGTATGAGCAATTGTCAACTGTTTAGCTTGAAGCCATGGCAAATGACAGCTTAGTACCTTTCTGATCTTAGAACCGTTGAAAATCTTCAAATTGGTATTAGTGACTACTGGATTCTCAGCCAGAGAGTCCGCTACTTCTTGCAGAATAGATTGGAGGACTTGAGCGAACTGAGCTTGTCCCAACTCATCGTCTCCGTCAGCTCCGTGTTTGGCCAAAATGTCATTGACCTGCGAAAAATCTACACAAAAAAAAAAACCGGGAACTTTTCACCTTCATTACTCAGTTGACAAAGAATTGTTTTAATCGACTTTCTCATTCATTGCTCAGAGTGATGTGATTGTAGTCAATTTCGGCATCACACAAAGAATTCGTCAATCAAATCAGTAAGAGGTGAAACTAGAAAAGGAACAGGCTTTTCAGAAGTGCCTCAGCTGAACTTTGTCTAAATGCAATAAGGCAATAGACAGCAACAAGATAAGGAATAGAGGCATGCAAATTGCAACCCCCATGCGCAAAAGAACATTTCTCAAGCTCAGTTCAGACTTAAACGAAGCAATATTACACTTCTATTTCCTTGATGAGTCGTTTTAGAGACAAGGTAAGGGTAAGGCCCCAACCTGAAGCTGGAGGAACCCCCATATCAACACCCAGGTGGTCAAGAGACTTGCTCATTGAGCTCCTTTTGATCTTTCCTGTGTCTTCAGTATCTAGTTCTGTAAACAGATTTTCAGCCAACATTGCGAAATCATCTTCATCTTCAAGATAAAGGCGAAGCTCTCTTCCATCGAGAATGGATAAAACAAGGGGATCATCTGAGAAATTCATATCCGTCTTACATCATTATAAAGATCAGGAAGAAGAATTCAAGTATTTAACTCGATTGACCGTACATGCACACTAAAATTCCTAATGCAGAATTGCATGGACAGGATCAAAAATCTCATGAAAGTAATCCAAAAGGCAATACGATCAGCCAAATAACACATTTCATGTTAAATTAAATAATTTGATAAATCTACACTTCATCCTCAGAATCTCTAGTTTCTTTCAATTCTTCCAGAACACAATTAGGATGAAAAATGCATAGATAACCACAACTTGTCATCGACCAAAAAGAATCACGGGAATAACAATGGCACAACAATCATCTCTCAATCTCTCTCCCAAGACATTGTGAATACCAATCCATTAGCACAGACAGAGAACTACGGATATCAAAAACCCTGACACCTTCCCTGCGAACTTATTCCATCCAAGCCAGTATACCTTCCAACTCATCGGCAATGGCACTGACGTACTCCTCCACCTTCTTGGCCACCACATCCTTTTCGATCTCCTCCTCTTGGAACCTCTCGAAGTCCGAAACTCCAAACCTGCGGAGCGCGGAACTCCTAATACCTTCAGGCAAAGCGTAACCGTGCGTAAACTGCCTAACTCTCGACTCCGCAGCATCGATCACCTGCCAGTAACCAAATCGATGGTGAACCTGGGAACAGAGCCCGATCCAGTCCGATGGAAAGCATATCCAAAGAGTTCCTCACCTGAGAACCAGTGACGACTCCGGACGAGAGACGATCGGGGAGGGAGGCATCGGGGAGACGGATGTCGGAGCCTTGGACGATGATGAAGGACGAGGCCGCGGAGCCGTTGGAGCTCGACATTTTCGTTTGATCGGAGAGAGGGGGCGGCCGCTTCGCTTGGGAGTTGATCTATGCAGAAGAAGGAAGAAAAGAGGAAGAAGAGGCAGGAGAAGACGACTGTGGGGAGCAAGTATTGATTTGACCCCTAATCGAAAGTTGACGCCAAATTTGGAGGGGAGGAAGGTTCATTACTTTTGCCCTCCTTTCTTCGGGAAATTACTAAGATTGCCAGTCCCTTTCGGGCAGATGGGCCTACAAAGGCCCAAATTTCTTGCTTTTGTTTTAATCTCAATATTCTGAATGGGCTTCAGGCATCTTAAAACTTAACACCATTGAACTAAAATCACTATGGTACATACAGTCTATCTCGACTGCATATCCATTCAAATATTTCGCAAGATTGATCTCGTTACCGCGGCGAGTTGGTATCCCGCGAACAAATATCGGTCGTTTTTCTCCTGTCTAGTGCTCGTATTAGTTTCGAAAGACTGCTGTCGGATGTTTCATTTCATTCAAGGATATGCATAGACCTCTATATATGTACGTAGCCTGATTATCTTTATCATTTTTGCATGAGAACTGAAAAGAGAAAACGAAATGCAGATGAAACTTTAACTAAGTAGAACCGAATACAAACCTCGAGCTTACCTGAGGAGAGTGCTCGCTCATGCGCTCGGTGGCAGCTGACGAAGGAAGGACCAGCCCTACCTCAGCGTGTCTTCTGTAGTATGGCTTCCCGCCTCTGCTCGCCGGCAGGTGAAACTGCTGCATGACCTGGGGTCGGATCCCGTCAGTCCCAGTAAAGAGGCTTAGAGGAAGAGTGTGTGGCACCCAGATCATGCTGGCAGCTTCAACCACGGACAACGGCGGGGGTTGTTTTACTGTGGTGGTGGGGCTGTGAATTGCCATGCCAGGAAGGGAGGGAGATGAACGAGGAGAAGAGAAGGATCTGATGATGTGGCGTGCACTTTTGTCTTGGGTTGGTTGATATGAAATAATGTATGAATAGACAAGACAAGGAGGCAGGCGGCCTTGGGATGTGGGATTTATTATATAAATATGGATATGGATATGGATATGTATGAATATCCGAACGCCGCCTTTCCGAGAACGGAAATGCGTGAGCAAATGACTGTGGAAACCAGAAGTGGCCGCTGTGGTGAGTGGGCGAACTGCTTCACATTCTATTGTCGAGCTTTTGGCTATGAATCCCGGTTGGCAAGTTGTATTTGCCTAATCAATATAATCATATTTAGTATGCTTTAGTTTAGTAACTGAGTCGAGTCCTTACATGCTACTCTCTTATCATTGAAAATTATTCTGGCGAACCTGCAATTCCTTACATAATATTGATTCAGAATATGCGTTTTGCTCTTGTCTTCCTCTAAATGTGTCTATTTTATATTATGCTAATCGAGTTGCCCGCTGCAGGTCTTGGATTGCACCGACCATGTCTGGACAGAGTGCTTCTCCGATCATTTGGGAAGGTGAATTAAGTACCCTGACAGTCCTAGACATTTCCGTTATTTACGATTTCTCGGTCTAACTCCAACCTTAACTAACCGTCAGGTGGATGCGCCATGATCCTTGTGAAGCAGCAGTCTATGATCGACCCTTGTTGTACGAAAAGGGTAATTGCAGATTCCCGTTCAGCTTGCTCGCGACTATTCCTGATGACAACCACTCCCTCATTTGTTCCACTTGCCCTGTTCGTACATGCGTGGATGAGCACGTACCAAGGATTTATAATTCATTTTTCTCCTGTATTCACTCTCTTGGCGGATAAGTCTGCACCTTAACTGAAGGTCGTTACTGTGTTTTGAGTCTTTCAAGGGGCTTCTGGAGAAATTACGGAGTTCCTCATTTAGAAGTTGGAGGGTATCTCTCGATCCAGTTTTAAGAAACGACCCCAACCATTTTCACCAGTTGCTCCCTGCTCTCAGTGAAATGAACGGCGTGCTTTCTCTCAAGTGCGAAGAAAAGGATGGCAAGTTCGACCTTTGTCTGGCCAGCGACCCTGTGAAAACATCCTTGGCATTGCTAGTTGTGCTGGATGCTTTGGGAGATGCCATTGCCTACCTTAAGGAGAATAAGAACTACAGTGAACAGATCCACTCGTTGCCACTGTTGAAGATGGGCAGAATACATTCTGGTTCAGTTCTTGCAAGCGGCGAGGAAATTCCTCTTGGCATCGTGAGTTGTTATAATTCCCCTTGTCCTTTGGACATTGTCTCTCAGCAATGCTATGCGATACATGTCGAATGATAATTCAAATTTTTCCCAGGCCACGTCGGCTATTGATGGAACTCGCGAGACCAAGTGGGAAGAGCCTAATGGCGCAAAAGGTATTTTAAACTCCCGTCACCAGATTAATCATGTCTTAACGCAAGTTATCTTAAGCTGGGCTTGTTTCTGATTTAAAATGTCATGGCAGGTTGTTGGCTAATGTACAAACTACCTGATGATGGGGTCCGGGGGCTCGCGGCGTACGAGTGCCAATGACGCACCAGAAAGAGACCCAAAGCACTGGTAGGATTGTAGGACGCCCGTCTTCTCGGCTGGTACTGTAGGGTCTCAATAAACCTGCGTTTACTTGCGTATTCAATGGAGACTTGTGCTATCTTTCAGGATTGTTGAAGGGAGCACGGACGGCGGTTCGAGCCGGCACATCTTAGACGAACAGACATCTTGTAGGTTCGAGCATCAATTTCAACGCAAGTCATTCATAGTCAAATCCCAGTCACCACCGAACTGCGATACATGATCTTCCCATGGGCAAAACAGGAAAGACAGATTTGATCTAGATATCAACAGAGGTAAACATTTCAGACAGAGAACAGGACAGTTCCGGATGATCGAACCGGGTGGGGTTTTGTCTGACCGGTGAGAGATCTGGTACACCTAACCCAAATTCGATCCCTCCATCATCTCGATCTCCACCTAACAAAACAACCAGAAACCAAAGCAAAAACCACCGGATCATCAAAAAAGGTCGAAACTTTATTGACAAACGACTGACCCCATTTTACTTGTCTCGGTCTGATTTGGTCTCGCCTTTTGGCCATTTGTAATCTCGTCTCGACCAACCAAACAACACCCACAACCGGCAGCAACAATGTCAGCCACCGCCTCCTTCTCCTTATCCTCCCTCTCCTCCTCCACCCTTTTCCCCAATCCCCGCCACCACAACAACCTCCGTCTCCGCCGTAACTGCATTCCTATCCGATCCTCTCTCTCCCAGGATGACCTCAAGAGGCTCGCCGCTGAGAAAGCCGTCTCCTCCGTCCGCAGCGGGATGGTCCTTGGCCTCGGCACCGGCTCTACCGCGGCCTTCGCCGTCGCCAAGCTCGGCGCCCTCCTCCAGTCTGGCGAGCTCACTGACATCGTCGGCATCCCCACCTCCAAGCGTACCGAGGAGCAGGCCCTGGGGCTCGGTATCCCCCTCTCAGTCCTTGATGACCACCCTAGGATCGACCTCGCCATTGACGGGGCGGACGAGGTCGACCCGGACTTGAATCTTGTGAAGGGCAGAGGGGGTGCCCTCCTTAGGGAGAAGATGGTTGAGGCTGCCAGTAAGGAGTTCGTGGTGATCGTCGATGAGAGCAAGCTCGTTGACGGACTCGGCGGGTCCGGGCTCGCCATGCCCGTCGAGGTCGTGCAGTTCTGCTGGAAGTACAACTTGGTAAAACCTCCCTGCCGCATTGTACTTTGTTGTGGTCACTTCAACGAGGGATGATGTTTAAGGAATAAAAGAGTTGAATGCTGAAATTTTTGGGTACTTTTTGGAATACTGACTGCACTTAGGATAGTTTTCGAGGGCTGTCATAGTTTTAGTGCTTTGGGTATTAAAGATTGATTGATTCAAATTAAGTCAGAAGGGTAGATCCTTCCTGTCTTGCAGTTCTTCGATTATATGCCTGGTAAGGCATTGGAGTATCATAGGTTAACTGGTTGTTCAAGTTCTAAGTCCTCGTGTGGATTTTCCCGATATTTTGACGAGTTAATTGGTTTGGTTTAGAATGTCCTGTGTTTTAGTGATGTTATCTATATGTCTCGCGCATTTAAGAAATGGTAACTCTGATGGGCAGCATTCGTTCTGTCTTGTTTCTTGTTTTTGGTTGTTTGCAGAAATTGCAGTGATCGATTTTGACTGCATTGCATGTCCTGGATACATAGTTCTTTCCCATCCTTGTTTCTAGGTTCAACTAGGCCTCTGTTTTGGCGCCTGTATTTGTTCTTGGATTCCTAGCAGGAGTTGAAAATTCTGATTTGATGCAGATAAGGCTTCAAGAGCTGTTCAAAGACGAAGGGTGCGAAGCGAAGCTCAGACTGACCGACGACGGGAAGCCTTACGTGACCGATAACTTCAATTACATTGTAGACTTGTATTTCAAGACCCCGATAAAGGACGGACCAGCTGCCGGGAAGGAAATCTCATCATTCGAAGGGGTAGTTGAGCACGGTTTATTCCTGAACATGGCAACTTCGGTGATAATTGCTGGAAAGGATGGTGTTAGTGTCAAAACCAAGTGATGTCCTTCTGAGAAAGTACGAGCCTCGAGAAACTGCTCGATAATCTTCTAGGGTATCCGTTTCTGGTACCACCATTCTACCTTTGCCATTTTTTTTTTGCTTTGTTAGGTTTATTGTTCGGGTGCTTCCGTCAAATTTTTGTAATAGCTGTTGTTTCTGCTGCTTGACTCAAGCGAGCAATACTTGTTATTCGAGAAAAGCAATAATCTTTGAAAACAAATGTATAATAACTCAGTTTTCTTTCGAATCCATTTCATTTGTCTGATTTCTAACAGTCTGTCTGTTGTACTGATTTGGGGAAGATCACTTCCAATATCTCAACTGGTAGAATTGAGAATCTGGTAGGAGACCAAATGCTTTTATTCAAAATGCACTGTCACGGTCTTTATTCATTTATACACAATGACCCAATTGACTCCTGCGCGTATGAGGCAGAGCCAAGATTTCTACACAAGAATTCAGAGTAGATTACGCAAGGCTTCTAGAAACCCGCATGTATACAAAGAAACTGTAATGTAGGGCAAACCTATAATGTACAAATACGAAGTAAACAGCATAAGAGGAAGCGTGGTCTGTTCTTCTTCTACATGCTCTTCAGGAGTAGAGCAAGAGAAGACATGATCATAGGCACCCAAGGCATCCTCCCTATTGTGACTTTATTGGCTGCAAAAGGTCAAGATAAACACAGATTGGTCAGATCAGATCAACTGGGTTTGTGCTCAACTTGGTAAAAGCAATTCCTTTTCTTCTTTTTTCTTGAAAATTTTGGGGTTGTTGAGGCTGTGACTTGTGAGTGAGGATCAATCAGAAAGTCATCAAATATGAGAGTTTACTTAGGAGGGGAGTATGGATTAGGTGGCCAGATGTCTTTGAGCCACAGTTAACAGCTTGTGGAGGTTTGAGTGTTTCAAAGTCTCATGTTTCTAGAAACAAATGTTGACATTGACAAGCAAAGTGGGTGACGATGGTTGAAACTGGAGTAGAAAAAATCCATTTTTCATTCTCAAGTTAGCCCAAGCTTTAAGTGGTAAAGGAGGTCATACCGTGGTTGGTGTTGTTGGAGTTCGAACTGGCGGTCGAACTCGAAACTTTTATCCCGAGCTTTGAGCAGTCGGACCCGATTGCACCTTTTGGGAAAATAAGAAAAGAGGCTGGTTAGTATGAGGAGATCATTCGCGGATAGAATTTCATATGAGAACAGGAGCACGGGTGTGATTCGGTGTTTCTTTTGTGTTCTTACAGTCGCTGAAGCAAGGGAATACGCTGACGTTCATCAGGTTGGTGTACCCAGTGTTGCACTTGCAAGTATGCGCGTACGGCGCAGATTTGCTACAGGTTCCTCCACCACAGTAGATCCAATAACAAGCTAACATAGCACCAAAAGATCAGTTTTAGTATAACCGAATGAGAGAACCATTACGGATACCGGGCAGTCTGAAGTTGCCAATGATTAGTGATAAGAAGTGATTACGATCGAAGAACGACAGGTTGTATGGGACAGCGGGGAGCGGAGGTGGTGCCGGCATGCAGGAGTACTGAACAGAACCTGCACAGGTAACACCGCGCTTATCCCTGTCATGCCCCTGAAGTCTATTTAGGCGGGAATACTCGAGAAGTTAAGGATGAAAAACTCACAGTTGGGGATGACGCAAGGGAGGAACTTGAGGTCGTCCTCGTTGTCAAGGCGCGTTCTCTTCCAACCAGCATCGCACTCGCAGATGAAGTTGAAAGGGTAGCTGGAATTGGAGACGCACTTGCCCTTCCCGCATTCCACATCCTGGCACAGCTGCTCTGTTTTTTATCCAAAGCGAAGAAGGTGGGATTGATGGTGGTCTCATGTTTCATATTTAGCTAGATAGAGACGCGGCAAAGAAGAGCAGACAGAGAGGTTTGAAGTTCTTACCATTGAAGGGAGCCCAATCTGGAGCAGCCGCGGCAGCAGCAGAAAGCGAGAGAAGCAGGAATAGCATCAGAGGCAGCGGCGAACTCATCTCCGGAGATCTCAAGAACCAGAAACCTTTGCTTTGGTTCAGTAATATGAAGGTTTTGGGTGCTCTGGGTGCCTTATGTATCTCCAATCAAGCTCTCTCTTTCGGACAACCTTTTTCAAACATTGATGAAAATGGGGTTGGGGATGATGACATTAGGAAGTAAAGCCCTGCAGAAGCTTCGGCAGAGAGAAGAAAATCAACTCAGTTGTCCCGAGTTTGGTTTTTAGTAAATCAACCTGGAGAGAGTACGCCGTGTTTGTGTGTCTTGATGTCTGAAACCAGTTTTGGGAGGCGATTAAGTCAAATCATTAATGCTTATCCAACAATAACTTGACAAGAAACTCCTGGAGAAAAAAACCCACAAAGTCCAAAATAATTCCTTTTAAGACCCAAATCACCGAGTCAACCATCCTTAGAAGGAGATATCTTGTAGCGACAAATGGCAAGGAGAAAATAAGCAACTAAAACTTGCTCTTTCCAGATCTCTGCAGGCCTCAAAAGTGACAACCTATGACCTCAACCGATGTTGTCTTCATACGCACGGGGATGCCGACTCCGACTCCGACCACCCTCTTTCTTTTCACTTTCTCTTTTCTGGCCCCTTAAATATGTATCGACCACTTAAACAGTTTTTTGTTGCTTCTGGCTTGGAGATATGGGGAAGGCCAGCAAGTGGTTGATAAGCTTCTTGTCGGGTAAGAAGGAGAGGGAGAAGAGGAGCGACGGTACCCCTCTGCATCCAGAGGGTACGTTGGTGCCGGCCGTCGTCTTTCCTCTCACGACGACTAAGGTGAAGAGGGGATGGAGTTTTGGGAAATCCGCGGGCAAGGTGATATTGCGTGCTCACAAGCCTTCCCGGTCGTTGGACTCGCTCGAGTCTGGACAGTTAGTGGGGCGGGCGAAGGTGGTGGAGAGTCCTGTTCCGCTGGTCGTTCGAGGACGGGATACGACGGTGGCGGTTGCGCCGAAGGATGAGAGGAAAGCGGCCGCAACGAAGATACAGGCCGCCTTTCGGTCGCACTTGGTAAGAAATCCCCGACAGTCATTTTTTAGGTGGCGGTGGTGTTACTGAGGGGCCTTGTTTTTGTTGATGTTTGCAGGCCAGGAAAGCGCTGAGCGCTCTGAAGAGTCTAGTGAAGATACAGGCGCTCGTGAGAGGTTTCTTGGTGCGGAAGCAAACAACCGCTGCCATGAGGAGCATGCACGCGTTGATGAACATTCAGGTCCGAGCGCGCGCTCATAGGGTCCTGATGGCTGACCACTTGAACATCGCACTAAGTGAACATCTTCTGGCCCACAGGAAGTCATCTGCGGAACTCGATCACAGAAAGCTGTATAAGGTAAGTGTACGACTCCTAACTTGCTCGCCTTCGTGTGCTGTCTGAGTTGTCTGCATACGCTACAACAGGAACGACTGGAAACATTATTAGACGAGACGAGCCAAGTTTCAAAGAGCAAGAGCAGCCATTTCATAAACCCCAAGGTGGAGAGGATCGGACAGAGTATCACCACGTACTATTCCGGCGACCTCTCGTTCGTGAAGCAAGAGCAGAAGTACAAGGAGTTCATCTATTCCTCCGCACAGAGCACACCGAGGAACTTTTCTTCTGTCTCAAAAGGAAAATCTTCGAGGGCACTGGCGTCCTCTACCAAACAGAAGACGGATTACGTCACCATGGAGTCTCATGACTACCCAACGACACCGCGTTACATGGTCAACACGGAGTCCTCGAGGGCAAAAACAAGATCGCAAAGCGAGCCAAAGCAACGACCTGACACAAGCTTCAAGCACAAAAACAAGCAAAATAAATCAATCGACGGAACGGATTTATCTGTTGACTCAGAAATGCAAGAATTCATCTCGCGGGCGAAATTTGTCACCCCAGAGAGTTGAGAACCATGGGTTATGAAGCTGTACAGATCGAGGAAGGCACTTGAGAAAAGCGAACTCGATTCCACCAGCACGACAACAACTCAGTCCAACCATAGCAGGTCTATCTTCGGTTACGAGGTATTATGAGCATGCCCAGAACACTATTGCAGTGTGTGCAAATTAAAAGTCAGTCGGTTCTGACCTGATTAATGCATCTATTACAGCCACATTTAACTATGTATTGAAACGAGGCAAAGATCACAGGCAAAAACCTGAAGGATCAGATGAAGACACACACCTGTCGAAGGTAATAGCATACAGTTTAGAAAAGGATGAGAGGGCACGAGTATTCCCCTCGGGTTGGTCCTGTTGTTCCAGTCTATATAACATAGAGCTAACCGCTAAGCTACGCAAAGTTGAGCTGGTGTTATGCATTTAACCAGTCGACGCAAAAGATATAAAGAGTCAATGTCGTCATGTCAAGTGGAAGGAATAAAAACTCCCTAGGACTGTTAGTAAACCTAAGCCCTCAACTGATCAGCCTACATTGATGTCTAATGCCTGCACTAAGAAGTGGTTAAAATTCTATGATCCACTTGGCTAAGTTCGACCACTAACTATACCCTACACTGATAAGGCATGAAGTTTGGTTTCAAAGCCAATCATGCCGTTGATTCTTTAAAGCTTTTGGACAACCAGATAGCAGTTTCCCGCGAGGAAACTTTACCGGGTCCAAATGGCTTCAGGAGCACTCCTAGCTCATCGTACCTTTCCTGCAGCAGCAGCCGCGCACTGAACTCGAGCAGCCCTTCCAAAGCATCGGCCCTCTGTTTGTAGGATGACGTGTTGAATCGTTGTTGCCTAGAGTGTGATGATGCCGGGCTTGATGCGCCAGCAGTTGCATTTTGACCAGACGAGTCGCTATTCTCTCTATCAATGTGAAATGCACTTCTCTGGATGCCCTGCCAAGTCTCACTCCCACGAACCTTCTTTGTAGGCTTCTCACTTATCTGGACGGTGCATCTGTCTTTGGTGATTGACCTCTCTTGATACTGGGGAGAACCAGAAGACCCTTGAGCAGATGTAGGGGGAGATTTGCGAATGTGATAGAAAAGCTCGTCATAAGAAGATAATTGGAATTCAGCTATCTTGTCAATTCGCGGGGAATTAACAGAAACGTCGAGTGACTTTAGTTGATTCGGAATACTTGCACTAGGCTTGAAAGAGGATTCGTGGACTATATTTTTTGAAATCAAGGGGAAGGATGCCCTGCGAGCTGAAGGGAAAGGATTCTTCAGCACAGTCGAGACAGCATGCTGAAAAAGAGAGATTTGGAGATGAGTTCCTTGACTGATTTCCCAAAATCATATCTCACAAATACCAAACGCTCCTTGTTAGAGAGGGAGAAGTGATCATACCGCATCATGTCTCTTCATTGATTCTGTTGTCTTTTTAGGAACGGGTGAAGCCTTCGCAGGAGTAAGTTTGGTTGTCCTTGCAGAAGGCGACTTTTTGGTCGGAATCTGCTTACAAATTACTGTCCCTTGAGTGCTTCCATCTGATACATCTTGAAACCTCTCGCGAGAAAAACCAACGCCAGTGATTCTGCCTTCATTAGAACAGAGAGAGTCTTGCTCACAACCTGGAATGCTTGGATTTAAGGCCCTGTTATTGTTGAAGGAAAGTCGCTTCTTCCTATAAGGAGATATGCCAGATTCTTCTGGGCATTGGGAAGGCAACGAGCTGCGTCTGGGGTTATTGAGCTCAATTTGTCTGTCGAAAACAAAAGGCTGTAGCTTTGGGTGCCGGAGCAGTTCAGCAGCCTGCAAGGACATGCATCCACTGAGACTGAAGAAAAGAGGATGCCGTGTTATAAACACACTATGCCCACTAAGGTGTACAAAGCAGAGGAATCCAGATCATCATAGAAATGCCGAGCCGAATTAACCACAAACAAAACTCACTTGGCGCAAATATTTTACTTTGCCAGAAAACCAAAAAGGATTATAGACTAGGTAAAAGATCACTGATACTGTGGATGGTCGCATAAATCAACTTCCAGTCATGCTGCATATGGCAAGGTACTTTTATTAGTTTAAACAAGAAAAAACCACTTACACTGGGCCTGAGTTCAGGATTTTTCCGAAGCATGCTTTTGATTAGACCCCGACTGAAAATAAAATGGAAGAGGGTTAAAAATCGACTCGATATCAAAACCAAATACATAAGAACACAAATCGATGACAGATGTTGAAAAAAGTTACTAGAATCAGGCAAGCATGACTTCTTAGTAAAGGTGGGTTTACTGGATTTAGCAGGTTATTAAGGCAATCCTCTACTAATGATTATTAGACTGGGGCTAAAGTCCAACCCTGGTTCCCAATTACCGACAAAAAATATTTTTTCGGATGCTATCTTCTAAAGATCCGCATAAATACTTTAAAACTTACTATGCAGCAGAGTACTTTGTGGGAAGCGGAGCCACTATGGACTTATTGATCTTGTTTATAAGAGCCTGCATATCCTGTTTCATGAAAGGAATGACAAATCAAGTCTAATGGGGAGTAGTAGATATGCATGAAGATTATTCGAAAAACAGGACGAGAGGAGCTGATGACTATGGTTAATAACTTACAAACGCTTTGAATGCTGGCCTCTGAGAAGTCATTTCATACAGGCAGCATCCTGCAAGGTAAAGTCTCAGATAAAAGACAATAGATCTCCCTCTCAACTTTCATGTGAACTGCAATCATTCCTAGCTTAAGTAATAATCAGACATTTGGAGAATCAATGATTACCCAAAGACCAGATATCAGATTTTGAACCATATGGAATATCAGCAAGGAGCTCTGGACACATGTAGCTAGGAGTTCCCACTACCTGAATGAGAGAATGGTTCGAAAGAGTAAGACAGGGACCGTATGAAGTGAAGAAATAAATGGCATTAGACAGTTGAGCTCTGTGGAACATACAGAGGAAGCAAGATCATCAGAAGTTAGCATCTTGGCAAGCCCAAAATCACCTGCATGAATTAATGTCCAATTATTCTCGAGCTGAAACTGAAATAAGAATACCGTAGGAAGTTTCCTTTTAACAGATAGGTAGGAGCATACATACTGTAAAGATTGAGAAATAACTTACCGAGCCGTATGTCCTGTTTGTTTGTCAGGAAAATATTAGAGCACTGCAACATCAGAGATGATTAGAATAGTGCCCCACTCAAATCTACCAGAAAAGCAAACTCAGTGGTAGTGGAGGCATGAGACAGACCTTTACATCTCGATGAAGAATATGATTCATGTGCAAGTAGTCCAGAGCCATAAGGAGTTGCATCAACCATTTGCATAGTTTCTGAAAGAGTTGCCCATTAGGGTTCATTCGGCGGTATAATACTAACTATGGCGGGAGAAAGTAAAAATAACAGCTACATTGATTAACACAACAGTGAGCTTCACCTGTATACAAGACCATTGCTGGACATCAGGGACTCCCATGTCGCCATGGAACTATTAAATACAGAAGAATTTCAGAGGCATACCTCTTCAGAGAAGAGATTCCCGTTTGCTTTCTTAATAGCTTCTGCCCTGCATCGAGATAAATAAGATGAAGATCATCAATATTGGGACACCTTGCAAACAGAGAGCTTATAACTATGTTGTTTGAATTCAGCCACGAAATGCACTCACATGTCACCACCTTCACAATAACCTATGATAATGCAGACATAACATCCCTGAAATGCATCGAGATCAAGATAGGTTTGAGGAACAACAGTTGAAGATGCACGCACAAAAATGATGTGGAGCAAGGCAACAACTCTAATAAGCTCGTACATGACAGTTATTTGTTTACCTTTTCTACCCAGGAATCTTTGTACTCGACAATAAAAGGATTACGGATGCGGGAAATAAGCTCCATCTGCAGAATCCAATGGAAACAGTTAAGGCAAGACTAACTAGTATCCAGACCTAACATTTTACCAAGGCCAATTAAAAGAGGCAATTATTTCACTGTCACAGAAGACTCGCGAAAGAAATCATTCATGATAAAATCTGTTTGTATTGTCTTATGGTAAGCATGCAAACCAGACGAATAACAACTGACCTCCTGATGAGCAGATCTACGGGACCTATCAGTCTGCCGAGCCAGACGAATCTTTTTCAACACATACCTTCATAGAGAAAGTGATGAAAGGAGCAAAGTTTCAAGAGAACATAGAAGAAGTCTGATAAATACTTTGGAAATTAAGGATTCTTCCGCTCTTTATTCAAGCACAAACAAATAGAAAGGGTAACACTTCATGGCGAACTCACTTCTTCCTTTCATGCTTGTGCCTGACGAGAAGTGCGGAACCAAAAGACCCTTTCCCGATCTGTTCAAGTACTTCGTACTGCTCCATCCTAATAATTCGACCTGCATTTCACCCGAGTTCAAAACATTATCAAAGACGAGCAGAGATATGGCTGGAAAAAGATGATCAAGAAAGTTCCGATTTTCGAATAGGCATAATACGAGACATTCCCAGAAGCAACCAGGCCAGACACCGCCATACAGATTAGTTCGAACACAAGCATTCCACGAGGCACCAACTCAGCAGATTTTTATTAGTGCCCATCCCTTTCATTAGCAACCGGGGGTCAAAAAGGCACGAAAAGGAAAGCATCAGCAATGATCACAATCCCTATCTCACACTCAAACGGGGGTCAACGCGGAGAATCAAAGCACGAATGCAACAGAGGAAACCACGACCAACTCCACAAAAAAAGTCACAATGCCGGGAATGCCAAGCGGGGACCTCACCTGCCCCCGCCGCACCAAGAAATCAAAACCTCCACCCCACGGCGCAAAACCAAATCTATGAATGCAGAGAAAACGGCAAGGGAAGCAAGGAGCCGGAGCAGCGCCTCCTCTCAAGGGGATCGCATTCCCTCCGAAGCTCCGTCGAGAAGTAGGAAGAGGAAGAAGCGGATCTCGACAGCAGAAGGAAACCAAAAAGGACGAAGGGAGGACGGAGGAGGCGGGAGGGAATGCATATGGGGGCGGTAACAAACGACAAAGGGAGAGGAGGCGCGTCTCTTTGTTGCCTCGGCTTCTGTTTTACTGAAATCCTCTCAGTATGTAAAAAAAAAAAAAACATTTAAATTAAATTAAAAAAGAGAGGGAGAGAGATGAGGGAGAAGAAGAATCTTTCCGGACAATAACACGGCCGATGCATGTCGGGACTCGGGATGTGAGATGGCACGATAAAAATGGAAAATCATGCAAAGAAGATATTTATTTGTCTCTACGCTCAAATTAGAGGCTCACATGAAAAAAAAAAAAGCAACACGAAGGTCTTAATTACGTTTTGCAGTTAGTTACCCCGGAAGCATGTCACGTGGAGTGTGTGCCCCCTTGGACTTGGAATTGGAAGGAAACGTTGACCACGCACAGCAAGCGAAAAAGAAAAACAGCCGCCATTGGTAAGCGGAGAAATTTGCATGTTATTGACCTATATATTATTTTTGTTTTGCTTTGATTGCTTGGTTTTGGCACAGTCATTTTTACATTTGGGGTCAAAACGCATGTCATGGGGAAGATAGAGAAGCCTTTGTCCTGGGGAAGAGGGCATTACATTATATTAAATTTAACTGAGTTGACGTGATTTATGCGGTATAACAAAAAAAAGGACAAATAAGAGGAGGGATACGGGGCAATTATTAATTTTGTTGGAAAAAAAATACGAAGAAGTAGATTTTAAGTTTACAAAATTTAGGAGAGTTTTGGATACTCAAATCTTATTTCATATTTTTTTTTTCTAAACTAACTTCTTGTCACGAGATCTCTAAAGCCAGACTTCACACACTCAACGACATCTCATAAAGAAAAGATTTTCTTTCTCTCTTTTCATTTCTTTTTCTAATTTTCATCTAATTTTTCCCGAATCTTATTATCCAAAAAGAAAAGAAAGAAAGGATGTGATGATTCCATATTCGGGGAGTTTCATTTCCATGGGGATCCTCTGTTAATATCAAGTGATGATGATACTTATGATAGGGGTGGAATCATTTGGGCATGATGATGGAAAACACGATTGGGCCTATTCCAGCCCATCTGGAAGAGTGGAAACCCCGTGGGGGCGATGCCTTAATAAACGACCGGTTCAGATCCAGATCCAGATCCAGACATTGGGTACTCACTGAATTTAATATTATGTCAGCGTCCAAAATCACAATAATGGACGATCCCCGCTGCTACCCGCAGGTGAGTACACGCCACGAAACAAACTTACTTTTTTTGTATTTAAGGTAATCGGAAAGATATTTTTCGAAATAAATTATATCTTAAAATTAAAATTTGAATTTTAAAGTTATAAAATTGAGTTTCCTACCTTATTTAATATTTTCTTAAAATGATACTTTATAATTTCGATTTAATTAAGTAATCAAATTAAAAATTAAACTTATAAAATTCGATTTCGAATAGATTTAAACTCGTAAAGTTTGATTTAATGCAAATAATAATAGTGCTTTGTTCTGGAGGGAACTCCTTCCCCCATATCCCAGGAAAATCCAGCTGTCCGTCCTCGACGATGACATCATCCCCCAATCGTCGTTTTCTTCGGTTTCTGTTAAAATTCCCTTCCCCATATCTTCTTCGGAACCGATGAGATGGCGGATGCTATCATTGTCGATTGTAATAACAATGTGTTTAACCCCCCTAATTAGATTTTTAGAACAGTCGCCCGATTTGTTAACACATGCTATCTTCTTCGGTCGCCCACGTCCCCCGTGCCGTGTTCGTTCGGCCCTGGCGTGACCCTGTCGGAGTGTCCGTAGAGGCTGCTCAGCTGCTGGAAGTAAGGGCACGTCCTCGACTCCGCCGGCCGTTTCTTCCTAACGTCCCTTGTCTTCCTGAAGTACTTGTTTATGTTCTCCCACTTCTCCTTGCACCTCTTGGCGCTCCTCCTGTACCCTAACTCCGTCATCCCTCTCGATACCCTCTCCCAGAGCGGCGTTTCCCCTCGGCTTCCTGAATTCCTGTTGTGTTCGGCATTCTCCCGATTGTCGATGGCAGTCCTTAGGTTTATCAGCGCCTGGACCTCATCCCTCGGCCACCGCTTGCTCCCCGCCTCCCGGTCGTCGACTTTTGTCGTAGCCGGTGGTTCGGGGTCCCTGAGGTGGTGGGATCTGGGAATGGCAGGGGTCTGGCCTTTCTGTCCCGAGGGAGAGTCTTCGGCGGCCCGCTTGTCGGATACGGATACAGTTTTGGTGTCCTTGCTTATGCAGACGAGGTTCCTGATTTCATTCTGAGCGGGCTGAGCACTCGTCGATGTGCTACAGTTGTTTGACGGAATGCTCGGCAATGATTGGCCGTCGCCTCCTTCGCAAGTCTCTCCTATAGGACACGTGATTCCGTGATCGGACATGGTTGATGTGAACTTCTTCAGGAGCTCGATCATGGCAGCCTGCCGGTCGCCAACTATCACCTGCTCGTTCGCTCTAGTATCGAGCTCCTTGTTGATCCAATCCATCTCCCTCTTCTTCCACTCCTCCTCCCTCACGATCATCTCCGCGTCCCTCCTGGCGAGGTCATCGAGCAGCTTGTTGTGCATCTCCTCCTGCTGGTCCAGCATCTTCTCCACCACATCCGCACAGAACCTCTTGAACATCTCGAACTTCTGCCGCCGCCTCTTCCTCTTCGTCATTCCCTTTATCCTCAATGCCTCTTCGTCCCCACAATCTCTCTTCTCCTTAAAATCTCTTGTCCCTACCGTCTGGTCTTCTTTTACCACTGGGCGAATCTCCATCTCAATCACATTGCTATCGATGTTAGGATCACAAGGGTTCCGTCCGAGATCTCTGTGGCAAATCTCTTCGAGATCGTTGAGGATCCTGTAGTCATTTTTTCCATAGCCGTTATCATTGCAGCCGCTGCCGTTGTTGTTACAGTTGAAGAATCTGTTTTCCTCTTCGAACTTCTCCTTGCACTTCTCAGCAGACCTCTTGAATCCCAGCTCTTCAAGCTTCCTGCAAACCCCACGTCAACAATTATGTCTATTTAAATCATACTGTTTCTGACATGAATCCAGATTTATACGCAGATCCAATCCACAGAAGCAGAAGATATGTACAAGATTTGGTGCATGCACGTGGCAGAAACTTCCAATCTCTCGAAATAGCGAAACCCTACTGCCATGGATT
This sequence comes from Melastoma dodecandrum, assembly GCA_029817715.1. NCBI lineage: Eukaryota > Viridiplantae > Streptophyta > Magnoliopsida > Myrtales > Melastomataceae > Melastoma > Melastoma dodecandrum. Next base: position 1,308,550 of record JARUPY010000387.1, read on the forward strand.
TTACCCGGATACATGTTCCCAAGTGACTTCTGGGAACCAATTCTCGATCCCCGATCTGATCCTGATCAGCGCAAGGGCCTCCTCGTTGGTCCAAGGACGATCCTCGCCGCCGGGGGTGGCAGCAACTTCATGCATGCCAGCTCATCGTCGTCCTCATCCGTTTTCTCCTCATCCTTCTGGAGGGTCCGCGGGGTCATAGGGTGGTGGAGCTGGTGGTGCAAGAACATGGGGATCGGCTGCTGCAAGTCGAGGTGATGCGGGTGCCGACGAGAAGAAGAAGCAGAAGAGGAAGGGTAGACATCGAATCCAGGGAAAATGGCGGCGGCGAACGCATTGGTCGTGCTGGCATTCGGTGTGGAGGTGAGGTGGGCGAATGTGAGAGGGAGATTATGAAGAGCAAGTGGAGCTGATGATGGCAACGACGAAGAAGAAGATGCCGCCACAGATCTCGTGGCTATCAAGTGTTGAAACTGATCCGCGAACCCATCAAACATCCCTTCCTCTTCCTCCTTATCTTCCTTTTGTGCCTACGAAAATCCCAAGGAGAAAACTACAGAGTAAAATGAGCGAGCGTCTGCAAGTTTATGGAGAGGGGGGGTTTGGTCGATTTTGTCCGGTCGGGTGTGTGCGTGTGTGTGTGCAGAGATGGAGGAGGAGGAAGGAGAAGGAAGGACGGACGGACCACACGCCACCAGACAGAATTTTGGCACGAGTCGAAGAAGGTGAAGTCACAATCCAAGAGGGTGATAAAATTCCCAACAACCGTGTTTGCCGTAGGTTGAGTGTAGAAATAGTTTCGGGATTTGGGTGGGAGAGGTCGAAAGTGAGCGAAGAACTCCCCCTCAATCCCCTTAACCCTGAAAGTGATACTTCTTAACTCAAGCTTTTACTTAACTAACATTTGTCTTAAGAGATGTCAGGGAAACGAAAAGGACAAAGGGAGGTGGATGTGTTTATTCCATATTTTTTTATTCAATGATTCAAAGAGAATCCAATGCTACAGAGGGGATGATGGGCATGTGTCTGATTGGCATGTTTTTTTTTTTTTGGTAGTATATTCGTCGGTGTGGGGTCGGTCGGTGCAATTAAAATATCAGGGCAAAACAGCAATTTGGCATGGCAGGACACGTGAAGGCATGCAGAGCCCCCCTTAAATTTCATTAACCTTTTGTTCTTCGCGGGTTCCTCCCCTCTTGTTGTTGTTGGGTGTCGGATCCGACGACGGAACCTTCGTTTTGGGATCCCATGTTTTGGAGTTGTCGGTGACCTGATTTTATTAGCTAAATATTGTTGGGGGCCTAAAATTGAACCGGGGGAGGGGTGACAAACTCTATTCAATGCACCTGACTAAGTAGTAGTCCCCACCCCACACACACAAATGTCCTTTCTCTTGCTGGCTGCTACTGGTCAATTATTTCTTCTCTAACATCGCTCCCAAACATCGGCATGTGTAACTTGAGGCCCAAAAGGGAGAGGTAATCACGGCCTGTCGTCTTTGGGCTTTTTCCTTAAGCTTTGTTGGGCTTTAGGCCCATTTATGATGTGGTGATCAGGGTGGTGTTATGTTATGTTATGTTACTGCTGATGCTCAAAAGCTCTCGTGGTACTCGAACTGCGACGGTTGGGTGAACTCGAAGTTACTCTGTCTTTGGCAGTCAAAGATCCGACGATCCTTTGTAAACGCGAGAGGCCTGGAGAGGATCCGTCCGGACCCTACCAAGAATCGCCGATGAAAAACTCATTCCTCTGCGCCTCCAACACGGAGCAGTTAAACTTACTCCTATCTCGTCCATGCAATCGCAGCAGACTCGAGCGATCTCTCGTCTAGCTAGTCGCCGTCCCTTTCGCTGGCCGGAACCTGCCGATCACGCTCGATAGCTCTCCCACCAAAAGCTGTCCTGTCCTGGGTGGAATCATTGGTGATACATTGAACAATTACATCCCCCCCTGAAATGAAATGTTCGAACACACACAATCCATGTAAAACGCAAATGTTGGAAGTGGGGAGCAAATATTAGCTAAGTGACCCCCGACTCTCTCCCTTATTAAATTTCAGACAACATGGATGCATGTCCCATGCCTCCTCCCCATACCAAATTCACGAGTCCCCCATGTGGACATATACATGGACCCCCCCCCCAAAAAAAAAAAAAATAAAATAAAAATGTCGTGTTTGGACGCGATGTCCCGACCCCCGAACCGCCGCACATGAGCATGTCCACGTCCGCCTCCGTCCGGCCGGCAGAACCTCGTCGGCGGCCCGGAACGACGCCAACAACGACCCCTCCCCCCTCGATTTGGTATTTGTCTGAACGTTGATTTGTAACAGAAGCTCCTATCCGTGACCAATAACATCCCATCAATTCTCACACCTAACGCCCATCAATCCAGAACCAAACCACCAACCCCACGAACCCGATTATGAATTAAAAAAAAAAACACTAAATCAAGCATATAGTACGGAAAGTCGAAAACCCATAAATCCACGAATACTTCTCTTCTTACACATAAAAAGGAAAACGATTAAATTAGTTTGTCCCAATAATCCCCATTCCATGGTTTTAGGTTTTGTTACTAATTTTTATTACATAATCCATTATGGTTCACGTCAGCATCCCCGCATGCACGTGTTGTTACGTTCAACCATGTATACTTTGGAATGTCACTCGATCGTTCGGCCCTTATGTCCACACCCCCAAATCCCTCTCAGTCCACCCTGTCCCTTTTTGTCCTAAATTGAGTTTTTTTTTATAATATAAATACGATCACATTGAAATTTTATTTCGTATGGAATGGAGATATCGAGGGGGATGACTCGCGAGACTTTTCTAGTCGACCCCCAATGGTTTTCCAAATCGACAGCCAGCGCCCGACTCTGAATTTATTTGACTGGTTTCAGATATCCTTTCGAATTTTTATTTATTTATTTATATTATTAAGAAATGATATTTTTCGACAAGAATGACAGCGTTTTCGTGTTTTTTTCCCACACCCCACATGACATAATATTTTGTGAGAAGGTCTAATGCCATGATGTTGACTTTTCTGACGTATATGGTTTTTGGAATTTATCAGGGACAAAAATGTCTTTTCTTATTTCTGTTCTGGTCTTTCTATGAAATTTTTTCTTGGTTTTATCTAAGAAGAAGTAGTAGCAGCAAGCAGCAGTAGTAGTAGTATTCCATTTTTATTTTATTTTTACCAGAAGAACCGAGAGAACCGAAGCACCCCTCCCTCCCTCTCTCTTCTGTCTGTCTCTAATCTGGAGTGTCCCTATGGAAATCCCTCCACTGCAATGATTTATGCGTGAGTGATATAAAAACAAAACGTCCTCCCCCCCGTTCGTTCTTAAGTCGGTAAAAAGGAAGAGGAAGAGGAAGGGGAAGAAAAGCAAGAGAGGATTCCGGACGAGGGGGAAGGGGAGATTGCTGTCCCCGGAACGATGGACGGTTTGTCGGCGGGAGGAGTTGAGGATGCCCAGTTCGTGGAAGTAGATCCCACCGGCAGATACGGGAGGGTCAGTCGATTCCCCCAACTTGCAGCTTGTTTTTCTTTTTCGGTTTGGGTTTGGGTCGTGCTTTTGATTGTTTTCTTTCTTTTTTGATGGGCAGTACCATGAGATCCTCGGGAAGGGGGCTTCCAAGACTGTGTAAGAAGTCGATTACCCATTTGTTTTGTTTTGGTAAATTTTGAATCTTTCATGTGTTTGGGGAAAAAGGGTGGTGGGGGGGTTTGAGGGGTGAGCTGATTTGTTTGATGTGTTTTTTTTTTTCTTTGCTTGTCTTTGAGCAGCTACAGGGCGTTCGACGAGTACCAAGGGATCGAGGTCGCCTGGAATCAGGTGAAGCTCTACGATTTCCTTCAGAGCCCCGAGGATCTGGAGAGGCTCTACTGTGAGATTCACCTCCTCAAGACCCTCAAGCACAGGAACATCATGAAGTTCTACACCTCCTGGGTCGATCTCCCCAACCGCAACATCAACTTCGTCACCGAGATGTTCACCTCCGGGACTCTCAGGCAGTGAGTAGGAATTTCGATTCCGGTTAGCCCCTCCTCGCGGAGGCGATTTGTTCTCTGATTGATCCTTTATCGTCATTGGGGATTGGATGATAGGTATCGGTTGAAGCATCGGAGGGTAAACATTAGAGCAGTGAAGCAATGGTGCAGGCAGATCTTGCAGGGTCTTCTGTACCTTCACAGCCTTAACCCACCCGTGATCCATAGGGATCTCAAGTGTGACAACATATTCATCAACGGGAATCAAGGGGAAGTCAAGATCGGCGATCTCGGGTTGGCGGCAATTCTCCGAAAGTCCCACGCTGCTCACTGTGTCGGTATGTTAGGTTGTCCGATTGACTGTTACTGGATAATTGACTCCTCGTTGACTGAATGAAATCTGAATTTTTCTCACTTGTACTTATAAAGGAACGCCGGAGTTTATGGCTCCTGAGATATACGAAGAGGCATACAATGAGTTGGTCGATATCTACTCCTTTGGGATGTGCATTTTGGAAATGGTCACGTTCGAGTACCCATACAGTGAATGTACTCACCCGGCTCAGATCTACAAGAAAGTTGTCTCCGTAAGAACTGGGCCTCAGGACGATCCCTTTTTCTGTCTTCTTGGAGCTGGTATTGATTTTTAACTCAAGGGTTGATTATGGATTCTAGGGGAAAAAGCCGGATGCTTTGTACAAAGTGAAGGATCCAGAAGTCCGTGGCTTTGTTGAGAAATGCTTAGCAACGGTATCTCTGAGACTTTCTGCAAGGGAGCTCTTAGATGACTCCTTCCTTCAGATCGATGGCCTTGAACAAGACTGCAGATCTCTGGAGAGCGGAAGAGAATTTGACTGTGTTGGTCCTTTGACCAGGGAGCCATCTGTTCATGTAAGCGGAGGCAGCGTTTACGGAAATGGATATTGCAATGATTTTGATTGTGAGACACTTGATAATGACTGGGGTTATCACACTGCTGAGATCGAATCTACCGGGATTGATCTCTTTGAGCCGCACGAGGACGAACATCTGCCTGATCTTGATATCACTATAAAAGGAAAGCGGAGGGATGACGGCGGGATATTTCTGCGGTTCAGAATTGCCGATAAAGACGGTACGAATGTGGTTACGGTTTAGTTTTCATGCGTATGACTTGGATAGACAACTGAAGTTGTACTTTATATTTTTGACAGGTAAAATTCGGAACATATACTTCCCTTTTGACATCGAGGTTGATACGGCTTTAAGTGTTGCGACTGAGATGGTTGCAGAACTGGATTTGAACGACCATGATGTGACTAAGATTGCAGATATGATTGATGGTGAAGTTTCTTCTTTGGTCCCGGGATGGAGATCAGGACAAGGTTTCGAGGAGATGCCTCATTTTGCGAATCAAAGCTTATGCCTAAACTGCGCATCTAATCACACTTCTACCGGCTCTTTGCTGGATTTTATGTCGCACAACCCCTGGTCAAAAAATATTCAGTCCCAGTGTTGCAGGAGTTGCTATGCTTCCATGCACGGTCGATTTGAGGAGATAACGTACAAGCTTGAGAATTCCGAGAATCTCGGAGGATCCGAGCACGAAAGTTGTGCGCTCAGTCACACGGAAGAGGAGTACGAGAGTCCAGAAGAGACCTTATGGGCCCCTTCCGAGGTGAATACAGCCTTGGAGAAACCGGGTTCCTCAAATTTAGGAGATGACGACACCGCTTCTTCCTCAATGACACGTCCTGTTTTCTACGATCTTCCTGATGACTACGAAAGCAAGATATCAGTCAGAGACGGGAGGAGCTGCGGACCAACAATGGGAACAGGTCGGACCACAATCTCACGAGAAAACAGTAATATCGCCCTGTCTTGATGACCCTGAAAAGTCAGTGCCTTCCCGAATCCAGCAGCCCCAGTTCTGGAACCGTAAGGGACCGGATTCGTGAGGCGATACCCAAGAGCGGGGGGATACTTCCAGGACGGGTATCTTCAAACCCGCTAAGCGCCTCTGTCGTTGCTGTTCAGGTGTAAAGATAGGAACAGCATTTCTAGGCAGCTGCAGGAACATATCGGCCATTGTATAATTTCATCATGTGAAGAAAAATAACTTCCATACGTGATCAGCATCTTAACAATGGGCCCTCACAAAATTCACCCACCCACCAATTATGAAAAAAAAAAGAGAAGAAATCTTATCTTGAAATGCATACATGTAAAGCTAGAAAAGCACACGATTAGACTCAAAAACAGAAAGAAAAGTTTAACATGGCTTTTAAAAGTCTTCCTCATCTTCTCTGGTCCACCTTCTTCCCCTATCTGACCCATCTTTTCTTTTCTTGTATCCATAAAAAAAGGAGGAGGAATGATTTGCCCATGACGGTTTGCAGATCCCATGCCCACCGAGTCATATAAACTGGTTTGTTCAAACCAGTGAAAAGTTAAGAATGGTGAAAAAAAAGTCGCAAAAACCTGTGGGCTTGAACGAACTGGAGTTTATTCTCATCGCGAAGGCGTCATGGCAGCGACCGAAAGGGCACGGGAGTTTCCCTAGGCGAGTCTCGATTTCGGGCAGTCGTTACGCAGAGGCATGTTCATCTGTGGAATTCTGATAAGCTTTTATAGAATTGGTTTCGTTTTAAAAAAAGGGGAAATTCATGGTTAGGTGGTCAAGAGAAAAGGAGTGGCGAATGAAAGCAAACACGATACACCACCAGAATGGAATCCTAGTTATTGAAGGCGTGGTGCTTGATTAGGAAACACCAACCGTTGATTAGTGGAGGCCAACTCAGGCATCGAAGATAATCTTGTACTACGTGAATTGGGAATCGTGGCTTTCCCCTCTTTTTCTTGGGCTAAACTCATCATGCCATTACAAACAGACACCAAAACATTCTAACAGTTGAGGAAAATGACAGGTTAATTATCTTCGAAAAAGCGAAATCGTGTTAGTAGTGCTACCGATGGATTTATGATATGAAAACTTTGTGAACTTTGAAGTGGGGCTCTTGAATTGACTGGTTGACAGATACGGGACATGAAAGAAGGTTAAAGGTGTTAGAAAGAGGAGAGGCACCGCTCGATTCTAGCTTCTTGGGCTGATGGCGATGTTCGAAACGTCCATCAGACCAGAAGCGAAGCTATGCAACATTCATGACAGTCAGATCACAATAAACCTACGAAACATGAATGAGGCATCTATCTGCACCGGCCTCAACACTAGCATATGATTAGAAGGCAGGAAATAGTGCTAGTGTAAACGAATGCGCGCCTATTAGAAGTTCGAGCCTCAGAGCAAGCGAGTGTCGCTAAAATACAGCATATTCTATTTTGTGCTGCACAGAACCTGTTCTTGTACATTAGAATAGTTTAAGGGCTGCAGCTCTAAAGGTCACTCCCATCTAAAGTGAACTTCTCGTTGTTAGAGACTCGATCGGGCATTGGTGTGCGTGCTTGTGTATTGATATTGTGAAGTATTCAGAACTGTGGCACTAAAATTATGTCTGGCCCAGCCTCGGGGACTCTGGCATAGCGCTAGACTTTCCTGGGTTCATCCTCTCTAACTTGCTTTCCTACGACTCAGAAGTATGACAATGTCGTCTCGTACCCTGCAGTCATCTCTCCTACCGTCTCATCCTTATTCATTAGCCAATGCTACGACACAAGTAACGACGAACTCAGCCACAGAGATTGCATCCTTCTTTCTGGCATAAACAAAAAATATCAGTAAATGTAGAACTACCGCGGACAAATTGAGACTGATAAAGCCAAATGGTAGGTGTGATAGCTGGGATGTCCATCTCCCCCCATCCTAACAACTTTTAACCTGATGCCAAGAAAGGATGCATGGCAATTCATCTTCGTCGTCCTCTTCTTTAACAAAAAGCTTCCAATGCCGAATCGGCTCCTCTTCACCCCCAAGCTCTGCCACTCTTCCGCGCCCCGACGACAGGAACACCGGAAAATGAGACGAGCAGCCGTCGAGATCCTGGCGGAATCCATTCTTCGGAGAATCCTTCTAAAGAACTTGAAGAACCTCTCTGTGATGGGGAGGAGCGGCTTCTGCGGTTTGTTGCAATGTAAGAGACAACATTTATTAGGGGATTCGTGGTTTCAAGCAATAGGCATTATTAAAAATATTTCATTAGATAGAATTTGGGCTGGGCTTTGACCGTGGCTTGATTCGGGTCTGATTCATGGGCTTAGACTTGACTTCATATTTGGGCTTAGATTAATGTCAACTAGGCTCAACATGGGCTTACAGAAGGAAAGCCTGGGCTGCTTGTCTAATATGGGCTTGACTTCTTCGGCCCGAATGTTATTAACTAATAAAATAATATTAAAAAATAAAGCCAAATTATAAAAAATATAATGTACTTTCACCTTTTTTTTTCTGATTTAACCCAAACGCTTACTGGACACGTACTTTCGCCGTTATATCATTTTTAACTTTCGGGAGATGACGTGGCTACACACGCGGACATGACTTTTAAATAGAGAATTATTTTATAATAATAAAAAATGAAAACATTTAATAATAAAAAATAAAAACATTCTATTAAAAAAGGACTCGCCATGGACCCCTTCGATTCCATTGTTGTCGGCGCTAACAGTCCATCCTCCACTCTTTCGTCCTTCGCGTCATCAATTGCCAAGCCGCCGCCCAACGACCGTCTCCTCGCAGATGCTGTCTACGAGGTCCCCTCCTCCAATCTGTGTCACCTCGCCTGCCGCCTCGAACTCCTCAACTCATATTCGCCGCCGGTGAAGCCGCTATCCCTGCCGCCATCGGGATCCACCGCCCTAAACCCTAGACCTGAAGCCGCTGTCCACCAAGGGGGTGAGGTCCCTCCGAGCTTACCTCCTGGGTGGACAGGCTTCTCTCCGAATTCTATGGGCTGCCGCACCCTGATGCTGCTGTGCAGCTTGGCTACCGGTCATCTGCCGGCCCTACCGGCGTTTTCGCTCAACAGAACCTGAATGTTGCTGTTGCCGCGTCACAAATGGCATCCCTAACCGACCTGGATGAGGACTCAGGGATCAGGCTGGTGCATATGCCGATGTCGTGCACTAAGGGAGTCCATAGTGGCGAATTCTAGGTGGCCACCGCCTTGCTCGACGAGATGCAGGCATTGCTGTCGCGCGTGGATCGGACCACCGTCCCCAGACGGCAAGGACACACCGAGGGAGATCGGGCTCCTGCTGGCCGAGCTTGCGGAGTTGGTCAAGGTAAGGTTTTCATTCCGCGGCATCGTAGCCATGAGGCTTGAGGACGTGAAGCCGTGGATACTGAGGGTGGGTAACGGGAAGGCTGTGGAGATCAATTCCATTATGCAATTGCACAGGCTCCTAGAGGCAGAGGAAAACAAGGAGGAGCCCATCGATTCCGTCCTCTCGTGGATTCCGGAGATAAAGCCGACAACAGTCACGGTAGTCCACTGTGTTCGGTGGTTTTTGACGTCGGGTTTTTGATGGAGGTAGACAAGGGTTTTTGACGGGGATTTCATTTTTTAATGGGTAGACGATGTTTTATACGTCGTCATGTTCACGTGTATAGCCACGTCAGTTTTCGTTAAGGGTTGAGTTAATAGAGGATAAAAATAATATATCGGAGGAAGTACGTATTTTTTTTAAGCGTTTTAAAATATTGGTTAAATCAGAAAAAATAATCAAAATACATGGCAATTTTTATAATTTAGCCTAAAAATAAAGAAATTCCGTACGGTAAATAGGCGCGACTTGCTTATCTTTGAAACCACAAATTTTAGGGCTGAAACCCCAAATCCCCTCCCCCCCTAATCAAGTCTCTCCGGCGTCCCAAAACCCAAGGGAAGCCACACAGCAACAGAGCAAGCACCAGGCACAGGGTCGAACAGAATGGCTTGCTAGTCGGCAACACCACAGGCCAACTTCTGCAGCAGTCCACATAATCCTCCCATTAGTCTCCCATCAAGTGGGTCTTCATGCTAGCATCCAGAAGGTAGTACGGTCCTCCAGAGACAAAGAGCTGGCCAGGGAGGACCCAAGAACCTAGAAGCCAGGCTCGGGGGAGGATACAGAGAAAGCTGAGTAAGTGGCTGCAGAGCCACCAACCAGTGTCGACCGCACAGAAGCACGGGCACCAGGATGGGGCCATTCGGCCAACAAGACCGAACAGAAAATGACCGCACAGACAAGCCAGTGCGGCCCACCGGTAGCCATCCGGCTACGCTGAGCAGTAGCAAGAGCTGTCGACGAAACGACGTTAACCTTATGCCACATCCCCTTCTGACATGGGCAGCTGAGGCTGCAGGTCTTGTTGCAGGAACCTTAGCAGCCGCCAAGCATCGGCAACAGGTCCCCCAAAATGGCAGGCTGCCCTGGCCACATCGGCCGGCCCTGGAGTGCAACCCCATGCCTCTCGAACTCCCCGCAAAGCACTCATGCCCTAGTCACGAGCCAGAACATAGCCCAAAGTAATCTCCCATGAGGCTTCCACCACAAGGCAGCACCAGTGGAATCTGCACGGAGTCTACTTCCAGCACTAAAAACCCCCAGGAGTGTTAGAATAAATCCGTTGTAACGGTCGTAGTTAATACGTTGTAACGGTCGTGGTTAATGTGTTGTAACGACCGGAGTTAAAGCGGCTGAGGTTAATGCTACTTAATGTGGGGGGTTAATGCTAGGTATGGAGTTACTTTTAGTATTGTGTATAAATAGGTCATTGTATGACAAAGGATTGACAAGCTTTCCACACATTCCTCTTCTCTCATTCTCTCCACTTTTCTTCGTCAATTATTTGTCGGCGACAACACGTGGTATTAGAGCCATCAAGGAGGATTCTTTGCTGATCATGTCCGGAGAAAATCGCTCCCCGTCCCCCAAGGGTCGCATCGCCGATATCAAGAAAGGCGACAACGGCAGCAGCGCATCACGTGAAGTCGTGGTGGAGCGCGTGATGAAGGAGACAAGCGGTTTGATCGTGTACCCATTATTGACGCGCACGAACTACAACGAGTGGGCTCTTGTGATGCAAGTCAATCTGGAGGCACAGGGACTCTGGGACGCCATCGAGACCAACGAGGTCGATCGACGTGCCGACAGACTCGCGTTGGCTGCAATCCTTCGCGACGTGCCGGCCGAGATGCTCTCGATCCTCGCCATGAAGGAGAGCGCCAAGGAGGCGTGGGAGGCGGTGAAGACGATGCGGATGGGTGTTGCTCGGGTCCAGAAGGCGAATGCTCAGAAATTGTTGAAGGAGTTCGAGAACATTGCCTTCAAGGAGGGTGAGGGCATCGACGATTTCGCTATGAGAATTTCTAACCTCGCCAGTAACATCCGTGCGCTCGGCGAATCGATAGAGGAGGTCCGTGTTGTGAAGAAATTTCTTCGCGTTGTGCCAGCTCGGTATTCCCAGATCGCTCTTTCGATTGAAACCTTGCTTGATCTCGGCACGATGACAATTGAGGAGTTGGTGGGGCGGTTGCGTGCTGCGGAGGATCGTTTTGACAGTGGCGGCAACGTCCATGACAAAGCTGGGCGGTTGCTTCTCGCTGAGGAGGAATGGCTTGCAAAGTGGAAGCATCGTCTGCAAGGTGATTCTTTATCAAACGGTGAGAAGGCCAGGGGTCAGGCTCACGGGAAGAACAAGGGCGGCTCTCGAAACGAAGGTCGTGGCACCACCGAAAGGACCTCTGAAAGAACTCCTCGGCGAAAGGGGAAGTGCCGAAACTGCGGCGTTTATGGCCATTGGGCCAAGGAGTGTCGGAAGCAGTGGCGTGAAGAAGCTAATCTCGCCAAAACCGACGTCGAACAGCCTGCATTGCTGCTTGCCCATACTTGCAACGTTGAGCACACCACGACTCAGAACGTGTTTCTCAATGAAGAGCGCGTGTTCCCGGTGGAGTGCGACAACGACACATGGTATCTCGACAGTGGAGCTACAAACCACATGACTGGGTGTAGAGCGGCTCTTGCAACCCTCGATGAAAATATCTGTGGTTCAGTGCGTCTTGGTGACGGTTCAACTGTGGATATCTGTGGGCTTGGTACCGTGATGATGGCTTGCAAGAACAAGAGCAAAAGATCTTTACCGAGGTATATTACATACCACGTTTGAGGACTAATATCATAAGTCTCGGACAGTTGGAAGAAGGAGGATGCAAGATTGTCATCGACGGCGGCATCTGCGCGTGTATGATCGTGAGAGCGCATTGCTGGCCCGTGCGGCGCGTACCAAGAATAGGCTCTATACGTTGAAGCTAAACTTGAGTGCGCCGGTGTGTCTCTTGTCCAAGATTAGCGACGTGGCGTGGTTGTGGCATGCTCGATTTGGACATCTCAACTTTCGATCGCTTCGTGATCTCGGGATCAAGCAGATGGTGGTAGGCATGCCTGTGATTGAGCGTGGGGAGCAGTTTTGTGATGGTTGTGTTCTTGGAAAGCAGCACCGCACTCCGTTCCCACACACCACATCATACAAAGCAGAAGGGGGGGCTCGAACTGTTCCATGGCGATTTGTGCGGTCAGATCTTGCCACCGACACCAAGAGGACGGAGATACTTCCTATTGATTATCGATGATCACAGTCGTTTTATGTGGCTAGAATTGTTGGAATCCAAAGACGATGCTTTCAAGTATTTTAAAAAGATCAAGGCGGAGGCGGAGAACGAGATTGGCGGCAAGCTCAAAGCGTTTCGTACAGATCGCGGTGGAGAGTTCAATTCTGCCCAGTTCCGCGATTTCTGCGAGGAGAACGGCATAAACACTTCACAACTGCACCTTATTCGCCTCAACAAAATGGTGTTGTAGAGGGGCGAAACCAAACTGTAGTGGAAATGGCGCGTTGTCTGCTCAAGTCAATGCAAGTGCCAGCGGAATTTTGGGGCGAAGCGGTGAAGACCGCCGTGTACATCCTTAATAGGTCACCGACGAGAAGTCTTGACGGTAAAACTCCATATGAGGCTTGGTACAACCGGAAGCCCGGCGTCCGGCATTTGCACACCTTCGGATGCACGGCGTATGTGAAGAGAGTCGGCCCAGGTGTGTCGAAGCTGTCAGACAGATCGGTTCCAGGCGTATTCCTTGGTTATGAACCCGGAACGAAGGCATACAAGGTGTACGATCCAAATGGGAAGAAGCTGATGATCACCCGAGACGTCATTTTCGATGAGCGAAAAGGTGGACAGAAGGCGGCAAAGGTGACCAAGGGAGTGGGGCGAGGACTTTCATTGTGGAGTACATGACCACTATTGGTCCTTCGACGACCGACAATGGTACTGACGGTCATCCGACCATAGATTTCGAAAATTCGCAGATGCGCACAACACCGATTTCGGCGGCTACATCGAATGCTGCTGCGGAGAGTCTGGGGCAAGGTCTAGTTGCTACACCAGCGAATTCTACCAGTGTACAGTGGGCAACTCCGCCGTCCGAGGGCGCCATCGATTCTAATGGTGTGGGACTCAGGTTTCGCATGATCTCGAATATCATCGATACCACGGAGGAGGTTAACGACTTCGAGTACAGCGGACTTTGTCTACTAGCTACTGAGGAACCAAACAGCGTCAAACAAGCATTATCTGAAGCTTGTTGGCGTCGGGCTATGGAAGTGGAGATGGAGGCAATTCGGGAGAACAACACTTGGGAGCCTGCAATGTTGCCACCGGGACATCGAGCCATAGGGCTAAAATGGGTTTTCAAAGTCAAGAAGAACTCTGCGGGAAATATTGTCAAGCACAAAGCTCGTTTGGTTGCAAAGGGATATGCTCAGCGTGAGGGGGTGGACTTCGACGAGGTATTTGCTCCAGTGGCGCGCATGGAAACTGTGCGACTGTTGCTTGCGCACGCCGCACATGGCGGGTGGGAGGTTCATCACATGGACGTGAAATCTGCATTCCTAAATGGTGACCTTGATGAGGAGGTATACGTGCATCAACCTCCCAGTTTCATCGTCGGAAATGGAGACAAACAAGTGCTCAAACTTCACAAGGCACTCTATGGGTTGAGGCAGGCACCACGGGCATGGAATGTAAGGCTGGACAAGGAGTTGATTGCGCTCGGATTCATACGAAGCAAGTTGGATCACGTGGTTTACAAAAGAGGGGATCAACATTTTTTCTTGCTGGTCGGCGTGTACGTCGACGATTTGATCATCTCCGGGCCGAACATCAGTGGCATTGTTGATTTCAAGCAGGAGATGATGCAACGCTTCAACATGAGTGACCTTGGACTTCTAAGTTACTACTTGGGCATCGAAGTGAAGCAAAAGGAAGGTGAGATCACATTGTGCCAGAGCTCCTACTCGGCTAAGATTCTTGAGTTGGGAGGGATGTCTGATTGCAATCCTTGTCAAACTCCCATGGAGAATCGACTAAAATTGAGCAAGAAGGAAGGTGATGTGATCGTGGACGCGACGAGATACAGGAGCATCGTAGGGAGTTTACGGTACATTGTTAACACCAGGCCTGATCTCGCATATTCTGTGGGTATAGTTAGCAGGTACATGGAAGCGCCCGGACCACAACATTGGGCGGCAGTGAAGCACATACTTCGGTACCTGAGAGGCACAACAGAATATGGATGCAGCTACAAGAAGGCTAGTCTACAACCCACGCTTATTGGGTACAGTGACAGCGACTTCGCCGGTGATGTTGATGATCGAAGGAGTACGACGGGGGTCGCATTTTTTCTCGGGACGAGTCTTGTCTCATGGATGTCACAGAAGCAAAAGGTTGTGGCACTCTCATCCTGTGAAGCGGAGTACATTGCGGCAGCGGCGGCAGCGTGTCAGGGAGTGTGGCTGAGTCGTTTATTCGGTGAGATGATATCGCAAGCTCCGATTCAGGTGAATTTGTTGTGGACAACAAGTCTGCGATAGCATTGAGCAAGAACCCGGTGCACAACGATAGAAGTAAGCATATCGATACAAAATTTCATTTCATTCGAGAGTGCATCGAAGATGGAAAGGTGAAGGTCGAACACATCGGCGCTGACGGACAACTAGCCGACATTCTCACAAAGGCACTCGGACGCGTGAAGTTTGTAGAGATGAGACAAAAGCTTGGAGTTGTTCAGGTACAACGGATTAGGGGGTGATTTGTTAGAATAAATCCGTTGTAACGGTCGTAGTTAATACGTTGTAACAGTCGTGGTTAATGTGTTGTAACGACCGGAGTTAATGCGGCTGGGGTTAATGCTACTTAATGTGGGGGTTAATGCTAGGTAGGGAGTTACTTTTTGTATTGTGTATAAATAGGTCCTTGTATGACAAAGGATTCACAAGCTTTCCACACATTCCTCTTCTCTCATTCTCTCCACTTTTCTTCGTCAATTCTTTGTCGGCGACAATAAGGAGGGCATTCGCCTAACCGCATGATAAGAACCAACAGCTGATGGTCAGAATGCTACTAACCAAGTGGCGTTAACCTTTCCGCGATGTTACTTCTAACGTGGCGCTGCTGACTGGCCAAAATCCGAAGGCTAGGTTGGGTTGCGGGTGAGGCTGTTAAGGCAGCTGAGATGTGGCAGCGAGAAACTCAAGGGGAAGGAAGCCATGGATTCAACCCAGGGCAGCAGCAGCCAACCCAATATCTGGCTGAGTGAGCGACGACACCCATAACCCTCCAGCCACGAACGGCTACGGGCGTACCGACAGATCCGACGACCCAGAATCCAACACCACCCAAAACCAAAAACTGGTTTAAGGGCCTTCAGCAAGCAAAGCCCCTTGCCCCACCACCAAGAAACTCCGGTCAGCCGCTCCTTCACACCATGGTAACAAGACAAGACGGATGCTATAGAAAACCTCCAAAACCCAGATATTTGGAAGAGGATAACCCCATATGAGAAGACCAAAATCAGATTTGGGATTTTAAGTCCAAATCTGGAAGATAATAGACCAAAAGAGAAAGAACAAAAAACCCAGAATCCAAAGTCGGCCTCGCCGACAACCAAAAGAAATTAAGAAACCTCCGCGGGCCAAATTCGAACGGAAAATAACGAGAAATGAAGAAAAATGAAACCATAAAACATACGCCGACCACACCGGCTACCAAAACAACGGGTGAGCTTCCCTACACCCGGACGGGAGGGGCTCCGCCTGCGAAAGGATGATGCTGACGGAGCCCCAGGCATTTTCGTGTGGAGGGTTAGAGAGAAGGAAGATGTTTTTGAGAGAGAAAATTTAAGTAGTTCAGTTGTGTGGCTTCTTAGGGTGGCTATACTGATGCTGGACGTTTGATCCATTGTTTGTTGAAATTTTCCCATATTAGGTTTTGCTGGAGTGTCTTGGTGGAAATGAGATTGCTCCTATGTGGAGTTTAGTTCTATACTCCTGCGTGGGTATTTACTTTCTTCTGGGTGGTGTGGGGATCGTGCCCATTGTAACTCTTACCGGTTTCGGCTTCCTTTACTTTAATGAAATTATTTACCAACAAAAAAAAAAGTCTCTCCGGCGTCACATTTCATCTGCCCTTCAGCCGCTCCGTCCCGCATTCTGATCATGCCCATCTCCCATCTTTCCATTATTTAGTCTCTTTTTTTCTTCGGGTAGTCTGTTTTGATTTCGGTCCGTTTGATTTGAAGTTTCCATAATAGCCCAAATCACGTCTCTTTTTCGTACATAATGATTTTTTTTCCTAATATTTATTTCATAAATTCGGCCTGATTTTGGGCTTACTTTCGTCTCATGGGATTAGGCCTTTCCTTATGTATGACTGGGTTGGGTTGGGCCTGGACCACTTACCAATGTCTCCGCACATGGAAAATGGTGCGAAATGAGTATTCCCGAAACCCCAAATTCTATGCTCCAAACCACAATCCCACTTCACTCAGTTCTCTTCTTCGATGGCCGGCGCAAGGTCCCAACGGCCTGCTCATCTCATTCTCTTTGACACGGCCGGCGCAGACCCCCTACCATCGTGGAGGCCTGAACATAAGCGTAAATAGAAAAGCGAGCAGACAGATGGTACTATATCCAGAAAGATTACGGTCAATGATCTCGGGAGATATGTTACCTCAGACCTGCGGCCGCTAAAGAATGCCAGACTTTTTCAGTGTTTATGTGAAAGTCGATGCCTTCATCCTGGTTTAGATGGATGGAGGAGTTCCTGTTATATCCGCAGGTAGGAGGAGTTTTGAACGGTGACCGGAGCCAGTGGGCGACGTAAAAATGTGGGGGTTTCAACACTAATTAAAATGGCACCATTTCACGTACGTAATAACCGGGCACTCTTTCCTCGTTTTTCCTTTTCATAGGAAGTGGGCTGGGTTTAGACTTTGTCACATAATTGGGCTTGTTCACGGTTTCGATCTGGTTCAGAATTATGGGCTTAGACATTGATTCTTCATTTTGGGCCTGAAGTGACGTGTCATTAGGCTCAGCTTGAGCTTACAGATGGGCCAGGTGGGCCTTGTGGACTTCTTGTTTGAGCTGGGCCGATTAGTATGTTTTCGGACTACCTGGGCGGGGCTCCGAAAGTATTATCCTGAGGGGGTCATATAAATGAAAAGCGACCGCTAGGGTTTCTGGATAGCTTCCTGCTTACTCCCGCGCCGACGAGTTGCTTGCTTGCTTGCTGAAGAGAAAAGTAGGGAAGGGAAAGGAGGGAGCATGGCGGACAAAGCGGTGACGATCAGGACGAGGAAGTTCATGACCAACAGGCTACTCTCCAGGAGACAATTCGTGCGTCCCTCTCTCAACATCTCGTTTCTGAGCTGCTGTAATAGTGGAACTGCTGGATTTGGTTGGTTTTCTGTTTTGGAGAAGGAAGGAATTGGCACTTGGGTTTTCTTTTTAAGAACAAAATGCTGTAGATCGGATAGCCTGGAGCTGTTTGTTGACTGGATTTCCATGTGCTAGATTTGTAAATGGCTTTGATTTCGGGAGATCTTGTTGAGGGACAGGGAGTCTGGATCTTGAGTGAAATTATGCTATGTTCTGACCGTTTCCTGCCTTTTTCATCTTTGCATAGGTCATCGATGTCCTTCATCCTGGCAGGCCTAATGTCTCCAAGGTATGTGCATCGGATTACAACAACTGTTGGCACATGAAAAATTAGGTCCAGCTATAATATTGAATCTTACGGCCTTGGACTCGGACCCTTTTTGTCGCAGGCTGAATTGAAGGAGAAGCTGTCCAGAATGTATGATGTCAAGGACCCGAACTCAATCTTTGTGTTCAAGTTCCGCACTCATTTCGGAGGTGGGAAGTCAACTGGCTTTGGGTTGATCTACGATTCCGTAGAGACGGCAAAGAAGTATGAGCCCAAGTATCGGCTCATCAGGGTGAGTCTCTTATATCTGTTTAGTATTGGTGTCCTTTTTAAGTATGAAGCAATGGCCGTATTCTTTGGTCTGAATACGCTTTGAGCTTGTAGATCAATGGCATCAATATGCTCTGCGATGTCTGCTTAAGTTACATCAGATCTTCTTTTCGATTTTCATGTTTCTGTTACATTGCTAATTTTGCTGAAGGTGGGATAAGCGCCAGCATGACTTGCTTGATTGACCTTGTCTCTGGTGCTTGTAGAACGGACTTGATACTAAGGTAGAGAAGTCGAGGAAGCAACTGAAGGAAAGGAAGAATAGGGCCAAGAAGATCCGTGGAGTGAAGAAGGTAATTCTTTTTATTCTCAACGGAGTTATTTAACTTCTGTTTACTATCCATGATTGTGATCCTTGCAGACAAAGGCAAGTGATGCCGCCAAGGCTGGAAAGAAGAAGTGAGGATACTTAGATACAATGAATGGCTGAAGCTGCAAGGACTTGGGAGGGCAGTGTTTTATCTTGTTAGAAAATGCCAGCTTGAACCTTTTAACTGTCATTTCTTGTACTGAGTTGGTGTATTTTGTTTCTCTGGTTGAAAATTTCCCAAATTTCGAGTTGAATTCACTAGGTTGAGAACTAATCTTTTGGACAAAGAGTTTGTAGATGATCTATTTGCTCAATTTCTGTTTTTAGCAATGTCTTGCAATTCTCCATATCGTGAAGTTTAATGTCATGCATGATAAGGGCATCATGGGAATGCAATAAGCCTCTTTGCCCATAATCACACAGTTTATCGACCTTTCTCAATAACTGGGATAAATTGCCATGTCAATGATCAGAAGACATTCATGATTTCACCAGATTGTCAACTCACAACTGCACAGGGGCATGAGAAGGCATTGTAACATATGGAGAAACCCATGCAGAGGCAATGTTGTTCATGTGCTAGTTGCGCAAGGTAGTCATTCACCGGAACTACAACAAACCAGAAACAGACTTCCCAGTAGACATACAATGATCAACCCTTGAATGAAACAAGCAAATCTATCATTAGATAAGGTACCTTATTTCACCAACCTCAATGGGTTTAACCCCCCTCCCCCCTCCCTCTATATATATGAATATCATCTCTCTATATCAATCCACCAACAGGGTACAGTCATCCTATCATTCGCTAAATCAATAGAGGATAATTATTGAGAAACCACCCTAGATCTAAATAGCAGCATAACACAAAGCTCCCAGCCGCACCCACTACACCGTTAAAGAAGTCTCGCCTAGTCCACTCAATGGCCAGTAATATACATTCTAAATATGACTTACATTAACGAACAAAAAGAAGAAGAAAAGAAGGTACCTACGTTATCTCACTCCAAACCACTTCACAAGGGAACTTAAATATTTGATGTTGCCTCTGTCTTCCTTCTTTCCTAATAAGGGTGAGAAATGTCACCCTCCTTTGGAGAGGAGCTCTGCAAGAATGGCCTTGATCTGCTCCTGCACCAACTCTAGCCGCTGCGAGAAAACCTCCAACTCCATTATGTGCTGCTTCCTCCACCTCTCATCTCCTCTGCTTCCTCCTTCCCCAATCCCCATCCCTCCAATCCCAAATGGTAAAGGATTCAGCGCTGCAGCGATTCCACCCATCCTACCCTTGTTCAATCCTCCACCATATAACACTCCCCCGGCCAATAACTCGTTGAACACCGGAGCCAAACAACTTCTGACCGTTTCATCAATCAATCCACCCATACTATTGCCGACATCGTCGCTGCTATTTCCCAAATTGCCAAGGTTCATTAAATTATGCCCACCATTTGCTGCACTATTAACCACCACTGAATTTCCATCTACTCCCAAATTCAATTTATTCCTGTCCTCGGTCTTCGCAGCAGAGGACAAGGTCCCGTCCGGCAGTCGCATGCGCTTTCTCGACTTGGAACTGCTCCACCCCATAACTGGGGTCGTCATCCTATGGAAGTCCTCGTTCTTGATCTCGGAGACAAGGTTCGGGCGAGGGTTGAGATTAAAACTAGGAATGACAGAGTTAACGAAACCGTGGCCCCGCACGATCTCTTCGTCTTCGTCGTCGTCAATGTTTAGATCAGAATTAACATGATTATTTAGGTTTCTAACTATCCCAATGCTATTACTCCAGATCTTCCGTGAAATCTCGAAAGTAGCTTGATCGTGAGGGCTCTTGAAGGAGAAATCCTTACCGGAGCTAATCTTGGTGACGACATTGCGGTACTTCTTCTTAAGTCTGCGAAGCTTCTCGACGAGCTGGTTCTTATTAAAGTCAAGCTGGAGTTTGGACTTGATCTGGTCGTAGAACAGCAAGGTGTCGTGGTGAGGGGCGCCCCCAGCGGTGGTGGCACCGCCGCGCTGAGAGGTGTAGAGGAGGAAACCCTGCAGGAGCTCGATCTCATCCTCATCCGTCCAGAGGCGCTGAAAGAGGGGCTTGCGATCGGAGGGAGCGGTGGCGGTCACGATCCCGGCTGCGACGGCGGCGGAGGCGGAGGAGGAGGGGGCAGGGATGACGACAGTGACGGAGGAAGAGGAGAGGAGGGGGTCAATGGGGGTAGCGGTGGGGAGTAGTGAGGAGGAGGTGGAGGGAGAGTTGAGGTTGTCGTCGTCGACAAGGGGGGCAGGGGGAGGGAGGGGATCGGCGTCGGGGTCGTCGTCGTCGCCATCGGGGGCGGTGGGATCGAGGTAGGGGGAGGCCATGACTGGATCGCGGGCGATGGCTCGGGTTCGGGTGGTGGGGTTAGGTTTGGGGGTGGGGAAGCAAGCAAGCAGCCAGCCTTTTGTTTGGGTTTTGGTTGGGTGTTGCTTGCTGACGTCGACTTTGCCTACCGCTGGTCAACGCGGACTTGTTTTTTTGGTTCGGTCCAGCTTCATTATTATTTATTACCTTCTTCATTATTATCGTTCTTATTATTAATTTCTTTTTAGGAATAGGATGTGATTGTCAGATTATCGTCTAATTAATAATATTGTCCCGAAACACGATCGCACCTAATCCCAATTGCTCTTTTCCAAAAAAAGGTATCTATTAACTCTAGAGGTTTGAAATAAATAAGGTTTTTGGTACTTAAAAGATTTCAATTTCAGAAATTATTTAAATACGTACTACAACGTTTAATTATGTTTAGGAGAATCGTGGGCACCAACGTATTTTAGGATCAGTGGTTGGGGTTGATTAGACAGTGAGATTGAGTCGGTAGGGTGTAAAATTTAATTGGAAGGCGTCGAGAGCAGAGGGAAAGGATACGGACAAGTGGGGGGGCACGATCTCACAATCATCACACACGAAACCTTATCCAATCCACAAATTCCCGCCCCTTCACACTCCTCTCTCCTTTCTTCCTCACCTTCAACAGGAAAAACAAAAAACAGCATATCCTCCCCCCCCCCCCCCTCCCTCAATCCTATCAATGGATCCTCCTCAGACTTAGAACACCACAGATTCAAACCCCACAATGATGGCATTCCCTGCAGCCACCGCCACCGCCGCTGCTGCCTCCCCATCCTTCCCCTTCCGCCTCACTTCCCCGAAACCTCAACCTCAAAAACTCACCTTCAGCTCACTCCTTGCCAATTCCCCTGGTACCCGCCTCACCTATGCTCGCTCACTTGACGTCTCCAAAGACGACAGCCCCACCCAACAACAAGAACAGCCGCCCCCACCCCAACAACTACGAGAGGAGGACTCAGGCACGGAGGCATCTGCTGCCCAGGATTTTGACAAGAGGCGGCTGGAAGAGAAATTCGCTGTCCTCAACACGGGGATATACGAGTGCAGGTCCTGTGGATACAAGTATGACGAGTCACTAGGCGACCCATCATACCCCATCGCGCCAGGTTTGCAGTTCGACAAGATACCTGACGACTGGAGGTGCCCAACCTGTGGTGCAGCCAAGAGCTTCTTCGAGAGCAAGAGCGTGGAGATCGCTGGGTTCGCCCAGAACCAGCAGTTCGGGTTCGGCACCAATACGCTCACCTCAGGGCAGAAGGCCGTGCTGATATATGGGAGCCTGCTCCTCTTCTTCATATTATTCTTGTCTGGATACTTCTTGCAATAGTTAGAACAATGATGATCAATGATGGAGCTGATGATCCCGAATGCTATATTCTACATCCATATTTTCCGGAGTAAAGCATCGAAACATGAGCATTAGTATCAATACCAGGAATATGTATTGTAAGGTACAGAGAGCTAAAAACTAAACACATCGTTGACGATGTACAGATGAAGTTACATGCCGCCAACGCTTGCACCGTAATAGTTAGGGAAATGTGAAACAAGTTACAACAAACACGAAGCTCGATTTCAACTTCTCATCTAATTTACAATAATGTGAAAAGATTGACGTTAAGCTGCTTGCCTCATATATGCCGTTTCTCATTCCCCTGCTTTTGGAGCTGTTGACACAAGGATCAGCGGCATCTTCATCTGTGCAGGCATGATCTGACCGATCCAAATGGGAAATCTATCCAAAACAGAGAAGATCACCCATTTACTAGCCTCTTGAAACTTCCCATTATATGAATCACGATGACGTCGAGCACAGCAATGTTTTCATGTCCTGCAAAGCTCCTGACGTCTTTAAAAAAGAGTGAGCTCTGATCCATCGTTTACGGTACCAGGAGGCATCTCATCCTCGCCATCAAATCTGTAAATAGGCTTCTTGTTCGTACTCACTCCACCACTACAATGGCCGATTATAAGGCTTCATCTCAGATGCTGATCGTGTCTTCACCTGATATATCATTTTAAAATTCTTTTCCAAGGCTGCTACGTTAGCAGTCTCCCTCCGTTCATTTGTAACTGCACCGTTTCCAACTTTTTCCTTCTTGATCCATTTCATTGGTGGGGGAGGAGGCATGCCGACGTTTTGAATGACTTGGTCTGGAGGCAGAGAGGGCTGCACATGGACTGGTATCTTTTGACAGGTAATTGCGTTGGGGGGACTGATTCGGACAGTTTCTTCAACACTCAAAGAGGACATTCCGTTCCTTAGACTTCGATAAGGATCCGGGTGTTGCGAATTATCCAGCGCTTTGATGTTCTGTCTGTTTCCTTCCATGATGCTGGATGATACACCATTCCTTGAACTAGCAATCATACCTTGAGGACTGATATAACTTCCATTTGTGGGATATTGATACAGACCATCAAAAAATCCTCTTTCATAACCTGAAGGCCCCGCTGGTCTGGGTCTATTAACTGCATAATTTCCCGGAAAATTGCGATATCGAGGAGGTTCAAGCAATCCAGGTGATGGATTATTATTCTTCCAATTTAGTGAGTTCTTGACAAGGCGGTGGGCAGCTTCTCCCAGCATAGGACCGGTAATTGTCCCGGGTATTAATGGCCTGAACAATCAGCATCAGTTAAAGGACAACGGCAATTATATATCTCAAATCTGACCTTGGAGAAGAAATATAAGCAACTAAAGATAAAAAACTAGTCAATGAAGCATCATTTCAGATCCATCCACCAGCACAAATCTCCACTAAAATAATGAGGAAAAGGAAAAGAAAAGCACATGTGAAACACCAAGCAATGAAGCAATCTTAATGTTTTGACCAACCTTTCTCTGCCTTGCAGGCGCCTGCCTCCATTGTCTTCATGCCACAAGGTAGGTAGCGGTTTTATGTCTAAAGGTCCTAAAACCTATGTACAGGAATAAGACATATTAACCACATCTCCCATACTTTGAAAAAAAAAACAGCTTCCATTTTCCATCGGAATGTGTGAGAACTTCAGAAATATCAGAACTAGCAATTAACTGATTTAGGATAGCAGAGACATTACTTCATGCATCAGAACCTTCAGAAAAGTCAGAACCAAAGCCAATGCATGATGCCAATAAACTCATGATAATGGTGTTCCGCCTTGAGAATTCACGATAGATGAATAGCAATGACAATAGCAAAGGCCAAGACATCAGTATTACCTTTGGTGGGACTGCCACACCAACTGGCAACCGCGGGATATGTTCATGCTTTGTAGGGTTGATATATGTGATGTTCCTACAAAACATAAATAAAAAGCAGAACCTAAGAGATGAAAATAACCTAATATCCTCAAACATGCAAATCATAAACAATCATACAAGACTTGGTTATTCAGGATATCTTCAAGGCCAGTTACTGGGGAAGGAATGAAACTCGTCGTCGTATTCCTTGGACCCAACCAAAGATATCCATTCATCCCACTACTGCAAAACCAAAAAAGATGATACCGACGAAAGTTACTCCACGGTTATTACCTTACATATGGCTATTGCACGCAAGAAAAATTATATTCACCTAACCATCACATCAACTGGATATGGATATCTTTCAGGCTGAGCTACTTGCCAAACACATTGGATGAACCAGTGAATTTGTACTGCCAATGGATGGAACTGCTGGACATAAAGCAAATCAAGCATTTCGCTATTCCTAAACTGCTCTTCTTTCTGCAGAAATTAATGTCCACATGAGCATGTCTGATCACGCTATAATTATGCTAGAACCCCCCGGTCAGTAAGCAAAAGAACTCAATAATTTTTCAAGTGCGTCTAGCCAAATCTGAGCATGAGAACTGGTGAATTTACTGGGCATTTAACTATAACATCTAAGGACACCTTATCAGACTGGACCATCATGTAGAAAATCAGGGACCCTGTGGGACAAAAATTCCAACACAAATTGCATAGGATTCAGAAATATACCGTTAAAGTGCCTTCAAGCTTTCGTGTTTCACCGAGTAATTTCTTTTCATCAATGAAAGGCAATTTGACAATACCCTATTGCAAAGAAATGGTGCAGAAGATAATAGTCACTTAAATGAAGAGAAGGCAAGTCCTCAGGCATCAGCAAGATGTGTATAAATAAGATGAGAGAACAAACCTGCCATGAGAATTTCTTGCCATTCATATCAACCTCGAAATCTGTCAGTGTCATTGTGTTTGACATAAGTCAGATAAGATAGTTAGAAACTATTGATAAAGTTTTATGATGATAGTTTAGACTGTGACAATACCCGAAGGGTAAAAGTCCAGGATCGGAGAAGCAGAATCAGTCATCAGTAATCGGTACATCTCAGGCAGCGCATTGGCACTTCAAAAGAAGAAAAACACGAAATTTCTTCATAACCATTAATATTAACGGCTGAGTTTTGATAATAAGCAACTGCTTCCAGTTAGAAGACGAAAAATGGTAGAACAGACAAGGGAATAAACACACCTCGAAGCAGGTAGTGTGCCCATTAGTTGATCAAATGGCTTAAAGGGCTCTCCCAGAAAGAACGTAATCTCCATATCAGCCAATCCCTTGAGATCGGAAGCAAATGGGGCATAATGAAATGGGTAATACCTAATATGAAATCACTCATTCAATTCTTTAAAGAAAAAGCACGAAATCAATCTTGCTAATGAGCCCAAATAAACCCAAACAATTCCATATGCACATTCAACAAATCTGACCAACCAAAAAAATTCGACTAACTTAATTATTGAATGAAAATCTCTGCAATCTCTAAAGAACACGCAAAGGAAGCTACTGTAACCGGTCAACACTAAATTAATTTCAACTACCCAGATTTCCAAAAACAAATAATTCCCAACTAGCATATCACTTGAAAGATTCACAACTATGCTCGGGTATTATTCCAAAGACAAACTTACAAAAGATAGCAAGATTGACCATTTGATAGAAACTCACCATTGCCACGATTTAACACCTTGATAATAATACCAGCATACCCAACACAACCCCTCCACATATTTTGCGACCTACAATCACATAAATTGAACATCAAACACCTACAGAACAAATAATACACTAAAACCAATTCACTCAGGGCAACAGCTATCTCAACAATTATTGCATAAAATGATGCATCCATATTTACCAAAGTAAGCACTTCTATATCTTACGGCACAACCTGTACCAGGTTCTACATTGGCAAAGAAAAGAAGCTAACTATTGCCTGAAGAAATGCCTATTTTGACATTCTTTTTTATTCAATTCTTCTTCAGTTTCGTTTCCATTTCCAAATTTCTTCAATAAATTTTCATGCTCAGTGTACCAGACATGCCACGAAAGGAATAATGAACACAAGAATAGTTGGCCACCAGTACATCACCGAAGCACCTCAGCTTGAATTGACATCATATTCAAATTCCCCGGGCAGAAAACAGAATAGCCAGCATATAATAATTTCATTGATATTGAGATGATGAAAACACAACCAGCAGAACATGCTAAGAAAATTTATAAACATATAAACCTATAAAAGAAAATAAGGAAGTAGAAAGCTAACCACACAAACTCCGGCAAAAATAAATATAGAAGTTGGACACTAGAATGTCAAATCACTTACTGTTTCCCTCCTAACTCTCTCAATCTCCTCAGGACTTGAAACATCAAATTTGTCCTCATAGTACCTGTTTTTATACCCTGGCTCTCCCAATTTCACCTGATTGTAACAATTGACCCAAAATGGTTATTCACTGTGACAACAACACAGATATAACCAACATTCATCAAATGTAAACTTCTGTAAATTGGATAGCACAATAATGCTCATATTCCATAACTATTAAGGTGATCCATCAAAAAATAATAAAATAAAGCATTTCATACACACCATGTCCAGCAAGTTCCTATTTATTTCAGCTAACCATATATTTTGAGGTCATCAATAACTTTATGATAATGGATCCTTTATGTATTTGTCCCCCAACGAGGATACTACGTGCACTCTAGAATAGAAAGGAATAAAATAACTTCTAAAGGAAAGAGTTCATATTGTTATAAAATAACCTTTGCTTTAATTTAGTTTCTCTACGATAGGATAAATATTTACTACTGCTTCCTATTTATCAGTATTAACAACTCCTACACTTATTGATGTTCCCAAATATCCCAGAAAGCTAGAGCAGATACTTTCGGCAATGAAAGCACCCACTTTAGTTAACACCACCGAGTACACAAATCCAATCTTCAACATTTTTCAAGTTCATAAGACAGACACACGATTAAAAATTCATTCATTTGAATAATTGTTTAGGAGTATATGCACTACATCTATAGGGAAAGATAATGATACAGAGCAGCCTTTTTCCAGTACAAATGTGAAAAGAAATTGGCAACAAAAGCAACAGCACAAGCTGGTAAGTACAGTAGCTGGAGTCCTAGACAACAACCTCAAACACATTTTTCTCTGAAAAATAACGGAGGCAATCATGCTAAAGCTTAAAACATCCTAGTCGGACAACTCAAAGCAATAAGCATCAGTGCCTCAAACCTTATCAACAACCGGAACAGGTGGATCTTCAGATGGATCTCTTCTTGCTCTATACTTCATCTCTTCGTTATTCTCCTGTGCCTGAGATACAAGTTCTAAATTCAATTGTGCCGGAAGAGTGGACCATCATTGTTAAAAAACTAATAGAAACCAATAAATCATCTAGCATGTAATTCGGACCAATACTGCATTACCGGCGTCTGATTTTTCTTCAGCAAAACAATATTTAATTAGCGGATAACGGTTCACCTGCTGTATACGGGATCGTTTCTGAAATATCTGATCTTCATAGACAGCAACCGCTTGAATAAAATGTTCTATTCTGTCTAAACAAACCTGCATGGATGGAAACACATTGATGCTTGAAGTGACAAAGACATATTTAATCATAGAGATATCCTAGTCATTCTCAAAACATATAAAAACCCTTAAATAGGGAGTTAAAATGCAAAAAAAAAAGCAAGGTACCTCGCCTGCTTTTGTAAGATAGCCACCCATGGAGGTGAACTCTTTTCTATAAACATGCATTAATAGATTGATGGCACCCTGAAAATAAGAACCATGAATAAGGGGAATAAAACACTTAAGGAGATAAAAATCTGCTGGCCCATTCAGTTTGCAGAAAAATGTTCCTTTTTCTTCCCATTTGAACCCTTCGACGAAAAGAATGCAGCTTATAATAGTTCTTGTGTCTTTTGTTTTCTCACCTTCCTCGTCAAAAGGATACTATCACTACTTATTTTCTTTATCTTCAAATTTCGAGAGAATAAAAACAAAAGAAAAGAAAACTTCACGAACCAAGTGCCCTAACACTTCAAGAACAAAACTATCAACGAGATTTTGAGTCAGCATCTTGATAAAGTCAAAATATTCAAGCAATAGTGTTATAGAAGTATTATAATGATCAAACAATACATTTACCTCGCGAATCTCCAGTGTGGGCATGTGAGGAAGGAAATCATTGCCAACAAAGAAGCACATGAAAACAAAATCATCCACTATATTTTCAAAGTCAATCTCGAATGGAGGTTCTGGAATGTCCAGATCATATTGCAGGTACTCTCGCAGTATCCATATGTTGAGAAACTGAACATTTAATCAACCAAGCATCAAAAAGGAGAAACCTAACCCGACTGAAATAATAAAACAGGAAATACGAGAAGATGACCTAGAACCAACCTGATACTTCTTCTTATAAATCGGAACTTCATCTAACTTACTAGTGTCATTACCAGTACAATCAGCAGCTAAATGACCCACTTGGCCACAGTTGAAACATTTATCATGTTGTCCAGGAAAGGTGACGACCTACACAATGCAGAGTCAGGAATAAAAAGATAATTGCTGACTTCTCTGGAAAAAACTGGTTTTGGCACAAACCTCTCGAAGAATTGAGAAATGGATCTCATGGGTGGCTAATGAAAGCATAATAAGATCTGCATCCTGATTTCAAAGAAATACATCAGAGGAATATTTTTTTGCTACATAAGTAATTACATTAATAGAAATGATTTACAAACAATGACTACATGTGGACCCTACTCTCCAAGACATCAACTAAGAAAGGATAACTAATATCACATTTGATAATTCCAGGCAAGGTTCATAGTTCACTTGCGAAAATTCAAGGAACAATGAGACTCAACGACAAAAACCACAAGTAGAGCAAAGGACTGTTCCCGGAACTCACCAGCCCATATAAACAATGTCGAGTGTTCGGATTGAAACCAGGAAGGTTCCGTTGTAACCGTATGTAAGACATGATCTTGTGTTCTCCCTCACCCGGAACATTGGAGTCAGAAAGAATAACCTTCAAAAATTACAATTAGGAGCATGCTTGTGTATGAGCTTACTTGGACAAAATAACATGGAGCAAATTGAAATAATGACTTGAAGAAATCCGACTTCACAGACAAGAAAAAACAAGATATGCACCAAAGAATGTCCAGTTACCTTTACATTCTGCCATCCAGGATTATGGTTCAATCTTGCCTGAACATAATACTGTAGCGCAACTGAAAGGACCGCCATAAATTGTGTGCCAGGAGTGATAACATTAGAGTCGCAGGTTTCAGGTTTTTCCGCAGGAGAGAGGAGTTTCCCATCTGCCTCAAATTCTTTCCTCAATCTTTCCTCTTCGGCTTCCTAGATTTATGGAGGACATTCAAGGAAGCTTGAAATTACGTAGGCTCGAGAGGGGACACCTATGAGATTCTATTGACAAAGCTTACTTTTTCAGCTGCATCTTTTGCAGCCCTAAAACGACGAGAACGCTGTTGGTTCATTTTTGCTCTTGGTGCAACCCCATCTGCAAACTTGTTCAATAAGCCAACTATACAGAGCATCATCACAGATGAAGCAACGCTTGAAGCTTACCGATAGCAAGATAAAGACGCTTCCTAGGGCGCACCAAAGTGAAAAGGTGGTCAATATATTCAAATATTGACTTGAACACATTGTCATATGTGGAAGGGGGAGTCTGCATGGTCAGACCACAAAAGGTCAATAAGTCAGAAGTACTAAGACTGTTGTGTCGGGTTTGAAACATCTGCACCGCCAGTGAACTTAACTCGACAGCTAAAAGTCGCCACAATTATCAGAAAAATATGAGACGGGTCTGGGAAGCTGAAAACAAAAAGTAAGTTTACTTTTTGTAGGATTCGCTTTACATTTCAAATGAGCACCGACAAAACACCTGATTTTTGCAAACAAGACAATACGGGCATCCTATACCACTCGAGTCCTGAAAACCAATCATCTCAGCCCTTCAAAAGGAGAAACTAAAGCCAGTTTCTTTCTCTCGCAACCCGAAAGTTAATCAATTTAAACACGAAACCCCCGGAAATTTCTCCCAGCCAAGTCACCACACTTCTTCATCATACCCCACCCACATCTTCAGAGCAAATCACCAGGCGAAAAGTATCACACTGCTCCCTAAATATACAATCATGGGTAGCTTTTGCTTTCTCGAGACCATAACTAACCAAGGCTACTCCAGGAACACCGAACGCCAACTTCAATGCCCTCTCCGCGAAGCTAAATTCAAGCAAGAAAAGACGACATGACGAAGGTCAATTAGCCCCTGCGGCGACTTACCCTGCCGTCGGGATGGAAACAAGGATGGATGATCCCGTTCATGTCGAGGTACAAGTTATCGAACTCGATCCCGTTAGGGTTAGGCCTGGAGACGTCAACGGGGAAGGGGATGCCGTTGGAGTCGAGACTCGGCTCCTCCTCGACGACGTCGGAGATGCAGTTAGGATAGCGGTCAGCCAGCCATCGGTAAAACGCGGGGACGCCCATCTGGTTATCGGAGGAGTTCGGCCGGGCGGTGGTTGGGCAATCGAAGGGGACGGTGGAGGAAGGAGGGAGGAGGACGGGGCGGTTCGAGATCTTGATCGAATTATGAAATCGGATTTTAATTCGACGTATTCTAAAAATCTACGTATGGGCAGAGGCAAGATCTGAAAATGGGCCATTTAACAGGCCGTAATATCAGTAGATGGGCCCGATTCTTGTAGCTCGCTGGCTTCTTAGATTTCGTGGGCCGAATTGGGCCCTGATTTTCTTCTTAGCCGATGTGGTCCTCGAAAGAAAAGACGAGCTGGTGCTGGAGGTTTACGCGCTGTCTGTTCGTTGGATTGACTCGCTTCTTCTTCTTCTGTGGTTTTTTATCCCATCCGGTTCCAGATAAAATGATTACGGAACTAATCAGAACAAAACAAAGAGTTTTTCTTTCCCCCTTTTCAGTTCTCCTCTACTTTTTCTTTTGTTTTTTTTTCTTCCCTAGTGTTTATACCGTAAAATCATTTTGTACTTTAATAATGGCGATGCCCATCACTACAGATTTATCGAAGTATGATTCTTCAAAGTTCAGAAATGTCGAAGTACAGCTCGTCGAAGTTAGGAGTGTCGAAGTACGAACAATATCAGGTTTGATTAAGATGCTGTCGAAGAAGGTGACGCTCGAAGGAAAAAGTCCCAATTAAGGTGTCAACACTTAACCAATTTTTAATATATATATACAAAACATGTATGGTAGTTATATTAGCAGTGATTTTATTAGCGATTTAAGTATAAATATATTGTCATTATTGTGTAAAAAATCGATAATCATTCCAAGATCCCGAAAGAGTTGTCTTGTTGTATTTTGTTCTTCATAAATAAAAGTAAATATTTTTATCAATACAATTTTTTTCTGTTTTATTTATCGTTATATTTCTAAATGACTTGGACGAGCCATCATTCAAACACTATTAAGCATCTAACGATTCCCAGTCGGCGCGAACACCTCGGGAAACTACAATCCTGAAAGACCGGCAACCAATTTACATTTTAAACGTCTATGCAACCTACGGGAGCAACCGTACACGCCTCCGCTTCTTCTTATTTTTTCAAAGTAGCAGCGTAAGTGCTATTATTAAACTCTGTCTAAGAGTTGTTGGTATTTCACTAGGGCTTCGACTGAGTCCTTCCCACCCTTTTCTGCCTGAATCTTTTGCTGTTGTTGTTTTCTGTCAGGCGGTAAGACACCTCGCCAAATCTTCGTTGTCTGGGAATTTTTCGTTAATTTTCTGCCTTTGCTTGAGAAATTGCTTTAAGAGCAGTTGAAGTTTGGTCGACTTCTTTGCCATGGAAGGCCACCCTGCTGCCATCAAGAGAGATGCGACCCAGGTTCTGAGATTCATTTGGTTGTCATGTTTGCGTGGATTATTCCTTCCGTTGTTATTTTACCTGAAGCAGTGGTTGTTTCTCTTCGTGGGTTTCGTCAGCTGATCGGGAATACGCCCATGGTTTACCTCAACAACGTCGTGGAAGGTTGCGTCGCCCGTATCGCTGCCAAGCTCGAATTCATGGAGCCATGCTCCAGCGTCAAGGATAGGCAAGTCCCCTCCCTGGTCAACGTTTCTCGATCCGAGCCGTACTGGCATCGGGTGTTTTGGTTAATAGTTGATTTCTTACCATGGGATGTAGGATCGCTTTGAGCATGATCGAGGATGCGGAGAAGGAAGGCCTAATACGGCCGGGAAAGGTATTGATATATCAGCGGGAGAACCTCTGATTATTTCGGTTTGATTGCTGAAGCGACGAGCATTGACTTGGTTTTCGGTTTCTTTCTTGGTTGGATGGGCGCTCGCTTTGTGATGATAGACCGTGTTGGTTGAAATCACTAGTGGTAACACTGGAATTGGGTTGGCTTTCGTTGCCGCGATTAGGGGTTACAAGGTTATTCTTGTAATGCCTAGCTCATATAGCATGGAGCGACGGATCGTGCTCCTTGCATTCGGGGCAGAGTTGTGCCTCACGGATCCAGCCAAGGGAATTGACGGAGCCTTCCAGAAAGCTGAAGAGATTGTGAGTAGCAATCCGGACTGTTATCTGCTGAGACAATTTGCGAATCCATCCAACCCAAAGGTATGCTAAGTGCTGTCACAATCAACATTTTTGTGGTATCTTGAGGGGATTCTTAATGTACGAATCAATGCGCCGTTGTTTTGCAGATACATTACGAGACTACTGGCCCTGAAATATGGAGAGACACCGAAGGGAAGGTCGACGCTTTCGTCTCGGGGATCGGGACGGGAGGAACTGTCACTGGGGTTGGCAAATTCCTTAAGGAGAAAAATCCAGAGATAAAGGTTCTATTTTTCGCCTCTGTCTGAAATGTACTTTCAGGTCGTAAATGGATGATCTAATTGTCGTTCATATCACCCACGTTCAGATTTACGGCGTCGAGCCAGCTGAAAGTGCTATTCTGAACGGCGGGAAACCTGGTAATGCCTGTGACATATTTCTTAATACCTGATTTAGTGGTTAGTTTGATGCAGCCGATTTGCAATTAGCATGCAGGCTAGTGAGTTGCCTGTCGCTGCGTAATCTAACAAACCTTGTCGGGTATATGAATGACAGGCAAGCACCTGATACAAGGGACTGGGGCTGGATTTATCCCCCCAGTCCTTGATGTCCCATTGCTCGATGAAGTGATTGATGTGAGTTCCATGGTTTTGTATCATCCGAAGTTCTCTTCAGCGCAGAGATATACGAATTAAAACTGATCACTGAAGTGCTTTTCAATATGCTACTGATCTTTTTGCTGCATCTCAGGTATCAAGCGAGGAATCCATTGAAATCGCCAAGCTCTTGGCTCTTAAGGAAGGATTACTGGTATGTCACCGAGCCACCTGATGAATTAGTCAGGTAATAATTATCATGGCCTCTGTCTATCATTGTGCTGTTGGCATTCTTTAGGTCGGCATATCATCCGGGGCCGCTGCAGCCGCTGCAATCAAAATAGCAAAGAGGCCGGAAAATGCCGGAAAGCTGATAGTGGTGAGTGCACCTACCCTTAAACATCGCATCTTCCTATCAATGGAAATCCTGTGAACAATATGGTACATATAACTCCTTTTGTTGTCTTTGAAGGTGATATTTCCCAGCTTCGGCGAGCGATATCTTTCCACCGTGCTTTTCGACTCCATCCGGAACGAAGCCCAGAACATGACCCATGAATGAGAGTTTCCATGATACCAGGAACTGTTGGAAACATTGGTGGACGAAGAGATGAACCCTCACACTCTCACTCACTTGATGAGACAGATAAATTTTAAAGGGGGAAGACACTTTAGTTCGTCTCATATTATTTTCTTTCATACAACTAGTCTATTTATACATAAAAGAGAAAAGACTCTAAGACTTCTGATCCTTGAACTTCCCTTGCGACTCTTAGACTCTCATGCGACTTTTGGGCTTCCCAGGCGACTGATTCTTGGACTTCCCATACGACTGACTCTTGGACTTCCAGGCGACTGACTCTTGGACTTCCCAGATAACATAATCAATTTTATTTTCAATACTCCCTCTTAAAATTGACTTTCTTCACGACTCCAAGTATGCTTCTCATCTTATTGAAAACATCAACTCCAAGAGGCTTCGTAAAAATATCTGTAACTTGATCGATAGATTTCACATACTCAAGTTTGATCTCCTTCTTTGTAACACATTCTTGGATGAAGTGATAGTGAGTATCGATGTGTTTACTTCGATCATGAAAAACGGAATTCTTTACCAATGCTTGAGCAGATTTGTTGTCGAGAAAAATTGTGGTCGCATCACTTTTTGTCAAGCCTATTTCCTTCAACATTCTCCTTAGCCAGACTGCATGACAAGCGTATGTCGTAATTGCGACATATTCAGCCTCACAGGAAGATAGCGTCACGATCGCCTGTTTCTTCGAACTCCACGAAATTGCATTAGTCCCCATAAAAAACACAAATCCGGTTGTACTTTTCCGATCATCTAAGTCTCTAGCAAAATAACTGTCGCAATATCCAACAAGTTGAAATTCCTTGAATGATGAATAAAATAGTCCAAAATCGATGATACCTTTCAAGTATCTGAAAATCCTTTTTGCCGTCTTCATGTGTTTCATCATGGGCACCTCCATGAATCGACTAATAATTCCAACACTAAACAGAATGTTCGGCCGAGTGCATGTCAACTACCTTAGACATCCCACGAGACTTTTGAACAATGTTGGATCTACCTTTTCTCCCTCTTCATCCTTACATAATTTAGCCCCAACCTCCATCGGCGTAGCCACTGGTTTGCTATTTGACATATTGAATATGTCAAGAACTTCCTTCACATATGCTTGTTGACAAACAAATATTCCATCATCTGCTTGATATACTTCTAATCCAAGATAAAATGACATTATGCAGATATCTGTCATCTCGAATTCTCTGGCCATATCATTCTTGAAATCTTCAATGAGATTCGAATTATTTCTTGTAAAAATAAGATCGTCCACGTAGAGGTATATGAACAAATAATCTCTATTTTTATCCATCTTCACATAAAATGCATACTCATGTGGACATCTTGCAAAACCTTTCTCCTGAAAATATGCATCAATCCGACTATACCATGCTCGAGGTGCTTGCTTGAGTCCGTACAAAGCCCTCTTCAACTTCAAGACCTTTTCTTCTTGTCCTTTCACCACGTAACCTTTTGGTTGCTCCACAAAGACATCTTCCTCAAGGAAACCGTTAAGAAACACCGACTTCACATCTAATTGAAAAATTCTCCAATTTCTTTATACCGGAAACAAAACAGAAAATCTGATTGTTTCTAAACGAGCAACAGGAGCAAATACCTCCTCATAGTCTACTCCATGTCGTTGTGCATACCTCTTGGCGACTAATCTCGCTTTGTAATTTTCCACGACACTTTCTACATTCTTTTTCTCCTTGAATATCCACTTCACACCAATTGACTTTTAACCAGCGGGAAGAGAAGTGAGTTCTCATGTGTCGTTCCTTTCAATGGCTCAAATCTCCTCGTCCATGGCTTGTCTCCATTTCTTCTCCTTACTAGCTTCTTCAAAATGCAAAGGCGATGTTTTGGCCAAAGGACAAAATATAGAGACATCATAGATTACCTCTGTGTTCACGTAAAGGTCTTGGATAGTTCTCATCCTTCGTGTTCCTTCACTAAAACTTTCATTTGACAACGATGCGCTGGGAGAGGTGTTCGACGTCGTCGGAGAAACTGCGGGTTGCCAAGTTTCTTCTCCTTGAATATCCTCATCGAAGAAAGGAAAAAATCTGTCGACGTCATCTTCTTGTGCTTCCCAATTCCAAGAAGCATCTTCATTAAACTCTACATCCCGACTCACAACAATTTTCCCATTGATAGGATTGTAGAGCTTATACCCCTTTTATTTTTCGTTATAGCCGATAAACACAAATTTCTCGCTTCTATCGTCAAGTTTTGTTCTCTCTTGCTCCGGCACATGCTTGTAAGCAGTACATCCAAAGATCCTTAAGTGAGATACATCCGGCTTCAGTCCGCTCCATGCTTTAATGGGCGTTCGATCTTTCACGTTTTGGTTCGATAATGATTGATGAGGTACATCGCACCAGCCACTGCTTTCGCCCAAAACCCCTCGGGCATCTTCTTATTTTTCGTGATGCTCCGCGCCATGTTGAGGATTGTCCGGTTCTTTCTTTTAGCCACTCCGTTTTGTGGCGGTGACCTTGGAACCGTGAGGAAATGCCTAATACCATGTTCTTCACAAAAACGGTTAAAAGCACCAGAATTAAACTCTCCCCCTCTATAGGTTCTCAACGCCCTAATTTTATAACCACTTTCTCTCTCGACCAAAGCCTTGAAATTCTTGAAGGCATCAAAACACTCAGATTTTTCTTTCAAGAAATAAACCCAAGTCTTCCGGCTAAAATCGTCGATGAAAAGTAAAAAGTAATTAGATTTTTCTTTCAAGAAATAAGCCCAAGTCTTCTGGCTAAAATCGTCAATGAAAAGTAAAAAATAATTACTTTTACCATAAGACGATGGTTTGATCGGTCCACAAACATTGGCATGAATTAATTCGAGCGGCTTCGTCGCAACGTTGCTACTTTCGGAAAGCTTTTCCTTGCGTGTTTGCCGAGAAGACACGCTTCACAAAGTTGATCCGGATGATCGATCAAAGGCATTCCCCTTCACCATCTTCTTTTCGGCCATCACTTTTAAGCCACCAAAATTGAGATGTTCCATCCTCATATGCCAACACCACGCTGGATCCTTTACAGACACTTGCATGCAATTCGGCTCTTCGGTTTGTATAGGGAGAGAAAACATCATATTCTTCGACATCGTCACCTTCGTAATTAAGTTAGCATTCTCGTCTTGTAGCCAAAGATTACGATCTTTCATAAGAATCTGGTAGCCCATTTCCATGAGTTGTCACAAACTCAAAATATTGCTCTTCAATATAGGGACATAATACACGGAAATAAACTTATGAGTATCATCCTTCAGCCTAATCAAAATGGTACATTTGCCTTTAATCTGAATTTTCGAAGCATCTCCAAACGTGACACTGCCGGTTGCCTTTTCTTCAAGCTCAACAAATTTCGACTTGTCGCCACACATATGGTTACTCGTACCGTTGTCGAGATACCATTTGCTTCCTTCTCCATCAGCTCCTTGGTTGAGTGCTAACAACAACATCGACTCTTCCACTTCTTTCTCCTCGATCAGATTAACTTCTTCTTTTGCGTCCTCGACATACCAGTAATTGTGGGTATAATGACCCATTTTGTGACAATTGTAGCATTCAACTCGCGATTTATCGTACCCTTCTCGTATCTGTCACTTCCTCGTCCTCGTCCACGTCCTCTTCCTCTACCACGACCTCTCGGATTTTCTCAAGGCTTTTCATCGTTCGTATTTTCGACTTCTTGATTTCTGCCGCGACCTCGACCGCCACCACGAGAATAACCGTGACCTCGACCGCGACCGCGACCATGATGAACAGTTATCCCCTTTCCGCCAGACGAATGCTTGACAAGAAGGGCTTGCTCCAATGGCTCTTTATTATGCTTGTTCTTTCGCTCATCGTGCACCCTCAGCGATCTGTTT
Organism: Melastoma dodecandrum; assembly: GCA_029817715.1. Lineage (NCBI taxonomy): Eukaryota > Viridiplantae > Streptophyta > Magnoliopsida > Myrtales > Melastomataceae > Melastoma > Melastoma dodecandrum. Next base: position 1,346,510 of record JARUPY010000387.1, read on the forward strand.
AATTCATCAATGGACAGTCCCCAAATCTATGTTATCCTCAATTGCAACCATAATATGATTAAATCTCTGATGTAGATAGTGTAAAATTTTCTCGATCATTCGAACGTCTTCTATACTTTCATCGTTTCTCTTCATTTGGTTGACGATGGACAAGACTCGCGTGAAATAGTCTGAAATAGACTCTGACGCTTGCCCGTCGAAGAGCTTTCAAATTCTCCCCGTAATATTTGAAGCCGCACCTTCTTTACCTTGTCGATTCCTTTGAGAGAATTTTCAAGAATTCCCCATGCCTCCTTCGAAGTTGAGGCATTTGCTACATTCTCGAAAGCGGCATCATCCAAATACTGGTGGATGATGATTGATAGAGCATGTTGATCCTTCTTTTTGTTCTTCTCGAACCTCTGAATAATAGTCAACTCCGCATTCTCCTTCGGTTCGACAAACCCATCGTTGACGATCTCCCATGCTCCTTGGGAACCGAGTATCGCCTTCACTCAGATAGACCAACTACCGTAGTTGTCCTTTGTAAGACGCGGATACTGGAAGTTTAAAGACATCATCGCTCTGATACCACTTTGTTGGAAACGTTGGTGGGCGAAGAGACGAACCCTCACACTCTCACTCACTTGATGAGATAGATAAATTTTAAAGTGGGGAAGATATTCTTCGTCTCATATTTTTTTTCATATAACTAGTCTATTTATACATAAAAGAGAAAAGACTCTAAGACTTCTAACCCTTGAACTTCCCTGGCTACTCTTGGACTTCCCAGGCGACTGACTCTTGGACTTCGAGGCGACTAACTCTTGAACGTCCCAGACGACAAAATCAATGTTATTTTCAACTAAAAGCTTGGAATCGACCAAAAGCTTTTACAAAGAAGCGTTGCGGCTCTTATGATTCTAAACCATTAATAATGATTTGCCAACACAATGCTGATACTATCATGTGCCCTCTATGCAGCAATCTATTTCAAGCCATCGCCATAACATTAGATGGACTACAATTCGGCCGATGCACCTTCCACGGCTAAAACCATTTCATCGGAATGCTTCTGCCATTCCGGCAGGGGACAGGCTTGATAAGAATTGTTCTCTAAGGAGCTTATCCCAAACCGGATCCCACCAACCATACGATATTTCGAACAGTTTTAGTCAAAATAATAGCAGAAAGGGTGGTAGTCGGTTAGAAGATCATCTAAAAGGCCCGCAGGCAACACCATCATCGGCACAACAGAACCGTTGTGCCACCATCATGGGCCACACAATGTCACAAAAAACCCAGAAACTATCCAGCAACATGATCGCTCGAAAAAGAAGGTATACTCCCCCTTTATGATTCAAGCCTTTAATTTTTGAGTCACGGATCAAAATTTCCAAAAACACGAGGGAAAAACAAACCGAAAATGGAGTTCCCCATGGTTGAATCATAGGTGTCTGATGAATGATTCCCGTAACCAAGCAGAGACAAGTCCGAGCAGAGCAAAAATTGGCAATGAAGAACAAGAAGAGGGTATTCACTCTTCAAGTGAAGGAATTTCAGGGATCGAGGCCAACTTCTTGGAGAAGTTAACGAAACGACACAAAGGTCAATTTGCCTCCTTGTCCGTATTTTCATAGAATTGGCCGTTCAAGTATACGCAACCCAGCGTCATTTGCTGATGTTCGGCCCCATGGTTGATGGTTGATAGTTCATGGTTGACAGCATGAGTGTCCGTGGCATCGTGCCATCAACCCGATGCAGAGAATCAAGACATTGGGATCACGGAGGAATCTCTGCAACATTTACTAACAGTATAAAAATTTAAAGCACAAGCACTGAATGTCCATCCTGTTGATATTTCTAATGAAAATTTCCCAGAATACAAGAATATCAACTTGACTCGATGGTTTGTATTTTCATTAGCATCCTGGCCAGACAAGCCCACCTCGAGACAAATAAACATACAGCACAAAAGTGTCAACAGTGACCCGGCATCGTTGAGAGTTATAAAGAATCGACATGGCTATTCCAGTCATCGCTATCTTCCGACCGTATATCAGACTGAGAACAACAATTGATATGAGCTACGGCCAATGTCTTATCAGCCACTGATCTTGATCTTTATCTTAACACAAAAGAATCCCAACAGTACAGCAATTATACACACCTCAGATGGAAAAACAGTAGTCTTCTTCCTGGAGAGAAGGATACCAATCGTTTGAGCAAGTCATCAGCATTAAAGGAAAACATCCGCTGACGGGGCAACCGCCAATATGCCAGGTGTTGTACTGGCATCCCCTCAAAGCCTCCGTATAGAGCCATGTTATATGCTACACCTTCAATGGCCTTTTAAATTCAAACCAGATCTCATAGTGGTTGAACAGCAAGCTATCATGTGTGTGCTTACCCACATACTCCAGCCCCAAGCTTGACAGCCTCCTCGTACACTCCTCCCCTCCGAGTCTCGAACAGAACTTTATATTGTGGGACACGAAGATGCGTCCATCACCATATGTCAGCTTCCCTGCTAATCTCTCCATGCCAGTCCATACAAGCTTATCGGGCATATGGAGGAAAACCGCGCTGGCATAGATTAAGTCATACGTATTGACAGAGCCAAACTTGGTGAAATCCATATCCTCCCCTCGCACTATCAGAGGGCGTTTCCTCAAGAGCCCATGAGAAGGAAGTTCATATCTGAATGCAGCCATCAGAGAGAGCTCATCCCTCTCCAGGCAATGATAGTGTCCTGCTTCAAGGTAGCCAATGAAATGCAGACCAACTCGAAGAGTACCACAACCGATCTCCAGAACACGTGATTCGGGTTTGAGGCTCACGGCCTCGGCAAGAAACTCAAACACGTCGCGACCCCCTGCCCAAGGCTCCCCATAGTTACTATGATGCTCTTCCACGAGAAGTTCACCTGGACAAGGGAGGGCTGTATGGTTGTTCGCCTCGGGCTCTTCGTAGTGAGAAATTCCTTTGTATCTACACATAGCAAAGGAGAGTGAATTTCAAGCATCGCCAAATTATATCACCAACAACAGGGGACACATCAAATTCTTCTTCACACACTCAAGTGGCAGGTCAACTGATTCATGCACCTTCAAGGAAGAAAGCCAGATCATTCATTAAATCCAATCGGCATATAATATGAACAAACGTAGCACCCATAAATTAAACTACAATTAACTTCATAAAGAAACAAGGAAATCCAATCATGCGTACTTCCACTTTAAGAAAACGAGCAATGTATATTAAATTTATCCCAAGAACACACTCCACGAGCTAATCGCCTAGCACTATAACAAACCGAGCCTGCAGAAATGGAACAGATCAGAAGCACCGAAAGCCCTGTAAGCATTTAGATCAATTTTTTTAAGGATCCAACTAATTTCAGTTTAAACACCTTCCAGGAGGCATTCAGCATTTAACTAGCTCGCACACTTCAGCGAGCAAACGTAAGTCTAAAATCCGGGGAAAGTTTTCAAGAAACTACGAGGAGAAGATAATTCGAGTGAAGGATTAACTGGATGAGATCCTGGAGCTGCTGCTGCCTGGTCCTCGGATTTATCCCCTTCCTCAGGACGTTATCCTGCATGTGAAGACCATTCCGCCGGATCTGATCCTTAACCCACTCGACGTCATCCTTAGTAGCCTTAATCGGAACCTTCTCTGCCGCGACGCCGTCGACGCCTGCAGCGGCTGAAGTTGAGGGGGCGGTGACGGAGTCGCGGGCGGGGGGGCAGGAACACGAAGGAGGGGAGGAAAGGGAGAAAAGGAGGAAAGACACGAAGATGGCTGCGCCGAGGAGGGAGAGCACCAGCACGGGGATGGTTATTGTAACTGCCCCTCCTCTCTGCGACGCCATGCCACGGCTGAGCGCGAGCTGCACGGAGATCCAAATCGCCGATTCGAGTCCGACTGCAGCAAACGTCGCCGTTTCATTAAAAACAAAAACGACAAAAATCAGAAGAAATAAACCACGTTTGAGCCGCAGAGATCCATTACTCCTTCCAATTCTATTGAAAAGAAAGTTATCAAAGTTTCTTAAAAAAAAGGCCATAATTTCATTTTTTTTGGCCGAACTATCGGTATTATTTAATTTATGGCCATACATGGCCAGGGAAAAAATGAAAGTTGTGACCACGGATAAAAATCGACTTATAATTAAGTTCGTAAATTTATATTTTGTTAAAATAAAAATTATTTAAGTTGAATTCATTTAACAAAAATGAAAAAGTAAAGCATATTTTACTTTAAATTTTATACGTGAAACATAATTTCATTTTTTTAATCTGTGAATATTACGTATATACAGTGATACTTCTATCACTGTGGGCAGAAGCTTGTTACCCATTCTAAAAAAAAGGATCTTCACCGAGAATAAATTATGCAGCAAAAAACAAGCATTTTTCAGAGGATTAGACCACATTAAGGTTGGTCATAGCCAAAGTTCGCGAAATTTGAAAAATATTGATTCTGAGTACTAATCGCGGTAAAAAACTGCGACACTCCGGGAGTGTCGATATAACAGTTTGGAATTGCCACATATCTACTTCGAACTAGTACCGCGATTTGATAATCCCATTTTCTTTATAAATTGAGTGTCACGCTGTGATACGAGGATGATACGAAGGAACTTTGCAAATCGAAACCTGCGGTTTTTCTATACAAACCTCCACTTATACATTCAAAAGTGAGTTATAATAAATAATTTCTTTTTTGTGTTTCATATACAAAAGAAGCTATTTATGAATCCATAAGATAGAAAAATTACATAGTGGTAAACAATTACGTAAACATGCACGAGGAAAATTAAATCTTTATTGAAGAAGCTTTATAAATTCTAAATACTCCTAACTAGTTCGACGGTATCTAGGACAACATAAAACATAAGAAATTATGTCGCACGACGACAATCACATGGATAAACAAAGAACCCTCCCCAACCACATCAGGCTTTCTTCGTCCGGTTGTCGGGGTCGGACGATCGAACTCCGGCTTTGACCGAGACATTCGCCCTCACACCTTGCTCAAAGACTCCATCCGATCGATCTCCTTCTAGCACTTCAACGATAATCACCACCACCCACATCAAACAGCAAAAGCCAGGAGGTTCTCTGAAGAAGACACATCGTTTGGAGACTATGGAGCAAGAGGTGAGGGCGAGTATCAGGGTTAAAGCACGAATCCGTCTGCGCTCGGAATCTGGACGTAAACACAGGATGTTGTCGATGGGAGGGTATGACTCCATTTATAACCGTGGTGTGATAAAATATCATCCAAAGAAAATATTTTCAGAGCATATCCAAGTCATATAATATATTTCGATAGAATTTCTCTCGAATTAAATCTGTTTTAATAAATATTTTTCAGTACAGTTAGAAATCGATATAGTCTTCATTTAAATCACATGAAAGGAAATAATAAATCAGCAACAATTTTTTCAGTAACGTAAAAGTAATTTTTTAGTAATACACGAAAGCCGATCCGGAGTATCTCACGGCTAACAAATTCAAAGAATCCCTGTTTAATAGCACGAAATCAAAACAGAAAAAACGTCGATAAAATAATAATAATTATTATAACAACCCAAACCCAACTACCCAGAAAATTCTCACTTTCCCTCACTTTCTCCCCTCAACCGGAGTTCGTTTGGACGGCCGTGGATGAAAAGACTCCTCTCCATCCTAAGGTTTAGGGTTTTTCTCCTTCTTTCCTTCTCGTGACGCTTCCATTTCCGATTGATCGATCGTCGTTTCTAGCGTCATTCGGTTCTGTTTGTTTGTGGCGGAGCGTGATCGGGCCACGGTTCGTGAGATCGTTCCCTGGCTGTTTCGCCGTCTTCTAGGGTGCATGCCTGAGGAGGACGGTGTCTTGGGAATTTCTTTTGACTCGAGAGTAGCGTTACCAGTTTTTGAGTGGGGCGGGTTGATGTGATCGAGGTTGATTCCAGCGTTGGATTTTTCACATGTCCGGACTTGGGATTTTTTCACATCTCCAGCCTTGGGATTTTAAAAAGTTGTAATCATAATGATGTTAAAGCGTAGTTTCTTGGAAGCTTCGGTAGACATTTCGCCCGTCGGTTAATGATTGTGGATGAAGTTCTGGAAAATGATGACGTGCCGTCGGCACATATAATGAAGCTCTCCCGTGGATGTGATTTGCCTCTGTTTCCCGATGAATTTGACGTCTCATGAAAGTTTTGTGTTAATTTGTGTGACTTTTAGTTGCGTAAAGGAATAATTCATAATTATAAATGGTGATGAGAACCTTTTGTGTGCCGCAGTTGTGAGATCTTGCAATGCACCGCATGGGTAGTGCAGGAAATACGACGGGGTCTAACCGTCCTCGCAAAGAGAAGAGGTTGACATACGTGTTGAACTATGCCGATGACTCGAAGGTGTGTAAATGCACCGTACCTCATTGTCCTTGTCGTTACTTTATTTATTTATTTTAGTTTATCTGGATCGGTCAGTTAGGATATGCTCATTTAGAAAATAGTGAATTTTTAGTTTTGGAATTAATGCTACCATCTTGGCTGGTTAGTTAGGGTATACTTGGCAATTTTAATAGGATTGAGGTATCGAGTGAATTTTTTTCGAGCATTTAGCCATCAATGGACCAGTTTTTTCATAATGCTCGTAAATGGTTTTCGATTGATTTATCAGGGGATCCCATTCCAATAAACTGTTGGGATCCCATTCAAGAAACTGTCCATCCGAAGGGAAGTACAAGAACACTTGGATTTCATTCTTATCATGACATCAATAGTAAATTCATATTCTGTCCTAGTTTCTAAATATTGTCTGGCCAGAATACTTTATAGAAGCAGTTGCCATAAACTAATTTAAGCTGAATGGGGTTCAATTCTTGTTTGCAGCACTGTGCAGGCATAAATTGTTTGGCTTTATTAAAGTCTACACAAGACTTTGTTTACACTGGGAGTCGTGATGGTACCCTAAAGAGATGGGCATTGGACGAAAGTGCCACTTCATGCTCTGCAACATTTGAATCTCATGTTGATTGGGTCTGTGGACTATATTGTTTATTCTTTTTCATTTTTTCAATGTTAAAAGGCTTCAATCTGGAAATTCGAGTTGCCACATCTTAAAATTTTCTACGAATGTGCCAATTTTGTGGACCACTTGTTTTACTGCTAGGCTAGTGCTTTGTTTCCCTGACATGCAAGATGTCATGTGCTCCAGATGAACAAAAAATCGAGTGGATGAGTGTAAAAATAAAGATAGCAGAATTTGCTGTTGACCCGAATTGCTCTATGGTTCATTAGGTTAATGATGCTGTCATCGTCGGCGATAATACACTTGTTTCTTGTTCTTCAGACACAACTTTAAAGGTATATTTTGATTTACTTTATGCCGATTAGTTTTTGTGCTTCCCATGCTCTTTCCTTTTCTAGGCATGTTTACGATATTACATTTTCTTATGTCGTTTACACCTTTAAATGTTAGGTGTGGAACTGCCTGTCGGATGGAACTTGTACAGCAACACTTCGGCAGCACTCTGACTATGTTATTTCTCTTGCCGTGGCAGAAAAAAATGTAAAATTTTCATCCATTATTTTTGGAGCTTTTCTATTTTCTTCTAATGTAGGAGAGGGATGCTATTTTTCTTGCTAGCTACCAATATATATTGCTTCGACCCTTTGAAGCTCTTATGCCTCTTGGATCCAGTTTTTTTTCCAAATTTTTTCTTTGAATTTTTTCTGGTGTTGTATTTTAGAGCAATATTGTCGCCTCTGGTGCACTTGGTGGTGAGGTCCTTATATGGGATCTGGAAGCCGCACTTGCTCCAGCCTCCAAATCTAGTGATATCATGGAAGAAGAATGCTCCAACGGCATTGCAGGAAGTGGAAATTCTTTACCTGCTACGGGTCTGCGCAGCATCAGTTCCAGCAATAGCATATGTACTCATCCTAGCCAGACTCCAGGTTATATCCCTGTTGCTGCTAAAGGACATAAGGAATCTGTCTATGCGCTGGCTATGAATGAAAGTGGGACACTTCTTGTTTCAGGTGGAACAGAGAAGGTACTTTTTGTTTGGCAGCCTTTCTTATCGTTTGCCAGTCCCTTCACCGTCGATGCTTGATTAATCCTTGCCCTTGCAAGTTATTGTAACCTGTTTTTCTCATTCATTTTGTTACATTTTTGCGGCTTTGTCTCAGATTTAAATTAGAAAAAATTTCCCGATTTACCTGTTTGAGGAACTATGAAATGTTTCGCAAATATAGAAAATTTCCTTGAAGTAATGTAAAGTGCTATTGCTGTTTCAACAATGTTTTGGTTAGATTCATCATAAATGTTTTTCCTTTGTGAATTATAGGTTGTCAGGGTTTGGGACCCGAGAAGTGGTTCAAAGACAATGAAGTTAAAAGGCCACACAGATAACATTAGGGCCTTACTCCTTGATTCTACTGGCCGGTTAGCTGAACTCAATCTTTTCTTGTTTACTGAAACACATGCCTGCTAATATCGTTTATGTTTCTTTGTGCTTGCTGTTTCTTCCTATTTTTGAGTTTAACATGTATAGATAATTAGGTTTTAATTGCTGATGGATCATTCAGTAGACGTTTGAATTACACTAGGGAAACCTATTATTATCATAATTCTTACCCTGCTTGGGAATCTTGAGTAAATGGAAAATTGTTCAGGAGTCTCAATCAAATTGCTTCTGAGGTCCTGTTAATATCCTGAATTACATTGCTTCGGAAGTGGTTGGGGGAATTTTATGGAAATCAGAGGAGCAAAAAGCAGTATTTTTTCCGTTTCTAAAGTTCTGTTAGTATACTTAGTCTGCATTACATTCATGGTTGTCTTTTTTCAATGTTCTTAATATCTTAGAATCTTTGACAATATATTTCAGGTTTTGCTTGTCAGGATCCTCTGACAGTATGATCAGGTAGGATTTTTTAAGTGTCTTTCAGTACTTGTTTTCCCAACTCTTTTGACGGTATCATTCATGGATTCAGTTAAAGTTGTCAGATTTTTGCTATTTTTAGTACCTGTATTTTCTTGTCTCCACATCAACACTATATATACAAACCATGTCAATGGTGTTTTACTACCATCTTCAATAAATGTTTTTCTTCACTAGAGGGGTTAATGAAAAGCAATCTGTGTACTTGACATGGAGGCCTCAGCCTATTTTTTGAACTGTTGGGTAACCCTTCTCCATTACATCTTTTCTCGGATCTATGGTTTTCCAAGCCGGAAACCAGACAAATGGGACTCTGGCGGTGTCATCATAGTTGTATACGATAAGAAATTTTTGGATTGCGTTGTTTGCTTTTTAGTGGCTTTTCTGCCTGATTGTCATTAGAATCTGATAGACCTATATTTTCTGATTCTTTGTCATCTAAGAATTAAAATGGAGATTTCATGTCTTAGTTGATCTGTTGTGTCAATATTATTTATGTAGGAGTTTCTCTCCCAATCTAATGCACCTCTTGTCTGTTCCGATCCCATTGCCAGTTAATGTAACTTGTAGTCCAGTCACTCTACCCTGGTCTGAGCATTGAATATATGCTATTGTATGACAAGGCAATGTTGATATGGCTTATCTATTTATTATTTATCAGGTTATGGGATCTTGGTCAACAGAGATGTATTCACTCATATGCCGTGCACACAGATTCAGTTTGGGCACTCGCCAGCACTTCAACTTTCAGTCATGTATATAGTGGTGGCAGAGATATGTCGGTATGTAAGATAATCTCTCTTGATCTTTTGAGTGGTTTTCATTGACTACAGTTTTGGGGCCATCATCATATGCTCCTTGACACAGTTATACTTGACTGATTTGGCAACAAGAGAGAGTCTCCTTCTTTGTACGGAGGAACAACCTGTCGTGCAACTGGCATTGGACGATGATAGCATATGGGTTGCGACTCCAAATTCTTCTGTGCATTGCTGGCCTGCTGAGGGAAGCCATCCTCAGAAAGCTTTTCAGAGAGGCAGCTCATTCTTGGCTGGGAACTTGTCCTTTTCAAGAGCCCGAGCTTCTTTGGAAGGATCTGCTCCGGTAATTTGATATCTTTTTTTTTTCTCCATATTAGCAAATTGTACATACATGTGTGATTCTACCATTTATGGTTTTAATGAGGGATTTTTTTTTTCTTTCTTTTTTTTTGGTGGGGGGATGTTAGGTGTTATAATGAGGGGTTCATTGAAAATGTGCTGCAATGCAGGTTCCTATTTACAAAGAACCCAAACTTGCTATTCCTGGAAACCCTGGGATTGTGCAACATGAAGTGCTGAATAACAGACGGCATGTCTTAACTAAGGTATATGTGACTGTCTTGCTCTCATCTATTTATCCAATTATCAGTTTCTCTTTGACAGTGTTTGTTGTTGTGTGACTTTCTTGAAGGATTCAGCAGGTTCAGTGAAGCTGTGGGAGATCACACGAGGAGTTGTAGTGGAGGACTATGGGAAGGTTGGATCAAGGTTTTGGTGTTTGCTTTGTGAAGAGCTTTGGTTGTTTAGAGATTGTTAACATTTCATGTTTCAGGTTTCCTTTGAAGAGAAAAAAGAAGAATTGTTTGAGATGGTAAAAAGCTTAATTAGTACCATTCATATGTTTCCTGTGTCTTGAAAGTGCCATCCTCAAAATCAAACATTTTTAATTACAAAAAAAGAAAAAAGAAAAAATCTAACTTTTTTTGGTCAGGTGAGCATACCTGCTTGGTTCACTGTTGATGCACGGTTCGGCAGCTTGTCGGTTCATTTGGACACTCCTCAATGTTTTTCTGCTGAGATGTATCCTGTAGATCTTAACATCACAGGGAAGCCGGAAGATGACAAGGTGAGAGCCTGAAAGTTACATTTTCTCATCGTAATTCGGAAGTTTCCGGCCGGAAGGTGGATATGAACAATTACTTTCTGCTCTCACATTGTGAATGAATTTCTATCACAATTTTCCGTTGGCTTCATTTTACCTCTTTCTAGACCTGCTGTCCTGCCTCAGTGGAGAACAAAACCAGGATTGAACTTTTCTTGTTCTTCCAATCTTTTCTCTTTGTCAGTTTTCATTTGGTATGGACATGTCTGATATGAGCATGGAATGGCGATACCATCCAATAATTGCTGTGAAATGGTTGTGTGGTTATGTATGGCTATCATAGAGGTAGCAGTGCACGTTTTTGAGCATAAAATGTCAATTAATTTGGTACTTGTGCAGGTAAATCTTGGACGTGAAACCCTGAAGGGTCTCTTAGCTCATTGGTTGAATAGGAGAAGACAGAGAATTGGATCCCAAAGTTCAGCTAACGGGGACTCGTTACCTGGAAATAATGTTAATATTAGGAGTTTGAGCCACCCAAGAATTGACAATGATGGGAATGCCGACAATGATTCATTGGTATATCCTCCTTTCGAATTTTCATCCGTCGTCCCTCCTTCCGTCATCACGGAAGGTTCTCATGGTGTCCTGTGGCGAAGAAGAATTACTGATTTTGATGGAAGTGAAGATGAGAAGGACCTGCCTTGGTGGTCTCTGGACTGCGTGTTGAATAATCGCCTTCCTCCCAGAGACAATACAAAGTAATTTCATGTCCTGATGCATTTAACTGTTAATAATTATCTTATAATCCCTAGAATGTAGTGACCGATAAATGAAGGAACGTATGGATACCTTCGGCGAAGTATGATGATATTTATGGTGCTTCTTGAGGCTTCTATTCCTTTTTAATTCTCAATGATCATTTCTTTTTCTGTCGAGTGAAACCATGTTTTAAAATAGGGTATTGTTCTCTGTGTTTGTTCATTCTAATTGCCTCTGAAATACCTGAGACTGAATAAAGAGTCGTTTTAAGTTCTGCCTGTCAAAAGGGAATATTGCTGATTGCTGTCATCTAGCCATTTCATCTTTCATATTTCTTGTGAGACACCATCAGCTAAATTAATATTATTCATACAGGTGCAGCTTTTACTTGCATCCCAGCGAAGATTCCACAGTTCAGATCCTGACTCAAGGGAAGCTTAGTGCTCCTCGTATATTGAGGATACACAAAGTAAGTACACCAAACAGAAAGCAAGCAAGCTTGGACTGTGTCTTATCGGTATTTAGCAACTTTCGCAAAAGTTAGCTTTTCCTGGCATATCCTATATGCTCAGTTCGTTAGAAGGATCTCTTTTTTTCACTGACTGAATTATTTATGCAGTGGATTTTGGACCAGCGATTTTGGACTGAATTTAATTGATGAAATTCTCTTTTGAGTTGGATCTTCGCCTACTTCTGTTGGAGGAAAAGTATTGGTTATAATTACAAAATAGAAATTGCGGGACACCACTAATTCAGGATTTGATAAGAATCTCTTACTATTAACACATGCTATATGGTGATTGTTCTGCTAAGGGGAGTGAGCAGTTGTTTCAATTTTTTTTTTTATTTCTGTCTCTTCTCATTGCTTGAGATTTCTTAATACTCTTTTTGCCTCTCAACAGTTACTGGCTACTTCTCTTCTCTTGCTCTTTTTGTTTAAACTGGAATTCTTTGACATCATGTTTTGGTCTCATTGATAAATGGCTTTAGCAAGATCGTTTGCAGACACCCATCTTCATAACACCTAATGTGTTCATTCAGAAGGCGTTTAAGAAAGAACAATAAATGAAAACATGGAACTAGGCTTATTTCATTTATTTTCTACAAAACAAAATCCAATAAAGTTTATGATGAACAATAAATGAAAAGGTAGAAGTATGCTTATTACATTTATTTTCTACAGAAAAAATCCCATAAAATTTATGATTGTCTAGCAATAATTATCCAGATTTCTGGCGGAGATAATATATTTCGTGCGGATCATTTTTTTTTTGTATTTATCTTCCAGATTCTGAATTTCAAATTTCTCTGGTTTGTGGTTGCAGTTTATAGAATCAGTTCAGTTTAGATTTTCCAATATTTTTTGTTGAGAAAAGAGACAAAATGACTGTCTTTAAAATGAAATCAATCTTAAATAATAATGATATTATATCTTCATATTGAAGGTCTATTAGTTTATATTATAGCCCGTTAGAATGAGATCACAGCCGAGTAAATCATAATTGGTGGCTTCCATATTTTTAGTGATTTTGAAATTCTTGGGTAGAGACTGTTTGTGCAAATATCATGCCTCGTTTCATCATTTTCTCGGGAATTCTTGAGAAACCGTTGCCTGAATATCCTCCTGCCTAAAACAGATCCTTGTAAAGATTTGGTTATTTAAAATTTTCTTGTGGTTGCATTGAAATCTCCTGGGACAGACAGTTAATTCTGTAGGCACGCATGATGCGTGTAATGTCTTTGTTATCTATAGGTTTCAATTTATCAAAGTTTACTGGCGAGATATTCCAGCTGTTAGCTATTCCTTTTCCAATGGATTTGTCAGTGATAGCACTTCCTGTAATCCGGCAAATGAAGATCTATATCACCTTGTTGAGTACAAGGCTTTACAGCATATTTACTTAACGGTCTATCTGGAGTTTAGAAAGTCCTTAGACATTTTTCTGCTGATTGATTTAATCTTATCTTGCTCCGAGATGGATATATATTCAAATTGATTTTCAAGTTACAATTGGATCTGTCTGTCTACTCTTATTATTTAGTGTAGTAGGGAATGCAAGTTAAATCATGGAAAGGATAAAACTTGACTTGGGAGTTCGATAGCATTGGCCCACATGGGCCAGCAACTTTAGTTTACAATTTATGTTGTCCTGGGACATCTCAAGCAGATCACTTGTAGGATTTTTTATGCCAGATGCCAGACTACTTTTTTTCTCCCGGGAGGTACTGAAAGTCGACTGATGCATTCATCTCACTAGGTTGTAAATTATGTTCTAGAGAAGATGGTTCTAGAGAAGCCACTGGACGTTGATAACACAGAAGGATCATTTGCACCTGGAGGGAATGGAGCTTTCCAATCTGGTTTGAAATCGTGGCAGAAGCTTAGCCCTTCTATAGAAATATTGTGCAACAATCAGGCAAGTGATCTCGAATATCATTTGGAACCGCCTATTCAACTTAACGAGGTTGTTTAGGGGTATTGTTTTGGTATTCTGGGGAAGGCATTATGTTACCTATTGTGTCTGATTTATCTTTGCCAAATTGCATTATCCTATTTGCTTTCTTTTACAGGTGTTGTCCCCTGATATGAGCTTGGCTACTGTACGAGCTTACATCTGGAAAAAGCCAGAGGACTTGGTCCTTAACTATAGAGTCGCCCAAGGCAAATGAGTTTTAACCATGATGCTGATGGTAAGTGCTCTCACTTTCTAGGGACGTACTGATAATTCCTTGTTAACTCCTTTTCTCCCTTCGTCAAGAACAAAGGTAGGTCAAAGACATTTATTAAAAAAATTGTAAACATAGGACAGGCATCTCATGAGCTATATGTGTGTATGCTGCATGTGGGCAAGACTTATACTGAAGGAAGTTTTTCATTCTGCAGAAACATCACCGCGATTTCTTGTCAACCTTTGGGAATGCCGACCAACCTTTACAAATCGAACAAATCTTAACTGACAATATTTTTTTTCTGTCTCCCAAATGCAGCAGAATACTATTCGAGATCGTGGTATGGTACGGATTGGCATTTCTTGTGATGAGAGTTGGTGTTGGCATAGTGTGCTTGGTTTGAAGCATGTCGATCAATTAGTCATGGAGGCGGGGGCATTCAGAGGCTTGAACATCCCACTCTGGGCATTTGACCAAGCACCACCAGGTAACTTTTGTTTGGTGGTATCTGCATCTCTAGTGGTCGAGTGACAGGTTTTTGACAGTGAGAGGAAGAAATCTTCTGGGGATGAGCACTCCCGGAAGAGATATTAGCCGCTGCTGAAGGTACGACCCCAGTCCAATGGAATCAATGGGAACAAGTCAAGAGTTTAGATCATCCATAGCACTAGCTCCCAACAAGACTAGCAGGATCCTTTTGTATTCTTTAGGTCGGAATTCGGGGCGATCGGATTATAATCCGAGATGGGATTTGCCTGAGAGAGAGTTGGCTACCGACCTGGGGGGGGGGGATTGATTGGGGTATAATGTGGAAGAATGGGGGTTTGTCAAATTTAGTTTGAGATATTTCTGGGAAGTTGGGAAAGTGCTGTCGTATCAGTAATGGATATATGGCCCCGGGGAAAACTGATATTGAAGGGCAACGCCGTTGTCCGAAAAAGACACCCCCAATCCAATTTGAGACATGGGAAAGGGGAAACTTCTTTTTTATTATGAAAGATTAACTTGTGCCAAAGGGAAAAAGCAAGGACATATAAAATAGCTTTTAAATAAAGAGGAGGCTTGTGTTTTTGGAGTTGATGATTTCTTTGGTGAAGAGAAGGACATCATCTGTCTTGGAATTAGTCAACCATGTCTGCTTTTGTATATTATTTGTGTTTTTTGTTAGCGTTGAAAAAATATTTGCTGTTTACCATAAAAAACTTCAAATATTTGTTGAACATCGATTCATAAGGAACAATGAGTTTGATATCAGGAAAATAAACTCAGTCGGTTCATATGAATGATCCGACTTACCATGAAGTCGCTATTAGTAACGATTTCCTATGGACGTTTTCTTTTTTTTTTTTCCTTTGGTTAAAAATGAAACTTATTGGGTTTTTAATTAAGATATGTCTTCGTGCCTTTGCCAAGTAGATTACTCGTGAAATTTTCATTTGTAAATTCAAGACATATTCAACAATAAATATAAGAAAATATTTCATAAATAAAAAAGATTTTACTAACAGTACAGAATAAAGCTCTGATTTCATAATCCGGACATTGTTTAGGATTTTATCGAATCCCGATTAGATTTCGTGTTCGTGTTTGGTTGATATATCCGTGGAGTAGAGAATCTTTTGGAGTAGCTGCCATGAACCAATCAAATGCATTGGCACAATCTTTTTTTCTTTTTCACCTCACGGTGTTGAAAAGGCAAAATGAAAGGAATTTGAGCACGAAATGACGGACGAAAACAAATCGATCAAGAAAGAAAGAAAAGAAAAAGACACTGACTGACTAGCCTTTTCATTCAGTAACGGAAGCAGACAAGATAACTTCCCCAATCTCTTTCAGTTGTCCCGACCCTGGAATCAATGGTCAAACTTAAACTCAACCATCAAACGTCAAGAAGAACAAGAAGTAGAAAAGACTTGATAAACAGAGAGCTTCTAAGAAGTTTGGATTCGCTGCACTTCCCGTCACCTGCCCTCGTAACTTTAGAAATAATATTTCGAATGAAATAAAATAAAAAATATTAATTAGAAAAAAATTATTTTAAAAAAATAGAATATTTAATTGAACGATGAAGAGGTAAATAATTATTTATTATAAGTTAGCGAATGCCTTTTTAAAATTTTAAAAATAAAAAAAATAATAATTAAAAAATAAAAATATAATCATTATGCAATAATTAAACCCACTGACCAGGAAGAAAGAAAGAAACCATTTCTGCTTTTCCCCCAATAATTGACCAGTGGGTCGTCATTGATTGCTCATACAGAGACAGACGCCGGCCCCCCTTTCGGTTCTTGTGATTTAACCCACGTCATGTCTTGCAATAAAATTTTTCTTATAAATGTCCTAATAATATCGCGGTATCAGGTGAAGTCTTCTTCCAAGGAATTTACTAATGTTTCCGATGCAAAAGCAGTGATATATCAACTATGTTTTTAGGAGTTTTGTTCCTTAACGACGTATGGATAAAATATTTCGCCTAAAAAGAAATATGAATGACCACTGCTCATTGGTGGAGGGAATAAGGTAGAACCTCTCCTCCTTGGCATTGAATGAGCTGCTACCATTTCCGGCTTTGGGATAAAATAGGTGGGTTGGGTTTGGGCTGAGGAGGGAGGGCACCAGAGCTAAGTCATCGTTATGACGTCCCTTGCTAGTCTTAGGTTGTCGTCCTCTCCCCGTTTCTGCTCGAGTTCTCCTTCTGAGACCACCAAGCCTCGGTTCACAGTCCTTTCCAGGATTTCCAAGGAGGGTGAGCCCGTTGTCTCCTCTCCCGAACTGGTCGTGGTGTTGAACAATGGGGTTGGTGTTGGTGGTTTCGTGGAGAAGGAGAAGGCGAGCCCCTTTCTCGGGGGAGGAAAGAATCCCGCTGTCGTTGAGTTGGAGATAGAACAGGAAAGGGTGGAGACCAAGGTTGTTCGAGAAGATGATGATGATGGCGAGGCTGGCGTGGACTTGCTTGCTGCTTTGTGGGATGATGGGTATGGGACTAGGAGCATCAAGGATTACCTCGAGGCGTCCAATGATGTTATAAAGCCCGACGGGGGGCCTCTGCGGTGGTTTTGCCCTGTTGAGTGCGGGCGGCCTTTGAAGAACTCTCCTGTGCTTCTGTTCTTGCCCGGTAAATCGTTCTTGCCTGGCCTTTGAGTGCTGAGGGGAGATATCATCTTGAGTTGTTCCTTGGCGTGATGTGTTCTTGTTCGCCGAACAGGGCTTGATGGCGTTGGATTTGGGCTCATGTTGCACCACAAAGCGCTCGGAAGGTGAGTTTGGGATCAGTAAAATCGGATCACCTCTGAAGCTGTTAATTCATCAAACACTGTTGATTGATACTTTCACGGACAAACTACGCTGCAGAGTCTTTGAAGTACGGTGCTTGCACATCCCCGTGTATGATCGGACTCCGTTCGAAGGTAGTAATCCATTTCTCATCCATACGATTGATTGCTTCTCACCAGACCAAACCGTATGGTTCTTGGAGATTAATACTGTTGCTGAGAATTTGTGCCAGAACTGGTGAAATTTGTCGAGGAGACGGTCAAGGCCGAGAATGCTGGATCGCCGGATAAGCCCATTTATCTGGTTGGAGATTCATTCGGAGGATGTCTCGCCCTTTCTATCGCTGCTCATAATCCTAACATTGACATGGTCGTGATATTGGCAAATCCAGGTCCGTGATCATATTCCGCAATACTTATCCCGCCTTTTGAGTTTCCACTTATAATTCGAGTTCTCTGATTCTTCTCCCTTGAAATAACAATTTGCCAGCTACTTCATTCGGCCGTTCGCAGCTGCAGCCCCTGTTCCCTATTTTAGAAGCCTTGCCGGACGAACTACATTTCACCGTTCCATACCTCCTTAGTTTTGTACTCGGTATGCAAGATTCTTCTTCATTCTCTGATGTTCAATAAATCGTCATCCAGTTTGATTTCAATCAGCGGTAGCACCACTCTCTGTCGAGACAACATTTTCCCATTTGGTAACTGTTACATAGTTGTTGAAAACTGCAGGCGATCCCTTGAAGATGGCGGCAGTGACCATCAACGAAAGGCTTCCTCCGAGAATACAAGCGGAACAGTTGTCCCGAAATCTCACTTCTCTTCTGCCCCTTCTATCTGTAAGAACCGATAAATAATCTGAGAAGTTAATCGAAAAGATTGCTCATTGTGATTCGTCATTCCTTTTTCCAGGGCTTAGCCGATATTATCCCTAAGGAGACGCTTCTATGGAAGCTGAAATTGCTCAAATCAGCCGCCCCTTACACCAACTCTCGACTCCATGCTGTCAGAGCTGAAGTGATCCTCCTTTTTAGGTACATAATGTGGACCAATAGTTGATACTGGCTCTCTCAATATGGACCTTTGACTCTGGACTTGTGTTTCTCGTCAGTGGAAATGACAACATGCTTCCGAGCGCTGACGAAGCTGATCGATTGATGAAATCCTTAAAGAGCTGTAAAACTCGTCGCTTCGAAGGCAACGGCCATACTCTGCTGTTGGTAAACTCCGCCAGACTCATTTTCGATAGTAAAATATACATTCCCTAGATGTTTCTGATACATAACCAAAAATTGCAGCTCTTGAACACGCTTAATTTTTTCAGGAGGATGGCCTTAGTCTATTCACAATCATTAAGGGCACCAACGCTTACCGCCGATCGAGAAAACGAGATTATGTGTTAGATTTTGTGCCGCCCAGCAGGTCAGAGTTCAACACGGCGTTCAATGAAGTCTTTGGGTAATCCTGCAGAACAATTTCTTCCTATGTCCTTCTGCTACACTCGAACATATAAGAAGTGAACAACAGTTTGTTGATACTTGGCGCTAACTGCAGGCTACTTCGCACGGGAACTAGTTCGGCACTATTCTCAACTTTGGACGACGGGACGATCGTGAGAGGTTTGGCTGGAGTTCCTACAGAAGGTCCGGTCTTACTAATCGGTTACCACATGTTACTTGGACTTGAGCTCTTCTCCCTCGTCGAACATTTCCTCAAAGAGAAGAATATCATAGTGCGTGGTCTAGCTCATCCAATGCTGTTCAGGGAATCATTCGGTTCTGATTTCTCTGTCGTCGACTGGGCCAGAGTATTCGGCGCGCTCCCCGTGACTGGAAAGAACTTATTCAGACTGCTCTCGACGAAATCACACGTCCTGCTCTATCCAGGCGGCAGTCGTGAGGCCCTCCATTACAAGGCATGTTAATTTAGAACACCATTCTTGCGATTCCATCAAAAAAACACGTGATGATGCTGTTTTGTTTCGTTCGACAGGGGGAAGAGTACAAGTTATTTTGGCCTGATCACCCAGAATTCATAAGAATGGCAGCGCGCTTTGGGGCGACCATCGTGCCATTTGGTGCTGTCGGAGAAGATGATTTAGCAGAAGTAAGATTTTTATTCTCCTAGTCATTAAAATGCTCTGGGGAATCATAGTTGCTCTGTTTACTATATGATCGTTGTCGATTATTCACCTATATCAAACAATGCAGATGGTTCTCGATTACAACGACTACATGAAGATTCCCTTCCTAAATGACTACATTCGACGGAACAATGCTAAAGCCAATGAAGCAAGGTAAAGGATTCTTCCTTCACTCATTGACAAACATAATTCGGAAGTAAACCAAAGAGTTTCCCTTGACGTCTTTCACAAATAAAAGTTGCTTCCGTCGATGGGTTCCATAAACAGAATCGGAGCGGAAGGAGAGGTAGGGAACCAGAACCTGTTTATTCCCTTTCTAGCGCCGAAGGTGCCGGGACGCCTCTACTACCTGTTTGGCAAGCCGACTCGTTTGAAGGGCCAACAAGAAATGCTGGAGGACAGAGAAAGCGCAAACCGCCTGTACATGCAAATAAAATCCGAGGTTGAAAGCTGCATGGCATATCTGCTGAAGAGGCGAGAGGAGGATCCGTACAGAAACATTCTCGACAGGACCTTCTATCGGACGTTACATTCTTCGCTGGATGATATCCCGGCGTTCGAACCCTAGGAACTTGTCGAATGTTTTATATAATTAGCAGAGAGATATGAAATAGAACATTAAGCTGACATTGTTTCAAAAAATAAAGCGTATTGCCATGTACTTTATTCAATTAAATTTCCTCTCTCTGTGAGCAAACAAAACATATAGCAAAGAATAAGTCACGATTAATATCGAAACAAATAACATAAGCTTATTTCCTGTTCAAAGTAACAAATTTCGACGTTGCACAAGGAAGGAAGCACCATGGCGAGGTTGACGTTTCGACGTAGCTCGGGGAGATTTACACTGGTCTAGTACTAATTTCGAAAAGGCAAGGAAGGTTGGCTTTCCTCAACACCATGCAAAACTTGAATATCATGGTCGTAGACCTCCGTTTTCCGTAATGGTAACCGCTGCCGCCGTAATGGCGTTGTCCGCGTTGGCCATTGTTTGTTCATTTCCTTTATAATTCTGCGACCATGATTTTGCTTAAGACACAGTATAAATTGCAGTAGGAGTAGGGTGTGTTTAAAGAGGGGAGGTTAGATGAAAGGACCGCATGATTCGGAGCATAGGTTTTCCCTTTCATGTAACATCTCACTCAACCTTCTCAGTCATCCATCACCCCTCTTTGTTGGACTGTTGATGATGTTCTTATCAAGCCCACAGCCCATCAGTGCAAGCCACAGCCACGAGCCATAAGCGAGCTTAGCCCAGCAGACGAGAACAAGGATAATTGAGTAATTTAACAAAAGATCCGTTGCATTGCTGGTTATAATGTCAGACGCGGTGGTGTGTGCGCTGTGTCGTGGGTTTTTCAACAGAAAGAAAAAAAACAGAATTGATTCTTCTTCTTCCTCCTCTCTTCTTCTTCTAGCTCTCTTCTTTGGTTTTCTGGGTTCTTCTTCCGAAAACCTCAACCTTACCCTTCAGTTCATTGCTGTCTGCCCTTTTTATTTCCCTTCATGGTATCAGAGCCTCTTTAGGCTTGACGCCAAACTCATCTCCTCGCGGAGTTCTCTAACAAACAACAGCTTCAATGGCAGAGCAACCCTCAAACCCAGGAACACCGTTCTTCCCGTCTGGACAAACCTTTGGGTCAGGGGTAGCTTCTCAGGCCATGGCTTCAGGAAGCTTGCATAGTCAAATCCCAGCAGGGGTGTTTGCTGCCCTGATAAAACTGGACGAGGGCAACTATGTCTTGTGGAAGGGTCAGATCATCGCGGCCATCACTGCATCTGGGTTTGAGGACTTCGTTTTCGGCAGTAGCTCTCCACCAGCTCAGTTTCTAGACGATGATGGACTAATTCTCAACCCAGACTACAAGCAGTGGCACCGGACAGATAAGGCGGTTATGAGCCTACTATTTTCCTCTCTTACAGCTGAACCTTTGAGCCAGGTCGTCTGCTGCAAGCGCTCCAGCGAAGTGTGGGAAATTTTACGGAATCGGTATGAATTAGTCTCTCCCTCTCGAATTCTTAATCTCCGTCTCCAAATGCAGCAACTCCGGAAGGGTGGTCGCACTATGCAGCAATATTTAAGCTGTCTGAAGTCGTTGTCGGATCAATTAAGTGCAGTTGGAGAGGCTGTGAGTTACAGGGATTATTTGTGGTACATGATGGAGGGCTTACCGGCTGAGTATGATGCTGTAGTAACGGCCATCTACAGCAGGACCGATCAGCCACAGCTAGAGGAAGTACACAACCTCCTGTTGAACTTTGATATGCGGCTGGAACGGCGCTATGTGTCCGATGGTACATTGCCTCAGGTAAATCTCTCTGAGCTTCGTCCCCCTGTTGCGAGACCTCATGCTGGTTCCCTTTCTTCCCATACCAACTCTGTTAACCATCTCTCTTCCCTACCTAGACCACCCAGTAGACCTCACTGGCAACCCCAGAGACCAGTCTCGTCTCACTCTGGTCTTCTGGGTAAGCCTCCATCTCGACCTTACACCTATGATAACCCACAGTGGAGTACTCGTCCTCCTCAGTGGGGAAACAGACCACCATCCTTCAAACCAAAACCCCGATGCCAAATTTGCTTCAAAATCGGCCATACCGCATTAACTTGTTACTACAGAGCCCACCAAGTCACCTCCCCTCCCTTCACTTTAGATCAACCAAGTTTTAGTTCCCAGCCTCAAGCCCATCTGACAAACGTTTCCTCCTTCCCAGCCCACTCTCCCCTATACCCCCCCTCTCCGCTCTCTGCTCCATCCATCCCCTCCTGTGTTACTGGGTCAGATGCTTGGCTCATGGATACAGGGGCGACACATCATGTTACCCCATCTACTTCTGACCTTCAAAACATCACACCTTACACAGGTAACGCCTCTATCCTTGTTGGCAATGGTGCAAATGTAAATATCTTAAACACAGGAACAGGATGTCTGAATTCTTCCTCTGGCTTACTTCGTTTACTCAACGTTCTTCAAACTCCTTCTTTATCCTGGAAAATTATTAGTGTCTCAAGGCTGTGCCATGACAATCATGTTAGCATTGAGTTTACTGCAGATTCTTTCTTCATCAAGGATAAAATCACTGGTTCTGTTCTTCTTCAGGGACCAATGCTTCAGGGTCTCTACAATCTTCCATCACGTCTTCCACCACTCCACACTCCTCCGACACCTCTCAGCACTAGTACAGCCTCCCTTGCTCCAACCGTCTCCACATCCACTGCAGTCCGGCATCCCATATCCGTCATGGCGGTTTCCAAATCTCGCAGTTCCCAGTCATCTGCTGTTTCTTCTGTCATTTGGCACTCCAGGTTAGGACATCCTTGTCCTGCCATCCTGTCTCGAATCCTCAACCAGTGTACAGACATAGACATCTCTGATTTGCCACGGCTTTGTCATGCGTGTGCAACTAGCAAGCACCATCGTTTGTCTTTTCCTCTTTCGTCTTCTCATGCTGTCAAACCCTTTCAACTTGTTCATACTGATCTTTGGGGTCCTTCCCCTGTCCCGTCTATCACTGGTGCTCGGTTTTTCATGTTATTAATCGACGATGCTACTCGATTTACATGGGTCTATTTTCTCAATGACAAATCACAAGCTTTACCTGCATTCAAACAATTTGCTGCAATGGTTCAAACTCACTTTCAGGCTTCTATTTCCACTGTCCGCTCTGACTGGGGAGGCGAGTTTCGCTCTCTTCATTCCTATCTTCTTCAGCTGGGTATTAGCCATCAACTCTCTTGTCCCTATACACCACAGCAAAACGGTCGAGTTGAGCGCAAAAATCGTCACGTCGTAGAGATGGGTCTCACTCTATTAACTCATTCAGGTGTTCCCCTTTCGTTTTGGCCTTACGCGTTTCATGCAGCAGTGACTTTAATCAATTTACTGCCAACCAAAACTCTTCACTTCTTGTCTCCTCAAGAGTCTCTTACTGCATCTAAACCAGATTATTTCTCCCTTCGGGTATTTGGATGTGCCTGCTTTCCTTTACTTCGGCCATACAATTCACATAAGTTGGAACCACGCTCAGTTCAGTGTGTCTTCCTAGGTCAGAGCGCTTCACATAAGGGGTATATCTGCTATGACAACCACTCGGGTAAGGTCTATGTCTCTCGAGATGTTCTGTTTGATGAAACCTGTTTTCCTTTTCGCACTTGTTCCACCTCAGCTTCTACGTCTCATTCCCTATCTACCTCACCTTGTCTCCCTGTCATAATTCATTCTGTTCCCTCTCCCATTTCTCCTATTCCCCCTTTAGCTACTTCTCCCTCTCGAAATATAGTTTCTTCTCCTCCTCCTTCCTCTATTTCTGATTTCAGTTCGTCTAAGTCCTGTGAACAAGGTATTCCACTTGCCCCATTGCCACCAACTGATCTTGGAGTTACACCTGTTCCCTCTGTTTTTCCTGCCGACAATCTTCACCCGATGGTTACCAGATCCAAAGCAGGTATCTTTAAACCCAAATTATTCCACATTCATTCTCCCTCACCCTTACCTACTGAACCAGCTTCTGTACATGAGGCTCTCGCTTCACCTATCTGGAGGGCGGCCATGAGAGATGAGTTTGAGGCCTTGATACGTAATGACACTTGGCAGCTCGTTCCAGCAGCACAAAGCCAACGGGTCGTCGGCTGTAAGTGGGTGTTTCGCGTTAAGCTGACCTCTTCTGGATCTTTTGAACGCTGCAAAGCGAGGTTAGTTGCCAAAGGCTTCCATCAATCTCCAGGCATAGATTACACCGAAACATTCAGTCCGGTGGTGAAACATCAATCTATTCGAGTTGTTCTCTGCCTTGCTGTTACTTCTGGTTGGCCTCTGCGCCAGCTCGATGTCCACAACGCTTTCCTAAACGGCGACCTTCAGGAAACAGTTTTCATGAAGCAACCACCTGGGTTCGAAGATCCCATTCATCCCACACATGTTTGTTTCTTAAAGAAGGCCCTATATGGCTTAAAGCAGAGTCCCCGTGCCTGGTACGTGAAGCTGAGCAACTGTTTAGGCAATCTGGGTTTTGTCAATTCTCAGGCGGATGCATCCTTGTTCCACCAGCACACTTCCGCTGGAGTTATTATTGTTCTGGTTTACGTGGACGATATTGTCGTGACTGGATCTAACGTCGCCGGCATTTCTGAGCTGTTGCGGCATCTTAATGAGGCTTTTGCTCTTAAGGATTTGGGTGACTTGTCTTATTTCCTTGGTCTCCAGGTCACCCGTACTGAGAACAGCCTCCATTTATGTCAAGAGAAGTATATCAGGGAATTACTTGTCAAGGCCGAGTTAGCAGATAGTCGTCCTGTTCCTACACCCATGTCCACAACTGCTACTCTGTCTCGATATGATGGTGAACCTCTCTCTGATCCATCCCTCTATCGAAGTCTAGTTGGGGCTCTTCAGTACTGCACTATTACTCGACCTGATATTTGTTATGCAGTCAATAAGGTGTGTCAGTTTCTGCACTGTCCTACTACTACACATTTCCAGGCAGTTAAACGGATTCTTCGCTATCTTCGAGGCACGCCTACATGTGGCATTCTCATCACAGCAGCTGCGGAGTCTAGCATTTCTTGTTTTACGGATGCCGACTGGGCAAGTTGCCCTGACGATCGGAAAAGCACCAGCGGATACTGCACTTTTCTGGGTCCTAATCTTGTTTCTTGGGTATCTCACAAACAGAAGGTTGTGTCACGTTCAAGTACGGAGGCCGAATTTCGGGCATTAGCTGATGGTGTTGCAGAAGTGATGTGGGTGCAGAACTTGGTGTTAGAACTGCAAGGTATGGCGTTGAAGGGTACGAAGGACTGCACCAGTTCCTCTATCGTTCCAATTCTTTATTGTGATAACCTTAGCACAGTACAAATTGCTTCGAATCCGGTTCTCCATGCTCGTACTAAACACGTGGAGATTGATTTCCAGTTTGTTCGGGAGAAGGTTATTTCAGGGCAACTTCAGATTCTTCACGTGAATTCAAAGGATCAGTTAGCAGACCCGCTAACCAAAGTTCTTGCAGTGCAGCATTTTCTGAGCTTTCGACCAAAGCTGACGGTGGTAACTAAGTTCAACACTCCAGTAAGAGTTGATTTAGACGAAACACTGGGAAATACAAAAGGCGATGGGGTCGAAAATGAAGGTGGGGAACATGACGATGGAGACTCTGTTTCTTCTGAGATTCGACAAAAGGGACAGAAAGGACCAGGCGATGAAGAAGCTTGGTCCACGGGGAAGTGTTGGACTGAGGATAGGTCAGGAGAAGAGGCTTGGTCCACGGGGAAGTGTTGGACTGTTGATGATGTTCTTATCAAGCCCACAGCCCATCAGTGCAAGCCACAGCCACGAGCCATAAGCGAGCTTAGCCCAGCAGACGAGAACAAGGATAATTGAGTAATTTAACAAAAGATCCGTTGCATTGCTGGTTATAATGTCAGACGCGGTGGTGTGTGCGCTGTGTCGTGGGTTTTTCAACAGAAAGAAAAAAACAGAATTGATTCTTCTTCTTCCTCCTCTCTTCTTCTTCTAGCTCTCTTCTTTGGTTTTCTGGGTTCTTCTTCCGAAAACCTCAACCTTACCCTTCAGTTCATTGCTGTCTGCCCTTTTTATTTCCCTTCACTCTCTGATTGTGCATCTAAACAAGGCTTGACAAGTATATTCAATTTCAGGTGGGCTTGACTCGCTTGACATACCTAGTCAATTTTTGATCCGAGTGGTCGACGGCCGTGACCAGCAACAAGATCATTCCACCTTTTTCTGTCAACATGTTTTGATTTATCACCTATGTTTATGTGTCCTAGGTTTTATCATTCAATCATTGCCGGCTCCAAAACAATCTTTGTTTAAAGTTTGTCTCTCTTTTGATTTCATTTCTACGTTATGATTAGGGGTAACATCATCGATATATAATTTAAAAATCAAGCCTTACGAGGAGGTTCTTTGGAGCATAGGAAATGTCGTCGAGTGAGTCAAATTATGGTTCTTTGGAGCATAGGAAATGTCGTCGAGTGAGTCAAATTATGGTTCTTTGGAGCATAGGAAATTGATAACTCTAGTAAAATAGAGTTATATTATCACATTTAGGCTTAATTCTAGTAGTTTCGAGAATTTCAATTGTTATTGTTTGCCAATTGAGCTTAAATTGTCATTCATCACGTTTGCTTTGTGATCGTAGGAAGTAAATGAAGGCATGACGGAAAACAAAGCAAAAGGGTGAAGGATGAAGAGGAATAGAAGGCGGAGGACACGGTGCAGCTGCAACCAATCTTCTTGCAGCTGCACAAGTGAAGCAGAAGGATGACAGAGAGGCTCGTGCAGCTGCAACTCCAAGCTCGTGCAGCTGCACGACGAGAGGAGGAATTGAGCAAGGACATCAGACTGGTCGGTGCAGCTGCAACGCCAGTCCCTTGCAGCTGCACGAGTGCGACAGGGCAGATAGGAAGAGAGTTCAGAGAGGTCGTTGCAGCTGCAACGAATTCTCTTGCAGCTGCACGACGTAATATTGCCCGAAAATTAGATTTTATTTTTCTAGATTTGTTTTAGGTATAAATAGGTTGGATTTTAGGTTTTCGGGAGCACCCCTTATCTCTTCCCCTCCTGACTTTGGTTTTGGCACCCGACGGCGGCTAGGAACAAGGAGACGAAGACGTTGATGGAGACTTCGACGATCCTTCTTTTCTCTTTGCTTTTTGTTCTGTTTTCGATGTCGAACTAAACATCTTTTCTAGGATGATGATGAACCGACTCGTGTAGTTGGTTATCTACTTTTCGGAATCAATTTAAGAAGATTTATCGTTTACTTGTGTTTCTTCTGTGTTTAATGCTTACCTATCGGGTTGATCGCCGGTTTGTATGAATTCTTAGTTCTAAGTGAACTCGAGAGAGACTTAGGATTAGAAGAGGGGAAACATAACTTAGGTTAAGGCCGAGAGATCGGCTTAACTAAGAGGAGTATAGAAATATACACTCGTAGGTAACCGGGAAAACAATTGGATCTCAAGGAATTCTGATTATTCGTGATTCGCTATAGAAATATAGGTTTACGGGTGATTAGTAATTCACAGTTACAGCCTCGAGAGAGGTGTAGCGATTGTTAGGGAATTGTGGTTAGTAAACGGTA
This sequence comes from Melastoma dodecandrum, assembly GCA_029817715.1. Classification (NCBI taxonomy): domain Eukaryota; kingdom Viridiplantae; phylum Streptophyta; class Magnoliopsida; order Myrtales; family Melastomataceae; genus Melastoma; species Melastoma dodecandrum. The sequence continues at coordinate 1,374,248 of JARUPY010000387.1, forward strand.
AAACGGATTGAATTGAGGAAGAGAGAGTGTGATAATCTACGAATCGATAGGGGATTCGGAGTCCTAGGCTTTTATTATTCGATTTACAACCTTGCTTCTATATTTTTTTATTACGATTTACTTTCTTGCACTCAACCTTTCATCACTCAACCTTCTTGACTAGAATTTGAACTCAATAATTGACTATTGGCAGTAGATTCTGTTTATTCAGTCCTCGTGGGAACGATACTTTTTCTCATCATTATATTACTTGCGCGACCCGTATACTTGCGTGTGCGATTTGGTTCGAACAAGTTTTTGGCGCCGCTGCCGGGGACTGAAATAGAATTATTTCAGTCAGTTTTCGGTTATAAGTTTTATTCTAGTCACTGATTATCTTTTCATCTTCTGCAGGTGTATGCGACATCGCAAAAGTGATAAAGAGCTACTCTTTGACCCTGAAATTGAACGAACTTTTCGTATTTTACGAAGAGGTCAAAGGGACACCATGGCAAACGCCAACAACAACAATAATGTTGTTGACATTGCGGCGCAGCAACAGCCGAGGACGATGAGGGACTATGCGCAGCCGACTCCCCAAAATCATGCTGGTTTTCTACGTCCTGAAATTCAGGCGGATACGTTTGAAATTAAACCTTCAATTATTCATATGATCGAAAATTCGAATTTCGGAGGTTTAATTAATGAAGATCCACACTGGCACCTAACGCGTTTTGAGGATTTGTGTGGCACTTTCAGGTATCATGGCGTATCGGCAGAAGCAATCAAGTTGAGGCTGTTCCCGTTCTCGCTTCGAGACAAGGCCAGAGCGTGGCTATATTCGCTGCCTGGAGAGTCAGTCAGCTCATGGGACGACCTCCGAAAACACTTCCTGTCCAAGTACTATCCACCGAGCCGAACCGTGAAGATAAGGAACGACATTACTTCGTTCCGCCAACTAGCAGGTGAATCAATGTACGAAGCATGGGATCGCTTTAAGGAGCTGCAAAGGTTATGCCCCCACCACGACATCCCAAAGTGGATGTTGGTTCAGAGTTTCTACGACGGGCTAGCGGAGCAACTCCAGTCCACAATCGACTCTGCTGCCGGAGGCACCATTATGAATAAGACTCCAGATGATGCGTTAGAGCTATTTGAGGCAATGGCTACTAATGGCCAGAGGAGAGCACCAGCAAGAGGAGGACTCCAGCAAATTGATGCTATCACAGCCCTTAGTTCTCAATTGGAGACTTTGACTAAGGAGATGGCTGCTTTGCGTACGTCGACGCAATTATCTAACGCTCCTCGCTCTAATATGCAGGTTATGGAGATGCAGGAGTTGGAGGAGGCGAATTACGTGGGAGGCAACAACAGGAATAACCCGTACTCCAACACGTACAACCCAGGATGGCGCAACCACCCCAATTTCTCGTGGAGAAGCAATCAGGAGCATCAGGATGTCGGGCCTTCGCGACCAAATCAGCCACCGGGATTTGCACCACCGATGCGACAACCCGTAAGTGAACCTAAGTCTAGTGTTGAAGATTTGTTGAGACAGGTTCTGGCTAGCAATGAGGAGGTTCGGAAACAGCAAGAGGAGACGAGGAAGCAGCAGGAGCTCATACTGAAGGACCACGCGACCTCGATCAAGCAGCTCGAGATGCAGATGGGGCAGATAGCAGGATCATTGGTGATAAGACCGCAGGGGACGTTTCCGAGCAACACAGAGCTCAACCCCAAGAATCGGGAAAACTGCAGTGCTATTACCCTCCGAAACGGGAAGGACCTGGAAGAGGAGTTTGAGCGGCAAGAGACCGAAAAAGCGCAAGCTAGGGAGAAACGTCAGGCCAAGGTACGTGAGACGGAGTCTAGAAAGGACTCTGAGCATCAGAGTATTGAAACACCGGTACGTACTGATCCTATGCCTGTAGTTCCTATTATTCCTCAAGTTCCGTTTCCGCAGCGTTTAAAGAAGCACACTGACGAGCAGCAATTCAAAAAGTTTCTTGAAGTGTTTAAAAAGCTGCAGATAAATATCCCTTTCGCGGAGGCGCTCGAGCAAATGCCAAGCTACGTAAAGTTCATGAAGGATATCCTGTCAAAGAAGCGGAAGCTTGGTGGTAACGAAACGATCTCGTTGACTGAGGAATGCAGTGCGATCGTGCAAAGAAGACTCCCACCAAAACTCAAGGATCCGGGTAAGTTCACTATCCCGTGCCACATTGGAACGGATTTTTTTGGTCATGCTTTATGTGATTTAGGGGCGAGCATCAACTTGATGCCATTTTCAGTGTTCAAAAAATTGAACATCGGCGAAGTAAGACCGACGTCTCTGACTTTGCAATTAGCTGACCGATCGTACACGTACCCTAAGGGTATTGTGGAAGATGTTTTGGTGAAAGTAGACAGGTTTATCTTCCCCGCGGACTTCGTCATCCTGGATTACGAGGAAGATCGAGAGGTCCCCATCATCCTAGGACGACCGTTCTTAGCAACGGGGAGGACACTAATCGATGTCCAGAAGGGAGAGCTTACCATGAGGGTCCACGACCAAGAGGTGACATTCAACATGGACAAGGCTATGAAGATGCCTAACGAAATTGATGAATGCAGGTACGTGGACATACTTGAGGAAGTTGCCATCGAGACATTCCTAGAAGCATTTGAGCTACAGCCGGAAGAAGAATTGCCGAAGGAAGATGCATTACAAGATGAGAAGTCTGAGGAAGAAGTGGCCTTTGTGCGGCAATTCCAAAGGGTGGAACCCCTCGACCGACCTGCGACGACCACTAAGCCGTCCATTGAAGAACCCCCGAAGCTGGAACTAAAACCGTTGCCTGACCACTTAAGGTATTCCTACCTGGGTAAGGACAATACTCTTCCGGTTATTATTTCATCGTCATTAACTAACGAACAGGAAGAGATGCTGCTACGAGTGCTTCGGGAGCATAAGACAGCTATTGGATGGACCATCGCGGACATAAAGGGGATTAGTCCAGCAATTTGCATGCACAAGATTGTCCTGGACAGTGACAAGAAGCCATCAGTCGAACATCAAAGGCGATTGAACCCGCATATGAAGGAGGTGGTAAGGAAAGAAGTTATTAGATGGCTTGATGCAGGTATCATTTATCCGATCTCGGATAGCTCGTGGGTGAGCCCAGTCCAGTGCGTGCCTAAAAAAGGAGGCATAACGGTGGTCGAGAACAGCAAGAATGAGCTCATCCCGACAAGGATGGTCACGGGGTGGAGAATATGCATGGACTACAGGAAACTCAACGCAGCCACGTGCAAGGATCATTTCCCGCTACCCTTCATCGATCAGATGTTGGACCGTCTCGCAGGTAAGAGTTTTTATTGTTTTCTGGACGGATATTCAGGTTATAATCAGATAGCGATCGCACTGGAGGATCAGGAAAAGACTACCTTCACTTGCCCCTACGGTACGTTCGCTTTCCGTCGTATGCCGTTTGGATTATGTAATGCGCCTGCCACGTTTCAGCGATGTATGACAGCAATTTTTTCGGACATGATTGAGAAGACCATTGAGGTATTCATGGACGATTTCTCAGTTTTTGGAGTGTCATTTAAAAATTGCTTGGATATTCTTGCGGCTGTTCTTGCGCGATGTGAACAGACTAACCTGATTCTGAACTGGGAAAAGTGCCATTTCATGGTGCGCGAAGGCATTGTGCTTGGTCATAGGATTTCGGAGAGTGGTATCGAAGTGGACAAGGCCAAAGTGGAGACGATCGAGAAGCTACCCCCTCCAACATCAGTGAAAGGAGTCCGAAGCTTCTTGGGACACGCTGGCTTCTACAGGAGATTTATTAAGGATTTCTCGAAGATCACCAAGCCGCTTTGCAATCTCTTGGAGAAGGATGCACCATTCCTTTTCGACAGTAAGTGTATGGAAGCATTCCTTACACTAAAGGAGAGGTTAGTATCATCCCCGATTATTGTCGCTCCTGATTGGAACTTGCCTTTCGAACTGATGTGCGATGCGAGTGATTTAGCTGTAGGAGCAGTGTTAGGACAAAAGAGAGATAAGCACTTTCGTGCTATTTACTATGCTAGTAGAACACTTGACTCCGCCCAGGTTAATTACACGACAACGGAGAAAGAAATGTTGGCGATTGTGTTTGCTTTTGATAAGTTTAGGCCTTATTTGATTGGGTGTTCAGTGATTGTGCATACTGATCATGCGGCCATACGCTACTTGATTTCTAAGGCGGACTCAAAACCACGACTAATCCGTTGGGTGTTATTATTGCAAGAGTTCGATCTTACCATTGTAGACAGGAAAGGTTCCGAGAACCAAGTGGCCGATCACCTATCCAGGTTGGAGGAGGGAATGGCGAGCACACCTTCAACTCTGATCAACGATTCTTTTCCTGATGAGCAACTGTTCGCTGTGGAGGTAGCCGCGCCTTGGTATGCCGACTATGTGAACTACATAGTCGCAAATATTTTTCCTCCGGACATGACAAGCCAACAGCGGAAAAGGTTCGTCCATGACGTTAAATTCTATATGTGGGATGAACCTTTGCTTTTTCGGAGATGTGCAGACCAGGTCATTCGGCGTTGCGTTCCGGAGGAAGAAATCAGGCCGATCCTTGAGCAATGCCATGCTGCCCCGTACGGTGGACATTTCGGTGGTCAGAAAACCGCAATAAAGGTCTTACAATCAGGTTTCTACTGGCCCTCATTATTTAAGGATGCTCACACTTTTGTAGCACAGTGCGATCGCTGCCAAAGGGTAGGAAATATTTCACGTCATGATGAAATGCCCTTAAATAATATCCTAGAAGTCGAACTGTTCGATGTGTGGGGGATAGATTTCATGGGGCCCTTTGTTGATTCTTTAAAGAACAAGTATATTTTAGTGGCTGTTGATTATGTGTCCAAATGGGTAGAAGCTGTCGCCTTACCCACTAACGATGCTCGTGGAGTTTTGAAATTTCTTAGACAGATTTTCACGCGGTTCGGAACACCACGAGCCATCATCAGTGACGGTGGAGCTCATTTCTGCAACAACAAGTTCACTACACTGATGCGGAAATATGGAATCAAGCATAAGGTGGCGTTGCCCTACCATCCTCAGACATGCGGCCAAGTAGAAGTGTCCAACCGCGAAATCAAGAGGATCCTGGAGAAAACAGTAAGTACTAATCGAAAAGATTGGTCCACCAAACTTGATGATGCACTATGGGCATACAGGACGGCCTTCAAGACCCCGATTGGGACATCGCCGTACAAGCTAGTATATGGAAAAGCCTGTCATCTGCCGGTGGAGCTAGAGCACAATGCTTATTGGGCGGTTCAAAAACTTAACCTGGACCCAAGCGCAGCAGGGGAGCAGCGATTAATGCAGCTGAATGAAATGGAGGAATTCCGGAGAGACGCATACGAGAATGCCCGCATTTACAAAGAGAAGACCAAGACGTGGCATGATCGTCGACTTAAAGAGCGTAAATTCTCCCCTGGTCAATTAGTACTTTTATTCAATTCACGGCTTCGGTTGTTTCCAGGGAAACTCAAATCGCGCTGGTCAGGACCCTTCGAAATTACCCAGGTACTACCATTCGGTGTTCTCGAATTAGTAGGTACTAATTCTTCTGACAGGTTCAAGGTGAATGCGAGTCGGGTCAAGCCATACTTTGGAGGTGTTGTCCACCGGGATCCGGGGACACTAATGATGAAAGACACGTAAAGGATCAGAGCGTCAGGCTGACGACGTTAAATCAAGCGCTGCTCGGGAGGCAACCCGAGTCAAATTTTATTTCCTTTTCTTGTTTAATTTGTTTTGTTTTAGTTTTTGAGTTTGATTTTGGCTAAATTTTTAGGGAACGGAAATTACGGAGCAATATGATCATGGGACCGGTGCAGCTGCAGCCTAATTTTGATGCAGCTGCCATTCAAAGGTGAAGCTGTCTGCCAGGTCGTTGCAGCTGCAACGACCCTCTTGTGCAGCTGCATGAGACCCTCAGTCAGAGTCAAATCACCAAAGGCGAGCTTCGTGCAGCTGCAGCCAATCTTCTTGCAGCTGCATGACCGAGGGGCGAACAAGGGCGATCATCAGACGACACCTTGCAGCTGCAACCCCACCCGCTTGCAGCTGCATCCATCTGTAGGGGGGCTGTCTGACAGATCGTTGCAGCTGCAACGAAATCTCGTGCAGCTGCACGAGGTCCTCAGAAAATCAGTGAAGGTCATCCGACAGGGTCGTGCAGCTGCACGACCCGACCGGTGCAGCTGCACCGGTTCGGATTTTCAGAAAAAAATAAAAGAGGGGCCGGCCGCCCCCAACCCTAAATTCATTTTTCTTCTCCTTCACTTGCAGGTCTTCTCCCCCAGACGCCCCACCACCTCCGGAGCTTGACGACTCCGCCGATTTCAGTCGTCCACAACCTTCCCCGGGGTAAGTATCGTTTCTTACCTCCCGAGCTCAAGCCACCTCGTCCAAATCTTTTCGCTCGGAACCCAGGTGCGTTTTTCTCCGTCGTTTCTCCGGCAATTTCGTGGGTCTTAGCTGTTAGATTAGGACGTGCGTAAGTGAAGATTTGGATAGATGGCTCCGAAGAGACAGAAATCCGGTGCCGGGTCATCCTCGGGTCAAACCGAGGAAGATAGGATTAGGGAAGCGGCAATGACCCGCTCGATCATTGAGGAGCGAGGGATCAACGCTAATGAGCGGTATCTCGAAAATTTCCAGTACGTAATTGATAAGCTAGGATGGGTAGAGTTTTGCTGGGAACCGACTCCGGCTAGTATACCTTTGGTTAGGGAATTCTATGCGAATGCGCATACCTATGACTCGAACGGTGAAACGATTCGAGTCAAGAATAAGAAAGTGGTATTTAGCCCGGATGCAATTGCGTCACTTTATAACTTGCCTCGTTATGAGACTGATGGCTGGAATGCGTATCTCGCCGAATCCTTTGATGCCCAAGCAATATTAGAGTTATTAACTAGGGACCGGGCAGGAGCACGGTGGATAATGTCGACATCTAACGAACCCATTGCACTCCAGGGTTCAGATCTCCATGCGACGGCGAAGATGTGGCAACTCTTCGTCTCCGCACGACTTATCCCAGGAACCAACGTCTCCCGTTTAACTAAGGAAAGGGCGGCGCTGATATACTGCATATTGCAGTTGAAACAGATTGATGTAGGGGTAGTGATTAATGGTATGATTCATCGCTGTCTTCGTGAACTTAATCTTGGATTATGGTTTCCCACCATAATCACTGAGTTGTGTAGACAGGCAGGGATCAGGGTGGACCCTAAGGATGGGATGCTCCAACCTCAAAAATCGCTCAACAATGCATCATGGCTCAGGATCCAGCACGAGATCACGGTCAAGGAGAGACGCGATGGAGGTATAGTCCCGGTTCATGCTGCTACTGGAGGGGAAACATCCCAACCCGATCCGACTCCGGTACCGCGTTTTCCCTCTGAGGAAGAACGTTGGGCTCAAATGACGACGTTCATGCAATCCACGATGGACTTCCAGCAGCGCGCCTTGGCATTCCAGCAGAGTTCCCTGGATTTTCAAGCGCGTTCGTTAGCTTATCAGCAACATACCATGGACTACCAGAGGAGCCCGTTTTTCACTATCCCCCTCCTACGGAAGACGCAGCGGATGACCCTATCTCTGAGGATGAGCAGCCCGGAGACGATTGATCAGGGAGCACCCTTTCCCTTTTGCATTTTCTTTTCGAGTTTCTATTACGGAGTTATGTTTGCACCGAGGTCGTTGCATTGTTTAGGTTTGGGGGTGGGGTGTTTGTCTGCTTGTGCGTGTTAGGCTCCTTTATGTTTGTTAGAAATTTTGTTTAGTTTTCGTTTTCGATCATTTTTTAGGTACGTAAAAAAAAAAAATTAAAAATTAAAAAAAAAAAATAAATAAAAATAGTTCCTAGATTCACGTCGAACCTCCTCAGGTAGCCTTAGGAATTTGAAAGTGAAGAGTCTGACTCTAGGATGATGCCTTGAGGTAGAGCACACCTAAGGAAGAGAAGGAGGTTGTTCTGAGTTAGCGTGTGGAATTTGAATAAATAAAAATAGAGATACTCAGTAGGGAGCATGATTAACAGTGAGAGCTTTACACCTTCCTTGAAAGTATAGCCACTGGGATAAGTAGGGGTTCTTAAACCAACTCTTGAAGCTAGCTCTGACCTTTGTTAAAAAAGAAAAAAAGAAAAAAAAAAGAAGAGAAAGAAAACGGTTGCCAAGACTCTGAGCACCACTATCCAGGTTAAAAAATGTGTAAAAAATTAAAAAAGAAGCAATGATTAGTGAGTAATGAAAAGATATGGCCTGGATATGTGCTTGTGGTGTGAGTCTTCCTTGCGACTCGAGTTTTCGTCCTAGGGGTGCTTTATCACCTAGTGCCTTGGTCCAACTGGACCGGGAGACACTGATTGAGAACTCGCTACACGGGCGTTTGCGGGAATTGATTAGCATTTAGAGTCGTGCAATCGAGAGAAAAAAAAAAATGAATGAATGAAACAAGAATAATTGAGTAGAAGGTTCATGAGTAGGTGGAAGGAGGCGGCAAGAGGTAAGTCCTTGAAAATTCTTCGGTGGCTATGAAAGATTCGAGGGTGTGTGGTAATCTTTGTGAAAGGGTAACCTACTGGGATGAGTTTTAAAGCAAACTGTTAATAGCACACGCTAGCGGCGAATAGACTCTGACTCTTAATGAAGCGTGCGACCTCATCTGAGGGTGTTTAAGGACAATTTGCAATCAAAGGATTAAGGTGGTCTGAGGAGTGACGTTGAGTTGTGTTTGCTTCGCCTTGGCATGTGTTATTTTGTTTTGCTCGGGGACTAGCAAAGATTAGGTTTGGGGGTGTGATAACTCTAGTAAAATAGAGTTATATTATCACATTTAGGCTTAATTCTAGTAGTTTCGAGAATTTCAATTGTTATTGTTTGCCAATTGAGCTTAAATTGTCATTCATCACGTTTGCTTTGTGATCGTAGGAAGTAAATGAAGGCATGACGGAAAACAAAGCAAAAGGGTGAAGGATGAAGAGGAATAGAAGGCGGAGGACACGGTGCAGCTGCAACCAATCTTCTTGCAGCTGCACAAGTGAAGCAGAAGGATGACAGAGAGGCTCGTGCAGCTGCAACTCCAAGCTCGTGCAGCTGCACGACGAGAGGAGGAATTGAGCAAGGACATCAGACTGGTCGTTGCAGCTGCAACGCCAGTCCCTTGCAGCTGCACGAGTGCGACAGGGCAGATAGGAAGAGAGTTCAGAGAGGTCGTTGCAGCTGCAACGAATTCATCTTGCAGCTGCACGACGTAATATTGCCCGAAAATTAGATTTTATTTTTCTAGATTTGTTTTAGGTATAAATAGGTTGGATTTTAGGTTTTCGGGAGCACCCCTTATCTTCCCCTCCTGACTTTGGTTTTGGCACCCGACGGCGGCTAGGAACAAGGAGACGAAGACGTTGATGGAGACTTCGACGATCCTTCTTTTCTCTTTGCTTTTTGTTCTGTTTTCGATGTCGAACTAAACATCTTTTCTAGGATGATGATGAACCGACTCGTGTAGTTGGTTATCTACTTTTCGGAATCAATTTAAGAAGATTTATCGTTTACTTGTGTTTCTTCTGTGTTTAATGCTTACCTATCGGGTTGATCGCCGGTTTGTATGAATTCTTAGTTCTAAGTGAACTCGAGAGAGACTTAGGATTAGAAGAGGGGAAACATAACTTAGGTTAAGGCCGAGAGATCGGCTTAACTAAGAGGAGTATAGAAATATACACTCGTAGGTAACCGGGAAAACAATTGGATCTCAAGGAATTCTGATTATTCGTGATTCGCTATAGAAATATAGGTTTACGGGTGATTAGTAATTCACAGTTACAGCCTCGAGAGAGGTGTAGCGATTGTTAGGGAATTGTGGTTAGTAAACGGTAAAACGGATTGAATTGAGGAAGAGAGAGTGTGATAATCTACGAATCGATAGGGGATTCGGAGTCCTAGGCTTTTATTATTCGATTTACAACCTTGCTTCTATATTTTTTTATTACGATTTACTTTCTTGCACTCAACCTTTCATCACTCAACCTTCTTGACTAGAATTTGAACTCAATAATTGACTATTGGCAGTAGATTCTGTTTATTCAGTCCTCGTGGGAACGATACTTTTTCTCATCATTATATTACTTGCGCGACCCGTATACTTGCGTGTGCGATTTGGTTCGAACAGAAATCTCGTCGAGTGAGTCAAATTCGCGGTTGTTAGTTTTCCTCTTGGACGGCATCGATGTTATCAATACTAATGATTGGGGAATATGCTCCTTTCCGGAGGATGAGGTAAGTAGGGAAAAAAATTTGTGAATTTCTTAAATTACAGCCTCAAAGTCGAACTTATAACTTATAGAGTTCATCTATCAAAAAAGTCTCTTAAGGAAGTCAAATTTTATAAGTTCGATTTCCCTTTTTTATTTTTTCTTTAATTTTTTAGAAGTCGAATTTATATAATTCGACTTCTTTAAGGGGACTTTTTAGAAGTCGAACTTATAGAGTTTGACGTCGGGATTGTATTTTAGGAATTTTAAAATTTTTTTACTTTATTTCGTAATTTTTTTTTCACTACGGTGAAATGGAACAAGGCCCCTCCTTTCGGCAACGAACCATCACTGTGTCTTTGGTGAAAGATCATTCAGGTTAAGTCTTGTTTTCTACCGATGGCCGCGCCGACCGCGACCGTCAAGTACATGCCATGCAAGCTTTTGCTTAGGAGGGCAGATATATTCCTAGAAAGAAGTACGATGTTGAATAAGGTAAACGGGTGGACCAAGTACTAATGTCATTTATCGCGAATTACATTATCACGATACATTATTTATATCACAATATCAAGACAAGTAGTCATCGGAACTCAAACAGCGGAATAATAAAGTAGAAATAAAAAGCACAAAGAGGATTTTGACAACCCTTCCTTATTCTTAAGCACTTATTATAGCGACCTTAGATGAACAAGTCCCCTGTGCTTTCTTCGTGGATACGTATCCGACGTGCGTCGATGTAGATTCGGCCCCCTTAGCAATTAGCGGGACGTCGAAGCCCGCACTTAGAAGGAAGTCTCATAGCAAGGTTGATGTCGACGGAGCTCGGGATAAATATGCTGGTCTTGTATCCACAAAGGCAAGGAAGGTTCGCTCTCTTAAGAACGGAGCAGCACGTACCTGTCGGGTTTGTAGGCCTCCCTCTTGTGACTGCCGGCAAGCACGTTTCGATCTCATCAATGGAGACATTGCAGATGGCATGGCTGCCTAAAGCAGAGATTGCTATGATTACAACAATGAATACCGCCGCCGTCGTGTTAGCTGAGCTGGCCATCGTTTCCTCCCACAAAAGTCGGGAGCTTCCTTTCTTTTCAAGTACTAAATTGTGTTATCTCGTAATATAGTGGTGAACATGCGAGGCGTTTTTATAGGGGGAGTAAATGGTGTAGGAGCCACCCGAATGTGGTTTAGGACAAAAGATATTCGATTCAAGCTGTCATATTTTTTGAAACAATAGCTTCACAAGGTAATATGGTACGACAATATATCAATAAATAAAAAGAAAATCGCTGGAAGTCTATAGATTTCATTGAAAAATTCCGAAACTTATGGACAAGGAAAGAGCAGTTGGTTAGTCAGCATTGTATCATTCGAATTAGACAGACAGCTATGAACATAGGAATTCTCATCCGACAAATAAAGACATCCTCGCCCCATGAAGTTCTTCTCGTACTTCGAGTTTTGCGATTTCTCGACGTATAAGAAGCATTGTTACGTATAAGTTTAGCCACGGAAGGATCTTAACATAGCGTTTATCCACTATTCATCTGCATATGATAAATAAATTTATCTTACATGATAATTTCTCCTCTCGTACGTCGTAAGCATTGACTCGTTTTGTTACGAAGTAATAACTTATAACATGTTTGTTCTACCTCGCTCTGGGACCTTGTTCGGGTTCCTTGGCATGTTTTCAATTGGTTTTGATGGTTCTATTTCTTGTTAGCGTTACCGGAGATGCCCGATGTTTAATCCAATGAAAGACTCTCGGTACCATTTGTTGATTTTTTTCTTATCTGTCACGAGACAATTATTGTATTTTTGCACGTATGCCGGTCGAATAACATCAGAATTCTCGTCGAACGGTCTCTTCATCCTCGTATCGACCTTGGCGTATTCATGCAAAAGTTAGCGGTTTTTTAATCGAAAGCTAGTTTTTCCTCGGATGACATTGATATTATCATGACGTCCGAAAATGCGTCGCATGCATCAATACTCCGTGGAGTGAATTCTTTTCGGTGGATAAGGGAACGGTAAGTAAACTTCAATAACAAAGCTTACAGTGCATGCAAACATATGACGTATGAAAACTGTCCTAAGTATCGATATTATCAATCATGTCCAATTGCCGGATCATACATGCCATTTTTTTAATCGTACTCGTTACGAACGAGCATTCATGAGATTTGGTTTGAAGGATGGTTAATTCAAAGTTTCAAATTATCATATAGTCCCCTCATTGCTAATGAAAGAAAAATGATGAAGGATGACTTTAGGAATGTGCAAAAGCTTAATGTTAATCATCCTTTAGCTATTTGTGCTGTGAGGAATTCATTATTTGGACTGCGAGTTCAGAACTTGACCAATGAATTATGTCCTTAAGATTTCACGTTCGGTCTTGAACCATCTCCATATCTTTAGAGAAATCCCATTCAGGCTAAGTTTTGTTTTCTACAGGATGGCAGCAGCTTCTTCCCCGACGGCCGAGAACTCGCCTAACAAGTTCACATTTTGCTTAGGAGGAGGAGGACGGATACTTTCATAGAAAGAAGTATGGTGTTTAATAAGGTAAAAAGGGCGGATCAAATACTAATTCCATTAGTCGCAGTTACATTATCAAGATTCATTATTTATATCACAAGACCAAGTCAAGTAGTCATCGGAACTCAAACAGCATAGTAATAAAGTAGAAATAAGAAGCAAGAAGAGGATTTTGATAACCCTTCCTTATTCTTAAGCACTTATTATAGTGACCTTAGATGAACAAGTCCCATGTGCTTTCTTCGTGGATATGTATCCGACGTGCGTCGATGTAGATTCGGCCCCCTTAGCAATTGGCGGGACGTCGAAGCCCGCACTTAGAAGGAAGTCCCATAGCAAGGTTGATGTCCACGGAGCTCGGGATAAATACGCTGGTCTTGTACCCACAAAGGCAAGGAAGGTCCGATCTCTTAAGAACGGAGCAGCACGTAGCTGTCGGATTAGTAGGCCTCCCTCTCGTGACTGCCGGCAAGCACGTTTCGATCTCATCAATGGAGACATTGCAGATGGCATGGCTGCCTAAAGCAGAGATTGCTATGATTACAACAATGAATGCTGCCGCCATCGTGTTAGCTGAGCTGGCCATCCGTTTCCTCGCACAAAAGTCGGGCGCTTCCTTTCTTTTCAAGTACTAAATTGTGTTATCTCGTATGAATTGAGTTGTGAACTTGCGAGGAGTTTTTTATAGGGGGAGTAAATGTGTAGGAAGCCACCCGAATGTGGTTTAGGACAGTAGATGTTCGATTCAAGCTGTCATATTTTTCGAAACAATAGCTTCACAGGCAATATGGTACGACAATTTTAACAAGAAATAAAAATTAAAATCTTCGGAAGTTTATAGATATTATCGAATAATTCCGAGACTTGTGAACAAGGAAAGAATAAATGATTAGTCTGCCGGCTTTAATTTGAATTTAAGCAGACAGCAAGGCACATTGTAATTCTCATCCAACAAATACTAACAGCTGTGCTCCCCTGATGTTGATCTCCCACTTCAAATTTTATGAGTTGTCGATGTACATCGACGTTTTCTCACGTTTAATACGTTCGATAAATTTATTATCGATTTAACATAGCATTAAAACTTCATTTATGACATAATTCTCATCTTTTTTTCATACTCAAATCAACTCCAATTCTTTTGTTTTAACACACGAGTAAATGTTTTGTCATCTTTCAACCATTTAATCATGTTTGAAGATTGTTTTGACCAACGTATACATTCACTTTACAACTTTTTAATTTAAAAGTTTAAGTTATTATGTGATGCTTAGTTTAAATTATATAATTTAACACTGTCACCGCGCCGTCGATCCTTGTTCATGCGTCCTTGTTCTTGTGCTTTGTATTCCTATTTGTTTAAAAGTCTTGGCGACCATATTTTTTAAAGACTCTGTGTTAGTACCCGTTATATCGCGACGTGTTTCGTCCGCAAACACATCGCGCCATCGATCGTCCCCGCCCGACCACCTCAACAGGGCCAACTCTCCTTTCCCACGAACTGTGGCGAAAAGAGTTTTTCTTTTTTTCTTTTTTTTTTTTCTGAATCTGGGACCTTGATTGCGTTCGTTGTATGCATTCTTTTGGTTTTGACCGTGCCATTTCTTGCTTGTTTTTCAATCCGTCCTCAGAGATGCTCGGGTTTTAATTCGATGACAGCTACTCGTTAGCCATTGTTGCTTTTTACTTGTCTTATTAACTCACCTGTCACGATTCAGTTAACGTATGTGTGTGTATTTAGGTCGAGTAACATCGGAATTCTCATCGAATGGAAAAAAATAACTCTCTTCGTCCTCGTGTCGACCTTGGCTTATCCAGGGAGGACATTGGCATTATCATGACCAACAATGCATCGCACAGATCAATATTCCGTGGAGTTTATTCTTTTCCGTGCATAAGGTAACTTAGAAAACTTCAATAACAAAAGGACAAATGACACGTGAAAACAGTCCTTAAGCATCGATATTATCAATCATGTCTCATAGTCCGATCATACATGTAGTTCTTTTTAGTCGTACTTGTTCCGAACGAGCATTCATGTGACATTTGGTTTGAAGGATGGCTAATTCAAGTTTGAAATTATCATCTAGTCCCCAGCGTTGCTAATGAAAGAAAATTGATGAAGGATGATGACTTTAGGAATGTGCAGAAGCTCAATTTTAATCATGCTTAACTATTTGTGCCGTTAGAAATTCACCATTTGGACTGCGAGATCTTGAGGATCGATGGATTGAGTCTCAATGATTTTACCATCACCCGAACCACTTCCACTGCGTATGTATTCGGCGTAAGATCGTTCCATGAAAACTTTAATGCTATTGGTGTTACACCTTCAGCGTCATTCAAATACATGCTTTGCAAGCTCACATTTCACTTAGAAGGAAGGCTCGAGTACATATTACGTCGATCAATGAGAGAAACAATTGGAGCAAGTATTTCGTATTATGCGTAACTTGGGATTCCTTATTTATATTATAAGATCATGGCAAGCAGTCATCGAGACTTGCTCAGATCGACCAAAAGAAGATGAAGAAGAGAGAGTAGAAACAAATGAATTTGACAATCATTATTCACAGAAAAAACTACGGTGTTCAATAAGGTAAAGGGGTGGATCAAATACTGATGTCATCTATCGCAATTACATTATCATGATTCATTCTTTATATCACAATACCAAGGCAAGTAGTCATCGGAACTCAAGAAGAGATTTTGATAACTCTTCCTTATTCTTAAGCACTTATTACAGTGACCTTAGCTGTCATTAATGATCGTAGTTGTGTATCGGGCGTGCGTCGGTGTATCTTCAGCTCCTTTAGCAATTAGCGGGACGTCGAAGCCCGCACTTAGAAGGAAGTCCCATAGCAAGGTTGATGTCGACGGAGCTCGGGATAAATATGCTGGTCTTGTACCCACAAAGGCAAGGAAGGTCCGCTCTCTTAAGAACGGAGCAGCACGTACCTGTCGGGTTTGTAGGCCTCCCTCTCGTGACTGCCGGCAAGCACGTTTCAATCTCATCAATGGAGACATTGCAGATGGCATGGCTACCTAAAGCAGAGATTGCTATGATTACAACAATGACCGTCGCAGTCGTCGTGTTATTTGAGCTGGCCATCGTTTCCTCGCACAAAAGTCGGACGCTTCCTTCTGTCCCTTTTCTTTTCAAGTACTAAATTGTGTTATTTCGTATGAATTTAGTGGTGAACTGGTGAGGCGTTTTATAGGGGGAGTAAATGGTGTAGGTGGCCTCCCGAATGTGGTTTAGGACAGAAGATGTTCGATTCAAGCTGTCATATTTTTCGAAACATTAGCTTCACAGGCAGTAAGTGTTTTTATTCATGCGTCCTTGTTCTTGTGATTTGCACTACTATTTGTCTAAAAGTCTTGGGCGACCATATTTATTTAACTCTGTGTTAGTACCCGTTATATCGCGACGTGTTTCGTCCGCAAACACATCGCGCCGTCGATCGTCCCCGCCCGACCACCTCAACAGGGCCAACTCTCCTTTCCCACGAACTGTGGCGAAAAGAGTTTTTCTTTTTTTCTTTTTCTGAATCTGGGACCTTGATTGCGTTCGTTGTATGCATTCTTTTGGTTTTGATCGTGCCATTTCTTGCTTGTTTTTCAATCCGTCCCCGAAGATGCTCGGCTTTTAATTCGATGACAGCTACTCGATAGCATTTGTTGATTTTTACTTGTCTCATTAACTCGCTTGTCACGACCCTGTTATCGTATTTATGTGTGTATTTAGGTCGAGTAACATTGAAACTCTCATCGAACGAATAAAACTACGTCTCTTCATCGTCGAATCAACCTTGGCATATTCACGCTAAAGCTAGAGAACATTGATATTATCATGACCAACAATGCGCCGCATGCATCAATATTCTGTGGAATGAACTCTTTTCGGTCATGAAGGAACTGTAAGTTAACTTCAATAACAAGCTTAAAGTGCATGCAAACATATGACATATGAAAAAATGTCCTAAGCATCGATATTATCAATCATGTCTCATAGTCCGATCATGCATTGCAATTCTTTTTAGTCGTACTTGTTCCAAACGAGCATTCGTGACAGTTGGTTTTGCAGGGTATCAGATGCGCGTCGATGTACGATCAGCGCCGCTTCAGCAATTAGCGGGAAGCGTCATGGCAAGGTCGACGTCGAAGGAGCTCGGGAGAAATACGCTGGCCTTGTACCCGCAAAAGGCAAGGAAGGTCGGCTCTCCCTAAGAACCGGCCGGGTATATTCTCCAAAGCTTATTATGGATATAATACGAAGAATCCCAAAGCTTAAGTACAAGAGGAGAATATAATTGGTTAAGCTAAGCAGACAGCAAGGGACACGGGAATTCTCATCCGAAGATGAACTTGGCGATATAACAAAACTCACACAAAAGCTGTCACAACTATCTTTGGTCGTCGAATGACATGGACGTTGTTTCTATCAACTATTCAATTAGCAAATGATATTCTATACACATATCATAAGTAATCATGATATAATAACTTCTATTTAGAAATCGACGCGAATCTCATTTTTTTTTTATAATCTCATAATTGCAGGTTATACTCGACTACTTAATTCCCCCCAAAAGGCCCACAAGTAAATTGGACCGAATGAAGCGATTTTACAAGGCCCAAACTTGAATTCTTTGTAATATATATATGTTTTGTAAGTTGGGGGGAAGGGTTCTTGGCCTCCCTCTCTCTCTTACAGCCTTAAACCCTAGTGTCCCTTGTCCCTCCTGCTGTCTCCCTCCTCCGCGAGCACCGCCCCCACCCCCCCGAAACCCATCTCTCATATCCCACGAACTCCTGTAAAGACTTCTTCTTTCTCTTTCTGGGACCTTTTCTTGTTCCCTTTATGTGCCTTTCTGGGTTTGATCGTGCTTTTCTAGGCTTCTTGTTGTTGAAGTCGGGATTTTGTATGGGTTTGTTAGTGAAAGATTTGAACTTGCTTTTTTTTTTTGTGGCAGTGCTTTGTGGCATTTTTTGGGGGTTTGGGTGGTTGGGTGGGGGGGAGGGGGGTTGATGTCAATGCAGTGATGATGTCGGTGGTGGAAGGCTAATCGTTCTTGCAGTTTCGGTGGATTGAGCAGGAGTTTTGTTTTTCATTTTGCAGGTGGATTAGTTGGGGGGTGGTGAGTTGCTCCAGTTTAGATGTTGGTGTTGTTCGAGACTCCAGCGGGGTTCGCCCTGTTCAAGGTCTTGGACGAGGGGAAGCTCTCGAAAGTCGAGGTGATTATCCTTAACATTATGAGGAAAATGAAACTAGCCGGTATAGTTCACTGGTTTCCCTACAGCTAACACGGAGTAATATTCAAATATTCCCTTTTTTATAGGATTTATGGAAGGAGTTTACGACTACCGACTCAGCTAGACAGGTCGGTTTGTTTTTTCTGCTGCGTGTGTTTGCGCTTTAATTTATTCAAATATGTTGATGATTCTATTTGTAATTGCTGTTACAGGTTGTGAAGCTTAAAGCTTTCTCTAAGTTTGAAAATACAGCAGAGGCATTAACGGCAGCAACTAGTTTAATTGAGAGTAAAGTACCCAAGCAGCTCCGAAAGTTTTTAAGTGTGAACTGTGATGGAGAGACGTTGGCTGTTGCCGATTCAAAACTGGGTAATGCGATCAAGGAGAAAGTGGTACAGCCATCGTCCTGTTTCTTTTTAGATTTCGTTCGTCTTCAAGGATTTTTATTTGATGGCGCTACCTTTTTTTTCCTGTCAGCATGTTGATTGTGTCCACAATAACTCTGTGATGGAGCTGATGCGCGGTGTGAGGAGTCAGCTGACAGAACTTATAACTGGTCTAGCTGTACAAGATCTTGCCCCTATGAGCCTTGGGTTGTCTCATAGTCTGTCCAGATATAAGCTTAAATTCAGTCCTGACAAGGTTTGCCTCTATAATTGAATCTCTGATTTTAGACTTGTTTGAGATTAGAAATGTTAGTTTCTTGGACGTTGGTAAAATTGCAGAATTGATAATTGTTGTTACCGTTCAATCTATCCGGCAAATGCCCTAGTTTTGTCTAGTGTTGTACTCCTGCTTGCTTTTGTTGAATTATAGCTACCTGATTTACTTATCTTGGGAGTTGCTTTTTTGCTGAAAGAGTCTGCTAAGCTTTGTCTGTGATTTCCTAAAGGTGGATACGATGATTGTTCAAGCTATTGGATTACTCGATGATCTTGACAAAGAGCTCAATACATATGCTATGAGGGTTAGAGAATGGTATGGATGGCATTTTCCAGAACTTGCCAAGATTGTACAAGATAACATCCTTTATGCCAAGACTGTGAAGCTGATGGGTGATCGATCTAATGCTGCGAAACTTGATTTCTCTGAGGTATACTGCCTGCACTGTACGTTAACATGTATGGATTGCTGAGGAAGATATTACAAGTTGGATTTTTACAAAGCTTTTAAATTAGTTTAGACGAATGAGATGGACTAGATGATATCCAACTGAACTAATGTTGTTATCTCTGTATTTCTCTAGTTGAGCAATGTATTGTTATCATAAGCTGTAATGTATTCTTATATTGCTTTTGGCACCCATGATGTGACTTGACAGGGATGAGGGTGATGTTGATACGATTCTTCCATATTGATTGTTTTGTTTGATTATGAAGGTACTGTCTGAAGAGGTTGAAACAGAATTGAAAGAGGCGGCTTTGATATCCATGGGAACTGAAGTCAGTGATTTAGACCTGATCAATATCAAGGAGCTGGCTGACCAAGTTTTGGCTCTGTCTGAGTATAGAGCTCAACTATATGATTATTTGAAACAGCGAATGAATACTATTGCCCCCAACTTGACCACTCTTGTTGGAGAACTTGTTGGTGCTCGTCTAATTGCACATGGTGGAAGTTTGCTAAATCTCGCCAAGCAGCCAGGAAGCACTGTTCAGATTCTTGGTGCCGAAAAGGCCCTTTTCAGAGCTTTAAAGACGAAGCATGCAACTCCAAAGTATGGGCTTATCTATCATGCATCATTGATCGGTCAAGCTGCACCGAAACTGAAAGGAAAAATTTCACGGTCGCTCGCTGCAAAAGCTGCTCTGGCAATCAGATATGATGCACTTGGAGATAAAGAGAATCCAGATAACACCTTTGGAATTCAAAGTCGAGCCAAGGTACAATGCTATTGCAGAGCAACTCAACTGGTAGCTGCCTTGAATTTTTTTTGGTCACTGATGATGCTTTCTATTGTCTGTAAGATCGAAGCAAGGCTATCAAACCTGGAAGGCCGGGAACTGGGTCGATCCGCTGGTTCTGTGAAGGGCAAGCCTAAGATCGAAGTTTATGACAAGGACAGGAAGAAGGGGGCGGGCGGTTTAATTACTGTTGCCAAGGTTAGTCACCTTGGCTTTCATTGACCAGTATCCAGTTTTGATTAGAAGTTTTACGGATTTTGGCTCCACTCCTGAAAATGATGGTATGCCCAATAATTTGTTGCTTGCAGACATATAACCCTGCAGCTGATTCCACAATCGGAAAAATTATTAACTCTGTTTCCGACGAGACAACGGAAGCACATCCTATCGTCAAACTGAAGAAAGACAAGAAAAAGAACAAAGATGACAGAGATATCACAAATGGCTCTGGAGGAGCTGATTTCGAAGAAGTCTCAGGAAAGAAGGAAAAGAAGAAGAAGAAGAAAGATGCAGCCGCCGAAATGAAGAACGAGGACGACGTCGAAGCGGAGGTTGGCGAGAAGAAAAAGAAGAGGAAGCACCGTGAGGAGGAACAAGAAGACGGTGAGCAACCTAGCAAAAAGAAAGACAAGAAGAAGACGAAGAAGAAGGACTGAGTGAAAACCGTGCCCAAGTATTAATATTTTGTGCTTTGCCAGAATTTGACTTCAAACTATAAATTTTGGTCTGTTTTACTTCTACTTTAAAGATTCGATGTCTTCTCAGTTAATCGTCAATGATGATGAGGGTGTGGCTTTCTCAGGAAAACAAAATAATGCAACCTTCCTTTCTCTTGCTTTTCTTATCAATCCCTTCTGTTCTGAAACGTAACGGAGCCGCTATCATTACATGTGCCATCAAGCTGTCCTGTGGTTTTCTTGACCCAATCCCATATGCATAACAAAGTTCGAGAAACCCGAAAATTAAGGTGGAAAAAGGGAAAAAGAGAAGGGAAAGATTCCAAACCTCCAGTAAAAAATTGGGGGTGGGGGGGGGGGGGGTGTTGTTCAGTCAATTGAGGACATAAAAGATGAAAAAATAATATGCGAAGGAAAAGGGAAAGAAAGAATTCATTACCATCATTATAATAATATTCTTCTCTAAGCTTTATGTTGTCTGCTTTGCTTTTCGTATGGTTTGCAGTTGGGAGTAAGTGTAGTGTGTATGCATTACGGAAGAGGTTTGACTTGTGAAGGAATATTAGTTCAGGACAGCGTCTGTGTTCTCTCTGATTGGTTTATGAAGGTGCGCTCCTTCGACGCCCTTCTTTTTCGTTCTTTCTGTGTCCTGCGATCTGCTCTGCCTTCTTAGTTCTTCCTGGTTGAATAGATGTCGCGGACGGTGAAAAAGGAGAAATCTTGATTCTGTAACCGAGGCAATAGAGGGAGCTTCGATCTGGGTTCTTCTCTGGGCGGGGCTGCTGTGCCGTGTGCTGAACTGGGTAACCCAGATTTGAACCCAAGTTGGTCCCTTTCTGGGTTGAATCTCGCTATATCAGTTGTTTTCTTTCCGGGTTTGCTTGGTTTTGGGTTTGTGGTGAAGCTTTCGTGGGGGATGGATGGTTTGACCTGGAAAAGGATTTCCCTTAGCTTTGTGGAAATTTGTCGACTTGAGTGCGTCTATGCGGTAGTTTCGTGTCTCTTCGCCGGTTTTTTGGGTTTGGAGGCATGATTGTAGAAAGGAATTGGGTTGGGATTGATGCTGCTCTTTTTAGTGGCATGAGGAGAGTTGACGGATCGCTGTCCATTCTGCAAGTTTGTTTGGAGATAGTGTTTGTTATGTTGGCAAGTATTCTTGATTGAATCAAGATGTTTAGTGAGTGGACTATGCTTTGTGTCTTCCTTTTGATTGGTGGGTTGATCGATCAAGCTTTTGTCGGCAATTGATTTTGTTTTTTATGCTGGTAATCGGTTGGTCGATGTTAATAACGGTAGTAGCTTATGATGTTGATGTCAACCATGTAGAACATGCAACGAGATGAGTGCTAGAGAAGGACAATGGGGTGCGTGCTTGGTCGAGAAGTGTCATCCGGTGTCCTCAATGAGTCCAGAGGAGGGAATAATCCAGCGGCTCAGTCCCGTGAAAAGGATGATTCCATTTCAAAGGTAGATAAGAGTAGTAAGGTCGAGGTCCAAAATGATGAGACCGAGAAGGAAAAGGGTGAAGATAGTCATAAGTTGCAAGAGAAGAGGAGACGGTCAAGAACAAATCCAAAACCATGCAACCTGCCTAAGCAAACACTTGGAGAGCAAGTTGCAGCTGGATGGCCGTCATGGCTCTCTGATATTTGTGGGGAAGCGCTTAGCGGTTGGATTCCTCGCAAAGCGAATACCTTCGAGAAGATTGATAAGGTTCTAGAATGCTCTTCCCTTATAGATTGAAATAAGAATCACCTGATCCTAAATGTATAATAGTACTAGGTTTTGTTTCTCACTATACTTTGTTTTGATGTACACAGATTGGGCAAGGAACGTATAGTAATGTATACAAAGCTAAAGATATGATGACAGGAAAGATTGTTGCGTTAAAGAAGGTGAGGTTTGACAACTTAGAACCAGAGAGCGTTAGGTTTATGGCGAGAGAGATCCTCATTTTGCGGCACTTGGATCATCCCAATGTGGTGAAGCTAGAGGGTTTGGTTACTTCACGGATGTCTTGCAGTCTATACTTGGTATTTGAATACATGGATCATGATTTGGCTGGACTTGCTGCAAGCCCTGGAATAAAGTTTACTGAACCTCAGGTTTGAGCATGTTTACTTTTTGTAAGGATTTGGTTTTTGAATTTTCCTAAAGTTGCACATTATGTCCATATTACGCAGGTAAAATGTTACATGCACCAACTACTCTCTGGACTTGAGCATTGTCATAAACGACGTGTTCTTCATCGAGACATAAAAGGCTCGAATCTTCTAATTGATGATGGAGGTGTATTGAAAATTGGAGATTTCGGTTTGGCTTCTTTCTTTGATCCTGATCACAAGCATCGTATGACCAGCCGTGTGGTGACACTCTGGTACCGTCCTCCAGAGCTCCTATTGGGGGCCACTGACTATGGTGTAGGTATAGATCTTTGGAGTGCTGGTTGTATATTAGCTGAGTTACTAGCTGGGAAGCCAATCATGCCTGGTCGTACTGAGGTATCTGCTATTGGATTGGATCAGCCATATGATGTGCCAATGCTTTGGATTTGGTGTAACCTTACAGATTTGGGACTTGTCACATGTCCACGTTTTGTTTGTATTTGATCCAGGTGGAGCAACTTCACAAAATCTATAAGTTATGTGGCTCACCTTCTGAGGAATACTGGAAAAAGTACAAGTTGCCTAATGCAACATTGTTCAAACCTCGAGAACCATATAGAAGATGTATAAAGGAGACTTTTAAGGACTTCCGACCTTCATCCTTGCCACTCATAGAAACACTTCTTTCCATTGATCCAATTGAACGAAGGACCGCTACAGATGCTTTGAATAGTGAAGTATGTTTTAGTTCATGACTCACTTCTTGGTTCGTAGCTCTTATGTGCTGATGTTGTACGTGAGATGCTTTGTTTCTTACCATTTCTGCTTGCCCGGGCTAGTTATTTGAGAATGATTAACTCCTGACACCAATCTCAGTTCAGGAAGCTAAAGAAATGCTTCGCACTCAGGAGATGTAATTGTTGTCGCTGCTTAGGATACATTTCTCATCTCTGATACATGGTCTCTCATGGTTTGGTCTGATGTGAATGACAGCCCTTCTTTTCTTCTTCTTTGATGAACTAAAAATCTCCCTAATGTAGCAGGTTGAAGTTCTCATATCGGATCAAATGTGGATGAATGAACTCATATTTGCTGCATAATATCCTTGATATTAGCATTGTGTAAGTGGTGTTGGATTCTTTCTCCCTGCTTATTTTTCTTCCTTCTGCAGTTCTTTAGAACAGAACCCTATGCTTGCGAACCATCTAGTCTTCCTAAGTATCCACCTAGCAAGGAGATGGATGCCAAACGACGTGATGACGAATCCCGAAGGTCTGGAAGTTCATGATATTTTCTCCCATCTTTTGACCCTTAGTTACTGGACATGCTTGCCGCCAAATGATAGAAATTACTATTTCATATATGCTCCTCTTTCCAAATCCGGTTCTTTAACACCCATTTTCACATTTTTTTTTAATATTTTGCTTATATCCAGGTTAAGGGCTGCCAACAAAGCCCAGGGAGATGTTTCCAAGAAGCAGCATTCACGTGATCGACGAGTTAGGGCTATTCCAGCACCAGAAGCCAATGCCGAGCTTCAGCAAAATATCGATGTATATCTTTACTCTTGCCTTGTGCCTTATTTTACTCCTTTCTTGCTTTGTCTTTGTTTCCATTAGGGGATGACTTTATCGAGGGTATCTACGTTAAGTCATTGTTTTCGTTTGTTTGAAAATCATTTCAATACAATACAGAGACGGCGATTAATTTCCCATGCGAATGCGAAGAGCAAGAGCGAGAAGTTCCCTCCGCCTCATCAGGATGGAGCAGTTGGATTCCCATTGGGAATTTCCCAGCGCTTAGATTCGGCTGCCGTCCCTTATGACATTCCATTCTCCACTTCCTTTTCTTCTTCAAAGGATCAGGTTAGAACGTGGTCAGGTCCTCTGGTTGATGAACCGTTGAGTGCCGGTGGACCAAGGAGGAAGAAGTATGGCATTGGTGGCCAAACACGGGAATCTTCGAAACTGTCGAGGCAGACCATTAGAGAGAGTTAAGTGCTTACTCTTTATGGAAGGAACTGGAGAAGATTTGGTCCTGTTATACCGAATACTTTGTTTGGGTATATAATCCAGCAACCTGCCATTGTTTGTATGAGTTGCTCTGCCAGCTTCTTGACAGGGGAGCTTTAACATTTCATCTGTCAGTTGTTCTTAGATATTCGTTATTATTTCCTCAGGAAACATGTGATGATCTTCTGTAATTCTCTACAATTTTTCGGCGGTGAATATGATGAGAGTGGCCTTGTTGCTGTAAGTTTTGAATCATTCTTCTGGTTTGGTTGTGATTACTTGGTTGGAGAAATTACTTGGTGAACGTGATAGGCTGATTTTTAGCTCATGTCCTTTACACCCCGATCAACGCAACCAAAGGATCTTGAGAACTCCTGCCTTTGCTCTATACGGTTTGCATTTCGAGTCATTGCCTTGGTTAATGTCTTTCAAAAACGTACCATCTGCAGCCTATAGAAGAGTCTCAGTTGCTCGTGAGCCATCCTGATCCAGTCCATCGTCCTTTCCGCTTCAACAACAGGCTACTCGTCAGTCATGGAATATTTAGCCGGATTATTAAGTCAATTAAGAACACGATTGAATTATGGAGTTTGTCTCGGATTATGGGGGTCAACCGAGACTCTGGTTATTGGTACGTTGAAGGTTCTCATCTCCCTGGCAACCATTTCCAGAGTTAAAGCTAGCAATCTGCATAGAACAGTAGTTCTTTGAATGGGTAGCTCAATGGATGGATCACATGTCGTGGCTTGGCTGACTATCAGAGAATGAAATATGCATATCCAGCGATGCGAGTACGCGTTGGGCTTTGCGAACATAGTAGAAGCTGCTCATACATGTTCTCTTTCGTTTCACGAGGAGGGCTCGTCTTAAAAAAGGTGTTTCCCCATCAAAACCAGCCCTTCGTAGCAAAGCCACAGCAGAAGTCGCTCATTGTAAGAGCCCCCCGGAAGCGATCTCTCAGGACGGAGGTGTTCTGACAGTTTGAGTTCAAGCGGGTGTGCAAGAGATGGGTATGGGAGGTGGACCTCCTCCGCCGGGGATAGGATTACCCGGTGGCCCTCTCGGCGGTGAGATGGAACGGAGGATTCCCAACAAAGCTGATGGAATAGTATAGTATATACATGAAGACTAAGGTGGGCGGGCCTAAGGTCATGGGCTTATGCCCCTAATGGACCATATTTGTTGTTCTTGGACTTGTATTGAATCTTCAGAACCCATCGACGTGTGGAAGGAAATCTCTTACTTGAATGAATTTTGCTTTTCCTTCCTTCCTCTTTCCATGATCAATCTGCATCCAAGTCGAGCTCGTTGAGGTCACTATCTTTCTTACGTACGGTTGAATTCGCGGCATGTATGCGACTACGCGTGCAACTTCGTATGTATGCCCGCAAACCTAATAAGTGGATCGTCCTGAAATGGGGGAATGTCTTTTGCACCGGCTGATGTATTCAATCATCTCTTGCTATAAGAAGATATGAACATCCTTTTTCTACGCAAGTGTAGAATCGGCTTGGCTTAAGTCAACTCATTCACACTCTCATCATCTCAAGTCGACGAAGGAATTCATTCATTTACTTACATTAGAAAAAAAAAATACCAAACTTTACAAAAAGTCATTACCGAATAACTAATTTATCATCGGGGTGCTTCCAAATAACATCCATTTTCACTCTTGATGAGTTGGTGCAACATTAATATTCACGAAAATAGGTGGGTCGATTTCGGTTGAATCGATATTTACTTCATGAAGCAAAGAACAGGTCGCCTGTGCATTAATGAATATCATAACCTAAAATCCAACCAACTGAAAGTTTTGAAAAAATTTCCCATAAACCAGTCGTCATCATCATCATCATCATGAGAAATTAAATATTGTGAGTTGGCCTTCCGAAATTGAATGACCATAACATACATCTAGGGGGAGAAAGATTAAAAGAGAGGAAAGAAAAGAGCAACAATCAAAACGACGCCGCGGAAGTGGGTGGTAAGGCGGTAGACCTTCACATTAAAGCAAAAAATTTATGTTGTTTAAGTTGGGAGGTTCGAGCTCAAACCAGCCAGCCAGAAAGAAAAAGGAAAAACCAATGCATTGTTGGATTGCACGTTCTTCCTATTTACTCTAGACTTGCGTTTACTTGTAGTGTACATTTGGTGTAGGCATTTTGCTATTTCTTTTATATTATTACGTATAAACAAGGTGAAGAAGAAGGGATTGGGAAATGTCGATATGTGGGGGTGGGGCTGTTTCTCCAGAGAAGAGATCACACTTACTTGTGCAACCTTCATTGAATGCTATAAAATTTAAGGAGGTGGAGCACTTCCCTCCTAAATTAGGTGGAGCAAGCATCGTGTCGTGTTTGTTTCCATATCCCATTTTTAGGACCTCTCGCCCCAACTATTATGACCAAGAAATTCAAACCGACCCACCTGACGAGTCGAGAGGGTTATGGGAACACTAGTGAAATGCCCTCATTTCTAGGGAATCATCAAACATAATACCTCAATTGCATTGCCTTTTTTTTTCTTTTCTCTTGCTTTGAGTGATTAGCCTAATGTACAATGTCAAAGGAGGAAAGCATTTTAGCGCAATGGGGTGGAGAAAATAAAACATGGGTTGTGGATAAAATGATGTAATGTTGTTTTGGGGAGGTGGGTGTGTAATAAAATTGGGGTCCCTCAAAAGGGTCGAGGAGAGGGTCGGGGAAAAGAGAGAAGAAAAGAAACAAAAGTTTCTTGCATGATAGTAATGACTAAGCTAGCCAACGACCTCAGTTGGCATTTATTTTGCTGCTCTTCTTAGGAGCGGCTCAATTATTGCAAGGGCCTTCTTATTTCCTCCTCTCGATTTGAATATAATCCAAAGCAAAGGCTATAAAATTTATGATCACAAACAGGACCGAACCGGATCGCCTCCGGTCCTTCGTAAGGGAACGTAGCTGTTTAAGCCGTATCGGAATCGCGAAGCGAAGTACGATAAGGAGAAAGGAGAAACCTCGTTGCTTCGACACAAAACTATGCGTGCGTATGTTTAGCCGAGTGCCAAAATACTCCCCTAAAAACCTAATAGCAAACGAGGCATTCACTTTTGGCGACAAGGATTCGTTTCAATATCATGTCGGGAACGACGCCCAGCCTTTAACTCGAGGACTAAGTTGTGTTAAAGATCAACAACTACTTTCAAAGGTTCTAGAAGGTACTAGAAAGTTCTAGAATAATCCGGTAAGTTCAAAGGTTCTCGAAGGTACTAGAAAGTTCTAGAATACTCTAGTAAGTTTCTGGATAAATTTAGAATACTCTAGAACATATTAGAAACTTGGAGAAGCTTTTAGAAAATTCTAGAGGATCAATCCTAACCGTATATGTGGAATAATCTTAGCCATAGATTTAGGAGGCCAACTAGTATAAATAGGGAAGGGTCCTCATTTGTAACATCATCCAAGAATCCAAGTATTTGAAGTAGTGGAGTGTTGGCTTCAAGTGATAGTGTTTCACTTCCTCTTCTTCCGAGCTTAGGAGTTCGAAGTCCTCTCAAAGACTAGCGTTCGCCTTGTTCAACGCTAAGTCGAGATCCAACATTTGGTATCAGAGCTAGGCGGTTGGGGTCGAGGCATCAAAGACCAGCAGAAGTTCTGCCGAAGTCTAGCGGAGAATCTGCCGAAACCTAGCGGAGGTTTTGCCGAAGTCCAGGAGAGAATCTGCCAAAGTCCAGCGGAGGTACTACCGAGATTCTGTCAAGGAAGCTGCAATCTGGGATTGCGTCGGGCATAGGTCGGGGACCAGGCTACGCTTCTAGAAGATAAATTCGGTATGGCGGAGTTTAATACTGTCGGCATGCTAAAGAAACTAAATAACCAAAATTATAGCACGTGGAAGACGTGTATGGAGTCATATCTCCAAGGTCAAGATCTCTGGGAGATCATTGGTGGAAGTGAGACGACCCCATCGAAAGAGGATGATGCCGCTTTGAGAAAATGGCGGATTAAGGCAGGGAAGGCCATGTTCGCCATTAAGACCACCATAGAGGAGGAAATGCTTGAGCATATAAGGTACGCCACTACTCCAAAGGATGCCTGGGATATACTAGCGACTAGGTTCTCAAAGAAGAATGATATGAGGCTACAGTTGCTAGAGAATGACTTGCTGGCAGTTAGACAAGGAGATTTAGGAATTAATCAATTCTTTACAAAAGTAAAGTCTATCTGCCGGGAGATATCAGAGTTAGACCCAGGATCAAGGATTAGTGATGATAGGATGAGGAGGATTATTATTCATGGGTTAAGACCAGAGTATAGAGGATTTATTGCAGCGGTGCAAGGATGGCCCACGCCGCCGTCGTTAGAGGATTTAGAAAGTTTGCTAGCTAATCAGGAGACGCTGGCAAAACAGATGGCGGACGTAACTTTAAAAAATGAAGAAGAGGCCCTATATAGTAACAGAGGGAGAAACTCTGCTAAATATAAGAGGCCTGGGGATAGAAGATTCCCACAAGGCAGTAGAAGTGAGCGACGTGAGCAGCAGCCGAATAGACCACAACAACAGAAGAGAGTAGGCAAACCGGCTCAGCGGAAGGATGCAGAATGCTTCAACTGTGGTAAGAAGGGGCATTACGCCCGAGATTGTTGGTTCAAGAAGAAAAACGTAGAAGGAAATGCTGCCACATCAAGCAGTCAAAACGGAGACAAATCTGAAAAAGAGTGGAACCTTGAAGCATCTCTCGCCGTGATGGAAGAAGAGCAGTTGTTGGAAGACCAGCCTCTTGCGGTAGTTCACAATAGCTCTGTGGACTATGCAGGGAACTCGATATTTGACACGGGATGCTCCAACCATATGAAGGGTGACCAGGAGAAGCTACAGGAGTTGTCAGAATATAAAGGCCAACGAGTCGTCGTCACCGCCAACAACTCTAGACTACCCATTGCTCATGTCGGGAAGACTGTTATAGCCGCCGATGACAGTGCCAACAAGGTGCAACTACAAGGAGTTTACCATGTCCCTGCGATAAAGAAGAATCTTCTGTCAGTAGCCCAACTGACAGCCCCTGGCAATTTCGTGGTGTTCGGACCTGATGACGTCAAGGTCTACCACGAGTTGAAGTTTTCTGGGACGCCGATCATGGAAGGACGTAAGGTAAACACCATCTATGTGATGACTGCAGAATTAGCATACATAGAAAAGGTGAAGAGGAATGAGACAGCTGATCTATGGCACGAGAGACTTGGGCACGTTGGCTACCACAAGTTGAAGGTAATGATGAACAAGGAAATGTTGAAAGGCCTTCCACAGCTGGAGGTGAATGTTAACAATATATGTGCTGGCTGCCAGTACGGTAAAGCACACCAGTTACCGTACGAAGACTCCAAGTATAGGGCCAAAGAACCACTGCAGCTGATTCACTCTGATGTGTTCGGTCCAGTGAAGCATCCATCAATAGGAGGCTACAGATACATGGTAACCTTCATCGACGACTACTCGAGGTACGTTTGGGTAGACTTTATGAAGGAGAAGTCGGAGGTCATACAGAAATTCAAAGAGTTTAAGATCAAGGCGGAGAGTGATTTGCAGAAGAAGGTAAGGTGTCTACGCACTGATAATGGGGGAGAATACACCTCTAGGGAATTTGAAGAATTCCTAAGAGAACACAAGATAAGGCGACAATTGACATGTCCCCACATACCACAACAGAATGGTGTTGCAGAGAGGAAGAATAGACATCTTGCAGAAGTATGCAGAAGCATGTTGCACGCCAGAAATGTCCCAGGAAGATATTGGGCAGAGTGTATGAAGACGGCTGCAGATGTTGCAAACAGGCTACCCCAAGCTCACCTTGAGTTCAAGACACCATTCGAGCTACTCTGGAAAATGAAGCCTACAGTGAGTCACTTTCGGGTATTTGGGTGCGTCTGCTATGTCTTCATCCCTAGCCACTTACGAAGCAAGTTCGACAAGAAGGCGACGAAGTGCATCTTCCTAGGATACGACACAGAGAGAAAAGGATGGAGATGCTGCGATCCTATGACTAACAAGTGCATTGTATCAAGGAACGTCGTCTTTGATGAAGCAACTTCCTGGTGGCTGCCTTCAAAGGAACCAGAAGAAGAAGCTCAATTGAAACAGGGGGAGCAAATAACCCTAAAACCAACCATTGAGGAGACTGATGAAGGGCCAACTATAACAGGGAATAATGACACAGAAGAAGAGAGACCTTGGCAAACTGGAGTGTACCAGAGGTCCTCTCAAGAGAATGGAGCAGAAGAAGAAACTGGTGACGGGACGACACCACTGAGGAGGTCCACAAGGCAACGAAGACCTCCAGCAAGATACATAGATGCAACACTTGCAGAAGACGTTGATCCACAAGAGCCATCAACCTTTAAAGAAGCGTCGAAGGACAAGGTATGCCAAGAAGCGATGAGAGAAGAGATTAAAGCATTAGAGGAGAATCAAACTTGGGATTTGGTTCCAAAACCTAGCGAGGTAAGACCCACACTCTGCAAGTGGCTCTATAAGGTGAATACTCGCACAGATGGTTCAGAGGAGAGATACAAGGCTCGTCTCGTCGCCCGAGGAATTTCGAGTACAACTCGGTATGATAAAAAGAGAAAGTAGTCGTTGAGGGGGAGTGTTAAAGATCAACAACTACTTTCAAAGGTTCTAGAAGGTACTAGAAAGTTCTAGAATAATCCGGTAAGTTCAAAGGTTCTCGAAGGTACTAGAAAGTTCTAGAATACTCTAGTAAGTTTCTGGATAAATTTAGAATACTCTAGAACATATTAGAAACTTGGAGAAGCTTTTAGAAAATTCTAGAGGATCAATCCTAACCGTATATGTGGAATAATCTTAGCCATAGATTTAGGAGGCCAACTAGTATAAATAGGGAAGGGTCCTCATTTGTAACATCATCCAAGAATTCAAGTATTTGAAGTAGTGGAGTATTGGCTTCAAGTGATAGTGTTTCACTTCCTCTTCTTCCGAGCTTAGGAGTTCGAAATCCGCTCAAAGACTAGCGTTCGCCTTGTTCAACGCTAAGTCGAGATCCAACAAGTTGTCGAGTCATTTATACGAAATATACCTTGGAAACGCCCGGTTAATAGCAACATCGACGAAGGTAATCATACTGTTGTGGGTGGGAAAATGGTGAAATCTCCAAGGCTTAGGGCAGGGTGCCTCCACTCCAACCAGATATTAATTGCACCCACCACCCCCTTTCCTATCTACACACCCTTATAACATTTGTAATATATATATATCCCAGTAATTCCCCAGTCAGTCCATAACTCTTCCATCATCACTCTCTCTCTCTCGCATGTCGAAATGGTTCTTCTTCTTCTTCTTCTTCTTCCTGGACATCGCTTGAAATAATATCCTCAGGTACTCATCGTAATTATTTTTGTGTTGGTTCTCTCGTGATTGATTGACTGATTAGCCTGAGGAGTAATATTCACGTTCTCCTACTTTGACGATTACTTCTTTTCCTGTCTGATTCGACGTCTTCATCACAACAACACCCATTATCTTATTATTACGTCCTCGTTTTCTTCGGTCAGAAAATAATTTGGACAGTGCGTAATTTATAATATTATATCGGTGACTTGCTGAAGTGGGTTTTTTTTTTGGTGCCCTTTGGGTGTAGGAGGGTTTTAAGGATAGATCGTAAGATAAGATGGACCTGCCCACGGCCCTGTTCATCTTCTCGGCGGCCGCAGCCTACTTGCTCTGGTTCAGGTTCATCTCCTGGACCCTGACGGGTCCGAGGGTGTGGCCGCTCGTCGGCAGCTTGCCGGGCCTCATACGTAACGCGAACCGCATGCACGAATGGATCGCAGACAACCTACGGGCGTGCGGCGGGACGTACCAGACGTGCATCTGCCCTGTCCCATTCCTGGCGAGGAAGCAAGGACTGGTGACCGTCACCTGCGACCCCAAGAATCTCGAACACATCCTCAAGGCGAAGTTCGATAATTATCCCAAGGGGCCCACGTGGCAGGCGGTGTTCCATGACCTGCTCGGGGATGGGATATTCAACTCGGACGGCGACACGTGGGTGTTCCAGAGGAAGACTGCCGCGCTGGAGTTCACGACCAGGACGTTGCGCCAGGCGATGGCTCGGTGGGTCAGCCGTGCGATCAAGCACAGGTTCTGTCCCATCCTGAAGACTGCTCAGGTCGAGGGGAGACCCGTCGACCTCCAGGACCTCTTGCTCCGGCTGACATTCGACAACATATGTGGGCTGACCTTTGGGAAGGATCCACAGACCCTGGCCCCTGGCCTCCCCGAGAATGCGTTCGCCACGTCGTTCGACCGGGCCACTGAGGCCACGCTGCAGCGCTTCATTCTCCCCGAATTCATCTGGAAGCTGAAAAAGCTACTTGGGCTCGGAATGGAAGTAAGCCTTACGCGGAGCCTCGCGCACGTCGACGGTTACCTCTCGGAGATAATAAACACGCGTAAGCATGAGTTGGCGAGTCAGCAGCGGCAGGTCAGCGGCGTCAGCCCCCACGACGACCTGTTGTCGAGGTTCATGAAGAAGAAAGAGTCCTACTCGGAGGAGTTCCTGCAGCACGTTGTGCTGAATTTCATCCTGGCTGGCCGTGACACGTCGTCGGTCGCGCTGAGCTGGTTCTTCTGGCTGGTGAGCCGCACCCCAAGAGTCGAGGAAAAGATCCTCCTCGAGATCTGCCAGGTCCTCCTGGAGACCCGCGGCACGGACACCACGAAGTGGTTGGACGATCCGCTCGAGTTCGAGGAGGTAGATCGCCTCACCTACCTGAAGGCAGCGCTATCCGAGACCCTGAGGCTGTACCCCTCGGTGCCCGAGGACTCAAAGCACGTGGTTGCGGACGACGTCCTCCCATCGGGGGTCTTCGTCCCGGCCGGCTCGGCCATCACATACTCCATATACTCGGTCGGACGAATGGAGTTCATATGGGGTCCGGATTGCCTCGAGTTCAAGCCAGAGAGGTGGTTATCACCGGACGGGAAGAAATTCGTGCAGCAGGATCCCTTCAGGTTCGTATCGTTCAACGCGGGCCCGAGGATCTGCCTGGGGAAGGACCTGGCGTACCTGCAGATGAAGTCGATCGCGGCCGCGGTCCTCTTAAGGCACCGGCTAACGGTGGCGCAGGGGCACAGGGTGGAGCAAAAGATGTCCCTGACATTGTTCATGAAGTATGGGCTGAAGGTTGATGTGCACCCAAGGGATTTGAGGCCAATAATGGGGAGGTTAATTAGCAAGGATGACCGTGGCGTTGTTAATTACAGTGATGAGGGAGCCATTACGAATGGTCATTATTATTATTATAATGGGCCGGCCCAAGTGAAGATAATTAATGGGCCTGCTGTCTAAAAAATATGGAGGAAGAAAAAGACTTGTTCTATATTTTTGTGAAGAATTTTACAAAAGCTATAATAATAATAATACCAGTAGTAGTAGTTGAATGAATTATACTTTTACTATTTGAATGATGGGAAATCTTATTACATCCCCCCGACAACGTGCCCCAAGTGACTTAACTTCCCAAGTTCCTTTCTTTCTCCTTCTTGGGTAAGAAGAACATATCATGTCCGAAGGGACGAGATTACCAGAATTGGGTCGTCGAGAAGAGAGTACAGCACCAAAGAGCTGTAGCAGGAGGATGCAACACTATGAAAGAATGTGGGCTTTTGGTTGAACTCCCCAAAGTTTGGAATTTGGACAATGCCCACAATCACAAAGTAGGAGGTGGGTTTCTTTTTGTCAATCTTATCTTCGACACCCACCAATGCAGAACAGAAGAGCATGTTTTAATCAAATGACCCCATTTCTCAATTGCTAAGTAATAATAATTGAGTGGTGGTGGAGGCTGGCTGTTTAACCGAACCCAAAAAGAGTAGAACAGGACAAAAGTCGGACCAACTTTATCATCTGGCATAATTCCCTCGGGAACTGCAGAAGAGTCTGGTCCTCTTTCCTTTTCCTCCTTTTTTTGCTTTTTTCCGCTTTGTCTTTCTCTCAAAAGGGAATCCAATGAATGGACTCCCGGTTTTAAGTAAAATTGCACACAAACATTGCTTGAGATTAACGACATAAACGAAACCCATGAGATTTTCCTTCATGATGATAAATAATTTTGCACCACCACACAACAACAACATGATCATCATCACCATCTTCCGAACTTCTTAGTTTTGGACAATTTGCTTAGTCATACACAAGCAAGAGAAAAGGACCAAAAAGTAGTAGGCTTAAAGATGAAAAGAAGATGAGGTCCGTTCGGGGACAGGAAAAATCAGGCCCTGGACTTGAACGGGATGGCCCTGATTATGATCTGGTGGTACACTGCGGCCAGCGCTGCTCCGATGAACGGTCCGACCCAGAAGATCCACTGCAATTTCCCACAAAATGGTGAGCATATTGTTAGTAGTCCTCAGGAAAGGATGGTTTGGTGGGGTGTGTGTGGGAGATGTGGTGGGGACGTCTTACCATGTCGTCCCAGGCCGCGTCGCGGTTGAAGACGATGGCGGCGCCGAGACTCCTTGCTGGGTTGATGCCGGTTCCCGTTATGGGGATGGTCGCCAGGTGGACTAGGAACACCGCGAACCCGATGGGAAGAGGTGCCAGGATCTGTCCCCAGATATAGACTATAGCTCGTCATATGGCGTACAATTTACCACAAAGCTTGAAGTTTAAGGGTAAGTAAGAGAATTTGGAGGAGAAATGATGCCGTACCGGAACGTGAGAGTCCCTGGCGTTGCGCTTGGCGTCTGTGGCTGAGAATACGGTGTAGACTAGGATGAAGGTTCCGAGGATCTCGGCACCGAGACCGTCGCCCTTGGTGTACCCGGAACTGACGAAGTTAGCGCCTCCCTTCAGCAATTCGTACTTGGGGTTCCCCTCGAACCCCTTCACGACACCCGCGCCGCAGATCGCCCCGAGGCACTGCATCACGATGTAGAAGACAGCCCTCGTCAACGAGAGCTTCCTCGCCAGGAACAGCCCGAAGGTCACAGCGGGGTTGATGTGCCCACCTGCGAATCACCCACGACGACAAACTTAAGCACCCAGACGAATTCAAAACAAAAACACAACGACAGCCTCAGGCGGAACAGAGAGCCCACCGGAGATGCCGGCGGTACAGTAGACGAGGGCGAAGATCATGCCGCCGAAGGCCCAGGCAATGCCCTGGATGCCGACGGTGGTGCACTTAGTCTTGGAGCCGGCGACGCCCATGACGGTGAGGACGGTGATGTAGAGGAAGAGGAAGGTGGCGACGAACTCGGCGATGCCGGCCCTGTAGAAGGACCAGGAGGAGAGCTCGCCGGGCTCGAAGAGGGGAGCAGGGGGTGGCTCCTTGTAGTCCTTGTCGGTCTGGGCAGCAGTCCCGATGGGCTGCCTCTCAGGGAACTTGTTGGCTCCAAGCTTGACATCCTCTTCCTTACCCTCCATAATCTCTCCTTCCTTGGTTCAGAGAAACTTCAACAGCAGTGGATGATGGAGTGAGTGATGACGGGTGGGTGGTGGTGGTGAAGTGTTTAAGGGGAATTATTATTTTTTTTTTATAGAGAAAGGGGTGGGGTGATCCTCATCTTTATACTTGAGTTTTGTGCCAACTTACTTTGCTTTGTTACATGATAAATTTAAATTATTTTACCAACTAATTAACATTCTTTCAACTTACTTTGGCGTTCCTACACCGCTCCGTTTGGTTTGGTTGATAACATTTTCCACTGAAAGAAAGCGGCGGGCCCACCCCATTCTCATCACACAAAATTTTTAACCTTTTCTAACCCCATTTACCAACAATTTATCGCGATTATTTCACCCCACTTTACCTTTTTTTTTTTAAAACCATTTCCAAATCCATTTCCCGTCACCAATGAGGAACATAACATCCAAACAAGGCATTAAAGAAAAGGAGCAGTCGGTCGGTTTGGTCGGTTCCGGCTGTTTCCGTTTCTGTTTTTTCTTCCATTTTTCCTTTTCTTTTTTGTCGCTTTTTATCAAAAAATAAAACCCACGCCAGTTATGAGATCCAATTTAATTGAAGTGGTATATGTATTGAGAATTGGGTCTTAAGGCAGCTATTTCACTAAAAGAAAGCGTATCAAATTTGCTGATGATGGATTCTTTTCTTTTTTCTTCCAAGGCAAGATGACCCCACTCCCCTTTATTTTTATCTTTGAAGGGAATTAATACTCTTTTGTGGGTGTTTTGGGTTTTTGCTTAGAATGATGATGGGTGTCATCACAATTGGGTTTTTTCTTAATGTGATGAATGATGATGATTGATGATGGCGACTAAATTAACAATTTGGGTGTTAGAGATAAGGGGGTTAAGATAAAGATAAGATAAGATGCCTGGATTAAATTAGTTGAGGCTTGGAATGATTGGAGGGAGGGTGGTTAGCGATTGAGCTGGTCAGGTCAGAGAGGATGGTTCTGGAAAGATAATTAATACCCAAAAGAAGAAAGAAATGTTTTGAAGCTAGGGAATTGGGTTTTTGGTCCCATTTTTGCCACCATGTTTCATGATGATGATGATGATCCAACTTTCAGAGATAGTAAGTAGTAGTAGTAGTAGGATAAGTGTTAGAGGGAATTCGTCCCTCCCAAACATGTGCACAAGTGTTGGGAACTAACAGGCCTAACAACCCTCCTCCCCTTACTACATCATGTTCAACGAATGCGTAAATGGTATGCGTGCAGCTTTTTTCCTGTCATGGGTCCCAAAAGTCCTCACGTTATTTCTTATAAGAAAGAATGAAGAACATGGGTGGGGGGGGTTGTGTCTGTGTGGATCTTGATATCGACACGTCATCGATTATCCACTCCCTTTGTTTTAACTCAAACCCTACCACTTCTCGGATGTCATCATGGGAAATCATAGTGAGGTTCCTTTCTTTTGGCTTTACAGGGTGTCGGAATTCCTCATTTACCAAATCCACCTCACAACAACAAACAGCTAACAAGCTCTCAATCCCAACTATACACACACTCACACTGTATCCCCCATGTGCCCCCCCCACCCAACAAAGAGTCGACTAAGTTTAAACAAATACGAGGTGAGGTGTACTTGCTTGATGTCAATCAATCCTCCGGTTATGATGATTGGTTTTTTCTTCCGTGTGTCCTCGTTTCCCTCTCAGCTCGAAAGTACACAGAACAGCTCCACCAATGTAACATTCAACGGGGGTAAGAGTCATCGTGTGATAAGACTAGACAATGTTTTGGTCCTAAGATCCAAGGTTGATGATAACTCACTGTTTCATTAGCCAACTTCGTACAATATTGAACATAAGTGTGTGTAGGCGGTGGTGGCGGTCGCGGCAGATGACTGGTCGGGGGGACGTCGAATTTTTCAAAACTAGTCATCAACCGGGAACCGTCCATTGCCTCAAATCGATGTGTGTCCATAAAATTAGGCAAGGTTTGAAAACTGGGTGGGGTGGGGGTAGGTTTTGGGCAATTCCAGCGTGTGTTGTGCGGCTGAAATTGATCGAGCGGCTCTCTTGGCCTTTACTGTAACGTCACCGTGGGGCTGGTGGTAGGTAAAGACAAAAACATAGAAGTAAAAAATCCGAGCGTTCTGTAGATTGAATTGTTTGTGTTCTTGGTGGATAAGATAAGAAATCGAAATTGATGGTTGGTCCGTCGGCAAACTTCCCAATAGATATCTCCATCGCTCGCACTTTGCACAGATGACTGACTGACTTACAGACACGGCAAGCAAACTCTTGAACAATTTTTGTTGGAAAATATCGACTCGTGTCATTCCTCAAGCTATAGACAGGCCGGCCGGCCAACCCACCGACCATATTCGCCACCTCCCTGTCTTTTATCGGTGAGCTCGTGTGTACAAAGGTAAAGTATGTCGTAAGTCATAGTAACAGCCTCCTGCAAACTAGTCGTTCATCTCCAGTTTGTCCGTGCTTGAATGTAGCCAGACGTGTTGGCAGGGTCTGTCCGGCTCCCCCTGCGTCCACAACACCTCCAGATCGCCTCGTTTCCATCCCAATGACAGAAAGGTTCCTGTTGAATCATCATCCCCATATCGATTCAGTATCATGGAGCCACCCCCCCTTCGGTTTTGCTTCTATATAGCAGCAGCCTTTCGGGTTGAAAGTGATTACCTAGTATGAACGGGACGATGTAGAGTAATGCCGGTTGGCCATGCCCATCCATTAAGTCCAATGCCACGTATGTAGCGAGAAGACCTGCAAAGTTGACGTTAAGTGGCACGTGACTTGGACTAATCAAACAAATGAGCAGTGTTTTGTTGTTTTTTCTATGCTTACCTAGTCCGTAGGCGAACATTGCCCAAAGGAAGTACCCAGCTTGGAGATTCTTGTTTGCAAGCCAATCATATCTGCAGGGAGATGTCGCAGGTACATCGGTAGCAGAAAAAAATTTAGTAGTTGCAACAAAAAATCTGTGTGAAAGGTTGAAGAAGGGGAGGGGTCCAACCTAAGAGAGAATGCAATCAAGAGTCCGGGTAAGAGTATGTCCCCAAACCCGATGATGCTGTAACCACCCCAAGGATCAAACATCCTAGGTATTTTCAGTAGCATCGGAATACCATCTTCTCCGCTTTTATCACCACGAGCTACCTACGAAACCGCGGCACATACAGGTAAGCATATTTTGATAGGGATTCCACTAGGAGAATGAGTCACGGAACGCCACTCTGTATAAAAGAATATATTATACTTACCGCAATCATGACGCTTTCGTGGAACAATTTCTTCGACAAGAAGACCCAAAATATGTCGTATAAGAATGCACACCCAAGAAGCACAGTCCCAACCTGATCATCGGACAAGTTAGAAGACTCGTGAGACCAGCGACCTTTCGACTACTAATTGCTAAAGGTAAGAGTATCTAACAGCAATATTCAGCAATGCTCCTTGCAACTTCATCCTCATTGTGTTATTCAATGTTAAGAACTCAAATTCTAATAGGGGTACCTTCAAATTTGGTACACGAACTATCTGCAGAACTGTGATGATCAGGGCAATACCCTGAGAGAAAAACCATGATCAGCGAGAGGCTTGGCAAAGAATTGTAATAATGGAAGAAGACAACCATGGATCAGAAAGAAAATATCACAGCTTTCGGCTTCCTTTACCATTCAAAATGAACTAACAAAATGAAATTTCTTAGTATTAACCACAATATTGCCGCATCTCGTCACTGTCAAGTTTTAATTCAACAGGAATATGGCCTGCTAAATTAGAAGACCTCAACCATGGCCGAGTCAGTTATGCTCTCGGTCTTCTAAACATAGTGGTACAAAACTGAATATTTTTCTACGGGTAAATTTTAAGCTCACACAAGTAGAAGATGTCCGAAAGACCTCTGTAAAGGGCATTACAATGCGATGCGACTCTCATGGAGTATATAGTTTTATGCAGAACACCTTAAGATAAATGAAACTTACAAGAATGTCTTGACAAACCCAGGCAAAGGAAGCATTCCGTTTAACGGCCCAAAGAACAGCAAATGCAATGCAAAAAGGGGAGACAGCCAATGTCAAATAAGAGACTGCTCCAAATAATGGCACTTTAACGTAGGATTTCCCATGTTCCTTGAACCATCTGCACAAATTGGCCAACAATAAATTCTGTTTGGAGCTTGAATACGATATTCAAATCTACCCTCACCGAAACAAAAGCCGAAATCTGTAATTTGACATAAATCACCAGAAGTGGCTCGAGTTGGGATAGATCACCTAATATCCACACTTACAAATTTGTTCTGAATTAATACTAACTCATGGAAGAATGTGCCAGAATTAATCAAAGTCAAAACCAAACTAATCACAGAAGTTCCCTGCAGGCTGCATTAGAGAAATTTCCATCCTGTGATTATTTCACAAAACCATGTCTCATCATGATTCATCAGAGAAACCATTGCTTAAATTGCAAACGAGACTCGAGTATCACTAGTTAGAGTTATAAATAAAAGGTGTTTTCTTGTGTTTCTGGATACCGGAACAATGGGTTTGTACCCTACTGAACTTGGCATCATGCAAGCATTTTCCGTACGTTTATTTCATATTGTAACAATATATCAATTAAATACATGAAATGGACCGTGAAAGAATTTAAAAAGTAGTATTTGAGGCCATGGATAAAACATTACATTACCTTGATAGCAAAGCAACCAAGCAAGTTTGTAAACCCTGTAAAATAATTAATGAAACACAGGAATAAGTCAGGAAGCTAATCTAATATTTCGTTTAAAGCAAAGTGCTCTTGCAAAAACTAAATATCTTGGCCTGTATTAAATGAATCCTTATTTACCGAAAAAGAAAGAAAAAAATTCTGCAATGATTCATAGAGCATGCGGGCGAATACTGTCATTGATAATACTATGAGCATAGTAATGGGGGGGGGGGATTGGTACCTCAATCCCTCCAATGCATAACAGAACAACCAGAAGCTCTAACAACCAGGAAGACATGAGCTTGTAAAGAACAATTAGGAAGCACGAAGCAATGACAACAAAGAACACCGCAGACACTGTGCTGATTTCTATAACTCCAGTCCCGCATTCTGCTTTGCCAGCAATGATTTCATCACCATCGTCCTTCAATGCCGACATAATTTGAAAACAATAGTCAAAGAACAGAACATTTGAGGCTTATTTGGAACGCAAGTGTCTTGTTTACAAAAATACTAAATGCACAGAAAAGAAGAAAATATACCTTCATTTGCTTGTCCTGCTCAATAGCTGCTTCTCTGGCACTCCATGCCGACCAATAGGAAGCACATAATATGGTACCCACAGCAATAAGCCATAAAAATACTTCAGCTATGTCAGCCACAGGTCGCTTGGGAGAATAGAGCTGCACGGACACTGAAAATAAACTGAAGATCAACATCCCATTCCTAAAATCCAATTAGAGAAAAATGGGGGAAAAAGCAAAACCACTTGTGTTTAATCGTGAAGGACTAGTCAGGCCAAATCAGAAGCACATGACATTACCGGAGGAACTATTTGTCAACATTTTCTCCAAAGTTGGACCAGCTTCCTGAGGGAGCATGATTGCAGGAATTTTTATGTCTAGATCAGTTTCATCTGGATCGCAGATCATCTTGTACAGATCTGACATAAAAACACATAACTCTTTACATGAAGAAAATCAGCCTAGTTCTGCCACTTCCCCAGAGAATCCGGAGACCCAAGAAGGGAAAAAAAATCTAAATAATCTATTACGCCAAAACTTGATTGAAACAACAGGAATGAGCCAAAGGGTAATCTCTAAAAAAAACAATGGGATGCAAATGACGTGTAATGTTAAAAAACAAGAGATTAGCCAAACACCTTTCTGATTGTTTATAATCAATATAGCTGAAGCACCAGCAGCCTCTGCATTGTTTGTCTTTGCAGTGAACTTGCAGTTGCCTCGATCTACCACTAGTGCGTCACCAGCAAGCTGATGATCCATATGTAATATCAGTCAACAGATACAGTTCCTTCTGAAGAGCTAAGAAACTTCACCATTGAGGCAATAAGAAGAAAAACCTTAGCTTTGGGCGTACTGCAACAATCACGAGGATTTGAGAGAGAAAGTGGTGTTCGGTTTGCAATCTTCTCCTTGGACACAATCTTTTTACCAAATCTGGCACCCACTCCAACAAATTCAATGCTCTCTTGCCCATTAACCCAAGTTTGAACTTTAACCTAATGTTTCAGGAGTTTCAAACTACCTTAGGAAAATGAAATGAATGAATGCAAGTACTATCAGACAACTGAGTTTCAACTGAAGCTCTCAGCTTGAGTTTTTAATTTTTAAGATTAATTACAATTACAAAAACTGAAGAAGAAAATGTAACGACCATCAAGGTTTCATTCCGGGAAACACTACAAGAAACTGAAATGAACTAAGCCACCCCACAACTACTACTACACAATTCGTGCTTTCAGTTTCAACTCAATTCCTAACTCCTACATCTAGTTAGAATTTGAACAGTGTAGAATGGAACCGTACAGCCAAAAATACGAAACCTATCACCATGTCATTTATGAATATGGGGACGAACTCTTGCATAACATTGTCAAGGACACATTTAGAGCAGAAACTCGACTACAATTTTATCCCTACAAAAGGAGACAACTGCATTTGACATGTGGGAAGCTATTGTGTTGTGGTTTCCT
Organism: Melastoma dodecandrum; assembly: GCA_029817715.1. NCBI lineage: Eukaryota > Viridiplantae > Streptophyta > Magnoliopsida > Myrtales > Melastomataceae > Melastoma > Melastoma dodecandrum. The sequence continues at coordinate 1,417,167 of JARUPY010000387.1, forward strand.
ACATAATCAGCGAGCACTCAAAACCAACCACACCGAAAACTCAAAAGGATGTAAACCAGAACCAGAGATACAACAAACCCAGATGTTGATAACTTAGGAACAATTAAAAAGCATATGCTTCTGTCCACAATAGGAAACCAAGCAACTGCCATGATACAGAACAGAACCACCCAATCAAGGAAAGAAAATTATGCATCATAACTCAAATCCACCAAGAATAACCAACTCATCCCCAGAATCCTACATACCAAGACGAACTCATTCTCGCATCCAGGCTTCTTGGGGGCAGACTTGTCATCATGAACTATATCCCCCGCCCTCACAAGATACAAGTCACCAACAAGCAACAATAGCACAGCGACCGCTGACCCAAGTAACCAGACCGGCCCTCCTCTTCCAAATTCCATTTCTCAGATCGTAGAAACCAAACCAGCGCCGAAGATCAAACAAATCCCACGAACCCTTTGACTTCTCTTTCAGCGCTGCATCAGAAAGAATGGATTTTGACACCAATACAGGCGGCAAGGCGAGACCTTTCTTTCCGGGTTTGAATCATCTGCGCTTGTCTGGGTTTTGGAAGAGAGAAAAATCAAACCAAAACCAAACCCAAGTAAAGAAAGTAGTTAAAAAAAATATATTTTATGGGAGAATCAAAGCCAAAAGCTGGAAAACTTGGAATTGAAACAAGGCGGCATGACAACACTCTTGGATCTGGTCAAAATACAATCGTAATGAAGATTGACAAAATTGTGGGTTGGTGAGGTCATATAATTTACTGTTACGTATTGTTGTAATCATCAAGTATTGTTGTAATCATCTTCTTATATATAACTTTAAGAGTACGTGGATTATTATTATTATTTGGACATTCAGAAGTCAATCACTTTGCAGTTGAATCATTTGCTTTAAGTAGGGTTTATGTTTGGCCAAATCATTACTTACTGCCCATTATTTGATTCGCTTTTTATTCCCTCGTCTTTTGATGGATAAAAATTAAATCCATGCACGTGCAGCTTAAGCATAAGCTGAAGCCCAACTTAGCACAAAATCAAGAATAAATTTTCCCAACAGCGAGTGATTTGTTTCTCAAGTTTCCAAGGGTCTCATTCAATCAAACCTTGATACCATTGAATTTGTCAAGTTGATCCAGAAATTCTCCATCAGTTGTCCTCCAGCACGGGGTGCTGCCTCCGTGAGAACCGGGACTGGCGTGTGCGTTCTCTTACCGGGATGAGCGGAGGCTGCATTTGCTCCTCCTGGGATGACAGGCCGGCTCCCGGTCATGCCGTGACTTAAACTGTTTGAGAGGAGTGGTGAGGCAGCGGTTCTCGGGATCGTGGCTGAGTAGTTGAGAAAGCCGTTAGGAGGAGAGCAGTATATTAAGCTTTGCTCATTGCTTATTCCCATGGTGGCACTGGAAGGACCGATGATATCTTGCGGATTTTCTCGACTGCCTGGTCCTGCAAGGATGTTATGACCATTAAGGGGAATGTTGCCATGGCTGATCTTGTGCTTGGAATCGGCTGCCTTTGCCTTTCGGCTGTTGTTTCCATCTTTTCCTGGCACCCGACTGCTGTTGATTTCATTCTGTCCTTTGGAGTTGCTACTCCCTGTAATCTTTCTAGTACAAGTATGGCCCGAGATACAGTTCTTCCCTCGCCCTTGCGGTGCTGCTCCATTTGCAGACATCTTCTCCACTTCTTCCCTCATCCATGTAGACATTTTCCATCTCTCGGCATCGAGATCCTCGAGCACCGACCTCATGTGTACCTGAAGTTCATTCGAGACGGATATATCGAAGATACCTGCCACTCCACCGAGGTTCACGAAATCTGGCCACTTTTTCTTATCTGATTTCGCCTTCTTTCTATTGCCGACTCCTGGCTTACACAATTTTTTCGCCTTAAGGCTCGAGGAATGGTCCTTACCCTGGTCATTCTCAGGCGCAGGTAGTTTGGAAGCAGAGCCGCTGCGATCCTGCATGGTCTTGTCATAGTTGTCAGATAGGGAGTCATCTGAAGATAACTCTGATCGGCCATCCCTGAACTCCCATCGTTGCCGGAACTTTGTGTCTGGTACCATCATCAAGCTCGGGTTCATCATTGCAGATTTTTCCAGGCAGCCCTTGCCCGGGTTGTCCTGACTGATAGTATAAATAGAACTCGAGATATCAGAACACATGAAAGTGTACGAATGAGAATTTAATTTATTGAGTGAATTTCATTCAAGCACTTGATGATTTCATTCCTGATTTGTCCCGTTTCTCCTTTATGAAAAGAATTGATAGTCGTGATTTTTTTTTTTTATGGGCTGTCCAAACAATCTTCTATTTTCGCTTGCTCCACTACAAGGTGTGAAGGATTTCCAAGAAGAGAGTAAAGAATTGCAAAACTTGACAAGGTTTTGCCTGGTTTCGTCGTAGTGTTTCCATCTCGAGAAAGCCGAGACCATCCTCAAAACAACCTATGTGAAACAGAACCGCATCATCATAACCGGAGGAAATCATAAGGACAGGGGAAACAAAGCTCGCTGAAGTGAGTGAACCTGCGGATTTATTTTGTCTAATTGAACCACAACTTCGCCTAGAAACTCAGCCCGATCCATCCTTGGCATGGAAATTCAAGGGGGAACTGCAGAATGCTCAAATGAGCAAGTACACCTGAAAATAACATGAAACAGAAATCTGAACTAAGAATTACTATTGTTGCAGTGCGAGAGACTGAATGAGGTCGAGTGCTCACCTTGTTCGGATTACGAAGACCGAAAGCGGGATGGTTCAAGGGTTTCTTGATATTCTCGACTTTTCCAGGAATGTCCCACACTGCTTGCCGCCCATACCATTTGTTCACAACCTTCAAGGATAAAAAAGCGGAATTAACGTCTAACAATCTCTCCATCACGGCCATGAGATTGTAAACAGCAGTTGAAACAGGAGGAAATCTGAAGCAATGTACCAAAAAGTCATGTTACCACTTGTTATAGAAGTCTGCAAGAACTTCATCCCGAGTTTTTCTGACGCAGTCTCGGTTATCGCGACTAAAGCTGCAAACTGTTCCGTCATATTTGTGGCAGACTTATACTCTTGCATAGCAAGTTCATGGCAATCAGGTTCCTCCAGGCCGGCAAGATAAGCCATCAGAACATGCACATGATAAGACAGCAAAATACTTCCTCGAGCAAATAATTTTCTACGTCTTGCATGAACGAGTACCAAGGGCTATATTCTTCACTATCTGCCTGGCCATGTTAGGATGGTTGAATGCATATTCTTCATAACTCCTGTCAATGGCAACCTGCCAATAAACACCTGCAATGACATAATTCGCTTAAGAAAGGTTGGGATGATGCACAAATTATGTCGAAATTCCAACCATGCCAAGCAACTCAGACTTCAACTCACTATGTGCTTCCTGATAAAAGTCCGAACAGCAACCACTGCATTAGGGCCTGTAGACATCAAATTTTTTGTCTCCCATAAATGGGGCTTCGTATAAAGCTTAGTGGGTATTACCCAATTTTATGGTTTATAAATGGGCTATAAACCCAACCCATATAGAGATTAGAATGGGTCATAATCTCAAGTTCACAAAGATATATATATTGGGTTATAAATGAAGGCCACAAGCCCAACCCAAACAAAAGTATTTTGGGCCAATCTAAGCCCATGTTCATGCCCGGTTCATAGCACGGTCCAAGAGAAGTTGCCTAATATGCGATTTCTAGCTTGCTAATTTAAATCGGCCCTTGAATCCTATAAATAGAGGCCTCCTCATTCATTCAACAAGACACTACACATATAGGTGGAGAGAAGGCTCTTGAAGCTCTCGAAGACTCTCGCCGCCTCCTGCTCGCCGAAGCTCTGCTGACGTCCATCGCTCGGTGTTCTTCTACAACGCGCCTCGAGGTTCTACCGGATCACTCCTAAAGGCCCCGACGACTTTATCAAATTACCGAAGCTCTGCCGGATCACGCCCAAAAGCCCCGACGACTTCATCAAGATATCGAAGCTCTGCCGGATCACGCCCAAAGGCCCCGACGACTTCATCAAGATATCGAAGCTCTGCCGGATCACGCCCAAAGGCCCCGACGACTTCATCAAGATATCGAAGCTCTGCCGAATCACGCCCATAGGCCCCGACGACTTCGTTAATATTTCATCCTGAAGTTCTGCTGAAATTCTGTCAGAGCTCAAGATCATCATCTACAACCGTTATTCTTCGAAGATCGAATCAGAGGAATCGTGTGCTTTTCTAGTAACTAGAGACAGAACCCGCTACATTTTTCATACGATAATTTGTACGCTGATATTTCTTCGCGAGATTTTAGTGTTCACAAATTTCTGGCATGCCCAGTGGGACTATCTCTACCTCTCATCTCTTTACTTCGAGAAATTCACATGGCGCCAAAGATGATCAACGTCAAGAATGTTGTCGCATACAATCGGCTTGCTGCTTTTCCTTCACTCTCATCCGAGGGCTCTTCATCTGCTGAGTTTCCAAAGTTGGTCAAGGCTAGGATCATTGCTGAATTATATAAGGAGACTGAGGAATTGCTCAAGTTCATCCTCCCCCAAGGCATCCCCAGCTTACAAGGATATTGCTGAAAAGAATACTCTCAATGACGGGGACTCTCCAAAGTGGACTTATGCCCAGTCTGTGGCCATGACGCGCAAACAAGCTGAAGAGATAGAAGAAATGCTCAAGTCTATCTCCCCTAAGGCTTCCCCATCTTACAAGGATGTTCTTAACCAGGGAGGCTCTCCAAAGTGGACATGTGCTCAATCTGTGGCCAAAACTTTCAAACAGACTGAGGAAATAGAGGGAATGCTTAGAGCAATTTCCCCTAAGTCATCTCAACCAACTGCTGGTGATAATCCTTTCAACAAGGTTCTGGCGTCTCCTGTCCCGCAGATAAATTTTGAAAATATTTCGTCAAGTGACTCTCCGTCGGATTCTTCCCCAGAAGCAGATTCAATAAAGGCTTTGAAGTCATGCCAGTGATGATGGCGGATACTCCTTCACTTGAAGATCAGGTCGCAGCTCTCACAAAAACTGTGAATGCTATGATGCTTTTTATGAAAGAAAGAGAGCAGCAAATGGACTACATCGTCAAAAACCTGGAGAGTAAGGATGCCGACAAAACATTTACAGAAGAAAGTTCGCACACCCAAGTTGACAAAGGAAAAGGGTTCATAACTGTTGATGATTCGGCAAAGCACACGTCCACCGTTGAAGATCCTATTCCAGCGAAAACAATGATGGAATTAATAAAAGAGACGGTTAAGAGCGAGCTTGAGGACAAATCATCATCATCTTCGGCATACTATAAACCTTACAGCCAAAGAATCGAAGGCCTCAAGATGCCAGTCGGATATTAGCCTCCATACTTCCAATAATTTGACGGAAAGGGGAATCCACGTCAACATGTGGCTCATTTCGTTGAAACTTGCAACAATGCGGGCACTGATGGGGATTGGATGGTTAAGCAGTTTGTTCGCTCTCTGAAGGAAAACGCTTTTGATTGGTACATTGATCTCAAGCCAGGCACCATTGATAGTTGGGAACAATTGGAAAGGGAGTTTCTAAACTGCTTCTATAGCACGCGGCGCGTGGTGAGCATGATCGAGCTAACTAATACTCGTCAATGGGAGGAAGAACCCGTCGTCGACTATATCTAGCGATGGAGGAATCTAAGCTTGAACTGTAGGGATCGTCTATCAGAAGAAACGTCTATCGACATGTGCATTCAAGGCATGTTCTGGAGGATTCGATATATTCTACAAGGGCTTAAACCACGATCATTCGAGGAGTTGGCGACAAAAGCTCATGACATGGAGTTAAGCTTTGTTGGGACCAACATAAATGGTATCCCAATTCCCGAGTCACCTAGAGGGACAGGAAGACTAGGAAACATAATTGGAGGAAAGCCCGCATTTAAGGATACTAAGAAGCAGGTAATGACTACAGATGCAGCTCCTGTCAAAGTGCCAATTGCAAAAGGAAAAGTCCCGGGCAAATGGACAACCACCTGCAGAAGCACCCCGGATGGAGAGACAACGCCTAACTCTTGAAGAAAGGCAAAACAAGAAATATCCTTTCCCTGATGAAGATGTTGCAGAAATATTTGACTATCTGTTGTCTTCTAAAATGATTGAGCTTCCGCAAACAAAGCGACCGCAACAAGCGAACCTAGCTGACAATCCCAACTTCTGCAAGTACCATCGTGTCTTAGGCCATCCAATTGAGAAGTGTTTCGTCTTTAAAGAGAAGGTCATGGAGCTTGTACGTGACAACAAGATCGATTTAGGAGCCTATATTGCACATTCGAATATGATCAGTGTCGCAAACAATGATACTCCTAACATCATATTCGGGACTGTCGATTCTGCTAAGATAATTGGATTATAAAGTATGGGAATAATGCAACGATATATGACTAAGGTGTCAAGTTGTGTGGTTAGCTTTGAGGAAACATCTATTGAAGAAGGCTGGACTTTAGTGACCCACAAAAGGAATCGAAAGAAGTCTTCTAAGCCCGTTAAGAAAACGCCTTCTATACGAGCAAAGATCACGATGAGGTCACCAATAAAAGTATATTCTAGGAAAACGGTGAAAGAGGAGAGTTCGCTAGATAACCGGTCCTTGAAGAAGCCAACCTCGGCTACGTTATGGGATTTCTTTCCGGAACGTTTTCGAAAACTTGCAAATCTGTCTAGGAGTTGTCACCAGATTGATGCAGACAAAGAAGTGACAACCGCAAAGGTTGACACACCAGAAGAGCTCGCAGTGGTGAATGTTGTGAAATTACGAGAAGATGACACAACAATCACATTTCCCGATGAAGATCTTCTTATAGGTCACAAATCTCACAATCGGCCGCTATTTGTATCCGGGTATGCTTATGGTACGAAGGTTAATTGCATACTGGTTGACCCAGGTTCAGCCGCCAATATCTTGTCACTAAAATCCCTGAAAGAGATTGGGCTAAGGGTTGACGATTTATCAAGTAGTCGGCTAATAATCCAAGGATTCAACCAGGGGGGAGAACGAGCCGTTGGGAAGATCTTTCTCACCCTCACTATAGGAGATATGGAAGTTGGAGCGACATTCTACATCATCAATTCCAACACCACCTATAATATGTTGTTGGGACGGCCATGGCTTCATGAGTATGGAGTCGTCGCATCCACGCTCCATCAATGCTTTAAATTTGTAAAGGATGGGGTAACTCACACAGTATGGGCAGATGCAACCTTTTACGGAAACAGATTCATACTTTGCCGATGCCAAATTTTACTTTAATAAAGGTGTCGATGCTGAAGAAAAAGTCTCGAAGCTTGCACCAATTGAGAGGAATATCACGAAGAAGTCGAATGTAGAAGTTTCACCTATTCAACAAGAGGTATCTTCAGTTAATCCGATAGTTAAAAATGAAAGGGCGGATTACAAGTTTAAACAGAATGTGCCGATCTTGCGCTATATATCAAGAGCTCTTCGAAAAGCCGGGGAACCACCTTTCGTGAGTAGCCATGTTGAAGAAATAGTGGTGTCAAAGGAACTCAACTGGCCGGTGACGAAAATGACGAAAATTGCTCAAACGAGTACGCCTTTAAAAGGTTTTGTCCTGCCTAAACAGGGGGCAATTATCTATCCAGATTCATTGCCTAACAGCCGCACCAACGGATTTGATCCAAATGCATTTAGGCTAATATCTGCGGCCGGCTACACAGAGGACTTGAAGGCGCTTAGGGCTGCTTCAAAAGAGGCTAATCCAGGAGGTGATAGTCAAAAGTCAAAATTTGGTCTTGGGTATGACACTCCTAAGCCCGTCAATCAAGCAGTGAAGAAGGCTTCAACTCAATACATCGAGGCTGATGATAAAACTACAACCGAATCGATGAGAACTTCGGTATTTGATCGACTTGGAGCCCCGTCTGAGCAAAGATCAGTATTTGACAGGCTTAGCACTCAGAAGGAAGAAATTAAAGTTCGAAGATCGGCGCGATCAAGATTGAGTGAAGCTCCAAGAAGTCGAATAGTGTGGAAAAGAGTTGATAAAAAAGAAGATATCCCAATTATCATAGAAGATACAAAGGATTTTCGAAGCAAAGTTCCCTCTCGAATGAAGCGTTAAACGGTTATTGAAGTAACTACTGGCGATGTACTGAAAATGAGCACGAAGACATGGGTATCTACCAATAGTAATGGGGAATCATCTCATAGTAATAGCGGAAATGATGTTGTCGTTTCCCACCACGTCACAATTACCGAGGCTGAGGAAAGCACTTCCCCTAAAGAGGATGATGCAGAAGAGGCTCCAGAAGTATTCGAGGACAAAAAGAAGTCTACTGTTGACGAATTGAAAGAAGTCGATCTTGGGGAGGAAGGGGATCATCGTCCTACATTCCTTAGCACAAGTTTAACCCTTGAAGAAGAGGAGTTATATATCCAATTGTTGAAGGAATACAAAGATGTCTTCGCATGGAGCTATAAAGAGATGCCCGGCCTTGATCCAAAGATAGCAGTCCATAAGTTAGCTGTTAAGCATGGAGTTCGACCCATAAAGCAAGCTCAACGACGTTTTTGCCCAGAGCTGATTCCATTGATAGAGGCCGAAGTCAATAAGCTTATTGAAGCTGGATTTATTCGGGAGGTGAAATATCCAACATGGATTGCAAATATTGTACCTGTTAGGAAAAAGAATGGTCAACTCTGAGTTTGCGTTGATTTTCGTGATCTCAATAATGCATGTCCCAAGGACGATTTTCCTCTTCCAATTACTGAGATAATGGTGGAGGCGACCACAGGGTATGAAGCCCTCAGTTTTATGGATGGATCATCGGGATACAATCAAATCCGAATGGATCCGAAGGATGAGGAAATGACAGCTTTTCGTACTCCAAAAGGCATATATTGTTATAAGGTGATGCCTTTTGGTTTGAAGAATGCGGGAGCAACTTATCAACGAGCTATGCAACGGAACTTTGATGATATTCTCCACATGAATGTAGAGTGTTACGTGAATGATCTGGTTATCAAATCCAGACAAAGGTGCGATAATATCGATGACCTTAGAAAAGTATTTGACAGATTGCGCAAATATCAACTGAAAATGAACCTTTTGAAGTGTGCATTCGGGGTCACTTCGGGAAAGTTCCTTGGATTTGTCGTTCGACATCGAGGCATTGAAGTCGATCAATGAAAGATAGATGCGATTATAAAGATGCCAAAACCAAGGAATATACATGAGTTGAAGAGCCTTCAAGGGAAACTTGCATACATTCGAAAGTTTATATCAAACTTGGCTGGACGATGCCATCGCTTTCATAGATTGATGAAGAAGGGTACTCCTTTTGAGTGGGACGAAGCGTGTAAAAATGCATTCAACAGCATAAATGCTTATTTATCAAAGCCACCAGTCCTTAATGCGCCTATTCAAGGGAGACCTCTCATACTTTATATAGTAGCACAAGAAGCTTCACTAGGAGTTCTGTTAGCTCAGGAGAACAATAATTGAAAAGAAAATGCCCTGTATTATTTAAGCAAGACTTTAACCGGAGCGGAATTGAATTACTCTCCTATTGAGAAGACATGTCTTGCTTTAATGTTTGCCATTCAAAAGTTACGACATTATCTGCAGGCACACTCTGTTCGTCTCATATCACGGACAGATCCTCTCAAATATATAATGTCAAGGCCAGTTCTATTTGGTCGTCTCACGAAATGGGCACTTATGCTCCAAGAATTTGAGATCTTGTATGTTCCTCAAAAGGCTGTGAAGGGACAAGCTTTAGCTGACTTCTTGACAGATCATCCTATACCAGATAATTGGAAAGTATCGGAAGAATTACCCGATGAGGAAGTAATGTTGGTTGATGTCTCTTCTCCATGAAAAATGTTCTTTGATGGGTCAGCTACACAAAGAGGCGTAGGAGCTGGAGTTGTCTTAGTCACATCCAATGGAGATATCATCCCTTATGCATATACCCTCACTCAGTTATGCTCAAATAATATGGCTGAGTATCAGGCTCTCATTCTCGGGTTAGAAATGGCCATGGATAACAAAGTACATAGTTTGAGGGTATATGGAGACTCCAAGCTTGTGATTAATCAACTTCTATCCACATACGAGGTTCGAAAGCCAGAGCTTTTTCCTTATCATGATTATGCGGTTAAACTCGCAGGGTGGTTTCCAGATATTACAATAAGTCATATACCGAGAAAGGAAAATGCACAGGCAGATGCCTTGGCGAGTCTTGCTTCTGCACTCACTTCAGTAGATAGGGAGGTCAGCATTAGATTATGTCAAGCATGGGCGGCTCCACCGGTCCCTGACAAGGAGGAAACAAACGAAATAAATCTCATATCCGTTTACAACATAGAGGACCAAGATTGGAGACAACCACTCATCGACTTTCTCGAGCACGGAAAGCTGCCTAACGACCCACGACAAAAAGTAGATGTAAGGAGAAGAGCGCCTCGATTCATATATTTTAAAAATACTTTTTATCGACGATCCTTTGAAGGAGTATTCTTGCGATGCCTTGGAGTGGAAGAAGCCACCAAAGCACTAGAGGAGGCACATTTTGGAGTTTGTGGGGCTCATCAATCTAGTCCTAAACTTCACTTCCAATTGAAGAGAATGGGTTATTATTGGCCGACAATGGTAAAGGATTATATGGAATATGCAAAGAAGTGTCAAGCATGCCAATTTCACGCTAACTTCATCCATCAATCGCCCGAGCCACTTCATCCAACTATAGCATCTTGGCCATTTGAGGCCTGGGGGCTGGATGTCGTAGGGCCCATTACACCCAAATCATCAGGGGGTCACTCATATATTCTGGCGGCAACTGACTATTTCTCCAAATGGGCCGAAGCCGCATCCTTTCGAGAAGTAAAGAAGGAAACGGTGATCACTTTCATCAAGAATAATATTATGTTTCGTTATGGTGTGCCTCACTATATCATCACAGATAATGGCGGGAATTTCTCTAATAAGGCCATTGATAAATTTTGCGAGCAATTTGGTTTCAAACAATATAACTCTTCCATGTATTATGCGGCCGCAAATGGGTTGGCGGACGCGTTCAATAAAACGCTATGCAATCTTCTAAAGAAGGTGGTCGATAAAGCTAGAAGAGATTGGCATGAACGAGTCGGAGAAGCTCTATGGGCGTATCGTACGACGTATAGAACCGCGACTCAAATGACGCCATACTCGTTGGTCTACGGCGTTGCAGCGGTCCTTCCACTTGAACGACAAATACCGTTACTACGAATAGCCATACAAGAGGGACTTTGTCAGGAAGATAATGCGCGATTGCGCTTGAGGAACTAGAAGCTTTGGATGAGAAACGTCTTGAAGTCCAGCAGCGGATTGAATGCTATCAGGTGAGGATGTCGAAGTTTTTTAACAAAAAAGTACGACCTCGCTCCTTTCAAGTAGGTGACCTTGTTTTGGCGGTGCGAAGACCGATAATCATCACGCACAAGACCGGAAGCAAATCACGATGCAATGAACAATACCCAATAGTAGAAAGGGAAAACGTGAACGGAATTTATTCGAAGGATGTGGTGAATGTTCATTACGAAAGAAATGGGTAATAAAAAGAAAGGGGAGATCAACGACAAATCTAAAATTCCCAGCTAAAGTCTGCAATATCTTGGCGAATCTTCATTAGTCGGGCGTGAGACTCTTGAGATGACAAGGATTTGGCTTTGTTGACCGCTTTCATCCCCTCAAGAGTTGATACGATTTCACTCAAGTAGAGAACTTCAGTCTCTGCTTCATCAACTTGGTTGGAACACTCGCGGAATAAAGTCTTCAATAATGATTCAGCCTCGATACACTCGGCGAGCTCTTTTTGAAGTTCGGTGATTTTGTTTCTAACATCTGCCATTTGTTCAGACAAAGTAGCCCTATGTGCAATAATAGATTTGACACTTTCCTTAGCTTGGGTAAGACGAGCTTCCGCTGACGAAATCTCCTCAGCAGTATTCGAGAGCGCATTTTCATCAACCATTATTGAATCAGGAGAGCTAGAAACTTCCTCTATATACTTCATGATTAAAGCGCGAGCATGAGAAGTGTCCACCGAGATAAGTCCGTCAAAAACATTGAGTACCTCCTTTACTTCAGCAACAATTGTCTGACCCTTCTCGAGCGGCGTCTGGGCAATCATATCCTTAACTTCCTCCCACATATTAATAGCACATTTCTGATGAACGCGAGAGGTTGTACGAGTAAAAGAGTCTGATAGGAGGATAGGTTGCCCTTCACAGGCTGAGTTATCTGGCTTCAGAGGCATCTTGTCTTCATCTTTTATCTCGAGTGTCGGAGACTGTAAAAAAAAAAAAGAACATAAGTAATGATTTTAAAGGAAGCTGAATAAAATCAAATATTCACCGATTGTTTGGAAGTTGCCGTAATATTGTCGAATATATCTTGACGACGTCTTTTCTGTTTGAAATAAGTTTCATCCGACCCTTCGAAGGAATCCTCTAAAAAAAGGAGAAGAAACAACGGTTATAGGGTAGTAATAACAATAAATAAAAAAGGAGTGAGAATGGACTCCATATACCGAGTGCCGCTAATTCTTTTGGCGAAGCTATATGAATGGACTCTTTCTGAGTTGATGTCTCACGAGTATCGCTGTCTGTTTGTGGGCGAGGACGACTTTCGGTGACGAGTACTTCGAGTCCACGTAATAGATATCCATTATGATTTAATTCCCACCATTCTTGAAATTGCGTGGTCATATAACTCCACGGTTCGCTGGGTGCTATAGGGATATAGAGTTGGGAGCCGTTTCTAAATTGCATAGAATGATTCCAAAGAGCCAAGCCTTCTTTTAGGGAAAATGATCGAATGTTATCCTTCGGGAGGCGCGGGATGTCTTGACAAAAGCCAAATTGACGACTAAAATTAGCAGGATTATATGGTTACGCAATAAAATGATCTTCGCGGCGTAATGCCAGGTAACAAAAGCGATTACTTAGAAAAAAGCTCAAGACGGGATCCTTTAATTCAGAATCGTCTCTTAACAGAAGATCGCCCTTGTTAGTAAGGAGATTGCTACGCCAATGGATATTCGCTCCGCTATGAATATATTTTCGAGCTTCACGCTTGTTATAACAACGTGCGCGCCCTTCGCCAGAATATCTCACCATGGGAGGTCCAGGAGGTAAATCAGGAACTGAGTGATGAGTTCGGAAGTAAAGTGCTAACCATGCATATAAATAGTGAATTGGAAAGCATACTTTAGAAGTTTCAGCCTTCTTAGAGATTTCATTCAAACCCCGATATAGGGTCGCTAGTACGGGAATCGCCATGCTGAAACATCTTCCGGTGGCTATCAAGCTGGCTACTTTGAATGTCTCGGGACGTATGAATACGTCTTTGTTGGGGAATACGAAAACACATAGCCAACAAGAAATAAGGGCAGCAAGGTATACCGATTACAATTCTTCGTCTTCAATTTTTAAGTCTTCGCATACCCCCTGTGTGACGTCACCCCACGGAGAAGCTTCCGGAATTGGCCCTTCTGGACTCCGAGTGGTATTATCATAAGACTGCTTTTTAGACGAACGCTTTGGTCGACAATATCTTATAGCGCCTCTGTACCAGAAGTCAATCCAAGTCGTGGCTCGCACAATCTTTTTACCATGCTTTGATTCATGGAGAAGTAAAAATGCCGTAAATAGATATTGACAGCTCTTAGGGAGAGTATTGAATTCGTCCGAGGCTGGGATTACTTCTTCGTAGCATTCTCCATGAACAGATAATCCACCAAGCCTGTATAAATCCCATAGGGAAATCGAAATAGTACCACGGGATATTTTTAAGGCGTTCAGTTCTGGATTCCATGCCTCAATAAAGGCACGGATTATATCCGGATCCCGATCATAGCTGTAACGTGAACAATAAAGGGAATTTAAAATTCCGGCCTTCACGAGCGTAGCCTTATAGCGAGATAGAACATCCTCGAGCTACTCCCAATATTTAGAGATATGAGTTGCTTCACCGCATACACGGAATACGGGGCTCCAATATAATTTCCCACAATAATATTTCTGCCTAGCGATAGGGGAATGGACGTTAGGGGACGCAAATATGAAGGCGGTTTCAGCATCCAGGCGTTTAATAGAGGAGAATCTGCAGGGACTTGCTCTGATAGTTGACTCGGATGATCTCGACAGTCGATAAATTTAAGGTGGGCTGGGACATAAGTTTGAATCGATCGAAGCAACAATATTTGTAGTGTGCCCTCGTCACGGCTGTCATCGAATTCCGAGATGCAGAGAAACCTGCGACCGGAGGCGATTTTCTCTAAGAAGTGAACCATGCCCTTCAGAGAAAAGCAACGGAGAGTATTATTATGAGAAACATATTATACAGGTTGCAAAAGTAATTTTTTTTTAAGTACACGAAGGATACTTTTGGACGGAATCATAAAATGATAATGTGAATCATGCTAAAAACCACATACGGAGCACCAGAACGTGAGCAATATTGCTTTAATTGATGGAGTTCCAATCTTGTCGGACGTTGCCCTCACGCGTTATAAAAAAAATGGAGATCAATGTTTTATAGGAAGCTACAAAGGGTGAAATCGTTCAAATAAAAGGGTATGACATAAAAAAAAACGAGGCTGTTTTGTCGTTTTGGTCTCCTACCGTTCCAAACTTCTTGTTCGCGGAGAAAGAGTTGGGTTTTCAAAGATTTTTTGAGGATGAAATAAGACTTGGATTCAGTGGCCGGAACCTGCAAAAAAAAAAATGCAGAAAGAAGAAGTCTTCAAATGTAATGGAAGAGGTTCTGTAAAAAAAAAATGAGTGCAACGTAATTGCAAACACACGAGGAAAGGATAGATGCTCTGAACACTCCAAGCGATGCTTCAGCATAATAATGGGGGTTGCACGGTTTCACTGTAAAAAAAAAGATGTAAGAATCTGCCAAATATGATAAAGGATGGGAATGGAGAAAAGAAAAGATGAGCAACCTGAGAAGCAACAAAAATGAGAACAGTAATAGCATACTAACGTACTCTTATTTATGATGCTGCGTAAGCGATATATGTTGGAAGGTTTTAATTGTGGTAATCAATCACAATTATTCATTCCTAAATATAGAGTTTCCTCAAATTTGGCTTAACTTACGGCCAAAATTTCAAGAAATAAATTATGCCCAGATTATTAATATTTTGGAGGCTTGGTTTGGTTGTGGGTCAAAAAAATTTTGCTGCTTCTTCTCTTGTCCTTATCAGAGGACTCTTCGGACATACCTAACAAAGACTTTCTTACTGTCGCCAACCCAACCGCATCAAACTCATTGCTCTAATCGACCGTGTTGCCTGCGCTGTCCATGAATTAAAAACTGGACTGGACCCAATAATCGTCAGCTCCTGGCAAACACCAAACACGACATGGGCGCACGTGATCCTGGGGATGCCCCGAAACTTCCAATCTTCTCTGTGTTTTAACGATCTTATTATGAAAGATTAAAAAGAAAAGGAAAGAGGATTATGCTTGGAATATTAAGTTGTCACGTTTAAGGTGTGAATATGAATCGAATGTGGAAGGATTCCGTACAATACAAATATTTTGTATGAAGTTTCTCGATTTTTATCCCGAAGCATCTTAAAGGAAGAACGATTGGTTTATTTTCTTTCCAATTAAAATTCAGAATGGGAGGTTGAGGATTTTATTTGGGGAAAGTGGCATAAAATTGGCTAGGAATTTCTTTATAATTGGAAATAAAGCAAAATTGAAGATAAGAAGGGTGCCATACGATTATTCTGACAAAGGGGAAGATAGTGTTAAGAGAGAATAAAATAAATTCATTGTGGAATATAACGTTATCTTTGGAAAACGAATAAAAAGACAGAGAAGGGGAGATATCTATTCTGACCAAATATCAATGCAGGTTTCAAAAAGAAAATTATATTATATATATGTACATACGTGTGTGGAACACATGTATGCATGAAATATGCCGAGGCTAGCAAGGACTAAGCGGAGAAAGCAGGGGAAGGTGAGTATCGAGAAGGAGAAGAAGGGAGAAATTCGTCCTAAGGCAGAACAAAGTCGCCCCAAGATCACGAACCGGCTGTTTGAATGGGGTGATGATGTAGCCCCTAAGAAGACTCCGGAAGAAGTCGAACTAGGAGCTTTGTGGAAGGAATTCGATCAATGTCTTGAAGACGTCGAAGCGGAAAAAAAAGAGCATTGAGGATATCAATCAAGAGAAAGAAAAAATCACCAAGGAGGAGTACCAACACGATCCGTGTCGCCGAGGAGACCACGATGGGAGATTAGATGAAGAAATCGGAATTAAGTGCATATATTGTGGTTTTATTATACAAGAAATTCGAGATATATGCGCGCTATTCTTACATCCGTATAAGGTGGCATATATCTCGAATTTCTTGTATAATAAAACCACAATATATGCACTTAATTCTGATTTCTTCATCTAATCTCCCATCGTGGTCTTCTCGGCGACACGGATCGTGTTGGTACTACTCGTCGGTGATTTTTTCTTTCTCTCGATTGATATCCTCAGTGCTCTTTTTTTCCACTTCGACGTCTTCAAAACATTGGTCGAATTCCTTCCACAAAGCTCCTTGTTCGACTTCTTCCGGAGTCTTCTTAGGGGCTACATCATCACCCCATTCAAACAGCCGGTTTGTGATCTTGGGGCGACTTCGTTCTGCCTTAGGACGAATTTCTCCCTTCTTCTCCTTCTCGATGCTCACCTTCCCCTGATCTTGTGCTTGGAATCGGCTGCCTTTGCCTTTCGGCTGTTGTTTCCATCTTTTCCTGGCACCCGACTGCTGTTGATTTCATTCTGTCCTTTGGAGTTGCTACTCCCTGTAATCTTTCTAGTACAAGTATGGCCCGAGATACAGTTCTTCCCTCGCCCTTGCGGTGCTGCTCCATTTGCAGACATCTTCTCCACTTCTTCCCTCATCCATGTAGACATTTTCCATCTCTCGGCATCGAGATCCTCGAGCACCGACCTCATGTGTACCTGAAGTTCATTCGAGACGGATATATCGAAGATACCTGCCACTCCACCGAGGTTCACGAAATCTGGCCACTTTTTCTTATCTGATTTCGCCTTCTTTCTATTGCCGACTCCTGGCTTACACACTTTTTTCGCCTTAAGGCTCGAGGAATGGTCCTTACCCTGGTCATTCTCAGGCGCAGGTAGTTTGGAAGCAGAGCCGCTGCGATCCTGCATGGTCTTGTCATAGTTATCAGATAGGGAGTCATCTGAAGATAACTCTGACCGGCCATCCCTGAACTCCCATCGTTGCCGGAACTTTGTGTCTGGTACCATCATCAAGCTCGGGTTCATCATTGCAGATTTTTCCAGGCAGCCCTTGCCCGGGTTGTCCTGACTGATAGTATAAATAGAACTCGAGATATCAGAACACATGAAAGTGTACGAATGAGAATTTAATTTATTGAGTGAATTTCATTCAAGCACTTGATGATTTCATTCCTGATTTGTCCCGTTTCTCCTTTATGAAAAGAATTGATAGTCGTGATTTTTTTTTTATGGGCTGTCCAAACAATCTTCTATTTTCGCTTGCTCCACTACAAGGTGTGAAGGATTTCCAAGAAGAGAGTAAAGAATTGCAAAACTTGACAAGGTTTTGCCTGGTTTCGTCGTAGTGTTTCCATCTCGAGAAAGCCGAGACCATCCTCAAAACAACCTATGTGAAACAGAACCGCATCATCATAACCGGAGGAAATCATAAGGACAGGGGAAACAAAGCTCGCTGAAGTGAGTGGACCTGCGGATTTATTTTGTCTAATTGAACCACAACTTCGCCTAGAAACTCAGCCCGATCCATCCTTGGCATGGAAATTCAAGGGGGAACTGCAGAATGCTCAAATGAGCAAGTACACCTGAAAATAACATGAAACATAAATCTGAACTAAGAATTACTATTGTTGCAGTGCGAGAGACTGAATGAGGTCGAGTGCTCACCTTGTTCGGATTACGAAGACCGAAAGCGGGATGGTTCAAGGGTCTTGACATTCTCGACTTTTCCAGGAATGTCCAACACTGCTTGCGGCCCATACCATTTGTTCACAGCCTACAAGGATAAAAAAGCAGAATTACCGTCTAACAATCTCTCCATCACGGCCATGAGATTGTAAACAGCAGTTGAAACAGGAGGAAATCTGAAGCAATGTACCAAAAAGTCTGTTACCACTTGTTATAGAAGTCTGCAAGAACTTCATCCCGAGTTTTTCTGATGCAGTCTCGGTTATTGCAACTAAAGTTGCAAACTGTTTCGTCATATTTGTGGCAGACTTATACTCTTGCATAGCAAGTTCTTGGCTATCAGGTTCCTCCATGCCGGCAAGATAAGCCATCAGAACATGCACATAATAAGACAGCAAAATACTTCCTCGAGCAAATAATTTACTACGTCTTGCATGAACGAGTACCAAGGGCTATATTCTTCTCTATCTGCCTGGCCATGTTTGGATGGTTGAATACATATTCTTCAGAACTCCTGTTAATGGCAACCTGCCAATAAACACCCGCAATGACATAATTCGCTTAAGAAAGTTTGGGATGATGCACAAATTATGTGGAAATTCCAACCATGCCAAGCAACTCAGACTTCAACTCACTGGCTATCTGCTTCCTGATAAAAGTCCGAACAGCATGAACTGCATTAGGCCGACAACAGTCATCAAATCCATTATCTCGCTTTACCAGGGAGAGTTATTGCTTTCACGATGAACTCCTGCAAACATGAGTTAAGTTTGCGTGGTTTAACAATATTTGGCTTTTCGCTCCCATATCAACGTGAATACATATCCCAAGAACAGCAGTACCATACTTTGTCCAAACTTTGATCAATGAGTATGCTTTTGAGACTACCAATACACTTCGGATTTAAAACCAAATCCTTGTTTTGCTGGAAGCCACCAACCAATTTAAGCATAAGTTTCCTTTCGAGCACTTGACCAGCCTTTTACACCCCAAACCATTGGAGAAACTACAAAACAGCGACGTGCTAACTAGAATTACTAACCGGTTAAATTCATCTGAGTGATGGGCAAGGAGGACGAAGAAGTCATAATCAGTGAGGTCCATTTCGAGAAGAATCAGGTGCACTGAAACCATGCAAGAAGAGATGGTATTGGCCTTTCCTTTATGCCAGAGAACACATACTCTCCTTCCTTCTGCATTCTTTGATTCATTATCAAAGCAAGAATAAATAAGAATTCAAGTCTAAAAGAGACATGTATATATACAAGTCTAATTCCCTTGGTTTCCTAAAATATAGTTTCCTAAAAAAATAGAGATTCATGCTAATCCCTACTTACACAGAAATATAAATGTAATACAATACTTCTAACAAAGATATCAATCATACCCAACTTGTGAAGGAAGTGATTAAATGATGTCAATCATATCCAACTTGGAGGGGAGGCTGTGTTCGTACTTGGAGGGGAAGGCTTCTCGAATCGGTTTAGGGGTCTTTTAGGTCAGACAGACAAATGGAGAGCGCTCTAAACACGCTCTGTTAGCACTCTGCGCTTTGGGTCAAGGCGCGCGATTTAAGCGTGCTTCCCACACTGCGCTCGGAGACTACTTCAATCAAGACATGTAATTTTCCCTGGATCGCATGTCTCAAATCCCTGCATATATACCTCTTTATTCAAATATTCATTTAGAATATAAATGTTCTTTATATTCAGATGATGTATCTTGCCAATTGAAATTCATATTAACAGATCTGGATAAAGTTTAGTTTAGCAATTGAGGCAAAAGTCTCGTTGTAATCGATCCCATAGACTTATACTTGTCAACGGAACCATCTGGTTTACGTTTAATTGTAAACGCCCACTTACATCCAACAGCATGTTCCCCAATCGGGAGGTCCATAATCTCCCAAGTAACTTGCTCGTTCTTGGGAAGATAACTCATCTGAAATTGCCGTCTTCCACTCATGTTTGTCCTGTGAAGTTAGCAAAGCATGTAGAAAGCTAAGCTTGTATTAGCTGGGCCTTGCTGCTACAAACTGGTAACCAAGTTCGCAATTTGATGCATCCGGATGGGATTTAACCCAATGTGTCGCTTGCAGGGAATTGTTGAGTTGAGCCGCCTTCAACTGTAATTTAAAACCCACTGTGGCTGTCGCGTTCCTGCTTTTTAGGCTACCAACCTGACGGCTTTCCATGTGACGCCCAACATGAGTCTCTAGTAGGACCATTCCGTCGGCAATGATCGCACCAAGGCCGATTGTTTCCTTGTGATGGAGGAACATGTATTCCTTTGTTGCGTTTTGATAACTCTGTGAAAGTAGGGTTATTTCGTATCCTTAACGAGGCTTTATGTGGTTAGTCGGATGAGTATTGATAGGGATTTGGTAGGATTTGAGTCATTTTTAGTTTAGTTTTATTTTAAGTTGATCTTTGTTATTTTCTTAGTTTTTGTTTCTATTTCGTCTCGAGTCGGTTATCTTGTTGATGCCTCTTGGTTTGTCATGTGTTAATGCAGGAAAATGAAGGAGATTTTGAAGCTCGGATGAAGAAAAGCGAAGAGGAGCGAACAATGGACAGAGAGCTGAGGGACGCGTCCTTCAGATCTCAGGGACGCGTCCCTGGAGGTTCTGTAGCTGACGAAGCTTTCTTGCGAGTTTTGAAGGCTAACCGCTTGAGGAGTCTTCAAGTCTTCCTAAGACTGCATTATGGAGATATAGAGGATCAACTAGTTATTTAGTTGGTAGTTTTAGATTTATTTTATTTTATTCTCCCTAGAAATATTGCCTAGATTTGGAGAATCTTAGGAAATATTTTCTAGGGGATCTATATATCCTAGTTTTAGAGGTAACTCTAAGAGACACCTTCCCTTTGGCTTTTAGAGTCTTTTCTTTTGGTGAAGAACGGAGGAGACATTCGACTCGGAGACGGCTAGGGTTGAAGCGGAGATCAAGACTAGGCGACTACTTCTCGGATCGGAGGATTCGAGAGGGCGTTTTTCTTTTCTTGCACTCTTTGATTATTATGTCGCTCTCCTTTTCTTTTGAATTTGAGTTGAATTTCTTTTACGTTATGAACTAATTTCATTTTCTAGGACTTCAATGGAACCTAACGATTTTATCTAACGAGTGAATTCCTTTTCTCCGTGTTATGCGAATTCGTGTGGTTACTTATTCATATCTTGTTCTTAATGCGGTTGATTGACTGATCACCAATTAATTTGAACTGGAGACCTATTCGAGCTTGGAAAAGTTGTTTAGGTTAAGCCGTGGATTGAATAGCCTAAGTTAGCGTCTCGTTGGAAAACGGAGCTAATTAGCGAGAAGGATAGGAATATACCCGATTGCCTTAGGTAGCCATTTAGGGTTGTTGCATAATGGGTTCCCACTAGTTAATTGCCTAGGAATAGAGTGATTAGCTCGATACAGGGAATACGTCTTTAGAGCACTCGGGAGAGGCGTAAAGAGATATACGAACCCTAGGTTAGTAACTTAAGAATTTGATAACTGGAGAAAGGAAGGAACGAGTTAGATAATTCGTTAGGGGAAATTGATAGTCCTAGGCTTTTATTAATTGATTTAATCATCGTTAGTTGCACTCTCTTTTTCAGTTTTACTCTCAATTCAATCTTGTTTGACTTGACCTCGAAATTGTTAAACGTGCGATCGTTAGGAATTCTTCTCTGTTGATTCTCTGTGGGAACGACCTCTACTTGCCCTATCTACAAGTTAGTTAGGTTTGTGAGAGTAATTAATTTGCCGCCTTCGACAAGCGTGATCACGTTTTAGCTGAGAAGCAGCCAGACTCATGGAATCGCCTGCCTAGGTGTGCATCGGATTCATGGAACAGAGCGCGACGCATCTAAATAAAAGCATCGGTGAGCGACACCAGCGGACGCTGGGAAACAGCCTTGTGCACGCATCATCAAAGATGTTATCCAATCCAGCCAATCCTGCCATAATGCATCCACCACTTCACGGCGTTTTGACGTGCATCCCAAAGGCGTTACAGATAATGTCCTGCGATGGTGTCTCTAATGCAAGATATCATGGAATGACTAGCCATGATCGAATCATAGCGTCTTCGGAGACACGTGCCCTGGGACGATGAACTAATAATATGATCGAATCATAGCATCCTCGGAGACGCGTGCCCAATGAGCCAAGAATATGATCAAATCATAGCGTCTTCGGATACGCGTGTCCAGTACCCCTTATGAATGAATGCGCTCAGAAGAATCATAATATCCGTTCTGATACTATTATTGAAACAAAGAATTAATTAAATATTCATTTGATAATTCAAGAGTGAATCATGAGACATGTATATATACAAGCCTAATTCTCTAGATTTATTAAAATATAGTCTCCCAGTAGGAAAAAATTGAGGACATACCTTTGTATAACTAGTCAAACTCAAACGTTTCTGTAAGCCCTGCAATGAATCATAAAGAGTGACAATGTCAATAATATCCATGCTCAAGAAAAGCTACAATCTTCAAAGCACAATAGCTGCCGTGTACTTCATAAGACAACAAAGGTAAGAAAATCAGTGTCCAAACGAAAGCGTAAGAAAATCAGTGCAAAGCAGAAAGGAAATTATAGGAAAAAGAAAATGACAACCAATTCTGGTAATATGTAATCTTACGAAAGCTCTCTGCTTCACATTGAGTACAGAAGTTGCCGAAAGATTTGTAAGGACCAAAGGTAGAAAAGAAGGAATGTGAGCAAAATAAAGTGGAACTGCCACATCAAGAAAGTGATACCGTTGATCTAACCTCTGGATAAGTGTTCTTCTGAGGGTATATTTCACTTACGATTTTCCAATAAGAGGGACTCTATTGGTGGTGACGACAAAATAAGGTGCTTGGCGCCTAAAATGGCGCTCCCTTACCTGGGAAATAAATAAATTGTCCTTAGAGAAGAACATGTCTAGCATCCCAGAAAGAGCATCTTCCGTCATTATCCAGGACCAAATTTAGAGAATATACCTTCAGCTCATTCCCATCTACTTTTAACTGAGATCAGCTTCATATCTTGTCCATCCAAAGGTAATGGGGGATGATCCTGCTTATGTAAACATTACAGTTCAGTGATTCTCTGAGTAATGCTTATTTGACAAGTTGAAAAAGGGCAATCTAATATTCGATAAGGAGAAAAAAGGTACCCTAAACATGAATTAATCTCTAATAACAACAGTAATAATTGGCCTTCCACTGTTAGCCAGAAAAGAAAAACTCACACTAATCAGTGTCACTTGAAGTGTCTCAGGACAACAGTATCGACAACACTACCTTTTACTCTAGGGGTGACTGCTATTCTGGAGCTTACAGTGGTTCTTTCTTCTCCAAGTGAGAAATCCAGATCAATCTAAACAAAGATCAATTTTGACACCGGCAGTTAAAGAGAGCAGAACATCAAATTTGGTACCTCTAGCTCTTTCCCATAATTGATGAAGAGTCTCCCCACTGTGTCAAAGTAATAATCTGGCAACTTGTAGTCCTTTAGAAAAACATCTTTCCTTCATCCATTCCTGATAGCTCAACTGGTTTTGGAATAGGCTCTGTTGCAACAGAACAAGTAAATCTTTGACTCAATTCCTTATTCCTCAGGTGCATAAACAACAAAACAAAAATAATCAGGCAGGGTGTCTCCTCTTCATTAGAATCCAACGCCTCTGAATATCTAATCCCCGTTATTATGGCCTCGTCCTATCTGCCGCATGCTTATCAACATATAAAAAGAAAAACATAGACAGGTAACTTACAATCAATTAAGGGTAGGAAACTCGACGATGCCAATGTCACATCACCTTTAAGAAGATAAACAGCAATTTGAGTTCAGAAGTCTCTACCCCAATGTCACAACAAGGTAAAAAAATCTATACCTCTTTAGAAGATAGAGGCCTGTATCTTGCAATGAATCCACTCGACCAGTGACAACAAGTCGAATGAGAGGCCTACAGAAATAAGAAAACGCTGTCTCAATGAGATATATTCAATTCCCTGAATAAACTGGACTCCTCAACTAGATGCAACCACAAACTCATTCACAACTTCTTGAGGGAAAGATCAGAGGCAGCAAAATTTTGCTCAGGAAAACAGCCGAACATACTCGTGGAACACAATCCATAGAAATTAGCACAAGCGTACGCAAACTACACCCGCCGAAATGTAACGATTAAAGTAATTTGGTTTTGTTTAAAAGATCAGTACAGGGGCCAAGGGAACCAAAGTTGAAGCTTTGTTAGGGAGGACCCAACAGGCCATTCAGTCAAGCTGAGAAAAGGTTATGCCTTAACGCTCACTACCCACTTTTTGTAAGCACAACTACAAACAACAAAGGGGAATAACAAGAGTCGCCGTCAAAAGAATCCAAGATTTCATCAGATTAAGCCAATCAAGAACAAAGCCAAGAAGACTCCAATGAAACAACTAACCACCCGAAATACAGCGGATGATGAATTAAATATACAGGCAGATGTACGAGTAGATTATTCTGGACAAGAAAATCCCAGATGACAAGGAACAAAAAGACTATCGAACTCTTGAAAAAGTCGTAAATTTAAAACATGAAGATTGAATTCTTCTTGGGGCAGAGAGACTCTACATTTGAGACCGGATGAACAAATCCAAGATTGCATCAGATCAAGCGTATCAAGAACGAAACCAAGAAGACTCCAATGAAAAAACTAACCACCCGAAATACAGCGGTTGATGATTTAAATATACATGCGGATGTATGAGCAGATAATTCTGGACAAGAAAATCCCGGATGACCAGGAACAAAAAGACTATGAAATTCTTGACAAATCGAAACTTTACTTTAAAACATGAAGATCGAATACTTGTTGGGGGCGGAAGAACTCTACCTTTGAGACTGGATCGTATTAGTGATGGATGATGATGATAATATTGTGACAGTGAATGATGAGGATTAGGTGAAGGAATAATTCAGGTAGGAAAATCCAGGACGAAACAAAATGCAAGGGAAAATGATTCGCCCACCCAAGGAGAGAAAAAGAGATGAAACGCTCTGATATTCTTTGTACGAGGTTGTCATTTGTCGAATTGCAGTTCATTTCCTAAACAGTTTCCTTTCCTAATGGATTGAACTAACAAGGCCCGAATCCATTTCTCCTACGGCCCGCAAGAAGATAATACTTTTGCCCTGTTACCAACGTTGTTCTCCAGTCGGACCACTTTCAGCGATGTTGGCTTAAGAGCACGCTACTTGCTCGCCGACTTGCTGAAAACGGTGTCGCCAGAAACGCTCGGTCGTTTCACATAGGGGCAGCAGGCCGTGCTACCCTGCTCGAACTCATGATTACGAGAGTGTTCCAAGGCAAGATTCACAGGCGCTACAGTCTTAGACAATGCTTCGGCTTCATCAGCCTTCGTAGGGCCGTCCCGACCGACGCACTACCATCCTGGCAATTCTAGGAAAGTGCACAAGCAGTGGCCATTCGTCCATGATTTCGACACGCCCACGTCTTCTAACGTTCCCCCACCTCCCCCTGAAGCTCTCACGCGCAATCAGGGCCGATACATCACAGCCGCGAAGCTTCGTCGCGACATGTTATTTTCCTTTGTGGTGTGGCAGGGATGTCGCCGTGTCTAGTTCGTATGGGACGCTGTATTATAGAAGAAAAAACAAGGAGGTGGCTAGTACAGGGTCGGTCCCTCCTAAGACCAAAATGGTCCGACATTTGGAGGCCATGTCCGAAGATATTGGGACACACTTTAGATATTTCTTCGCGGATGCCCACAACTTCTCCATCAAACCAAGTTGTTATTTTGTGTGCACGTAAACTCAAAAATCCCACGACCTCAACCTCCACTGAATAGACCGATCCCCTCCCTTGTCTTTACCCTCCCAATTATTGATAGGTCAAACTGTGAGTCCCCCCCCAAAAAAAAAAGAGTCGCAAACTTTCGTATTCGAACAAAAGGCCTCTTAAACATGATTAAGGGAAGTTGGGTGGAAAATATTGAATTTGGGAAACAAATAAAAAATAAAATCTTGGGAAAAGGAAAAGGGTGAGCCAAAAAAAAAAAAAACAAACAAACACATGGAGACATGTGCTCT
This sequence comes from Melastoma dodecandrum, assembly GCA_029817715.1. Taxonomy (NCBI): domain Eukaryota; kingdom Viridiplantae; phylum Streptophyta; class Magnoliopsida; order Myrtales; family Melastomataceae; genus Melastoma; species Melastoma dodecandrum. The sequence continues at coordinate 1,443,274 of JARUPY010000387.1, forward strand.
TCCTCATCGGCGCGCACTCTCTCCAACAATCATGTGCATTCCTCCTCCTCCTCCTCCTTTCTTATAATATAGAGAGAGAGATAGAATATAATATAATATAATCCTTTTGCTATATTACAAGATTTCATTAATAATACAGTAGAAAACTATTACTCGCCCACAAAACGAGAAGAAGAAGATGTGGACATAAACATTGCAGATGGGGTTCTTGGGAACAAGTTCAATTCCCCCCTCCCCAACACAAAATTCTTCGGGATCCAATCTTTTTCGTGGGAAGTCAGACACACACACACTTTCTGAAGCGGTGAACGGTACGTGCACGTAATCGTTACGTTGTTTACTAAAATCGACGAAAATTTTAGTAATTTTTATTAAAAATCGACTTTTTTAGTAAAATGATTAGTAAATTACTAAAAAATCTTAGTAATCGGTTACTAATTTTTCACTATTTGACCATTCGAAAAGTTACTAAACTACGTTTAGTAAATCGGCGGAAAAAATTACTAAACTTTTTAGTAACCGATTACTAAAGTTGAACAGTGAAATTTTAGTAACGATTACTAAAAAAAATGTCAATTACTAAACTTTTTAGTAACCGATTACTAAAAAAAAATGTCAAATCACCGTTATTTTTAGTAATCGATTACTAAAAAGTTTAGTAAATTTTTGACCGATTTACTAAACGTAGTTTAGTAACTTTCCGAATGGTCAAACAGTGAAAAATTAGTAACCGATTACTAAGTTTTTTTAGTAATTTACTAATCATTTTACTAAAAAAAAGTCGATTTTTAGTAAAAATTACTAAAATTTTCGTCGATTTTAGTAAACAACGTAACGGTTACGTACACATACCGTTAACCGCTTCCCACGCTTTCTTTTTCGTAGCGACTGTTGGGACGACAAGATGTTGAAAATGGAGGGGACATTTGTTCGTCTGCATTTGTAGTGAAGAGGGGAGGGGAGAGGAAAGGAGATTGTCCAATCTTGTCATGTGTAATCTCCTTCTTCTTTGTGTTCTTTTTTTATTAATGTCGAGTCGGGGGGGTGGGGCGGCTTACCCACTTGAGCGGTGGCTTAGGGTAAAGTTCAGTGTATTCGGTCGGGACTCATAATCGCAGTTTGAATAAATATTTCAAACCCCTTAGGCAAAGAAGATTGATGGATGGAGTGATTTCCAATCCAAACCCATCTAATTCTATATATCTAATACAAAAGTATTGAGATTAGACGTGTCTCCTAGGAGCGCCGCCATATGTCTTGAGTGAGTTTTGGGGATTAAAAATCTCAACCACCATTTTTATTACTACCTTCCCACTTTCAAGAGTTAACATATGTTATCCGTCTACGTTCCTGTCAATCCCATAAATGTCCCCCATGCAATTATCTCAATCCCATAGCTTTGAAAATCTACACGATAATGAACTCCTATTTCTTCTTCTTTTTTTATTTAATTTAATGCGGAACAGCACAAAGCAGTCAGAAACGAAGTCAGAAGGAAAAAACAAAAGTAAGAGAAAAATAAAAAAGGGATGGATATTCTTCCTTTACATTTAAGTATATATAGAGACTAGTAGTACTACACGCCCATAACTGCCCACCTTTTTCCTCCCTCTTTCCCCCCCCCCCCTCAATCTAAATCTTCGCAGTCCCTTTCAATCGACCTCAGTGGGAACTCCCCTGCCTTCCTTCCTTCCTTCCTGTTTCCAATTCTACAGCCCACAGGTGCAGTTCATTGTCCGATCCTTCCTCCTCCTCCTCCGTTCGCTTGCTTTCCTCATACTGCCTGCCGACCAGCTGGATCCGTATTTTGCTTGCTTTAGATCTGAAGTTTTACTGCTCTGAAAGCATCTCCGATTGTGATCTGGATCTGTGACTCGAGTCGATGATGCGTTGGCCGGTGGGGGGGACTCTCTCTCTCTCTCTCTCTCTCTCTCTGCTGAGGCTGACTGTTCGATTGCTTTGATCCCTCCAGAACTTTAAACTTACGTCGGAGGTGAGGGGATTTATGTTTCGGCCTTTTGCCCTTTAGTTGTGGCTGGTTGGGAGCGTTCGCGTTGCCGTGTTTGTTTACTGGAGAAGTTTTCGTTATATGAGGGGAAGGCTTTTCTTTTCGGTTATGCGCAGGGGCAATTTAGCAGGCGCCTCTGTCTTTGCTTCCGGTGAATTCCATGGCCGGGATTTTCGTGACCGGTTGCTATCGATGTCCGTCGTATATAGATGCAAGCTTGTTGGGTAACTGCAGCAGAAGTTAAAAGTTTGAATCTTATTTGTTAATGCCAAGCCACCAGTTTGGAGAACGCCTGGTGATGTTTGCCGTGTTTAAATTCAGGATTCCTTTCTGCGGGAACCTTCGCAACGAGGTTTCAATTCGATATGCACTGAAAGTGGAAATCTGCACATATGGAAGGCCGAGACGATAGTTCGAGGTTCACATCATTTCCAACCATGACTTTGAGGAATATGTCGTCGTCGTCGTCAACATTCTTCTCTGCGAACCAATCGCCGTTTTTCTCCCCCAGTTCTCCGACAGGCCGAATATCAAGCTCATTGCAATCAAATGTTTTGTCTAGCCATGTGAATCTACGTTGTCAAAGCATGGGGAACTTTGATCCCGGATCTCTAGAGACGGATATCGGATTCCTTATGTCCGACACCTCACAACGGCCTGCTCCTCGTGGATCAGGAGAGTCCAGTAAAGTGGATCAAACATCTTCCACGACCAGCATATCGAATAGCATTGGATCTGGCTTGACCTATCCGATGGGGAATGTTGACTCTGTTTACAGGGAGAAGCAGTCTAGGAACAGCAGATCCAACGGAGACTCATTAGCTCTTAATTCTAGTTCGCTATCTTCCAACAGGGTTAGAAGCTGCGATATCTTTATAGGTCTGCACGGCCGCAAGCCGTCACTGATCAGATTTTCAAACTGGCTCTGCGCAGAGCTAGAGTGTCAGGGAATTAGTTGCTTCATGTCCGATAGAGCTCGATGTAGGAATTCACACAGTCACGGCTTAGTGGAAAAGGCCATGGACGTTTCTTCTTTCGGAGTTGTAATTTTGACCAGGAAGTCTTTCAAGAACCCTTACACCATTGAAGAGCTGCGGTTTTTCTCTAGCAAGAAGAATCTGCTCCCGATTTTCTTTGATTTGGGCCCGGATGATTGCCTCGTTAGGGACATCATTGAGAAAAGAGGAGAATTATGGGAGAAGCACGGAGGAGAGCTGTGGTTAGTTTATGGTGGCCTAGAGAAGGAATGGAGAGAAGCCGTCGATGCCATTTCTCGTGCGGATGAGCCGAAGCTTGAATCTCACGATGGTAACTGGAGAGATTGCATCCTGAGAGCCGTTAGCCTACTCGCGACAAAGCTAGGGAGGAGAAGTGTTGTTGAGCGTCTGGCGAAGTGGAGAGAAAAGGCAGAGGAGGAGGAGTTCCCTTTCCCTCGAAATGAAAGTTTTATAGGCAGGAAGAAGGAACTGTCTGAAATTGAGTTTATCCTCTTTGGAGACATTAGCGGGGACTCTGAAAGAGACTATTTCGAGATCAAGACGAGACCCAGGCGAAAAAATGTGACAATTGGGTGGAAGAAAGGGAACTCCTCTGATGATAGACGAAAGGTGCGATACCCGGACAGTGGCCACTTGAAGGGGAAAGAACCCGTCGCGTGGAATGAGTCAGAGAAGGAGATTGAGATGCATAGCGTGGACATGGATGATGAGAGGCAGCATCACCACGGGAGGAAATCTGCGTCTAAGTCCACTAGGAGAAGAAGATCCTCGAAAATCTTGTATGGAAAGGGGATCGCCTGCATTTCTGGCGACTCGGGGGTCGGCAAAACAGAGCTCCTCTTGGAATTCACCTATAGATACCATCAGAGATACAAGATGGTTTTGTGGATTGGAGGAGATGGCAGGTATATCAGGCAGAATTACCTGAACCTGTGGCCATACTTAGAAGTCGATGCCGGCCTTGAAAATTGTCCCGAGAAAACCAGGACGAAAAGCTTTGAAGAGCATGAGGATGCCGCTGTTTCGAGGATTCGCAAGGAACTGATGAGGAACATACCATACTTGATCGTAATTGACAATTTGGAAAACGAAAAAGATTGGTGGGACCACAAACTAGTGATGGATCTACTTCCTAGATTTGGAGGGGAGACCCATGTGATAATCTCGACACGGCTTCATCGCGTGATGAATCTGGAACCTTTGAAGATTTCTTATTTATCAGGCGTCGAGGCTATGCAACTAATGCAGGGAAACGGCCGGGAGTATTCGCTCAGCGAAATCGATGCTCTAAGAGCTATCGAGGAAAAAGTTGGCCGCCTCACCTTGGCCCTTGCTATTGTTGGTGCCATTTTGTCGGAGCTTCCGATAACCCCCAGCAGGCTGTTGGATACTATTAATAGGATGCCGCTGAGGGAATTAACATGGAATGGGAGGGAATGGAGTTCGATGAGGCGAAACAATTTTCTATTGCAGCTCCTCGAGGTTTGCTTCTCAATATTCGACCATGCTGATGGGCCGAGAAGCCTTGCCACGAGGATGGTTCTGGCAAGCGGTTGGTTTGCTCCAGCTGCAATTCCTGTTTCGCTGTTAGCCCTGGCAGCACATAATATACCCGAAAAGCATCAAGGCACTCAACGTTTTGGGAAATATATGCGGTCGTTGATCTGTTGCTGTTCTATGTCCTACGTCAAAAGATCAGAGGCAGAGGCAACTTCAATGCTGTTAAGGTTCAACATTGCTAGGAGTAGTACCAAGGATGGCTGTATTTATATTAACGATCTGATTAAACTCTATGCTCGAAAGAGAGGAGTTATTGGGATATCACATGCCATGGTTCAAGCCGTGATCGATCGTGGATCTGTGCACGATCACACGGAGCATTTGTGGGCAGCGTGTTTCTTGCTCTTCGGGTTTGGCACGGACCCGGTGGTCGTGGAGCTCAAGCCATCAGAACTATGCTACATCATCAAGGAACTCGTTCTTCCTCTTGCAGTTAGGGCTTTTCTTGCGTACTCACGCTGTAGTACGGCACTGGAGCTGCTACGCTTGTGTACAGATGCTCTCGAAGGTGCAGATCAAGCATTGGTTACCCCAGTGAAGAAGTGGCATGATCAACGAAACTGCTGGAAACCCATCCCCACGAGTGCTCAGCTAAATCCGTATCTCTGGCAGGAACTTGCTCTTTTGAGGGCTACCGTGTTAGAAACCCGAGCAAAACTAATGTTGAAGGGAGGACAGTATGACATAGCTGATGACTTGATTAGGAAGGCACTTTACATCAGGACTTCCATAAGTGGCGAAGACCACCCGACCACGGTAGCCTCCCGTGAGGTATTGAGTAGAATCACGCGGTTATTGGCAAATGTACAATAAAAAAGAGCATTTTCACCGGCAAACGAATGGAAGGTAGAAGTTCAATATGTTTACTCTATAAGTGATTTGCTTTCAGCTTTCCCATCATGCTTCAAACCTGAAGATCTCTCCTCCTCTAATTTGCTCAGGGACCTGTGGTTTGTAAATAGTCGGACAGATGCACAGAGGAGTCGCCATCCCGGAGACATTTAGGAATATCGGGAAAGCTTCCGCCTGATACGCAAATTCTTTCGTTCGTTCTTAATCCTTTTGTCATCTCCTGTCTCCATTTAGCTTCAGCGAATGAATTTCAACACCTACACCAATTCGAACCTATTTGAGCTTGTTCCTTACTGAGACCAAATATTTGATGTTTGCTGCGAGAGACAGATCCTACATCTGAAATTCATCCATCTAGAATATAGAACTCTGTCTGGGGAACTTTATTCTTACGTAAATCGTTATTTATCAGGTACATTGCTGCGGTTCACTGCCGGTACGCTGGTGATCGGCTATCTCGATCCTTGCTTATCATCTCTCCAGAGCGAATCCATCCGCGAAGAGATGCAATCCTACGAGAGCTTTTTTTTCAAGAGTCGTACCTACCGTCTGCGAGATCTCTGCATGCAAGCTCCTGCCTTGAGCTAGATTTAGATTTAGCTGTGAGAACAAACGTAAATACAACGGAACCTCATAACTCCTCCTGATCGAACTAAGAGATAACAATTCTTTTTAATTTTGCCGGTACAGCTTTTGTTTGTTTCGTTCATTCATTGTGGGAGGATTCTGATACTGTCTCAACCATTTTTCGTGTCTTGTAATAAAAAAAATGATGCCTATTATATGTTAAAAATAACAACACCTACTTACACCCATGGCTCTCTTTCACGAGAGCTCTAGAAGTTTCCTTCTAATCCACCGGATATTTCTTAGATTGCTTGGACAGGAAATTACCAAGCTTTTAGAAAAATCTTGAGAACGAGGAGAATCTTCCTCCACAAGTTTGAGAGATGGCTCTCCTATAAATAGGGGCATCGGCTCCACATTTGTACCAGCAATTTAATAGGTAGTATTTAGTGAAATAGTTATTCTCTTCCCCTTTCATTCTCCGAAAGCCTCTTCTCTCTTCTATTTTAAATTTTCTTCATCTTTAGTCAATTAGTGAAGTGGTCATTCGAGTTATTAGTTGGGGTTCGAACACCACATTATATTCATTTGTTGTCTCTGAGAATAAAGAAAGCATACAAGAAGAAGGCGTCGGAGGGATGGCCAGGATCGAACTTCAGACAGACCTCTAGTTTACAAGACTGACACCCTACCACTGAGCCAGAAGTATAAATAATACTGTATTCGATATCATCATTTTATAATATCTTTACCGTTCCATCCTCTTCTTGACTGCCCGGACGGAGTCCGTCGTCCACCCTCTACGAAGACATTAACGACGCGTTGAGTCCCTAAAGTACCTATCTTCGGATGACGACGTAGGAGGGGGCCTTTAGAAAGAGAGAACAGACCTGGGACTTGAAATTATGATGCTGCACCGCGTGGAGTGAGTGATCTCCTTGCCTTGGAATCGGAAGCCTGCGCCTGTGGAAAGAAAATTGCTGAAGCAGTTGGAAACCTCTGGGACGCATCTGGAGTTCTCCATGATCAGTATCGATGTCCGTCTTATGACATGTCAAAAAATCCTGTATTCCCCGGACTTAGAATGATGCGGAGTCTTGTGTTTAGTCATCTGAGATGGTATCGTGCCCATATGCATGTAAATTAGAAAAAAATAATACGTTTTGATCTCTAAGATCGGCCGGCTCATGTATTTACTAGAGGGGATGTTGCGAATATACTTTTTCGCTAATCTCGTTTGAGGAATATTTTTGTTTCGGGTTCAAAACTACGATAAGCAGTAATCGAAATACGCTAAGGAGAAGCCCCGTCATTGAATTAATACGTAACTGTGCTTCTAATAGTTTGAGAAATCGGAAAATGTTAAGTACGAGAGATCAACATCAGGAGGCGCAGCTGTTACTATTTGTTGGATGAGGAGTCCTATGTGCCTCGCTGTATGCTTTCTTTCCTTGTCCCTAAGTCTCGGGATTATTCGATGTTATCCATAAACTTTCGTGGTTTTTATTTGCTAAACTATTGTTTCGAAGAATATGAGGCCTTGAAGTGAACGTCTCGTGTCCTAACCACCATGTTCGGGTGGCTTTCTACACCATTTACTTCCCTATAAAAACGCCCACCAATTCACGACTAACTTCATACGATATAATTCAGTTAGTGTCTAAAAGGGAAAGGGAGAAAGGAAGCCCCCGACTTTTGTGCGAGGAAACGATGGCCAGCTCAGCTAACGCGACGAATGTGGCATTCATTGTTGTAATCATAGCAATCTCTGCTTTAGGCAGCCATGCCATCTGCAATGTCCTCATTGAAGAGATCGAAACGTGCTTGCCGGCAGTCACGAGAGGGAGGCCTGCACCCCCGACGCGTAGGTGCTGCTCCGTTCTAAGGAGAGCTGACCTTCCTTGCCTTTGTGGGTACAAGACCAGTATATTTCTCCCGAGCTTCGTCGACATCAACCTTGCTATGGGACTTCCATCTAAGTGCGGGCTTCGACGTCCCGCTAATTGCTAAAGGAGCTGAAGATACACCGACGCACGCCCGATACACAACCACGATCGTTAATGACAGCTAAAGTCACTATAATAAGTGCTTAAGAATAAGGAAGGGTTATCAAAATCCCCTTCTTGCTTCTTGTTTCTACTTAATTATTCTGCGGTTTGAGTTCCGATGACTACTTGTCTTGGTATTGTGATATAAATAATGAATCGTGATAATGTAATTGCAATAAATGACATCAGTATTTGATCCAGCCTGTTTGCATACGAAACACGTCGCGATATAACGGGGACTAAAGTGTTGATTGTAATATGGTCGCCAATTATACAAAACAAAAGATTGAAGTCAAGAATATCACTGACACAAGAAAAGAAAACTTAATGCCATCTTGCAATACTTAAAACGATTTCTAATAGTAAGGTTGACAATCAAGTAGCCATTCGGGTCATAGAATGATTGTATGTGTCTTACAATTGACTAAAGACGACATATTTATAGACATTAACTAGATAACCATCGACCGAAGTCACATTAAAAACATATTAATTATCCTAATGCTAACTATCGACTAACTATTGGGATGATTCCGTCGTCGAAAACTCCTTGGTCGATCCTCGTAATATCGATGAACTCCTGAGTCAGCATCGACTTCACGCCTTGATGATCATCCTTGAAGCAGCATCGATGTTGAACACCGTCGACGCATCATCGATCTCGAGCACCTTCGAAGCTCAACTCGTAAAGCCCAAAATGACATTTAGCGTGTAAACATTTTGCCCCCTCCCCTCGACGCGCCAGTTCGTCTTCTCCATCTTTATCTATAAAACCTTCGTCGTCTTCTCATTTGCCACATTTACTCTCTTCCTCTTTGTCATCCCGCCTGTTTCTCTCTCTTCTGCAAAGTAAACCTTTCCTGCCGCTTCCAGTCATGGTCCCTCAAGCATTCTACAATCGCACACTGCTGAACGGGTCCGGGTTTTACTTTAAAGGGTTCAAGAGCCATGTAACAGATTCCTTGGCCAAGAGAACCTTCGATTTCGCCGAAGAAGAAGCGAAAAATAATGGGCAAATCACGCTGGGTCCGTTTTTCAGAGGCGGTTCATTTAACCCTTCATCAGACAACAGTCAGATGTCCATCGATTACCTCATCCCTGACCCTACAGTCATCCCAATCTGCAGAGATAGTTTCCTTGACCCAGGTAATTGGTGTCGATCTCCTGACTCCGACGATTCGACTCTGCACGGCTTTCCCCTTACAGGTGTAGATAGGTTCGCTGAATGGATAAATTTGTGGACTGATCTTCGATATAACAAGTGGGAAACAAGGGATTTACCACATGGTTAAAGCTTCGACAGAGCCAATGAGATGCAATCACCTTTTAGTCACAACACTTCTATCTTTATGGTGTGTATCGACCAATTGCTTCTATCTTCAAGAAGGACCCATGACGATGACCATCCCCGACATAGCTTTCCTAACAGATTTCTATCCTTACGAAAAACCCGTTAGGTTAATAGAAGCTGACGACGATTTTAGATTTGAAAAGAAGCAACGCCTCGGGACGGTCATCGAAGTTCATCTATCAAAGGACCCAAAAGATTGGGGAGAGAAGGAAGAGTACCAATTCATGATCGAATGGCTCTCGAAGTATGTTTACCGCAATAGTAGCAAGCAATCGCTAAACCACATAATACCAGTGGCGAGCTTCTTGGTAAAAGCAACAGAACCAGTAGCAATGGCTCTGTTCGTTCTTAGCCTAGTCAATCGAGCCCACTTCGAAACAGTCGCAGTTGATCCAAAGAACCCAGGAGGATTTCCTTCGAGAAGAGCGGCCCTTGTGGATCACTGCAGCATGGGCAAACTTGTACTTCCCTCATCTGCATAACTTCAAGCTGTCCACGAGTAGCGACTCTTCCGCCTTCTACGGATTAAAAATTATTCGCTTCTTTAGCTATGAGAATTGGGAGAGGGATACTGCCCCAAGATGTCTTCATGGACTCCTGCATACCGACAAGCCCTGTTGGCGACCTTTTCCTCAGAATGACAAGGTGTACGAGCTTCGACGCTCCCTGCAGATGCACCACTTTTGGGATCATGCGCTAACTCCTGGAGACTTGGTTGCTAGCGACACCATAGACTTTTTCGTCGAAGTTTACAATCCCGATTTCGTGGCACGACAACTGGGGGGTTTGCTCAGAGTTGCCCGTTCCCCTTCATCGATTCTTTCAACACGAACTTAGAGGATCATGTCAGCATCAACCTTGGTTATGCTAGCAGGGTATGCTTAGTTATAATGAAATAATTTATTTTTTAACTAGCCATAACATTCCCTTATTCATGTAGTTATTTTCTGCCCTAGATCGAGCGATTTTGCTTATTGCCTTCCCTGACACCTTAGAAGGATGAAATCCGACACGGGCATTCGATTGATGTTGGAAAGGGCCTTCAACAAAATTATGTTGAAGGCTTCATTCCCAAAGAAGGCCAATGAAGCGATGCTGCAATCGGAAAACTTCCACAAACTTCTCACTGCCAAGCAAGAGAAATCACTGAGGCCAGGTACTAATGCTGAATTTTTATCATAACATTTACCGTCGATCTTGACATATTAATGTCTGCAGGAGCATTGGACGTTGCAGCAGTGCCGGTTCCCACGGAAAAGGGAAGAGTCAAAAGGAAAATGACGGTAGCCATGATCGTGTTGAAGAAGCCTATCACTCGGGCAACTTCGACGAATAGAGGTGAATCTTCTGATGAATTTGTAGAAGATGATAGCACGGACCTTCGTAGGAGACCCAGAAAGGTAGGCTTACTCCGATCCCAGAAGAAAGTACAGGAAATGAGGTCGATCCTCCAGCTGTCACTGAGGAAAAGGCTCCTCCAACATCGAAGGAGAAAGCCCAGGCTTCTGATGCGGTAGTCTTAAAATAAGCTTCAGATGTAACATATCAAATTCTAACCATGTGTAAATGCACAGGTTGAATACGACGACCTGTTTACACCCCCATCTCCTCGAGCAGAGGACCTTCCTCACAACTTCACAGCGTCGAAGTTGTGATCGAAGTACAAATTAATCCTCCAACGGTAAACATCTCTGAGGAAGGTTTGACGGAGGAAAATAATGAGGCCGTCGAAACAGCCGTCTTGCGAGGAGGAGACTATGTTTCACGAGAAGGTATCAAGCAAATTAAATATTGCTTAACTTCTTACGTACTCAGGTCGCTACCTGTGACCCAACCATCGAGGATCCTTTCCCGAGTAAACTAATGAAGTCACGACCTTCCCACATGACGGTAATCAAGTTGACTCGTATCCTGAAATACCTTCACAGGTCGATGTTCCAACCCCAACAGATGTGACCCTTCCAGTTAACGTCAGTGGAGAGTGCCATACACCGGAGGCGTCTAAAGGACTGGATGACGCTGGATTTGCTGAAATGCTTGACGTACTTCGGGTAATAACTTCTATCATAAAATTTACTTTAAGATTATAAACTAACACATATTTTTATTTTGATAAGAAAAACATTGAGCTATCACCACCGAAGATCTCGACAAGGCTTAACCAGATAGCTTCTTCAAGCAACTGGCTTAAATGGGGATTGATTCGTGTGACCCGATATCACTTGCTCAAAGGTTGCTAGATGTGCTTCGACGCGAAGAACCATCATCATCCAACTTCGATGAAATGTTTGATCAATAGAAGCCATAGAGAGGCATGCCAAGGCTCCCATCAACTTACTCAGCATTTACCAATGGTTGAACTAGAATCTCAAATGGTTGAACTGACGTCGAATTTTGGATAAATACAAGGCCGAGTTCGTTGTTCGAGAAAGAGAATTGTTCGAGGCTGAACTGGAGGTCGAAGCAAGCCTATACCAGTATATGAAACAAGCAACCCGATCGCCTTCCAGAAAGACGTGAACGACCTTACTATTAAGAACATCGTTCGCACTTATCTTACTGACTTGCTAGCGGGGTACCTGTATACCCAAGGATCGTGATTCCGTCGATGATGTTCCATCGACGTTAAAAACTTATCTCTTTTGTTTCTTCCTTTATTTTTATGGAATGAATCAATCGTGGCCTCATCAAATCTGCATCATCGATTCTCTTCATGCGAAATCTTTAAGAAAAAATTTCTGATCGACGAGTACATAAGATATTTTTTTTGGTGTAAGTACATAAGATATTTCAAGCGTTGTCAGTTGGAAAATCTAATTTAATGAGGCTGTTACGATTCTCAAGGATCTGTTAAGATCTTCCGGAGACTGTTGAGATTTTTTGTAGTCGATGCAGTGCTATACAACTGCCTATAAATACCAAGGGGTTGGACGGTCATTAGTTCACCATTCATTTGCCAACACTCAGCCATAATGTCCCGCCGAAAGGCTGTCTTTCCAAACCCATCTTCTTACTCCATAGAGCCTAGTTTCACAATCTTAGACCTTATGAAAGCCTAGGATCATAACATTAGGTGGGGATAGGCTTCTATTGTCCAGCGCCATGGTTGAAATACCAGTTTCAGCAAAGGCGAACAAATGTTCACCCAAGATGACAAACGTCGTGTTGTGGTGCTGGACAACAGTGCCGTTTAGGTCTTCTCTGATTGTCAACACTAGAGTTGCTTGCTATGAAGGCTGTAACACTAGTAGACTTTCGAGGTACTTCGGGAGCAAACGAAGTAGGAAAAATTCCTAGAAAGCGAATGTTGTGCGAGCCCTCATGAAGAAGAACAGCAAAGAAAATGACTGGAGCTTCACAACGGTCACGCCAGTGGCTATGATAATCGACTTTCCTATCCACAACAGTTGCTGCGACAATTGAAGATCGAAAGTGCTTAGTTTTAACGGAATGATTGTATTTTCTTCATAATGATCCACTTGTAATTTTATTATTACTTAATGAATCGATTCTATTTACCTACCGACTAAGTTTCCCCTGTAACATCGATTATCCCAATTAATTGTAACCACAACTCAGGACATCGAGATCGAATTTCTTTAGAATGTAAATCCCACAATGTTGGTCAATGAAGATTCAGATGTTTACCATTAACCTTTAAGGCATGTGGTTCACCATTTAAATATGACAAGTGATAAGCATTTTTAGGATATACTTCCTCGACTCTAAAAGGACCGTCCCAGGTTGGAAACCATTTGCCCAAAAATAATCTCTTTTCCTAATTGGGAGAATCATCTTCGAGACTAAATCTCCCCTTTTGAAAGATTTTAAAACAACCTTTTTATTATAACTTCGAGTGACCCTTTCTTTTTTAACCTGAATTCGGTTCAATGCTTGAAAACGTGTCAACTCTAATTTCTCTAATTCGATGTGCATCGATTCTTTATAATCGATCGGGCGATCATTTTGATGGGCCAAGAATCGCATCGATTTATAATGAACTTTGATGGACATGATCGCATCATGTCGGTAAACTAAACTATATGGAGCTTGACCGATGCTTTCACGTTTAGTAACACGCAAAGCCCAAAGTACGTCCAATAACAATGTATGCCAAGATCGAGGATTATCATCGATCATCTTTTGAATGACGTTTGTTATAATCTTATTGGTAGATTCAGCTTGTCCATTCGATTGAGCATAATAGGGCGAGGAATTTGTCAATACAAATATGAACTCTGATGCAAATTCCTTAATCATACTACCATTAAAAACAATGGCATTATCGATCACTATATTCTGATGAATGCCAAATCTATAAATGATGCTCGATCGAAGAAAATCTACCACATCATTTTGAGTAATATTCTTATAAGCCTTTGCTTCGACCCATTTGGTGAAGTAATCCGTGGCCACAAGGATATAAGAGTCTCCATTATTTGAGCTTGGCCGTATTTCTCTATTCATATCCATAGCCCATGATCGAAATGGCTAAGGTTTGACTACAAGGTGTAAATGAGTCGCGGGTACATGAGTTATTGGCCCATGTTTTTGACATTTTTCACATCATTTAGCCATATTTATACAATCTTTCATCATCGAAGGCCAATAGAAACCATGCATCTTGATCGACCAGCACATATTCGACCCAGAATGATGAAGGCCACACAATCCCTGATGTGTTTCCAACATTATAGGGATTGCTTCATCCATATCGACGCTTCTCAAAAGGGCACCATCATTCTGCTTTCGATATAACACGTCATCGATTAAAGTATAGAATCGCGCTGATAATTTTACTTGGCGGGTTGCCCCTTTCCTAGGATTGGTGAAAAATTCCATGAATGATTTTCTCCAATCAGTCGTCGAACAAAAAATACTTACAGCGTTTAAATGTGTGGTGTCATTGGTCAACACAGAAGATAACGATTGTACATGCCCTCAAATTTCTTGCAATAATTGAGGGCTAACTCTAAAACCGGAAGCATGCTGTGCCAATTCATTTGCCACGGAGTTTTCTTCTCTGAGAATATTTTCGAAACGAATTTCTTTAAAGAAAGAAGACAACTCGTGCACTTTATCCAGGTATTGCTGAAGATGATCGAAGGTCCACATGCTCAATCCTAGGACATGATTAATGACAAGCTGCGAGTCTCTTCGTACCACCCCATGGAGTACATGAAGATCGATCATGGTTTTTAAAGTGAGGATTAAGGCCTCATACTTTACAGAATTATTTATTAACTTGTCATCGATTCTATAAGCCACTTTGTGCCTAATTCTCAAAAGTGATACAATATAAATTCATATTCCACTTGTGCCTAATTCTCAAAAGTGATACAATATAAATTCATATTCCAACTCCTTCACTTGACACGGATCCATCAAACCAAGCTTCCCAAAATTCTATCTGATCTTTTGGACCGGTTAGTCTGGAATCAGTGTATTGAGCCAAGAAGTCAGCCAAGATATGCCATTTAATTGCTCCTGTGGTCGATTTGAACATCGAAAGGAGACAAAATAAGGCTCCATTAACTTGCCTTCCAGACAACATAGGGATAACAAATAACATTTTCTGTACAGGGGCCTTCGATATTACATACACTGTACTGCTTCCAATATACTGTCAAACCTTCATGACTGCATAATACAATGAAAGACATAGCTTCTCATTGTCAGTGTACCTATATTCGATTGGAGAAAGTATTCGAGACAAGTAACAAATAACTCGTTCCTTTCATTAGCAACGTTGGGGACTAGATGATAATTTCAAACTTGAATTAACCATCCTTCAAACCAAATGTCATGAATGCTCGTTCGGAACAAGTATGACTAAAAAGAACTACGCGCGCCTTCCAGCCTAGCACGCGCGTAGTGGTTCGAACGACCCGAGGATCCAGGCCCGCTCTCCAAGACCCAACCGGTCGACGTCACGACTCGGGCGTCGGACGCTGTGGAAGAGAATTGGTTAATCCCTCCCTGGGTTCCTAACTAGGCCTGCTCGGGCCCTCGCCGACCTCCCTGTTTTCTTAAAAGGCGACGGCCGAAAGGCGGAGCATGATCCGAAGAAGGAACTTTCGAGAGAAATCGGGAGCGGCCCGTGTCATCCATTCCTCATCCAAAATGGCTCCGTAAAAAGGTTGTTGTTTAACCTAGGTAAACTATACGGAGTCGCCACCGACTTAGTTTTGAAAGCTGGTTTAAGTCGGAAAACCAGAGTAGGATTCGGGGATTCCTATTTACTAACTCTTACATTCTAACATGCGAAAAAGGAGGTGGCGTTTGCTTCAAAAGATTTGTTGTTGTTTAACGGGTGTTGGACCCAATCCGGGCATGACTCCGGATTCATGTCAATATTTTACGGGCGTTGGACCCGATTCGGGCTTTTTGGGCTCGAACTCATGTGTGTTTGGCAAACAGCATGCGAGGATAAGCCTATGAGTCTAAGGCATACGGCCAAGCACAAACAATTATTTAGATCAACAGGGGCGGGGAAGGATGGTGACCGTGGGCCTATGCACTTTGGCCCACGGCCCGTTACATGTGGAAATAATGAAAAACGGGAGGCCCGCACCTCCCTCATGTACCCGAGGCCCGCGGGGATGGCTTTACATCGGTCGGGTTCGTCAGTTGAGGCCGCTTTTCGAGAAGTGCTTCCATCATGGGTTTCCTCGCGAGCCTTCAGTCTTCGAAATTCGTTTTGTCGAACTCCCGTGAAGCTCGATTGATTTTCATGCAAATCAAACCAGAATGCGGTGGTCAGAAAATTATAATTGAATATTTAAAACAATTAAAATTAACTATTGTAAGTCGGAGTGAGACTTACGGGGCGTTGTGTGGCCCGTTGATGTCGATCTTCCGTGATGTCAGAAGATAACAGGGCGTTGTGTGACCCGTTGATATTGATCTTCAATGACGTCGAAAAATGGATGTCCCTTGGTGATGAATTTCTCGTTGTTTTACATGCAAAACAAAGGAAATGAGAGTGATGTACAAAGCCAGGAATCCAATAGTATAAGTTTCATGTCGATACAAAGTATGGAACGTAAATTATGAATGAAAGAGTAAGGGATCAACATGCAGATATGAACCTTCGACAGTTTTGATGCCTCTCAGAAAAATGTGTATAACTTTTAGTTCAGTTCATGAAAATGAGCCTACTTATACTCCAAACAAAGCTTTTGAGTCAGGAATCTAATGGCACATGTCTTAGGTCAATACAAGTTCCATAAAGAAAGTTATGAGTGAAAGAGTAAAGGACCAATATGCAGATCTGAACCTTCGACAGTTTTGCTGCCTTTTAGAAAAACGTATATAACTTTTAGTTCAGTCCATAAAAATGAACCTACTTATACTCAAAACAAATTTCTTTAAGTCAGAAATCTAATGGCATATGTTTTAGGTCAATAAGAGTTCCAGAAAGAAAGTTATGAGTGAAAGAGTGAACTGTCGTCATACAGACCCGAACCTAGGGATGTTTAGGTTCTTCGAAAACACTCTATTCATGTGTAAATGCCATGTAATTTTAAAACTACTAAAACTTTGTGCATGAAACATCATATACAGCTAGTGAGACATGTCTAGAATATATTTGAAGTTCGATGTATGGCGAAAATGTAAACGAACATATCCAAAAGTGCGAAACTCGGTTGTTTGCAACTAGTACAATATTTTGTTGGAAACTCCTAGGGTACGAACTCAAATTGTGCTTGATTGGTATCTTTAGAACCGTATTTAAGTTAGGAATCAAATACAAGTAGTTTCACACGATTCCGACAAGTACACAGAAAGATATGCAGAAAAAAACAAAGATTACGCAGGCAGATCCGAGGCATGCTCGCACTTACCGAGCTATTTTGGCTCGATGGAGGGGCTGCAACATGTCCCAACATACCAGGACGTATGAAGGAGAGGGGATGTGGGAGTCTTGAGCTATTTATGTGATCACGGGATGTCTTTGGGAGTTGGTTGTCCGCTGTCCAACACTTGCACCTGCGCAAACAAGAAAACGTCAAAGCAAAAGGGAGCACTTCAACGGAGCTACGAGGCTACGGAAGGTGGTAGTTGAGTCCCCCTCGTCTTTGGACGAGGGAAGGCATATCCTAGACACCGGGGAGAGTTCCTCGAGCGGATTCAAGGAGACGACGAGGGGAGGACGCCAGGAGTCGTTCGGGGCAGCCATCATTTGTCCTTGCCGCTACCATCGATTTGTGAAGCTGCATTGAGCTATTCGCGGTCAAGTTGGTTGGGGGTCTCCGTGGGCATGGCTAGACCTACCTAGTGGTCATTGGATGGAGAGAGCGGAACCAATGTCTGGAGGGAGTGCTGGAGAATCTCTGAGGGGTGGAGCGTCTCTGAAGTAGAAGCGTCCGTATCCTCTGATGTGTCTGTGATGTCCCTATATAATTGATTTTTTATTATTGGGTGAGGGACAGAAGATAACGATTCCCTCAATTCATCCTAACAATCTGCGGTTGCCTTGGGTGAATGGATATTTGATTGGGGAATTCAGAGAATGTGATTAATTTTTTTCTAATTGTAGGATTATCTGATGAATACGATAAGGCATGTTTTAAAAGAAAATCAGCTAACGTGATTATGCAAATGATTGAATTAAAGAAATCAAGTCGCAATCTTATCTAATATCATTATTATTATTTTTTCCAATTTGGGGTATTATCATGTATGATCGGATTATGAGACATGATTGATAATATCGATGCTTAGAGACTGTTTTTCAGATGTCATGTGCTTTGCATGCCCGATTTTAAAGGCTTTGTCCGTTGTTATTGAAGTTTAGTCGGTTCCCTTATGCACGGAAAAGAAAAAACTCCACGGAATATTGATGTGTGCGATGCATTGTTGGTCTTGATAATACCAATGTCCTCCCTGGATAAGCCAAAGGTCGATACGAGGACGAGGAGACTTATTTTTATCCGTTCGAGAAGGATTCCGATGTTACTCGACCTAAATACACACAGATATACATTAACTGAATCGTGACAAATAAGTACATATGACAAGTAAAAAACAACAAAGTCTAACGAGTAGCTGTCATCGAATTAAAACCCGAGCATCTCTGGAGACGGATTGAAAAACAAGCAAGAAAATGGCACGATCAAAATCAAAAGAATGCATACAACGAAAGCAATCAAGGTCCCAGATCTAGAACAAAAAAAAATCTCTTTTCGCTAGAGTCCGTGGGAGAGGAGAGCTGGCCCTGTTGAGGTGGCCGGGTAGGGACGATCTACGGTGCGATGTGTTTGCACACGAAACACGTCGTGATATAACGGAGACTAACACAAAGTTAAAGAAATGTGGTCGCCAAGACTTTTAGATAACAGTAATGCAAAGCACAAGAACAAGAACACAAACAAAAACACTTACTTCCATTGGTAGAGAACAAATTACAGGGAGACAACCATAAAACTAAATATTCAATGACGGTTATTCTTGATCCTTCAACTCCCATTTGACAGTTATCCTCAATTTCCGCACATTTTAATTATGATCTTCTACCTTATTTTTTTCAAGATTATCCACAAAATTTGATTGTCCCACATTGATTTGTCTGGATGACTGGGTAAGATTTTCTCCTGGGAGAATCCTCCATCGACTCGATAGTATTTTACCAGATGATGAGATTTTTACAGTAAACTAATTTGGCAACATATATATTTCTTGAGTCAACTTAACTATATTTATCGATTGTGTTCTACTCAAATCACAATCGACAACCCAAAATTATATGGTGTAAACACCATTTGCAGTGTTAAATTATATAATTTATATCAAACATCACCTAATAGCTTAAACTTTTAAGTTAAAAAGTACTAGAGTTTTGCATCCGTTGGTCAAAACTATCATCAAACGTGATAAAATGGTTGGAAGATGAAAAAACATTTACTTGTATGTCGAAACAAAAGGACCAGAGTTGATTTGGGTATGAAAAAGAGATGGGAATTATATCATAAATGAAGTATTAATGACATGTTAAATCAATAATAAATTTATCTGACGTTTTAAACGTGACAATTGTCGATGTACGTCGACAACTCAGAAAATTTGAAGTATGAGATCAACATCAGGGGACACGGCTATTAGTATTTGTCGGATGAGAAGTACAATGTGCCTTGTTGTCTGCATAAATTCAAACTATTACCGGCAGCCTAATCAATTATTCCTTCCTTGTCCACAAGTCTCGGAATTATTCGATGATATCTATAAACTTCCGATGATTTTAATTTTTATTTCTTGTTAAATTGTCGTACCATATTGCCTGTGAAGCTATTGTTTCGAAAAATATGACAGCTTGAATCGAACATCTTCTGTCCTAAACCACATTCGGGAGGCCACCTACACCATTTACTCCCCCTATAAAACGCCTCACCAGTTCACCACTAAATTCATACGAAATAACACAATTTATTGCTTGAAAAGAAAAGGGACAGAAGGAAGCGTCCGACTTTTGTGCGAGGAAACGATGGCCAGCTCAAATAACACGACGACTGCGACGTTCATTGTTGTAATCATAGCAATCTCTGCTTTAGGTAGCCATGCCATCTGCAATGTCTCCATTGATGAGATCGAAACGTGCTTGCCAGCAGTCACGAGAGGGAGGCCTACAAACCCGACAGGTACGTGCTGCTCCGTTCTAAGGAGAGCCGACCTTCCTTGCCTTTGTGGGTACAAGACCAGCATATTTATCCCGAGCTCCGTCGACATCAACCTTGCTATGGGGCTTCCTTCTAAGTGCGGGCTTCGACGTCCCGCTAATTGCTAAAGGAGCTGAAGATACACCGACGCACGCCCAATACACAACTACGATCATTAATGACAGCTAAGGTCACGATAATAAGTGCTTAAGAATAAGGAAGGGTTATCAAAATCCTCTTCTTGAGTTCCGATGACTACTTGACTTGGTATTGTGATATTAATAATGAATCATGATAATTTAATTGCGATAAATGACATCAGTATTTGATCCACCCCTTTACCTTATTGAACACCGTAGTTTTTTCTGTGAATAATGATTGTCAAATTCATTTGTTTCTTCTCTTTCTTCTTCATCTTCTTTTGGTCGATCTGCGCAACTCTCGATGACTGCTTGCCATGATCTTATAATATAAATAAGGAATCCCAAGTTACGCATAATACGAAATACTTGCTCCAATCGTTTCTCTCATTGATCGACGTAATATGTACTCGAATCTTCCTTCTAAGTGAAATGTGAGCTTGCAAAGCATGTATTTGAATGACGCTGAAGGTGTAACACCAATAGCATTAAAGTTTTCATGGAACGATTTTACGCCGAATACATACGCAGTGGAAGTGGTTCGGGTGATGGTAAAATCATTGAGACTCAATCCATTGATCCTCAAGATCTCGCAGTCCAAATGGTGAATTTCTGACGGCACAAATAGTTAAGCATGATTAAAGTTGAGCTTCTGCACATTCCTAAAGTCATCATCCTTCATCAATTTTCTTTCATTAGCAACGCTGGGGACTAGATGATAATTTCAAACTTGAATTAGCCATCCTTCAAACCAAATGTGACATGAATGCTCGTTCGGAACAAGTACGACTAAAAAGAATTACATGTATGATCGGACTATGAGACATGATTGATAATATCGATGCTTAAGGACTGTTTTCATATGTCATTTGTCCGTTTGTTATTGAAGTTTTCTAAGTTACCTTATGCACGGAAAAGAATAAACTCCACGGAATATTGATGTGTGCGATGCATTGTTGGTCATGATAATGCCAATGTCCTCCCTGGATAAGCCAAGGTCGACACGAGGACGAAGAGACTTATTTTTTTCCATTCGATGAGAATTCCGATGTTACTCGACCTAAATACACACATATACGTTAACTGAATCGTGACAGGTGAGTTAATAAGACAAGTAAAAATCAACAAAGGCTAACGAGTAGCTGTCATCGAATTAAAACCAGAGCATCTCTGAGGACGGATTGAAAAACAAGCAAGAAATGGCACGATCAAAACCAAAAGAATGCATACAACGAACGCAATCAAGGTCCCAGATTCAGGAAAAAAGAAAAAACTATATTCACCAGAGCCCGTCGGAGAGGAGACCTAGCCCTGTTGAGGTGGCCGTGCTGGAAGGATCGACGGCGCGGTGGCAGTGTTAAATTATATAATTTAAACTAAGCATCACATAATAACTTAAACTTTTAAATTAAAAAGTTGTAAAATGAACGTATACGTTGGTCAAAACTATCTTCAAACATGATTAAATGGTTGAAAAATGACAAAACATTTACTCGTGTGTTAAAACAAAAGAATTGGAGTTGATTTGAGTATGAAAAAAAGATGAGAATTATATCATAAATGAAGTTTTTATGCCATGTAAAATCTACAATAAATTTATCGGATGTATTAAACGTGACAAAACGTCGATGTACATCGACAACTCAGAAAATTTGAAGTAGGAGATCAACATCAGGGGAGCACAGCTGTTAGTATTTGTTGGATGAGAATTACAATGTGCCTTGCTGTCTGATTAAATTCAAATTAAAATCGGCAGGCTAATCAATTATTCTTTCGTTGTCAACAAGTCTCGGAATTATTCGATAATATCTATAAACTTCCGAGAATTTTAATTTTTATTTCTTGTTAAAATTGTCGTACCATATTGCCTGTGAAGCTATTGTTTCGAAAAATATGACAGCTTGAATCGAACATCTACTTTCCTAAACCACATTCGGGTGGCTTCCTACACATTTACTCCCCCTATAAAAAACGCCTCGCAAGTTCACAACTCAATTCATACGAGATAACACAATTTAGTACTTGAAAAGAAAGGAAGCGCCCGACTTTTGTGCGAGGAAACGATGGCCAGCTCAGCTAACACGACGGCGGCAGCATTCATTGTTGTAATCATAGCAATCTCTGCTTTAGGCAGCCATGCCATCTGCAATGTCTCCATTGATGAGATTGAAACGTGCTTGCCGGCAGTCATGAGAGGGAGGCCTACAAACCCGACAGGTACTTGCTGCTCCGTTCTAAGGAGAGCCGACCTTCCTTGCCTTTGTGGGTACAAGACCAGCATATTTATCCCGAGCTCCGTCGACATCAACCTTGCTATGGGACTTCCTTCTAAGTGTGGGCTTCGACGTCCCGCTAATTGCTAAAGGAGCTGAAGATACATCGACTCATGTCCGATACATATCCACGAAGAAAGCACAGGGGACTTGTTCATCTAATGTCTCTATAATAAGTGCCTAAGAATAAGGAAGGGTTATCAAAAATCCTCTTCGTCTTACTTCCACTTTTTGATTAAGGTGTTTGTGTTCCGAATGACTATTTGTCTTGTTCTCGTGATATAATAAATAATGAATCATGATAATGTAAATGAGATAAAAGAAAGACCGGCATCCAAGAAAGAAAAGGTGGACATCCAAAATTATTTTGTTTGAATAAGGAGGGCACCACGCGATCATGTACCTCTAGGAAGCCGGCACGCTCCACCCTTCCATCCTCGGTGAATAATGCCAGCAAAGAAATTTTATCATTGAAGTACCAGATCGGCTGTTGATTGTTTTTGACAGCCACCTGCAGAAGGGAGCTTGGTGGACCAGTAGACATGTTCTGGAACATGACCATGGGCAAGAGTGTCCTTGCGGTTGTCCCAGGTTGCAATGGAGGAAAAGAAAGAATAATGGAAAGATTTATTTAGTTCTTTTCATGTGGGCAAATAAATAATATACGACATTTATCCGTAAAAAAGAAATAAGGTTAGTTTTGAAAAAAATTCGTGAAATACAGTTTGATTTTACAAAACTCTCAAAATATAGTTTTTAAGGCACGGTCGAGAACCACATCAATCAATTTACTAAGAAGACGCGGTTCTCAACCGCGCCTTAAGTGTAACAAAGAAAGACGGGGTTGAGAACCGCTTCTATCACCCTTACTACTGGGAGAAATTTTTTCTAAGAACGTAAATATCGCGGTTGAAAACCTTGCCATTAATGAAAAGGCGGGATCGTATTTAGAAAAAATTTCTCCTAATAATCGTGGGTGAAAGATGCGATTTTCAATTCCATTTTTACCTAGTTGCATTTTAGGCATGGTTCTCAACCACGTTTTGCGGACGATATTTCGAGTAAATTAAAAATTAAGATACTATTTTATGAATGATTTTTCTAACCAACCTTAATTCCGTATAAAGCTTTTTATCTCTCGCACGAAGAACACATGAAGACAGAGAGATAGGCATAAGGGCATTAGAGTGGACCAAAAGTCTTCGGTCACAGCAAAAGGGGGCTAAGGCCGTGGATATTTAAGGAACAAAAACGAAGAAGCAGCCCACTGAAATTTCAACTTGAATCAAACTCGCACTGGATTCTTCGTCGCATTAATATAGAAAACTAAATCAACTATCCCTCTGTTTTTTTTTTTTTTAAAAAAGAAGCGTGAAAGATTCTTGGCTAAAACAAGCAACACAAACGCATTGGTTGAGTTAGAAGTTTGACCTGCCTTTTTCCTTGACGAAATTCCTGGCGACTCCCCCTTGTTTAATGATCAATAGCTTACTACTAACTCTAATCATGTTATTATTTAGACTACTTTAGTGCTCGAGCTAGCCACTTCCTCCCGACATCGACTGGAACTCTCTCTCTCTCTCTCCCTTTTCGGTCGTTCAAACTTGGAATCTTTTGGCTGTCAAACACCCCCCCTCCCCATCATTCCCTACTTGTTCACGACCGACGGCGCACGAGGGAGCTCGGGTTGTTTTCGGCAGAATCTCCCTCTCGTAGACAATGACAGATGCGTGTTCAACCAAGTCCTTTTACGCCCCCTCCCCCACCCATCATGGTACATGCATTAGCCATTGCGTTTGTCATCTTTGTATGGCGTTCATGCCTCCCTCCCAGCCATTCGCGAATTTACCGGCGAACGAACGAACGGTTAGGAAGGGGAGGGGAGTTCATGGACAAAAAGGGAAAGGAAAAAGAGATGGATATCAAAGCTTATGGATCAAGCAATGTCATACTCCGAACTACTACTCCCAATACAAACAATTTCCAGAGGGAGAAGTGGAAACGCCCGGGGATGGAAATCGGAAGCACTTTTAATGGAAGAATCTTTGGATTATTATTACCCTCATTTGCGGGGCAAAATGATTTGTGACCGGGAATCAGAATTTTCCCACCCTATCTTTTTTTTTCTTGGCCGAAAAGCAGTCTCCCTTCATGGGCATAATAATTAGGTTTTGACACGGGTGGGAATCATTTGCATTTGTTTGACTGCCTTCTCTTTAAGATGTAATCCTTAAAAAAAACCCATATGAAATAGTGAAAATGTATGCATGGCTTTCCAGGTGGGTCAGTTCAAACTACCATTTAATAGCCATTTCTCCAATAATCATTGTATCTTATTCGAAATGGTAGTAAATTAGTGGATATACGCTCCCATTCACCCTCATGTTAGGGAAAAGGAGGGAACCCCAAAATAAAAATAATAAAAAGAACAACAAGAGAAGAACTTATACTTTCTACAGAAAAGAGGGAGCTAAATTTATATAAATTAATATCGCATTCCAAAGGACAGGAATAATAATACATAACAAATATTTGAGCCTTTCTTATCCCCTTTATTCTGGCCCTTTTTCCCATGTTTTCCTTTCTTGAGTCCGTACACATCGCTGAGCATGACCAGTCTAGTCTGCCAGTCGATATTTGTAATCATATCTTAATTGGCTTTCACCATGATCATGGCCATGGCTTGTGCATGAGTCTCCTCCCCACCTTTGTCTCCGAGTCCCGCCTGCAAAAAATCTTCCGAAACGTTGTTAATAATGTGGGTTTTATGGAATTGATTGCACAATGTTTGGTTACCCTCACCCAGAAGTCGTCGTCTTCTTTGTTGCCGTTAGAAAGGGACGCGGCCTTTGGAGGGTTGACGACCTCGTCATTGCGCGCAAACCTTCCCCGTATGCGTGGCCTGGTGTCCGCCAGCGTCTTGCGGCACACGTACTTGTGAGGAAATGGAGTGATTGTGGGTCATGTGCTCCGAAGAATAACGAGATGGGAAAGCTGTTTGTCTGCTTGAGCTTTTACCTTGATTGCCTTGTTGAAGTTTCTTTGAGCGCGCTTGGCCCTGTACTTGAGGATCTTCTCCTTCTTTTCTTCGGGGCTGCAGCGAACGGCCTTCACGTTGTGTTCCCCAACGTTGATCGAGTTCTCTATTGCAAGTGGACTCGAGAAGGACCGAGGATATGATCCTCTCACCCTTGTGCTCCGCGAGAACTGGTGGAATGAATCCCTTTTTCGTCAGTCATCATGTTACCATTTAGTTACATTCGTAGATTTTTCTGGGAGTCAAGAGTTTTTTCGAGGAGAAGTCGACAGACCTGCAAATCGCCGGTGCTACTAACTCTCCGTATCTGTCCCTCAAAGATGCTGTGCTGTGGCAAATCCATCCAACCATCGGAGAATGCATGAACGTTAATAATCTCCCGAGTTTCATCCACGAAATCATTCCTCTTCATCATACACTTGTTAAACTCGTCGTAACCACCTTCATAACTATCACCGTAGCCCCGCCCCGGCTCCAAATTCTCCCTCTTAACGCACTCCAAACAATCGTAACCCAGTTGACCTTCCATTGGGTATGACCAGTTCGATCGGTAAAGGGTCAGGTTCTCGAGTTGTTGGCAGGGGGGCGAGGAGGAGTACCAGAAACCTCCGCTACCGCTTCCGTCAACAAACAAGGCAGAGCACATGTCCGTCTCGTCCTCGACATCGTTCTGGAATCTGCCGGCTAACGCGAAGATGTCGAGGGAGTTGTCGGGGGAAGCAGAGTCTCCAAATGGGAAGAAGGGGTCAGCAGGAGGCAACAACTCCTGAAGCTCCTCAGTGAAAAACGACATCCTTTTCCTTGGCTATATGGTTTCGGGTCGTTTTCTCGTCGAAGAAAAATGCAAAAAGGAAAACGACCGAGAAAGCAACAGTACAGTGGGGAACAAAAGCAATTTGGGGAGCAGGACAAGGGGATCGGAACGAGACTCAATGGCCCCTTTATATTGACCTTGGATTTGCCAGAACACCCTCATGTTCTTGCTCGTTATTACGCATGAAGTCAGTTTCTTGTATTGACATCTCAAATGAGTCCGGTTGACTTGACCTCGCGAGACGTTGATGACCGGTTCCATTCCCCGCTGATACTTTTTCGGTTTCTTCGTTGTTTGCTATGTGGTTGTCTTTGTCCTTCACCTTACGAAAGGCTTCCATTTGGCCTGTCAATGGCGACGAGCAAGGATTTTCCCCCCCACCAGGTCGTCTTTCGGAGATTTCAAGGGGCAGAAGGGAAGGCCCTCGTTCGGATCTATATAAGATCAGCTGTTTTCCTCTTCCTCTGTGCTCATCTTTCGTTTGTTGTTAGCTTTGGAGAGAGTCTGTAAACGGAAGAGGGTGAAGGGAAACAATGGCGGTTCAGGCTTACACGGAGAAGATGCAGTCGAGGCAGGGTTACCGGAACGTCTGGCACGCGGACTTGTTGCACACGGCTCAGGCCGATGTCAAGTGTGAGGCTTGCTTGCTGCATTTGTTGTTGGATATTCTAACAGTTTTGTTCATTGTTTGTCTGACTGACTGGTGTTTGTGCTATGAACTCTGCAGACTTCTGCTTCTCGCTGTGGTGGTAAGTTTAACGGACTGAGCATCTGGGATCCAATATAATTTGCTGCCTTCCCCTTGGTTCCTTTTTAATCGGTTGATTCGGGATTTCAGTGGTCCGTGTGTTTCGTACTTGCTTCGGAGAAGGGCTCTTTACAATGACATGTCGAGGTACGTGTGCTGCGGAGGTTATATGCCGTGCAGCGGCCGATGCGGCGAGAGTCAATGCCCTGAGCTCTGCCTCGGTGCTGAGGTCCTGACTTTAATCCCCCCCTCCTTTGAACTCGGAGTCTCCATGCAAGTTTTGTTACTTACAGAGTGTTTCCCCATGGCATGAACAGGTAGTCTGCTGCTTCGGGAATTCAGTCTCCACGACACGATTCTTGCTGCAAGACGAGTTCAACATACAGACCACCCAGTGCGACAACTGCATTATAGTACACAAATCACTTATCTTCTCTGAAACGAGCCACTAGTAGCCTTCAAGCTGAACTGCAAACTGATGCGACCATGTTTCTTGGTTTATTACATTACTGCAGGTGTTTATGATTGGACTCCAACAGGTAGCATGCGTGTTCTCAATAATCGCCATGATAATTGGGAACAGCCAGCTCTCGCAAGCTTCCCAAATGCTCAGTTGCTTCGCCGACATGGTTTACTGCTCGTAAGCCAATTTCATCGAACACATAATCCCATCATCCTACATTACTCGAAAATCCTTCGTGCTAATCTCACCCAATTTCGTCCCTCACTGCAGGGTTTGCGCCTGTATGCAGGTATCTGACTAAATCCCTTCTTCATTCATCCGACGTCAACCTACTAAGTTTTTGTCACCGATGTTCCTCTGTTGTTGCAGACCCAACACAAGATCGAGCTGGACAAGCGGGACGGCGTGCTAGGAGACCAGACCATGTCCATCCCCGGGATGCAGCAGATGTCACGTTTCGATCAGCCTGTCCCACCGGCGGTCGGATACCCATCTCATTACTAGCCCGGAAGTTACTAGATCAGCCCGAGAAGCCACTCCTCGTCGTGTTTTTGCAGTCCTGATGATAGATTAGATATGATAGAGTTGCCACCGAGCGAATTAGTCACTGTTATGATCCGAAAAGTTGTTTGCATCACTCGTCAGCGACGACGTCACTTTCCTTAATCTGTAAAAGCCGAGGGGACACCTTTGCACTTTCCAAATGACGCTAATGGAAGAAAAAGGGCCGATCCGATGTTGTCTGAATATCGCGAACGCTTGTCCCTTTTGGTCAATTTGGACGAGACCTGCGGAGAAAGTCATGGACCTTTTTCAACTTAAACGTTAAGAAAAGAGGCGATTAAATTCTCTTGTTCGGTTGCGATTGAATTTGAAGCAATCATCTGATCGTGGGTTTGTTCTCTGCATTGGGGGAAAATCGTCAAGCGGAGGAGGAGATGGCGTCGTCTCAGTCTTACATGGACAAGGTTCAGTTGAGGCAGAACTACAGGAACCTATGGCACACTGATTTGATGAGCACCATCATGGATGATACTCCCTGTAAAGAGCCTAAATCTCTTTCGATTGATTTGGGTTGTTGGGTTATGTTTTGGGTTTGATTCCTTTGTTGGGTTTGTTTCGTTTGTGGGTGCAGATTGCTGCTTCTCGTTCTTCTGGTGAGTCTGCTTTAGATCTGATATGGAGTCTGGTTCCTTGGCTGTCTTGGTTGATTCGACCGCAATGGTTGCATTTTTTCCCTCGGTTCCGCTTTGGGGAGGTCGTTGATTTCGGGTTGTGCGTTTGCTTGTCTTGGTGCATCGCTTCGAGTTCATACACGTTGCAATCTTTTTTTCCAGAGTATAATCTTTGAAAGAGGTGTTTTGGAATTAGGGGATTGTTGCCCTCTCGTTTGGGGCTTGTGAACTTCTGGATATTGGGAAAACGGAATTGGTTGTTGCCTGCCAAACCATTCGCCTTTGTGAATTCTGAATCTTCTTTTGGGATAGCGGGTCACCATGTTCATGTATGTGGTGAAGTAATGATAGCATTGAAGTGGCATTGCCTCGTACTTGTGGTCATGGCTTGATAAGAATACTTTCATTCTTCACCTCCATCCCTGTTAGAATTTGCCAGTTGCTGCATCCTAACATGTTCTGGTTATTTTGGTTCCCTTGAGGCAAAGGCTCGATCTTTCTCCTGGTAGTACTGGATAAGTCTTGTGAACCTAGGATACTGGTTTAAAAAATTGCTCCTCTTGCTTTATGTGGGATACTTAGGATGCTGCATTGTGGCGTGGGGATTTCCACCAGCATTTTTCCTCATCAAACAATGTTCTTTTTATTTGCATTCTTATGTGACATCTTGTCATCATTGTGTCATATCCGTGGCTAATGTGATGGGTATGTGCCTTCAGTGGTCCATGCGTCTCGTACTTGCTTCGGAAAAGGGCTCTGTACAATGACATGTCAAGGTAAATGAGGCTAGTCATTCTCTATGTTGTCCATGCATAGGAATTTATTTTGTTTGCGTCATCCTTATCTATTAATGCCATTATTAGGTACATCTGTTGTGCTGGATACATGCCATGCAGTGGCAGATGTGGAGAAAGCAATTGTCCTGAATTCTGTCTTTGCACTGAGGTATGAGCTTCTTCCGGCTATTTACTGGGAGTTCTGCAATGTTGTCTCTTACCATGCAATCTGAACTAGCCCAACTGGGCAAAAGCTCTTTTTTCCTGGTTTCAAAGATCATCTTTCACCATTTTCCATATTTTTCAGCCTGCAAGAAAAGAAAAGAGAAACCATACTGGTCTCATATGCGAAATAATGCAAGAACAAAAGTTCGTTGATAGTCCTGCCATAGTGAATTGTACATTTGCATCGTGTTTTTATTGAAACTAATGAAATATGTGGAAACTGATACCTTTGGGTACCGTGTTTTCTCTGAATAATGTTTTCCAGTCTCTTGTCTTGTCGGCGTGATGATATTGAAAGGTTTAGAATGGATTGATAAAACAAATCACTGGTTTCTCTGTGCCAATCCCAAGTCAATTAACAAGATTCTTAATTTACTCGAAGTAGATGAAGAGAAAGGCCTTCACCTTTCTGTCAGATAGTTCTAATCATGTGATTGATTACCCTGCACATCAATGTCGGCTGATGTGCATTTGACGATTTTATGTTAAATAAATTACCGGAAAGCTAATATGTAGGTATTGTTTTCTGACCAATTTCTGTGGAATTTTGTTTTCATCCCTAGGTTTTCCTCTGCTTTGGTACTTCTGTGGCCTCAACCCGTTTCCTGTTGCAAGATGAGTTCAATATCCAGACCACTCAATGTGACAACTGCATTATTGTAGGAATCTCTCTTTTTCTTTCTTCCTTCTCGAACCGGTTATGTCGTAATTTTATTTTCGTCGCCGGACTTTTGTTTCACGTGACATATGCATGCATTCAGGGTTTCATGTTTTGCCTCCAACAACTTGCCTGCATATTCTCAATCATTGCAATGTTAGTTGGAAGTGAAGAAATATCGGAGGCTTCCCAGTTGCTAAACACTTTGTCCGACATGGTTTACTGCACGTAAGTTTTCTTGTATCTCCTAGTTTCAGGAGCTACCATATAATGAACCAACCATACATCGACAAAAAATAACATAGCACAGAGGATGCTTGTGCCTCAAAAGTATGCCGCGTTCTCCTAATCTGACCCGGGATGGAACATTTTTTTTGCAGGGTTTGTGCTTGTATGCAGGTACGCAGAGAACCTCTTTCGATGTCTTATCATTTCTAAACTTGAAAATTACCCCGATTGTGTCTTTCCTCCATGTGTAGACCCAACACAAGATCGAAATGGACAAGAGGGATGGCAAGTTTGGTGACCGACCAATGGCCGTACCTCCTATGCAGGAGATGTCACGCTTCGACCAAGCAGTTCCCCCAGCCGTCGGGTATCCACCTCAGCAGCCGCAGCAGCAATACGGTTATCCACCTCCCGGAACCTATCCGCCTCCGGGAACCTACCCACCTCCCGGAGCCTACCCTCCTCCAGGAAGCTACCCACCACCCGGTTACCCGAAATGATTAGGGTTAATGCTTCTTTTTTAGGGGGGGAGTGTTGTGCAGATAAACGGGGGATGCTGATAGTGGTGTGCCTGTCCATTGTTTGAGGAACTTTTTGGCCTGAAACATCATCCGGGGTATACATGGGTTGGATAGGGGGAAGTATCCAACCAAACACACAAGGTTTGGGGTGACATGCAAGTGTCAGCTCAAACGTCAATAACAAGCCCGGCGCAAGGTCGATCACACAACACAAGACAGTACATGTGGATTTGACTAGTAAACGAGGATTCCATTGCCCGGCCCATCCACTCCAAAAACATTTGTTTGTGGTCCGCCACGGTACTGTCCCACCCTCTACATTATTACCATTGATGGATATGTCCGCCCTCTTCCAAATAATTTCATTTGTAGTAACTGGAGGA
Organism: Melastoma dodecandrum; assembly: GCA_029817715.1. Lineage (NCBI taxonomy): Eukaryota > Viridiplantae > Streptophyta > Magnoliopsida > Myrtales > Melastomataceae > Melastoma > Melastoma dodecandrum. Next base: position 1,474,754 of record JARUPY010000387.1, read on the forward strand.
CATGGTCGATATTGGTAGTTTTACTTTCTCCTTGTTTGGACATGATGTTGTTTTGTCCATCGAGTGTGTTCTGGATGCCAAGTTTCTCCTTGCGAGTGACTGCTGACTTGGTGGGGCTAAGGATACAATAAATATTCACTTCCCCCCTCTTCTCATATTTTGGGATCCAGCCACATGAAATGAAAAACCAGCTGGAATCTGAGAAAACTGGGAAGAAATGATTCATACAAACAGTGGCCCCGACATAATCATTGACAATTCATTATTAACTACTCCGATTAATATAATCCTGTAAACCTCAGAATTTGAACATGATTCAAAGATAGAAAGATACCCACCCTCTTTTCTGAGTTTGTCTCAAGTTCTACCCAAATCAACCAGACGAAAGGTAACAAAAAGTAGAGAGGGAAAATCTGTTATGTTTGTTATTATCTTTCAACTGTCTCTATACAGACTTATGTAAGCTACATTACATCAAACCCCAGCTCCCTGCCTACTTACACTTCTCCTTCTTCTATTTTCTTATTGGGTTAATAAAAGGGTGTTCCCATTGAATCCCATTTCCAACTATACATTCATTCATTCGCAAGATCCCATCTAAATCAACACTAACAACAACATGGGATTTTTAACTACCAACTTCCTTGCCTCCCCACGGGGTTACAAACCGGAGAGGGACTCCTCCCCGTATCCATGGCCGAACCCTGCCAAGTCCTGGATCCCTGCCGCGGCCCACAACCACTCGTTGATGACTGCCTCCACGTCTCCGGGGACCATTGACACGCGGCAGAGCGGGCACGACTTCCGGTCGTATCCCATCCACCTGTCCACGCAGGCCCTGTGGAAAACGTGGCGGCAGTTGGCCAGCCCGCGGACCTCGTCGTCGGGATGGAACTCGTGGAGGCAGACGGCGCAGCTGTCAGGAGGGGAGCCGAGGACCTCGGAGAAACGGAGGACGGGGAGGAGCTGGGCCATGAGGAGAGCAGAGAGGGAGGGGCTGAAGGGGTGGCAGGGGGGAGGAGGAGGGGGTGGTGGTGCGGGTAGGGCGGCGGGGTCGGGGGAGAGGCCGAGGGGGCAGAGGAGGAGGTGGAAGACGGCGCGGAGGGACGAGAGGACGGTGAGGGCGTGGAGGAGGAGTTTCGGTAGGAGGAGCTCCGGGTAGCAAACTGGAAACCCCATGTCTCCTCCTCCTCTTCTTATCTCAAAGGGTTAGGTATGGATATGGAGGTTTGGATTGGAGGGTTTAATATATTGCGATGATGTTTGGCCAAACCGTACATGCTTTATACGTAAGGGATGATGAAGAAGATGATGATATATGATACGACAAAATAAAAGAAAAGAAGAAAAACGGGAACAATGTACGCACACGTGCTGGAACCGGTCACGGGAGTAATCTCTCCCCTCCTCCTTTCCTTTTAGGACAAAAACCTACGGAGTTTGTTGAGTTCTGTCAGAACCCAAAACTAGTTCCTTATCTATGTACTACTACTACTTCCGGGGATGTAAAGTATAAACCCCTTCCTATGGCTTAACATGCTATTACCAATCAATCCTACACGTCGAAATCTAATGAAGAAACAAACGTACCAAGTTGACTAAAAATACCCAAGATGGTGAGCACCTACCACATCAGAGGCCAAAGAGACACTGAGAAGTCGGCCCTGAAATATCGGAAAATACTTTTAAATAAAATCTTGGAGGGACAAGACACGTTCTCGTGTGCTTATTTTAACCTCTACGCATGACATCGCCAGAGGCCGGGCCATTGTAATAGTTAATGGCCTCCTCCATAAAGAGGACAAAAGGAACTCTCGATGCGGGAGGAGGGTTCGAACTACGGCTAAGGAAAAGGGAGGGATGTGATGCCTCTCAATGCAATTAGGTGACATGTCGGAGGGAGCAGTTGGATCGAGACCTTCTTTTGGGCTTCGAGGATAAGATTTGGTGTTGTTGTTGACGATTTCAAAACCCACCATTTTTAGAGACGTGAACGGGACATCCATCTAGAATGTAGTAACAGAAACCTAACCTCGAAGGACAAGATCACCTGGGCTCCTTCATCTTCCTCTCCTTTCGTCGTCCTACTCCATTCCCTGCTGCGATTTGGCTCCGAAGTAGTCGGGCGAAACCGAGGCCGATCAAGGTCAACTGTTTGCAACTTCCTACGAGGAACGAAGGTTTTTGAATCCGTCATAGGTTGAGTCTTAAAATGGGAGGATTATACTAGTAAGTTTGCGGTAGCGTAAGAGGGAAAGGGACCGATGGGAAAGTCATTGGGACATGAGATTATATTATGTCTAGAAAGGTTCTCTTTCCGATCGTGCGATTTCGAAATCTTTTTGAATATGTGCTCGGGAAGGAGATGGCCGATCGTTAGGAATGCTTGTGTTCTTGTCGGGTTGTGGAATGTCGATCGATATAATTGATAGAATAAGGAGGGAGAAGGATGTTAAATTACAAGTCGAGTGGTGAGGTTGGATCATACACTTCCTTCATATTATTTTGGAATTGATTTTCAGACAGGTCGAAGACCAAAACGGGGAAATGGAAACGGACAACTCAACTCAACCCGCGTGGGGACAGTATCTAGATGGTTTTCCTTGGCACAGTCCCTTCTTCTCCATTTGTAAGAGTTTCGATTCTCTTGTACAGTACTTTGTGCCCTAACGTAACTGATCTCCCCATGTTCGGGGTTATACGTAGTACTTCCGTCATGTGACGTCTCGAATCGGACCGGATATGTTTGTGCGTGGTCTTTCGTTGTTGATAGCCCCATCGGTCCTGGGTTTCTTGTGACTTGTAAACGTGATGTGCCGTGCGAGGCATGGGAGCTCGGGAACGCTCGAAATCAACCCGATTTGACCGTTCGATGTGTACCTAACCATTTTTTTGTTAGAATTTTATTTTACTTTTTATTACTTTGTTTTGTTTTATAAAAATTCGGTTGGGTTATAATCAATTACCGATTTAAGTTTTCGAAAAATCGAGCTATGTTACCGAGACAATGCATGATAGCTTGTTCAGTTTTGGGTGATATTTTATTTGAGCTTTTGCGGCATCTCGATTTATTATTGATGTGGGTTAGACGGCATTCGGTGTAGGCCCAGTGTATTGACGTAAGCCCGTGATGGAATGGCCCGTCACACCTTATATTAAGAGGTGTTAGGTCCCCTCTCTCACTTGCCCTAACCCTAACAGAGGTGCTCCATCGGCCGTCGGCAAGTCAGGGAGAGGAAGACCCAGAACACGACTTCGCCATGTATTTTGCAGATCACATTCTGGCAATGATTCTGGAATAGAGATTGCGCTAAAGGCTTGATAATCAGGTTTTTTTTTATAGAGGTACGTTAACGTCAGGTACGTGACTACGTTTTCCGTACTTTTCGTGTTCGAAATTCGATTAGGGTAATCCCGAATTGGATTGATTTTTCTAGCATTTTTATATCGGGAGCTCTTCTGGAGAGGCTCCACATCTATATGGTCCGTCGCGTTCCTGAAATTAGGACATCGTCCTTGTAACTGTGGTTTTCGTTTCTTTGATGGATCGCACGCCGAAGTAAGGGCCTGCAGCCGTCCACCACGCACTGTCCACCACCCCAATTACAACCAAACCCATCACGTTCATGGCTCTCTGACACGACACCCCCTTGTCTTGTGCCGCCGCGACACAGTGGACCACAAAACCCTGATCCCTCCAGGGACCAACCTCTCCCAGCCGTCACGTGGTTCCACCATCGCCTCCCACCGTCCTCACAACCGTGGAGCCCCCACCTCCCCGGCATTTTAACCAGTCGTGTTGATAAACAAACAATTATTTCGAGAATTTGAAATGGCAGGGCATGGTTTTGCGATGGGCAATCCTTTGTGTTTATCACAGACACACTATCTGAACATAGAGATTGGGCCCATGTCATGTCCAGACGTGTACGTCCGCCCATCGAATGTCAAAAATCCCGGTAGGCCTATTGGGTTTATGTTAAAATGGACCAACCGATCTATGGTCGAAATTTTATGGGACAGATATGCAAAACTCTGGGGCCTACCAGTATTCATCACAAGCACAATCCATCCTTTAGCAGGCCTCCAAATCTCTCTAACATCAACAAAGAATCCAATGGAGACTTGAGGGTAATAATTAGGACAAATTAAAAATACGAGGAAGATGTCTTCTGCATGATATATTATTCCATTTGTAATAAATTAGAGGATGTCGGGTTGTCGTGCCATTAAACCAAAAAAAGGGGGATCGATCGATGTCCCCAATTCCCAATTTCTCTTTTTCGAAATGCATCGAGAAATCTTGACATTTCACAGAAAGGAAAGAAATGAGTATCAGTCTTTTAGTCCCAAAAACGTTCATCTGAATTACGTCCAGGTTTTGTTCTGGCTATGTTTGCGTGCGAAATAACAGTACACGTTTCGAAATAACACTAAGTTGCGATATAAGCGTGAATGGAACTAAAATAACTGCGGCAGCCTGTTATCCACAACTGCTTTCACATGTTTGAATTCCAAAATTAAACCATAGGAGCTTGCAACTGCTTCCATCCCTCGACTAAACCTCCCTCCTTCGAGCCACCCCGTTTTCGTCTACTGAGCCGATACCATCGATTAGACTGGGACCATCGATTGGGCTAGGACCATCGACAGGGCACATCTTATTGACTAACCAAATATCATCGATGGAGCCGATGCTTTGTGCCGACTCCCTGATCGACTGGCGCAAGTCCAAACTCATGGGGCCAAGCCCTCGCACCTAGGATTAGTTTACTACATAGACAGGCCAGCTCGACAAAACTACCGGCTTTTCTCATTAAGCAGAGTATACCTCACTGGAACGCGACTCCCTGTTACACAAACATCGTGTGGGGTGGGGGGACGAAACGCTTGACTTCGACCGCTGGCCCCGTTCCGACCCGTGATCGTCCCCCAGGAACAAAAATAGTTAGTGAGAAAACGAACCGTGTCTCCGGTCCCAACCAGCATGATACAAAAGAACAATAATTAGATTGGATTAAATAAAAACTAACAAGAAAAAAAGTGGCCCCAGTTGTAAAAATTAGGGAGAAGAATCGTAGAGGGGGAGCAACCCTTCAAAATGCCGGCCTTTCACCTACTTTTTCAGGTGAATGGGTTTTCTAACATGGCAACCTTGTCTGCACATGTTTGGCTGTTGAGCAATAAGTACGTTCTTCCTCCTAGATTTCGATCTGTTGAAATAGTATGTAGTTCCTTCATCGAAAGAAAACTAACGTCACCGGACATTATTACATGTTAACCGACTCGATTCGTACTGAATTTACACGTGGATCATCCTGCTTTGCATCGAGCACTATATTCTTTCCCTTTTCTTTTTGCTTTTGTTTCCCGATGATTTCGGAAAGAGAATATAGAGGAAATCGCGAATCATCGCCGTGAACGACACCCGGACCGGTGGGAAACGTAGTGGATACCCTTCCTCATGTAGTACCAAACAAATATGAGGATAGCTGTGAATGGACATTTTACTCCGGTGAAAAAAAAAACATGTCTTTTAACGAACTCTTCTTGATTATTAGTTCCAAATCAGTGTAACCAAGCGCGTAAGTAGTACAACCTCGTGTGGGGCCGGCAGAAATTTGTCCGCGGAAAGAAGCTACGGTTTGGAAATTAGTAAAACTATCTGTTCGCTTTCTGTGATGCTAATTTAATCGGAGTTTAGGGCTTTTCTTGCTATTACCTCCTATTTAGTTCAAGAACATTGATGGAATGGCCTCCGTGTCCTAATCTTGTTCTGTAATTCCACCGACTCGTGCTCATGCTCGTAATTGATACACGTTGTGGATGGTCCATACATGGAATAATCAGCATTTATTAGACTATACTGGTTGCCGGGCAATCCATCTCTCCAGATCACACTCAACTAATTATTTGATGTATTCAATGACTAAAGCTATAGGTGGGCAAACTCACACGAAATCGATATCCTAGGTGTTCCGTTCGCCGGAGATTTCCCTCGTTAAGCAATTCACATCCTTTGCGCAATCCAATAGACTAAACCAATCGTTATCGTAAGGAAATCCCTACTAGATGGGAAATCAAAAGTCAAGTCGATGCCATTCCGATCACTTAACTCGTAAAACTTCTGTGGGGCTGATGGCGATTCTCCTCCCGTAGATCGATCTGCAGAAAAGGCACTGGACCACGCAAATTGCTCGAGGATCACGATGCGTTTTGCACCTTTCATCCCCAAAGCCAAATTAAATGTGTTGGGGACACTCCATTTTAAGTCCACCAAAAGACTATAATGGAAGGCATGGCTAATGCGTCTTTCTCTCGGCCTTGTCCGAACGCTTTCACGAAGAACGTCCATTATTTCGGAGAATATGGCGTGTATTCGGCATCTCTTTTCAGTGGGGGAATCTTTGGCCACTCAATTTGGTGGTTTGTGGCAAAACCCTTTTGTGGCTTTTAGGTTCTTTGGAAAAATACCCCTTGGTCCCATTTACGAGTCTTGTCCATTTTCATCCTCCATCTTCCCTAGTTTTGTGTACTGGACGCCGATCCTCTGTTCCGCATGGACGCGAACACTGAGCGTGTTCGACTGCCAAAAAATTACCGCAGATGCATATCCACGAGGGACTAACTACATTTTCGCTTCTCGGGTAGTTCGATTTCGCTTCGTATATCACACCTACAGATCCAAAAGAATCTCCACGAGGTTGTGATAGGAACAAAGACTTCTAATGAGGACTTGATGAGCTCCCCCCCCCCCCCAAATCAATAATCTTGACTAATTTCACCAAACACCTTAGCTTTTCCCAAGCATAATCGTTTCATACAGTTAAGAATTGATGAAATAAAAAAAACATTGCCCCCCTTCTTGATTGGTCCCAAGAACCCACAAAAATTAATGGTCACAAATCAGTTGGTGCCGAAGTTTTAAATTAATTTTCTGCAAACCAAGAACGAGAGATTCAATTTTCTCGAATAAAATAAAGGTTTCGGGCACAGAACGTCATCCCTAGTACTTCCAAGATGAATGAGTTAACAAATCATTAGCTTCCAAAACCATTTAGTAGTAGTTTAGTAATCCCAATCCACATCACAAGTTATTCATCCCAACCTTTCGCTTTCAACGCCCCTCGTATGCGTACACACACATATATACATTTTTTAATTCTATTTAAGGACGAAAAGCACGACGAGATATGTCCAACCCCACACCCTTTTTCTCCATAAGATTTTTTTTTTAATCTAAATTAACCCATCCCTCTCTCGCCTTTTCCCTTCGTCCTTGGCTTCTCTGTTGTTTCTCCTCTTCTGCCTCCGGTTTGAGAGTGGTGTTGGCTTGGAGATATCGAGATGAGAATTGTATCTTACACAAATGTCTCGTGACATGTTGGAATATTGTTTGTTGGAAATAAGAGTATAGTACCCGATGAACAACTCCACCAACTTCAAAACGAAAGGGGGGGGGGGGGATTAAAAAGAAGGAATTGGGAGATGATTTTGATGTCGTTAGGATTAAGAGAGAAGGGAGAAGACTTTTCTTTCCTTTCTTTTGTATTTTTTTTCATGGGTAGAAATAGAAAATGCATGGTTTTAACTCTTGTTTGGATTTTGTTTTTCGATTTAATATAAAGGGGTTTGAGGATTGGGGGGGGTCCAAAATCGAGGTTGGCGTTTGTCAAATTGTGGGCCTCTCTCATCTTGTGGTGCAATTATACTTTTGGTGGTGGGGTGGGGGGATGTTCGTGCATACACTCAATTTGCACGACTTTGAGACACAAACTTTTCATAAAGGTTCAATTCACCCCTTGTTTCCCCTGTCCCTAAATTTAGTAGAAGTTTTTAGATAGATCAAAAGCTTCTGGAGGATCGGGAGGAACAAATCTAATGAAGCTAGCGAGAGTGAAGAGTGGTGAGAAACCCCAAAAACTCAGGGCGTGCCATAAATGCACTGTTAGAGAAGCCGTATAGATAGATAAGATAGATAGATGTCTATGGTTTGTGGAAGAAAACATCCCCCCTTACAATCCCCCCTCCCGGGAGAAGAAGGAGGTTTTCATTTATTTCCGAGAACGTAAAAAACCAAAAGAAGCACCAACGCATGCCATTTACCAGAGCATATGACACATGTTGGACCACAACTCTTTTTCTTTTTTCTTTAAAAATAATTGAAAAACCATTGTATTATGTTAGTGGTGACACGAGTCCCTAAGTCGTCCTCCTCCCCTCTTACATGATAACAGGGTTAGGGTTCCCCCCCGTCTGATGTCTTGGTAAAGTTCTTTCCAATTGCGGAAAGTCGGATTCTTAGATCGAAGACAGGGGTTGGTCTTGGAATTATGAGATTTCATCAGAAGCCCGAGTTTGGTTTTCCGAGAAATTCCATGTAAAGGAATGCCAACTGGGTGTGTGTTTGGTGGTGGTGTCCATGTAAAAAAATAAATAAATGTTCATGGAGAAGGAATTCCCTCGTCCCCTCTGCACGTGCTTGCTTTCATCGGGCTTTTTTATTATTTCGAACTCGATCTTCAAGCTCGTCGTCTCGTTTGGGACGATGTCACCACGATACACTTCTTCTTCTCCTCCTGCCTTCATCGAAATGCGAATTCAGTAATAGTCTTTTATTTTTATTTAGAGAATAAGGGAGAACTGCAGGACTAGTGGCTAGACCTTCGTAGGTCCACGGGTGGGGGGGGGGGGGGGGGGGGAACAGAGCAAAGTCATTGGACCACGCTACGAGAGTGAAAGAGAGATGTAAGAAATTTGCATAGTTTCGTATCATACAACAGTGGAGAAAAAGTACATGCAAAATTCGGGAAAAGACTAACACCACCACTCACTCCCAACTCCCACAGCAGTAACTATTCTATAAATATAGTTAAGAAATAATAACAACAACAAATAAGTAAATAAATAAATGAAAACACCAGAGTTTCCTAATCCATTAGTATATGCTACGAAGGAGCATCATGGGTTGTTGGTAGGAAAATCTAAGTCTTCAAGTGATTGTTTTTGTTAGTGTACATCGGAGAGGGGCATCGTTTTCCTTAGAGTGACTGGACTGAAGAGTGGGGAAAAAGAAGAAACAACTGAGAGTGTGAGATAAGATTGAAAGGAATGGATAAGGGAAGTAAAGGAGGGAGGGCCGACGATCTCTTTAAAAATTTGGACTCGGATTTTAAAAGGGTCTTCCTTTTTTTGTTATTTGGGATACAAATGATTTGATTGCCTCACTCCACAACAACACTACTAGATGAACGAGCGCGCGCCGATACCTCCGCCGAGACTACGATATGAAGAGATAGCAAAAGTCACCAGCACCGACGTGACGAAAGGCTGGGGGGCTCCGGACCGGAGGAAGGGCTGGAGCTGGTGTGGGAATTTAGCATATACACCACTTCCACCAACAACAATGGAAGAAATAATTGGAAGAGAGAGAGAGAGAGGAAATGGGGTGGGGGAGTTGGAGGAATTTAATCTGAGGAAGAGGAGGAGGAGAGAAATTTGATTGGATGGAGATGATGGACCACCTCACCTCATCTCATCTCTTTTTTTTTTTTTGTAAAAATACAAACACACACAACAGTCCCATATTTTGGGGAACATTGTAATGAGGGAGGGAGGAGGAGGGGGGCATCTAATTCCCTCTCCTTCAACCACCTTTTGTACCTTCCCTTCAATTATACATCACCCCTTTCACTGGCCAAGGGAGGGCCATCTCCTCTCCCTCGCTCAGCCTCTTGTTCTTCTTCTTCTTGTTGTTGTGATCAGGAGGTGGAGGTGGAGGTAGAGGAGAGGCTTTATTTTTCTTCCAGAGAAGCAAAAAGTACCAAGGAAAAGTCTGACAACCTCTTCCCTCCCTCCCTACCCTTGTCTTTACCCTCCCACAAGACAGCCAAATGGAAGACATCGATTCGATCCCAACTCCTGTTTTCTCTCTGGCAGCAGGAGAGCATCATCAAACAGGAGTTCCAAACCCATAACAAAAAAACACCCATCTGAAAAAGCTTACAACAACTCTTACTTCCTACAAAAGAGTTCCCTCGGGATATGTACCCTACAAAGATCTCCTGTCCCACCCCCCCCCCCTCCCTCTCCAACCCTTCACTTTTTTACAATCCTCTTAAACAGTAGTATTTAAGGGTTTAATGATAAGAATGTCATCATGCTCAAATCAAGATTTCTTCCCACAAAAAAAGGGGTGGAGTAACCGGCCTGAGACCTCCCCAATTTGTGTCGCCATGGAGTCCCAAACTCTACCATTCAAAATTGGTCAGAAAATGGAGAAATAAAACATCCCTCAATGGACACACAAAATTCTTTATTTATATTAATTTCTCCAATTTGTTTATTTAGGGATGAAAGTAATAGAGTTGTGTGTGTGCGTGTGTGTTTTTTTTTATCATGCAAAAAAGAAGTCTATTTTGGACGCATTAAATGTCTTCTTTTGCTTGACTACCTCCACCACAAAAAAGAAAAAAAAAGATATATTAGAAACTAGGGACACCGAAACAAATAAAACTTATAATAAATTTCAAATGAGATTAAATTAATTTAGGGGGTTATCTTAGGAGACATCATCCTCCCTCCCTCCTCAATCAATCAATCAATCAATTCCCAACCCTCCTTCCCTTACATCCTCCTCGTTTTGGGATCACTTCTTTCTTCTTCTTCCTCTTCCTCTTCCCAGGCTGCTTGCTTTCTGTTGTCGGTTGTTCTCTTCCTCCTCCTCCTCACAAGATTAAAAAACCTTTCGTCCTTTCGCGTGGTGTTCCCGACAAGCTCTCTCCCTTTTCTTACATGGGGTTTGAACGGAACTCGAAAAGATCCCTACTTTCTCAGTAAAGTTTTCTCCTCTCCTTTTTTTCCTTTTATTGAACTCGGAGAAAGAGGAGGAGAGGGGATTGTAGGGTTAACTTCTCCCATATGTCATGCATGGAGAGAGAACTGTGCGGCGGCAGCGATGACAAGGTGAGGGCTAGCACGGTGATCTCCTCGTCCTCTTCAGGTTTCGGGTACTCCGATCACCTCTCCCCGACTCCCGGCTCCCCCGTCCAGCATCCCCAGCTCGTGGCGGCAACTGCTGCTATGTGCTCTTCCTACGATTCAGGGTCCGAGATCTTTCACCTCGCGTCCGGCATCAACCTCATTGGTTTCCCGAAGAACAGCCCTCACCACATCCCCGGACTCAGCAACAGGGATGATGATGTGGGAGCCATCGCATGGACCCACCACCACCAACACCATCCGCATAACTACCTCATGGCGCCTCCGCCCTTGATGGTTGGTGGTGAGGCCGACGATGGGGAGGACCACTCGCTCAGGTGCGCGGTGTTTCCCTGCGAGAGGAACGAGAGGCCGAGCCAGGGACTCTCGCTGTCTCTATCCTCGACGAACCCTTCGGGGATCAGGCTTCAGTCGTTCGAGCTGAGGCAAGCAGACGGCCCAAGCCACCAGAACCACGGCCCCCAGTTCGACGACCAAAGGAGTGATTCGTTTTATGGTAAATCGATCCAGCCGCAGCAGATGTCCCCAGGACAGTTGCCTCTTAGGAACTCCAAGTTCCTCGCCCCCGCTCAGGAGCTGCTCAACGAGCTCTGCAGCCTAGGGAGCAACGACTATGATGCAAAGAGGCCAAAGGGTCAAAAGGGTAGCAAAGGCCAGGAAGACGAAAAGAGGAACGGATCGGCGGCATCGTCTTCAAAGCAGGAGCAGTCTCTACAATCGCTCGAGCTCGTCGAACTGCAGAGGAGGAAGGCGAAGCTCCTGGCGATGCTCGAAGAGGTATCACCTGGTTTCCTTTTTTTTTTTTTTGCTTTTAACGAAGTAAAGCTAAAATCAAACGTACGTTCTCGTCTATTGTCCTTTCGGAGGTTTCCCTGTAAGAAAGGGAAATGGTGGTCAGGTGAATGCAAACTTCCAAACTTTTACTTTGGATTTTTGGGTTTGGGAAATTTCCTCCCCCACCTCCTCACTGATTGATCAAAAGGCAATGCCCACCAAATATGTTTCGATTGCGGGCCTTCACCACCACCACCACCACCATTGATTGCCAGCAATATCCCACCCCACATCGGGACAAAACCCTCCTCTGTTTCCTCCCACATCAGGGTTTTGTTCTTCCGCCGACTGTTACATTACCCCGGTTTCGCAGGTGGATCGGCGGTACAGGCACTACTGCAACCAGATGAAGGCAGTGGTGACCTCCTTCGAGTCGGTGGCCGGGGTCGGGTCTGCCACAGTCTACTCCTCCTTCGCCTCCAAGGCCATGTCGAGGCACTTCAGGTGCCTTAGGGACGGGATAGTGGGTCAGCTCCAGGTGACGAGGAAGGCCATGGGGGAGAAGGACACGGCGGCTCCCGGCACGACCAAAGGGGAGACCCCAAGGCTTAGGATTATCGACCAGGCCTTACGGCAGCAACGCGCCTTCCAGCAGATGACCATGATGGAGAACCATCCCTGGCGTCCCCAGCGTGGCCTCCCCGAGAGATCCGTCTCCGTGCTCCGCGCCTGGCTATTCGAACACTTCCTTCACCCGTAAGTCGCTCCTTGTAGTAAAAATCATTTAGCTCTTATCACATGCTGTGTCAAGAAATCATTTTGATCACACCCATAACCTTAAAACGCTGGTTCTAAAAATCTTTCAATCGAAATCGTTGAATCTCGTTTCGTGCATCTTTGAGGTGTTGGAGTTATGATGATGAAATGGACGATGGGATGCAGGTATCCAAGCGATGTTGATAAGCATATTTTGGCCCGCCAAACTGGTCTATCGAGGAGCCAGGCATGTCACCATCTTCTACCTTCTCCCCACAAAGCTAAATTTATTTCGATTTATTTGGGGCGTTCCTTTTCCCATATTCCCATGGTTTTCTTATATATATATATATATATAGTTTATGTTCCCGATGGATGGAATTATCTCATGAGCATCCCCCGTTTACTATGAATAGGACACGACCGATTTTCTATTTGGATTTTTTTTCCATGACTACAAAATCTAGCGGGTACTGTTCGTGTCGTGATGGGTTAATTATTTAATTGTTTGTTGATGTGGTTGATTAGGTGTCCAATTGGTTTATTAATGCGAGGGTGAGGCTGTGGAAGCCCATGGTTGAAGAGATGTACATGGAAGAAACAAAGGAGCACGACAACTTGCTGGATGGTGTGGTTAGCCCTTCCGATATCGACGAAAGCGGCCACCCGGGTAGCCTAAACTCTCTCCTACTCCCACACATGGAGGATCAGAGGCCATCGTCTGACCAGCTCGTGCGTATTGACTCGGAGTGCCTCTCATCGATTATCTCCGGTCCCGACCCTAAGGCCGACGGCCGCCACCACCACCTCCACCTGTCTAGGGCAGGTATCAGAAACCCTAACGCAACCCATCACCACCACCACCTCATGCAGCCCCCAAACCAGTGGATGGAGCTCGACCTCGCCTCGTACAACCAGAACACAGCAGCAGCAGCTGTCGCGTACGATAACATGGGCACGAACTTCGGAGGGGGTGGGGTTTCGCTGACATTGGGGCTACAGCAACACAGAGGCGGCCATCACCAAGGGGTAAGCCTGGCGTTCTCGCCAGTGACAGCGGTCCAGGGGTCGCTGTTCTACCCTAGGGAGCAGATTGAGGACTGCCACCCGGTCGTCCAATATTCGATCCTCGACGGGGAGGGGCAGAATCTCCCGTACCGGAACCTGATGGGCACGCAGTTGCTCCGCGACCTGGCCGGGTGATGCCACGCGACCATCCGGAAGATCACCGAAACCTAGGTATAGGTGAAATGCTCTCTATACATATACAAAATATCTATATATTTTAAAAATCTCCCTCCCTACAAGTACAGATATATCTATCTATATATATCTACGAGTATTGTACCCAATCGGGGTTTAGGTAGAAATGAGGCGGGTTTTCTCGACTTTTGTTCATATTGATTAGTAAGATTTCGAAACTATCTTCTTGCATTACTTCATTACTATTTTTTGGTAAATTCAACCTCAACTTCAACAACATCACAAGAAAAGCTAATCTGGTTTTTAGCTTCTCAAATTCACTTTAGGAAAAAAGATATTTTTGCAAAACTTGCAGTTGGAATCCACGAGGAGGCTTAGATATTTTTTTCTTTAGGTTTTCTTTCGGTTCGTGTTGATATTCTTCTTTTTTTTTGGCTTAGATCGAGACAATTCTTTAGGACACGACCAATTGCGTTTTATCACCACACCTTGAAGATGGGCAGTGGTCCAATCCATTTTTTGTGAACGAGCAGCACACGATATTTCATTTTGCCTTAGGTAAAAGAATTACGAGATTCCCGGACCTAAAAAAGATTATTTAGGAGACTAATTGAACGTGCGTGACATATTAACGTACGCGTCGCGTAATCGTGTTTGCTTTACTATACATGAGATATATGAATTTATGCCCTCCACCCCACTTTGGACCGTCTGCGATGCTTTTACCAATGGAAAGTTATGGACTTCAGTGGCTTCCTCCTTTACTTTTACCTTTCATCGTTAAGACATATGCCTTTTCGTGACACACACACTTGGGTTGGGGCCACAGTTTCCTTTTCTTTCCTTTTTACTATTATTTCATGGGGAGGGTTCTCAGATTTGTCTTGCTCTTTGCCCTCCTTTTTGTTTGTCGGACAAGCCGATTTGCAAACATGAATTAAGATAAACATAATATATTAACAATTGGGGCATTTCATGTTTTCTTCTTACGCCATCCTTTTGCGACAAGTTCAGCTAAAAGTATATCCCTCTTTTGTATTGTCGATAGCCTCTTGAGTTAACAAAGAGTTGATAAAAATACAGGGGAGACGCAGTATCGATATCAAAGCACCGATTTGTATCGAAAGCCCGTAGGGTGGTCACCATGAAACTCCCCTAATCCTCTTGGTTTCGAGTGAGAATAAACGAGAGTACTCTTTTTCTTCTTCTTCTTTGTTCGATGCTGTCGAATTGGTTCCTTTTGCTTTCTCTTGTAATATGCGCGTCGCCCACATACGAACCAACCCGGACTTTAAAGGAATGGTGTTAACAAAACGACCGATATTTTACAGGAGGGGGGAGAGGACATTGAAGACTGCAAACTTGAAATGATCGTGGCATGGTGACGATCTGAGTTGACAATTATGGGTACGGAAAGCCCACGATGATTTGGGCTTCGGCCCAGGTCAGGGCCTCCGGGATGGCCCAACAAGGGAAACAAAATGCGCTCACCCTAGATGGGATGGTGGAGTTCTATTCAAGGAATAACAGAAATTGAAGGAGTTTGGACTAACTTCCTCTCATGATGCATACATGTTGAGCATTCTTACAATATGAATACTGACGATGCGACGCCGAAGAGGAAGAGGACGACGACAATGATGATGATGAGGAGGACGGAGAAGCTCCGAAGATCATAGAAACAATGGAATGGAGGGCGTAGGCGGCTATCCTCAGCTTGATCTGCCCCCTCTTGGGGATCGGTCTCCCTTCCGAGTGTTTCTCTGCCTCTGTTGTTGCTGCAGCCATGTGTGGAAGGAAGTCTTTTTTCGGGACCAGAAAGGAATAAGTGATGAACCCGGTGTGCATTGATTGGTGTCGGCTTTGTGCTTGAGTGATGAGTGCTTGGCTTGCCTCATTTGTATATATAGCTGCACGGGGGTTGATTTAATTTAGTGGCGCGATCAGATCAGATCGTGGATGATAGTTGGTGATTGGTAATTAGTTTATTGATGATTAAGGGGGGAGGGGCTATGGGGACATCTCCAGCTGTGTTTGTCTCACCCTTGTAAGGAAGATTCCATCGATCTTCTTGCAACACACATCAGACAAACAAAAGACAGACAGACAGACAGACAGAAATAGTTGGGAGATTATTTTGTGTTGTAGTTGTTGTTAAGGCTAAAGAGAATATGGTGTCGTACGACAGCTCAATGTTGATTTTTTCTCTAATTTCGTGTTTGTCCGATTCATGTGATTATGGCTCGATGATTGAATAGGATTAGTCCACACGGGCCGGAGCCCCCCTTGACTCCTCTGTTTGATCGAAGATGATCTTGTCATTAGAGGGTCGTCCTGAGTAGGCCTCTTGACGTAGACACGACGATTAGATTGAGATTAGGAAAGGTAACATGGCCATGAGCTAAACTTGCTCGACTCGCACCATGATGTTGATCATTTTACTGTGGAAATTACTCGTACCATGGAAGAACAATCACCGTGGAAATTTCGGAGTCCATTATTGTTCATAATGGATCCGAGACGGACCCCACAAGATGATTCGTGCCGTCACACCATTCCCCCTCGGAATCCTTATAAATGTCGAAAAGACGAGGGCCTGTTTCCGAGACCGTCTTTTCTGTCAAAGTCGGTCGGTAATTCCTCCTTGTGAACGTCCACACAGAGATTTCGAACCACAAAAATACTTAGGCCGGCCATGACCCTAGTCGTGGTGGGGCATCGTTGGTGGCCGGTTGTTATCAGGTCAAGTTTTAGACAGTATGAGCAACATCATTCTCGATAATCGCCAACTTTTGACGCCACTGGTTTTTACTCTTCTATATGCGCTTTCGCATCGACATATGCCTTTGGCCGAGCTGAAAGAAAAGGGAAGAAAAAAACATAGTACATGGTGGAAAATAAAAACATACCGGGGCATCATTTAAAGGACTAGGAAAAACGAAAAGATGTAATGCAATTAAAGGCATGACTAGACCATCGTCGCAACGTCGATTCGAAGGTGTGAAATGACCTGGAGTTTGCCCTACCATTTTCCTGGCTAAGCCCTACAACCCCTTTAATGAAATTAGCATTGGATTGACGACCTGAATCATAAATACTCACTTGGTATAAATCAACATCTGTATTCATGGCTGATACTTCATCATCTCTTAATAGCTTCTGCATCATCTAGGCTGTTCTTCGTTAAAATAAAACACTTGACAAATACTTACAAATGTCGTGATCTTCATCCTTTCGGGCAGCTTTAAGTGATAGAAGACCGCACCTAATCAACGTACTTATTCATCCTCACTTTAGTAACACCAAAGGCTACTAACAATACAATCTAAAACAGAGTATGATCATATAAAAAAGTGCATGCTTTAGTAGGAATACACACTAAAGTAATGGCGTTAGATTTCATAGTAGTATCTTATTACTCGATTGTTTTCGGCAATAGTATAGTATTCGATGTGATGGGTAACTTCAATGGGAATTGGTAACCTAATAGTTGACCCTCCATTAAAGAGGAAATATCATTGTAAGAATTTAATGACAACCAACTGCCTCCAAGGAGCCATAACAATATTTCTTTTTCAAATATGATTACAACTAAACCAAGTACTTTGGTTCACATATGAGAACTCAACACAGGGAAGTATCCACAGTCACACACTCGAAGCCCCACTTTCTTTTTTATAGGCGGGTAGGGTTTTCCTATCTTCCTATTTATATGGTCTAAAGACCACTTAGCCCAAAGAGGATTTACTTCTCCACAAGAATTAGACAAGTCCCAAATGAGTAGAGGAGGCAGCTTCGGCGGAGGCCAGAGCTCTCTTGGCTACCTCTTCAGTTCCGATGAGAAGCAGCCCCCATCTTCGACCCCTCCTCCTGCCAACCTCCCGCCCTACGGCATCGATGTGTCCCCCGAGGAGCCCAAAGGTGACGGTTCTCGCGACAATCAGAAGCTAGATCTCTCCAACAACAACTATCACCGCGCGCAGGGCCAGAATTCGGGCAACTTCATAACCGTGAGGCATACGCGTACTTTCGTGTTTCTCCGTTCCCCTAGTGCCCTTATTTTAGCCCTGTATTCATGCCATGATCTCCCTTGATCTTGCTCTAGGATCGTCCTTCCACTAGAGTTAAGTCGGCTCCGGGAGGGGACTCGTGCCTCGGTTATCTTTTCGGAGACAAGAAGTGATGTCAAGCCTCTCCCATCATGACAAGAAGATCATGGTATTTATATGTGTTTTGTGTTTATACTTCAAGTATGTGATGATGGATCTACTAGAAAGGCAAAATGTTGTGTCTCAATGTGTGATTGTGATCTTCTTTCCTGTTTTTTTCTTAGTGTTGTCGGGTGGCTTTCTCAAATGTGTTCAATTAAACTAATGGCTTGTGCTGGATTTCTATTAATAGAAAGCTCGGATTCATTACATCATGGTCTGTTTTTTATCACTTTGATGATGCTTCTTGGTTACTTAATTTGGCATGATCCTTTATAAGATTGTCTGAATCAAGAACCACAAAGTGAGGCCTGCGAATTCAATATGGAAGTCCCTTTCCGGGTTGAATTACAAATTTAAAAAACCAAGTTTGTTTTTTAATTTGCTTTCATGATGAAAAAAAGCTGCAATTATGATAGGGTGTGGTTGAGATAAAGCAAAGGAGATGGCGAAGTGCTGCGATTAAACAATTCGCTAATGGAAGACGATTGATTAATTAAACTTTATCCTTGGTTGTTCGACCAAAAGAAACACTATATTATGAGATCTTGTTGGCAGACAGTGATGATCATGGTAGGGCGGTTCGGTTTCCTTCTTATTTTTTTGATTTTCATTCTTTGGCTTCGTTTCAGCAAATCCCCTTTGAAGATGGGTGACATTTTTCTTTAAAGAAGGTGAAAACTCGATGGTGGGAGCAGAAACTGCACTTTAGAATCTAATGAAAAATTTTGATGCCCCCCCTCCCCCGGTTCTTTTACCTCAAGACCCCTTGTCTACGTATTAAGAACGAAGCGCCAAGCAATGACGATGTTCCGTCGAGTAATGAACGCGATGATTAGTTTGCGACCGAATATGAAAGTGTGGGCACAAATCTTATTTAGGATGAAAACAATGACCGGATGTTGGTCATTGGTTTTTCGAAAGTATTCAATCCTCTTATGACAAGATCCTATTACATTGAATTCTAGCCATACTAACTCAATAGATAGACCATGAACCGAAAATCCCTGGCAACTTGTAACCTAATGAATTATAAAAATGAATACAAGAGTAGCTTTCGTCTGACAATGATCAAGAAGATGTATTCATAGGGCTTGTTGTGGATGAAGAAACTCCTTTTAGGAAAGCCTCAATAAAACGTCCTGCACTCCGTCTCTGGACACCCACTGATCAAAGCACTTTGAAATTATCGGAAGAATCCATGTTAATCCAAGCACGTCCAAATTATCTGGTTGTCGTGGGTTATAGGTGTTTGCACACGAGAACGCGGGTCGTCGGAGTACTCAAATAAAACGTGGGAAAATGTAGAGTGAAATGTGGTCGCCAGTCGAATCAAAGGAAAGAAATAACATTGAACAAAGAACACTGCTTTCATTAATCAAAATAAAGACTTACCGTCATCGTCACGAATATTAAAAATGCAGAGTAAGCGGAGAGACAGTGTGCTTATGACAAAAAAAATTGCCTCTGTGAGGATTAATTGTTTGTCCCCTTTACAGAAAAAGACGACACCTATTTATATTAAACTAGCCATAACTACCAAGGCTTCGTGGGAAACCGTCCGTTGTCGTGCATGATTTCAGCAAACTGCTTGAGGTTGTGGGCAGAGACTTGAAAACCTTCATGGGATGTGAATTGACTGATAGGGCTCTTGGAAATCGATTTGATGAAGGCATCATGAAATCGACCTACTAGCGGTGCTTTTAAACTTGGATCATTGTGAATAATGGATCTCGACTTGTCGGAGATATTTTTCGAACTCGAGTTGTCGTGGGTGTTTGAACTCGGGAGGTACTTCTCGATTATTGAAATAAACTCGTTAGAAGTGTTTCTCGAACTCGACTTATTTAAAGTGCTTCACGATCTCAAATCATCGCGGTCGGACTCCATTCATTGGAATTGTCCTCTAATTTGAATTGTTATAGACAATCTGGAACTTGAATTTTAAGCATTTCAAATTTTTCTTGAGTTATAGTTCCTCGAGTTCTCATATTCTATTAACATCCCACGATGTTTCAAATGCCCATCGTGGAGGTAGTTTTACTTTTAACTTATTCATGGCAGCAACTATTCATATTATCATGCTCAACAATATGGGCCATAAGGCCCAACTCATTGAGCTAAACGAAAGCAAATTTTCCTGCGTGTATTTATACAAGAGGCGCATGGACTTGATGGGGTTTGATACAGGGACAGCAGTAGTTGTTGATTTCTGTCGTCTGAGGGAGATGACTATATATTTAACGTTGACTACGAATCATCATCATCCATCATGTGAATTGACTCGGAAGCCGCCCAAAAAAGATAGGACGTGACTAAAACGTCTCACTTACCAACCAATTGGGCTATGAAGTATGGGCCCTTGATTGGGCCTGTTGGGCCGATAACGTGAAGCCCATTATCTATGACGAATTGTTGTGAGCTTCTGGCCCAAGAAGGGCCCCCGAGTTTTACCCCCCCAGGTAATCGAATTAACACCACACGATCACGGAGGGATGATGATCATAATAAAAAAGATGGTGGTTTTTTTATTATTATTATTATTTAACCGCCGGAGAGTGTCAGTCAGTCATAGTAAATGTCGGTCTTTGAATATATAAAATTATCTCACCCGAGAAGATATGGATATTATCATGGGAAACACCCAAGAAGGGTTTGGGGGTGGTGGGGGTATCTTCTTCATCAGATAAAACGACATCGTAAAGCAGCTCCAGAAGTCAAAGCAGGGGGGGATGCAGTATGACATACGACCCTTTCTATTTTATATGAATGGAGGAGATACACGACCCTGTTGACTATGTCAAATCTACCCTTGGACGGACTAACCAAAACCAACCCATCCAATCCCATCAATTTTCCTCATGTCCAGATCTTTGTTTGTCTTTTCTCCTTTGTTGGGGTTATGTAAGCAAAAGCCAGAGCTACTGCTACTGTGAATGATGATGATGAATGTGAAATGATTATCATTAAGAAGCAGAAGGCCATGACCCTTCTTCCCTGACTCATCCTTATATTTAGGAATTTGATTTACAAAACAAATGAATTGTTAGGAGCCACTAGGATGCGATTTCGTGTAATCAATATCCTAAATATTTTTTTCTCAACAGATCCTATTTTGAAACATTAAATATGAGAGAGTCCACCTGTTTATCTAAATGTGTTAATATATGAAATCCGAAAAGAATGACAAATTTAATAAACATGTTTTATGAGTTAACTCATTTGTATAACTAATTTAAAATTAAAATAGTTATATTTGTAAAATCCAGTTAACTAAATAAAACTCTATGACCATAAAAAATTTAATCTAAAACATGTTGCTTAGAGGAATGGAAAGTGTCGGGTATGATAAGAAGGACGAGGTGAATTAGGATTTATTAATTGATTTTAGAGCGATTGTAATTTGAGATAACCTAATTGATATTTCGATAGCTAAGATATACATTAGCACTACGTCGAATTTATAGATCGAGTTTATCCGAAGATAATTTTAAAATAACGTATTAAAATTAAACGTCGCATTAACTCAGGGCAACACAACTAACATAAATATAACTGAAATAAGTTACAAGAAGATAATTTTTAAAATATCACGATTGAAAAAAAATTTCAAGTTTTAAAATAAATTTAATAAGTTTACTTTTTTTTTTTTAATATCACTTACCCATTTCATATCCCAAGTTTCCTTATTATTTGACAAGTGGGTTTTTCCTTCCACCCCAACCCCCGATTTCTTCGTCTTCATTGTCCCAAGAACCAACCCCCCCCATCTTCCCTCCTCCTCTGTTGTTGTTGTTGTTGTTGTTAATCTGATTTTGATCCAACCAAATTATCAAAAGGGGAAGAACCAACGTGAGGGATGCCGCCGACCGATTACCAGGGTTCCTTCCTCGGCCGTATAAGCATACGCCGCAACCAGGTCGCTTCCATGGATTCCGAGGATCTCGAGGACCTCGACATCTTCCAGCGCAACATCTCCGACCGCTTCACCGATCTCCTCCCCGACTCCCCCTCCTCTGACTCCCCCTTCCTCTCCGTCGCCTGGCTCCGCAAACTCCTCGATGTCTACCTCTGCTGCGAAGCCGAGTTCAAGGCCGTCCTTGCCACCGGCCACGACATCACCAAGCCCCCCGTCGACCGCCTCCTCCCAGACCTCCTCGACCGCTGCCTCAAGTCCCTCGACATCTGCAACGCCGTCATCCACGGCATTGACACCCTCCGTCACGCCACCTCCCTCGCGTCCATCGCCGCCGAGTCCCTCTCCCGCCGCCCCCTCAGTGATGGGCACGTGCGCCGCGCTCGTAAGGCCCTCATCGCCCTTCTCGCCGTCCTCGCCGCCGAGGAGAAGGAGCCATCCTCTGCCGGGGCCCACCGCACAACGGAGCGCAACTGGTCCTTCGGCCGACGAGGCGGCGGGAGCGGGGGCAGGGCGACGTCAGGGGCTGCCGTCGGGCTGCCGAAGCCGTGGGGGGTCGGGAAGAACTGGTCGGCCGCGAAGCAGGTCCAGGCCATGTCGGCAAACCTGGTGGCTCCTCGCGGGGCGGAGTCAGCGGGGATCGCGGTCCCTGTCCACGTGATGAGCGCGGTGGTGGTTTTTGTCATGTGGACGATGGTGGCGGCGATTCCGTGTCAGGAGAGGAGCGGGCTGGCGACGACCCTGCAGCTCCCCAAGCAGGTGGTGTGGGCGCAGGGGATGACGGGGCTGGTGGAGAAGATCGGGGAGGAATGGAAGAGGAAGGAGAAGAAGGGAGGGGCGGGGCTGATGGAGGAGCTGCACAAGCTGGAGAAGGTGGGGCAGAGCCTGGCGGAATTCGCGGAGGAGTACAAGTACCCGGGGGAAGAGGAGAAGGTGGAGGAGGCGGGGAGGCAGGCGGAGGAGATGGGGGAGATATGCCAGCGGATGGAGGAAGGGCTTGCCCCACTGCAGCAGCAGATCAGGGAAGTGTTCCATAGGATCGTGAGGAGCAGGGCGGACATGCTGGAAGCATCTGACCATGCTGCCAAGGTTTCGGCACCCTCCTCCATGTGAAGAAGAAGAAGAAGAAGAAGAGGAAGAAGAAGCTTGTTTTCCTCCTCCTCCTTACAGTGCAAACAAAATACAAGGATGTCCATCAATCCTCATGGCGTGTCTGTCGTAGGGTGGTGGTGGGGTTGTCGGATAAACTCCCGGGGGTACAAAAAATTCTTTTCTCACGTTAACAAAAAGCAGCACATGTCCTCCTGTTCCTGTAACCAAATGTAGTTCATCTTTTTTTGGAGTTCCATGTACAGAAAAATGAGATCTACATTAGCCTGACTTGAATTGGGTTTCCCCCTTGTTTGTTGTTGAACTTACAAGTGGCTTCCAGTGTTTGGTATTTACATACTTTCGTTTAGTTAAGAACAGATACACTCATCTTTTTTTTAACTTCCGAATCTGCCGGGGCTAATTTAAAAGCTTTGCCCAAGTTATTATTATTAGGGTGGTGGGTGTTGTTACCTTGAAATTAGGCTTTGGCTTTTGGGAAAAGAGATTTAAAAAAGAAAACAAGACATGACATGACACGAGACACAATGGCAGGCAGAGAATATCTATCATATATCTCTGCCAATGGCACTACCCCCCCGGTTACCGTGCCCTCCTCCTTAATTAAATGTTACATGGGTTTCCTTAGGATTATTAGTTTATGAATGGGCCCGATTTTAGCACAAGTAGATATGGAGGCCTAATCATTGGGTGGGGAGGCCCCCCTTCATCTCACCGTATACTAATTTTACAGAAATTATCAAATATATTTTAAATATATACTAATTATTTCATGTTTTTTTGATTTTATGCGGTGATTTAACGGTTTGACACTGACATGACAATTAATGCCGGTAACGTCACTTTTTATTTAGGCTAAATTATCAAATATAATACTTGTGTTGGTGAGGGGTTGGAGTCGGAGCTATGGTTGGATAGGGATTGGGGTCGAAAAAGAAAATTAGTTAGTTTAAAATAAAAAATTTTAGAATATATTTAATAATTACAACTTTTGAAAATATAATGGTTTGTGTCAATAGAAATGTTCTTCCGAAAGAAGTTTCTGAATGGCAAGAAAGAAAGAAAGGGCAGCTTTTCCCCGTATTGACTTGAAAATTGTATTTCCGTGCTCTACAAGCACAAAATTCCCCTATTTGTTGTTTCCACTATCTTTTTATCCCTTTTGTAAACAAAACATCAACATCTCTTTTAGTTAGTTTCGTTTCCTCTTGCTTATTTAACACAACCCCATCTCCCTCCCTCCCTTCCTCTCTCTCTCTCGAACAAGTGAATCCTTGGCCTTCCTGCTTTTTGCTCGATTTGTTCGGTCGTCGTCGGGGCCTACAATGAAGGTTTGGCGATTCCTCGAGGCGACGCGATTTCTTGATCACGGTCCGTTTCCTGATAAGTGTTTTCTTTTTTTTCTGTTTCTCAACAGAAGGTGGTGTTGAAGGTGGACTTGCACGACGAGAGGGACAAGCAGAAGGCCATGAGATCCGTCTCTGGTCTTTCCGGTATGTATTATGTCTCTATTGGGCTTGTTTCGTCGTTCTTTTACCTGAGAAATTGAAGGGTGTGCCGTGTGTCGTGTTGCCGTAGGGATCGATTCGATCGCGATGGACATGAAAGACAGGAAGATGACGGTGATAGGGGATGTTGATCCAGTTGATGTGGTGGTGAAGCTGAAGAAGAAGTGGCACACCGAGATAGTGACGGTGGGGCCGGCGAAGGAGCCGGAGAAGAAGAAGGAGGAGCAGCCGGCGAAGAAGGACGAGCCGAAGAAGGAGGACGGCAAGAAAGGGGATCAGGACAAGAAGAAGAAGGAGAAGGAGGAGGAGGAGGACCAGATCAAGAGGCTCGTCCGGGCTTACGAGGAGTACAACCCTTACTACACCAGACATTACCACGTCCTCTCGGTTGAGGAGAACCCCAATGCCTGCGTCATTACTTAGAAGAAACCTTACCGTTGTTTTCGTGCTACAACCATAGACACAACTCACACACAAACACCCAGAGACAGGCTGAAGTTTGTAAACGTACACAGATTAGAGATGACGACGCGATAGGATCAATGAAAATCTCAAAGTCTTGGGTGTCGATACAAAAGCGTACATC
Source organism: Melastoma dodecandrum (assembly GCA_029817715.1). Taxonomy (NCBI): domain Eukaryota; kingdom Viridiplantae; phylum Streptophyta; class Magnoliopsida; order Myrtales; family Melastomataceae; genus Melastoma; species Melastoma dodecandrum. The sequence goes on from JARUPY010000387.1 coordinate 1,499,816, forward strand.
TGTTAAACAGACTCTTACGTGATTGCAACATTGATGTGATCGACAATGTCTTTTGGACCATATCAAATTCGCGGGAAACTCTCGCGTTTTTTTTCTCGGACGAGTAGGCAGTGTGTCATTTGATTGCCGTTCAAAGCAAAGCAAGGGACGACCTCGTCGAGGAGAACTCTTGGTGGGGACCTCTAAAAGAAACGTACAAAACAGAGTCGTCGGAGTTCTCTAAGAATGAATTGTGTCTGCCTGCTGCCGTCTTCTTCTTCTTCTTCTTCGTCCACAGTAAAACTGGAAACCAGCAATGGTTGCTGGGCTGGCCCAACTGGAGGTTTGTCAAACTCAGGAATTAAATTTATTTGGCTCTTCTTATTTTATTGAATAATAGTCCAATTGGGTGTCGGCAATATAGAGAGGACGTTCTTATTTATAAATGAATAAAAAAATGAAATATCAATTATACTATTTTTATCTTTTTTGGCGCCATTATTTTTTTATCCATTAATTGGCCCTGCAGTTGACTTGATTTCATTAGTCAAAGTCAACTAATAATGTTTATTATAAAGCAAATAAAAAAAATTTAATGCAAAAGGGAAGGCCACGGTTTGTTGTTTGAGTCAAATTGTTAAAGTTAAATTACAGAGCGTGATATAAACCTCATAATCCGTTGTAGTAATAACACGAATTTACGAATTGACCCCGTTCACGGACGCATTTGAATTCAAATGACTGTCATGAAATGATAACCTTAATTCCTCACCCTAAAGAAACAATTAACAAATCAATCAATCAATTACATTTGTGTTATCTGTTTAGTCATCTTATCCGTAGTTGGACACGGTGGCTCAGGTCCTTGCTCGAACCAGAGGTGACCGTGGCGGCATTGGAGAACACGGCGACATCGAGCACGGCATCTTCATCACCTCCTCCATCTTCCGGTTTGAGAAGCTCACCTTCAGCTTGCGCTCCACGGTCTTTTTCTCCTTGCTCCTGACTACCCTCATGCAGTTGCCCATCATATTTTCGAGGACAAAACTGCGGATCCTGGCCAGGGCAATCTCCATTGTCTGATCGTCCATGTTGGCGATGCAAACCCTGTACCAACCAGGCTCCGAGCAATGGAATGATGAGCCTGGAGAAACATTCAGCTTCACCTCGTGGATCACGACTCGCCAGAGCACCATCTCTGCCTCAAATGTCCGCTCGGCCAGCAGCTCCCTCAGATCCATCCACACGAAAAGGCCCGCATTGCTATCCAAGCAACGTATCCCTACCCGTTCGAGCTCGTGAGTGAAATATCCATGCCTTTTTGCCAACCTCGCAGAACTCTCCGCAATGAACCTCTCGACGAACTCGTCATCCGATAGCATGGACGCGATCAGATGCTGAGTCTGAGAAGAGATCAGTCCGAAGCTGGACATCTTCCTGCCGCATCGCACTACGTCATCGTTGTAGGAGTAAACGATCCCGATTCGGAACCCAGGCAGGCCCATGTCCTTGGAAAGACTGTAGATTATGTGTATCAGGTCACGGTTACAACAATCATCGTCGTACTCCTCGATAACCTCTGCTATGCTAATGAAGTCAGGGCCTCGGAATAGTGTAGCTGCATAGATCTCGTCACAGACGAGATGGATGTTCATCTCGTTGACGAAATCCACAAGGTCCTTCATCGTGGCCCGGTCCAAAGTGGTTCCAAGCGGGTTCGAGGGATTAGTTATGATCAGGCCTTTCACTCTGATTCCAGCGTCAACCGCTCCGTTGTACGCCTCTTCCAAGGCCTTCTTCGTGATCTTGAAGTTGTTGGAGCTTTTGCAATTGACAGGAAGGATTTTCACACCAGTTCTCCAGCATAAGTCCCGATCGAATCTGCAACACAAACTCCGAAGTCAGTGGTTCATTCAACAATGCAGTAAATGTGCAACGGAGAATAGTGTGCTTTATACCCTGGATAATATGGCGTAGGCACCAAGAATGCGTCACCAGGGTCGGCCAGACAGAATGCAATGAGGTCATGAGCACCGGTCGCTCCGCCACTCATGACTATCCGGTCAGGGTCGAATTTCACCCTGTTGCCCCTCACTTTCCCCATGAATATCGCGATTCCCTGCCAATGAACATTCCATTAACAACATTTTAATAAATATCATAAATCCAGAAACCACGAGCAAAGTGTGAGTTTGGCGCATACATTTCGGAATTTGGGCAAGCCGTGGTAATCCTGGAAATTGGCTATGTCCCTGAACTTGTCCGAGCCGCTGGCCGTGCATATGGACCCTTCCGGGTGATCAACCAGCCATTCCTCAATCAAGTCGGCACATAGCTGCAAGGCAACGAGACATTCAGAACATCTAAAAAATGTCACTCCCCAAAAACAATGGAAACAAAACAACTTAGAGAACCCATCGTTACCTGATTTTCTGCGAGACCCATCTGGATGACTCCGTGGGGGTTCTCAGCGGGATCGAAAGGGTTGATCTGGTAGGCGTTCCATCCGTCGAAGTAAGGCGAGTCTTCGCCGTGCCCATTGCCCATGGCTATCCTCGAGAGCGGGACTCTGGTTCGGTTACTCGAGTGGGAGCCCATCCAAAGGTGTCTGAACTGAAAAATTTGCCTGAGAAGAGAATGCAGTCTTTGTAATGGAACTTGCTTTGTCCGAAAACAAGTCTCAGTGTTCAAGGCTAATTTATAGGATCGTGTGTTGGTCTGGTCAGTTTGCTTGGGGAGTCGGCCACGTGGGGGTGATGGCTGCCATCGGCCAAAAACTAATCAACTGATGATGTTTGTTCAAAATCAAACTTGTTCAAACAGGAGGAAGATCAATTAGTTCCAGGTGAATCTGATCTATACCAATAGAGCACACGTATTTTCCAGTTCTTACAGTTCCTTCGTTTGATCTTTCTCGGTCAAAGTCAAAAGGATTCAACCATCTTTACCACGTGTCCTAATTTGAATTTCGCAATTCAGAAAATAAGCCTCCATTGTTGGCCCCCCCAACCCAGATGCTTCGAGCCCAACCACTGGGAATAAAGAAGTGCCAATGACCCCTCCGTATTCCCAAATCATCGTCATTCGAATCATTTCTGGGTTTTGAAGCTTAACTTGAATAATACTCCCCCACCTGTTTTAACCATAATAGACGAGGTAAGAGGCGGCCCAGATCGAAACCTCGTACTCCATCTGTCTGTTTACCTTCGGTGGGGTTGGGTAGGGGTTTAATGTTGAACGGGTGGCCGTCTCGGGATCCCCACAACTTTTGCCAATTCAGACCGTCGGACCCTTCCAATCCCTCCGTTAGTTCCCCTGCCCCTCTCCTCCGACGTTCTTTTCCAGAGAAAAAGATTCGACCTTTAATGATCGTTGTCTTTGTTTGGGCTATCTGGCATCTGGGTTCTGGTGTAATTGAGGTTTGATGTTATAGTCTTTTCGTGGGGTGGATTCCTAACAGCTGCTGGTGTGGGTTAGGGGAAGTGACATGGTGACGTAGTGTTGTTTCTGGGTTAGGTTAAACATGGCATTCTGTTGCTCGGCTTTGGCTAAATTCGTTTCTTCGGGTAACTGGTGCTTCTGGGGTTTTTTGGTCCATTTCCAATAACGCGATAGTCTTTTCTGTTGGGAGTTTCTCTTTGTCCATTTTCCGATTTGGGGGCTCATTCTTTCCTTTGTGTTTAGACTTTACATGTCTCTGATTCTATGGGGGCCTGTTTTCTTTGGCAATGCCGGAGAGTTTGCATGTAGTTCTGTTTTTGAGATTGGGAACACTGGAGGCATGCATTTGGTGGTGTCATCTGTGGAAGAGGGATACTTAAAGTTGTCTTAGAGGAAATCGTAATGGGAAGAAGTCATCTTAGTTTGGACTAGTAAAGCATAAAGTGTTTAGCATATTGCCTTTTGCTTTCATTGAAATTCTGTAGATAATAGTTGTCTATAGTGTCAAATTCTGCATATTGCCTATCCTATTTGTATCATCTCATGGCGAGATTTGTTTTCGGTGCTCCTTTAACTGCTGATTAATCCACAAACCACCATTTTGCTGTCGATAAGAGAGTTGATTCATGCATGCTATGTGATTGCTTCAGAAGTAATTTACTCAGTTCAGGATGCATTCCTGCTGCTTTTCTTCCATTGAGCTTTTACATTATCTAAGAGTCCTTAGATGATTTGTTGTGTTCGACTAGTGCGTGCATAATCTAAAACTCAAAAGCAAATATGTGTAGTCACCCTTAATTGAAAGTTAGGCTATTTTGGCCCTCGTTATCCTTGCTTACATGCGATGGATGAAGCTTCATTAGATTGGTTACTGTGATGAAATGTAGAAAATGGCAGCTACCACCTATTGTCCTACTCATTCCAGGACTCTACCACCTCCTGGTCAAGGTATGCTGGGTTGTCTCATTTATTTATCTTCGGTGGCGGTGGTGGTCGATTTTTGCTTTATCTTAGGCTTTGATTTCTTTTTCATATGAGTTTGGTGTGCGTTTTCTGTCACAGTGATAAGCACAGAAACAATTAACATTCTGTTAAGAAAAATGTACCAATCGGAAGAGAAGGTGAGGAGGAAATCTTGTGCCCCTCTGCTTCGACAACTCTCCCTACCTTTGTTCTTGTACAGATTTTCCTTAAGCCGCTCATGATATGGTTGCTTTTTTTCAGCCGACTGCTAAAAGAGGTCCCCCTGAGAATATAGTACCAGAGCAGGGATGTAAGCAACCGAGACCTACCTCGGATTCGGACTCTGCTGCGGAAACTGCATATATGTAGACCTTCGAAAGCGTTTCTGTACAGAAGTGAGTCTTTGACTGCATAGTGTTACTAAGCTGGGGAGGCAAAAAATGGGTAAAGTCTTTTGATAATTTCTGAGGATGGGGGTTTTTATGGTCTGGCTAAGGTATGTTCGAATAGTATTCTACTTAAATGGTTTTGGTTCGATGTTTATGATAGAAGGGTCATTTGCAACAATCTCTAAATCAAATTTACAAATGCCAAACTCCTTTCTTTTGACTAGAAACAGAAACAAAACAGAGTTTTCTGTATCGATCATCTCTGAAATGTTCCAAATTTCATGGATGATCAACCAGAGGAGGTCAAGTGCAGGTCGTTGAGTGATGAACATTCCGCCAGATAAGAAGCTGTTAAGTGTTCAAGACCGAGGAGAAATAGTTTCAAGGATTGGTAGGCTGAAGTAGGGAATGAATGAGGATGGTGCTGCGATTTTTGCAAATGATCCCCTCGTTTTAGCAGTTCTCAAATGGAAGGGCTTCCTTGACTTTATCTTTAGGATGAAGAGGGCTTTGTAATGTTGGCAAGGCATCCAGTTTGTTGAGCCAGATACGGAAGCTACAGGGAAGACGGAAAGGAGATTGATGACCAAGGCTCCTGAACACTGGTTGTTCGCACGGGCAACCCTCCCCTACCGGGTGGAGTCTCAATCCAAGACCTTGTGTCCAAAATGACTCGCCAGGGACATAACTGTGCGAATTTCCTTTTGTTCGGGGACTTAAGAATGTCTCTGCTGATCATGAGCAAGGTGCCACCAAAGAAGCAGACAAGGGGAATTCAGGACTTGGAGGGCAGAAGAAGGGAATGGGAGGTTTGAATGACGATGCCTCCGCGAAGCTCTGTTATGGACACAGCATGCATACTAGTCCGTTTGAAGCGTTTATGCGGACACGTGAAGGATGCATATGACGAAAGTGTCGCTTCGTCGGGGGCAGGGTAGATGGGTCTAACCCAGTGCTCCAGGGCTGCGAGATGCAACCATTGCAAGCAAACTAGCTCGTAAATTGCTCGACACATAGCTGACGTCTTCGAGACCAGGCGCTGTTATCATCGAACATTTCCGATCCACATCTTCTTCTTCTATAAATCTGAAAGAAAAGATAAGCGCCTATAAGTAAAGGTGGTAGGGCTAAACCGGGGGGTTAACTTAGAGGAGGAAAAGGGATGGTGCCGTGGGTTAGCTCCTCCCCCCCAATTGCGCGTTGAAAATTTGGACCACCTAGTATTATTACTCGTATATCTCCCCAACAACGACAACAATTACACGACCCGTTCGTGACATTCCACGAGTTTCGCATACGAAAAAAAAAAAGGGTAGAACGAATCGTTTCCTACATACCTCTAGATAGGTTGAGATGCAAGTTGCATGCACAAAAGTCAAGAGTCCGCAGCCGACATCTTGACATTATTCTATCAGTCGGGGGAGGGGGGAGTTTTCCCTTTGATTAGTCGGCAAAAATCAAATTGAATTAAAAAAAAATGAAAGAAAGAAAGAAAGAAAGAAACATTGCGACTTTTGTGGATCCTCCCAACATGACAATGAATACAATAACGGCGGAAAAACTGGGTTCGTAAAACCCTCTGACTTTTTCAAAAAGTCAATTCGGTGATTTTCTTCTTCCTTTTTTTTTTCAAATGGAAAATTAGTTTTTTTAATACGTGGGGAAACAGCGAGGTTCAAAGACTTCTTTTCTTACTTCAAAAGCCATGTCATGTTTTCCATTTGTTGTAGATATAAAACGCTTCCCCGGTCTTTGTTTCCAAAGCCAAGCTTTTAGTTTCTCAAAAGGGTGAAGTCTCAGCCATGGACCGACTGTTCGGTTTCGTCGACGACTGGGATCTCCAAGCGGTGGTCAGAGGATGCGCCCCCGCGGAACAGCCTGATGTTTGTGGCTTCACCGATGGTTTCGATCTCTTTGAGGGTTTTCCTTCGCTCGAACGAATCCCTTCCATCCTCGACGACTGGGAAGAGCTCTTCGGGCCATTTGATGCGGACTTGGGGCCGGGGATGGCGGGAGCTAATATAGAGGATGTCGTCAAGTGCGAGATGGAGGTGACTCGGGAACTCGAAGAGGGATTGGATGGCGCATCGGGAATGGGACCGTCTGTAGCAAGTTGCGTGGATAGCCAAGAGGGGAGGAAAGAAAGAAGAAGGAGAAGGTATTGGTTTTAGTTTGATTTTGAAATATTCGTAAGGAGGAGGTCGGGTTTGATAAGCAAGCTCATCAGAATGGAATTGAACCAACAACAGGAGGAACCATCACAAGAACGTGGTGCACCGTGTGACGGCCGAGGGCGTCTCGGCCGATATGTGGGCGTGGCGCAAGTATGGTCAGAAACCAATCAAGGGTTCGCCCTACCCGAGGTCAGGTCTCAATTTCCAAAGACAATCTTCACTTTTGAATGATGAACACGAATTCCAATCGGGGTTCCGGGGTCAATTCGAATCGCAGGAGCTACTACAGGTGCAGCAGCTCAAAGGGGTGTCCCGCAAGGAAACAAGTAGAGAGGAGCAGCTCCGAACCGGGCATCTTCATCCTAACCTACACGGGCGAGCACACGCACACTCACCCCACCCGGAGGAACCCCCTCGCAGGCATCCCCAGAAGGCCGTGTCCGTCAGGGCCTTCTTCCCCTCGTCCATCTCTCGATAACACCACACCATCTACCAAAACAAGATCGCCTAGCGCCTCCGAAACAAACTTCTACTCGACGGGTTTCAGATAAAGAGGTAGATTGAGATATGCTTCCGGGGTATTCGCAGATTGCTTTTTGGCCAATAGATTGTACTTGTTTTTGTCTCCCCTTTTTGAGTTCTTAGCTCATCGGACAAAGTTAGCGTCGTTCGCAAGAGAACGTGTAAGAAACAACCCTCCTCCCCTTTCAAACTTGTAATCTCACTGGGTCACCGGGTGAATGGTTCCAATATTTGTAAGATCTTAATGCAGCTCAAATGAATATCTTTGTTTTAAAATAGAATGAAAATACAAAGTCGTTCCCATAAACAGCGACGTCTCAATCGTCACGTTTTTTCTTTTGTCAACGCGTTATCGTAAAAGCTAAGACACCCCCTCCTCTTCTAATAGCATGTTTCGGATAAAATATTTTACGAAATAGGTCGGAATTAAAATTTAGTGTTTCTAACGTGGATTTCTCGACAAAAGTTGCACCTCACTCTATTGTTATAATAAAAAGTTATTTAATTAAAAATTACGTATCTCATGCCATAAATGTGTTTTTTAAGTGATTGCTTCTTTGGAAAAAGACGACGTAGAAGACGTGGCAAAACTATCCACTTCTCGTGAAATTAAAAAAAAAAAGAATTAGAAAAGTCAAATTGTCAGAATAAAAAATTGTGGCCAATAAAAATTCTTTCCATATTTTCCGGGATCACACGATTTTCTTATAACAATAGTTTACTTTTTGAATTTATGTCTACGGCTTAAAGAACATGTCAAAATCAACAGTTTTGAAATACGAGAAGAGTGACCGAAACACAAAAAAGTATTGATAGCCGTGGCCATATTGGTGCCTTGCGGGTGTTCATTTAATATCTGCGAAATCTAACTCTATCGCTCGCTGACAAAAACGGATAAATAATTACTAACTGCTCTGAAGCTCGAACCTCTGCGAGATATATTTTATATTTAATTTTTTTATAAAAAAAAGAAAGAAAATAAGTGCCTAATAAAATATCTGAATGACAAGAAAGTATGATTCGTGTTAGCAATTCTTTGCTGTAGTTAGCTTTATGTCTCTCCTATATTTGTCATGTAGAAAAACAGTGACGATAACACAAGTTCTAGGACGAAGCAGTGTAAATTCTGGCATGAGGGAAGATTGTGCAACAAAGGGTTAAAGACTGCCACAGGGTGCATGGGGCAAGAACTACGCCCCCCACCCCGCAAGCAGCTCCGAGAACAAACCAAGCACCACCAAGCTATCGACGACCAACCAGAAATCATCATCAAGAACATATTTTCTGAGCATTTCGAGTGAACAAAGTTACCTCTTTTACATCTGCACTAGTTTTCACATAGGCAGAAATATAGGGTTATCTTCTAAGTTATACTGTATGTCGTTTATTGTCGCTACAGTAATCTGTCTACCTATTTAGGACATAAGACAATGGGAAGTAAGTAGTTGTATGATAAGCATCAACACTGAGTTTGATTCACGAGTTTTCTAAACCTCAGAGCAAGTAGGTGAGCTACTACTTCATCCACAATCCGCCTTCTCCATACAGGTCGTTCCACTCTTTCAACTCCGTCCTGCTTAGCCCTTCTGCGGCAAAGCACACCACAACCTGCTTGGACCATCGAACAACCCCATTTTAGCGGCAATTCATTGCTAAAATGCGCGACTGTGAAACTAGAACCACATGCTATATATTCTTTACCCGATATTTTGCCCGCTTGAAGTCTTCCTTGGTCAAAGCCATGAGGATGACTGACCGTTCCTCTGAACCAAACTACCTTCCTTCATGACAAGGTCATCTCCTGATTCCTATCCGAGTATGTAGCTCTCTTCTTCCCCTGTGGTCGATGGAACCAGTCGGACGATAACTCAATGGGAAACACCATTCATATTCAGGGGAAAGTCGCCTCCACCACCTCCATTTGCCTGTCCTGTCGAAGCAATTCTCAGACCGCCTGCAAGCTGCTGTTGTGCACAAGTCCTACCACAATGTAAATTGTTAAGAATCAGCACATAATTACATGAACCCATCAATCGCTATTCATGCAGCGGAAAACTGAAGCGAACCTTGAGGTTCGCTCCCGATGTATCCTTCTGTCATGGTAGCGAGTTCTTTATAGTCGAACCCTTGTTTCGACTTCTTCCTTTGTTAACAGCTTTCATCACACTTGTGTATTATAAGTTTTCTTTCCCTAACTTGAGTTCAGAAGGCCAGGGCTCAAGGCCCATTGTCCTTTCTTTCTAAAGAGACTTTCGTATTCCAGTTTAGGACATCTTTATGGGTTCCAATCCACTAGTTCTGTTCTTACACAACGCGGTTGAACTGATTTTGGTTGCCTAATCGTTACAAGTACTAATGGATGGGAATTTCTAGAAGTCCACCAATCAGGGCGGGACTTCTTTACCAGTTTTTCTAGAAATCCTGTGTCTGATTGCTAAATGTCGTGTGTGTGTGTGTGGTATGTATATATATATAACCATCGGACATTTCGAATAACCAGTTCGTAGACACATTCGGGCCACACTTGAAGTAGATTTCTCGTCCAGCCAAAGCATCGTCACCATGAGGGATTCCCCGCACCAAGCTTACCCACTGGCACCCTCCAACGGCTACGCCCGTAGTGATATGGATTCGCTCTCCCCGGAGGAAGAGAAGCGCAAGAAGCGAATCAAATGGGCCATTTACATCACCGCGTTCTCGGTTTTCCAGGTCATGGTCATCCTCGTCTTTGCCCTTGTCATCATGAAGGTCCGGACACCCAAGTTCCGCGTCGGAGACATCCGCATACAGACCCTTGGCACAGGAATCTCGCCCTCCCCCACGTTCAACATGACCTTCATCGCTCCCATCAGGATCAAGAATGCCAACTTCGGGCCCTACAAGTACGACGCGTCCAGCGTTGTATTCACGTACGGTGGGGTCACGGTGGGGCAGGCGGCAATCCCCAAGAGCAAGGCCAATTTCCGAAGTACCAAGAAGTTGGACGTGACGGTGAGTCTGAGCTCAGCCTCGTTGCCGAGCACGTCCGGGCTGGCCAGCGAGCTGAGCGCAGGGACACTGACGCTGGGAAGCCAGGGACAGTTGGACGGGAAGGTGGAGATGATGCTCATCTTCAAGAAGAAGAAGTCCACCCAGATGAACTGCATCATGGCATTCAACGTCACGACGCAGTCGGTCCAGTACACCAAGTGTAACTAATACGATACACAGACCGGGAAAGTAACAGTATCGCGGTCGCGGTCATGCACCACCGTGGAAATCTCTCCTCTGCGTGTTGAATAATTCGTGTGGAAATTTAGGGAGATGTTTGGATGCTTTCTAGGGGGGTGGCGTAAATGGAATGGAACCGTGCTTGGTATTCAAATTTGGGATTGAACTGGTCCACTCTGTCATTTTCTCTACAAAACGGTCTCTTACGGATGGCTCGGACCAAATACGACGTACCCACGAAAGCATCAAAAGGAATATACAACTGTAACTAGCTCCAAATCAAACAGAGGCATCGTGAAACAGGGGAGGGGACTGATAAACCAGAGACCGTGACAGTGTATATGCTCCCAATTATGTGTATTACAAGACAAAACGAGGATACATTTATATATATATATATATATATAAATAAATTGAATATAGAGTAGATGTTTTATGAATTTAGAAAATGTGTAGACGATTCATGAACCTAAGGAATTAGAGATTCATGAACTTTGTAAATGAGATGATAAATAATGATTCTATTATCAGGAACATCTTCTTTGATGTTCGGACCGAGTTGTCGATTCCTTAGATGATGTCGTAAGTACTAAGACTAATAGTTTGATTTTTGAAGGTTTCGATGGTTAAACTATATGATATAAAAAAATAGTCCCGTAAGTCAGATTAGTCTTGAACAAAGCACCAAAAAGCTAATAATGTTAGCTCGATTCGATTTGACGTGATGTATTAAATTATATTATATTAAAAAAACCTCACCTAATAATAACAAATAAAGTGATAAAAAAAATCAAAAGACAAGGACGTGTGTTTTTCAATAATTATTACAAAAGGGTTGCAGCTGTACATATAGCCGCATAGGCAATGTATACAAAAGGAAAGACAGAAATCTAAATCCTATAATTACAGAAGGCAATATATCGGTTTCTTATTGTCTGCTCATTTGCCAAATATCCCGGGATTTCATTCCGTAATACTCCCCCTCAAGTTGGAGCGTGAGGGTCACGAACACCCAACTTGCCGAGAAGAAACCGAAACCTGTCACGACCGAGGGCTTTGGTGAAGATACCCGCGGGTTGTGCATGAGTAGAAATGTGAGATGTAGCAACTGTCGAGGACTGGATGTGCTCTCGAATGAAATGACAGTCGATCTCAATGTGCTTCGTGCGCTCATGAAAGACAGGGTTGGCTGCTATGTGGATGGCAGCCTGGTTGTCGCAATAAAGACGGGCAGGAAGAGTGACATCGACTTCAAGAGATCGAAGAAGACTGCGAAGCCATAATGCTTCGCTAACGGCAACCGCCATGGCACGGTATTCTGCTTCCGCGGAGGAACGTGAGACCGTTGTCTGTTTCTTGGTCTTTCAAGATATAGGACTGCCCCCTAGAGTGACGAAGTATCCAGATGTGGAACGGCGAGTCGTAGGACACGCAGCCCAATCGGAGTCGCAATAGACGTCAAGCTCGAGAGAGTGTGGCCGAATGAAAATGCCTTGTCCCGGAGATTGTTTTATAAACCGTAATACTCGTAAGGCCGCGTCCCAATGGGGTTGTCATGGATCCTGCATAAACTGTGCCAAGATGTGGACAGAATAACAAAGCTCTGGTCGCGTAATAGTGAGATAAATGAGACGACCCACGAGGCACCGATACTTGCCGGGATCAGATAATGGTTCGCCAGAGTCTGCTGATAGGCGATGATGCTGCTCCATGGGGAAGGGTGACGGCTTTGCACCCAACATCCCACACTCCGAAAGGATCTCAAGAGCATACTTCCTCTGATTGAGAAATAGCCCTAAGTCCATCCGTGTAACCTCAATCCTGAGAAAATACTGTAGAGATCCCAGATCTTTGATACTGAAGCACTCATCAATACCGCTTCAGAGCATCGCACTTCTTAGAGTTACTTCCAACGATGATCAGATCGTCAACGTAGACTTGCACCCCCAAGAAGTCACCGTGGTGAGAGTAAGTGAATAGTGAATGATCTGCACCCGATTGGATGAATCCATATTATAGTAGTGCATCAGCAAACTTCGAGAACCAGTTCCGAGATGCCTGTCGAAGACCATAAAGAGACTTTTGAAGTCTGCAAACCTGTCCCCTCCTTGCGGCTGCAAAACCGGGCGGAAGCCTCATGTAAACCTCTTCATCTAGGTCTCCGAGTAAAAAGGCATTGTTGACGTCCATCTGATGAATCTCCCATTGTTTAGCCACCGCCACTGTTAATAAGCAGCGAACAGTGACCAATTTGGCCACAGGAGCGAACCTCTCCACTCCTTCTATCTAAGTGAACCCCTTTCCTACGAGACGAGCCTTGAACCTCTCCACTGATCCATCAGCTCGGCGCTTGATCTTGAAAACCCACCGACAGTCTATAGCTCGCTTCCCCGGCGGTAAGTCCATAATCGTCCACGTATCATTGGACTCCAGTGCCTTGATTTCTTCACCCATGGCCGCCTTCCACCGATCATCCTGCAAAGCCTCTTTGAAAGTTCTAGGCTCTACCTCCGAATCAACAGATGCAATATACGACATATGACGATTGCTAATATGGGAATATGAGAGGTAATTCTTGAGGGGATAAATTGTTCCTGAGGAATTCAATGCCGTGGTCGAGCGTAATGCGGAAGGGGGGTGTGAGCCGTGTACCGCAGTGTGTACCACGTAGTCCTCGAGATGTTTGGGAGCAGCTCTAATTCTCTGAGATCGTCGAACATTTTCAACCAGTACTTCCACTATCTGCTGGCTAGTGTTGGGCTCATCTCGAAGATCCCCCTCATCCTGTATAGGATTTCCCTCGACAAATCCAGGATCATCAGGCGTTAGGTGTCGCTCAACGGGTGTATTCTCCCCCTGAATGTCAACATGCGCATCACGACTTACTGCCTCATATACTTGCTGATTCGGACTCAAGAACATCGGTTGATGAGAATCTCCCTTATCACGCTGCATCTCTCGCTGTTGGGCGAAAGGAAATTCATCCTCACAGAAGATCACATCTCTAGAGACAAAAAGTTCATGACTCTCTAGATCATAGACCTTCCAATCCTTCTGCGTATACGGGTAACCCACAAATATGCAACGGCGTGACCTCTCCTTGAACTTATCCCCATCGCGAGGTCTGGTGTGCACATAACATAATGAACCAAAAACCCGCAAATTATCATAGTGAGGGGTCTTCCCGAATAGTACCTCATAGGGACTCTTCCCTTCCAGAACTTGAGTCGGTGTCAAATTGATCAGGTGTGCAGCAGTCGAGACGCACTCCGCCCAAAACTTGGTCGGCAGGTAGGCCTGGAAAAGAAGAGCCCGCGCTACATTCAGGATATGTCTATGTTTGCGTTCCACCCTTCCATTCTGCTGAGGTGTGTAAGTGCAAGTCGTCTGATGAATAATTCCATGCTCCGCGAAATAGCTCTGCAGAGAACGAGAGAGGAATTCCGTGCCATTGTCGCTCCGTATGATTTTCACGGAGCGATCAAATTGGGTCTTGACCAGATTGCAGAACTTTATCAGCTGGTGCTGGGCCCCATATTTTTCCCTCAATAGGTACAGCCATGTGGCTCTGCTGTAGTCATCGACGATTGTCAGAAAATAATTTGCACCCGTAATGGATTTCGTTCGATAGGGTCTCCAGAGGTCACAATGCACAAGTTGGAATGGAAAATCTGCTTTATTCATACTGAGATTAAAAGTCGACCGGGTTTGTTTAGCCCGTTGACATATATCACACTCATTATTTTCTAGAGCAGACTTGATACCCTGAAATATAATGCGACGCGATGGGTGCCCCAGCCTCTTATGCCATACTTGAGCTGTCTTCATGGCGAGATGAGCTGATGCTGTCACGACCACCCAACGCAAGTAGTACAGCCCCCCTCGGCGCTCAGCCACTGCAATCGTCTTCCTCGAAATGCAATCATGTATCACACACCGTCCCCGTGAGAACAGGACATCACATTTCAATTCGCTCATCAGTTGATCAACTGATATCAAATTGAATGGAAAATTCGGCACTAGCAAAACATTTGTTATCATAAAGGAATTCCCGATCTCCACATCTCCGACATGTGTGGCTTGTACCGTGTCACCATTTGCTACATGGATCGACGAGCGTTGTCTCATTGGGACGATTTCCCGAAAATAGCATCTCTGACCTGTCATATGTCGAGAAGCTCCACTGTCGATTATCCAATTGACACCTGTATCGACAGAAATAAAATTTGTACCCGTTAGTGGATCCTCGAGTCCCGTGTCGGAGGACCCGACAATATCCATCACCCAGTGAAATTGGTCGTCGGAGAGGTTCATCAATTGCTTGAAACGGCCCGCATTTCCGCTCGGGCCTACCTGGGCCACATGGGCTCTTAAGCCTTCTGTGGGGCGGGTCATTTGTCGGGTATGCTGGATATGGCCCGGTACTCCTCCAGCTGGGCCTGTTGGCTGACTGATCTGGGCCGCTCCATGTGGGCCGAAGCCCATCTGCTTGCGAAGCCCATCTGCTTGCCCCTGCCACCAGCGCCCTTCTTCTTCTCCTTCCAGCCATCGGGAAATCCGTGAAGACGGAAGCAATTGTCGATGGTGTGATTTCTCATCCCACAGTGTCGGCATCCTCTAGTCGACCCACACGGTTCTTTTCTTCCGTAGCCGGAATTCGTGCCTCCTCGAGATCCGCCGGTCTTCACCACCAGAGCAGTGTCGTTCGTCTCCTGCCCATGTTCGAGAGTTCGCTGAGTCTCGTCCTGGCTCACGAGACCGAAGACTTGATTCGCTGGTGGGAGAGGTCCGCTGCTGAGAATATTCGTTCTCACTGCTGCTAAATCGGCGTTGAGACCCATCAAGAATTGGTGAGCCTTTTCTCGCTCCCTCTTAGCCAGGTACTTCGTCGCTGCCGGGAAATTGCACTCGAGATCCTCTTCATAGCAATCCAACTCGTCCCATGCCTGCTTCATCTCGGTGTAATAGTCCTGCACTGATCTTCCTCCTTGCCTGAGACGTCCAATTTTGGACTGGACCCTGTACATATTCAATTCGTGCCCTCGAGCATATTTATCTTTTAGCTCATCCCATAACGTCTTGGCGTCACCGGCAAAAGTCGCAGAGGGCTGGAGATGCTTCTCCAACGAGTTGAAGATCCAGGCGATTAGCAGGAGTTGCAGCGGTTCTAGTGTCGGGCCAGAGGATCGCCTGCCTTCGGCTTCTTCACGGTCCCATCGATGAAGCCGAGTTTTTCCTTCGCCGAGAGAGCTGTTCGCATCACCCTTGACCAGGTAAGATAATTATGCCCATCCAACAGATAGGGGGTGAGCAAGAGGCCCGGATTGTCCGATGCCATCAGCTCGTATTCCACAGGAATCTCGATCTTCTTGGAAGAATCGTCTGTCATCCTCACAGGTCGCAAGACCTTTTCGCTCTGATACCAAAATAAAGTGATAAAAAAAAATCAAAAGACAAAGACGTGTGTTTTTCCCAATAATTATTAGAAAATGGCTGCAGCTGTACATATAGCCGGGTAGGCAATGTATACAAAAGGAAAGACAGAAATCTAAATCCTATAATTACAGAAGTCAATATATCGGTTTCCTATTGTCTGCTCATTTGCCAAATATCCCGGGATTTCATTCCGTAATAGTGACTTAATCTTTCATGTCAAACATTCCTCACCATGCGACCAAACAAAAGCAACTTGTGATCGTCATGTTGGCTATTCTTAGCTTCTGTCCGCCCTCCAAATGAGACTTTCCTGCCATTTCTTTTCCTGAGTCTAAGACACGCCATAACATGTTCGCATTAAATGTTAGAAACGAGGATCTTTCACATTGGAGAGCTTGCAGATCACATTCGTGTCGTTAAGTAGTGTTGGCTTTCTTCGGTTGAAAGGGTTGATTAAAAGACAAGTAAAGCCGACCCCAAATGATTCGGGTGTGACGATGATAAGTTTCCAGAACCCCAACTCGAGTCAAACTCACTGACCATCTAGATGGTCAAGACATCACGCGTTCCGCCTCCAACCCTTTCTTCTTCCAAGAAACCATGTCCTGATTTGATCCAAACTATATAAACAAACTTCCACCATCTCCCGTTTCCAATCATCCCTCGACTCCCCGGTTTCCCTTTCCTTACTCCTCTCACGATGGCCGACAAGAACCAACAGGTGTACCCCATAGCCCCCTCTGCGAACGGCCACCCGAGGAGCGACGAGGAATCCCTTGCCTCCAAGGAGGAGAAGCGTAAGAAGATGATCAAGTGGGCCGGATACATCGCCGCATTCACCGTCTTCCAGGTCCTTGTCATCGTCGTCTTCGCCCTCGTCGTCATGAAGGTCCGCACCCCAAAGTTCCGTGTCGGGGACGGCCTCCAGGTCAAAGACTTGACGTCCCAGCCCAGCGTCCCGTCCTTCAACATGACCCTCTACGCTCCCATCAGGGTTAAGAACTCCAACTTCGGGCCGTACAAGTACGACGCGACCGCCGTGACGTTCACGTACGGTGGGGCCACGGTCGGGCAGGTGGCGATCCCGAAGGGGAAGGCGAGCTTCAAGTCTACCAAGAAGATCAACGCGGAGGTTTCCCTGAGCTCGGGGTCGATCCCGAGCGGTGGCAACCTGGGGAGCGACCTGAACTCGGGGACGCTGACGTTGAACAGCAAGGGGGCGATGACGGGGAAGGTGGAGCTGATGCTTATATTCAAGAAGAAGAAGACGATCAAAATGGATTGCACGATGGTCATCAACGTCTCCTCCAAGTCGGTTCAGTCTGTTCAATGCCAGTGATAGTGAAAGGGCATCCATCATCAAACTGGGATCAAAGGAGGAGCTTTCTCTTTAATTCCTGTCGTATGATCACATCTATATGTTTCTTTTTTTTCTTTGGACACGATGATCTTCCTGTACATGTAAAAGATTTATTATGATTATGAATAGGTTTATACACAATGTCCTTACATAATGACCTGAATTTCCGTAAGATAAACGCGGACGAAAATATATTCTCCTCTCCATTCTCAACTCACCCACCACAAAAAATAAATTACACGATAAACTAATTATAAGTTAAACATTAAATTTTGATTTAAAGTTATGTAAACGTGAAACGAAATTAACTTGGTATTTGTTCTGTGATGGCGTACCAAAAGGAAGGGGGGGAAGGTCCACACATATGGACTGAAAATACCCATTCCATTGACATTACGGGGCATGTGGACAAAGTATATATATATCTAATAGTTTTTTTAGTAAAGATTAGTAGCGAACCCTTACATCGCCTGATCGGATCCGAGTAAATCAGTCTCATCAACTTAACAGGTAAAGGTTCTTGGGCTTTTATTAGCATTCACTCAAGATACCTCCATTATTAGAGGAGTATGTGTTAAATATTGGGTTCTCATAGCATCAGCGAACCAATACCCACATTAATATGGGGTTCAAACCTGAACCTGAACCACCAGCTAACCAACACCCGTTGTACCACTTGAGTGTCTCCTTCGGGACATTATAACTGCATCGATTTAAAAGTTTGTCTGACTTCGATCTATTACATCAAAATGTCGTAAGATCCTACTTCATGAATAAGTTATTCTTATTTAGGGCATGATTGATAACTGAGTAAGTGGCGGCCGTGAACAAAATGAATATTCGTCCACATGAAGATGTATAGAGTATTGAAAAAAGTACAACTACCACAAGGTGAGATCGAAATGGGGTTGTCACTTACGCAATTTGTGGGGCCTACATTTTACTCATCTTTGACTGGGTAATGAAAAGGGCTGACTTTCCACGTCACGTTTTCTTTGACCTCGTCAAAACATCCCAGCTGTCGTGTAATTTATATATTTAGTATTATTATTTAATCGCGGAAACAGTTCCTTGTCCTCGTCCCCATTAATTAAAGCAATAGAAACGTTTTCAGTCCAACGTCGTCAGCGCCTTGAACTTTGTTCCGTTCACATAAAATGTTTTTTTTTTTATCAATCAAATATTTACTAGATGTTCGGAGGTTGTCCGTGTCAGAGCACGCCATGCCGGCCCTGACCCTGCACACGTTCTTTGAACACCCTCCCTCCCCCCGCCTAGGCTTCTCTATATATAAAGGAACAGCAATACCAATCGATTGCGCCAAGCCATTCGAAAGCTGAGCGAACATCTTGTAGTGATAATCATGGCGGACGACAGTCACGCGCGACCCCTGGCCCCCATTCAAGTTTACCCTCGCAGCGACCTGGAATCGGCCTTTTACCCTCCCCCCGTGCCGAAGCCCGTGGCACGACGTAGGCATGCGAGCAAATGCCTCGTGTTCTTTCTCGTCACGGTGGTCGTCCTCGGCGGCATCTCCCTTGCATTTGCCCTCACCGTGTTCCGTATAAAAGCTCCCGAGTTCAAGCTCCGGGATGCCGCCGTCAACGACCTGAGGTACGACCACAACTCGACCTCGGCCCGGGTGAAGGGGACGCTGGTCGGGGAAGTCACCCTCAAGAACGACAACTTCGGGACGTTTAAGCATGGGAATGGGACGGTGAGCGTGCTATACGGGGGGAAGGATTTCGGGGCGGTAAAGGTTGTCCGAAAGGGCAGCGTACGAGCACGAGAGACGGAGATGGCCAAGGCGAGCATCGACTTTGTGGTTAGCGGGGAAGGGGAGGGGAAAAACAACACCCTCCGTGAGGAGATCAGCGGAGGCATTGTGAGGATAAGGAGTAACGGGGAGGTACGAGGGAAGATCAGCGTGCTGGGTTTCGTGAAGAAGAACAAGGTGGGTGTGCTGGACTGTATCATAAGTATTGAGTTGTCGAGCAGTAGGATTACGGATTTGAATTGCAAGTGACACCATGTTTGATTAGTCCATTCATTCATTCATTCATATATGTTGTATGGGTGGGTTCACAGCTTGGGAATTATAGTCTATTGGATTCATGGCACCAGAATGTCGTAAATACAACGTTGGAGGCGATAACTATGACCCCCGATTCTATTGATAAGATAATAGAAGTTGTAACATCAATTCTCTCTCTGTTTCTAAACTATTTCCCGCGTCATCCATCGTTAACTTCTACAACCATACATCTCTCGCCAATACTATCCAAATATCCGTCGCAATTCATAGGCTTACACAACATAATTTCTGAACATCAATTATGGTATTTATTCGAATAGAATACACTCGATGAGAAAAACAAAAGCCAATAGATTGTGCCCACACTATGTCCATAGAAGTCAGTCGACTGCGTGCACAAAATCTAGTCAATCTTGTCTATAGAAGTTGGCTGACAGAGTCTACAAAAGCTAGTCGACCGTGTATATAGAAGCCTGTCGACTGTGCCTATAGAAGCTCGTCAACCGAGAAGCCAGTCGACTTTAACCTACATAAGGCAATCGACCGTACCTACAGAAGCCTATCGACTGGACTTCTACAAAAGAAAGTTGTCCGGAAAGAAGAGTAGCGGTTCCCTTCGCCAAAGCGACGGTTACAAGTAGATGAGGTGGTTGAAGTCCAATTTCAGCACATGTTTAGCTGTTAACGGTGGTTGCGCTCTAATTTCAACATGCATTTTTTTGTTATTGCCCTAGGATTAGTATAAATAGCGTATCATATGCCAAAATAAGACACACGAACAATCACTTGACACCAATAGAGACATTTTGGTCGTCTTATTTCTCTTATTCTTCCTTGTATTACAACAATTCGACAATAACTTTCAATCCCAAGCACATACATGATTGTCAACTTTGTACTTGTATTCTCTGGTACACTTTAAATGAAAGTAAATGTATTTTTTATTCTTGTAATTGTTCTTTCGTTGTTCTAAATTTCTTAGCGAACGCACTCATACACACACCTGCATTCATTCGCGCCATGTTTCGAGTCTTGTACGTGCGATTTTGTACGGCAAACACATTGCTGCACAAAGTGTGAACTCATCAGTTGATGATGAGACAAGCTGTGCAAAGTCTAAATATGCCAATAACTTGTATATGTTCTTGATGCATAACCAAATGATACACTAGGTAAGTTATATACACAATTGAATCTATGTCGCTTAATAGTACAGTAACATTTGATAAGCTTCTCCTCGAAAACTATAAGTGGTCCAAATGAAGAGAAGCTTCTTCGAACCGACGACCTAAAAAGCCTCTCAAGGAAAAGACAAGCACCCTCGACTTTATCGCGTACAGACAGACAAAACCCTCGACTCGGCTCGGGTTTGGGTTGAGAGTCAAATCAAAACGGCGAGGAGTCAAGCAGCCTCGTCCCAATCCATTCCATTACATGCGCCCAGAAAACGCGGTTTCTCAACTCAAAAAACATTCCCCCTCATCTAAGGACGAGGTATCTATCATCACCAAACACGCACGATCCATCAGAAGCTCCCTTAATGGCTGGGAGCGACCAAGCTAAACCCCTCGCACCCCTCTCAGGTTACTACCCCAGAAGCGAAGAGGTCGACGAGGCCATCTCTGCGGAGTTCGACCTCCACCGACGTGGCTGCTGCCTAAGGTGCTGCGGCTGCGCTGCTGCTGTCCTCCTCATCCTCCTGGTCACCACCCTCGTCCTCTTCTTCACCGTGCTCCATATCAAGGACCCTGTCCTCACCGCCGACCACGTCGCCTTCCACCAACTCCTGCGAAGCACGTCCCTCGGCGCGTCAAACTTCACGGTGGAGATAACGGTCTCGGTGAGGAACCCCAACGCGGCAGCCTTCCGCTACGAGAACATGACGACGAGGCTGTACTACGGAGGGGATGTCGTGGGAGAAGGAGAGGTTGTCCCCCCGGGGAAGGTGGGGGCGAGGGGGAGGAAGCAGCTGAACGTGACCGTCGAGGTCAAGGGAGGGAAGGTTGCGGGGGCAGAGCCGTTCGCGGGGGATTGGAGGAGCGGTAACCTGAGCTTCCACAGCGAGACGCGAGTCCCCGGGAGGGTGAAGCTCACGGACGCGATAAAGAAGAAGCTAGTGGCGAGATTGGACTGCGACCTAACATACGTCGTGGACACCCAGCGGGTGATCAAGAATTGAGAATCTGCTCCGTCCCGGGACTTTCTTACAAAAGGGATACAAGAGTTTTGGGCTTCACTGTAGTGTCCGAGCCTTGGGCATGTGGATCTATCTGTTATCCATGTAGTTTGTCCTGACTATAAGTTTGTCCAAAGATGGGTCTGGAATTTAATGAACACACCATACACGCAAACACCCACATCGGATTCACGACCAGTCCAATCAAAACGCATTAACTCAAAACTCGGATATGAGATCGAACCGATGGTTCCTTGTCTGTCCCTCCCACACCAGCTTCAACTTCAAAAATTGAACCCATAACAGTCAAAAAAGGAGAGGGAGGTGGGCAGTTGGGAATGCAATAAAAGCAAATGTTGGGTCCCCAGAAATTTTTTTTACTACACGCAAACAATCAAACAAAACAAAAAATATTGATTTGGATCCCCCCATTGGCCATGGCTGGGGCTAGGAACTGTTTTGAATCGATATCAGTCCTGAGTAGCCCCCCCCCCTCCCCCATTCACGTGACTTCGACTCCCCCCCTCCTCCCCAACTTGGCTTTCTTTTCCTAAAAACTCCATTGCCTCAACCCTTTTGTTACTGTGGAAGTTTAGTTTGAAAGATCTCAAAGTGAAAGCCCCACTCAGTTTTTTTCCTTTCTTTCTTCCTCGGTTTCATTACAACAACCAACGAACAGTCCCCGACCCAGAACCAGAACCCAACTACATTTTTTTTACTGGGTTTTCCTTCTTCCTCTTCTTCTTCTTCTTCTTCTTCTTCGTTTTATTTACTACTAGACTGGCTCTACCAACCATGGAGTCCTTTACCCTCCTCAAGTTCTGGCGTCGCTCCGCCTCCCCGTCCTCCCACCCCCACCACGTCACCACCCTCTTGGCCTCCGCAGATTCTGACGATGGGGCCCGTGGTGGCTCCGATGCCGAGGAGGGGGACGACGACGACGGCCCTTTCTTCGACCTCGAGTTCGACATCTCCAATGACGACGAGGACGACAAGGGCCCCCGCCCTGTCGACAATGCAAGGGCCTCCTCTGCTTCCGAAGGCGATGATGAACGAGAAGACGAGGAAGGCGGGACTGACGGGGTTGGCCTTGGTCTCAGCTTCGTGCTCTCCCCGTGTTCTTTTAACGATACCTCCGACGACTCTGGGGTCTTCCTCAAGGGAGACCTCTGTCCTGTTTTGAACTCCGAGGACGACGCAACGTCGCCGAAGCCGGCTCAGTTCCCTGTTTCTCTCCTGAAACCCTCAGCGAAGTTGAGGGTGCTCATATCTGGTCTGAAGAAACCCGCTGCACACGAGAAATCTGAGAAGGGGAGGGCGGGGACTGAGCAGAGGCAGAGCAGCCGGAGGCTGTTTATAAAGTTCAAGGTCGAGGAGAAGCCCTTCTCGTCTCTGTTCACCAGGGACAACAGCTCTAGGATGCAAGACACAAAGCCGACCTCGGCGGACCAGGATGCTGCATCCTCCGAGGATAGGGGACGGGAAGCGAAGATGCAGCGGTACTTGAAGAAGGTGAAGCCCCTGTACATAGGGGTGTCGAAGCTGAGATCGTCGTCTCAGCTCAGGGCCACAGTGGAGACCCAGAAAGACGCCCATGGTGTCAACAACTCCGTAAGTACCACAGATGCCGAGGCTCGCCGGGGCAACGACAGCGAACCAGGGGCAGGAGTGAAGGTGGGGTTCAGGGTAATGTGCAGGCAGCTGGGGAAGAGCCGGTCGGCTTCCGCAGCAGTCGCGGCTGTGCCAAGACCTACAGCTGCAGCAGGGGCGTCGAGGAGGGACGACTCGCTGCTGCAGCAGCAGGACGGGATCCAGGGCGCCATCTTGCATTGCAAGAGATCTTTCAACGAGTCAAGAGGTCGGTGATGTCGTGGACAAGCACGACCAATAATTTTCGACCCCGTCCTCCTGATCTCAACCATTTTATTATTATCCGGTCCTTAGTTTAGTAATGTTGTCATAAACGGGTCCTCCAGATCCGGACGCAAACGGCACCGGCCCGGTCCAATAGCGACTCACCGCGAAGAGAACCGACGGGGAAGTCCTCCCGCAGAAGGAGAGGAGATTCGCAAAAGGGCTTTACCTTTGTAATGTCTCGTTTCAATGAGTGAAGCGGCTAGCTAGAAGACTACTACTATATGAATATGATCTTGTAAGAAAATAACCCCCCCCGCGTAGCAGTAACGAGTTGTAGATCTTCGTGTAGTAGTAACTAAGAGATACGATGAAATGAATGGATTGATGAGATGAACAATGAACAACTCATTCCAATTATATATCTTCTTTTTGGGGTCAGATTTCCAAGGGAGACAAAAAGGGAAGAGTTGGGTTGAGTGGAGCCCCAAAAGACGGCATTCCCTTTTCTGATATGCTTATAATTCATACCACAACGCCCCAACACATTTTCATTTTCTTACATCCCCCTTCCCGGACTCCGATAAGTACAAGCATACACCAATTTGTCCGAAAAAAGGAAGTGTGGTCGGCGTGCGGAAGACTGACTTGTAGCATGAAACTTTTGAACTATCGGGGTTAGTGATCTTTAAGCTCATTGTGTCATAAGTTAAATGCACTGTCGATGGTGAGCAGTAGTAGGTTGGATGTCTCTATTGCTATTTACTTGCAAAATAGACGATTTGGTTGGTGTGTTGAGTCTACTTTCTAATGGTGGTCAGAAAAGTGTAAGGAGAACAGTGAAAAGTGTCTCCCTTTTGCTTTGCTTTTGTTTTGTTTTTTTTTTCTTTTTTTGGGCACCCTTTTCCTTTTTCCAGGGAGGCGGACAAAGAAAAAAAAACCGTAGGAAAAAGCAACAGAGGAAAAGGCAACTGCCTGCCCTCCCTCCCTCCCTCCCCCGGGGTTGTTGATTATTACTACTCGTGACAATGTTATTACATGGTGGTATTGGGAAGAAGAGCGACCATGCATTGACATCGATGGATCGGACGGTACTTCAACAAAATGGGGGAGTTGAGTGAGGGAGGGAGGGAGGGATGGGGGGGCCTTATCATACTGTTGGTTTTGGTCTTATTATGGGTGGGAGTTATTTGATTTCTGGGAATCTCTTCTTCTGACCTTCTTCCCCTTGGCATTCATGTCCCACGACCCCACCACACACACAACCCCTATGTCTGTCTACACAATGAATGACAGACAGACCTCGATTCACCTTGGGGGTTTAAATGCCCTGCAGAATGCATGCAGGCTGGCTTTGCAAGAGTCCATCCAAAGCCTTGTTCACGACGGCCCAAAGAAAAAGGACCCAAAGACTTAAAGTAAAGTAAAAACAATTTGTAAAATATGGTTTAATTTTTTAAAATTACATAAATATTCTCCTTAAATAGTTGTCTCAAAGAGTGACGATGATTTTACAAAGAAGATTACTACAATCGACAATTTTTGTGTAAAGATGTTTTAATAAAAAAAAAGTAAAATATGGATATTTGGACCAATCAATTTGTCGATTTTACGTATTGGCATATCGTTTCAAAAATTTTTAATTTAGCCTTATTTCAATTTTACTTTTCAATTTGGTCATATTCGTAAAGGCGTTTGCGATTTCGCCATTAGCGTTAATACGTATCATTTATTTTTCCTACGTGGCAATGATAATGAAATAAATCAGGGGCAAAATATCGATATTTGGCCCAATGAATTTGCCAACTTTACATTTTGGTATAATGTTTTAAAAGTTTTAAATTTGGCCTTAAATAAATTTTAATTCGATGAGTAATTCGAGAAACATGAACCAAAAACTAAGGAAAGCAGGAGTCTACTTCGGTGACAGTTGGGCTATCATCCCCCGTCTTGTTTTCGACTTTGCTTCTCTCTTTACCTTTGTTGATGTTGGCTGAGATCTACACCATTAGGTTCATTTTCAGCTCGTATAATGACACAATGTATTTACGTTTGGGTCGTGTGCAGTCTGTTTTTGCTTTAGTCCTAGTTTTTTCTTCTCTCCTCAATGAACATGTCTCGAGGCCTCGCTCCCTTCCCTTGTTTCGTGAGAGAAACCAAGTCGTTAGTAGAAAAAGAGTCTGTGGGTCAATCATTCAATACTGGATGAATACCCTTTGCCCCTTGTCGGCGTAGGAATCAATAGCCCAATTGTCACTAAGGTAGACTCCTGTTTTCCTGGGTTCTTGGTTCCTGTTCCTCGAATTTCTCCTCAAATTAAAATTGATTTAAGGTCAAATTGAAAACTTTTAAAATGTTATGCCAAAACATAAAGTTGACAAATTCATTGGGCAAAATATTTTGCCCTTGATTTATTTCAGTATCATTGCCACATAAGAAAAACAAATGACATGTATTAACGCCGTTACGAACATGGCCAAATTAAAAAGTCAAATTAAAATAAGATCAAATTGAAAACTTTTAAAACGATATGCCAAAACGTAAAATTGACAAATTGATAGGGTCAAGTATCAGGTATTTTTTCTTTAAAAAAATTCTTAAGTTTTCTGCAATCGACATTTGTCCATTTTAACCCTTTCCGAACGTAACTTCTTTATAAATTCAAAATGGCGAAATAATTTTGAAAACTTGAAATCAATACCCACTTAAATGCAAATGCAACCCTGTTTCTGGTTCAAACACGTGTCCCGGGGCCTTAGTGCTTAAGATTATATTATCATCCTTAGCACCTACGGCTTGTTTTTGGTTTGTGGTGACATGACACGACACGCGTCCACATGCAGGCCTCCTTAGTTTTTCAGACATTCACGTGTCAACGGTCCAGATTCACTCCCTGGGTCATCATCCGACGGCAATCCCGACAGAACTCCCGGAACCAAGAGCCAAAGCGCCACACTTCATCACTCTTCGCTTCTCGTCTGCTTTTACAATCAAATCAATCCCTCTTTTCCCTTCGGTTCTGCCACGGAGCACCGCAAAAGTCGAGGCCTTCTGCCGTTTGTTTGTTTGCTTGTTTGTTCTCGTTGTCCCCTTTTTGGGTTTTTCAACCGGCGACCCACCTGGACATGGCGGAGCACCACCACGACGAGGCCGATTCCCTCGTCGACAAGATATCCGAGAAGATCCGCGGCCGCGGAGACGATTCGTCCTCCGATTCCGGCGACGAAGGGCCCGGGGCCGCCGCTTCGGAGGTCAAGAACAAGGTCTTTCGCCTTTTCGGGAGGGAGCGGCCCGTTCACACCGTCCTCGGCGGCGGAAAGCGTGCGTCTCTTCCTCAGATTTTGTCTTCCGTCTTTTTGGATGCGTTCCGTTAGGGGTTTTAGGTCGGATTGCTGATCTTTGGCTTGTTTAAGGACATGAATTGGTTGTTTGGTTGTGGTTTTGATCTGTCTCTGTTTGGGGCGCACGGAGTGGATGGGTAATTCTGGCGGTGATGGTTTCTGGGTTCTCTTTCACTTCATTTGATGGCAAAGCTTGGATCTTTACCCGATTAGTGGTCGCCTTTGTATCCTTCGGGTTCGGTATAAACAGCCCGCGGATCCTTCTGGTTTGATGCTAATCGAGCTAATCTGCTGATTTTCAATACCATATTATGACTGAGATGCTTGCTTCCAGTATTTTGGAAGGTTTTGGGATTGATGCCTTCTGCTTGACATGGTCTGATGGGATATTGTGGTTCTTTTTTATAGGTAGATATTATGATTCTGCATCATCAAAATCTGAAATTAAGTTTTGCTTGATGAAGATTGGGGATCAAACCCGTTTTTTTCTTTTTGCTCAATAAGTGCTTTCTTATGTCAGCTAGTTACTAATGGAAGTATAGGATGAATGATTAATTTCCATATTATTTCCTATGACATAATCTGGAAAATGAGTACTTTTGTGTATCCTGTCATTAACAGCGGCCGATCTGCTCCTCTGGAGGGACAAGAAGATATCTGCCGGAGCTCTTGGTGTTGCCACGGTGATTTGGATCCTCTTTGAGTTAGTACAATATCATCTGCTGACCCTGGTCTGCCACATTCTGATACTTGCCCTTGCAATCTTGTTCCTGTGGTCAAATGCGAATTCTTTCATCAACAAGTAACTCTCCCATTTGCCATTTTTTTTTATATTCCCTCTCGGCCGGTTTTGATTTATGAAATGACCAACGGTTGTTTGATCACTAGGAGGCCGCCTCCAATTCCTGACGTATCTATTCCGGAGAAGCCGGTCTTGGAATTTGCCTCTGTTCTCACGGTTGAGATCAACAGGTCTTTCGCATTACTACGAGAAATCGCATCCGGAAGAGATCTCAAGAAGTTTTTGATGGTAGGTTGTTATGTTTGAGGATTATGAATTTCACGAAATGGGATTGCTATTTATGACTTAGAAGAGTTGAACCCTCTTTTCATGGCCGTAGTCCTGATGTTTCATATGACAATCCGATGTTCGATGATTATCAGGCAATCACGGGGTTTTGGGTGTTGTCTGTTTTGGGAAGCTGGTGCAATTTCCTGACCTTGTTCTACATAGGTAATTACTTTCACCATTTGGGCGATATTTAATTCTTTTTGCCTTTTTCCCTCCATGCGTGGGACTCTTTATTGAACCTCGTGTTTTCCAAACAGTTTTTGTGTTGCTTCACACTGTGCCGGTGTTGTATGATAAGCACCAAGACAAGGTCGATCCTCTCGCGGAGAAGGCAAGCATCGAACTGAAGAAGCATTATGCCGTGCTTGACTCGAAGGTTCTAAGTAAGATCCCCCGGGGTCCACTGAAGGACAAGAAGGCGTAAGTGCCCTTGCAACTGGTTCTTTCACGACAGTGCTTTGTAGCTTCACTTCGTCCTTTGTATTTAAACAGTTTGTTGGTCGCAATTTGGATTTTAACTTACACTTGTGGCGGTTTCCTGGGTTTGTTTGTTAGGTTGTTCTGGTGAATGTATGTACATTTGATTTTGTTAGGTTCATTTCATGGAGATCCAACAAATCATTGCATAACCAAATTGCGAGCCAAGCATCGTGTTATATTATTACACGAGCATTTAGGTTTATTATCATTACTGTTAAATCTCTAGTCTAAGGTGACATTTCACACACTATTTATCCTAATCCTTATGATTGATCAGCAAACCATGCGTATCGTGTCACTGCTTAAGTTACAGAGCTTATGATCCTTAGAGGAAGTATGTGAGCTGCTGTTTCTTCCTCGATCCGCCTTCTCCATACAACTCGTTCCACTGTTTCAACTCTGCCATGCTCGCACCGTCCGTGGCATAGCTCGCTGCAACCTGCACGGACCATGTACAGTCGCATTTAACTGAAAGAAGCTCCTAGAATGCGGGTCAGAAACTGGAACCGGGCTATTCTTTACCTGATCTTTCGCATGCTTGAAGTCGTCCATGGTCAAAGCTCTGAGGACAACTGTTCGTTCCTCTTGGTCCGAACTGCCTTCATTCACGACAAGGTCGTCTCCTGATTCCTGCTTCTTTGCGTTCCCCTGCGGACAACGGAACCGTTCAGACGAGAACTCAATGGGGGAATAACATTAACGTTCAGGATGAAGCCGCCCACCATCTCCTTCTTCATCTCTTGCTGAAGCAATTCCCTGACCGGCCTGTAAGCTGCCGTCGTGCACAAGTTCTAGCGCGGCGAAAGTCAGTTACGAATCAGCACGTTCTGACATGATGCCTTGATCATTGAATATGCGGAGGATAATGGAAGCTAACCTTGAGATCGCTCCCGCTGTACCCTTCGGTCATGGTTGCGAGTTCTTTATAGTCGAACCCTTCTTTGACTTTCTCTTTAGCTAACAACGTTTTCAGGATATTCTCCCTATTTTCTGTGCCCGGCAGCCCGATCATTATTCTACCGCAGACGGAAACACCGAAACACCATAAGATAAAATCTCAACACAGACAAGGGCGAGTATTAAACATGACTTACCTGCGTTCGAATCGTCGGATTATGGCTTCATCGAGGTCGAAGGGTCTGTTGGTTGCAGCTAATACAAGGATACGCTCGCCGGCCTTGGACAAGAGTCCGTCCCAGTGAGTCATGAACTCGTTCTTTATCTTTCGCATCGCCTCGTGCTCTCCCGCCCTTGACCTTTGGCCCAACATGCTGTCAACTTCGTCCACAAAGATTATGGTGGGGGAAACTTTCGCCGCCAAAGTGAACAAAGCTCTGACATTCTTCTCATCTTCCCCAAACCACTTGGAAGTGATCGTCGACATGGACACGTTTATGAAGCTCGCGCCAGCCTCTCTTGCGACAGCCTTGGCCAACATTGTTTTCCCGGTACCAGGAGGCCCAAAAAGCAGTATTCCACGACACGGTTTCAGGAGGCCACCACGGAAAAGGTCGGGTCTCCTTAGAGGAAGCATCACTAGCTCTTGAAGAGACTCTTTGGTCTCATCAAGGGCTCCAATGTCAGCAAATGTAACATCGATTTCGCTAGCCGGGATGACTTCTGGCCTAATCCTCTTCTCGAACTCATTGTCTGGTGGTACCTCCACCTGTTCGTCATCAACGTTTAATCATACATTGTCTGTCCCATCACATTCCAACACAATTCATAACTACTTACAGCAGCTTTCGTTGGCGTCGATGATTTATCAACCTCCGCCTTTGGCGTGGGTACCAACGTCTCGGTTGTGCCCTTCTTGTCAACATCGGGAGATTCAGATTTCCCAACCACATCACCTCGAGTCCCAGGCTCCTGTCATTTTTCCAGAATCGAGTCACTGAAAAATCACTTTACCCAGCTGATGAAGTTCATTGCATTCAAAAACTCCAAAAGATTAAACCTCGGACTTCTCCGCATGCGCTTCCAACTTCACCATATCCTTGCCGCTAGCATTTCCTTCTTGGAATATGCTCAATCCATGCGATAAGCTGTTCACGATGTCGTTATATCAACTGATCATGCTGCAAGGCACGTCAACACGAAACAGGAAATCAAAAGAAGTTAGGATAGTCTTGCCTTTCAGATGATATGAGGAGCTTTCCATTCCTATACTCTGGATTCGCGTTCTTCATCAAATGGTAGGAGATAGCCGACATCACGACCTCTTCTATGTAATTACTAAGGACCATTGTATCCGGAACACAGATCGACTCGAGGTCGTCGCAATCCAGGTCGTTTGATGACAACACTTCCATGATGTGAATCCTGTTATCTTGGACTTGAATTGCCTTCATATCCTCCTCCAACTGTGACTTCCAGTTCACCAGATTGTTCTCGTCTTCTGGGGGCCTGATTTCAATACTATACGGGAATACAGAAGCCAGCTGATCACTCACTTCACCATAAATACTTTCAGATTCCGAGATCCGAGATCCCAGAATAAGGACAGATCCAGAGAGCTTGTTCAGCATCTTGTGAAACAGAGTGTAGATCCTCGACGATTTAAACAGGAGCTTGTCAACATCCCTAAGATACAGCACGATCGGACAGGTTTTTGGTATGAACACCAAGACCTGCGGCAACGAGGACAAAACTGTTCAAATTTGATAATAACGACAAGGCCGTCAATGGGAAGTACCTGAACAATTACCTTGTAAAGAGACTGAATAAGAAGCTTTTCATCGAACGACCAACTGCTCGTACGCTTGAGAGGAGCTATTTATGAGAAGAATCAATGAGTTAATTAACCAGAAAGTCACCGCTACTCAAAGAAAACATCGTATCACACATGCAATAGTTGGCGGCCAAGACATTTCTAAGCCGAACCGCAGCTAATAACCTGAATTCGTGGGAGGCAGTTGTGTAATACTACTGATGTTATCGGCAACAGAAGCGGTTTTGCGAAGTTTCGGCAGGCCAGAACCGTCCATTCCCCTGAAACACCCGAGATAACTCACTGAATACAGAAGCTAGGTGAAAATAGCACAGGAGGATTCCGTGTTTTGCCGAAATCCATTCAAATTACCTGGTTCCATTGTCAAACCCACTGTTTTGCCGCCTCAGACTCGATCCCACTGCTGCAGGGAGGAAAGCTGACATTACTGGTAACAATCAAAGGGAAAAGAAGTGTAGAAAAGCCATGACGATCATTGGCATTAGCCTATTTCGTATACCTTTAGTTTCCTCCTTCTGCGGAAATATAGACAATGATCCAAGAAAGCCAGATAGCCTCCCTAGAGTCGACTCCGATGGAGACCTCTTGAAAGACTGCATGAACAAAATACTCGCAAGCCTCACATGGTTAAAAACCGAATAAAGCTTGGTAAATTACAGACCATAAATTTCATCATGCAGACGATATACAGAACAAAGAAGACGAAAAGGCTCACATATTCTTTGTTGCCACTACCATATTTACTCTGAATCTGCAAATATCGAAAGCAAAACGATAATTGGAAGACGAATCAAGATAAGTTTGGAACGAAACTTTGCAAGACTAGATAAACTGAGTAAGTGAACCTTGAGCGAGAAATCGGTCACATCTAGTAATAAGAGCTTGGCATCGAAGTGATGAGCTAAGGCCTTTGCGAGCATCTGTTGGTAAAGCTCTGTCCATCAAAAGACAGTTCTTTTAAACCACACAAAACTACTTTGAACTATCCAATCGAGAAGGGATGCAATTAAGATAACCAGCTGGTCCAGAAAGTAGAATCGCTCGACTGGCAGGAGAAAGATTCCGGGTGTACTTAGATACGTCGGCGTGCTTCAAATGGACATAAGCCGCACTAGTCAGCAATACTCTCGTCTGTTTGCTGTTATTATGGTTGGCAAATAGAAAACAACCTTAGAACATGTGTAAAGAAGACCAATTTCATGAATCTGAATCGAGTCCAAGGATGGCAACACGACAGAATAAACAGCCACCATGCTCATGCGTGTAGGTAATCGCTGTAGATAACCGATAACGAATCGGAGTGTGATGGTAAACCTGAGGTAGTAAGGGAACTTGTCAAATGTGACTTGGCTGTCCTTGCCATCGACGACCATCTTCAACATCTCCTTCTCCAAGGTTTCGACTGTAAAGGAGTTCGGTGAGGAATCCGTGTTGCCCCTCCATTTGCTTACCGTTTGACCCGATGCGAGCCCAATCCCTACACCAACCCCGACCCCCACTCCTATGGCAGACAGCATCATCTTCTGATCCATTTTCTACCCCTCTAATCTAAAAGAACACGAAAACAAACTAATTAACTTTCCGGAAACCACGGACAAACTCGCTCGAAATGGCTGACTTTCGGCCAGACTTGCTTATTCACGTATCCCTTCATATCTCTCTCTTTCCCTTTATACCTTTCTTGTTACACAGACTAAAGGGCAGAATCTGATATTCCCAGACCAAAAACATGAACTAGACACTCGAATAACGAGAACAACATCCCGTGCACACTAGTGATATCTAACAGATCGAAGCCTCCTCGGGAATCTACTATGGCCCGCGAGAACAAAACCGCCATCAACCGCCTTTTACATCGTCTCCCGCCCGCCGACGATGTAAGCATGGAAATCAAACGCTGATCTTTACAGACATGGAAAACAAAGACAACGGCAGCAGAAGGCAAAACGCACCGTGATCCTCAAGAATAACGAAAAGAAAGAACACGTCAAGGAAAAGGTAACGGAATAATGATCTGGGGTCGAAACTCCGTGGTTGTCAAGTGTAAGAAGAAGAAGAAGAAGAAGAGCCTCTGTCTGATGTTGGAAACTGCAAAATCTTCTGTTATATTTCCATTGTTCATCCAAAGAGGAAAGAAAAGGGAAGGATAACTGCCTTTGTAAGAAGAGAAGAGAAGGGAATGGTTGGAATGGGGAAGGAAAGGCCGGCGGTTCTGGGGCTTTTTCTCTGCTTCTCCATTTCCATTCCTTTTGTTGCGGGTCGTTCGCTCGACAAGACCCAACAAAATCTTAAACGTGTCGGACGTTCGGACGGGGTTGGATTCGGTGGTGTCAGAAAGCAAATGGTCTCGGGATGCGATCCCAACTCTCTCTCCCCATCCAACACTGTCCTGCATCGATCAATCTTCGTGAACTCTGTTTCTTGGCCTACCGATACGCGCATTGGGAACGCGCCACGTGGACACTTCCCATAAATGTATTCTGCGTTGGGTTTGGTACCATGTGAAGGCCAATAACTCTCACTGTACAATGAATGTTTCCTCTTTGTGGATCAACCTTTGATGATGGCTCATGGCTCTGCCTAAGCAACTCAGATCGAAACATTTATACCGTTCCTACAACTGATTTACAATGTGGGGTCGGATTGGATTGGATGCAGGGTTGTTACCTACCTGATTAAACTAGCAAACACAAATGCATTCCACAGGCTGTGCAATAGCATGGAAGGGACCAGGTTCCGCGACCGAGTGAACAGGACCCCCATCACCACCCCCAAGAAGATTAGTGGAAGCATCCTCTGCACGTTGAAGTGAGCCAAGGCGAACGCGACCGAGCTGACCATTATGGCGCACCAGACGGGCATGTATCTCGTGAGGGACGGCAGGAGGAAACCCCGGAATACTATCTCTTCCCAAACAGGAGCGCAGACTGTGACTACGGCCGCGTACAGGGCCATCGCCACGGGATCCCGCGCCAAGATCGATTGCTCGACGCTAGACATGGTGACTGGGGTGGAAGGCAGTATGGGGAGGATGTCGAGGTTGATTTGTGAGAGACGGTTCACTACGGGAAACATCAAGCACCCTAAGGCGACGTCCCAGTGCCACTTGCCTCTCAGGCTGAATCTGAACCAGTCCGGAGGAAGCGGATAAAATCTCAAGAGACAGCGGTGGAGGATGGCTATCCCGGCAATACCCTCGGCAACGTCAGTCAAGAGGCTGTAGAGTGCTTGTCCCCTAAACGTAAGTGCCTCTTTGTTGAAACCAGCCATTTGCACCAAGAATGGGAGTACCCATGTTCCAATGAACCAAAAAGAAGTGACCCACAGAACCATAACCTGCATCAATGCGACAGAATGAAGTTTCACATCGATACAAACTACAGAGTACACGATATATATTTGCTTCACGGATTACTTAACATCACACTCTAATCGAAATAAAGACAGACTCCTCTTCAAGAGGTCACATAAGCAGGTCAATAACGTCCACTTCAATCAAGAACAAAGGAATTAATTTCCTTTCTTAACATAGGAACCAAAAGGAGAAAATAAAATCAATGCCCGTCTACTCACTGAAAAAGAGAGAAATGTCGAAGTAGTGTACCTGCAACACAGTCTCCGCCTTCCATGGCACAGACCACTGCTTTCCTATGGCTCTAAAGAATACACGCGAGGCCTAAAACAAGAACCAGTTGTCATTCTCCCATACTTGGACAATAACACATACTCACTGCACATGCAAAAGCTAACATATTCATCTTTTCTAGTACCCCGACAAGTTTCATCTTGATCATCTCATCTCTATCTAAAAGGCTTCCCAAGCACAATCCACAACCCTGACTTCC
This sequence comes from Melastoma dodecandrum, assembly GCA_029817715.1. Taxonomy (NCBI): domain Eukaryota; kingdom Viridiplantae; phylum Streptophyta; class Magnoliopsida; order Myrtales; family Melastomataceae; genus Melastoma; species Melastoma dodecandrum. Next base: position 1,534,824 of record JARUPY010000387.1, read on the forward strand.
AAATATTTCCAAACGGTAGCATCAAGCCTCTCCTATCCCTTAATCCTAAGATTATAAATAACATGCTTAATCAAACAAAATGAAAACCACATTCCCGTCCTCTTTTGTTTGAATACAAACGTTCAAGGATGTGAGAATGACAACATGTATTTAGAAAAAGGAAGCTACCTCTCTAAACCTCTCTTTCCATTCCCTTTTTACAGACACTTCGGGATTCAGTCCATGCTTGGCACATTCTTCCGGTATCACATTTCCGTTCCCTATTAAACTACACTCCTTCCATTCTGGACCCGAGTTCTGGTCCCGGTCCCGGTCCTGGCCCCTAAAGCAAGAAATTCTCCAATTCTGCAATATCAAACACATCATAGGGTGAAGGAACAACACGGTGAACCGAATAATCAATAAGCTATTCCAAAGCAATTCCAAGTTCAAGATTCAGAAACAAGTGCCCCAAACAACTCACGCTTCTCGAAGAATTACAACGCAAGTGCAGGAGCCAAGCCCTCGTCGGCAGAACCAAAGACGAAGGAGGCTGCCGGTAACGAACCCCGACTCGACCTGCGGGCGGCGAAATCAACCAGGGGCGTTTGGAGGCAAGAGAATGAGAGAAACAGGCGCTCAACATCAGACTCCCCAACAGAACCCAATCCAAAATCAAGCCGGACACAATCTTGGGCTAAAATTGTTCTTTACATCACTCCGATCGAACAAATCCCAATCCGATTTCTGGGTATTTTCCCAAAAAGAGGGATCTTTCTGCCAACAACCACTAACTCATACAAGGTGGAAGGTGGGTTTGATTAATCGCCGGTGTTGGGACAACCGAAACGGGGATTCCTTTTGAATAGTCGGTGGATTATAGGGTTAGGTATTGAAATTGGGATGTTGGGAAAATTGGGGGAGAATGACTCGAAATTCAATCAAGGCAGCAAATTGGGATATGGGCCGGAGACGAAGGTTTGGCTAAACGACGGAGAACAACATCGTTTTTCATATATCAGGCGGAACAATAACCCAACAGTAAGTAAAGGGAGAATTATCCTTTCGTACATTTTTTTGTCCTGCACTGTACACTTCTTAACAAACAAGTCTATTAATCTTTTACCCATTTTATTTACAAACTTATAAGGCTATCAGCCTAATAACAACAAGCCTTTTCAGCCTGGCCCCCTCACTTCTTTTCTGTTCAAAGCCCAGCTTCCTTATTCTTTCTTTAGCAGCTCAGCTTCCACGCATCTGTCCACACTCCCCTTCAAGATCGGAGTCATAAATATTCTTCATTCCCATATTTTCTAGAAGCAAATTCTGCCTTCCAGGATGAAGTGCCTTTGTAAATATGTCCGCTAATTGCTGCTGAGTTCTGAGATGTAAAACGTTGTTAATACCATGTTCAAGCTTCTCTCTAACGAAATGCAGATCCATCTCCAAGTGTTTCGTTCGCTCATGAAATACTGGATTTCCATTGATGTATATAGCCGACTCACAATGAAGTGGAACAGGTAGGTTGGTGTCTATTCCAAAATCCTTCAACAATGCAATCGGCCATAACACTTCTACAGTTGTGGTTGCTATCGCCCTGTATTCAACCTCCGGGGAGCTTCTCGAAACTTTCGTTTGTTTCTTTGACTTCCAGCTTAGTAGTGAATTCCCCAGAAAGATTGCAAGTCCTATAGTTGACTTGCGTGTGTCAATGCATCCACCCCAATCACTATTCGACTTGGCTTCAAGCTTAGGTGCTTCTTTATTTGAAAAGAGCAACCATTTTCCCGGTGTACTCTTCAGATATCTGAGGACTTGGTTCGCTGCATCCCAATGTCCCTTTGATGGTTTGTCCATGAACTGAGCTAGTGTATGAACTGTGAAAGATAAATCTGGTCTTGTAATTCCCAGATATATCAGTCTTCCTATCAGCCTTCTGTACGCACTTGCTTCCACAACTTCCTCATCTTCTTCTCGTCCCAGCTTCAGATTAGGTGACATTGGAATGTTACAAGGCTTTACTCCCAGCTTTCCCATATCCTCTAACAATCGCAAAGCATAGTTTCTCTGTGAAACAAATATACCTTCTTTAGATCTCGCTATTTCCAGCCCCAGGAAATATCTCAACACTCCTAGATCCCTCACTTTAAAGTATTGCAGCAAATACTCCCTGAGCCCATCAATAAGATCATCACACGAAGCTGCAATAGCCATGTCATCTACATAAATCAACACAGCAATGAACCCTCTCTACTCTTGCTTAGTAAATAAAGTGTAGTCTGACTTGGACTGTCTAAAACCATCAGCCAACGGACAAGATGATAGCTTGTCCTTCTATTGCCTTGATGCTTGTTTTAAGCCATACAAGGCCTTCTTAAGCTTGCGAACCATTTTCCCAGTACACTTCTCCCATTGAATGTCCAAACCTTCTGGCACATCCATATAAACTTCCTCAAGTAGATCACCATTTAAAAAAGCATTGTGAATGTCAAACTGACGTAAACTCCAATTCTGCATAGATGCAAGAGCTAGAAATATGCGTATGGAAGTGTGTTTAGCCACTGGACTGAAAGTCAGACCCTTCTCTTTGTGTGTAACCTTTTGCAACCAACCTTGCCTTGTGGCGTTCCACTGTTCCATCTGCCTTTAGTTTTGTTTTAAACACCCACTTGCAACCAATTATCCGATGACCTGAAGGTAGAGGAACTATCTCCCATATGCCATTCTCCTGAAGGGCCTGTAGTTCAGCTGCCATTGCTTCTTGCCAGTGTGAAATACTACTAGCCTCTCTATAGTCACAAGGTTCAGAGTAATGCTCCAAAGACAATAGGTAAGTCTTATAAGGTTTGGACAGTCGTGAATAAGATATATATGGCTCAATTGGGTAAAGGTTAGAATAGGGTAACAAGATGGAATGAACTGACCTGCTGTGCATCTCAGATGACTCAGGACTTGCTTGTTGTGAAGAGAGGTTATGATGATAGTCGCTGAGATAACTAGGAACTTTTCTGTCTTTTGTACTTCTTCACAAAATAGAATCTAAATGAATTATGTTTGATGGAATGTGTGTATGCTCTAACTTTTCTGGATTGGTATGCTGTTCTAGCCCAAATGCAGGATCGGCATGAGATACGCTGTCTGATGGACAAACAGTATGATCGGATGCATCATGAATGTCATGTTTATGCCAAGATGATGCAGCAGAAGTTTGTGCCGGAAAAGATGGCAAAACTAATGATTTTGTGGATGAATGCACATTTTGTTGTAATTTGAAAGGAAAGATTGACTCATGAAAGACTACATCTCTAGATATCACTACTGTTTGCTTGTTTAGATCAAATAGATAATACCCTTTGACTCCAAGAGAATAACCAAGAAAGACACAAGTTCATGCTCTTTTGTCAAGTTTATTTTTGTCATGTGACTGTGTACATGCAAAGCACAGCGACCCAAACACCCTCAAATTCTGATATATAGGACTTTTATGAAACAGTTTCTCATATGGTGTTTTGTGTTGTAGAACTTTACTAGGCAGCCGGTTAATGATATGTGTTGCAGCTAGTAATGCATATCCCCAGAAGTACAGAGGCATATTTGCCTGGAACAACTGAGTTCTGGTCACTTCTAGCAAATGTTGGTGTTTGCGATCTGCAACACCATTTTGCTGTGGTGTTTCTACACAAGAAGTCTGATGTATTATGCCATGTGTCTTATAGAAGTCTGTCATGAAAAACTCAGAGCCATTGTCACTCCTAATCCCTTTAATCTTTGCTTGAAACTGTGTTTCTACAAAACTGTAAAAGTTTTGTAACAAATTCCTAACTTCTGCCTTTCTTTGCATCAGAAACACCCAGGTCACTAGGTGAAAATTAATCAACAATGGTCAGAAAGAACCGATATCCTCCTAATGCTGTGGCTGAACAGGGACCCCATATATCACGGTGCAATAAATCAAAAGGAGCTGCACTTTGTATTCTACTGGTTGGAAAAACCAACCTTTTTTGTTTAGCTTTATGACAAACCGTACAAGCATTGTTATGTAATACTGTAATATTTGGTTCTAACAACTTCAAAAGGTATTTTGTCTTGTGCAACATGTCCTAGTCTTAAATGCAAGAGATCGAAGCTATCTAGGCTAGTGCAATGCCTAACTGTGCTAAAAACATGTAGTGTGTTTGATGCACATAACTGAGCAAGTTGATGATGCATGTTTGAAGTGTTTCTAAATTGCTTGTTTCCAGTCATCTCCTCGACCACATACAAGCCTCCTCTTCTTTTAACAAGTCCAATCGTTATCCAATTACGCAAGTCCTGGATAAAACAACAATTGTGTGACAGAACAAGACAAATATATGGTCTTTTAGTAAGTTTGTTGGCTGAGATAAGATTAAATTGGAATTCTGGTACGAAAAGTACATCCTCCAGAATAAGAGTTGAATTCAAATGTACTACCCCTATGTGTGTGGCAATAACTGTGGTATTATTTGGAAGATGAATATGTAATGATGGGTTCAATTGTTGATAGTTAGAAAAGCAAGTGAGATTGGAAACAACATGATCTGTTGCTCCTGTATCCAGAATCCAATTTCAAGGTTTGCCCGAATGGCTTTGCTATGAAAAGACATGGTAGATATGGTACTTGAAAAGGTTGTAGAAGGGACAGAAGATGTAGATGGCTGACCAGATTGTCTGCGGGGAACCAGGGCATTAGATTGGCTATTTTCTTCCACACTTAGCAATGACAACAGCTTTTGAACTTGGTTCCCAGTCAGGTTTAATTGTGAAAGCTACAGCACATCAGATGCTCCTCCTCCATTCTTGACCAGATTAACTGTCCTTCTATTATCTCCCCCTTGATATCTCATCATGCTTCTTCCTCAGCCTCTGCCTCCTCTGGTGCTAGCCGGAAAGCCAACCAGGAAATAACATTCCCACTTGATGTGCCCCTTTTTCCACAGTTAGCACAGACAATGTCTGGATTAATCCTCCTCTTTCCAGCATACTTCACCTGACTTGACTCCACCACCTTCTCTGCTACATGCTCAGTCTTTGCAACTGTTGTTGCTGCTACTGGATGCACAAACGTCATATTTTCTTCACTTCTCATAGTTCTCTGCAACTCATCTCGTTGTACTATGTTGTATGCTTCTCCTAATGTGGGAAACGATTTCCTCAGAAGTATTTGTGTCCTCAGGCCTTCATACTCTCTACTTAGCCCGTTTAAGAATTTAAACACCATATCATTTTGTTGTTGCTCCTATTCTCTCGTTGCCAACCACATTCACACTTCCCGCATTCACAGAACGGGACAGGTTGATAAACTCTAAGCTCTCTTAAAATTGAGAGCATTTCATTGTAGAACCCAGAGACTGTCTTGACTCCCTGCACCAAACCATGGTATTGAGACTGCAATTGACAGATTTTCGAGTCATCTGGTTCCCCATACCTTTCCTTCAACTCTTCCCATATCTCCTTCGCTGTGTTGAGATAGAAAATGGTCGACGCAATCGAGGCTGAAACTGATTTATGCAGCCAAGCCTTTACTAGATTGTCACAGCGAATCCAAGCAGAAAACAAAGCACTATTTGCAGCAAGTTTCTCTGTCTTCCCATCAATAAATCCCAATTTATTTTTGATCGATAGTGCCAACTCTACTGACCTTCTCCATGATGGGTAATTTCATTCCGTTAGTTCAGGGGAGACAATATTCACCACCTGCAAGTCTGTAGAGTTCACAAAGAACGGCGACTAGGGGCTATCCATCAACTCTAGCGCCATCCGTCGTCTTCACCGCACCTCCGGCAAGTCGCCGCACTCTGATACCATGAAGGTTTGGCTAAACGACGGAGAACATCATCACCCAAGTCACATCGTTTTTCATATCTGCAACGGAACAACAACCCAACAGAACAAGAAGGAAAATTGTTCTTTCGTACATTTTTTGGTGCTGCACTGCACACCTCATAACAAACTAACAAATTAGGCTATTACTCTTTTACCCTTTCTATTTATAAACTTATAAGGCTTTCAGCCTTATAACAATAAGCCTCGTTTCTCCTGTCAGCCTGCCCCCTCACTTCTTTTCTGTTCAAAGCCCAGCTTCCTTATTCTTTCTCCAGCGGCTCAGCTTCCACGCACCTGTACACGGGAGAAGGGAGGATTGGAAATGTGATGGAGAATCATCCCCTCTAGCAGCGGACAATTACCCTTTCAATGAACCCCGGGCGAAGTCTCTTGCAATGATGCCGTTGGCCTCAGGACAACCTCAACTGACAACCAACCCTTTTTTAAGGATCGGAACTGACACTCGTTGGATACTCAAAACTAATGTGAGAACAAGTACGACTCCCCCGTCTTTACATCGATTTACAGTTAGGTTTTTTTACTAAATACGGTCGCTCCTAAATTGCGATTTTAAATCCATATATTGGAGGGGAGGGAAAAAAAACGTGATGCACGTGGGATATTTTTCTCAATTGATTGTTGACATTATTACAATATCAAGGCGCAGGTCCCTTTCGTTTCCTATAAAGAAATAAAAAAAGTGGGAAGCAGATCCAACAAACTTGTCTTGGTTAGATTGTGGAGACCCTTTCCATCTGTTACTCCAGCCGACCACTGTTCGAAGACTGTGTGTTGAAGTCAGCACTGAAGTCATCTTTCTATCCACATGTGAAATGGAATGGGAGATCGGGAGGATGTTGGTGGACTTGCAGATCTTGTTTTTGTTGTCCTGACATGGAGGATGTAAGAAGTTAGGGAGGATAACTGTTGTTGGGATTCCGACATCTCCCTCCCCCACCTCACCTTACCTACCAACCCTGAAGGATATTTGTAAGAACATACCAACGTGGATCTGAGTCATCAAAGCCATACTAGTCAAAGAGGGATTGGTCTCACTTGAAGCCTCTCCCCTTTTGATGATGCTGTTCCATCTACACCTTCGCCTTCAATGAGTTTGGTTATCACGAGGGAACGAGTAAAACGTGCGAACGGGGGGTGTTGGGGCCACCAGGGGGCTCCTGCTGTTAGTCCTCAGGAACGCAAACACCCCGTTTATCAGGAACTTCTTCAGCGACGACGAGCTCGACTTTGCTTTTATCTTCCCGTGGCCTAGCACGTACGTTATCCCCGCGTGCTGTGCTTCCACTAGGTGGGTCAGCTCTTCCCTGGCCTCGTTGTCCCTGAACTTGGTCTCCATCAGCTCGAAACGGTATATCCTCCGTCGGAGGAGATCGAACGACTCCTTCACGTATGTTGTCTGGAGTTTCTGCAGCGCGGGGGACTTGCTGCTCCAGGCCAAGTCCGATGACCCCGAACTGTAGAGGTTAAGATCGTGTCCCCTCGATAAGGACTTCGATAACCGGGTCCCGAACCTACCCGATGTCCTGACTACGGCCATCCACCCATCCAGGGACACATCAACCGTCCCCAGACCTTCCGACTCGAGTTGGACGAACTCGGCTATGCTCATGATGATGTCGTTCTCCATCTCCTCTTACTTTCAGAAGACGTCCTTGTAACCGTTACGGACAATGCATCGGTAGAGTCTGTACGACTTGGGTCCTACACGACCCACGAGGTACCTCTCCTTGTCGGGGACGTGAGGTGCCGGTACTGTCTTGACACGAACAAAGACTACGACCTGGTACAATGCCGGTAAGTTGCTCAGGAATTGAGCAAAAGTGGAGGGGATTCCACTTGCGTGCTTGTAGAAGAGGCCTATTTCGGGGACACTGAGGACTCCGAGACTTGGCCTGTTTGTCAGAATCCATTTTATGGGGAGTCATGATAATACCTCTTTCGGGTGCCATAGTTCCACACGTACATTACGAAGGTGAAAAGCGCCGATAGGAGAAGAGTGAACCACCCAGCTTTGTGAAGTTAGAGGTTCGCCGATGTAAGGAAGACCGTCTCCTCTCTCCACAACGCCAAATGAAAGAAAGAATAGAACCGAGATGTTTATGCCATACGAGATTGATTCGAGGGACACTATCCATGATGTGATGAGTGCCACAGTGGTGCTCGTGGTCCCTGTAATCAAGAACAAAGCATGAAAAATGAACATGAAATGACGCTAATGGCATTTTTCACTGGGACGACTCACCATATGCAATTGCTACGTGATTCAGATACCTGAAACTGGTGGTAATGGCCAAACACATAACCATCAGTATCCAGTTTACCTCCGGAATGTATATGCTACCCTGGACCCATCGTGTGGTATGAAGAACTTTGACGAAGCAACCGGGCGACTGGCTTTACTTGATTATCGAGCAGGAGCTCGATATAACAGCCTGACTAGCCATAATAGCAGCCAAAGTTCCAAGCAGGAAGAATAGCCAAAAAAGCATGTTGCGAAACAAATAGCCCGATTATCACAACAGACGCGATTGACACTAGATCTCCTGCAGATTAGTTCTGATTATAAACTGATCCAATATTGTGGATTAGAAATGGGCTGGTAGAGTCAGCCGTTTAGCCTTACCTTTATGCAGCGAATGTACGTGAACTTGCAACCCTTCGATAGATGACAGCACTGCAGAACGAAAAACAGAGGGCGTCAGTAAACCGAGTAATCGCCGATGGCAAAATCGCAGCATGATTTTAACGGAACATCACCGGAAACGGCCGGAGTGAAAACTCCCAGAGTGGTTATCGTGCTGGCACCTAACAGAACCAGGAGAAGTAAGCTAGTCTTTCTCCTCTTCAAGTGGTTGAACGATCGCCTCAACTTAGAAGACGGTGAATTCTTAAGTGAAAACCTCGTCTTAGTGTAAGTAGACAGCCCCTCTTCGGCCATTTGATAGGTAGGAAGCAAGCTAAATTTCGCGTGTCTACAAAGAAGAGAATACATGGCGAAGATCCCTCCTGCACAAGTCAGACATCCTGTACATTTACGGAGAGTCTTCTTTGAACTAAAAGCGATTCTCATCCTCCTTTCCCTTACCTTCGCCATTATCATCCGCTGTCAACAAGAGCACAGCATACTTGAACAGGGAAATCAAAGTCAGAGTCCAGAAAACCTGCGAGAAGGCACCAAACACCACGTCCGATCGGTGCTCCCTCAGGTTATCTGAAAACGTGACTTTATACATGTACAGGGGCGAGATGCTCAAGTCGGAAAAAGCTGTGCCGAAGCATTTGTAAGCGAGAAGCAGCAGTCCTTTGTCCGGAATCGACGAAGGGCTCCCGACCTACGAAATGGGACATAATCACACAACCAGAGAAACGCGGGCCAATCACGTCGAAATTCACCGGTACAGACAAACATGCGAATCACAAGAAGCATGCCCGGGAATACAGCATGCAAAAACCAATCCATGATTCCCGGGTCATCAACAAAACGATGGCATCGATCAAGCCAAGAACTGCAAATCACAGGGTAGGACGTCACCATCTGATAACATCACGTAATGTGTACGCCCGCTAGGGAATGGAACGTTCGATCTGAGATCTGCAGAGAAGGGTTTCGTACGAGGTAGAGACGATGGTGGGGACAAAAAATCAAAATCCAAGCAGTCGGGGTGGGGGACGAAGGGAATCCACATGGGCTGATAACACTCTACATCTACGATGTGGGCTGATGTTTGGATTGTTGGGTTGTGTCAGAAGAGGAGGGGATGGATGGACCAAAACTCAAGATGGGGAGTTGGCCAATTTGAGAAATTACAAGAGCCACCTGAATGAAAACATGCCCTCCTTTTACTATCGATCACTTGATCAGCATCCAATTCCCTCCTCCTCAATCAATTCCTTGTCGTTGATTGGATGCCATCCTTGCCTTCTGTTCTCTCTGTGTGCGCGCAAATGCCATTCATTCATTCATTCCTTAAGAGGAGTAGGTTGAGGGTCTTATTTAGGGGAAGGATGGATTGTATTCGCATTTTAACATGGAATATGTTCCATAAATCAATGCTACAAACACCCCCACATGATGACGAGTGCACGGATACTATCGCTTCCTCCCAGAGTTATATCTCATCCGTTGTGAACTAAGTCAGATATCTCTGAAGGCGCGGCTGACAGCGAACGAAAACAGGAAGCAATGCTGCGAGACGTGGTGATGTGGAACAACGTTCTAGATAGACGATGTCGACGGGATTGCTGTAACGCCTCCCCCGCGAGATTTTTCGAGGGAACCGAACCCGGGAGGACTCCGAGCTTTCCAGATGCTAAATTCCTTCGTCCTTGCCTCATGCATGTCAGAATTATCGAGGCTAAAAGCATCTTCTTATCTTCGGACAAGAAACTCTCTTAACGAAGCACCTAATGTGTTTTGTTCAATTATTTAAGGGCATTATTCTTCATCTTGCCCGCGCATCGCCAAATCCTCCTGACTTGACGTACTTTTTTGTTTACCTAGTTGCACCACAAAAGCATAGTTGCAATTGCACCATCACCACTCACCCCCCCTTCTCCCACCCTATATTAGCTTCTGCGGCCGCAACTCATCCTACACGGCAAATCAGATCAACTTCCTGAGTGTCCGAACTTCATTTTCATCTTTGGAAGAATGAGCGGAAAGAAGGGCAGTATCGAAATCACTATACCTCAAGCTATCAAGGTGAAGCAGCCTGATCTTGGCGTCGAGACTGGCGACGGTTTTGTCGTTTCATTGAAGACGTGGATGCAGAACTTGTGGGTTTTCTGCCGAGAAGACCCCAACCGGGTGATTTTCTCGCTCAAAGTCGGTTTGGCGGTTCTCTTGGTATCGTTGCTTATATTGTTCAGGGCACCCTATGAGATCTTTGGAAATAACATCATCTGGTCCATACTGACTGTAGCAATTATGTTCGAGTACACAGTTGGTGAGCTCACGATTCGATCTCTGCCACTATCTTTTCAGACACGTAAAAATGACCAACGTATATCATCTCAGGTGCGACATTCAATCGTGGATTCAACCGAGCACTCGGAAGCCTGCTAGCCGGAATCTTAGCCATCGTTGTCGCTCAAATCGCCTTATATGCTGGCCGAGTTGCTGAACCGTTCATAATCGGCGTCAGCATCTTTATTATCGGTAAGCAAACCCACCATTCATTTGAAATGTATCGCGATTCGAATCGGCTCAACGTCTTCGGCATAAAATCTTTATATACATCTCGTTCCTGATGTTATTGCAGGTGCTGTTACATCTTTCATAAAACTGTGGCCATCGTTTGCACCCTATGAGTATGGGTTCCGGGTAATCCTCTTCACTTTCTGCTTGATCATCGTATCTGGGTATCGGATGGGGACCCCAATCAGGACATCCATGGATAGGCTGTACTCTATCGCGATCGGTGGATTCGTAGCTGTGTTCGTGAACGTGCTCGTCGTCCCCATCTGGGCCGGTGAGCAGCTGCATAAGGAACTCGTCGATAGCTTCGGCTCTGTCGCAGACTCGCTCGAAGGTAAATCACACAAATCCAATTCTTTTAGCAGATAACATGTTACTTCTCTGTTTCGCATTCGGAACAAGTTTAAAGTCGCCTGGCGGGCTGTATAATTGCAGAGTGTGTAAAAAAATATCTCGAGGATGATGGCCTCAATCACCCAGAGTTCTCCAAGACCGTTATGGATGAATTCCCCGACGAGCCTGCCTACCGCAGATGTCGAGCGACCCTGAACTCCTCTGCAAAACTCGAATCACTGGTACACACACAAATCCTCGAACCTTCCAACTTAAACAATCCGAACTAATAAACAAAGCCCATTTTCTCCAAGGCTCAAGCGGCGAAATGGGAGCCGCCACACGGGAGGTTCCAACACTTCTTCTACCCATGGGCAGAGTACGTAAAGGTGGGTGCCGTTCTGCGATACTGTGCTTACGAGGTCATGGCCCTGCACGGCGTTCTGCATTCGGAGATTCAGGTTCATACATCACACCATCAACTTACATGGAATAGAACCAAAAAAAGCATCCGAAAACATGAACTTTTTTTTCCCAATTGGCAATTATTGAAGTCCGCTAATCGAAGCATCTAAATCAGAATAATAATAATATCCTAAGAAGAATTTAAGAATATTTCCACCAAGGAAGAATACTGAGAATAGAATGAGACAACATAAAGATTATGAACTTATTCTGTAAAGTATGGTCGGAATGCAACACTGACAAAAATAGGCCTTTACCACATTCATGACATACGTTAGGCACCATATGACCTCCGTCGGACGTTCCGCGTGGAGATCCAGAGCGCGGCGAACCAGGCTGCGGAGCTGGTTCGTTGCCTGGGCAAAGACATAAGCAACATGAAGAGAGGCCTCAAGGCATCGCTCCTGAAGAGGGTCCACAGCTCGGCCGAGAGGCTGCAGAGCGCTATCGACATGCACTCCTACCTCCTCACGTCTCACCAGGAGCCAAAGCTTAGCTACTCCCTGTCGTCAAAGCAGATGGGCGGGACGCCAGCCGAGACGGCGCAGAAGCTCCCCGAGTCCTACCACGAGATGATGAGGAAGCAGTCGAGGAGGCTGTACTCGTGGCCGTCGAGGGAGGTCGACGCCTTCGAGGAGGAAGGCGCCCTGGATGCCTCCGAATTTGTGCCGAAGTTGAGCGCGCTCGAGAGCACCGCGTCGCTGTCGCTCGCGACCTTCGCTTCCCTGCTGATAGAGTTCGTGGCAAGGCTGGATCATCTGGTCGAGGCGGTCGAGGTGCTTGCAAAGATGGCCAAGTTCAAGTCCGAGGGTGTATATGTTGGAAACTTTGGCGGGCGCTCACTGTAATTTGTCGGAAAAATCGGCAGACTCACCGGAAAAAATGATAGGCTCTCTGAAAAATAATATGATAATTTTTGGAGAAGACTCACTGCAACACTCTGTATTTTCAAATCAACATTACAAAAGAATTTAAGGGGCAAATCCCAAACTATTCATTTGGCCAAATTAAAACAAATCTACGTTACCAAACACCACAATAATAATCACTTAATCTACCCCATTAAAAACATATTAAATTCAAGATTAAAACTCTCAATATAAATTATATTAAATTAATTTTATTTTCAACACTCCTCTTAAAATTGATTTTCTTCATGACTCCAAGCATGCTCCTCATCTTGCTAAAAACATCCACTCCAAGAAGCTTCGTAAAAATATCCGCAACTTGATCGGCAGATTTTACATATTCAAGCTTGATCTCCTTCTTCGTAACACTCTCTCAGATGAAGTGATAGCGCGTATCGATGTGTTTACTTCGATCATGAAAAACAGGATTCCTCGCTAATGCTTGGGCAGATTTGTTGTCGACAAAGATCGTAGTTGATTCATTCTCTGTCAAGCCTATCTCCTTCAACATTCTCCTTATCCAGATTGTGTGATAAGTGCATGCCGTAATCGCGACATATTCAGCCTCACAGGAAGATAGCGTGACGATCCCCTGTTTCTTCGAACTCCACGAAATCGTATTAGACCCCATAAAAAACACAAATCCAGTTGTACTTTTCCGATCATCTAAGTCTCCGGCAAAATCACTGTCACAATATCCAACGAGTTGAAATTCCTTAGACGACGAATAAAACAATCCAAAATCGATGGTACCTTTCATGTACTTCAAAATCCTCTTCGCCGCCTTCATGTGTTTCGTCGTGGGCACCTCCATGAATCGACTAACAATTCTCACACTAAAAAGAATATATGGTCGTATACATGTCAAGTACCTTAGACATCCCACTAGACTTTTGAACAGTGTTGAATCCACCTTTTCTCCCTCGTCAATTTTGCACAATTTAGCTCCGACCTCCATTGGGGTAGACACTGGTTTACTATTCGATATATTGAATATGTCAAGAACCTCCTTCATATATGCTTGTTGACAAACAAAAATTTCATCACCCGATTGACACACTTCTAATCCAAGGTAAAATGACATTAGGCCAATATCTGTCATCTTGAATTCTCAGGTCATATCATTATTGAAATCTTCAAAGAGACTCGGATTATTTCCTATAAAAATAAGATCGTCCACGTAGAGGCATACGAACAAACAATCCCCATTTTTATCAATCTTCACATAAAGTGCATACTCATGAGGGCATCTCGCAAAACCTTTCTCTTAAAAGTAGGCATCAATCCGACTATACCATGCTCGAGGTGCTTGCTTGAGTCCGTACAAAGCCCTCTTCAACTTCAAAACATTTTCTTCTTGTCCTTTCACCTCATAACCTTTCGGTTGCTCCACAAAGACATCTTCCTCAAGGAATCCGTTAGGAAACGCTGATTTCACGTCCAATTGAAAAATTTTCCAGCTTTTTTGTGCCACAAAAGAAATTAAAAAATCTGATTGTTTTTAAACAAGCAACCGGAGCAAATACCTTCTTATAGTCCACTCCATGTCGTTGCGTATACCCCTTGGCGACAAGTCTCGCTTTATATTTTTCTACGATACCTTCGACATTCTTTTTCTCCTTGAATATCCACTTCACACCAATCGATTTTTGACCCGCAGGAAGAGAAGCAAGTTCCCACATGTCGTTCCTTTTAATGGCTCGAATCTCCTCGTCCATGGCTTGTCTCAATTTCTTCTCCTTACTAGCTTTTTAAAAACTCAAAGGTGTCGTTTCAGCCAAAAGACAAAACATAGAGACATCATCGATTACCTCCGTATTTTCGTAAAGATCTTGAATAGTTTTCATCCTCCGCGATCCTTCATTAGAGCTTCCATTTGATAAAGATGCACTAGGAAATGTGTTAGGCATCGTCGGAGGAACTGCGGGCTACCATGTTTCTTTTCCTTGAATTTCCTCATCGAATAATGGAAAAAATCCATCGACGACATCTTCTTGTGCTTCCCAATTCCAAGAAACATCTTCATCAAACTCCACATCACGACTCACAACAATCTTCAAGGATTGTAGAACTTGTACCCTTTTGATTTTCCGTCATAGCCGATGAACACAAATTTCTCACTTTTATCGTCAAGCTTCGTTCTCTCTTGATCCGACACATGCTTGTAAGCAATACTCCCAAAAATCCTTAAGTGAGATACATATGGCTTGTTTTCGCTCCTTGCTTCAATGGGTGTTTGATCTTTCACGCTTTTGATCGGACAACGATTGATAAGGTACACCGCACAAGCCACTGCTTCCGCCCAAAATTCCTTAGGCATCTTTTTATTTTTCATGATGCTTTGCGCCATGTTGAGGATGGTCCGGTTCTTTCTTTCAGCCACTCCGTTTTGTTGCGGTGATCTTGAACCGTGAGGAAGCGCCTAATACCATGTTCTTCACAAAAACGGTTAAAAACACCCGAAATAAACTCTCCCCATCTATCGGTTCTCAACGCCCGAATTACATAAACACTCTCTCGACCAAAGCCTTAAAATTCTTAAAAACATCAAAATACTCAGATTTTTCTTTCAAGAAATAAACCCAAGTCTTCCGGCTAAAATCGTCAATGAAAAGTAAAAAATAATTACTTTTACCATAAGATGACGGCTTGATCGGTCCACAAACATCGGCATGAATTAATTCGAATGGTTTCGTCGCCCTTGACGTTGCTTCTTTCGGAAAGCTTTTCCTTGCGCGTTTGTCGAGAAGACACACTTCACAGAATTGATCTGGATGATCGATCAAAGGCATCCCCTTCACCATCTTCTTTTCGGACATCATTTTTTGGCCACCAAAACTGAGATGTCCCATCCTCATATGCCAACACCACGCTGGATCCTTCACACACACTTGGATGCAATTCGGCTCTTCGATTTGTATAGAGAGCGAAAACGTCCTATTATTTGACATCGTCAACTTCGCAATCAAGTTTGTGCTCCCGTCCCGTAGTCAAAGATTACGATCCTTCATCAGAATCTTGTAGCCTTTTTCCATGAGTTGCCCCAAACTCAAAATATTACTCTTCAATCTAGGGACGTAAGACACATCGGAAATAAAATTATGAGTACCATTCTTCAACCGAATCAAAATGGTACATTTGCCTTCAATTTGAATTTTTGAAGCATCTCCAAACGTGACACTCCCGGTTGTCCTTTTTTCCAGCTCCAAAAATTTTGATTTGTCACCACACATGTGGTTACTCGCACCGTTGTCGAGATACCATTGGCTTCCTTCTCCATCAATGTCTTGGTTGAGCGCTAACAACAACGTCGACTCTTCCGCTTCTTTCTCCTCGACCAGATTGACTTCTTTTTTTGCGTCCTCCGCGTACCAACAATTACGTCTCGTATCCATCTCTTCCTCATCCTCGTCCGCATTCTCTTTCTCTTCCGCTTCCACGGCCTCTCAGATTTTCTCGAGGCTTTTCATCATTCGTTTTCTCGATTTCTTGATTTCTGCCGCGACCTCGACCGCCACCACGAGAATAACAACGGCCTCGACCGCGACCGCTATTGCGACCTCGGTGAAATGCGTTCCCTTTTCGCCAAACGAATGCTTGACTTAAAGGGCTTGCTCCAATGACTCTTTCTTGTGCTTGTTCATCCGTTCCTCATGCACCTGTAGCGATCCATTTAATTCATCAACGGACAGATTCTCCAAATCTCTTTTCTCCTCGATTGCAACCACAACATGATCAAATCTCTGATGTAGAAAGCGTAATTTTCTCGATCACTCGAACGTCTTCTATACTTTCACCGTTTCTATTCATTTGGTTGACGATGGGCAAGACCCGCATTAACCTGATTTTGATGATGAACATAAGCAGCGCGTTACTGATGGTCAGCAGTAATGTTTCATGAGTTACGTACTTGGCCCTAGTGATGAGCTTGAGCAATGTGTTGCTGAATCACAGCTGGTAACCGTTATATGTTACAGTGAGTTGTTGCTGTGATATTACGAACATATATTGAAAATATGGAAACAAATTTTCAATACCCACATTTTATTTTGGGTTATCTCAAAACATTCGTCTGAGTGTCCAAATTCATTTAAATGCGGCTTAATGATCTCATTATAAAGATTTAGGCAACTAAATACTATGAGATTATCTTTCCAAGTTTATTTGTAGAAACAAAATATGTTTCTAATATCCCGCAGCAATGTTACGTTGGAACAGGATGAAATATCTAATCAAATATTTTTGATTAATTATAATCGATCAGATGAGATTATGATCAGATCATAAATATTAGAAATAAATTATTTGATTAAGAGAAGAGAGGAAAGTTACCGTTGGTACTTACTCTTCATAGCACAGCAATCGGGTGAGCAGACCGTTGCTAAGTCTTGACTGCCAATTTTGGTATCAAATCTCGAAGATTGCCTGGACGTTTTCTATGCTTCCTTCTCCATTATAATCATATCAAAGACGACAGATCTAAGCGCCTTTGTGCGTCTGAGTGGTCTAAGTGAGCTTTGTGCATCGACGGAGAGCGGAAGGTGCTAAGTGTCTCCTGGTTCTTTCTCTTGCAAGCTGCGTGTGAGAGTGTCAGGGGGCTGAGGTCAGATCCTTTGATCGTCGTGAGAGGGACTAGGTGTCCTCGGTGTGTTTAACGAGCGGCTGGCGAATCGTCTAAGGGAAGCTAAGTGAATACATGTGCTGAATTCAGTAACCAGTTGCTAACCCATCGGCAAGAAGCCGTTCTTGTCGTGTCTCTTCGCAGGGAAGTCTCGAACCTACAGAGTTTGAGCAGTTAGACACGCACTTGCGGGTGCGCGCCAGAAGTCTCGTGCCTGCAGGGTAGAGCAGGAGGTGGGAACGCCGCCGGAGTGGAAAGAGGTCCTCCCGAGCACAGGGGTGCTGTGCAGAAGTCTCGAACTCCTGGGGACGGATAGTAGAGCAGGTTGCGTGGAAGCCGCCGGAGTAGAAAATTCCACCCTAGGCACTGGGTGTGCAGTGCAGTGAGTCACGGCTGTGGTAACCGTGCACGTCCGAACTGAGTGTAGGACGTATACCCTTTCTTAGTGGTCTTTGTGGTTATCTTTGTGGTTCTTCTCTTTGTGGTCTTTGTGGTGATCTGTGTGATCAACTTCGTGGTTGTCTCTTAAGCAAGTACAGGCTCATCTCCAGGAGAGACAAGATCTGTGTGGAAATCCTCTGCTGAACGACAAGAGTGCTGAAGCAATCCTCTACTGTGAAACAGAAACGAGCTGCTCTCTGAGAAGTCTTTCTGTCACTGTAAGGATTATTATCTGAGGATTTAATCTCTAACATAACGTTGTCTGTGTGCTTTGATAGACAGGCTTACATCTGAGCAACAACGTTCTGTGTGGAATCCATTGAGCTACCAACTGCTGAGGAAAAGCATCATTCTGCTGGAAACGAGAAGACGTCCACTGTGTGAGGAGCTGACCGTTGCCAGGAGTGATCATCAATTGTACGGGATTCTAAATCTCACTTTGTGAGAACCAAACGCCTAGTGCAAGGGCTCTTTGCACCCATTATATTATATAGTGGAATCACCTTGTTGGTGGAAAGTGGACGTAGGTCGATTAAGACCGAACCACTATAAATCACTGTGTCCATTACGATCGCGCAACACTCGTACGAAAACCTACTCGACAAAATCGTAACGGTGTCAGCGAAGCAGTTCTCATTCTGAGAAACGCTCTGCTGAGTTACAGTAAGCTTCCGCTTACACTGAGAAAAGGGCGAAAAAGTTATAAATATTAATTCACCCCCCTCTCAGTGTTCCTGAACGATCCAACAGGACGTAACTCGGGGCATGTGATATCATCCTTAAGCGTCCGCCGGCGAATCCGTCTTCCTTTGGAATGATTATAACTTAGAAAGACAGCGTCGAAAAACTAATTTATTCAACAAAGGAAAAAGCGCGAGACATCCAAACATGTAAAAAATGACACAGATTTGCGGCCGTTGTGTTCAGGATAAATGAGCCGACGGGAAAGGAATCGTACGGACTGTTAGCCGAAGTATCTAAATCATGGCATAGCACCCGGAAGTCCAGATCAGCAACAGCTTCCAGGTGAATATCTTGCGAATAAACCCCCGTATGAGCTGTTCGGGTGTCCTAACCTCTGCAGATGATAAGAGTTTGTGCCGTTGAAGCGAGTATACCTTGCGAATAAACTTAGCTTAGGTTGCCGCGATACAGACCAAAACCATTATCTTCTCCATGTCCACAATCGATGCCCCTCTTTTCTTGCATTGCGTACAATACTATGCACATATCGGTTTCTACCTCTTGCTT
Organism: Melastoma dodecandrum; assembly: GCA_029817715.1. Classification (NCBI taxonomy): domain Eukaryota; kingdom Viridiplantae; phylum Streptophyta; class Magnoliopsida; order Myrtales; family Melastomataceae; genus Melastoma; species Melastoma dodecandrum. The sequence continues at coordinate 1,553,884 of JARUPY010000387.1, forward strand.
CCACGTCGTTGATCTTATTTGATAAATGCGCTCGGCCGGATCTTTTAGAAATTCACTACAACATAAATTTGATAAGTTGCGACACGTTCAAAACGTTGAAGTGTGCAGAACCAAGTCCCACGTCGAAATTTTTGGAGCTTACAAGCTATTATATAAGTCTAAGCGGTCCACTCCCTTTACAGCCAATTAGTTTTAGATTGGAACCCTTGTTTACACAGTAGTCGAAATAGGTAGTGTACAGCTCTATAGAAACCTAGCAATTCCCGACGTGTTCAGTACGCTCGCTAGGCTTGGGGATCGTTTGTTAAAATTAACGTACAAAGAAAATTCCTATCACCAAATTAACCAAAAACGTCCTAAATAATTTGAACTTCATATATAATTTTGCCAATGTTGATGTTAATCACAAAATCGATGCTTCTCAAGAATTAAACTACATCGTCATCACATAAAGGCATTTATTGCAGTGAAAGTTAGGCCATTTTGCCGCCCTCCTTTAAGCTCCATCTCGTCTGGTGCGCCATTCTCGAATAACCGCCTGCTTGCGCTCTCTTGTTGCTGAGTTACTGTGCAATGTTTCTTCATTCCTTTTCTCCAAGAAATTTCGTCTGCCAAAATGCCAACACGTATTTGGCTGTACGAATTGCGGTGTTGCCTCGTGTGCAACTGCCAGCTTCAGCTTCGACCTCCAATGAGCGGATGGACTTCAGTTTATTACCTACTCATGCTCAACCCGAGAACATTCATTTCTTACTCAAGCAAGCTATCCTTCAGAGCTTCTGATAGGACAGCAATACTAATACGTAATGACCATCGCTAATTAGTGACACTCATACAACTTGATGTCCATTTTCAGTCGAAAATACTTTATCCCTTCTACGGCATCTGTCCTGAGGGTCGCTACTCCCCTGGCCATGAAGAAATCCCCGGTCCCTCCCACAACGGACAGATCCCTCGTCTTCTCTGATATCATATCCGCCCCCATTATGGTAAGAGTCCCCTTGGTCTGAGTCGAGTTGAACACCAAAGTGTAGGCGAACCAAGCATTGTATGAGGTCTTCATGTCATAGAAATAGAACCCCTGAGCTCTAGCCACAGCAGGGGAGGCCAAGCTCCGCGACCGGGTCATAGGGTCGTCGAAGACCACCAGCTGACCGAACAAGTAGTCCCCAAGGCGGGTCGGACCCATCGCGGTAGCCGATGTGGCATTCGCAACATCGTCGCCGCCGAAGAGGTTGTCGTGGTAGTACAGCACGAACCTCCGGCAGGGCTTCTCCAGGTTAATGGGCTGGGCAGCGGGCGGGAGGGCCGCTTCCAGCAAGAAAACGAGGGAGAACGAGATCAACTTCTTCGTAGAACTTCTCATACTTGTATGACAATACCAAAATCTAGCCAACCTCTAGTCCTAGCGATGCATATTCCTCATTAGTGAATAAGCTTTTATATAGGAAAGGGAGAACAATTCCCTAGTGCCGTGTACACCGAGATTGTCTGAATTACGGGGGATGCTACTATCTAATTCTTAGATCAGCATTGGGGATCAACAATAAGATAAATAATAACAAGGCATTGTTATGCGAGCCACGTAGAGAAGGGCAGATGATTTAAAAGACACGGAGGGAATTTCATTCTCTTACCGTCACCATGCACCCAACAAACACCTTTCACTTCATGTTTCTACATGATGGAATTCTTAGTCACCAAGTACCAGTGGTTGGTTCGTGCCAGCAGCTATGATTGCGATATGAATCCAGTTAGTTGTCCTAAACACCAACGCAATGCAATCTTTAATGATACATTTAGTTGCAGTGGAAAGAAACATTTTTCATTGGAAGACATCCAAGCAGAACATCGACATCCCTCATGACCTTTTCTATATGCTTCAACATGTAACATCATCTATTATTATTCCACATAATTTGAAGCAAGAGAAACTTCATGATGTTCGACGTTAGATCGAATGGATATGCATGAACTTGTACTTGCTGTTTTAGTTTCAAGTGTAAGTTAATGCGTAGGTTATTCGAATGAACCAAAACTAATGTGATCGAAATTGGGCCAGTAAGAAAGGGAGGAGGAGGAGGAGGAAGAAGATTGGGAATGGATTACCGGGCCAGGCAGGAAGGAGTGATTCAGTTGAAATGGATCGTGTTGGATTTGGGTTTTAGGACATGCATGATTGACCCAAACCTCGTCCCTTGTCCGTGATTTGTCCGTCTCCTCCTCGACGAGTCCGTCCGTCCCCCATTTCCTTGCCCCATTTGTTGTTGTCGTTGCCGTCGTCGTCGTCTGTGAGTTTGTTCCCTCCCAAGCTCCACCCACCAACTTCCCACGTCTTCTCCTCTCAGGATTTTAGCAGAGGGAAGAGAAAGGAAGGAACTTTAGCTCAGATCCCACCACCGTCGTCGACATGGAAGCCGCCACCCTCTCCCGGATAGGTTTGGTCGGACTGGCAGTGATGGGTCAGAACCTCGCCCTCAACATCGCCGAGAAGGGCTTCCCCATCTCCGTCTACAACCGCTCCCCTTCGAAGACCGACGACACCCTCCGTCGTGCCCAAACCGAGACCCCCTCCCCACTCCCCCTAACCCCCACCTACTCCCCCAAGGACTTCGTCCTCTCCCTCTCCCCACCTCGCTCCGTCATCATCCTCGTCAAGGCCGGCGACGCAGTCGACTCCACCCTCTCTTCCCTCCTCCCCCTCCTCTCCCCCGGTGATGCTGTCATCGATGGCGGCAACGAGTGGTACCTCAACACCGAGCGCCGTATCTCCCAGGCCGCCCAGCACGGGATCCTTTACCTTGGGATGGGCGTCTCCGGTGGAGAGGAGGGCGCTCGCCACGGCCCCTCGCTCATGCCCGGCGGTTCCCGCCAGGCTTACGATAACGTTAGGGATGTTCTGTTCAAGATCGCGGCGCAGGTCGATGACGGGCCGTGCGTCACTTATATCGGTGAGGGGGGTTCCGGGAATTTCGTTAAGATGGTCCATAACGGGATCGAGTATGGGGACATGCAGCTTATCTCGGAGGCCTACGATGTCTTGAAGCATGTCGGGGGGCTGTCAAATGAAGAACTTGCCGCGATTTTCAATGAGTGGAATAGGGGCGAGCTCGAGAGCTTCTTGATTGAGATCACCGCTGATATTTTCAAGGTCAGGGATGAGTTGGGGAATGATGGGGGTTATTTGGTGGATAAGATTCTTGATAAGACGGGGATGAAGGGCACCGGGAAGTGGACCGTGCAGCAGGCAGCAGAGCTCTCTGTGGCTGCCCCAACAATTGCCGCGTCACTTGACTGTCGGTACCTGAGTGGGTTGAAGGAAGAGAGGGAGCGCGCGAGTGCCACCCTCCAGGAGGCTGGGTTGAAGGATGACGAGGTCATCGCCCGTGTTCGTGGCACGGTGGATCGGAAGAGGCTGATCGACGATGTCAGGCAGGCACTGTATGCGTCGAAGATTTGCAGCTATGCGCAGGGGATGAACCTGCTCCGAGCGAAGAGCATTGAGCAAGGTTGGAACCTGAATTTAGGCGAATTGGCGAGGATTTGGAAGGGAGGGTGCATTATACGGGCCGTGTTCTTGGATAGGATCAAGAAGGCGTACCAGAGGAACCCTGATTTAGCGAGCTTGGTCGTGGACCCCGAGTTTGCTCTGGAGATGGTCCAGAGGCAGGCCGCTTGGAGAAGGGTCGTGGGGCTGGCTATATCGGCAGGAATTAGCACCCCTGGAATGTGTGCCAGCCTTGCCTACTTTGATACTTACAGGCGTTCGAGGCTGCCTGCAAATCTGGTGCAGGCACAGAGGGACTTGTTTGGTGCCCACACGTACGAGAGGACCGATATCCCTGGATCTTTCCACACAGAGTGGACGAAGCTTGCTCGGAAGGGACAGGTTGGTGCCGGTGCTTCCCTAAACTGAGATTACTGTGCGAAATTTGCTTGATTTGTCAAATGAATGCTTTCCTTGGACCAACGACGTGGCATTGGTAATTGTTCATTTGAAACTGATTTTGGAAGTGACATTGGATGAATTTTCTCCCTGTTTGGATTGCTGGTTGGCCATCATTTTAACTACTTCTGTTATAGTGAATAAGAAATGCCAGGCTCCACAGCGATGCAGCCTCTTTTTCAGTCCAATCGGTTTACTACTCACGAGTTTCAGTTTCACGTCCTGCATGAGTCATATGCTCGAGCTTTATGCATCAGTTTATGAGTGACAAATATTAATTTGCCTAAAGAGAGCATGCTTCCTTTTTCGGCAAAAAGGATGGAGTAATTTGTCTATGTCTACATATTTGTTAGCTCTGTGGTCTTTTTCCGCTGTTATAGTAGACTGACTCTCGTTTAGATAAGCTGAATTGGTTGCTTGAATTGCAAATCGGCTATTTTGGTCTGAGAACTGCAAAGGGTGGAAAACACTGCTGCTTTGGACCAAAATTCTACTTTGACGACATTAGAAATTAGAATGGAAACCATCCATTCTTGGTATTGATTGGATATTTACCGGATGGGAAGCATTAGGAGCTCCTTGCTTCGTTGTGGATCTGGGTAAAAATGACGGAAATGGGTCCTCATAGACATATTCTTAGGGCGTACCCAGGCTCTGCTTGTTGCGCGTAGCGTGCCATATCAAATGTTCATCCAGGTCATTGTTAATGATTTTTCTAGTTAGCAATTCACCCGGGTAGCTCTGAGGGACTGCCAGCTCTCAGATGCTTCTATTCTTTTTTACTTTGCTTTCTTATGTAAGCCTGGTTCAAATCTATGCTGTTGCTCGCACAGACTATCTTCCCACCTTCAAGTTAGCATCAGAAAGCCGCAACAGGCTGCCGTGGTTGATGGGCCGATGTATTACACAAGGCATCCTCATCCTACCTAACGCTGGATATAAACTATTTATTGAGTCGTTTTCAGTTACATGGGACTGTGCGTGCAAGGTTGCGTCATGCTCTGCTAGAAGAGTTTAAACAAAGTGGAATAATCTCTCAGATTTCAAGTACGAGTTGAGTTCTTGTGACGATTGCGTAAGGCATCTGGCTATCTGCAACCCTGATGCTTTCAAGCATCTCCTCGTCCCCTGTCCCACTTTTCATTGCCTGAGCCTTCCCCAACTTGCAGATTCTGATAAGCAGCCTGCCCAGAAAGCAGGACATGAACAAGAACAACCCGACTAATCCAATCGCAGCGCCGATCATCCAGGGCCTGTGCTGCTGCATGCCCCTTGTCTTTGTCGGAAACACAATCGCGAACTTGCCTTAATCTCCCGATTGGCATGTGTTCAGGTGGATAACATCGCTCAGTGACGTCGTCCTGTCGCGGCCGAATAACAGGCATTTTCCTCCACGGGTTGATCTAGTAATACAAGAAATTCCTGTATTTGGGAACCGGACGATTATATGATCCCCTCCCGTGTCGAGGTCCACTGGCACAGGTGCCACTGGAGTTAATGTCCGAAGCATCGTCCCACGACAGAATTTGCCAGGGAGTAACCATGTAACCGGCTAGCAAAGTACCAGTTCGACCAATTCCCCAGGTCGTGATGGACAATGAGCAACCTCTTCACGTGGGGCACTGTTACCATTCTCGGTGGAATGCTAAAGCTACTTATGCGTCCTGCTCCGTAGTCGCACTGCCGAGACTTTCATTCCCGAAATGTTTGCCGGCAGAAATGCCTGGTTCAAGGCGCCAGTATGAGGATGGAGCTGTACGAGAGTCTTGTAAGCGGAGTCCTCTGCGAGTGCATCCAAGGAACCACCCGGAACGAACCCCGAGCTGGAGCCAGCGTACAAGCGAGAGACAAAAGCAGCGAGAAACATATTCAAGAGAAACAATCGCATGTTGGGTGATTCTTTCGGGGATAACAGAGCGAATCATGATCGCAACCCTTCTGTAATGTGGAGGTGAAGGAAAATCGCGACTTTCTCAGAAGCAAATCTTGAGCAACGTATTGAATGATAAGATGATATTTGTGAAGGAACCAAGCGTGCACTCTGGAAATGATGAGACGGGAATATGTACTGGGGGCGGGTATCCATATAATGCCTAGAAAATTAACTGAAATTCAAGTTCTACATTCGACATTCGACCCATTTGTGTATTTAGAGAATGCGGCGACTTCCAACTGGGGAATTTTGGCCCGCGTAAAAATGTTGGCGACATTCCTCGCATATGAAGGATTCATGGATGAAATCAAAAATGGCAGTTTTAGCATTCTCGTCTAAAAAACGAATCGCAGCCAGCACTTCCACCGTCCCGGCGAGCAACCTTTAAATAAAAAAATTTTCAAAGGCAGACATCTCTTCTTCATCCCATTGATATGTGCTTTTAGGCATATCTGGGCAGACTTTGGACAACAAAGTGGAAGTCTTCAGAATTTTGGGCCCCAGTTTCATCTTTTGCGTTGAGAAAAGGTAACGCAGACGAGTGCGGCACCAACGTTCACATAATGTAATGTCGGAAAAACTGTTCCTGAACTCGCGCTGATTGCTACCTTTTGTGATTGCGCGATAAACATACAATCTGTCATTTCAAAAAGGAAGCATGGCTTCATCTTCCCCTTCAAGGGACACAGACCAAAACAGGGACTAACGAAAGCACTCACTACCATTCCTAATACATCCTCATTTACAACCGAAGCGGCATCCCCCTGGTATTAACTACCGTTGAGGAGATAAGGGGCAGAAATCCTCTCAACGACGGATGGTGAGTTCTGCCCTAAGGTGGAGTATGCCATTGATGAAATAAGGGCTATCGTCGCCCATGAAGGTCGTCCAAGGTATGCCGAACAAGTTCCTGTACCCAACAGCCTTGCCTCCTGTGAAAGTGTAGTTGCCCTTGTATTTGCTCACGTAATCATCCGAGGGCTTCGACCGGGCTGCGAACTCGTACTCCACGGCGAAAGAAACCGAGCCCTTCTCCTGCATCCCGAGGAAAAGTCCGAAGCAGTGGAAAGAACTCTGCTGGTCCATGTTACAATGAGCGGACAAGAAGAACCCTTGCCCGCCCAAATGAAATGCTTGAGAATACACGCGGCCTGACGGAAATAAGTGACGACATTCTTCTCGTTTCAGATCAAGATACACGATACACTGTTGATGGGGGACCTCAAACTCCACCACTTTCACCGGACGATACTTATAAGCTCGCTCTACAAACCGACGATGCGAACCGCTGGCTTCCTCCGCAGTCAATGATCTCTGACGATAAGGCGTCTCGGCCTTAAAAAAGAGAGCCTCCAGAACCACCTTTGAGGTTAAATCAGGATCAAAGTCATTGCAGCTTAGTACTTTCTTTAGTTTTCTGCAGCTCATGTAAGGGAATCTGATGAGCCGGCCGAGCCGGCTACCAAGAATCCCTCGTCGATCTTCCAGTTTTGGATAATGGATTCTCGCCCACTTGAGAACAAAATCGTAAACAGCATCTTCGGATGCAACTTGAAGATCATCACTGGATAGTACTGCCTCAATTCCAGTTAGAGGCAAGTGGAGCACTTCTTCCTGAAACCTGGAGAACAAAAACAATATCATTTTATTCGCATTCTCACTACCACTAATTTTCTACATTACGGAGAAATGGTCCAGAGAACTAAATTTTCTAGAATTCTAACATTGCACAACACATTTCCATCCCATCTTATCTAATATTCAATAAAATGACTTGCTGGTAATCCTACAACATCAGGGTTCCCATCCCAGATCATGCTCGGAAAATAGAAATAGTGAGCTAATCCATGAAATGCAAGCAAGCTCTTTTATCAACTTACTCCATCAGGTCCAACCTCAATCACATCCACCACTAATTAGAGTCAATAAACAATTACACTAAGTCTAACAGCTAATATTTTCATTCCTTTCGTGAAAATAATCAACAGATAACATGTAGAAGGGAAAACATCATCAAACTCAAACAAGAGATGCTTACTTTGATATGTCCTTGTAGTGGGTCGCAAGAAACTGTTTTGCGGCATCTGTAAGAGGCTGAACCGCTTCTGCCATTAAAACGGTCGAAGGAAGATCCAAGTACAGTAAAGCAGACTCACAAGTCATAGGCAAGTTTCGTAATAGCTTGCTGCAATGTCTCATGCATGATGCCACCTCAAATTTGTCGGCAGCCATTAACACATCTAGTAATGCAGCGGGTGTCGAAGCAGATAATGTCCTACCGTACATGAAATTGAGAAGGTCTATGAAGGCCGCTTCTTCTGCAAATCACGAATAAAAGGGACTCTTTATTAAATAAAGAAGAAGAAGATCCAGACAACTCGTATGTTTTTCAGGAGCAATCCACAATCCAGGCCACAGTGATCGATCCCCAGTTGATTTACGATTTTTCCAAACGACCCAACAATTTAAAAATAAAGATAAAATATCAGGCTCTGCAGAGGTACCAGATGCATGGATTCTTAAAGTGACATGTCGCTGATCCGACTCCCTCATTCCATTTGAAAACAGCTAAAAGGGAGAGAAAATGTCAGTCCAAGTAACGGCAATGAAATATATTATGGCGCTTACTCGACTATGCATTGATACACACCTTATAAAAGAAGGGGCTCTTTGCAGCTAAAAGGAGAGAGCTGATGTGCAGGGTTTCCACCCTCAAAACTGTCGAACAGTCCATAGCTAATTCTTCATCACCAGCCAGGGCATCGGCATTGCTAGGCTCACCCGCTTCGTCATCTACACAAACACGCGTCGGAAGTGAATAAAATATATCTATAGTAAGAACGTCACAAAACTAAGAACGAGCTACAAACAAGAGAAACACACATACCAGGTCTGCCAGGGTCGACCCCATCAACAGGAGGCAACTCCTCGATCATCGCCACCGGCTCCAAATCCTGGTTCTCGTAAGCAGCGGCATCATCCGAGTCCGGCATATGGCAACTCAAAATCTGCTCGACCGTTGCCTCTGACGCTACCCAAAGGAAAAAAGAAGCAACCAAACAATCGAAACAAATGAAATAGAAGTCCAGTAGCGACACCTTTTCCAACGGCCATTCACTTAAAAAAAAAATCCAAACATCGAGTCCGAAAGCTCCAATTAAGGTTAAAAAGGGAAAGAAAAAACAAAAGAAGAAGAAGAAGAAGAAGCAGAGGAGGAGGAGGAAGGACCATCTTTACGGAGGTCGTCCCGGCGGCGCTTGCGGTTCCTAGCCCAATCGGAGATGGAGGAGCAGGCGTCAGCGTCGTGCTTATAGTAGGGGAAGTCGGGCAGGATCTCGATCCTGAGGTCGCGATCGGAGAAGTTGCTGTTGTTGAAGGCGAAGGCGAAGTCGGAGTCGGAGCGGAGACCTGCGGGGGACGAATCGGAGGAGGAGGAGGAGGAAGAATCCCTCCCAACCACCACCACCACCGGCTGTAACTCCCGATTCGATTGCTTCATGCCGTCTAACCGAAACCCTTGAATTTTCCTTTTTGGGGGGAATCGATCCACGCCCCCACTTCCTTCCTACCTTCCTTCCTTCTCCCAACACGACACGACACGACACGACCCAACGCCTCCCTTCCTATCCTGCCATCGCTTTTTATTATTATTATTATTATTGTTATTTGGTTGGAATTTCTTCCGCCACATGAAAGGCCTTTCGCCATTCTCTAATGGTCCCCGGTCGCTTAATTTGGGCCTTAAATGGGCCTCCATGAAAATGGATTTCAGGGCCCAATTTCTTCTCCCTTTCTTCTTAAAGGAATTTTTAGCAAGGGTTTTACTACCTCTTCTTCTTTGGAGTTGCGAGAAGCATCGATCCCCATCCCCACCCCCACAAAATAAAGATATAAATAAATAAAAATCTCGTATCGTCGAATATCGACCGTCATCGTTCCAATTTGAAAGGAATAAACATCCCCATTCATTAGTAGTATTTATCTTTTCCACATATGTTTAATCTCAAAGAGGGAGGGAATGTGTAGACACTCCCTTATTCCCATCAATTCAATTATTTTATCTTTAGGGACAAGGTACGACCCCGGTCTTATCAAACTTAAAGTAAACGTACTTCGACTATAACTATACTTAAAAGTGTGTTGAGTACTTTTATGTTGTTTCCGACAGGAAGAATTCGTTTTATGGGGGTGAGAATAAGATAAAAAAAAACTTTAATGGGGAGGGTTTCGTCCATATTCCCGGGTACGCCTTTGGACGCAGTTTTCCTTCCCATAAGCATACATCTAATTAATCCTCACTAAGAATGGCAAGATTTTATATAATTATATTATCCCCATCATCTCGAATAAATCACACCTCTTCTATGGAAGATGGGGGTGGTTTTTAAAGTGGGATAGAATCGAAACTCTCCCGTTGTCCATGGGGGAGCACTTACACTTGGCCTTCTTTTACACGTCCCGTCAATGTACACATTTTCCATTACTATATCCGCGGTCATCGAATTATTAGTTAACTAGGAAAGATCGTATCGGGACACGTTTCGAGTATTAGGTTGGCCAGAGGCGGAGCAAGGGGGAAAAGGGTAGCATGGATTTTAAAAATTATTAAGTTTTACTTTTAAATTTTTTACCCTTTAATATTTATCCCTTTAAAATTTTATACAATTTTAATTTTACCCTCCCAAAATTTAAGTTCAATTTGGCCCCATAGGTAAAATTTTCTGGCTTCACTACTGAGCTTGGCTGTATATTCCATAAGCAAAAAGTGATTGTGTAAAAAAAATTAACATATGCTTCTTTTTTAAAAGTAATTTATGATTTCATTTAAGTGGAGTATTAATGTCATGGTAATGAATAGTAATAAATGAGGTCATAATTCATTTAAGGTAGCGGTTTCAATAGACTTTTGAGTTTTCTACTCTCCCTATATATATATAAAGGGAGCATATAAGCATTTCATGTGAGAAAGTAAGAAAAGAATCAAGAAAGAAGGCATTTCGTAGCCCAAACACTCAAACATTCGACCCTTGTAAGTACAGAAGTTCTACAGAAGGTTTTCACTATCTTATATAAGGCCGTCGACAGTACATAACATGCATGCTGCATGCACTTTCTCCCTTTCTATCCAATTCTTTCACATATAATCCAACAAATTTGATATCAGAGTTATATGTCGAGGGTTCACGTTCTGTCAAGTAGATAATGAAAAAGAATTTAAAAAATGGAAAAGATGCTACAAAAACACACTCCTAGGCAAAGACACCTGGATCGGGGAGTCGGAAAAATGACCAAAGACGCCAGCCTGGTTCAGCGTAAAAAGAAGTGTTAAATATAAAAATATATAGTTTGTTTGCACCACAACATCTTTCCAACATCGATCGAGATGGTATCTTCCAGGGACAATTAGAATTAATCAGACAAGTGTATTTACGGGGAAGTAAGAGGGGGAATCTATCTATATATGCCTTTTCCCTCTACTTTATCTTTTATTGATTTCTTTTGAAATTTTGCCATGTGGGGTGGGGGGTCGATCGAAAGCAAAAGTTCGTTTAGGATCGGAATTAGGTCTTGCCATTAATTGCTGTCTCCCCCACACAGGCAAATAATTCCTGCCATTAATTTAAGAATTACCTGATCTGATTCCCCCCACCGCCACTACTTGAACATTTATCATAAAAATAACGGGGGGCTAAGATTTGTCGACCAATATTTAGAGAGCTCCTCGGAACGAGATGAGATCGTTCAATGCCGCTAACAGTATATTTTGGTTGTTCAATGGGATTATAACAGCGAGTGATCAAAGTGTTTCTTTTGGTTGTTGGGGTCAGGAATATTCCTGAGGAAGAGCAAAGTGATTGGGGCGGGGGGGTTGTTTGATTAGATGTTTGTACGGGGCAGACGGAGGACAAGGAGATGAACTAAGGACATAATCTGGACAAAGTACGAAAGCAATTGCAAGAACCAAGAAATAAAGAAGACAAGTGTCGGGGTGGGTTAGGGTTTTTGGTGGTGGTGGTGGGGGGGGGGGGGGGGGTTGTACAGAGAAAGCACACACGGGATCAGCTTTTGCTATAACTACGTCCGTCTTCTTTTCTTGTGATCAGACGTTTCTTGCTCTGATAATATTACTAACTCTTGATTTGATCGAGAATCTTTCATGTGTGGTTGTGGCAGTGGCGAAGGAACCACGAAAAGACGTAAATGTGCATGTGTAATAGAAATCTTCCCCTTCTCTTTCTTGCTTACGCATCATTTCTAACATTGGCCAGAACCTCAGTTTGCTTGTCTGGATTCTAATCTAATAATGTCGGGGCGTGTCTTCTTTCGGATCAATAATTCCTCCAAGTCATTATTCGTTTACTCTATACATCCACCCACATGGCGATTTGATTACATCGATGTTCGATGTGATTGAGTTTGATCAACCTTTTTTTTGGCACGTGGGTTATTACTATTACTATTATTCATGGCAATATTTGTGACAATTCTGAACTCTAAACATGAAATCCTTAAAAGCTTGACGGTGACACAGTGGAAACAGAATTGTCGGAAAACAGTGTTTGCCGACAGGTGACGGCTGGATCCAACCCATCAACCCAAAGGCTGTGAGCTGAGGCTGAGGCCGAGAAGACCCTCCCAGGGCTATGTTCTTATGTTTCTTCATGAAGGTTTCGGAGACGACGAGTTAAGAAATGGAAAACCAGGGAGGCAAATATGGTGTGAAGAATTGGGGTTGGGAAATCAGGTCAAAGAAATCACACCAAGCTTTTGCCTACCGACAGAACGTGCCGATTTTCTTTTCAAAAGCTTTCCCTCTTACGTCGATCATTTCCATCTCTAAATCAAATCTTTCGATGAACATGAAGAGATCGTCGCCCCATCGTGGAAAAAATTGTCGGGCATATTAGTTTAGGTCGTATGTATGGTGGTGACAAGGCAACCAATGTGCAAAGTTAAAACCTAATGGAAAGCAATTGATAGGGTACTGCCCGGGTCATCCAATTAGTCGGAGTTTTTATGACATAACTAGAGATATAGAGATACAACACTATCATCAGGATTTGTAGCGATGTCGCGAAAATATTTCACTAAATAAAGTAAATAGTTTTGAAATTCGTTAAATAATAACTCGAAATTAGAGGTGTTAACTCCGATTTTTTATTTTACAACAAGAAAATTAAAGTTGTTGGCTCCAATTTCAAGGAATGGTAGAAAATCGGAGTTAGAAAAGCATTTGGATGAATTTTGGCTAACGTTATTTTGAAAGAAACCCCTAATATCATCGTGTGTGAGTTTTTTTTTCTGATAAGGTTACTTCATAAAATATTTTACGAAATAGATCGGTAAAAATCATATTTTCTTGACTAAATACTCAATTCACTTGAAAATTGAAAAACCCGATGTTATGACACTAGTAAAAAAAATATGAGTTGAACCGAATTATTTTTCTCGTAAACTAACTTTATTAAGTAGAAAAAAGTTGGCATAGATTTTCCACATCCGCATCCTCCTCCCCCGGGAATCGCTCGCGACAAAATCATACACACAAACCACGCGGCTGCAAGAACCAATCCAGTGACTTCGAACTTGTCCTTGTTACGAAAAGGAAACCACATGACATATTTGGCACCATTAACTAATAATGTCCGACCGGGTTTCAAACATCCACCCACAAATCTTGACCCTTTTTCCATGGATATATGAATAAAACATGTCGAGTCAAATATAAAACCGCAATATTTGAATCTTTCTTTCCCAACCAAACTTAACATCCTCTACTTTAACGTCGAGCGATCCCGAACGATGAAGAAACCGAAAGGGTCCCGACCGGACCGGACCGACCATGTCGGTTGATGGATGGTCGAGGACACAGTATATGTTGTAGGCGGTTGCCGCGGGAAGTGGAGTTCACGACATGGAGAACATTCCCATATTATTGAAGTTAAACTAACCGTAAGAAGTGAAATGGCACTTGTTATGTCCGATCCCATATGCGGGCCCTTTCTTTTTCTTACCAAAGTTTTCGGGTTCGGCTGGCTATATAAATACCACCACCATCGCCTCCCTCTCCCTAATCCAAATAGGCCATGGACATCGCATAGGAACTTCGTAGTAGAGCGACCCCTGGCGTTTCTTCTTCTTCTTCCTCTTCTGCTTCCTCTTCTTCTTTGAGTTGTCTTCAAGCGAAAGCGGCGGAGCGAGAGAGCTTCTTTCAGTCCACTCACGGGAAGTCCCTTTAAGATTCCACTAGCTGCCGACTCATTCACCCAAATACTCGAGCTTATGCAACGACCATTGAGATGAATCCGGGCAGAGTATTCATGGCGAAGGGAGAGGAGGGTTTTGCCGCGATAGCATAAAATATTAATGCCCCAGTAAATGAGTGAATGATGCGGGAGTCTTGTCGGGTCTTAAGCTTCCCGTGCTTTGGACTGAAGGGAGCTCCCTCCTCCATCGTTCCTCCTCTCTTTTACTACTATTACAGTTGTTGAGCATATGGTTAACGTTTGGTACTCTCCAACTTGACCAGTTTCCGTTGTCGTCGATCTTGTGCAGTTCTCGCTGGCTTCGGCTCCAGGGTCGTGTCCGCAACACAAGATGTCATTTGGCCCTATTACATGAAGGCTTCAGAAGAATACGCTGTTGTAGCCGAGATTCTTTCTCCTGCTGTAAACGGAGGATGACTCGCGTGTATCCTAAGCGGCAACGAGACTCCTATGTTTTACCCATTATTTCGTTCTAGGATCGTCGGATCATGTAAGATCGACCTGAGGACTTCCAGATATTGATCCAAATGTGCAGGAACTTACTCGCGATACCAAATACATGCTACATCTCGAGCAGGAAATACCCGAGTACCACCCGACGTCACGCAAAACTCCCTCGCAAGTTGTTTGTACGTTGTACGACACACAAAATCAAATCACTTTGAAGCTTATTACATGAATATCTACCTATTCTTATGTTTTCCGATACAAGTTCCAACATCGTCGGTCGTTGCTAAATCTCGGCGTTGCAAATAAACTTGTTCCCGACAAATGATTTTATTATTTCTGGATAAATGTGTCACGGCCTTTTGAAATCCCAACCCAAGAATTATGATAAGAACTTCGGTCACAGAGTTCAATGTATTCACAATAATTCGCGTTTCGAACACACACGCCCCTTTACTTATCTACAAAGAAGTGGGGAACCCTGTGTCTTCCCCGTCACACGTTCCCCTGCTGCAGACGAAGAGGAAGTACTTTCTGAGGTTGTCGGAAGGTGAGATTCCTCCACCGTTTTCCTCCATTCCCATGATGTAAACAGTTTCCCCAGTTTCTGACATGGTCCCATTGATGGACCCATTAGCCATTCGAAATTAGTCCTGTGAAGAGCTTTTGTAAACAGCGGTGCTGTTGTTGGTACCGGCGACCGGCCGATGTCACAGTTTTACGTGCCATGAGTCACCTGGGATATCGGGCAGGTATTTTAGCATTGGCCGTGTTCCGGCGTCTGATCTTCTGGTCAAGTCGACAGTGATGATATTGTTTTAAATCTATGTAGATAGATGATGCTTGTCGGGAACAGGGCGTGACACCATTGTTGTGGAAGGCTAGGCTTGCTAGTTATGGAGAGTGATGAACTGGAGATGTTCCGTGTTGGGCCTTGCCTGAGTTCCTATGAGATGGGATTCTTGATCGGCCGGAGGTTCTGTCAAATGATACGGAGTAGGTTGTCCCGAGATCGCATCTTTCAAGACCAGCTTCTCCCATGGGCTCTGGATCCACAATCGAAGCCCCTCCTAGAATCTCTGTCGAACAATAACCGCAAGGAGTTTCCTCTATACTGGGAAGAACTCGTCGGGACTGCGGAGGGAAGCGGCGTTCCTTTTCTCCACGTACGTAGTTCCGGGCTCCCTCCCCTTGCTTCACTGAGACGAAGAATGAAATTATCTTACCTTTGACAGGTTATTTTGATGGTTATCACGTTACAGATTATGTTGATAAACTTCAGGAAGGAAATTCTGCCATTCATCCCCGAGAAAAAGAGAGCTGCAGACGCAGTGAATGACAATGATATCGAGTGCTCTGATATCCTGGTCGTGAGCGATTCAATGGCCTTTGTGGCCCACAATGAAGATGCCAACATCGCTCTCTTGGGCCACACGTGTGTCGATTCAACATTTGTTCTCTCATAGACGATAAATCTCGACGCCATCTTTTTTCTGGAGTTCTCCCTAACCTATTTTGACTGTTTCTGTGACTTTCAGCTACCTGATCAAGGCTACTCTGTCGAATGGGACAACCTTCATCGCATACACTTGTGCTGGAGAGCTCCCGAGCTGTGCATTTGGCTTCAACAACCAGGGCATGGTAAAAGACTAGCCACTAATTATTCATTACCATCTCAGGAATTTGTTTATGCTGGGAATTGTTGGTTTACGTTTCGAAACCAACTGCAGGGATTCACGCTGAATGCAGTGCCTCCTACCAAAGACGAGATTGTATCGGGTGGCATTGGCAGGAACTTCATCTCGAGGGATCTCCTCGAAGCAACTAGCATGGATGAAGCTATTACAGTGAGGAGTTTTGCCATTTATCTCATCTAATTTCAAATTACCCAGAGATTGCCTTTTCTTAAGACTCGGCAGTAATTCTCATCTCTGTTCAGACACTGCGCACAGTGGAGACCTCAGCCGGTCACAGTTATAATCTCATTGATCTGAAGGCTCGGAGGATTTGTAATGTGGAGACTGCATCTGGACATCGTATCTCCATCAGAGAGATCGGCAGAGACCCGTTTTTTCACGCAAACATGTACTTACATCTTCAAGTGAACCAGGCTCGAGATGAGAATTCGATAAGGAGATTGAAAAGAGCAGATGCACTGGCCAAGGAATCAAAGGATGACTTCCTGTCTCTCCTCGGAGATTCCGAAGATGCAGAGTTCCCCATTTACATGACAGGTAATCGAGTAAAGAGTCTTCTTCTTCTTCTGCTGGTGCTGCTGCTGACCGAAACCTGTACTTCAGGGCCAACTCTTTACACCCTGTGCACGGTAACTATCGATCTGGACGCACGGACAATGTCAGTCCTCAGAGGCAACCCTTGCAAGGGGGAAGCTTGTCATGTTTTCTCATTGCAATCATCAGCAATTGAGCAAATTTATTCTCAGTAGAGCACAGACATAGTTTATGAAGTTCCTATCATCTTTTGCTGTCCAGAAGACCTCAGATAATGGAAGGAGTTTGATTCTGCAATTATTCAAAAAAAGTGCTATTCAGAGCTTGCGACATGTTTGATGCTTGCCAATCGAGTTTCTGTCAAGGATGCAAGAAGGCTGATTGAACTAATGTTTTCATTGTTCAAACAGAAACTAACCATCCCAGTACAGCTTTTCATCATCATCAATGACATTTATTGCAAGAAAGGATCAAATAAACTATTCTTAAGATTCTCATGGCAACACCTCTTCTAATGATATACCCAGGCCAAGGGAATCTTGTGCCGTCACTCCACATTTCGGCAACAGAGTCATAGAGACAGACTCATATGCGGCTTGAGTCTCTTCCAAAGACGAACCTCCGTGTCCAGTCAGATACAACTAAAAACCTAGTCCGCCAGCTGACTTGCTTCCTGAATTAAGAGAGGAACTTCTTCATGAGCAATCAGCATTTGGCGGACAGACAACCTTAATCTAAAGTTGGAACGTTGAGAGGGCATGATCACCTGGCATAGACAGAATACCACAGCCATTGGGTGCTGCAACCCATGGAAACCCAGTCTCCAGGCAATTCCGCGGCCGCTTACTCACCTCCAAGGGGAGCGAACTGCCCAAGGTGCTTGTACCTTTGCAAAAACAGGAAAGGTGAATCAGCTCAATCCTGAATCACCGCAGAAAATAAGAGTGGTTCAGAATATGGGGGCACCAAAAAAGATGGAATTGATGGCGCCCGGAACCATGAAACTGTCTTGGACCTTCAGGAAGTTCAGCACACTGTTCCCGGTGATCGAAGCACTTTGTGAGATAAGATCCCTGCTGTGCAGCAACCTACATAGAGAAGTGGCAGAACAATTTGGCAAACCATGTAAATTAGGGGGAGGGGGGACGAGTTCTATCATAAAACAACAAAAAAATTCCGAACAACACTAACTAGATCAACAATTACCCGTGCTGTAGCCGGTAGACTCTTCCTTTGAGAATCTACGAGACAAAGGGCCTCTTTAAAGCCTTCAAAGTCGACTTCTTTTCGTGGATTGCCATCAGCATCTCTCTAAAGGTCTGCCACATCAAATAGATGCTTGGTCTTTCAAGTAATGATCCACTTGAGGATATCTCTCAATGATGTCATCTACCACATCTTGAAATTCTTCTATAGTTAGGGTGCCAGAGTTATCTTTGTCCGCAGCCTTAAATATACTTAATATATCATCCTGAAGAGTAAAAGAAGAATAGATAGATGTAGCTTCGGCTGAATATAGGAGAAAAGATTGTAAATTGCAAGGCAGATAGTTCCCTTAGTGTTTCACTTTTAGTCTCATTCTTAGATGAGTTAGTGAGCAATTATCAAGTAAACCAGGATAACAACAGCTAGCACGCCTGTGGCGGGAACTTCCACAACTTCATAAAACTTCAGCAATAGACCTTGTTGTTGCATAATATAGACAGATCCAACAAGGTGAAAAAATTTAGTTAGCCAAATTTTGGGTTTAGAGTTCCATATGTCATGCAGAAAATGGAGACTGGGAGATTTACCAATCAAAATCATTCTATTGTGCAATTGAAGTAGGGAGAACTGCAATGATAAGGCAAATACTAGATCTGCATACCACTATTTTACGTTGATTGATGGTAGCACAATCACCAAGGGCGTACACATTTTCAGTCCCTTCAACTCTTAGCCATTCATCTGTTGCAAGCATTCACCGTTTGCCCTGAGATAAGCAAATACCATATAGAAATTCAATCAAAACAAAAGCGTTCAGTGCCTAAAACCAAGCAGATCAGAAAGGCAAGCGGAGTGATAAGCCAAACTCTAATAACGTGAAAGCTGGCATAATAAGCCCGGATTGAGAATGATTTGGCAGTGTAACACCATTATCACTATGGAAGTCATGACGAACCTAGCGACAAACCTGTCGATTTGCTCCATGAAGTCCTGTACTATAGGGCGAGGTCCAACGCCTGTCGACCAGACAACCAACCCATATGGAACCTGGCGAATTTCTCCCTTTGATTTCGTTTTCATGGTGATCTCCTTATCCGAGATACCCAGAACCCCGGCATCCTGTTTGAACGTCGATACCATCTCGAATGAACTTCGACTTAGCAAAGGTGCTAATTCTTTCATCAAATCTGAAATGAAAATTGAGCAACCAAAGCAATCATTAGTGATTGCCCAGGCATTTAAATAGGCATGTCAAGGAGTCCGGAGCTTTCATTAAGACGAGACCGAAAAAAACTATAAACTCACTAGACAGGTTAAAGGTAAAAGTACACTATGCGTCAAGATCTTTGTGATCAAGGATGTGTACGTGAACTTTTCGGAAGAAAGATTCCAAGCAAATGAAGTATTAGATTAACCCCAGCAGGCAACACATTTGAAGTTGAAAAGATATGCAATGAATTTCAACCTGGAGATGCTCCCAGGAAAGACTGCATCACATTGGGTTACAATGAATAACCATCTTAGTGTTCAAAATGTGATCTCCTGATTGGACCAATGAGATTTGGATGAATTCCTTAAGCTTAGGATATATTCTCACTATATCTTCTTATATGAAGTCATGCAACTCAGCAGCAAATTCCACACCTGTCGGACCACCCCCAACAATCACAAAATGAAGGTTCTTCTTGTTCTCCTCTTCGGTCAAGCCAGGAAGCACCGATTTCTCGAATCGATCAATCACACTTCTGCGAATCTTCTGAGCATCATCCACTTCCTTCATCCGAAAGAAGTTAAACAATGACTTTGGCTGCTGACTGCAAACATTAACTATGAAAAAATCTTCCACTAAGAAACTTTCAAACCTTTAAAAAGTGGCAGTTTTCCAGAACGCCGGGGGTATTGAAAGTATTCACTTGCGCTCCGACAGCGACGACTAAATAGTCATATTCCAAAGAAAATTCTGGGTCTTCAGCCAAGTTTTCATCCAGGTTAGACCGACAAAAGGCTTTGTTGTTTGCAGCATCGATCTTCAGACAGTCTGCTAAAAGTTTATTTCTCCTTTACTCTGTACATGGAGTTTCAGAAGAGATTTACACATTCATCCAGTAACGAGTTGAAATGAATCCTCCAAATATAGCACCTCTTAACTAATCCTAAATTTAGATTTTGCCTAAGCCAAAAAACTGCCCATCAACTATTTCAAAGCCCATCCATTGAGAACTGTTACACCCAAGGAACTATTCCAATCTGGGGCCAAAGAAGCACCCCCTCCCCCCCATAATTCTAAGCAGCCATTATTCAGATCAATCATCACTCTAGAATTTAAGCAACATCAAGCAGACAATTCGCACAAACAGGGAAACTAAAAACAGAAAGAATGTACCTTCTTTATGATATTTCTTACTGGCTCTACTATACTGCAAGCCTCCACCGTTCCGCTGGTGACACTAGGCAGCAAGGGGTTCCACTGGTGACACTAGGCAGCAAGGGGGTGAACACAATAATTCCTGGGTGAAACAACCTGGACGTCGTAAGTCGAAATGTCAAGGTCCTTTAGGAAACTCCTGCCCGCCCATCCTGTCCCGAGAACAACCACCCTCTTCTTCCCGCTATTCTCCTTCTGAACCTGGTTGGCGCTCGAGGCGCCCCCTCGGATATGGAATCCGCATAGGCCACCAAACTCCCACAACTGCCAAAAAGAAACAAAAACCTGACTCCAGAAACACTCCAACAGGTGCACAAACCACAACCGGGGACATTCCAGTCAAATTGTTACGTGGAAAAGACCAAAACACAAGTAACGAGGCTGGATTCCTTTATATCAACATCAAAATGTCCCCAACTCCAAGTCTATACACAGATGCAGCAAAATAAAGCAGTCACAGCTAAAATTAACCAGTCGTAGCTATGAAACTCAGCACCATCACCACCACAGCCACCCCAAAACCTCCATTCACCCCAGAATCTCCTCCCTCACCCCTCCTCCTTAGCCTCCATTTCCCCAGAAAATATCTTCCCTCCTCCTTTCTCTCTCTTCAGCTCCCTCCTTATGCCTGTCGCCCCCTTGCAACAACCACCCAGTGTCTCCGTTGCTTGGGCGTGCGCGAGTTTGTTGGACATTTCCCCATTCCTGCTCTTTAGTCCTTCATCTATGATATTCATTTTGCATGGTCCATCACTTTTCACATTCATCTCAATTCCGTCCTTCGCTCTGACCTTCCCCTTCAATTCTGGATCTGGATCCCCTTCACCAAAACCCATCTCAGGGTGTATGTCCTTCTCAAAGCCCTCGCCCATCTCCGAGCCCTTACCCGAGCCCATTTCCTTAATAACCATCTCCATATTAACAGCAGCTAACTCTTCCCCGACATCGAACTCTTCTCCAACTCCTTCATCAACCCCCACTTCCTGAACTCCTCCTTCTCGTGAGCTACCTCCCCTTTCACGTATCACTGCCCTCCCCTCAAAATCACCCTTGTCCCCAAGGGTGATATGGGGAAACTGATTCTGAAGGTCTAACAGGTATTCCCAAGTCGCTTCCCCCTCTGATCGACCGACCCATTTCACAAGAACTTGGGTTACAGCCCGGTTTCCCCTTCTGACCATTCTTCGTTGCAGGATGTATTCTGGCAAGGATGTTCCCTGTGCAGAAGCGGGCAGCTGCGTCGAGGTAGGTACACCTTGCCCCACTGCTTGTTTGAGCCGGGAGACATGAAAGGTGTGGTGGATTTGTGCTGACTTAGGGAGATCCAGCTTATAGGCCACTTGTCCTACTTTATCCAGAATCTTATAAGGCCCAAAATATAGGGGAACCAACTTGCCTGTATGCTGCCCATCAACCGAACTCTGTCTATGTTGCTGTAGCTTCACAAAAACCCAGTCACCCACATTGAATTGTCTATCCGACCTCTTTCTGTTTGCCATTTGTTGCATCCTGTTCTGTGCCCTGTGGATATGAAACCGCAACAGTTGAGTCATTTCCTCCCTACTAGTGAGTTCCAGGTCCACCGCTTTGTAAGCTGAAGTCCCTGTGATGTATGGCAACTGAATTGGGGCTTCATATCCATAGAGAGCCTCAAACGGAGTCATGCGGATAGTAGAATGAAAAGTGGTATTATACCACCATTCTGCTAACGGCAACCACTTACACCACATCGTAGGGCAATCCGAACACATGCACCTCAAGTAGGTCTCCAAGCACCTATTAACAACCTCCGTCTGACCGTCCGTTTGTGGATGGTAAGCGGTTGACAGCCGTAAATCAACTCCCTGCAACCTGAATAGTTCTTGCCAGAAATCACTAAGGAATATAGAATCTCGATCACTAGTGATTGTCTGGGGAAGCCCATGCAGTCTAAACACTGTGTTTAAGAAGAGTTCAGCCACCTTACTTGCTGTATAGGGGTGTTTAAGAGCCATAAAGTGGGCGTATTTGGTTAGTCGATCCACCACCACCATGATAACTTCATTTCCCATAGATTTAGGCAATCCTACTATAAAATCCATCGATATATCTGTCCATACTGCAGAAGGAACCGGCAGTGGCTGTAGCAAGCCTGGGGATGCTGCTAGGTCATACTTGCATCTTTGGCAGACTGCACATGCCCTAATGAAAGCCCGGACCTGCTTCTCTAAACCCTTCCAGTAACAAAAACTCGCGATCCGTTTAGTAGTCCCATGAATTCCTGAGTGTCCCCTTGACGCCGATGCATGGAAGGTCTTAATGATCTGACTTCGTAACTCCATGTTGTCCCCAACCACCAGCTTCCCCTTCCGCAACAACAGTCCCTGTTTAAGCTCATATACCGAAGGTTCCCCCTGTTTCAGCCTCTGAATAATCGACTGCAACTGATTATCCTGCTGCCAACTATCGCGAATAGCATCAAATAGGGTCCCCTGTTGCAAATTTAGACTAATGGACATGATTTCAGCCGCCAGAATTCTAGAAAGGGCGTCAACTACCACGTTTTCCTTACCCTTCTTATAGCTAAGTTCATAATCATATCCCAAAAGTTTGGTCAGCCACCTGAATTGCATTTCATTGTGCAATTTCTGCTCAAGTAAAAATTTTAAGCTATGATGATCAGTCTTGATGACGAAACGCCTTCCAATCAAATAGTGTCTCCATTTGTCCACAGCGTAAACAATCGATAACAATTCTTTCTCGTAGACTGATAGGCTCATATGCCGTGGTGCCAGAGCTTTACTGATGAAAGCTATAGGGCGCCCCCGCTGCATTAACACTGCTCCGATCCCTATTTGGCTGGCATCGGTTTCTACCACTAGTTGCTGGCTGAAATCTGGCAGCGCCAGCACTGGAGTTGTTACCATAGCATCTTTTAACTGAACAAAGGCAGCCTGTGCTTCTGGGGACCATTTAAAAGAGTCCTTCTTGAGTAATTGTGTTAGTGGTTTACTAAGAGTGCCATACCCCTTGACAAATCGCCTGTAGTACCCTGTTAAACCAAGGAATCCCCGCAACTGTTTGATGTTCGTAGGAGCTGGCCAATTCTGTATAGCATCCAATTTCCTTGGATCGGTAGATACTCCCCCCTCTTCAATGAAGTGTCCTAGATATTCCACTCTTCGTTTAGCAAACGAACACTTGCTTAGTTTAGCAAACAAGCAATTTTTCTGCAGTAACTCCAATACCACCGATAGATGAACCACATGCTCTTCCATATTTGGACTGTAGACTAGAATATCATCAAAGAAGACAAGTACGAATTTCCTCAAATGAGGTCTAAAAACCTCGTTCATGAGACTTTGAAACGTGGAGGGAGCGTTGGTTAGCCCAAAGGGCATAACCCGAAACTCATAATGCCCCTCGTGAGTCTTAAAGGCTGTCTTAGCGATGTCTTCATCTTTAACTCGGATCTGATGATACCCAGACCGTAAATCGAGTTTGGAGAAGAGTGTAGCACCCTGTAATTCATCTAAGAGCTCCTCAATCACCGGAATCGGAAACTTATCCTTAATTGTCTTCTTATTGAGTTCCCTGTAGTCTATGCAAAGTCTCCAGCTATTGTCTTTCTTCTTTACTAGAACCACGGGAGAGGAAAATGGGCTGGTGCTGTGTCGAATGACCCCAGCTTGGAACATTTCCTGGATTAGCTTCTCTATAACATCCTTCTGGGCACTTGAATACCGATAGGGTCGAAGATTTAAGCCTTTCACACCCTCTTCCAAGGGGATGCAGTGATCATGGCTCCTTTTAGGAGGCAGAGTAGTAGGCTCCTCAAATACTGCTGCAAATTTCTGTAACACCTCTTGGATCTGATTGGGTACAGTCTGAATCTGAGTATCATTCCCTACCGAATTCTGTTTGGCAATGATCAACAGGCCCCTATCCTTGGAGTCCACTGCAAATGCCCCAGTGGTCACTCTCGTAAGCCCTTCCCCTCCAGCCTTTAAACTCACTTCCCTACCACCCCATTGATAATTCATCTTTAGATTTGAAAAATTCCACACCACCGTACCAAGGGTACTCAGCCATTCCATTCCCAGAATCACCTCACAACCTTTGATGGGCATTACTAACATCCTGGACTGATATGCAACCCCTTGCATCTCCCACTCGAACACACGGACCAGTGATACACATGAAACTTTCTCCCCGTTCGCCACCATGACATTTCTGCTTTGTATTGCTTCTGTTTTGCACCCTATCCGTTTAGCCACTCCCACATCTAGGAAGTTGTGGGTACTTCCTGAGTCAATCAAAATCGTCAACCATCTCTTCTTGTACCACCCGATTACCTTCATCGTTCTATTCTTAAGAGATAGAGCCACACCGTATAAAGCGTGCAATGAAACCACAGGCATTTCTTCTTCTTGATCCACCCCAGTTCCTTCTTGTTTCCACCCTTCCTTCATCCCCATTTGACCAATAGAGTGGGTGGATAGGCTCTTATCAGCCAAAATACTGTCCTCCGAATGCCAATTTTCCTCATCCTTTCCTTCTTCATTTTCTTCTAACACAATTGCGTACATTTTCTGACCATTGCATTTATGGGAGAACGAGTATTTCTCATCACAGTAGAAACAAAGCCCCTTTCTCCTTTTCTCATCAAGTTCTGCCGCAGATAGTCTTCTATGAGGTGGTTGGTATATATTTGGTCGATTTTCCCCAACTCCTAACCCCTTTCCTCTGTCTTCAGAAAACTTACTTCCCCCAGACCACCGTGGGATGCTTCTTCCACCCTGATTGACATTCATTCCCCTATTCTGGCCCTGCATTTGCTCCCATTTAGCTCCTCTGACAAACCCTTCCCTTCCCCCGAACCCTTCCTCATCGGACAATGTTTTCCCAAGGGCAATAGCATGCTGAAGCGTTCTGGGATTGAAAGCTGTCATCAGCTTCCTGTGTGCCCTTTTGAGCCCTCCGATAAACATAGCTACCTGATCCTCATGAGATAGCTCCACCCGTGTCACCAACGACACAAACTCCTCCACATATTCTGAGTAGCTTCGACCCTCCTTCAACTCCTTGAGTAACACTATCGGGCGAGAGAGCTCATTAGGGCCGAATCTCATTAGCATTCCAGCGGAGTATTCTGGCCAACTAATTGGTCCCTTCAATTCCCTGTTCCGGATGAAGGCGTAATGCCATTCTATCGCGGGTCCACTGAGATAAATTGATGCCACACTTACCCTCATGTCCGGCGGTGTACCATCCAATTCGAAAAACCTCTCGCATTTGAATATCCATTCCTGGACGTTGTTACCATCGAAGGATGGAAACTCTACCTTTGCCTGTCTGGTAACCCGGTCATCTGGCTTTGGGCTGGAATAATATGGTCGACCACCCGACTGTCCCTCTTCAGACCATTCTCTCTGTTTTCCCCTACTACTCCTTTCCATATTATCCATTCTTAAGGTCAGATCTGCAAACTGCTCGCTCATTCCATCTATTTTCTTCATGAGTTCTTTCATCATCTCTTTCATAGGATCTGGCTCCATGATAGCGTCCTTCGATCGAGTATGGTCTGACACGGGCATAACAACAGCGGGAATCGAGCTCTCGTGCTCTGATACCAAGTTGTTACGTGGAAAAGACCAAAACACAAGTAACGAGGCTGGATTCCTTTACATCAACATCAAAATGTCCCCAACTCCAAGTCTATACACAGATGCAGCAAAATAAAGCAGTCACGGCTAAAATTAACCAGTCGTAGCTATGAAACTCAGCACCATCACCACCACAGCCACCCCAAAACCTCCATTCACCCCAGAATCTCCTCCCTCACCCCTCCTCCTTAGCCTCCATTTCCCCAGAAAATATCTTCCCTCCTCCTTTCTCTCTCTTCAGTTCCTCCCTTATGCCCGTCGCCCCCTTGCAACAACCACCCCGTGTCTCCGTTGCTTGGGCGTACGCGAGTTTGTTGGACATTTCCCCATTCCTGCTCTTTAGTCCTTCATCTATGATATTCATTTCGCATGGTCCATCACTTTTCACATTCATCTCAATTCCGTCCTTCGCTCTGACCTTCCCCTTCAATTCTGGATCTGGATCCCCTTCACCAAAACCCATCTCAGGGCCTATGTCCTTCTCAAAGCCCTCGCCCATCTCCGAGCCCATACCCGAGCCCATTTCCTTAATAACCATCTCCATATTAACAGCAGCTAACTCTTCCCCGACATCGAACTCTTCTCCAACTCCTTCATCAACCCCCACTTCCTGAACTCCTCCTTCTCGTGAGCTACCTCCCCTTTCACGTATCACTGCCCTCCCCTCAAAATCACCCTTGTCCCCAAGGGTGATATGGGGAAACTGATTCTGAAGGTCTAACAGGTATTCCCAAGTCGCTTCCCCCTCTGATCGACCGACCCATTTCACAAGAACTTGGGTTACAGCCCGGTTTCCCCTTCTGACCATTCTTCGTTATAGGATGTATTCTGGCAAGGATGTTCCCTGTGCAGAAGCGGGCAGCTGCGTCGAGGTAGGTACACCTTGCCCCACTGCTTGTTTGAGCCGGGAGACATGAAAGGTGTGGTGGATTTGTGCTGACTTAGGGAGATCCAGCTTATAGGCCACTTGTCCTACTTTATCCAGAATCTTATAAGGCCCAAAATATAGGGGAACCAACTTGCCTGTATGCTGCCCATCAACCGAACTCTGTCTATGTTGCTGTAGCTTCACAAAAACCCAGTCACCCACATTGAATTGTCTATCCGACCTCTTTCTGTTTGCCATTTGTTGCATCCTGTTCTGTGCCCTGTGGATATGAAACCGCAACAGTTGAGTCATTTCCTCCCTACTAGTGAGTTCCAGGTCCACCGCTTTGTAAGCTGAAGTCCCTGTGATGTATGGCAACTGAATTGGGGCTTCATATCCATAGAGAGCCTCAAACGGAGTCATGCGGATAGTAGAATGAAAAGTGGTATTATACCACCATTCTGCTAACGGCAACCACTTACACCACATCGTAGGGCAATCCGAACACATGCACCTCAAGTAGGTCTCCAAGCACCTATTAACAACCTCCGTCTGACCGTCCGTTTGTGGATGGTAAGCGGTTGACAGCCGTAAATCAACTCCCTGCAACCTGAATAGTTCTTGCCAGAAATCACTAAGGAATATAGAATCTCGATCACTAGTGATTGTCTGGGGAAGCCCATGCAGTCTAAACACTGTGTTTAAGAAGAGTTCAGCCACCTTACTTGCTGTATAGGGGTGTTTAAGAGCCATAAAGTGGGCGTATTTGGTTAGTCGATCCACCACCACCATGATAACTTCATTTCCCATAGATTTAGGCAATCCTACTATAAAATCCATCGATATATCCGTCCATACTGCAGAAGGAACCGGCAGTGGCTGTAGCAAGCCTGGGGATGCTGCTAGGTCATACTTGCATCTTTGGCAGACTGCACATGCCCTAATGAAAGCCCGGACCTGCTTCTCTAAACCCTTCCAGTAACAAAAACTCGCGATCCGTTTAGTAGTCCCATGAATTCCTGAGTGTCCCCTTGACGCCGATGCATGGAAGGTCTTAATGATCTGACTTCGTAACTCCATGTTGTCCCCAACCACCAGCTTCCCCTTCCGCAACAACAGTCCCTGTTTAAGCTCATATACCGAAGGTTCCCCCTGTTTCAGCCTCTGAATAATCGACTGCAACTGATTATCCTGCTGCCAACTATCGCGAATAGCATCAAATAGGGTCCCCTGTTGCAAATTTAGACTAATGGACATGATTTCAGCCGCCAGAATTCTAGAAAGGGCGTCAACTACCACGTTTTCCTTACCCTTCTTATAGCTAAGTTCATAATCATATCCCAAAAGTTTGGTCAGCCACCTGAATTGCATTTCATTGTGCAATTTCTGCTCAAGTAAAAATTTTAAGCTATGATGATCAGTCTTGATGACGAAACGCCTTCCAATCAAATAGTGTCTCCATTTGTCCACAGCGTAAACAATCGATAACAATTCTTTCTCGTAGACTGATAGGCTCATATGCCGTGGTGCCAGAGCTTTACTGATGAAAGCTATAGGGCGCCCCCGCTGCATTAACACTGCTCCGATCCCTATTTGGCTGGCATCGGTTTCTACCACTAGTTGCTGGCTGAAATCTGGCAGCGCCAGCACTGGAGTTGTTACCATAGCATCTTTTAACTGAACAAAGGCAGCCTGTGCTTCTGGGGACCATTTAAAAGAGTCCTTCTTGAGTAATTGTGTTAGTGGTTTACTAAGGGTGCCATACCCCTTGACAAATCGCCTGTAGTACCCTGTTAAACCAAGGAATCCCCGCAACTGTTTGATGTTCGTAGGAGCTGGCCAATTCTGTATAGCATCCAATTTCCTTGGATCGGTAGATACTCCCCCCCTCTTCAATGAAGTGTCCTAGATATTCCACTCTTCGTTTAGCAAACGAACACTTGCTTAGTTTAGCAAACAAGCAATTTTTCTGCAGTAACTCCAATACCACCGATAGATGAACCACATGCTCTTCCATATTTGGACTGTAGACTAGAATATCATCAAAGAAGACAAGTACGAATTTCCTCAAATGAGGTCTAAAAACCTCGTTCATGAGACTTTGAAACGTGGAGGGAGCGTTGGTTAGCCCAAAGGGCATAACCCGAAACTCATAATGCCCCTCGTGAGTCTTAAAGGCTGTCTTAGCGATGTCTTCATCTTTAACTCGGATCTGATGATACCCAGACCGTAAATCGAGTTTGGAGAAGAGTGTAGCACCCTGTAATTCATCTAAGAGCTCCTCAATCACCGGAATCGGAAACTTATCCTTAATTGTCTTCTTATTGAGTTCCCTGTAGTCTATGCAAAGTCTCCAGCTATTGTCTTTCTTCTTTACTAGAACCACGGGAGAGGAAAATGGGCTGGTGCTGTGTCGAATGACCCCAGCTTGGAACATTTCCTGGATTAGCTTCTCTATAACATCCTTCTGGGCACTTGAATACCGATAGGGTCGAAGATTTAAGCCTTTCACACCCTCTTCCAAGGGGATGCAGTGATCATGGCTCCTTTTAGGAGGCAGAGTAGTAGGCTCCTCAAATACTGCTGCAAATTTCTGTAACACCTCTTGGATCTGATTGGGTACAATCTGAATCTGAGTATCATTCCCTACCGAATTTTGTTGGGCAATGATCAACAGGCCCATATCCTTGGAGTCCACTGCAAATGCCCCAGTGGTCACTCTCGTAAGCCCTTCCCCTCCAGCCTCTAAACTCACTTCCCTACCACCCCATTGATAAGTCATCTTTAGATTTGAAAAATTCCACACCACCGTACCAAGGGTACTCAGCCATTCCATTCCCAGAATCACCTCACAACCTTTGATGGGCATTACTAACATCCTGGACTGATATGCAACCCCTTGCATCTCCCACTCGAACACACGGACCAGTGATACACATGAAACTTTCTCCCCGTTCGCCACCATGACATTTCTGCTTTGTATTGCTTCTGTTTTGCACCCTATCCGTTTAGCCACTCCCACATCTAGGAAGTTGTGGGTACTTCCTGAGTCAATCAAAATCGTCAACCATCTCTTCTTGTACCACCCGATTACCTTCATCGTTCTATTCTTAAGAGATAGAGCCACACCGTATAAAGCGTGCAATGAAACCACAGGCATTTCTTCTTCTTGATCCACCCCAGTTCCTTCTTGTTTCCACCCTTCCTTCATCCCCATTTGACCAATAGAGTGGGTGGATAGGCTCTTATCAGCCAAAATACTGTCCTCCGAATGCCAATTTTCCTCATCCTTTCCTTCTTCATTTTCTTCTAACACAATTGCGTACATTTTCTGACCATTGCATTTATGGGAGAACGAGTATTTCTCATCACAGTAGAAACAAAGCCCCTTTCTCCTTTTCTCATCAAGTTCTGCTGCAGATAGTCTTCTATGAGGTGGTTGGTATATATTTGGTCGATTTTCCCCAACTCCTAACCCCTTTCCTCTGTCTTCAGAAAACTTACTTCCCCCAGACCACCGTGGGATGCTTCTTCCACCCTGATTGACATTCATTCCCCTATTCTGGCCCTGCATTTGCTCCCATTTAGCTCCTCTGACAAACCCTTCCCTTCCCCCGAACCCTTCCTCATCGGACAATGTTTTCCCAAGGGCAATAGCATGCTGAAGCGTTCTGGGATTGAAAGCTGTCATCAGCTTCCTGTGTTCCCTTTTGAGCCCTCCGATAAACATAGCTACCTGATCCTCATGAGATAGCTCCACCCGTGTCACCAACGACACAAACTCCTCCACATATTCTGAGTAACTTCGACCCTCCTTCAACTCCTTGAGTAACACTATCGGGCGAGAGAGCTCATTAGGGCCGAATCTCATTAACATTCCAGCGGAGTATTCTGGCCAACTAATTGGTCCCTTCAATTCCCTGTTCCGGATGAAGGCGTAATGCCATTCTATCGCGGGTCTACTGAGATAAATTGATGCCACACTTACCCTCATGTCCGGCGGTGTACCATCCAATTCGAAAAACCTCTCGCATTTGAATATCCATTCCTGGACGTTGTTACCATCGAAGGATGGAAACTCTACCTTTGCCTGTCTGGTAACCCGGTCATCTGGCTTTGGGCTGGAATAATATGGTCGACCACCCGACTGTCCCTCTTCAGACCATTCTCTCTGTTTTCCCCTACTACTCCTTTCCATATTATCCATTCTTAAGGTCAGATCTGCAAACTGCTCGCTCATTCCATCTATTTTCTTCATGAGTTCTTTCATCATCTCTTTCATAGGATCTGGCTCCATGATAGCGTCCTTCGATCGAGTATGGTCTGACACGGGCATAACAACAGCGGGAATCGAGCTCTCGTGCTCTGATACCAAGTTGTTACGTGGAAAAGACCAAAACACAAGTAACGAGGCTGGATTCCTTTACATCAACATCAAAATGTCCCCAACTCCAAGTCTATACACAGATGCAGCAAAATAAAGCAGTCACGGCTAAAATTAACCAGTCGTAGCTATGAAACTCAGCACCATCACCACCACAGCCACCCCAAAACCTCCATTCACCCCAGAATCTCCTCCCTCACCCCTCCTCCTTAGCCTCCATTTCCCCAGAAAATATCTTCCCTCCTCCTTTCTCTCTCTTCAGCTCCCTCCTTATGCCTGTCGCCCCCTTGCAACAACCACCCAGTGTCTCCGTTGCTTGGGCGTGCGCGAGTTTGTTGGACATTTCCCCATTCCTGCTCTTTAGTCCTTCATCTATGATATTCATTTCGCATGGTCCATCACTTTTCACATTCATCTCAATTCCGTCCTTCGCTCTGACCTTCCCCTTCAATTCTGGATCTGGATCCCCTTCACCAAAACCCATCTCAGGGTGTATGTCCTTCTCAAAGCCCTCGCCCATCTCCGAGCCCTTACCCGAGCCCATTTCCTTAATAACCATCTCCATATTAATAGCAGCTAACTCTTCCCCGACATCGAACTCTTCTCCAACTCCTTCATCAACCCCCACTTCCTGAACTCCTCCTTCTCGTGAGCTACCTCCCCTTTCACGTATCACAAATCTAACACGAATCCTCCAAGATTCAGCAGCTTAGATTCCTCCAATTCAAGTTCGAACCGACCCACAAAATCAAGTCCGAACCTTTCCATTAAAAAAAACTCTCTTTGCAGGAACCATTGCAAAAAGAAAGCGTCCAACAAGGGAATGGATAAAGCCCACCACAGGTTTCTTTTCTTTGTTTCCTTTTTCGGGTTTTACAAGGGAACCTGAGAGTAAAGAGAGCCAAATTGCTTTGAGTGACCGCGTAGAAAGGAGGAAGCTTTCCTCCAGGAATGCGACGCATTCATCCCTTTTGTCATTTCAACAGAAAAAGATTGGATCTTTCTTCTTTCCCCAGATTCAATAAATCCCGCCGTAAGCACGGAGTTGGCTGAACCTAGCTTTGATCCTTGTCCTATAGGAAGAAGACGAGTGGTGAACCGGCGGATGAGGAACAACAGAAGATGATCTGACAATCATCGGGCATTGACAAAATTCCGAATACTAATAAATAATTCGACTTTAATACACCCAATTATTTTAAGGGCCATATAAATCCCATCTACCTACCATTCCCCCCTCCATTTCTCTACCGACCCCCACCACTTCGGACCTTCCCCGCCGCCGTCGCCGACGTAACGACCGGGAGGTAGCGATCTTTCTATGTAAACAAAGCTTCCTTGATCGATCTCCGTCTTCCAACCGCTATCGCCTGGATTGCCTTCTCTGTTTTGATTGATTTACCTCTGTAGATCTGTTCAGGGTTTCCCTTCCTTGACCAGATGGCGTCGAAACGGATCTTGAAGGAGCTCAAGGATCTCCAGAAGGACCCTCCCACCTCCTGCAGCGCTGGTAAAGTTTTGATGGGCTGTCTCCTTGTTTGGGGACGTGTCCTGTCCCCTGGTGATGATTGAGTTCGCTTTTTTTGGGAGGGGAGGGATCTGGTCTGATGTTGTTTGTTGGTCCTTGTGAGTGGATATGTTTGTGGGTTACCTTTGGCCGGTGAAGCTTGACCCTCTCGTTGTGCTGGTTCGTGATGATTTTAGGGAATGTATGCGTTAATTGGGCCAATCTCCTGGCCTTCTCTGGAGCTACGACAGTTTTGCGTCCTCTAGTTGGATCAAGAAGAAATACGTCTGATGCTTTGTTCAGCACATGCTAGCCTCCCTTGTTGCAGTCCCGTCCCTGAACCTGCTGGATGATTATTATATGTGCAAGATTTTTGTTTTGATTTTAAACTGTGCTTTTGTTTAGGCCCGGTAGCTGAGGACATGTTTCACTGGCAAGCAACTATTATGGGACCGCCTGATAGCCCATATGCCGGCGGCGTGTTTCTTGTCACAATTCATTTTCCGCCGGACTATCCCTTTAAGCCCCCAAAGGTAGTCAGCATGGTTGTGCCAATGGGTTTCCTACTTTCATGATAGATTTCATCCGTTACACTGTGTCTGTTTTCATCGGAAAAGGAGGGAAAGGAAAGGAAAAGGGTGGAAAACCCGATTCCCGGGTAGTTATCCCCTCTCGTGATTTCAGAATTTTCTATCGAAGTTTTCTTTTCTTGCCTAACCAAACACAGCGTTAAAGTCCATCCCCGATAGTAGTGTCCTCCATCAGAAGACTATTTCCCTTGGTTCCAGTTGATTCTCTTCCTAGATTAATAATTTAGATATCACTTTCTATGGATCCCACTTTTCAGTTGCTTGGCTACATTTAGTGATTCTCCTGTGTGTTGCATCATCGTCCTCATCTGATTTGTGAAACACCCAAAATTTTGATGAAAATACATTCTGCGGGTGCTATAACATTATGTTATGATGAAGATGGCAAGATGGATTTTAAAATCCTTGTGCTATCATTGAAGATAGATTGTTACATACATGTCATTCCATGTGGATGCTGATACTTTCTACTGCCCATATAGAATACGTCTTCCCATCCACTTCTCTTCTTGGTGATAGTCAAGAATCCTCATGTTGAAGTTGGAGATGATGAAACAAGTACTTGAACTGCTTTTTTTGGATCTTTGGTTGCTTGTTGGTCCAGTTCCTTCAATAGTTGATTACACAAGGCTTGCTTTCATGGTGCTTCTCGGTGTCTCAGCTGTCTGGTTCTATCAATTATTAATTACTTTGGTGCTATGTACAGGTTGCTTTCAGGACAAAGGTTTTCCATCCCAACATTAACAGCAATGGTAGTATTTGTCTTGATATATTGAAGGAGCAGTGGAGTCCGGCACTTACCATATCAAAGGTAAGAGAGGTTCTGGTCTTAGTCAGATGTTTATCTACCTCTTAGCTTTTGCTCACAGTTCCACTTGACATAGCATAGCATGTCGAGTCCCTTAATCACGAAGCTGCTTAAATTTTCCTTGATAATCCCTTAAAATAATGTCTAGTTTATTTCTTGGACATTGTCTATGGTCATTCATGCTGCTGGCATTGCATTTTCTGTCAAGGAGGCAGCAGAAAAATAATGTCCAGTATACTTCTTGGACATTGTCTATGGTCGTTCATGCTGTTGGCATTGCATTTTCCATGAAAGAAGCATCAGAATTGACGTCTTTAATAGTGGGAAAATCATTCGGCTGCAGTCAATATGAATAATGAAGCAACACATAAGAAGCCATCTGTTTTGTAAAGAATGTCCCGACAAGGGTCTGTAGACTTAGTAAAAGATTGTTCTAATGGCCAACTGTGATGATTTTCCTCCACCTGGTGTTTGCTGCCCCCTATTTCTTTTCACACGAATTGAAAGGAAACGCTGTTTCTGTGGTCTATCCTTGATTATTTTTTTTTTCTGGACGGAACAAAGCTTAATGTGCTGTCTAATCATGGAATAACACGGATGCTATTCGGCAGGTGTTGCTCTCAATCTGTTCCCTATTAACCGATCCAAACCCGGACGACCCTCTGGTGCCGGAGATCGCGCACATGTACAAAACGGATCCGAACAAGTACGAGACCACCGCGAGAAGCTGGACGCA
Source organism: Melastoma dodecandrum (assembly GCA_029817715.1). Taxonomy (NCBI): domain Eukaryota; kingdom Viridiplantae; phylum Streptophyta; class Magnoliopsida; order Myrtales; family Melastomataceae; genus Melastoma; species Melastoma dodecandrum. The sequence goes on from JARUPY010000387.1 coordinate 1,588,877, forward strand.
GAAGTACGCAATGGGCTAGGGAAAAGCTGGGCGGGCTATATACAAGTCATGAATCTCATGATCATGTAACGAGGTGGGAGGGGGCGGGGAGTGGGGAGGAGGACCTCTGTTATCTCCTTGGCATTTCATTCTTCTCTGTTTCAATTTATGTCTTATTTTACTTGAGTGCTAAGTGTGATCTGTGTCTCTCCCTCTATTACTCTTAATCACCCTAAAATTCCAGTTAAGAAAATGAAAGAAGGGGAGAATTGTCATGTCTTGCCCTCCTAGACAGATACATTATTATTGATGGTGGTGATGGCTGGTGCCTTCCCTTAATCTGTTTGTTATTGGGTAATCCAATGCTAAAATACAACTCAATTCTCTGGTATTCGCCTTCTCTTGCCCCTAGATACCGTTTGAGTCTCCCATTGTCTGAACAGCATATGGGCTGTTTCAAACAGCCTCTGTCTGTCTGGGGAGACAGAGGGGCCTAATCCTCACAAGAATAGGCTGTTGTGGTCCATGAAACCTTAAGATAGCACACAGCCTCGTACAGTGTGTCTGTCCATTCTATCTATCCCATATATATTGCAGAAATTGTCTCCTTCTGATGTCTTTAAAGCTGCAAGTGTAAGATGATACTAGGGTTTCTGGTTCATCTCTTCTGTGGAGGAAAGACCCCTTATTTTGTCTGTCAAAGTCTCAGAGAGGCTTGTACCAAACCAAACGAAAACAACCCTTTTGATTTTCTTAATCTATGCAGAATAGATAGGAGATGGGGCATGACGTTTTCGGACTAATGTGTCGGACGGCTTGCTGTTTGGGAAATAATTTTTGTGTCCCTAAGTGTCTGGTGCAGGTGGATTAAATTAGTAGCCGAACAAAGGCGGCCGCGAAAATGACTACTCTTTTCAACAACCACCTTGCTAAGCATGAAATTGTCTGGAATTAGGAACAGCATCCTAAATGGAAGTGTGCATCGTCAAGTTGGGCAAGAGGAAAGGGACAGGACAAGATGAGCATCTGCTGCAACCCCATTAGTAGTGAAGAAGAAGAAGAAGAAGACCAAAAAAAGATTAACAGAGACTGGCGCCCCTCTGCATGCAGTGTATATAGCCACACAGCAGCGAATTTGCAGGAGAGGGGGGAAGAAGAAGAACACACATGAAGGTGCCTCGGAACTCAAGGCTAAACAATATGCAATGCATGATGATTTTTTTCAATTCCTCCTCTTCCAGTTGATGTAACAAAGGCTAAACAACAAACAAGAAGAAAACAACACAACAACCCATGCAAACGTAACGTATCCGGGGAACAAGACATGTATCCCTTCAACTACTGCAACTGCAACTGCAGTAGCCACTGGATTGGATCCCCCCCCCCCAAGTGACACGTGTCGAACGCCCACATGACTCTTCTCCGCGGTGCCTTCCTCTCCTCTCTTGTTCATGGCCTCCTCCCGCTCTCCAAAACAAAAACTAAGCACACACCCACTTGCAAATCTCGATTACTATACAAAAATAAGTCTTTTTCTTTTCATATTTCAAAAAAACTTGAAAGCAAGAGAGGATGATGACACAAGGCCCCACCTCCCTTATAAACGACAGAGAAGGGCCATTTTATCCTTTTCTCTTTCTCAAAAGAAAAGCCAAAGCAAGAAAAGCTTAAATACCATAACTTCCTTTCCTCTTTTTCCTCCCTTTGCGACCGTCTCTTTTATTCTTCGATTCCTCTCCCTCACACTCCCCCTTAATCCTCTGCCCTGTTCTCTTCTCTTTATTCCTCACCACGGCCTTCTTTTCAGTCTCGAATCGAACCCAAAACCTTTTTACTATTATTATTCCTTGATGCTGTCTCTTCTGATACTCGTTACTTGATTTGCTTCCTTCCCCGCAAGTGATATTTGTGTCCGGAAAATGGAACGAGGGGCCAGATTTTTTGGATCCACCGTTAAGTACACGGAGCACCGCGCTCGCTCTGTGTCCAAAACAGGGCGGCCTCCGCTCCCCAGGGTCGTCAGGGTCTCCTACACCGATGCCGACGCCACGGACTCTTCCGGTGACGAGGATGATGAGGGTGCGTCCTCCCTCAGGCGTCTGAAGAGGTTCGTCCACGAGATTGTGGTTCAATCCCCAGGGCCGGTTGGGAAGAAGGTTAGGATGGAGGGGGATGCTGATAAAGTTGTGAGTCAGCTCACAGCGGAGGAGGCCGAGAAGAAGAGGTTCCGAGGGGTGAGGAGGAGGCCGTGGGGGAAGTGGGCTGCCGAGATTCGGGACCCGTCCCGGCGCGTGCGGCTCTGGCTTGGAACGTATGACACCGCCGAGGAGGCGGCGAGAGTCTATGACCACGCAGCGATACGACTTCACGGTAAGGGCGCATTCACCAACTTCTCCGCGCCCTCACCGAAGTCGGTCCTTCGGTGTCCCTCCCCGGTGTCATCTTCAATGGACGACGACAGAGAAAGGGACGAGGACAGCGGCTCCTCGTCCTCGTTATCCACTGAGAAGCCCTCCCCTGCACCTACAACTACAGACTCTCCAACAACCATGAAGGAAGAAAAGCTACCGCTAGCGAGCGACGTGTGCTTCGACTTTGGAAGCGAATTCGAGCTCGAGGAAGCCGCCGGGTACTGCCTCACGGGGTTTGAATTCGAGTTCGGGTATCCCCCGGCATGGAAGGGCGAGTTCCGCGACGACCCGTTTCAGGACATCGGGGATTGGTTGGGTTCGGATCCGCTTCTCGCAATCTGAGCTTCTGAGGCCAGCCGGAACCGAACGGAATCCGGCCAAAAGTTTTGTCACTCTCCTAGTTGTATTAGTTTCGTTTCTCATTCTTAATCTTAAGGTCTCCCCTCGCTTCGATTCAGTTGCTCCCATTCATCAAAAGAATAAGCCGGCAATGTAATATGATGAGACATGTCATCAACATTCGTGTTCAAACTATGAAAACAACCCCAAGTACATGGATTATTCTCAGGACAAAATCATACGACTCCAAATAAAGATTCGAAATTTGTCCTCAACCTTGCGCTCTTCTCCAATGTTTTATTTAATGTAATAACATTAGTCAACATGGCTTAGAATTGGGTCCATCTTGTCTTCAAACTTTGGTTCTCCCTATGGATGTCCCAACATGACATTACATTCTAATAGGCACCTCAAAACTAATACAAAACAGTTTGTCTCATGCGTCAACAGCACTGAAGGTAATTGAGTAGTCTTGTGTGTGTGAGTATGGAAAGTAGAAACAAAGTAGAAGGGGAATGAAGCGAAATTTGGCAAAAGAGAAATTAAGGCAATCGCTGTCGGAGAGGATCTTGTTTGGGATTCTTTTCAGGTCTTCGCATTTAAGTGATGGGACAACAAAGCCTTGTCAGATATTTGGGGCGAATGCATCCTCCTCATCGTCTATCTGCAATCTTCTTCTTCTTCTTCTTCGTTCTTTCCTTCTTGGAAAGTGACCCATCAGCACGCCTCACATAAACCCCTGTCTGATTTGGGTTGTTTTTCCTTTAATCTTTTAGAAAATCTTCAGCTAGCCTTTTGTCTATGCCTGACAAAATCAAAACCAACAATAAGATCTGGGTCAAAACCTCGATTGTTTTAAAACTAAACCCAATCATTTTGTTCCTACTGAGGATGTCTTATCGGGTCCAAGCTGGTCCCCCACTCCCCCTACCTTCCCTGCCAGCAATGCCCCAAAAAGCTGCCCCTGTCTCCTTCTTTTTCTTCTGTTGCGTTAGCCAAGTTGGGCAAGTGTGTTACATTTAGGAAATCTTGTGAAATCAGGGTCAGCCCATTTTCTGGGATAATGACCTTCGATGGAAGACTTTAAGATCTGCTTCCTGATATTCATGTTTCTGTGGGCTCCAAATTATGGGGACATGATGGTATTGTTCGCGCTCGGAACGGATCACGTCGGAAATATTTGGCAATGGACTCACAGTAGTTGTATTGTGGTCGCCAGTAAGAAGATGCACTAACTTTATACAGAAACAATGCAAGTCTTACAATCTTTAGAGAATTAAAAGAAAAGGGCTTACAGCCATTAAAAGGGAAAAAGGGACACGATGGTGACGATGTCGGATCTTGTAGCGGCGGAGAACACGTGACGAAGGCCTTGGAAGCTCGCTCCGTCTGTGGTGGTCGCTGGCGGAAGGTCGTGACGAAGGCCTTGGAAGCTCGCTCCGTCGGTAGTGGTCGCTGGCGGAGAGTTGTGACGAAGGCCCTACGAGCTCACTCCGTCGGTGGTGTCGCTGGCGGGGGTTGACGACAAAGGCCCTACGAGCTCACTCTGTCGGTGGAAAAGGAGTTGACCTATAAACCGGGTCAGGGTATCTAATTTCCTAAGGTTGACGAACAAACTTCAGAGTTTTGGCTGTGTATGGTCGTGGTTTGTCTTGAAAAATTCCTCTGCTATTTATAGAGGACTTGTACGTGTTTAACACGTAACAGATAGATCGTGTTATAGATCGTGATCCCTATTATCGTGGGAGTGTCTCAACAACCTCCTTTATATGTGGGATCACGTTCCTGGATATTAGAATCAGTTACGATCCTTAACAAACGTGATTGAAAATGCATAAATTTATTCCAACCTTGTCGACTTAACTGATCTGTACGGACTACGACCGACTTGGTCGAATTATCCAGAATTCCGTCGACTTGACCCTACTAGTAGACTTAGCTACTGTTGAGTCATCTTGGTTGACTTTGATTACCATATTCCTTCGTCGTGAGTCGACCTAGTCGACTCCGTTCATAAGTCGACCTAGTCGACCTCGTCATGAGTCGAGCTAGTCGACTTTGTCATGAGTCGACCTAATGACGACTGCATCTCGGGCCGACTCGGAGTATGACTTGAAGGATTACTGGGTTTCTGTTCTAAGTTCAGGCCCAAAATTATTTGCCATGTCAACAGTATGTTCTGGGTTAAGAAGGCTAACATGTTGTTCGTGTTGCTTCGCGGATTTGGATAACATTGTCAGCGGTTAAGGTTTTTAGGATTTGATTTATTTTCTAAAATATTCTAGGAATAAGATTTGATTTAGCAAATCTCATTGAGAGATTTAGGAGATCTATTTAGATTCTCTTTTAGTTTTTGATTGTTTTCCTATATAAGAATCTCTTGTAAACATGGGTTTAATAAGTTGTTTTTTTTGCCAACCAATAATTTTCTACAATTTTTATCCTCGAATCAAAGTTTGACATGGTATCAGAGCTCGCAATCTTGAGGGACTGTGAGAGTATACACGCTTGAAAAATTTCCTTTCCTTTCATACCCAAATCATCCGTTTGATTTTGTCATCATGTCTTCCTCCGGTGGTTTTTCTGTGCAACCTCCACGGCCGTTTGATGGTGAAAACTATCAAATTTGGGCGGTCAATATGACGGTTTTTTTGAAATCTCAGGATCTCTGGAGCACTATTGAGCGGAACGTTGAAGCTCGAGCCCTTCCTGAAAATCCCACATTAAATCAGTTGAGGCTACACAGTGAGGAGTCCACCAAGCCGTTCAAGGCCCTTGCTGCTATTCATGCCTCTGTTTCTGAAGGAGTACTTGCAAGAATTCTTACTTGTGAGACGGGAAAGGAAGCATGGGACCGACTAAAGGAGATGTTCGAAGGTAGTGGTCGAAATCAGAGAATAAGAGTTTCAAATTTATGGAGAGAGTTTGATTTGCTCAGAATGAAGGACTCGGAGAGTATAAAGGAATATGTCGACAAGCTGATGAGGGTTGTCAATCAGATCAGATTGTTGCAGGTAGAGTTGCCAGACAGCAGAATTGTTGAAAAGATTCTTGTGACTATTCCAGAGAGATTTGAGTCGAAAATTTCGGCATTGGAAGAATCTCGCGATCTCACTAAGTTGACAGTCGAGGAATTGGTCGGTTCTCTTCAAGCACAAGAACAAAGGAGAGCAATAAGACAGGAGGAGCAACCTGAAGGCGCACTTTTAATGAAGGCAAAGGGGAAGGAGAAATATGCCCGTAGAAACGAAACAAGAAAAAGTGCCATCGAAAAAAAATTCAAGAACAAAAAGTTTAGCGAGAAACATCAAAAAGAGTTTCCTCCATGTTCTTATTGTAGTAAAACTTCTCATACGGAAGATTTCTGTTGGTTTAGACCCGGTTACAAGTGCAAGCATTGTAATGTTCCTGGTCATGGTGAAAAATTTTGTAGGAAGAAGAAGGTTGTTTCTGAAGAGCAAGCACATGTTGCAGAGAATAAGTCGATGCAGGAAGATCAACTCTTTGCGGCAACCTTTTCAGCAGCAAGTTATGGAGCTGATGCATGGCTCATCGATAGCGGATGCACGCATCATATGTCTCCCGATGAGAAATTATTTGTAGACTTGGATAAGTCTTTCTCGACCAGCATTAAAATCGGGAACGGACAGCTTCTGAAGGCGCTTGGTAAGGGGTCGACTATTATTAAAAATTCTTCGGGTACTAACCGAATTTCAGAAGTTCTTTTTGTACCAGAATTGTGCCAAAATCTTCTGAGTTTGGGACAGTTGTTGGAGCAAAAATATATTTTGCACTTCGAGGATTTGCATTGTTCGGTGGCTGGTCATGACGGAAAGGAGTTTATGAAAGTGAAGATGCAGGATCGATGTTTTCCAGATAAATTTCAATCAGATTCTTTGGCCTTGTCGGCCAATGTAGATGATTCTCAGTTATGGCATAGAAGAATGGGGCATATAAGCCTCACTACTTTGAAGAAGATGCATTCAGATGAGTTGATTATTGATCTTCCGGTTATTTATGCGTGCTCAGATGTTTGTGCCGTTTGTGAATACGGCAAACAATCCAGACTTCCTTTTGAAGAAGCAAAGTGGAAATCGACGGAGAAACTTCAATTGGTTCATTCAGATGTTTGTGGTCCAATGAGTGTGCCTTCTTTAAATGGAAGTAGGTACTTTTTGATCTTCATCGATGATTTTACTCGTTTTTGTTGGATTGTTTTTCTCAAGACAAAAAGTGAAGTTTTCGGCGAGTTTGTTAAGTTTAAACAGCTGGCCGAAAATCAATGTGGTTGTAAAATTAAAGCCTTGAGATCGGACAACGGAAGTGAATATACTTCTGGGGAGTTCAAAAAATTTTGTGCGCAAGCCGGAATCATTCAACAGTTCACGGTGCCGTATTGTCCGCAGCAAAACGGGGTTAGTGAACGGAAGAATAGATCTATAATGGATATGTCAAGGTGTTTGATATTTGAAAAAGGATTGCCGAAGGAGTTTTGGGCCGAAGCGGCGAATACTTCGGTTTATTTGCTAAATTTGCTACCAACCAAAGCTTTGAAAAATTCTACTCCGTATGAAGCTTGGTTTGGAAAAAAATGCTCGGTGGATCATTTACGAGTTTTCGGATGTATTTGCTATGCTCATATTCCGGAACAAAAAAGAGACAAACTTGATTATCGAGCTGAAAAATCTATTTTTATCGGATATGGATCGAATACCAAGGGTTACAGGATCTATAATCCCACGAATAAAAAATTTTCGGTGAGTAGAAGTTTATCGTTTGATGAGGACGCGAAGTGGGATTGGTGTGTTGAAAAACCAGCCACGAGTCTTGGTGAACTTGGACAATCTTCTCCTGATGTCGCCGAATTTGACGACGAACCAGTGAGGGGATTAAGATCTTTGCAAGATGTCTATCAGAGATGTAATCTGACCATGCAAGATCCTGATTCTTATGAAGTTGCTTCTATGGATGTCAACTGGATGGCAGCCATGCAAGAAGAAATTGATTTGATTAATAAAAATCATACTTGGGATCTTGTCGATAGACCATCTGATAGAAAGGTAATCGGAGTAAAGTGGGTTTATAGAACGAAGTTAAATGCCGATGGTTCCGTAAACAAACTCAAAGCACGGCTTGTTGTGAAGGGATATTCTCAGGAAGCCGGAGTTGATTTCTGTGAAACCTTTGCCCCGGTGGCTCGGCATGACACAATAAGGATGTTATTCGCACTTGCAGCAAAGATGGGCTGGAAAATCTTTCATCTCGATGTTAAGTCGGCGTTCTTGAATGGTTATCTTGATGAGGAAATCTTTGTAGAGCAGCCCGATGGATTTTCCGTAGATGGATGCGAAGAGAAAGTTTGTTTGCTTCGCAAGGCACTTTACGGTTTGAAACAAGCCCCTCGTTCGTGGTACAGCAGGATTGATTCCTATCTCTTAGAGAAGGATTTTTCTAGAAGTGAGACGGAAGCAACACTTTACATAAAAAAGTCACGGGGTAAGGTGTTACTTATCGTGTCGTTATATGTGGATGATTTGCTTATCACAGGGGGAGATGAAACGAAAGTAAATCAGTTCAAACTCAACATAGCCGAAGAGTTCGAAATGTCAGATTTAGGGCTGATGCATTATTTTTTGGGATTTGAGATACATCAAGAAGATGACGGCGTCTTTTTTAATCAAAAAAAATATGCCACGGACTTGCTGAAAAAATTCAGAATGAATGAAGCTAAGTCCGTACCGACTCCTCTCGTTGCTAATTTAAAGTTGGTGAAAGATGATGGAAGTGATGAGGCCGATGCGACATTGTTTAGAAGTATTATTGGAAGTTTGTTGTATTTATCAGCATCGCGCCCGGATATAATGTTTGCAGCCAGTTATTTGTCCAGATTTATGCAATCTCCGAGCCAAATCCATCTTTGTGCAGCGAAAAGAGTGTTGAGGTATGTGAAAGGCACAGTTGATTTTGGTATTCGGTTTGTGAAAAATAAAAGTTCAAACCTCCAAGGTTTCTGCGATAGTGATTGGGCTGGAAGTATTGAGGACTCGAAAAGCACGTCAGGTTTTACGTTCTCGTTTGGAAGTGGAGTATTTGCTTGGAATTCAAAAAAGCAAGAAGTTGTAGCGCAATCCTCCGCCGAGGCAGAGTATGTTTCAGCTGCAGCGGCCAGCAATCAAGCGATTTGGTTGAGAAAAGTTCTGGAGGACATGGGCTGGAAACAAGTGGTTCCTACGGTGATATATGTTGACAATAAGTCTGCTATTGCAATAGCTCAAAATCCGGTTCAACATGGTAGGACAAAACATATTTCGGTCAAGTATCATGCGATTCGAGAAGCGGTGAAGAACGGTGAAGTCAAGCTCGAATATTGTCCATCTCGAGATCAAGTCGCGGATATTCTGACTAAGTCTTTACCGAAAGATCAGTTCCAGCATCTCAGACAAAAACTTGGAGTGTTTCCTAAACAACCTTAAGGAGGAGTGTCAGCGGTTAAGGTTTTTAGGATTTGATTTATTTTCTAAAATATTCTAGGAATAAGATTTGATTTAGCAAATCTAGAGATTTAGGAGATCTATTTAGATTCTCTTTTAGTTTTTGATTGTTTTCCTATATAAGAATCTCTTGTAAACATGAGTTTAATAAGTTGTTTTTTTTGCCAACCAATAATTTTCTACAATTTTTATCCTCGAATCAAAGTTTGACAAACATTAAGGTTGTCTGGATTCCGACCCGGATAATATTCTAACGCGTTTCGTGTTCGTAGCGCCTATAGCAAATTACAAGAGCCCTGGGTGTCCGTCCTCTGAATCACACGAACATGGAGACCAACAATCCCAGTGCACCGCAGATTGCCGCAACTGGGAGGGACGTGCCAGAAGAGACCTTGTGGTCTGTGTCGACACCGGGGGCAGGAGCGGGAGCAGTGGTCTCGATGAACCCGAAATCGAAGGGGAATTCCTTGCCGGAAGATCCCTCGGCGTTGATGACGGTGATATGGAGCTTCTGGCCAAACTCGCAGTGCTTCCCGATGGAGCTGAGGTAGTAGTAGTCTCCTGTCTTGGTTAGGTTGAGGATGAGCGGGGCCTCGTAGTGCATCTCTATGGGGGAGATGGTGTTGCACGTCTCGTAGTCCTTACCACTCACCTCCATCACATTGTTTGGCCCCAGCCTGAACGGAAATACTGCGGAAAATGACGTCACAATTCTTAGACACGGAAAAATACCAACGATGAGATTGGTACGATCTCAGCTAGTACACAAATAACTCGGGGAGGACTCACTGAGTTGGTCGCCGGCCCCGAAAGTCCTTGGCCTTGCCCAGTCGTCATAGAACGTGAGATTATCTGGAACGTCCCAACCTTCTCTTCCGCCGACGACGTGAAGCATCGCGTTCGCAGATTCCATCGTCATCAAGCAGCTAAACGCCGCCACCATCACCACAACCATGGCCAAATTGCACCTCCGCATTTTCTCGTGTACCTCAGCGATATCCGGGCACTCAACAGGGAGGACAAAGGCCACGATCGAAACCTGGGTAGAGGAACACAAAGTTGGAGATTCTTCGAAGGGAATGCGTATCTTCCTCGTGCTTTTTAATAGAGAATCAGATGAGCCCGACTAACGACAATTTGTTGTCCATCGTGTATCGTCTCTTGTTTCTGTTTTTTGAGTAGTTATATAGGAGGGAGTTGGTTATCTTGTTCCTCTGACGTGCTCTTGTCTTAACCTTCGTAGGTTGTCGTTAACTATTCGCTAAGACTTTGTTAATTTACGAATCACATGGTCTTTGGCATCGTAATAATATCAATCGCGGATATTCAGACAACGATCCCTCCAAGTCTTTGTATTCATAAACTTATTGCAGAAGAAGAAGAACAAGAAGAACAAGAGAAGAAGATGATGGCTGACTGGTTTTTCTGAAAAAAATACAGCTTCTCTAATAACAAATGGGAGTTGCAAAAAACAAAGGAATCCCACAAATAGGAGGATCCCCTGGTCATAACGGCCACGTTTCTATCTCGGAGTCACACGAATAGTTTCGAATTCTTACCTTGTATTTCGGACATCGCGAGGGATTGCCGTCTCCCCTCTCCCCATCCTTGTGATCAGTGCCTGAGCTCTGGATCCTTTCTGGGGGTTTCTGTTTGTCCAGCTGATCAGGTTTTCCTTTCCTCTTGATGCAGGGAGCGTTCACGTCCGTGGAATATGAGGCAACGTTCTGAGTTTCGTCGTGTTTGGGATTCGGGTCTGGTGATCTGGGTTATTTGGAGATAGTTCCACGTCCGGGGCATTGGATGCGTGCATAGAGGGACGCCGTTCGTTGTAGTCGCAGTTTTTTCGTTCCAGGGATAGTTAGTGGTTTCTGGATCATTGGAGTCTGTCGTGTAGGGAAGTTCGCAGGAACATCTACGTGGAAAATGGAACAGTTCCGGCAAGTGGGGGAGGTGTTGGGGAGCATAAAGGCTCTCATGGTGTTGCAAGATGAGATACAGATCAGCCGAAGGCAGTGTTGCCTTCTAATCGACGTTTTCACGATGGCATTCGATGTGATCTCGTCCGAAATCACGCATAATCTGAAGCTGGAAGAGAGGAGCACAAAATGGAAGTCTCTCGAGCAGCCGTTGCGTCAAATCCACAAGGTTTTTAAGGAAGGGGAGATGTACATCCGGTACTGTCTCGATTTGAAGGACTGGTTCGCAAAAGCCATGATACTTCACCAGAATAAGGACTGCGTGGAGTTACACATCCACAACTTGCTAACCATTTTCCCGGCGGTGATCGAGGCAATCGAGTCAGCAGGTGAGATTTCGGGACAAGACACCGAGGAAATTCGGAGGAAAGGTGTTCTGCTAAGGAAGAAGTATGACAAGGAATGGTATGACAGCAAGCTGTTCCAGTTACGGTACGGGGAGGAGTATCTGGTTTCAAAGAAGCTGTTAAAGCGACTCGACACGGCTTGGAAGGAAGACCGGTGGCTCTTGTCGGAATCGCTTCGGGAGAAGAGGAAGTCCAGTACACTGACGAAAACAGAAAACCGACTTGCATGCTATCTGCTAAAGAAATTGGATCCTAGCGAGACGTTTGACTGGACAATGTTCAACAGCATGATCTTGACAGGCGTGAAGGATTATCAGGTGAGGCATAGGGTCGGCGGTGGAAACCAGTTCAAGGACATCGACTGGTTCGGCGAATCTTTCGTCATGCGTCACTTGCATGGAGAAATCGATAAACGGAAGGATGAGATCTCATCGGTCTTCTCGCTTTCTCATCCCAACATACTGCAGTACCTCGGCTGCTTCTATGAAGAGGGAAAGGATGAATGTTTTATGATCATGGAGTCGATGAACAAGACGCTCTGGACTTATATAAAGGAGAACTCAAGCCCAAAGAAACGGATACTGCTCCCACTTCCGATCGTCGTAGATATAATGCTTCAGATTGCCCGGGGCATGGAATATTTACACTCCGAAAAAGTTTATCACGGTGACCTCAACCCCGCGAACATTTTCATCAAGACGAGAAGTTCTCTGGAAGGTCATGTTCGCATTAAAGTGTCGGGATTCGGATTACCGTCTTATGGACACCGTAGTAGCAGCAGCACTCATTCCTCATCGTATCAGGAGCCGACTAACCCCCTCATATGGCATGCTCCCGAGATTCTGGCCGAACAAGAACAACAACAGTCAGAGAGTAGTTGCAGTAGCAAGTTCTCGGAGAAGGCCGACGTTTATAGCTTTGGGATGATTTGTTTTCAGCTGTTGACAGGGAAAGTCCCATTCGACGATAGTCATCTTCAAGGAGATCGAGTTGGCCGGAACATAAGAGCCGGAGAGAGGCCTCTCTTCTCATATCTTTCTCCGAAGTACATGGTCAGCCTTACAAAGAGATGTTGGCAGGCTGACCCATCTCTGCGACCAAGCTTCTCCTCTATAAGCAGAATACTCAGATACGTGAAGAAGTTCTTGGTGATGATCCCCGAAAATGGTCACCACCCAGAGCTACACTCTCCCCCGGTGGACTACTGGCATGTCGAAGCCATGTTTCAAAAGGAAGCTGAAATGAACGAAATTCACTCTTCGATGTCCCCCGTGTTACAAATACCATTTCAAATGTTCGCGTGCAAGATTGTGGAGACAGAGAGATTTCGTACAGGAGCTCGGCCGATAAAGACAGCCAGTTGTGATAACTCCTCCATCTGTAAGGACGAGATTGTACGAATTCCAGATGAGGGGCTTGAACCAGCCAACGAATTGAGTTCGGTTTGTTCTGATGACCTCGACAAGAGAGAATTCTTGCTTAAGGCGCGCACAAAATCACTCGGATGTGCCCCAGGTAAGTTCCCACAGCAGAAGGGCAAGTCATGCAGTTGGAGAACACTAGGCCGGAGGTGATTCGTTCTGATTTGTTCTTTCTTCTGCAGTGGATGATCTGGTGGTACGTGCGAGCGACTCCAGGTCGGTTTGCTCTGACTTTCCCGATCACCGGAAGTTGATGTCAACGAAGAGAAGTGGCATCTTATCACAGAAAGGCATAGGTACGTTTCTTCTTAGGGTAACAACAACATCACTGAGAACCTAGGGACGGCTCCTTCAGCAACTCAAGGGACAATCTTATTTTCTGCAGGTTCTCCGAAAGTGGGTAATCAAAAACAGACTCTGCACATTCCAGGACAACGCGCGTTGAGTACAAGCACAACTAAAAAGAGCGACGCTCTGTCAGTCTCCAGTCCTCGTAGTCGGCCAAGAAGGTGCTAAAATTTCATAACCCCTAGTCCCAGAGGTAAGGACCACCAGGCCGGTGCCCTCCACAGCAGAGCCACAATCGATCGGTAACTTTTCCAGCAACGTAGCAGATAATCAATCGGCCAGCTGGAGAGGTCAGTCACATCTCCGGCCATGTATCAGCAAAACATTAGCTCAAAATGTGTATAGAAGGATATTATAGCAAAGATCAAAACCAGTTAGCCGATTCACCCTCGTGCATGCTTTCCCTTTTCTCGGCCTTTTCCATCCAACCCTCTTCTTCGGTTTCCGAACAATGGGAAAATTTTGATAATGATAGACAGCTCCCAAAAGAAAAGAAAAGGTATACTTCTTCTGTACAGCAGAGTTTTTTCTCATTTTACATACAAAACCTCACTTTCTTTCTGATCATCTAAAATTTTATCTACTTTCACTATTGTCTTCGAGCTCCAAAGCCTCCACCTTGTCACTGTTTACCCATCCTCTATCCACTGTTAATATGCCCCGTTCAAGGGGTCGTGATGATCTCTCTTTCGGTTCTTGTTATCTGGATTCCCGTCCAAGAACAAGATGCGATTGACTAATGAATATGTCCTGAAAATGAGGCGTGGATTTGGAGAAAGGCACCTTCATTACAGCCCGAGAAAAGGGTTTGCCGAATATCGCTCTATCTCCAATTTCTTTCCTTTCTTCCATTCCAACCTAAGCCATCTCCAATACCTTTATGCAGCCACTAGAGTTGGCAGCAATTAACATGTCAGATTTCCTTCTCCAGCAGACACTGGAGACAAATTGCCCATTATCATCGTTTGTTTCCTTCCCAGAAATTTGATCAATAGAGCCGAATTTGAGGGAGGTAATCGGCATCGGCAAAGATCTATAGTAGGTGAAAACCTGAAAGAAGGAATTTCAATTAATATGCGTCCTTAACAATTCTCATCAGGTTCAGGTTTATGAGTAATACACCAATTCATCTTTGTAAAGTAGATTATCCATAATCTGAAAAGAGCAAAAAAAAGGAAAGGGTACTTACCTCATTTGTTTCAGAACCACATGTAATGAAGCCATTAGCAGCAGATAAGCCGACAAAGTTCTGACAAGAATTTAAAAGAAGGAAAAGAAAGGAAAAATCAGCTGACATGAAAACAAGGTTTCTCCAGTAAGTAGCTCGGAACCTGATGATTAAGCCATATACCAAGTACTCGACAGGGGCAACAGAGTAAAATCAGAGCCGGAGAAAATAATGATGGTACCTTCTCGTTAGTATGACCACGAAAGGTGAGGCAGCAGGCCCCACCTGACAAAGCTTTGTTGGGACTGCTTCTAGTGAGATCCCAAAGCTTTAACGTGTTGTCAGTGGATGCAGTTACCACATTTTGGGAGTCCAGAAATTTCACATAGCTTACAGCTTTCTCATGCCCTGTCAAAATGCACCAGGGGCTTCTTGCATTCCGCAGATCGTAGCAGTATGTCAAATAATCCGCCGACCCAAAAGCTAGCAAGTGAGCGGAATGAGCAGAGAACTGGACACAGCAGACATTAGCTATATTTCTGATAGTTGCCACCCGATTTCTCTGCATTAAAAACAAATGCCATGAGATTGCTTTGCCTACCAGAAGGATGGCTTTACTGAAGATTCTCAAAATATACAAGCATCGTTTACTGCTCTTTCTCAAAGTAGAATGTTGATTTGTCGCACACAGTTCAAAGGAATGTGATTAACTGGACCTTAAAGAAAATGTTAGTCACATCTCAACTCTAATCGCATATTTTACTTTGGATAATTGCAGATATATAAACAACTTGAAAGGAAAGTGCCAATAGGATTGGCCTTCCCCTTATTCTATTGACCACTTAATTCTGAAAAATAAAGCTCCAGAAAAGTAACATTTGAAGAAAGAAATCAATACAAGCTTATCATCAATAAAATCTCAGGGCATGAACTACGATCGTGATAGAGGGCAGAAGGGAACCTCGTTGATGCTCCAAAGTTTTACTGTGCAATCATCACTTCCACTGGCAAACTTGGTGGGACATACCGGTGAAAAGTCAACTGACCAAGCCCTCTTCTCGTGCTCCCTATACTCGGAAAATACTTGACCAGTGGTAACATCCCATAACTAGCAACCATCCAAAGAAAGATAATCAGAACAAATTTCACTCTTTCGTTGTGTGGCAATAGAATGGTCGCAACCCCACCAACAAGCACAGCAGACTTGAACAATGATTAAAAACTAATTAATACAGAGGGAGCCCTATTTTCCTAATTTATTAATGACTTCTTAATCATTCAGAATATCTGAAAAATCAATTAAAAATTTATGCACCTCTATTGAAGTAATAGATTAGTCAAATGAAGTTACAGACAACAGATTTCAGGAGATAAAGGGAAAAAAGTTTGACCTTCTAAATCGAAAAAAGGGTCTTATTTCAGGAGATTAACCTTCTAAATCGAAAAAAGTTTGAGTATTCTACTTACCTTAACGATGCCATCATAATCAGATGAAGCAAGATAATTTCTGATATAGTTATTCCAGCAGACGCAGCTCAGCCTTGATCTGTTGGACATCTCAACTGCTGGATAGTGAATATCAACGGACTGATTCAAGAGTGCATCAAATTCGTATATTTTGATTTTCTTTGACACCCCAGCAGCAGCAAGATAATCCTGGTCTCGGTTGAAACTCAAAGAACAAATCACATTGGCAGAGTTGTTAA
Source organism: Melastoma dodecandrum (assembly GCA_029817715.1). Lineage (NCBI taxonomy): Eukaryota > Viridiplantae > Streptophyta > Magnoliopsida > Myrtales > Melastomataceae > Melastoma > Melastoma dodecandrum. Next base: position 1,605,066 of record JARUPY010000387.1, read on the forward strand.
ACTCCCCACTTCTAAGAACACCACGTACTTTGAACTTAGTATATCGAGCATACTTACATAAACCATCAAAGAAAGCCCCTGTTTGATCCATAAAACTACTTAATTCTTCATCGTTATCAATTGAGGATGAGTTGTCGTGACTCCTCAAAACATCACAATCAGTGCGTCCTGTGACATCACTTTCTAAGGTTTGTATTCTAGACCTCAAGGAGAAGTAAGCAGTTTCAAGACGATCCATATTCCCCTGCAATCGAGACTTGTTCACATCGGAAGCAACAGAGAGTTGACACACAAAATGCAAATTCGAGAGCTGTTTATCATGAAGCTTGTCTCCCCTTGCATCTAGAAGGCCCATGGAAGGGCAGGGATGACCTAAGCATCCAGTGACACGCCTTTTTGCTATCTCTTGGATATCTGCTTCCAAACATTTTAAATCTTCCACCAACTTGGAGGCCGACCTTTGCTTCTGTTCTTTTGAGGTGACAAGAAAATGTAGCAGTAAATCTGACTCGGCATCATCTTGCTCAATGATAGACGATAACTCTTCAGAGCACACATCCTTAAGACCGTTAAGCACATCTGATTGCAGGACATCCCTGTTGCATGTTACCATAAGGATTCGATCAGAAATCCACACTGTTTATATTGAACAAAAATATTTCAGTAATTCTTAAACAGAACTCTGGATATTCTGATTTTTTTCAGGAGAATAACTGAAAAAAGAAACAGTACGAGCCAGAAGAAACAAGAAACATTAAACTATACAAATATGGAGAATGTTTCCACGCAGCATGGCAGGTAATATTCCTCATGCACAAATTGTTTTGACCAAAATTTTACCTAGTGGATGGGCGTGACGATGGGTCAGGGTGAAGAAGCCACAAGCAGAAACCCACTTCTCTAGGATTTTCAGATAAGAAATTAGGAGGAAAGATCCTGCGATGAAGATCCATTATAGATGCACTGCGAGCCTTTACTGAGTCAAAACGCCCAAGCAACTGACAGGCAAATTAAATAGATGGTAAGTATCCAAACAACTCAGAGATCATGACACAACTAACAGATATTAAGCTGGTCAATCGGCGTAACAAATTGATCAATAAAAGTTTCAGAAAAATTCGATCATTACTGGAAATCACATATCGATGAGCCTAATACATTATACTGGTTACAGGACCTTTTTTATTTTTTCAAAGCTGCCAAGTCCATGTATGAAAAACAAGATGGACAACTTTTACGCCATAAAATACTGGGAAAACATTAATGTCTTCCTCAAAAGTCTAACCAATGAGGAACATTGCCATCCGGTGAGAAAAAAACTTGTCAGGAAAAGTTCTTTCCATTTGTAGGTGGACCCACAACGAACAGGAAAAGCTAACGGCTTATTTCATGTGATACCTTAGAAATTAAGTCGAAGTGGCATCATACCTCAAAAAGTATAACACCCAGACAATATATGTCTGAGGCTAGTTTATTTTCTCCTCCATGGTAACCCTCAGGAACACTGTACCATTTCTCTTCCAATTGCTGACTCACCGAATGAGTATTGAAGCTTGGTGAATTTCCGTTCTTCAAAGATGCACGATCATAACTTGGCTTCTCTGTACCATGCATGAAGATGGAATACGTTTGATTGGTTGTCCAACTACTATTCCCACTTGTACTGTCCGCATTTAGCTGACTAGTTAAACGAAGCCCATGCCTTTGACTGCCACGGTCCAAACTGTCATCAGACTTACGCTTCTTTGCACTGGAACTAAAAAGCCCATGTTGGCAATGGTCGCGTGTCCTCTTCAGAGACATCTGGTCCCCGCTACCAAGTACATGCTTCTCTCTGACATTCCCTGTATTTTCCCCCGGTCCGATATACCTCACCTGATTTGACGGCATCAACTTAAAAAAAGACGGCCGTAACATTTGGATAGCAATTCCTCTCGAGTGATGAGAGTCCACAAAGTTCACAATCTGTCTAAATAGATTTAGTTTCTCCATTTTGTCTATATCATTCTTTCCATCCCGAAGCCATTCCCCAAGATTGACACCATCTTCAGCATTACCGAGAACGTTTGGGTCAGCGACCTTGTTGACCCGAGGCAAAACCCTGACAGTTGCAGGGGTTACCACTTCATTGGAGATCAACTTGGGACCAGTGTCAATATGGACATTATTGTCAGCTTGGGTTTGAATAGAAATTCTGTCTCTGGGTACATCTCTCTGAATCACCCCCTTACCCTTCAATGTATGTTTAATGAAAAACTCAGAGAATCCTGACTTTGATAGCATCTTTGTCCTCATAGCTCCTACAACAGATGCATCCCCTGCATTATTCAAATCAGGACGGGGCGATTCTTCTCCTCCTTCAGTTTGATTGTCTCCCAGTGGCTTATGTGACAGCATTTCTGATATAGAAGGCCCTGCAATGTCTTCCCACATACGGGACACGTCGTGCCCATCCTCCTTTTCCACCGGTAAGCCCCTTGAATTACTCATTTTATGGAGAAGGGGCCAACATTGTGCCCTTGTCCGTGTTCTATCCGTACCTTTGGACGTGCCAACTATCGCCATATTCAAATCGTCAATATTTCGAACCATCAACTCCTCCACCATGCCACCAAAGTCATCTGCCGGATGAGGATCCATGGACTCATTCTCCAGAGAATGAATACTTCTATTGGCATTCCTAGGCTCCAAGATGTTAGCCAAGCCACCCGACGAGCTTCCCCGGTGATCCACAAAGCTCCCATTTTCGCTCTTCAGTGAGAGCCCACCCTCTTTCCCCTGGAGCAGAAGGCACTCAGATGCATCCAATGGCGTCACCTCGTCATCCAACCCTTCATCCATTAAATCACTACAACCTACCCGCCCAGGTCATCCAACGGAGTTTCCACAAAGCATCAAAACGAAAATCCTCCCACACGGCACTAACCCACCTGCGGCTCCTCCCCCTGCTTCCTTCACACAACGAACTGGACACAGCTTAGGAACCAACAAACCCGGTTCACAAAACAACAGCTAACTCAGACGAATTCCAACCAAGGAAAGAAAACACCTGAACGATGTGGGAAAACAGGGCAATTCAAACAACACTGCCTCACACGGACGGCAGCTCAAGAACAACCGAAAAACAGTACAGGCAGGTTCCACCAGCAAAAGGTCGCAACCATTCCAAACAAAAAAAAACCCCTCAAGCTCGCTCCTTTTCCATCCAAAACTAAAAGGATCTAAAAAGAAGGGAAAACCCAAGTGCCGGATAATTCAACAACAACCAAAATCAAGCAACGAAGACAAAACTATCGTACCAGCGAAGGCAGAAAGAGAAACCCCCGAATCCGCGCCCGGGGGAGGGCTTCTCTGATTCGAATGATCCTTGTGGGTGGGGGGCTGGTAAGAAGGAATTGCAGGAAGAAACACCGAAACCCTGGAATTGTACAAGACCTCGTAACGGGAGGGGTGTAAGGCGGTGAGCTTCCGGACAATCCCCGACTCCACCTCTTTGTTATTTCCCAGAGGATGTCAAATAAATCTAAATGAAATATCTCTAACTCCAATTAATATTAATTTCCTTTTAATACCTTAATTCTATTCTATTTAATCATTACATGAATGAACGACTGATCAAATTGGTCATTTTTTCTAATTATTTTTCTTGTGTTTTAATATTATATTAATATTATCACGTTTCTTTTTAATAAGGAATTTCTTTCTCACCGTCTCTCCTACGTCGTCGTCGTCTTATCCACAACCGCGCCATACATCAATTCGTCGTTCCTCCCACGACCATGTCCTCCGCCGTCGCTTCCGCTCTCAAACCCCCTCCTCCTCCGCCTGCATTCCACCAGCTCAGTCCCTTCGCGTCCTCCTTCTTCTCTGGTTCCCTCTGTCGCTTCCCCTCGTTTCCCCGGGTTCGGGCTACTCCTTCCGGTTGCCGGTTGTTTTCCTCGATTAAGGCGCAGACGTTGGACTTCTCCGGGACGTTCTTCGAGGGCGGTTTTGGGTCGGAGGATGACTCTGATTCCACTCCCGGGATGTCCGGTTCGGGAATCGCGGCCGTCGAGGAGAGGGAGCAACCACAGTGCCCACCTGGGTTGCGGCAGTACGAGACCATGGCGGTGCTCCGGCCTGACATGTCCGAGGACGAGCGTCTCGGCCTCACCCAGAAGTACGAGGAGGTAATAGGCTAATGCCATGTTCTCTTCTGTTGTTTTGAAAGCTTTGTACCCGTTTGGTTTCCATTCCCTTCGAGTCCTGGCATTACTAGGCCTACTGATGGATTTCTTTTGTGTGGATTGTATAAGTGGATTTGGGATGGTGATGTTGCGCAGTGTTTAGTTCTGTGGAGTTCGAACGGAAAACTGCCATCTTTTTTCAGTTGTCGCAACAGATATAGAAGTGATGAACGGAATCAGTCTGGATACATTGATGCAATTGTTTTCTTGGCTACAGATTTCTCGTTCTCTATTGCTTTGATGTAGTTTAGTTAAGTGTCTTATGTGACTACCTGTTCTTTCGTTGCTTATAAGTCACTCTGACATGACATAACTAACTGGCCGGAATTGACAAGAATGGTTTGGAATTAGAACCAGTGGAACTGGATGTCCTTTTCCTGTGACAATCTAAGCCCCTCTGTCATGTGTCACCAAGGATGGTTTTCCCTGATCCTGCACGCATATTTCCTTCTTCTTTCTCCATTAGGGATGCTTTTGTGATAATAGGAGTGGGCTAGATGCTGTTGTTTCTACCATTTCATGCTAACCTATTGACCTGTTACATAGCATGTCTTTGGTTTTGACGGTCGAGCCTGTTAGAATATATTCAGTGTCGGCTAGATTGTAGGCCTCATTTCTTCGGACTGCTCTGAAATGAATTCATAGTTGCATGTAACCATGTTGGTCATTTCTTCTTTGTTGATCAATAATCAAAGCCGTGCTATAAGTGTTATGCATTGACTGCTCTCATTGCCTCTTGCCTTTTCTACATTAACCACATGGGTGGAATAAGAGTTCTTGATATTTGCACTTTAATTTGAGAGTTGTTGAATAGGAATCCGAGCCATGATTTTATTTAGAAGTCTCCTGCAACCTCTTAAACAGTTGTTGAAGCACACATTGCTAATTCGATCGTTCTCTCACAGTTGCTTGTTGCTGGGGGCGGGATGTACGTAGAGGTCTTCAACCGAGGCGTTATCCCTCTTGCCTATGGCATCAAGAAAAAGAACAAAGCCGGCGAGACTAACACTTACTTGGACGGTATCTACCTCCTCTTCACCTATTTCACCAAGCTCGAGTCGATGGAGACCCTGGAGGACACCTTGAAGAGGGATGACGACGTGATCCGATCCTCCAGCTTGAAGATAAGGAAGAGGAAATACTAATTTGTACAATGCAATCCACACACCGTTGTGAAACATAACTCGTGGTCGGGCATGGAGGGAAAGGGGAAGGACAAGGAGAAAGAGATGTAAGCATAGTCCAGATGAGTAAACCCCAGTCCTGCAATGTCTTTTTCTTCGGCTTTCAATCATCTGTTGAGCTTGAGTTCCACTTTTTCTGTTTCCTATCAAGAAAACGGTCAAAAATGGAAGTTTTACATTGGATGGACCCGAAATTTGGAGAAATGGGTGATGGTTGGCCTGTCTGTGTCATCGATCCTGCTACTTCTAGTTAGGGAGTATCAGTTGGGGTGGGGGTGGGATTTACTGTTAGAGAAAAGGAGATGATTGTGGGTGTGATATGGACGAAAGAGGATCTGGGAACTTTTGTGGAAGATCTGCACTGTTTATGTTTGACTTGGAGGAGTGATGTAGAAAAGGTTTATGTGTGGAAAATGTGAACACACTGAGCAGCAAAGCTCTCCAATCTATTCTGGGATTAGTTTTTAAAGCACCTTTACTCTTTTCCAGATGGATGGAAACCTCGTAGATCAACATGTCTAGTCATCTCCCACTTGAGAGTGAATGTCTCCACAAGATCATCTCAAACTATAAAAGCAAGTAAAAAAGAACACCCCCCCCCTCTCTCTTTTGGTATATTGCCTACATATTTTATCACAAAACTCTTATCAACTGGACACTGTTTGGGTCTACAAAACATTAAAAGGACAACTGGGGATCAAACTTAGATTTCTTCTTCTATGTTTTTCTTTATACTGGTGGGGGTATAATTATTGTCTTCTTCCCTACCTTGGGCAATCAATCTCATGATCCACTGGGTCAGGACATAAAGATCTATTACCTTGTCCACGCCACATGATTAGATAGATAGATAGTTGAGTAGGCAGAAAGATCTTGGCCGCAGTCATTTCTCACCTTTCATGGTAGGTGTCACGGGGGTATTTTCGCTGTCAAGTAAAACCACCCTATGGGCGTCGTGTCTCGCCCTTGAGCACGACCAGCCTCTTAAGTACACACACAACGGAAGCCTTTGTTTTGATGAAGACACCGAATTGTATTTTCGTTCCCACGAATACATACAACCCAATCCCTCATGCCTACGTCCCTTCACAAGTCCTCCTATATATAGGGATCGTGGTTATTCACTAAGCGTTACAACACTTCCTAAGGGTCGTGTCACTTAGAATGTAACCGCCCTCTAATACCCTTTGGGGTCGCATCCTTTCTTAATCTATGCGCCCCTTCTCAAATGTCGTGGCTGTCCAAAGGTATCTCTCCCTTAACACATGCCCTTTCCTAATAGTCGCCCCTTTCAAGGGGTGGACGTTGCCCTCTCAAAGGACACATCCGTTCATGGACGCCCCTTTACCAATGGATGCGCCCAAACACTTTTTTGGCCTCTCGTACCTTTGCGACCAAGACCATCAACGAATAATCACTCTTTCGGTCTCTCGTACCTTTGCGACCAAGACCGTCCACGAACCAAACCACTCTAAGTTCGTATACGTTCATGCCTCTTCACGAACAACGCTCATGGGACCGCCCACGAGCCTCCCTCAAGCCTCCGCGCCTAAGTAACCTGGTCACGTTGCGCCTCGTGCCAACTTCATCGTCCGAGCACCGACTCGAACCACACTTGATCCGTCAAGTGTCAACGAACGCACCTACGCTCGCTGTTATCCATGCGCACCGACCCATGGACACTACCCAAGCAACCTCACTTAAGCATCTGTAGACGACGGGCACGGACCCTCGTTTTGTTCCCGTGACAGTAGGCAAGTGAAGGTAAACCATCTTATTAGGTTAATGGGGTCAATTCAGCACACCTCTGATCTTTAACTAATGCAGGGCATCATGCTAAAGCATGTTCTTTTTGCTCTAAAGTATGCAAAACATGGGCCCATTCCCTTAGCCAATGAAATGAAGCCAGGCCTTTGGAGACAAGGAAAAGTTGACGGAGGGCCCATCATCTCTAGTGGTCTTATTCCCATCATGAGCAAAAGAGAAGCCAACACCATTTACAGAAATCATATTATATAAAAATAATAATATGCTCCCTCCACCCCCCACCCATTGCTCAATTTCATGTCAAAAAAGAAGCCCTTCTCCCCTTTGGTGGCCTGTCCCTCCACTTTAATCCCAATAATTAGACTTCATCATGATGAGAAGAAAGAGCCACATCAAATACTACACTACTACCACCAATATGAAACTCACACACACATACATATAATTCCCTTTCTTCTCCTCTATATCACCACCACCCTTCAAGTCTTAAACCCAAGGGATCTTAATATCTTCCTTTTTTTTTGTGTTCTTTGATGGGTGTTCCTCCTCAAACACAAAGCTCCCCCCATCAATACTCACAGGCACTCCAGCTAAAGCTCTACCAAGCATTCATCTTCTCAATCCCCATCCTCTTCTCCATCATCCTCTTCCTCCTGTTCTACCTCTTCTACCTCAAGAGGAGGGCGGCCTCCTTAATCTCCTCACCCTCCCGACACGTCCTCCCCGTTACTGCCGCCGTCTCTAGATCCCCCTCGGTCACTTACCTCTCGTCGGTAAATCCTAATTCCACTTCTCGCTTCCGTGTTTAGCATACGCGCATGCACACATCACGCGCTCCATGGTACATATTGTCCTAAGCCATCTCCTCTTTCTTCTCTCTCTTTATGTCCAGCCTTGTGAGAAGGGATTGAAAGGGGAACTCTCTGGGAAACTCCCGACAATCGTCTTCAATGAGGAAGTGCAAGCTAACAATTCACAGTAGGTTTCTTTTTCTTTCCTTACATCCTTAATTCTATCCTTATTCGAAATTCTCAATTAGAATTCGACTATATATATATATATATACGTACGTGTCTCTGTGTTTAGTAAAGTTGAAGTTGATGTTGAGTCGACTACTAACTCCATTAAAATCAGACCCCCTCCCTCAAAGGACACCTCCACCACCACCCCAAAACACCCATTCCTAAACACTTAAATATGCTTTAATCCTAGGAAGATTTAATTATTGCTACGTGCCACTTCAGAAGAAAAAAGGGTTAAAAGGTCCGGGAAAAAAAGTGGGTGGTAATGATAATATTTATTTTTGATGTGTTTGTTCATTGCTTTTGTTCCTGTCTTAGAATCTGTAATGACATCCATCCCTTTTTGCCCTTCCCTTCTTCCATGGGAATGTTCCTTGTGGTCCTTTCAGGGGTTTTGTTATTCGTTCGTATCACGAGGGGAAGCCGCTCGTTTCCGGGCGCGAATAAAGGGAACGTGTTTCTTTTTTTGTTTGTAACCTCGAAATGTGGTGGGGGGTTTTTGCAGGTGTTGCGTTTGCTTGGGAGACTACGAGATGAAGGAGGAGTTGGTCGAGGTTCCGCCGTGCCGGCACGTGTTCCATGCTGACTGCATCGCCCTGTGGCTCCACGCCAACTCCACCTGCCCACTCTGCAGAGGCTCGGTTGTTGTTTCCGTCCCCACCTGTTCTCATGTGGCCGCCAGTCCTTTGCCGCTGCCACGGCCGTCGTCCAGCGGCCAAGGCTCCGGTTCCCGTTGACCCGGCTACGGTCTTGTTATTACAGCTTCGTTACTTTAGGAAAAATGGTGTCCAAATATTTTGGGGATTCGAAGATTCCCCGGAGGAGTTATGATCTTAGTAATGGTGTATACTCCATTCTTGTTTATTCGTAGTTTTAATGTGGAATGGTGGATATAAGGTGAGTAAAGTGGAGGCTGTGATCCCGGAAATGGTGTTGACCTTTGCCAGCAGTCGGCCTTTATCACTCCTCAGGAACATGGCCCTAGAAATCGCCCCGCACTTCGCCACCATGAAGATCGCAAGCAGGACCTGCGACACTAGCCCACCCTCCGATCGTTTCCCTAGGATTGCAGCAGCCCCTCATGCGAATGAGATTAGGATGATAATCGTGACGGGCCCGTAGTCAAACTTCCCCTGTTCGTACTTCCGGCTCTGGTCCTCGTCCTGCGTCTTGATAGTGATGTCGGAGCTGAGTGTCGATATGCCAAGCGCCTTGCAGGCGTACTCAACCATGTGGAACACTCTATTGAACAGAAGAGGAAGAGGTATAGGTTTGGAGACCTTTGGGAAGATGGACACTCCATTGAACAGAGGAAGTGAAGGAAGAAGCGAACAAACAGTCATAGGCACTGACCATGCAGGCGAGACGGCGTAGAAGCTGTACGATAAGCCCATGAGGAGTCCCATGGACATATAGAGAGAGAGAGAGAGAGATAGTAACTCTTAGTCAGCTCCCCTCTTCTTCTAAAATATTTCCTTAGTTATTCGAGTCTTACGGTTGAGTCAGGTTAGCCTGGTTCTCAGGTTCAACATATTTACCTTGGATCCCCAGTTTTGTACCCTCCTCGTAGTCGCATGCCATGACGCTGCTTGCCTGGCCAGGACTCATTTCAGGGCACGAGAAAAGGCCCCCGGTGGGCTGAAGAGACACCAGCGGAAGAAAAAGCACCCGGTTCCAAAGTAAACTGGTCCATACTTCATCCCCATTGGAGCACTCCAAAAACTACGCCTCATCTCGCCCGCATATATATCAATATCCCCATTATTGATCCCATCGAAGAGCTGGGGGTCCAAGAAATTACTTATTTCATATAAACTAGTGAAATATTTCATTTGAAAACGCTGACTAACAGTAAAACTACATTATGGTTTGATTAATGACTTAAGAGGTAGTTTATTCATCTTAATGATATTCTTCGATCATTCTTATGGAATGAATCCTGTTCTAATTGTAACGAGATATGGTGCACGCGGTGAACAAGACCGACGCCAGTACCAGGGAAACCGCGGTGACCTTCACTGGCACCCGGCCCTTGTCGCTCCTCAGGAACATGGCGTCATAAATTGGCCAGCAATTCGCAACCACGAACCCCGCCAACAGGATCTGCAGGACGAGCCCCTCTGCTGCTTCTGCGTGATCACCCGTCGACGTTCCCTTCCCTAGTGCAGCCGCTGCATAGTGGCCCAACCCTTGTGCGAGGGAGATGAGGTTGACAACCGCAACCATCCCCAGCGTCACGAACATTGGTGAAACGGCCCCAAAGTCGAAAATCCCCTGGTCGTACCTCTTGCTCTGCTCCTCGTCCTGGGTCTTGCTCGTGATGTTAAAACCTTGGCTAGAGATTCCAAGGGACTTGCAAGCGAATTCGACCATGCCGAACAGGAAGCACGTTAGGCCTCTTACAGACCACATCCGCTGGTCGTTCCACCACTGCCGAACTGTCGCCCCGTGTCCAGAAAGGATGAAGTCTGATAGGTCGTGCAGGTAGGCTCCGACAAATAGGAAGATATATAGAGCAAACCATGGTTCGGATACCTATAAAAATTTTCGGCCTTGTAAGAGAACTTCACCTTTCTTCTGTTAGCAGGCAACATTTTCGAGTTTCATTGCGGTTACTTATTACCTTTGGGAATACGGACACTCCGCTGAACAGAGCAAGCTGAGGGAGTAGCGAGTAGATGGTCACCGGCACCGACCACGTGGCCCAGAACGCATTGAAGCAGTACGACAGGCCCATAAGGAGTCCCATGCATCGGATGCCAAATGTGATCGGGCTGTACTTGGAATAAGCCACCTCCTGCAGCCCGACGGTCCACCTCTTCTGCTGGTTCAGCACATCGAAGAGGGTAATCGGCACGTCTCCAAGGAACGCTGCTCGCTCAGGGTTGCAGAACACGGTCTGCCACCCCTCACACTGGAGGCGGTACCCCGTGTAGTAATCCTCGACAAGCGATCCATATCTGAATCCCATCTACAAAAAATCTCCCTAAATAATTGCGATCATCGCGGCGCCACACTTTTGCTAATGGGAAAGTTATAGAAAATTCTTACCTTGGAGCCCCAGTTTGTGTTCTCCTCGTAATTGCACGTGCTGACACGAGTCGCCGATGCCAACACCTCCTTCGAACGGACTGAACCAACCACCATGTGGTCGGGGCCCACTACAGGGATCTCAGGCACGACAGGAGCCCCCGGCGGTCCGAAGAGACATCGTCGAAGGAAAAAGCACCCCGTCCCAACATAACTCGGCCCATCTTTCATCCCCATCGGATTGATTTGAAATAGGCGCCTGAACTCGCCAGCATATATATCACCCTCGTTGATACCATCATACCGCTGAGGGAACTGAATGTACCCGAGCTTGGAGAGGACATCAGGGTCAGGTTCGCACACATAACACAATGCCCTGAGCAACGTCCCAGGGTCGTTAGACCGCATATCGCAGTCTAGTGTCAGGATCACTGGAGCATTGGTCATGACTGCCGAAACCCGAACCTGAAATTTATGACATTTTTATCGACATCAAAGTCAAGCAAGCATCAAATAAAATTGGGAAACAAACTGAAGCTCGGTTTTACCAGCACATTGAGGGCGCCAGCCTTGAAATGGTGATGGAAGCTCTTGTTCTTCTCCCTGGACAAATAGACGAGGTTCGGCACGGAGAATCCCGTGATGTCCTGGTCCCTATCCTTGTCCAACAGCACCTGCTCAATCATATACCGAGACATCATCAGTATCTATATCCTTTGCTCTGTCCCCATTGTCTTTGAGCGAATTGAGTTGTCAATGGGGACCTCGATGACAGAAGGATGATCTTGACGGGTGAATGCCGGAGTCCATTGGTCCGAGGCTTTACATGCTTCTTCGTTGTCGGAGTAATAGTCTTCGGGGACTTTACCTCTTTGCAGCGAGTTCTCCACCTTGGTTCTCATGCTCTCGTACATCGTCTGCAAAGAAAAACGAAAATGACTCGTTACTATCAACAAAACAAACAACAAAAGCGAGCGAACATGAAAGTTACCTTAATCGTCTGATAGCTACGAGAATCGTCGCCGCTGTCCTGGTTCGACGCGAAGTAATCCTCCGGGCTACGCTCCACAATCTTGTTCTCCCTACAGAAAGGCAACCAATGCCTCGCGAACTTAGTGGCCTCCGCGAACGCGAAGAATGTGATCTCGGATCCGCCATCGTCCGAAACATACACCGACAGCTTCTCTGGCGGGTAGTCATAAGCCATAACCGAAAGGGCCGTGTTCACCACCCCAACAGGAGGCTCCTTATACGGGTCAGCTGTGCATATGAAAACGTCGACTCCGGGGAAGTCTTCCTTCCGGATCACCTTCTCGAGGTTCTCGGGGTACTCTCGCCGTCGCAAGGGGAACAGGCGGAAGGACTCGGTCGTGGCCCACATGAACGCGAGGAAGAGATCGGCCACAAGAAAGGATAAGATAACAAAGGAAGAGGAGGTGGAGGTGGAGAGGAGGAGCCGCCGGGCATGGTGGTAAAGGAGCGCGAGGATCGCAAACGCGTAGACGAGCGCGAAGGGGCGGTAAGCGGCCACCCGGAGGAACAGCTTGCTCGACGAGAGGGGAGGATTCGCGGGTTCGCTCCTTGACACCATCCTTTGGGAAGTCGTACTTACTGTATTTCACTCCTCGCAGGAAGTAAGTACACGATGACAAACGCATATGGCAACCCTAGTACTTAACCTGCTCTCACCGGAGTCATTGGCAAAACCCGACAAGAGGGTCTTATTACACGACATTTAATTCATTAAACTAACCTGAAATGGATGACTCCCCCCCCCCCCCCCCCCCCCCCCCCCACCTGGATTTGGAAGTGCTCCAAGAAACGTGTCGCGTCGAGTTGAATTTTCTTCTTACAGCTTCGGATCGGCTTTTCCTTTTTGCAAAGGAAATGGCAACATCCGTCCAAAATCGTCGTCACGATCTCCAAAGGAGAATTTTTATTAATTTAATCCTGCCAATGTCATAAGTCCGACAGAGACCGTGTCAGTCGATGACATTTAAGTGCCCATTCCCCATCTTCCCGACTGAGTAAAATCTGTGGCAACGAAAGTAAAGGAGGACATTCACCACAGAATGTCTATCAGAATCTAAATGCATATTACGACACAAACGTACGTCACATACAGCACAAACTTTTCTAGGTGACCGTCTAGTCGATCGCGAAAGGACGTCGACACTGATCTACGCGAGCCATTCATTTCTTGCATGTTTAAGACGAAATCCTTTGGACCGTCGCGTAGTTTCGATGATGTTGTTGTTACTACTATTATTTTCCAACAAACTCTATTATTGAGAGGGGGGGGGTTGGTTTTGCATTGAATTCGTCAAACTCCTCGAGGCGACATTAAATTTCTCGAAGATGTCGTGTACTCGTCAGTCGATTGATTCGCCTTGGTTTGGACGGCATGTAGCGCGAGTGACATGATGTTTGATTCTGGCCAAAGAATAATATTTAATAATCCGAACTAAGACATGCCTTATCTTGTCCGTATTCTTTTACCCTTACCAGACGAATTTGACCGGTTTTTTAGTTTAAATGTTAGGCAAAATATGCGTTTGGCGGAACTTTTTTTAATATTTTACTTTGTTATATGAATATGTACGTAATTATGTCTTGTACATTTTTCTTACTCAATTCTTAACGGCATTACACCTTATCATGACGTGACAGTAACGGAATTTTATGTGTACCTTGATGTAATAATCTTACCTGAACAAAAAACCACGATGTCGGACAAAATATGCAACGTCCCACTAGTCAATGTGAATGGGTCTTCCCCAAATCGTGAGACTGGAGTCCTAAACCTAAATTGGCTAGAAGAAGGAAGGAGGCATTGAAACACAGCAGTAGCAGCGTAGGCGGCTTTGAAATTGTCGAAAATTGAAGACTCATATGTGGTAAGTGTAAGTTTTCCTCATCTCCATCCATTTGGAAAATGAGTGAAGGTGTTCAGCCGGATATGTCCACTCAAGCTCCAATGTGGTGGACGTGCTTGTAACGACGACAGGAGGGTCGCCTTGTATACATCATGGAGTAAGAGAAATCCAAGCCATTGTTTTTGTAGGTGTGTATACAGGAAGGTAATGGTTTGTTAATACGTTTTGATCTGGAAGATGTGCTAGCTGATTTTATGTGTGGTCATTATTTATGTTGTTTCTAATTAATATCAGGAAGATGATTGTGGGTTCTTTGAATGGGCCGACGAAGATTTTCCAATTCGACAGAAGGAAGTGATGGTTCGGCTTTTGGATTCGAAGAAGCTTATGAAGGAAACGATTGATTTGCTCCAAAAGAAATGTCAAGCAGATGAGAAGCATAATTGTAAGATGGAAGGGAAGATTGAAAAGTTGAAAAAAGTTGACGAATCTAAGAAATTGGCAGTTCATAAATTGAAGGTCGAAATAAAAGTTTTGCGATTGTTGGTGACGATGTTTCTGGCCTTCAATTTCAGTTATTTTTTGTTCAGGTAGGTTGATGTCTTCAACACTAAGTGATCTACTTTTGTACTTGAATTTATGTATTGTAGATTATGAATTGTCATGTATTAGCACTGATTTGCAGAAATTTGCATAATCAGATCATGGGCATTGTAGATTACTGCCACAATTTACATAACATGGTTGTTTGCATACCAGAAAAAGTAATTGTTCATCATCAAAACACTAACAGATGGTTGTGGCATAAACAAAAAACTAACTTGATCGATCACACTTCTCATTCTGCTTGTCAAAAGTTAGAACACATATATCTTTTCATCTCCCCTTCCTTCTACTTGTCCCTCCACTGCCTTTCTAATGATCCCTCCCCTGTCTTCTACTCATCCCTCCCTTGCTTATCCGAATAGCTTCGTTTGTTCTTAGAGACAGATTCAAAAGTTGGCTGGTAGTGGGATCCTCCAAAGATGACATGTTTAGTGTTGGGACGTTCCTACTCTTGCATGTCCTCCGGTTATGTTCCACAAATTTTACATGTCATCCACATTACTCTGTCTGAAACGAGACAAACAATAATATAAATGACATTGTAGGCCATTACATTATTTAGGGAAGTCATATGTACCTTGAGTAATGGCTTCTGGCTGAGAAGATGGGGGTTGCTGAATCTATCCTTCCCTTTTGCAAGTTCTCTTGTTGTATCCAAAAACTCAAAAAAAGGAACACTTCATTCTTGTACCTTTCTTCGGCATCTTCATTGGTCCTGTGGTCTGTGACGATGCCTTTGGATCCTCTTTTTTACTGATTCTCCTGTTCTGTTTTTTTGGCCTCCCAGGAAGCTTCTTATAAGGCGGTGGTCTGATTAGTTCCAAGTCATCCCTAGGCCAAAACTTGACACCCTCTCATGGCCATAAACCAATTTGAATTGTTAGATCTTGAAACAATCATCTACATAATCTTCTACATCCCTCTTCATGTAATTTATACAAGCTATGACATGTGTGCAAGGGATAGAATGCAAATCCCAGAGCTATAAGAATGGCTATTGAAATCCACAAAATATCTATCATTTTCATTATAAGTTAGCGACACCTCAAATCTCTGAGCTAAAGAAGGTTTGACAACATACCTTCCAGCATTCTCTTTGGCCAACTTCACTTCCTTCTTAACGTTGGGACACAAAGATAATGGCAGTGATCCTCAATACTCTTCTTCTCACATTGACGTACCATTAATAGTCGTTTAATTCTCTCTTACATGTCTATGAGAGGTAATCTCCTTGCAGCAACTATGTACGAATTAAATGTCTCGCACATATTATTTGTGACCGTGCCACATTTACTTGGCATGCTGAAATAGGCCTTACAGAAATGCTTTGGTCCCTGCTTTAGAAAGTCATCAACAGCCTCAATTGAGAATGGTCTGGATGAAGCCACTCCTAAGTGTATCAAAACATATGAATAACCTCTTGAATGTTGTGTACAATTCAGTTGAAAGAGTAAGGTCACAAACCAACTTAAATGTCGACCTGGGGTATTTCAGTCTAAGAGCATTAAGGTATGGCTGCAGATCTCTAAAATGATCTTCAATAGTAGGGGTGAACATAGGTTTCAGGTAAAACTGGGAACCGATCGGAACCGGTACCATTTGGTCAGTGTCAGTACAGGTTCTCAAATAGATCGGGCAGATTCTAGGTTCTAAATATATGAAAACCGGTGGTAATAAGTACGGTAACAGGTTCTCCCCTCGGAATTCACCAGGAGAATCTGGAACCTAACCTAAATTTTATCCAACCCGTTCCTAAATTTTACTTTACCCAATCCGGTTTCGATTTTTCGCTCGAGTTGGGCATTGATTTGCGAGTAATGGAGGACATGAAGGAGGTAAAAGAAAAGGTAGGGAGAGTGGTGGGCCCCATCTCACCTCTTATTTTAAAAAAAAATTCAATTTAATTATACGACATCTCACCCCATCCTTATCGACTGATTTGGGAGAGGGCGTCGCCTGGGATGGGGATAATAATATAAAAAAAAATAAGATATCGGATAAATCTCCCTCTCCTTAGATACGCTGTCTCCTCTCTCCATCCTCCTCCCAAATCCACCCCATATCCTTATCGCCTGGTTTGGGAGGAGGGCATCGCCTGGGGATAATAATATAAAAAAATAAAATATCGGTTCAATCACCCTCTTCCCCAACACGCTTCTTCCGTCTCCTCTCTCTATCTCCCCATCCCAAACGCTTCTTTCTCTTTCCTTCTTCTTCACCAGCCCCCACTCCCAGTGGTCTGCAGGACTCTCTGCTGAGAGTGTGTTTGCCAATCGCCCCACCGCCTTCACTTACCTTCATTAGGTATTCCCTTCTCTTTCTCTCGCGTTGACTGACTTTCTTTCTTCCGACACCCCTTGCTTGGAATCGGATGGAGTGGTCCTCTGTTTTTGTTGTTTGCGCTGTTTTGCGTCTAAAGTTCGGGTCTTGATTATTTTGGGGTTGTGGGTTTTCTTGGGTTTCTGTTGCCTGCTTTGTTTTGTTATATTTAGCTTGATCTTTGATTGATTGTCATCCTATCTTCTGTGCATCGCCTTTGCTTGGCTTGGCTATTTGGATTTTTATTTTCCCAATACTAGTTATGGCTTGATGTGTATGGGGATCTAATACCAGAACCAGACCGGAACCAGCAGGTTGGTTCTTTAAGCCACATAGTAGGTTCTAGGTTTTAAAAATAAGGAACCAGCCATTACAGGGTAGGTTCCAGTTTCCACGTCTGGAACCTACCCACCCGGAACCTGCTCACCCCTATTCAATAGTGCCTTTAACAGCTTATCAAATAACCAACAAGCCTTGTACATTTTCATCAGTGGGAATTCCAAGTGATTCTTTTCCATTACTTGTTGTTGAATACCCCTAGATGTACATCGAGTCTTGGGAATAAGCCCTTGCATGAATTGATTTGCTTACCAATTAGTCCTAGCTTGCCGGTTACTCAAACTACGACTACACTTATGCTCATTGAATACAAACCTAATAACAAAGGTATTCTCCTTCTTCATTCAAAAACTTATACCCTCCAAGGACACCCCTTCACACTGACGCTTCCTGCCTAAACTCCGTACTCCTTTTCCAAAACACATTATACCCATTTGCAATAGCATAGAATTGGACAGCTTCGTGCATCTGCCTTGGGGTTTCAAAACATATTCCTATTTTCCACTCCATTAATTTATGATCACAGTTGGGGTTGTGTTCAGTCAACTCATGTAAGTTCTTTCGTCTTTCCCCTATGGTTGAAACCCCATCATCATCCATAATTTCATCTTCGGATCTCTCATACTCAGATTCCACATCAACACCTGTATCATCTACATTTGCTACGCCCTCCTTTTTTCCTGTCATTTCTTCATCTGGTACATCAACACCTACTTCATGTACAGTCCCATGAACCTCATCCTTTTACATCTCCTTTTGTTCCTCATCCTCTTTATTAGCCTGCTAATCATTATCTCCAGCAACCTCATCTAACTCATCAGTACCATTTATTTCATCTCCTTCACTATAAACATCAACTATCCCGCTATCATCATATCCTTCAATCATTTTCAATACCTCGGCATCTCCAATAATTTCCCTCACGCTAGACAAAGTATGACTGGGAAACCCATACTACATTTTATGTACCTTAGACAACCCCGAGTCTTTGGCCCAAGTAACTAAAGTAAAGAACCCTAGAAGGTCGGTATCTACGGCTCCAAACTTAATCACACTTCCTCCGTTGTATGAACACAATTCAACGAAAGACATTGTCCCCCCGATATGCAAGATGTTAACCCGAGTCATCTATGGAATGAGGGAAAAAAGAACAAATAATCAATGTACAACAACATCAACCAATGGACTACTCACCTACACGAACAATGTCGAAAACAAGCCGCGAACAAGGTCCTTCGACTTACCTTCAACTCACAGATGGCCGTCGGAGATTATTCAAAGGAGTGACAGATGGGACGCCTGAAACCTTCATCTTTTATCCTGTGCTGTTGATGGTCGTCGCTCTACGTTATGGAGATCAATGATTTTATGTCAATCGCTTTCACTGACATTTGGGAAAGAAACGATAAGGGTTAGGTTTTGGGGAAATACATTTGAGGAAGAAACAACAATGGGACCCCGACCTTCCTTCAACTTTTTTTAATTTGAACACTTAATAGTGCCACATCAGACCCCCGGTCATACTCCTCATTGTTACGGGACGTGGCATATTTTGTCCGACGTTGTGGTTTTTGTCCATGTAAGATTGCCACATCAAGATACACGCAGGACTCTGTTATTGCCACGTCATGATAAGGCGTAACGTCGTTACGAATTGATTAGAAAAAATGTACAATACATAGTTGTGGACATGTTCATATGACAAAGTAAAATGTTGACGTAGAAGAAAGTTGGACCATACATAGGGTTACAAATGTATATTTTTCATAAATGCTATAATGTTTATCTCCTTGAATTGGGGAATCGAGGCCAAGCGATATAATTTATACCACGTACCACGTGTAACTCGAGCTATGTATATAAATAAGTTTATTAAAAAAATATTTCGCGAGAATTAGTAATTTTAGATATTCGTCTAATAATGCTCTTAACACGACTTCTTCTTCTATGGTAAATTGACAACTCAGACGTTTGAAATATCGAATCCATTCTAGGTTGAACTCGAGTTCCTAATTTTTTATAAGCAAATTCGATGTTAGAAATACGGAATTTTTTGTAAATCAAACACAATAAAATTTGTGTTTTTTTACAAAATATTTTTCGGACAAATGTTGTTTTAGAATCTCAAAAAATAATTGAGATAATTCTTAGATGGACCTTGTTATGTCACGGCAGACGCCACGGGACCAAATAAAGCTTAACTTGTCGTTGCAGTAACGGAACGAAGTAAGTTGGCCTCATGGATTGAATGGGGCGAAGACAACCACTGAATGGTGTCCGCCAAACGAGCTCGAAATTGCTGCCCGAACATCGGAAGAAGATCAAGAACGAGTTAGATGATCTTTCTTTGTGTGATCCCAGAAGAATCAAGGGAAGGAAACGAGATCTCTTCGAAGTTGATCGTGTGCTGCTTCTTGATGTGCGGCACGCTGTCCATGGTGACTTCCTGCTCCAAGTTCTGGGGAGGGGATGTCGGAAACGTTCGGCTGTGACGAAATGAAACGTTTTTTGATATCGATCCATGACATGAGGGCAGAAGGACGGGGTGTTTTACGTATCGGTTGAGTGTTGGGGGGAAGCCAGCCGTTGTTGATCGCCTTTATTGTCGTGATTGTTTCCAGTCAGCCAGATGCCCCGACTGCGCGTCCGATCAATGACTGCAACAACATACTTGTTTAGGAACATTAATATGGTGTAAAGACGAGCTGATCCATAGATCCATCGCGATTGGACCTTTGTTCCATTCATCTTGATCTCAGAGGTGTCCTTGAACGAATATGTGGATCGCGTTCACCTCCGCCAGGTCGCCTGCTTGGATTAATGTGGAATGAGCATTTATGTAGTTCACCTGAGAACGAAAATCACTTACGTTGGATTGTGTTTCCCGTGAACATCTGACTGGCGGATCGCAGATCGCAGATTTAGCATAGGCAACCGGCAATCACATTTACCTCTTCCAAGCTATTCTCTGAGCAGTGGGAGTTGCCGAGTCCGTCGGGACGTGGCTCAGTTATGTGATGTGCCTCTGAGCTTATAGATCCTCCCAGGTACCCTGCGATGATGTTTGCACCTCGTTTTGCGGCATGTTCCAAGCTCTCCATGATCTGTTTGATCCTGTCAAAGAATGTTAACCGATGACGTCCAAGGATGGACTAGCAGAACATGAATTAAAATCATAATAACGGTTTGTTAAACCTTCGTCGATGACGAAACCATCACGATCCTTGTCCCATGGTCTGGAAGCCTTCGTCCATTCGTTGTTCCACTGAGACAATGCCCTGTAGGCGATGAATCCTCCCACTCCACAAGGAATGAACACAGCCTCAGATCCACCGGCAACCATGATATCCACATTGCCCTTTCTGATGTGGTCCGTCGTAGTGTAGAAGCTGTAATTTGAACTTGCACAAGCCATAGACATGAAGTAGTTTTGTCCCATCAATCCTATCTCAATGGCCAAGAGTGCTGAGCCATGTTGGTGACGGCCAGCGACTATGCAGTATCTACAGCAGTCGTCCAGCCTGCAGTCGACCTTCCCATCGACGAGAAATCACGAATGTGGCCTGCAAACCTCACAGAGAACCCCAAGGCATCAAAACTGTCGATCAGGCCGATCCCGCTCGTTCCTTCTAGGAACGAGGGGTGATGACCACCCCTCTTCTTCGGGTCCTTCTCCCCCCTTGGTGCACCCTTAGCTGTGCCGGCAATGGCCATGATCTTCCTATTCCTAGCCTCGGAAACTGCCAAAAGCACGGTCTCTCCACATCAGGCATTAACGACCTCCATATCATTCGACATCAGCTCATGCTATCCATGCACATAAGTAGATATCGGATACAAAGGACAATCACGCGACATAATCACATTGCTTTTGGAAAATGTGACGACGGGCTTCGCCCCAGCGAGCTGCAACCGGGCATTCTCGACTACGGGTCCAACGACTCTGAGCCAGTCGTGTTCGTGTACGGATAAGGTGCTAAAAGCCGCCAATGTGATCGCTTTTATTATACACGTACAATTTGGTAATCCCTATCCCAGAAATGTAACATTAAGCTACAGCCGCCGAATGTAGAAAGCAGAAGGGGGGGTTCTCTGTTGGGGCAGTTGGGTATTTGGATCTTGGGCTTTTGAGTGTGTGTTTGGGCCCATTTGAGCCCAATTCGTTAGAACATACTTCGACCTAGACACGTGTCCTTCTCTGTCGTCATCCCCTACGTTTCCAAACGGGTCCAAAGTCTTCGTCTTTTGTGGTGGTGTGGTGGAGTTCTAGAAAGTCCGAGGAACTCAAAAAACAGAGGAAAGAAAGGGTCGTGAGTCTTGAGGTGTAATCCAAGAAAGGTTAGGAAGAGATGACGACCAACCAAAAAAAGAAAAAAAGAAGGAACACCCGATAGTGTACGTTTTTTACGATTAATTCGAACATTATTTTTTTATTTTTATGATTTAATATTTAGAGTTAAAAGATTTATAACTTAACATTTAATACTTAGCGCGGATGGGTTAATAATATTTAGTTTAGGATCTGACGCTTATTAGGGGTTAGAGTTTAATTTTTTTTTTTTGGTTTATAGTTCAGGATTTAAATTTTAGGATTTAGCAATTTAAGGTTAAGGTTTGATTATAAAATAAATAATTCATAAAATAAGGTACCCATTTTCGATGAAAGGGAGAGGGGGGTTCCAGATCGGTGCTAAAAAAAAAATAGAGATGTACAACAGAGGGACTCCATCGGGAATCACGGTAAGAAAAAAAATAAAAAAGAAAAGATCTTAACCGGATTGAAGACGGGTATCAATTTATTTCCATTACAGACATCATCATCATGGTACACACACTGTCCCACCCACTGCAACAAGAAGAAGAAGAAGAAGAAGAAGAAGAGGAGGGACGTCCATACGCGGAAGGAGTTTAAAAGGGAGATAAAAACGCGTGATCCGTCGGTTTCACACTTGCTAACACAATTTTTCTACCTCATCACCATCACCGCCCTCCCTCGCTAAGCAAACTCTTCTTTCCAGGAAACTTCTCTCTCTCTCTCCCTCGAACCCCCCCACCACCCGTCCCTCCCCCCATTAAAAACTCGCTCAAAGATCTCACCTTTCCTTCCCTCCTCCCATACCCAATTCCTCATCCTCTTCGAAGAAGCAGCAGCAGCAACAGCCATGGACAACAACCACAGCAGCTTCCAGCAGGACTTCTGGCAGTTCTCCGACCAGCTCCGCAACCACAACTCTCTCTCCCTCTCCCTCAACGACTCCATCTGGAGCTCCAACTACCTCTCCAAGCACTCTGACCGCCTCAACACCTCCCCTTCCCCTTCCCCACTTCGCCCCCACTC
Organism: Melastoma dodecandrum; assembly: GCA_029817715.1. Taxonomy (NCBI): domain Eukaryota; kingdom Viridiplantae; phylum Streptophyta; class Magnoliopsida; order Myrtales; family Melastomataceae; genus Melastoma; species Melastoma dodecandrum. The sequence continues at coordinate 1,627,773 of JARUPY010000387.1, forward strand.
CGGCTACAACAACGCCGTCGCCAACCCCACAGCCAACAACAACAGCAACTCCTCCTTCAACGTCGACTTCTTCAAGAACGACTTCCCCACCCCCGGCTTCAAGTCCGATTTTAATGGTTTCAACTTCGGCTGGAAGGATGGGTTCAACGGCATCGACGACGCCTGGAAGTACGGCGGCGGCGTCGCCAACGGCAACGGGTCCTCCCTCGGGTCGCAGAAGAACCTCGGATTCAACGACCATGCTGGGTTCGGCGAAGGGGTTTATTCCAAGTCTGTTAATTTCCAGGGTTTCAATGGGGGGAAGTTCAACTTGAAGGGGACCAAGGGGAAGAACGAGGAGATCTATGGGAAGGCCGCCGGGAAGAAGGTCAACAACAAGAAGAACGGCGAGAGTGACGACAGGGACGGGAAGGTTGCCGGCGACAAGAGGTTCAAAACTCTTCCCCCGTCCGAGTCCTTGCCCAAGAACGAGGCCGTCGGCGGGTACATCTTCGTCTGCAACAACGACACTATGCAGGAGAACCTCAAGAGGCAGCTCTTCGGTATGATTTCGCTTGTCCGATTGTGATTTGTTCTGGTCTGTGGATTTTGATTCGTTGGGACTTGTTTGATGGATAGATCTTGATACCAGTTTAGGACTAGAATCTCATTTGATGTCGCCTGATCAGATTTAAGCTCCATTTGGGAGATGTATTTAGGCATGCGATTATCCATTTTGCCATCAGATCAAAATTGACTAAACTTCCTCTGCCCGATCTGGGGGAAAGATCCCGGTTGTGTGCCTGTGTGCACTCTCGCGTGCTGCTACCGATGTGTGGATATCTTCTTGGGATATGTCGTTTCTGATCGTCCCTCGTGTTCTTTCCGTGTTATTTGCAGGTCTCCCTCCACGTTACCGTGATTCAGTTAGGCAGATAACCCCAGGGTTGCCCATTTTCCTGTACAACTACTCCACCCACCAGCTCCATGGAATCTTTGAGGTGATTATTCTATGTTGCTGTTCGTAGTGAGAAACTTTGTGATTATTAAGTAGCATAGCTGCCCACTCGACTCTAATGTGTGTGTAATCATGTATCGGTTTCAGGCTGCTAGTTTTGGCGGTAGCAACATCGATCCCACTGCCTGGGAAGACAAGAAGTGCCCGGGCGAGTCGAGATTCCCTGCTCAGGTACCATTCCTTACTTGACCTTCTCAAGATATCGACTCGGTGATGTGATAACACTCTCAAACCATGCCCAAGATGCTAATTACTGGAAATTCTTTGCACCCATTGCCAGGTCAGGGTAATGACCAGGAAAATCTGTGATCCCCTCGAAGAGGACTCGTTCCGACCCATCCTCCACCACTACGACGGACCCAAGTTCCGCCTTGAGCTCAACGTGCCCGAGGTAAATCCGATCCCTATCTCTTCCTTTAATCTGGTTGATTCGTCCATTAGGACCACACTGATCTGGGTGTGTTATATAAAACCTGCAGGCACTGTCTCTCCTGGATATATTCGCGGAGCAGGACGATAACCTTACTGGGTTAATCCCCATCGAAAACACCAACTGAAGGCACAGCAGCTGCTGCTACTACAACTACACTCATTAAAGGAAGAAGCACAACAAGAAGAAGATCACCTTCTTATTTTGACATGGGCTAAATCCAGAAGAGAGGATGGGAGTGTTCTGAGTGAGATATAAGAATCAGCAATGTATTAATGTCAATAATAATAATTAAAGAAAAAAGGGATATATAGATATATAAACATATGTTATCTCCTTGAAAGTCTGTGTTAATTTCTCAAACCCGGGGCATCAACAGAAACAAAAGACTCTCTTGCATTATATGTACAATGTATGCCTTCATATCGGGTGTTGTAATGCTTTTTTCTCTGCATGACATGGAGAGTCGTCATCAATGAAGGAGGGCCGGGGGGGACTTTCAATTTCTCTGGGAATTCCGCGTGAACCAGGATGACTCTCCTGACTCATTATTTCAATGATTCTAGACGCCTCTTGCCTCTCTCTAGGCGTGATGTTCCCACATGATCACCACACCTCCCAATCCCGAAAGGACATGCAAAAAGTCTCACCAGTTGCCAAGACCAAGACAACATATGGGGTTGGGAAACTGGGGAAGTGTGGACAGGTGGGGAGGTTGGTTCTGGGGATGGGAATTAATAAAGATGTTAGGTTGGTTGGTTCATCTTGGCGAGCAAACTAAGCCACCACCACTTGGTAAGAAAAGGACAACAGCACCACCCCCCCCCCCCAAGAGAAACCACACATCACAAAATTCATTCATGTCTGGTGTGTGATCTGGTGGGTGCTTTAGATTGGGACATCATTCATAACCCCAACAACGAGAGAATATATTCATGTGTGGACACGTGCCCCTGAGTGGAACTTGGAATCATCCACGCTCCCTGACAAATCAGTATTCCACACAACCTTCATTTACTAATCAAAAGCCATATAAAAGTTTAGGAAATGGACTTGGTCAGCTGTCTTAACTTCTGTTTGCCAAGATTGTCAAAACCCCATGAGAAGTTTTGAGGTCACCAGCCCTGCAGACACGTATGAAAGTGGACAAAGACTACAAGATAGTCATCCCTGTTTCCCTTAGCCAAGAAGGAAACCCCAATTGCCTAATTGGGTGGGTGATCAAGGAGTAATTAGTAATTTATCTAAGTGGGTAATTTTCTCCATGACTTGACTCCGTTTTCCTTTTAATCACCCGATAATCAAGGCTTTCCCTTTTCTTAGGCCCAACTTTTCCATTAAAAAGAAGGGAAAAGAGAAGAAATCACATGGAGGAGGAGTGACTGTTGTTATTATTCATGGGATTCCCCCCCCTATCCCTCCCCTTTTCTTACGAAACTTTTACTCGTTAGTTTCCTCAAAAGTGATTTGACCCAATTTTAGGACACGCCATATCAACAGCCGTGATGAAAAGAAAGGGCTCGAAATGGGTGAAAGGAACATATGGGCTTGAATTGGGCCAAGCCCAAAAACATTACCATAGGCCCATATCTTATTGCATTGTCCTATCCGAGGATGTAAGGCAAATGACATAAGAAAAATGGTAATGACGACATCTCAACTGAACGGACCTTGAGCCCAAGACATTAGAACCGTCCCAAATGGTAACAACTCGTTTCATTAGAGGGAGAGAGGGCAATGGACGAGGCCGTTCTCGTTGCATTTTCCGCTCCGCTCCTTCCGTCGCCGACCACGACCTTTCGGCTACCCCCGCACTCCGCGCACAGCACGAACCTCCCCCCTCCGCAACCCTCGCAGTCCCTCCTCCCCGCCCCCCGCTCTATCCTCACGTACCTCAGCATCCTCCCTAACCTCCCCTAGTCGTTCAGCCCCTCCAGTCCTCCACCCCTCCTATGTACCTCCCGCAGAGGAACACTCAGGGTACAGCTGCCGCCTCTTCCCCTAGCAGCTCCCTCAACTCGCTCAGGAACTCGCCGTGCAGCGCCATGTCCCGTTCGTCGGACACCATCCCGTGGCTGTCGAGCACGAGCCTTACATGGTTACAGTCCTCGTACGTCCTCCGCACCCCGCCCAGTGATCTCGTGTAGACCACGAGCCGGTCCCCTCCCCGAGGGGGGCACTTATATGGGAAGTCGCTCAGGGGGTCCCATCTCGGTGCGGCGGCCTTCCCTTCCTTCTCCCTCTCCATCTTGTCCCTCAGTATATAAATGTTCTCCTTCACTGAGCGGACCCCCTCCAACACCACGGGCCCAGGCTTGCTCGGCTCGGACGGCGGTTTCCTATCTAACCGGGCAACAGACTGCACGGACTCCGCCTTCTGAAGGGGGGGGGGGGGTAGCCTTGGGGTTAGTCGGCTTCATCTTCGCATCGAGTTCCTCGACCGTGTGGAAGGAAAAGCTCATACGATGACGCCACGGTTGCGAGGAAGGAACATCAGGGGCGGGGGCGGGGGCCTTCGCTTCTGGAACCTGGAGCTCAGGAGGAGTGGGCGGGGACAGAGTCTGGTCTAGCTGAAGTAGGGACAGAGACTTGCTGACGTCGACCCAGGACTGGGGAGCATCGGCAGAATCAATCTTGTCGAGCTTCTCGAGGAAGGGAAGGGGAAGGTGGTTAACGGCATGGTCCTTGAGGTTGTAGGGGGGAGAATGGTGGATGAAAACCCAAGGCTCCTCGACGGAGTTGACGTCGAAGAGGGAGAAGGAAGTGGGAGGGGGACGGTAGACGTCGACCCTGGCCTCGGTACGATTGGAGGAGGCGCACCCCATTGACGAGATTGTATGTGGTTGTGAATTGAGTTTTGTTTTGCTTCTTTGGTGGGGTTTTATTTTTATCTCTTCTTTTTGTTCTGGTAGAGGGAGGGATTACAAACTTAGGCTTCGGCATCTGATAAATTTATGGCTGGGGATGTGTGTTTTGGGATTTATGGGGGGGGGGGGCATATTCTCATAACACTTCCGTCGTCGGAGGAAGACAATATGACCTCCGCCACCATCTTCTCTCCGCCCACGTACTCCGTCGCTGCACCCCTTCGTTTCCAGTTTCCCATCGGACTCCCCCTCCCATACCTGCTCTAGCCTCGGCCTTCGCCTCCGTTCCTCTGCTCCTCCCCCTCCCACCTTCAACCTCCGGGGTTGGAGAAGGGGATGCCGTCCCCGTCGCTGGATCCTCTGACGCTCCTGCTTCTCTGAGGTGAATCCTTTTCTTCCTGACTTCTGAACTGCTTGCTCTATATTCACTTGACATCGAAATTTGGATTTCTCTATAATCCGATTAGAGAGCAGGAGGGAAGGATACAGGGCGGCATTCCCACCGTGCCTGGCTTTGGATGGTGGCCCATCAAGGCTTGTCGGCCGTGTCCAGGGTTCATGGAATCCGGGGGTAGCTACTGCCGGCTTGGCCAGAGCATGGACGAGGTTGTGTCTGGGCGGAGCGGGAAGGCTGCTTCTTCCGCGTTTGCATCTGAGGCTGGGTATTTGTTCTTTGCCCACTATTTCGTTTGCATTGTGGACTAAGAATCACGTAATGGCGATTACATCCTTGCTTGAATTGTTTCGGTTTAGATTTTCTGAATTCTCGCCTGTTGAATGTTTTGTTAAGCGTGGAACTATTAAGACTCGGACGATGACGGCAGTATGATAAATCCGGTTATGCTCGATGAAACTAAGTTCCAATTTGAATGTAACTTTAATAGCCGTGATTGCCCTGATCTAGACCACTCTCGCTATATCTGGTGTATGTTTTGAGTACAACAGATCTTGTATCACTTGCACGGTGGATAGAATGGAGTCGCTGCACCATATGTTGTACAGGGAGATTGCACTTGTGCCATGGCTGTAAGGCGGTCCTGGGTACTGTTTGAATGCTTTATTGGTGATAGAGGAGGACTTTCCTTTCCACTTGAATGGAAAGTGTAATGTCATGCTTAAGACAGTAAATTGGGATATTAGTTTTTATCACTGGAGAGATGTGACTGAAGTGTAATATCTTTTCCTACCAAATAGAGAGATGATTTGGAGTTCATTCAGAGCGAAAGTAAGAAAGTCGTCAAGCGCATTGTCCATATTTGAGTGTCATGTTACCGATTCAGAATTGTAGAATAGCCCTTTTTGTTTTGTACTGTCATTTAACTAAATATGATGGTCTTGGTCATTTGTTCCACCTTCACTCAGTTTGATTCTATTGTTTCCAGTGAAAAGGGGCAATGACCGTAGAGTTGATTTCTTCGCTGCATCGGATTCTCCTTGTGTGCACCAGAGAAGAAATCTTGGAGCAACCAGTTTCCATAGGAATGAAAAGAAACATGCAGTCGAATTTACGCTGTGGATACAGAATACATCTGAGTAGACTAGCAGATGCATCATACACTGTACATTTGTGGGAAAACAGCGTATTGTATAAGAAGAGCCAATATTGATCTGTTTGAGTTTCTTATGATTGGACCATTTCCTCCAGACTCATGGGATAACACATCCTCGTATGCTTGCTGTTCCAGACATTATCCGCTAAGATCTCGTTCACAGCCTCTGTCGGATGGAACTGATCCCACCAGATGTGGTTGGAGGCATCAGCGCACGCCATGTCCGGCATCAAGCACATTATCCAGCCATTATACTTCCCTAGGCCGCAGCATGCATCTGAAGTGATGTTGAAACCGTACTGTTTGTGATTCGTCAGGATGTCCATCGAGCCCCGGAAGACATCACAGTAGATGACATTTGCGTCTGGGAGCTCGTGGTGGAGCTGATCAATCATGAACCTCATGGCGAAGTTGAACCCCATAATTGCATCATTGATTTCCTCTATGCATCTTCCATCCTTGCTGCCATATTGCCACAGATAGTGGGGTGCGCAGCCGATGGGAGGCAACCCCATCACAACGACTCTCCTCGCGTGAAGGTCGTACAAATTCTGCAGCAAAAAAGATCCGAACATGAGCAGAACTTTGCAACGCGAGCAGCATCCGTGGTTAAGAAAGTCACCAACTTTGATTTCCTGCTCAACCGAAGATGCCAAGAACTGGTTGAAAGTCCACGGCAGGTATTGGTTCTGTACGTCCGAGACATTGCGCAAATAGTAGTGGATGTAGTCGTTGACTCCAATGGAAATGTAGAAGACTGATCTCGATATGCGGTCGGCGGCTGCAGCCTCCCCGAGGTGCAAGATGAACTGCTGGACGGTGTCAGTGAATTGCTGTATTTGCTGAGTTAAGGATATATGCTGACCCTGCACAAATCAATCCGCCCGTCTCATTAAAGATCTCCCCCGGCTTTGAAGAACACAGCACGATTAAAGTTCTCCGACTACCAGCTCTGATCCGCTGGAGAAGATAATCCCGGCGCCAGCAGACGCGTAATTGACCCCGCGAAGCATCTCCTCCGCCGTCCCGTTCAGGCCGAGATAGCTCGGCACGAAGGGAAGGCCTAAACGCGACGCTGAAGAAACCGGGGGGGGGGGGGGGGGAAGAAATGATTTCACGAAACCTTGTGATAAAAAACAAGGGAAAGGCCTCCGAGGGGCGGTTAACTTTACCGATGAAGTCGACGGGTATCTTCCCGTTGGAGAACCTCCCGGTGGGGCTGTGGGTGACGAAGTCTCTGCCGTATGGGGGGCGATCCGCACGGGCGAAGGTGCCGAGGAAGTTGTTGGTGCCGCAGTCGACAGAGGAGTCGCCGAGGATGAACAGGGCAGGGACAGACGTGGCAGAGGGGGAGGGGGAGGGGGAGGGGGAGGGAGGCGAGAGGATGGTGGGGGGGATGAGGAAGAAGGTGAGAGTGAAGTAGTAGAGAATGATTGACATCGGATCGGCGGTGGAGCAGAGGAGGAGGAGGAGGAAGAAGTTAGTTAAAAGTTGGTTATTATCATAATTTAGATGGCCGTGCAAGGGCTTGATGATCGATAACAAACAGCGCGTCCGAAGGTTGACGTGTCGGATGGGGATTGGATGTAGTGCAACGGCTACATTGACTTGCCAAGGCAAAGATGAGAACGCGTACAAACTCATCGGAATCCGAAAAAACCCCCCTAGTTTTTTTAGCAAAGCCAACCCCCGGCGAAACGGGCGTTGATGAAGCCCGCCATTGTCGGAGAGTTCCTTCCCCCAAATCCAGTTCGTATAAAAGCCCCACCTCTGCCTCCCCATTACCCTCCGATTCTTTCCCCTTTCCCGGCGAAGAATCCATTTGTCTTCTCCCCCCACCCCCAATCTTTCCTCGATGCAATGTGAGGGTTGATCCCTCTCCTCGTCGATCCGATTCAAACCCGCCCTTCCCCTTGTCGGGATACTGAAGGTGTCTCGATGACCCTGTAAATAATAAGAAAAAACCCTTCCGATCGTCTTCTGGGGTTCCTGGGGATTCCCTGAGTTTTTGGGAGATTTCGCGATTCCCCCCAGTTTTCGGATCTGTAGTTCGTGTTAAGGGTTAGGAGAAGTTTTTTTTTTTTTTCTTTTTTCTTGTAATTGTTTCTTCCTTTGTTTTTGTTTGCGTCGTTTCTGGCGTTTCTGTGAGGGGAGTTTGCGTGGGAAATATTTGGACAACGTTTGTTGGTTTCAAGGGAAGGATTGCGGGAAAGGTTACGATGTCGGTTGCCGAGGTTGCGTTGAGTCCCGTTGCAGAGGACTCTGTATTGTTGCCCGGTTTTTGCCATTATAGCTGGGTCGATCCCCACCGGGATGAATCCATCTTGATCTATCTCATGGTGGCGGGATCTGTGATCCCTTTACGAGTGTTGGAATCCGACTCGATCGCCTCGGTCAAGCTTAGGATTCAGACGAGCGAAGGGTTTGGGGTTAAAAGACAGAAGCTTGTGTATGGGGGGAGGGAGTTGTCCCGGAGCAATTCTACGGTCAAGGATTACGGGATCAAAGGCGGGAATGTTCTGCATTTGGTTCTAAAGCTCTCTGATCTTTTGGTAGTCACTGTGACGACCGTGTCCGGGAAGGAATTCGAGCTCCATGTGGATAGGCACCAGAATGTAGCTTATCTCAAGCAACGGGTCGCGAAACTAGGGAAGGGTTTTGTGGATTTCGGGTGCCAAGAGCTGTTTTGCGATAGAGAGAAGTTGGAGGACAGGAGGCTCATCCATGATGTTGCCAAGGACAAGGATGCTGTCATCCACTTGATGATTGAGAAATCTGCGAAAGTTCGAGCTAAGCCTGTTCAGAAAGGTTTAGAGCTTTCTGTCGAGGCCGGCCAGACCAATAAGTTTGAGAAATATGATGATGATTTCGACATTGCTAGTTTTAGCGGTGAGTCACAGATGCCCAGCCAATTCCTCTCGGTCGAACCTGTCATCTCAAATCCTTGCGCCAAGTTGCCACCTACCCTATGGAACATGATCAAGGAAACATTCGCTGGATTGTCGGCTGGTCATTCACCAATCAGATCAACTGAGGGCACAGGAGGTGCTTACTTCATGAGGGATTCCTCAGGCAGAAATTACGTTTCTGTTTTCAAACCAATGGATGAGGAACCGAATGCTCCGAACAATCACAGAGGGTTATTGGTGTCGGCCAATGGCGAAGGATTGAAAAGGGGGACTCGGGTTGGCGAAGGAGCAATAAGAGAAGTCGCGGCATTCCTGCTGGACCACCCCAGGAATGGGTCTCGTGCATTGACCGGTGAACTGATGGGATTTTCTGGCGTGCCTCCGACTATAATGGCTCGATGTCTGCATGAAGGATTTAACCATCCTAATGGGTATAGTGGTGAGTCGAAAGATGTTAAGGTTGGGTCCTTGCAGATGTTTTCCAAGAATTGTGGTAGCTGTGAGGACGTGGGGCCAGGGAATTTCCCGGTCGAGGAAGTGCATAAGATTAGCGTGCTGGACATTAGGATGGCCAATGCCGACAGGCATTCTGGGAATATCTTGATCAGCAAAGGAGATGACGGAAAGATGGTTCTCATTCCCATCGATCACGGCTACTGCCTTCCCGAGACTGTAAGTTCTTTCATTTCGTCATGGATATAACATATCATTCTAATGTCGAACTCTACCGGTTGAATGTTAATTGAGACACGCTTTTGATGTTTTGTAGTTTGAGGACTGTACTTTTGACTGGCTTTACTGGCCGCAAGCACGGGAGCCTTACTCTTCAGACACAATCGACTATATTAGATCACTGGATGCTGAACAGGACATAGCTCTTCTCAAATACCATGGATGGGATGTATCTCCCGACTGCGCTTGTACTCTCCGTGTGTCAACCATGCTACTCAAGAAGGGCGTCGAAAGAGGGCTCACCCCATTTGCCATCGGAAGCATCATGTGCCGAGAAACCATCAATGAGGAATCAGTGATCGAGGGAATCATACGAGAAGCGGAGGAGTCCTTGCTCCCGGGAATGAGCGAAGCTGCATTTCTGGACATTACATCTCAGATTATGGACTCTACCCTTGACAAACTCGGAAAGTAATGGTCCGATTTATGTATTTACATTACAAGTGATATTTAAGACAAATTATCCAGTATATTAGATGATGCAACAGGAATGAGAGTGTGATGATGCTTCGTTGAGTTGCATTGAATCCACTTGTTGTGAACTTACAAATTCTCGCCTTTGGTGGCCTTTCTGTGTGATTTCAGCCACGAGTTCACTCGTGTTGAGGTTGGTGGCGGTGTTGTTGCTTACGGCAGAGAGGGCATGTAGCCTTCTTCCTTAACCACTGGTCGATGCAATGGTCGTGGAAGTGGTGGTTGCACTCGGGTATTATCTTGACGGTGTCGTTCGTGCAATACTCTAGCAGGCATATGGCGCAAGTGTCGTCGCCCATCGGCTCTATCAACTTGGTTGTGTTCTCAGTTATTTGGATCTTCGGGTATGAGGCAATTGTGGGACTATCCATCCCCAACGTGCTTGATGAACTATCTATTCCAATAGTGGCTGGGCTCCTTAGTTGTCCTCGTTGGCCTCGTTCTGGGCTGTGCGGAGCAGTCAAGGCGGCAGGGTGATCCCTGGCCTTACTTTTCTTGCTTATGTAACAAGAAACTGCCATCAACAGGATCCATGGCGTCATCATCCCGACGATCATCCCCCAATTGGAGTGCTTCGGCTTGTCCTTTGCTTCATCTGTCGAAGTAACAGAAGAAACAGCAAGGTTCGGAGTTCAGGAACAGGAACCCCAAAAAACAGAGTCTAGCTTTCAAGTACAAAAGCTTTTAACGTGCTGGGCATACCGTCCGGATATGAGCATGTGACTTCTCTGCTCTTCTCGTTTTTTAGCGCACAAGTCCCATGTTGCTCTTCGCAACTCTCACAATCAGGAACATCCCACTTCAACCCAATTGTTTTGATGGTTAGAGATGAGGACCAGTCCTTGGGAACACTGGGAACCTGTAGATTCCAGGTGTCATGGCAGCCTTCGACAGACTTGGGGTCTGTATTGGACAACTCGTTGGTTGGCAGAGCCATGATGCTATAGTTTTCGCCGCTGAGGCATCCAACACTGGTAAGCCCAGGTAACTTCCGATCCGAAATGTTTGAGCAGTTCCAGAAAGTGAATTCCCTGTAGCCAGCCGCCTGTAGAGTTGATCCCATTAGGTTGAAGTTCTTGAGCCTTTGAGGGAGACAATCGTTGGGGTCTTTCAGCCATATATTTTGCTGGCGGTAGTGGATGAAATCAACTAAGAATTCCCCCGAATAAGGGAGGTTTATGACCGTGTAGCCGTCGGCATTGCATGAGAGCTCAAACCCTGGATATGAGCAGCTCTCGTTCTGCAAGTTATTCAATCTGTACGGGAATCGGATCGATGGCTGCCCCTGCTGACATACCTTCGGTGCACATCTATCTTCATTCGCTCCATAGGAAGGATTAAGACATCTGAGGATGACCAAGAGCACGAAAACCACTAACTCTAGCTCGGCCATAGGAAAAGAGAATACCAAAGCATTCAGCCCATTCGAGCGACTAATTTGTAATAACACTCGACAAAATTTTTGTTGTTTACTCCTCCTCCATCGTGCTGATCGACTCGACGAGACCAATGGAGCTTTTGTAAAGGATATCACGATGAGACCATCCATCGTGCATAGTTGTTGGGAAAAACAAGGGCGGTGTTTTTATCTTTAGACTTAACGACATGCGATCGCTCTTGAACACTGTGGACAGATCGATCCAAAAGGAATTTAAGGACTGAAACTGAATTCGGCGACAATAACAAAGGAAGCCATTAATTTGATGAAGAGACGCTCTTGGGAAATCCCATCAACGCTCTTTGTTCATTTCGAATATAATTCGATGAATCATGGACGATCATCGAAAGGTACTCGGGTCGGTTTTTGAAAGCAAAAGCATGAGCAGTAACGATTCCTCCCTTTGATGTATACGTTTGATGTTTACGAGTGTGTCGAGAGTTGTAATGATTCCTCCCTTTGATCCCACGGATTGTTCTGAAGCATAAATTTTTCGCATAGTATATGATCTCCTCTATCTGTCTGATTATGTTGTCATGTTTCTCGGAACTCTTCCGCATTTTCCCAGTCATTGAAGACTAACCGAGAGGAAGATTATCACATTCTTTTCACTTTTGTTCTTGTGGTGATTCATAGCTGTATTGTTTATGTTCGAGTCGTGTTATGAAATTTGCGAGGAGGTCATGTTGAGCATTTTTCGTAAATGCGAGTAAAAATGGAAAGAGCAACTAAAGGTTAGTCAGAAATGATCGAAAGAGTTGGCGAATCAATGACGCTATACTGAGATGGTCTTTGATTTGTGTGTAATGTTATTTTCGGCCGTGCAGATAGACGGACAGCAGGTTTACGTCCAGAGTTGGAATCCGGGTCATATTCAAACAAGATCCTGATGGGCGGCTTGCAAATTTACAAAATGATGTCGGACATGTTTCGACCTGGGTCGAGACAAGATCTGTTCAACATATGAAGGAGAAATAGTGAGAATCTTAAGTCGGCCATGAATTTGGTGTTTGAGTTAGGGTGGAATGGAAGTGGAAGGTTACATATCCTCCAATTGAGGAACTTCAATGATAAACATTGTTGTTTTCTTGTTGCGAGGCCAGTCGCCTGGACGGAAATGCCCGTGCACGGGGCTTTAGCCACGCCCATGGACTTGCTCCGAACTCTTGTTGTTGTTCTATCTTCTTTGCTTTCTCAACAAACTATTTGCAGAACAGGTGAAGTATCGGCTGAATAGGGAATGCCGATGACGATATCAATCGGGGTTCCATCATTAGGTGTCCAAGATGATGGTTCATAGTGCGGCCGCACTCCGCGATATCTGAATCCGGCCACCATCTTAAACAAACAAAGTATAACAAAGTCCAACTGCAACCTCCTGACTTCATGTAAATATAGGCAAGCGATGACAAGGCCTCGTTGCTCATCAAGAGAAGCGAACCAACAACCTTCGTACGAACCCTTTCCTCGGAAGTGTTTATTGGAGATTTTCAAAGCCAAGTCTCGGGTTGGGAACGAGAGGCTTCTTGTTATTACAAGAACATAGTTGTTAAACTTATGACTAATTCGGTTACTCAATGCCAGGATCTGTTGAACGGAGTTGTTGCGTACGACACAGGGGACACGTGGCCTTCGTCCTCAGCCACCGGTCGAGGCAGTCCCCGTGGAAGTAGTGATCGCACTCGGGTATTATCTTCACCGTGTCGCTCGGACGGTAATCCAGCAGGCAGATCGGGCAAGTGTCATCGTCCCCTGATCCTCGCAGCTGGGACGGGACTTTCTCGCTTATTTTCATCTTTGGGTAGGACGCCAGCGCAGGGCTATCCATTCCTGTGCCATTTCTATCCACTCTTTGTTGTTGTTGCCCTCGTCCTTCGGTGGTCGTGGAAGCCAAGACAGGATCCTGAGTAGGTCGACTGTTGGTTGCACAGGGAAGTCGCCTCCTCAGGACGTAACAACAGATTACCATCAAAATAACTAGCAGCAGAGTCATCACAATGAATAGCACACGGTTATCTCGGTCCCCTGGCAAAGTAAATACAATAAAACTTAAGAGTAGTGTAAATGGCGGTTCGAGATTTGAACGAAGAAGTTGGCTTTTGGGCAAGTACCGGTGCACGTGATATCTAAGGTCTCCTTATTCTTTGTCCGACATCTTCCGGCGATCTGTTCACACGATCTACAAGCAGGATGGTCCCATGTTAGTCCAATGATTCCAAGAGGATCGCTTGTATCCGAGTAAACAAACGGGATAGCCATTGTCATATAATCCCAGCACCCTGTCATCTCAGTCAGCCCATTTTCCATTGGCCCGATCAAGACACTGGAAAAATTGTCGCTCAGACAAGGCACAGGAAAATGTCCTAGCAAAGCAAGACTTTCAGTATAAGGCGGGCATTTCGACAACGTGATGTTCCTGTAGGATTCCACCCTGAAGGCTGATCCCAAGGTGCTGAACGTCGTCAGCCTTCGAGGGGTGCAGCCGTTAGGGTCTCTGAGGTTTATAGTCTGCAGGCGGTAATCGATGTAATCGACAATGAATTCCCCCGACTCTGTTAGGTTCATGACGGTACGCCCCTGGTCGTCGCACGAGAGGTCGAACCCAGGATACCCGCAACTCTGTTTCTGTTTATCCACCAGCCGGAATGGGAAGCGGACGAGCAGTTCACCGGCTCGACAAGATGATGAGGAGCAAGCGTCATCCTGGGACGAGCCATGTGAAAGCTGAAATCGGCTCAACAGAGGGAGGAGAAACAGGGATAATCGTAAGTTGGCCATGAATGTGGTGTCTGATATAGGAGGATATCTGAGGAGTGAATAGGTTGATGAAGAACAAGCATAGTTGATGTCAACAATCGGAATTTATATGGTTGGTGTTAAAATAATTATAAATTTTTCTCCAACCAGGAAACATTTGTACTGATGAAATGGACAGGAAAACATCTTTGTTTTATTGCAAATTCAATTCTGCTGTCGACAACCTCGTCCAAGGTGTTCATCTCTGGGTAACCTAGGAGGATAACTTTGGCACCATTCCTCGTTGTTGTCACCGCTCTCTGTCTTCCAAATGAATTTTTTGTGGAGCATACTGTTAACGTAAAAAATCTCACGGTCCGTATATAAACCGGAAGCAACGTACAAACTGTCGTATGAAAAATATAGCGGGTTCAATCTCTAGTCACGGACAAAGCACGTGAGTCCTCTGATTCTATACTCGTAAGATATCCGAAATATAGATGGGCTGAAGCTCTGAGAAATATTCACTGGAGCTTCAGGGAGATATGTAGAATATGACCGGTTGGAAGATATACCACCGCGTCGTTCCGTCCTGGGGCCTTCGAAGATAAACCCGCAAGAGGGGGCCTTAGGGGATTACCCGCTAGAAGGGCCGGAGATATACCCGAAAGAGGGGCCTAGGGGACTACTCGCTGGAGCGGCCAGAGATATACCCGAAAGGGGGGGCCTAAGGGGACTTCCCGCTGGAGCGGCCGGAGATATATACCCGATAGGGGGGCCTAAGGGGACTTCCCGCTGGAGCGGCCGGAGATATATACCCGATAGGGGGGCCTAAGGGGACTTCCAAAAATAACTAAAATCTCTTTGTAACCCAATAGGGTTTAAGAGAATAAGAGAGAAGAGAGAATATTTTTGTGTGTCCCAAATAAGGGGGAGGGACTCCCTTTATATAGGAGTTGAAGAAGCCTTGGGTGATTTCTCTTTCCGATGTGGGACAAAGAGCGTCATGGGCTTGAGGTTATATTGGGCCGACATTTGGATTGGGCCGAAATATGGGCTAGGCCCAGTTCATTTTATAATTGGGTTAGGCTTATTGGGCTAGCATATGGGCTTAACCACAATTTTAAAACCCAATAATAAATGGGTTGGGCTTGATCTTTTTTATAATCTCAGGCCCGTGTATTATATTTACACTAAGATATAAGTGCAAAATATTTCATATCCTGATGTCTTATAATATAAAGACAATCAATCATATTCGGCCAATATAATATATGATTTAGGCCGAATGACATTATTTCGACATCGATAAAATTTCAATGTCTACAAATGCCCCCACTTTAATTCGTATCTCGTATGTGTATGTCTATTGCAGAGAGATTAGAATTAAAGTATGTGAATATTGGAGTGGGATCCGTATGACACATGATGTGTATTTCACAAATCGGAACCGTGGTTTATTTCGAGGAGACAATGGTATATGTGTCTTGCGAAGGACGATAACCCACCAGAAGAAGATACGCTGAAGTTACCATGTCTTCCATCCAAAATGGGCTTTTGTGCTTCGCACATCAGGCTTGATATCCAACACTGATCGAAGGAGGTTCCATATGATTCTTATCGCCTCAAGGCCTGGTCTTTAGTGTCTCCATCTACGATGTCCTATGCCGAGCCAAAACCTTCGCTTACATTTGGCGAATCTTGTTGGGAAGAGTATTTTCGGGAGTTACTGGATAATCATCAACGGCAGCTCGAATTCCAGAAAGGATTGCTCAGCTCGAAGGGAATAAAGAAGTTGATGACGCTTCTGTCGACCATAACTTGAGTGACCCAGCTGTGGCTTCTTGAGCTTATATATGGGAAGACATCAAGGAGAAGATTTTCAAAACTCCCTTTAGTTAGAGTCACACAATTATCGAGTTGAAGAATATTCTCGATCTCATTGATGAAAGTGAGCATTTGGAGCGGCCTCTTATCCATGCCTTGGTGGAAGAATATATGCAAGGATCGACAAAATATTCAGATCTATTGTCCACCGCTGAAGGGACAACAACAGAAGAACAACTAGCCGCCGTTAAAGCCAAGATTGAAGAACTTTGACAACAATTGTCTGATTGCATTGGGGCTAAAGCGACCTTAGAGGATTCGCTAGAGTAGACTGTTGCTATCATTAAGGAGGCAGATGAGGACATATCAAATTTGAAGGGGCCATGTCTGCTTTGAAGAATGCCTGGATAGTCCGTGATGAAGATCGTTTGTCCTTCAATGAACTTCGAGAGCAGCTGAAGATGACTCGCGAAGAGTTTGTCCAATTTACCTGGGAAGCTTGATTTCACTCTTCTAGCTTGTTTAGGCTCTAGAATAGGACTTTCCTTCTTTTTAGGACTATCATTTTTTTCAAATAAAAGTCCTTTCTTTTTGAAGTCGTTCATCTCTTATACTCATAGAACCACGACTTTAATATATATTTTTAAGCCGTTCACAGTTTATACTCGTGCGGGCCAGGAGTATTACATTTTTTGTTTTATTGAGCCGTTCACAGTTTATACTCGTGCGGGCCAGGAGTATTACATGATGATTTTTTTTTTATGTCGTGCAGTTTAGGCTCGTGCGACATAGAGCATTATTCTTCAGGCGTAGTATCGCTTCAGGAACTTCCCATTGATTGGTCCAACTCGTACTCCATCTTGATCAACTATTTTGTAGGCGCCCCCAGTGTAAGCCTCTTGGACTACGTATGGACCATCCCACTTGGATGTGAATTTGCTCCCGGTCTTGTGCGTGATGATTATCGGTCTTCGTACTGCCAAAACAAGGTCACCTACTTGAAAGGAGCGAGGTCGTACTTTTTTGTTAAAAGACTTTGACATCCTCGCCTGATAGCATTTAATCCGCTGCTAGGCTTCAAGACGTTTCTCATCCAAAGCTTCTAGTTCCTGCAAGCGCAATCGCGCATTATCTTCCTGACAAAGTCCTTCTTGTATGGCTATTCGCAGCGACGGTATTTGTCGTTCAAGTGGAAGGACCGCTTCAACACCATAGACCAACGAGTATGGCGTCATTTGAGTCGCGGTTCTGTACGTCGTACGATACGCCCATAGAGCTTCTCCGACTCGTTCATGCCAATCTCTTCTAGCTTTATCAACCACCTTCTTTAGAAGATTGCATAGCGTTTTATTGAACGCCTCCGCCAACCCGTTTGCGGCCGCATAATACATGGAAGAGTTATATTGTTTGAAACCAAATTGCAAACAGAATTTATCCATGGCCTTATTAGAGAAATTTCGGCCATTATCTGTAATGATATAGCGAGGTACGCCATAACGAAAAATAATATTATTCTTGATGAAGGTGATCACCGTCTCTTTCTTCACTTCTCGAAAGGATGCGGCTTCAGCCCATTTGGAGAAATAGTCTGTTGCCGCCAGAATATATGAGTGACCCCCAGATGATTTGGGTGTAATGGGTCCTACGACATCTAGCCCCCAGGCCTCAAATGGCCAAGATGCTATAGTCGGATGAAGTGGCTCGGGCGATTGATGGATGAAGTTAGCGTGAAACTGACATGCTTGACATTTCTTTGCATATTCCATACAATCCTTTACCATCGTCGGCCAATAATAACCCATCCTCTTCAATTGGAAGTGAAGTTTAGGACCAGATTGATGAGCTCCACAAACTCCAGAATGCGCCTCCTCTAGTGCTTTGGTGGCTTCTTCCACTCCAAGGCATCGTAGGAATACTCCTTCAAAGGATCGCCGATAAAGAGTATTTTTAAAATATATGAATCGAGGTGCTCTTCTCCTTACATCCACTTTTTGTCGTGGGTCGTTAGGCAGCTTTCCGTGCTCGAGAAAGTCGATGAGTGGTTGTCTCCAATCTTGGTCATCTATGTTACAAACGGATATGAGATTTATTTCGTTTGTTTCCTCCTTGTCAGGGACCGGTGGAGCCGCCCATGCTTGACATAATCTAATGCTGACCTCCCTATCTACCGAAGTGAGTGCAGAAGCAAGACTTGCCAAGGCATCCGCTTGTGCATTTTCATTTCTCGGTATATGACTTATTGTAATGTCTGGGAACCACCCTGCGAGTTTAACCGCATAGTCATGATAAGGCAGAAGCTCTGGCTTACGAACCTCGTATGTGGATAAAAGTTGATTAATCACAAGCTTGGAGTCTCCATATACCCTCAAACTATGTACTTTATTATCCATGGCCATTTCCAACCCGAGTATAAGAGCTTGATACTCAGCCATATTGTTTGAGCATAACTGAGTGAGGGTATATGCATAAGGGATGATATCTCCATCGGACGTGACGAAAACAACTCCAGCTCCCACGCCTCTTTGTGTTGCTGATCCGTCAAAGAACATTTTCCAGGGAGGGGGAACATCAACCAACATTACTTCCTCGTCGGGCAGTTCTTTCGATATTTTCCAACTATCTGGTATAGGATGGTCTGCCAAGAAGTCAGCTAAAGCTTGTCCCTTTATAGCCTTTTGAGGTACATACAGGATCTCGAACTCTTGGAGCATAAGTGCCTATTTTGCGAGACGACCAAATAAAACTGGCCTTGACATTATATACTTGAGAGGATCTGCCCGTGATATGAGACGAACAGAGTGTGCCTGCAAATAATGTCGCAGCTTTTGTATAGCAAACATTAAAGCCAGACAGGTCTTCTCAATTGGAGAGTAATTCAATTCCGCTCCGGTTAAAGTCCTGCTAAATAGTATAAAGCATTTTCCTTTCCGTCATCATTCTCTTGGGCTAATAAGACCCCCAATGAGGCTTCTTGTGCTGCTATATACAATATGAGTGGTTTACCTTGGATTGGTGTGCTTAAAACTGGTGGCTTTGATAAATATGCCTTTATACTATTAAATGCATTCTTACATGTTTCATCCCATTCAAAAGGGGTATCTTTTTTCAGTAGCCGATGAAACGGATGACATCGTCCAGCCAAATTCGATATAAATCTTCGGATATATGCAAGCTTCCCTTGAAGGCTCTTCAGCTCATGTATATTCCTTGGCCCTGGCATCTTCATAATTGCATCTATCTTTGATTGATCGACTTCAATGCCTCGATGTCGAACGATAAATCCAAGAAACTTTCCTGAAGTGACCCCGAATGCACACTTCATGGGATTCATCTTCAGTTGATATTTACGCAGTCTGTCAAATACTTTTTTCAAGTCATCAATATGATCATGTCTTCGTTTGGACTTGACAACCAAATCATCCACGTAACACTCTATGTTTTTATGTAGCATATCATCGAAGATGCGCTGCATTGCTCTTTGATAAGTTGCTCCTGCATTCTTCAACCCAAAAGGCATCACCTTATAACAGTAGATTCCTTTTGGTGTACGAAACGCTGTCATTTCTTCATCTTTCGGGTCCATTCGAATTTGATTATATCCCGACGATCCATCCATAAAACTGAGGGCTTCATAGCCTGTGGTAGCGTCTACCATTATCTCAGTGATCGAAAGAGGAAAATCATCCTTCGGACATGAATTGTTGAGGTCGCGGAAGTCAACACAAACGCGAAGTTGACCGTTCTTTTTCTTGACGGGTACAATATTTGCGATCCATGTTGGGTACTTCACTTCCCGAATGAATCCAGCTTCGATAAGTTTATTGACTTCAGCTTCTATCAGGGGAATCAATTCCGAACGAAAACTCCGTTGAGCTTGCTTTATGGGACAAACCCCATGCTTCACAGCTAACTTGTGAACTGCAATTTTGGGGTCAAGACCGGGCATTTCTTTGTAGCTCCATGCGAAGACGTCTTTGTATTCCTTCAACAACTGAATATATAATTCCTCTTCTCCAGGGCTTAAACTTGCACTGAGGAAAGTGGGACGATGATTCCCTTCTTCTCCAAGGTCAACTTCCTTCAATTCATCGACAGTGGACTTCTTCCCATCCTCTAATACTTCAGGGGCATCTTCTGCATCATCTTCTTTGTGAGATGCGTCTTCATCGGCCGCTGACGTTGTAACATGATAAGAAGCGACATCATCTTCAACATTATCTTGAGATAACTCCTCATTGCCATTTGTAGTTATCCATGTCTTCGTGGTCATTTTTAACACTTCTCCAGTGGTCACCTCCACAACAGTTCGACGCTTCATCCGGGAAGGAATTTTACTACGGAGATAATTTGTGTCTTCAATTATGATTGGGACGTCTTTCCTCTTGTCCACCCTCTTCCACACCATTCGACTTCTTGGAGTGTTGCCTAACCTTAGTTGTGCAGGTCTCCTAGCATCAGTCCTTTCTTCTGGGGCACCAAGTCTATCAAATACCGACCTTCACTCAGACGGGGCTCCAAGTCGATCAAATACCGAAGTTCTCGTCGATTCGGCTGTAGTTTTATCATCAGCTTCAATGTATTGAGTTGAAGCCTTCTTCACCTCTTTGACAGGTTTAGGAGTATCATACCCAAGACCGAGTTTTGACTTTTGAGTATCACCTCCTGGATTGGCCTCTTTTGAAGCAGCCCCAAGCGCCTTTAAGTCTTCTGTGTAGCCGGCCGCATATATTAACCTGAATGCATTTGGATCAAATCCGTTGGTGCGCTTGTCAGGCAATGAATCTGGATAGATGATTGCCCCCTGTTTAGGTCGAACAAAACCTTTTAAAGGCGTACTCGTTTGAGCTATTGTCGTCATTTTTGTCACTGGCCAGTTGAGTTCTTTTGTCGCCACTATGTCTTCAGCATGGCTACTCACAAAAGGTGGTTCTCCGGCTTTTCGGAAGGCTCTTGGGATATAGCGCAGGATTGGCACATTCTGTTTAGGCTTATCATCCGTCCTTTCATTTTTAACTGTCGGACTAATTGGAGGTACCTCTTGTTGAATAGGTGAAACTTCTACATCCGACTTCTTCGTGATATCCCTCACAATCGGTGCAAGCTTCAAGACTTTTTCTTCAGCATCAGTACCCTTATTAAAGTAAAACTTGGCATCGGCGAAGTATGACTCCGCTTCCGTAAAGGGTTTCGCATCTGCCCATACTGTGTGGGTTACCCCATCCTTCACAAATTTAAAGCATTGATGGAGCGTGGATGCAACAACTCCGTATTCATGCAGCCATGGTCGACCCAACAACATATTATAGGTGGTGTTGGAATCAATGACGTAAAACGTGGCTCCGGCTTCCATATCTCCAATAGTGAGGGTGAGACAGATCTTCCCAACAGCTCGTTCTCCCCCCTGGTTGAATCCTTGGATTATCAGCCGGCTACTTGATAAATCGTCAACCCCTAGCCCAATCTCCTTCAGGGATTTTAGTGACAAGATATTGACTGCTGAACCTGGGTCGACCAATATGCGATTGACCTTCGTACCATAAGCATATCCTGATACAAATAGCGGCCGATTGTGAGATCTGTGTTCTATAAGGAGATCTTCATCAGAAAATGTAATGGTTGCGCCATCTTCTCGTGATTTCACAACATTCATCACTGTGGGATCTTCCGGTGTGTCAACCTTTGCGGCCGCCACTTCTTTGTCTGCATCAATGTGGTGACAGCTCCTAGGCAAATCTGCAAGTTTTCGAAAACATTTCGGAAAGAAATCCCATAACATAGTCGGGGTTGGCTTCTTCACGGACAGGATATCTAACGAACTCTCTTCTTTCACTATCTTCCT
The DNA here is from genome assembly GCA_029817715.1 of Melastoma dodecandrum. NCBI lineage: Eukaryota > Viridiplantae > Streptophyta > Magnoliopsida > Myrtales > Melastomataceae > Melastoma > Melastoma dodecandrum. The sequence goes on from JARUPY010000387.1 coordinate 1,649,572, forward strand.
GGAATCCTTTTTTATTGGTGACCTCCTCGCAATCTTTGCTCGCATAGGAGGCGTTTTCTTCACAGGCTTAGAAGACTTCTTCCGATTCCTTTTGTGAGTCACCAAAGTCCAGCCTTCTTCGGTTGATACTTCTTCGGAGCTAACCACACAACTTGACACTTTGGTCATATATTGTTGCATTATCTCCAGACTTGGTAGACCAATTATCTCAGTAGGATCGATAGTCCCAAATATGATGTTTGGAGTATCATTGTTTGCGACACTGATCATATTTGAATGTACAATATAGGCTCCTAAATCGATCTTGTTGTCGCGCACAAGCTCCATGACCTTTTCCTTGAAGACGAAACATCTCTCAATTGGATGGCCTAAAACACGATGGTACTTGCAGAAGTTGGGATTGTCAGCTAGATTTGCTTGGTTCGGTCGCTTTGATGGCGGAAGCTCGATCATTTTAGAAGACAACAAATAGTCAAATATTTCTGCAACATCTTCATCGGGAAAAGGATATTTCTTATTTTGCCTTTCCTCAAGAGTTGGGCGTTGCCTCCCCATCTTGGGTGCTTCTACAGGTGATTGTCCATTTGCTGAGACTTTTCCTTTTGCAATTGGCACTTTGACAGGAGCAGCATCTATAGTCATTACCTGTTTCTTTGTATCCTTGAAAGCAGGCTTGCCCTCAGTTCTGTTTCCTGGTCTTCCAGTCCCTCGTGGTGGCTCAGGTAATGGGATGTTACTTACGTTGGTCCCAACAAAGCTCAACTCCATGTCATGAGCCTTTGTTGCCAACTCCTCGAACGATCGTGGTTTGAGCCCTTGCAGAATGTATCGAATCCTCTAGAGCATGCCTTGAATGCACATGTCGATAGACGTTTCCTTTGATAGACGATCCCTACAGTTCAAGCTCAGATTCCTCCATCGTTGGATATAGTCGACGACGGGTTCTTCCTCCCATTGGCGAGTATTAGTTAGCTCAATCATGCTCACCACACGCCGTGTGCTGTAAAAACGATTCAGAAACTCTCTTTCCAATTGTTCCCAACTATCAATAGTGCCTGGCTTGAGGTCAATGTACCAGTCAAAAGCGTTTCCCTTAAGAGAGCGAACAAACTGCTTAACCATCCAATCTCCATCTGTGCCTGCATTGTTGCAAGTTTCAACGAAATGGGCCACATGTTGACGTGGATTACCCTTCCCGTCGAACTGTTGGAAGTATGGAGGCTGATATCCCACAGGCATCTTGAGGCCTTCAATTCTCCGACTGTAAGGCTTATAATATGCCGAAGATGATGATGATTTTCCCTCAAGCTCGCTCTTCACCGTTTCTTTTATTAATTCCAGCATTGCTTTCGCTGGAATAGGATCTTCAACAATGGGCATCTGTTTTGCCGAATCATCAACATTCATGACCGCTTTTCCTTTATCAATTTGGGTGTGCGAACTCTCCTCCATAGACGTTTTCTCAGCGTCTTTACTCTCCAGCCTTTTGACAATGTAGTCCATTTGCTGCTCTCTTTCTTTCATGAAAAGCATCATAGCATCCACAGTTTTTGTGAGAGCGGCGACCTGATCTTCAAGTGAAGGAGTATCTGCCATCATCACTGGCATGACTTCGAAGCCTTTAGTTGAATCCTCTTCTGGGAAAGAATCCAACGGAGAGTCACTTGACGAGATATTTTCAAAATTTATCTGCGGCATAGGAGACACTAGCACCTTGTTGAAGGGGCTGTCACCGGCAGTTGGTTGGGAAATTGCTCTAAGCATTCCCTCTATTTTCTCAGTCTGTTTGCAAGTTTTGGCCACAGATTGGGCATACGTCCACTTTGGAGAGCTTCCCTGGTTAAGATCGTCCTTGTAAGATGGGGAAGGTTTGGGAGAGATGGACCTGAGTATTTCTTCTATCTCCTCAGCCTGTTTGCGTGTTTTGGCCCTTGATTCAGCAAAGCTCCATTTTGAAGTGCAGTCTGATGGAGAATCCTCAAGAGGATAGACACTTGATGAGTTGTTGCAGAAACTACCCAAATGAGTTGGTGATATAGAACTCTTGCTGAGAATGCTTCTTTCAGTAACCTCCTTGTATGATGGAGGTGACTTCGGAGAAAGGGCTCTTAGAATCTCTTCCGTCTCCTTATATATGTCAGAAATCGGTCTGGTTTTGGTGAAGTTCCTGGAACCAGGCGATGAAAAGCTTTCAGACGACTGAGAGGGAAAACCAACTAGCTGATTATTCACAGCATCGATGGAGTTCTTCAGCATGATCATCTTTGAAGCCATCTGGATACTTAGACGTAAAGAGATGAGAGGTAGAGTTGGTCCCACTGGGCGTGCCAGAAATTTGTTAACGTAAAAAATCTCACGGTCCGTATATAAACCGGAAGCAACGTACAAACTGCCGTATGAAAAATATAGCGGGTTCAATCTCTAGTCACAGACAAAGCACATGAGTCCTCTGATTCTATACTCGTAAGATATCCGAAATATAGATGGGCTGAAGCTCTGAGAAATATTCACTGGAGCTTCAGGGAGATATGTAGAATATGACCGCTTGGAAGATATACCACCGCATCGTTCCGTCCTGGGGCCTTCGAAGATAAACCCGCAAGAGGGGGCCTTAGGGTATTACCTGCTAGAAGGGCCGGAGATATACCCGAAAGAGGGGCCTAGGGGACTACTCACTGGAGCGGCCGGAGATATACCCGACAGGAGGGCCTAAGGGGACTTCCCGCTGGAGCGGCCGGAGATATATACCCGATAGGGGGCCTAAGGGGACTTCCCGCTGAAGCGGCCGGAGATATATACCCGATAGGGGGGCCTAAGGGGACTTCCAAAAATAACTAAAATCTCTTTGTAACCCAATAGGGTTTAAGAGAATAAGAGAGAAGAGAGAATATTTTTGTGTGTCCCAAATAAGGGGGAGGGACTCTCTTTATATAGGAGTTGAAGAAGCCTTGGGTGATTTCTCTTTCCGATGTGGGACAAAGAGCGTCATGGGCTTGAGGTTATATTGGGCCGAAATTTGAATTGGGCCGAAGTTTAAATGGGCCGATATATGGGTTAGACCCAATTCATTTCATAATTGGGTTAGGCTTATTGGGGCTAGCATATGGGCAAAGCCAGAATTTTAAAACCCAATGGGTTGGGCTTGAACATTTTTATAATCTCAGGCCTGTGTTACACTAAGATATAAATGCAAATATTTCATATCGTGATATCTTATAATATAAAGTCAATCAATGATATTCGGTCAATATAATATATGATTTAGACCGAATGACATTATTTCTACATCGATAAAATTTCAATGTCTACACATACTATGTCAGCCGTTACCGAGGTGATCGTTCCGAAGGCCAATTAATGACGATCGCCTCAACGGCCGGTTTGCGCCAACAGTGGTAGTTGCCGGGATGAACCGCAAAATAGAACTGTCAATTATGTTTTAACTTTTTTTTGAGTTGATTATTGAAATGGATAGTGAGTTTCCGCAGTCGTTACTAACTAATTGTCTTCGGTTCGCCATGAACACATCGAGGGATTAGAAGCGAAGTGGCGGAAATCTGTCAACTGGTAATACTGCAGTAAAAACGAGTTGCGACGATGGATTCAAAGTAGGCTGTAGATTAATATCACTGTAGTTTACTCTAGCTTTCGTTGATTTATGGTCGATTGGTGATTTTTTTGTCGTCCTCATCGTCTTCGCTGAAGCCATCATTAAGAGAACATCGAGGAAGTCACCCTGGAGTCCTTCATAGGGTCAGATCATCGTTAACAACATCCCTTTAAGGTCGAAGTCGAGATTCAAGAGTAAGCTTAAGTTTGCTCATAAACTGGGGAACGCACAAGATTCGGCATAGTTGAAATGAGATTCATAGATAACAATGGTATGTAAGCCTATGAATCATCACAAAGTCCGCGCTGTCCTTCAGGTATGCATTCCAGAGCTGCGACCCCACGCGAGATCAAGTCCATGCTGACAGTTCGATTCTGTGGGATCCTCCTGAGCTCGTGTGTGACGTCCCCAAACTCAAGCACTCCCGTTTCCTTACATTTCCGCAGCAGCAGTTGTGCTTCCTTTTTCGTCAACTTCAACATCACCCGGACCAGCACACCCTTCTCACCGCCACCGTTCTTCGTGTACCACCCTTCTCTTCCATCCAAGCCCAACCAAATGAACCCTTCTGTCATCACAGGCCTCGCCTCGCCGTGGCCGTTCTTAACGGTAAGCTCATCCCTGTGGATGGAACTCCCGCACTTCTGGAGTTCCTTCAACATCCCTATTGATTCACCAGACAAAGTGGTGCCAGAACGGGCTAAGACAGGAAACCCGTGAGTTTGCGAAACCAGCAGGCAATGTCTCCTAGGGAGAGGATTGGTGTGGTAATGTAAACAAGCGGTGTGCCAGAGGTATGTACAAGAGGTACAGGATGGAAGTTGAGGCAGAGTCAATGCCTAAAGTCTCAAGTGTTTCTGTTGTTGCCGTGAGAGAAGGGCATCATCCCTTTTCACTTGGTCTTTACGTCTCAATGTTTAAACTTGAGCCTAATTAGCAATTCTATCCGGTACAATTTTTCATTTTTTCCGATCTATTCCGTCGTTTGAAACGCTTCCTACCCATACCCGTACTTAAGCCGCTATCACAAAACTAGCCTCCGTTACCTCCTCTTGTGACGTAATCCGACGTGGTAGCTCACTGGCTTTAACGACCTTAAAAAACATGGCCTAATTAGCAATTCTATTTTGTACTATTTTCATTTTTTCCGATCCATTCTGTCGTTTGAAACGCTTCATACACATACTTGTACTTAAGCCGTTATCACAAAACTATCTTCCATTACCTCCCCTTGTAACGGAATCTGACGTGGCAGCTGTTCGCTCCGGAAGTGACCGCGGACAAGCCGGACCCAAACACGTCGGAAATTTCGGACACCACTCTACATACGGACATATTGTCATTTTTATTTTCAAGCACTCTGTAATACCTCAAATCTCCTTTCCTATTTTATTTTCAAAAAATATTCATTTCCTTTAATTGCGTTCATTAAAATCTATTTCCTAAATGTGAGCATATGTGCACGTTACAGAAGACGCAGGGATAGATTGAAACGCTTCTCCCTTCAGACATTTCAACTTGCAAACGTTATGACTTTCAAACTTTAATTCTACTTTCCTACATAGAAGAGACACACACATGTAAAGAAAAGGGGGGAGACGGACGTACAAAAAAAAATCGCCCCCCCCCCCCCCCTCTAAGCGTTCTTGGAACTTCCCCTTTCCTCCTGACGAGCCTCTCGACCAAGGTAAGCTCATGGAGCAACGGAGACCCCCCAACCAGCCTTACCGCAGAGGACACGTTCCGGCTTCACAAGTCGATGGTTGTGGCAAGAAGAAACAACGGCGACCCCGGACAACCTCCGACGTCCTCCCCTCGTCGTCTCCATGCTTGAGGCCTTCTCTCTCCGGCATCTAGGATCTGCCTTCCCTCGTCCAAAGACGAGGAGGACTCAACTACCACCTTTCGTAGCCTTGTAGTTTCGCGGGAGGGCTCCCTTTTGCTTTGACGTTTTCTTGTTTGCGCAGCCGCAAGGATTAGACAGCCAAGAACCAACTCCCGGAGACATCCTGTGGTCGCACAAACAGGCCAAGATTCTCACATCCCCTCCCCTTCATACGTCCTAGCATGTTGGGATGTATTGCAGCCTTCCCATCGAGCCAAAATAGCTCGGTAAGTCCAAACATGTTTTGGATCTGTCAGCGCAGCCTTCGGTTTTTATTGTATATCTTTTTGTGTACTTATCAGAATCACGCGAAACTACTTGCATTTGATTTCTAAGTTAAATACGGTTTTAAAGACATAAACCAAGTTAAATTTGAGTTCCTAACCTAGGATTTTCGAAAGAAATATTGTACTGGTTACAAACGACCGAGTTTCACATGTTTGGACATGACCGTTCGCATTTTTGCCATACGTCGAACTTCAAATATACTCTAGACATGTCACACTAGCTATATATGATGTTTCATGTACAAATTTTTAGTGGTTTTAAAATGACATGGCATTTACATATGAATGGAGTGTTTTCGAAGAATCCGAAGACTTATAGGCTCTAATCTGCATGTCGACAGTCCACTCTTTTACTTATAACTTTCTTTTTGGAAATCGTATTGACCTAAAACTTATGCCATTAGATGCCTGACGTCAAGAGCTTTTTTCTGAGTATAAGTAAGCTTATTTTCGTGAACTAAGCTAAAAGTTATACACGTTTTTCTGAAAGGCAGCAAAACTGTCGGAGCTCGGATCTGCATGTGGACATCTTACTATTTCGTTCATAACTTTCGTTACAGACCTTAGATTGACTTGAATATTAGATTACTGACTCGAAGAGCTTTCTTTCAAGTATAAATATGCACATTTTCATGAATTGAGCAGAAAGTTATGCATCTTTGTTTAAAAGGTACCAAAGCTGCCACGGTTGAGAATCATTCGATTACAATTTTCCGTCATGTCTTGAACTTGCTTGCTGTCATTGATATGTTTCTAAGTCCATGATCCTCGCGTTTATCATGTATATATTATTATTTACTAATCATTTTCCTATCCCGACATTTTCGCATGTGAAAATACAATCTCGTCAATCCGAGTGACGTTCGGGACATATTGAAGGTCGATGGGCTCAAACACTTCACATCGTTCGCTTTCGTTTTCCAACTTCAAGATGATGCACGGTGGATCATAGTGGAAACGCTCCAGACGTCCCCAACCGGCAAACCTCAGGTACATGAGGGAGGTGCGGGCCTCCCGTTTTTTTCTTTTTTTTTCACATGTAACGGATCGTGTGCCCAAGTGCATAGGCCCACGATCACCATCCTTCCCCGCTCCCTTTGATCTCAATAATTTTCTGTGCTTGTCCGCATACCTTAGGCCCGTAGGTTTATCGTCGCATGCGGTTTGCCAAAACACACATGAGTTCGGGCCCAAAAAGCTCGAATCGGGTCCAAAGCCCATAAAACATTGACACAAGTCCGGAGTCATGCACGGATCGGGTCCAACACCCGTTAAACAACAGAAAATCTTTTGAAGCAAACGCCATCTCTTTTTTTTCGCATGTTAGAATGTAAGAGTTAGTAAATAGGAATCTCCGAACCAACTGTTTTCCGACTTAAACAGCTCTTAAAACTAAGTCGGTGGCGACTCCGTATAGTTTACCTAGGTTAAACGACAACAACCTTTTTACGGAGCCATTTTGGATGGGTGATGGCGACACGAGCCGCTCCCGATTTCTCCCGAAAGTTCCTTCTTCGGATCATGCTCCGCCTTTCGCCCGTTGCCTCTTAGGAAAACAAAGATGGTCGGCGAGGGCTCGAGCAGGCCCAGTTAGGAACCCGGGGAGGGATCACCCAAGTCCCTTTCGCAGCGTCCAACGCTCGAGTCGGGACGTCGACCGGTTGGGCCTTGGGGAGTGGGCCCGGATCCTCGGGTCGTTCGAATCGCCACACGCGTGCTAGGCCGGAAGGCGCGCGTACACACTCCAGCCCTGTACTCCTGCGTTCTTGCTTCTCTCCAAAGGCATCGTCGATGGCATCCGTAAGTGATTCCGCTTAAGGGTGTTCGTCCGCTGTCTTCTCTCTCTTCATTCATACGGCGACCACACATTCAACGAATCTCCGAGTACCAGTTGCTCGTAGTGCCACACATTTTTGACGTGTTTGGGTCCGTCTTGTCCGCGGTTACTTCCGGAGTGAACAGCCGCCACGTCGGATTCCGTTACAAGGGGAGATAACGGAGCATAGTTTTTTTATAACGCTTAAGTACGGGAATGGGTAGGATGCGTTTCAAACGACAGAATAGATCGGAAAAAACGAAAATAGTATATGATAGAATTGTTAATTAGGCCGTGTTTTTTTATCGTCGTTAAAGCCAGGTGGGCTGCCACGTCGAATTCCGTTACAAGGGGAGGTAATGGAGGCTAGTTTTGTGATAACAGCTTAAGTACGGGTATGGGTAGGAAGCGTTTCAAACGACAGGATGGATAAAAAAAAATGAAAATAGTACGGGATAAAATTACGAATTAGGCCTTAAAATTATAACGTTCAAATTATTGTACGGCTTTGGTCATTCTGCGCCTGAATCGGCTGAACGGAGTTGTTGCTTACGGCACAGTGGGCATGTGGCCTTCATCCTCATCCACCGGTCAAGGCAGTCCTCGTGGAAGTAGTGATTGCACTCAGGTATTATCTTCACTGTGTCGTCCAGACAGTAATCCAGCCGGCAGATTGCGCAAGCATCATTGAACCCTGATGCTCGCAGCTGGGACATCATTTTCTTGCTTACTTTGATGTTTGGATAGGACGCCTTCACGGGACTATCCATTCCTGGGGGGCTGCTATCCATTCTCTGTTGCTGTTGGTGTTGCCCTTGTCCTCTGGTGGCTGCAACAGCCAAGACAGGATCCCCACTAGGTCGACTGTTGGCCGCACGGACATGTCACTTCCCCAGGATGTAACAACAAGTTCCTGTCAAAATAATTACCAATAGTCATCATGCCAAATATCACCTTGAAGTGCCCTGGCGAAGCAAAATGTGAAGAAGTTGGCTTTTGCACAAGTACCAGGGGCAATGTCGCAAGTGATATCTAGTGTCTCGTTGTTCTTTCTCCGACATATCCCGGCTCAAGCTTAGCAGAATACACAAGCAGGATGGTCCCGTGTTAGGTGAAGGATGCGAGTCGGCTTAACCACGAGTAATCGTCAGAAACAATCAGGACTGCCACTTGTCGAAAAATCCTTGCACCCTGCAAATTTAGTCAGCAAAGATTACGGTGGCCAGATCGCCATGCTGTAAAAATTGTCGCTGAGACATTGGTTGGACATCTCAACAATGTTAAGTTCCTGTAGCCACCTACCCCGAAGGCTGATCCCGAGGTGCTGAATGTCACCACCCGTCGAGGGATGAAGCTGTCAGTGTCTTCCAGGTTTATAGTCTGTTGGAGGTAATCGATGTAGTCGACCATGAACTCCCCTGAATTTTTTGCTAGGATTATGACAGTACCCCCAAGGTCGTCGCACCGGAGGTCTACACGGATCTCTGGTTCTGTTTATCCATCAGCCAGAATGGGAAGCGGATGATCAGCCCACAAGATTGACAATATGATGTGGAGCACGTATCGTCCTGGGACGAGGATGATACGAAAGGCAAAATCTGCTCAACAGATAAAGGAGAAACAGGGAGAATTGTAAGTCTGCTCCAGTTCTTGTTGTCGTCACTGCTGTTTCTTTTCTAACACATCATTTTCGGCGCATACTATGTTGCCTATACTTGGAAGTCTGATCAGTGACAAAAACCTCGGTAATGGCCGTTTTGCATTCAACATTGCTAGTTGCAGTGTGGAAATGAAATTGTAACTTCGTTGCTTTTTACCTCTTTTTATGAGTTTACTATAAAAAAATGACTCACTAGTTACCATCGCATCATTGGGTTACTAATTAATAGCCATCGGTTCGTCATGAATACATCACAGTATTAGAAGCGAGGTTAGCGGAAATCTGTCAGATGGTAATACTGCAGCCAGAACCAGATGCGACCTAGTCCAAGAAATTAATCTTGATGTAGTTCCCTTTCATCGATTCATGCTGGATCGGTGATTTTGTCATTGAAGCCATCATTTAGAGAGCATCAAGGAGGTCTACCTGGATGGTGAAATCATCCTGAACAAGTGCGAGTGTAAGTTCGTTCTTAAACAGGGCAACACGCAAAACTCGCCACTGTTGAAATGAGATTCATAAACAACCACCTTATAAGCCTATAAATCAAAACAAAATCCATGCTTTTCTTCAGGTATGCTCTCCAGACCCACGACGTCCCCACGTGAGATCACATCCATGCTGACGATTCGACTCTCTGGGATCCTCCCAAGCTCATCCGCCGCATCCCCAAACTCGAGCACTCCCCCTTCCTTACATTTCAGCAGCAGCCGTTCGGCTTCCTCCTTGGTCAACTTCAACTTCACCCTCATCCGTACGCCCTTCTCTCCCCCACCGTTCTTCTCATCCCTTCCTTCTCTGCCTACCAACCCCACGGGCCTCGCACTCCGGTGCCGCTTCTTATCAGTAAGCTCATCCCGGTGGACGGCACTCCCCCACTTTGGCAGTTCCCTTGACTTCCCTATCGATTCGTCCGACAAGGCCTTGACAGAACGAGCCGAAGGCGTGCAACCCGTGAGCTTGTGAAACCAGCAGGCCATGTCTCCGAGGGAGGGATAGGAATGATGTTGGTAATGAAAGTAAGTGGCATGATGTCCGTGTTTTTATACAAGAGGGTGTGGATGTTGAGGCAGAGTCAATGCAAGAGTCGCGAGGGACTGATTCTGTTCGTTGCCGTGACAAAAGGGCATCGTTTCTCGTACTTATTCTTCACGCTGGAATGCTAAAAGGATGCTAACTGTTTCAGATAGTTTCAATGGAAAGAAAAGGAGGAGTATTTGAGCGGAGACCTTGACTTTGTCCTAGAGGTTTGAGTTCTGACCGTGACCCACGTTCACTTTGGAAATTTGTGAATGTTAATTCCCCTTTATGGTCAACTTTATAATTCTAATTGGTCCGAGAACTAGTCCGATTCAATGGGGGTTGTCCCGACCCAATTGAATTGGGCTCAATCTCTTTGAACACCAGCCCGGTTAGATTCCCACTTCATTGGACACGTGTCGCAGACGCAGTTCATGCATCGCTCCATCCGAAAAAGGTCCTTCTTTCTTACAGCTAAACGACAAGAAAGGGGACAATCCAAAACTAAAACAAAAACAGAGTCCCGCTTTAAAGACCTTCCCACCACTCCCCACCTCAACCCCCCCCCCCCTCCCCAAAAGCAAACCCCTACCTCCTCCGGCCGCCGCTCCATGGCCCTTCCCCACCCTCCACCGGGGCGACCGGCGAAGCCTCGTCCCCACCGACCCCCGAAGTCCTCCTCCTCTGGCTTGGCGTCCTGCGTAGTCGCCGCCCTCTTCCTCGTCTTCCTCGTCATCGTCGTGCTCATCCTCTTCTTCACCATCTTCCGCCCCAAGGACCCGAAGATCTCCGTCACCGGAATCCAGCTCCCCTCCTTCTCCATCCTTCCCTACAACTCCTCCGCCGCCTCATCCGCTTCCACCTCCGCCTCCCCTCCGTCGTCGTCATCCTTGTCCCACGCTGCGGAGGCTGCACCCAACACAAGCCTAGTGAGCTTCACGTTCTCGCAGTACGTAGCGGTCAACAACCCCAACAGGGCGTCCTTCTCCCACTACGACTCCTCCCTCCAGCTGCTCTACGCCGGGAACCAGGTCGGGTTCATGTTCATCCCCGCGGGGAAGATCTCCCCGGGACGCACCCAGTACATGGCCGCCTCATTTGCCGTCCAGAGCTTCCCCCTCTCCTTCTCGCCCTCCTCGTCTGCCTCCATCGGGGATGGTGTCTACGGAAGCGGCATCTACGGCAGCTTTCCCGGAGGGGGATACGGCGGCAATGTGGGCGGCGGTTACGGCGGCACTGTGGGTGGGGCGTATGGCGGCAATGTGGGCGGTGACCCGGGTTACTACGGGGGTAGGGTAGGGCCGACGCTGGAGATGGAGTCGCGGATGGAGTTGGGAGGGAGGGTTAGGGTTTTGCACTTCTTCACGCACCACGTCGCGGTGACGGCGGATTGCAGGGTAACGGTGGCGGTGGCAGACGGGTCAGTTCTCGGTTTCCACTGCTAAAGTATTCGTCTTCTTCTGGGTTTCGTTTGATGTCGTGATCTTTGGTTTGTGTTGATGTGGAAGTAGGACTAATTAACGTAGGAGGTATATTGTTTGTACAAAGGAATGGGGATGCTCTTCGTGATGATGTGGTGTGTAGCACTTTGGATTGGAGGATTGAGGCGGAGGGAGGGGACATTAGAGTCTGTCAAAGGTTGTCAGAAGAGGCATGTGCTTTCATTCTTCTGCACTGTTGTTGAAAGTAGGGATTGATAATGCGATGCTAATATTGTCAAACGTCGGGGATATATTCTCTTTTGCGAAATTCGGTGGAGAAAACACCGAGATGGCATTAAGTCAAGAATTGGGTTGGACGATTTCTTTAGATTTATCTAGAAATCTTGATTTTCACTTACTTATTTCATGCAAATAAATGACTTCGCCAAACGTCTCCCAAGTAGTGCTGTTTTTTATTTTTTATTTTGGACATTTTTCCAGGAACCAGAGGACTTCTTGATGCCGCTACTTGGGACCGAGTAAAGTTCTAATTTACTTTCTTCTTAGCTTAAAAAATTTCCTTAGAATCCGGTCACGATTTTATAAATTCCAAACATTAAGGTTATTGGAATTTTCAAATATCCGCTATAACATATGATCGACACCCCCCCTTTTATATTCGATCAAGTCTGGTTTTCATAATTGATCTTTCTTTCTTTTTTGTAAAAAACCAACATTCGGCTCCCTCCAAGTTCAAGTAATTAAAGGAGGCCATCGATTTCTACGGGGCCGACCGACCGACCATCGGCCCGGCCTCTTAAGAAACGGCTGTGGGATGGGGTTCTTCCGTTCCGGTTGCACTTCGTTACCGATCACGCACCACCTCGTACACGGTCGGACAGAGTCACAGAAAAATTAAGGGTTGGTGGGCCGAAGTCTCCCGGAAAAGCCTACCCAACACCCTCAAACTCCTCCCTTCTCCTTCCTCTTGTCCTCTCTCCCCCCCCTCGCGTTGTCGTTCGAATGGAAGAAGGCCCAAAGGCAGGACCTTTAGCTCGGTTTCCGACTCCGCCGAAACCACCCCAGTCGCTTGCCCTCCTCCTCGAAATCGAGGGGTAGTCTTTTTTTTTTTCCCCTTTTCATTTTGTGGGTTTGCATTCCTTCCCGATTTTTGTCCGCTTGTTCGTTTCCTTGGTGTACTGAATTCTGATTTCTTGGTGTTCTTTTTCAAAATTCTCTAAAGGGTCCACGTGGATGCGTATCGGGTGGGAGATCGCATGGCCTTCAACAAAGGTGAGTTGGTTTTGTTCATTGTACATGGAGAGTATTCATTGTTGCCCTTAAATTAGTTCACTTTTTCCTAGTTTCTGATGAATTCAGTTAGTTTAGGGGATAATGTGGTGGTCTTTTGTTTTTGGGTTGTGGTTTATCAGTATTTCATAAGCTGGGACTTGACTGTGCTAATTGGACTGAACCAGTCTATACAGACCTCGCTAGGTGGATCTATGCCTTTAATCTCGTGCAGCCCTTGTGTACTCGTTTGCGCAATTCGCGTCTTGGACATATGGACGGGTCATAATACCCCTTTAAATGTTGAGTATATATATAGTTAGAACCTGTCTCCCTCTGAAGAAGTCGAGCTTTCTCCACAGGAAGAGTGATGGGATGAAGAAATGATGTTGGTCTAGTACTTCAACCGGGTGAGTTCATCCCTCTACTTTTTGTTTCTTCTATTCTTTATCTGAATTGTGCTTTTTGATAGCTGATAGTGTTTCGCTTTTTCCAGATTGGTTTGCCAAATTCGCTACCAACTAGCTAGAGAAGTGCATTTATAAAGAGAGTGTTGGAGGAGGTGCTTCAGGAATTTACAAATGTAATTTCTTCTGTGTTGCCACATTTTTTATCAGTTTTCCTTTTGGAGACTGATATCAATTTGTTGCATGCATCAGTTTATTGCTTGAACATTCATATAAAACTCGAAAGATCTCTTCTGCCATTGCGGAAAAATGCTATGGATGAATTTATGATGTCTGAGGATCTACCATTTCGCCCTGGCATGCAAGAGTGAGTTTCATTTATTCCTGTAGTCAGAAAGGAATTAGCAAACATAACTATGCTGTGGAAAGGTTATTCACCGGAACAAGCTTGATTTTTGCCGATTCTCTCAGTGGCGTTATTGTTATCCCTTTGGTAATTGCCCTAGGTTTAGTAGACATTTTAAGGCCCTCTTCAATTTTTGTTCTACAGCATAGTTGAAGGAAACCCTTTCTGAAACCTCGTTATGTGTCTTACTACCTGTGTTGAATCTGGATGTTCTCTGTATGTAACATACCGATTCGTTGATGATAACTGTGAGAAAAGAATACCTGGGGTCATCTTGCTGTAGAAAGTTGTCATATGACTTTTGACGGAAGTTTCTTCATAAACATATTACTGATGCATCATAAACTGAGCCAACCGTTTTTCCTCCACTAAATTGGTCACTGAGAATCGATCCCGGTAGCTGCTGCATATTATTTGGCATCAATCTAAAGGGATTATTTTTTTGTCATCTCGATTCTTGTTGTTAGATCTATAATTGAAAGGCTCGGTGAAAAGAGGACATCGAAGATAAAAATCGTGGGCTGGAAGGAGGTCGAGCAGAGTCTATACGGCCAACTTGTTTAGGGGAAAGTAATGCTACCTGGGATAGACGAGCAGTTATCTAAGGAAGTAAGAGAGGCAGGTACACTATTTAGCATTTTGAGATGAAAAATGCACTAATGATAAGTTGTCGATTATACAAGTGTTATGCTCTTGGCCTACTAGAAAAGCTAGAAACTAAAGGGCTCTTGTCTTTCTGTAGCAGCTTCCGCAGAGAAACAATGAATAGCAGAGGAGGTTGCATCCTTACTCAAGTTACGGGTAGAACTTGATACCAATTCACCCGAAAGGTTATGACTGAATCTTCTCAACTCTGTTGTGCTTTCAGCTATCAGTTTGTGTTCCTCCGACGGAAAGTTTTTGTCTTTCTTGGCATATACAAAGCTGTATCGCAACGTCCTTAACGATTTCTTCCCCTTTTTTTCATTCTAATTGGCTTGCTGATTGTAGCATGGTTTCTGCGGCCTCGGACAAGATTTTAACCTCACTGCGTGCTGCAGCAGAATTTGTGGAGGCTCCTGTTAGGAACTGCATTCTCACCGCGGGAAGTCTACCCGGGGTTCATGGATGCAGACGTGTCGGAATGCTGTGCATCGTCCTGCAGAACAGTTAACTTCCGATCCGTCTTTATATTAGGTCAAAACACGGCTGTTCTGCTCGTATACTGTGTTTTAACTTCCGCTTGTGAGCAGTATTGCAGCCAGGGCCAAGATTCCCTCAACCAGTGCCGTGGTAATGGTAATGGACTGCTTTGGAGGGCCAGACTTACCAAACTCCAGACTAAAGCGCATGAAATGTTCCCGATTGTTTTCCTTTTTGAGCTCAAGATTCATAAGCAGAGAAGATAAGTAATTGGATTGAGTGTGTCTGTCCTCTCCATCCCTTACAGCTCCCAGGCCCTCCTATCTGTCCTTGGACCCTTTACTTGTAATTAAGCGGCGAGGCCGATACAACTACAACAACCACGGCATGATCCTGTATTTTGTTGTGGACGCTGGAAAATCACTTCGAGTGGAAATAACAATGCACACAGTGCACGAAACAGACAACAAATCGATCTCTAATGACATCAAGCAGTGGACTAACTCCTGCTTAACAACGCCATTACATGCAAGGAGGGGCTTTCCGACCCTCCCTTTGGCACAAAAAAGGAGATCTCCAATGCTGCAGGGATGAAGTGAAGGAGTCAAGGAAATCACTTGCAACCCATCATCAGAAACCCAATTAAAAGGAGGAGGGATCTCTGGAGTTGTGGGGGGTTGGTCCCCACAAAGGAAATGGGTCAAAAAAGGTCCTCTAATTGAGAGCACAACTCCCTCTCCTTTTGTCAGAATTTCTTGCAGATAGCCCACAGAACCAGCCAGCCAGGGAGAAATAGAAAGAGATAGAGATATGAGGCAAAGAGGCAAAGAATCAAAGGAAGCAAAACTCTCACTTCCTACTCCCAACTCCCACTCCCCACTCTCCTCCCTTATTCATCCAAACTAACAATGTCCTCCTCAGTGACTTACCTTGGTACTGGACTGTACAAGGGACCAATCATCATCCCTTTTACCTATATTCAATCCAACAGATCAAACCCACAAAATCACATTTGTGGTGCAGCGTGTTGTAAGAGCTGTCCTTCCTTCGGTCCTAGGAAAATAGAGAGATGAAGTGGAAAAAGAAAGACCTTGCAGGGGGACAGATTTTGGTGGGTGGGTGGGCAGGGGGGCGGGCCGGGGCAGGGAGGTGTTGGGGGGAGTCAATTTGACTGGTCTGATCTTTGACCAGTCAGTCCTTTTTAGCAAAGTGCCAATGTCATTTGCCTGTATGAATGAGCCCCCACCCCCCTCCCCTCCTGCAGTACCCCAGACCCAAAACAGTTCCCTTTGTGTAGTTTGTGTTTGTGGGTGTCCTTTGTCAGTGTTACTACTACTGCTACCACCATTACTACTGCTTGTTAGTCCACTGTTTCTTACAACCCAGCATTGTTTCTTTTACAACCCAGTTTCTGATGATTTCAGGCTCTTCTTCCATCAGGAAATGGGGTTATACCCATTTAAACATTTGTGTTACTTGGGACACTTCTAAGTGAATTCCTAAGTACACCCGGGTTGGACCAATGCATTGATCAATTGTTTTTCTTATTCACAATAATAGATATAAGTAGGTTATATATTATATGAAGAATCAATGGTTTCTATGTGATCAGTCAAGGAGGCGGTTGATCTTCGTTGTTGTTGCTCTTACTGGCCGGAGACGATGAAGACGCCAGTGCTTGGACCGATGCCGCGAGCCTGTTGATCGCTTCGGCGAGCGAGTCGATCCCTTGCCGGCTGATCTCGTTCTTCGACTCCTTGATCTTGAGCCTCCTCTCTTGAAAGCTCACCATGTCCCTGTGCCTCCTCTCCTCTCTCTCGTCCTTCGCCTGGATTGCATCCGCTATGATGGTCACGCTCCTCGAGATTGCAGTCCCTATGTCCTGCGGATCGCTCATGCCACTGTCTCCTTGCCCTCCCGCTGTCCTCCTCCTCTTTGCTGGCGAGTCGGGGTGCCCTTCGCTTGTGTCCTCGGATTCTGCTGTGATCCCAAACCATAAATTTTTGGCGTTAAAAGGATACTTTGTACTCAGACTCAGGTTTATTACATTCGTGTTCATAGTTAATGGATATAAGCGAGACATAGATGGAAGACCTCTCGTCAATGGCGGATGAGATGTCGTGAATGAGGGTTGTGGTGGCTCCGCAGCCCCTTCCCGTGACAGCGGGGGTGGCAATCCCGTTGGCAGAGGCAATGTCGACGGTACCGGGACTTGAAACAATGCCGTGGGTGGAATATAATGTCTCTGCGGCTGTGGCAACGGACAAGGCAAAGTCATCGGCGGAAGCGCACCGGCATTACTGGGAATACCGGGAAGAAGTAGCTGCGCCGTCGTCGCGGTGGCCGCCGAACCTCCTTCAGCAACACCACTGCTACTACCGACGGCCTTCCTCTCGACAACGTCCGCCAACGCGTCATATATCTGTGGGATCATATTCGTGGGCAAGCTGCTTTCCTTGCGAGCAGCCTTATCCATCTTCCAGTACGAAGAAGACGAGCCACTACCATCCCCTCCTCCACCGTCGCCACTCCCGGGCCGCCTCCGTTCGTGGTCCCTGACCTTCTTGTAATCCCTCATGAGGTTATCCCACTTATCGTTGCACTGGTTCTGGCTACGGTAACAACCTCCCCGACAGCAATAGTCCTCGACCCACTTCCACCTGGGCTCCATCGACGACTTCCCCCCGGTCCCGGGGCTGCGCTTCACGGACCGCCGCTCCTCGTCCATCTTCTTGGCCTCGATCAGGACCATTGTCTCAGTCAAAGTCCAGTTCCCCTTCCGGTAGTCCCTCGTGACAGCAGACATAAGGTCGTCGCCGTCGCCGTTGCAACAACTGTGGTTGCCAATGCTTCGGTCGGTCATCAGACATCATGGCACCTCCATGGTCTGAAGGACTAATGGAGGGGATTCAGACAACATGGGAGGGTTTTTGTCTCATGGGGTGATTTCATGTGAATATATTTATAGAAAGGGGAGAGATAAGAGAAAAGGGTGATAAATAGAGGACGAGAAATGGCCAAGGCTTTTTTTGCTTATCTCGAACTAACATCCATAAATGATGCGTTTTGCTCGTTTTAGGCACGATAATCAAATCTTCCTCCCGTAAAGAAATACCATCCCCGTCGTCGGCAACACGACCCCCTCCGTAAACCCGATGTTCGTCTGGCAACACGACGCCCTCCGCGACAACGCGAGACATCCATCCCATTGTTCTTTTGGGCTTTGGCTACACAAGTAAAACCCCCAAGTAATGCGAGAGTCAAATGGACCCAGAAAGAAGGAGATGGGCGACCTTTTAAGGCAAATAAACCACTGCCCAACTTAGCCATTTTGTCTCCTTTTCCCATTTTCTTTCCTTGGACGTTCACTCATTCACATCACATGTTGTCAATTATTTGGTGCGTTCAATGCTCTCTTTTGGAAGCCAGACCTAATCTCCTCGTGGCGAACCACTACGTTTGTTTGGGGTACGTGTGATTTACGAGGTATTTACGTGTGAAGTTTAGTCTATACGTGAATAAGTTTTAGGACCACCTCGTAGTTTTAGGGGACTAGTTATAAAATCTTCTTATTTTTTAACAGGCTGAAAACGAAGGAACAGGACAGGACAGTCGTCATATATATAACACGAACGAACGTCTCCGATCACTTTCGTTGGGAAAATAAAAGTTGAATTAAAATAAAATAAAATAAAGATGGTGTGATAAGTCGACATCCGATGATAGCACTGTTTCCTTGCAATGACCACCATGTGATCGATCCGGTGCTTTCATCCATCCCCCCAGAGAGGCCTTCGATCTGCGGCCGGTCGGTCGAGATTTCCTGACGGCCGTAGTTCGGACGCCCGGTCGACCGCGCTAGTATTAGCTCGCTAATCTGATTGCGACTCACATTAGATTAATCTCATCGCCCTCTTTTTTGGCGCTGTTCACTCACGGACTAAGTTTAAGGTCAGCTTAGTTAAGGGAAGTTTACGAACAAAGTGGAATGAAACCGAAGCACCCTCCCCAAAAGAACATCATCGAACAAGTTGCAAGAAATGTTCTTGTCCTGTCTGCACACGACACTCCGTCTTGTCCGCTTGTCTAATGTTCGTTCATGTGCTCGGGAACAAGAGGTTGCGTGCTTTGTCTGTCACGTTTTGAGATGGTTTTCCGATTCTTGCAGCTTCATTTCATCCCCCCCCCCCCGTCAATCGCTAGTGTTCTCGGAGGAATGAATGCTTCGTTGCAAGAGTAGCTTGCCTATGAAGGATTTCATCCAGGGAGTGTGAGGCCGTGAAATCGGTTAGGTTCCACGGCTGCTGAGTCAAGCAGGGTGCCTCGCCGATTCCCCTGTGAGGGACTGGAAGGTCGAGAAAATGGAGAAGCCTCTCCCGCACGGAGGTTCTCTGGCTCTGTCTTTTCGGAGGGAAAGTTTCGCCTTGGGCCGACCGAATTGCGAGTCTTCGATGTCGTCCGATGGGAAGGGGTGTGAGCCTGCGGTGGATGATGGGGCTGTTAAAGGGGTTGCGGCCATGCTCGGGGGATATGTCGGCCGCTACCTCAAGGAAGAGAGTTTCCGGAATACTATTCGAGAGAAGTGGGAGTCCTGTGTCGCTAGAAAGATGGGGGATAGCTTTGACGACAGGGTGCTCGAAGATTTGGAAAAGGGTATAGAGGGCGTCGAGGATTTGGTTCGGCAACGGGAATCAATGAGCAGAGAAGAGACGATGAATTCGCTGAAGCATTGCGTTTGGCTATTGAAAGCGGTCGCTTCTTCAAACCCTGACATATCACAGAGGAATAGCATGGCGACAGGCATAGGACCCAGTTCGTACCTATCCGCGTGCGCTCAATTCTACTTGTCGGTAGCATGTAAGATAGAGGGGAGAAACTCGTCATCGGTGCAGCACCTGCTTCAGCTTTTCTTCGAAACGCCATTTCTGGCGAGAACTGTCTTTCTTCCAGACCTGTGGGAGCATCTCTTTCTGCCGCACCTTCTCCATATCAGGATTTGGCACAACAATGAAGTTGAGTCCATTTTGAGCTCGGGGACTTCAGGGGAACATATCAAACTGAAATCCTTGAGCAAGTTGTACAACGAGAGAATAGATTTGGGCACGGCTCATTTCGCTGCTTATTATATGCAGCGGCTTAGGGTTGAGGCCAGGCCTGTTCCTAAGGTTGCTTTGCACCTAATGGGCAGCCACGGAGAACTGTCGAGAAAAAAATCTTTGGAGCATAGACGAGCATCAATAGGCTCCGTACAGAGAAGAAAGTCGATGGATTTGTGCACGTCATATTTAACCGTCAACAAGAACCAGTAAGTCTACGAAAGAAAGATTACGGGTTTTCTGTTTTTAACGAGTCATTCTCGAGTAATTTGCGAGTTTACTGATTGTTTTTCTTCGATACACGAGATACCAAGCTGCTTTTGACTCCAAACAGGAGAGGCGAACAAGACCTTCTGAATGTTCTCCGGGAGAAAGGGATAACCAGGTCAATTTATGGCTGATGTCACGGCAATTCCGTTACTTCCCCCTGCTTAGCTGCCACAGCGAGCTCACTGTACGCTTTAGGAGTGGAAGTCATGCTGCTGGAAATGGCCGAATAGAATGCAGTAAGGCTGACAATTATCTTTCAGATGACGTGCGGAGGGCAATATCCACGATATGTTGGTCGGATTTCCTTGAAGAATGTGAAGCTGCTGTCCGCACTGTGACTAGAGCCTGGTTGGGGTCGCATGGCAATCATGTCATTGGATATCTGGCATCGGAACCTCCATTCATCGGGGGTGTTCTGGAGATCCTATTTGCATCCAACGATGACGAAGTACTAGAATTGGCCCTATCATTTCTAGCAGAGATTGTAGTGAGTAATGAGGCCAATGGCCACATGATTCTCGAGCTTGACCCTCAACTTGATGTTTTTACGAGGCTTTTGAGGTGGAAAAGTGTCTTTTTAAAAGCTGCTGCTCTCCTTTACCTCTTAAAGCCACAGGCAAAGCAAATGGTATCAACAGAATGGGTGCCGCTGATTCTCCGAGTTCTGGAATTTGGGGACCAAACACAGGTCCTCTTTAAGTTCCGATGCGTTCCGAGAATTGCAGCATTCTATTTCCTGAAAGAACTTCTGTTAGGATTCGATGAAGAAAAGAGATCAGAAAATGTGAGGGAATTGGTTTCCCTAGGCGGCCTCGGCATGCTGATGAAAAGATTTGAGCCAGGCACCGACTTTGATGAACGGAAGGACATTGCGAAGATTGTCTTGTGTTGCATAAAAGCAGATGGGATGTGTCGTAACTACATAGCTGAACATATAAGCCGGGCCTCCCTTCTTGAACTCCTGATTCGAGAACTCCACAACAGTACTTCTGTTGCTCTGAGATTGCTGATTGAATTGCTCTGCCTCAACAGGTCAGGTTTCCTCTCTTCCAAACTCATCACGCTTTCGTCCAATTTGAATGCCAAAAATGATGCGTCCTTTACAGGAGGTCAAAGACCAATGAACTGTTGAGCGAGATGAGAATTGGTTGGGCAGGGATTAGTACCATCCATGCGTTATTGATCTATCTTCAGAAATCCTCCTCTGAGGAACTGCCGGTGGTCGCTGCGGTTCTATTGCTCTTTGATCTGTCGGTAATTCTCGCCTGATTCTGTCTTCTTGTCGCCTCCGAGAAGGTTGACCATAACTTTCTTGTTTTTGGAGTCTATGATTCTGGAGCATTGTCGATAAGGGGTTGCAGTTATTTGCAGGATGAGTCATCCGAATGCAGCTTATATCGAGAAGAAGCGGTTGATGCAATCACGGTGTCCTTGGGTTCTGGATCCTGCAGTCCGGAACTTCAGGAGCAATCTGCGAGATGCTTGCATATTTTAGGAGGGCAGTTCTCAATCAACGGGGAGACAACGATCGAGCATTGGCTTCTGGAACAATCCGGTATTTGGGATGGAGTGGACAGTACAGTTAATGGTGGGGATGCAGTCATTGAGACCGATAAGCTTTTGGTAAGTCGAAGTTCCTCCTAAAACCGGATAACATCGATGATAATCGGACTTCAGTTCATCTGACAAATACAACTTGCAGAAGAAGGAAGAAGAGAAAACTCGGCAATGGCAAATCAAGACGGCAAGTGCACTGCTTAATTGTGGCCATGAGAAGTTCCTACTCTCCCTCTCGATTTCCATGGAAAACAAGATCCCTGTGTTGTCTCGAGCATGCCTCGTCACTCTCTCATGGCTAAGCGGCTTCCTTCACATGGCAGACGAAAAAACTTTGCAGATGGAAGTGTGCTCGATCTTCTTCCCGCAGTTGCTGATGTCGCTGAACTTTGACCGAGATTTAGAGGAGAGAGTGTTGGCGACGGTAGCACTCCTAAATCTAGTTAAGAACACGGGTATGCATACATACACCTTAGACCTCCCCCCAACTAATTGGACTTCCTCTGCGAAATCTGAAAATGTGTTGTTAAATTCATACGCAGGATGTTTCTCGATGTTGTATCCATTAAACGAAGACACTACGAAATTACTGCGGAACCTGTCCTTGGTCACCTGGGCAGCCGAGGAGTTGTTGTCCATGGGAAGCATATCATCGGGGAAGCAATAGCAATCAGTAGCTGCTGACTTACAGTAGACGTGCTCGAGAACTTTTATCGCTTGTAGAAGCCGCAGGGTCGGATTTTCCGCTGTTACTAACTCGCTGACAGTAGGAAGAATCTGCTACAGCCATATATGCAGAAGACCTGTGAAAACAAATTTGATTGACATCAACCATATAGTGTAATCATGAGAATACATTATTAGTCCTTCTCTGTTTCTTCGTTCGGGCGATATCGTTCTTGGTCGCCAATCGTATTACAGTACGTACAACTGGATCAACGGATGTCTTCTCCTGCCTAATGTCGTAATTAGGACCAACAGAATTTGAAACACTCCTGAAAGCTACAGCACCATCCTGTCTGAACCCTTCGAAGAAATTCGAAAGAAAGACTTCCAACAAGATCACAGCGACAACTACAAGCGCAAAAAACTTGCACGTGTCGAGTTAAAAATGTTGTAGGACGAGCCCTTTAAAATGTCAGATGAATCCATTTAGGCGAATCTCAACCCAAAAATTAACCAGTAATGCACCGCCCAATCATTTCAATTACACCAAGCATTGTACTATCTCCTTCACCAGCATCAACGCATAACCAGGAACCCCAGTTCATATCCAACCCACCAAATCACATCTCAAACCAAGATCCATGTTCAAGCTTCCGGAAATGACACGACTTTAGGGTTTCCACCGGACGCAACGGAAAAAACTATCCAAAATATGATCCGAATCTATGTGATATGTATAAATCGAATAATAAAATACTTCAAATAACTCGTACTTCGTTGTTTAGAAATGTTTACGGACGTGACAGAGTCTCAAACGTAACCCCTTTAAAAGTATTCATGCACACAAAACACGAACGATTTGAACTCGCACGTGGTGCTAGCCCCTCGGAGTTATCTTCTAATAATCTCTCGCGGAAGCCTTAGTTTCTTTTCTACCGAAGGTGTTTTTCTTTCTGTAAAGTCTTCTTTCTAAATGACTAATTGCTCCTATTTATAAGGCAAGATTTCTTAACCAATGTGGTACCGTCATTGTATTTAAATTATTGTCAAACTAATCTAACTAACACCACGTAGCAAAACTATGCTACATAGTTCAAAGGTAATAATTTAACCTTTCCAAATGGGTACCGCTTTTGATTAGTTTTAACAATAAAATTCCATGTAGCAAAAGCTACAATTCTCTTTTGTCTTAATGAGCCAAATGGGCTTAACCCAATTTGAGTACGGCCTGTAGTGTTATTAATATTATAATAAATATATTATTATAGCTTACGACTTAGACATGATCAACTTAAATTCAATACTAAGATTTATTGCTTTCGATATTTCAGAATAAATTTATACTTCAACGAATTCTAATTTTGAAATTTATATATTTTAATTCCAATATCCATTAGAATTAAATAATTAATGTCTGTGTCCATGTACTTTTGCGTGTGACCCTCTACGTTCTTGGAAGTCTTCAGACATATACTCCTCACAGAAGACCTCATGCACATCTCGCAGAGATATTATCTTGGTTTGCCCCACTAACTCTGTGGAAGAATTGGTTTAAAATCCACATGGATAATTTTGCATAGTACCAAGGAATTACTGCCTATTCAACTTATTTGTTTCACAGGCACTGACACTATGATCAAGAACTTCATTCATTAGTTGCCATTAACACGATTGATGAATTTGTACATCTTACACATTCTTTGACTCTATGTGTAGATGACAGTTTTTCAGACTGGGAAGACTCTCTTGTAAGCAAAGAACTCTTAAAGCAAAGTTTATACAGAGAAAATGGATTTTCTTATTTAACACAAGAAGAAATCGTTCATTCTCGCATCCATGACACCGTCCCAGACCATGTCTATGAACTTCAATGTGCACTTCACTATTATTCGCACAACAGGACTAATTGGGACGAGTTTGCCGAAGAATTCTTAAGTTTGGTTGATCTAAAAGAACAAGGCCCAGGACAATCATCTACAATAATGGACATAGGCCCAGGATCATCCTCA
Source organism: Melastoma dodecandrum (assembly GCA_029817715.1). Taxonomy (NCBI): domain Eukaryota; kingdom Viridiplantae; phylum Streptophyta; class Magnoliopsida; order Myrtales; family Melastomataceae; genus Melastoma; species Melastoma dodecandrum. The sequence continues at coordinate 1,674,094 of JARUPY010000387.1, forward strand.
AACTCCAAAATACAGGACCATGATTCAGACAATCCGAACACACATGGAAAACGTCCAAGAAATAATTAAAAACCAGCCGGCTCACACTCATTTAGGCCGCTCATGTGACGAAATGACAAGATTCTTTCAGGATAAGGTTGTACATACTTTTTGACAAAGTTGCCAAAGAAGGACGATAAGATTCCCTGAAGATAAGGTGTCGGCAAAAGATGACAAGATATGATAACTTTAACTTTTTGTAAAGCTGATAGGATAGCTTTCATAACTTTTTGAAAAGTTAGCACGGGAATTAATAAAATTAATAAAATCGAGCCTACATTCGAGACTTTCGAGCTGAGCTCTTCATAATTAGACCGAGACGAGCTAGAGCTCCAATTATTTGAGCTCGATCGAGTTCGAGCCGAACTCGAGCTTGGACTGTTCCTAATCGAGCCGAGCTCAAGCCTGGGGGTATTCGGTCTCGGCTCGGCTCGTTTTCACCCCTATCTTTGCTTGGTGTTTCGACGAGTCCCAAGTTTTAGCCGAACGGTTCAGGAGATCCCAATCCATTCCTTTCCTCGTATTTTCAGGATATATGGTATTCCCATTTCACTGTTCTTGTTGTAGTGATAATGCTAGCACGACCGATGGACTTTGTTCCATCCGCAGATCAGAGAAACAATGACAACCGTGGTCGATGTGGAAAGCATCGGAATCTCTCGACCGCAGCAACGTCCGGACCATGGGGGGGCGTTCTCGCTCTTTCCGGCACATCGACAGACTCGTACCTCCACGTTTTTGCAGCACAAACGCATTGGAGCTAAAAACCATGTTTAATGATAAATGCAAAATAAAATCAATCCGAGGGAGTCGTGCTTATCTCCTCCTTAATTTCGACTGCGTTAAGTTATTGAATGCATCCAAAAATATAAGCTGCGGGTTTGCCAGCTAATCGCGTCAAACAATGAGCTTGCAATTTGCTATGGCAAAAGAAATTGTAAGAATAAATAAATATGGGAAGCAGTACTATTCGGACCATTTGAAACGAAATGTAATAAAGAAAATAATACACGAGGATATTAACAACGACGATTTTGTTTTAAAATTACTGAAATAACTATGTCCATCAATAAATTCTTAAAATTGAAAATCGAAATCAGTTCGATTCCTGCCTTATCGAATTTCTGGGTTTCTTTTATTCTTTTATCCCAGACATTCTTTCCTCGTCGATGGGGTATTTATATTACAAAATGAAAAGAAAAATTAGGTTGTGGTTAATCTACGTTGCATGTGCTAGCTTTACAAAAAGTTATGAAAGCTATCCTATCAGTTTTACAAAAGCTATTTTATCTTATTGTCCTTGGTCGACATCTTATCTTTAAGGCATCTTTGTACAACCTTATCTTTAAAGAATTTTGTCCTTTTGTCTGCTTACACTTTATCTTCGAGGCATTTTTGTACAACCTTATCTTTAAAGAATTTTGTCCTTTTATCACATGTGCTCTACTGAGTGTGTGCTTTTCTCCAGCGTGGCACAAGACAAAGAAAGTAACGAATTTTCTTCGACCCGATTTAATTTCTCAAAAGATAAATATTTTGTACATAATTCGAACAACCCGTAGGGTGGAACAAGACGGTCATGTACGGACAAAAGACGGCGTCGTTTGTGTCCCCAACAAAAGGACGACGTGGTTTGCATCGTGGCATCGTTCCCTCCGGAACGCTCTCTCTCTCCCCCTCTATTTGATCGTCGCCCGCCATTCACTCACTTGAACGTACGAAAAACAAAACAAACTCTTCCCTCCGCAACGACGACGACGACGCCACCAACACACCCACCACGTCGCAACAGCCGAACCTTCTGGAATACCCCGCCGTTTTCCCCATTATAAAATCCCCTTATCCCCTCACCCCTACTCACTCTAGACGAACCCACTGCATTCCATCCCATGGCTCAAGGTGGCGGCGGCGGAGGAGGAGGAGGAGGAGGAGGGCATGGTTACGGCAGAGGGAGGGGTGGTGGTGGCGGTGGCGGACGGGGGAGAGGGAATGGATTAGGCTTGGGCGTAGGCCGTTACCATCACGATCGCCACGAGAAGGAGGACCTTTATGGTGATTTCCGTGGATTTGAGAACGACCGTCAACGTAGCCGTCAGCATGACTATCAGCGGAGTTATCACCGGAATCTTGATCAGGGTCGAGGGTTGGGGACGACCAAAGGGGCAGGCTATGGAGGCGGCAGACGCTTTGGAGATCGCGGCGGAAGGGAACACGGAGACAGGAATAGGCAGGATAATGGGTGGAATGGAGCGGTGGTTGTTGCCGCTTCTCCGGTGAAGGTTGTGTCCCCTGCAGGTTATCATCGTCAGAGCGCAGCTGTGTCTGCCATTCCTCCGTCTAATGGTATAAACCCCCCACCCCTGCCATCGCTGCTTGTTTGGATTCTCATTTGTTCCCGTTTTGTTTTCAGTCAGTTGATTTTATTGAATTGTCGTCGACTACTTTTAATTCGTCCCGTTGTAGTTTTTCGTTTTTGACGTGAAATGCTGCTGGCGGAGACGAGTTGAACTGGACATTCTAGTTTTCTCGTGCTTCGCGGATTGCAGAGCTTTTTGCTCTGGAAAAGTTAGTAGTTGGGATCCCTCGGATCACGTAACTTTTGGCGATCTCATAGCGTGATGCCGGTGGAATCAGCGGGTTTATTTAACAATGATTTGGAAATGCAATGATGCAATGTGATGCGATGTTGAGTTCCCCGACGTCTTGTTCTACGACTGCATGAACAAATGAAAATGAAGATCATCATGAACGTTATGGTTCTTTCCTCTGATTTTTTACAGGTCAAGTGGTCTCGTCCATGGATACAAAAATCACCATGGCCTCCTCCTTTGGAAACAATGGTAGGATATATATATCCGGTGGAATTTCTTGGATAATGAATGCTGTGTTAGCTACCCTGTTTGTTTGGCTATCTAATGAATTTTGTGTTTCGGATGCTCCTCCTTTTTAGGGTATCCTCTCCCCCCATCCATAGAGAAAGTCAACCAGAATTCCTCCCCAGGGACCAACAGTAAGATTCACCCGGTTAGACGACCAGACAAAGGTGGTGTGGTAGCTATCCGGTGCATTAGGCTACGCGTGAACAACTTCCCCATCAAGTTCAACCCTGGGAGCACAATTAGTCATTACGATATTGATGTCAAGCCTGTTGTACCCCCAAAGAATGGATGCCCGGTGAAGATATCGAAGGAAAACCTGTCTCTCGTGAGGGAGAAGCTGTTTTCCGATCACCCATCTGAATTTCCAGCGTCAATGACCGCATATGATGGTGAGAAGAACATATTCAGCGCGACGCCATTGCCAATGGGAAAGTTCACAGTGAATATATCTGATGGAGAAGACAAGAAAGAGTCAGCGTTCATATGTACCATTACACTCGTTAACGAGCTCAAGCTTTCTAAGCTGAAGGATTATCTGTGTGGCAAGTTGTCACTGATTCCACGTGATATATTGCAAGGCATGGATCTGGTGATGAAAGAAAACCCTGCAAAGAACATGATCTCTCTTGGGCGTAACTTTTACCCTGTCAAGCACTGTGAGGAAGACGATCTTGGGCGTGGCATTGCAGCATTTAGAGGATTTCAGCACAGCCTGAAGCCAACTTCCCAAGGTTTGGCTTTGTCGCTGGACTATTCTGTTCTAGCATTCCGGAAGAAGATGTCCGTCATGGACTTCCTTGGGGAGCATATATATGGCTTCAACATTCAGAACTTCAGCCGGTATAGAAGAGATGCCGAGAAAGCACTCAAGGGGTTGAAAGTTACGATGATTCATCGTAGAACTAAACAAAAGTATACTGTTGCTAAGTTGACTGATAAAAACACGCGTGCTCTGTCTTTCCTTGCTGAAGATCCTGGCAGTACCAGTCCTGCCAAGAGAGTGAGCCTCATTAACTATTTCCGAGAGAAGTACAACATTGATATTAGACACAAGGATATCCCTTGCTTAGACCTGGGAAGGAACAATAAGAAGAATTATGTGCCCATGGAGCTGTGTGTCCTGGTTGAAGGGCAGAGGTATCCAAAGGAGAATTTGGATAGAGAAGCAGGAATTGTGCTGAAAAACTTGTCCCTTGTTCGCCCAAGCACCAGAGAGAGGCTGATTTGTGACATGGTTCGTTCTGAAACTGGACCTTGCGGGTATGTTGATTGTTAACCTGGTCTCCTTATGTCAACATGCATTGACTTGTTTTTGACTTGGACTATTTCTTTGTTGACATAGTTTTCATCTGTCTCTCTCTCCCTGTTCTTTTGCAGAGAAGTGAGCAGAAATTTTGGAATCGAAGTTGACATGAACATGACCAAACTGACAGCACGTGTGATTGGACCCCCAGAACTAAAACTTGGTGGCCCTGCTGGAAAAGCGATCAGGATAGAAGTAGACAGGGAGAAGTGTCAGTGGAATTTTGTTGGCAAGTCCGTCGTAGATGGAAAACCAATCAACAACTGGGCTGTTCTTGATTTCACCTTTCATGATCGCGGCCGGTTTAATCCTCGGGTATTCATTCCAAAGCTCATAGAGCGGTGCAAGAAGCTCGGGATACGAATGGCAGATCCTCAGATATACGAGGAAACCACGATGGACCTGTTCTCCAATGTCAATAGATTGACCGAGCTGTTGGAAGGGGTAAAAGAGAAGAGTGAAGAGTTGCGTAGAGGAAGTCTGCAGTTCATTCTCTGTGTGATGTCTCAGAAGGATAATGGGTACAAGCATTTGAAGTGGATTTCCGAAACCAGGGTTGGGTTGATAACTCAATGCTGTCTGTCCTCTCATGCGAACAAGGCCAATGATCAGTACCTCGCTAATATTGCTCTCAAGATCAACGCAAAGCTCGGAGGCAGCAATGTGGAGCTTTTTGATCGTTTCCCTCACTTCGAGGCCGGAGGCCATGTGATGTTCCTAGGTGCAGATGTTAATCATCCAGCTTCTCGGTCACGGAACATGTCAAGTCCATCAGTGGCGGCAGTAGTTGGCAGTGTCAGCTGGCCTGCAGCAAATCGCTACGCTGCTCGGGTACGACCTCAAGAACATCGTAAAGAGAAGATCTCTAATTTCGGGGAAATGTGTGTCGACCTTGTGGAGACGTATGCTCGGATGAATAAAGTAAGACCTGAGAAGCTCGTACTCTTTCGGGATGGCGTGAGCGAGAGTCAGTTCGATATGGTTTTGAATGAAGAATTACAGGACTTGAAGGCAGCTTTCAGGGGTATTAACTATAATCCGACTATTACGGTTATCGTTGCCCAGAAACGCCACCAAACTCGACTCTTCCCCGAGAGTAAAGTGGACGGCGGAACGACTGGCAATGTACCTCCCGGCACTGTGGTGGACAGGGTCATCGTACACCCGTTTGACTTCGACTTCTACTTGTGCAGCCATTACGGTAGCCTTGGAACGAGCAAGCCGACGCATTATTATGTCCTCTGGGATGAACACAACTTCAGTTCCGACATTCTGCAGAAGCTAATTTATAACCTGTGTTTCACCTTTGCTCGATGCTCCAAGCCGGTTTCGCTCGTCCCTCCAGTGTACTACGCGGATCTAGCTGCGTATAGAGGTCGGCTCTACCACGAGGCTGTGATGGAGGAACCTTCTCCGACTTCCTATGCCTCTTCGTCATCGTCATTCGGATCGTCATCTCTCTCGTCAGTGGCTTCTTTTGAGGACAGGCTGTTCAAACTGCACGACGACCTGGAAAACATCATGTTCTTCGTTTGAAGGTTTCTTTTATCACCTCACTTTCTATCTATAGTCCCTGTTTTCAAACATCAGGTGGTAGGCGCCAATTAACTTGTGCCTTCCTTCTCAGCAGGAATATCCCTATCCTTTCACCGAAGCAGTTTTGCGTTTGAATCAGATCTATCTCCTTGTGGCAACTGGACGAAGGAGTAGTTTCTGCACGAATCTAACTCTTCGCTAATAAAATAGATTTGTTTTTTTTCCCTGAGGTGGATTGTCACTTACTTGATATGCTGTAAATGCTAACATCAACGAGTGATGGATTGTGGCGATGTCTGGAATATAATAACCATGTTCCGCGGCATCAGAGAGAACGTGTTTTCTTCTTCTGTCGCATCCAGGAATGTTCTTCCCTTTGTTACTAGTCTTGCCGCACAATGCAGAGAGATGCACATTGAAGCAGATATTCCAGTCTCTATTGCCAAAATCCTGACCAACTGGTCGTAGTATCTCACTATGCCTAATGACCTTTTCATACAAAAAGAAAAGCACATCGGCGTTAAGATCTGACACCTCTGTAACTTGTCTCCGACTTCAATTGCAGACGACCACATCAGAGTAGAACCCAATCAATTCGAATTGCTTTGAGCTGAAGAACGTTGAGGGTCCGAAGTAGAGCTGTAACATTGTTCTGTCAGCTAGATAGTCGGAGAATCCTTGAGAGAGATAAAAGTTATGGGCGATCATCAGCTACTGGTAAGGTACAAATTCTCCTGATGAAAATTTGGGGAATCTTTTCGAAACTCATTGCAATGATAGCAATGCAACTAACTGTCCAGGGACCATCTGCTTCAAGCGACTTCGAATACATGGGAGCCGCCCTGGGATTGTCCTTGTCATGCAAGGGCCTTTCCCTTGGGAGACCCTCATCAAAAGCGGGGTCCACGATTCGAGTTTTGTAGTCATACCACCAACTTCTTTCTGAAGATCTTGAAATTGCACTTCCAGCCCTAGATACGCGAGGTTTGTACGGATGTACTGTTTGTTTTAAAAAAAATTCGCCAAAAACCGTTCGATTTTGAGAAATTACGGAAATACCGTCGATGGGGCGCGTTTTATAACAAAGAGGGCGGGTTTTCTCCGTGAAAATGGGCAGGGGCAGGTTCTCAAAACCCGTCCCTCCAATACTTATAAAAAAAAAATAGGGTGAAAACCCGTCCCTTTAATAAGTAAATAAGGGGCGGGTTTTAGCTGAGTTGGTAAAAATAATTTATAATTTATAAGTGGTCTTGGGTTCGATTTCTGTTAGGACGAAAATTTTTTTAATTTTTTGAAAAAACATTACTCAAAATTGTTGCTAAGAGGAATCGAACCCAAGACCTTTCGCAAATTAACGAAACACTTTGACCGACTAAGCTAGAGGGGGGTAATTTGTTTACTTGTGGACAGGGGCGGGTTTTCAAAACCCGTCCCCGAAACCCTCTTTTTTTTTTAAAGTGTTCGAGGGGCGGGTTTTGAAAACCCGCCCTCTTTATTATTTGGGGGACGCTTTTTCAAAATGCGCCCCATCGACGGTATTCAGGTAATTTCTCAAACTCGGACCATTTTTCGCGAATTTTTTAAAAAACGAACGGTAATACCGTACAAACCTCTTAGATACGCATCCAAAAGGATGGTTACCGGTAAGTCTGGGGAACTGCCCTTTTAGGATGGGCCGTTTCTTGTCCATTCGAACTAACACCATTGGGATTATCATCGGGAAACACAGAATTGCGGGCAAATCCACTTCAATTCTTAAATAATCCACACCACTTCTGCTTCTATTACAATAAAAGATTTCCCTTGATATCGCGTGATTTCACTAAAAACAATGTTTTGCTCCCGATGTGGTCGCCAAAAGGTGTTTGCGGTGAAAAACAATATATTGCGATATGATGCAATTTTGATACGAAACGAAAAGGATTGTGACCGTGTCGTGGAATAAAAGAAGAGAACAGTTAAAAAAAAAATGCATATTTCCATTGAATGAAGAATACTTAGATACACTTGAAAGCAAAAAACAACAGATAATGTCCCGTACAAAATGATTTTCTTGTCCGTTTATTTTAAACAGTTAGTATATTTATAGAACATAAAAGAAGCATGTGCTTAAATAACTGTGCTCTTATAAACTACCGACAACTACTAACTGACTGCAAAAACTTGGACTTCTAACTCTCATTTCCATTGTCAATGTCGACTGGGATCCTTCAATTGGACTCGTATGGAGTCTCTAGGTTTAGGGCATGATGATTTGATTGTTTGTCGACTATAAACTTCCTACTATGGTGATTCTTCATGGCCTGCCAAAATCAGTTTACCGCGTAAACCGCCTTGCTTCAAGATGACCTCGGGAGATTCCCGCCGCCTCCGCACTTGATAAAGATCAAACTGACGACTCTCGATTGATAATTACTTAATTACAGCACATCACTACTAATAGAGATATTGGGAGTATTTAGCTCTTATAATTAAGAGGATTTGATGACGAATATCTCGACACTAATCAAATAATATCTAAACCTACTAATTTCAATTTTTATGTTATCACCCCCGCAATCGAAGCCTCGTAATTGATGAGGAGATTGTTGCGTTGGTCAACGAATGAACACCCACCTAAGATCTTGATAAAAATATCAGCTTTCTGATCACGTGTCGGAATATATTTGATCACAATCGAATAGGATTGGACCTATTTCCGGACGAAATGATAATCAATATCAACATGCTCGTTATGTTGATGCTGAATAAGATTTGCGGCGAGGTACGTAGCTCCCAAATTATCACAGCCAATCAAAAGAGGACGGGAGAGATGAACACACAGCTCTCGCAAGCAAGAGATAACAACCAGGTAACCTCAGCAACGGTGTAGGCAAGAGCCCTATATTCAGCTTTCGTAGAACTTCGGGAGACCGTGGCCTGCTTCTTGGAGCGCCAAGAGATGAGGTTGTGACCATGAAAAATTACATAGCCAGTGGTCGAGCGACGTGTCGTTGGGCAACCTGCCCAATCAGCATCCGCATAGGTTGTGAGTTCCGATGTATCGGTAGGACGAATTGGCAATCCATAGTTGAGAGAGCCTTTGAGATACCGCAGTAGTCACTTCGCTTGATGAAGATGCGCTGATGTCGGCTGTTGTAAGAATTGACTTAGATAGTTTACCGAAAATCTTTGTGTGAACGTGTCAGAGTGACATATTGAAAAGAACCAATGATTTCACGAAAGATGGTTGGATTATGAAGGACATTGTTGTTGGAGGATTCCACAGAAGGCTAAATAGAGAGTGGTATGGGCGCTCCATTGTAATCGGACATATGACAGGGTTGCAAAAACTTTTTTACATAATGAGCCTGAGATAAAACTAACCCACTAGTAGTCCGTCGAATATGAATGTTGAGAAAATGTTCTTGGAAGCCAATATCTTTAATTGCAAATCGGGAAGTGAGCTGTTGTATTACGCTGGTGAGGAGAACATCATCAGATCCTGCCATCAAGATATCATCGACATACAATAATAGGAGAAGAACCCGATCACCATGTTGAAGAGTGAATATAGATGTATCGGAGATACATTGCCGAAATCCCAGAGAAATAAGCGCTAATCGGAAAGCTCGAAACTAGACACGAGGAGCTTGTTGGAGCCTGTAGAGAGATTTGACCGGACAACACACATGGTGTGGGTAGAGATGATCTTTGAAACCCGAAGGTTGCTTTATGAAGATTAGTTCACAGAGAGTTTCATGTAAGAAAGCATTGCTGACATCAAGTTGTCGGAGGTGCCACTGATTTGAAATCACCAATGAGAGGACAAAGCGGATTGTGGCTGGTTTAACTACTGGGGTAAATGTGTTCTTGTAATCAATGCCTGGTCGTTGTCGAAAACCTTGTGCAACTAGTGGCTCCTTGTATTTATCGATGGAACCGTCAGGAAGATATTTAATTTTGAAGAGCTATTTGCAGCCAATGACATTCTGGGCTGATGATGGGGGAACCAAATACCATGTCTGATTGGAAGGAGCGCATCATGTTCGGCCTCCATTGCGGCATACCAGTGTGGGTTTTTGCAAGCCTCAACAACCGTGACCGGGATGGTAAATGTAGTGCTGGACAGGAGATTTAGAATATTACGAGGACGTAATGACCCAGTCTTGCTTCTCGTGATCATGGGATGAGATGGAGGAAGTGGGTCTGGAGCAACTGCGGAAGGTATGATGTCACTAGACGAGTCCAACTGGACATCCACTGAGGTAGAAGCAACCTCATCTGTTATATGTATCGGGACAGATGCCGATACCGAGACTAATGAGGAGGATACGGTGGTCATCGAGGGTGTCGACGAGGCCTCTTGATACATATGCGTCGGAGAAGGGGATGTTGATATGGCATCTAATGGCTAAATTGGTGATGGTAAAGGCAAAGACATAAATTCTTGTGATGATTGCACAGACTTTGAAGATGACATCAATGATTGGTAAGGGAAGACATCTTCAAAGAAACGAACATGCCGACTGATGTGGATTGTTGACATGACTGGATCAAGACATCGATACCCCTTATGTGGTGATGAGTAACCAATAAATACACAAGCAATAGATCGGGCAGCAAGTTTCGATGATGATCAATGGCCCAAATAAGGGTAGCAAAGGCATCCAAACACCCGCAAAAACTATAATCTGGTATCGTCTGATATAACATCTCATGTGGTGATTTATCATGAAGAGTTGATGATGGCAGGAGGTTAAGCACCATATTTGCTGTAATCATAGCATCGGATCAAAATTCCTCGGGAAGGTCAGCTTGTAATCTCGTGGCACGAGCGAGAGATGTGAGATAGCGATGACGACGCTCCGCCACACCATTTTGCTCTGGTGTGTAAGGGCAAGAGAGACAAAGTTGAACACCTACCTCTTCGAGAAACCTAATCATGTTAGTGTTGACAAACTCACCTACCCCATCGCACTGTAAACCCATAACAAAGCAAGAAAATTGTGAAATGACAAATTGATAGAATTTTCGAAAATTTTCAAAAACCTCGTTCTTATGACGCAACAAGAATATCCAGGAATATCGACTAAAATCATCAATAAGTACAAGATAATAACGAAAACCAAAAGTTGAAGGGACTTGACTTTGCCAAATATCGGAATGGACTAAAGCAAAAGGTTTGGTAGCTCGCGAAGAGGACAACGAAAATGGTAAACGATGTGATTTGCTAAACTCACATGAGTGACGTAGTTTAGATGAAGGCAATAAATAACCGGGTAGTCGATTTTGCTTATGTAAACGATTGAGGGCAGATAGTTGGGAATGACAGAGGCGTCGGTGCCAAACGGTTGATGAGACCGAAGAAACTAGTGCAGTATGAGGCTTTATCATTTGCAATCGGACTGGATAAAGGGGCCATTACTCAACTGTCGGAGAAGGGCCCTCCCGCTGTGTCGATCCTTAATAGAGAAAGAGGATTTATCAAAAGTAACAATACAATCATTTTCGAGACAAAGACGTCGAACAAACAATAGATTATGAGTCAAATCGAGAACATGGAGGACATTATGAAGTTTTAGTGGGGATGAATAGGTGCGAAGAGACAGATTACCAGAGTGTGTGATGGGTAAGGATGAGCCATTACCAACAAATACACGAGAGGATCCACCGTAAGGATTGGGAGTAGGTAGTATACCTCGCTGTGATGTCATTTGGTGCGAGGCACCGGAGTTGGGATACCAGCCATCACTTGGGAACTGATCCGGGACATCAGTCGTAACGCAAGTGTATCTATGATAGCAATGTGCAGCCGAGTGTCCACGGCGGTCCCAAATTTGACATTGAATGGTGTGGGTTCTGGATCTAATGCCGACAGAGGGTAGATTATTCTTATTTAGATCGGACGACTGATGAGGAAGGCGACGAGAGCACTGGGGAATAACCTCCATAGTAGATGATACCTGAGAGAAATCGGGGCGACTAGAGTGACGGATGCGAAGCCATGCTCTCGCTTAAGATGCGGAGAACTCGAAGCATAAAGAACAGATGGATTGGACACCGCGTCAAGGGCCTCCTTTTGCTTCAAGCGTTGCTCATATGTGAGAATATTTGCCCGAACTTGATCGAAAGTCAGATTCGTTGATGCATAAGAAAGGGTGGTGGCAAGGTTCTCATATGATGAGGGTAGTCCCCGGAGTGTATAAGAATAAGCTCAGAAACTGAAATTGGGCGTCCAATAGCAACAAGTTGATCAGCCATCGTTTTCATGGTGCGGAGGAAGTCACTCATTTACTGCATCGTGAGGCGGTGACTAATGATGGTCTCTCGCAGTTCCAACTCTCTTGCGCGAGTATTTTCTAAAAAACATCGATTTATGGTGGCCCAGATGTCATAGGCATTGTATACCTTGGTCATAACTTCTGGAGTCATAGTTGCTTGGAGGATTGCACGAATTGTGTGATTTGTCTTATGCCAATGTGATGGATTAAGCATGACTTATCCAGTTGATAGAGTGACGGCCGTGGTCGGGGCACGGATTCTACCGTCGACATAGCCAAACAGGTCGGCAGAGACTAAGTATGAAGTCTTCAGTTGATGATTATCGCCAGAGAGCTTGACGATAACAAGTTGATTGATACCAGGTAAGAAATGTGAGGTCGTCGAAGGTGCAACAATGGTTGAATCGAGAGAATTAGTTAGAACAAATCCTGAAGGTAGAAGGGGATTATATGAAGGATGTTGAACTACATTGTTTTGAAGAAGAACAGATGGGGTGATGGGAGAAGTCAGATAGGCAAGGGAAGGAAGCACAGGATCAGACATTGCTCTTGATGCCATGATAAAGATCAAATGACGACTCTCAATTGATAATTACTTAATTACAATACATCACTGTTAATAGAAATGTTGGGAGTATTTAGCTCATATAATTAAGAGGATTTGACGATGAATATCTCAAGAGATCCCTGCCGCCTCCGCACGAACGCCTGGGTACTACTTTCCAGGAGGTAAGGTGGGAGATGAAGGGATGTGAACTGGAAATGGAGGTTGGAGTGGGATTTCGCGACGAATGGACGAGTAGAGCAAACTGCCAGCACCTCCATCTTTAAAAGTTCATTCCCCCGTGTTTCTTAAATAGAGATGGAAAAATGTATGTTTATGGCCTCAACTTTGAGCCAACTTTCTATTTTGTCATTAACTTAGTTTGTTTTATAATTTTTGTCACCGTTTATATTTTGATTTTGGTCAATCTTAAATTTCTTTTAGCGAAAGCCAAGCAAGACCTTAATATAGTCTGACCCGTGTCCTATAATAGTGGAATTTCAACTGCCATTCGTTCGCCTCATAATCCACTTTACCCATAATAGCAGCCCTCTAATAAAACATCATCAGACCTTCATCGATTTTGTGTATTGTTTTACAGCACCAACAAATATCGTCCCACTTCGACTTCCAATTCACTTTATTTGTTCATCAATATTTTAAAATAAAATAAAAAACATACGAGAAGTTATAATATTATTTTTTATTTATTTTTTCTTTTTTTAACCAATAAATGAAAATTGTCTATTAATGTGTTTAATTTTTATACAATAAAATTTAAAATCGGTCAAAATAAAAATAAAAATAAAAGTTAATAATAAAATTATATAATAAACTAACTTAACGATAAAATAGAAAGTTGATTTAAAGAAATTGTCGTTCGAGTTGTCTTAAATAGAAAGCCCAACCCACACACACCCCATTTACTCTTACACAATTTACTCAACAGTTAATAAATTTTATTTTTTAACTTAAGAAGCCGCCGCTGCCCCCGGGCATGTTGTTAGGCATCCCCTGGGACGAGACCTGTCCTTGGGACACCATCTGCGACTTTACCGCTCCCTGACTGTATGAGTGTCCCGTTCCCACCATCTGCTGCTGCTGTTGCTGCTGGAGTTGCGACTGCGACTGAGGGTGCTGTTGTTGTTGCTGCATCTGCTGAAGCTGTTGGTGCTGCTGCTGGGAGAGCTGTGGCTGCTGCTGCTGCTGCTGCAGGAGCGGCTGCTGTTGAGTCTGTTGTTGTTGTTGCTGCTGCTGTTGGAGTTGGGGGATTTGTTGCTGCATCTGCGATAGCTGCTGATGGTGCATTTGTGAATGCTGTTGTTGCATCTGCTGTTGTTGCATCTGCATCTGCTGTGGGAACGGATGTTGCTGCTGCTGGCTCGGTATTTGCGGCTTGAACACTACCATATCCTGCATTTCCATGTAAGTGACCCAAGTTTTAAGAAAATAAAAAACAACAGAAAAGAAGATTTTTCTGGAGGAATAGCAAGTTATGCCATTCCAGGGGGCAATAATGAGTTCCGTTTCAGTAAAGCAATTTGATATTCTCGAGGAGATGGAACTTACTCCAGGGAAAAGCATTCCTATCAAGCGGCACGCCTTGTCCGATATGGATAACAGAAGAGTCTGGGACGGTAACTGGATCACCGCACACTGGAGATAAACGCAAGCACATACATTACAAGACAATTAAAAATGGTAAAACAAGGAAGTAGAAAGATGCACAAACAATGGAAAGAAATCTGTGACATAATCGAAATGCTGCAAGGATGGGCAAGGGAACACAACCGAGCACACTCACAAGTTTCTTTTCTTGGAGCTGGCCGAGGAAACCATGTTGATTCATGGCTCGGAAGACTAGAAAATCTGCCTTCCCAACGTATTGCCTGTTTCAGGGATTCAAACACAACTTATGGTTGAACAATAAAGAGGGAGAGTAAAAGCTTAGCATTTCAGGGAAGCTGGATTACTTGTTATTCATGTGATCTTGAGATATCAGACGAACGATCTGCATCGTAGCAGGCCAATTTGCAGCTAGCCTAAAAACAGAAATAGAGCAAACGTGAGTGTCAATATCTTTACCAGATCCGAGAAAACCAATCATAACAAATTCACATAAACTTCCCAGAGGGTTTGTTGAATAGGATTTTAATCAGAATTCATTACTTCAATTATCCCATAAAATGGGTTCTCAAATTAATCAATTTCTTTCTTCAATACGACATTTATAAAATGCTAGAGTGGAAGTTGATGCACGCATGCCTCTGATAAAAGATGAGTTGAAAAGGAAAGAGTTATAGTGTATAGTAAGGAGGAAACTAAACTCCGAAAAAATGGGAAACAGTTCTATTTGGCAAAATTCAAACAGAAAATTTCACATCATGGCCCTAGAATCACTCTCCAAAGAAGAAAACCAATTTGGGAAGTCGAGTAGAGTCCTACTTATGCACAACCATCTGATCAGGTGACACTAAATAATTTCCAAACTTACGTTTCAGAAGCAGATGCACTCCTGTAGCCCTGTCATATGCATATTATAAAATGTCACGATCAGTACAGCAGCACATATAATAAACATCGATTTTGATACTCCAGTAAAGGAATCTCCTTCAGAAACGAAAAAAGAACATGATTATTGCAAGAACTAATACCTCCAATCTGGTGATAAAGACAGGCTGTCCTTGTCGCTGGCCTGATAAGTTTCCCTGCATGTCAAACTTCATAATTAGGGAAAGGAACAACATGTAATCAAATTTTCATAGACCCAACAACAACAACATAAACAACAAAAGCAAACAGGCATCAGAAGGACAGCAAGAAAAATAATAAAAACAGATCAAACACGAGAATTCAAACTAACAACCTGTATGGTTAGATGGGATATGGAGAGAACTGAGGGGAAAATTTTGAATTTTGTGATAGTAAATATTTTACAAAATCTCATCTATCCCCTTTGACTCCCATTGACCCCGTCCCAACCAAACATATCCTAGGCTCTTTTTAAAGTTCACAGAAACTCAAACAAAGCTCATCATTCAACATATTCAAAATGATAAAGCCAATTAGGCACTCTCCATTAGTTGGGCTGGAAAACTCTAAGTTAAAAAAGAAAATGACAAAGCCACGCCAATATATTTTTTAAAAAATCTTAAATTAGTTTGGGTCTGCCGATTGCCACTACTCAAAACACCTACTAGGCTCACAGTAAACTATTTCACAAGGCAAAGAAACCAGTTTCATCAAATACTCATTTGCATATGAATATGCAAGTATATGCAACTAATCATTTAGATACCTCCCAAACTTTCACATATTTGGATTGTGCGGTTTGCAGAGCACTGGATGACTGCTGTGACAAAGGAATACCGGGGTTAGTTGCTCCTAGTGACTGCAGTGAAGGCACTTGCTGAGGAATCCCAGGGGTTGGGATCATTGTCCCAGTGCCAGAGGAATTGCTCGATGGACCAAGGCCATTCATCATATTCTGATTCATGCCAACTCCACTTTGCACCATTTGTGAAGAAGAGAAGCTCCCCTGGCTCGTGCTTTGCACATTTTGGCCCATGTTTTGCACACCTTGACCCATGTTTTGAATGCTTTGGCCCATTTGACCCATGCTCTGTGCACCCTGACCCATGTTTTGTGCTCCTTGACCCATACCTTGAGCCATGTTTTGTGCTCCTTGACCCATCCCTTGAGCCATGTTTTGTGCTCCTTGACCCATACCTTGAGCCATGTTTTGTGCTCCTTGACCCATACCTTGAGCCATGTTTTGTGCTCCTTGACCCATACCTTGAGCCATGTTTTGTGCACCTTGACCCATGTTTTGTGCACCTTGACCCATGTTTTGTGCCCCTTGACCCATGTTTTGTGCCCCTTGACCCATGTTTTGTGCGCCTTGACCCATGTTTTGTGCGCCTTGACCCATGTTTTGTGCGCCTTGACCCAAGCTTTGAACAGTTTGGCCCATGCTGGCAGCTGCTTGAAAACCTGCCGCTGATTGCGAGATGCTGATGTTCGAAACTCCTGACAAATTTTTCATTGGCAGAGAAAATGAACCCATAGCAGGGTTTGGCGCACCTGGTACAGTCCCTGTTAGGGTGTTTGAAGCTGTTATCGAAGCGATGCCTGATTGTCCAGTGTTGAACCCTGCTTGAGAAGCAGGAACAGATGTTTGCATTCCACTGGATATCATGTTTGAGACGTGCATGGCCATAGGATTTTGACCCATGGATGGAAGACCGATAGAAGTTCCTCCAGTCAAAGTAGCAGAATTGACCACTTGCCTTACGAGAGAGAGGTTGTTCAAGATGTTTGGATTTGCAGGACCCCCAGGTCTCAAAAGCTGTGAAATACCTCCACTCACAACTGGCTTCACTTCTTGTGTAATTTCACTACTTGTTATGAGATCTTGAGAAACAGAAGGGGGAGGTGAAGATGCTGGCAAGGAAGGGACTCCTTGAGAAGTAGGCCTAGGAATCGTGGCCGCTGAAGGAAATGTAGGACCAGATATTGCTGCAGAGGTAACAGTCATTTGCTCCTAACAAGCAGATGGCACAATATTTAGCCAATAATATTTGGATAGACAAATCTTAAAAGCAAAAAGTGCAAAAGGAATGTAATAGTCCAAGAAAAGGTGGAATCCTTACAATTTTTACAATAGCAGGTCCATTTCCAACTGAAACCAGCTGCCGGCTTTGTATAGATCCATTAACCATGGATCCATTAGCTGCACAAAAATGAGTAAACCGAGAAGGAATGAGTCACTTTCTCACTTTTAGTAGACATGCGAGTCTCTCCAATTTAAGAAATAACATTTTGAGACTAGAGAATCACTTCTACCATAAATAGAAGATTTTCTGAAGGATCTTTCAACAATTATATGATTAATATATTAAGCTTGCACAAACTATATGCATATGCCAATGAAAATTTCAGAATAAAAAAAGTTGTGCATACAAGGATCCACCAAAAAGCAGTAATGTGACTGTAGGCAATGGATCACTTCTTTGTGTCATTGTGAAAAACAGCGACGTGATATTGCTCTAACCACAAAGGTGCGCTTTTCTAAGGCAGTATAAAAGCTAGTATATGTAATCACTTATGAAAAAAAATATATGCAATTAAAACTACTGAATGGACTATGCATCCATATGCTAGAAAAAATACCAGATGGAATTGAAGGAACAGTTTGCCCTCCTACTGAAGTAACGGGAGCTGGAGCTACATCAACTTTGACTGGACTCTGATTTGATGCCACATTTGAAATACCACGATGACTTAAAGCTGCACGTGCCTCCATAAAATTCTCCGAGATAAGAACGAGAAAGTGGGGATTTTTAGAGTTGTCAATTGGAGGATCTGCTCCTCGAGGAACACACTTTGCCTAAAATATCAGGGAAAAGGTAAGGGAGTTGTATACTTTCTTCTCTGATTACACTGATAAGTAAGCTCATCAAGCATGAATTTATCATGCTTAAGAGTGGATATTCCAACTTACTTATTCAGATGTCTTCAGTTTACATTTCATCAAAAAGAAGCTTTAAAAAAATGACATAACAAATTAATGTGGAGTGAGACCAGCTTACTGCATTATAAATAGCTCGGAGTTTCGAAAGTTGCTTTGGGCAGATTACGGATAGAGTTATGGAGCACTGAAAATTAGTAATAGGGTTGTATGAGGTTGTTGTTATCTCTCAAGTAAATAAGTCCGAATCATCCCACAATAAAGGCCCCAGAAAATGACATAAAAGAGAACATGAGTTAAAAGAGTAAATGACACTGGAGACAGTCAAGTTACCTGAGCAAATGACTTGGCAACAGCCTCAGCATCAAACAAACGGCATTCTGATTGACCTTC
This sequence comes from Melastoma dodecandrum, assembly GCA_029817715.1. Lineage (NCBI taxonomy): Eukaryota > Viridiplantae > Streptophyta > Magnoliopsida > Myrtales > Melastomataceae > Melastoma > Melastoma dodecandrum. The sequence goes on from JARUPY010000387.1 coordinate 1,692,521, forward strand.
AGAATTGTCATTTTCTGAATTTGGTGTTTTTGGCCGATAAACTGGTGTTGGCAAGGGATTAGGATTACTTGCTGCAACAAGGAGGCAATGTTTTTTCCCTTCCATATTTGGCTGGTTCTGCCCTCCAGTTGGAGCAACAGAGAACATCTTACAAGATTCAGATTGAAAATGGTCAGTAAGCACATGAAGAATTACACACAATATATTGACACTTTAAGAAAATAATGACAAAGTGACAAATTATAGGACTAGAGGCGGATAACTACTTTATTCAGCTTCAGGCCATATCTGATGGACTTGCTTATAACACATAAATATGCATAAACTAACCAAGGGTCACTCTGTCAGATCTAAGCCTCCAGGAACAACAAGATTAGGTACGGAAGGAAGAGTAGCAGGCGTACTTCCATGCTTGCTATCCATTCTGAATGTCTCAAATCAATGTTCTTGCCAATAAAAAAGAGGCCGCATTAATATTTATCACGATGCAGAAATCACATTGGAGGTGTTGTCATGTTCATACAATTTTTGAAGTTGCCCCTTTTGTTCCAAAATTTTATATTAGAGATTTCACTTCATGTTACCATTTATAAGGCACATTTCTCAAAAACAATTTAAAAAAGAAATAGCTTCTCACACCAATCAATACATGATAATTCAACAACATACATTATTTCGAGAAAATATCATAAAATTCATCAAGAAGGACAAATATTGGAGTTCTTATTAGTACTATTTACCATTAACGCTTCGGAAAGACCTTCTGCAATGGCGACTTCATTAAAACCACCGCCACCAAAGGGAACCGCTAAAAGCCACTCTAGAAAATATTCAATGTCTCTTGTCCATCCACTACGCTGTACAAGGCAAGCTAGAAAACGAAAAGGAACATGAAAATATCTTGTGAGCTGAAGTAGAGAAAATTCCCAATTTCAGTTGTTTTAGAAAACTAAAACATGGGTAATTCTTGAGGAGAATTGTGTTGTAGACCAAAATACAGCCTTTCAATTCATGTCTGTGAGTAACTAGTAGCTTTTAGGGTTATTCCTAAAACCTACATCTCCAATATGGTGATGCATAAAACTGTTGAAGTGCCATTTTAGCAACATTTATCATTTATCCAATCAGTCTCAAGAAAAATTACGGACATTATCATGCCAGCATTGCTACAATAGAATAGAATGGAAAATATGGTTGGCTTTAGACAAGGGAACTAGGAAAACAAACGACAATATGCCGAATTTATTAATATGTAGAGGGCAGACATCTGCAGCAGCTCTTTTTTCATGTGCAAGGTGTCATGGTCATGAAAACAAGAACTCAACTTCGTTTCAAAAATCCCAACAATTTTTGGAAGAAACAGCATTGCAGAAGCAGAACAACACTTGTCTGAACATATGGCCTCAGGCTGCATTATTGAAGACTTTATCTAAGTTCCCTAAGTCAAATTCATTCGTTCTCAACCTCTGGATACACCCTGTAAGCCCTAGCTCCCCTAAAATAACTAAGGTGAATTTGGAAGACAAACAAGCCATAACTTTCTTACATCTGTTGCATGCAACTTTGAAATTCCATATACTTCATTCCAGATATCACATGACATGCTGCCCTGCTTCGGGGAACTTTCAAAACACATTCCACATCTCAAGAGAAATGAGAGCTTTTAGATCACAAGGCTCTAAAACCAACAACAATTGTAGCACCGGGGACAACACAAAAAATGACATCACCAGTGGTAAGGAAGAACATACAGCAGTAGTTCCCAACAGAATTGAACATCACAAGCGCGAGCTCGCAGTTGCTGGCGGATGACTTCTGCATGGGAGATATAAAGCACAAAGCTTAAAACCCTAAAACCGCAACAGCAGTAAAGGAAGAAATTTTACCTGCCCTGGCAACTCATTAACGCAAAAAGACCTGCGAAAACGAATTACCCCATCACGACCTTGATCCATTCCTCTAACACCGCGATACCAAAATGATCACAAACAGACACGACGGAAAACGCAGTGAAGTAGTAATCGGCGGGGCAAGCTAAAGCAATTCAAAACCTCGATACACACGATCAGGTAAAGAAATCGAACACGATTTCAGAGCCAGAACAACCTCATTAACAACACCTGCACGAATCAGAAAGCATAACCCTCATGCAGGCCGAAATTCGAGGACAGAGACTGTGGAAGTACCTAACAATCTTCTCGACGTAATCGGAAACGATCGTCTTCCAGTAAGGTCCCATGGCGGCGGTCCCTTCCACGACGAGGATCAGCTGCTTCTCCGCCATCGCCCGATCGGGGTAAGTCCAAGACGGCACGCGCCGCGAGGCAGGACCAACTCGTTCCCTGATGCAGGAAAAGCAGTTAACTGGAGAGGAAGGGAACGTGACGTGACAGGGGAAACAGGGAGGAGCAGCTCAGCTGCATCCCAGAAGGGGTCATAGCATTGGGCCCTAGAGAACAAGAAGCTAAAGGACTGGATCTGAAGTCCACAGGGCCGCAGCTACCACCGTTATCGTAATGGGTCAAACAAAGGATGATATGGGGACGTGGGAGGACCTGCATCGTGGGCTGAGTCCAACTGCAAAGCAGGGAAGATTGCAGGGACCCAATTGAAGAATGGAAGGATCAACTAAGGAAGACGAGGAGAGCAGCTACGGCCGAACATAATGAATCAGAAGAAGGAATTGGCAGCGGAAGGAATAAAATCCGAAGAAGCAGAGATAAGAATCTTATATTATGACAGCGGAGGAAACAGAATAAAAAAAACAAGAAGCTCATTCTTGCCCCTTGACGTTTTCTCTAAGATTTGAGAGAGTCGTCCATTCCCAACTCCAGAGCCAGTCCCACGGGCAAGGAAGCCTTATAAGCTGCCGATACGAATCGTGCGGTTTCCGCGACATTGCCCCTCATTTCTGCGGTTTTCCCTTCTACGTACTCTTTGTGTTTAGAGATGCTATCGACCACTGCAAATAGCTCAGCAGCGCATTTCTGGATTTCTTCTTCGCTCTCTCTGATTGCTTCCTCCAGCTTCTTCTGAGATGTCTATTGCCACATGACCAAACAGGCGAAAACATATCCAAAGAGCGAGCTATGTCAGGGTCTGCATAGAAGAGCGGTGGAGCAAATCTGCTGGTGAAACAGACTACAGCATACCGCGAGAATTTCGGCGACTTCTCTCTCCACAGCATTCAAGTTGTCAGTGTCCATCTGGACATTGTCCATCATCCTTTTGGCTTCCATTGTGCAACTTTGGATGTGATCATGAGCTTCTTTCTTCCCAGCATTAATTTGACCTTCCAACTGTTGCATATTAATGTATTCGTTACTAAAAGACAGTCCATTTCATCAAGGCAAAAGAGGGAGTGTACAACAGCAATGCTGAAAATCTGGTTAATATGAAGGCTGGCACAATGCAGCGCATGCAAAGGACCCTTGGCAACAACCTTAGGGTATTGACGTATTCAAAAGCAAGTAGATTTTATACTCCTGCAAGCTGTACTAAATGTTAAGTAACTAGTGAATTGGGCGGAAAGACTCCTGTCATCCAGTGTAGCACAACACAACTCATGCGAACTGTCACTTGCCGACAACCTTGGAGCAACAATACACTCATGAACGTGTAAACGAATATACTGGGTAATTGGCCTAGAATCTACACCAGTCAGTCAGTCAGTCAAGAAGACAAAAAGAACCATGCAATCATTGACCTTGGTTAGTGAAACCTTACCTCATTGATGGATGCTTGGAGTTCCATAATCTGCTTCCTCTTTCCCTCATGTTTAGAAGAGTTCTCTTTGGATAGTTGCTGAAGGCTGATCAACTCTTCCAACTTCGCCACGGAACTCTTGTTTATTTCATCAGAATGTGAATCGAGTGCTGGCTTTATGGTCAATTTATAGTCAATTCCCAAGACCTCAGAAACACTAGTCCCTTTTGCATTCAATGTGTACTGGTAATCCAGCCCGAGCTTTAGCCTGAAAACACAGACATTAGCATATGCAAAACCAAAACCATCAGCAGCACCAAATACAGGTAAACTTTCCCCTGAGATACAGGCCATTGAATCTCACCTTTATTGACCAGATTAGGCAACGACTATAGAGGCAAAGAATTCACCATAAAAACAATAACCACGATACATGAAGATCTCTCTCTAATCTCAGCAACAAACTATCAATCTACCTTATCGGAGCTGTTACAGTCATGAGAAAAACGAGCTCCGTACATGAGTACAGCAATTCGACAGCATATGAATTTCCCATCATACATAGTGCCACAAACAAACATCACACACAATGAAGGTAGCGACAGTTTGAACACCGTTTAAATTTACAACAAAAACTCTCATCCTGGATATGAATCAAGTTCTGGTTATGCAATAATCTGATAATTAGGAAGAGAGATGTGAGTTGCCGAGCAAGTAGAACAGCACAATGCAATCAAACGTTCAAAAGGACCCACATATCCTGCCTCCACAAGAAAATTGAAGGACAACAAGTTTCACTCAAGCTGGGTAAAACGAGGAAGGAGATGGGGTCAAACTTTCGGATAGCCTTATTGCACTCCATGGCGACCTCCTCAAGCTCCTTGAATTTCTGTCCAATCACCGAATCCATCTCCCAGCACTTTTCCTCCACCCGGTTCCTCTCGGCTTCCGCATTGGCGATCTCCCTCTCAAAGGCTGATAACTCCCTCTTCATCCTCTCCATATCCCTAGCATTAACAGTCTGCGCATTCACTGCCTTCCTCAACTCATTGTTCTCCTCGTCAACCCTTGTTTTCTCCCCCTCCTTAACTTTCAGCTCATCATCCTTCTCCTTCAAGACCTTCTGAGCAGCATCCATCCGATCCCTAATCTCCCCTATCATAGCCTCGAACTTCCTCACATCCTCCTCCAGCACCTTCCTCTCACCTTCCTTCACCTCCTTCAGCGAAACCCCGGTGCACATCCCCTCGACGCGTGACTCAAGCTCCCCAGCCTCCTTCTCCAAAGCGGCCACGCTCTCCCTAAGAGAATCTCTCTCCCTTTCGAGCTTCCCAACGAACTCCTGGTCGAGCTCTGCCTCCGCATCATCCTCCCCCCGGATGAAACGCAAGTAACTCTCCCGTGCATAGGCGTTGATGCTGTTCCCATGCTCATCAACCCCTCCCACAGAAGTCGCGTTGGCTGAATGCTGAAGGAATGAAGAGAGCTGGACCAGCCAGTGGATGACGGGGATGAGGTGGGGCCAGGCGTGGGGGGTGTTGGGAGTGCGGAGGGAGGACTTGGAGAGCTTGAAGGGGCAGTTGAGGGATTTGAGGAGAGGAGGAAGGTCGTCGGCAAAGTTAGGGTTTGGGAAGTGCAGGTGGGAGAGGACGGTGTTTAGGAGGAGGGAGATATCCTTAGAGGAAGGGAGGGAGTTGGGTTGGATGTGGAGGGGGATCGAGTGGGAGGCGAGGTAGGCGTTGATGGATCGGATGGCCGATTGGTGGTAGGATCGGTCAGACGCGAGGTCAGACGGCGTTGGCCGGCCGGATATTCCGACGGAGGAGGGTCGGCTGCTCGCGAAGCTCACATCGGAGTCCCGGGACGACGGGGGCACGAACGAGGGCTTAGGGTGGTGGAGCCTGCTCTTCTTCATCGCTGCCCCTTCCTTCTTCTTCGTCTCCCGCTGCTTGCTGCTGCTTTGAATTTCATAAGCAAACGTTCTATCTTCCTCGTCTCCCGCGAACATCGTCCTAGGAAGTATGGCCCGACAGAAGCCTCAGCCCAAGAGAGAGTTCAAGCCTCGACTCCCGACAGGCCCGACCCGATTCCTCGGACGAAACCCTGGAAGATCACCCTCGACTGCCTCTTCTTCTCTCCTCCTTCTCCCTTCGTTCGCTTCTCAACGATTGCGTCACGAACCACTCGAAGATGTCCATCCCCAATGGCAACAGCAATGTAAAGGCCCTTCGATTCAACCTCCTCCCCCCTCCCCTCTCCTTTTCTCTTCGGTGCTTTAGTTGCACTGGTGCATGCAACGTTGTCTCAAAATGGTCGGAGGCTTCCTCCGTGTGATCTGATATTTGGGTTGGGGTTGGGGAGAGGCGAGATTCTGGCTTCTGGGTTTTTGTTTTATGGCACACGGTGCTGGCTGTGGTTGTAAAGGTCCAGTCTTTTAGATAGTCTCCGGTTGAATTTGAGTACGAGTTGACTGTTGTTTGCTGTTCTCATTCATTGTCGTACTTGACCGTATGCCGGAAACGCCGGACGACTGTTCCTTTGCCTTTGTTCGGTCTTAAATTTTGAGCCGCTAGAGGATTTTCGAAATAAAATGCCTGTTCGAAAGGGGCATGTGTACAGATTAAATAGTGTGTACCCAAGTTTGTTTTTAGTTTATTCTTGGTCGGAAAGGTTGCTCTGTGCTCGAGTTGAGTAGAGACAACATGCACTGATTAAGTCCGTTGATGTTGTTTGTGCTTGCCTGTTCTTTATGAAACGCATACACTGATTAACTTGTGGGATGTTGACTCTCCTGTAGTTTTCTGCTAATATGGCCCCACCGCCTAACCATGGCTCGCTTTCCATGGTCATTATCAATGAGAATGAAGGCTCTGCTGTCGCCAACGATGCAAGGCCGAGCGGACCAGATGCCGAAACAATTATAGATTATTCGAAGGTGGATACTGGCTCTTCCTTAATGATCAGCCTTATATTGGAATTTCATTTCAATTTGCATTAGAGGGTATCACATCAATATTATCTGACTTCTGGATCGTCTTCACTTTTGGAGAATCTATGTTTCTAACATTTTTCTCAGTCCAGTTCTTTTCTTATTTAACTTCTATAGAAACTTCAAGATGAACTGCAAGCACTTGCTGAGAAGATTAAACTGCATGAGGAAAACATCAAAACTCGGAGGACTGAGAAGGATGAATTGGATGACTCTATTCTAGAAAAGCAAGGTTTTTTATGTGCTGACATTTTAAACTCATGGTGAAGTGGTCTTTATATGCCTTAATTCAGGAGGCTTAGGTACAGCCATGTGGGTAATCCTGCTTCCAAAAGTGCTTTGAAAGGTCGATCATTTGGATTTTCAGAGTGCTTATGTTGACCAATCTAAAACAAATGTAAAAGTGTGCGGTCTATATTTCAAGAGGATTATTTGGTCGTTGCAATAGGGAATAATATTTATTGAATGATGTAGAGGAGGAAGATAAACCATCTAACTGTGGAAATTGTCTTTTTTTTCTAACTCTGTGGGTGTCTGCAGTAAAATGATAATGCTCTGAATATGATAGTGGATCTGTAAACTTAAGAACAGAAGTGACAGGCTTAGAAATTGAAGCATTTGATGCGCACAAGGCACCCACTGTTTTTTTTTTCTTTCTTCCTCTTTGTATGTTATAAGCAAATAGAATAGTTTCGTTGTATATCTTATTTACAGAACTGTAACAGTGGTGCGGATATTAGGCTTGCTATAAAAATTAATCAGTATCCAGTGCTATAATTTTGGGAATGTATGGATAACAGTCTCCTCATCTTGGTTTTGTTCAGCATCAGTCCATACAACTCTGCATGTGAACTTGAGGCACAGCAGAATTGAAAAAGTAGTATTGTTTTCTTGTAGTGATGTGTTCAGATTTGTTATTTCCTACATTTCTGCTTGTTGCAGTTTCTTTGGGGAAGTATTATTCTTCAACCCCAGCTAGTGCGAGAAATGACCAAGCTTCCTATATTGGAGGTGAAGAACAGATTTTAAACCATGGCGAATCTGCTGCCGCAATTCTCTGCCAGCTCAAAAGGCATCCTAGTGCTATATCTCCATTGGCATCAAACAAGGATATTCTTGGAGTAGTGGCAACACTAGGCAGGGTACAGGATGTGAACCTTAGCAGGTTTGTCAAATCGCGCATAAAGATCTGCATTGAAATCTACTTCTCGTGGTTTCTACTGATTCTAAAATGTAGTTCCTTTGTCTAATTGTTGGAAAATTTGATCAATAATTCTTTTCTTTTGGCTATGTGGTAGCAATAAGGAGATAATGATGTTTGATAGATCTAATGTTACTTTCCTTGTCTACAAAAAAACAAATGATGTTTGATAGGACATCTTCAAGATGATAATGGATTCTGTAATGGAATTGCAGGTTTCTTGTTTGCAGCAACCCCATGCTTTCTTTGACTTGATTGGCTTTCTGTTGACTTGTTTGTTAGGCTTCTTTCCGAGTATGTAGGTGTGGAAACCATGCTTGCCATTGTTTGTAAAACTGGAGCTGGCGTGAAAGCTCTAGAGGATTACGGTAAAGATGGCACAATTGATAAAAATGCAGGAATCCATGGTTTCAGTGCTTATATGGGAAGGGCTTTGACTGGAAGATTTTTGGCATTCTGCCTTGAGAATTTAAGGCATGGTTTCTATCCAGTGAAGCTAGAGTTGTAGATTGCATGTGCTTTAATTCATTTTTCTTTCATCTTCAGACCATATGTTGGGGGATTTGTCCCTGAAGATCCGCAAAGAAGGCTTCAAATTCTAAAGCCAAGACTGCCTAATGGGGAGTGCCCGCCTGGTTTTCTAGACTTTGCTGTGAACATGATTGACGTCGATGCTACCCATCTGTTGTGTCTGACATCTAGTGGATATGGTCTTAGAGAGACCTTGTTTTACCATCTCTTCTCACGAACACAAGTTTACAGAACCAGGGCTGAGATGCTGAGTGCTCGTCCCCTTATCAGTGAAGGAGCAATTTCATTAGATGGCGGAATAATTAGAAGTTCTGGTGTCAATCTCCTTGGAAATCGGTAAGATGCTCCGGTATATGCATTCTTTATGAATTCAACTAATCTGTGCACGTAGCCCTGTTTCTCCTATCGATTTCTCAACGGTTCCGATGTGATTGTAGTTGAGATGATTTTTCTGATTAATCAGTTTCTTCTTTTCAGCCAAGATGTTGATGTACATTTTCCATCACCATCAGCAGCTCGTGAAACTCCTGCAAATTACCAGGAGTTGCAGGAGAAGGTGACGGACTTAAAAAGTAGAAGGGAAAAGGTGCTGGAAGATCTACAGAAAGAAAGGCAACTGCTAGATCATGTGAAACTAAATTTTGAACAGAAGAAGCAAGAATTCGTGAAGTTTGTGGCCTGCAGTTCTGCATATGCGGCTCAGGTACTGCTTTATTTATAATGCATTTGTTTTATAGATTTGTTCACAACCAAACTTGCCCACTTGCCACCGGTGAGGTTCGTTTTGGATGAGGTAACCATAGGCTATTTAAAGGAGCATATAGACTGCGCCTTCTTTCTCGAGAATTTTGAACTTTCTTGGTTTAATCAAGAGTCTTCTAATTATTTTTCGGTGCAGTAAGGAGTTTTGTGAAACTTGATGTCCTACTGTCTTCTATTGGTTGTCAATTGCAGAAATGTCTTCCCGTTTACTATTTTGACCATTTGTTTTCGTGAAATTAGCTTGTCATATGATTGGCCCTGACATAGGCATGTAATAAAACAAAGAAGGTTGGTTACCCCAATTGCGCTTTTGAGGACCGTTAGTTTTCCAACATTACATTTCTCCTACTTTTCTTCTACAAACTGATGCACTGACATTAGCTTTGTTGTTTCTTTTTCAGCAGATACGAAGAGATCCTCTGACTCCGAGATGAGTTCCCTCGCGGAAAGCTGCTATCATTAACATCTCGGTATTCTGACCATGACCCCTTGATTAGACTACTTAGTCGTAGGTGTACAAAACTTGGCGAATTGATGATGAATTTTTGAGCGGTGACTGGGACCGATTATCCATTTTGTATATATGTAAGGGTCACAAGGCCCTGGTACATCTGCTAGTTTCCTTTGGATGGGAACCCGTGTTTCTGCAGAGCAGAAGATTAACTTGTGTTTGGACTACTGCTCTCTGCTGGTGAATTTCGGAATCTAAGATATTGCAAACTGGTTTTGGACCCAACTGGGTCAGCTCCTCTTTTCTTGCCTCTTTCTTTGACAGACGCCAACACTGCTCATGTTTGTTCCAGCCAAAAAACGATTTGTTAGTGTAGCGTGCCCTACCACTTTCATTCCGATATCGTGGTGCATCCTTCTACGACGAATGGAGCCCGGCGATGCATCGTGGCAAGGACTCTCGGGTGCGGCCAAGATCAGCTCCCTTCTCACGGTTACAGTTGAACATGAAATTAAACGGAGCACGGTCCCACGAGCACTCCATTCCATCCTTTTTTTGAAGTTTTTTAACAAACAAGCTTTGCTTTTACGAGCTCTGTACCTTTTTACATTTGGTTTCGAAACTATTTTGAATTTTACGGTCGCGAGTTTCAAAATTACGGATTTACGGCAGTTTCACTATTCAGTTCTTTTTTTTTCACTCAATTTTACCCAAAAGCTTTATCTTTTCTTCCAACTTAGTCCTTTAAGACAATTATGCGAAAATAAATCTTAAGCGGGCTCTGATACCAATAAAAATTACAGGAATCGAACTTAAGATGATTTTCCCAATTGTCTTTGTCGCTGGCGTTTTGCCAACCTCGAATACTCGTTTGAGTACTTCGAACTTGCCGCAAACCCAAGATTGGATTTACCTTCAAGAAAATACTCCTCGAATTCACTCTGCAAGAGAGTCAGCTCTTCCAATTTCTTAGAATAGCTATCTACAAGCTCAGTCAGCTGCGTTATTTGTGCTGAAATACTTGTCAATCGATCTACTACAGTGTTTAGTAGTCCCGTAGCAGAATCCTTGCCAACCCCGTGATCCAAATGGAGCAACTCTGGGTTAGGGCAATCAGTCATACGAATGACTCGTGCACTTGCACTTCTCTCAGATTTCTCTTTTCAAGAAAGAAAAACATAAACAACACAAAGGATGTTTATCATACCTTAGCCGATAGGATAGCTCAATGGGTTCACCAAGCTTCCGCGCTATGGAACTTCAAGAGTGAAGAATTCCTCAAATTTGGGGAATCGAGTGGAGAGGCTCTTCTGTGTCACACCGAATGCCCTTACCTCGAGGGTCTTATATAGACACTCCTCATCCAAAGGTTTCGGCCCTTAGGCTTCAATCCTTCCAAGGCTTTGATCGAACGATCCAACCTTCCGTTAATCTTAACCGGTTTTGGCTAATTCTAACCACCTTACTCTTGATTCCTTAAGGTATTTTCGGATCATTTATTAATGTTCCCGGAGGTCGATCAAAGAATTTCTAACTCAGAGAGATGTGAGAGAAAATTCTCTATTCAGATCGCCTCCCCCAATGAGGTAGAGGACTTGTGAATATATACACAAAGGAGCTGGTGCCTATGCACTGTTTGCCAGCTCAAAAGTAAAAGGAATCTAAACTGTTGCAAAAGTTAGTGGGGTCCTAATGACTGACAAAAAATGTCCTAGTCTAACTTTTATACAGTTTTCTTCTCCCGTCTGCATTGGAGCGCTGTCCTGGGAGACTCCTTCATTGTTGTTGGCGTTTGAAGTTTCGCCAACTCCTTCTTTCTCTGAGAGACCGGGTGGGTCTTGGACCGCTTCAAGAATTTGTTGGGCTCTCTCATCATGCTCGATTTGCTGATTTAAGGTCTTGTCTGTAAAATCAGCAATCTTACTCCAAACCTCGAAGGTGTCGGTTCGGAGGTACAGCTCAGAGTTTTCTCGCCTCCAGAAACTGTCCAGAAGGTCGAGCATCCTCTGCCATCCTCGGTCTCCTGCTTGTTCGTCTATGAGGCTCAAATTTGACCGAAGAATCGTGACAGTGATCATGCCGTCACAGAGCACGTAGTATTCGTCCTTGCGGGCTAACACATGCTCCAGCACATCTTTAAGGAACTCAACCTTTATGGCCTTCCGGACAGTTTTGTCCTTGTAGTATTTCCGCCATAAACCTCTCTGATCGAGGTCCTGTCGTTGAGGTTCCACCAGACGTCTACTCTCACATGGATGGATATTCCATACTTGCAGATTTTGAAGTATCACCTTCTCATACTGCGGATGGTCTTCCTCCTCCATTATTGTGCTAGTAATCAACGCCGTGGCATACTTTGGTCCGTAGCCTAGGCATCCGAGTACAAACCTTACTAACGTAGGCAGGGGTGCCATACATTCTGGATCGGATCTGTCGATTTCCAGTATGTCTACAAACCCAGCATATACGTAAGGTGCTGCTACTCCCACCATATCTGAGTGAATTCTCAGAGACGGCCACTTCCCCGATATCCAGTGTAGATACGGTTGAAGTACAGTGTTCTCCTCAAGCGAGGATTCACTCATGTCCACTACTACCTTTGGGACGTCATAATCTCTGATTTCCCCTGGTATTATAGACATCGTTGTGGAGAATATCTGATGACTTCCCTTTTCAACTCGAGACAGCTCCTCCTCACCTGAAGCCATAATCGATAGCTTATACTCCAGATCTTTGATGTACTCAACGGTCTTTCTTGCGAAAAACTCAATCTGGCGCTTGTCATCATGTTTGATGCCACCCAGGAGTCCTCCACAGACCACAGCCGCATCCCAACTTAGGGATTCGTCCTCAAATGAGTCTTCATCAAAAAACCAGGATCCTCCCAGATCCTCTTGGGTTTTCCCAACATGACCTTTGCCATCGTGACTACTGTCACCGTGAGCAGTCTCACCAGACTCCTTGACTGAGTCTCTTACAGGAATTGCTTCCTCAAGGCTTTCTTTCTTTTCAAGATTACCTTCCAATGCTGCGTAAGCACTTCCGAAATCGAAGTATTGCTCACACTCCATTGCAGCCGCTTCTTCTGGTTCTGCCCTTGGTTCAGGGTCTACCACTTGAATTGGCTCGCCTATTATGGCCTTAAACTTAGCCTCTTCTTCAGCATACTGTGTTTCCATATTCTCTTTTTGTTCCTCCTTGCTTTGTAACAAAGCCTTGTAGGATTTCACAGCTTGATTAATGGAAATTTTTTGTTCTTTGGCTAAGTGGTTTCTGCAGTAGTTAAACTGCTCCATGGTCAAAGGAGACCACCAAGGTTCTTCAACCTTTCCATCCTTCTTAGGACCTTCTTTTGCAGAATCGTCCCCTTTCGGACCAGAAGACCCAAGCCTCTTGGCTTTCCTCTTCTTCCTGGCTTTCTCTTCTGACTCGGCTTTTGCCTTGTCTTTCAGATCTGCCATTTTCACATCTCTTCTGGAGCTTTCCTCCTTCGGATCTGTCATCTTCTTTTGAAGATCTTTCTTCACATCTCTTTCAGAGTTGGTGTTACCCTTCTCCTTCAGATCTGTCTTCCCCTCCTGGGAAACTCTCGCTTTCTCCTTGGGATTGGTTATTACCTTTCCCTTAGATCCAGCCATCCCCTTCTGGGATTCTTTCGCCTTTCCCTTAGATCTGGCCTCAGCCTCCTTGGGATTAGCCATCTCCTTCTGGAGATCTGGTTTCGCCTTACTCTCGGAGTCAGCTTTTGCTTTCTCCTTAAGTTCAGCCTTCCCTTTCTGGGAATCCGCAGTTTTCAGCTTCTTGGGACATTCGTAAGAACGATGTCCTAGTTGCTTGCACTGCCAGCAGAGAACTGCCGCCTTCGTTCCTGAAACGGAACCAGCATCACTATGCTCACCATCTCCCTTATTAGGACATACCTTTCGGGAGTGTCCCTCCTTCTTGCATCCCCAGCATATCTTTCTCTTTGCAGCAGGATCCATCTGCAGAGTTTTTAGAAAGAGAGGTGTTTGCAAGTTCTCTAGAGAGAGAGTCAGCTATTATGTTGTGGTCGGACTTAATGTATTCGACCTCATATTTATAATAGCTTAATTGTTCCTGCAACCTTAAGAGTCTAGTTTGCCTAGCTTCCTTAAGGTTCAGACTCATAAACCTTTTTACATAGGTCGAGTCAGAGCGCACTAAAAATTCTTTCGGTGCCAAAAAGATGTAAAAAGCCTTTATTCCGTTTTTTAAGGCTAATACTTCCTTTTCGTGTATCGGGTATCGTAATTCGTACCCCTTGAAGCTTCCCGACCAGTATTTACATACCGGTTCTGGTTTTCGTCCTCTAATTTTGAGGACTGCTCCCCAATATTCTTCAGAAGCATCAACTTCCAAGACTAACTCGTCCTTATCAGAAGGTAGAGCAAGTTGTGGCAAATTTTTCATCTTTGCTTTAATCCTTCTAATAGATTGAGTATCTTCATCTTCCCATTTCCAAGGATTTGTAGAAGAGGTTTTCTTCGCAATCCTACTTAAATCTCTGGAAAGATCTTTCACAAACTTTCTTGCATAGTTAGCGCATCCACAAAATCTTTGGACTTGCTTTCTATCCTCAAGTCTGTCAGGAAAATTAATTATTTTCTCAGCAATATGATTTTGCAGTTTAATTTTTCCCTGCTCAATCTCCATGCCTAGAAAATTAACTGATTCCCTAAACCATTCTATCTTTTTCTCTGATAGAATCATGCCCTCTCGCCGGAAGACATCAGTCACCTCATCAAGGTGTCTCATGTGTTCATCTTCAGTCTGACTGTAGATTAGCACATCGTCAATATAGACCGCACAAAATTTTCGGACCTGCTTGAAAGCATTATCCATTTTGCGCTGAAATACGCCTGGAGCATTCTTCAGACCGAACGGCATTACCAGCCATTCAAACATTCCTTGCGGAGCATTGAAGGCAGTTAGAGGAACCGATTCTTCCTCCATCTTGACTTGCCAGTATCCACTTTTCAAGTCAAATTTAGAGAAGAACTTTGGTTGGCTCAGACTTATCCTATCAATTAAATCTCCCGCAGTGGGAATCTTATAGCCATCGTCTTTTGTAGCTTTGTTAAGCTGACGATAATCTATAACCATTCGTGCTTTACCTCGCACCTGCTCGGCATGATTAATAACCATAAAGGCAGGACTAGAATGTGGACTGTAACTGTCCCTAATCAAGCCTTTTCCAAGCAACTCAGGAATTTGTTTGTCAAATTCCTCAACCATCTCAGCCGTATACGTAATGTTTCTGGCTCTTATAATGGTTCCGGGATCTTTCAACTCTAATCTAGCCCTAAGGCTATTTTGAGTCCATAACTTTAGTGGATCTTCACTAAAATTATCGGCTAGTTTTATTAGGAACTTATCCCATTTCGTTCCTGTTAACTTAACAGCCATGTACATTTCTTGTTTTAGAAACAAGTTGTCATACCAGTTAGAACTCCTGGTATTCGTTGGAGAAAACAGGGTTTGTTCCCATGAATCGTTCTCATCCAACCGTATATCACCACGTTGAGCTCGCACTCTGAAAGCTCTTTCACATGGTATATCACCACAGTATTCTGTCCGTTTTACCGGATAAAAACCAAATTTTAACCTAAGTCTAGGCTCTTGTAGAATACTTATTTTTGTCCCACCGATGGAAACATCATTTTCATTCTGCACAAAAGGAAGGTTTTTCTTTTGTCCTTTCAAAAAGGCATTACCAATTATGATGTCGGCCTCTAGTAAAGGATGTGCAAGAATCTCTTTAATGATGAACTTTTGTCCACCAATAAAGACAGGCACGTTGCTTGCCTTATGGCCAACCATTGTGGCCATACCATCGACGTTAACCATGTGGATAGGTTTTTGCAGTGGTTCCCACCACTCATCTGGCAGAGCATTGAGTCACGCACATGTTATGCTACACCCAGTGTCTATCAAAGTGTCTAGAGAATACTCATAGTATCCAGGAAATTTGAAAGTTAGAGCTACATATGTGCTCATGTCTTCCTTCCTAACACTAAACCCAATATTCTAAGGTACTTTTTGGGATGGTTCTATCATCCTCCAGATATCGTCTATTGGTATAGACCTTTGTTCGGCTATTTGTTCGATAACCTTACAAACTTCAGGAATCTCAGATAAAGAGTTTTCCATATTGGTAACTCTTAACATCCGTATAGACTCCTCTCTCGTTTGATCTACAGGGTCTTCATAGACTGGTAATGATACCTGTCTATACCTTACGTTTCTACCCGTATGTTGCGACGAGGCTCTCGAATCGACAGACCTTCGAGACATCTATTCTATTAGTGGAGGTGCGCTTGCAACCTCTGGTCGAGAGACTATTACATCTTCTCCCACATCACTAGCTCTTGAAGAGACTTCATAGGGCGTTCTATTGAACGGCTCTCTCAGGATTGGGATCCTCACAGGCAAATGCCTGTCAGCTCTTTCGCTTAGCATAGGCAAATACCTATCAGCTCTTTCATTGACCCTTGACGGATCTCCTAACATGAAAGTAATTTCATTACCCCTTTGTCGGATGTTTGCCGCACTAATGGGCCTAGAACTACTACCAGGTTCAGTCATAACCCAACTCCTTGGCCAGGTTAATTCCAATGGATTCACCCCACGCCTATGGAACTGTTGGTAGTTGTTATGACCTTCTTCGAACAACACTGTAAGTCTAGAGATGTTCCTCACACCAGGACTAGTTGTATTTACCAATCGATAAATTACCCTAGTGTGATACGCCAAATACTTGGCCTGGGAATTCATACGATCCATATTCATCGACTTGATTCTTAAGGTCAATGAAGTCCCCAAACAGCGATCGTTCAAAGCCATCATAAAGTTTGGATGGACTTGAAACCATACAGGGCCATGTGCAAGGTTGGCCTGTACACCTGATATCAGCTGATCTCTAAACTCTCGCCAACGTTTATCGATTACTGCCGCTACCACAGGACTATCCGCTGGTAGATGAAACAGCGGGACTAATCCTATCTGGATCAACCCAATGTGTATATAATTATATACACCTCTCGCGTTACGCATGGTATCTCTTATGCGTTGTACATTCAAGAGTGGGATATCCAAAGTCTCAAGCTCAGTGCTCGTGACTTGTGCCGTCGCCTCGGTCTGCGATATATCTATGGTGGATCGAAACCTAAATCTCGATACTTCATAAATCTCTCTCGCATTGACATTTGGCAACCTCCATTCCAGGATTGACGGGGATGGATCTTCGTACTGGTGGGTTTCCTCCAGTACCTGATTCATTGTTTCCAAAGGAACCAACTCATCACCATCTCCTTCTCTTTCTGCTCGCATCATGAACAGATGTTCGGTCCAGAGATCAGAATCATCATCTGAGTCTGTGTCATAATCAGACTCAATCTCATAAATCGATTCTACTTCCGAGTCTAAGTCGGAAATCTCTAGCTCATCAATTGGTTCATAAGCAAGGACTTCTTCCTTTTGACTCCTATCATCCAGGAAGACCATACGGAGTCTTTCCCTCCTTTGGTTCTTCTTTGGACAACTATCCGCTTTGTGGTCCTTTGAGCCACAAAACCAGCAGCAATTACAACTGCTCAAGGGTTTTCCCTTAGGACATTTAGGTTCTCTGCCATGCTTTCTTTTGAAGGCATCGATCCTATCTTTATCCTTCAGGTTATCCCTTCTCCTCACAAACCTTCTTGGTTTGTAAGCAGGACCTCCCTTTTGCTTACGCTGGAAGTCCTTCTTGGGCCAAACTTTCCTTTTGTTGTACCCAACAAACTTCTTTTTACGAGGAAAGTTCTTTCTCTTCAAAGAGTCTCCTGTAGTGCTGCGAGTATCGCAACCATACCTCCTAGACACATACACAATCTTAGAACAACAGCTCTTATTCAGGTACGGTAGCTTCTTAGCTGCCTGTTTCACCTGGAGCTCAGTACATGCTTTTCGCATTGCGTACTTCACCGCCTGAATTTTACCTCCGAGTCCAGAGACAATCTTTTCCTCACTCAGAAGTAATTCATAGGCCTTTTGCGCAACTTCCGGCCAAGGTTCGGGAAGTTTTGCAAACAAGGTTCCTCCTATGAACTGTTGCGATACTACATCCAGATTGTAGTAATACTTCTGGAATTCACACACGTAGCTATCAAACCAGCACATATCACAGATCTGCAGTTTAACTAGAGCGGTCAATGACTGCTCCTTTTCCACAGTCTCAGTGGATAATGAGAAACCGCAGAACTCTCGTTTCAGGGCATCGGCGATTATTGCCAATACTCCATCAACCGTCAGCGCTTGATCTATCTTTTCCTTAATGTCTGTGTGCGCCACTAAGGTTTTCTAGTATTTTTGCGCTGTACCCATAAGGGCTGCTACACATAATTCGTAGACTGCTCCAGGAGGCACTCATCCCGCCGACGCCGTCATCCGAATAAGTGATAACCACTCATCTATCTTTTCAGATACGTGCTTTTCACAATCAATGTCTAGAAAAGCACCAGGGGTTATTATTGGCTTTAATATATTATCCCTTGGGACAAACTCTTGTTTTGTCCGATGAGAATAATCGGGCCTGTAAATTTCCCTCTTCGCAGTTACCAGTTCATTAAACGTTCTGTTGTCTAAATGAACTGGGGTATCTTCTACCAGACCTAAGGCTTTCCTTAAGTCTTTTGCCAACTATCCACTTTGAGAGTTCAAGTTTGCACTTCGCCTTTGTGAGTCTAAAATGTAAGGAGCCACCGACTCTTTATACATCTCATCCACACTCTTGCCTTGATTCTGTTTGGAATTTCTTCCTCCCAAATTCAATCTTTCGACTGGTTTTCCTGTTGTACTTTCTAGTCCAGAAGTCGCCTCTGCTTCAGGCCTTTTTAAACATCTTTCTCTTTTCAGAGCGTCTAACATTGTGTTTACAATGGAGCCTACTTCCTTTACCATTTGGTTTCGACTTTCTAGACTTTCATTGCTCCCCTGACTGGTTAGCTGAGTTAAAATATCATTTATACTCTTGCTAACTCCAAAAGGAGACAATCTTGCCTCTGGAACGAACTCCAAACGCGATGGAGTCCCAGAAGGATTTTCCGAAGATTTTCTTTCTCTAGCCATTTCAAGGACTTAATTGAAAACTTTTTCAAAATTTTTGGGTTAATTGGTTTTTTGGAAAAAGACAAAATTGTAAGGTGCCGTAAATTGGGAATTTCCCAAACTCACATCCTAAAAGACAAAATATTTTGCCTACCTCTGGTAAAGAGGAACTAGACTCTTGCTTTTATGACATATAGCGTTGACTGTTGTGCAACATTTTCCACGTACGAGTTTTGTTCCTTGCTACCGCCGAGTCCTTTATTTTATTTTTTATAAGCGAAATCCCCTTGGTTGGGACTTGGGAAGGAGAAGGTGTTGGGGTACAAGGTCAAGGCTTGCTCCAGGGAATCCCATTCCCAGAAGTCCTCCAACGTCCTCGACCCCGACCCCCGAACCCACTGGTCCGCCGGCACCAACACCAAGGAATGGATCCGTAACCCAAACACTGTTCTTTCCCCCCAGCAGTTCTGGGATTATTTTTCCCTCTTCTTGTTGGTTTGTAAATTTTGTTGCCGATTTGGACCCTGCCAGGAGCCCTGCCTGCTTTCGCATTTGTGTTTATAGCAAGTCCGTACTCGAGTGGGAGATCGTGGTTGGGTTGCGTTACAAGGTTTATCTTCTGTATATCATGTTGTCTAGTTACTTACTAAATAGTTCATTTTTTAAAATTTTCTTTTAATTATGTGTGTTTTTCTTGATCGCCAGCCTGAAACGTTCTTCAGAGTTCGCCCTCCCTGCGAAGAACCGCGTCGCGAGATCATGTATGATATGAGCTACAACCCTTGCCGATACGTGAAAGTGTCCTGTTTATGGGGCAACCGAAAAGTCCTGGAGTTCATTATTAATTGATCAAAGTCATTATACAATAT
Source organism: Melastoma dodecandrum (assembly GCA_029817715.1). Classification (NCBI taxonomy): domain Eukaryota; kingdom Viridiplantae; phylum Streptophyta; class Magnoliopsida; order Myrtales; family Melastomataceae; genus Melastoma; species Melastoma dodecandrum. Next base: position 1,712,134 of record JARUPY010000387.1, read on the forward strand.
CTTATTATAAGTCAATACAATTTTCTTCTCTTTTTTTTGAGAATAACTGTAAATACTTAGCCCTTGGAACCTATAAAACATCATAAACGTTACACGTTGGTCACGAGAGACTAAGCAGGACCCTATGAATGTCCAAAAATCTTTATCTCTATGTTAATAACGTGAATCATCCAACACATTATTAATTAAGCAAGTCCGGGACGACCAGCGCCGGTTAAATCCCCACTCAAGGAGGCCTTCTTCCGGCTTTCCATTAATTTCCTTAAGTTATCTCCGTCCGAGCGTTTCCGCCATTAACACCACTTATCCGGTGTTTGGCCGAATACAATTTCAAGGAAATAACCCTTATCCGGTCTACCCTTTTTCCCATCATTCCTTACTAAAATTCGAACAGAATATGCCTTGTACATACAAACACACGTATAAGCCTCCAATGAACACAACCATTCACGAATTATTATAATTCACAAAACTAGCTTAAATCGAGATCCTCTCATCTGACCATGAAGGGTATCTCTAGTACGACGGGAATCCGGGGTAGTTATCCTCAAATTCCAAGGCATGAATTCCCCCTCTGTCCTTTCATTCTTGTCCATGTATCAACCACTCCCAACAACAACAGCACGAATAACAGTACCGCAACAGATTTATAGCCAAGGGAAAACACGTGACGAGGAAGGAGAACGGGTCATACCTCGTACTCGAATCCGTCGCAAGCTCCGTTAACTCCTGCCTTCTTCGTGTCACCTCTCCACGCGGAAGCTTCACTTGAGAAGCCGTCCTTGTCTCCACTCTCCTTCACGAATCATACGTTCAACCCTACGGCTCTCCTTTCCTCCCCGCTTCCCTTTCCTCTTATTATGTTTCTTTTCTCCTTTCCTTCGTTTTCTTTGGCATCAGAGGAAAAATGAGGGATATATAATTCTTTTTTTTTTCTTCGCCGCCACCGATTGCATAATTACGTTAATGGAATAAATTTAATCTATTTCCCGTAAACTTCCTAGACATCAAGTTCCTAAGGGGAGACGAAATTTTCTCCTTTCCTAACGTAATCACCCACTTCCCATAAGGAAATAAGATTTACTTTATTTTATTATTATTATTATATTAAACTACTGCACACAATCCAGCGCTTATATATACGTCACAACCATCCGACAATCTCGTGTTTAGCATATATGTGATTTACTGGAAACAAAATAATTATTATGTATAAAAAAGGACGTGAATTAACCCTCAAAAAGCATGCATACTTGCATTGTTTCATGATGATGGCCGGGAATTGAAACAGAATAATTAAAGTATTATTAATGAATTGCTCACCATTCCCAACTTGATTTTAAGAGGGGAATTTTCGGAGTTTCCAAATAAACATAACAATAGCGGTATAGTTTTTTGTTACCCTATACCTAATATCTCGCACACCCACTTAAAAGTTTCCTCCATGTCCTTAGTTATTCTAAATATCCCCGACTTAGTCCAACATCACTCATTTTTGCTTGTTCAAGAGTCATCTTCATAATTACATCGTTTCTTGGCATATTTGTAAGTGGGTTCGATCAGTACTGTCGTGAGTTCTTACTCCCAGATACTTCTAATTATGTCCAACCATTGTATTTACAAAAGTTTGAGTTGTTGCAGCAACCCTATAGCGATTTTCTTCATCCAGGTAATACCACTGCATGTATATTGTTTGAGTTTCACTTTGTTGATGAGGTTAAATGTTGCTGTTCGAGCTGCTGTTAGACTGTTTTGACGTATTAATGTTCTTGTACGGGTTCAGCCAGCGTTTTTTGTTGAATCCTTCATATTTCTGCTACCAGGGAACTTCTTGAAAAGGATTTATCATACTTAGTGAATTGCATCACTTTTGTTTGCTAATTGTGTCGACGGGCCTTCCTATGCAATTCCATTGTTCTGTATGATTGAGTGTTTATGTGGAAGAAAGAGACATGAAGTGGACGGAAATCAATCCCTCTTTCTTTTGCAGCTGATGGGTGTTCCTGTTTCTGGTCTTGAACTAGAATTCCAACCAGTTGTAAATTATCTGTTGCCACAAATCATAGCACACAAGCAAGATGCACATGATATTCATCTCCAGGTACATTACATGTTTACAGTTCTGCGACTTACCTTGTGTCCTTGTTCTTCCTGGATTTTTGAAACTAGTTGTGTTGTAGCTCCTTCAAGATCTGACAGAGAGATTGCTTCCTTTCATTCCTCTATTGGAGGTAAAACGTTTCGTAAAACAATATGGGCCCCCAGTTAATATATGCCAAAAGGGAATTTCTTTTTCTGTATTGGTTGATATTTCTAGTTTGTTTTTGTTTACCATCTGCAGCTGCTTCGCTGGGGGATGGTAACCGGCTTCAGCAATTAAAGGGCTGGCTGCATCAGTGCCATCTGTATGTGCTAACAAAGATGTGCCTTCTGTTCCGGTTTTCATGTTTCTCTTAAGCATAAATGGTTTTTTGATAAAGAATAAAACCTTAATGTTGCTTTGGATTCGAGGCATCCCCGTGCTTTGTGCAACGAGCCAGAGCTCAAACATCTTACTAGAAAGCTAGAAACATGACAACACCACTGCAAAATTCACAGGCGGCAGACATAATCAGGGACTAAAATCATCATCCCAATCTAATGATACTATTACCAATACCATCCCCGACATCAAAAAAATAAAGATCTAAATGCAATTCGATTCCTTTGCAGCTAAACACAAACAGCAGCCATGAAAGGAGGAGGGAGGAGAGGAAGGATACCAGCACCGATCGAGGACGGCAAGGAGGGAAAAGAAGAAGCAAATAAAAGAAAGGAGATGACGACTGATAAGCAGAAGAAGATTCATTCGAGTATTGTACTTCAAGTCATGACGGGTAATTTTGTAAAAATGTTTACTAAATACGGCTGGAATTCTCAAAATATTTAATTTATGGTTCATAAATCGATGATTCAAACCACGAACAAAACCTACAAACCAACACACGATTCATTCTAAACCGATTTACTCCAAAACTACCCCGTAAATTTGCTGTTTGGAAAAGCTAATTTGTTTATGTTAGTAAATGATCATAAATCTTTTTCAATTTCAAACTCATTAACGAATGAATTTTTGCAAATGAAACTCGCTAGCATCGAGTTAGAAACACTTGGAAACGGGTAAAATAGCGTGGGTCGAAAAAAAATAGGCATGATCTTTTAAATTTATACAAAAATTACTTCAAACTCGGTGTTACGAACATCGAGTTCAATTTATTAAAAAGTGAATTTTTTTAACATTAAGTCAAACATCGCGTCTGACTCTCTCATAAAAATTAAGCAATAAACTCAATATTTATAACAATAAATTTAAAATATTATTTGTCTAATTTTAGAAAAATTTTCCTTATTATGATAATTTTTTTTAACGTAAAATGCAACGAGGCCCTGGAAACGGTGCATCGAAAAAGGTAGAAAAGAATGTAACTCAACAAACCTTAACATGTACTCGAAGAATTTTAATCAACTCGATTTGTTTTTGTTAGCCGTTATTTTTTTTGAACTTTTTACTTCGACTAATTCAGACTCGATAAAATAACTGTCTAGTGATAAGTGAGTCTTTCAAGAGTATTGTTACGTACGTAGAGTTCGAACCCAGTAACTCCTTAATCCGAATTCAAGCTCTCAACCACTTGAACCACCGCCCGTTAATCCGATTATTTTATCCTGCGATCGCCTTCCGACTGCCACGTCAGCGTCCCAAGGCCAGAAGAAGCAGAAGCTGCTTCCTCATCGACGGCTGCCGGCCATGGCGGCGGAATCTTCCCGGCGGAGATGTGGCTGTCTCTCCCACATCTTCGACGTCTCCTCCTCCCGGAACCCTGGCTCGATTGCCGTCGTGCATGCCTCCGGCGGAGTTCTCCTCTCGGCCGAGTTCCGCCGTAGGCTCCTCTCGGGCGGAGACTGCGACTCCGTTGAGTTCTTCGACGGCCGCACTCGGTCGTCGTGCCCTCCTCTCTACGACGGCGACGTGGCGTTTACTTACTCGGACTTGTCCTCGGCTGTCGCCAGACTCGCCCCTCGGATTCGCTGCGTCCTTGATGGTGGGGATGATCCCGGTCTCACTAAATCCTCAGGTTCGTTTCCGCTAGCTTCACCGCTTTTATTCACGGTTTGCTGCTTTCTTACGAGTGCATGGAGTGCCTGGCGATATTGAGTAGGCAACGAAAGAATTGAGTAGTGTATGGCGTTTTATCTGCTGCCATTACACTCGGACTGCATTTTTAGAACTTACCTGCAAGTCTTCATTTTCATCAGCTGATCAGAATGAGGTACTGCAAGCGCACTTGCCGAAATTCTCATTCGTGCCGAGCAGTCCTGATGGGACAGTGGCTGGGGATTCTTACGTGCCGAAAGTGATTGGGATTCTTGTTCCCCCTTCCACAGAGTACATTGTTTCTGTTCTTTCGATTTTGAGGTGTGGAGAGGCTTTCTTAGCCATTGACCCCTCATGGCCTAAAGAGAGAATATTGTCAGTTGTTCATTCATCCGGGGTCGAGCTCATTATCTCGTACAACTCTCAGTTTGTAAGAAGCGAGAGTGATATATTTGACTGGTTGCTGAACTCTGTAATTTGTCCTGTTTTGGTGTTTTCAATGGATGATAGCAAGATTACAAATGGAATTTCCGAATCTCCAGAACCTGCTATGCTTTATCCCTGTCAACGTAGCAAAAGTAGATTGTTCTGCTATGTGATGTACACCTCAGGATCAACTGGTAAACCTAAAGGTGTTTGTGGCACTGAAAGAGGTTGGTCTTTTATGTTTGCTCAAGCTTATGTCATTGCCTCCGGGGATGAAAAAGTTGGACAGCCTGCTTGATATATTTGCTTAGTAGATGGGTAGAGTCTAATACTTACAAATAATTCATTGCATATGTTCTGAAAATGTTCCTGTCTGTTTTGGAGTTGGAAACATGAAATCCCTAAGTGATTATCTAACTATATTTATGTTCTTTAGTGCATGCCAGTTATTGTTTTGTCCTCTAACTTAAAGCATTTGTATATCTTTTTTTGTGATGTGGCTGAATAGAGTATTTCATTTAAATTCCACTGGCTACGATATGTAAATAGAACGTACTGGAAATTATATATTCATGTATCCTTCCCCAGCTGATGGAATTAAGGCTGGAGCAATGTCATTGGCTCATTGGTCCTCCTAATCACAAACAGAAAGTGAAGACTGTGGATAACACATGTTTATTTGTTGCAGATAACTCGGGTGCTATTTGTATAGTTAACAAGATAAAAGTTTTCACTTTTCATTCGTTCATATCTTGATGGTGATTCCACAGTACTAGTTTATGTGAAAGCAGGATTTATTGTCAGCTTCTCTTTTGTTCTATCAGGTCTCGTAAATAGATATACATGGATGCAAGAGTTTTATCCTTTGGTTGGGCCAGAAATCTTGTTATTCAAGACATCTGTTTGCTTTGTTGACCATCTACAAGAATTCTTGGGTGCCATTCTCAGTTCTTGCTCATTGATCGTCCCACCATCTCATGAGTTGAAGAGAAACCCTTTATCTGTTGTGGATTTCATGGAGGTATAATTTTCTGGTAGATTTTCTGTTAGACACTTTGGACGTTTAGTTTATGGACGTATAAAAAAAGGTTTAGACATTTAGTTTATGGTATGGATGAGAAGTGGCCCTTTTCTCATGTTCTTTTCATGTTGTTATGTAGGCTTATCATATTAGCCGGTTAACAGCTGTCCCATCACTCATGAGAGTAATCATGTCTACTTTGCAAAATCAATCTTATAGACGGATCCCTAACTCATTACAGCTGATAGTGCTCAGCGGGGAATCGTTTTCTCTCTCCTTATGGAAGATGCTTTCAAGTACATTGCCAAATACATCCTTTCTTAATTTGTATGGAAGTACAGAGGTGTGGGACTACTGGTGCTCGATTCTGATATTGAGTTCAGTTTCCTTAATTTGGATCTCTTTTATTAATTGCTTAGGTATCAGCCTTGTTTCCATTACTATGAAAATGACAGTAAGAATAAATTTTGAAAAAATCTGCTTGGGTAATGAATTGACTTTTTGCAAGTATACAAGAGGTAATGATGAGAGTAAACAACATCAGCAATCTTCTTGTCCTGCAAATCAAAAGCATCAGCTTTTCAAGAACAAAATAATTTTCTTAATATTACTTTTGTGCTCCAGCTTTTAACACCTTAACAATTGCAAGAAAGAACTTCAATCTTCTGTCATCACCATAGCAACTACAATTGCAAGAGGAGCCTTTGTCACTGGTTTAATCTTGCTTCAGTACTTAGTCACGGTCTTTTCATTGTAGGGAGCTTTTGTCATATATTAATTGGATTGATCTCTTCATAGTCAGCATTGCCCTCTCAGAAATGCATAAAAATTATCATAACATTTCATGTAATTTTATTGAAGGTGTCTGGTGATTGTACTTATTTTGATTGCAAAAGATTGGGAGTGCTTTTGGAGACAGATTCCATAACCAGTGTACCAATAGGCCTTCCCATCGCCAACTGTGATGTAGTGCTTGTTAATGAAAACGAAGGTGATCATGGAGAAATATTTGTTGGTGGCATCTGTATTTCTGCAGGATGCATATCTGAAATATCTAGTGTCGCTTCAGATTTTGTGGAGTTGCCTAAAACTTCTCATATTATCTCTTCTTACCATGAACAAAATGGGAAATTATTCAATAGGACAGGGGATTTTGCAAGGCAACTACGAAGTGGTGATCTGGTTTATTTAGGGCGAAAGGACCGGATTGTGAAAATTAACGGACACCGAATAGCCCTTGAAGAAGTTGAAAATGCTCTTAGAAGTCACAGGAATGTAGTTGATGCAGCTGTCATTGTTCAAAAGGTTTCAGACAGCATTGCTCCACCAAAAGCTTTTGTTATAGTGAAGGACAGAAGGTCTAATGATTTAGTCAGATCCATCAGGGATTGGTTGCTGGAAAAGCTGCCAATAGCCATGATACCCATACATATATTCTGTGTGAATTCTTTTCCTTTGACCTGCACCGGTAAGGTTGATTATGAGTCACTTTCCGCATCACTACCAGAACTCACTAGTTATGCTGGGGACAATTTGTTGCAAGCGATAAAGAAGGTATGCAAATCAGACTCTTATGCTAAAATGTCTTCTTGTCAACTTTATTGACTACAAGTGGCAAGTAAAATTCTTTGCAGGCCTTTTGTGACGTTCTGCTGGTGGAGGAGGTCTCTGAGGAAGATGACTTCTTTAGTTTCGGTGGCAACTCAGTTGCTGCTGCACATGCTGCTCACAGTCTCGGGATTAATATGAAGTTGCTATATGACTTTCCTACCCCCCTTAAGCTGTGGACTGCTCTTTCTGAGAAATCAGAATCTGCAAATAGATGTCTTGATCAAGGGGGTTCTTCAGTGACCAAGGTGGAAAATTTTTATTCATCTCGTTATTCTTGGCCTGAATTGGAGAAAAATCATTTGGTTATTGACACAGACGATAACATTGGTCGGGAGAGTTCATCAAAACGTTTGAAGGTCACATCACAACTTTATTTAAAGGGAGGGTACTCGTGGATATCTGTGCCTCTGCAATTGTCCTGTTCTTTCACCCGATGTAACAGGATCATGTATAGGGACAAATGTGGTTTCAGTGATATCATCGTCGAAAGAGCAAGTACTACAAGTATGATGCATAGAGTTTGGAAGGTTCCAATGCAGTCGTGTGTTGATGCATCACCCCTTGTGGTCATCTGGAACTCAGAAATATATGTTTTCATTGGATCTCATTCACATATGTTTCTCTGTATTGATGCAAAAAGGTAAGGATATTAATACTGAAAATATGTAATTTTATTAATGGAATCTGGTTAATATCTTAGGCAACCTGATTGGTCCCAGGTTGTAAATACTTGTGAGTGTATGGTTGCATATATGTAGGCTGTCCTCCCTCTTTTTTGGTAGTCAAGGAAAGTAGCATAGATAAGCGTTCGCATCTAGCTTACAGTTTCCATAGTGCTCGGGATGTCCCCATGCAGTAGATCACGCTGTCCTCCCTCATTTCCACATGAGATGAGTAGCGGTCTGCTAATGGGGTGCATGTCTTGGCTTGTATTAATGCTGAATTCATCATCATAAAAGTAAATGAATTGGTTGGTAATCTCAGTCATAGAATAGATATTATAAATGCCTGGCTGCTATGTAGTTTAATTTAAACACATTTTACTAGACGTAGCATTTATTTATTTTGAATGGTCATCCTGGTTTATCTTTATGGCATTTCTGAAAATTGATTAGCGTTGTATAAATACTTGTGATGCGAGGGTAGGATCTTTTTTTTTTTGTTTATTGCATCCATAGTCGATTATTTGATATTGTCTAACATGGACGATTTAGTGGTTTTGTTCAGTGGGAGACCAAGCTAGATGGTCGAATTGAATGCTCAGCTGCTATTACTGGTGACTTTTCTCAGGTTATTTCAAAAAAGAATAGTGTATATTAGCCTGACTTTACATACGCCAGAAAGCTTTTGAATAGTGTATATTAGCCAGACTTTACAGACTTTATATATTGTCTTATTTTGCAGGTTGTTGTTGGATGCTATGATGGAAACATCTATTTTCTTGATATTGCAACTGGTAAAATCTGCTGGTCATTTCAAACAGGTGGAGAGGTTAGTTTCAGGATCGGCAACTTCTCATATTTCTAACTTTGGGAGGAGCATTCAAAACATAAATGGAAGCCAACTTTGGCAACTTTTCATATCAGTCAAGAAAGGAACTGATGATAGGATAACTGTGTCCTTGCATTATGCCATTTCTGTCAAATCTTGTTATTTGAAAAAATCAGTTCACAAGTTTGTGCGAGTCATGCATTGTACCTCCAGGTTATAACTAACTTGCAAGTTATTTTTTCTGTATGCTCAAAACTGAATGATTTTGGGGGGGATATATTTCAAAGTTCTGTAGACCATTTAATTTCATATTCTGGGTGTGAAAGTGTGTTTCTTCATAAAATTTTTAAGCAGGTTACTTTTCATAGATTTATACTATGTGAGGATATCTTCGAATATCGGATGTAGTTGAAATCCTTTTGTTTTAGGTATTGTGATCATCCCAAAGTAGCGCAACTAAAAGCTGCATGTTTGCATTTTCTTCATTATTCCTTTGTTCTTTTCTGGTAGGAAGGAAATTGTTGCTATGATTTGCTTTGACCCTTCAGTTTTTCGATATCTTAGGTGAAGTCACAGCCGACTGTGGATTCAGAGAGGCAACTAACATGGTAATTTTTCTCTCCTTGGACTCCTTTTCACAGGATTGATTACTCTTGGATTAGCTGTCTATAATGTAGTGTGACAGTAGCGCGAGAAGTAATACTGATTGAGTTTGATAGTTTTTTCCTTTATTAAGGAAGTTAGTTTACAAGGATCCAAGTACTTGGATGAATTTCTCATTGTGCCTGTCCCCATTACCGTAATTTTACAGACTAGTACTTTTTAAATTTTTTCCTTTTGTGTCTTGTTTGATCCAGATATTCCGGGATGAAAAATGGAGCTGTAACCTGACCATTATGCTAACAGATCTATGGTCTGTTCAGATATGTGATATGTACTGTCGACTAAGAGTATATTGTCAATTATTATGTTTTTTAATTGGAGTCGTATTCAATCTTACACGTAACTTCTTGTTTGGGGTGTTCATTTTACGAAACCTACCTTTTGAACTGCCTTTGCAGGTGTGGATCTCATGATCATAATCTCTACGCTCTAGACTATAGAAGCTATCAATGTGTTTACAACATTTCATGCGGCGGGAGCATATTCGGATCTCCAGCAATTGATGAGGTGAAATCTTCTTCTAATATTTATCTATCAAATAAATTAGTGATCCTTTTTTCTGCTTGTTTTGTGGGGTCATCTATTTGACACAGTAATATCATGTCAACTCATGTGTCTCCTGCAGGAGCATTGTATATTATACGTGGGATCTACCGTTGGTCGCATTACAGCCATCTCTATCAGAGTGTGTGCCTTTTCTTTATCTTATTGAGACTAATATTATTTCTGCGCATTTGTATACTTTGGAAATTCTTGGCACTCATAGCTTCTCTCCTCGCTGACTTGTGTGCTGGAAATTATGCAGGCCTTGCCATTTTCTTTGCTGTGGCTTCATGAATTAGAGGTGCCAATTTTTGGGTCTCTCGCTGTATCCTCCTCTGGAATGGGTAAACCATTCATATATTTTCTACTTCTTTTCTTCCTTTATCTGTGCATTCATTTAACTGTAAAGTGGTTTTCTTTTGCTACCGCAGTAATTTGCTGCCTAGTTGATGGATCTGTTATTGGATTGGACAGATTTGGTTCCATCCTGTGGAGGGTAAGGGACATTTTTGTAACATTCCTTGTCGATTAATGCTTCATAGCCATTTTTGTTTCGTTTGACTCGGTTAAGAGGTAAATGCTTGGGTGATTTGTTAAAGGTTAGTTCCAACCAGTAGGACCTCTTTCTTTTTCTGGTCATCAAAATGTTTCGACCAGTTACTTCAATAAGAACTGGGAGGAAGCCATGTTTTTGCATGATATATTTTCCTTGGAAGCAAATGGGAATTCTCTTTTAACATAGAAAGAGTAGTACCCAGGCCATATTGAGATAATTATAGCGTTTGATTCCTGAAATGGCTTTGATGCACACTCCGGTTTTCTTGCTTCATATACTTTATAAATCAGCCTTGTGAAATTGTGGACATAATACTTACCAAAAAAATGTGGACATAATAAGATTATTTATCACGGTTATCAGCTTTCTCCCAGGTTTTCTTTCTGTGTTCTTTTTGGGAATTGTTTTCCTTTAATTAGGTTGCTTAATTTTTTTAGTGGCATAAAGCTATCATTTAGAAACCCTAACATGTTTCTGTTTGACTTTGTTGGATTTCCATGTTTCTAATTTCAGAGATCAACAGGCGGTCCAGTTTTTGCGGGTGCTTCTTTTGCCTCGTCTGTGCCTTCTCAGGTAAGGCAATTCACTGGTGATAAAAACTGAAATCGCTGGTTAAGGAAAACATTTAGAAAGTTATACAGAATCCTCTTGGGGCAGATTAGTTGATAAAATATTTCTCAGATGAAAGATTGGAGAAGTACGTCTAGGAAGTATGCAAATTTCCTTCAGTCTTGTTATGTAGCATGTAAGCCTTGACTACCTCTCCCAGTGGGAAATTCTTTCAACTATTCAGTCATTTTGGTTGCACAGGTCCTCATCTGTTCTAGAAGTGGAAGTATTCTCTCCCTGGAACCGGTATTGTTCTTCTCAAACATTTCACGGCCAGAAATCGTTGTTTTCACAACGCTTGCGTGATTTACTCAAATCATTTCCAATGAGTACTGTTATTTTCCGATTTCTGCTTCATCCATTTTCTCCTGCAGTTTGCTTTCCTGTCTTTCACGAATGCAGTGCTAAAATTCGGCTTCTTTGTTCATAACTTCCGTTGAATCGCCTCAGGAAACGGGTCAGATTTGGTGGGAATACAATGTCGGCATTCCTGTGATTGCATCCGCCTATGTCGACGAGCATTTACTTCTGCCATCGGAAAAGTATGCCCCCCAAACAAACATAGGTTTCATTATGACAATCCAAATTTTGGCCATCATCTTCACCCCTAGACTGTCTTCGCTCGCGTTTTCTTAGGCTAGTCTGCATATGTACCTGCTCGGGAAGCATTGTGGTGCTTGGCGTCGGCGAGGATTCGATGAGCAGAGATAACGGCCAGAATAAATGTACGGTGAGGGAGGTGGCAAGGATGGACCTTGAAGGGGAGGTATTTTCGTCGCCGGTGATGGTTGGGGGCGTGATCTTCGTAGGTTGCAGGGATGATTTCGTTCATTGTGTAGCTCTTGGAACAAATTTAGCCGATGTAAGTAATTAGCATTGTATCGATAATATAGGCGGAGCTTGTTGTATCAGTAATCTAATCGGAGTTGTTAGGATATTGAAAAAGGAAGCGTTTCCATTATTACATAATTAGATAGCTCGTTTTATTTTTAATCAATCACAAAAATGTGCCCGCGTAATTTGGCTTCCGAAGAACGGGAACGTTGAAATTTAGGGTTTTCGACAAGGCGGCTGCGGAAGATGGGATCCTGCGAACCGACGGAGCCAGAACCGTTGTCGGTGGAAGATGTGAGCGGCGGGGTCCACCTGCTGCCGTGCACCATTAACTACGACGGCCCCTCCGACGTCTCCCACTACTTCAAGCCCAAGCCCTCCGGTATGTGCGTGTGCTCTCCGAGCCAATCCAATCGCCGGGGTTGATCACGCCGTGTTTTTGTTTTTCCTTCGGTTGATGAATGTAGGGGCGGAGGTGGAAGGGTTGAAGGTGGAGGAGGCCTACTTCAGAGGGAGGAAGCTGGAGGGGGCCACCGTTCACCTGCCCTCTGGTTATTCTGGTACGCTTCTTGTTCCGCCGGCCACTACTGAGTCGCCGTGATCGGGGGATGGATTCGTCCGGTTTGTATGGATAAGATTTTAGGTTTTGGCTCCGGGCTCAAAGAATCTGCTGTACTCGGAGAGCTTTCGGGAGAATTCTCGAAGTTCCCTTCCCAGTTGCTTTTGGATTTCAATTTGGAATAACCAGTTGTTGCCTGGGATTTGTTCAGGTTTTGTGATAGCAAAGAAAAGCTCAGGTGACACATGTACCTCAGAAGTACCCTGCAAAGAAGAGGACTCCTGGGAGCTCAAAGCAAAATTTTCCAGACTGACTTATTGGAATCATGATTTTCTGCCTTCCCGTGATGATGCGTTTCCTCGTTCTTTACATTTGCTCGCTGTTGCTGAAGCGGTAACCCTACTCTTTTCCTTTTCCTGTTGGTGGTTGTGGTGTTTTGCCTTTGATCTCCCCTCTTCTCTTTATCCACAAGGAGGAGGCTTTGTTAGTTCCTCTGTACTACTTCAATTCAGCTCGCTAATTTTGCTTGAAATTTGTTTTTCTGGTGTCATGACACTATGAGCCAAATTCTTTTCGAATCAACCAACACTAACTAGTCCATTTCAATTTATCGGTTCAGCTTCACAAGCCAGTGACGCCTGAAGGTCTATCCTCATTTGAACGAAGCCAGAAGCTGTGAAGAATGGTCACTCGTCCCTGCATGCCATTCTACGTGGATCAAGGCAAACCAACTCATAGTCCTGTTTGTATGGAATATGGGACTAAGTTGCATCTCCTGCCTAGTACAATGCCTATTCCTGGGAAGTAGTCTGGACATTTCTCTTGTATTGGCATATTCAGCCATCCGTTTCACCACTGCAATCGCCAGCATATTATCATATGGCATAACCTTTTTGGAGTGTCTTCCTAAGGATCCCTCATGTACCTCAAGGTTGTTTCTTTCCTTTGTTTTCATGTCTTCCTCTTCTATTTTTTTTCCCTTCTCCTCTCTCATTTTTTGTGTTTTCAACCTGTGGAATTGAAAGCCTGGGATTCTTAAGAGGGAAGTAGATATCGTCTTGCTAATTTTTTTCTTCTTATCGATGCGATTGGAAAGTTGTAAAGATTTGACACTCGCATCTTGTTCACAAGAAGAAAGTTTTGCTAGTTCATGGTCTTCAGTGCCAACAACAACCCTGGAAAATACAAGTAGATATAACTTCTGGTGAATGGGGAATGAAGATTCTGGGGGTCTTTCATGGTTTGTCTGGAAGCGGAGTCAGGGTGAGGAAATGTGAGATGAGCGAGAGCGCTCGGCTGGGTTGGTCACTTGGAACCATGTGTCCTGCTCCTCTCACCGTCACGAATGTCAGGTCCCCCTCGAACACCTGAATGTATCCGCCGACCTCCCCCTTGTGAAACCATGGACGCCAACGGTCTTTGGTGGCCATCTTCATTGTTCCCAGGGAATCCAGGGTCGAGATGAACGGTACCCTACCGTCATTATCCCCACTGAACATCCAGACACGGAGACCATTGGCCATGAGCTCGCGGAGGATTGGGATGGTGGTATTTGCATAGTCTACCCAGTCTTGGATGACGTCGCTGCAGGGCTCCCAGTCAAACAGCTTGTTGTTTGTCACGTTCGCATGGATAGCCTTCTGGACTTCAGGGAGGTTCATATATGCATACACATAGTAGTCAATACACGGGTCTATGTTCTTCACCTGCATTGCCGTACATACTCCCAAAACATGAGTAAACAGCCGAAGACATTGACCGAAATTAGTCAAAAATGAAATGAAGGCAGGAAACTTATGTACCGAAGCCATCTTCGGTCGAGCGGTGAGGTTTCCATCCATGCAAATGGGGGCGTAGATGCTGTATATGTCCAGGTAACCAACATTGTTGAAAGCCTCTCGGATGGCCGAGTCACAGTCGGCAGACCGCTTAGCTGCATAGCCCATGAAGTTGCAAAGTTTTTGGACTTTATTATTTGTCTCGCTCGAAATCAATGCATGGCTTGCAAAGTAGTCGAACATTCCTCGTTTATCCGTTTCCGAATTTATTACTGCGTTTCCTATCTGCAAAATTGTTTGAAGTAGTCAAGTTTGATATAGCAAGGTGAGACTGAGTGCATGTGTATGATCCCTGTGCTTGTCAATTTACTCACAATGATCCCTTTGAGGTTGATTAGTGTCTTCCCTGACTTCTTATTATAGCGGACAATGAGATGTGCGAGCTGTGGAACGTAATGCCCCGCATAGCTCTCACCGGAGATATAGAACTCCCGGTCCTTGTACTCGGGAAATCGCTCTAACCAGTTTAATAAGAAGATGTAGTTATCCATAGCCGTTTTCTTGTCACCGTTGTTGTTGTAGTCTGAAGTCGTGTTGGAATATGAGAATCCTACGCCCGCAGGAGACTCCAGAAACAGGAGGTTCGCAACTGCGCGTAACACGTGAGAATAGCACAAATTCAACAGTAATCATCAGAAAACTGTGTATACCGAGCTTGTGAAAAATACAGACTGATCTCACTTACCGTTGTTCCATGAGTATGGATTCTGAAAGAGCGTCTTTCCGTCGCTGTAAACTCTAAAGGGGCCAAGTTCTTGCATTGCTCCGTATCCAAGGGAAGAGCATCCCGGACCTATGAAACAATAGATGCATCGCTGTGAAAAAACGTTTGTTTATTCCCAATCAATCGCTGCAAGTTTTAGAGGCCGAAAAAAGTGTCGAGAATGACCTCCGTTCAGCCAGAGGAGGAGAGGTAAGGATTCTTTATTCTCAGTCGCCTCGGCAAAGTAATAGTAGAGTGCTCGGCCGGCTGATTGACTCACGGTAATGTAGCCACCAAAATGATTGAAATCCACAATCGGTTGTCCAGGAAACTTTAGGATCCCGTCGGCCTCTTTCAATCCCGCATGTGAATAAACTTTTGATTGGACATTCTCGAATTCCTCCAGGTCGTCCATTTGAATCTCGACAACATTCATGTCGACCTTACTCGTGAACTTAGTCCTGGATAGGCCATAGAGAACCTCCTCCAGCTGGCCCATCCTAAGTTTCCCGACGACGAGCGAAGAAAGGAAGAAGAGATTGAAAACAAACAACAAACAGCAATGAAAGGATTTCGTAATCTTCATTATTTCCTAGACAGAGTTATACCTTTGAGACGGTTTTCACGGAGGATTTTGCACTGAGAGGAGATCATTTATATAGGCAAACCTAATGGCGAACAATGAACATGATGTCATTGCTCTAATAACCAGAAAGAAGACAGCCTCGAAGCTGAATAAAAGTATGTTTCGCTCAACGAAATAGCATGACAAATGAGACAAGAGGTATTTTCTATTTGGTGTTGTAGCCGTGCCGTCGAGCAAGTTAACGAGCTCAATCACATAGTTTGGAAAGATATGCCGAATGATGCATTGGCACATTTATATCCGCGTAGATCCGATAGCTCTTAAGCATGACATCACGTCCATTCCTTCAAACTTTGACCATTTTTTCGTGCGACTCGTGACGCTTCATCGAAGTAGTTTCAGCAGGCCAATGAGTATCATCGCCGAAGGGCGTTAGCGCGATCAGAAAGACTAAGTTTTGTGTACAGTAGAGGCCGTGTGGAGACAAGAGCAAAAGGTCTAGGCTGAATAAAACAAAGTCGGATGCGCATTGCTGGTGGGATTTCGACATCAAACAATGACCCCAAGGGGAGGCCTCCCCCCATAAGAAGAAAGATTGGAAGAAACACAAGGAAGAAGACGACCAAGGAATAAAAGCCTGGCAAAATATCAAACAGAAAACAACTTTTTTGTGAACAATATAAAATCAAAGACTACTAGAAAAAAAATTCCATCAAACAAACAAAAATAAAAATGGATTTAGGTCTACCTTTTTAATTATTTGTTGAACTCGTTTGGATTCATGACCGCTCTAATTTTGTACGCTTTCACGTTACGGAAGCAAACATGCATCAATAGCAGAAACTACAACAACAGAAGCAAAACAGAATCTTCAGCAGACGCTAGCTTCTGTAGCGCAGAACCTTATGCTGATAGAGGCCAAATCTAAACAAACAATAATCTAAGCAAATGCCCGTTTCTAGATTTTTCATCGATAGAATGATAGAGAAACCATTACATCACGAAACTTAGATAGACAAAATCGAAAAAAAATGAAAAGGCAAAAGAGAAATAAAAGGACACCACTTGGACTTAATTTCAAGCCCACTAACATTATTAAAGTGCCCACTAATTTCTTCATTAATCTCCAGTAGCATTGATCCAATCCAACAAATTTATTAATTAATTTAAAGTACAAATAATCAGATGAAGACTTGATTTATATGATATAGTTTAATTTCATGCTTACTGGTCGAAAATATGGTTAAGAAGATTGATGTTATCATGTGCTATGATGATCTTTAGTCATTCTTCAGCCAGTGAGTGATACGTCTTGATTTCTTATAGCAATCTTCCCCTTTGTGTTAACTGTAGGAAACTACTCAAAAGCAAGGCAAATTACTCAGAATATGCCCTAGTTTCACAACTCGACAGGAGCTTCGAAATGCCCCTCGATGGAGTGGAACGACATCCCGACTGTCTGTTGTAGAACCTGTGAATGGTCTACAACTGTAGCATTCACGGCAATATGTTGTTCGGCTGTCGATGATGCTGCTGATGATCTTCATTTCGTGATCCCTCGCTCCATCGGATGCACTTCTAAATCTTTCTGCGTTTAGCGTGTGGAAAATTTACCGACTTCAAGTTTATAAGTTTAGTTTTACAAGTTTAATTTGTCCATTTCAAGGTCTTTGGACTAAATAAAAATGTTGACATGAAAGCTGATTGAAATTTATAGCCTGCTCGCAACAAGGGCGAGTTCGTAGTAGTCCAAACCAAACCAAACATAACAGGAGATCGAATTTCTCTAGACATTGGAACAAAGATCCAAGGGGTACTTTCATGGTTTGTCTGGAAGTGGAGTTCGGGTGAGGAAATGCGAGATGAGTGAGAGCGCTCTGCCGGGTTGGTTGCTCGGAACCATATGACCCGCTCCTCTCACCGTCACGAATGTCAGATCTCCCTTGAACACCTGAATGTATCCGCCGACCTCACCCTCATGGAACCATGGACGCCAGAGGGCTTTTGTTTCCATCTTCATTGTCCCCAGGGAGGCAAGCGTGGAGGTGAACGGCACCCTTCCGTCAATGTCCCCGCTGTACATCCAGACACGGACATCGCTGTCCATGAGCTCCCAGAGGATTGGGACGGTGGTAATTGCGTAGTCATTCCAGTTTATGACATCACTGCAGGGCTCCCAGTCAAACAGCTTGATGTTTGTCACGTTCGCGTGGATAGCCTTCTGGACTTCCGGGAGGTTCAAATATGCATACACATAGTAGGTAAGACACGGGTCTATGTTCTTCACCTGCATGGCCGACCCCCAGTAAGGCAAGTGTAAACATTAGAATTCTCGTCAACCGGATCGACGGTTTGATTAGAATGAAACTGAGCTGAGAAACTTGTATACCGAAGCCATCTTGGGCCGAACCGTGAGATTTCCGTCCATGCATAAGGGGCCATAGATATTGTATATGTTCAGGTTACGGAGATCGTGGAAAGCCTCTTGGAGTGTTGATTCGCACTTGCCAGAAAGCTCGTTGGCGGAAAAGTTGCAAAGTCTTTGGATTTTATCGTTCACGTCGCCCGGAATCAAAGCATGGCCTGCAAAGTACTCGAACATTCCTCTGTCATCTGTCTCTTGATTTATCACCGCGTTTCCCATCTGCAAAAATGTTTGACGTATATCGTAAACTACGCCAAATTGATTATACCAACGCTCAGATGTTCAATGCTTCTTGTCACTTTACTTACAATGACCCCTTTCAGGTTGATTATCGTCTTTCCGGCCTTCTTGTTGTAGTGAACGATGAGATGCGCGAGCTGTGGAACATAATGCCCCGCGTAGCTCTCTCCTGAAATGTAGAACTCCCGCTCCTTGTACTCGGGGAATCGCTCTAACCAGTTCAGTAAGAAGACGTAGTTATCCATAGCTGTTTTCTTATCCCCGCTGTTTTTGTAGTCCGAGGATGTGTTGGAATATGAGAATCCTACCCCTGCTGGGGACTCCAGAAACAGTAGGTTCGCAGCTGCGCTCAAATAGAAAGCCATGGAATCACATGTATCGGAAATAATTCGTCAAAAGGTTTATTAACCTAAGATTGATCACACTTACCGTTGTTCCACGAATATCGATTCCGGAAGAGCGTCTTTCCATCGCTGTAAACTCGAAAGGGGCCGAGTTCTTGCATGGCTCCATATGCAAGGGAAGAGCAGCCGGGGCCTGAGTAAGAATAAACGTTTCACTACGGAAAGATAAAAACATCCAGTTTCTCTGCTATTGATCAAAAGAAGCTTAGAGGCCGAAACAGAACATAGTTGTTACCTCCATTCAACCATAGAAGGAGAGGCAGAGATTCTTTATTCTCTGGCGCCTCCGCGAAGTAGTAGTAGAGTGCTCGACCGGCCGATTGACTTACGGTAACGTAGCCCCCAAAGTGGTTGAAATCTACGATCGGTTGCCTAGGAAACTTTAGGATACGGTCTGCCTCTTTCAATCCCGTATGAGAATATACATTTGCTTGGACAGACTCGAATTCCTCCAAATCATCCATTTGTCCCTCGACGCGGTTTGTATCGACCCTATCAGTGAACTTAACCTTGAATAGGTCATGGAGGACCTCCTCCTGACCCATCCTATGTTTTCCAAAGACTAGTGAAGCAAAGCAGAAAAGATGGAAAGCAAACAACAAACAACAAAGATAGGATTTCCCGGTCTTCATCGTTTTCTTGACAGAATTGTACTCAAGAAGGAAAGACGAAGGTTTTTGTGAAGTATTTGCATCGAAATCTGGCTGTTTATATAGGAGGAAAAGGAATGGCGAAGGATTGTGACGTTGTTCCCATCGGAAAAGGTCATCTTTTATCATTTTTGGTGTCGTAGCCATGCATCAAGCAGCTTAAAGAGAGCTACGATCCTTCGTATCGAATGATGCAGCGGTTTTACATACCATGGTGTAGATTCGGTACATAGCTTTTTAATCGCAGTATTGTAATGCATTCATCCGTCGACGGTCTCTCGAAAGTTAAACGTATCATACTTGTGATACTGTAATCAATATAGGCCAACGCGTGTATCATCACATCGCGGCATTAATCCAGCAAAAGAGAAAAGACTTACGATCATGTAAATCCGCATTAGAAAAGTTCAGACGGAAAACACTGGAGGTGTCTCTCCCTGATTATGTTTCCAATTGTGAAATGATCAAAATACATGGGGAATTTGAATAGTAATCATATCCCGACAATCTTACAAGCGAATCGCCGGCAACCTTAGGCCGGTCAAGATTCCATGAGCCACACCGCATTTCCGGGGGACTGGCAATATACATTAGTCGGGGAAGAAAACAAAAGCCGACACATTCTGATAGGGATTTCGACATCAGGAACGAGCCGTAGGAGGCATTAAAGAAGTGTTTGAAAGGCAGCCATGGTGAAGAACACGACTAGAGGTAGCGAGATGGCCCGACTGACAACAATGGATGTTAGTGCTCACGGCAATCGAATGAATTCTTATTCCAATGACGAGCAAGAACATAGAACCGAGGAGAAGACATAACTAAAAAAACAAAACAAAAATGGGCAGCTTTTTTGGTTTATTCAATGTCTTCATCAACACATTCATAGTCATACTGTAAATACACAAAATCGATCGATCACATCGGATACCATTCATCGAGTTCTGTTGCTTCCTTTTCCGAACATTATCCTTCTGCGTAGCGAAACAATTCCACGTTTGCTTCGATGGCCATACTCGAAGATTTCATTTTATCTAATACAAGCATAATCGTGATTAGTTTATGGTCATTATTATCGGACATAGTTTATACTTTCTCTGATAGAGAATTGATCTCCGTAATCCTTATTTCGTGATCTTCATCATTTTCTAGAAGGAACCGCGCTTAAGGACTATAGGAAAGAAATGGGGTTTCGCGGAGGATTCGCATCCGAATGGACTAACAGAGCGGCCGCCCAGGGCTTCGAAAACGAAATGGGAAGAGGATGCGGTGCGTTCTGGTAGGATTTCGACGTCATGAATGGCCGCCGAAGTTATTAAAAGGAGGTTGGAAGCAATGACCAGAAAGAAGGAGACGAATACGCTATCGATGCAATCAAATGTAAGACAAATCAATCCTTGTTTGTAGCTTTGTTTGATCAATCCTTTAAGAAAGAAGAAGATAATCTTTTGTTCTCCTCGCAATTTGATAAAAATAACAATAACTTGCTTATTCCTTTGACCAGACAATGCCATTCCAACCACTTTACTACGATCAAGAACACTGTGACAGAATTTCAAGGGGACATACAATGAACCTAATCCCTGCCACCGCAGAGAACCTCCGATATCGCGACTTCAACATTTGTTGGTCATGTATTATGCATACAACTGTAGAACATCCTCATCGTACCTTCCCATGAACGAGCAGCCATATGCTGCTCTTCTTCTTCTTCTTGGGGATTCCTGGTCGACTCAATCATGCTTGGCAAGACATAACGTCAACACAGTATCGGAGATGATTAAATGGAAGTCCTCTGCACAACACTATGTATGATCCATCCCCTGCTATCACATCGCAATGGAAATGCCATGAGTAACACCGATTTGAGGACTGCAAAACCAGTGAAGAATGGAACGGAATGCTTGACCTTATGGAACGAGGCTTTAACTCAAGTCCCCATAATATGCATCCTCACGATCTCTTTCCTAAAAGACAAGCTGGTTATCTGAGATCAGTGTTCTTCCTCTTCTTCGAATCAGGTTTTCCGAGCTGCAACAACACAGAAATCTCTTCATCTGGGTCAGATGTCAATCTCGAGATCCGTCTCGGTGTAGAATCACCGTGTTGATTATTCCAATGGAGAACCAGTCCAGCAGCACAACTCGTCAGAAAGTGATTCTCTAGACTAGGACCAGCTTCTACAGCATCCTCTATCTGAATCTCGCTTTGCAGCCCTTGGCGGGTGTCATTTCCAATCAGGTTTTGCTGGCTGTTTGGAACGAGAGGCTGCAAATTTTCCTCTGTAGGCACTCTCGAGAGAAGTCAAGATGCTGGGGAAGTTTCTCCCATGGCCAAGTCCATCCCCACTCCGGAAATGTTTCTTTGCTCGTCTACCGCAGCTATACGAGTCAAAAAGAAATTCAAACCAAACGTCAGAAACAGTTAAAAATATATGAATTGCCACCACAAAAAAAAAAAGAATCTAAGTACCTAGAAGACCTTCACTGGTTGTGATCAGGTCAAGCGCAAGGAGATAGAGAAGACGCCCCAGATCGACTCCGCTAGTCCAACCCTCGGTAGGCTTGCCAACTCTCAGCTTTAGGCATCAACGATTTTCAGTTCCTCCCCGTATTATACCGATTGGGCGTGGCTTTTCCCTGTCAGTAGATATCAACAGTATTAAGCTTCCGCTGTCTCCTTCAAGATCGAAGGTCGGTTGGTTCTCGCCTACAACCAGGAAGTCGGTGAAGAAGCTTATGCCTTTCTCGTTATTGTATGCAAGGCCATGTGCCATTATGGTTCCACTAGTCATAACGGAGATTCTTCCTACTTTTACCACCCTGCACCCAATTAGACTGCTGATTGATGTCTGCAAGTCAACAGTTTGGACATCGTCAATCTCGTCGACTCCTCTAACAGATGTTGTGACATTGTTCATGTTGAAATCTTCAGCAAATGGAATAAATGCACCATCCGCCCGAACGAACGATTCTGCAGATCATCGAGATGTATCTTTTGTTGGTCCTTAAGATTATATTTTAAACAAAACATAATAGTAATCGTAGTAATAACTCCAATAACATTACTTGTGTTCCCAATGAAAATAACATCAAAGTTGTTGGTTCTATGTACCTGGATTAGTGCCTGCGAAAATCCCATACCAAAGATCGTCGGTGATCTATGACGTAGCCCTCTCAACGGCACCCAGCTAGACGCCAGGTCCAAGGCTGGGGGGGCGACGGGTGAAACATTTTCTGATTTGGGTAGTCAAGATCCACGGCCACATGCCGATTGGTGATAAAACCAACTTGTCTGCTTCCTGTGTGGCGTCTTACTATTGCACCAAAGTTCCATATGTCACTTGACGTAAAAGACCAAGAAATTTTAACAAATCGTGACGTAACAACAGAAATACCAGATAGAAGAAGAAATCACAGCAATAGGAATATGATCTACAGGGAAGCCAGGCAAAAAATCATTTTAGTGGTGTCAGGGATGTCAGGACATCAAAAACCTGAAGGAATTACCACCATAACATAACAGATTATAGATGTGAGCAGATCAGCACAAGCTTATCCTTTTACACACTTTTTTCATCCGACCAAATAAAGTTCTTGACCAATAACTCCTTTTGGGAAGGTACTACCAAACATAAGTAGAAATGGAGGCCTAATCAAGCCTGACAGAACCAATCCTTTGAAATATTGAAGCTACTGTAATTACCCATGCAAAAGTGCTCGAAAGTAATACCTGGGAACCAGAACCAATCAACTTATCACTACCCCGTAGGCCATCTACACGGTCGCTGTAAACTTCCTCTTTTGGAGTAGGTGCAGGGGTGGTGCCAAAGACGAGAACTCCAGAACATCGACAACACACCATATGCCTCCTGGCACCTGCCAAAATGTCAAAACTTCATATCTCATAAGAATAAGTACAGACAAAACATCGCTATGAGTTGCCACTTCAGACGTATTGTGTTTTGGTAGCAAATCTGCATTTGCATGGGTTTGATTTACTTTTCTCAGGCGAAACTAAAGTAGCCAAATTTACAGCCTCATCAAGAGATTATTGTTCAGTCTCAGGCATAT
This sequence comes from Melastoma dodecandrum, assembly GCA_029817715.1. Taxonomy (NCBI): domain Eukaryota; kingdom Viridiplantae; phylum Streptophyta; class Magnoliopsida; order Myrtales; family Melastomataceae; genus Melastoma; species Melastoma dodecandrum. The sequence continues at coordinate 1,735,498 of JARUPY010000387.1, forward strand.
TTCTATGCTTAGCGACTCTTACCAGTAATCTCTGTACTGAGAAATGGTGCACGGATATTGGCAGGTGTAAATACCCCAAATTCAAGGCTGGGTAACTCAAACGATTCGTAACGGCTAAAATTAATTTGCCGAAAATCAAAGGTTTCGTAACCTACATCGGTTACATGTGAATAATTCCCCTGGCTGATTTTCTTTTTTTTTGCTGCTATAAATCAGCCATTGAGACACAAAAAAAAGAAGACACAGAGAGACACCCTCACAGTCTTAAGGTCTTGAGAAGATCGTTCCTCCCTAGATCCAGCTCCTCCCAAGGTAGGTTGGCAACAATGAGGAACCCTCAGCATCACCAACTCGAACCCCCCCTCAACGACCAACCAAAACAGGAGAGTCGTACCTCAGGCGGCGATAGACTCCACCTTCCTGGATGCGGCATGGTCAGCAGCAATCTTCGACGATAGTTCCAACTTCATCGACCACCGCTGGCATACATCTAGGAGTAGGCAATCCCCAGCTCCTCCCAGCGACCACTCCCTCGCATCCCTGCTGTTCAGAATCAGCCATCCCCCACATCTGACGCAGGACCATGTGCGAGCTCCCCGCGGATGCACTTAGCATCGCGGGGAGCCCTCCCTTTGCTTTAACGTGTTTCTTTCTGCGCAGGGGTACTCCAGGGAACCCTCCAGTTCGCAACAACAGGAGCAGTAGCAAACCCCTTCATCCTCCTAACATCTCCGAAACCAACGGTGATGGACTTTGGCTCCCTTGACATCCTTCCAGTGATTTTATCCTCAGAAACGACGACTACAAACCCGTCCTCCCCAGACATCCGCAGATTCACAGCGAGATGGTCCGCCCGTCTTGATGGCATTACCTCAAACCAGCAGTCACGGTAGCCGAAATTGTCGCTCCTGCACGTCTTTTGGGCTAGCAAGTCAGAAGTCCAGCGGCAACGGCGGCGCCCCATCTCCTCCCGGCAGCAGCCCTCTCTCTCCGACGAACTCCCTTGTTCCCGGCGGCAACAACCCATCCTCGGCGAACCTTCTCCTCCGGCGACCTCCTCCAGCAAAAACGCCCGCGGATTTGAACAGACCAGGTGTCGGTTATCATGGATCTGCCCCTTTGGAGATCCCCCCTTTCAGCGACGCCTCGGGAACCCCGAGGGTCCTCCTCTTCAGCCACACCTCGGCAGCTCCGAGAACGCTCCTCCCCGACGCACCCAAACCTTGCCGGGAGATGCTGGTCCCCGATCATGACGATCCACAACAACGACCCATACCATTCGGCTGGTGTATCCCTTCGCAGATCGGCGCCTCAGACCCTCCTCAGCTGGAGCCCTCATTCCCGACGCCAACAACGGGGATCTTGCCATGGTGGGTTCAAGGAGCAGCCCCCTTCACTCTATCATCGTCGTCCAGGCCCTAATATCATCATTCTCGAAGCCCTCAAATTGACAGAGTTGATGAATTCTTATTTTTGAAAGTAAAGCTACGCTCGTGACGTTTCCTTCATCAGGTAATGTTATTCTCTTTAGTTTCAATTGTTTAATATTTGTTCCGTATCCACTAATTTTTATTCTATGTTGTTTGGAGGTGTTATGATCCCTTTTTGGATTTTCTTAAAAAAAAAAAAAAAAGTTTGCTAAAATTCATGACCCCTTCATAGATTAAATGATTTTGTCTAAAATTATATTTGAGTTTGTTCACGTTGATTTAAAATACTATGCTAGAATAATTGATTTTTATAAAATCTATATATTAGCATATTTTGTTAACTTCCATCATCTTTGTTTCACATTTTTTTGTTTTGCACTAAGATATGATGAAATACTTCTCGAATAGTTATAATTTCATTCGATCGCTGCATGTGATAAGGCATGCCTTATTCATTCCTTTTATTTGATTGAATTTTATTAAACTTAATCGATACTAACCACGTTTATATTTTTTCTTGATATGTACATCGAGTACTTAATCTCGGAAGATCAAATTCAAGATTCCGAAGATTAACTCGAAGACGCGAGTATCAAACCGCGCGGATCTACCACAGCCTGTGGGCTCGAAGGTTAAAGCAGCCCCAACCTTCAATCAAAGGTACAAAGGGGAGGTGCGGGCCTCCCCGAATTTTTATTTTATTTCCACATGTAACGGATTGTGGGCCCAAGGGCATAGGCCCGCAATCACTGCCCTTCCCCGCTCCTTTTGATCTAAATAATTGTCTGTGCCTGTCCGCATGCCTTAGGCCCATAGGTTTATCGTCGCATGTGATTGTTAAACAAATACACATGAGTTCGGGTCCAACGCCTGAATCGGGTCCAACGCCCGTTAACCAAAAGCAAACCTTTTGGAGCAAACGCCACCTTTTCGCATGTTTAAATGTAAGAGTTAGTAACTAGGAATCCCCGAATCTACTCTGGTTTTCCGACTTAAACCAAGCTTTTAAAAATAAGTCGGTGGCGACTCCGTAATAGTTTACCTAAGTTAAACAACCACCCTTTTACGAAGTCATTTTGGATGGGTGACGGCGACACGAGCCGCTCCTGGAACCTCCCGAAGCTTCCTCTTCGGGCCATGCGCTCCTTTTCGCCCGTTGCCTCTTAAGGAGCATGGAGACGATCGGCGAAAAGTCTAGGCAGACCCGACCAGGAATCAAAGGAGGGACTACCCTGGTCTTTTCCGCAGCGTTCGACGCTCGAGTCGCGACGCCGACCGGAAGACTCTAGGGGAGCGGGCCTGGATCCTCGGGTCGTCCGAACCGCTGCGCGCGTGCTAGGCCGGAAGGCGCGCGTACATCCCGGATGGCGACTCCGCTGGGGAATCTGCATGTGGATTCCTTTCGAACGCTCTTACATTTTTAATCCACATGCGGAGAGGAGTTTTTGTTTGCGCATGTACTTGCTTGGCTCGGTGCCTTTTGTTTGTTCTCATGGTTGTGTTCGTTTACTGCTTTCCTAGGCATATCTAGGTGTGTCCGAACCCGGGGCTAGGATTTTTAGGGGGGTCACCGAGAGGCTCAGCCTGCTGCTATTTGCGATATGGTTTTTGGCCGGGGCCCCGCCTCCCTCAGTCCGAGGGAGGTTTAGAAGCCTTCATTCGAGAGTATAGTATTGTTTGTCCACTACAGGTACCAGACGCCGCATATGCATTTGCTTGTTACTAAGTGACTGCTACCTGTGCAGGGACAGGTCTCAGGTATGTTTTGTATGCGATAAATCGTAATAACTAATTTTGTTCATTTTGCAGCGGTTTGGGTTGGTTGCGGGGGTTTCCTCAACTCTCTTTCTCCCTTCCCTATCTCCCCTATTTACATTACTGCATCCATTAACATTCATTCTGCATGAGTGCCTGCTATGCAAAAGTTGACGCATCAACACATTTATATTTGTTCAATACTCTTCAAACGTAAATAATTCGCATGCAAATTCACCTCATATTAGGATTTGGATTGGATTGTTGTTACAATTGAATGACGTCCAAGCTTGTAGGTTCATCTCATGGAGTCAATAGCGCTACGCAAGGGGATTCCATCTACGGATTTGCTTCGACGGTGGCTCGATGTGCTCAGACCCTCAGAAAGGGAGTTCGTGCAACAAAAGCTTGGAGGTCTCTTTCACCTCATCCGCATGGAGGTTGATTGGTTCCTTCTTCAGCATCTCGTCGCTCGCTGGGATCCCGAGAGCTATACCTTCAGATTTGGCACTTTAGAACTGACACCGACTTACGAAGAATATGGGGACCTCTCTGCACTACCTCCTCATTCGGGAATCCTCCCCCTACCTTATGATGACAAGCCAAGAAACTACATAGCTCGTCTCCTTCAAATCTCACCAGCAGTTGTACCCAGCTTGTTTACCGCGGAATGACATATCAACGTCAACAAGCTCTTCGAGTTACGCAACACGCCGTATGAGCCACACATGGGAGACGGTCAAGGATCAACGAGGGCCTTTATCCTTTTGTTTGAAGGGACGATACTCTACCCATACAGTGAGGCATTGCTCAACAAGAGAACAGTCTACCTGACAAAAGCAATCATCGAAGGAAGGCCTTTTCTTCCCAACCTGGTCGGCGAAACAAATTACAGCCTCACCCGAATTGCACGCAGAGCTAGAGAGGGAGTGCAAAATCACAAGTTCACCTTCAGCCCGACACTACTCCAGGCATGGTTCTACATCCACGTCGGCATCACTGGAGAATCATTCAGACGAGAGCAATTTCCAGATTTACTCGACCGAATATCAGGACGTGCTCGCCTTCCGACTCGTACCTTTGCTGGTGTCCGAGCTCTCTTCCGGTCTCTGGAGCCAGAGGACTTCTACCAGATGGCCAAATGCTTCGACGTGGACTGGGCCATCATAAGTTCCCTGGATGGAGATTACATCCCAATCGTCGGGATCACCGGGACGTCTTACTACTGTCCGGCACGGGTTATGCACCAGTTTGGAGGAATTCCGCGGATCAGAGCAGCGCCAACTAAACCATTTGATCCGATCAACCTGGATAGCCCACCACCAAGGGGCGTAATTCAGTGAGCAACGACACACTTCGCACGCGTGTGGATGACTCTCACAGAGAAAGAGTTCGACCTTCCCCCAAAACATCAGAAGGACATCGACACCCAGTCAGCCCGTTTCCAAAAGAAGCGCATCACTCCGTGGGATCGCATTTGAAGATCGACTTTATTTTAACGAGCTTGAAATCCCATTTCATCTTTTATTTGTCAAACTTTTTAATACTATTTGTAATAAACTTCAGTTTAGACGACGTTTCGCTGACTTACTTTCTTTCTCTTGGATTGAATTCATTGTAAATACAATCCAATCCTTACATTAGACATGACCATGCATCACTACATATCATGCATCCAAAGTATCACATTGCTCAATATTGATTCAACTCTTATCACATCCCAAGGTACCGAACGGCCAAGATTGATCCGCAAAGAAAACGTCCGAGAACCCGCTCTACCCGAGAAGCTATGGCTGCCATCGCTCCAAGCCGCACCTCCACTTCTTCAACTACTTCCGCCATTAGTAACTCTCTCGTGACCGCTGAGGCTATCCTAACTACTCGTGCTGCTGTCTCGACTGTCACTACCGCGGGATCGGTTCAAACATCAGCACCGGTTTCGTCTCTTGCTAGGTCCCCAGTTCTCGCCGAGCTATTCCCTAGAGCCCCAGTCTTCACCGTCGGGCCATCCACAGCTGGGGTTAGTGCTCCAGCTTTCATCCCACCTCTGACGGTTTTCACGACGCCGGCAATCGAATCATCAACTGCTCCACCAGTGGTATCACCACTCAGCCTCAACACGTTTGAGGCGGCCAATGATACTTCCCTGGGAGTTAAGGTGGAAACCCTCACAACCGAGCTGTCATCTCTCAAATTGATGATGGCTGAGTTCCTCCAGCGGCAACCAACGGCTACACCTGCCGTTTCTATTGTCTCCCAAAACCCCCATCTTCCACCTATCATGCCTGGATCCACCATATCTACAATGCCACCTTACTTCCCACATATTCAACCAGGCCTAATCACTTCATCAAGCCCTCCATTCCCCCATAACCTTGTTGTCCCTGGAACCGCTATCTTCGCAAGTATAGCAGCACCTTTTTATAACCCACACATGCGTGGACCGCCTTTTTCGTCAACCACAACACCACCATATCTCCCACCATACTACCCTCAACCTTCCACACCAGGGCCGAATCCCTATCAATCAGCGCCACTTGGGCCATCTCCCTATTTTCCTGCCGCCCCTACAACTGCCGGCTTTCCAGTACCCCGGGCTCCACATGTGGAATCAACTGTGCCAAACCCGACAAGTCGTAATGCGGCCATTGTCAATCAGTTATTGGGTGAACAACAGCAGGCCAATGCTTTTGAGACAAAGCTCGAAGCTAAGATTGCGATGATGCAAGAAGAGGAGGCGCGTCATATGGCGAGAATGGAGGAATGCCTCAATGCCATTCAAGGGCACCAGGCTCACAACTGGGAATATGCCAACTACCATGTCCCCCAGATTCAAGTCCCGCCGAAGTTTAAAATGCCTGAATTTGAGAAGTTTCGAGGTAATGGCTGCCCAGAGTTACATTTGAAACACTTCTGCCACAAGATGGTTGTATACCCGGTAGATGATAAGTTTCACATCGCCATGTTCCAAGAGAGCTTAGCGGAGTCGGCGTTGCACTGGTATTACACCAAGGATGTAAGCCAGTACACAACTTTCAAGGAGTTAGCCCTCGACTTATGGCACCCACGATATCAGACTTGCGGAAACTGAGAAGGTACCGCTCCGAGGACATCAAACAATTTGCTTATCGGTTCAGGGAAATGGCTTCGCAGATTAAGCCAGCATTGAAAGAGAAAGAGCTTATAGATGAGTTCTTCCAACTCCTGCCGCGCGAGTATCTACCATACATGATTGGTCAGACCATCACAACCTTCGCCCAAGCAGTCATCAATGCCGATAAACTCGATGGGGCAAGCCGAGATGGACTAATTCCTCCCCCTTCAGTAAAGCCAGCCGTCAAACCAAAGCCCAAGGAGCTTGTCGCAGCTGCAGAGCACAATAAGGCAGCGGTACCGCCGACTTCATATGCGCCAAGGTCATACGCCGCAGTTACCTTTAGACCCCATGTGCCTGTGGTAGCCAATCCTAGACCGACCGCTCCCGTGATGATGCACCAGCAGCCAAGGCCTGCACGGCAAGAGCGTCCCCGACGCAGATTGGAAGACCTAGTTCCGACTCCCGATCCATTAGATGTAATGTTCACTCGGCTGAGAGACATGGGTTTCATCTCACCCGTAGACCCTAAACCGACCAACCCTTCCTCTTTCTGCTACAACCCCAAGGCGAGTTGTCAATATCACTCTGGAGCACTGGGGCACGACACCAAGGATTGCATCGCGCTCAAGTTTAAAATTCAGAACTTGTTGGACGACGGCGTCATCACGTTCGCAACACCGGCCACAACTCCAAATGTCATGAGCAACCCATTGCCCGAGCACATCAACTATGTCGGGGCAAACCCCTTCGCACTGCTGACTGATCATGAAGAAGAGGTGCATTTACATGAGGTGGAGCAAGAGATCACTGAACATGCCAATGTAACTGAGGTCAATCAAGGACGAAGCTGGAGACGCCGACCTCGTATGCGCACTCACCATATACCACCCAATGTGGCTGTACCCCTGAATCTCATGCCGGTATATATTAGACAGGCCAACAAATCGCATTTCCGGGTTCCAATTGTTCCTCCTAGAACTGAAGTTCAACCTCCGAGAAAGCAAAAGAAGTCTGATTTTGAGAAGGTGGTTGATACGGAGGTCAGGACTCATGAGTCTGAAGGAGAAGAATATGTCAACATGATCGAGTCCAATCGTGGTCGAGGACGAGGCCGAGGCCGAGGACGTGCACGTGAACATGGATCCTACGGAGGAGGTACACACCCTCTACAGATGCATGCCGCTATACCAGACATCTTCCCCCAAGTACTCCCTCGAGTACCATATGTCTACATCCCATTGGGTCCAGCGCAACCGGAGAAGCCACCACAAGCACCTGCACTGATACAGATGGAATCAAGGAGTCCAATTGTAATTGGTCCAAGTACCATGACACCCAGCCCAGAAGTCGGGCTCATCACCCGTTCAGGAAGAGTTGTGCCGGCTCCAGAGCCCCAACTGCAGCCTGAGTCTTCAAAGCCCAAGGGGCCGTCGAACGAACAAATTCGCAAGGAGATCTACTCGGTGAAAGAAAGCGACTACAACATTGTCGAGCAACTGAAGAAGCAACCCGCCCATATCTCCCTCTTCGATTTGATCCATTCTTCTGACAAGCACAGGGAGATGTTGGAGAAATTTTTGGCCGAGGTACATGTACCGGAGGAGATTGAGGTCAACGCGCTGGACTCGTACATGAACGGCATGCTGGCAAACAATGCCATTACCTTCTCAGAAGATGACCTCCCTGAAGGAGGACGGGACCACAATAGCGCTTTATTCATCACGCTCAAATGTCGTGATACTATTGTTTCCAAGGTGCTCGTCGACGGAGGGTCCAGAGTCAACATCATCCCACTCGATGTGCCTCATAAGCTCGGTATCAACACGGAGAAACTCCCACCTTCCAGCCTGACCATTCGAGCTTTTGACGGCGCAAAGCGTTAGGCCTACGGCGAGGTAACCCTAGAGATCAAAGTGGGCCCTACTCTCTTCTCCTCCACATTCCAAATTCTTGAGATTGCCGGGTCCTTCAACATGCTGTTAGGACGTCCATGGATCCATCAAGCCGGGGCAATCCCTTCGACTCTACACCAGATGGTCCGTTTTCCTTCAGATGGCAAGCTCATCACAGTCAAAGGGGAGTATACCATGGAGTTATGCCATGAAATTGACATGCCTTACGTCGGTGAACCAGTTGGCGAACCATTGATAGCTCAGGCGTTCGAGATGGTGAACATGGTCAGGAGGGACTTCAGGTCAGATCCCCTAATGGGTCGGGGCAACCGCAGTGCTGCTCGACAGTTCATCAGATTCGGATACCAGCCTGGTCAAGGACTCGGAGCTCAAGGGCAAGGCATCCGCCATCCGATCGACATACCTACCCAGTTGGGGACACGCGCTCTCGGATCCAAAGGCAACGAACCGCGGAGGCCTAAACCAACAATCCAGGACATGCGCGCTGGAGGCAAGTCAGTTATCCCTTTTGTTCGTTCGTCAGCAACGACAATGGAAGGAGAGATCCTCTCCGAGCAGATGGAGGGTATGAAGATTGAGGCACAAGAGCCCGAAGAAGAAATCAACATGATGGAAGCGTCGAACCCAACTGAGTCAGACATGCCGCTCGAAGGGTGAACCTTTCCAACTTTACTTTTTTGCATTTAGAATAATCGAGTCTAGAATAAATTACCTTGCTACATTCTGGTCGCGGACTAGCAAGGTTGTCCGTATGTAACGCGACTTTAGTTAGTGCCTGTGGGATCGGGACGCTGATGATAAAGGGTGAATCTGAGGAAACAACGAGGGCCCCGCTGAGGCCTGATCCCACAACGTTTTATTTTTATTTTAGAACGTTTGACTTGTCATAGTTGTCACGTCGTATAAAACTTCAAATTTCATGCAATTCAGCTACAACCACGACCTTGACTTGTTTCTTACATGTAGGAACGGCGCTTTAGACATACCTGAAAATCCCCAGAACATGACGGAGTGATCATAGATAACCCGAGATCCCTCGACGGCTACCATAGTCTCGAGCTAGGTCTCCAACGACACGAGGAACCAAAGGAGAACATTACAAGAACCCAAAACAATCAACATAGGAACGGATGATGAGCCCAAAGAGCTACACATTGGGGCTGATCTCCCAACAGATGAGGCCGAAAGTATCGTCAACCTACTCAGGGAATTTTCAGACATCTTCGCTTGGACGTATGCGGATATGCCAGGACTAGACCCGGAGATAGTGGAGCACAAAATCCCCACTGATCCACTAATTCGTCCTACTAAGCAAAAACAACGCCAGTACAAACCCGAGCTAGCTCTTGCGATCAAGGAAGAGGTCGACAAACTCCTCAAAGTTAACTTCATCAAGGTAGCCAAGTACCCACAATGGGTCGCCAACATCGTCCCCGTCATCAAGAAAAACGGGAAGGTCCGAGTCTGCGTCGATTACCGCGACCTTAACAAAGCGAGTCTCAAAGACGACTTTCCTCTGCCGCATATCGACCTGCTAGTGGACAATACCGCTGGTTTTAACAGGTTTTCTTTCATGGATGGATTTTCTGGGTATAACCAAATATGTATGGCTGAAGAAGACAAGGAGAAAACGACTTTCACAACACCATGGGGCACATTCTGTTACCGAGTCATGCCTTTCGGACTCAAGAATGCCGGGGCAACTTATCAACGCGCAATGGTAGTGCTATTCCATGACATGATGCATCGTGAGCTTGAGGTTTACGTCGACGACATGATCGCCAAATCCAGAGCAGAAGAAGACCACACTGTTGTTCTCTGCAAGCTATTTGAACGACTTCGCAAGTACAAGCTTCGTCTCAATCCGGCCAAGTGCGTCTTCGGGGCAATGTCAGGCAAACTTCTAGGGTTCGTTGTCAGCAGCAAAGGCATCGAAATCGACCCCGACAAAATCAAGGCAATTCGCGATCTCCCAGCACCAAAGTCAGTTAAGGAGATTCGGGGCTTCATGGGTCGCGTCAACTACATTGGAAGGTTCATCTCCAACTTAGCAGATACGTGCAAACCGTTGTTCAAGAAACTAAGGAAAGATGTCAAGTTCGAATGGGATGATGACTGCAAAACCGCGTTCGAACAGATAAAGGCTTATCTAACAGAACCACCCGTCCTCATCCCGCCAAAGCCGGGACACCCTCTCACGCTCTACCTCACAGTTCTAGAAGAGTCATTTGGAGCTATGCTTGCCCAACAACTGCCAGGCACAAAGGAACACGCGGTGTATTACCTAAGCAAGAAATTCACGGATTGCGAGTCTCGGTACATGGTGTCAGAACGTACCTGTTGCGCACTCGTCTGGGTGCTACATCGACTCCGGCAATACACCCTCCATTACGAGATTTTATTAGTTTCCGAGAGCGATCCCCTCAAATATCTCTTTGACAAGCCAACACTAATCGGAAGAGTCTCTAAATGGTAGTTGCAGCTAGCTGAATTCGATATCAGATTTCACTCAACAAAGTCAATCAAAGGAAGAACAATCGCTGATCACATTGCGGAATATCCAGGGACAGACAATTCGCCTTTGGAAATCAAATTGCCAGACGAAAACATTTTCCTTACCGAGTCACAACAAAGATGGACAATGTATTTTGACGGCGCTGTCAACTCTTCCGGTTCAGGCATCGGAGCAGTAGTGATATCCCCAGACGGACAATACTATCCAACAGCTGCTAAAGTCACTTTCCCCTGCACAAACAACATTGCTGAATATGAAGCATGCATCCTTGGCCTATTTCGTGCACTCGACATGCGAGTCCGATTTCTTGACGTTCATGGAGATTCAGCACTCATCATCTCCCAAACAAACGGGGCATGGCGCACACGGGACCCAAAGCTCATCCCATATCAGGACTACCTACAAACACTAGTCCGCCAATTCGTCGATATTGAGTTCAATTACCTCCCACGGGCAGATAATAGTTTCGCTGACGCTCTTGTTGTTCTTGCATTAATGATTCCATTAGCAGAAGAAATGGACATAGAGCCTCTTCGCATCGACATCGCCGAAGACCCAAGTTGCATGCATGTCGAGCCCTGCCAACCTGGGGACTCACCACCGTGGTTTACAGACATCAAAGCTTACCTAGAGACGAACACATTTCCCCAAGACAGCACAGGAAAGGAACGGAAATTCATCCGGAGGATTGCTAGGAACTACTTCCTCAATGGTGACATGCTCTACAAGAAGTCATTCACGACAGCCCTCATGCGGTGCGTCACCGAACAAGAAGCTCAAGCCATCATCTTCGAAGTCCATGAAGGCGTTTGTGGACCACACATGAACGGTTATGCCCTCGCTCAAAAGATCATGCGTCAGGGATTCTATTGGCTCACAATCGAGGCCGACTGTATTAAATACGTCAAAACCTGTCATAAATGTCAAATATACAGCAACAAGGTGCATGTCCCTCCAACAAGGCTCTACCCACTGTTCGAACCATGGCCGTTCTCAATGTGGGGCATGGACATCATCGGACCGATTAATCCCAAGGCATCAAACGGACATCGGTTCATACTGGTCGCCATCGACTATTTCACTAAATGGATCGAAGCACAATCTTTCAAGGAAGTCACCGCGAATAACATCATATGTTTCACGCGGGCAAATATCATCGCCAGATATGGAGTTCCAGAGCTGCTCGTCACCGACAACGGCACAAACTTCAACGGCAAACAGATGAATTCTCTATGCACTGAATTTCGAATCAAAGACCTCAACTAATCACCGTACCGTCCACAAATGAACGGTGCAGTCGAAGCCGCCAACAAAAACATGAAAAGGATCCTTCAGAAGACGGCGATCACATATCGCGATTGGCATGAGAAGCTCCCTTTCGCACTACTCGCCTATCGGACTACGATGCGCACTTCGACTGGGGCAACTCCCTTTGAACTTGTCTATGGCGCTCAAGCAGTTATTCCAGCTGAGGTCAAGCTACCTACTCTTCGGATCTTGTCCCAAAGCAACATGACCGAGGAAGAGAAGGCCAATCACCAGCTTGCGCACCTCGACTTCATCGATGAGAAACGACTTGCCGCAATCGACCACATGCAATGTTATCAACAACGCATGTCCAGGGCATTCAACAAAAAGGTCAAAGAGGTCAAGTACAAACCAGGAGACCTCGTCCTCAAACGGATCCTTCCAAATGCCAAAGATCCTAGGGGAAAATTTGCTCCAAACTACGAGGGACTTTTCGTCGTCAAACACGCTTTCTCAGGTGGAGCGACCATCCTAACGAAGATGGATGGATGAGAATTATCACAACCAATCAATGCGGACGCTCTCCGACGTTACTACACTTAAATGGTGTCAGGGTCTCGAATTAGTAGTATTCATGAAAAGGGGAGAATCTTACAATTACTACTCTCTTCATCAAATTAAACGAGATTACATGAGCTTATTTCGTTTACGTCCTTCGTCTCGTGGGCAGGTACAAGAGCTCCTCACACGAATGGTACAAAACTCCTGTGACGAAGGCGAGGGTGACAAAGCTTCAAGCCAAAGACTTGCGGCAGTTTCGTCAATTCTTTGATTCCTTCGGACGAAGATGCAATGACGAAACACAAAAAGGGAAGTATCAAAAACTCTACTTTGCCTTTCATATAAATGAAGTTACATGAGCAAACTTCGTTTAAGATAAACAAGTTACACGAGCTTACTTGTTATCCGCCCTTTGGCGAGTGTAGGCACATGAACATCCTGCATTGCAGATAAAGGCGCGGGCGGTTGGGTGGAAAATTTCGAGCCAAGGCTTCGAGATTGCCTTTGTTGTCACTAAAGATGATCATATCGAAAGGGAGTGTCATCTACACTACTCTCTAACAAGATTTCTTATCATTTCCCAAACAGAGTCCTGCCTTCGTTTTCCCACATTGGCGTCTGTTACACCGATTATCAAGATGGACATATCCATCTCATTTCCCCAACGGATACTATACTTTATTATTGTTCACCTAAACAAGAGGTGAAGTATATGAGCTAACTCCGATTCCGTTCGTTGTCAACTGTGTAGGAACTTGGGCATCCGCACAGTACGATACAGACTACTGGCAACGTCGTGGGTGGTCTTGTGAAAGCCGTTTTAAGAACATGACTGGGGCATGAAGGTACAAACACTTTCTTCGCGAAGCTTGCACAAGAACATCACTTTAGTATGAAGTCTCCAAAGAGGTTTGCGTACTTGAACCTATTTAAACATTTGTGTCCATTTGCATACAATTCGAAAAGATGTTTGGACAAAGAAAATGTTTCTGAGTGAGAACGGAGAAGGCAAACCTACTCCTAAACACATACCCCTGATTGATGAGTGCAAACACTATGAGGGTTCACACGCAAAGATCCGGGAGGACAACGAATCCTTTGACAAAGGATGCTCAAACTGGGATGAGATCGAGCATTGCTTCTCTATCCTAAACACAAAAATTGACCATTGCCAACCCCTTTCAAGCCAAATTTGAAGTTTCTTTATATACACTATTCCAAACGAGTCTAAAGGCCACCTCACATCGAGGTTAAAAGGAGATCTTGTAGTTAGGAACCGGAAGCAACGGACCATAGAGGTGACACTTCCTCAAGGTTTAAGCAAAGAGGCACCATCAACGGTCGAGCTCGCCAGTTAAGTCGTCCCCAAGGATGGAATTTCTACAATAATAAATATAAATTCCCAAGGAGTCCAAAGAATCTCCAGGAGAAGGTCAATAAACTGACAAGAGAAAGAAAGCAGTGCAAATCCCTACGATTCAACAAAGAAAAAGCAGAATTAGCCCAAAGACCAGACTCTTCAAAAGCAAAGCGCAAAGATGAAAGTCAAAAGAGCATAATAAAGCACCAGGGCCGACATTGACGGTCGCAAAAGCAAAAGGTGTCATATTCCCAAAGCGGATCATCAGTACTTATTAAGTAAGCCAATCATTCATCCCCAACGGAATGCATAAACTGGCGAGCTGTCTGAACGATGGAGAATTTGTTTGAACAGTGAAAACTCTATGGTCAAATAGCTTCCGATGAGGTCTTTAGACTCCTTCTTTCAAACAAGGAATTTAAAACTTTAGTCTAAAGGCCTTATGCCAAAGCCACATTACAACCCAGGCAAAGACTCTTTCGACTAGTACATGAGCATCTAAGTCAAAGGAATTCTAAAATCCAACTGAGATAGCATCTAGAAATAAGAGCGAACCGTGAGAAAATTACAAAATCCCTTCTCTTGTTCTCACTTGGGAATAATTTTAGTTGAAATGATATGCATGAGTGTCATTTACTTATATCTGTATTTCACAAGATTTCATATCTAACTACTTTCCTGATGAGATTCCAAGGTGCAAGGTCCATCAAGATCAGAATTTATCAATTTGGGGTATTCATGATATCTTTGCGAGAAAACCTTCTTAGATTCTCTCGCAAAGAGGGGCATCTGTAAATACCCCAAATTCAAGGCTGGGTAACTCAAACGATTCGTAACGGCTAAAATTAATTTGCCGAAAATCAAAGGTTTCGTAACCTACATCGGTTACATGTGAATAATTCCCCTGGCTGATTTTCTTTTTTTTTGCTGCTATAAATCAGCCATTGAGACAAAAAAAAAAGAAGGCACGGAGAGACACCCTCACAGTCTTAAGGTCTTGAGAAGATCGTTCCTCCCTAGATCCAGCTCCTCCCAAGGTAGGTTGGCAACAATGAGGAACCCTCAGCATCACCAACTCGAACCCCCCCTCAACGACCAACCAAAACAGGAAAGTCGTACCTCAGGCGGCGATAGACTCCACCCTCCTGGATGCGGCATGGTCAGCAGCAATCTTCGACGATAGTTCCAACTTCATCGACCACCGCTGGCATACACCTAGGAGTAGGCAATCCTCAGCTCTTCCCAGCGACCACTCCCTCGCATCCCTCCTGTTCAGAATCAGCCATCCCCCACCTCTGACGCAGGACCATGTCCGAGCTCCCCGCGGATGCACTTAGCATCGCGGGGAGCCCTCCCTTTGCTTTAACGTGTTTCTTTCTGCGCAGGGGTACTCCAGGGAACCCTCCAGTTCGCAACAACAGGAGCAGTAGCAAACCCCTTCATCCTCCTAACATCTCCGAAACCAACGATGATGGACTTTGGCTCCCTTGACATCATTCCAGTGATTTTATCCTCAGAAACGACGACTACAAACCCGTCCTCCCCAGACATCTGCAGATTCACAGCGAGATGGTCCGCCCGTCTTCATGGCATTACCTCAAACCAGCAGTCACGGTAGCCGAAATTGTCGCTCCTGCACGTCTTTTGGGCTAGCAAGTCAGAAGTCCAGCGGCAACGGCGGCGCCCCATCTCCTCCCGGCAGCAGCCCTCTCTCTCCGACGAACTCCCTTGTTCCCGGCGGCAACAACCCATCCTCGGCGAACCTTCTCCTCCGGCGACCTCCTCCAGCAACAACGCCCGCGGATTTGAACAGACCAGGTGTCGAGTATCACGGATCTGCCCCTTTGGAGATCCCCCCTTTCCAGCGACGCCTCGGGAACCCCGAAGGTCCTCCTCTTCAGCCACACCTCGGCAGCTCCGAGAACGCTCCTCCCCGACGCACCCAAACCTTGCCGGGAGATGCTGGTCCCCGATCATGACGATCCACAGCAACGACCCATACCATTCGGCTGGTGTATCCCTTCGCAGATCGGCGCCTCAGACCCTCCTCAGCTGGAGCCCTCATTCCCGACGCCAACAACGGGGATCTTGCCATGGTGGGTTCAAGGAGCAGCCCCCTTCACTCTGTCATCGTCGTCCAGGCCCTAATCTCATCGTTCTTGAAGCCCTCAAATTGACAGAGTTGATGAATTCTTATTTTTGAAAGTAAAGCTACGCTCGTGACGTTTCCTTCATCAGGTAATGTTATTCTCTTTAGTTTCAATTGTTTAATATTTGTTCCGTATCCACTAATTTTTATTCTATGTTGTTTGGAGGTGTTATGATCCCTTTCTGGATTTTCTTAAAAAAAAAAAGGTTGCTAAAATTCATGACCCAGACTGCCTTCATAGATTAAATGATTTTGTCTAAAATTATATTTGAGTTTGTTCACGTTGATTTAAAATACTATGCTAGAATAATTGATTTTTATAAAATCTATATATTAGCATATTTTGTTAACTTCCATCATCTTTGTTTCACATTTTTTTTTGTTTTGCACTAAGATATGATGAAATACTTCTCGAATAGTTATAATTTCATTCGATCGCTGCATATGATAAGGCATGCCTTATTCATTCCTTTTATTTGATTGAATTTTATTAAACTTAATCGATACTAATCACGTTTATATTTTTTCTTGATATGTACATCGAGTACTTAATCTCGGAAGATCAAATTCAAGATTCCGAAGATTAACTCGAAGACGCGAGTATCAAACCGCGCGGATCTACCACAGCCTGTGGGCTCGAAGGTTAAAGCAGCCCCAACCTTCAATCAAAGGTACAAAGGGGAGGTGCGGGCCTCCCCGAATTTTTATTTTATTTCCACATGTAACGGATTGTGGGCCCAAGGGCATAGGCCCGCAATCACCGCCCTTCCCCGCTCCTTTTGATCTAAATAATTGTCTGTGCCTGTCCGCATGCCTTAGGCCCATAGGTTTATCGTCGCATGTGATTGTTAAACAAATACACATGAGTTCGGGTCCAACGCCTGAATCGGGTCCAACGCCCGTTAACCAAAAGCAAACCTTTTGGAGCAAACGCCACATTTTCGCATGTTTAAATATAAGAGTTAGTAACTAGGAATCCCCGAATCTACTCTGGTTTTCCAACTTAAACCAAGCTTTTAAAAATAAGTCGGTGGCGACTCCGTAATAGTTTACCTAAGTTAAACAACCACCCTTTTACGAAGTCATTTTGGATGGGTGACGGCGACACGAGACGCTCCTGGAACCTCCCGAAGCTTCCTCTTCGGGCCATGCACTCCTTTTCGCCCGTTGCCTCTTAAGGAGCATGGAGACGATCGGCGAAAAGTCTGGGCAGACCCGACCAGGAATCAAAGGAGGGACTACCCTGGTCTTTTCCGCAACGTTCGACGCTCGAGTCGCGACGCCGACCGGAAGACTCTAGGGAAGCGGGCCCGGATCCTCGGTTCGTCCGAACCGCTGCGCGCGTGCTAGGCCGGAAGGCGCGCGTACAGCAGCACATATGTCTTGGGCATTCTTGACCTTTAGTGACTCCAGCAGTTACAATTCAAAGTTTATGCTTCAATGTTGCAAATTATTCAATAGAATCGAACTAGAGCAGAGCAGTAAATTCGCCATTTAAACACCTAGTCGCCAAACACTTGACATGTCAGATGGTGACTGCATGAATCTGTGAACCTGATCCTTCATAATCCGATGATATATACAAGAATATCAGATAAACTCCACAAACAAAGCACATTGATGTCTAGAATAGACAGTTCCAACAAGTTCATCCAAAGAGAAATTCATTTGACCACCCTGGCTCACCTCAAGCGCTATAGGCAGACAGTGGAAATTCTGAGCCACTGCCTGTGAACTTTACAGGCAACAAACACAAGAATGGCAGGAACATCTTTCAGGACCCCTCTTTGAATCCGGAAACCGATAGCTGTCCCCAGACTGAATCTCCTTAGTATGTTGCTGTGGAGAGCTCTGATAAGCAAGGTCGTCACCTACTGCCTGAAGGCAACTGACCACAGGTCTCCGGAAGAACCCCCTTCTGCAGGTTGCCAAAATAATTAGCCCAGTCTTCAGCTGCATAAGTCAACCGACTCGAAGTGGGCCATGAGAAATAAGCCGCGACAGCCCGATACAAAAGGCTGAACCGGAGAAGTGGTCGAGGACGGGCATATATATATATAAGCAATATCTTCTTATTACATAACAGCGTAGAACTTCAGCAATACAACAACACCAGCAGATCATGACTTCCCAAACACCACCGCCATTCCATACAACAAAACCTGAAAATTATTTGTCAGTCATGAATCAGGTAGCTCGGGAGAAAGTTGACATGATACATCGTATCTTATCCCGGTGAACCCCGGACTGATTCGGCCTAAATGAAGTTGAACATGATTCTGTGCCGGTTGTGTGGGGAGCTATAGTTGATGTTGGGTCCCTGCGGGATGATGCCGAAAGGATTGATGGTCGGATGACTCCCATAGTAGTGCCGCTTGATGTGCTCCATGTTTACGGTCTCGCTGATGCCAGGAACTTGGTATATGTCCTTGGTGTAATTGAAGAGGTTCGGATACTCACGTAGCAGTTTCTTGTTGCACTTGAAGTGAACCGCATAGACCTGCTAAATGAGAACTCCCGTGTTATTGGATCGCCATATCCTCGAGGGTACAAAGATTCAGCAAAAATGGAAGAAACCAATTATATGATCTAAAGTAGATATGCATTATCCCAATTACCTCGTCAAATCTTATCAGAGTCACAAATAGTCGAATGTCGGCTTCCGTCAGCGTGTTCCCGCATATGTATCTTTGTTTGCCCAGAATTTCCTCGCACTTGTCCAAAGCATCATACAGCTTCGTCACAGCCTTTAAAGATACAAATAGCCCATATCGGTCAGGTTTCTCGATTGTTGAACCGAACATCCAGGAAATCTCAAGTCTTAAGAACAAAAACCTCATCATAAGGCTCCTGCTTCCTTGCAAAGCCACATCTGTAGACGCCGTTGTTGATGCTATCATATATCCATTCATTAGTCTCATCGATCTGTGATTGCAGGTGAGAGGGGTACAGATCTAAACCAGGATTTTCAGCCAGGTCATTGAACTCGGTGTTGAACATCCGGATGATCTCCGAGCTCTCGTTGTTGACTATAGTCTTGAGTTTCTTATCCCACAAAACCTAAACACAATCACAAGCCCAAGGCGCATTAACTGATTTGATCATCCAAAAAAACTTAAACAATCTGGGCACGGTACAACAGAAAACCACATACTGGGACAGTATATTTCCCAGTGTAATTTGAGCTGGCAAGCTCATACAAATCCCGTATACTCTTCGCCCCATTCAAAGGGTCCAGGTCCGCCCCCGGTTCTTCGCTTGCAGAAACAGGGAAAACCCATCCCATATGCTCGTCGGTCTCCTTTGTTCTTTCCCAAATTGGTTTGACAGACTGAACAGGCAAGGAAACATCAGCTGGGTTGATGCAAAAGGCCCACTAAATTGGATGAGAAGTTTGGAGGAACAACCACTCAGTTTACCGTGAAACCGATGGATTTATCGAGACCTTTGACCTTGAGGTAAGCAAGGCAGCGAGAAGCCCATGGACAGGCATAGGATATGTAAAGGTGATATCTGCCAGGCACAGAAGGGAATTGGGAATTCGGGTCCCTGGAGATGACGTTGCGGAACGTCGAGGCGGTCCTCAGGAAAGCGCCGGAATCTGAAGTTTCTTCGACTGCGGAACGGGCCATCCTAACACTGCTCCGGAGATTAAGAAGGGAATCAAACTAATGATACTTAGTAACAAAGAGGAAGCAGATCGCAATCAAATAAGCAGCCTGCCGGATCACGACCCGGGACGAATTCAAGTTAAATCCACGATCACATGCAAGATCGCAGAGGATAAGTAGCTTCAGGTAGTTCAACGGGATCACCTGATTGACCGACTGAAGGGAAAGCAGAGAAAGGGCTGGATGATTGACCCTGAAAGCGGTGGAAGTGAGATAACAGAGACAGAGAGAGCGCTTGGTAGAGGGAGAAGGAGCGAGCAACCTCTTTTGACCATTTTATCTGTATTTTTTTTTTTCCTCTTTTTGTTTTTCGTTGTATGATTTATTTATCTCAAATGGTATTTTCATCTGATTATGGGCGAAAATCTTCTTGGCAGGTAAACTTCCATGTCCGGACAGACATCTACTCCCAAAAAAAGATGCAGGAGAATGTTACAAAAGAGCGACAACACTCTCTCCCGTCTGAGACGTGTCGCTCACTGCAGAAACTCCTCGTAGTAGTAGTCGTCGCTGATCACGGACACGAACCTTTGCAGCCACGGCAGCTGGTTCAGGTCCTTCATGGCGTCCATGTATGAGTCCGAGCACCGAGGGGGAGATGACGACGTGTGCTGATACGGAGGGCAGTGGTCGCCGAGGCTGAACCCTCCTGCCAAGAACCTTTGGATCAGCGCGAGTTGAGACCTCTCCTGCTCGGAGTACGCGTCTGTCATCATGGGGAGAGAATTGAACGTCTCCCATGCCCATTGTTCTGATTCCTGGGCGGAGTACGAGATCAGGCCCTCGGGACGATCTTCGTCCCAGAATGCACACTGGCATGTCTGTTGGCCATCCCTGTACTCGGCTCCGCATGAGTAGCAGAACTCGTGACCGCACCTGCGATTGAGGAGCAGAAAGAGAAGATTTGGGAATGCGTTAACCAGTGGGGTTGACGATGGTAAGCGAGTTCTTTGTAAGCAGTTTCAGTGTCACTCACAGGCAAGTAATGTGGTGGCAGCCCTGGGTGAGTTCGATCATCCGTCGACATTGCTGGCAGCGCTTCCACCTGTTGCTCGCCGCGAGACGATGCAAGGTGATGTCGGCGGTGTCTCTTTCATCCAAAGGAAGGTTTTGATACTCTTCGCAGGTCAAGGAAGTGTGCCAAGGAACCCTGCATTCCACACATATGAACCTCTGACAAGCCGGGCATTCGATGCAATTGCTTTCCGATTGGCTCGAGGTACTCGCACGACTCGACAAGCACTCATGTGGATAGAGCAGCGCAGAACAATTCGAATAAGGGCAATAGATTTTGTGTGACTGGACATCCACTTCTGCCAGGGCTTTCTCAAGAGACTCATAGGAAGTGTGAGGAAGAAAATGCATGCACTCGGCCAGAGAGACGTAATATTTGCACCTCGGCTGTGGACACCGGATGGGAACCTGATTGGACTGCACTTTCCCATCGACATAGGTTCGCATACAGTGAGAGCAGAACTTGTGCGAACATTTCATTGTGATCGTCATGGATAAGGGCTTGCCTTCACAACATATAGAACAGTTGTGTATGGAATTGTCCCCTTTGACCGAAGAAGATACAACCCCAACAGCCACTTGGGCAAGTTGAAGTGAACGCTCCAGCTGAGAACCATCAACCACTTCCAAATAAAATGTGTCTAGATCGACAATTAGCTCTTGGATCCTCTGCCTCAATGCCTCGAGAAGAGGAATCTCCACTTCTTCGCCGTGTACTATCTGGAAAAGAAATTGCATACAGTTAAAAACACTGGGTGCATCTCGAAGCAACAAAAGCAGGACTTAATTGATATGTGGAAGTCACTAACGGAGGCAGTTTGCGGATTCATCAGTCCAGTCCAATATTACAGAAAAAATACTTCAGCAACATTTTTCAGACTAATTTCCTAAGGAAACTATCACTATTTTGGAGAAGCTAGGTGAACCTGAAATATCCCCTTCGGCTTACATAAGCAGACAGATTAACATGTTTCAAGGCCAAGGGTGTGATACTACTCAGCCAAAAAAGGTGATAACGAACCTGACTGTGTAACACTTTTGAATCGGTAAAAGCATAAACATGTCGAGCATTGTTTTGAATAGCCTCCACTAAACCATCCATCAGAGCCAGATAATCTGCAACAGCTTCCTCCACATAGAATTCAAGCTTCTTCTGCACCTGTATTGTGGGAAGATCGACCAATCTCTCCATGACTACCCCAATTCCAGAAAGACCCACAGCAGAATCTCCAGACTCATTCATCGAAATGGAAACCCCTTTAAAGAACAATTTTACAGAATTCTCCCCTAGGACATACTTAGCCTCCAACTTCTTCCCTTCCTCAGTCTCAGTCCATACATCACCGTCCTCGCAGCAACTACGGAATTCCTCCTCATCCTCTTCCTGCTTCGCTTCACTACTCATTACATTTGCTGACATATCATCCCGAGCAATTATTTGGTCAGCCATCTTCGACGCAATTTGGCCGAAGCAAAAAATGATCCAAAATTTTCTCCGGCAAGAGCCCAACGATCCTTCCCGCAGCCAAATTCGATGACCCAATCACACAAACCTAAGGAGGCCGATGGAAGCAGGAGCGGAGCCAATCCAATGTATCCCAAAGAACAATCCCCTCACTCCATTCAAAAGCACCCCTCGAAAACCTGGCTGGAAAACAGGAAATCACACGAATCAATCAAAACCGGGAAGAATCACCAGGAAGGAACAGAAAAAACCCAAAAGAAGAAAGCAATATCAAACAGGGCTGGAAATAGAAATACGGGAAATCATTCCCGCTTGTTTCTTTCTTTACTTTACGAAGAAAGGAAGAATCTTTGGACCCTTTACCCTTCCACCATCAGATCTCAAAGAATTCCAAAACACCAAGAAGAACCCAAAAAAAAATCCACGAAAATCAATCAAAAGCAAAAAACGAGGATAGCGGAAGAAGAGGAAATTAATGGGGCAATAGAAAATACAAAAGGAAGGATTGAGCAATCCGCACGCCTCGATTCCCTTCGCTCCGCCCTGGATTAGTCAAAACCGATGATTACCCATGGCGATTTCGGGGAAAAAGCTCCGATCTTTCCCAGTAACTAGGACCATAATGACGACAGACGGATGGGATTGGGGTTCTGATTGAGATGGGAGCCTTGCGTCTGTCAAACTCTCTCTCTCTATATCACACTCTCAACGTGACGGTAAGAAGGTCCTGACTCCTTGCAGTAATAACCCACCCCCCCCCCCCCCCAAAAAAAAAAAAAAAAATTATCTTAATTCAGATAATCTATTATTACATGCTTATGAGTTACTTTTCAATGGAATTGGAATCGATGATGGTGGGATAAACTATATTATCCTATTTTATCATAAATTTGGAATCATCTTTTTTTGTTTTTGTAGTTGAGCCGACGGTCGCCCAACTACCCCCACCCCCCTTGGAAAAACCTGCTCAGATCATTACTGGAAAGTAACAATATAAAAATATATATATATATAGAAAGATTAAAGAATTGGGTGGGCCTCTTACATATTAGATTGGGCCTTAAAGCCCATAGGCTTCCCAGATCATAGGCCCAAGGGAAAGCATGCTGTGGGGCAGGCACATGGCTCTCGATGGAGTTTGAGGTTGTAGGAACAAAAGAGGCATATCCTTTACCAGATTTGACACGTAACATGATTTATAATGCGTATTGACCCTTCCATCATAGACTATATGCCCCTGTTTCTTACGTAGAGGAAACCCCATCCTTCCCTTCTTCTATTTAGATAAGAACGAACATTTACTTGTTATTATTGACAACAAGAGGGCGTTGTGAGGGAAGTCAATTCTTGCACTCTTGGAATTCCCAGTGACGTGTACCAATTTGAATTATATCATTGTTTGTTAAACTTTCAAAGAAAAATTCAATAATTTTGTAAAGAGGAGTAGTAATAATAATAATATGCCATTCACACTCATCACGACTTTCTCTAAAATGCCCATAGAAATATTATAAAGCGGTATCGTTTTCGTGTGGTAAATTCTATGATGCCGCATTTCCCGGACGAATACCAATTTATGCAAACCCACCAACCTCTGTCTCATCACGTACAATAGTAATCCTTCCGTTACAACTCTCACGCAGAACGCACAGCCGGGAGACCAGGCCGTCGCGTAAAAATGGCCGCGGAGAGCTCGTCCACCAGCGCCCCGCCTCCTCCAAACTACCCCATAAAGACGGTGGTCATCCTTGTCCAGGAGAACCGCTCCTTCGACCACATGCTCGGCTGGATGCAGAAGTCCGTCAACCCTCACATCGACGGCGTCACCAACCCCCACCAGTACTCCAACCCTTTGTCCACCACCGACCCCGACTCTCCCCTCGTTTACTTCCGCGACGGGGAGGAGTATGTTGACCCTGACCCGGGCCACTCCATCCAGCAAATCTACGAGGAGGTCTTCGGGGAGCCGTGGTCCGAGGAGTCCGCCGCGAGGCACCTCGAGCCGACCATGAGGGGATTCGCGCAGGACGCGGAGCGTATCCAGAAGGGGATGTCGGAGGTGGTGATGAAGGGGTTCACCCCCGAGTCGGTGCCGGTCTATGAGAGCCTGGTGAAGGAGTTCGGGGTCTGCGACAGGTGGTTCGCATCGGTACCGGCTTCGACACAGCCTAACAGGCTGTTCGTGCACTCGGCAACATCCCATGGGGCGACGAGTAATGACACCGAGAAGCTGATTGCAGGGTACCCGCAGAAGACGATATTCGAGTCCTTGGACGAGCAGGGGTTCACCTTCGGGATCTATTATCAGTACCCTCCTGCCACACTATTTTACAGGTTAGTCTTTAATATTAACACCATTGATGAAGTCGAGCTTTTGTTTTGATGGCCGGCTACGAAACGAATGAATCTTTGAGAAGAGATTCTAACACAAGCAAGCAATATGACGTGTCTTAAGGTTGTTAGAAGAGCCTCCTTACCTAACTCAACCACCAACGTTTGGTATGAATTATTTAATCATAAACACGTTGCATCAGGAATCTGAGGAAACTCAAGTACTTGAAGAACTTCCACCCGTTCGACATTGACTTCAAGAATCACTGCCGGGAAGGGAAGCTCCCGAACTATGTCGTGGTCGAGCAGCGTTACTTTGACCTGCCCATTCTGCCGGCCAACGACGACCACCCATCACATGATGTCTCCCAGGGACAGAAGTTCGTCAAGGAGGTCTACGAGGCCCTGCGAGGGAGCCCCCAGTGGAAGGAGATGCTGTTCCTTATCATATACGATGAGCATGGTGGGTTCTTCGACCATGTCCCCACCCCCATCAAGGGTGTCCCCAGCCCGGATGGGATTGTCGGCCCTGAGCCGTATAATTTCAAGTTTGACCGTCTCGGCGTTCGAGTGCCAGCCATTTTCATTTCCCCTTGGATCGAGCCGGGAACAGGTGACGGACCGCAGCCTTTTGACCAAGCGCAAGATGAATGAATTCTAATTTCTTTTTTCTAATTTCCAAAACCGAAAACAGTCCTGCACGAGCCATCAGGACCTTTCCTGGAGTCACAGTATGAACATTCGTCTATCGCTGCAACGGTGAAGAAGATTTTCAACCTTCCACATTTCCTGACAAAGCGTGATGAGTGGGCAGGCACCTTCGAGGTGGTGCTGAACAGAACCAGCCCAAGACTAGACTGCCCAGGTAAAATTCAATGTCATGACACGCCGAGAATGAATCGGTGCAATTTCTTGAACCGAAAGGAATAATTCATCTGCTGTTTCAGAGACATTACCCGAACCGAAGAAGCTGAGAGATGCTGGGGCGAAAGAGGAAGCGAAACTAAATGACTTCCAGGAAATACTGGTGCAAATGGCGGCGACTTTGAATGGAGACCATAAGAAGGAATCTTATCCTCACAGGCTAGTGGAGAACATGACTGTTGCCGATGCCGTAAAATATGTAGAGGCTGCATTCAATATGTTCCGAGACGAGTGCGCCAAAGTAGCTGATAAAGGGGGTGACGGGGAGGAAGTAATAGAGGTTGGGAAGAAGCTATCATCCAGCAGATCGTTCGTCCAAAAGTTGTTCTCCTGCATGATCTGTGATAACTAAGCTGTCAAAATGTGTACATTCATTGTATCCAATTCGAACTCAAACGACGTGTGCTGTCATTTATTTCTGATTGCTAAATAAGATGAACACAGTAATATGGTTTGAGAAAGCTTCTAAGAGGGGGAATAATTAGTGAAGCATTGAGGCACTCAAACGGAATTGATGATGAGATAAAATGGATCCACTGTCCTACCTCTGAGTAAGATTTCCAGGTTGGAATCTTCATCAGTTTCTCTTCTGATACATCCTTCGGTAAACTCTACCACCTTCCCAGTCCACATGGATTTCTCTCTCTGTCCTTATTCCCATAGGATTATCAACCAACCATCCATCTCCGTCGCACGAAATACTTGGATCAATGGAGTCAATGTGTTCAAGCACGTGGCTGTGCTCATCGAACTGATTGCGCATATCAAGAGCCACTTCAAAAACATCGGATTGTATGAAAACCTGACGAGATTATTAATTTCAGAAGAATGACAGGAGCAACATAAAGTCATAAGAACAAGGAAAATATATTCATGTTGATCCTTCTGCATAAGTGAAAGCTCCAATAAAAATGTAAATCAAGTACTTTTTTTATGAATGGAATGGTACAATGGCCAAGGTATACCTTTCCGCCAGGCACCAAGCTATCAACTATGCTAGCTACCAAAGGCTTTTGGACGACCCTCCTCTTATGGTGTCTTTTCTTGAAGTGAGGATCCGGGCACTGCATCAGATAAACTAGGTTGACTTGATAGCACTTTCAACACAATCCAACCAGATGATAGAAAACAATCTAGCCAAATTCATTATAAAGCCAAAATCAAAAGTCTACTCACAAGTATGGAAGCAAACATCAAAGGTCCAGGGTAAGTGGACACCAAACTTTGAAAAGAGATTGTGGCATTGGCAAACATGAAATGCCTGCACATTACCGCACAATGTAATAAGAAAGCAAAAGGCACAGGTCATCCAAGCTGAAGCACCCAACATTTCAGCAAGCCCTTACACATTATCCAGGCCAATTCCTTTAGCCCAGCAGTCTGCACGCTTAACAAGCTGAAATTTCACAAAAATGTTTGTGTCAGAATGAGTGTTTGTGGTGCACAATATCAATTAGACAACCAATAGCAAAAATTCACATTATGAAAACCGAGCCAATCTCCATGAGCGATGAATGGCGCTCAATGCAGGAAGGAACGAAGCTCATACTTTTTGACGAATTTCTAGCCCCAGATAATTCTGGAGATCGGGGTTTCTTCTAGCTAGCCACAGTAGGAATCTCCCACTTCCTGAACCATACGATTCACTCAAGTAAGAACGGTCAGGCAAATGGAATCCCATAAAATCACAATGATGAGCCTATCAATAAGCGGATTATCAACCGCATCCAATGTCCACCATAAGCGGCAGTGCCGGGTCCTTAAACACCCTGCTCCAGTCAGGAATTTCTGCAGGCACCTATCGCAGCAAGGAGTTCCACCTAAGCTCACAAATTCCATCAAACCACGACCCAGAAATTCAACTTGATTCGTAAAACACTGAAATCACAAGTAACACGCATACAGATAAGGAAGAACGGAGGGGGTTGACGTGCTGCCTTATCCTAACATGGCCCAATTCCTGCAACACATAAAAGCTTCAAACTTTACAAAAAAATATCAAGACCCGGGGAATGACTTGGCTCCGTTCGATCACAAATGCCACCTCGGAAGGATTACGAGGCAGATTGAGCTCGGCGTACTCCAACTCGACCAGCTGCGGGCTCCTTATCAGTTGTGCAGATATCGCACAGAAACCACATCGCTTCGGAAGAAACTTCGGCTCGAGCGGACAAGTTCGGATCAGCTGCGAGACGGACAGAGCATGCCTCGAAGCTGCCACGCGTGCCGGGAGGAGTGCGGTGGCCATTTTCCCGTGCCCGTCGAACCAACGCCCACAAGACTTCTCTTCCGACAAGCAACCCTGGGTTCAAGTCAGGTTGTCGTTAGGACAGGGGCGATTTCGTTCCCGTGATTGATCTGCACCTGTTCGACGAAATGCCCCGATAATTAATTCCAAGATAGTCCTCGAACTATCTATATATGACGAGATACTCTTCTTTGTTTTCATTCGGTTACAATTTAATCGTACCACTTGGAACTCTACAAAGTGATGATAAAACATTACGAGACGAAGGTCGTTTGTATGGTTCGTGTGGGCTTCAGCTTTATCTTCCCCGTACCGACTTTGGGCTAAAACCGACCATATTCATGCTCCTCCTCGTCCAAATGCGAACGTAAACACAAAGGCGTTGGCGGTCATGGATTTGGTCCTCCCGCCCGCCAGATCTAAGCCCGTCGCCTCTTTCTCCTCCTCTTCCTCGGTGGCCGCAGTCGCTCGTCGCCCTGCTGTTATCCTTCCTGTAACTAGTCCCTCTCTCTCCCCCGTGTGTTTCCGAGGTGGTCCTAGTGGTAGTTAATTCTCGTGTTGGTAATGTTGTGTAGGGGTTGGGCAACAACAGCGGGGATTACCAGAAGCTGCAGCTCATCCTCGAGGGATACGGTGTGCCGTCAGTGGTCGTTAAAGTATCAAGGCCTGACTGGCTGAGGAATGGAGCAGGTCTCCTCGATGCCAATTACTGGCGTGGAACTCTCCGTCCTCGCCCTGTCCTTGACTGGTACAGTGTGCTGCTATGGTGTGGCTGAAATGGATCGCCACGGAACCCAAGTTCGGTTTATTCGAAAGATTGTTTCCCTGGCTTAAATAATCGATGGAATAATTCTCCCGTTGGTCTTGTTATGGTGATTGTAAAGAGTTAACAGAACTGTACGATTCGTGTCAAGGTATTTGATGAGGGTCGATGAAGCCATCCGTGACGCAAGAGATCTCGCTCAAGGTATGTGCAACTTCTGGGCAATTCTCACGAATCAAACTTCCCGGGTCTCGTTTGATCTCTTTTCAAAACGAACCGCACTGTTTATCTCAGGTGGAAGTCTGTCCTTACTCGGCCATTCAGCTGGAGGCTGGTTGTCGCGCTTATTTATTGAAGAGTTTGAGGCATCCGACATTGCCTTACTGTTAACTCTTGGTACTCCACACCTGTAAGACATCTCTCCAACCTTCTCCACCGTCTTTAAGAAGTCGGTCTTTCACCGGTCGCTGAACCGCGTTCGTCATTCTTTTGGCTAGACCACCTCCCAAGGGGATTCCGGGGGTCATCGACCAGACCAGGGGACTTCTGGATTACGTTGAAAAGAATTGCCGCAAAGCTGTGTATACTCCCCATTTGAAGTATGTTTGTGTCGCAGGAAGGTGAGCTTCAAACTCTGTGAAGGCATCGATGATCTCCCCTCATTACTCGCTTGGCCCAGTTGGTGACTGGTGGATGTTTAAGAATGCAGGTACATAAAAGGCAGTAGGATATTTGGGGAGTCGCAAGCCGGAGTCATCTCCGCAGTCCCAGTCAACGGAGATGAACTCATTTCCGAGGTCACAGTGGTGAACGAAGAAACGAGTACAGGATCAACCTCTCCTACGTGGCGTGCTCGATTTATCGGTCAAGGGTACAAGCAGGTAAATCCTGTTACACCAGCTTCAGTCTCGTGCTCAAATCAGATCTCTATCACACGGTTGCTGTGTTTAGGTTTGTGGACGGGCAGATGTTTGGGGAGATGGCGTTGTTCCGGAGGAATCAGCTCACTTGGAGGGCGCCCTCAACATCAGCCTGGACGGAGTATATCATTCACCGGTAGGCTCAGATGATGACTCGAGACCTTGGTACGGTTCCCCTGCCGTGGTGGAGAAATGGATAGAACACCTCCTAGATTAAAATCGGTTCCTACTACAGATGATGAAAGATTGAATTTTCTGGATATTTGAAGTGCCCAGAACATCACCAGATGACCAGTCATAATTTGCCCAAAGGAAGAGAATTCATCATCACATCAAAGATAGATTCCTTTTAATGGCGACTTGCGAAAGTGAAACTAAAATGGACAACACCTAAGCACCTAACAATCCACCGCATATCCTACACGTCCATCCAACCCAACAACCAAGAGCGGAAATACATGTTCACAACCGCCAAACGCAGCAATTTTACGCATCCGAGTCAGCTTTAAAACAAAAGTTACTGCAGCATACACGAGAGCAGATGGTGAGCACCTGCAGAGGTACCTAGGATGATGATAGTATGTGGATTAGTTGGTCTTGAAGTGGCGAGTCAGCAGTTTCCCGATCTCCAGAAAACCGACCTTCTCTTTCCCATCGAAGATGCTCTTTAGTTTCGCATCGCAGTAGATCTCTTTCTTGTTGGAGGGATTCTGCAGCAAGAAGCATAATCAGTGTTAAGACCACCCAAAGAGTTTGCAGATGGAACACGTCACACCAGGTTGTTTCAGGATTTCGAACAGACTACAATTTCTACGTGATCGTCTTATTACACATGGCATAAATGGTCTATGCACAGCATAACTTCAATGCACAAAATGCAAAAGCTCATGAGATGGCTTTAAAAGCACAACCAGATAAGTCTAGCAGAGCAACAACTGCTTTTGTTTCTAGAAGATGAAAGGCAGGACAACAAGCACTCTTAATCACTTCAAGGATTAGACCTTGCCTAAACCCATACTTGACACACACACGCATATAGAAGAAGCAGAATCAACACATTTATAACTTTCAGTTGTGCAGAGAACTTTAATAGCTTGCGCCCTAAAATCATTTCACACAATGGGCAGGGAAAACACGCCAAAAGATCCCAGAAAGGGTGGTAGTAGTAGTTTACTAAGGATTGCCATTCAAACATGCAAAGGGATGCTTGAAGAAGAGAATGCACACCCAAACCATGATGTTGGACTTATGTCAATTTCAAAGTATGGCCTGCTTTGTTACCGAATTTTATGTTGACATGTTCCGACCGTTCATCAAACTTTTGACATCTAACTGGCGAATTCAACAACCACATTTCTACCTTTCTCTACCTTTTCTTAAACATTTGCCACGCAATGGACATTTATTCAGTCCTCAACATTCCACAATCGAAAACCAAATAAACTAACTCTGGACTGCAAGCAAAATGCACAAAATTGGATGGAGCCGATGTAATAATTGGAAAGCAGCTCAGATCAGCGATTCCATTCGCCTTCACTTCTCACTAAGGAGCACAACTTCGAGCTCTCCTAACCGCCCGACGGGCTACATCCAACGCAAAATACCCAAAAAACAGCAAAAAATTACAGAAAAAAATCGGAAGAAACCCTAGAAGATCGCATTCCCCATTTCCAATTTCAGCAAAGGGACAAGAACACAAACGCACACGCGGACGGACGCACCTGGAGGTTGTGGAGCTTGATGTAGGACCAGATCTTCTTGACGGCTTCGACTCGGGAAGCGGACGGGGAATTAAGGAAGTGAGCTAGGGCGGGAGAAACCGGAGTCACCTTCTGTATACCGGAAGGCCGAGTAGTCGTCCTCTTAGGGGAAGACGCCGACGAAGACGCGGCGGCCTCCTTCTTAGGCTTAGCTGCTTTGGAAGCAGCACCGGCGGCAGGAGCTGCGGAGGACTTGGCGGTGGCGGCAGGGAAAAACAGGGGCCTTGATCCCCTGAAAACCCTAAGCGCGGCCATCGACGACTGAGACATAGCTTAGGCTTCCGAAAACTCCTCCTCTTCCTCTTGTAGCTCAAAAGGCGGGGGCGGACGACGGCTCGAGGTGCAGAGACGGAGGAACAAAAAAGACGGGGGTTTGGTGCCGAGGGTTTTAGGAATCGAGAGGGTAAGGCCGCATTTGGTTCTTCCTCTGGAGGAATGACAACGGTAGAAACAAAATTATAAGCGGCAGTTTAAAAAATAAAGGTAGAGAGAGGATCAAATTACCGCAAACCAAACAAGTCCCTAGGACAGAGGACGTCAGATTAAGTCATTTTTTTTTATTTTATGAATTTTTTTTGTATATTTTTACGAAATATTTCAGTTTTTTAAAAAATTTTTGTATTTTACGAAATTGTCATAGTCAGTGTTTGCACATTTTTACATAGGTCATTTCAAAATTTCGTAAAAGTACGTATATTTTTACGAAGCCTTTCGTCCCATTATAAAAATTTTTCGTAAAAAAAATGAGGTATTAAATAAACAATAAAATCGATCTATTTACAGTAATTTATGAAAAAATTTCTTAAAAATATATATATATATAATTTTCTTAAATTTTCAAAATTTTCATAATTTTTCTTTCTCGGGGCATGTTCGAAAATTACAAAAATTTTAAAATTTACGAAAAAATTACAAAAATTTTTTATACATTTTTATGAAATTTTTTCGTAAATTACTGTAGATTTATAAATCTGATCACTGTTTATTAACTATTCATAAAGATTTTTTGTAATTTATAAAAAAATTACTATTTTCCGTTCGTATACTTTTACGAAACACATTACAAAATTTCTTAAAAAATCTTATATTTTTACTACCCATTTTTTGTAAAATTAAAAAATTTAATATTTTACGAAATTGTTACCGATAGATTTTATATATTTTTACGAAATTCATTTTATACTTTCGTAAAAATATGTATATTTTCATAAATCTTTTTGGAAGCATTTAGAATATTAAAATTTTTTTCTAAAACTAAAATAATTAAAAAAATGTATGAAAAAATTTCTTAAAAAAACAAAAAAAACGACACTCTGCCTTAGAAGGGCGGACCAAAACACCGTTCGCCTTCACTTCCTTTCCTCCCCTTACTCCGCCTGTCACCCAATGCATCGTAGTTCCAGCAAGCTCATACTTTGAGGTGCTTCTTCCCTAAGACGAACGAGTAGGGAGTGAGCATGTCTTCCTGCCTTCTCCCCTGCTTCAAGTGCCAGCCCGA
The DNA here is from genome assembly GCA_029817715.1 of Melastoma dodecandrum. Lineage (NCBI taxonomy): Eukaryota > Viridiplantae > Streptophyta > Magnoliopsida > Myrtales > Melastomataceae > Melastoma > Melastoma dodecandrum. The sequence goes on from JARUPY010000387.1 coordinate 1,768,120, forward strand.
CGCCTTCTCCTTCCTCCTCTTCCTCAGGACTTCGTTCCCCAGTGAGTTCTCCCTCAATCTCCGATGATGCTCTTGGATTCTCTCTGGTTACTCAATCCATCTGCTGGTTCCGTGTGGATCATTTGGTTGTGGTTGTTAGTTGACTGGCTTTGAATGTGTGATGTTATCGTGCGCAATGAGAATGCCTTCAAATGGCGTTGTGGGGATGGGAACCTGGCTTCTGGTGTCTCGATTCGAGAATGGGAATGATTTCGGATAAAGGGTGATTGGATTGAAGGAGCTATCAATGAAGAAAGGTTGCCGCCTTCTTTTTATTTCTTTCTCTCTTATTGTCGGCCATTGTAACTGTCCTCCGGCGGACAACTGTGGGTTGAATTGGCGCCCGTGTGGTTCCTATCTCTGGGATACCTTGTTAGCATTGAGGGCTTCTACCTGGTTTTGGAATTAAAGTACCCTGACGATGTTGATGTGAATGACTGATAAGTAATTTTTACGGTGATATTTTTCCATAGGCTTTTGTTTCATCAGACGATTGCTTGTGATATGGAAGTCTATCTATCTATAATATGGGGGATGGAAATGAGTGCAAAGTCGTGCCCGCATTCTGTTTTCTTGTGTTGTATGGACTTTTAACAAAAGAAATGTGCAATTTGTTTAAGCAACTTGTATATCATCCGAGATGTTTCGTGTTTTTCCCCTTATTGCAGATAAGAATAGAGAGACTATTTGTATCCGCACGCAATGTGCATTGTATACGACTTCGTCTTCACCTTTTCCTTCAACTTCATCAACCGCTACAGCTGTTGTCCTTGATTTGGAGAGGCTAAGATTGCCTTCTTTTGATACTTGCGGGGATCCAGTTTCCTCTGGCAGACCCTGGACATATACAGGATCAGTTGGACCTCCGCCACAGGTGAATGCTCCTTTTATCTGAGAAAATTCCATGTTTTCATCTTTTGAATGCCAGTTAATAGTTTAGTTATAACACTTATTTTTTGGTGATCTGACTGTTATCATAGATGCTTATGACTACAAACCTGTGGCTGTCTCCTGAATTGTTATGTTTCGTCTTCGATTCTCTCTGCTCTTTGATTGTGCACTTGTACACTATCATCTTTTTCCTTTATTCTTACCCATTTCTGTTTCACAGGTGAACTTAGAAGCAACCTTAGCTTCAGAAAATCTTTTGACAAGTGATGAGGCTGTAATTGCCGCGGCCGCTGCTGAGGCAGTTGCACTTGCAAAAGCTGCTTTGAATTCTGCAAAGGATGCAGCATTGTTGATAAAAAGCAAAGATTCCTCAGAAAAGGAGACTGGACCTGAAACTTCTTTTAGAATAAATAATTCCCTGCTAAAGCACTCTGAAAACACAGGGCTAAGTCAATCCCTTCTGACAAATGATTTTATGAGGTCTGAAAATGTTCTAATGGCAGAAAATATTTGCCAATCTGATGTAATAGAATCCAATGATCTTGTGCCCACTGATGAAGAACTGAAGGCTCTTCATGAACAGCTTTCCAAATGTGTGACTGTGAGGCCACAACGCCAGATGGAAAGGAAGGTCAGAAGAGAAAGAGCTGCTGAAAAGGCAGCTGCTAGTGTTGTCTCGGTGAAATCTGGTCCCCGAAGCAGGAAGAAACGGGTTTCTTCTCATTATGTGGACAATAGAGATCCATTGCGTTACTTGAAAGGATCCAATGGGAGTTTCAAGCTTCTAACATCCACAGAAGAGCTGGAATTGTCTGAAGGAATACAGTTGAAGTATCATCGTTCTTTCAATGGAAGCATCGTGCTTTTGTTTGTTTCTTATTTATAGATATCATCTCTATTAAACTACCCTCGTGTGGTTTTGACATGAAAAGAAGAATATTGAAATGTTATATAAAGGATAGTATAAAGTTTGGTTGAAAACAAGGACGCTTGTTTGAATGACCTATGTAGTTCTGGCCTTCTTAACTGTTCTTATCCATTATTTTTAAAAGTAGCTTGCTGCAATTCCATTCATTGGAATTCCGGATTCTCACTTCTTTTTAATTTTTAACCGCTTGGGGTCGAAATGGTGTGAGTTGAGTGAAATTCACAAATACTATAGGATGTGTTTGAAAACAGTTGAGTTTTTTTCTGTTTGATAATTGTGAGTGATTCTGGTATTTCTATTAACATAATTTGTTTTATTAATCCTTCAGGACCTTCTGAAGCTGGAAAGGCTTCATGAGGAACTGGCAGAGCGATGTGGGAGTGAGCCCACTTTTGATCAGTGGGCCACAGCTGCTGGCACTGATCAGAAGACGCTCAGAAAGCGTATTAGTTATGGGACTATTTGCAAGGATAGGATGATCAAGAGCAACATCAGGCTCGTCATTTCGATTGCAAAAAATTATCAGAATGCGGGAATGAATCTTCAGGATCTTGTGCAGGTACTCAGATTAGACTAAACAAAGGTAGGAAGTAGGGGCTGCTAACCAAAATGAGGAAGTGAGTTTTCTGTATTCCTGTACTGCTTATGACGCATAGGAAGGATGCCGCGGTCTCATTAGAGGAGCTGAGAAATTCGATGCATCAAAGGGCTTCAAGTTTTCCACTTATGCACATTGGTGGATTAAACAAGCAGTTCAGAAGTATCTCTCCGATCAGTCTAGGACTATCCGCTTGCCTGTAATTCGTCTTGGTTTATTGAAAATTTGTGCTACCTTCTGCTCAAGTTTTCATTTTGAGGAATTGGGCAAATGTTTTCCTTTATTTTTCATCAGTTTCACATGGTTGAGGCAACTTATAAAGTGAAAGAGGCTAGAAAGAGGCTGTATAGTGTAAATGGTAGGCAACCAGAGAACGAAGAAGTCGCAGAAGCTGCAGGACTCTCATTAAAGAGACTCAATGCTGTTCTGATGACCCCTAAAGCTCCAAGATCCCTTGACCAGAAAATGGGGATCAATCAAAATCTAAAACCTTCAGTGAGTCTTCTGTCTTATCTTTTCCTTTCGTATCTCCTGTTTTCCTTTCGTGTGTCCATTGACTGTTCGCGCCAAATCTATTCTGCAGGAGGTTATGTCTGACCCTGATGCCGAAACGGCAGAAGACGTGTTATTAAGAGAATTCATGAAGAAGGACCTGGAAAAGGTGCTCAACAGCCTGAACCCGAGAGAGAACCAAGTCATCAGGTGGAGGTTTGGGCTGGAAGATGGAAGGATGAAGACTTTACAAGAGATTGGAGAGATTATGGGCGTGAGCCGGGAAAGGATCCGACAAATTGATTCCTGTGCATTTCGCAAGCTTAAGAACAAGAAAAGAACTAAACATTTGCGGCAATACATCACTTTATAGTCTAGCATCAGATTCACCTATTAGATTATAGATTATTAGACAGATTGGTTACCCTCCTTCCTATTTGACAGGAAAGGCTTGTTCTTTTATTTCTTCTGTTTCATCAATTTCTGGAGTTTCATTCTGATCATCTTTTTTTTTTCAATTTTTTTCATACTAACATTTTTCCTTGTAGTCCATAACAAACTTCAAAGTTGTCAATTTGAGCAGATGGCTGCATCAGAAGAACTGAGACTGAAATTATTAGTGTAGAATTTCGTTAACAGATAGAGAAGCCACGGACAAGATAATTTTATCATGTGAGATGGAAAGACAGGCAAACCTAGAAGAAGATAACCCAACCCCTTTTCCCCTACCATCGCCATCATGATATGAACTACTGAAGCCTTGCTGAAACCAGGAAAATGGAACAGAGAGGTGACTGAAGAGATGTCTGGGCTGCAGCCAATACCCGGAGGAATCAAAAGCAATGAAGTACAGGAGAGCTAGGTAGACTATGGTTGATCCGTCGCCTTCGTTTTGTTGTTGACAAAGCATAACGGGTAGAACAAGAAGGGCCAACAGATGACAAGTCCCAGTATCACTACCAGAAGAAAGGACATCAACGGAGGTGGTCATCAATTATCTATCCCTCTGTTTCCTAGACTGATCACAACAAGGCTCCACGAAAGCGTAAAAGCGCACAGCCATCTAAGGACGGCCTGATAAATCCCTTGCCTCGGAATTGCACAGATGATCTCATTTGTGGATTTTGCAGGATAAACGAGGCTTGTTCCGTTGTGCAGATTAAACGTTACTCTCAAGGGTACTTCGTTGAATTCAACACAATCTACAGACGATGTTGTTGCTGGAAATTTGTTGCATTTAATCAACTTTTCTCTCAACAAAAGAATTCCAGATGAGGATACAACAAACAATTGCCAAATCACAAACAACAAAAGTTTGAAATACAAAAGGCAAAGGGAAGAGGACCTAGTTCTTCGGGATGTTTTTCCCGACAATCTTGGCTGGGGATATCCGCAAAAGGTTCCCCGGCTTACCTGGAAGAGCGCCCTTGATCATCAGAACGTTCAGGTCTTTGTCAATCTTTACGATCTTGAGCTTTCTGATCTTTGTCTTTGAGCCTCCCATTCTACCGGGCATCTTCTTTCCTTTGTATACACGACCTGGGGTTGTCCCAGCACCAATAGAACCTAGCTCTCTGTGACTCTTGGAACCATGTGACATTGGACCCCTTTTGAAGTTATGACGCTTTATACCACCTGTTTTTCAGATCACAAGTTAGGGAATAACTAGAGACAGAAAATGCAGCCTCCACTTTACAACCCTAGGTGAAGGGGGATTCTCACAAGGTTCAGTCGAATATCAGCAGAATATCACATCGCTAGCAGAAAAAACAGACCATACAGCCTAAATCACCGGCCAATCATGAATTATCTTGTTTTCATTCACCATCTACTTCCCGTCATCATGTAGAAAAAACCAAGTCAAAACCGGACATCTAATTCATCTCAGGGCATTGCCACACTTAACGGCGGTAGAAATGCCCTAGTTATGACAAACCCAATTCAAAGCTTAGTTCGTTACACTATACTATGACTGTAAGTCTGTAACGGAGTTCCTAAACAGAGAATATTTTACTACCACCAACTTAAGAAAACTTATCCTAAATCCGAGAAAAGTTGCTCCTACATGAAGTCAAGTTTCGCATCACCACCATAACCAGCTAAATCTGTAACACAACTAACAGAATTATCTTCCTAACAACCACCAATCGGGAATCACGAAACTGACCCTGAAATCCCTTCCCAATGGTGATCCCGGAGATGTCCACAAGGTCGCCCTCCGAGAAAACCTCGTCGACCACTAGCCGCTGATTGGGCTCAAACCCTTCCACACTCTGCAGCCTAAACTCCTGCAGGTGCCTCATGGGGATAGCCCCAGCCTTCTGTAGATGACCCATCTCGGGCTTCGTGAGCTTCCTATCCCTAACCCTCCTGTAACCAACCTGCACGGCGTCGTAGCCGTCTGTGGCGACAGTCTTGACCTGGGTCACTATGTTACCTTCCCTGAAACCCACGACGGTCACGGGGACGACCTTTCCGTCTTCTTGGAAGTAGCTCATCATCCCGAGCTTCGTCCCCATGACCCCAATTCCCGCCTCCATGCTCATGGATATCGTAAGAGGTTTAAAGGAAGAGGAGGCGGTAGGGAGACGAGAGGAGCGGAGGAGGCTGGGGTTCCTGGGAAGGAGGGAGGTGGTGAGGCGGGGGGAGGCCGCCGGGGGACGGAGGCGGAGGTGGTTCATCGTCGCTGCTTCCATCATGTTTAATGTTGTCGGAACAGCTTATCCCTCAGTTTCAAGTTTTATCCAAACTCCAACGCCCCCCCCCTCCCCCTCCTTTTGTCTCTTTTTCTTTCCCTCATTTCACGGACATGCTTCCTTGGGATGATGATCTTCATATCTCGTAACATTTACTCGACTTTGAATTTAAAGACGAGGTTGAAGAGTTTTATTTCAATATGAAGTTGGTTTTAAACTATTTCGTCAAATACTCTTAAGTTTAAAAATTTTTCAATTAATTTAGCTAAATTGGCCCCGACTTCGATTACGAAGGAAGTCGACCTTTAAGGCCGATTTCACCTGAAATCCATATTACAAAGGCCAACTTTATATCATCAGTTCCTCCCGCATAAAGTCGGCCTTATAAGTCAACAAGGAAGTCGGCATTTCTGATTTAAAAAAAAAAATCAATCATAGTGGATGACTAGACTGATGGGTGAGGGTGAGAGGAAGGGGAAGAAATATCAATAAAAAGGGGCATTGTAATAAAAATTGAAGGGTAAAAAATATTTATAAATAAAGAATATTTATGAATAAGGAAATGGATCATTTCTGAAATAGAATAAATAAAAAGGGGAATGAAATGTTATACTTTGGTAGAAAATATTTTACTTATTGGTGAAAAGGCGAATGGGCTGGATGAATTTTTTTTTTATTTATAAAGAGTTGACATTTATAAGACCGACTTCGATACCCCTCAAGGAAGTAAGCCTTACAAAGACCGACTTCAGTAAAATATTGTTTTTTTCTTTAAGTGTCCCGAAGTCGGTCTTCCAAAAGCCAATTTCATGCGAATAGAAAGAATTATATAAAGTCGACCTTCGTAAGGCCGATTTCACCGGATTAGTTGAGAAATTTTCAAACTTTGAAGGTTATTTGACGAAATAGTTTTGGGACGTGACAAAGCTCCGATTGAATCTATACGGTCGTTAGAAAAATATTTCATAAAATAATTTTCAAAATTTATGTTTCTAATATCGCATTAGAGACATCATTTGCCAAACATTTTTGAATGAATTACGGTTGCATAAACAGAAGGAGCGCCCGAAATACACTTGCTCCATCCACTTATTCCTCTCCTTTCCGACACCCCCCACGAAAACAATCTGCTATTTCCACCCCATCAATGAAACGGGGAAAGGAAAATTCTACGTCTCCTCCCTCAGAGATCACTTGGATCATTTATCAGCTGCACGGGGCACAACCCCCCCAACGAAACGGTCGTCAATTCTTACCCCGGTTGGGAGAAAATCGAACTACTTAATGCTTTTGATGAGTTGTTATTCAGCTGACTCACCTTGTTTTCCAGCTCCGTGCCGTCCGGGACTTCGATCGTGGTTCCTGGCCTGGCAACAATGCTCACGTTCCCCTGTTGCAGAGAGAAGAACCCCATTATGTTTTGACAGATTTTAACCTGAACCCCGACAATGGCAGCATTATACCTTGAGCTTGACATCGCTCCCGAACCACACGTCACCGCTGACTTTCAAGCTCTCCAAGTCGATAATGCTCAGGATGGACTTGAAACGGCTTGTGAAGTCGCCGAACTGAGATTTCATACACGAAGAACCTTCAGCATTCTTATAACCAGAAAATACTAGCCATTTCGTATGAGTAAATACCTTTCGGAATTCGGGTCCCAGATCAATGGAAGGATCTGAAGCAATTTGTCGTGCTGGATTTCGAGCTAAAGCACCATCCGATAAGATGTATAGGTCCGACTGCATTGACGTGTCGGTATAACTTTAGATGTAAGGTTTACAGGCCAACAAGTTAAGGGCATTGGGGTTTTCGGATAACCTGGAGGAGGAGGAGATCCTCTGTGGTATTCAGTGTGAGATGATGAGACGCAGGGACAGAAATGGCCGTGGCATGATTGAAGAACTGGTCAAAGCAAAACAATCAGTTTCCACAACAAGGAGAGAACATAAATTTTCAGATTTCAAAGAGGTGGTTACTCGAATCAATGAACCAGCTGCTGTTCCATCAGCAACACTCTTAACATTCTCCAGCTCCTAGAGCAATCCAACGTCCAAATTACACGAATGAATCGCAAATACATTTACTCGTAAGCATGGACGGAGACCATTACCTTTCTTACAGCATCAACATCTGCAAGCCTTTTGATAGCTTTCAGGTTTATCCACCTAGCCAAAAGAGAACAGATTCATATGGTTACTAAGGACAAAAATTAGAATGAAGCGCAGATGGAAAAGGTAGAAAACAGGTATATGTAATGGCTTCTTCACCCACAAGTTCCCTGTGTCAATAAACTTGGAGTTCTCTGACTGCTTCAACAAGAAAGAAAAACTCAATAAGGCTCAAAAGAAGGGAATCTGCTTAAAAACAACATTTTCTTAGAGTCGAATAATGAAAACAGAATGTACAGCATACACTTTTCGAAGGCAACAGTGTGATTTCCCCGAGCTGCAAATTAAAACAACAAACAGATATAAGTTATCAAACTGCACTACTCGTTTCCCAGATCGTTTGGCAGGAATCACTCTAGGGGCTTATTAACACTTCAAATCTGCCAGGATATGTTCAGCAAACACTGACATCAACAGGATAATTACACTTGATAAAGAAGCTCAATAGCTCAAGATAAATGCAGATTACAAGAATAAAGTACATACCCGAACTTTCCCCTCGTCTATACTGGTTACACTGTCTTTTGAATCAGTAATAGCCGGTGGACAAACCTGAACAACATGTGTTAATAACTATACTTCGTATCCAAAATAAATAAACGACCATAAAAATGCTCACCTCCATGACACACTCAAAATTGTTCTCCACCATGTGAGTTAATATATCTGTAGAAATCCGTCAAAGGAGAACAATATTCTAAAAAATATAGAGCTCATTCAAATGCAGCGAACAACAGATATCAGAAGGATACTTGGGTCGATTGTGGCTAACACATTCCGCGAGTCAACCATAAGAGCATACTCCTTACCCTGAAAATTGCACGAAGATGCAATACTTCAACATATAAATGCAATACTCTTGTCACGCATTTGGAAGCCCGTCAATGAACGGGGAATCAAAAAACCATAGTAAAAGAAAGCAGTTGCCTACCTGAGATAGTAACCTATCAAGAGTTGCACTATTCATCAAAGACGATAAGACCACACTCTGGGTTGCATAAACCCTATAATCAAACAAAGAAGGAACAGATTGCACAATGATAAGCATCCACTGGCTACTTATGTCCGAGACATTCAAAAGGTCCAACATAAGATACACAAAAATCAATGACACATTTAAATCACTCAAAACAACAATATGAAAGCCTCGAATTCTATCAAAAGTTGCAACATTGATAACTAGTCACAATTGCACTATATTACTTGTCATATCTTCACCAAGACCAAATAGGTTCAGTGATATGGATCTGTTGAAACAAGAGTGATATGTCAATCGTTCGTTGTATCTTTACTTTACTAGAGTCCAACTAATTAAATTAATTAACTGCTTCCCTCATATTTCTTTTGCTGCTCCATCCTCACTAGTATATCTAGTATCTCACTTCACCTAACAGATGCCAATAGAAGTTGCCTCCATAAGCATCTTATTTTTCAAATATTTTATCCACAAAAGCATTCACTCAAACTAATCGGATAACCTTTAAAAAGCCAAAGGACAAAGCGGTGTATAAATAAATGTATTCAAACAAAACGAAGAGGATAGCACACCCTAATATGACTCTATAACTGCAATCCCTGGATAGTCACAGTAAAACTGTAATGCCAAATTATAGCAATTTTGGCAAAGGATCCTTTTTTACCTAATGCCAACTCAGTATACTTATTCTTAATAACGAGTGCAGCCAGATAAATATGAGAATGAAGTTAATTGAGGGACCTGGACTGTGAGAGTTTTCTTTATTTAAAGACAGCACTTCGAATCCCCATTAGACATATAATAGTTGAGATCTTGCAACTATCAAAGCATATTTATATTACCAGAAAAAGACACTAATAATAAGTAATAAGATAAACATTCAAGGAACTTATGGAAGCAACACCGTCCCAAAAGAAAGTTAAAAAAAATCAAGGAAGGCAATAGCATTGAAAATTTACCAAACTAAAGCATTTTAACAGTTAAGAGGTTAAAAGAGTTAAAGAAGAATACAAATCATGGCCGCCGCTCCGTGATCCAGAGGACCTACTCTGGGGAATTTCATTCTGAAAAGAATTTAAAAGAGGACATCAAACGCATACAACATGAATGAGATACACGAGCACAATCAAAGAATAAGCAGATTTAACCGACCAGCTCAAGGGTGTGAATTTCCAGATTAGATTGAGAATATGTCTCTAATTCCTGCATAGAACAAGTGCACGCTGAATGTCACTCAAAAAGATGAAAAATAAGAGTAAAGAACATTAATGAATCACCTTGTCTGTAACCTTTTGAGCCGCTGTTGAGTTCAGAAGAAACAATGGAACGTTGCACCCGTTCTTCAAATTAATGGACTGTGACACTCAAAAGAACATTTATATCAATATTAAGAAGGCAGAAATACCATAAACAGGCCAATGCTAACAAAAATGATAAAAGGACCTTCATCTGACTGGCTAACAAATTCATCCCTGTCTTCCCATCTCTGAGTTCAATGACCGATCTGTAAAAGTAAATATTAGTATAAGATGTATGCCTTCGCCAAAGGGTAAATCAAACCAGAGCGAGCAGGAGAATGGTATAAGTTCGGAAAAAAACATACAAAGTGTTTTTCCACCACAATTTGAACGTGAGGTACACTTACGCAGGACCATTAAATCCAATATCTGTTGCCAAGGACTCATTGAACTTGAACACGACAATCTTGTCAAAGAGATCCTTCACCTTACTTGCATCTGCATTGACTATGACTAATTGACATTAAACCCATCAGAGAGCATGGTATCATCACTACGAAGATAAAGAACTTGAAATATACCCCCAGGAGGAGGAGCTAACTGCTCGTAAGGAATCACAGGGACTTTAATGTCAGCAAAGTCATTGTCAGCCTTCTCAATCCTGCGCACCTCCTCCTTTCTCCTGAAGAATCAAGATGATATCAAATTCACATCCCGTTTATCGAGCAAAGACAACTGCAGAAAGAAATGTTATTCACCTACGATCAGCCTCAAGTCTATCGACGCTTCCTGCTGCCACAGGAGTTCTCTTCTTCTCGGAAAGAATGGTCTTGGTAATCATGTTACAAAATAAGTAAACAAACTGCACCGAATCATTTGCGGGGATGGGATATGTGATCCTCTTGAATGACTCCAGAGGCATGCTGGAATCGACCAAAGCCACGACTGGGATCTGCAGCTTCTCAGCCTCAACCAGCACCGATGACTTCCTCTCGGTATCGATCACGACAAGGCAGTCCGGAGGCTGCGTTGGCCCGAATACAAGCTTCTTATTCCTGGACCGGAACTTCTTAGGGCTGTTACTGTTGGTTAGGAATCCGCCAGCGCGCCAGATGGAGTTCATGGAAGGTGAGTAGCAACCGATCTTCTTCGTCATGAGCTCGACGATCTCGTCGAAGAGGGGATTGGTGTTGACGAACATTAAACGAGGATTAGGGTTGTTGCGAACGAGTGATGCGATGAAGCCGGCGGCGCTGCGGAGACATATGAGGGTCTTGTCGGAGTCGATGATTGCAGCGCCGTTGCGGAGGCCGTGGGCGTATAGCTTGAAGTGGTGGGTGGCGACGCGGCGGCCGAAGTGGGCGTTCGTGCTCAGTAGCTTCTGTATGAGCACGGAATGGAGAGTCATTTCGGACGGCGGCGGGTGAAGTCGGACGGATGGCCCGGGGGTTTAGGGTTTTGCGGCGGAGGAGGCGTCCAGAGCTGTGGACGGGGAAATGCGAAGGCAACGGAGACACGACGGCGCGTTAGTCCTTGGAGTTTTAGCATTCTTTCGTATCGGACACATTGTTTCAAAATTATTCGATTTAAGTCCTCATCGTTCGGATACCTGTTATGAGCAGTTGAAGAGCATCAATTCGAACTTGACACCAAATACGGTAACTCGTTCACAAATAACACACTCGTGTTATGGCTGTCTTTGTTGCGTGAATCGGCTAATCGCATTTGATGGAGCCGTAGATGTGACAAACCTAGAGCAAGGATGAGAAATTACCGCCGGAGCCGTGTATCCAAAGAAGAATGACAGCCGCAGAAAGCCGGAGAAATTCGCTCGGCAGTAATAGTAAAAGATGGAGTAACCGAAGATGTGCAGACCGCCTGATCCGCCCACCAGAAAGGAACTGCCAGAGGAACAACAAACCGGTGATGCTCGTTCATCACAAGGAAGGGAACAGAAAGACTCGTCATGAATTGTCCACAAACAAACCTCCACCGCCAATGATGATCTTCGCCTGCCAGCTGAGAGTGCGTCAAAGCCACCGTGACAGTACGGGTCATAACTAGAATGATCACAAAGATAACTGCCGGGAGTTCTACTTTGTGTCCCCACACGCTTGTGTACAACAAGTAAAACTCGATGCACACAAGCTCCTTATGGGCTCTCTAAATACTGGTGCTTTATACTGTGATGGCATGATATCTCGATTCTTTCTGGTATTTTCATCATGAATTTACATTGACCTGATGTGCTCTCATTTTCTGTATGATCTCAAGGGCTTTCATTCAGGTGCTTTGTAGTTATAGTACCCTTCCTCTTTATGCAATCGTCACGCAGGTAAGTTATGACCCATCAACTTATTCTATGTTATGTTGTGACTGTCGTTGTCTTAGCCGAGTTGCTATTACTGTTTGAAGGGATTGAGAGCAGCTGCTGATGATCCAAGCAAGTTCTCACGATGGCTCATCTTCAGCTGGGACTCAGCTCGGTAGAGTATTCGGCAAGGCATCTGTTCCTGAGGACACCCAACCTCCTCCTGCTCCTGAAGGGTCTAAGTAATTTTAATAACATGTTTGGTTTCCGGAATGGAATGGAAAGGAAAAAATATAGTGATTAGAAATGAAATTACTTAAACAAATGACATGTTTAATTGAAGAATGAATAGGAGAAGGGGAGGGGAATGAAATGAGCAAGGAATGGGCATTCCCTATCATGAGCTAAGAATGTCAATTCCTTTTCTCATTTCATTCCCCTCCCCTTCTCCTATTCATTCTTTAACTAAACACATCGTTTTCTTAAGCAATTCCTTTTCTAATCACTATATTTTTTCTCATTCCCATTTCATTCTCTCCGAAATTTCATTTCGGAAACCAAACGGGCTCTAAGGGAGTTTGGGGTGTCTGCTGCTGGAGCTTAACCATACAGGTCATGTGGATCCTATTGGCAGTGGGTTCCTTTCTTTTTTGACAGCCGGGAGAATGATCCTCCATTTTCTGTGTTTAGCAATAGATTCCGTGGAATCTTCTGGGTTAGAACTAATACTTGTGTTGTAGTGAATGAATAGTTATGTTATAACAGCTTTAATTGCTGGAGTTATAGGGTGTAGAAGTATACTGATAGCGGATGAGATATTTTAAGCTCTTGTCATTCGCCTAGTGCGGCAGCTAAAGCAAATGAAAAGCCTATGACATCTGACAGCATCGACTACATATTTATACTAGTTGTTTCCAAGTTACATCTGTTCGCCACAGTTTCTATATTTCTAGTGGAAGATCTGGATGAAGAAGCTTTCTTGCTTCTGGCGTAACTTATCAAAGAAATCTTGATCTTACAAAGGCATCTCATTTCTTCCTGGTCTCTTGTCTTTTCTTTCCTGCAGCTTACTAGAATCCATTTCTGTGTGACAAATCAGGATCCTTGTTAGGTCACATCTGGTATTAGCGTTGAGAAAGAGCATAATCTCCGGAATGGTAGTGTGGTAGCTGCTTACACACGGTGATAAGTTTGTGTGTTACATTATAGAACAAGCATTTGGATTTTCGTCGCTGAAATACTGTGGGGCATAAACATAGTGGATGAAGTACGGTTGTCCTTCTTTGGTCTTGACCTCGACAACCTCAGTGGTTTTGGTCTCGACCACCTTGACCTTCTCCACAACCTTATCTTTCTCGACAACCTTCTCCTTCTCGACAGCCTTCTCTTTCTTCTCTTCCTTCTTCTCTTCCTTCTTCCCTTCCTTCTTCTCTTCCTTCTTCCCTTCCTTCTTCCCTTCCTTCTTTTCCTCCTCCGTAACTTGTTTTATGATCTCTGCCCTTTTGTTCACCTTCCTCCTCACATATGCGAGAAGCTTCTCAGGCTCGATTGTTCCTTTCACAGTCAATGTCTGTGTCTTGTAGTCAGTCTCGACGCCAAATATTGCTGCATTATCTTCCTAGTTTAAGCTCAATGGTAGCAAAAATATTCGTTACATTGATATGTGAAGAGTACATGAGGAAGAGATGGATATTAACCTTTGTGGCAGATCAACTTTCTCCGCAAGTCCTGTTCGCATTTATCACAGTGCATATAGGCCTTCAGGTGTATCGTCCGCACTGGCAGCTGTCCGAGAATGAATAGAATGTCACGTGGACAAATTCATGTGACGCCTTAGTGACTCTCTGTCTAAGAACAGGGGAAAGAAACAGCCCAGAATAGTCGAGAAACCAGGACATCACCTCTTTCTTAACTTCTTTCACCACCACCTTCTCCTTTTCCACTGTCTCCTTGACTTGGATTTTAGGGGAGATCAGCTCTACTTTCCTCTTGCACAGCCTCTCTATCCTCTTGTGAATCTTCAGGGGGTCGATCTCGCCTTTCACCTTCACCTCATTCTTCTCCAGGCTCACGTCCACCCCATGCACTCCTGCAAAAAAAGCGAAGCACATGTCATTTTCCGGGCATGTATGAACACCGATGTTCTCTTTGTTTTGCCACCTTGAGTTCTAAGAAGTGGCCTCCGGATTTCTCTCGCACACTCTGGGCAATGCAGATTGACTCTGTATACTGCATTGATTACTGTTTCTTTCTCCTTGACGACCACCTTCTCCTTCTCGGCCATCGATCTGGTACTCGGCAGTCTGATTCTGAAGCAATGGCATGCACGGCATCTTCTTTGTGCAAGTAAATATTGGGAGGGAATTAGTTGGTGGGATCTGACCTGGGTGGTTCAACAGACGTGGAAACTTGTTGCAATTATGGAAAGGACAAGGTTTCCAATTGAGCATAGGACAAGGTCTCGAACAAGTAAAGGTTTCAACAACCTGGCATCATCTAGATTGTTCAAATATATCAAACTCCAGCCAATTTTCGCACCAATCATACTAATTCCCAAACAAGTCTTGGACCAACCAACCGATGCAAAATCTGATAATAGTACATCTATACATTGTTTGCCCATCATGATGGGGATATTGCTATTGCACCAAAAAAGCTGCATGACAGATCCTACCTGCCCTTTATCACACAAACATTCAAAGACAAACGAGTAAATATCATAAATGACAAGTAATCGATAAGCTCCTCGTTTAACTTCCTCGGTAGGTCGTGAAAGAGTATGGAGAGAAGATTATGGGAACATGAAAGTGTTCCTTCTTCTGCGATTCTTGGATCTCGAAGACGATGGAAACATAAGGGAAGAACCCGCCGGGACAATAGTTGCCAGTGTTGAAACTAATCCTGTATATTCCTGGGTCCACGTCATTGACAATTTCCACCAATTTACTGCTTCTGCCGTCTTTATCAGTCGCCGAACGTCCCAAGGCCACCCATCCTTCAATGTTGGCTTCCCCAAAAGTTGGACGAGACCTGCCTTTCCACATCTCGAGGCACACCTCCATGTTAGAAGCCGGGCGTCCTTGAGACACGTCCAAAACATGGGTAGTGATAGGTGGACGGGTGCGTGCTGTGCTTTGATCTGATTTTGCAAGGGGAGTGGTCGAACTGGGAGTCAGATGCCCTCCAATTACGTCGATGCGACCTTCTAAGAGAGGAAGACAATCAGCATAATTATCATATTCGTGATCAACCATTTATTGCCGCTATTTTTTATGTGCCTAAAAAGAATAAATAAGTTTTATGAAAGAGAAGAAATGGCGGATGCACATGTAGTACTATGAGGAGCTTTTGATGGTAAGGTGTTAATATGTCATCCTCAAAGGCAAATACTGACATATCGAAACAGTACCTTCCACTTTCCTTGTAAGATTAGATTTTTCTTCCTTGGATGCAGAAACTGTGCCTGCTCTGGTAGAAAAGAGCTTTGCGAGACGAAGTTCAGTGATCTTCATCTGCTCATTGGCCGCATTCTGAAATTCTTCTATGTGCCTATTGGAATACCTCTTCTGCAATGGGAAACATCACATCTTCGGTCGAGATCATCGGACAATAAGGTTCTGTCGTTAATATTTTAAACTAGAATGCGATGTTGAATAGTCATGCACAGCATCCTAGCGATACAAGTATTCAAAACACAACTACATCTATCAACAAAAGATTTTCCAGGCTTGTGATTATCACCTTCAACTCAGCGAGTATCTCAGCAGTAGACCTCCCAGATGCACAAATCAGAAATACGAATCCAAATTTTTCTCTGTACTTTGCATTCCAGTCAGATAATTCCTGCAGATAGAGGAAGGTACCCTCTAAAACTTTTCAATTCGTCGTAACTACTCCAATATTAACAGTAACAACGTCACACTGTCATAATCTAATCAGCTCAAAGAGGAGCGACCTGTAAGCTCGTGTTAGTTGCAGTAGCGAAAGCCGTAGATTGTTCCCCTTTGCTCCACCTAATGAGAAACACCCAAATTTTGTTTACTTCGAAAAAGCTAGGCTATAAAGAGCCATGCGATGCAGACAATACTCTAATTATGGGTTCACTTTTAATGGAACAGTGGGAGAAAGAAATCACAGTGAAGTCATAGATGAGGAAACTTCAGGGAACTTCAGGGAATAGTGGCATGTCTAACCATGTCTTCACTAGGCCTATCTACAAGCTTGTAAAAAACCTGCGCAGAACTCGGAAACACCTGTTTTTCAAGATAACCCATCATTGAGTTCCTCCAATGAAATTAATCACCGGAAAAAGGGATCAATCTTCCGAATACTCAAACATCAAAAACCAGAAAAGCAATTCTATCTCCATAAAAGATCAGACAACAGCAAAATCCTTCTTCCGGATCCCCTTCAAGGACAAAAATCCAAAGGGCACTCAACTGGGCATGGGCATTATCCTTCCCAGGAGCTGAAGATGGAAGCTTTCCAATCTGGGGATGCGCAGAAAAGGCTTCAAGCCACCCGTTGACATCCACCTGCAAACCCCCACACTCAACCCACAATCGAATCGAATCAAACTCTCATCGAAATCCATGAAAACAGAGGGGGCGGTCATCGTCATCCTATCTCACCACGTCGAACCAGATCCCTCGGGCGGCCGAGACAGCGTCGTGTAAGGAAGGGAACGGCGAGGAGGAAGCCATCTCATTGGCGAACCTCGTGCTACCGCAGCACGCCAGGAAGTCCTGGAAACCGAAATCGAATGTCGACATCTCCCCCCAAAACCCCGTCTCCCTTTCTTCCTCGATCGAACCTACGATGGTCGAATCTGCTGAGTTTGAGGCGAATTCACTACCGACTGAGAGATTCCCTTACAGAATGTTTTAAGTCCGAACGGCAATTACCTCGTAAATCGTCTTGGCAGAACAAAACTATAATATAAGCCGTACTCGTACCAACTTCAGAAAATTAATTGTACAAGCGTGCATAAATACGGAATTAAAATTGTGTCCGAAGACAAATTTTACACGTAATTTACTCGAAATATCGTCCTTAAGACGATCGTGTAACAAAAAGAGTCGTTCCGAATCGTATTTTCTTTATAAATTGAGCCGCACGTTAAAATCGCCGCCGGAAGAGTTTCGCAAACTCAAATTGTATTTCGCAACTAATTTTATTTAGATAGCTCTAAATTTATATATATTCGTATCAATAATTAGCCTAGTAATTCCAAATTTAGGTGAACGCACGATATTTAAGTGAGTATGATGGTAAAATTGTGAACACAATATTTGTCATTTTTGTCACGTTTTAGGGACCATTGATGGACATCATTCCTAGATAGTTCTTGAGTGCATCAGGGAAACAAGGCAACCTCGTCCATGTCTGACCATACAACTTCATCATCCTCACCACCTTCTCCTTCGTTGACGACCGCCCGTCCAAGTGCAGCAACTCCACGAGCTTCTTCACCGCCCCGCACGCCACCATCTCCTCCATCACCCTCTCGCTCGGATGATATGTGCATATCAGCCACAGTATCTGCACCCCGAGCTTGGTCGCGGTCGCAGACACGTTCGACAGGTTCTTTGTCACGGCGGCGATCAAGATCCCGTGCTCCAGCATGGCCGTCCTCCCCTCCGTGCACTCGCACAGCAGTTTCAGAAGCAGCAGTATCTTCTCGGCTTTTGATCGGGCTGAATCTGGAAGAAGTTCCACAAGAATGCACACTGCTCCGGCTTCGATTGCCCTCAACCGGCTCTTCTTGGACACGGCTAGTATCTCGATCAGAAGTTCGAGCGCACTTGAGATCTCCTTCTTGCAGATCTCATCGGACACGATTTCTAACAGCGACTTGAATAGATCAACGTCCTGCTCCTGGACAATACATTCCCAGTTACCCTTGCATTTGGCGATCTTCCGGAGGATGCCGATGGAATGCACTCGAGCTTCCGTACTTCCTCTTTGTAATAATGCGGTGAGGGATTTCACCGATTCAGGCTCGAACAAGATCTTCATTTCCTTCCGATCCTCGATCGAAGGGGAGAGCAGATACAACACGGAGACCGCCTCCTCACAAGCTCTAAAACCAGCGAAATCCAAATTCTCAACCTGAATCTGAGCCAGGATCCCCGCAAGAACTTTGACTCCACTCAACCCTACCAACTCAAGCTCCACGCCACCATCGCGTTCGACAACCGACCTGAGTTTCTTCAACGAACTCACCTTGAACGGCGATGAACCTATGCTCTCGAGCAAAGACGCAACCTCATTGCACATCCCCTCCTCAGATCGGGGAGCTGGGGCAGTCTTCCAAGCCTGGATGAGCCTCGCGAGGGTGTGGTTGGGAGTGACGTCAAGGTTATCGAGGACCTGCATGGTGGCGGGGCAGGTATTCTTCCTGTAAGTGAACAACCACGTCTCGATGCTCTTCCGGTCATAGGAGACGCCGGTGGAGATGATGACGGGGTCTTCCATCACCTCCCTGGAGATGGGGCACATGAAATCAGGAGGCAAGTCCATGTTGTCCTTCAGAGACCTACGAAACTCCTCCTCATCCCGATCTTCCATTGATGATGAACTTATACTAAAAACAAACAGCAACATTACAAAGTCAAACCAAGATATGTCATGTGAACTGGTCATGAGGAATTATGGCCCAAGGGAAATAACAATAACCACAGATCCAAACTTATTTGAGGGAAAAAGAAAGATAAGAATCACACCTAACAATGCCTACTTCTCCCGCAAATTGTTCGAGCTAAAAAGTCATATGGAATCCACCACCTGTTTAAATAAATCATAGTCTCATATCATCATAAGATTGCCTTCTCCCATGAGTTTTAGGACAGCACGTGAGAACGTTTAAAGTGAAGGAATGGTTGGATTCCGACAGGCGCTGTCCGTATTCGTTCCCATGGTGACTGTTGAAATCGCTGTCGGATCGGTAAGTATGCAGATCAAAATTTTTTTAATGCTCTGGGCGCGTATTCAAATGCGGACATTATGCGAACACGGATCTTCTTGATTCATCCAGATATGACGACTGGATGCCTCTCTTTTGTTCCTTGGGCTGTTGAACGGCCTTCTGCTGACTCTCTGCAGCAGGTGAGATGATATTTATCGGTCGGGGGGAACTGGATGGTTGATTTTGTACAGCTCAGAGTCACACAATTCTTTTATGCAACTCGACATCTGGGCTTTTACCTGCAATGTCCCAAATCATCAAAGAAAGATTACAAAGGTTTTCATGGTGGTTTTGTGTTTAATCGTCAGTCGGCGAGACAACAGCGATGATGCTGTGGAATGGAACACCATCCTCTGACTCGCAGGACAATCAAGCGAAACTATGTTAATCAGACTGATTATAGGACATGAGCAGATCACACAAGATTTTCTAGAATATTAGCGGCAAATCCAATGAGAACCGGAGGAAGTGTCACCACCCATCAATGGATCGGATCCAATCCGATGTACCGCGGAAATATAACGTTCCGCCCCTGATGCTGAGGCGAGGCGGGCAAATAAAGGCCGGGCCACCATTACCCCTACGTATTTATGCAGTGCATATTAGAATAACATAAAAGATTATAAGTGAGCATAAATATTATGTTTGCCGAACTGACCTCCCTCTCTACAGGAATGACTCAAACACCAAGACTTTTTCGTCCCTCCGGATGAAGCTGAGATCACACAACTCCCCGAAAATGCTAGTTCGTTCAGCTACGCCAGCCATGCTCTATGAGCATAAACTAACGAGGCTATTCAA
Organism: Melastoma dodecandrum; assembly: GCA_029817715.1. Classification (NCBI taxonomy): domain Eukaryota; kingdom Viridiplantae; phylum Streptophyta; class Magnoliopsida; order Myrtales; family Melastomataceae; genus Melastoma; species Melastoma dodecandrum. Next base: position 1,788,228 of record JARUPY010000387.1, read on the forward strand.
AAGTTATATTATTGCCAGACATGGTCGGCAGCCGGAGACCATCTAGGAAAGGTTGAAGCTGTCTCTAGTGAAGAACATTAGGACAGCAATCAAAGAAAGGAAGTCCACAGAGGATTCACGCAATTCCTTCAATGGCCCAACAGGAAATCAAATCACTTTGTCAAGATTTTCATATGTACGACCTGCATTTCGTTTGAGATCGAGAGGATTCTCCAGGACAAAAGTATGTGCCCCATTTGTATATCTTAGCAAGATGTTGCTTTTTTTTTCTTCCATCCAGCTTAGAGGTCAGGTTTCCTCTTTTCGGCAATTTGTAGCCATTCCTCAGATTTTCCAGATCGAAACACCAAGAGTTACTCCCTAAACCACCAGCACGGAAGTGATTCCTCGGTTTTTGGCATAAAATGAGTATTCTCCTCCTTGATGATCTTGATCGGAAAGGAAGAACAAGACATCAAGTGCAAGCAAGGAAAGGGGTGAGGTTGCTCACCGTTCGGTAGCCAGAAATGTTGCAGGTCCATAATTTACAAAGGAAACCACTCTATTCAGACATCCAACAAGATCAGTTCATATCCGATTTCTTTACATTTCGGAAGACCATTAGACCCCGGTTTTCTAAGAAATCTTGAGCCTGTAAACTTTTGATTTTCCCATCTTTGCCGTCCTTGGTTGGAAGACAAGCGACAACCCTGAGCACCTCAATTCGAAACTTTTCAACCACAGCATTAGTGTACAGGAACGCCGAATGCTTGTCAAAGGGTGACGAAGACTTCGACCAAGGCAGTTTGTGCAATGTTTCTAAGTTTTCTTTTGCTTTTCCTTCCAAACTTTCAACAACGCTTACCAGAAAATGATTTGTTTTGGAAAAGGAGGAAGAAAACTCAAGGTACTACACTCTTATTAAACCTATTTATGATAAAGAGTGCATGAGGCAACACCAGTCGCCTTAGGATGTGATTGTAGCCATCCAAGCATTGGGTCAGCTCAGCTAGTGGTTGCAGGAGTATCCGGCTGGTTTGACGGCAATGCGTCAATGAAAGCCGGGTTCTCGTTGTATGCTTCATTCAACCTGGACAATGTAGGATATGGAGCCTGCATATGATAGTTGACAAACAAGATCAGTAGAAGAAAGAGCAAGAGTATCGAATGATGGTTACTTCCAGAACCAACATCACTGATAATCATGACATGATAAGGAGATAGGCCATAGTTATATCGGTGGATAGTAGGTACCATGTCGGTGTTGAATTTCTTAACTGCGCTGTAAATTTGGGCTGCGAGAAACACATCAGCCTGCAAATCGTCATCACATGAGGTTGTGAGTTAGTTATTCTAAATCAAGGATGGAAGAACGGTCTTATATGAAATCACTATCACTGTGGAGAAAAAAACTTCCTCCAGGTGTTTTGGGAACAACAGGGTCTCCCAGAAAAGGTCCGAAACATGCTACTAATGGCAGGTCAATCCATACATTTTATATGTGGATTCACGTGAAGTTCGGTGCCTGATCATTTTGCGGTGACAACAAACAAAAACTACAGGAACAGAGTCTGTCACACAGACATGGCTAAGCTTCTTCATCAGGGGGCTTTTAAGAAACCACTGACAGGATCAACCAAGATAATTGACTTAAAAAAAGATTAAGAACCCGTTCTAAGTTAATATTTCAATTTTTCAGAGCTAATAAATATGTGATCACGTAGCACAAAAAATGGAGGAACTAACCAAGGAAATCTCATCCCCAGTGGCATATTTTCCAGCACGGTCTTTTAGGAGCTTTTCCAGAGCTGAAAGGTGTGAAAATTCATACCACCAATGAAAGGATGTAACAGTCATACAGGTCTATTATGTAACCTTATCCTTGGCCAGTTCAACCAAGTGTAGCAAAGGTGTTATCCAAAAGCTGGCAAATTAGGAACCTTTTGAAATTCATAGAGTAATTTATGGCATTACTCCAATATCAAAGAGATCTTTGTCAAACAGATAATATTATAGATCGAAGAATAACTTTCTCGTTTAAGTTCATCTCTCGACTTGCAATTTTCCATGAAAAACATAAAGAAGTTTTTCCTTTATTTCACAGAATTATTAATTATGTTTGCACCGTCTGTTTGAAAATGGAATAAATAATTAAATTGAAAGCTTTGATGCCCTGTTTTAGTATAAAGGGCCTCTAATATCACCTGTAAAGCCTTTCGTGATATAGTATTGCACCCAGCCAATGTGTTCATTTGCGCCACACTTCTCTTCAACAAATTTCTGAAGAGTGCCAACAATAGCACAAAGGAGTACTCAACTTCTGGCAGGCTGGGAAAAAATGTTCCCTTTCAGAAATTCTTAAAGAAAAGTTCCCTTCCAGAAATTCTTACCAGAACCGCCAGATTCATAAGTGGCTGGATACTTGATCCAACTATATTGGCTGCCTGTAAATCAAATCAGTGAATGTTACTGTTTAAGTTGACACTTCTAGATGGAAACATATCACTAACAACTGAAATCAGCCAACAAGCATCAACATATCACTCCTACAGGGTGGAAGAGCACTTCAAGCAGATACTTCGTAAGCTAGAGGTAAACGCTTCCACTTTCGTTTTTTAAATGAAATGAAATAATTGTCCACAAAAGTTATCTCAACTCAATGATATTCACAGAAGTTAAATATCCCAAAAATATGGACAGGTACAAATGCAAACAACTGTGTATTTTGACGCTGCATTTCGAAAGGGCCAACTCATTAGTTAATGCCCTAGTCTTCCGTTTGGATTTCTAGTTAGCAGGGAGTGCTCACCTGGTAGTTCAGGGCCCTTTTGCCAAGATCAGCAGGCAACAGAGGTTTCTGAGGATACTTCTCTTCCAAATACTGCAGGCGGAAGGTTACATCAGAACAACATCGAGAGAAATCTGAAGATACTCATTCTTCAGAGGTTTTGGAAAGGAAGCTGCAAAAGCATAAGGCTCACCATCAGAATGGCAAAGGAGTCTCCGAGTACAAAGTCCTCATCGACAAGCACTGGGACGTATCCGACAGGATTGAGCTTCAAGAACTCTGTAGGTACAAAAGGAGGACGATGAGATCATTAGGATGTAGCATTCGAAAAATACTTTATATTAGACCAGAGGCGGGCCAAAAATTGCATGTAAAAGAGAGACAGAACTTCGAGATAAAAATGCGATATGCATAAGTTACAGAATCGGAAGCGCCTCTGCACTACGAAAACCACGGTAATCCATCATGACCTATAACATACAACCCTCATATTTCTAGGTTGGGACATCACCCGACATTTATCAGTCGAACAGGACTGAAAGCCGTTCAAATCACAAGACAACCACGAACCCATAAAGCATGGGACTTGCATCGGTTTTGCCTTTCCTTGTCTGAGAAATTTCTTACGTCATAAGCAAACATCCAACGCAAACATCAGATGCAGCAGATTCACATGACAGTAAACATCAGACAGCAAACCTGCCATGACCACTAACAGCGCAGGAAACCAGCTTAGCATCTATCCCGATAAACCTTAAACGCAATCAACACATGGCAAACTACACTAGTGCAGTCCTACTGATCGCATACACCCCTCTAGAAAAGCATCATCCTTTCATCCAACCGAAGAGACATAAACTTGGACAAACTCGATTAACATCTCAGCTCATCATATTACCGGGGCTGTGATGGTCTCCCTTGAGCAAATTCACGGGCACGTACTCGTACTCAATCCCTGCCAAGAATCCCAAAAACCAAATCATTACTCCTTTAAAGAAAGCCGATTGAAGAAGAAGAAGAAGACGAAGAGGGGGAAGAGATTTCAAGTTGAGACCTTTCAAGTTGAGGGCGATGCGAACGCGGTGGGAGCAGGAACTCCTCCAGTAGTTGTACAGCTTCAGCTTCGGCTTCGGCTTGTTGTCCGATCCCTCGACTCCGTCGCCGCTCATGATTTTGCTCCAGTGTTTTCACCCGACCCGGGACCGAATTGAATTGAAAGAAACAGACACGAGGAAGAAGAAGAAGAAGTAGAAGAAACGGGAAGACGACAAAATGGCAAAAATGAATTGAATTGTGGTCCAACTTGGTTGATTGATTTGTCCTCCACGTCATCGTCGTGGGTTTTGATGAGACGGCGACGGCGACCGCGTCCAATGATTTTTTGTCTTCCACTGTTAAGTGCCCCTCCTCCGCTTGCTGGCATAAGTATTAGGAAGGCCCGACCAGAACTTGTGATACAATGCTCAACGATACACCATCGATCATGGTTATCAGCTTGCTCATTACGGAGTCGTCGAAGGAAGTCTGGTCGAATCAGAAAGCAACCCCTGCATTTAAGATGCATTGATTGTCCAACCATCGCCGCATTCACTATTTTACGTTTGTCGTATTTCTCATAAGTCATTTATGGTTTGTCCATGCATGCATTTTGTTTAGGTTCCTTATTAATCTTGTTCCGATGATCCCTATATAATGGGCGCCCTTGTAATCATTTAAAAAATATTTGCATCAGATTATAAACTCATAAATAGATTTGTATATTTTATCCGAAGTGAATGAATTCTCCTCCAACATTTTTCTTCATTTGGTGGATTCCAAGTGCGGATTGAGTTGAACGTATCAACCGGTAGTGGTGTATCTGTATTCTCCTCGTTGTGTCTCGCCCTCGTCTTGTTCGTGGTGGTGTCCCTATATCCATGGCCAAACAAGTTTATCTAAGTTCTTCTTTCACGGTTGTGTTTCTGTATCCGTGGAGGTTGAATATCAACCTTTCTTTTTTCACCATTCCAGCTGCATTCCCATACACAACCTTTCGTCCATACCCCACGTCACTCCGCACCATTCGTAATGTTCCCCTTCGTTTTTTGTATTGGAATAATCTATTCCTTGACGTCCCCATATCAACTTAGAAACCTCGGCAGCCCTCTTCCTTTGGGCTCTTCTCGCCTTGCTGGTAAACATCCTAGAATGCATCCATGTATAATCCTCTTGTATTTCATCTTGTTCGGCGATATCCCGTCCTCCTCCCTGCATGCCACGATCTCGTACGCCTTCTTGAAGAAGGCGGCTCTCGCGCATAATCAGCCAGGGCATCCAGAACCTCCATGTTGGGCTTCAGGGAAGTAGTTGGCAGGTCGTCCGACCTTCTTTATCGTGTTCCACAGGAGTGCCTTCCTGGGCTTTCGGGCTACTGCAATACCTTTCGCCAGATAACCTTTTACTAGCATGTTCCAGGCTACCAAATCGAGTGATTTTTTTTCGATATGAATTTGATACACAAGATGAAATGAAGATTTCACTCTCCCATCACTGGCCATCTTGTCGAAAACTTTGTTGGCTAGCTTGTGTTGCCAGGATAGCACGAATTCCTTCGTCAAGGTGGTATAACTGATCTTGCTAGGGAGCCATTTCCCTCGTTAGCATCTTGTTGAACAGCTCAAGGACCCCCAAGCAGTTGTCCACCATTATGCAGACATCGATCAGTGTATTCTACAAAATTCTATCCCGACTACACCAGCGTATGATGCGAATCATGCAGGAACAACGTTGTATACTCTTACCTGTAAAGAGCAGCAGCTACAGATGTAAGCTTTTCAGTTCCTTGGATGAAGAAGTGCTTCTCACTTCTCCGTCGACTCACGCAAACTGATCAGACCCTTCCCGGCTTCCACAAGTCCAAGTGGACATAATTGCTAGCCTTGAGGAAAAAGGAATGCACACTTAGCTTGATGTGAAAACATTGGTCGACGAAGTAGGAGAGACCTGCCATGTTTACATGACTACCACTACCTCCTTATGTATTGATGAACTTGAAGAAGTCAGGGTTTTCCTGTAATTTGAAACTTGTGACCGGGAGTTCCATTAATAACCAACCGATCAGACATTCGTAGACTCAAGTGATTGGGGGCTAAGTTTCTGTTATACAAAAACACGCACTAAAGGATGTTCCGTCCATGACTCTGCCCGATTCGTGCACGACCCCTTCAACAGAACATGCTTACATGATGCATGCATGCATTCCCATCATCTCCTAAAGTTGAAGGGCGACTCAGAAGTGGCTTTAACGAAGAAGAGGAGGGCAGAAATGACGATGGGAGCTGAGGAAGGTGCTTGGAGATATCTCCATCTTGTTTCCTCTGCATAAAAAATGTTTGTTTACTCAGTTCATGCTCATATTTATACATAACAACGGTGTGCTGTGGTTGATTCACAAACATAGGATCATATCGGACAGGATAAGGGAAACTCAGGGGTGAAGGCTTCTCGGAATCTCGTGGGAGCGGGATGTTATGTTTAAGGAAAGATGCGGCTGAAATCCAGGAAGTCTCTATGGGATGTAGTTTAGAAGTGCAGAGGAAGATCGCAGTGCTCGATTTCTTCTGGTAATGTCCATTCAAACTAACAATAGAAAGGCTCTGTTGGTATCGTCAAGATGAAAGGGACGCCATCCGTATTCATACTTTCAAGAAGAACCCTCCATCTCTATCATGCAAGACCTATATCCTTCGAGTCGTGTTGAGGTTCCTTCTCGAGGTTCAGTTCATGATCTTTATCACCAAAAGTTACAGGCGCCTCTCTGCAAAGTCGAGCTCTCCTAAGGGGAAAGGCTTCGTTCATTCGTGAGTTTGTAAAGGATGACGGGAAAGAGAGGATCATCGAAGCGAACCAAGGGTCGACGTGTTCTCCATGTTTGTCGTCATTCGCAACGGTTCAGTGCGTTTGAGGGGCGATTGTATTCTCTTTGCCGGAACATGCCCTTGAATCATCTCTTATGTTTTGGGTTTTTTCATTTCTAATCGAGTTCCACACTGGTAGTAAAGCGCCTCTTCCGAGACCAGACTAACATTTCCAGACTTAGACATCCTCAGCTACAGTGTACATCTCCTTTGGCATCCGTAGAGCAGTTTTCGGGGCACTGTTTCGATTGACTAAGGAGTATCAACAGAGGAGGAATGACCCATGCGACAGCGAGTTTTCGCTACAAGTTGGATGCATATTCATGCACCAGGGTTGTATGTTGTTTCGTCCAATACTAAGACCAGTTATCGTTGCCTTCACCATCTCCGTCACCACTGTAGAAGTGCCACTCGCTGGCGTAGTAAGTATTAGGAAGGCCCAACCAGAACTTGAAAGCCTCGGCAGCCCTCTTCCTTTCGACTCGTCTCGCCTGTCTAGCCTGTGAAGCGTGCTTGCTGGTGAACATCCTAGAATGCATCTCGATGTATATCCTCTTGTATTTCGTCTTGTTGGGCGATATCCCATTCTCCTCCATGCATGCCACGATCTCGAGCGCCTTCTTGAAGAAGGCAGCTCTCACGCATATATCGGCCAGGGCGTCCAGAAGCTCCATGTCAGGCTTCAGGGGAGTTGTTGACGGATCGTCCGACCTCATCCTCTCCTTTATCTCGTTCCACAGGAGGAGTGCCTCCCCGGGCTTTCGGGCTAGTGAGATCCCATTCGCCAGACTACCATAGGTCGCTACGTCAGGAAGGAACCCTTGCTCTGTCATGTTCCTAATCACCTTCTTCGCCTCCTCGACCAGCCCCAGCTTGCAATAACCTTCTACTAGCATGTTCCAGGCTACCAAATCGAGTTTCACTCTCCGATCATTGGCCATCTCGTCAAATACTTTGTGGGCTAGCTTTGGTTGTCCTGATAGTGCGAATGCCTTCATCAAAGTGGTATAACTTATCTTGGTAGGAGCGATTCCCCTTGCTCGCATCTCATTGAACAGCTCAAGCGCCCCCGAGCTGTCATCCACCATTATGCACCCATTGATCAGTGTATTATACGAAACAGCATCTGGTTCTATCCCGACTACATCAGCCATATGTTTCAGAAGCTCTTTGGCCTTATCGATCTGCAACTGCTTGCAGTAACCCTTGAGAAGGATATTGTACGTGACCCGGCTCGCGGGCACGCCAACTCTCACCATTTCTGCAAGAACCTGATGGGCTTGGTCCATTGATCCTGCTTTCACCAAAGCAGAAACAACGGTCGTATAGGAAACGTGATCAGGATGACGTGATGCATCCTCTTCGCAACTCATCGCCTCCAGCATTCTAACCGTATCTGCGACTCGGCCTGCAGTCATGTAACCCTTCATCAAGGTGGTATACAACCGAGAATTTGGAGAATACGTTTTTGACAACAATGGCGGATTGTCCAGGTGAGCTTGGACCAGATTCGGCAGCAAAGCAATGAACAAGTCCTCCTTATTATCATTGCTTGGAATGGGATTATCCTGCTTGACATCGATGAAATTCTCATCGCCATCATAGACACCAGCATGATCATGAGGTCGAAGAGTTTTCTTCATGTTCTCCTTCCGCAGAATTTCACAGATGTCCCTCCTACCATTCCTCATGGCTTCCACGACGTTCTCAGCCATCTCCAGCTCCCCGAGCTCGACATACGCCGACACCACTGAATGGAATGTTGTCGTGCACAAGTCGATCCCCGAGGCAACAGCTCGCTCAAATACTGGCGCAATCAGCTCCTTCTTCCCCGCCTTGACACACAGCTTGATCAACACATTATAAGTGATGGCATCGGGCAGGACCCCAAACTCTTGTATTTCGTCGAACACCTGGCGGAACTGCCGAACATCCCCCAAGTTCGCGCAGGCGTTGAGAGCCGCATTGAACGCAGTGGCATCAGGCCAAGACTCAGAGGCGAGGGTGCGGTCGAGGCGACGGAGTCGGGAGAGGATGGTGCGGAAGATGCGGAGGGCGAGGGGGGGATCAAAGGAGGCGAGGCGGGAGACGACAGTGGAGTAGGATATGAGGGAAGGGAGGAGGTTAGGGGATCGGAGGAGGGATAGCAAGAGGGAAGAGGCGAGACGGTGATGACCGAGGAGTGCAGCGGAGGACGACAGTAAGGAGAGGGAGTTGGAGTCGAGGAGACGGAGGGAGCGGAGCGACCGAAGCCTCGAAACCACCGAAAGCGCACGGCGCAGCGACTCCTGAGAGTTACGGAGAGAGAGCTGGGCGACGAGGCGGCTAAGGCAGGTGGAGTTGGGGAGGTGGGGGAGCTCGGTGTAGAGCGCCCAGGCCTCTTCAGTCTGGCGGCGGCGGAGGAGGGATAGGAGCTTTGCGTCGAGCTGGGCCGCAGAAGGGGACGCAGCTTGATGTACGGAGACCCAAGGGGTTTGCTGGGATGTGGGAATAGTGGTTGGGCTCGAGCTGAGATTGGGATTATTCTTGACGGGAGAGTGAGCGGGCTTGTTGTATTTGGGAGACCGGTGGTGGCGGCGGAGATGGCGGTGGAGGGGGAAGTTGGTAGAAGGGGAAGGAGAGGCCGAGGAGTAGTGCATGGCGTTTGGGCGCTGGTGCCATTGGTGGGAGAAGAAACGGTATGAAAAGGAAGACGATAAGGAGATTGGTTCAACTGGCTTGTGTCGTACCACGTTGTCCGAAAACAATTACCCACAAATCACTATTCGATAAAGCTACAACCAATTATTAGCCAAAAAAAAAAATAGAAATAAAGAAAGAAAGAAAATCATGGTATTGATCGGAAAAAATTATTACCCTCTGACTGCACATACAAACATTTGCTTTGTGAATTTCCAACATAACTCAACTCATCATCAGTTCTGAACAGAGATATGAGCGATGTCTCAAGAACACAGTCGTAACTTAACTCACATTGGGATGTCATTTGGAAGAAGTGACCCCATACGGGATCAATGCGGCTGCGACTATTCTTCCCTCCTCGTTCAGGATGTTGTATGTCGATGCAGCATTCCTCTGCCGGAAATGGATAAGAAAGGACAATAAGTGAAGGCCAATCGAGGAACAAAGTGCAGTGCAGAGCGCTACCAAAATCAGAACACCGCATGCCGACTATGTTGTGATCCGGCTAAGAGATTCGAAGAAATTTTGTAGCCATGACTCGAGCGACGAAGTCAGACAAAGCGAGGAAGTGCCCGGCAAGAGATTGAGCAAAGATACATACTGTGTCAAGAACTTCTAATTTCATGGCGGTAGAGCGTACGAATCGTCTTAGATCTGGATGTACTGGTTCGATTTGCCTCCCACAGCCAAGAATTAAAATCTCTGCAACATTGAAAGCAAAATATCCCATAGAAAGTTAAAAAAAAAAACCATAGTCTAAGAGGACTGATACTCATTTCATAAGAGAGCTTCAGTTCAGGCATCTGCAGGAATGTAACGGGTCATACTTGTTTTAATCATACAATAACAAGCCAAAATCAATATATCAGGGGCATGGTTCCATCAGCGCTCAGCCACGTGATTGAAACGTGGAATCAAAAAGATTTTCAATTGCCATTGCATCCTCATTGGTTTTGCAATAAAAATCGCAGGACAACGTGCTAGTTTCTGCATAAGCTGCAAAGGACCTAACCTGGAATGGGCCGTACAGTCTGAAAGATTGATAAGCTGCACAAATGGCAAACACAAGAGAAAAATCTTCAAATGTCAGAACCAATCAAAACAGTTAAGATGCAAAGAATTTTAAGGCAATAAAAAATCTGCCCAAAACAGCTTCCTTACTAAACACATATTCAATGGAAACGAAAATGTAGACAAAAATTTGTAACATATGCAGATGAACCTAAATTCTTTTCTGTCTGGCCATAGCAATGGAAATGCATAATGGGTTTGACACCAACCCGTGCCCATCAAGGGCATGTCTAAGATAGGTGAGCTATCCCAAGCCCTTTTCAGATATCAACATATCATTCTTGTTTTGGAAACACTTTTTGGTAATATTTTATAACTAAATCCGTGGAATGATTCATCTACGAATGGTTTCTGAAGTGACTGCATAATGGTCCTTGCACAAAATCTTTCTGACATAGAGCATGCAACAGACCGCCCACTTCAGAAACTTTAACATCGTTTGTGATCCATAGCCATCATGCAAATGGAAAACTAAGCCGAGAATCATATCCATGAGTACCTTGTCACCATTTTTGCAGGCATATATCATCACTCGTTGCCTAATAATGATATGCGGAAGCAGGAGTTTACTGTGAGTTTAATCCTAGCAGCAAAACAACTAAAGTACATAGCCTTTGTCAAGGAACTACTGGCTAACAACCATGAATACCACAAACTGACCAACATCCAATGCATTCCCCCCAGGAACCCAGTGATCAAAGACATTCAATACATCATCACCGAATGTCATTAGAAAAAAAATGGAGCAACCAATAGCACACACCTATCAGGGGTGACTTCCGACAACTTGGTAGGGCTCCAAGACATGAGCAAGTTCCCGACACAAAGCAAGCTCCCCTCGTACGACACCCCGTTCACCTTAAACCCCGTCTCCGTATACCTTCCAAAGAAAACACAGAGAAAATCCCAATCCATCGAATCACGAAAACAATAAAAAGCCTCACAGATAAAGAAGGAAAAGATTCAATCGCCCCGAACCCCTGGAAGCGGAGCTGGTCCTCGGGGACGTTGTCGATGAGGTTGATCTGATCGTAAAGTGAGAAGGCTCGACGCAGCGATGGAAGCCTGAGGTTGGAACCGGCTATTGGCTTCGATTGGGTAAGCTTTAGGGCTCTCACGAGGTCCGGCAGCCGCTGCCTCACCGCCATCTTTTTCCTCCGCCGCGCTCTCTGTTTCTCCCTCTTCGGACAACCGACGACGTCGTTGCAGGTTTATGTAAATTTACTCTTCGAGTCCCTTCTTTTATTTAAATCCGTTTTAGTCTTTGAAAATTAACAAGTGTTTGAATTGAGACCTTAAAATATGAACAAACGTATCGTGTTTTTCGGAGAAGTTGAGGTTGATTTTATTGCAAGCTATTCATCGGAGGTAACGAGGTTTTTTCCTCAAATCCATGCATATTCATTCATTCATTCGTGGGGAGGTTTTCCATGTTGGGAAGATCGAAAAAAACTTTGGTTGGTGAAAAAGGAGTAATCAATTTATAAATGCTTACCATGATCACCACTTGCTTGGCATGCATTGAGCAATGGCGATGGCCCCCAATCATCTTCCCCCTCTATTTATTACAAGCTCTCAACCCTGCCCAGTTCCTCAAAACTTGGTAAGACTCTTGAGTCCATCGTCCATGACCGTCGAAACCATGATGCCCCTCTTCGTCCTGCTGTTATCCCTGTCCGTTACTGCCCCCTTCCTAGTTGGTGGCAGCAGCCCCTTCGTCTTCGAGAGGAATGAGTTCGTGACCAGGATGGACACGGAGCACGGGAGGGTCGGGGTGCTTCCCCGGTTCGTCGACCGGTCGAAGCTCCTCCACGCGATTGATGATTTTCGCCTCGGTTTCCTCGATATGGACCCTCATGCCTTCATGGTGCCGCACCACTACGATGCCGACGGCCTCCTCTTCGTCGTCGAGGGTATTTCCTCTTCCTCCCCTCCGTGATGTGCAGCATTCATGTTTGAGCTCCGAAGTCGATGCTGAGAATGATGGAGATGGAACTTTTGTAAGGACGTGGGACGATCTCCGTGATGAAGGAGAACGAGAAGGAACGCATCGACTTCGAGGAAGGCGACCTTGTGCGGATTCAATCGGGATCGACTGTCTATTTTGTAAACAGGGACAGCAAGGAGAGGCTCCGGATCGCCAACCTCCTAAAGCCCGCCAATGTCCCTGGCCACGTCGAGGTTCTTGATCAATTTCCAAATACAACTATCAGCCTTAGTGTGGGAGTTAAATAATGTATGGTTCTTGCAATACACAGTTATTCCATGGAACCAGCGGCAAGGATCGTGAGTCTTTCTACACTGCGTTCAGCTTGGATGTTCTTGAAGCTGCTTTTAAGGTTATCTTATCTCCGTTGGCTTCTGATCATTCGGATTATTTTGGGAGTGTTTGTGATGCAAGTGTCTTAACGGCGAATTGATTGTTGTCCGAATGAGGACAGACTGATAGGCAGAGTCTAGAGGAGCTGTTCCGCCAGCAGCTGCAGCCTGCAGTTGTTATAGCATCGAAGGAACAGATTGAGGCGTTGAGCGAGGGCAGCCGCTCAAACTCATCTAATGCATTCAATATCTTCAACAAGGAACCTTCCAAGTCCAACCAATATGGGCAGTTGCATGAAGTAGATGCCGATGACTTCATGGATCTGAAGGACCTTGATGTCAGGGTTACTTTCGTTAATATCAACCCGGTACAGACCAACAGAAAACCAGTATGACTAATAATGAAGAACTCGTGGCATCGGAGAGATCTATTCACAAAAATGTTTTGCTTCGCAGGGTGCTATGATAGGGCCATACTTCAATTCAAGGGTGACGGTGATATGCATAGTAACCAAAGGAGAAGGGAACCTCGAAATGGCATTCCCGCTCCGAAGGCACAGCAGGACTTACCACCGCGGCAGTGGGCAGCAAGCCGACCAGACGTATGAGGCCGTGCGATCTGGTGTACAACAAGGCACGGTGTTCGTTGTCCCGGCGGGTCATCCAATGGTCCTGCTGGCATCTGAGAATGACAATCTTCAAATCCTCTTGTACGAGGTGAATGCAGAGACAAACATTAGGTATCCGCTCGCAGGAAAGAACAACATCATAAGCCTTATGGACAAGGAGGCAAAGGAGCTTGCAATCGACTTGCCGTCTAGGGTGGTCGATAGGGTGTTCGGTAACCAAGAAGAGGAGTTGTTTTTTGCCGGACCGAGACACCACAGGCAGCAGGTGCAGCGTAGAGGCGGTGCTGTCACGGCATGATGGCCGCAACTAGGCACTGCACAATCTTTTTAAGTAAAAGAAAGTACTGTCATGGGCAGTCAGTTTCATTAGTTGCCTTCCCATTAGTACTGATCAGAAGCATGGAAAACAATTAGAGAAGATAAAATAACAGAGGAAGGGGAAAGAGTTGGATCCCAATCCTATCCTACGAAGGAAAACAACTACGATACAAGACAAGTTTTACCACCGTCCCTATTGCCAAGTTAGATGCACTTCTATTATCACATGACATGTAGTGGCTTTCTACCTAGCTGTGAAAACGGGCTCTGCATCTGGGCTAGTTTGCACTCTCCTGGTATACTTGAGCAGCAAACCTTCCAAGGATACACCCGGAACAGCCAAGTCCCTGCAACACATTCAAGGCGTTAAAATTAACACAGTGCTGGAATCAAAAAGGAAAGCCCCAGCGATGACGGGATGTGTTGAGACCTTATGTAGGGATTGATATCCTTTGAATCCCATCTTTGTCGCTGGCTGAATAGGATAGAGAATCGCTGAGATGGCTCCAAAGGCAAAGAAGACACTCGAAACGGTTGTATCCACGTTTCAGCTCCAAGCTTCTCCGTCAAAGCCTCGCCTTCCAGCATCTCAAATTTAGCCTGCATCCCTTCCGGAACCCTCTTTGTCCACTCCTCCATAAAATTCCCAAGTCTCATTTTCCCTTCTCTGAGAACACCCCTGGCAAAATGCACACAAACCCGTTTCTCGTTCAGCTTCCATACAGAAGTGCCTCCGTGGACATCTACCACATCGGCGAACATAGTTAAACAGTGGCATGCAATGACTTGAGGGAATCCATCTGATACCAAGGCAAGCACGACTTCATCTTCGTTAAGTGCATCGAATGTCCAGTCATTCAGAACTGAATTGCTTAACAGCATTCTTAGAACCATGTCCATGGAAGTCTCTTCTACTAACCTCCAACACCCATCAATCTCAACAGCAGAAATGGCCTGTAGCCCCGCTTTTATCTCATCATCGCTAGCCTGCACCTCCCTAACCAGGTCACTCCACCTGTATACCTTGGGCTTTTCTACTTCCATGACATCCCCCTCCATCTCAGAGACATCATCAAGCCTGTAATAATCTTTGGACAGAAGTGATCTGAGTTTGTCAAGCTTGGGAGCAATCTCCACTAGCTCGATATTACCAGGTGCCAACTTAAGAACTGACACAACTTCTCCTTCACAGCCGTTCTGATTGTGTTCTGCTGGCTTCCAATCTAAAATAATTTGGTTCGACGGGGGCACAAGAAACACAGAATTAGAGGTGCCAACAAACTTCATGGCATACGTTTTAGATTGGGTACATAAAACTGCATCTTCATCCGATTGCCCTCTTATGAAAACTCTGCATTTTACACCTCAAATCAACAATTGAAGCAAACAATTCCAAAAGACATATTAAAGCTTGCTGCTGCTTGCTTGCCTTTGGTGCAGGACATCATCAAAGAGCTTCTGGTCAAGCTCAAGAAGGAACAGGTCATCATGAGAACCATAAAGCTGGTGATAAGCCACAGACATCGTCGTCTTTGGCTGGAGATCCAATACTGCGGCAGCTGCTCCTCCTGGACAACAGTTTTCCATTTCTCTATCTATTTCTTGATATTTCAATGCCTGGCTTCCCATTGCGTACAAAATCAGAACATAAAGAAACAAATAAGCATGATGCGAAACATCTCAAGGAACATCTGTCGCTCCTAGTACTCTTACAGTTTGCACTCCAAGAACAAGCATTGTAAAAAAAACAAATTCAACCGAATATCCCTGAGAAAATGGGAGACCGCCTACCAAGGTCATAAAATGCTGCAGCCGTGGCCTCGGCTAGCACGGGTTAATATGCACAAATGAGGCACAATTGGAAACACGGGTAATCTCCGGATGATGATGACAAGCAGCTAGCAAAGCAATCATTAACAAGAAAACAGATCATCGGCACCTTCCATGAAATGAGAGACCAAAAAAAAAAAACAGAAGTCAACAAGTTACGGAATCTAAGATCACAAATTTAAAAGACAATCCGAGCATTGCCCCCTCTGATTCAGCCGTCGCCTCACAACCCTTATTCATCGGAGTCATCCGAATAGTGCCACTATACACTTAATCGAAGACTAATATATCCATCGCGATCAACCAGGAGACGCGCCTCCCCCAGAAACTCATCCACTTACTCGAGAGGAAAATCAAACGTGCTTGCCTCGATCTCGATCGCATCCGTCACAGTCGGAGCCCGCGACTCCTGGAGCTTTTGGCGGGAAAACGTCGGCGGGCTCCTCCAGGGTGGAAGCTTTTTATAGGGCGACCGGAGCCTGATCATTGGGCCGATGCCAGAAGGCCCAAAATATGTGGGCCTAAACGCAACTTCCATCGGCGCACGATTCCGGCAAGAACGTCTTCCACCATAACTCAGTTTTGTCCATGCTCTTCACACCCAGTCGTTCCCCACCGTCCTTTATATTAAACTGTAGAACCAATAATTCCGATGGCCAACATCGGAGTTGGTCCGCTTGCGTCTTCAAGGGAGACTGACTACTCATCGTGGCTCCCTATATTATTTGAGTTTCAAAACGTGATTGACGTCCGGAAGCATGCCCGGACACGCGTGAAGGAAATATTTCTCGCTCGAGGAAAGCTTGTACGAGGATTGTTCTGACAATGGCTTCTTGTGTAGTAAAAGCCTCGATAATTATTTTTGGGCATCGTCTCGTCTCGTCTCTACATTTCGCCATCGAATGGGTTCTTCTTACCTTGACCTAACCATCATAAACAAAAGGACCTAGAAAATTTTAGGCTTGCCTTCTTTGTTGGATCTAATGTTACCCCCATTACACCATTACGAAATCATGTTTTTAACAGTAGAATTGATAATGACATAAGCATCTTCTTGTCCAGGAGTTACGAATAGTAATGTGAGAATCACATATTTGGTTGCTGAAAATTAATTATAATTCTCTCACTGCTTCAACCTCCTGCCAAAACCTCAAGCAGTCGGCTCGTAAAATCTCGGGCTGCGACCTCAACGGATTAGCTTTAGAACTTGGTATTACTTTCGCCACGTCGACCGGAACCATCCGAACCGATGCAATTGTACTCAGGAATATATTAGAACCGCAGAGAACAACTGATTCGCATATCGAATCCACGGGTACAGGTCCACAAAAATGTGTGATTCCGCCGTGAGCGAAAACGGGGATGTCAATTCGCATCACGTTGTGAAAATGGAAACTGTCGTTACCTAACACGAGAACATGGATCCTGTAATACCCCAAATTGCCATGATATCCTCACCCCCTCCGAAGACGCAGCTGATGGTAGGGATGAAAACGAGTCGAGTCGAGATCGAATACTTTAATGGTTGAGCTCGGCTCGATTCAATTATAAAGAGCTCGAGTTTGGCTAGCAAGGCTTGAATACAGACCGAGCCTAAACTCGGGTCGACAACTCGAGCTCAGTTCGAAAACACACATAGCTTGAACTTGGTTAAACGGTCTCGAATTCGGCTCGATTGACTCAAAAGTATATTTATTAATAAGCTATTAATATTCATTATATGATATTATACGACTCGCGAGGCATTAAGTTATAAATATTAAGACTCGAGCTCGACTCATTTCGTTAATAAGTCGGCTCGAGCCGGGTCAAAGTCGAGTTCGAGCCGAACTCTCACCGAGAGGGCATACGAACGATGTGGTTCATTGTAACTCCTAGCAGGGGGCGCCCTTTCGTCTCTTCCTGCACATCAGTAGGGGCCCTCCGAAGATGGGACAGGGGCGCCATCTCGCCCCTTTCAACACACCAATAGGTGGCGCCCACCCACACATTAAAAGGGGGCGATCCTCCGATGTTAGGCTTCGAAGAAGTTTTTTAGTAACTACATCTACATCAACTACTTCTCGACTTTCTCAACAACGCCGAAAAACACGGGAATTACATGTACTTCTTACAGGAAACAAAACTTCACTAGATCACCTTCGATGGTAAGTCACGTCTTACTTTCGAATTAATTCGGTTTTGTTCGTATTGAATCGATTACTAATAATAATATTTTTCCAATTTCCAAATGTAATTATCTGTTTTCCATGAAATTGCGGCCGATGACTCGGAGCAAATACAAACAACATGAGCCAGCAGAGAAATCACTACCAAGGTTTGTTTGCAATCGACATCAATGAGTCACATTGATCCATAAGGTAATCTTATTTAGTCAGTTTCAATTATTTTATTTTATTTTATTTGGGATTTTTTTTGCCAAAACCGATAATTCGAAAGATTCAACAAGATGGATCTCAAAGACTCATCACACATGAGAAGCGGTCCCTAACAACAAATGATATGCGGGGTTCGATGGTGATGGAAATAGCTTCGCTAGAGCGGACTCAACTAACGGTGCTTTAGCCGATGAAATGCCCTCTCGATGGGCGCCTCTCCGAAAGTGCATATGTCCACTTTCTGCTAAATCATTGTTTGCGGGAGGGGATGGAGCCTCCATTTAACTTAGGTTGTTCTCCGCAAGAAGCAGACCAGCACTCTCCGAGGGCATAGAATGTCTAATTTTTCGGTTGAGTGTTGTGTTGTTTAGCTGCTAAATTACTAAACATGACTCCGAGCCTAAAAGGTTAGATCAAGTCCAATACCGTAACCCTATAACATGAGTCCGGGTCCAACGCTCGTATTAGAAACAAATTTATGGAGCAAACGCAAACTTTCGTCCGTGAATGTATGAGTTAATAATTTGTAATCATCGAATCAACTCGATTTTTATAAAAAATAAGCCGACTCCGTATAGTTAAATGTTTTCTACAAACCCAGGAGGAAAGCAACACGACTCGAACATTCGTAGATGAGGTCATGCGCCACCTGTCGTCCGTCGTCCCCGACTTCGGTGATGAGGACGACGGTCTAGCGAGTGCTCGGACAGTCCCGATCAGGAATCGATGGAAAGCAGACTGAAACGACAACCGAAGAAATAGCGGGATACAATAATCATATCCCTGATCGCGATTCTCTGACGATGATCTTATTATAAGCATGGGTCTCTCGGGGAGACCAGTCATCGACTGACCATGCCGTGTCGGGGGCTAAATCTTTTAATACAAACGAGGAACCGAATCAAATAAAGTAATTTATTCCTTTTAAAATATTCGGCCGCATTTTGCTTGATCCATGTTCTAAGTGCACAATTACAGGAGCCTATAACGATTTACTCCCATTGGAGAGAATTTACATATTAAATTTGGTATTTGGATAAACCTACACGGCTTCTTGTCATATATCTATCGAGGTGAAATATGATTAACGACCAAATATTGTCTGAAAAATTGTTTGGGAGAAATTATTGCACGAACTAACACTGCGACCATTAATGAATTACCAGAAAAAAAAAACAAAGAACCCCGTGAAGCCTCTCTATAAAGAGTGTTGTTCTCCACATGTTGCAAGAACACGCAGCAAAGTCCAATAAAAACCCAGGGAGGGCACTGACCATCTTCACCCTCGATCATCTCATATGGCGACCAAGCCAGGGGTCCTCACCGACTGGCCATGGAAGCCTCTCGGGAACTTCAAGGTTTGCACTTTCCTTCGTCTTCTCGGACCTAGACCCCGTCGTCTCCTTGTTAATATCAAGCCGTGCGTACACACACCCATGTAACACGGGATTCGATTCGTTAATTTCGTTGTCGCAGTACCTCATCCTGACCCCTTGGGCATTCCGGAGCGCATACGCCTTCCTCGCCAAGGACGAGTCTGCGGACTTGGCGGCCTTCTTGACTCTCCCATTCTTGCTGCTGAGGATGCTCCACAACCAGGTATGGATCTCACTCTCGAGGTACAGGACCGCCAAGGGGGGTAAGCGGATCGTCGACCGGGGGATCGACTTCGATCAGGTCGATCGTGAACGTGGCTGGTGCGTTTTCCTTAGATCTTGACTTTTGTCGCGTGAGCGAGTCCTTGCCAACGATGAAAAACGCCTGCGTCGTCGACATACAACAGGGATGACCAGATACTGTTCAACGGGATCCTATTCTACACTTTGATCCCGGTCCTCCCCGGGGCCAGTAAGCTGCCACTGTGGCGGACCGACGGGGCACTGATGCTGGTTGTCCTCCACGCGGGTCCGGTGGAGTTCATTTACTACTGGCTGCACAGGGCGTTGCACCACCACTACCTCTACTCGCGCTACCACTCGCACCACCACTCGTCCATCGTCACCGAGCCCATCACCTGTAAGCATTCCCATGTACTTAACCCTCAAACAAGTCCTCGTAATCGCAGAGCCCGGTGAATGAACAAATTAAAAATCTCTTCCTTTAAAAAAAAAAATCAAAATATTATTATTATTTTTTTTTTTTCGTCGTGGTGGTAGCAGGGGAAAAGGTCTTAAATGGTCTGCATCCCATAATATTTGGTTCGTATCGCACGCCAGATTCTTGAAACCCACGTGATGAATTGAGTTTTGTTACAAGTTAGTTTTAATTTCAAAATACAATTTTGAAATAATTTAAGAAAAATATTTTTCGCATCATGCCTTACCCTTTTTTTTTTGGGCAATAATCCTGATTAGTTTTAATACTTACAAAATAACATTAATCATCCAATGTCTGGTCGTACTTTGTTTTCCCAATAGAAGATAGTTTTTTATTACAGCGACAATCAATAGGGGGATCACGTGCTGTCCCTGCGTAGGTATCCATTTCCCCCATTTTGCTGCGACGCCATTAAAGTGAAAACAACTTCATATATCTTTATACCAAAATGGAAAACTGCAACTGGCATGGCATTGCATCGGAAGACGAGGCAAATAGATTGAGAGGAAGCCCCGTGATTATCTGCATAGAGCCCCGTTTTCCCTCCTGCAGGGGGAGTCTTTAATTTACTTACCTTGTTTAGGAAACAAATTCAAGCCCATGTCTTGTCTATTTCCCATATTTGTTGTGACTCCTTCGGTCCATCTCATTTTCACTATTTTCAGATACTAAGCTTTTGAAAAGGGATGATCATGGATGACGACGACTGATATGATCTTTTTTTTTTTTTTTGGGCAGCCGTGATACACCCCTTTGCCGAGCACATTGCTTACTACGTTTTGTTCGCATTCCCCATGGCCACCCTCGTGTTTATGGGGACTGCGTCGATCGGTAGCCTGTTCGGATACGTTGTGTTCATCGACCTTATGAACAACATGGGTCACTGCAACTTCGAGCTCATCCCCGAGCGAGCGTTCTCCGTCTTCCCGCCCCTCAAGTACTTGATGTACACGCCATCGTATGTGCCCCCCGTACGCGCATAATTTTGAAAATGCATGGGACGTGGAGGTTGTGCTGGTTCTGATGCTGTTCATTTTAGGTACCACTCCCTCCATCACACGCAATTCCGGACAAATTACTCCCTGTTCATGCCGCTCTACGACTACATCTACGGGACCGTTGACAAGTCCACCGACCAACTCTACGCGAAGTCCCTAGCCAGGAGAGACGAATCACCTGATGTCGTCCATCTGACCCACCTCACCACCCCGGAGTCGATCTACCACCTGCCGCTAGGTTTCGCCTACCTGGCATCCAGGCCCCAACAGTCGAAATGGTACCTCTGGCTGATGTGGCCCGTCACGTTGTGGTCCTTGATCCTGACATGGATCTACAGCCGTCGAGCATTTGTAGTCGAGAGGCACCGGTGCGACGATCTCAAGCTGCAAACTTGGGCCATCCCCAAGTACAGCATCCAAGTATTGATCATATCCCATGAATTTTCCACAATCCCTAATAAATATTTGATTTTACATAAACATAGGGCTGACTTGTTTCTGCGCGATTTCGACGTTTTTCAAGTATGGGATGAAGTCGCAAAAGGGATCGATCAATGGCATGATGGAAGGTGCCATTTTGGATGCAGAGGAGAAGGGTGCCAAGGTCTTGTCTCTGGGCCTTTTGAATCAGGTTTGCATAACCACTCTGCACTTACACAATTTATATCGAACAAGTTCAAATAAACCCAAAATCAATTCATATATTTTCGTCAGGCTGAGGAGGTGAATGCATATGGGGGGTTGTATGTGGAAAGGAACCCAAGGCTTAGGCTGAGGATCGTTGACGGAAGCGCCCTGACGGTGGCCGCTGTGCTCAATGCCATCCCGGAGGGCACCACCCGTGTCCTCCTCAGGGGGAAGCTCAACAAGGTTGCCTATGCGCTCGCGGCCGCCTTGTCTCGCAGAGGAATCCAGGTCGGATCGCCCTCATTGTCCTCCGTCTTACAATATATTGTTCGTGTCTGTCTTACCTAGCTGGGTCTTAGGTGGCTACGTTGCACGAACACGAATACAAGAAGCTGGAGAAATCCTTGAACAATGTCCCCGGGACCAATCTCATCCTCTGTGGAGACTCTGCTGCTCCCGAGGTTAAAAATCGATGCAAACCTTGATTTCTTAGTAGTGATTTCATTCGTGTTGGAATGTTAATATTTCTATTTGCTCAAGAAGATATGGCTAGTGGGGAACGATATAACCAGTGAGGAGCAATCGAGGGTGCCAAAGGGGGCTCTCTTCATTCCGTTCTCGCTGTTCCCGCCGAAGCAATCCAGGAAGGACTGCTTCTACCATTGCGTGCCTGCCATGACCGTGCCTACGTCCCTCGAGAACCTTCACTCCTGTGAGGTACTGCTCAACTCTGGAAGTAATTTAGATTCCTTTCGGGATATAGCATGGTAAATTTCCCGGCCATGCAGAACTGGCTGCCGAGGAGGGCGATGAGCGCGTGGAGGGTCGCCGCGATTGTCCACGCAATTGAAGGATGGGAGGAGCACGAGTGCGGATATCACATGGCCGACATCGACAGAGCATGGAAGGCCGCCCTTCATCGTGGCTTCCAGCCTGTCATTCCAACCATCCCTCAGTCGATGCCGTAAACTTCTCCTGTCATCATCCCCTCGCTACAAGAAACCATGACCACCCACACTACCACCTATAAAAACTATGCTAGGGAGTTCATGCAACATTCCTTCCTTACCATCTTAACCATCGTGTCATGTGTGTGCGTAAGATAGAGCTCGTGATGGTCCGAAGTAGTAGAACCAAACAAGGGGATGACGGACGCATTCAATATATAGCCCTTCGAGTCGATTCTTCGTTTTCGGACTGACCTAACAACACCAAGCACCACGTTCGATGCTATTACACCAAAATCGCATCGATCTTACCTCAAAATCCGATCCTGACCCTAACCTGCACACGCAACTCCATGGGGAACTCAACTTCGACTTTGATGGCGAGTTGGACCTGATAAGTACTTTGTGTCCTTAGGACATCCAAGAAGTGCACGCGCAATCCTCTCTATCGCGTTTACAGTTTGATCAATACGTTCATTCAGGTCCTGTCCTTATTTAAAATTTATCCATCTATACATATTACTGACATACAGTTTTAGTTTCCATTCACTTCACAGAATTCCGGACTAACTACTCCCTGTTCATGCCGTTCTGCGACTACCTCTACAGGACCTTCGACAAGTCCACCGAACAAATCTACGCGGATTCCCTGGCGAGGAGAGACGAATCGCCCGACATTGTCCGTCTGACCCACCTCACCACCCCGGAGTCTATCTATCGACCCCCCGCCACTAGGTTTTGCCTACCTGGCATCCAGGTCCCATGCCTCTGGCTGATGTGGCCCGTCACGTTGTGGTCCATGATCCGACATGGATCTACGGGCCGTCGAGCGTTCGTAGACGTGTGGCGCAGCTGCAATGAACTCAAGCTGCAAATTTGGGCCATCCCCAAGTACAGCATCCAAGTACTGATCAGATCCCATAAATTTTCCACAATCCCTATCAAAAATATTGTTATTACATAAACATAGGACTGACTTGTTGGGCCTTTTGAATCAGGTTTGCATAACTACTAGGCCTACTAATTACAACTACCCAATAATTAATTACCCGAAAGGGCCCAAAGTCATGAAATTATTTTGCAGGCTGAGGAGTTGAAATTGCCATGGTGGATTGTCTGTGGAAAGGAACCCAAGGCTTAGGTTGAGGATCGTTTACGGAAGCAGCCTGACGGTGGCCGCTGTTATCAATGCCATCCCGGAGGAAGCCACATGCGTCCTCCTCCAGGGGAAGCTCAACAAGGTTGCTTACGCGCTTTGTCTCGCAGAGGAATCCAGGTCCAATGACTAAAACTATCGAGATACCTCACAGTGTTTTCGCCCATTGGCCGTATGCTTACCTCATCCTCCCTTAGGTGGCTACGATGTACGAAAACTTACACGAGTTACTCCACAAATCCTTGGCCGACGTCCAGGGGATCCATCCCGTCCTCTGTGGAGACTCTGCTGCTCCAAAGGCAACATGTCCGAATAAAATCGCAGTGGACCTTGACGCCGTATGACTAATTTAATTCTGTGGATGTTTCTATACTCAAGATTTAGCTGGTGGGGGAATAATATAATGGAGGGAGAACAATCGCGGGCTCCAATGGGGACGCTCTTCATCCCATTCTCGCAATTCCCGCCAAAGAAATCGAGGAAGGACTGCTTCTATCACTCTGTCCCCTCCATGGCTGTGGATGTATCCCTGGAGAACCTGCACTCCTGCGAGGTGCTACTGATATCTTCTGGCAATTTGGAATTCTAACAAGTGACAGCGTATTAAATTTTCCGGCCATGCAGAAATGACAGCACATGGAGGGTCGCCATCGCTCCAGTGTTGTCCCAAACCTTCCTAAGTCACTTCCGTGAACTCCCTATCATCTCCGCGACTGCGACGAAACAACAACCATTGAATACTATATGGCCTAGCTGCACCACACACGTTGAGATCATGTAGCTTAAGGGAAGAATCAGTGATATCGCGCTGCGTAAGAGAGCTTACATTGGTCTGAAGTGTACTGTAACGACCCGGAAATTTAACATTATATTTATATACGTGTATATGACTTAGTAGAATAATAATTGTAGGCGAGTCAAAATTGGATTTAGTCAAATCCGACGTGGACTCGAGAATTTAATATTCTCGTAGTTAATTGATGTTATTAACGGAGACTATCGAGACCTTGGATTCGATTACGTGTGACTACGTCACGCGGGAAAGGGGACGCCCTAACTCAAGCGTAATCGGACTCGGGTAACGATTTTGTTCATTTATTTCACTTGGATTTCAGGATGTAAAATAATGAAACGACGAAAGTGCAACATCGGATGGTTTTTTTCAAATAATAATAATAAAAATAAGTAATTATAAAACAAAATAATACACCAAGGGGGGGATCGTTCTAATCCGGTGACTTGGAGGGGAAGGCTCGTCATTCCTCGGTTCTCCCTCCACACAAAAGAAAACCCTGATCACTCTTGCTCTGCGATCGGGGTTTGAAGTGCTCCATCCGCGGGGCGCTTGACTATTTTTTCTGTTTCCTTGAGATGGACGAGCAACCCGGAGGAGGAGACGTTGCGCCGGTGCGGAGGACGCCCGAGGAAGCGGACCGCTCGGCGGGAAGGCTTGGAACGAGTAGTGTCCAGACGCTTGTGTCGTGTGTCCGGTACGTTCTCACCCCCTCCCCTTTTTCCCGTCTTGGTTGTTTGTCCGTCTTGTTGATACGTTTGGGGTAGGAAGACAGGGGAGGCTGGGTAGGTCGGGCTGGCTTGGTGTGTCTTTGGTCTAGTCCCTGGTCCTGCTGGTTGCGTGAATGGCGCGGTCGTTCTGGTATTGCGAGGCCTGATGAGCGTTTGACTGTTGGTTTGGTGTGTCGTTAGCCGGATCCTCGTGTTCTTCTGATCGCGTGATTGGCGCGGTCGTCTAGTGTTGTGAGGCCTGATGGGTGCTTGATTGGTACGCATGGTGCGCTGTGTAGACGAATCCTCGCGTTCGGTGGTTGTGCGATTGGCTCGTTTGTTTCTGGAATGGTGTGACTGGCTCGTGGTTTGGAATTCCTATGGTTGTTGGGGGACTTTTGCGGTTGATGGTTAATGGACTGATTGGCCTGGCTACGTTTCTAAGAAATGATTGTGAAATTGAGATGAGATTGAGGCATGAATCCAACCAATGGCATGACTCGGTGTTGAATGCTAGCATGATTTCTGTGGAAGAATTCCACAGACGGTGGTGACGAGTGTCCGTATTGAGAAATGCGTGAATTGAATTCCCAACTTAGTTATCGTGTAAAGGTCTAAACCTTAAGTGTGGGTTGAGCGTGGGACTGCATTAGTTGGGATTTGGAATTGATTTATTCACCATACACACTTGTGATTGTTGCAATTCTATTCATGCCTTACAATTGATGAAGTTGAACATTCTGTGGGATCGTCGGAATTATCTATAACCATGAGGGGAGTGTGCTGCAGAAACGATAAAACTACAGATCTTATATGAGTGGCTTGGTCGGCAGTGAATGAAGCTCTCGGCTGCGTTGAGGTAGCCGGCGAGGACGGCGGCCGGGGGCCGTGTAATAACGCGTTGGCTGACTCGAGGAAAGGACATTTCAATACTCTGAGCGGGACCAGCCACGTCCAACTTCGGTTGGCGGTGGTTGGGGTTCGGAGAATTACTTTAGCCTTCGAGTCTGTGGAGTGCCAACCGCGGGTTCCGGTCGGGATCGGTCGCGTCCAACTTGCCGTGGCTGCCGGCGCTAAAGCTGGTAACACACGATGGTGGTAGTTGGGTATATGAAGCCGAGAGCCTATCTTCACTGATCTGCAGTACATTGAAGTTGATTGAGGAGATTGGGTTATAAATGGAAGTTGGATTGTAGAGGCATGTGATACCCGACGATGAGGTCGGAGGAGAACGGGGAGGTGACGACCACGCGCGGTCGTGCCTGCTGGCCGTTTCCCGGGCGCTCCCGGAGGAGTGGATGGGGATGCACTGTAATGGTCCTGGCATCCGGTGGAAGTGTTGTTATGGTGAGGAAGGAATCAGGGAAGTCGTATTTATTATTTTGTGATTGTTAGTAATTTTTGTTATGCGTACTGCTTTTACGCGTGATGAATTTAAGTTGATGTGTTCCTGTTGAATTATATTATTTATCCGCATCGCTCTAATTCCTGTGGCTTGGATGCATAGTGGCAATAAACTGTTTTCCAAATGGATGCACGCTAGGATGATGTTAGGGGTCACACGACTTTTCGCATGTGCATGGGTGGGGCGTACCAGCGTTTATCGCTGACCCCGTTAGGGGAATACTATTTTAGTGTGCAGGTTGCTTAGGAAAGAGGACATGTATAACCGCGGGATTCGAGGACGAGTCCAGAAAGTGCGCGGTAGAGTTTAAATTCAAACTTTCGTAGGCTTCCGTTGGCGGTAATTTAGTTTTAAAATATGACCAAAAATGCAGGTCGTTACAGTTGGTATCAGAGCGTAGGTTAGAAGGGAGTCATAAGGAGGATTTAGGATTTAGAACGTATGCGAGAGGTGGCCATGGTACCTTCATGGTGAACTAATCCGATGTGATGTGATTTTACCTTCTTGTTGTACCTTGTTGTGTCTAGTTCGGATTGTTGAATGACGATATTGTACATGCTTTTAGTTGCCATCTTTGTGGGTTATAATCGTTTAGGTGGGATATAAGTATACCGAAATATACTTATGTGAGTTTAGGGCGTTCAAGGGATGGTGGACGACGTATTTTATGTACTTGAGGGCGATTTTCCATGTCAAACATTAGCTATGTTATCGCCATTTTAAGCGGTACAGGTAGTTTGTTGGGCAACGAATATCATGAGGCATTGCAGTTTAAGTTGAGGGAGCCTAACTTGGGAGCTCGGCTTTTCTGGGGCGGTGTTGGAGTGCAGAAAACGGGTACGGAATTCGCGACAGCCATGGGAAATATGGACTTAAGTAGTGTGTCCTCAAACTCAAACACAAGATCGAGGATGCCGAGGCCTCTCCTATACCAGCAGATAGAGGGAGAATGAAGTCATGTTTATCTGAATCAGGTGACAAGAGTCACTCCTTTAAGCAAACTGATTTAAACAGTGTTTCACATGGAACTGAAGCTACCGCTGTTGATGGTGAGGTTGGCGAGATTTTCGCTGGGGACTGTTCCAACTCTGTGGCTTAGAAGAAAATATCTCAAAAGCTTGTAGACGTGTTTTTGGAAATTTGTAAAAAAAAAAAAAAAAAAAAAGAAAAAAAAAAAGAGGAAGGTTCATGCAAGCTGCCTTGCAAACATGTGAAGGATGAGGTATATTTGGAGGACTGGGTCAGGACCAAGTGAAATCATCAATCTGATTAAGCACAAATGCTAAAATTTAGCAATTCTCCATTTTTGGTTGGAATCAAGTTGGGCGAAAGTGTTGATCGTTCAGCGGGTGTCTTGTTGACTTGATTAGTCCATGATAGAATTGGGCTTGATTCTGAATTTGTGCAGGATATTATTGAATGCCTCCCAGGAATAGAAGGCTGTGGTAAGTACGAGTGTCTTCAGAATAGAGGTAATTATTTGGAATTACCTACTGCTGGAAGTATGAAAAGAGAAGATGGGGGCACATATCAGAGACCCATCATTGGTTAATCTGTTTAGGAAATGGGACGACAATGGTATTACCGAGGACAATGAGCGATGTCGTCCACCTGGGAATGGGTTTTGAGTGCATACTTCGTCATGGGATCCTTTCAGTGGGATATTTTTTTTATCTCGACAAGTAAGCGACTCTGTGTCCATCGAACAAAATCAGCTCCCGCAAGGTGCATGGACAGCTCCTCTCCTGAATGCTCCTAGCAGATTAAGGCGATTCATATCCATCTAGCAGTCCGAATCCTATGGGATGGGTCAAACTCTGTTCTCAGTGAAATTTTGAATCGTTTTAGTCATTAAATTCTCCTCTTCTAGAATTGCCGTTGAGTTATTGGTTAGAGATTCTTTTGAATGGGACTGCTGTCTTCAAAAACATGGCCACTCAAGGAACGTGCAGTGTCGGCAGTTAGGCTAGAAGTCATCCATGATCAACAGCTCTTTCGATGAGTCGAATGGGATGCCTGCCTTACAGGGGAGGATTACTTTAACTTCATGGGTAAATGAGATCGATGGTGTGAACAGAAATTTCACGGAATAATCGATGCAGAAAGTTTTTCACCCGAATGGACTTCTTGTGGTGCCATCAAATGAAAGTAAGTTACCTACTTCGTTACATGCTACAGTACCCTGATTTGCCGATCCTGTGATCATAGTTAATCAGTAAGTATTGAGGGTGTGATTGTGTGTGGTGGCATTTCTTTATGTCTGGAATTTTTAAGGTTTGTTCCATTCTTATAAATATCTCTGGTCTTAATACTCAATTATTCTTTAGTTGAATAAAAACTTGAAACATTTGACAGCAGTATGTAGCGACAAAAAGCTTTGGTATTGGTTATGGAGTCCTTTTTACTAGTTGGATGTTATGTGTCATTGTTGAGAAAATTTAATATTTTCGTGAAACTTTGTTGTTCTTTAGATATTATTTCATTAAATGTTTTAAATAGTATAGAGAAATACAATGGTTGGACTTGAAGTGATCCAGGTGGCTTTTCATCTTTCTAAACTCTGATAGTTGCAACATTGGTAGTGATATGCAGAAAGGGGTTGTTGATGTTTCATGCATATCCTTTGAATGGGATGGACCTGTAGGCTTGGAGACATAATTGACAAAATGGTAATATTTTAATTTTTGACATTCTCCAAGTAAATCTTGATTTATATATTTTAAATCAGTGTTGGTTTATTGCTATTAGTTTTCTTTTACAATCTGAAGGTGTTACTATTCTATGGGGAATTTGATCTGGTTTATTCCGAAATGGAAGTGGAGTCCTTAGATTATATGGACACGTCTTAATTTTGTTGTGTGATTAGGTGTCTTCCTTACCTGACAGATTTAAGTAAGAGTGTGTATTATTCATTAATCTGTTAGAATGTTTCATCCTTGGGGGCAGCTTGCCGTTGGATGATTTCTCTGGTGTAAGTTAGGGAATCCCAATGCTTGTTAAGAAACGATTTACTAACACTAATAAAAAAAAAAATAGAGTCTGAAGCTTTTTGTCTTCTATGTTTTAATGGTGAATACGTCATATTGATCACATTATTTCATGATTTCTCTGTAATCGGATTACAATTTCTTTGAATAAGTTTGTTGAATTTGTTTCACTCATTCTATGTTCCTCGGTGTAGAATTTCAATGTGGAGGTTTCTTCGGGTTATCGGTGTAAATAAAAAATAGGAATGATATGGTAGGGAGCATTTAACCTATTTGCGAACTTGAGGTGGAGGCCTTCTAAAGCTTGAATTTTTGTCAGTTGCGTAGATTTCCATGTTATATCAAGAGGAAATTGCTAGTGTCAGTGACTCTTTGCATCAAACAGAATCAAATTATTGTATAATTATGAAACTAGGATCTCAAATTAGCACCAACCAGGAGAAACAAGTTCTAAATTACATCTTATAGGGAGTATCAGAAATAAGGACAGGATATTATCCTGTAGCTTGTTCAGCCTTGAATGTAAAAGGTAAATTGGTAGATCGATCACACGGATGGAGGACATAAAAGTGGATGTTTTCTGCAGTTACGTTGTGGATGCTGCTGAGGTTGATATCATCAAATGTCCACCTAGTCAATAGTAGGTGCTTAAGAATGTTGATGTGTCTTCCTCAATTTCTGTGAATACCTTATAACTAAGTAGGTGCGTTAGTAATTATGACTTAGTCAGTTATGTGTATTGGCCTCATGTTATATTCCTACTTGTTCGCGTAAGGTGAGGACTTTCTAAGTAAATTTCGAGGACGAAATTTATTTAAGGGGGGTGGATTGTAACGACCCGGAAATTTAACATTATATTTATATACGTGTATATGACTTAGTAGAATAATAATTGTAGGCGAGTCAAAATTGGATTTAGTCAAATCCGACGTGGACTCGAGAATTTAATATTCTCGTAGTTAATTGATGTTATTAACGGAGACTATCGAGACCTTGGATTCGATTACGTGTGACTACGTCACGCGGGAAAGGGGACGCCCTAACTCAAGCGTAATCGGACTCGGGTAACGATTTTGTTCATTTATTTCACTTGGATTTCAGGATGTAAAATAATGAAACGACGAAAGTGCAACATCGGATGGTTTTTTTCAAATAATAATAATAAAAATAAGTAATTATAAAACAAAATAATACACCAAGGGGGGGATCGTTCTAATCCGGTGACTTGGAGGGGAAGGCTCGTCATTCCTCGGTTCTCCCTCCACACAAAAGAAAACCCTGATCACTCTTGCTCTGCGATCGGGGTTTGAAGTGCTCCATCCGCGGGGCGCTTGACTATTTTTTCTGTTTCCTTGAGATGGACGAGCAACCCGGAGGAGGAGACGTTGCGCCGGTGCGGAGGACGCCCGAGGAAGCGGACCGCTCGGCGGGAAGGCTTGGAACGAGTAGTGTCCAGACGCTTGTGTCGTGTGTCCGGTACGTTCTCACCCCCTCCCCTTTTTCCCGTCTTGGTTGTTTGTCCGTCTTGTTGATACGTTTGGGGTAGGAAGACAGGGGAGGCTGGGTAGGTCGGGCTGGCTTGGTGTGTCTTTGGTCTAGTCCCTGGTCCTGCTGGTTGCGTGAATGGCGCGGTCGTTCTGGTATTGCGAGGCCTGATGAGCGTTTGACTGTTGGTTTGGTGTGTCGTTAGCCGGATCCTCGTGTTCTTCTGATCGCGTGATTGGCGCGGTCGTCTAGTGTTGTGAGGCCTGATGGGTGCTTGATTGGTACGCATGGTGCGCTGTGTAGACGAATCCTCGCGTTCGGTGGTTGTGCGATTGGCTCGTTTGTTTCTGGAATGGTGTGACTGGCTCGTGGTTTGGAATTCCTATGGTTGTTGGGGGACTTTTGCGGTTGATGGTTAATGGACTGATTGGCCTGGCTACGTTTCTAAGAAATGATTGTGAAATTGAGATGAGATTGAGGCATGAATCCAACCAATGGCATGACTCGGTATTGAATGCTAGCATGATTTCTGTGGAAGAATTCCACAGACGGTGGTGACGAGTGTCCGTATTGAGAAATGCGTGAATTGAATTCCCAACTTAGTTATCGTGTAAAGGTCTAAACCTTAAGTGTGGGTTGAGCGTGGGACTGCATTAGTTGGGATTTAGAATTGATTTATTCACCATACACACTTGTGATTGTTGCAATTCTATTCATGCCTTACAATTGATGAAGTTGAACATTCTGTGGGATCGTCGGAATTATCTATAACCATGAGGGGAGTGTGCTGCAGAAACGATAAAACTACAGATCTTATATGAGTGGCTTGGTCGGCAGTGAATGAAGCTCTCGGCTGCGTTGAGGTAGCCGGCGAGGACGGCGGCCGGGGGCCGTGTAATAACGCGTTGGCTGACTCGAGGAAAGGACATTTCAATACTCTGAGCGGGACCAGCCACGTCCAACTTCGGTTGGCGGTGGTTGGGGTTCGGAGAATTACTTTAGCCTTCGAGTCTGTGGAGTGCCAACCGCGGGTTCCGGTCGGGATCGGTCGCGTCCAACTTGCCGTGGCTGCCGGCGCTAAAGCTGGTAACACACGATGGTGGTAGTTGGGTATATGAAGCCGAGAGCCTATCTTCACTGATCTGCAGTACATTGAAGTTGATTGAGGAGATTGGGTTATAAATGGAAGTTGGATTGTAGAGGCATGTGATACCCGACGATGAGGTCGGAGGAGAACGGGGAGGTGACGACCACGCGCGGTCGTGCCTGCTGGCCGTTTCCCGGGCGCTCCCGGAGGAGTGGATGGGGATGCACTGTAATGGTCCTGGCATCCGGTGGAAGTGTTGTTATGGTGAGGAAGGAATCAGGGAAGTCGTATTTATTATTTTGTGATTGTTAGTAATTTTTGTTATGCGTACTGCTTTTACGCGTGATGAATTTAAGTTGATGTGTTCCTGTTGAATTATATTATTTATCCGCATCGCTCTAATTCCTGTGGCTTGGATGCATAGTGGCAATAAACTGTTTTCCAAATGGATGCACGCTAGGATGATGTTAGGGGTCACACGACTTTTCGCATGTGCATGGGTGGGGCGTACCAGCGTTTATCGCTGACCCCGTTAGGGGAATACTATTTTAGTGTGCAGGTTGCTTAGGAAAGAGGACATGTATAACCGCGGGATTCGAGGACGAGTCCAGAAAGTGCGCGGTAGAGTTTAAATTCAAACTTTCGTAGGCTTCCGTTGGCGGTAATTTAGTTTTAAAATATGACCAAAAATGCAGGTCGTTACATGTACGACCAAACAACAAATGGATATTCAAATTTACTAGTTACAACCTGATGGTCAATTTTAAGAACTCTAAACAGATTCCACATTTTGGACGAGACTTGGCGATGTAACAACGAGGTCGAGGCATAGCAAATGCAGGGCTTTGCCGGCTTTTCTTCTCGACTGGCCCTACAAACTTTGCAAGGTCTGGACACAGAAAGTTCCTTCACATGTCGCCCCTGTCTTTTTCTTTGCATTGTTCCGACTAAAAAGACAAAATAGGAGGATGCGAACTAGGTAAAGCACTGGTTCAATTAAATGCTGCAACGCCACTGTCTACCCCATCTTGAGCGGTCTGGACCACATGTCGCATGATTGGCCTTGCCTCAGGACATGTCAATCTGGAAAGCTCCCTGCCAATGGACCATGCTCAGGTCGAACTACCTGTAACATGGTTGAGCGTTCACTTGATAGTTGAGAGTTGGGGAAATCAGACCGGCGATTAGGCCATAGGACAACAAGTGGGGCGAATCAATCAATGTGGGGAATTCCTGGCACTGCTAACTCGTCACCCCCTTTTACGCTCAATCCTCGATAGCGAAACCATTCTAGAGTCAGCAACTTCTACATCACGCTAATCTGTTTTAGCCAGCGGCAGTAGTTCCCAATTTTAGTCGCTCGTTCCTGCGAATGTCGAGAATATTGAGTGCAGGGGGTTCTTATTCCCTTCTGAACATTATGCACAGTGTCTGCCAACTCGGGCTTTCAGTCCAATAATCCTCCAAGAGACGCACTTTCTCCAACCACAATCCAGCTGAGACATAAATGAACCGACGGCGATTGAGATCTATGTATGGAGAAAATAACTCGTTCGATCAAGGAAAGTGTGGTCGAAACCGGAACTGCAAAAATATTAGCGCCATGATTCTTTTTCCCTGTGATAATTGAACTGACGGCGATTGAGATCTGCCATGGCATGCACATTGATTAGTCGGAACAGGCCGACTTCCTCGGATCAAACTGTTAGTGCCAGTTCTTAACCATTTAGCTAACTAAGCAACACAGTGTATCTATGTATGGCGCGCCTTCTCTTTCAGAAGAGGGTAACGGTTTGATCGCAGTTAGTAAGTACAGTGCATTGTGTTATGCTGCGACGTGCGAAAAAATCATATTTAATCGCGAAATTTGCTTACGAGGAACTGAAATTTAATGAAACAAGCGATCGTCAAGTTATAGCCCGTATGAGATTTTTATTGATAAAACTGGTGGAAGTGGTAGGTGATATTTTGCCATCTTCATCACTTTCACATTAAATGAGAACAGAGGAGCCAAAAGGGTCCGACGATGATGACGGTCGGAGGAACGTTACCTGCTTGTCCGCCCAACGGAGGAAGGTGACGTAACAGGACAAAGACGATGACACGTCAATTAGGCCAGACGGGTAACTAACTCAACATATGATGGTGCCAAAACAGTTGTTCTTATCCGTTTGATGATAAGCTAAAGGATGAAACATAAGTTCTCACTCGTTCGGCAAGGTTCATGTCGCGGCGGCTGGACTCTCGTAGATGAGTGCTATAGCAGTCCCCACATGTTTCCGCCCTTTGGGACTTCTCCCTTCTTCACATGTTCATGGATGGCTACTCCCAGATCTTAATTGAGCGCTGCACTTCCTAAGCGACAGTCGCATAGATTAAACACGAGACATTATGTGACGAAACCGCCGCATCGAACCGCTGCGACGGACACAGATGTTGTCTTTAAGTTTGCTCACTTCACAGTTCGATTCACATTTATGATTTTTCTTCGAAGAGTGAGCGCATCGTGGTACGTACGACACAAACGTTGTAAGTTTCTCTCCTCCCACCCAACCACTTTTTAATCCTCGGGGATGATATTGAGAGCTTTAGTTGCCCTTAAATTGGCCCACGTTAGTCATTTCCAAACCATCAAGGAATGGCAACGAAGCCAGGAATCCTCACAGCTTGGCCGTGGTCGCCCCTCGGGAGCTTCAAGGCATCTCTACTATACTTGTTTTGACGATGATGATTCTCGACGGGTTGATTTGATCTTGTTTCGATCTCTGATCCCGTCTGTTTGATTACCTTGTCTCGTTCCTTAGTACGTGATTTTGGCACCATGGGCTGCTCGCGGGATACACCAGTTTGTTTCCAGAGGGGAAGGCAAGAGGGACCTCGGATTGTTTCTCATCTTCCCGTTCCTCCTCCTCAGGATGATCCACAACCAGGTTTGGATGTCGGTTTCTCGTTACCGGACCGCCATTGGGAACAACCTGATCATCGACAGGGGCATCGAGTTCGAACAAGTTGACCGTGAGAGCAACTGGTTTGGAGATGATACAGCGATGTTCCTCTGTTTTGTGGTTTTGGAAGCGTAGTTGATTTTAGGAAGGTGATTTTACAGGGACGACCAGATCCTGCTCAACGGAATCCTGTTCTACATCGGACACGAGGCTGTCCCCCAGGGCCATAGACTCCCGGTGTGGAGGACCGACGGCGTGGTCATCACCGTTCTGCTGCATTCCCTCGTGGTGGAGTTTCTGTACTACTGGCTGCACCGCGCGTTGCATCACCACTTCCTATACTCCCGCTACCACTCGCACCACCACTCTTCAATCGTCACCGAGCCCATCACTTGTGAGTCCATCCATCGTTCCCCAGACTTTGTTTGTCTGTTCATTTGACAGGCCAATGAGGTTTCTTTTCCTTCATGTCACAGCGGTGATCCATCCGTTTGCGGAGCACTTGTCCTACTTCTTCCTGTTCGCGATTCCCCTGTACACAACAGTAGTAACAGGGACGGCCTCCATCGTGTCGTTGGCGGGATACATCATGTACATCGACTTCATGAACAACATGGGCCACTGCAACTTCGAGGTCGTCCCTGAGCAGCTCTTCACCTTGTTCCCGCCACTCAAGTATCTCATGTACACCCCATCGTGAGTAGCAGCAACACACCCTTCACTACTTTAAAAACTTTGTGTGTTCTTCACGAATTCCACCTGTTTGTCTAACTACC
The DNA here is from genome assembly GCA_029817715.1 of Melastoma dodecandrum. Lineage (NCBI taxonomy): Eukaryota > Viridiplantae > Streptophyta > Magnoliopsida > Myrtales > Melastomataceae > Melastoma > Melastoma dodecandrum. Next base: position 1,824,131 of record JARUPY010000387.1, read on the forward strand.
ATGACCACCTAACAACCAGTCCCTAAAGTCCGATTCATGCTTCTTTTATATCATTTTAATACTAAAATGCTGCGATCTCGTGTCGAAGCCAAAAGTGGTCTGCTCTCGACGTCCCGAACATCCGTGAATGCATCTGTTGTTGTTATATAGACGCATAACTAATATGTTCCTGTGAAAGCAGATTCCACTCCCTGCACCATACCCAGTTCCGGACCAACTACAGCCTCTTCATGCCGCTTTACGATTACATCTATGGGACAGCTGATGTGTCGTCTGATCGCCTCTACAAGGAGTCTCTAATGAGGGAACAGGACTACCCCGACGTCGTCCACCTGACTCACCTCACTACCCTAGAGTCCATCTATCACCTCCGCCTCATGTTCTCTTCCCTGGCGTCCCGCCCATACTCGAAAGTCCCGTACCTCGTGCTGATGTGGCCCCTGACGTTGGGTTCCATCCCATTTACATGGCTTCATGACCGCTGTTTCATCCTCGAGAAGAACACGTTCGGGAAACTTCGCCTGCAAACGTGGGTGGTCCCCCGATTCAATGTACAGGTATAAAAGTTCAGCATCACAAAAACAGTCGGTTCGCTAATGGTCATGGATATTCAATTTTTTGGTACTTCGCGATGTTGTTAGTATTTGTTGGAGTGGAAAAGGCAAGCCATCAACGAAATTATAGAAGAGGCGATACTCGAGGCGGATAAGAAAGGAGTGAAAGTTCTTAGCTTGGGTCTTCGAAATCAGGCAAGTTCCTATTCAGCTGACACTGTAGTGTATCCTTCCATACTCGCTCGCTCAAGTTTCTTTGTTTCAGGGAGAGGAGTTGAATAGGAACGGAGAGCTATATCTCGAGAAGCACAGCTACAAGCTGAGGGTCAATCTCGTGGACGGAAGCAGCCTGGCTGCAGCAATTGTCTTGAACGCCATCCCAAAGGGGATGACACAGGTGCTTGTACGAGGGAACCTCAACAAGGTCGCCCTTGCAGTCGCACGTTCGTTATGCGAGAAAGGAATCCGGGTAGAAACTATTCTTGCTTGATTCTGCATTCTTTTGTTTCGAGATAACAGAAGGAACGTGGCTGCTCTGTTGTGAAATCGTAGGTTGCTGTGGCTCGTGAAGCCGACTATGAGAAGATCAGGGGAAGCCTCCATGGGGAACATTGTGTGAGCAACTGCATTCTTTCGAAAACAAATTCTCAGAAGGTAACAAATTGAATACTGTCATTGGATAGAGGTTATGGCTTTGGACTTGAGGTGATCTGAACCTGATTCCTCGCGTGTTATGGCAGGTATGGGTGGTGGGAGATAGGCTCACCGAGGAAGACCAGTCAAAGGCACGCGAGGGGACTCTGTTCATTCCCTTCTCGCAGTTCCCTCCAAAACACAAGCGCAAGGACTGCGTCTACTACACGACCCCGGCGATGATCGTTCCGTCATCTATGAAGAACGTGCACTCTTGCGAGGTAAGCCCATCATTCCCTGTGCATATACGATCGATATCCATTCGAATCTTATGATTTCACGCATTTTCTTACTGTCGGCTGTTCTTCGGCAAGAACTGGCTGTCAAGGAGGGTGATGAGCGCGTGGAGGGTGGCAGGCATCGTCCACGCTCTTGAAGGCTGGAGCTTTAACGAGTGCGGCAGCACTGCCGCCGTGCTTGACATCGACAAAGCCTGGGAAGCCTCTCTCATACACGGGTTCCGGCCGCTTCCGGCCCCAGCCGCCTTGGGTTCGTTACCATGATAGTCTCGGCCCCAGGCCCAAAGTAATAGCACAGGCGGCTCCAGTGGGCCTTATCATTTGGGCCTTTCTGTTACCAAGATGAATTTTGGGCCTTGTCAAAGGTCCAAGCCCATTTTACTTCATGACTTGTTCGTTCAGTACATTGGCTATCGTCATGTTTCCCGCTGCCATTAACTTCAACCAAAGTACAACCTAGGAGATTATCCCCAGCAGTTGTCCAAAACGACCAACGTCTTCCTCGACCGTCTTGCAGTGGAGGCTCGTTATCGAAAATGCAACATGTGGAGCACATCAACAATCCATTAGACGCAGATTAATCGTCAAGTCCTGGGAAAATTGTTTCATATTCTTAGATTTCTATCTCGCGAAGCTTCACCAAGGGAAATGGTCTAACCGATGCTTGAATTTCACGCGGTAGTAGTCACTTGTCATAACGTTAAGGAAATGATCCACTCTGCACTTATCCCTTGTAAATATTCATCGCAGTGGGTTCTTAAACAAGAGCTTGGTGCATAGTTCAGTCAAGAATTACATAAACGCTAAACATGATGAACACTCATGTGGATCGAAGCTGGAGAGCCTACTGACAAACCATCGGTAAAACACAAACACTATGCCTTGGTGAGCGCCTCATCGAGAAATGCTCGATTGTCTCGTCATTAGTTGACTCATGGGGTTTCAGTTTGCTAACCGGTGATTATATCAAAGAAATCGTCTGGCAAGATCGACGCAGATGGCTGTTGTTTCATAGTGCTCGACAGCTATGATGTGTGCCATTTTCTCTCTCTCTCTCTCTCTCTCGAAACACCATACACATTGTCAAGCATCACACCTAATAACTAAGACAAAACTCCTATTTATAGATGGGCTTTACAGGCCTTTGTGACAGGCCAGGGCTTTTTACTACTTAATTGGGCCTTGACTTGTATTGCTCTTCCCCTTGGTCCTTTCCTAAAGGGAAAAGGGGAAAAAAAAGAAGACAGCAAAAACGCCCGTACAGAGAGCATCTCCGGCGAATGGCATTGCCGGACGTTCGGCCAGGATGATGAAGTTCCTCTACCGGCCGCTGTAGAGAGCATCTCCGGTAGTATTAGTCGCCGGAGGCTGCCAGCACCACGTAACTACTACTACTGCATCATGAAGAAACATATAAGGTTGAAAATAAGATTGTATTAAGAGGATATCCCCTCTTCACCTGGGAAAAAAAAAAGGGCAGTAGTACAGCGATCGCGCGGCACGGCGGTTGTCGACACGGGATTTATGTAAGACTCACACATGGACGAGCGGTCATGAAAACATGGAACGCAACATGAAAGAGGGAAAACGAACTTTGCCGGCACAAGTTCGGTATCGTTATTTTGTATTCTTAAAAGATGCAGCAGGGAACAGAGTCTTTGGGTGGGTGGTGGGGTGGGGGACTGTTACATAGGCAGACGCCAAACACGAACTCATCCCATCAACAATGAGAGGGCGCCCCTTTGATCCTGCAATTCTTTGGGAGCTTCAGGGCGAGGTCTATGTCGATGCGGAAGATCTTTACCAAGGGGGAGCTCTTATACTGGCAAAAGCAAGTGAGGTTGTGGACCGGCCTTATCGCATCGCAGCACCCCGGCGTGGGCAATGTATTATTGGTTGTCCTGACCGCAGGCAGGCAACTGAATAAGCCGGGAACGGTGACCCCACAGATCGTCGGCACATCTGAATCAACACCAATAGCGAAGATTGCTACCATAACAGTGACCACGGGCAGCATTATCTTCAAAGCCGAGGATGCCTTCATCGTTTCTCACAACCGAGGACAGAATGGTCTTCTCTTGCTCGATGGGAAGGAGTTCGAGCTTGATCTGTATACACGAGATGAGGGCGTTTAAATAGAGAGGACTTTCTTTGTCGGATTCTTGTTAAGCCCTCCTGTTATGTCTGAATAATCGAAGTTTTTGCTTTGTACGACAGCCATTAAAAACTTGTTTGTACGCTGGCAACAATATTTCCGACATGATCAAGACGATTAACAAACGTGAGATTTATGATGCATTGTTGCTGAGGACCGTGATTAATCAAGATAGAAGCTGAGGAAGACGTTTTACAGTTAATAGGCAGGGTTCTTACATTGCTGTTAACTACCTCTCGTGGTCATGTGGCGTCTGCAAAAATGTAATCGACCGCGCGGTTGCTTCTCTGAGTTGAGACCAAGCTCCCTTATGTGTAAGTGCTTGATTGATTCCCCAACTTGAAAGCCTAATTATTATTAGTCTTAGCTTTTCCTTGAGTTGTTTAGCGAACATTAACGACTTGCGCCTTTGAGAAGGAGATTGCAAGTACCCATGGCATTCTCGTGGGATAAAGTTTTGTATGCTGTCGGATTTTGTCAGGACCCATGGCTGGGATGAAGGCGATGACGGATTACCCAAGGAAATGGAATTTTTAGATTGTTGCTACGTTCACCTAATCCATCTGTGCTTCGACAGATGCAAGTCGAAGTGCGAATTGTCAGTCGACTTAAGCGATAAGGACTTCGAAGTTAAGGAAGTAACAATGGCGAAAGAAGTCTTCCATTGGGGCACAGGCATTGTTGCACTCTTCTTTTCATAGGCACTAAGGGGCGTTTGGTTTGCGGAATGAGAAAGAGAATGGAATAACGAATGAAGAAAGGAAATGATCATTCTCTTTTCTTACCAAAGGAATGCATTTTTATTCATTGTCATGCTTGGTTAGCTTTAAATGAGGCGGACTGTCCTCAAACCAAACGCCCAGTAAGTACTAAGAGACAAATGAAATCGACAACTCACCTAGACAATATACACGAACAATGAAAAGTAGAATTTGGCCCTCTCGATAGTAGCTAAGTCATATTTTCACAAAGAGAATTCGCTCACATTCTATCATATGAATAATATATATATATAAACAAAGAAACACCTGAAGACCTCATCGAGCCCAGGAGACGGAGTCGATCTCGTCCCTCGCGGCCTTGTACAGCTCGAGCCTCTTCGCGCACTGCAGCCTCCTCTCCATCAAGGTGGGATCCTCATCCAACAGTTGTCCCAGTTGCTTACCCTGAGACGATTTTGGCATACTTCGGTAAGAATTTATTTGTTTCCACGAGAATCAACTAAGAGAAACCTTCATAAAAAGGCAAGGTGTACGAACTTCTCTTCTCCCAATCTGTGTGTAGAAGTGGTTTAGCAACGACTGCTTTGCCTCCTTCACTTGACAGTACACCACGGCCTTTGGTATTGTGTTCTTGAGTGTCTCGGCAACCATCCTTACATAAGATGAGACGTTCGAAGCTATTCTCCGGAAGTGACCCTCGTGATACCTATCCGTGGTAGATGCCGCTGGGTTTCCACCCTTATCCACTTCTTGCGGAAGCCTGCGGAAGAAGTCCACAGTGAGATACGAGGACTCCATGTCCACAAGGCGGATTACGGTCTTCTTGCCCTCATCACGGAACTTCTCCAAAGCCTCATTCGCTGCACCAGCTATTTCCCCTTGAAGTGTAGGGAAACGTCTCAGCTCCTGCTCCAGAATATCAAAAAGTAAGTGAGCCCACTTCGAAAGAAGAAAAGGAAAAAAGAATCAACAATCTGACTTCCATTCAACAAATAATGCACTTGCCTGAGTTTCACTAATCGACTTCCGGACAAGTTCTTTCAAGACGAAATGCACCTGCAATACAATATAATTTGTTATATCAAGGTAAGAGTCAATTGAACACATAAATCAGCAAATTACAAATGCAAATGTAGCCTACAGCATCTACTGAAGCTTCAGCTGGGCCTCGAAAGTAGTTCAACGAACTCTCAATTAGTCTTCTGTAACCTTGTTCAGGAGCAATCAAGTGAGGCTGGTACCCATCGGCCTCAGAGACTACCTTTCTCACATTTTGGACAGACAGATGACGATCAAATGGAAGTTTCCGCAAAGCAGCTGGGAGTTGGTTGTCAAAAACTCCATAGATTCGATCACCTCCAGGCCGCCTTCAGACAAACAAAACAAAGCAACCCTTGCTCAATATATCACATAAGTTACATCACAAGGATTAAGGTAGAGAGATCATCCGCCCAACATTAAGTCTTACCCGCCTTCCAAATGCTCCTTGAAAACCTTGTCAAATGCCCGACAAAGCTCCAAAATTGTGTACAACTGAGCCTACAAACAAGAAAAAGAAAATAACTTTGCCACCCATGTACATACAAACTATAAAAGAAAATACTTTCAAAGAAGAAAAGACTTATCAACCCATAGTACAAAATACTAGGAAACTTACCCCAGCATCAACACCAATAGGTCTACCAAGGTGATCCATCTCTGATTCCAGCTCATCGATGCTTTTATTAATCAAGGAGGTGATGCTTGGTATGCGTGCCCTGATGACGGACTCCAAATGCTGAAACAAGTTGGTGTTATCATGAAAAATTCAACCAAATTGTAAGCAGAATGACGCCAGATAATCAAATCAACAGACCTTTGAGAGAAGTTGTGCCAGGTACTCCGAGCCCATTTTGTTGGCCAAGTGTCCGTAATCGGGACTTGTTGCAAAATACTCCCGTTCCTTACGCCTTGCGACAATCATATCCACGTTTTTATTGATATCTGCCTGTGACCGATTCACAATACCCACCCAAGGATGTTGTAACCTGTAAGATCTTCCTTCGAGAACCTATCCATCAGGGGGCACCAATTAGTGAGAAAATCAAAAGATTTCTGCCACAGAACTGTAAATATGGGAAAGGCGATTCCATCACATTCATCCCGTCACAAATTCTCCTAGCTTCTAATGAATCCAGAGAACAAGCTTTCATATAAAAGTTTCTGAAACATCAGTTTAGAGCATCCTAGAACTGAACTACTACTAAACTCGATTTTCAGAATGCTACGCACTAAAAAACACACACGAGAGAGAAAGAGTGAGCTTACTTCTAGAGCATTGGTTCCTTTGTCCATCAGGTCTAGCTTGGTTAGGACTCCAAAAGTCCTGTCACCTGATTATATGATATCCTTGAGAAATACACAACGGGTAAATTATTTTGAAAGGGAAAATCTGGAAACCACAGTCTACTCTACCAGAGGGATCCACTTCTCTAGCAAGTTTGATGGCATCGGATGTGGCAATATCTTGATTAGCAGGGGAAATCGCCAGTATGATACAATTAGGCTGCAAGAGCAAATCCATATTACGATCCACTATGAGCAAGATTATATTGCACTCATTTTAGAGAGACAGCTAATAAACAGAGCATGAAGACGGAATAAAAGCCGAAGCAGTTGAAGTTAAGCATTGGAAAACTGTTTCGAATACTTTTTCATACTTTCATTACATCAAAAAGAAAGGAAGGAAAAGAAAAGAAAGGTAGGCCGAAAGCAAGAAGAAAAATAATCAGTTTTTAGCATGGTAAAACGATCAAAACCTACAGAAAAAAATTTCAGGCCGACAACAATTTAAAGCATAATAATGGGAGCTAATGAAAGACAACGCACATATCAATTCCAATACACCGCAGAAGGAGACAAAACCAATGTAACATCCCAATTCTTTTCAGTGGTGAATTTCATGTGCATTTAACTAGACACAGACAAGCAAATTTCAGAACTTGAGGATCACATTACCTTATCCACGTAAGATCGAACCATGGTCTCGATGTCTTGCACGATACTTTCAGGCTGACCCTCTGGTGAAGAAAAGAACCAACTTAGAGAGTAGAAACTAACCCGGAACTGCACAGAGGTGAATAGAAACTTACCAACAGCAACCTTTGTCAACCCAGGTAAATCAATCAGGGTCAAATTGACGACTGCGATGAAAAGGGAAAAAACCAGAAAGAAGTGAAACGAGGCACCTAGTAATTGTAAATCAATGACAAAGGATTGTGGTAGCTTTCAGCACGAGCTCAGAGACAACCCAGGGTGCCATTACCATTGGGAGAATAAATGCTAAGATGGATGGGAACAGGTGAAATCTGCTTTGTCCTCCCCGTGACTCGGTCGGTTTCATCCTGAATTTCCTGTCTAACAAGGGCTGCAGCACAAAAAAAAAAAACGAGGAAAAATCAATCTGTCTCATGGGGGGAACCAAAGCTATTCAGCAGCTCGTGAACCTAATTAAGTTTATCGGGAGCAACAAAATTCCTGGAGATAAATGCGGATAATCGGACAGCAAGAGTCCAAAAAGCAAAAAGAACGAGGAGCTCACAGAAATCGGAGAACCTCCGCTTAGGGAGATGAAGGAATTCGGCGTATTCCTGAGAGCCGTCCTGGGTCTTGTGAAGCTGCAGAACCAGCGGCCTCCGCGTGACGATACCTACCACCAAAGAGAAGTGAATATCATTGGATCAATAACCCGCAACAAACGATGAGAAACCCTGGGGAAGAATAATCTCAGCAAACCGGATCCTCGGGGGAGGAAATCCCTCCCAACGATGCTCTCCAGTACCGACGACTTCCCCGAACTCTGCAGATTGAGAAAGAAACAAAAATTCAGGCGATCAAAAGGAGAATTCATGAAGGAGGAGGACGGTGGGAGGGAGGGAAGGGGGGACCTGGCCACCGACGACGGCGACGGAGGGGAGGGCTTCCCAGAGGGAGGAGAAGGTGGAGTCGCCGCCGCCGTAGTCGCCGAGCATGGTGCAGGCTCGCTGAATCCTGTTGACGAGGCCGATGAGGCTCTCCATGGTGGTCATGGCGGAAGAAGGATTGAGTCGGGGGTGGTGGTGGTGGTGAAGAAGGAAAGTGTCTTCTGGACTTGAGAGTTGAAATGAAATGAGAGGACAAATAATAATAATCCTTCCTTTTTTTAATTTCTCTTTGGAAGGATGAAGGAGACCACTAGTTAGTAATGTCGGCTGGGGGGTCGTCATTGATATATCCGAGCTGGTCGGTCGGTCTGTTCGCCAACGGATATTTTTTTTTTTTTTCATAAACCACCGGGGGGTCATTTTCATAGTCCAACGGCTTTCGAGGAGGAGGAGGAGGAGGAGGTCCTTCTCGTCCAAACAAAAAATGCCGAAATGTCAAAAAGATTAGAAAAAGAAGTTACCGTTGATTGGGGTTGGATTGAGGGGAGAGAGTTCCAACTCGGTGAAAGCCCAATTAAACCGAAGCCCATCTAAACTCAAGCCCACTGACGTGATAATCCCCCCCAAAAAATAACAATTAAAACACTTGTTTAATTATATTTAAAAAAAAAAGAAATATATTTAAAACCATCGGCCCAACCAGAAACTAATAACACTTAAAAAGTTGAAAGGGGGGGGAGGGGGTTTGAGAACCGGCGGCGGTTAAATGACTTGGCATCTCAACTAACATAATTAATTAATTAATCACCTCCCCCTACACACTCAATCATCTCATCCTGTCCGCAATTTAAGTATAAAGATTTCTCTATTTTCCCATTTTTTTAATTTATAAAAAAAAGAAGAGAAGAGAAAACAGTCGCCCTCAATAAAGGAAAAATAATAAAATAATAATAATAATGGGATTTGTTTTTTCTCTATTTGGTTTTATTTTATGAAGTGAGTGAAGTTCCCTTGGTGTTTATTCCCTTTTTATTCCTTTTGTCATCACCTCCTTTGGATGGGTAGAGAGGAGATGGGGATGCCCTCACCTCACCTCACCTCACAATCCACCACCAGCAGCTCGTGATGATGATTATTCAAAGGCTAATGTCATGCTCACAAGTAAGTAATTAGGTGGGATCGGCTACGATAAACCTGAGAAACAAAAGGCAAGTGAACCACCAACAAAGGTTTTCCTTCTTCTTAAACTCGTATGATATCTGCTTTTAACAATTTACCTGTGTGTTGTAAGAAGGATGAATAATCAACATAAAATAATGGTTTAGATAGTATTTATTATTATGGAGATTCCACGCTAAGAAGAATTTTATTACATAAGTTCACTTCCCGCTGACATTATGCATCATCCACGTGTGTCTAATAACCCTTCAAAAGGGATTGGTTAATCGTTCCCTTCTTCTCCCATAAAACATTCGATACCACGAACTAAATTCCTTTCTGACAATTCCCACCAAAATTCAGCCCTACGAATCTTACCCTTAATTCGCAGATAAAAAAATAAACTCTTTAAATATCATTATTAAGTCGTGATTTTGGTAAAATTTATGACCACGGAGCCTTTTCGGTTCTTATAAAAGTCGAGACGCGATTTTAAACTCGGACCGAGACATATTTAATGAAAATATGCAAATAAGTACTCTTATGAAAGTCGTGTCCGACGGTAGAAACTAAAAAAAAAAAAGAAAAAGGGTTGATGCGATTATGATTTCATCTGACATTGACACACTGATGATGATAAGTTTGAGAATAGGATCTCTTGATTAATTTGAATTAATTATTAGACTTTAGGAAAAAGGTAAAAATAGTATCAGTAACTAGCATGAATTTTGTTTAATTAGTTTCGAGTATTAATCAGGGGAGAAAGTAGGGGAAGCGATTTTCTTACCACGTATAAGAGTCAAAGGGAGCATAATAAATGTATTAAAAAAATAAAAATAAGAAAGGAATAAGTCGAAGAGGACTTGGCTTGGCTTTGGTTCAACCCCCCCACAAAACAACTCTTTAACACACAGCCCCCGTCTTCTTCCGCCTCGGAAGGAAGAGGAGGAGAAGACGAGGAGGTCAGACACATCTGACCAAATTGGGGTTGGGAATCCCGTCCAACAACATGAAGTGCAAGAAGCACCTGGGCGACCTCAGCAGCACCGTCGGAGTCTGCGCCTCCTGCCTTCGCGACCGCCTCTTCATCCTCATCGCCTCCCAGGCCCAGGCTCAGGCTCAGGCTCAGGCCCAGGCCGAGATCGACGACCACGACGATTGTGAAGGCGTCGCCCCGGGCCCCGACCCCGACCCCGACCCCGACCCTCTGCCTCCAGCCCCTCATCCCCCTCGGTTCCCCCCTTCGGTCTCCCCTCCCGTCGGCCGCCACCGGAAGTCCTCCTCCTCCTACGATCACCCTGTACAACGCCCCCATCGCCACCGCCGCCGCTTCTTCAGCACCCCACAGGTCGGGCCTGCCTTCTCCGGCAACCCCAACCCAGCAGTCCATGCGCCGAGCGATTTCCTGCCGGAGAAGAAGCCGTCGAGGTTTTCTCTCCTCAGGCTCCTCCTTAGGAAAGGATCCGAGAAGGTCGCAGGCAACGTGCCGCCGAATCCCAATCCAACCTCGCAGCCAACCTCCTCCTCCTCCTCGTCCATCTTCGGCCTCTGGAAGAAGAAGAAGCCGCAACCCTCTTCCTTCACTGGTTCCGCAATGTCCGGGTCCGCCGGCAGGAGGAAGTGCTCCGCCGTAGTCTCCAACCGGGGAATGTCGCCGGCCGGAGGAGGATCTGACGAGGACGAAGATCTATCCCCGTCCAACAGCGGTTACTCCTCCGAGGACTGTCCGCACTCGTGGAAGAGGACGCCAGCATCGTCAGCCGCCTTCGTGACGCCAAGGAGAGTGACGACGACGCCGCACCACCCGAGGAGCCGGTCGGGGTTTGCGTTCTGCCTGAGCCCGCTCGTGAGGACTAACCCGGGCGGGAATTGGAAGAACAAGGGGGGAATGCTGCCGGGGGAGACTGGTTATTCCGGGAGCCTGGCGGATGCGGCGCCGTTATGCAAGAACAGGTCGAGGAAGCTCGCGGACTTAGGCCGAGGGGAGTATCGGCGATGACCCCTCCCCATCCCTCCCTCGCTCAGCCGGTGGACTCTCCTACAAATCGCCGTTGACCTTGACTTTCTCGCCCGAATCGGACGGCGGAGATGATGGGGGCGAGAAATTGGGTCTGTAAAATCCTTCTCTCTTTTTTTTTTTTTCATTTAACAATTTTTTTGGGGGGGATTTTGATTTCGACACAGATTGACTGGGAATTGCTATGTGAATTACGGTCATATAACTCTTTAATTGTGGTGGTGGTGATGAACAGTAAGTAATAAATAAATACATAGTTTTGTTTGGTAACATTGGCATTTATGTTTTGTCCATTTTATTGTCTTTGGTTGGGGAGGGGGGGGGGACCTTCCCATGACTATCTTGTTTAAAATAAAGCTGGATCTTTGGCATTATTATTAGCATCATCATCATTATTGAACGCAACCCATTTAGTGGATCGTGGAGGAGAGTATTAATTGCTTATTGATCTTGGTTTTTTTTTTTGAATTTGAATTGCCAATGTAATAATCTCTTATTGATTTGGGAAAGGTTAACGACTCGAAGAGGGTCCATGGGGGACGACACGTGTCAACACCCAGTAAAGTCTGAACCCAATTAGAAGTTGGGGTTTTGGGTGGGAGGAGGAGAACCAGCCTTTTAAGCCAGCCAAGAACAGCTCCTCCAACACAACACAGGAAAAAGTGGGTCTTGTTCCTATTTTTCTAAAGGCCTGCCAGGCAGAATTGGCATCATGTGAAATCATCCTAACCCACAAATCTCGTTCCAAGTGGGAAATTTTGTTATTTGTGATGGTTTTTTTGGAGAATAATGATGTGCGTCCCATGATTTTGAAGAAGTCTGTGGATTGAGAGAGCATGTGGGATGAGAGCAAAGTGTAGAGTCTTTGAACATCTTAGCGGTGGTGGGGTCAGATCGGAACTAGGACAAGGAAAAAGATGGACGAGTGAGAGGAGATAGAAACGGGTATCGGGAACTTTTGAGAATCCTTCTTTCTGAAGAAGAGAGTAGTAGTAAAAAGGGGCTTTCTATGTTTGGTTGCCGTAGGAATGATTAGATTTTGTTGCCTTTTTTGAGAGGGGGGTTGTTAACTTACTCTGCACTCGAAACTGAATTCGGGTGTTTCTTGTTAAGCTGTCTGTCTGTCTGTCTGTCTGTTTTCTTTCTTGGGATTTGGTGGTGCAGAAGACAAGAGTAAGTTGGCTTAGGTTTGAAGCCAAAAGCTGAAGCCAGCCAAACACCCCAACGTAAATCTTCCTCCTCCCTTGACTCTTACTCATCATAATAACTTCAATAAAATTCCCACCTCCCGCGCCTCGTTATTGTTTTCGGTCAAAGCCATCCGTTTCAGGTTAAATAAAACCAGCTACGTATAATTTCAAACTCAAGTTCCCGGAACCAAATACGTCAATCCTTCATATAATATAATGTAAATCTGGGTCAAATTCCGACAGAATCCAATTGGGGGGGGGGGGGGGAGCTGCAAGTAATTTATTAAACCCGAAGGGTCCAGGCAACAAGATTAAGATGGGGTTGGCTATGTGAATACCTCCTCGTCACAATCTCCTCGCATCCATACTTGACTCCGTGAATACCACCGTTTCCCAAACATACTCCCTCCCGTGTGTACACATAAAATGAATGAAAAAGTAAAGGATGTGAAATCATGGTTGCTGGTTCGGATAAATATTAGATTCGTCCACCTCACACGCAAATATTTTTAAAAAGAAAAAAAAAAGTCAACTAAGTTCTTTTTTAACAAAAAGTCATTCTCGAAATTCATAACATAAAAGAAGCATCATCCTTATTTTCTTACATAACTCCGCTCCCCCCCCCCCCATCTTATCTCAGTAAAATCAGCACGCGCATCCTCCTGACTGCTGTTGCGACTGGGAGGCATTTGGGTTGGTGGACTTGAGGTTCACGTCGACCATGTCTTCCTGCTTTGTCGACGAGAGGGTCTCCGTCCCCGGTAAGGCTGATGCGATCTTCCGAAAGAGTGGCTGCAAGACAATGACGCAGGCAACATGAACTAAAAGACGGCGGTATTGACACTTCTGGGGATTCATGGCCCTTGTACATAGCTGCTATATCTACTTCATGAATAGAGCCAAGCATTTGAATACCTTAATGTTGAAGCCGGCCTTGGCACTAGTCTCGATAAACATTACGTTAAGGTCGCGAGCTTTGGCCTCTCCTTCTTCAATGGATACTTGCCTGCCCGACAAATTAGCAAGTACTTTGAACAAATAAAGCCAAAAGTGTAGGACAAAAAATTTACATCATCAGCTGCCAAGAAGCACAATAACAAGACACTAAATATTCATCACAAGCAAGACAAAAATTTTTATCAGGGAATTACACAATACTCAATCCTAAAGTAGCCAAGAAAGAAAGTCTTCGGAAGGATATATCGACAAGAGCCTTCTGGCTTAGTATCACTTAATACATTAGGGTACTTGCGATGCAGTTCCTATTCTAGATATCGAACAACTCCAACGACATGCAATAGTCACGCACAGCTCAATCTTAGTCCAACATAAACTAGTAGGAGAACAGATTACCTCTTATCCACAAGATCAGTCTTGTTGCCGACAAGCAAGATGATAACATCGCTGCCTCGCTCCGTGCGAACCTCCTCAATCCACTTTGCCGTATTAAGAAAGGACTGTCGACCTAAGGACATCATAATAAAGTCAACATTTTTTTCATTGGTTGTAGGCAGGGACAATTTCTTTTAGCTGAGCAAATGCAATGAGGTTTTGTGCTTACACATTTAACCCTATCAAAAGACAAAAGCCCTTGCTGAAGAAGTACTCACTAATCTAAGAAAGTTGATCATTCCAAAATTTGCAAATTTATGCGTGGTTGTCCTATTCCATTTATGAAGAAATGCATGAACATTTTTAACGCATAAGCAATAAAGCCATAATATCTAGTAGAGGAACAAATATATTTTTAGAGCACGAGGCAACTTGCAAAATAATTTAGCAAAACAAAGCCCTGACCACTCAAGTTACGAGAATCCACCAAAGGAAATAGCGAGACAAATGAGTCAAAGTTCAAGTGCAATAAATCCATTAGATTGGAGTTCCTTTGTTCTAAGCCAGCAAGTCGCCGCACAGTTAATGGCGTTTACTTGTGTCTTTTAAGTGAATTTGTCAAATGGCAGGAATAGAATACTATTCAGTCGATACTAGCTGCATAACTAAGATTTGATATGATATAATGGTTCATGCTATTAAAAATCCAACAAATGAGTAAAGATGTAGTAATTCGGACAAATAACTTACTTGCAACATCAAAGACGATAACTGCAACAGAAGAATCCCTAATGTAACTAGGAATCAGGCTACGAAACCTTTCCTGTCCTGCTGTGTCCCTGCATTATAACTGAAAATTAATGATGAATAGAAAATCACAGGGCAAAGTGCGAATTGTTAATACGGATGAACAATGCACTCGTGATAAAACAGTCAATCTGGGCAACCAACCATCATAAGAAATGCCTGTTACATCTTAGCAAACATTTAGATGAACACAGTCTCCACTCCTGTCTATTTTCGACAATGTCCATGCTATTGCCTGTCAAACAAGTTAAGAACCCATCTTTCGCCCCAAAAATCCCAAAATCTAAAAGACTGAACAATAAAATCTATCAATTAAGAATAAACTTAATTTATCCACAAGAGAAGGCATTTCCACCATACTTCACAGATCACTCTCTTGTTCGATGTCATTTCAAGAAATCAGTCTCTCTATAAAACTACACAACAGAAAAATAATTACAGTCCATGGTTAACAGGATTTCTTCCATGCAGACAATTCGTTAAGCACAATCTGACGTAACGATAACTTGTAGAAGCCAAATGTCTAGTTTCCTCTGGCTCTCCTAGACCAAACACATTCACAGGCATCAAACATAGATTAATCGTAGCCAAATATTAAAAGAAAACAAACTCTCACCATAGCTGCAATCTTACAGTTCGATCTTCAAGGTACATAGTCTTGGACAGAAAATCAATGCCAATAGTAGCCTGGACATTAAAGGATGCCATATCAGCTCAGCATATTGATTTAAAAGGCTAGATTAGCCGTTACGATTCAGCTTATGCAAGGAAGAAGGACAAAAAATGATCGCATAGAACATCTTGAGGTAACCAAGTCATTCAATCCTTAATTATATCAAATTTCTGATGCTGACACGATGCCTCTAAACAAAATCCCTCATCCTACAACAGATCAAACTAAACAAAAGCAAAAAAACCTACATCCTCATGTCATTTAATCCAGAAGTGTGATGAATCACAGAGATCACAACTGCGTCGTTAGCGCCCAGGGGCGAGCGGATGTTCAAGAATACGTTCCTTTTTCCATGACCTCTCTGCCGTGACAGCACACGATCCAATCTAACCCAGGCCAATTACTCCCGAACGATCACATGATGATCCACCATCAATCAACACACAGAAAACAACAAAATCCAAAATCGCTCAAGCCGCCGGAAAAAATCAACACAATCCTCACGAGATCCAACGACCGGCACTACACAATCTCCATCGAGAACAGCGTGCTCACCTGATAGGTATTGTCAAACTTATCGTACATGAAGCGAGTAATGATGCTGGTCTTTCCGACCGACTGGTCCCCTAGGAACACGAGCTTGTACTTGGCGAGCGCCGACACCGGAGCCATTCTCTCCTCCTCGCCACCTCCCCTTCCTTCCTACTTACCCTTCGCCCGGCGATCGAAATTTTTCCTCGACGCCAGACAAAACAGATCGGAAATCCTTCCTTAGGCGTAGGATCTCGTCGGAGGTCGGAGATCGGGAAGATCGATCGAGTACGACGAGATCCCGCGGCAGCGTCTGGAATCGCGTTTTCGCTTCACGTCGTCTCTCAAACCCGCTTTTCCTTCTCCGTCTCGGCGAATTCTTTTTTTTTCTTTTTTGTGTTAATTCGGCATTTCCTTTTTCTGAATTTATAGTAAAAATTTTCGGGGGAATTCATTGGGGATTTTTTTTAAATTCATCTTTGATTCGTGAAATAAATTGAAGTAGGAAAATGTGGAGCAGACTGAGAAATTCATGCTATTAACCGTTCGCATACTTAGGAACGGATATGGATAGAGCAGATTATATAATCTAGCAGCACAGTATGCAGGAGCCGGATAGTTAGATTCGGATGGCATCGCTGTCGAGTTCGAAGGCTCGACCGTGATCTCCACCTTCATGCCTCGATCGCATTGATTGAATCCAGGGCACACGAAGTACCCCGTGCCGGGACTTGCTAAGGAAATGGTAGTTTCTCCTCCACCAAAGGAGTAGAGAGCTGCACCCGTGTTGCATCGCGCGTAGTCCTCTCCCGTGACCTTCTCGACGCCGTACTCTTTTTCGTTCCTGAAAACTGAAGAAACCAAAACAAAAGCAAAGAAGGCCACGGTTATTAGTGCCTGAGCAAACTTCCCTCGAGAATGAAAGGAACCACCCGTGAGATCCTAATCTACCAAGGGTGTCGCCCACGACAAACTTCTCGTGGGCAGCCCAGCTCTGGTAGTCCCTGTTGGTGCACCATCCGGAGAAGACATGCTCGGCAGCGTAGGTCATGACAGGAGCCGCAACCAGGAGAACCAGAAATCCGTGGACCGCTTTCATTGTGATCCCTTGGGTATACCAATCCGTGGAACGATGAAATGCGCTTTATATAGGGGAAAAACATTATCATGTTTGGATCAGGACATCTATGAGATACAAATGATCGTAGTCGGACGGACATCTTGTTCATTTTCAGGACAAATTCAACCAGGGCATCGGATGCCTTGGAATCTTGCCCTCGGCCCGGAGCCGCGGTGGCCGGATGGTTGACTAGGTTAAGGATACTGATGATTAGTGTCCCCGGGAGTGTTTGAACGTTTACCCATAACAAGAAGTACTATATCAGATATTTTCGACCCGATGGGCTGTATTCTTTAGAAGACCCTGTTCATGCTTCAAGTGAGTCCACGGCGTAGGAACTCGTGCCAGTGATACAGGCACACGAGTGGTCGATCGCGACTAGACCAAGCCATTCTAGTTCCTTGGTACGACTCCTCTGTAGCGTCGTGAATCGCACATTGGTTGCAAGTGTCTCGGAGGATGTCATCGGAGGTATATATACTCGAGGACAATGAACAGAACGCAGGCTTGGAAGAGCAAATTTTGACAACCAGTTGCCACAGAGGTTTTCTATTCTGATGAAGTCGGGTTGAAATGTGAGTTGTCTATTAGGAGGAGGGTCGTTACTTCCGATTAAAAAGTTCTTGCGAATGCCTATGAGCATGCCCGGCTTCAACGAAAAATCGTCGCCGGCAATACCGATCATGCCTTTTACTTATATTTCATTTCTGCAGAACACATAAATTTGCTATTAACTGGTTGCTTCCTGGACGGGCAACCTTCTTAACTCGCTCATGATCGAAAGCGAAATTGCGCACAAATGAAACACGTCGTTATTCCTATTCTCCATTGGAGAAACCGTACCTTCCTTCTCCGCAAACCCTTCCTCGCAAGTGGAAGACGCATCCATCACCGAACTCAAGTATATGTTTGCGTCGTTGTACCTCCCCTCATCGTAAGCTTCGGCCGCGTCCGCCAGAGTCGGGATCGAATCCGAGTATAGCTCCGAGCAATCCTCCAGGCACCCTTGCACGTAAGGATCGAGGCTCTCGTTCTCGAGGATCCCGTTCACAAAGTCCCTGGTGCCGGTGACGTTCTCCGCGAGAATATCGATCGAGATCCGCCCCAGTTCTGTCAGATTCTCCGCCAGGTTGCCTTGGGGGTACGACTCGAAGGAGGCCACGCAAAATCCGTAGTCGACATTGGGATTCGCTTTCGAACAGCGGGAGCACGCATCGGCGATGAGATCGTCGGAGGACGATGAAGCATCCCCGTGGAGGAAGGGGCCCGAGGCCATGAAGAAATAAAACAGGAAGAAAGACACGGGACCAGTGGCAGAACTCATCTTTGCAGCCAAAGATGTGAATCGAACTGGGACGATCTCGAAGAACAATAAATGGAGGACGAAGAACAAGTGGGGGGGGGGGGGAGATTTGATGGGTCACCACAGCGACCAAATAGTCATCCAGTGCTGTTAGGTTCTCCGTTCTTTTTCCTTTGTCGGATTGGCTTACTTCCCTTATCCTCTAAAAGAAAATGGACGTGATGTTTGTTTTCCTTCTTCCCGATGTTGCTACACGTTACCGCATGCTGTCCCTTTTGTTTTTATTATAGCTAATTATTTCGTATCAGGAGGCGGCCCACGAATCATATGGGCCTAATTTACAAAATGGGCCTAAATATGGGGCTTAATAATCCTCGTTACCTCATCCCATTCCCCACTCAACTTTTTTTATTTATTTAAATAAACATGTAATTAAAAATATTTTTTAATATTAATGCCCCGACTAAAAGGGTTTAAGTTTTACTAGGAAAATTACTGAATGAAGTAAGTCGAAAAAAATATCGTAAAATAGAATAAAAAATTTCGAAATTTCTATAATACGGTACGAAGTCGAATTTAATTTTTGAATTCGAATTCATAAAGTTTCACTACTTTAATAGGAGTTTTTGAAATTTCATTTTATAAGATTGATTTTTTCTTTAGATAAAGAGGCTTTGTAACTGTATTTTAATAATTTTAAATTTTTTTACGAATTATCTTTTTAGCCGGTAAAACGGAATAAATCACTAAGTTTTACAGGGTTCTCTAACAATTCTGTATTACAAAGTAGTTTAGTTATAAGAAAGAAGTACAAAGGTTGTCTGGAGGGGGGAGGGGGTCTACAAACGAGATAAGAGGGAAAAACAAAACCCTCGGAAGCGCCAGCTAACAACGCCAACACCCATGGCTAGACTCAGGACGGCGATGGACGCCCATTTCTGGGACCTCAACGTTGCCACCCCGCTTTCCCTCGTCGACGCCTCCGCCAAGCTAGTCCCCGGCGACACCCCGCCAGCCGACGCCGCCGTCGCCAGCCGCGTCCTCCGGGTTCAGCAGCTCTCCTTCCTTAGGAACGGCATTCCCTTCGGGATTGTCCCCTCTTGGGCTCCCAACTTCGGGGAGGGCTCCTGTTCCTTCTCCCTTCAGTCCCTCCTCCTCCGCCCGAACTTCGCCAACTGGTGAGGATCGCCGAGCCGAAGCTCGCGCTTCCCGGTCTCTTGATGATTTTAGGTGCTTTGGTTTCCATAGTATGACTCGCGGTTTCTACTTTTCAACAAAAGAACACTCCTGTGCTATCCTTAGGAAAGGTGATGCTTTTGTTTATGCAGATGGCTTCATCTTGCCGCGTTGCGTTCCTAGCTGTTTTCTGTTTACTTTTTGTCTATGAATGGGTTAATGGCTGCGAATTCTCTATGTTCATGAAGGTGGCTTGGTTTAGTTGGGCAGTTCCAGCCGGGAAAATTGATCAAAGCTATTAAAAAGGAGATTTCTAATGTTGAGGAATGGGATCTTTGGGCTGTAAGAGATGTGGGAAAGCATATGTTGGACAAGTCACTCTATTCTGTCGGGTTGATCTTCCAGCTGGCGTTGTCGCCCTCGACATCAATTGCTGTCAGCACTGAAAAGGATGGCGATAAGGCGAACAGCAGGAAGAAGCTGATGCTTTTCAGCAAGGCATGAGCTCGAATCCCTTCGTCTACTTAATGTTTTGAATCCTTTGGACATTTGGTACCCACATTTATATTTGGTGATTGAATTTCATCCATCTTACACCGAATTTAAGGGGCGCGTTGTTGTTGTTTTCAGGATATAATACATTCATGTCAAGTTATTTAAATTTGGAAAGCCTAACATATAATTTTGAAAAAATAACTTCCCCGTCACTGTATGAATAATTTTTCTGGCGGAAGAGCCTGTTTTGACCTAATGTCGTGGTTATATAATGTCCTCCCTGTTAAGGTTTAGAAGTGATTTTTTTTTGTGAAATTCTCTGAGGAGAAAACTGTGCATGGTTTGTCAGAATTGACAATTTTGGAAGTGAGTCCTTTCTTCTCCATGAAAGGACTCACTTCGTTTTTTTCTTACATAAGGAGAATTTTTTCCTTCGTTTCTTCTTACATAAGGATGCTTGCAATTGCGCCCTTGCAGGTTCCTAATCATGACATTTTCATGGAGGCTGCATGGCCTGGCTTGTTTATTGATGGCAAAGGCAGATACTGGGATGTTCCGGAGTCGCTATCTTTAGACTTTTTGTCCCATGCGACAGATGATGGATTTCGATATCGTTTCGGTATACACAAAAATGGTGGTCTTCCCCAGGCTGTTAATGCAACTGAGGGTGAAGTGCCTTCAACTTTGATGCCTGGATTATGTGCTATGGCTGCTTTCTCTTATGAGAAGAGTAGAGATTTTTGGAGGCAAGAAGAGACCAGAGAGGATGTAGTCATAGAAACGGAAAAGGGATTGTTTTGGAGACCTGCTTATGATGTGCGACTTAAAGAACCTCATGCTTCGGTTTCTGGAATAATTGGTAACCTTCACTCATTTATTTATAGTTTCCTGAATTTGTTTTTTGTAATGAGGAACATCTTTCGACCCAATTACCATGTTACTTTATCTCAATTATTAAGTCTACTCCCTCGCTTTAACTGTGCCATATGGTTTCCTTAATATATGTGTATATTTATACAAATTCATCACTTAATTAAGAGTGCTTGTGTTGTGTCCTTCCTCTACTCATTCTGCATTTACATGGAGTGGCATCAGTTTTTCGTGTTAAATTGAGGAGAATAAATATATTTAGACTCTTATAGCATTTGTCTGTTCATTTTGTCTTTCTTTTGCATTGTTTTAGTTTTTAGAAGCATCCAACAGTGGTGTACAATCATCTGGAAAGATGAAAAAAATTCTCCACTTTGACTGCGGCTCATGTGGCTACATGAAGAAATAGGATTGTACTGTTTAGTGAAATTGTCTTTTGAAAAAACCAGATGTTAGGATCAACGACTTTTAAGAACTATTGCCGTACTTGATTCAGATATATAAAATGGTACGTGAAGGGAATGTCATTCTCAAGTTGCATTGATAGAGACTATTTGGCTCAATATGTGACGTATAATCTTTTATTTCAGGGGGAGCATGCACGGCTTGGTTCTGGAATGGGAACGGCCCCTTCGCCGGTGAAGCAAGGGAGATGGCAAATGTATCTGTGCCAACTCAGAAGAGGAGTCCTTTCAGTGGGGATTTATTTTGTTCAATCTGTTATACAATCCAACATGGGAAGTTCAGGAAATACCATAATGACATGACTCGTTTCGATGCTCGGGTAGACATGTCTTCTGCATCAGCATTAGCTCGAAGAGTGTTCAACTTTTTGAGGCGCGCATCCACGGACTCGTCTACTCTGGCATCTTCTTCTCCCAGGCTTAGTTTGATCTTTCAACAGCAGGTAACTTTTCGCCAACTATTCCTCACCCAACAGGGCATTTAGCATTTAACTATAATTCTTCTTTAACTCTTGTGCTTACAAACTTGTTGAACAATCTTGATCAAAGGAAGTGACCTTTCGTAACAATGCTTCTTTTAATAGGTTGTTGGGCCCATCGTGTTTCGCATGGACTCGAGGTTTGTGCTAGATCCCTCATTGGGCAAGCAGCAGTCCCTTGTCGAGGACTTTGTTTGCAG
This sequence comes from Melastoma dodecandrum, assembly GCA_029817715.1. Lineage (NCBI taxonomy): Eukaryota > Viridiplantae > Streptophyta > Magnoliopsida > Myrtales > Melastomataceae > Melastoma > Melastoma dodecandrum. The sequence continues at coordinate 1,846,211 of JARUPY010000387.1, forward strand.
CTTGAGCTACTCTCTCAGGCTCTTGAACTCGGGGAAGGTGGTCGCCTGGTATTCCCCAAAAAGGAAAGAGGGAATGATAGAGCTGCGACTGTTCGAGTTCTGAAGCGCATGCCTGTAACCTTTCCTGGAACTGTTGTTTCTTCTTTGATATCCTTTCTCCATTGTTTCGAACTGGGCAGTAGCTGCTAGCAAATCTTCTCCACTGAAGTCATTCCTTGATTCCTTATGAACATCAGAGAAGGGATTATGATGATGAACTACTAAACCCACAGTTTCCCTCCTTGGCATTTTTACAGTTAGAATTCTTGAGTTTTTACATGGTTAGAGATTATGTTAAATATACCTCAATCCCACACCGAGGAAATGAAATTAATGGCCTGAGATTAGCACTATAAGTCTTTATTTTTAGGCCCGAGTTGGGCCGAGTCGGTTGAACGAGTTAAGGCCCATTTTATACCCCTTTTTACTGCTTTCTCACACAGAACAGACTCAAGCCGAAACCCATCGCCACCTCGAAGCAGGCACAGATGTTCCGCCGAGCAGCCGCCTCCCTCGCCTCCGCCGCCGCGCGCAACAGCCGCGCGTTCTCCACCGATCTCCCGGCGGCTTCTGCAACGGATACCTCGTTCGTGGAGGCTTGGACGAAGGTCGCCCCGAAGATCGAGCCCCCGAAGACCCCGATCACCTTCATGGACCCGAGGCCACCCACCCCTGCCTCCATCCCTTCCAAGCTCACCGTCAACTTCGTCCTTCCCTACGCTGCCGAGTTGTCCGCTAAAGAGGTCTTCTTCTATTCTACCCATCCTCCGATATCCTTTGACTAATTGGTTGTAATTGTCCTGATTTCTGTCGATTTGGTCGTGTGCTTCGATTGTTTCAGTCTCTGGATTGCATAATTAGCGACTGTTCTGGTCTTTGATTCGAGGAATTCCTTTCCCCCAGCGGTGATTGCGGATGCTTTTATTTCCTGATTCTGGTTCCGAGGAGTGGTTTAGGTTTTGGTTTTTCGGGGAACACGCGACTTTTTTATCTGATTTTATCTGTTTTGTTCGGTCATTGGAATAAAGCTTAATTCATGAGACTGAGTGACATTGGACATGAAATGGTCATCCAGGAAGTATGTATATCCATGAACCGGAGCTGGGTTTCGGTGGCTCTCTGTGGCTGTGCAATGTAAAACAGCATCGAAATGCTTTTAGTAGACATGATGCGGAGTTATGTCCTCTGTTCGCTGACCGACCTAATTCGTTGGAGATCACTTATTTATCTGCCTGCATTCTCAAATGAGATGAGAGAGTGGCACTCTATTCATAACTTGTTCCCTTTTCTAAATTAAAGTCATTTTAACACCTTGTAATTTATTAGTTTTGTTCTTTTGGTCAATAGTTGTTTCTTGCTTGGCTGGGCTTTTTCTGATATCTAATTTTCTGCTGGGTTATGTTGTCTGCTTATATTTTGGTTTTCTAGAATAGGTAATCAAAGGGATCCTGAATTCTTCTTTAACTCCTTTCAACATGGCACAAGCTCTTGCACAGCTTTCTTGAAGTTCTCTCTCCTGATTAATTCAAAAGGATTTGTTCTCGTTTGTCAACAAGTCAGTTTCTTGGCAGGGATGTGTGAAGCAATTACAATGGCCCTTTGGTGCTGTTATTTCGAATTCAGCAACGGTTTCGTGGGCCTCATTAGTCATATTAGCTATATGCCAACCATCTCTTTTATCTTCAGTTTTCTCCAGCATAAGTAAATGTTGTTAGTATGGGTTTTCCCTTGAGAGTCTGGTCGAATGCGGAGTATCCGGAAATTAGCATTGCAAGTGGCTATTTTTTATCCTTTTTCTTCGGCCTCCTAGTTGCGCTGGTCTTCGACTGTTGTTGTTGCACGTAAACAGTAATTGCATTTGCCCTGTAGTTAGCCAGGAAAGCTGATGATAGTTGGCTATAAGTGGATGTGGAATGGTCGAACATCAGCTTACATTTGTTTTGGTTAAATGCCCAAATGAGGCTATAGATGCTTACCTTATCATAATATTTGATGAGATCTCTCTAATCATATTTAGATCCGTAAATTGTCTTCTGTGTAAAGGTTCTCCTGTCTTTTCGTTTAATTTAGGTCGATATGGTCATAATACCAGCTACAAGTGGGCAAATGGGTGTTCTCCCTGGACACGTAGCCACAATCGCGGAGCTGAAGCCCGGTGTTCTATCAGTTCACGAAGGGAACGATGTAAAGAAGTACTTCGTGAGCAGCGGCTTTGCGTTCATCCACGCAAACTCGTATGCCGACATCATCGCGGTGGAAGCTGTTCCCGTTGATCAGATCGATTCTGCCGCTGTCCAGAAGGGACTCGCAGACTTCACCCAGAAGCTGAACACGGCCACAACTGACCTCGAGAAAGCCGAAGCCCAGATCGGCATAGACGTCCATAGCGCGCTAAACGCGGCCATCACCGGCTAGATGCTGTTGCTGAATGCTCTGCTCACGCTGTGCCGATTTTTCAAGTTTCTTTCGCCTGTTTAGTTAATGGATCAATCCATGATGCATCATCCGGTTGTGCACATTTATTTTATTTTTGTGATGCCGAATATTGAGGAGCGGCTTGTACTTCAGACTCATGAAACTTGGAAACATCGGCAATAATTGATGAGAAATCTGGATGACTTTTTGAATTTGCTGTTTTCTGGTCTTATTATGCTCGTGTGAGTGGGACTCGCTTATTTTATGCACATGATTTGTTCTCCGCTGTCGTGCTAAACTTTTAAATTTTATTACAAATCATTTTCTCCCCGATTTTGGGGTGACAAAACAATGCTGACATGGTTTTAACAGTCATTTCTTATACTCGTATTTAGTTCCGAAGAGACTTCTTTCAGGCATTTTCTCAAACACCCTGCCGACTGAACATCGTCGGCAGTCCGACCGGCTTGCCGTTCTGTTTGTATGTCTGCAGCCTTGCGCTGTGTGCGCAGCACCCCTCCGACTTCCTTGTTCCACCCAAAGTTCCAAACTTTCGGTCGGTCCTACCATGCCCAGTTCACCTTTGCCGCCGAATCATCCCCTTCTGCCTCGCCGCACTCCCCTCATCCTCCTTTTCCGGGTTCTCCAAACGAACCGGCAGACCATCTCTGTCAGTTTTTCCCGAACAACAATCTTAGCTTCGTTAACGCCACCGAAAGGCGGAGGGTGTTCATCGGGTTGTCCAGGCTGATCAAGAGGGGTCATGGTCGTCTGTTGAATGGGATTGGTCTGAAGTTTTGCCCGTATGAAATTGCAGATGTGATGAAACTGCTGAGGTCTAGGGATGTTGCGTTGACTGTGTTCAAGCTGGGTTTCCTTGGCGAGTCGAGGGAGTGCGTTGAGGCAGGGTGCATTGCTGCACATGTGTTGGCGGCCGCCAACCTGCGGTTCTTCGCACAAGATATAGTTGCATGGATGATAGGGAGGGTTGGGTTGGGTCGAAGTAGGGAGGAGTTGGTTGGATTCATGTGGGCGAAGCACAGGGAGTTCGAGAGTGATTTCTCTTTGCTCGATACAATCATGCGGGCTTTCATGAAGCTGGAAATGATAAGGGAGGCAATGTGGATTCTGGGTTGGATGAGGAGCATTGGGTTGAGGCCGGGAGAATCTGCGGTTTCAATACTCTTTAAGTTGCTCCTGAGAATAGGTGATCATGGTGGCGTCTGGAGATTGTTCAGGGATATGATAAAGTTGGGACCTAGTCCATCGATCTTCACTTTAAATGCGATTATTCTTGGATTTTGTCGTGAAGGGCTTGTTAGAATAGGAGAGAGCTTTCTGCTGGTGGCGCAGAAATTCGGAGTGGAGCCTAATGTTATTTCATATAACATCTTGATCAATGCTCGTTGTGTCGGAGGTGAAGTTTCCAGAGCACTCGATTGGATGCAATATATGATCGAGAGAGATTGCCAGCCTAGTGCAGTTACAATCAACACAGTTGTAAATGGATTGTGTAAAAATGGATGTATGCAGAAGGCTAGAAAATTTTTTTATGGAATTGACGAGATGGGGCTTCCTAGAAATACTTTCTTGTATAATACTCTCATTGATGGCTATATAAAGGGAGGGGATATTAGTCAAGCTATGACATTGTACGAGGAAATGTGTGGAAGTGGTGTTCCACCTGATCCCGCGACCTTTAACATCTTGTTTGCTGGTCTCTCCAAGTATGGGAAACAGGAGGACAGAGACAGGGTGTTAAGGGACATATCTGCACCTGGTTTTCCTAAAATCAGACTGATGGATGAGATTCGGGTCGTAGGTTTGTGTTGGGCGGGACGAGTGGATGAAGCTGTCCGGGTTTTGCAAGACACCACTGTTACTGGGGGACATGTTAGCACTTATGCGTTTAATTCAGTTATCTCTGCTTGCAGTAGAATCGGACAAGACGATGAGGCATATGAAATCTTCTCCTTTTTAGTTGCAAATGGGTTCACCCCTTCAACATCAACATCAAGTTCTGTGCTCATGGGTCTGTCAAGGAACGGCAGGCTGCAAGAAGCCCGGCATCTTTTGCATGATATCATCCGAAAGGGTTTTCCAGTTGGTAAAGTGAGCTTCACGGTTCTCTTGGATGGTTATTTTAAAATGGGTGATGTAGAAAAGGCTCAGGGTCTGTGGGATGAGATGAAGTCTAAGGGGATATACCCCGACACTGTTGCCTTCTCTGCCTACATTAACGGACTGTCTCAATTGGGCTTGATGGAGGAGGCATATGATGTTTTCCTTGATATGTTGAAGAAAGGTTTCGTTCCTAATAATTACATCTACAACTCCTTGATCTTTGGATTTTGTAAGAGTGGGCGGCTTCATGACGCATTTAGACTCGAGAAGGAAATGAATCAAAGGGGTCTTCATCCTGATATATTTACCATCAACATAATAATCGATGGGTTATGCAGAAGCGGAAATCTGGAATCTGCCTTGAATATATTTAAGGATATGCATCGGATTGGACTGTGCCCCGATATTGTGACATACAACACGTTGATTTGTGGATATTGCAAAGAATACTATTTGGACTGTGCCAGTGAATTTGTGAACAAGATGTACGCCCAAGGGTGCAATCCGGATCTGACTACATACAATATTCAGATCCACGGTTATTGCTCTTTTAGAAAAATCAGTCGGGCAGTGATATTGTTGGATGAGCTCGTTTCATTAGGAATCGTTCCGAATACAGTGACTTATAACACATTGATTAACGGTATCTGCAAGGGGATTGTGGAGACTGCACTCATTATTAGTGCTAAACTCATTAAGATGGCTTTCATTCCCAATATTGTCACAGCAAACATATTGTTGTCGCACTACTGCAAGCAGGGAATGCCAGATAGAGCCTTATTCTGGGGGCAGAAGCTAAGTGATATTTCTTTTAGCCTAGATGAGATTTCAGCAAAGATATTAGAGAGAGCCTATAATAATGTTCAGCTCAATAGCTACTTCCCCAGAAGAGTATCTGAAAAGAGCTTGTTCTTAGATTTCTTAATGTACATGACATATGATTATCTGCAGAGGAACAGGAGCCGGAGACAATCATTCCCCATTTTATCTAAATTCATTGGTACATGATGTGATGTGACTGCGGTACCATTACAATTTGTTGCTCGCTGAAGTAGCCCAGGTAATGTGGTGAAGCCATTGGGATTTAAAGATACCAAAGGCTGTGCGAAAATTAAAGAGAGGGCGGGGGAGGGGGGAGGAGAAGGAATTTCGGATTTACTGTGAAGCCCACCCACCAAGGAACAAGAATGGTATGTTGCGGAGCCTCTCTGAATGATTATCATCAAGAATGACTGGTCTTTATGACGTTAACATAGCTTCAAATATGGGCCATCAATTTTTTCTATGTAGATGCATGTAAAAGCACAAGTATTCTGTATTACATACCCTCATTCCCTCTGAATTTTTATGTGCAGGTCAAGTTTTTTCCAAATCCTTCGGTGTAATGCTTTCACGATATTGAAGGTGGCTTTGTGGATTATCAACCTCTGATTGCTGAATTGGGTCAATGAAGTTAACAGGTAGGGAACTACTCATTTCCCTGCTTGCTGATTATTTACAGATGAGCCTTTCATGTTATTATTAACTATAACTCATCACCTTCAGTATGTTCAGTTGTGATTATTGACGAACTCCCCATTGTTGCAACTTCTCGTCTTCTCGAATTTATTGCCAATGCGAGGATCTCCGAGTTGTCCCTTAAGAAATTGTAAGAAACTAAATGCCTGTGTTTACTTGCTGGACGAGTTACATTAGGCAATTGATTTCTACGTGCCATTCTCAGTTTGATGGATATCCATGAAATCCTAAATCTGGAGAGAAAGCCACTCTGGATGGAGAGAACTTTAGACTGTGAACTTAAAATTGTACATGCCCCGACTAGATGGTGCGAATATGCTGTCTTGTGTTAATAATGTAGGCGCAATTTACTCCCACATTCTCTTTCCATTGTGTTCTAGAGAGGTCTGACACTTTGTTTTCTTCCTTCTTCAGGAGAGAAGGTGCGAAATAGCAGAACAAACAGATATTACATGGCTTATGGAATGAAGTTCTCTGTCAACACATGAAGAACCAAACATATGCACATCACTTGTCAGAAATAAAACTTGCTATGGAACTTAGAAGTCCAGACCAGAATCAGGCGCCTGGGCATGTCCAGTTTCCATGCAATGAGGAAGTTGCCAAGATTAGACACTGACATGTTCCTTCAGTTGGACATTTGCTCTCTGCCTTGTCATGAATTTCCTCGCCCTGTCTCCCTCGACATGCTCCGCCAGTTTCTCCAGCTGTGCCATGCGCCGTTTCCAAGACTCGGATTTTCCAGGTCCAGTGTTGCTATCTTTTTCTGGGTCGATTGTGTTGTCCTTTCTCTCTGGTGACGGGGGGCTTGGCTCCGCTGCAGTTACTTCACTCGAAGCCTGTATTATCTCCTGCAACTTCTCCACCACCTCACTCATCTTTGGCCGGCTTTTTGCACGCCTTGCCAGACATCTGTCTGCTAACCGAGCAACTTCCCGTGCAGCTCCAACGGAAAACTGGTTCTCAAGGCGGGGGTCGATGATTGTACTGAATTTTTTGCTACTTGCTGGAAACTGCTTCACCCATTCCAGAATTTTCTGCTCTGATTTGGGCAATTTCTGGTTCAAGGATGGTCTCCCGGCAAGAGCCTCATATAGCACTACTCCGAAACTCCAAACGTCACTCTTTGTCGTCAGATGCCCAGTCTCAACATAGTCCGGGGCGGCATATCCATGTGTTCCAACTACCTTTTTGTCAATCATACATATCCTTTGTGAGCGATTTAGTGGAAGATTTTGAGGTGTCACTTACTTCTTTGTTCTATTAGTGTTAGCCATTGCTTACCTTTGTCGTGACATGAGTACGATCGGGGGTGGGACCTTCCCTTGCAAGTCCAAAGTCGGACAGCTTTGGCTTGAAGTTCTCGTCGAGTAACACATTCGACGACTTGAAGTCCCGGTGTATTACCTTCGAGAAAACCCACCAAGTAAAATAATCGCACAAAGGATGCCCAATCACGGAACTCGCTAGGCCTTAAATTACCTGAATTTCGAGGCCTTCGTGCAAGTAGGCAAGGCCCCGAGCTGCCCCGAGCAGTATCTCCAACCTGGCTTGCCAAGAGAGAGTCGGGTATGCTCTGTTGAAGAGATGGTCTTCCAAGCTCTTGTTGGGCATCAGCTCATAAACGAGCAACCTCTCCATTCCTCTCTCGGTGTCTTCACCGCAGTATCCGATGAGCTTTACAAGGTTCGGATGTTCCAAAACACCCAGGAACTGAATCTCTGCAACCCATTGCTTGTGACCCTGTGATTTCAGTTGGGATAATCTCAAATTCGACGTCATGGACTCAAGCTATTCGATTCCACGCTACAAACATCTCGGTCATCATACCTGGGAACTGTCCCGTTTAAGCACTTTGACCGCCACTTCTACTTGGCCCTCGCCGTTCCCGTCCGAACGTGTTATTGTCCCCCTATATATGCTCCCGAACCCTCCTTCGCCGATCTTAAGGGCCCGGCTGAAGTTGTCGGTCGCGTGCCTAAGCTCCGAGAACGAGAAAACAGTCAAGTTCCGGGCCCTCTCGTTGTATATCTCACTAACGGTCCGTGTGGAGTTTGCAGAACCGGTGGATGACTTAGTCCTGGGGCTCTCCCCGATAGGAGCCGATCTGGACGACTTGTCCCTCCGTTCGGAGGACAACCCGTTAGACTTCCTCCATACCTCAGGACCTCTCGTCAGCCTCAGCTTATCCTTGAAGTTGAAGAAGCAGCTCATGTTACTCGAAAATCGTCATCACCAATCCTCGAGAGAATTGAACCACCCCAAAACTATGAGAAGAGAAGGGCAAGAAGGTTTCTGGTTTTGACAAGGAGGAAAGAAAAGAAGGAAACAAGCTCAACCACCCCCAATTGGCCAAAAGACACGAGTTAGATTTAAATGGAGGAAAAGAACGGGTGATCAAACAAGACCTTTGACTCTCTTTAGATACGACTGGACTGAAAGAAAACATCTCAGAAGCTTCCCCAGCCCATGACATCCACGTTACGATGCGAACGGGACGCCATTCTGATCACATATGGGGGAGACTTTTGTCCACCACGCCGGGACCTCTCGATGGTCGGACCAGCCCACGATCCGTCGCAGATATTTGATGGTTGTTGGCATATGTGCGAGAGGGAAAGGTTGCTGCTGTCGCATTTCGATCATTCTTCCTGTTTGGGGAAGGGACGAGGCGGGGGAGAACAGAACAGAAGAGTGGCGGCTTGTCCTCCTTGTGACAAACCGACCATGATGGGAAAGAACCAAAAAGAGGACAGTTCTATTCCTAACTATTGATCTTGTCCGAATGAAAATGTTTCGTTGGCTCGAGTAACAGTAGTCTCCTCAGGATATGCCTCAGCTTTGGATCGCGGCCGCGCGTGAATCTCGTCTAAGGCCCATGAACAAACAAACCGTGCAAAATCTGGGCGAGGGGGAAAGTCAAATTGAAAAAGGGAGTAAATGAAGATTCGTTTTTAGTAATCATCTTCCCCGCTTTGCCCGGAAGAGAACTTGACAGAATCATTCAATTCAGACCGGTCCCCATTTTTAGTATTCAGACAAGTTCCTTTATTTCTAGGGAGATAAGCACTGAAAACGAGTTGACTAGAGACCGAACCCTTCTAAACTCGAGAGGGGTGTAGCCGTAGGAGGGGACGTCGTCCAGCAAGTGGGTTGGGGGGAAGTCGTCCGGCCATGGGTTAGGAGCATCCGACGATGGCTGGGTAGGACGGGGTCGTCCAACAAGGGCTGAGAAATGTACAACGTGCGCCGTCGAGTTATAAGCGTTAAAGGCTCAAGCTCGGTTCGTTAAAATCGAACGCGGCTAGTTTCGTTTACACCGGTAGAGAAGAGTCAATATCCAAAGATCCCACTTGTGTCCGACCCTCTAGAAAGTATCCCCCAACTTCACCTTTTTCGAATTCCAATTAGTGTGATGAAGACACAGCTTAGTGGGCTCTGGCCATCTGGGGCAACTCACCAGTGTTGCGGTAAACTTTGAGTTTCGAAATCTTTTCCCAGGAATCTGGTGGTTGCATCCCTTTTGAGTACACAAAATGAATACATACGAGAGGGAACGGCCAGCCAATTCTTCCATTTGGATTCGTATAAACATTGGTTTTGGATTTTACTCCTAGTTGGAACATCCTATTGTCCAGCCACATGACCCTTCCCTCTCTCAGATTCTTGTCAGAATCCCTCCCCTCCAAAACTATTTACATTACATACTTCAGAAAAGTTACTAAGATGAAGAGCAATTAAAGACTTACAAGGGGAAACAAAAATATTATATGAGAAATGCCCACCCGGAACAATCTCATGAACCGGGTCTTCCAGCGGCATCAATGGGCGTCATCCTAGGAGAGGAGGGACTGAGATAATCCGGAGATGCACTAAACCAAACCATGGAGGTGAATAACTCACGGGGGTTTCCCGTTTAGGGTTTATGCCGAGCAAAGAGTGTAAAGAGATCGGAAGTGGGATGTGGTCGTTGCTTATCCTGTGATGCATTTATTTCTGAACGGCCTTCACCGCAGCCACCCTAGCAGCATTGGCAGCACGGTTCGCTGCGTTCACGGCCCTGTTCACTCTTTCGTCGACCTTGGCGACCTCGTATGCTCTCTCGGCAGCTCGTCGAGCTTCCTGTGAGATGTGAGATCGAGATGGCTCAGGAAAAAATCATCAAGTTAACTTAAAGAACTGCTACTGAAACGATGCTAATTGATTCATCTGTCAGGCTTCCTATATGCCCAATCCTCAATTGATTTATTATCTAATTGAATACATTTCATATTCAAATTTGTTCACCAGGCTAGCAATTCACATGTATAACAAAACAATGATCCAGTGCCAGGCATCAAATCTCACATCTCTCTTTCAGAAACGGCAGGAGCACTTGAAAACTCAGCAGTCTTGGTATAGGAGTGCCTAAGTAATGGAAAGAAACCTATTTTTCAAAGGCTAAAGATGAGGAGGCAAGTGTAAACAAAAGCTTTCTACGAGTGAACCACTAGGTTAAATATCTACATTTATTTATTCAAAGAAACTGCAAGATTCTCAAATGGCGGAAAAGGTCCAGCTTCGAGCGGTAAATCGATTTGGAAAGCAGCAGGGTATCTCACCAATACCTCTCCCCAAACAGTTATAAGGAGAGCTATTTCATTGTCGAGATAAAATTAATACAAACACGAACATCACACCGGACAAGCGCTTCCCAAACCAAATCACCATGCTCATAGAAGGTGAACAAAAGAATTTATAACTTTAGAACAATCCGAACCTGCACGGCATTCAGTACTTTGGAATGGTTGACAGCGACAGGAGACTCGGGGAAAACACCACTCTGTGTACTTGGAACACCCAGAATTCCATTCTCCCAGTGTCCAGACTGCGTCTCGCCATTTCTAAAGGTGTACATTCCAAGGCCTTGCCTTCTCCCCTCATGCCAAGCACCCTCATACCGATGACCATTTGCAAAGGAATATATGCCAAAACCATGCATCTTGTCAGCAAAGTATTCTCCAGCATATGTGTCGCCATTCCTACAAAGGAATACAAATTGATGTGAAACACATTAGAAACTGAGATAATGCACAACACAAAGGGAACAAGAAGAAAGGTGAAATCTTCAAGTGCCAAAACAGATGTACTAAAAGCAGTATATCATACATATAGATAATTAGGATGAGAATTATCAAGTACTTCTTATATGTCCAGTCTGAAAGCAACATTCTGAGGCGATAAGACATTCTACTTAGTTTACCCAAATTTATGTAAAAGTAATACAGCCGCATAGGGCTACTTTCCCTTCTCTGTGTCCGAGTCAAAAGACATCTTCAAGCTTTATGGATTAAGAGACACCACAGGACGTTTCCTTGAGCTGAGTGACAGTTTCCTGCTCAATTAGCTAGGAGAAGACAAGATCACATGATATGTCAACATAGGAAGGGCCAGTATATCTTCTCTGCCCGCGTACTCCATAATCTTCGTCGATTCAGTATCGCACAAAATCCGCAAATCAACCAACAACTTCCTTCGAAGTTATCAACTACCACCATCATAATCCAAGCAACACTAAATCGAGATTGATAAGGCCAATGCATAATCTGACACCGAACTATAAGGAGTGATCAAATACGCACCGGAAATGGTAATGGCCGAGGCCGTGCTTGACGCCCCACTTAAACTCTCCCACATATCGACTCCCATCCTCGCAGGTATGGACGCCGCACCCATGGCTCTGACCACTCGACCACTCCCCGGCATAAACATCCCCCGTGTAGAACCTATACACACCAAAACCATGCCGGAGCCCCTGCCTATACTGGCCCCGGTACCGGCTCCCCCTTGCCCAAGTCTCAACCCCGTAACCATCGTACTTACCCTCGACCCAGTCCCCCTCGTACCTACCGCTCATGTAATAATAGTAAACCCCAGAACCGGAGCATTTGCCCTTTCGGAACTCCCCCTCGTAGACATCCCCATTGGAATAGGCCTGGACCCAGCACCCGGAGCTGCCGCAGCTAGGATCGGGCTTGGTTCCGATAGACCAGAAAACTGGGAGGGGGCGGGAGGAGCAGCGTCTTCCCCGGAGGAGGTTGATTGGGGGAAGGGGGAGGGGAAGGCGGAGGCGGGGGAGGGGGAAGAGGTTGAGGGTGAGGAGGAGGGCGGAGGAGAAGGAGAAGGCGGAGAGGAAGTCGAGGAGGAGGGATCGGGTAGGGTGGGAGACGAGGAAGTAGAAGAAGGGGAGGGCAAGGAGGAGGAGGAGGCGGAGGCGGAGGTGGGCGAGGAGGCGGCGGAGGGCGCGCCGAGACGGGGAGGGTGCAGGGGCCTTGGGGGGCCGGGGGAGGGGATCACGGGGGACGGCGGGGGCAGGGGCTGGGGAAGGGAGGGGGCGCTTGTAAGGGGTGGAAGGAGGGGTGAGGGAAGGGGAAGGGGCAGGGGGGATGGTGATGACGTGGAAGGTGAAATCGGAAGAGAAGCCGGTGGCGGTGTCCTTTCCGATCTGAAGCTCCGACCTCTTGTGATGCATTTACTTTTCTCAAAAAAATCTCAAAGCAGCTGATCCTGCCGTCGTCCCAACTTCAACCACCACCGGAGTCGCAGCCGCCGCCACCACATCCAGGAGAGCCACAAAGTAAAGGGAAAGCCTTTAACCTTGTCGAAGGATCGGAAGGCAGCTTTGTGTGTGGGGGAGGGATGATTCTTCTTGGATCGCAGTCGCGGAAGAAGGGGAAGGAAGAAAAAGGAGGTGGAGAGGAAAATTGGGAAGGTGTGATGTGAGAGGAAGGGGGTGGGGGTGGAGTGCGCTTTCTGATGATGAAGACTATGTCAATATTTGGAAAGTCCCACACTCACCGTTCGTTCTTTCCTTCTGGGCCGGCCATTGTTTTCTCGTATCCATCGAGCCAAATCCTCCTCCTCCATTCCATCCGCCATCCCCAACGGGACGAGCCCCACCCCCCCCCGGTTCCAAAGAAAAGGTCCATACAACTCCGCCTCTTCCCCTTCACACACCCAACCCTTTCACCCATTCCATCGGTTGGACCAAGTGGCGGACAACGGCGGGCGTGTCCCCCCGCCGTCATACCTGACAACATTGGGAAGTGAAGCACACAATCCAAGATGCTAGGGGAAGTTCACACTTCCGGATACTATTAAGGAGGTGACCGGGGCCACCCGATATTACAAATATCAAGCATTCATTGCGTTCAGGTAAGTTTGCCCGGTAAAAGATTAAACAAGATATACTTGAGGGCGACTAGATTCATATCAAATCGGGATCGCGCTATGACTCCGATCGCCTACACCCGATTCAATGATTTCCAAGGGGAGGCAGATGGTCGGATATGACGTATTGCAAAGTACCTGACAACCCCAAAATCCCAGAATTTTCTCCCCGGGAGCTGTTTTTTGTGGGCGCGAATGCTGTATCTCAAGACTTGTGAATCTTGAACCCAAACACTCTCGGAATGTAGCTCGTTGTCGGCTTCTGAGGCTTCAGGTGTCCATATGTCATCAGGAATAGGTGGGGAAAGGTCGTCCCGAAGTAAGCTCCATCGACTTAAGAACACATGAAGAGGTTACAAGGGAACAAAAAATACAGTATGACAGCCTAGTGACAATGAAAAAGAGTAGCAACAACCATAAAGAAGCATATATGCATGTGAATCCCAGGAAGTGAAACATTACCGAAAGATTGTTGACATGTTCTCCTGCTGAATGGATAAACCCATGTACTCTTGAGTATCATGCATTGACTATGATGAACCTAACCTCATCTTTGTACTGGGGCAATTGTACACCATTCCAAATCCTACTAACCAGACAGTCAATTTTAACACGAATACATAATAACAGGTTTGGATGGTGGCTGGTCTCTATTTACATGGCTTGGAGTGATGTTCAGCAAATTACTCGTCATAACAGGGGTCCAAATGAAAGGGTATATTTTTGTGCTAATGACTTGCATCCAGAAAACAAGGAAATTTTTTCAAAAAAATGCTTTAGCTTTTACTAAATTTGCAAATATAACAAGGTATTACTACAGTACTGGTTTCTTTCTTAGAATTTTTTTAATCGGTACGGAAACTGGACATTTGTTATGGTAAATCAAGAGCTCTAGTATGACAAGCAAAGGAGGAACATCACAACAGAGAAGTAAATGCAGTTTTGCATGCTCTAATGTGAAAAATGCACATAGGGAAAAGGATACTGCCTTGGTATTTGGAGCGAGGATTGTATATATCCTCACACTTCGGGCAACAGATTTTCACAGTACTTGATCGAGGGATATCAGATTGGCCAACAGGAAGGCAGGGCTGTCCACAGCAGTAAACTCGAGGACACCTTCCAAAGTCATAATTCTTGTACTTCTCCAGCTACATAAGTGTTTCTAGTTGAATAGAAAGATCACAGATTAAAAACAAGGAAAAGACAACAATAAAATAGACCTCACCATTGCGGCTATTCCCTTGCTGGTCAATATGTATCGGACATGAATAAGACCATAAAGCATTTCAGCTGCTGACTCGACAAGTTCATTTTGTTCTTCAGTGAACATGTCGCCTGACCATTGGAAATACAGGGATCATGAAAACTAGCAATTCCATAATGGGAAAGATCATACGGGTTGCTGACACCCTTATTCATAAATAAGTTGGTACAAATAGTTTTAAGACATAAAAATAAATGTTCTTCCAATTAGGGAAGAATGTACTTACTGTGTGAACTATCCACATCTAAAATCAGGTCAAGTGCGTAATCATAATACGGCAATTGACTGCTCAACCCACAGAGATTGAAATCATCCTGAATGTATTCGTCATCAACTTCGCAGAAAAATTCATTTCCTCTCAAATTGCAAAACCATGAAATCCAAGATGTGTCATCTCCATCAGAGCTGCTGACATCTGATTCTTCACTGTCCGTCTCAGATTCCTCTGGATAAACAGACAGAGGCCCTTGTTAAAAATTTATCAATACGCCTTTAAAAACATGTCAATCACCGGCCCTTAGATGGTTACATTTTCAAGTATGAATTGGAGCCTGATCGAACTTTAGGACTCAATTCTAATGCTTTTCAAGGTCAGTTCAAGGCTAGATTAGCAAAGAGAATGAAGAAAGAGAACATTCTTCTATTGCCATTGATTATTCTTTGGAAAGGAGAAGCATGCTATGCGAGAGAAAGTTATGAGATAAAAATCCTACTAAACCAATGAATCTTTTCGGAAGAAATTCCTTAAAACCCATAAACTTATGATCATTACTTCTACCCTAAAGCAGTAGGAAGTTGTTAAGTAAATAAATGTAGGATTCGGCTACATAACACCCTAGAAACAATTCGTCTCAAGATATGACATCTTTTGTTTCAACAAAATCAGACACCTACAAGAACTGCATAAACTAGTTCTTTGGAGCTGAACACAGACCTAAGATGGTCCTAAATCAACTCCGGCAGCTAGCCTAACAGCACTAAGTACCTCATGTCAAAAAGATTGATCAACACAAATCCTCCACGAACTTAAAACATGCATGATAAAATAAACAAATCGGGGATGAGTAAAGGAGCAACGCAATTGACACCTGAAAATCACCTCATCCAGGACAACCTTAGCGAAGCCACAACCAATCAAGACAACTAATCACCAAAAAAGGGCGGGGAAAACAAAGAAAATGAAAACTTAAGACCATCGGAGCAGTTGTTTTTTAGCTGAGATTTCCCACTGGAAGTCGATGGGACAGAGATTCTCTCCTTATCCTTGGCTTTCCCATCGCCCCTGGAGGTCGAGGGCGACGACTTCTCGAGGTGCTTGTCCAAAGCATCGTTTATCATCCTCTTACGATCGACCATCTCCCCTTTTCAACCGCCACTCCTGCCCCCACTATATCGTTTCCCCTCCAACCACAAACTAGAAAGATCCAAACTTTCCCCCTAAATCCTGCAAAATCCAGGGATTCCTCAAACGGGCAGTCAGTAAAGGATCGCCGCGGTATTGGGTCGGTGGAATTTTGGTTGAAGAGGGGTGTAAGATCGGGAGACGGAGAGTGATTTTGGAAGGGGGGGGGGGGGAATGGCGTCGTCTTTGAAAAGAGGAATCCCTCCAGGACAACTCATGAACGAAAAATGAAGCCTTGATTCATTACGATTTTCATGTTTATGGCCAACTCTTTTCATAAAAAATCATATCCTATTCTTTTGCATCGTTTCCCTGTTCTTTTATTGATTCTTTTACAGTTGTTTTCAATGCCGATGTTCGATTGATCATGACGGGATGGAGTTGGAACAAGCATTGTAGCCACAGTCTATAGATATGGATTGAGTAAGCAGGAGTCGCTACAAGGAACAAAAAGACAAACAAACATCGAATCAAGCTCGAGTATAAATATTGCTCGACAAGCTTCACATATGCCACCACTGCAACCTTTCGACTTCATTGCGTCCTCAGTCCAACTAAAGAAAAACAAGAGAATTGCATTTGCCAACTGC
Source organism: Melastoma dodecandrum (assembly GCA_029817715.1). NCBI lineage: Eukaryota > Viridiplantae > Streptophyta > Magnoliopsida > Myrtales > Melastomataceae > Melastoma > Melastoma dodecandrum. The sequence goes on from JARUPY010000387.1 coordinate 1,862,775, forward strand.
AGCAATGCCACAGTTATGGATCAAAGGAGGACATCTCCTCCTATTTAAGGTGACAATCCCACGGAGACTTGGCTTCCGGTTAAGTCCCTCCTAGTGATCTCGACAAGGATGCCTTGAAATTGGCCCTTAAGAGAATAACGATCGGTTCCGATTACGCTCCAGCCTGGCTTCCCTCTGACAACATAGAAAACCATTAGAAGAAATAAGGGCACCGGTGAAAGAAAGCAATGAATTGCCGATATTCATTCTTCCCCAGATGGCAACAGTTGGATCCGTAAAGCAGAAAACAATCGCCATGCATTCCCATTAAAATACGGCAGTGTTCAAAAGTGGTTGGTATGAGGACAATCTCAAGAATGGCATGTCCTTCGGTTCCACTCGGTAACGATGGATTTGCAAAAAGTACATAAAATTGAAAAGTAAACAATGAATGCCCAAACCCGCAAACATTTTCACATCAACACAGAAGGTACTGCAAGGCCAGCTGATAGATAGCTGAGCACATTGTTCACCTCATTTTTCTTGCTTTCCTTGTAAACATCGAGTGCTCTTGACATTTACTCTTCTCCGAGTTGAATTTTTCTAAACCTGCAACGAGTTTTCATAGGCATCGACACTCTCATCCCGGGGTTTGGAACACAAGGAAGCTTGCACGCTCGGGAAAGGAGAAAAAGAAAGCTGAAGCAATCAGACAGGTATCCTCCACGACAAAACATAAAGCAACAGAAATAGCAGGAGAACTACTCTTCTAACTAAAATACCTAGAATGCAACATTAACATGCACGCAATCAGGGGCAAATGCATTGGGATCCGATGCCACGCATGACTGCGCGCCGAGGCAGCAACGGAGCACATAGGCAACTAAAAACTAAACAACGCGCGCAGATCATCCGACAAGCCAATTCTCATCACTGAGGACTTCGACATCCAATACCGATCACAAATCCTATCCTTAAACCCCTACGCACAAATCGACCAAGGACCGATAAACACTATCACAAAAAAAGGGGACAGAAGGAGGCGGGGATTACACTTGAGGGAAGCGGCGTATTGATGATAGCACTGGGAATCGGAAATCCTAGCGGCGCTCGGATAGGGCGGCGCTTGCTGCTGCTGCCGCCGCCGCTGCTCCGCTTCCGCCTTCGTCGTCGCCATATCCGCCGGCGGTTCCCTGCATTTCCTGGTCGACCATTTCTTGTAGCGAAATCCCAGAAATCACACTTTAGTCTTGAAATTTTAAATATTCGTTAATTTGCATAAATTGTTCATATCATTCCAATTAGGCCCAATTTATGGGAAAAGGATCATGAATTGAACTGCCTTTTGTTGTAAGAAGATTTTAGACACCCTTGGATACTCTTGTCCTAATTTATTGACTGTCCTAACGACGATCGAGATGAAATGAAATGATGAATGTTTTTTCCTAGGGGAAAAGAAAAAAAGAGAAAAGAGCTGAAAGTGAAATGAAATGATTTCCCCAAGTGATGGCAACTGTTCATCCTTTTTCCGTTCTCTCTCTCTCTGTTTTTGCCTCCTTGGCAAACTCAAATTAAAGTGTCGACATGTAGAAGAAAGTTAAAGCTTCAAGCTGAGAGGCAAAGTTTCATCCACGCCTTCAGTTTTGTTGCCCCTTCTTTTTTCTAGAAGAGGCCTGAATTCAAATTGAATATCCTCTCCTTCCCCCCGACATTTAGTATATCCTCTCTCTTGCATTCATTCCTGTGTTTGTGGTGATAAGGGTGAAAAAATGAGCGGCAACCCGAATTCGAACAACAAAGCAGTCGCGGCGGCTGATGCGGGGACGACAAGGTTCATCAAGTGTGTCACTGTAGGGGATGGTGCAGTCGGCAAGACCTGCCTCCTCATCTCTTACACCACCAACACCTTCCCCGCTGTAGCCATAATCTTCTGTCACCCCCCCCCCCCCACCCCTTTCACCTAGTTAGAATTGAATAACTCCACCACCTTGCTGATGTTACTTACTTTTGTTGTTCTGTTCAGGATTATGTGCCGACGGTTTTCGACAATTTCAGCGCCAACGTCACGGCGGACGGGCAGACGGTGAACTTGGGTCTCTGGGACACTGCAGGTTTGGTTCTCTGTTAGCCCCGACCTTTAATGTGAACATACATGAAGGCCACAATCGTCGCGAGACCGTCAGTGAGAGTCTGAGGTCGGGTCGTCTCCTTTTTGTTTGTTGTTCGTGTGTTTTTCTTTATGGGAAAATGCAAGGGCAAGAGGACTACAACAGGCTGAGGCCACTGAGTTACAGAGGTGCAGATGTGTTCATCCTTGCCTTCTCCTTGATCAGCAGGCCCAGCTTCGAGAACATCTCCAGGAAAGTAAGCCCCCCCCCCACCCATTGATCATTAACATTGTCATTCTCCTTTATCTTCATCTCCATAAGAAAAGATTCGATCTCATCATTTCTCATTTATGTTGTTGCTTTGTTTATTGATTCGGGGGTGGGTGGTGAAGTGGATCCCAGAGTTGAGACATTATTCCCCCTCCACCCCAATTGTCCTCGTGGGCACAAAACTAGGTAAAACAAAAGCAGAGCCACTCTTCTCTCCCTTTGGGTTTTCACCAGAGTTGTAAGAAAATGGCCACAATTCTTTGGAATAAAAAAGACCTCAGGGAAGACAAGCAGTTCTACCTGAATTACCCAGGAGCATGCACCATCTCCACTGCACAGGTCGAGATGATCTTCTTTTCCCACTTGGAAAATGTCTCCCTGAACTCGAGCCTTCTCTTTGTATACATACATGATTGGTAAAGCGAATTGGTCTTGCTTTCCCAAGCAGGGTGAAGAACTGAGGAAGAAGATTGGAGCCCTGGCTTACATAGAATGCAGCTCAAAGACCCAAGTGGTTTGTTTCCCTTGTTGACCTGACCCCTCCTCTTCTTTTCCCATATGTCATTGCCTGCCCCTTGATCGAATAACATTTATTGGGTGTGGGCAGAATATCAAGGCCGTGTTTGATGCTGCCATTAAGGTTGTCCTTCGACCACCAAAGCAGCAGAGGAGGAAGCACAAGACCAGGATCGGTGCCTGCCAAATCCTGTGACGTAATGAACTTGTGAAAACATGTCATGGGCCTGCCTTAGGCCCATTAATTTATGGGTTTAGAATTGATTGTGAAGTTTGTGTTTTGGGCCTTACCTCAGGCCCATCTTGGAATGGCCCAAAGTTGATGCGATTCGTATTCCGTGTTAGCGTTAACACAAACGAGATTAGTAAAGATAATCACGCAATTACTTAGGCCAAGTTTTAATTACTTTCATCTCATTCATATACAGTGGGGGTCTTTGTCCGAATTCGAGATGATGGATCATTTCCCGAAAAGCTCCCTTGCGAACATTTCTGTCCTCTCCCTCGTCGTTGTCGGCCTCCTCTACCTCTACGTCTCTTCCAACTACCCTTCCCACGGCAACGGCTGTGTCATTCCCGTAGCCAACTCCGACGTCCGCCCCTACGATGCTCCTCCTCCCCCTGCCGACGAGCTCGGCAGGGCCCTGCAGATGGCCGCAACGGCCGACAGGACGGTGATCCTCACCGTCGTCAACGAGGCGTACACGGAGCAGGGCGTGAACTCAGACAAGACCATGCTCGACCTCTTCGTGGACAGCTTCTGGCTAGGGGATGGGACGAGGCATCTCCTGGACCGGTTGCTGGTGGTCGCCGTGGACCGCACCGCGTACAGGAGGTGCCGGTTCCGGAGGCTTAACTGCTATCGGCTCGAGACGGAGGGGGAGGGTCGGGACGAGAAGCTGTACATGTCGGAGGGGTTTGTGAGGATGATGTGGCGACGGACGCAGTTCCTGGGAGAGGTCCTGAGGAAGGGATACAACTTCATCTTCACGGTAAAGGAATTTTTCATTCTATACCCTAATTCAATTATCTTAGACTAATTAGTAATGCAAATTGTGACTTAGGCAATTATTCTTTTTCCACCAAACTATTTTTGTTAAAAAGTCAATTTGTAACAGGTATTTCTGGGGTCGGTTCTTTAATTGAGGTGTGTGTCCCATGAGTTTCTTTTGTGACAAGACAAGGAAATTGGGTCATTTTCATTTTCATGTTGGGCTAATACCCATGAGTTCATTTCACAAGATCAATTGAGACAATGAATTTGGTTAATCTGAAGGTGTTATACGAAATAATAATGTTAAACGATAAGGTATATAAATGATATCAGAAAGGTTATGATTCAAGTCCCACATTCCCAATATAATTCGACTTAAAGTAACATCTTAAATTATATAATATAAACCAACCGAACGATAACCTAATAAACGTGTGTCGTGGGGTCATCCATTAATATTTGTTATTTGGTCGCTACCTTTTCTTGTTAGGGGTTGGGAGGAGCTTCTATTTGGCTGCCGACACAAACCCATGTCTTTTCCATATTTATATACATAACCTCGGAAAGGGTTTCAGTAAATGTAATTATGTATAGGAAAGAAGTAAAAGAGTTGGGTAACTTGTGGCAGGACACGGACGTGATGTGGCTAAGGAATCCATTCCCTTGGCTCAGCAACAACGTGACCGTGGATCTCCAGATAAGCACGGACAAGTTCAACGGCGACCCATGGTCGGAACGGAACCCCATCAACACGGGCTTCTACTTCGTCAGGTCGAACGACCGGACGACGTCGCTGTTCGATGCATGGTACGGGAGGAAAGCCAACTCGACAGGAAAGAAGGAGCAGGACGTGCTGACCGACCTCATGCACGAGGGCCTGTTCCAGAGGCTCGGCCTCAGGGTCAGGTTCCTCGACACGGACTACTTCAGCGGTTTCTGTAGGGACAGCAAGGACTTCGACAGGGTCGCCACCGTGCATTCCAACTGCTGCCGTAGCATAAAGGCCAAGGTGTTCGACCTGTCGGTGGTGCTCCGCGACTGGAAGAGGTACAAGTGGAGGAGGGGGCAGAGGAAGGTTGCCGGCAGCCGGAACGGGACAGGGAGCTACAACCGGTGGTCGCCCCACGTCGGGTGCTGGCGGGCGTGGAGGACGACTCCCCAGCAAAAACAATAAGGCACTGCTGGGCTCGTCTCTCAGTGGCATCATCATCCTTGGAATTATTGGTACATTCATTCCTAAGTCTTAGGTTGGTGTCTTGTAAGAAACACAGTAAAAGAAAAGTGCCAACCAGTTGTCACTAAGGTGTCATGTACTCCTATAAGAAGAATAGTACAAGCATGCGAACTACAGTCATAGAATATCCCGAAAAGTCTATAATCATGTTGAGTGACTCAACGAAAAAGCTTTCGGGGGGGAGTCTTTCTTTTATTGTTTTTGTGCCCCTGCCTTTGTCCTTTTGCACGAAAACGACTCTTTTATCAAATAAATACATGTGGACAGGAACGAATCTTCAAACCATCTACATGGGCGTGGACTTACTGTGGCAGCTACAGTGCTTGTGCCTCAGGGTTCATCTACTAAGTTCGTTTATACCAGAAATTTTTCTGCACGGGAAGAGAAGGGCAGAGGAATGGATACGAGGTTGTCGGAAACAGCCCGTGCAGGCGATGTTATCTCTCAGGCCGTCTTGATCACGGATGATCCTCTCTTCCTCGATTTATCGTCCTTGTCGGACGACAACAATCCCTTGCACATCGCTGTGTTGGCCGGCCAAGTGGAGTTCGTGAGGGAGATCCTGAGACAGAAGCCAGAACTCGCCTGGGATCGGAACCGGGATGGCTTTACTCCCTTGCACATTGCATCGGCCAAGGGGGATGTTTTTATGGTGAAGGAGATCCTCCTCGAGCTGGGTGACCGAGCGTGCCTCTTGAAGGGGAAGGAAGGAAGGATCCCTTTGCACTATGCGGCAACTAAAGGGAGGGTCCAGGTGATGGAGGAGCTGCTCTCGGCCTTGCCTGACTCGGTGGAGGAAGTCACGGCCCGTGGAGAGACCGCGGCCCACCTTGCAGCAAGGAACTGCCAGTTTGATGCGTTCCTTGTATTGGTAGAGCATCTCAAGGGGTTGAATAAGGAGGCTGTGCTGAACTGGAAAGACTCGCAGGGGAACACAGTGTTGCACATTGCTGCAGCCAGGGAAGACTACGCGGCAAGTAAATTTTTTCTCAATGTTTGCGTCACCTGCTGATAATTTCTTGTCATTAACGAAGTAACTCGAACTCCTCAGGTGATCAAATCCATGGTCTCTGGTTTTATGGACGAGGGCTTAATTCAAGTGAATGCCCTGAATGATGCGGGCCTCACGGCGCTCGATATGCTTTTCCTCCCAGCCAAGGAGGCCAGGGACATGGAAATTGTTGACATATTAATGAAATATGGTGCAGCCAGAGCGACGGGAATTAGAGAAACCAGAAGTGACGCGGCACTGCCTCCAGCACAGTCGGATGATCATGGCGGTCAAGAGTTGGGATCCCCGGACAAGGCTTCTGTGGGACTGAAGTTGTTCGAGTACTTCAAATTCGATAAAGATAGGGACTCGCCGGGGGAGGTGCGTAGCGCGCTGCTTGTGATCGCGGCCCTAATCGTGACGGCCACATATTCGGCCGTGCTTCAACCCCCGGGTGGCCTTTGGCAGGACAACTCAGGCTCACACAAGGCCGGTAGTTCAGTACTCGGAACGAATAAACCCATAGCGTACCTCATCTTCCTGGTTTCGAACTCCTTTGGGTTCTTCGTGTCCATTCAGATGATAGAAGTGCTCACAGCCGGATTCCCCATGCAAACGGAGCTTAGGAGAGCATTGTTGGCGCTGGGGGTGAGTTACAGCACGATGATGACGAACTTGTCGCCCAACACTTTTATCCAATTCTTCTACGTTGGTATATCAATCGTTATTGCGATCCTGGTCTGGATCATGTCCTGCCGGTACAAGGAGGTGAAAACTATCTGTTCATTTCGTCTATGTAAATAATGGGGCCACAGTGAGATGAATGTTTTTGCTATTGTGGAATTGGGGCCTTCAATACCATATAGTTCGTTGGGTACAGCAGAAAATTCGTACCGGCCCATTCTCAAACCAGTCTAACAAGTTCCACTCCAAAAGCAGCTGATATTGAAAATCAACACCGAAAAGTTATATCAATGGAAATGCAGATTTGTCACCACCATGAGGTGTGTCTAAAGAAAAATTGATAACTTCCACATCACAACTTCAATCAACCCAAAATTAGGGCCAAAAGAGATCCAATCCAACAAGGAGAAATCCCACAAAATTTGAGATCATTTTGGCATGTCAATTTGAAAATGGCGTTGTGCTCTTAGGAACACAAATGACAGTCGAGGCATATCTCAATTCACAAGACTTCGAAAGGGATGACTGTGTAAAAGTGATGAAGTTCTTGAACACTCACAGAACAAATTATTGAATTCCGAATGGTTCATCCATTACATGAGGTTTCATTTTGAAAGCTTGAGTTCAAAAAAACATAATTTTCAATGGGACTTCTAAATTAAGCTTAAGATAAGACATTTGGAAAGATCCCATTGAAGCGCTCACGGCCGGATGGAGTTCCTACCGGCTTCTCGCCCGACACCGGTATAAGCAATGTATTGGATTACTTCACGATACGGGCGTGCGGATCCTGGCTTGGACACTGTCCGAGCGATTCAAGGTAGTGAGGAACCTTATGATTCTACGATGTAATTATCCAGTTCCAGCGAACGTTTTTGCGGGTGCTGAATTTTGGGGCCTTCAAATTTGAAATCGTGATCTGAAGAGCTATGTCGGATAAAAAAAGGCTTTCGATTAAGATCACGATTAGTCCCCGATAAGACCGACTGATGGGTGACTCTCAAAAGTTACTCATCCCTGCAAATGGTATACACAAAAACAAGTCGTGTGAACACCATCTTCGGGGGTGCGTCCACTCGGGAGTGTGTAGAGTAAGCAAGATCCGGATCTCCAACTAAGATATTGAACATACAGATCACGTTTCTTCCTCTTGCGATCCCAACAACCCCCTTACCCAGGGACGATTCCAACAGGACCAGGCACGACTCGATGCTGCGCAGACATTGCGACAATTTGTGTTGTCTAAGCAGGTTGTTGTAGTAGTTGTAGAAAGTTGTGTTGGGCTGATGCTCAAGTCAAACCCCAGCCCGAACAAGTAATCGATCTCGAGGAGGAAGTTCATCACTACGATTAGAGGGATTCGGTAAATCACCATCGATATAACAGAGGAACTCGCGGGGAAGCTGGGAACATACATGTCGTCCATGAACTCGACAATGACAACGACACTGGCTGAAGAGGAGCCGTGCGACGTTGAACGTGTCTAGGGGGAGGGAAGGCTGTCGCCGGGCGAACTGGTCGAGGTAGATGTACGCGACAACCAAGCAACATGGACTACAGTTGGCGTACTTGAAGAGCCTCTCCAGGTACCCCCGTTGAATGGAGATCGCGGGGTGGGTGAGGCCATGGAAGACAGATTCAACCCTGGGGGCGAGTGTCGTGTTCGTTGTCCCACTCGTTGGACTAGGCGAGACACTGGAGCAACTAGCTTAACCATCCTCTGCATCACTTAGGGGCTCCATGGTTTACTCCCTAAAGATGTTCGTATATGATACGTACACTCTACATGGTCTGGAGAAAATTCAAGACAAAGGAGGACCCGTCAATCATGGGCAAGCACATTGTTGGGGGTGGGTGGGGTTTCTTATCTCTAATGTCTAACCAACATGGGAAGATGTCCTAAAATAAAGTACACGACTTGTAATAACCACCAGACAATACAATATCTCCGAGGATAACATTCCTATCCTTCTACAAAGGGATGTAAAGGGTTCAGTTCAGATCCTCAAAATAGTAATAAAGAACTCCTCCATACTTCATGCTGCCTGGGGGCGACAGCAATTGTTTTGTCTTCTTTTCTCCCTCTGTCGGGAATCCCATCTACATCCAAACAGATCTTCGCCACTGTCAGCTAACCTATATGGCACTGCCTTGTAATTGTTCCATCGGCAATTCGCCTCCCGAATCCGCCTCATCGTTGCTACCAAGTATTTGGCTATCTTGGTCGTTTTCGGATATGTTGGGACTGGTACTAGATAACCCAGCGAGCGAGGCGAAGAGTTGGTCATTTAGACAACCGGATAGTCTCAAAAGCCCCATCAGAGCCTCTTCCTTGGAGGAATCACCTTCCTCTTGGCAGAGCTGGAAGTAGCTTGTTAGATTGGTGGGTTTTGGTTTCCAACTTTTCGATCCCTCGACCGAGAATGCCTTCTCGTAACAAGAACAGGCCTCTGAGATCCTCCTCTCTGCGATGTGTCCTTCAGCGAGAGTCTCCCATGTCATAGAATTCGGTCTCCCTCCCTGCTCGATCATCTGATTAAAGATAGTCTCGGCTTTCTGCATGTTCCCTTCCTTGATGTGAAAACCCATTAGAAGATTTCCAAGTCTAGAATCGAACGATGTCCTCACAGACAGCCACTCCTCGTACACTTTCTCTGCCCCTTCAATGTCACCTATTCTAACCAGAGATGATATCATAGCATGATATCCCAGATTTGGAATAGTTGGGAAAACAGCGTTGTAACTGTTCCATATACGATAGGTCTCTTCTTTATTACCAAGAGTCCCATACAAACTTATCAAATAATGATAAGCTACTCTATCCCGATGACTAATTACAGTCTCAATCTCCTTCAAGCATTCATCCGCTTTTGTTGTCACTCCCATCTTGATATATAGGGTCGCCAAAGTGCTAAACGTGGTCCAGTTCAGAGTAATATTTTGATCAAGCTTCATCTGTTCAAACACCTCTTCCACCTTTTCAACAGAATCGAGGGATCCACGAGAAGATAACCATATATTGTAAGAATATGCATCCAACTGTACATTCTTCTGCATCATCTCCGATACTAATTGTTCCACCATATCATAATCTCCAAGGTTCATGTAAAGGGTCATCATCACATTGAACGGAAGGGCATGTGATGCATAACCTTTGTCTCTCATTTCATTCATCAGAGATTCTGCTTTATCTTTCATTCGACCATGCGTATAACAATTGAGAAGTGCCCCGTAAACCCTCCCGTCTTTCAACTTGTCGGATAATTTGAGGAAGAAATCCTCAGCAGTGGACATTCCATACACTTTGGCTATCAGATCTAACTGTATGGCTGCATCACTCGAGGATAATCTAAACCTATGGTCACGATTGTTCATCCAATCAAGTACCTGAAAAGATGTATCCGTTCAATGAACTGACCTGATTTCAGAAATCACCTAGCAATCGAGGTAGCCATTCATTACTTTAAACAAAGTTGGAACCCAAATCAGGCTTAAAATCACTCGAGACACGGATTCATCCGGTGATGCATCAAATTTTTGCTAAAAATAGTAATCCCCAACAAACTCGTTTATCTTGATATGCTCATAGACACAGCACACACATCTTAGATCAGATAAAGAGAATACCAACAAAGTTTTGATCCTTTAAATTAGTACACCAAGGAGATATACCATGAGGCTTACAACATTATTGGAACATCAAGTATAAGGTCACATAATGTTTGCAAATCCAGCAAAATCTTAATAAATCGAAAAGCATAGCACAGAATAGCATTTCACAAGTAGCCACCTCCATGCAGCTATACTCCCATGAAAACACAGGTATGCCCCGAGACAGAAATATCAATGGAACAAACCATGTTCAAGCTCTCTCAACAAATCTAAGGGTAAAAGATCGATTAGCAGGTTGCAATCATATGCGAGTAACCAATTCACAGGCAACACTTAATACTAGATCCCCATCATCCAAAGGCAAAATCGGTAGTCCATTATCATATGATTTCGACAGAAACAGCCAGGAAGGGGATGTACCAAGGCCCGGGTATTAAACTAACTAACGATAATGTATAGCCGACCAATCCCATCTCAAGCCCGACAACGTCCCAGGCTTTCCTTCAACAGAATTCCTCACACCAGAAACACACATACTCGGCAGTATAGCAACTAAACAAAACAGAGACTGGGGCGACAGTTACCTCGAGAGCCTCCTTAAACCTCTTGGTCTTCCTCAACTCCTTCACCACCATAAAGAGCTCCCACTTAGTCAAATGCTTCCCCTGATCCTTGCACTGGTTCAGCACGGCCACGGTCCCCGGCATGGCCCCAACCTCCTCTCCTGCGGCAGAATCCCCATGCATATCCGTCGCGAGCCAAATTTTCCTGTAGACAGAGTTCCAGTTTACCGTTTGGCGTGGTTGCTTCCCGAAGCCGGTGTCCTTGTGGCGCCTGAAGCGGGAGCGGTTGGAGGTGGAGGAAGAGCAAGTGACGACGAAGGAGGGGAACTTGAGGCTTCCGGGGTGGTGGACCCTGGGTTGGAGCTGCGGGGGCGGTGCCAGGGAGCCGTGGTGGCGGAGGGACGGTTGGAGGAGCATGTCGAGGGGCTTCGTTGTCCGGGGGTGGAGAGTGAAGGGGGGAGGGAGTAGGCAGGCACTGGCAGGGTGGGTTTGGAGTTTCCGGCGGATGGATTTTTTTTCTTCGAGATAAACGGAGCCCTTATTCGGGCCGGTCCGATCAGGGCCGGGCTGGATGGGCCTAAAATTAGGGTTTTTAATCGAGTGGGAGAGTAGAAAGAATATTCCTAAAAAATTAGGGTTTGTTTGTCCCTCCCCCTGTGATGGTGGGAAGTATATAATGGAGAGGGCTTTCCCCGCTCTCTTGCAATTGACGGAAAGGAAGGCTGTCAGATTGGAGAAGGGGGAAGAGAGATGGAGCAGACTTTCTGATGCAGGAAGAAGCCCAGGAGGAGGTTGCAGCGAGGAGAAAGCGAGGAGGATGAGTGGCTGTTGTTGTTGGGAGAAGTTGCAGCTGAAGGTGAAGAAGAAGGCGGGGATACCAGGAAGATCGTGGGAACTGAGGAAAGGAGCTGATAGCCGTTAGTTGTGGGAAGTTTAAGTATTTGAATAGGGTCGGGTTATGTAAATGGGCCAGGTCGTTGTTGTTGGGAGTCGGGTCAGTTGTTGTGTTGTGGGTCGGGTTAAGTCCAAACCCAAGAATAAGGGGGACTATAAGAGTCAGAGTGTGGAGTCGGGAAAAACGGTTAGATCTCCGGAGAAAGGTGGTGAGGGGTGGCGATGATGGCGTTGGTTGGTGTTTTCGTTGGATTTTGAGTTGGCTTGGGTTGTCGGAGGTTTGGTGTTGTGAATAGAAGGATAATCAGTTACTGTGGCTGTGTTTGGTTGTGGTTGTGTTGTTGTTTTGCTGGTGTTGCTGCTGTGTTCGTGTGTTGTTTGCTGGATTGACGTGAATAGCGGTAGATTCGCGGAGGAAGCGAATCAAGGGTATCAGAGCACCGATCAGTGGGGAAGCATGGAGACGCGATATGGTGAGTTGAAAAAGGATCACGAGGGGTTGAACACGGTGGTGATGGAGATGAAGCAGCGTATGGATATGATGGCCACTCAGATTAATGAGGTCCAGGCCATCAAGGAATTACAGACGCAGACAACTACTCTATTGAGGGAAATGCAGATGCAGTTGACAGAGATGGATAGACAAAGGGATAGAACTCGCGGGTCTGGAACGTTGGGAATGGAACAGGGGGTGGCAGAACGTCCGGGGGGGCGAGAGTTCGAGGTGAGCACCAGGGAGGTTCCCTCGTTTGTGATGCCGAAAGTGGAGTTCCCTATCTTTGATGGTACTAACTTGGAAGACTGGCTGTATAAATGCCACCGCTATTTTGAACTAGAAGGTGTTCCCGACGACAAGAAGGTGAAGCTCGCCTCGTTCTATATGTGCGGCGGTGCCTTAAAGTGGCATTACACATATATCAGAAACAGGAACCCGGTTCTACCATTGAGTTGGGAAGAATATGAGTGTGCGCTCAACAAGAGGTTCGGAGCGGAGGTGTTCGAAGACCCCATGGGAGGGATGAAGAATCTTCGACAAGAAGGGAAGTTGGATAACCTGTATGCTTACATGGCTGAGTTCGATTCACGTCTGCAGAGAGTGTTGGAGAAATTCGATTTGCCCATGCAAATCCAAGTTAGTCTCTTCATCAATGGCTTAAAGGAAGAGTATCGGAGTGCCCTTTGGTTTATGCGACCGGTGGATGTGTTGAGTGCTCAAGCAAATGCTCGGATATTGAGCCAAGATTCACCTGAGCAAGACGGAGGAGGGGAGACGAGACCTCTGAGATTTTTAAGCAGGCGACTGACCAGAGAGGTGGGGTTGAGGGATGAGCTTCCTTCCCCGCAGAATAATCGAAGCGTGAGGGAACCGGTCACTGTTCTTGGACAGTACCACAGGAGTGGAGAGAGTAAAAATACTATGTTTGGAGGAGACAACAGGAACTTTAATGGCAATAGAAGAAGGCTAAGTCAAGAGGAGGTGGAAGAGAGGCGGTTGAAGGGCCTTTGTTTTGGATGCAACGAGCCGTTCACCAGGTTCCATAGGTGTGCAAAGAAGCAATTTTACTCGTTGGTGTTGGAGGAAGCACAGGGAGAAGAAGGGGAGTCGGAGGCAGCCGTAATTCCCAGTGAAAGGGAGCAGGAAGGGGATCCCACCGATGTGGCAGTGTCAATGCATGCGATGAGGGGGGAAGAGGGAGGCGTAGAAGTTCAAACTATGAAAGTTGAGGGTATGTTTAAGAAGAAAACATTACATATACTTGTAGATTCAGGAAGCACCCACAACTTCCTCGATGTGGGAATGGTGAAGGGTATGAATGTGGCTACCGTACCCATCGCTCCGGTCAAAGTCACGGTCGCAGACGGGAGAAGCATATATTGTACGGCTATGCTCAAGGGATTCGAATGGCGGGTACAAGAGCATGAATTTGAGGCTGATTTCTACCTCATTAATTTAGGAGGATGCGAAATGATTTTGGGTGTTAAATGGTTGAAGGAGTTGGGAGATATTATGTGGAATTTTCAGGACGCCACCATGAAGTTTACTTGGCGGCAGAGGCCTGTCCGCTTGGTCGGGAATCAGGAAATTCAAGGTGAAAAGTTGCTACAATTGGTGAGCATAGGAGAGAAGGACGGATGTGGGGCTCTGCAAGTGTGTTATTGGCTGGAAATTGGGGTAGAGGGGAGAGCAGGTCCCCTGCTAACGTGTCAATCTTTGGAGGCAATTGAGGGGGAGCTAGAGATAGAGGAGGTGTTAGCTTCCTTCAGTGATGTTTTTCAAGAACCGAGAGGACTTCCCCCCTTCAGAGGGCATGACCACATGATTCAGTTGAAGGAGGGGGTGCATGGGGTGAGCTTGAGACCCTACCGTCATTCAGTTCAGCAGAAAGATATCATTGAGAGGATGGTGCACGAGCTGCTGACGACAGGAATCATTCGGCCGAGTCGAAGCTCGTTTTCGTCACCCGTAGTATTGGTGAAGAAGAAAGACGGTACATGGAGGATGTGTGTTGATTATCGGGAGTTGAATAACCACACGATAAAGGACAAGTATCCGATTCCGATAATTGAAGAGTTATTGGACGAGCTATGTGGGGCAACAATCTTTTCAAAGATAGATCTTCGAGCCGGTTATCATCAAATCCGTATGGTACCCGAGGATGTCCATAAGACCGCTTTCCGTACACATGACGGCCATTACGAGTTTATGGTGATGCCCTTTGGGCTTACTAATGCTCCCTCCACCTTCCAAGGGCTCATGAATTCGATATTCCGGCCTTACCTTCGTAAGTTCATCCTTGTTTTCTTCGATGATATACTGGTTTATAGTAGGACGCAGATTGAGCACGTTCAGCACCTACGGATGGCGTTATCTGTACTGAGGCAGCAAGCGCTCTACGCTAAGCAGTCTAAATGCACCTTTGGGAGTCCACGGGTCGAGTACCTCGGACATTACATAGATGCGAGGGGAGTTATGACCGATTCCGCCAAGATTGAGGCCGTGCGTGATTGGCCGGTTCCTAAAACAGTGAAGCAACTTCGCGGATTCTTGGGATTGAGTGGGTACTATCGAAGATTCATTAAAGGGTATGGGATGGTGAGTAGGCCCTTAACGGATTTGTTAAAAAAAGATGCATTCAGATGGACAGCGGCATCTCAGGCTTCGTTTGATGAACTTAAACTGCTTTTAAGCTCCGCACCGATACTAGCTTTGCCGGACTTCAATGAGGTGTTTGTGGTTGAGACAGATGCGTGCGATGTGGGTATAGGGGCTGTGTTGATGCAAAGGGAACATCCCTTGGCGTACATAAGCAAGCAATTGGCAAAGCAACATCAAAGCTTATCCGTGTACGAGAAGGAAATGTTCTCCATAGTGTATGCGGTAAGGAAGTGGCACCATTATTTGGTCGGCCGTCACTTCATTATACGGACGGACCACCGGAGTCTCAAATATTTGTTGGAACAACGGCTGCACACGGAAAGCCAATTCCGTTGGTTGACCAAGTTGATGGGGTATGATTACGAGATTCTCTATAAGAAGGGCAAGGAGAATTCGGCGGCGGACGCGCTTTCACGGATGCAAGGAGCTGAATTACTAGCTCTCACGGTTCAGGAGTACTCTCCGACTCTACTCGCCGAGATCAAGGATAGCTGGATGGCTGAAGAGCGGTTGATGGGAATCATTGACGGTTTGAAGAAGGGAACACTCACTAAGACGAAATATCGGTGGCACCAAGATCTACTAAAGAAAGGATCTCGGCTGGTAGTTGGTAATGTGGTGGAACTAAAAGAAAAAATTATTAAGCTTTTTCATGGGAGTGCCATGGGGGGACACTCTGGCCAACTGGCCACCTATATGCGGATTCGGCAGATTTTTGATTG
Source organism: Melastoma dodecandrum (assembly GCA_029817715.1). NCBI lineage: Eukaryota > Viridiplantae > Streptophyta > Magnoliopsida > Myrtales > Melastomataceae > Melastoma > Melastoma dodecandrum. The sequence continues at coordinate 1,878,499 of JARUPY010000387.1, forward strand.
GAGGGGGTTGGCAAGGGACGTTCGGAGAATTGTTGGAGGTTGTGAAGTGTGCTTGAGATGTAAGCCGGATAATGCCGCATCTCCGGGATTGCTTCAACCGTTACCTATTCCGGAGGCTTTGTGGCAAGAAGTTTCGATGGATTTCATCGATGGTTTACCTATTTCGCAAGGGAAGGATAGCATCTTTGTGGTTGTTGACCGTTTGAGCAAGTATGCTCATTTTATGGCATTGAGGCACCCTTATTCAGCCAAGGAGGTTGCTCGTTTATTCATGGATCACGTATTTAAGCTCCATGGCCTGCCGACAACGATTGTAAGTGACCGTGATTCGATTTTCTTGAGTCAATTTTGGAGGGAGTTAATGACACTGCAGGGAGTGGAATTGCACATGTCTTCGGCATATCATCCTCAGAGCGATGGTCAAACAGAGGTCGTCAATCGCTGCCTTGAGACATATCTTCGATGTATGACGGGTGATTGTCCTAGAGAGTGGATGAAGTGGTTGACTCTAGCGGAATGGTGGTACAATAGCACACACCACTCATCGATACGCATGAGTCCATTTGAAGCTTTATACGGGTATCCACCTCCCATCCACTTGCCGTATATTCCGCATACCTCGGTGAATCAACAAGTTGACAGCGAGTTACGGAGCAAAGAGGACATGATTAAGATGCTTCGGTTCCATTTGGATCGTGCTCAACACCGTATGAAGCAGTTAGCGGATAAGCATCGGTTGGATAGGGAATTTTCTGTGGGGGATTGGGTCTTTGTGAAATTGCAGCCGTATAGACAGCAATCGGTGGCTCGGAGGCATTGTCACAAGCTTTCTCCTCTTTTCTATGGTCCCTACAAGGTGGTTGATCGCATTGGGAAGGTCGCCTACCGCCTAGACTTGCCTCCGGAAGCTGCAGTACACCCAACCTTTCATGTTTCACGGCTGAGAAGGAGCGTTCCTGATTTAGCTAGAGTCTCACAGCACCCTCCTCCATTATGTCATAATCAGGTGAGACAGCCATCTGCAATTTTGGCGAGGAGGATGGCTAAGCGAGGCAACAAAGCTGTAACGAAGGTGCTGGTTCAATGGGATGGAGAGTCGGAAGAAGAGGCCACTTGGGAATTCTTGTTTGATTTAGAAAATCGCTTCCCTAATCGCACACTTGAGGACAAGTGTGGTTTAAGGGGAGGCACTTGATGCAGGAAGAAGCCCAGGAGGAGGTTGCAGCGAGGAGAAAGCGAGGAGGATGAGTGGCTGTTGTTGTTGGGAGAAGTTGCAGCTGAAGGTGAAGAAGAAGGCGGGGATACCAGGAAGATCGTGGGAACTGAGGAAAGGAGCTGATAGCCGTTAGTTGTGGGAAGTTTAAGTATTTGAATAGGGTCGGGTTATGTAAATGGGCCAGGTCGTTGTTGTTGGGAGTCGGGTCAGTTGTTGTGTTGTGGGTCGGGTTAAGTCCAAACCCAAGAATAAGGGGGACTATAAGAGTCAGAGTGTGGAGTCGGGAAAAACGGTTAGATCTCCGGAGAAAGGTGGTGAGGGGTGGCGATGATGGCGTTGGTTGGTGTTTTCGTTGGATTTTGAGTTGGCTTGGGTTGTCGGAGGTTTGGTGTTGTGAATAGAAGGATAATCAGTTACTGTGGCTGTGTTTGGTTGTGGTTGTGTTGTTGTTTTGCTGGTGTTGCTGCTGTGTTCGTGTGTTGTTTGCTGGATTGACGTGAATAGCGGTAGATTCGCGGAGGAAGCGAATCACTTTCATCATGATTAAGCCCGATGGGGTCCAGAGGGGCCTCGTAAGAATCTGATTACCTTTACCTTGTCCGTTTCTCCTGTTTTTGTTGTTGATTTATGTGATGAATGGGAGCACTCTGACTTTGAAAGTTTGTTTGTTTGTTTTTTTTTTTGCTCGTTTTCTCTAGATTGGCGAAATCATCTCCAGATTCGAGAAGAAGGGATTTTCCCTTAAAGGTAGTGATCGTTTGTTTGTCAGTGTTCTATGCGGGTATATCTTATCAATGACGTCGTAGTTGGAATTCGATTTGTTTGTTGGTTTTTTAAGGCCTGAAGCTTATCAGTGTGGATCGTGGCTTTGCCGAGAGGCACTATGCCGACCTCTCAGCCAAGCCCTTCTTCAACGGCCTGGTTGAGTACATCATCTCCGGTCCTGTTGTGGCCATGGTCTGGGAAGGCAAGAACGTAGTGGTCACTGGGAGGAAGATTATCGGCGCTACTAACCCTGCAGATTCTTCCCCTGGGACAATCCGCGGGGATTTCGCCATCGACATCGGCAGGTTAACTAACCTCTCTTTGCCATTATCTCGTCTCGTAGCCCACTTACAGTTTCTGTGCACCCAATGGATGTCCTCCTGGTCACATACGTATGGCCTTACAGACACAGTTGTGTTAAGTTCTTTCCTGTCACGGGATTCGCTATTTGTTTCTTAGCCTTGGTAGGCAGTGACAATGCATGGAACCTTACCTTAATTGAGCTACACTAAAGGAATGAAGTAGGCACATCCAAATACTTTTCTGCTATTCTGACTAAATTCAGCTCGCGCAGGATTAAGCAATTGGGTATGAGTCAAATTTTGTGAAATGCTGTTGTATGATAGCGTTCAGACTTTTTGGTTTCGCCTCTGACTGTAGGAACGTCATCCATGGAAGCGACTCCGTGGAGAGTGCGACCAAGGAGATTGCTCTGTGGTTCCCTGAGGGCGTCGTAGCCTGGCAAAGCAATGCCCATCCCTGGATCTACGAGTAGTTTGGTTGGTTGAAGGACCAAAAGTACACCCACTGATGACAGTCGGGTCCATTTCTGTTGGTATTTTTGCCGGTATGAACTTCTCGGGGGTCGGGCCATGGTCTCCATTTTCTGTTGCCTGGTAGCACAGGAGTGTTTTTCTATGATGCAGTGTCTGTTTGAGGATATGTTTCATAGCCATCATACTACTTTTTGACACTTAAGTGGGATTGGCCAATGTGCCTATAAAATGTCCTGAATTTGGTCATGAACCACAGTACAAACAGCACTTGTTCATAAGCCTGGGGAGACAACCCCCCCATGGGTTTTGGGATTTGCATACTGGCCTGATCTCCCGATCACCGTTGAGGCAGAAGGAACTCCCGTGTATATAAATTTTTAAGTGAAAAAAAAATGAAGGGCGAGACTTTTTCTTCATGGGCGAGCATGCAAAGCCGTTCAATCTCTCTCCAGCCATCTTGGTCGAATCTTTTCAAACTTACAAACAGATCGTTAGCGAATGATGGAAGGTCTTCCATACCCATCATGTCTTCGTTCCCTCTCTAGCTGCCAGCGCGGCGTCGATAACCCACAAAATCATTTATCAGCCATAGTAGCATGATGATAAACCGATTTGAAGACTATCCTATCCATCTTGAGATGCTGAAAACTTACGTTGAAGTCCATATACAAGGCACGGAAGGCCATTGTTGATTCATCACCTTGAACATAATGCAATGCAGAAGATTGAATGCTGCTGCTGATTCATTTTCTGTGGCACAAGATGGAACACCAGTAGTTTCTTTTAGCCACATGTTTTTCTGCATGGTTTTTGTTACTGTTAGGCAAACATGCCTTCTCTAACACACAAGGAAAGAATGATGAATTATGATGGGCTGTGATTTATGGGCCTATATCTTGGGTGATCCAGGACATATTGGGCCGGCCTTCTAATATAAGCCCACCCTGCAGCTCAGTCGGTTCGGTATTTTGATGTGCTCCGACAACCTTTCGCAATCGCAACGGTGAGGAGGTCGAAGTCCGATGAATTCCCTCCATATCCACAAAGCTTCATCCTTTATTGACCTCAGGGCGTTCTCGCCTCTTCTTCCCGCGAAACCCACTTCCCTGTTCGATCCTACGAGGAGGAGGAGCGGGTGGAGGGTCAGTTGTCGCGTCAAGGGGAGGAAGGAGAATGTGTGGAGCATCGACAACGACGTCGCCAGAGCTGAGGAGGAGGCGTCGGCGAGGGAGAGAGAGAGGAGTCAACGCCGGAGGAAGAGGAAAGGGAGGAAGCCCGGGAGGAGCTTGCAGGGCAGGGGTGGGACTGTGTTGGTTTCCGAGTCCATGTTGATGGAAGTCGAGACCGTGCTTCAGACCCAGGTTTCTTTATTTTCCTTATTCTTTGTTTCTGTTGCCGATGTCTAGTAGGCTGCTTTTGGAGTCGTGTATCGAGCTGGAGATTCGGAGTTTACTGTCTGGGGAGAATTCCGGAAGGCTGGCGAGCAGAGCGATTGGATGTTCTGACTCTGTGGTTGGTTGTGGAGTGGAACTCATGAATCATCAGGGGATTCGGAGGATGGGATTTCGATATTCCGAGCACAATTCTAGGGGATGTAATTGTTGTTTCGGATGACTTATTGGTCTTTTCGCTGTCATTTGGTAGTTAGAAAGAACCCAAGTTTGGGAATAGAGAATATGCCTAGTACCCGGATAAACAGAAGTTTCCGCATTGAATCTGGGGCTTCAGATGATTTTTCTTAAGCTGGAGTTTCAGTAATGTGAGCGTGAGGTTGACTATTCTGGGGGCCGAAGCTTCTGGACTGCTGCGTTCATTGTTTCTTGTTGTCTCCGAGATTATCTTTGAGGTCATGAAGATTTTTCTTCATTGTACTTCAGGAACCTGTGATAAAACCGATATGGAATACATTTGCAAGTAGCGTCAGCGGGATATGGAAAGGGGTTGGAGCGGTGTTTTCGCCCATCACAGCAGAGATGGAGCCGGTGGACATCGGAAACAAGAATGAGAACCTGTATGACTGCTACACCGTTTCCTGCATTGAGGCTATTCCGGCCACCACTCCAGGGACGACTTCTCAAATTCGGAGGAAGATAAACTGGGTGACTCTCAATCCCTTCGGTGAGAAACCATATGAGACTGTCGGATCGCCTAAAGCCGAGGATGCTCCTATGTCCAGGAAAGGCACGCTTTCCCAAGATCGTGTTCTCCCCAAGTTTAGTTCTTTCGAATTTGGAAGAAGTGAAGTGATGGAAGAAGACATCATGGGTGATGAACCCGGTCTTGTTTTCTTCGAAGTATGACCTTCTCGATCCATTTTTTGCGATTGTTGTCAATTCATACTCAGACTTTATCTCCTGTGGTATAATATCAATCTTAGATTTGCCTCTTCTCATTGTTGCTGATAATGTACCTCTCTATCTGCAGGTTTTTTTTTTGCTGTTTGATGAATAGCTTATTGCATGAGTGGAATGTTTTGCAGGATGGGTCTTACTCCAGAGGTCCAGTCGATATACCGGTTGGTGAAAAGGATGAGACAAACTATTACTTGACACCGACTTTCAAGTTTGAACAAGTAAGTCATAAGTTCTTTCTGTGGACAACTGGTGACACAGATGCTGGCTTATAATCACTGGACTTATGTTCCCTAATTTCTCGCGATTTCTATTACCTTAGTGTCTGGTCAAAGGATGCCACAAGAGACTGCGGATTGTCCACACCATAGAGTTCAGTGGTGGGGGTGCTGACTTACAGATTATGCGGGTGGCAGTTTATGAAGAAGAGTGGGTCAGTCCAGCAAATTTTCCTGATGAAAGGTGTGTTGCATCATTCGTGTGTTGCTCGGTTCACTGACGGTTGCTCTGTCACTGGATGGAAGTCATGTTTGCGGATTTCCTTTTTGGGAATAAAATCTAAGACCGTGTAAATGATGACAGTGATCTGGAATTTGACGTGGAGCCCTTATCCCAGAGGAAAAGGACGCAGCCGTCTGACCTTGCTGGGTCCTGGAAAGTGTTTGAGATTAGCGCCACACCGATATATGGCGATGACACATCATTGGAAGGAGGAGGTGGTGGGCTTCCTTACGTTTATCTCTGCACCGAGACGCTAAAGAAGAGGACCTCACCGGAGAGCGTAGTGTACTTTGGTGAGGAAGAGACCCTGGACATGCAGGACGTAACGGTCCTCTGGCTGCCTGGAGGCGTCACCGCCTACGTCGACATAAGCAAAGACGGGATCTTCTGTATCGGATGCGGGTGGTATTCCGACGAGGGCATAAACCTTGTGATGGAAAGGGATTACGGCCTCGACGGGAAAATGAAGGAAGTTCGATATAAATCCGAGGTGAAGAGGAGATGGTTTAACCCCATGTAAGTGAATGTCATGTAGGATAATTAAGAACAACAAACATATGCTGTAATAGTAGTGATCGTATGGTGAACAGCACTGCTTCTTCCCTAGCACATTAGCCCGACCACGGTCGCGGCAAGGATGGAGGCTCCGGCCAGCAGGGTGCTCGAGTAACCACTCATGCCGATGCTGCCGGACTTGGGTGGAGACGGGGGAGAGGTGCTGGTTGTCGGGGTGGATGGTGAAGTACCCGGGGTGGTGGACGATGCGCCTACGGTGATCGCCAGCTTCATGCCACCATCGCAATGGCCGACCGTCGGGCAGATGAAGTACATCGAGCCGGCAGTGGACAAGGTTATGGTAGTGCTCCCTCCATTATAGGACTTGATGGCGCTGCCAGAGTTGCAGTTGGTGTAGTCGCTCGGGCTCACCTGGTCGACCGAGTGGCTCCCGCCGTAGGTGAACACTGGTTCAAACAACATTGCACGCCCGTTTACACTTAGCCGAGAAACGGGTAGCCATTAAAATAGAAGACAAACAAACCGTACCGAGTTTGTCTCCGACGGCGAAGGTCTCCCCGTTGGCCCAGGTCGTGTAATCCACGCTTTGGGCCCACCCGCTGGAGCCACCGACCACATGGTCGACGCAGTAGGCCTCAGGCACGAGGGTGGCCATCACTGCCACGAGAACCACAGCCACGGCGGTCTTCATCGTCCTCAGAAGGAGAAGGATGGAAATGGTTGGAGGAAGTAGCAACGCAGATGGGGGATGGAGGGTTTTTTACCACGGTTGCGGTTTATATAGGCAGAGTCCAGATCATGGGAAGACAAACCAATTTCAGTCAAATCAAATCAAACTCTGGTTGGTTATTCATTTTTTATTTTTTAATCATAAAATTCACCGTATATGACCCAAAAACTTTAGGTTAGAACTGGAAGAACAACTATGCATATACCTCATTTCCTCGATTGTATCAAAGTTTCCCAGATAAGGCCACTTCGGACACAGCAATTTCTCGATTAATATTATAATGAGTTTGTCCAAATGTCACACTCCCCATCCCCAAACATTATTAAGGAAAAGGCTAAATTATCTCTTCTTGCCAGCTACGAGAGTGAGATTTATCAACAGCAAAAATGTGTTCGTTCTCCCCTCCCACCCAATTTCTTTTCTTCAGCACGTTCAAAATCCTTTTTTCCCATTGGACAAAGACACACATACCCAACACGTTATATCATGCAAAAAATGACTTGCATCAATGATTATTTAGTAAGAGAGGGGGTTACAATTATTTGGGTCGCCACCTAATACCCCCACCATCTCTCCGACAAGAATCATTTGTCAAATTTCGTTCATCATGCTCCAGACATGGGTATGGGTTTGGTTTCAGGGCGGCTATTATTTTTATGCCACTGAAGGAATCATTCAAACCCCCAACGCCGGCGGCATACAAAAACCCGAGAGGCCGAACTGGCTTTGTAATGATAATGATCACAAAAAGTCATGCGAATTAGTTGAGTCTTAAGGACTTTCCTAAGTGGAGAGATTAGGGTGATCATGCCAAATGTCAACTCTCAACAAACCTCCTCGGTTACTATGATGAAGCTACAACAAAATAATAATGGAAGAAGAAGAAGAAGAAGACCAACAACATATTCAAAAAGGCATCCTCCTCCCCTACCCTTGTTTTCTTTCTTCACCTGCTACGATTGGAATAAAAGATTCCTAACTTATTCCCTCTGCCCAGGGAGCAGTTGGGCAGCTAGCTATGCATGTAGCCTGTCCTCGATTTCGAGTTAGGATGCCTGATATGGCAATGGGACCTGTGGGGGCACCCCCGCCGCTCTGCCTGACCCACCAACACGCACGCGCACAAGGTTTCTCAAGGACCCGACGACGAAGGCAATGTGGCTGAACGCTGCGCGAGTTCTTAATGGTTCCCGGCGCGGGCCGATCCGTGAATTTCGCTGATCCAGCGGAAATGATCGAGGCCATGCATCAATCCACGACCAACTAACTCAACGAGAAATCTTGGTGAATGATATGAAAATAATAACGCGTGGCGTTAGTAACATATGAGGAGATCAATCTCAAAATTATTTTTTTTCGAAACCAAAACCACACATTTTTATTACAAGTTATTATGACACACACAAAATTTTCATAATAGACATTTCCTCATCCCTACGGAGGTCCAAAAATTATATATTTTCGGAAATAATTACGGATACGTAAAAGAAGCAACAGGTAGATTTTATAAATACCAACTTATGCAGGATTTTCTTAATGCCAATGTCTTCATTTAAGTGGAAAGAGACGAGACGTGGGAGTGACATGTGGCTTGGTTTATCATCAAAGGTTCCCAATAACAAAATTAAAAAAAAATCAGGAAGAGTGACGTAGCCATTCCAAATTGGCAGGTGGGTCGGTCATATGATAGTTAAAAGACTTCGTACTTGGAAGAAGCATTCGTTCGATTGCGTTACTCTTCCTTTCTTTCTTTTTCTTTCTGGTACTTCGGACTGACTAGCAGCAACCGTGTCGGGCCTTATAATAATAAGTTACAGACCTCTTGATTAGATCAGGGCTATCTTGTTTTATTACGACAAAGCTGTCATAGTCGCTCTTGCTCGCTTGGTCTACCGTGTGGCTCAGACCGTAGTTAAATTGTGACATGGAGGGAGGAGTTATGTTCTCCGTGGGACATGTCCGGATCTACTACTATGTTCCATGCTAATCAGTCGGGACAACGCCTTTATCACAGAGTGTTGCCTACGGAGAACGTCTCCCCATAAAGCTCTCAAGTCTGGTAATTGACCGACTGTGTTAACTGTTCCCTGAACCTCCGGAACAGCGGCCGCCATGATAACAACCATCACAACAGCCGCACAAAGCATCGTAGCTCTCATGGCAAAAGACGCACTTTTAAGGAGTCCTTGGACCGTGTGATTAGCTATACTTTCAACAGAATGAAAAGACGGTGTTCCATTCCGCTTAATTTAAGGCAAACCAAACATGACAATGAACAGAATGGAATGAAATCCATTCCATTGCATTCAATTTAGAGGAAATGTGCAGAATGAATCATCCAAGGAACGAGAGAATGCCCAACTAGACTACATAGACTGGAAAGCCATAACGAGGAGTGCAGAGAGCACAACTCATGCCTGTCCCCACAAATTCAAAACTAGCTTCCCCGACTTTCCACAGGGGGTTTGCCATTGTCGCTCTCTGGGGTGGATATACCTTGCTCAATACGCTGCACGGACAAAATTCAGAGGATCGTCAAAAAGAGAGAACAGGTGCCCCGAGTATCATCCGATCGGTGAAACTAAAGATCACAATCAATATTGTATACACATTCATCCTTAGCCCTACTTAAACCAAAATAATAAACCCCCTTGAAGCAAGGCGAGTTCATAAATATTGCACATGCATGAGAATACGTTCCAGTAAAAATTTTGTTGCTCATAGAAGATCAGGACTTCAAGTTTGACGTTTTCTCGTGCATGTAAATTCTTCAGCTCATGCCACTAGTCAGAATTGTTTCAACCCAATGTATCCAAACATGCACTCGAGACCGTATAAAGGTATATTACCTGGAGAAGGTAGTTGTGCAGCAAATCCAATGTTTGAGGAAATGTCGTTGCCGATATATTGACGACATGTAAACCCTAGTAAAAAGGATCAGTTAGTGGAGAAGCGACATCATTTGAACAGACTCTCAACTCAATAAATGGCATTTCTTTCCACAAAATTTTCAGAAATTTCATCATAACATAGTTTGGAAAGTAGTTCATCTCGAAGAATAAAAGTCTTTCTAGGCGAAGTCCACGATATACGGATGCTTTAGTTGGGACAATCAAGAGACTTCATGTGAGGTCTCGTCTAGCAAGAGTTCCCGTCTACCATGTATGTCCCAACACAAGAGAGGAACATAAGACTTCAGGGGAAGTGCCCGTATTATATATAACAGTGAACAGGTGTGTCAACTTTTTTAAAAAATTACTAGCATTTAAAGATAATTTGTTCGAGCTAAAAAAGAAAAGGGAATTCCAGACAGTTACTATATCACAAAAAAATAACATTTTATTTAATAAAAACATGTGTACCATTCATTTTAACTAATTAACTGTTCACCTCAAAGCAGCAATGCCAAGCAATCAGAGAATCTCACAGAACTTTAAGAAGGAAATGTTGCTGCTATCCCTCACAACGAGAATGTTCTAGCTACAAACCTGTCCTTTATATGAGCAAAGATAATCCTGGATAGTTTTCAAGTTGATAATAAGCTGGTCATTATCCTGTAGAAAGACGTTATTGGTAGTAATACCAACAGGAAAATGAAAATGCAGCCACTTAAAGATGCAGATTGAACTGAACGGCTTGGCATTTCCTAGCAAATAGTTCAATACATAATCCAAAAAAGCAAAGATTATAGCCTTCAGGGAATATGCAATTGGGTACTTTGGTGATTACACAATCAAGTAAAAACTGTCCAAGGGATGTAACAACAATATCTTTGCAAACCAAAGAACACAGCAGATCATTTGAAGAAAGCTTCGAGTATATTCTTCAAGCAGTAAATTGATTATATAAATACACTAAGTGCTTCGAAGAATCCCACGCACGTAGGTTAACTACAATATGGCATGATAATAGAACAAAACAGTAAAATAAGGCTAATTCAACAGACAATAGAATCATAGAGATATTTTCTCCTGATTCATTAGGACTTATAAGTAAAATAGTACAATATAATGGAGCATCGTGTATATATCTGAGACACACAAGTTTATAGATTCTTAGATGAAAGGGCTACTCAAAAAAAGAATTTATGAAAGATACCTCAATAAGAACATCTTCACCAATTGTACGAGTCGATATCCATTCCTCCAGCAGTGCCTGCAGATAAGAAATAGATAAGGAAGCGATAAAAAAAAAAGGTGAGCGAAGGAAGCTGCAGTCAGAACTACAAAACTGCAGCAAAAATTTCACCTTATGATCGAATTCAGCCATCTTCAGAACTATTGGAACAATAATTGGCTCTGGTCCAGCCTTGAGTATCTCTTTGCTTTTACTGTCAGCCGAACCTTTGTTGCTTTCAACTGGCAAAAATAATAAATAAACTCAAATACCTCATGGAACATGAACATGTCTGTGTAAATGAAACTGCACCGAAACATGTTCCTGAAATGCTACAAAATTGATGGGTTGATGCTCCCTCATTAATTATGTCATGCAAATATTCTCCTTGTTAGAATTTGACACAGGGACTCAGCCTTTTCTTGATTACCAATCATGCAAATAAAAATTACAAGAGGTCACCACAATTTTATGGCCTATCTCATGGTCAAAGACAGCAAAGATGGATTTAACCATCACAATTTCTTTATTATATTGGATAAATTAACGCCGTATATAATTATGCCCCATGTGCACCCTTCTCGAAATATAAGTATGCCACATATGCATTTTTTTTCTGAATTACTGGGGCAAGAAAATAAACAACTGAACCTGAAATCCTCACCATCAATCTTTCCAGAGATTTCTACAGACTGCAAAGAACTTGAAACTTCATTCAGCGGGCTAGCATTGTCTTCTGCCGTACTTTCATGATTATTGGCATCATCAATATTATGGTGATGGCTTCTCAAAGTACTCTCACCATCATTTTCACCTTTGCCATCTATGTCATTACGAGCACCACTCAATGGGTTCCCATATTTGCTTTCGGAAGAAATTCCAGTGGATGATTTATCCACATCGTCCATAAGATATATGCTAGGATCCAGATGAAGACCCTGGCATAAAAGTGCAATAGATTTCAACATTAAAAATACATTTCAATTTTATGGTATGAGAACTATGTCTCATCCAAAGACTTGGAGAGAACTCATGCTTATGAACAAAATACATGGATATAGGGTACAAAAAGTCAAGCAGTAACAACATTGTCTGTGGGGAAATGGAAACTTTTTGCAGACAAAGACAATACCTCAATGATGATTGGCTTTCCATCTTTCATTGCCTTCTTCAAATCACCAGCAAGACCTACAGAAGAAGAATTAGATAAAGTACACAACAGAGGAGCTTAAGCACATACTAAAACTGAACTTAATTTGATACTTACCAGTAAGAGCAGAAAACGGAAGCACTAAAATAACCAATTTCAAAAGATATGACATCAGAGTACCTTGACGAACAATTCTGCATTCTCGGCAGAATTCAGAAATAAACTCCTCAGAGGAATTAAAACTACGTGCCCATATAGGAGTAGATGACAATGGTGCCCTATGTGACATTCAAAAAGAATAAGATGTCATGCATGATAACAGTAATGAAAAAGTTATGTTTTAAAAGCAAAATCATAACTATTATTCTACAGCCCTAACGAAAAAGATGTACAAATAAACATCCTTTTTAAAGAGTAGGAACGAGGGAGGTAAATACAGAGATATGAGAATAGAAGGAAATAACTTTTAATAATTTAAGGGCGTATGAAGCCCCTGATTGTGACTTTAGTGACAATTAGATCAACCAGATTTTATCCATATTTTCATTCAATCGATGCTTAGAATATTCTAGAGATGTAATCTTCTCATCACAGATTACAAGTTCTTTATGTAATTTGTGGTATGGATGAACAAAAATTTAGTGAAAAAATCCTCAGAAAAATGTCTAAAGAGGCTCAGATGACGGTCAGATCATAACATGTGAACAGCTAGAATTATTAGAAAACATTTTGCAGCTAACACAGCTAGATGATAACAAAAGAATTATTAGAAAACATTCTATAACAAAAGTGACGGCCCCCAAACTCATAAAAAATCACTCACTCTGTTGCTGTTCGCAGAAGCTCGTATACCATATCTGTCTGAATTTAGAAGATTAAGCGATGTAATCATCAAGAAGCTTCAGAAAAACAAAAGGATGAAAAATTCTCATAGAAAATGAGAATAGGAACCAGGACCTGTAACACATTGGGTAAATTCAATCTCTGGGCTAGCTGTGTAGCGATGGTAGATTTTCCAACACAGGCGGCTCCACAAACAAGAATAACTAAAGGCACCCTTTGGTGGTGAAATCTGAAGATGAAGGAGAATTACAAAAGAAAGTTTAAAAATACAAATGATACCAACAGATATGGCATGATTTACAGCAATATCACTACATAGAACCTGTCATGTCATCCCACTTTGGTGACCACAACAAAAGACCAAAATGAAGCCAACAAAACCTGACTAAGCAATTAGTCAACAACACCAAAATATACAGACTAAGAAGGACAATTCTGCCGAACTACGAACCTCGTACAAACTTTCAACACCTATCCCAACCAAAAGCAAAAAGCCACGTTCTAAAAGTTAGATAATGTATCTGGAACATCCTACGATGCTTACCTTGTCATCATTTTGTACCGATTTATATACTCCTCACTGTAACCGCGCCGCTCCATTAGCTGCATAAAGCAGACAAATGACCTGGGCGTTCATAATGAATGTAGGAAAACTAGAAGGCTTTTCCTAAGCATAGGAGAAGAAGAAGAATGGGCCATAAATGAAATATTAGTTTATATATTCTAGAAGAATGATTAGAAATGAACTGTGTACAGAAGAGAGCCATGCATAGTTCATATTCATAGATGCTGAAAAATGCTGGAATATGGAACAGAACACCCATCTATCCTAGGCAACCTGAAACAAACCTGCCATTCGGCATCGACAACTTCATTTGGACCTATAAGTGGGATACTTCAAAACAAGAGGGCATGACTAATCTAGTAATTGGATGAAATTGTTAGGATAGATCATGCCTCGTCTTCCTAATCAATGAGCAGCAGCTCCACTAGTCTTTGCACATTAAAAGGGAGTCCACAGAAGTGCACCTTGCAAGTGTAGGGGTTTCATTCGCATGTCAAACAGAAATTACAAGCTTAGTACCTTAAACAAATTGGCTTCCAAGTCTGACTGTGATCTGCACTAAGGAAAACCATGAATGAGAACTATAAATGGATAAAGAAAGAAATGAAAGTGCATGTGCCGTACGTCCCAAAGCGAGAGAAAGAGAGAGACCTACACATCCAGAAGACTATTGTCAATGAGCAGCTTCTTCAGCTCAAGAGCAATTTTAATAGCAACATGATTTGGTATCTGCAAACAAGTGGGTACCAATAATTTAAGGTGAAATTTCCAGTTTCCTACAACAATTTCCAATTCTCAAATAAGCCCATGGTTTCCTACAATCTATTCTTTATGAAAAGAAGTATTCAATCAATTTACAGTGCTAATTGTATGAGCAAAGAATGTCCACAAGGACTGCTAATTATTTATACTTTATATCCCAAGTAGAAGAACAGCTTCCAACCGACTATTTCATGTCAAATAGCAGAGTCACCGCCACAGACCACTACAGGAACCGAAAGAAATCAGCACAAAGCATCAACAAGCGAGGGGCACCTTAGTGACGGTCAACATTCTGCTGAGAAGAAACCTCGACAACACGTAATAGTGATCGCATTTATCCCCCAACCACACCTTCACCTGCTCAAACAAACGCGCACAAAAGAACGCCGTCGTTTCCACCAACCACCACGACAACAAACTAAAGCAGTGACAGAGGAGAGGAATCGGACTGAGACGACGGACCTTGACGTAGTCGTACTTGGAGGAGGCGTTCCGAGTGGTGAACTTCGCGACGTCGGGGAGTAATTGCGGGGAATCGGCCCCTTCCGATCGTTGACTAGAGTGGACGACGGCGTCTTCTGCGACCACCTCGTCTCCATCTGCTCCGCCGAGGGTACCGCCACCGATCCGACGCTCCGGCGAGATCGGAGCTTCAACTCCATTCCCTTTCCCCTTCCCCTTCTCCTTGTCCATCCTCATCTTCGCCTTCCGACGTCTTCTTCCGCTCCTCCGGCTTTCTTCTCCCTTCTTTCGCCAGAGGATGTGAAGTTCGCTGACGTGTCCCGGACGAGTCTGGCTTGTATTACTTTTTCATAGTGAGTCAAATAAAAAAAAAAAATAGAACGCAAAGCCACCAAATTTGGTCACGGCAGTAAAACGGCAAAAAGCGGACCGACCAGGTGTTTGGCGAAATTCCCGACCGAGTCTTTGGCAGTAGAATTCCTCCGGAATGCTGGCAAGGAGGGCGCTTCCCCTTCTGACGTCTCCTAGGGCATCGCAGTTCTCCAAGCTGTGGGTGGACTGTCGTCGTTCATCCTCGTCTTGTTTGTTTTTGCGGGATGGTTGTTGCTGACTGTCGAGATTGGGTTTGTTTGTTCGTGCAGTGCGGCAAAATCGGGGGAGGTGGCGGCCAAAGGCGGTGGTACCTTCGTGCGGAAGGCGGTGTCCTTCCTGCTGATCACGGTGACCGGGGGCGTCGCTCTGAGCGCGCTCGACGATCTTGCCATCTATCATGCCTGCAGCAGGTAGTACCTTGACCTCGGTGGAAATCCAATAAGATTTGTGGTCAGAATTCCAGTTGATGGCATATTTTAAGTGTAGTATGCTCGATTAGGTGAGGGTAAAGCTCATAATTTTTAGGAACTGGTAAAGCTATCTATTTGCGGCCTGGACTGCATGATTTTCAGTAGGCTTGACATTCGCGTAGTCCTGATTGAACTGGGGTTTTTATCTGTATGCAGCTTACCGGGAGGTAACTGTAAGATGGATGCTTGGCTTTATCTCAGAGTGCTTATGCTCATATGGTTGAGAGTGTCGATGGATCGTTTAAGTAGCTTGTCCGTGACTTTCCCGTTGGGTTTCATCTCATTAACATGCCACACTTTGCTGTTTCCGGTTAGTGTCATATCCAGTGACTTTGATTTGTTCTTTTAGCCAAGCCATGGAGAAAGCTACAAAGAATCAGGCAATAAAAGATGCTCTCGGGGAACCTATTGTTAAGGGGGCTTGGTACAATGCTTCACTCGCTGTTGCTCACAAAAGGCACTCTGTTTCTTGTACGTTCCCACTGTCGGGGCCTAAGGGCAGTGGCATCGTTCAGTTGAAGGCTGTCAGAAATGAAGGTGGGCACGTTTCATTTCATGGCCTTATCTTCCACGACAGATTATCATTCCTTGTGTGGCTTACAGTGTTGTAGTTGGTCTGCAGATGATGCATGGTTTTCCTTTCTGCGACTTCGTAACTGGGAAGTATTGATCATGGAAGCTCTCCTCCACGTTCCTGGAAATGAAGAGAAACAACGGACTTTCCGAATCAACGTGGCCAATGAACTGCCGCCACCCACATGTAAGGAATGTGTCACTTGCCCTTCTCCAGGAGTCGCGACCGTTGAACCTGAAAAATCATCGGTTAATGTTTAGGAAAACCGAATATGCCCCGGTCCTTATCGGCATTCTGTCCGTGATTTAGTGAGAAGTTGAACCTTCAAACCATGCAAAAGTTTTTCCATCCCTACTCTTCTTACTCCGGGTGCCACGGAGAATAAGGCTTTTCCTTACATTCCTCGTTATAGGAATAGTCTCCATAGTGTTGCCATTTTCCTGTGGTATTCAATATAAGTAGACAACAACTGGTTGTGGTATCTGGTTCTTGTTTACGGTCTGGTACGGCCGCTGTTCGACGTTCCCTTAGCAAATTGCCACCACGACGAACCAATGACGAAGCAGCAACATCGGGGCGAGTGGTGGCTGATCGGGGTGGAGTTGTTGGGTGGTGGTGCTGGAGGTTGGTTGTGACGAAATGGCCGCTTGGTCGGTACTAGAAGGAATGGAATGATTCGTGGATCTAAGCTGTTGACGTAGGACACGCACCTTTACGGACAATCAAGCAGTTAGTAGTGGAGGGGGGAATAAACATAATATAAGGCGTCAATATCGTATTATAAAATCAATATATACATGTATTCTAGTATACTTACTTACATGACGACATTACATTATATTGTGGGAAAAATACATCAAAGTGGATACACGTCAGATCATCAACAGTTGATGGTTGATTATTTGGACCCACGAAATAAATAGACAAAATAAAGAAATGGAAACCAAATCCATCGATCAATATAGCTCTTCCTCAGGGGCCATTTGGGGATGCATTTACTCATTTTATTTTATTGTATTTTTATTGGGTTTTGGGCCATGCCACCATCATCACACTAAAAAGTGAACATTTTTTTTATCTAAAGTATTTATTTGCTTTGAGTGCCCGACACAAAATAACAACAAATCCTCCTTATAATTTATTTCTTTTTCTTTTTAATTTTTGGAAAAATAGCAAATTTTGGGTTTTTTTTTTTTTTACTTATTAAAGATAATGTTCTATCCATCTTTCGACCCACAAATTAAAATCACACACTCGAATCTGGGAGGAAAATGGACGAACACAATCAATATAGTAAGTCAAGTTATTTGTTAAGGTGCTTTGGCAAAATGAAACAAGTAATCCACGACACAATTATATCGGGATCTGATCCTAAGTAATGGGGTTATAATTGATGGAGAAGAATAAGGTTAACCGAGTGGTGCACCCCCCGGGCGGGCAATCCACATATCAATAGGAGATAATGTTTTTTGTCGTCAATTTATGGGGAGAGGGTAGTGATTATGTTGGGAGTTGATTTCAGAGGGACAAAGATAATTGAACACACACACACACTCACACCCACCCACCATTGACCTACTATTACTACTACTCCTTTTATTCCTTCTGTATCGACATAAGTGCTTCAGTTATTTAAACAACGTTTGGATCATTCACGTTATTTGGGACTTGGTCTTCCATATGAATTGCTTAGAACGATGAATGGGAGGGGGGCACCCGGTAAAAAAAAAAAAAAGAGTTAAAACGGGAACGCGAGTTCGGTTCCCCGCCGCCGTCTCCTTCTTCTCTCGTTGCGTAAACACCGGCGGGTTTCTCCTTAGAGAGTTTGTCTTCCTTTCGAATAGGGGGTGAAAATGCTGGGAAGCAGCTGAGAGGGGAGGTTTTCTGGATCTTCTTCTCCTTCTCCGAGGATACCTTGCATCGTTTCGTAATGCCCTTCTCTCCGCGAGAATAATCCTCCCTAAAAATTGCCTCTCGACAACCGGAAAGGGAAGTACTAAAAATACGCTTGGATAATTGCGATGTTATACGTTTGAGCATATGTGGAAAACCACAAAAAGTGTACGAAATTATATTTCGGAAAAGAAACCCTAAAAAAGAAGAAGCAAAAAGGGAAGGAAGAGATCGACACATCAATTCTTCAAATGTTCTATCTTTAAGCAAGAATGTTTCCATAACCCTCTCTACCTTTACGTTCGTGTTAGGGTTTCATTCTCGGTCGGACAACATTGGAAAAAAGGCACGAGAAATGGGGTGCCGATCTTTCTCTTTGAAATATAAAATGGGAATGAACGAAAATCGCATTCCCAGACCATATTTTCTTGGAAAAAGCAAAGCATTTCTACAATCTGTGCAAAAGACACGCTCAGGAATACTATAATGATCATAAAAAGAAAAACACTACTGTTCCGGTCCATACCGTGGTGTGTTTATGAGGCCAAGAAAAAGTTGGGTGGATTTTGATGCTGGAATTTAATGATGACTCTCTAAAGTGTGCGATCCAAATTCAAACCCTCGAGAAAACTTCTCCCGATCGAGACGCGAACAAATGATATGACTACTCCTACTACTATTATTATCATTATTTCCTTTGTTTTGGTTTCTCTCAAAACAATTATAATACAATATTCGTGAAGGCAAATAAACAGTTGTGACACTCAATCTCCATGTGGGTCTCGCCCACCTCCAGCAACTGATTATTTGGATTTCGAAAAAGGGTGGAAAAGGCAACAACACAAGCCCTTGTTTCGTGTCTCTCTTTTAAACTGAAGAAGAGGGGACATGTCCATTACTTAATTAGGAAAAGATTTTACCCCTATACAAAGTATTGGCTTCTCTTACTTGATTTACTAATAATCACGTCGCTCGTGAGGAAGTCAAACAGGTTATATTCCTCTCTGGATTTAACCCTTTCGGCATGCTTCTACTCGTGATGCCTCCTGTCGATTCGTACAAAGAGGTGAAAGATGAATTATTTGCCACACTCTCGTGGGTGGATCTGGGTGGGTGGTGGTGGGGGACTGTGTGTTATCCCTTAATTCCCATCGATCCCAATAAAGAGATAACGACAAAAGGGGAGAGTTTTGATGATTTGAAGAAGATCGCCAATGTCATTAACGACTTGGGCCGGATTCGGATCTCTCTGATTACATCATTAGCCAGCCCTAATCAAGAAGGTCTAGAAAGAACACCCGGGGATATCGTTGGTCTCCTATAATTTGGGTGTCGATTGTTGGGTGGGAGTTGAGGCAATCCCCCAACTTCCTCTAATTCGTTCCACTTGCTCTCCCACAAAATATGTTTCCACCAAGTGCATCATTTGGCCCGCAATGCACTTTCACCTATCGTCCCTTCTGCTCGACACAAAGATCCTGCCCCACCACCACCACCACCACCACCATCCCCCTCCCTCCCCACACATCCAATGAGGGTCATTGCAAGAGAATTATATCGATGTGGAGATGTGGACGAGTCCTCGATACCGTACAGATTGATGCGTCGCGTGATACCAAAATATCGACTAGGGTTGCACTAGAGAGACTACTCCCCACACACCCCCACATTCCCCCGCCCCCCCCCCCCCCCCTCCCCGATCGTATCTAGCGTCTTGTATTCTTCTTCCTCGATTTTCATATGCTAAAAGAAAGGAGGGAGGAAACAATGGTGGATGGGATGGGGGCTCCTCCACTAAACAGAAAACCCCGTCATCTTAACCCTCCCATTGGGTGTGTTCTTGGGTATCATTATTCCCCTCGATCGTCCACCATTGGGAAATCATGAAAGCAGCACCCCCTCTCCCCCATCTCAATAATAAAATAGGAGGAAGAAACGGTATGATTGGACTGAGAATGAAATTTGTTCTCTTTTAAGTACAAATATCTAATCCACGTGATGCAGACCCCCAATATTTTAGGGCAAAAGAAGAGTTCTCCCACTTCTTGCATTGAGGGTACTCTGATAATTAAATGCAACTATTGCGAAAGAGGTTGGGTGTGTGGCTTGACAAGAATGGAGAGGGAAATAAATAAAAAATAAATAAAAATTTGACACCCAAATCATGGAAGCACCAGAATAACTTTATAGGCTCGTTTTAGGACGGTCTTTCAGCTCACTCAACAAGGGAGTGGACAGCGTTGAAGTGTGGTCAAGCTCATGATCATTTCATCTGTCACCCAATGGACTGCACCACAATGTGCGTATCCCACCCTCGCCAAAATTATCTGGACTCGTGTCTCAAATATATATAATATAACAATTACATTTGGAAATTTGGGTTATTTCTATCTTTATCATTACCATTATCATTATTTATATTGTTATCATTGTGATTATGATAAATTGATACGACCCCCTTTGGAGAAAGAGTCCTTTGGGGAGTTTTTTTATGGCATCAGCGTGCATGAATTAATGACGTCAGAATATGAACATATATATTATTTATTTATTTTTTATTTGTGATGGATCCGGTGGAGCATCTTCCTAGCCGTGGCTCTGAGGGGACACGTGGAGCTCACGAAACCACTGACGAGGTGGAGGTACGTCCCCAGGTCGTGACACGTTGCGACGTCCCATTTGTCTAGGTATGACGACTCGCTGCTGCTGAGCCGCAGTTCCTGTCCGAGGTCAGCGTACTTCCACCTCGGATCACCCCCGATGCCCTTCCTCAGCCACCCGGGGAGCCCCACGTCGGTCCCCGACACCCCCACGTGTTTCCCGTCACACGCGGACAGGAACCCCGGGACCTTGGTCACCGGGTCGTCCGAGTTTACTATCCGTAGGATCTTCGTGCCTCCCCTCTCGAGATGGCTCCTGAAGCTTCGGTTCCCCACGCGGGGCCCCCCGAATGACACCACCGTGACCATCGGGCCGTCCTTGTTCGCGTCCCCAGCGAACTTGGCCCTTATGTCGTGCGCGGCCAATGTGGCGAGAGCGGCCCCGAGGCTGTGCCCCGTCAGGGTCAGGCTGATTGGCTCGTCGTCGTCCGCGTACGTCGCCATGACCTGAGCCACCTCCTCCCTTATCATCTCCCGCAGGCTCGGGGTGCACTCATCGCCTGAGGTGTAGAGGCTCCAGAACCCACTCTCCACCATGGGCGCGTCGTCGTCTGCGTGGCCATGCAGGCACGTGAGCGAGGCGCGCAGGTTCTCGATCCACTCGAGACAGGTCACAGTCCCACGCAGAGCGATAACGACGTCCCTCCTCCCGAGCCGCGCGATCTCCCTCCTGTCCTGGCAAACTGCCACGTACCCGATCCAGCTCGACCTCGTCATCATCCACCTCGGCGCCCTATCCACCCACTCCGGCAGCCGAACCCCACATGTGGCCTTCAAGTTCTTAGTTAGGCAGTAGCCGGTCTCCTGAACCCCCGCCTGCTCAAGGAGGGAGCTCCTCGAGAACTTACACGACGCGTAATGCTCCGAAGACAGGTCGAACTCGAACGAGTTGTAAGCGGCCTCGACGAACTCCCCGTACCTCAGTATCTCCGACCTCAGGTTCTCATCAAGTGGATCCAGGAGTCCCTCCCAGTTGCCGATGCCCTGGTACTCCATCCACTTATCCCCTATCTTGACAGGATGCACCCGCATGGACGACTCCCCGCATTTCTGGACAATGCGGCCGCATTTGCCCCTCCAAGATTTCAAGCCACCGAGCCTCCCCTTCCGCCCAACATTACCTTCGGAGGGGACGGGGTTCGTGAGTTCAACCCGGGCGGCCACGACGGAACCGAAGGCAGGGCTGGCGGTGGCGGTGGAGGTGGAGAGAGGGTTGTTGGAAAGCCCTAAGGAGATCTCCATATGTGATAAATAATAACGTTAGGAAAACGATAGCAATGAACAAAGACGAGGGATTGTCGTTTCTAAGTGAATAAAATTTTGGATCGTGTCTGATCATAACACGAAAATCAAAAGGGTGGGTGGAAATTTTGGATCGTGTCTGATCATGCGAGTAGGATTTTATACACGACTTTCAGAGGGTGGGGGGAAACAAAGAAAAGATAAAAGAAAAAGTAATTATTGTGTCCAAAAGAAAAATGGAAACCCAAAATAATATTTTTTGGACGGCGGGGAATAAAAGGGGGTGGGGGGGGATAGATTAATGAGAATTAATAAATAGTAATACTAATGGTATTAGTAATGATGGAAGAGAATAAGAAGAATATAGGGTGAAAAAGGAGAGAATTTGGCAAGTTTTCGTTTGGTGTTGCTGGTGGTGGAGGTGATGGTGGTGGTGGTGGTGGTGGTGGAGGAGGACATGGAAAAGGTAATTGATATTGGACGATTGGACCCAACCCTTGATCAAATTCACGAATTATGGTGGTGGTGGTGGTGGTGCAGCACTGTGCTGTAATACAAAAGGAAAAATGGGGACAGAAAAGGAATCTGTATTTTGTATCCTGTCGAGGGTATTTTGTATGGATTGAATGAATGAATGTTGGGAATAGTCGGACAGTATCGAAACCGGAAAGGAAAGAAAATAAAGAATGAAAAAGTGACCACCGAAGGAAGACATGGAGGAGGATTTTGGCTCCTTTAGTAAAAGCTTGGAGTTATGCCAGGTCGTGTTTAGGCTCCTCCGACCACACCGACAAACCTCAACTACTTTCATCTCCTTAATTTGACCACCCGACCCGACTACCTCATTTTAAAACAAAAGGGTTAAAACGGCTTCTATTCTATTCTCTTCTCGTTCACCATTTGCGCTAAAAGTACTTATAAACAAGTATATATCTATATATATAATACGATTTTTTTTTGGGGGGGGGGGGGGTGTTGCAGCTGATAAGATTAAGGCTTTTAGAATATTTAGGTTCTTTCTTAGGGATAAGAACGTGATCGGGCTCATCCCCAAAAACAATGTAAAATTAAGATGAAGAAAAAAGTGGGAATTTGTTGGCTTTCGGTTCCCTGAGGAATGAATGAATGAATGAATGATCCCTCTCCTCCCCAACCCACAAGAAGATTAATCAGTGATAATGGCGAGGATGAGGAGAACATGCCCTCAAATTCTACAGGGGAAAAGAAGAATAAAGCCCCCCCCCCCCCCCCCCCCCCCCCAAAATGGATGCTTATATATCTTTAACTTTTTTTAATCCAATCGTGCCGCCTCATCATTTCACCATGATTATAATCGAAGAAGAAAAGGGGAAAGAAACCCATGATCAGATCAAATCGTACGCTTTTCTTTTCTCTTTTTTTATTTTAAAGTTTTTTTTTTGGGAGGTTGGTCGAATAGGAGGAAATAGATGAACCTAATGGAACCCCCGTTACTTCTTTTAAACAAGGAAACTCAAGATTTGACTTGACCCGGCTGAAGGTTCATTCTCTAAACCATGCTCATGTTCACACACACGGAAACACTCGGTAACTGGTTGAGCCGAATCCGATTGTTGATCGGAAGTTAATGAAAAAAAAGAGACAAATAATTTACGTAGTTTGGTTAATCGACCTACGTCCACGGGCGGAGAAGAAGATTTCACGTATTCAATGGAGTACAAACTTTAGGTTGAGACCCTCTTTAACCCCCTCTACCTACCCGAGTACAAGATCTCGCTTTCCCGTTAAGAAATAACTCGAAGTGTTTTCCGTGTTTTCCCAACACACACCCTTTCATTATCGCCGAACTCTTTGCACTCGTGTATCCCTCTTCTATGCTCTCAGGATTTGCTCTATCTTATCTCTTCATTCGCTTCTTATACCGATACCTATTTATAGAATAGATGGCCCCACATATATCGAAAATCTGATAGGTAAATATATTCGTGATATAATCAAATATCATCCAATATATTCCCCAAAGAGATATATTATCTCACCTTCCATATATAACAAGCGATTCTAATATTTTCCAAATCGCAATATAATCAACTTCGGTCCGTAAAATCCTAACAAACTCCACCTTGGGCTGAAGTCCATAGAACATCTGAGGAATTGTCACTCCATATACTAGTCTCCCCCGAGACTCACCGTGAATATCTCGCTTCTTCTCCTCCAGGCTCCAACGAGCCTAGTCAACGGAACATCCAAGCCCATCAACGACATACTTGAGTACCCACATCTTCTTGTTACTCCGCGCTCGCGAATCTCCGATGACTGATTACTCCTCTTGAAAAGTTCATGACACCTTCCAGAAAACCCAACAATGGTAATATTAACGGCACCTCTCATAACATACAAATCGACTCCTAGTCATTTACAACCGCCTTCCTCGGCGAACATTGATAGCTCCACCTGAAGCAGAAAACTCGTACCCTTTGGCTTCCAAAACACTCACGGAAATAATATTTCTCGTGATGTTAGGCACGGACACCTACCAACTCTCTCACAGCTCCATCCTTCATTCTGAGCCGAACCGTTCCCACATCTGCAACCTTACACTTGTGACCATTGCCCAAGCGTACCTCTCCACCTGCAGTGGAATAATATGAGGTGAACATCGCCCTATGAGGACTCATGTGGAAAGTACTCCCTGAATCGAGAATCCAATCCTCGTCTAATGGTCTCTCCGACTCGGTTTCAGCAGTCTGCACCTCGCTAGCCATGAGTACATCTTCATCTCTGGCATCACTGTCATCGGTATATACAGCAACCGTCGCTGACTCTTGCAATCCTTCATCCTTCCCTGCTAGCTTCCTGCAGTTTTTCTTTATGTGTCCCTTTTTATCACAATGGAAGCATCTTACCCCGCCGCTACCTTTGGATCTTGTCCTGTTTACTGTTAATGCCTCCGTCATCGGTCGTCCCGCTTCACCCGTCAACTCTTTATCAATCAAATCTTTTGATAAGAGGGTAGACCGTACCTCGTCAACTGTGAGAGCACTTCTTCCATACAAGAACATCTCCCCGAAGCTCTGATATGAAGCGGGCAGTGAACATAACAGCAACATTGCCTGGATCTCATCATCGATCTTGTCGTCGATCCTCTCCAAATCCAAAGATGCAGACAACCAATTATCTAGGTAGGATTTAACGGGCATTCCTTCGGTCATTCTGAGCATGAAGAACCTTTGTCTAAGAAGAAGTTTGTTGCTCAGAGTGCTCGCCATGTACAAACTCTCCAAACTACTCCAAAGCCCGACCACTGTCGTCTCCTTGAGCACGTTTGTCAGAACCTCGTTAGACAGACACAGCTGAATCGCTGATAACGCTCTAGCATCTATCTCCTCCCACAGGTCAGAAGCCAACTTCGAAGCGTTCTTCGACTGATCTGTAAGAGCCTTCTCTAATCCACCATGTACCAATAGCGCCCTCATCTTGACTTGCCACAAGCCAAAATTCATGCTCACATCAAACTTCTCGATTTCGAACTTGCCACCAGTCATGGATCTCGAATCCGCACAACCGAGCTCTAATACCAATTGTTGGCGTACGCGGAAGCCCTCCGTAGCGCGTTGAATCGGATCCGATTGCTGATCGGAAGTTAACGAAAAATAAGGAGACAAAATTTACGTGGTTCGGTCAATCGACCTACGTCCATGGACGGATAAGAAGATTTCACTATATTCAATGGAGACTTTAGGTTGAGACCCTCTCGAACCCTCTCAACCTAACCCAGTACAAGATCTCGCTTTCCCGGTAAGAAATAACGCCGAAGTGTTTCCCTGTTTCCCCAACACACACCCTTTCTTTACAGCCGCACTCTTTGCACTCGTGTATCCCTCTTCTATGCTATCAGGATTTGCTATCTCTTGTCTCTTCATTCGCTTCATATAGCGACACCTATTTATAGAATAGATGACCCCATATATATCGTAAGTCTGGCAGGTAAATATATTCGTGATATAATTAATTATCATCCAATATATTACCCCAAGAGATATATTATCTCACATTCCGTATATAACGAGCGAATATAATATTTTTCAAATAGCAGTATAACCGACTTCGGTCCACAAAATCCTAACAGCTGCCTCTCGTGCGTGGTCCCGAGGAATATAGACGTTACGAGTTTGGAGGAGGAGGGGTAGTTCGCGTTCTCGCGTCAACTTTTTGTGCGTGAGAGTGTTCGGAAAAGTTGCGGGGGGTACGTTTGTTGGCGTCACGGTACGAGAGTCCCCTAGGGTAGACCGAAACAGCGAGAGACAGGAGCCCTACTTGGGAGACTACCCGAGAGCACGGGGATCGATTTAGAGCCAAACATTCATTAATTGTAAAGGCTTGCGGCTTTCAAGTTCCGACACCGACCTTTCCTTTAAAGTATCGGAACTGTTGATTTTGATGGCCGAGGGTTTGTTGAGAGAAAGCGACATGATCCCCTCTTCCGGTTGTGTTTCATGAACATCCTCACCGGGTCAAAACTCGGGATCACTCTAGTGCGCGGAGGATTCGCCACAAATCAACTATATGATTCGTGAAGGCGACCGGCGGTAATCCGAGTCGGGTCACTTTCTTTTTTCCCAGACTTTCTTTGGTTTTGCGGAGAAAAGGACGTATAATGAACTAGGAATCTCCAAAATAATGTATGGTCTCTGCCGTTCATGGAATTGGACGGCACGTGTTTTCACATTCCGCTGTACCATCGTTGAATGATCGCGGCAATCTAAAAGCGATCGACACACATGAATATTTGTTCAGTATCCGAAAGGCAAGGCTAAAGGGGTGGTGTGTGTGTGTGGTGGGGGAAGGGGGATTGGGAAGAAAAAGAAATGGGGATAACGTGGAATATCAGGATTTCATTGAAATTGAAAGAAGAGTGAAACCATGAGCAAATATCAGGAGGATGCAATGAATCCTAACATCTCCCTCCACAAGTGTAATATACCCTGTTCCATTCTTGGACCTCTTTTCCATGGAGTCAAGCAAAAGCCCCAAGAGAAAGCTAACACAAGACTCGGTTCAAACGAATCCGTCGTAAGCGTAGGCGGAACGAATGGCCTTAACATAGTGACGGAAGTAGACGAAGAAGAAATCACAGCAAACGTGGGCAGGAAAGGCGATGTTGGGGTCGGAGAAATCAACAATGGAGGACGTTAGGCAGGTTTTAGGGAGGGGTTGGGGTCGGTTAAAGCAGCACCTTTGATTCCCATTGAGTTGGTCAGATTGAGTGATGAAAGGGATCGATTGGTTTGACTTTGTCTCTTCTTCATGTGTGTCGTGTCTAATGTTGTTGTGTATGGGTGGTATGTATGCTCCTGGTCTTAATGAGAGAGGTTTCTCAACAAATAGAAATATTTTGATTGTTGTTCTTTTCTTCCGCCGTCCCATGAGGATGAAATGGAATTAATAGGAAAATATAAAAAACGAGGAATTTGTTTGTTTTTTTTCTAAATCCGAGTTGGAGAAAGTCTCTCTGTCTCTCTCTCTCTCTCTATATCTATCTATCTGAGTTTTTTCTTTTTTTGGTTTTGACTGGTAATATCAGACAGCGACCTTCTTTTTATTAATTTCTGCCCCGCCGACGAATCAATTTCACAAAAAATACAGAGGCTGGCTCTCTATTTTCATTTATATTCCGGTTGTGAAACACGACCCCGTGCAAACAAACAAACAGTAGTAATAGTAATAATAATAATGATAATGAAAAAGGAAAGTCAAAAGGGGAATGTCATGGCATGGATAACGTGGCTTCACTTTCAACTCCATGTCCAAAAACACGAGGTGTGGTTGCAGAAGAGGGAGGCAAGTCAGGTTTTGGGGGTGAAGTCACTTTAGGACCACATTCATGCAATGCATATCAAAACCCCCCCATGTTTAAAAGAAAAACAAAAAAAAGCAAAGGTTTATAGATAGAATCCACCTGGGTCCCCCTAGATTGATTGGCTCAACGGACAACCCCCCCGAGAGAATCTCCCTCGCCTATTTGGGAGGGGGGGCTAACCTGAATTTTACGGTACGAGGACGAAATCGAATTATAAAGTTTATGGATCTATAATAAATTTTAATTTTCTTACCATGTTTAAAAAGGCGAAGGCTTACAAAATCCAGGGAAAGGAAAAATACCTTTTAATTTTACGTTACGAGTTGGCCGATTCCGCCCGCTGTCTCTTTCAATCGGGAAGTATTTGCTCGTTGTCAGCATCATCTTCAGCCTCGACCTTGGGCCTCAAAGGACCATGGGCGGACCGCCCGCGGTGCCTGCTTCTTCTTGATGCCGCTGACTATCTCGCCTATCCTCAGCGGCATGCAAGCTGCTTCGATGGCCGTTTTGATTGTTTAGGCCTTCACATTTTGTGCGCAAATCCCAAATCTGACATTTTTCCGGTGGTCAGAAGCTGAATTTCTCGGAAAATGGTAGAGAAAGAAGCTCGTGACATGGGGTAGGCCAAAGAGTTACCCAGTGATGATGATGCACTGGAAGTTGGAACAACATTAGTCCAAGTGTGGTACCTTGCGCTCCTTCGTATCGTGATTGCACCTGTATTCCCATCTGTTCCCAACCCATGTTTTCTCACCATTTGCATGCTACACGTAGTCATCAAACAGAAGCGTAATTACGGAGGAAAGGAACAATTCACGACAAGGCCGACCAGCTGAATCCAAAATCATACCTTGCCTCGCAGGGTGGTCACGTTCCTAACGACATTAACTCCGCAATTCTGAGCTCAAGTCCGAGGAATGGCCTCAAAAGCAATGGCTTAATGCCATGTAGTAGTGGAAGTGGCCGCTCCAGCAGCAAAGTACCCCGACCTAGCGGGCAATTCCAACCTTTTCTATGCCTTCGATTGACGAACTCTTCTGCTTCAACATTGCCGATCAACTCTGTGGTTGTTGGACATTTTAGTGTCAATGGTGAACATAATGGTTGGTGTGATCACACCAGAATTCAATGTGGCCATACGGATTGACGTAGCCACACCGACTAACAAACATATTGACAGTAAAATGGTTTTTGTAGATCACATCGTTGAATAAATGTAGCGTTATTTTGATGGTTGTGTATGTTCGTAGGAAATAACCAAAGATATCTATTAAGAATTAGATCTTTGCTAATATTGTTTGTCTAGATTGTATCAGTTCTGTCGTTCGGATTTGAAGTCTTCCTACCTGTTCGTGAAGAAGTTTCCCAACAACGGCACCTTCACCGGGGAGAAGCATTAGATTTTTTTTATGATGTTCCTAGCTACTATAGACAGACATAGCATCCTGCCCAACAGAATATGTTAGGATGGTGACCATTTCAATCACAAGTAGGAAGGAGGCACACCAGAAGACGCCTTTCTACTTCATTCAACAGGTCCTTGTTAGCGCCTCTCAGAAGCACCGAACACGCCTTCGGGTATTTGCAATCCACAATGAAAGTGAAAAAACCCATAATCAATCTTCTTAACCTCAAGTAGCCACGCGCCTGTACCCACGTCCGACCATGTCCTTCATCGAGTCTGTTTACAGTTGTAGCGCCGCAGGCCCGGTCTAATATCATCCTTCTAAATCTTCTAATGGCACTAACACCGGACTAGCTAAGATAGTGACATGCCAAGTCACTAAGCCCCTTCTTTGTACTTGCACGCACAAATTCTCATTGAACTCTTCCTGAATTCTCAAAGGAACAGTCTGGGATTCTTCCTTAACCAACTCTGCATTTGTCTAATTCTCACCTTTTTTATACTTGAGGGGACATGGGCAATCGGGAGTAATAATTCGTGGGTACCTTCTCCACCTTAATATATTTCTTAATGTCCTCTTCACGATGCCCTTGAACAATGTCCACACCAACGGTAGTAGCAGCATCAATAGCCAAATCCCGGAAACCAAGAAAGGTTCAGAAACTAGCAGTAAAAACAGGCACGCAATGATTGACACTGTTAGGAAAACTTCTTCACGGAGCGGTGGGAAAGCTTCAAATTCGATTGAGGAAAACGAACAAAATCGAGACAAACAATATTAACAAATGACCTTCACTGTGCAAGTGCACTCTCTTTAATAAATTATTTGCCCACATTATGAAGTTGCAGGTAGGAAGTAACACGAATATCCTTCCATGAGTTATGAACATTACGAACACGTCGATTCTGCAAAACCAAGTGTTCCAACAAGAAATATCGAAATGAATATATAGTGTTTAGAACTTGAAGTGTTTTCTTTTCTTTTGAATTGAGATCATCGGTTTCTCAACAAGTTTTATGTCTTGAATAAATATGGAGACATTAGGAGTAGACATGTCATTTTATGTCGAAACAAGAGAACATGTTTCTTTATGAAACAACTAGTTAAAAACAAATAGTCGTAGTTATTCGCCAAAAGGTGCGAACTTCAAAGGCAAAGTGTTGTGTTCCCTCAATGATATCCGTCTCCAATTCCCAATATTTATATTTAGTTGCTTCCTATGAACATACACAACCATTCAAATAACACTTCATTCATTCAACAATGTGATCTACACCAACCATTTGATTGTCAATGTGTTTGTTAGTCAGTTTGCTACACGGAAATCTGATGTGGCCACATCGTGTTTCTGTAAACAAATAGACGCCCTGGTGTGGCCACACCATATTTCTAAACATATGTACCCTCGTGTGGACACACCAAAGTCTGGAGTGGCCACACCCATTCTTCTGTTCGTGACTGACTCTTCGGTGTAGCCACACCAACCATTATATTCACCATTGATACTAAAATGTTCAAAATTCCCCCATTTATATCACAATTTTAAGAACAATATTTAAACTTGACAACACTCCACAAACAAGATGGTATCATTTTAGATTAAACCATCAATTGCCAACATCTCAAAGTCCTAACAAAATATTTTGTGTCCGCAATTAAACTTCGATCTCATATGCTAAGACTAAAGACATCGCACATGGAGCATCATTCCAAATCCTTAAGAAATTTCCATAAACAACATGATTCTAGCCTTGTGCTATTTCCTAGCTTCATGAACATTTACAAAGTGAAAAGCCCGAAAAATTTTTTCTCCAGGCGGCACCACCTCGTATGTTCATATAGACATGGTTCCCTTTCTTCTTGCCCCCGTTGTATTACACAATGAAATCAAACCTTGTTAAGAGATTATACTCATCATCTTTTTTACAACGGTATGCACTACAATCCGGAATGGAAATGACCCATGCGGTCAGTCAAATGTCTCTAGCCACATATCGATACTTTGTTATTACCTATTAAACCTCTAAGACAGTGGTATAACTAAGTAGATGTTAGGTTCCCGCCATCGGCAACTCAATATTGGTTTTAACGTAATTCCTTGAGAAGTCGAATTAACAAGGTATCTACTTAGACCTTTTGTCAACGGATCCACAAGATTTTTACACGACTTCACATATGTGTTGGTATTACACGAGTATCGCAAAATTATTGTGTCTAGATTTTTCATTATATATATCTTACTCAATACTCTAGACGTTGTCACTTCGCTATCACAATACAAAGAGATAGTTGAAGTCGGTTATAGCACAAACACTATTTGTGATGACAAATTTCTCAGTCATTCTGCTTCTTTGTCGTAGAAGCCAACGCAACGAACTCCGACTCCATTGTGGAGTGAGTTATACAACTTTATTTTTTTTACGCCCAAGAAACAACACCGCCTCATAGTGTAAACACGCATCTAGAGGTTGACTTATCGTGACTAGCATCTGAGTATCCCTATAAAATCGAAGAAAATCCTTCGTAATGGAATATCATGTCCTTAATCCTCATGAGATATCCAAACGCTCTCCCTATTGTCTTCCAATGTAAGGCTCCGGGATTACTCGTGTATCTTGATGGTTCGTAAACTAAAAATGCTATATTTGGTCTCGACAAATAATAGTAGGATGGTAGTTCTTCTCAATAAAAGCTTCAGCAAATTGAAACATCTCTCCAACTTCAAATGAACAAATAAGAGTCAAATCACATGCATACCCTTCATATTCTCACGGATATCGCAACTGCCCTAAAAAATCGACATGCACCCTAAAAAAGAAATCAAAACTTGCATAAGATTCTGCCCCTTCGATGGTGATTTGTTCATATGGATCGATCCAAAAAGAGAAGATCACATTTATTATCAATATTTCCTACCATGAAAAAAGGCTATGTGACAAACATTGACAATTGACAAAGAATAGCACTTGGAAAGAGAAAGAAGTAACATCAATTCACTCTCATTGTACTTCAAAACCACATCCTTAATACATACCAAGGACAATAACGAATGTCGTTTCGTCTCCAACCTCTTCATATTGAGTTCTGCTAAGCTCTATCATTGATCGAAATTAATAAGACAAAGCACCAAAAAAATCAAATAATAAAGTAGAACACATTGGAAAAAGCAACCGAAAGCTTCATCTATGAGAAAAGAGTATGAAAGACTAGCACAGATAAGCATGTGTTATCTCACAATATTTATCTATTATTATTTCTTTTCTACCACTTTCGTGGCCAGATGCGTTAAGTCTAGCTCACGAAGCATAACATTCCCATCATATGTCGCTACAATTCCTGCAATCAGATAAGAAAACTCAAACGACAAATTTAAGGCATGAAACAAGGTGACACAAGGAAAAATAAACTCGGCGAATGAGTTAAGTACAAGTCAAACCCGTTTTGTTTTCTGATATGGGGTAACATTGACAATATACAGGGAAAACCACATTTCTTCAAAGCAATAACAAATGAAATTTTTAGAAAAAAATAAGTTGTTCTAAAGATAGCCTTGTTATTGAAGGAACTTGGTAGAAGCCAAAGCTATGCAAAAGTGTTCATCAATCATGCAAGCTGAAGGCTATACATGCGAGACAGAAGTCAACCTTCTCCTCGGCAGAAGGTACGAACTTCTGTAAAGAAATATTTTTATAAATATTTTTGGAATTATTTTTATTGATTAAGATATTTAATCCAGTAAAAAAGAAAATAAAATAAGTAATATATTTTCTTATTAAATGAAATAAATTACTTATTTGTGGAAAGGCTCACAAGGGTGTCTTTATTCTGTGGATCGACTTGACTACCAATGAACCAATATTTGGGACAACTATCCACATCATTTGTGTTTACTGAATTAGACATTTTACACGTAATGTAGTAAAATATGATACTTATGGAATTAATCTTGAATTACTTCTATTTACATAAGGTTAGTGTCCAAAACCTCATGTAATGCATTATTCATGTGAACTTTTATTAAATCAGACCCTAATTGATTTAATCTACGTCCTAATGGATATTTGTATCATTGAAATGTATATATTAACAACTTATATGTTTTCTTTTATGTGTAGAGCCTATTCTTAGTAATTTTAGTTTCTACTTTTAGTTTTCGTGTCTTAATTAAGTGTACCTAGTCGTATTGTAAGATAGAGAAGAACATTTATATTGTGATTGAGAGTGAGGGTGTACGAAAAGCTTTAAGTGGCTTTAGTTGTTAGTTATACAAGGGAAGGAACGGGAGCTACAGAAGGTTATAGCATTGGTGAAGCCTTCTGGAAGAGTGACTTGGAGGCTAGAAGGGATACTTGGTTGGAGGCTGCGGGAGACGTTGGTGGAGACGTGCGGCTGGAGGCTGGCGTGCCAACTTGCAGTAAGCTGGAGAAAAATGCAAATATTCCAGGAGCACAAAAGGTAATGGACTGACCAACTTCTGTAGCATAACGTTCTGTGTGCAGAAACCTTTAATAGGGGCTGATGTCTGCTCGCATAGAGCTCGCTACGTGCTTACGTAAGCCTTGCTATGTGTTTGCATAGGGTTCGCCACGCATTCGCTTTCTCGAGGAGGTCGCACAAGTCGTGTGGAGCCACGGGAGGAAAAATCCATCCTTGGACAATGGTCGTTGTCTGCTTGCGTATAATTTGCTACGTGCTCTCGTGGGATGCGCCATGAAATCGTTATTCCGAGGGGATTGTGCAACGGAAGTCGCAGTGAGTAGCTGTACAGACGAGGACAACATCCGATGGAAACGTCCAAATACTTGCTTAGTCATGTTAACGTGGTCACTTGTAAGTACAGAATCTTTAGGTCTGTGTTGTAGAAGGTTGAACTCGTGTTACTTTCTGCGATCACTGTTTCGTTTACGATAAGTGAGATCCATCCAAATATTGGGTGAAGAGTGGATTGATGTAAAGTTTACTAAATTACTATAAAATCATTGCGTCAAAAATCAACTTGGTATTCATTTCGTACGTTATGTAGTTACAGAAGCCTACTCACAAAGTTTTGTGTCACAGAACCTTTCTTTCGCCGTAGAGTTCATCGAAAAGGAGTTAAAAATCCTTAAGTAACTGAGCATAAACCCACTTGGACCAACATGGGGTTGGTTCAAATGGTAAAGAGTTTGGATTCGCTCATAGTTGTTAATGGCGATAGGCGGGGCGAGGCGACAAGCCATCGCCCGCCAGAGGCGAGAGGCGAGGCGAAAGGCGCTCAAAAGGCGATTTGTGTAAGGCGATTTGTGTATAAATAATAAAATAATTTCAAATAAAAAAGATGAAATGAATTTATAATATTAATGATCATCATTCATCATGTAAAATATTCTAATCAAGCATCCATAAGATCGAGATTATCATCCGAATCATCCGAAGCTGATAAAGCCACACTATCATTCCCACTAGAATTTTTGTAGCATTCCGGGTTTTGCTCTTCCTCCTCATTTTCATCCAATTCTTCAATATATTCTTCATCTGCCACGTCAACTTTTTTCTTCCCTCGAAGCTCAACGACATCTTTATAACCTCCAACAAGATGTTTCTTGAATCGACTAATTCCACCATTTGTTACTTTTCCGCAATAATTGCACTTCACTTTATTCGTGTCATTGGGATTTGGTAGAGTTCCATGACACCATGCAGGATCCTTTCGGTTTTGATTTGAAGAAGACATCGTCTAATTTTTGCGTAAAATCAAAAAATGCTAGCATAATTAGTTTATAACTTCAAGCAGATTAAAATTTGAGTTAGTTTATTGAATAAACTAATGAGAAAGACAAATCTAATCGCAAACAAATCAACAAAAAGAACCAGCATTGCTCTCTTCCTTTTTTTTCTTTCGTAGAAGAAAAGTCAGTCAACTTATCACCGAAATAGAATTAGTTAAAAGGCAAAGGCAGTCTTAACTTCAAATATTGTCGTCCAATACAATTGAAAATCACAATTTCCAAGTCCTGACCACGACTTGTCCAAGTCTCCAGTTAAATTTTGGCCTAAAAATAACAGCACGAGTACACGTTCGGACTCAACAAATTCAGACGAGCTACACTACGAATTTAGTTCTTGAGAGCTACAAATTCAGCAACAGAGGGAACGCCGATTCTTAAGAGCTAAACACAATTAAAGAAATCTGCTTTACCCAACACTGGTGAGCTGGGCGATGAAGAAAGGATCCTGTTTGAGAGGGAGGAGGGGAGGCCGACGGAGGGGAGGAGCCAGGAGGAGGAGACGGAAGGGATCGTTCGTATGGGGAATTGTTCGTGTCTTGGCTGAAGACAATAGGTTTTCAAAGTTTTTATTTATTCAATTTAATCCCTAAATTATTATAATTATTACAACTTAGTCCAAAATTACACAATTCGGCCGAAATCCAAAGGCGAGTCTTTTTGTCGCCTTTCGCCTGAGAAAAAGGAGATGAAAGGTGAGGAAAGGTGTCGCCTTTGGATCACGCCTCGCCCGGAGGGGAGGACAGCGAAATCGCCTCGCCTGCCTCGCCCCTCGCCATAGGCGTTGCCTTTCCTTGCCTTTTACAACACTGGATTCGCTTAAGAAAGTCTCGAGTTCAATACCTATCGTAACCAACCACCCATGTTGAAAGACCCATCCACCATAGCCAGTTGACATCAACTACAGTCTTGCCCTACCATATGTTAAAAAAATATTCTAAAAACTTTTACTAAATAAATATATAAATCTTCTTAACTACTACGAAACAATTCATACTATACAAATTTTAAAAGATTATTTGTGTTTTTTTTTTCATTAACCAATTCGCATATAAGACCTTTTTTTTGATAAAATTACGAATTTAGCGAAAACAAACGAAGGAACTTCATTGAACATGTCTACGAAGAACTCTTGCAATAAAGTTAATTACCAAAATCTCTCGCATTTATAAAAGAAAAAGTATTTTTTTATGCAATAAAGTTATTAGGATACAAATCTCATTTAAATTACAAACTTCACGTGAGTAGATTATTTAAAATTTTTGCAATTTAGGAAAGTTTTCTGAAAGCAAAACGAACTTTGAAAAAAAAATACATTAAATTGAAAAAGTTTAAATTAATTACGAATTTCACCACAACATAAAATATTCCATTACAAGATCTTATGAAATTTGTATAAAATAACAAAAGTTTTAACTTGAGCAAAATATTACGGTCGACTGTATTTTTAGCCTTCAATCGATCAACATGTATTTTTTTTTCCTTTTACTGTATTATTGATTCTTCATTTGTATACATACATATTACAAGGTAATCTATTCTCTAGAATACAACTGTAATCAAAATCTATATACAAGGTAAGAAAACATTTGACAAATCAACAACAGTCTGTTGTATTATTGTGTCGTCCTATAGCTCGTCTGTCAACATTGACAAAGCCTTCGGGTGTTGAGCTGATCGAGTAAAGAAACTAAAAGTAAACTTAAGGGTGAATGGGATAGGAGCGAGTCGCACGCCCCACTACGATCCGTAGTATCAGGAGTTCGTCGCCGGATGGCGTTGACATTCATCTGAGAATCGTTAGAGAGACCATGCCACCCTCAACATCCGCATCGCCTTACTCTCCTGGCTTTTAATGTTCAGATTATCGACTGGTCATGTAATTCTTCAGGTGGCATTTGACAACTCAACTACGCCAAACAGTCGGTAGTATATATCTCCATGCACGTATATGGAGGCAACAAGAATGGAGATTTCACTTTGTTCAATTCCTCTGTTGCTTCAGTTGAACAATCACCTGTTTCCCATCATCCTCTCTGTCCTCCTCCTCCTCGCCCTTAAGGCATGCTTTTACAAGCGCTCATCCTCCCGGTTTTCCAACATGAAATTGCCCCCAGGGCCAAAGCAGTTGCTGGTCATAGGGAACTTGCATCCACGAATTATCCAAAAGTTATGGGCCCATTTGCCATCTTAAACTCGGCCAAGTTTCATTTGTATCGGTAACGTCCTCCGAAGGAGCCAAGGAAGTCCTGAAGGCTCAAGAACTTAGGTTCGCACAAAGGGAGAAACTCCCAATCATGGAGATAACGAGCTTCGACCACAACGGCATCGCATTTTCTCCTTACGGAGAGTACTGGAAGAAAGTCAGGAAAATATGCATGATGGAATTCTTAGACACCAGCGGGATCGACCATCAGAGAATAGGAGCAAAAGAGAGAGGAAGAAAATGTAACTATTTCTGTTATTCTGTTTTGTGAACGAAAACATTATTCTTATATACATACAGTTGGGCTTCCTAATATACAGGCTTCACATATATCTAGCCTCCCAACTAGTAGATTTATTATCGACCTCACCAACAGACTCTCAGACAACAACACTAGCTTCTCCACCTTAAAGTACTTTTAGTTTCTTCTCTTAACACTCCCCCTCAAGATGTGTATATAAGTCCTTCATATACATCTTGCTCTTCAACCAACTAAACCTTGGACCTGGAAACCCTTTCGTATATAAGTCAGCCAGCTGGAACTTAGATGGAACATATTCAAGTTCTATCTCTCCCTTCTTCAATCTTTCCCGAATGAAATGACAATCTATCTCGATGTGTTTAGTCATTTCATGAAAGACGGGATTCTTTGCTATATGCACAGCAGCTTGATTATCACACTTGACTTTAACCGGCTGCTTAATGCT
The DNA here is from genome assembly GCA_029817715.1 of Melastoma dodecandrum. Lineage (NCBI taxonomy): Eukaryota > Viridiplantae > Streptophyta > Magnoliopsida > Myrtales > Melastomataceae > Melastoma > Melastoma dodecandrum. The sequence goes on from JARUPY010000387.1 coordinate 1,916,386, forward strand.
CACGTCAAACTCTGCAAGCAAAGAGACAAGCCAGACAACTTCTCCCCCTATCGCCCTATATTCAGCTTATGCTGAGCTTTTAGCCACTGTGATTGCATCTTTGTTTTCCAGCTTATCAAAGCATCTCCATAATAAACACAATAACCTGTAAGAGATCTCCTTGTGCCCGGACAATTTGCCCAGTCACTATCCACAAATGCAGTCAATTCATCTGTTGGTTATGATGTAAAGAATATTCATTCTCCCGACGCATTCTTTATATATTTCAGAACCTATATGGCTACTGATAAATGCACATTTGTTGGCTGTGACATGAACTGGGTTAATACTTGCACTGAATAAGTGATATCATGCCTTATTAATGTCAAATACATCAACTTTCCAACCAATTGTCTATATTCAGTTGGATCCTTTAAAATGATTCCATCATCTTCTGACATCTTGTGGTTAGGACTGATAGGAATGCAGGCTGGCTTGGTTCCCAATAACCCATGTTCCTCCAAAAGTTCCAATGCATACTTTCTTTGTAATAATACTATTCCCTTTGAAGACCTGGCTACCTCAAGTCTAAGGAAGTACTTCAAATTACCTAAATCCTTCGGTTTAAAAACTGATGCCAAATATCTCTTGAACGCATCAATTTCTTCCATATTTGACCATCCAATAGCTATGTCATCCACATAAACTAGAAGAGCCATAAAACTCTTGCCTTGTCCTTTAACAAACAAAGAGTAATCCGACTTGGACTGTTTAAATCCATACTCTATCAAAGCTGCAACAAACTTGGAGTTCCATTGCCTTGAGGCTTGTTTAAGCCTATAAAGAGATTTCTACACATACAACATGTCCCTCCCCCTTAAACTGCAGAGTATCAAAATCAAGCCCTTGTGGAACAACCATATAAACTTCTTCTTCCAAGTCACCATTCAGAAGGCATTATTGATGTCTAACTGACACAAATGCCAAGAATTCATAGCAGCCAGAGTTAAAAATACCCTAACTGTAGTGTGTTTTGCAACCGGGCTGAAAGTATCATTGTAATCAATGCCCTCTCGTTGTGTATAGCCCTTAGCAACAAGCCTGGCCTTGTACTTGTTAACTGTCCCATCGGCATTATACTTTGTTTTAAAAATCCACTTACGACCAATAGGGACCTTGCCTGCAGGAAGTCCAGTTAAAATCCAAGTTTTGCTCTCAGATAATGCAGACAGCTCAGCTTTAATGGCTTCACGCCAATGATCAGAAAGAACAGCTTCTGAGTAGCGCACTGGATCTGTATTGACCATGATATTTATTGCAAATGCTTTATAAGATGGAGACAAACTAGAATAAGAAATAAACTGATGTAAAGGATATTCAGTAGAACTAGGACAAAAAGGATCAGATGAAGTAGCACACAACTGAAACGAACCTGCCAAAGTGAGAGAAAGGGCATGATGATAATCATTTAAGTAAGAGGGAAGCTTTCTCTTCTGCCACTTTTCCTCAGAACATCAGATGCAGTGTTTTGTGAGTTATGAATGTGTTCATAATCCACAGAAGTATCTATGCTTTTATTTGAAACATGTTCTTGCTCAATTTCATTCAAAACAGAAGTGTCTTGAAACTGATTTTCTGGAATAAAACCTCCCGACTGTGAAAAATCGGGTAAAGGAACACCAGACTTTAAAGTTTGTGTATCAGGCACTGTTTCTTTGAAAGGAAAGAGATGTTCATAAAAAACATCTTTGGAAACAAACAATTTGTTTTCTGCAAGATTATAAACTTTGTACCCTTTTGTACCATGTTGATATCCAACAAAGACACACTTTGATGCTCTAGAATCAAATTTAGATCGACCATGTTTTTTTTTTTTGATAAGTAGATCGACCATGTTGCATAGTAGAGACATAACACAAACACCCAAAAACTTTGACATGAATATAATCAGGCTTATGCTTAAACAATAACTCAAAAGGTGTTTTATGGTGCAGAACTGGTGTAAGCAGCCTATTGATTATATACACCGCAACTTGTATTGCTTCTGCCCAGAAAACCAATGTCATACCTGATTGAAATAACAAAGCTCTAGCCACATTCAATATATGTTGGTGTTTTCTTTCTACAGTACCATTTTGTTGAGGTGTCTCAACACAACTAGTTTGATGGACTATACCTTGTTCTTTATAGAAATCCAACATCATAAATTCTCTACCATTGTCAGACCTCAAGACTTTAACATGAGATGCATATTGTGTTTCAGCCATCTTACAAAACTGTTTTATGAATGAGGAAACTTCTGACTTCTCTTTCAAAAGATAAACCCAAGTAAGTCTACTGTAATCATCAACAATTGTAAGGAAAAACCTGTGACCATTAATAGATGTTGATGAATATGGACCCCAAACATTACAGTGAATCAGTTCAAAGACATGCTTGGAATTCTTTTGATGATTTGCAAAAGGCAATCGCTTCTGTCGAGCATAGTGACATATAGAACAAGCCCCTTTATTACAAGCAGGTGACAACTGATTACATGATTGAATGTATTTCTGTTTTTCAAAAGGTGGGTGTCCTAACCTATAATGCCAAACATCAAACTTTAAGTCTCCATTCTATTCAGAAATAGAATGAACTGCATGTATGCTGGGAGTAGGCTGAACATGAGAAGCCTCCTGTGTTTCTTGTAAAATGTATAGTCCTGCTCTCTCTTTAGCAAGTACAATCATCTTCCATGATGATAGGGCCTGAATAAAGCAAAGAACATTCAGAAAGAAAACACAATTCAACTTGGTTTTCATAATTTGGCTGACTGAAATGAGATTTAGATGAAATGAAGGGATGTATAAGACATTTTCCAGGACTAGACCACCATGAAGTGCTACTTCACCTGTGAAAACAACAGCTACTTTAGTTCCATTTGGCAAAGAAACAAACATATTTTGGACATGAACTGTTTTATCAAAGAATGACAGATTACAAGATATGTGATTTGTGGCACCAGTGTCTACAACCCACTGGTTTTCCAAAAGATTACCTGCTGCATTAGAAAACACCTTTGAAGAATCAAGATTAGAATGAGGAAGGGATGTAATAGAAGAAGAAATTGCAGCAGAAGAAGATATAGCAGCAAGATTTAACTGTTCTTCCTGATCAGTGAGCGAAGTCATCGTTTTCTGAAGTTGTATCTTTACTTCATTGAGCTTAAAATTTTCTGAACTTCCTATTGCAACTAATTTAGATACTGCAGCCATTGAAGTTTGTCCACGCCCATAATTTCTAGCTCTCCTTACTGCAGAATTGGATGGATAACCAATCAATTGAAAACACTTCTCTTTGAGGTATCCTCTTTTCCCATAGTGAGTGCAGATCATATCAGTCCTCCTTACAAACTTCTTTTTCTGATCATATTGCATTCCTCCTGAGGCTGTAAAAGCCATTGCCTCTGTTTTAATACTAGACCTTCCTCCCCCTACTTCCTTCCATTTCTGTATGATTCTTCTTGTATTGCCATATTGTACACTTCATCTAAGCTTGGAAAATGCCTCATGGACAGAATTCTACTCTTCAAGTTATCATCCTTATCACTTAATCCATACAGAAATCGAAACATGCAATCTTCTGTTTAATTTTTTGCTAACCTCTTAAAACATTCTTCACTATATTTCCCACAACTACAGTGGGGAAGTGGTCTAACACACTTCAACTCTTCCTAAATGCCATTCATCTCAGAATAATACTCATCAACAATCTTTGTTCCTTGTACCACAGTCATCAATAACATATGCAGCCTGAATATACTCGATTTATCTGGCTGTGAATACCTTTTTTTCGGCACTTTCCAAATTTCAACTGGAGAACTCATATAGAATATGTTGCTAGCTATATTTTCTGCCACTGATCTCAAAATCCATGCAGTTACAAGTGTGTTACACCTCTTCAACAGGTAATGCATTTCATCTCCAATCGCAGGCTCTACTATAGTACCATCAACAAATCCCAATTTGTTCCTAAAAATCAATGCCATCTCAAACGCTCTAGACCAGGTGAAGTAATTCAGCCCATTCAACACCGGAGTTACCATCACAGTGCTTAGGTTATCTGATTGTTGGATGAAAAATGATGACGCGGGATCTTCAGCAGGCGTACCTCCTTTGTTCATACCTGCCACCATCGCTACCATTGCTTGGTTCACTCCCGTCGTTGCCATTCCTTGTCGGCCTTGATTTCCGCCAACAACCGCGGTGAAGCTGGGCTTTGATACCATCTTAGACACCAACGGGATCGGCCATCAGAGAATAGGAGCAAATGAGAGAGGAAGAAAATGTAACTGTTTCTGTTATTCTGTTTGTGAACGAAAACATTATCCTTAAATACATACAGTTGGGCTTCCTAACATACAAGGCTTCACATATATCTAGCCTACCAACTAGTAGATTTATTATCTACCTCACCAACAGTCTCTCAGACAACAACACTAGCTTCTCCACCTTCAAGCACTTTTAGTTTCTTCTCTTGACAGGAGTTGCTGAGTCCAGGTCGTGTAAGGCATTTCAAATCGCTAAGGGAACTGGAAATCTCTGCTCTGGTGGAATCTGTCAGGTGTACTTCTCAGTTGCCCTTCAATGTCAGCGAGATGATCTTCGCCTGTGCGAACAGCATAATTTCAAAGGCATCATTTGGTAGCCAATGCAAAAGGCCAGATGAGTACAGATTGGCAATAAAAGAACAGTTCTGTCTCGCGGGCCAATTTTCGTTTCCAATGGTTTTTCCTTCTCTACAGTTCTTGTATCATCTCGATGGGACTAAAGCCAAAATGGGCCGTTTACATGCTGTTTACAACGACATCTTGGGCAGCATCATTACTGAAATCAGAATTAGAGCTAAATCCGGGGATCATTCATCCTCTCACGAAGAAAACTTGGTCGATGTCCTTCTCAGGCTGCAAGAATCCCCAGAGAAGACCGGAATCTCTCTTACGGATAACATGATCAAGGACATTATTAATGTAAATGCTCCTACTCCGTGATTTCATTCTCGTAAAAGGGACAGTTCCTCATATTGATGCTAAGTTTGATCGATTGTTCTCTTGCGAGGAAGACTGCAGCAACTATTAAGTTCAACTTTTGAATGAATTTGGAGTAATGACTGAGATTTCCCTTTGCCCAATGTGTTTATTCTGTTGTTTGTGTTTTTTTGCCTGAAATCTTTGACCCACAGGACATGATCGGTGGCGGAACTGATACTTTGCCAACGGCGGTTGAATGCGGCCTATCTGAAATGCTGAAGAATCCAGATGTCATGGAGAAAGCACAAGCAGAGCTGAGAGATGCTTTGAAAGGGAAGGCCATCCTGGAAGAAACAGATCTCGAGAAAATATCATACTTGAAGCGGATCATCAAAGAAACGTTCAGGATGCATCCAGCGGCAACTGTGTATGAACGAGTTGCGTGAGAAGACTGCGTTGTTCATGGGTACGATATACCTAAGGACGCGCGAGTAGTGATCAATCCCTAGTCACTGGGAAGAGATCCTAATTACTGGAAGAACCCAGAGAAATTCTATCCCGAGAGATTCCGGGGATCTTCCGTTGACTTGGCCGGGAACCATTTCGAGCTTCTCCTGTTCGGTTCGGGGAGGAGGGCGTGTCCCGCAAAAGGGTTCACGCTCGTGAGTATGGAGCTCGTGTTGGCAAATCTGATTTACTACTTCGACTGGGAACTGGCTAATGGCCTCTCCCCAGATGAACTTGACATGGCAGAGGACTCGGGGATGGTAGTCAAAAGGCTGAATCCACTGATTGTCGTAGCGGCTCCACACCACCCGACAGCTTGTACAGAAATCACTGTCCGAATATCTATTCTGTATCCATTTTCCGTTTACATCTGATAAATAATTTTGTGGCAATAATTCTATGTTCAAAACTGCATTGGGACTCGCTGATGGGAATGGGATCTCTCCGTTAACGGCAAACCTTAAGATCTGCTAATCTCTCTCGAAACATTGAGCGCCCTCCCGTTGCTCCTATCTCTTTTAATCTTACAACCACCCCCCAAGTTTTAGGAATTTACAAATTACTAACGGGTTAATAACGGTCGTATCTGTATCGGTGACATCCTCGGAAGCAGCCAAGGAAATCCTAAAGTCCCAAGAACGTAACTTCATCGAGAGGCCGAAGCTTCCGATTTTCAAAATGATAAGGTTTGATCGTGGGAGCGTGGGGTTCAATCCTTACAGAGAGTACTGGAGGCAACTCAGGAAGATTTGCGTGATGGAGTTGTTGAGTCCCAGTCGTGTTAGGCGGTTCGGATCACTTAGGGAAAGCGAAATCTCTAATCTCATGGAGTCCGTCAGGCGCACTTCCGGGTTGCCTTTCGATGTCAGCAAGATGATATTTTCATGCGCAAATGTGATCTCCAAGGCAACGTTCGGCCAGCAAAAAACCCGAAGAGTTACGTGAAAAGTCAGTTTTGTCCTTTAATATATAAAAGTACGAAGGGCAGGGGAAGTGACCTAGCCGTAAATAACCATAATTTGTATAACATATTGTTTTATCCATTAACAGACTATAGGATATAAATGGCTTACACTTAGCCGTAAACCATATCAAATAAACGAGATGCGCATATCCCAATAACTTTAACGATCACGATATTTTAATAGGATTTCATACACTGTCTTATGTTACGGCCTGTTTTATAAAATATACTTTAATATATAAAATTATACAATTAATGGTATCCCAAAAATTCCAACATTACATTCATCGGAATTCTCTGGTCTACAGGACATGCTCATCGCAGGAAGCGATACTTGGCCAACATCCATCGAATGGGCGATGTCTGAACTGCTCAAGAATCCGCGCATCGTGAAGAAAGCACAAACCGAAATGCGAGATGCTTTGAAGGGAAAGGACGCTGTGGAAGAATCCTATCTCGAGAATTTCCAGTTCTTGAAACAGATCATCAAGGAAACATTTAGGCTGCACCCACCTGCAACTATGTCGGCAAGAGTCCCTGAAGAAGACTGTGTCGTTCATGGGTATGATATACCAAAAGGCTCCCTCATCAACACCTGGTTGATGGGAAGAGATCCTAATAACTGGGAAAACCCGGAGAAGTTCGAGCCAGAGAGAAACCTGGACTCTACCATCGATTTGGTCGGGAACCATTTCGAGATCCTCCCATACGGTTCGGGGAAGAGGCATGTGCTGGTGCAGGATTCGCAGTGGCGAGATTTGAGCTCATGTTGGCCAATCTGATCTACTGTTTCGACTGGGAAGTGGAAAACGGACTGGGCCCAGATGGGCTCAACATGGCTGAGGCTCCGGGGATGATAATCAGGAGGAAGAATCCATTGCTCGTTGTTGCTACTCCTCACCACACAACAGCCTGAACCGAATCATTCCTGAAAACCCATGTCTCTGTAACAGCTTGATGTCCTGCTCCTCATTTCGTACTGTGTGAACCTTTTATTCCGCATAGCATGTCTTTGCATCCTTATTTGTCAACATTATGTGCCTGTCTTCTATTTTCTTTATGTCGAATAAATCTTCTGTGGTCAGCACAATAACAAAACTGAATCAGCTCATGTTCGAGATATCTGGGGCCTCCCCCGATCTGTAACATTTTCGAACGTTATGGTAAACTTACATCAAGCATGGAGGACGGGTTTCCCTTCCTTACAGTCATTGCACTGTCTCGATCGGGACTAAGGTGAAAGATGAGCCGTTTCCAGGCAGTTTACAGTGTTGCAAAGAAGATTTGTTGAACTTTGTCGCAAGGTCCTTTAGTTGTAGTTTAAACAAACCACCTTCTGCTAAATCAACTAAGAAAGCATTCCCTTTGCAGAAACATCAGAACAATAGAGCAAGCAAGCCTACGAACTCAATTTATATAGAAAAAGGACATCACGTAGAAGTTCTTAGTGAAGGCATAAGCTAAGCAAGCACAGAAGAGGATATGCTTTGTTTAGATATTACTAAAAGTTATTCAATCCATTTTTTGTAAAACTAAAGAATGGCCGGCAGAGGCCTCTGTAACTGTTTGGTGATAAAGAGCGCAATAATCTCGAGGAGCCTCCGGATGACTGAACGAAAAGAGATCTCATCTGGATGGAGGGAGGGAGGGCTCCTCTCAAAAGTATGAATCCAGGAAGCGTCCCTATTGTCTTGACAATAATACCAGTGCTTAGTTTGATTAGATATCAAAAAGCCGTAAAACCAGGAAATCGAGATGTACGAAGGCCAGTTGCGCACTTCTAAAGTTATATCCCAAAGAGACGCTTTCTGGGTTTTCATCAGCAACTTACTTCTGGCCGATACGATTTTGTAGTATATACATCAAATACTCGACCTCAGTGTGGCGTGTTATACGTAAAATCTGAACATGGAAGGATTAAAATGCAGAGAAAACAAAATGGAGATGTCACGGAGTGCCTTGGTAGAAGAAAGTTGCTGAAGTTCGACTTTTGAAGTCCTTGGTACTTCGATTTTATGAGTTCCGAACCTCGCAAAAAAGCAATGCTTTACATGTGATGCTGGCATGATATGATCAAAAACTCCTGATTAAGGTAAATAAAACAGTTGTCTGGAAGATCACATGAGAAAACAAATCATCGAATTGCCTTGACAGCCCTTTTTACTTAATTCCACCAGAGAAGCCAAAACAAGAAATAGAATTGCAACAACAAAAATGCAGGAAGGAAGGTCTACTTGATTGCGTAGGAACGGGTGCATACTGCCTCAAGAGCCTCCGTGAACAGGGAGGAGAAGCTGGTGAGCGCCTGAAAGATTCCTGGGAGGCCTGTCTGTAGATTATTCAGGGTCATCGCCCTCGTTACTTCTATCACCTTGGAATGCCTGAGCATTTCGTCTTCCACCCGTCTCTGACAGGCAGCAAGCTCGGACTTTTTCTCGGATAATGGATCCCGGGCATCCGGTACCTGCCCGCTGTCGGGACCTGCATCGGGCATTCCTATTCCAACCATGGAATAGTAATGGTAGTATTTCTTCTCGATGTTCCTCAGAGATGAAGCCTTTTTCTCCAGTTCTTTTGATGCGGTCTCAGTTCTCATCTTTACTTTCATTTCCTCACCTTGTTTAACGGATATCACGTGAACGACATTGATAAAGCTCTTGATAGCCTCGGAGGCAACCGTGTCTGGCACACGATCAAGCGCTAGCTTCCACTCATCGCAGAAGGCATATGCATCCGAGTGCTCCCTGTTCCCACTGTTGTTGTCGTTGTCGACAGGGAGAAGGGTGAGTTTGAACCAACCATGGAGAGAGCGGATGAAGTCGCGCTGGAACTTGATCAGGCGGCAGAAACTTGAGTGCCATGCTGAAACGGCAGACTCTAGATCACGAGTTGCCTGGCGATGCAACTCCGATGTCGGTTGTCCTTTGGTAGCACAATTTACGAGCCCACGGACTTGCTGCACGATGACGTTCTGGATTTCGTGGTACTGGTGCATCGATTTCCACATGTACATGAACCTGCAATTTTTTTTCAATTATAAAAGGATGGTCAGACATTAACTTAGCGACAATGCTAACATCAAGCAATCATCAGAGTAAGCGTTTCTTCATTTAATTAATGTAGGACATCCTTAAAAGCAAATCCAGGAACAGTTCAGGGCAACCATGAAGAATAGGCGTTATTAAATCCCTTAAGGAATGGAAGACCATTCTCAGACTGTTGCCTCTAGCTGTTTTCTTAAAACTTCCAACAACCGTTCGAACGGGTCATTGAAAGCTACTACTGGGCACAGACAGAAAAGAAAATGGACTGCCATGGAAAAAATTATGTTCAGAGCTGGGGCCACCGACAGTAAACAAAATAGGCAAGGGACTAGAGGGACGTGCTCACAGAACGTTGCAAAATCAGGCACTAGCGGTTAAAAGCCACACCAATCATGTTAAATCAGAGTTGATTCTGCCGGCATGTGAAGGATCTGCATTCATAGTCTCATGCAATGTGCTAACTGCCTGAAGAAATGAAACATCTGAGATACTTACCCGTGGCAGAGCTCCACGAGCTGGGCAACAAGATCAGTGTCCCTGAGACCAGTAATTGCCTTTGAAGTTGTGGACACGGCTTGGGATGTAACGATGATGAGGGATTGCAACTTCTTTATGGAGGCCTTGGTCTTGTCTAACTTCGACTCGTCCTCCCCCTTGTATTCTTGACTCTGTAGGGCCGCCAGCTTCTTTTCATGTTCAATCTTCACACCTTCTCTAGCCTACCCCAAAAGTATGGCTCCATCAGCAATTTAGGATCATGTCAATCACCGCATCAATGAGAATAATGCCCAGTCGTTGCCAAATAGGATATTGCACCGAACGAACTAACTCGATAAGGTCATTCATTACATTAACTCATTCTCACAAAACAAAATATGAAAAAGCGAGTAATTAGTTGCAAGGATGATGAATCATGACAATAAACACATTATTGCCACAATGATAGCTCTAAATAAAACAAGAAGCAGAATTCGGAATTACCAACATACTGTTCATGGAACTACATTACAAGAGAAGGTCAATACTGTAGAGGAATCGTCAATGCTGTACATGAATATCCTACCCAGAAGACTAATTGTAGAGGAATCGTCAAGACAAGTCATGCAAAAGAGAAAGAGCAGCGGCTCACATTGATTAGAAAGCCTCCCCCACCACCCGCAAAGCAGTCATCATACCATGAGAGACAAAGAAGGCAAAAAGAGGGGAAACGGGTAGGAATGCAGATGCAAACGATGGGCCAAGGAACAAGTTGCCTTTACAATAGAAAGAGAAATGAAAACTAAGCCATAACGCCAAAACAGCCAACCATTCCATCCATCTATCCTCTAGCTACTGGTCCAAAAGGTGATCAAGTAGCACAGGGGAAACAACGACAAAGCAGGGAAAAGAATCCCACAAAAAAAAGCAGATGGGCACAAGCACTAATTCAATTATCAGCTACAGCTGCGAAATTGCGGCACCAAAGGTGGATTCATGGTCACTGTGGATCGCTTTCTACCATCGAAAAGGAGCAGCTTTCGAAGTGGAATGGAAAGTTCCGATGGGAAGAGAGAAACGTTGGATTACCTTGACTTCCTGGTACAGTTTCTTCTCCCAAGCCAAGAGCCTGTCTAAAGTTGAGCAGAGGCTCCTCTGACCGCCCGCAACGTCGAGGGAATCAGCGTCAAACCTGTATTTGACAGCCAGCGGCGGCTTTGACGTCCAGGTTGCGCTCAAAGTACTCAGCATACTGGTTGAATGATATACGGTTTCTGCAAAAGTTTAAGAACAACAAAAAGGTTAATACTTTTAACTTCTGTATAGAAGCCGGCAACTGGAAGACCTGAAGGATCGCTTACTCTTCAGCTGGCTGAAGCTTTTGTCCATCTGGGCTCGTCCAATCTCAAGCATCTCGGACACCTGATCCCCAGCTGCTGCGGCTGAGTCGAAATTTTCCCGGATCGCATCCACAATCTCTTTCAAATCCTTGTGCCTCACTACCATCCTCATCTCCTCTTCTGTGCTCCCTCCCTCACTCCTCCCGTAGCTCATCGTGCTCGACTTCATCCTGACTTCCGACTTCTTCTCCTCCTCCACCTCCTCCTTCCTCGACCCCTTGTCCTCCGATGGCCCCTTCGCCGACTCGTCAACTGTCCCGACCTCCGATCTCATGGCATTATCCTCCTCGTCGCCCTCATGATCGTCGGACGAACTGGTTATGATATCATAGTCGTGATCTCCCCATTCGCTACACTGAACTTCTTCAGCTTCCATTCTCTTGTTCCCCTTACTGCCTTTGTCGACATCACTCAGCCCAATTTCAGTCCTCTTGTCAAAGGCGAACTTCAGACTACCAGCTCTCCCGACCGAATTAGCCGACCCCCACCGCTTCCTGTTGTCGAAGAAATCATACTCCGACACGGAGGTCGTCTCGCCATCCTCGTCCAACTCATAACCGCTGAGCTGCTGCCGCCGTCTCCTCCGCTCCTCCTCCTCCTCTTCCTTGATCCCGTTGGCACAGCGGTCGAAGTACTCTGAGTCCGGGGGCGACGGAGGGTAGAAGTTCTCCCAGTTCCACACTGACGAGGCCTGTGAAGGCGTGCTGGCGTACGTCGACCCGTAGTCATAATCATCCTCGCGGTTGCTCCTGCCATTATTACCCTTGTTGTTGATGATGTAAGCAGTGGGGTATGCAGAGCCGGACGCCCCCTGCGGAGGGGACGAGTTGGGGCTAGATTCGGAGAGTATATGGGGGAGTCGGACCTTGAACTTGGCAGGCTGGCTACGGCCGTTGGCGGCGGGTCTGCTGGGGTTGTTGGGGAGGAGACGCTTGACGTAGGGGAAGGGAGTGGGGGCAGAGGAGGAGGGAGGAATGGGGGGAGGAGGGGCCCTGAAGGAGGAGGAGGGAGGGGGAGGGGGAGTTGGGCTGGGGTTGGGGGGACGGCGGAGGAGGGCAGCGGGGGTGGAGAGGGAGACGGGGAGGGGTTCGTGGGAGGCGAAGGAGGAGAGGGCGGAGCCGGTGAGACGGAGGGAGCGGGAGTAGTCGGAGTGAGCGCCGGCGAGGTGGTGGCGGGCGAAGACGGCGTCCTTCATGAGGCGGCGACGGTCCTTGCAGCGGCGGACGACATCCTCATTATCGATCTTGGAAGCAGCACAACCCATTCCTTCTCCTCCTCCTCCTCCCTACTAACTTTAGCTCACTTCGCCTCTCTTACAACTCACTCTATCTCTCTGTGTCTCTCTCTCTACATGGGGAAGGGAAGAGATGAAAGTGTTAAGACGGAGGGAGGAAGGGAGGACAAAGGAAGGGAGATTGCCTGTCTTTGCCCTTTAAGCATACAGCGTTAGAGAGCGTGTGTGAGTGTGTGTTTGAGTTGAAGAGAATGGTGGTCGGTCTATTTACGTATTAGTATAAAATATTAGTTTCTGAAGATTGGAGAGTTTAGTTGTTCGCGGGGAGTTGGGTGATTTTTATTTTTATTTTATTTAAAAAAAGGGTGAAAATTTGAGATCGTGGCTGCTAAACTAAGAAAAATTTGGCAAAATGATATAATTCATCTTTATTTTTATTGCTGGGGATGTTTATTTGGATCCCCCAATTTATCACCCTGATTTCTCATGATGCTCTCAGGAGGAGGAGGAGCAGACATTCTTAAGAACAGCTGTCTTACATTTATTATTATTATTATTATTATTTTAATGAATTCAGATCATTCGACGCCTCCCTCAGGTCGTAAAAAACCATTCTCTTGATTTCAATAATGGGTGCGCTTTTGTGTGTGAGATGATCAAAATGTAAATCCTTCGGTTTGGGACCCACCCAGAGAGAGAACGGATATCATTTGTTTGCCCCCAATTACGGAAGCGGCTAACGGTACGTGCACGTAACAGTTAGGTGCTTTTACTAATTAATACTAAATTTTTTTAGTAAATTTTACTAAAAGTTGACCGTTACTAACAAAGTCAACGCGAATTTAGTAAAAAATGTAGTAAAATTTACTAAAATCCGGTCGTCTTTTAGTAAAGTCAACGCTTTTACTGTTCATAGAAGTTAAATTTTACTAATTTTCCGCTGACTTTACTAAAACTTTTCCGTTAGTAAAGTCAACTCATATTTAGTAAAAAAAGTAGTAAAATTTACGACCTTTTTTACTAACTGTACGTTGACGTAACGAAAATTTTTTCGTATTTTAGTAAAGTCAACTATATTTTAGTAAAATTGTTAGTAAAATTTACTACTTTTTTTACTAATTTTGAGTTGACTTTTACTAATGGAAAAGCTTTAGTAAGGTCAGCAGGAATTTACTAAAAAAAGTAGTAAAATTTACAACTTTTTGCTGTGCCGAGGAAGCCGATAAGTAGTAATCGTTTACTAATTGTGGTGCCATTTTTAGTAAAAAACTCTTCCAGTTAGTAAAACTGTTAGTAAAGTCCAACGTTTTTAGTAAATGTTTACGAATTTTGACATGTTTTTACTTAAAATATTAGTAAACTGTTACTACAAAATGAACGTGTTTACTAATGAATTTACTAAGTCGAACAGTGTTTCCTAAGCTAACTCCGAACCTATATTGGATGTGAAATTACCGGTTTACCCCTGTTACTAACTTTATTACTAATTTTACGGGTCGTATTACTAATATTATTTAGTAATTAACTTACTAACTTTATTACTAAGTTTTAAGAATTGAGATATGCAATGACTGAATCACAACGACCAACCTTACCACTACACTCTTCCTTCAACTTCCGGTTATTGAGGTCCTTCATTAGGAAACCGGCACGTGAGTGTCCACCAGATGCGTGTACAAGTAGTCGCATTATATCACATTGTCTAAATCCAACGTCAAGCATTCGACGGACAAAGGTCATATCTTCGTCGCTGATTTGGCGCCTCACTGGCATGAAATATGACAGACCTGCGCTCACCATTTCATGATTGTATTCCAACTTAACTGCAACGAAATTCCATTATCCATTTACCTCCACTCTTGCTTTGAATAAACACTTGCAACCATTCTTGACAGATGCTCTAACCCGACTTTTGGCTGTCCAGTCCGGGATATCGGAACACTCGCCTTCCCTTGAACAAACCCACTTTCTCATGACACATTCACCGTTTCTTAATTTCTGTCGATCTCTTTTGCGAACTGAAAACCCATGAACCATAGCACACATTTTAATGAACTCTTCCACCTCTTCGCCATTACCGAATGCCATATTCAACATCTGATCTTCATTCATACCACTGACTACAGTGAAGAAATGGTGAACATCCTGGTCATCTACATTCACATTAATTAAAACAAAAGGTTATCAATACATGGACGATGATGAATAATAATTCGATAATGAACTTTGTTTTCTTCACCGAATTTTGTGTTATCCGCGTTCAATAGACTCTCCATTTCGGCAGACTAAGGAGGACGAAAGCACATACTCCACCACAAACCGAACAAGAATCCCCTATCGGACCACCTGCAGCGGAGGAATAAAGGCCTGTCAGTCCACCTGCAGCGGAAGTACATGAACCTGCAGGACAAGCTGCAGCCGAATATCATGAAGTTGTCGGAAGAGCTGCAACCGAAGAACCTGAACATGCAACTCGGCCTGCGGCCGCAGCGGAGGGAGCATGCCGAACACCTGGGACGATGCCCTCCAGCCGAACATCTCGGAGGAGGACTTGCAGAATGTGATATGGGTTGAAGACGAAGTCCAGCCGAAGATCCGGCACGAGGACGACCTACAGGAGCCAAAATCGGGGACGCCGCCCCAAAGCCCACGCTCTGGGACGATCACGTACTGCCACCGGGGAGAAATCCGGGACGAAGACCCGGTCACGAAATGGTGAATCCTTCACCGTCTGCAGCTGCGGCTACTACCTCTGCCTACGGGAGCAACACCTCGTCAGCAAGAACGCTGCAACAACTCCAAATCGAACTGCAGAAGCACATCGGCAGGGAATTAAATGCAGATCTGGGGGTTACACTTACTAAAATTTACGTCTCAATTCTTAAAACTTAGTAATAAAGTTAGTAAGTTAATTACTAAATAATATTAGTAATACGACCCGTAAAATTAGTAATAAAGTTAGTAACAGGGGTAAACCGGTAATTTCACATCCAATATAGGTTCGGAGTTAGCTTAGGAAACACTGTTCTACTTAGTAAATTCATTAGTAAACACGTTCATTTTGTAGTAACAGTTTACTAATATTTTAAGTAAAAACATGTCAAAATTCGTAAACATTTACTAAAAACGTTGGACTTTACTAACAGTTTTACTAACTGGAAGAGTTTTTTACTAAAAATGGCACCACAATTAGTAAACGATTACTACTTATCGGCTTCCTCGGCACAGTAAAAAGTTGTAAATTTTACTACTTTTTTTAGTAAATTCCTGCTGACCTTACTAAAGCTTTTCCATTAGTAAAAGTCAACTCAAAATTAGTAAAAAAAGTAGTAAATTTTACTAACAATTTTACTAAAATATAGTTGACTTTACTAAAATACGAAAAATTTTCGTTACGTCAACGTACAGTTAGTAAAAAAGGTCATAAATTTTACTACTTTTTTTACTAAATATGAGTTGACTTTACTAACGGAAAAGTTTTAGTAAAGTCAGCGGAAAATTAGTAAACTTTAACTTCTATGAACAGTAAAAAAATAGTAAATTTTACATACATTTTTACTAATTCTGCGTAGACTTTACTAAAAGACGACCGGATTTTAGTAAATTTTACTACATTTTTTACTAAATTCGCGTTGACTTTGTTAGTAACGGTCAACTTTTAGTAAAATTTACTAAAAAATGTTAGTAGTAATTAGTAAAAGCACGTAACCGTTACGTGCACGTACCGTTAGCCGCTTCCCCCAATTACACCCACAAACAAACAGAGTAAAAATCACATCCATAATTCTTCTATCTTTTTTTTTTTAACTTAATGGGAGTAGAGTAGTCTTACTTTTTACTTTTGGTGAAGTGAATTGGTGGTGGTGACGACGAGGACGACGACCGCCGACAAATTAAACAACAATCTTTTTGTCGACAGTCGAAAACTTAGACTTCTACTTCCACATGATAGTAATACGAGAGAGACTATATCACGATGAAGTAACAAGTCCTTTTCACATAAACAAACACACTTATTTCATAATCTGGTTTTTTTTTGGTAATTATGATATTAAAAAATATAAAAAGTGAAAGAAAATCGGTCGGGGGGGGGGGGGGGAAGGAAATCCAGAAAGGGAACGACGGAGGTGCCCCACCCCGACCCACCTTTACATGTTGAAGAAAAGGGAAAAAAAAAAGAAGAAAAAGGATAGGAATTTTTGGACGAGGTGAACAAAGATCAGAAAGAAAAAGGCATCGGAGACGACGGTGGTGAGAGTAAAATGTGATCTCTTTCCACTTTTTTTCTTGGGTTCACTCGCTAGAAAGACGAAATTCTCCATTGAGACAACCCCCCCCCCCCCCTTCCCTTAGGAGGCTTACACAGTCTACTCACCAACAACCGTCATGTAATACTAATATGACCTCCCTTTTGCCTTTCTCGGTATTAATTTCCATATAATCCAACACCAAAGTCGGACTTTAATAAATAAATAAATAAACATTCCAATGGAAAAATGGGCTCATCCCATCTCGATTCTCCAGCAGATGATCCCAGATCCATCTCATCTTCTCTCTTTCCTTTTCTTTTTCGGTCTTGTTTTGCATGGGGACCAATCCCCCCCCCCTCTTCCCAACTCACACAATACTGACTTAAGGGGAAGAAGACTCCAGAGGATGACTTGAATTTGCGACAGCTATTCGAAATCTTTGAATGCACATACCTTTTGTTTTTCAGCTGGGTACGAACATTTACAGCTCTGATCACTTCTGATCTTTCTAAGATGTGTTTGGTAATGCCATCAACTCCATTACTTTAACTTAACCCTTTAGAAGGAGTAAACTAGCCAAAAAAGATTTTACCAAAGACTCAACCAGGTGTTCCACCTAATCTAATAATCTAACCCATCATCAACAGGCCAAGCATAAACCCCCCCCCCCCCTCCCCCAAATCTAGGAGAGCCAGTAAAAAGTAACTAATCAGTTGCATAACAGGACCCACACACATACTCAAACGCAAAGCAACCGTGAAATCCATCTGTCGGACCAGTTTTTCTTCCAGAGGGACCCCACCTCTTTTTTCCCTACATCATGCCAAACACCTACCAAATAATTAGCCGAAAGAGAACACAAAAGGCATTCAGTCTCTTCAAGTGCATACAAAACACAAATTTTAAAAAAATGCAAGAAATTCTGTAAAATCCCCCTCCCTCTTCAACCACTGATTTTTAATAGCCATGATACAAACGAAATGGTTGGGTTGATTGATCATATCTATCTTGGCCTGCTCCTATCAAACCTGAACAGGGATTCATGAGGAGCTTTGCCAGGAGTGCTCCTTCTGTGATTGGTCGTTTCGAAAACCGAAATCCCCGAACAGCCCCTGCAGATGAATGTGGCCATTACCACTGCTCCCCATAAGTAAGGGCGGGGACAGCAAACACAAATAGGAACACAGTGCCGGACAAGTCTGTCAATGGATGGAATAAACACGTGACAAATCACAGGCACATAAGCAATAACGATGTACTTTTTAGTTTTTTCTTCTTCAAGGGCAAATTTATCTTCTGGAACCATAACCATAATTTTCAGATTTTCAATTATAAATGCTAACAAATAAGTGCATGACACTTTCTGGTATTTTTGAGCATTTTGGCACCAATCCAAATAACAAGCCCCTTTAACTGTTTAGGCATTTGCATTACATCAAATATTTATAGAATCTATACAGTGAAATGCATAAAGAAATTATTGGCAAGGAGACACAACTCAGGCCCAAAATCCAAGTTGTAGTACGTCGTGTGCAAAAAGATCCAAAAGAATCTCAGAAGAAAGTATCTGTCACATGCCTGGGGGTCATTGATTGCACAAGCCACACAATAATGCTCCTGAAAGAAGAAAAGAGAAGACAAGATAACTACCATTTTGCACAAACACCAAGACAAAATTCCGCATAAGAAAGTTACCAAGCACGGGCAAATATGATACCCAACACAGCATTCAACGACTCTTTCCCAAGTCCCACTGAAGCATAACTACAGCAGTACTTCAATTCCAATTTCAAAAAACAAGAAACAGAACAGTAAATGCTTCAAAAGGGTATTCCTATGTCACATAAAAATTATCCGTATATGTTGTTCCACTTAATTAGGAAGGCAACAAAAATTTAAAGAGCTACACCAGGTTATCTAAAACATCTTCACCCTAAAAGTCAATAGGTAACTCATCCTACATTTTATTTGAGTAATAGAAAATCAGAAATATCCAGTCAGCAAGAAGCATAAAAAATACCACTAATGGCATTTGGATAAAACATAACAGTTGCCAATCCAACTAGCTGCATCTTAAACTGGTTTCAGACTTATTATCAGGCCTGCAACTCTAACTTACCTGCATCATGTACCACTCCTCGAATTCATCAAATAATTCCAGCCGTTCAATCCTAATCGCATAAGATAACAAAGGTAGGTGGTCAGTTCTCCAAAGTATGGTTAGCGATTCAACAGAAAAATCTAATAGTGAAAAAGTGCAATGACTAGGAAACAGAAGAGGTTATTATTATCAGATTTATAATCATAACAAGCATCAAAGAAAAGAAAACTAAAGCAATAACTTCCACACTCCAAAGGCTAACCTGCGTCTTTCCTGAGGATCAATAAAACTGCTGTAAATCCTAAGCATGTCCCAGGCAAATGCTCTCTACAAAATAAATATAGATAACAAAAAAGGGCAATTATCAAAAAATACACAAACTTCAAAAAAAAAAGATAACTGACAAAAAAGGATGACAAACTTGAATATCAATTATGAGTAGAACAGCAATGAGACCATGAAAAAGAAGTTTCTATTGTGGATGCAAATGCAGGAGAAAAACATGCAACTTTTGTTAAGCTTCATATCGACCAATTTATTTCCACCTCATTAATTACCAAGAAGTGATCTCCCAATAGAGCGTAATCATCTTGGATAAAGTTTTGAAATGTCCAGTAAAAATTATTATATGCCTTTTACCTGCCATCCCTGATCAGTGAAAAATTTCTCTTTGGTGGATAATGTTGGTGTAGCATTAATGCCCAAAAGGCCACAGCCTCGGCTCTGGAATAAAGAGAATTCACCTAAACTAAGCATCCATAGAAAAGTAATCCATTCATAAATTGCACTGAAAGAGAAACATGATCCGTCATATTGGAACAAACCTCCAAATTTTTTATCATCTGCTGACCAAAAGGATCATCTGGGAGTATCTATCATGACAAAAAGTCCAGGGCAGACCATTAATTGTTGTGAAAGAAGAACTCAGAAATTAATGAATGTATGTTACATTTAAGCAGAAGAATGATAAACTTTAAACATTATAAAAAGAATATGCTTCAAATATCTTCATTCAGAAGGGAAAGATTTAAAAAAGAAAAGAAAAACCAGAAAGGAAATATCAACCTGCTCATATAAGAAAAATATAGCAGTAGAAAATGTTTCTGAAGCCCAATGGACAATAGCACGAGATGAACCTGGATCCAAGTATATCAAGACGCATTCTGCAATTATAAAGGTTGGCAGGCTGAAAAAACA
Organism: Melastoma dodecandrum; assembly: GCA_029817715.1. NCBI lineage: Eukaryota > Viridiplantae > Streptophyta > Magnoliopsida > Myrtales > Melastomataceae > Melastoma > Melastoma dodecandrum. The sequence goes on from JARUPY010000387.1 coordinate 1,936,547, forward strand.
TCAGAATGAAGCAGCTTACAATCAATCATTAAAGGGTTTAGAGGTCAGAGAGGAAAAAATCGCAGGATAAATACAGTTACTAATCAATCTACTGTTCTTCAAAATAAACACTTGAAGCCAAAAGTATTTTTCTGGAAGGCAAAAAACTAATGGCAGCGCTACAAAATACACAGAAAAAAAGCAGCACTCATCCCTACATTCGTACCTTGGATCCATATCAGCCAATGCTATGACCTCATTCAACCTTTCCATCTCTCGGAGATCAACAGGGAGAAGTTTGTAGTGCTGAGCTAAGACTTCACCTTTTTCTATAATGAAATAGCAAGTATTTTTGGTCAGGTATAAGAACTAAAGGAATGAAGTAATATAACAACTGAACCGTGCAATAGGAGATGGCATTAGACCTTACTTTACCCAGACTTGGACATCAACAAATAATGCATAAGCACCAACAGGAAAAATAACACTCGAAGTTAATAAAATTTGGCATGAAGAATGAGAAAAGCAATACCTTGAGATATAGATGAAATGTTGCCAACTTTGTCTCTCAGTTGACTGTGGTTTTCAATAATGGCTGTCTTCTTACTGGTTACCTGCGGAATAAATAGTATGACTATTTTTTTTGGCTGGTCAAACTTAATGATACATCCCAAATCGCCAAATCTTCTCTGGTCTATTTGGAAGACCTATCATCCTGCTTATCATTCAAACAAAATGGATACTTTTTGGCATCTATTGATGATCTGGAAAAATAGAATCACAGAAGCGGCCATCACCTCCTTAAAATCCAATTCTACATACAAGAACGGCGCTTTCCCCTCATCCTGAAAAAAAGAAAAAAATAATAAATAGAAACAATAACAGATTGTTCTTTAATTCCAAACAGACAAACTGGAGTAGAAAAAGAAAACTGAGGTATAGGAAAAAATAAATAAAGTACACGAAAAGGCACACTTGAATGCCCAATATAAGCGTAGTATAGAATACAATAATTCCCATTCCACCAAAAATGCAAAACCTTCAGCTGGAAGTACGTTGTATCAAACCCTGCTCCAAGTGACAAAACTTGCTTCTTTGAAGAATTAATTGTGGTGCTTCTTCCACAATCAAGAAACTCATACAAGAGCTTCCTGAAAGCAGCCCAACGAGCGAAATACCCTGAAACAATAAACTCTGATTCAGAAGGTAACTACCAAATACTTGGAGGTAAACCACGCGCTGAGGATCCGGGGAAAAGCAGTCAGATCCTCATGTAACAACCTTTGTGGAATTCACATCATACCACGATTAATTATGGGAGATCTTCTCACAGGTTTTCTCACAAACAGATGGACGTAATCATCCTTCATGTATCCCTTCTTAACACATGATCTGCAGTAAGCAGCATACTTTTAACATGCGTTACAAAAACAGCGGACGGCACTCACGTAGAACTGGGCAAAACGAACAAACGAAGAAAACAAAAATCGAGGTCTCGTTCCTGTAATATCCGAAAGCCTAATCCGAACATCACGTCCCGTGGGTTACAGAAACACCGCGACAATTTATACAAGTCGCCAAAAAGAATACAACAGAAGCGAAGGAATTAACCGAACTGGAGAGACAGATCCCTATGAACAGCAAAGAGAGAGGGAGAGAGAGGAAGAGAGACAGACAGTTTGCTGGCGGAGGCGTCGTCGTTGGTGGCCTGCACGGCGGCTCTGTTGCTCCGGGAATCGCCGCCTTCCCTCGTTGGCTTCGACGTCGACATGGTGGTGTCGTCGTCGGGGTAGAGCGCGAGTTTCCGGGACGACGCCGACGGCGAAGGTGACGACGATCTGAAGGGAAGGGTGGATTGGCGCCTTCGCAAACGAATCCAAATATCTTCTGTTATTACAAAACAGATTTCCATCTTTACCTTCGGTTTCAAATTAGTCCTTTAATTAAATCACAGTTTAATTTAAAATGATTTTATGAGATTATATTTTTATTTCTGGACATGAAGAAATGACATATTGACTGGGTGTAGGCAAAGACCATAAGCTCTGATCCTCGAAATGGTCAGATGGAGACTGCAAATAACCAAATACGTATCCCTGGAAGTTTTCCGGAACAGGCTTGAAATATACATTTGGATAAATAAGAACTCGAGAACCGGGATAATGTAGGTCACTACAGCCAATTAGCACACTAGATTCACCGGAACAGAGAGCGTCCTAGACTACCGCAAAATTGCACATGATTCTTGATTAAGCTGACCTTGGGCTCAGCTCGCTTGATCAGAGATGTCATCCCCGGTAGATGTACTTGGCTAGAGGGAAATTAATACTTTTTGCCACCTGCAACATCACAAGGCAGTATTAACACTCCGACAAACTACATGAAAGTGGAGTGAAATTGATGAGCAACAGTAATATTCTGCCGGAAGACTACCTACCTTCAGCGCTAGATCCTCAGAAACCATGGATCGGTAACGTGTAGAGCCCTCAAGTGGGCAGCTTCCTCCCTTGACGATGAAATTGGAATTGCAAAGACTGGATAGTTGTAATAGAAGTGTTGACGCGAGTGCACTAGAACCACTTTGGACACTTAAAGAGCCTTCTGGATCCTCCTGCTCCTCGAATGGATCCTCTGCAACTGATGTGAGGCACTGGAATATGGCTATCAGCCTCTCGAGAGGAAAGCTTCCTGGTCCTTTCATCAGTGACTCCTCTTCTTCTGCCTCCTTTAGCCCCTTTGACTTCTCGGAAATTCTAGCAGCAAATTCATACGATAGTCAGAAAATGAATGAACAGAGGACTAGCCAATATAGAGTAAACTTCCAAATATAAAGAAGAAAATTCACTCAACTACCATGTTGATTTAAGACAAAAGATATCCATATTGGATTTGTCAAATATCAGGAAATTATGCATCAGTAAAGATTCAAAAAAGGATTAACTTACGGAAGAAAAAAAACTCAACTAGAGAACTATATCCTCCCCACATAAAACAACTAATTGACTGCTTACTTCTACTAAGAATCTCGCATGTTATTTTCACCTGAGCTAGATGTGCAACCAAAAGATGGATAAAAAGGAACCAGCAAATGCAGATTTGCTTACTTTCTCCGCTTTTTACGGCCATCGGAACCACCATAGGAGTCAAAAAGTGATGCATCAAGAGTTGCAGGATTTCTAGATGCAAGGAATGCAGAAATAAGAAGATATCTGGCCGATGTACACACGTGAAAATCCAACTCATTGGAATGGTCAGAACCACCCAGCATCTTTCTCCCATGCTTTAGGCCACTGGTTTTGCTTGTTTCAGCTTCCAACGAAACTTTTTCCGTGATTTGAAACGTTTCGCTCAAGCAATGTGAAATATGAGGCTGAAGATGACTAAATAACCTTCGCTTCATATCTTCATTGGGTACGGCCTTCTTATCACCCAAAGGCTTGCAATACTGCGTAAACAATGTAGAAAAGACAGTAGATAACTCGTCCAGACGTCTAGTGATCCGACAAAATGGTCCCAAAACAGCGCTGCTCCAAGAAAAGAAGATTATAATTTGATCAGACAACTGTACTGCAAATTATTCAAAATAATGCAGAGGCAAAGTACAGAACTGCTCTTACTCGAGGAATGAGGAATATAGCTTCCGATTTGATTGATCTCTCATCAAAATCTGACGCATATCCTCGTCAGAATACGTGGGGAAGTAAATGGAGAGGGGCTCAAGGGAACCCGTAGCAGAGTGAAACATATCAGGCGACACGCTGCTAATGAATATGAGGCCCAGTTCAGGTACCTTCAGCAAGTCATAAAGACTGAATAGAAAGGGTAAAATACTAGAACTCTTATCCCACTCAAGCACAAGATCTATGTTGTCTATTACCAAGTAAACCATATTTCCGTCAATTACTCCCGACAACTTCGTTTTGGAGTAAATGGTCTTATCCTTGAGACTTTTCACCAGTCCAACAGAAGCATCACGAAGAAAATTGATAAACTCAGATGGCTTTTCACATCTTTTTGTACTAGAGTAACCATTATCCTCATTTGGCCTATGCAACGACAACTGATTAAGGATTGATTCGAACAGAACTCGTGGGCTATAACATGTACGGCAACTAGTATAGACAAAAGGGCGGCTGAGATGTCTGAATAACTGTAAAATGATGCTGGTTTTGCCAGTTGAAGGACCGCCATAAATGAGCACAGGGAGCATGGGGGAATTTGGGGGACCCAAAAGTTGCAAGACCCCGCGTATCTGGGAACTTCTACCGGGAAAACTGGATAACAGGTCATCAAAACTGATCGGCTCTTCTCCATAAACCAGGTCACATATGGACGGACAACAAGAACCACTTGGTTCTTTTCCAACAGCATCATTTTCATTAGAATGCTTGGCAGCAGAACACAATCTGGCCGACCGTCTGGCAGATTGTGGGCTTAACTCTTTACCCATTGCATGGAAGGAAAGAAACCGCCCACCTCAACAAACAAAAAATCCACCAATTTCTGTTATGCCCAATTTCTCAGGAAAGGTATGTTTCCTGCACCAGTCCAGTGAAATCATTTATAAAAGTGCCTATGAGGCAGAAAGAAGAATTAGCCAATTAATACAACAATCAAATGAACAAGTAGCATTGAGAAATGTGTCACACAAAACATCAGACCATTGGGCAGTATTTTGGTTAACTTAGCCTTCCCCAAATGCCAAACACCGAGACCAATCATTAGATGTCGTTGTTGGACTCACCCAAAACACCAAGTTATTTACTGGAGACTGCAGTGACATAGCAATCTCAGGCTACACCATACAACGTCTCTCAGGAATAATGAAACTGTATTTCACTTACCCCCCTCCCCGGGCAAAAACTCCGATTAGGGATTGACAAAAGACGTCTGAGCCGGATTCCGCATTACCAGAAAGTGGTAGCATCCCCTAACCATCTGAATTACGCTCGGCCAAAAGAATAACCAGGACACTATAGATAATCCGCTAAAGAGGACATTCATCGAACAGTTGACGTGCAAACCGTACGAAGCACTCAGAAAGCCATAACCTACCCCCGCCTCTAAAAAGGCGGAGAGAAACGACTGATTATGGGCAACGACGTTCCTGTACCTTAACTAATTTGCAGTAACCGGCGATCGAGCAAGCATAGAATCATCCGCCCCCCCCCCCCCCCCCCCTTGTGATTTTCCTTCCCCTTATCCCTCAGATCGATGCGCGCGAAAAATGCCTCTGGCCATTCAGACGACGCAACTTTTCCGCCAATTTCCGACCCGACCGGTTTAAGCCAATTTACGGAGGAAAATTCCAAAATAGCCCCTTAATCAAAAAATTGATTAAAATAGCAGGAAAGCGAAAATATGTTACGGTTATTTTGGAAGTTTTCACCCAATTTACGGTTTCATTCTCGTCTCGTTCCGTTGCTCCCGGGGGTAAAACAGTAAATATCAATCGTCAAATCAGCGCGGCAAGCATGTTTCCAATTCAGTGGTTGTAGCGAGCAATTGGGGCCTCGGATTTGCAAATTTGAACACACTTGGGGGGGGACACAGGTTCCATTATAAAGAAAAAATTTCAGCCGCATCTCGTCATTATCACCACTGCTAGCATCACCATGTCAACATGCCGTTCAGCTTCTCACCAACGCTAGAGACAAAGACCGAGTCTATTTTCCTCGCGAATATCTACCAGTAAAAGCCGCTACGGCGAGGGGTTACTACTCCAGGAAAAACCCGCTTGCTCACTTGAATGCATATCCAAAAAAAACGGCGGCCAGATCGCCTCGGTTCCACATATGACATTCACATCGTATGCTATATCGGATGCCGCCTCCTGCATATGCAAGGTGATCGCCTTGGTTAATATGAAATGACACATACCTGACGGAATAACATGGGAACATACCTCTTGGGCCTGCTCCTGTCTTCTTCATAGTCCATCACTCCACCAGGTTCAGAGTAGATTTCCTCGTGCCCTTGGAAGTCAATTTCGGCCTGCTCACAGGGTGTAACTTCTGCCAGAACGTAAGTAAGACACTTCGACGACATATCTCACTAATTTAAGAAACTACTCCTTGTTGAGCCAACAATAAGCCAAGTCCTACATCTGGTTTGGTCTGCTTCAACAAGACAAGTACAGGATTTTTGCATCATCACAGGGGTATGTGATATTGTGACAAAAAGTTGTCTCCGATTAAGTAAAACTACACCTTTCTCTTACAATTAAGTAAATTTGAGACAAAAGTATCAACCCCCCTCAATTTAGAGAAAATTCCACTGCTTTAGAACTCGTATACACAAAAGAGAATGCTGGATGAAACATGTTAGAGTGTTCTTCCAAATAAAAAAAATCTTATGCCAGCAGCCATCACAGCATGCCAAAAATGTCGATTAAGTACGGAACCATGATAATATGTATGTGCTTATCATTTCGGAATTCTCATTGACATCAACATTAAGCACTCACAACTAGAAAGGTCGAGCATATGCAGACTATTAGAATTTCCTTGCATTTATCAAGGTTGTCGACAAAACCTCACGATGCAGCACACCTGTCCATTATCCCCATCTTACCTTTTGGCAATGAATAATACACAATACGAATTGGAGAAGATCAACCAACATCAAAATATATGGAATAAACTGACCTTGAGAGCGAGAGACTTCTTCATGTCTTCCACGTTCTCTTCAAAATCCTTTTTGTGTTTCTTGTTGACTTCGCTCATATTATCAGCCCATCTTATCTTGTCTTGTATTGTATGAAGGAGGCTGTCCGAAGTAGTTAACCTGAAAAGGCATTGTAAAAAGTCCAGTTAAATAATCTAAAGACAATATGTTCTCCAGCTAAAATTGAGATCGTCGACAACCTTTTGGGTTCAATGAAATAATTTCCATCAGGGTTCAAATTCAAATAGACAGGCTATCAAGCAAGGACCAACGAGGTACTCTAAAGTACTAATAACAATAGCTGAGGATTGTCATGAGATGCAGTTCCATTCACTATACTCCACAAAATTGTGTCCAGTTGATAGAATACTCTACCAATCTGATAGGGTTGTTATCATTGTTCCAAGTTGTCCAGGTCTCAAGTCTCTTCCTGCTGCAACTTGGACCTGCACAAAAGTTATCATCAGGGGATTTAAAAAGAAACAAAAGCCCAATGGCATAAAAAAGGAATATCAAATAGAAATGAAATGTGTACCTCGAAGCATCTCCTCAACTGATCAAGCTGTCCTCTGATTATACCCTAGCAAAAGTAAAAGAAGACAGCACTATTCTTACTGAACATTAATAATTATATCTTTCAACAAGTATTGTAATGTAAATGCCATTTCCTTCATGATAACAGAAGAATCCTTCTAGATCAATTTAAATAATGAGGGGTGTGGGACCAATTACTCATTATTTTGATGGATAATATTATCTTCCAATGCAAGATTTCAGTACATGGACTAATTGGAACAGGGGAGTCATTGTTCTTGAAGAGGTCAAAATGTTGACTCCAAAACCTCTTGGGACCAAAAGATGAGAAAAAATTATGTGGTGCAGAGATTAAAACAAGCACATACCATATACATGCACTCATTGATAAGAAAATCCTCAAGCTCTCGGACATTGACGACATCTAACTCCAGCATCAACTGATCATAAGGTAATACCTGCAGAAGTACCCAAAACATCCTTTACTACAACAACAGCAATCACAGTTAATTATTTAACTCACTAAATGAGGCCAGGCTATATGAATCCTCTGTTGTAGTTGCACAATATTTTCAGTTACATACTTGCCTTAAGTATATCATATTTTATTAAGAAAAAAAAAAACTGGTGCAGAAAGGAATACTATGTAAACTCACATGCAGATCCATTTTCTGTGACAAGCAGGCTTCTGATAACTTTTACCAATAACACAAGTTACTAAAAACTATTCAAATGCATACAACATTATCATTCATATTTAGGGCATGGCAGGAGATAGTAATATCAAAGAAAAATGGAACTGCAATAGTTTAAGCACCATTGATGATAGGAGGGTAGTGCTATAAAAGTGGTTTATACTTATCAATGACAGTTGCAAGCCAGGAGTTATGAAGTGGGTGTCACTGTAAGACTCAACCAAGACAGGCCAAAGGTGAAAGGGGCTTAACTCCCAAATTGCAGCAAAAAATATGGAAACAAGACTTGGGATTGTAAGTTTTGAAATACATAAAAGATAATATAGCGTTCTCGTCTCATAACGACCTCTTCCCAATTCAAGGTAAGCTTTTCCAATGACGTACATGAATATTATATAGGGATCAAAATTCTTCAAACGATCTAACCTTATTCGTCTCAGCGAGAGTGAGAACCGTCAATTGCTTCAGTTTAAGGACTTGATCGGGAACCAGTTGTGGTAGACGGACTGCATTACCTATAAAAAGAAGCCAGTTCCTTTTAGCCTTTCAAACATGCTTCAAAAAGGTCAAGAAAAGACACCTATTATGTGGAAAAAATTACTAAGGAAGTGTTTCATAGCTAAACGTGGAAGCAAAACCTTGGGTGCAGATATTTGTATGCAGAGATGTACCTAGTGGTCCAACCAGTAAGAACTTGCAAATTCACAAAACAGGCATTCATCTTCGAAATGAAATTTCAAATAAACCACTCTAAGAAACTCCAATAAAACTGCCCATCAGCGATAGAACACTCATTTATCAACTTACTCTTGTAGTCGCTCCACGTGCCATGTGCAAACAGTCTAAGGATGTCTAGGTATGCAGAATACTTCGTCCCTTCAAGCTGCAATGGTTATCAGAGAATTTAAAGAATATTGACAGAAGAATTCTCCCACAAAGAACAGTCAGAACTACATCAAAGACCCCACGTACATCTTCACTCGATCAGATATGAAAAGCTGGCTTAATACACAGCTAAGCAACAAAGGTGGAGATACTCAGTCCAGTAAACCCTACTAACATTCCAAACGCAATGGGAAGGTCCCCTAAACTCTTACAAAATCCAACCCTAAAACGCGACCATTGAATCAGCCATGCCCTAGCATTCTTATCCATAAAGAGCAACGGCATTCAGTTCTTCCTACCGTAAGTCTACAAAGTAATCAGTTGACACATACCAGACGAGTAGGATCAGGAGGGACGTGCCTGGAGGAGGAGGTTAGGGACGGACAGGATCTCGGAGAAGGCGAAGAGGTTAGGGTTAGAGGTGGCCTCCCCTATCAAGGCGGCGGCGGCGGCGGCGGAGGCGGCAGAGGAAGAATCGCCGCCGGCCTTCAGGGACGAGGCTTGAGTGACGAAGTGATCGATCAGCTCCGCCTGCTTCTGTTCTACGTCCATCTTTCCCCTCTAAAAAAAACTAACCTCGGAATCTGCACAAACTCCTACCGCCAAAATCAAAAACCCAGCCCTCTCCGAGACGATCGCCGATGGGTTTGGGAGTGCGGGGAGGAAAATAATAATTTAATTTACGTAAATGCCCTCCTATACAAGTATGTATTGATGGTATTATGGTAATTTCGTCTTCCAGCAAGCCCCAGTTATGCAAGCAGTACACTTCTATTTGTGCTAAAATTTCCATTTGTTCGGAGTCCAGACCAACTCCTCCGGGTTGATCCGAGGGTCGCGTTTGCTAGCTTGTGGCTGTTCTTGATTAGCACAATGGATTCCCTTCCAACATAACACGGGTCATGCATTTCCGGGAAGTCGTTCTGCTACTGGACTCCCGGCAAAGATTCAGCATCACGAAACGAACAGGCATGCAGAGCTGTTGTGTGTTGAAGAATAGCAACAAGCATCAGTGAAAATGTATCTCTCTGAAGCAAGAGCTTCAGAGAGGGTGTAACGCAGGGTTTAAAGCGTCAGATGCGGTTTAGTAGGGCATGTGGCTCATGCTGCTGGTGTGTGGTAAAGCATGTGGAAAATAAAACACTTCAGAAGCTGCTGGTGTCCTGGTAATTAGTAGCATTAATAATCGAGCTGCAACTATTAAAGCATGCATACCTTGTAACAATGGCAACAAGGTTGGCCATTTCGGTTTTCATAATAAGACTCTCTCCGGAGCTTATCCTAGTGGTTAGTAGGTCGAATTCGAAATGTGGGTTCTATTAAAAGATCCGCAAATCTTATGTTCGAGCCAAGAAGAGACTCCGCAATCCTTCAATGAACCACCAGTCAATGCATCAGCAAGAAAACGCAACTTGATCGGTTTGAGTTTCCAGGAAGAGTTGCGGTAAATCAGATTGCGGAGCGCTTTGTCATTCATTGACATGGAGCGAGCGGATGGCGAGCCAGATGAAGCTAGTAATCAACATAGAATTCTAGATGGAATTTATTTTTCTGTTAGGACCTTGGAATATTTCTTAGATGTCAAACAAGGCAATGGATACAATCATGAAGACTGCACGGGGTCCAAGCAGATGTGTTGTGAGGAGTAGCAACGACAATCAACGGATTCAACCTTCTGACTATGAGCACCGTAACCTCAGTCATGTCGAGTTCCTCGGGGATCATGCCATCCACAAGCTTCCAGTTAAAGTAGTAAATCAGATAGGCCACCAGGAGCTCCATTTCTGTAACCTCAAACACTACGCCAGCACGCATCCTCCTCCCTGAGCCAAAAGGGAGAAACGCGAAATTGGTCCCGAAAAAGTCGATGGAAGAACCAAGGAATCTCTCCATCTCAAACTTCGCCGAGTTGTCCTAGTGATTAGGATCTCTTCCCAGGGATCAGGCGTTGATTATTATTCTTGGAATCCTTTGGTATATCATACCCATGAACGACGCAGTCTTCTCTCAGAACTCTCGTGATGAGACGGTTTTGCGTATAGCCAAAAGGGATGGCTAGGAAGATAATACCAGGACTTGACCTTCAATAAGTCATAGAGAAAAAGGCTTTTATGTCACTCATTCTCAACTTTGCAGTGTTGTAAATTAAAGTTATAGAGGATGAATTGTGATATCACTTGTCGCAGAATTCACTGAGATGGATAACATCACGTGGACTGTCTGAGTAATTAGTAGCATAATAACCAGGTTGCAACGATAAAAGCACGACTGCTTGAAATTATGGCAACATGGCTGGCCGTTCATGGTTTTTGTCATGTCCTTGCAGGGGTTTATAGTTACAGTACTTGAAAACCTACTATCTGATGAAATTGTGAATACCAGATTGTGATCCATGAACCACCATCCATATCCTGTGTAACCGGACTACATATATGATTTTGAAAGATAAGATGCAAGGTGGTTGAAAACGAGGAACGAGGCGAGGAAAAGGTCTATCCTGGGACCAATGGAATTTGTTTTGCACGAGCTTAGACCAGAAACAGTGGCGATCCATAGGCTTAAGGAATGGAATCAGATTTCGAGTATGCTCGAACATTTCAAAGTTGCAAGAGAGGTTAACAACCCCGAGATTTCCATAGATGTAAACAAAAAGTAGATAAAAATTGTACGATCACAAATTTCTGATTAACCTGTTGAGTGGTGTGGAGTAGCAACAACAATCAATGGGTTCGACCTTCGGACTGTCAGTCCCGAATGCTCCACCATGTCGAGTTCTTCAGGGGCCAGTCCATTGGCCAGTTTCCAGTCGAAATAGTAGATCAGATTGGCCAACATGAGCTCGATGCTCGCCACTGCGAATCTTGCGCCAGGACACATCCTCCTCCCTGAACCAAATGGGAGAAATTCAAAATTGGTCCCGGCCAAGTCTATGGAAGAGCTTTGGAATCTCTCCGGATAGAACTTCCCTGGGTTCTCCCAGCAATTGGGATCTCTCCCCAGGGACCAAGAGTTGATCAGGACTCTCGATTCCTTCGGTATATCGTACCCATGAATGATGCAATCTTCTCTCGAAACTCGTACGACGAAAGCTCCTGGTGGATGCAGCCTCAATGTTTCTTTGATGATCAGCTTCAAGTACTGGTTTTTCTCAAGATCCGCTTCTTCCAGGATGGCCTTCCCCTTCGGAGAATCTCGCAGTTCGGCCTGCGCTTTCTTCATAATGTCCGTATTCTTCATCATTTCAGACAGCGCCCATTCTACAACTGCCGGCGATGTATCGACTCCTCCGCCAACCATGTCCTGTATGTCAATGAATTCCAATAATGACTGGCACAGGAGCTTAATTATTTTGCAAAACAATGAATAAATAAATTCGAAGCCGGTATCAATGGGAGCGTGATATTATGGAAGAGGGAGGACCTACCAAGATAATGTCCTTTACCGTGTTATCAGAAAGATAACTTGCAGTCTCTGTGGATTCTTGCAGCCTAAGTAGGACATCGACCAAGTTTTCTTCGTAAGAGGATGAATGAATGCGGGATTTAGCTCCAATTTTTTGGTCAGCAATGATGCCGCCTAACATCTCCTCGAATACAGCCCGAAAATGGGTCATTTTTGCTTTAACCCCATTGAGATGATTCAAGAACCACAGAGAAGGAAAAACATCCCCAAGGGAAGATTGAGCGGCGAGCCGTAGCTGTTCTGTGACTGCAGAGGAGAGTTTGTCCAGTCTGCTGCATTTCTGGCCAAATGATGCCTCTAACATTATACCGTTTGAGCAGTTGAATATCATCTCGCTAATATTGAAAGGCAACCCGGTAGTGCACTTGACCGATTCCATCAGATCAGAGATTCGCTGCTCCCTTAGCGATCTGAACTCCCTCACTCTCCTGGGACTCAACAACTCCATCACACAAACTTTCCGGATTTTTCTCCAGTACTCTCCATAAGGAGCAAAACCAAGGCCTCCTTGATCAAACCTTGCTGCCTCAAAGACCGGGGATTTAGGCCTCTGAGCGAATGTAAGTTCTTGAGTCTTGAGGATTTCCTTGGCCACTTCGGAAGAAGTTACTGATACAAGTGAAACTTGCCCGACTTTGAGATGGCAAATGGGACCGTAAGCTTTTGCCAAGTCATGGAGGACTACATGAAGGCTCTGCTTCGCGCTGATGAATTGGATCATGTTACCCAAAACTGGCAGCGGTTTTGGCCCCGGGGGCAGCTTCATTTTGGAGGTATGGGAAGAAGAATGCCCGTAAAAGCATGTCTTCAGAATGAGGAAGAGGAGGGCAGAAAGGATGATTGGAAGGAGGTGATTGTCGAATCGAAGCAACTGAGGAAGCAAATCAAGCGACACCCCCATTTTTGTTGTTAGCATAAGATGTGCCTTTAGTCTTCACAAGCTAAGACAACACAAAGAGACGCAATAACTAATTTGTTCATATAAACTGCAGAACCATGTGGCCAGTCCATGGCAGATGAAGAAAACTCAGTCAGAAGGCCACAGATCTCATTGGGAATCCATTATTGCATAAACTAATAAGATCAGAAGGCTTCCTGATCTTGACCCAACATTTTTTTTTTTGTAAGTCGTATGTGAATCCTACTCGTTCCTGTCTGAAGCAATATCCTCCATTTTCTGACGCCTCGGATCCATGGAAGAAGACGAGATACAAACAAATCAATGCGAAAGTCAACTCTACGGCGATTCATTTTGTGTTTCCAATGATAAAGTATTGTCCAATAAGAAAGCATCCTCTACCGCGATTCATTTGGTGCCGCTTTATTCAACCCCGATGTTGAGCTAGTCCCAGATGACTGGCCTAAAGTAGTTTTCGGCGATTTCTCAGAAAGAAACAAATGCAAGGCTTATCTTCCATTGCATATCCCTTCTGTTGGTTTGCGCAAACTAAGTGCTCGTGTTTTACATAAACGGTTTGCGAAGGAAAAGAAAAGAAGATAAGGAAACAGAGGACAGGAGCACCAGCCACATGCCCCATTAAAATATAGCCATTGTATGAAACTTCAGGGCGAAGCGGCTACTTCGTGTAGTCCTCCATGACCTGGCAAAAGCTTACGGTCCCATTTGCCATCCCAAAGTCGGGCCAGATTCATTTGCATCGGTAACCTCTTCCGAAGTGGCCAAGGAAATCCTCAAGGCTCAAGATCTTACATTCGCTCAGAGGCTGAAATCGCCATCTTTGAGGAGGCAAGGTTTGATCAAGGAGGCCTTCTGTTCACATCTATGGAACTCTTCCAAGTTTGTTAACCTGTCTTGTAACATTGAAATATTCGACCATCCTCGATATCTGATCCCATTCCTTAAGCCTATGGATCGCCATTGTTTCCTGTACAAGCTCGTGCAACACAAAATCCATTGGTCCCAGGATAGACCCTTTCCTCGCCTCATTCCCCATTTTCAACCACCTTGCAACTATCTTATCTTTCAAATTCATATATGTTGACCAGTTACGCAGGATATGGATGGCGCGGTTCATGGATGTTACAGAACTGGAGGTCAAGCCAGAGGGTATCGCGCGTTTACAGGGTCCTCTTCAAGACTACGTCAGGAGGAGAGGAATCGTCAATTCGATCGATTGTTCGTGTGAAATTGTTGTGTTTCGATAGTTGGGTTTCGATTCTAACAATGGATCACAATCTGGTATTAACAATTTCATCAGATAGTATGTTTTCAAGTACTGCAACTATAAACCCTTAAGGGGTCTTATGATAAAAACCAGGAACGCCTGCCATGTTGCCGTAAATTCAAGCAGTCATGCTTTTATCGTTGCAACTTGGTTATTTATCCTACTAATTACTGGGACTGGCCATGTGATGTTATCCATCTCAGTTGATGCTGCAACGAGTGCTATCACACAATTCATCCATTGTAACTTTATTTGGCAACACTGCAACATTTTCATTCCCAACTCTAATTAGTAACACACTTTTGCGATTCTACCGAAATAAAGAGATGGTAAAAAATACGACCATGTTAAATCCATCTTCATAATTCATAACCGTTACCACATGACGTCGCCATCTCACGACCCTCCCTCCCTCTACTGTGGCTCGCGGAACCGGCCAACTTTTTTATTTTATCCTTCCACGACGGACCAAAAGGATCCCAGACCCCAAAAAGGAGGGAAAAATTACAGTCCACCAATGGATGGATGGATTATAGTCAAAATGACGATGACGTCACTATGCAAAGATAAATCGGCATTCAGGAACCACGGGGCTAGAGGCTGCTGTTTGACAACAATCTGATCCCGGTCTGGGCAGGATTCGTGAAGCATTCCAGTTCACCTGAAATGATTCTCCCGTCCTTCAGGGACATTGATCTCCTTAGGTGCGAATATGCACAATACTCGACATCTTGCACAGTCGCGTTATCCATGAAAGCCGAGACTGAGACGCCGACCCCTTCTCCTGTGTTGAAGGATCTCGAAAAAGTTATTTGCAGTTGCAGTGATGGATGTGTAAAGAAATTAACGTGATGGGATTCAGCTCACCATGAGTGACCAGCAACAGGTTTTCCGATGGATATTTGTCTGCAAGGCCTCGGATGACCTGTTCATACCTGCTTCTTGCACCTGAGACAGTCTCTTCCCATTGAGGAATCTACGAGATAGATGATTGGAGTTTCAAAGCAAGAAGGTTTACCATTGGGAGTGTCATCATCAATGCACGTGGTTTCAACAATCTAAGAAGCATGTTAGCCTGTCTTACCTCTTTATAAAGGCACTCGACTGAATGATCCACAGTCCCAGCAGGTAACATTGATTCGAGCTCCGGTATATTGAAACCCCAAACCCCATCTTTTGGAGGCATCCATATAGCCACTTGGTTCAGCATCTCAGAAAGTCCATATTCAATAGCCACCTGCAAGTACATTAGCATTACCAAAATAAAAAACTCTAATGCAAAGTAATCTGCAATCTTCACTTGCATCCATCAGTTAGTATCAACCGTCCGAACTAGATTTGTGCTTCTTGTATGTAAAAAGTACAACGAGTTTTTTTTGGTTGCCTGCCCGGTACTGAAGCTTCGCTCGATTAATCGAACTCAACCCGGGTAGGACAACTAACTATGGTGGGTGGGCTTCCGATAGCATTGTTGCATACGATATGTTTCTAACCTGAAACCCCATTGAGCGA
Organism: Melastoma dodecandrum; assembly: GCA_029817715.1. Lineage (NCBI taxonomy): Eukaryota > Viridiplantae > Streptophyta > Magnoliopsida > Myrtales > Melastomataceae > Melastoma > Melastoma dodecandrum. Next base: position 1,952,466 of record JARUPY010000387.1, read on the forward strand.
ATCTAAACTCCTTATCATTTGGACCGACCCCATGTTGGTAAAGTGTAGGGAGTTCAATTAACAAATTTTCCTCCGCCATGGTAACAGGAATCAACCGGTCATCAGTAGCATTAGACAAACTAGACAATACCACTCCATGTCCATCTGAATAAAATAGACTTCTATTCCATTCTAACTCATTCCCAAGACAGGTGAGGCAGAGGTTTACCAAATCCCCCAGTGGATGAACCTACATACCAAACATGCTCATTGCAAGTAGTGACTAGCCCGTATTGATAAGCTTTTCTATCCTGCATATAATCAAGTGCCTCAACAGACGTAGCAACAAGTTGAAGCATGGTTCCAAACTTTCTTTCTGACAGGTGCGAACATTGACAGGTATAGGCCAACATCACAATTTGCCTGAACTAACCACAGAGGCACACATTAACTTGATTCAGATCTAATTCGGATATAAACATGCTATCATCTCAAATAAGCAACACTATAACCTGGCCGAAGCCGAATACCAGCGGAAGATTATTCAGTCTACAATCACCGAGAAGCTTTTTGGAACATCTGATGCCAATTAAGCATACTGAAATTACCAGGCTTTGATTGGGAAGGAGCTTTCAGTCATAAGGCTTGCTTATTCACACCTTGGACAGTAACAGTTCCAAACGCATTTCCCTATCAACGTCAACCCAAAACCACAGAGTAGTACCTTCAATTTGGACGATTCGAACGTCAGTCCATCAGAACATGCTCTGGAGACGTCATCCCCGCTGTCAACCGAAGAAAGAGCCATGACCGCCTCGCGAGCGGTCTGGATGCACCGGAGAAATGGGGAGACGAATACACGGTGGATTGGGAACCCCGTGCAGTCTTCCCTGAGCTTACGACCGACGGAGAATGCCCTCACGCGTCCCTCCTCGGCGAGAGGAGGATCCCACGGCCGCTCCGCATTGGCAGTCCACATGGGGTTGACGTTGTCGAGCCTGTCGCCGTGGCGCATCACAATCACGTGCTGGAACCGATCGCCGCCGTTACAGGCGGAATCAAATGCGGCGGCGTTCGACATAGCGAGAGGAGGAGGGATCGTAACGGTTTTGGTGCCAAGCAGGTGACGGGGGAAGAGAGGAATTCTGATAACAGAGAAACGGAGCATACTTGGGTGTTTGGTGGGGGCCTGGGATATTAGTAGATTGGTCGTCTGCGCCTTGTTTGGTCTTAGCAGACGGACTGAAAAGTGCTTTTCGTTAGGGAAGATAGTGTTAATCAATTGCCTCGCATTCGTTTCTTTGATTATTTTTTTTTTTAAATATACCAGTGAGGTAACCAAACACGCCTCATCCAAAATAAGGAAACAGATTTGACTGGAAAACTAAATTAATTTTACGTTGTTTTAAAGCTAAGCCCGAGAAACTTAAAGACCACGTGCTCGGCACATGCAGCGCGCGTCGGATTTTCCAAATAGAACCCTTTCCCTCTATCGCTGGAGTCGCCGTCTTTCTCCGGTGATTGTCGAAAGCCTAATTACCCCGCCGCCGGTTGCCATGTCGGGCTTCTCATTCGGCTCCTCCGCCGCTGCGGGCTCCTCCTCCCCTTCTCCTTGGGAACGACCCCCTCGACGTTCGGATCCTCCGACCTTTCGTCCTCCTCTCCCCTTTTCTCCTTCTCCTCCCCTTCCTCATCCTCCGCCACCTCATTCTCTCCCTTCGCTTCCTCCTCCTCCGCTGCCCCTGCTTCCACCACTCTCTTCGGCATACCGGCCTCGTCTGCGGCCGCATCCTCTTCGTCACTCTTTGACATCCCAGCCGCAACCTCGACCGCATATCCTACGTCCCGGCTACCGCCGCATCATCTACCCCTCTATTCGGTACTGCCGCGTAATCTGTTACTGCTTCCTCGCTGTTGGGTGCGCAGTCAACAGGTTCGACAACTACGATGTTCGAACAAGTTTTTCCTCATCCGCTTCAGGTTCTTCCTTTTTCGGATCATCCTCGAGTGCCACAATATCCACCCCGACTGCCTCTACGACAGGCGGCGGACTTTTCAGTGGCAGCTCGTTCTCGGCTCCTAAAGCGACCTCCACTCCGTCATTCCGGAGCTTCCTTTCTTCTACTTCCTCCAGCTCCAGTGTTGCAACAAGTTCCCCTGCCCCGTCTCCATTTGGGGCTGCTTCTGGATTATCCACCTTCTTGAATTCCGCCAGCACGACTTCTACTCCGACTTCGACTTTCTCAGTCACCCCGGGGACCTCTTCTGTGGCCAGTCTTCTATTTGCTCCGGCACTGGTTCTGCTGTAGCTTCAACGCCATTAGCTTCCTCAGCGTCCACCACTTCATCTTTCAGTTTACCTACACCATTAGCTTCCTTAGCATCCACCACATCACCTTTCACTTTACCTACACCATTAGCTTCCTCAGCATCCACCACATCTTCTCTAACTTTACCAGCGAACAAGCAGCCTGGCACATCCTTCTCCTTTGCCGCATCAGGGACAGCAGCAGAACCATTGTTTTCAGCGAGTTCCGGCACTTCCGCTGTATCTACTTCAAGTTCAGCTTCAGTAGGAATCCCTTCTTTCAGCCCGAGTGCTGTTTCTTGGGTGCCAACTGCTTCGACTGCTACTACCACTACTACTGCTGCGTCTGCTGCTGCTACTACCGCTACCAATTACACTGCTTCGGCCTCTGCTAGTACGAACAGTACACCAGTCAGTGGTGCATTTACGGGTTTCTCTGTGAGCTCTGCACCTGCTCCAGCATCAAGTGTTGGTTCAGCTCCAAGCTTCTCGTTCTTGCCCACAGCTTCCACATCAGCTGGTTTGTCAACAGGTTTGTTGCTACTATGGTCCAAAGCTGGTTTTACTGAGTTGCTTGCGTTTGTGGCTCATTTTGCTGGACATTCATGGAAAAATAAAATCTTTTGCAGGTACCCCTTCTACACCTTTGGCCTCAATTGTTGCAACGGTTACTACTGCCGCACAGACATTATCGTCACTTGTAGCTTCCAGTACTGGGTTAGTCTTGAATTGCTATGCCGACATTTTAATTTGTGAGTTCAACAGTTGAATGCGTTAGTTTTGATAGGTGAGGCAATCCATTTCTCTACTTATCTTGATCAGCGTAATAAGACGTCATTTGGTTGCTATACGAGCAACCTAATTAGAGTTTCCAGTGGCCCATTCTTTTTTCTTGTCAAATCTCAAGAGATGAGATGGAACTTCTACCAAGCTGCTTTATCCCTGTTGTGGCTTGGATGAATGATTCAAATCAGGCCTTCTTGAGTTATGCATTAAATAACACTCAGTTACTGTGGAAGTAGATTGAAGCTAGTTGTTTCCTCTAAAGATGTTTCCTATTGATAGTATTTGATTATGCTTATGTTTGACTGTGCAGTACAACTGCTAGCGTTACCCCCTCTGCTACACCCAAGCTGCTCTCAGAGACTGTTGGAAAGACTGTGGAGGAGGTGACTTCTTCCTCCCGTCTTTCGATCTTGTTTAACATATAATTCTGCAGACAATTGTTTTCCTACATAAAATTAAGACTGTTCTTATGAAGTCTTCTGTCTCAGTGGTTTAGCTTCGAGCATGTATGCTTATGCAGCTGTGAAGTTACGTTTTTCAGTCCGTATGGGCACATTTTCTGAGTAGGACTAGGACATGTACTGCAGTATATCGTATATGCTCATGCTGCTTCATGTGTTGAGAGAACTAGTATGAAGTGGTATTTGGAGCTGACATGCATGACAGTTAGAAACAATGAACTTAAATTCCCTTATTATGTAAAAGAATATCATATTCAATATCGTACATGGCAACAAATAATGTAGGAAGTTTATGAAAGGCACAATTGATAAATATGAGAATGTGAAACCAAATAAGCTGCTGATATTTTTCAGTGTTGTCAAGGCGCTAAGGCGCAAATACTCCCTATCGCCCGAGGTGCAAGGCACAAGGCGCGGCGCGCCTTTGCGACAAAGGCCCATATGTAGAAAAATGTCAAATTCCAAGTTTAAAAGAGTTTAACAAATTCACGACAAAATGACATCAAGAAATCCATTAAAAGATCCATAATAAAATGACATCAAAATAACACTAACTAATAATCTAAATCCTTCTCGTGAAGCTCGTTGCAATCTTCATAATTATTATTTTCATTCAAATTCCCTTCAATCTCTTCATGGACGTCAGCATGGACTCCATCATCATCATCATCAAGTAACCTCAAACTAGTTGAAGCCCTGGTCGTTCTCACAACTTCGTTAACAGTCGACGCACTCTCAACCGCACCCCATGTCAATGTTTATCCGCTGAAAATTAAGTCATCTCCCGCATTTTCTTCCATCTCGCCAATAAGCCATTCATTACAATAATTCATACTATTCAAAGAAAGAGGATCACTCATATCATGAGCATTATATCTATTTTTCAATTTCTGGTTATACTTGACGTAGACAAGATCAAGTAACCTTTGATGCTCAAGTCGATTCCTCTTCTTTGTATGAATTTGCATAATAATATAAGAATTTTCGAAAAGCTCATAATAATAAATGAGAATTCTTTCACATTAACGGTACGAATTGTGAACACTAAAATCTCACGTAGAAATATCAACGTACAAATTATCATATGAAAAATATGTAGCAGGTTCTGTCTCTAGTCAAGAGAAAATCACGTGATTCCTCTGATTCGATATTCGAAGAATATCGATTGTAGATGATGATCTTGAGCTATGACAGAATTTCAGCAGAACTTCGAGACGATATATGAATGAAGTCATCGGGGCCTTTGAACGTGATCCGACAGAGTTTCGGTAGCTTGATGAAGTCGTCGGGGCTTTTGGGCGTGATCCGGCAGAACCTCGAGGCGTGTTGCAGAAGAACACCGGGTGATGGACGTCGGCATAGCTTCGGCGAGCAAGAGGCGGCGAGAGTCTTCGAGAGCTTCAAGAGTCTTCTCTCCACCAATGTGTGTAGTGTGTCTGTCGAATGAATGAGGATGCCTCTATTTATAGAATTCAAGGGCCGATTTAAATTAGGAAGCTAGTAATCGCATATTAGGCAACTTCTCGTGGACCAAACTATGGGCCGGACTTGAACATGAGCTTAGTTTGGCCCAAAATACTTTTGTTTGGATTGGGCTTGTTGCCTTCATTTATAACCCAATATATATGGACTTAGATTATGACCCATTCTAATTTCTTTATGGATTGGATTTATAGCTCATTTATAAACCATAAAATTGGGTAACACCCACTAGCCTTATACGAAGCCCCATTTATAGTAGACAAAAATTTGATGTCTACACGAATAATGACTTAATTGCTCAAATGTACTCCAATTACGCTCACATTCGGTTGCGCTACATGTCAAACTCAATATTCGATTGGCAATTCGTTGAAGATTAGGTGTATCACCATCAAAGAGAGTCCACCACTTCGCTGTAAATACAAATTGTTCATTTCGATAAGTTTCATCCAACAACAATGTCAACAAACATGTTCAATGAATGACATTAGATTATAAGAAATTAGAAAGTATCCGGTGATCGTTGAGTCCTTGCTCGGGAGGCAATAGTTATTCTGAAATTCTCAGCGCATGTCTTATAAAAAGCCAATTCACCTGTGATTTTATCTTGATCATCTGGAGAAGGAATCAATCTGCTAATGCAATTAAACAATCCTCTGGTGATCTCTCCATCGTCTAGACCGGTAAAACTTGAATTATAGTAAGCAGGATTCAAGGTATGTCCAGCTGCATGAAAAGGATGATGGAGCTGACAATCCCACCTCTCATCAATGATCTTGAAGACATCCTTATATTTGTCTTCATTTCCATTAAAGACCTTTGAATTGTCTCTTTGGCTCTATCCATTGCCTCATAGATGTACCCCATGGTTGGCTTCTTCTCATTATCGACGAGACGCAGAACCATCACTAGCGGACCCATCACTTTGAGTGCATACAACACACTATTCCAAAATCTCACCCGCAATACTGTTCCATTCGCCCTTTTCCCTTTCGTCGTCTTTGACAACTTGTTATTATGTCATTTTTGTGATCCAAACATCCTTCTCAAGTTACTTTTCAGCTCATGAAGCCTCTGCAACGTAAGAAATGTCGTTACAAACTGCGTGATGCCGTGTCGGATGAGTTCCTTCTTTTCTGTGAATATTCTCATGGTACTTAAGATACTACCATGATTATATATAAATCCCATTAAGAATATGGCCTGCTCAACCATTTTCTTCACTTCCGGAATTTTTCCGATGTCTTCTAATATCAAGTCTAGACAATGTGCTGCACAATGAGTCCAAAATAAGTGCATTTTCTTCGCCTGAAGTAACTTTCCTGTCATTATAAAATGAATATGCTTCAGTCATATGAAAAATTGATTACTAAACATTACTTTATAACGTAATGCAAAATCATGCACTAAATGTCCTGAGGATGTGATGGATGAATTGCAAAACAATTTTTCATATGACTGAAGCATATTCATTTTATAATGACAGGAAAGTTACTTCAGGCGAAGAGAAATAACTTATTTTAGACTTCTTGTGCAGCACATTGTCTAGACTTGATATTAGAAGACATCGGAAAAATTTCGGAGTGAAAAAAACGGTTGAGTAGGCCATATTCTTGGTGGGATTTGTATATAATCATGGTAGTGTCTTAAGTACCATGAGGGTATTCACATAAAAGAAGGAGCTCATCCGACACGGTATCACGCGGTTTGCAACGACATTTCTTACGTTGCAGAGGCTTCATGAGCTGAAAAGTAACTTGAGAAGGATGTTTGAATCAAAATGGCATGATAACAAGTTGTCAAAGAAGGCGAAATGGAAAAGGGCTAATGGAACAGTGTTGCGGGTGAGATTTTAAATAGTGTGTTGTATGCACTAAAGGTGATGGGCCCGCTAGTGATGGTTATGCGTCCCGTCGATAATAAGAAGAAACCAGCCATAGGGTATATCTATGAGGCAATGGATAGAGCCAACGAAAGAATTCAAAGGTCTTCAACGGAAATGAAAACAAATATAAGGATGTCTTCAAGTTGATGAGAGGTGGGATTGTCAGCTCCATCATCCTTTGCATGCAGCTGGCCATGCCTTGAATCCTGCTTACTATAATCCAAGTTCTACCGGTCTAGACGATGAAGAAATCACTAGAGGATTGTTTGATTGCATTAGTAGATTGATTCATTCTCCAGATGATCAAGACAAAATCACAGGTGAATTGGCTTTTTATAAGAAATGCGCTGAGAATTTTAGAACAACTATTACCTCCCGAGCAAGGACTCAACGATCATCGGGTACTTTCTAGTTTCTTATAATCCAATGCAATTCATTGAACATGTTTGTTGACATTGTCGTTAGAATGAAACTTATCGAAATGAACAATTTGTATTTACAGCGGAGTGGTGGACTCTCTTTGGTGGTGATACACCTAATCTTCAATGACTTGCCATTCGAATATTGAGTTTGACATGTAGCGCAACCGGATGTGAGCGTAATTGGAGTACTTTGAGCAAGTAAGTCATTATTCGTACCGTTAATGTGAAAGAATTCTCATTTATTATTATGAGCTTTTCGAAAATTCTTATATTATTATGCAGATTCATACAAAGAAGAGGAATCGACTTGAACATCAAAGGTTACTTGATCTTGTCTACGTCAAGTATAACCAGAAATTGAAAGAGAGATATAATACTCATGATGTGAGTGATCCTCTTTCTTTGGATAGTATTAATTATTGTAATGAATGACTTGTTAGCGAGATGGAAGAAGATGCGGTTGATGACTTAGTTTTCAGCGGAGAAACATTGACATGGGGTGCCGTTGAGAGTGCGTCGGTTGTTAACGAAGTTGTGAGAACGATCAGGGCTTCAACTAGTTTGAGGTTACTTGACGATGATGATGGAGCCCATGCCGACATCCATGAGGAGATCGAATGAAATTTGGATGAAAATAATGATTATGAAGATTGCACTTATGTTGATGAGCCTCTCATGGATGATTTAGATTATTAGTTAGTTTTATTTTGATGTCATTTTATTATGAATCTTTTAATGGATTGCTTGATGTCATTTTGTTGTGATTTGTTAAACTCTTTTAAACTTGGAATTGGACATTTTTCTACCTATGCACCTTTGTCGCAAAGGCGCGCCTCGGGCACTGCGCCTTGCGTCTCGAGCAATAGGGAGTATTTGCGCATTGGGTGCGACTTAGTGCGTTGACAACACTGGCTGATATCATTTTCATGTGCTTTGTATTCTGAGTCTGGAGCAAAAATTGGGTTTTTTTATACAGGTATGACCAAGCAGAGATGATAGAGAGGGAACTAGAGCAAATGACGGGACAAATTAAATCAATCATCCAGACCGTGAATGCCAATCAAGTATGTGGTCAATAATTCCATCACTACTCGGTTACGCTTTCTATTTATGCCTAAATATAAGAAACGACGTGAGTATATGATTAATGTTTAAATTTGCTTAGTAGTAGATCTTGCTAAAACTGGCAAAATACTCCTATTTTGTACACTTGCTTGCTTCAAGCTTTTTATTATTAAAGAAGTGCAGTTATAGATCATATGTAGATTCTACATTTGATGGAAAGAGTTCATTCCAATTTGCTGAAGAGTCCTTAAAGGTCACCATTCTGTTTCTCTTTTCTTTATCCTTATGTTCTTCTTTCATGTAGGACGGAGAGCTTGTTGCAACATATGGAATGACACCAATTGATATCATAGTTCGAATTTTGAACAATTAGTTGAGCTCTTTGATTTGGTTTGATGACAAGGTATGTGCCTCTTTCTGTGTAATATTTGCTAGTTTAGCAGAGTGGAGATCTGGAGCTCTGGTTAAATGGTGCTAGCCCATCTCATCCTCTCATCTAAAATTCGAGCTATTAATCTACTGAAATATGCTTCATCACTGGGATCCAGCTTGTAAATTGAGCTTCAGAGAGTCGTTGAACATAATAATAAAGGTAGACTGGAACCTAGGAATGCGAATCAGTCGATACACAGCAAATTCGATTCGACTAGTTATTCTTTCTTCGAGCTTCGAGTTTTCGCTGGCCCCTGTGATAGGAAATTACCGACTTCTTTTGATGTGCAGGCTGAGGAGTTCTCATCTCAGATAAAGAAACTCACCACACAAGGATCTGCAGCAGAACGCGAGTTAATGGGTCCAAGATACTGGATGTCCTAAAATCTTCTGGTGTAATTGGACTGCTGCATTTCCTTAAGTTCTCCGTAGCTTGTGCTTAAAAGATTTGTAAAACTTACGTTCAAGAACACGGGGCTTTTTTGGCGAGAGGGTTCTGAGTTACCCTGGAGTTCTATAATAATGAAAACATGCTGTGGCGAATTCAAATGCTTCCATTTACGCAGTTCATTCTTATGAAGTCTACGACCGTGGACGGATGGCTTATATAATGATGGCCATTCTAGCCAAAACAACTATGAATAGGATCACAATGGACAGCAGAAAAGACGACTCAACCTTCTCCTCCAGCCGAGCTCTGTTCTCGGCATCGGAAGCAGCTGAAGCAGTAGTTGAACGGGGTCGTGTCAGCTCGATCACCAGGGACTTGAACTTGTCGATGAGCTCCAGGATCTTTTCCTTCACCAGCTCGAGGAGCCACGACAGAAAGGCATTGGTCAGGTCCACATCCACACAGAGCTGTGGCCTCCCGCTTTCACCTGCAAGAGAGTCCCAACATCAAAACGGTATTCGAGTCTGCGGAATGGAAATAGTGCCGAAATATAACCAGTGGAGAGCAGCCCCTGGACTTTGCGGACCGCCTCGTTGCTCATGACGGCATCCCAGAACACCTTATCCGTGACGAGTGAGATCACGATCATCTGTCCGCGACATAAGGCGTGCACACCTTTAGGATCAAACCCATCAACCTATGGAGGTGGGACGGGAATACCTTGATTGCTGGCTCGGTTTGCAGCAGGCGGAGGGCGCGCACAAACCTTTCGAAACCACTGGATATCAGCGCAATGGGGTCGCGACCACCAAAGAGGGAATCCATCGAGGTCTGGGGGGACAGGGGGTTTTGGGGGGAGGGGGGGACGGACAACCGAAGGAGAGAAGCGACGGCCTTGTCGACCTCGGAGCTAGATGGGACCGGACCCAAAGCAGAAGTCTCCACCATCGCACCAAGGGAAACCAAGCGTTCGAATCTGATGTGATGATATTGGGTTGGGGGAATTCCACCGGAACAAAGAAAGTAAATAAAGGAATACTAAAAAAGAAAGGATGTCCCTTGTTGAAGAAGGAGAAGACCCAAATCACCATTTTTATAAAAAAGGTTGTGTTGACAGTTTCGGAGTCCGGACTCAAACTCACTCCGTTGTAAGTCCCTGTAATCCGATCGGATGAGTCGGAGGCCGGTACGCGCCTGGTCGTCAACGTCCAGGACTCTCCGGGCAAACTTTCGGTACCCAAGGGAATGCAAAATTTCATTTGCCGAAAGCTTTTGCTTGAGGCATTTCTTTACAAACTTCAACGAAGGTGAGGAGCGAGGAGTCCTCTGTCCTCGGATCAAGAAGATCGCAACTCAAGGATCCCGCCCGAGGAACGACTAGTTAATGGGTCCAAAGTTACTGGATGTCCTGATACCATCTGGTTTAATTAGTTTGTTCTCCGAGGGTGTTTGCCCTGCATTGTTGTGATAATGATGCTACTGTTCGAGACCACCTTGCTTCTTGGCCGAGGGATCAAGTAGCCTTGCGGGTCTAATATTACAAATTTGAACAATCGGAAAATTCTTACTCTGCTCTAGGTCGTTATTGCAGTGGCTTATGCGCCGGTCATTCTCGCCAACACCACAATTGATAGGATCGCCACAGACCACAGGAAGGACGACCTAACCTTCTCAGAATAGCTTTGTTCTTGGCCATTTCCTTGTCGGAAATGGGGGCAGTTGCAATGCAAGGCTGCTTCAATTCAGATACTTGAACTTGTCGACAAGCCCCATGATCTTTACCGACAGCATCTAGAGGAACCATGACAGGATGTTCCTGGTCAGGTCAACGTCCTCCGAAATCCGTGGCCTCCCATTTCCGCCCACAAGAAAACGCAACATCGAGATAGTATTAGAAAATCATGTTATTAAAGCTTGCATAACGTTTAGTTGCGTGACCAGAAATGCAAACCCATGGAAAGCAGCTACTGGACTTTTGCGAACTGCTTCGTTGTTCATGACAGCATCCCAGAATGCCTTATCTGAGGCAATCAATATTACTAGCATATACTCAAAGTAGCACCTTTGATTAGTATGTTGAAGAATTAGCACGCTGCATTTGATCCACAAGGTATATGTATCCACAGAGGTCGTCGAGACGGGAGACCTCGACGGCAAGCTCGGTTTGCAGCAGGTGCAGGGTTATGGTATAAACTTTTATGTAATGATTATAGGGATGTTTAATCTATAGGAAGTTCGTACCGGCAATATTTCGGTACGAACTTTCTTAAACAGAGCGAACTTCCGTTCACCACCGAATGAGTAGCGGTCCCAATTTTAACTTTTTAATATCACCATCTCCCTTCTTTTATATGCCCATCTGTATCTCTTGTTTAATATCAAGTAATGGTAAGTTAACCGTGACCAATATCGGACTGGACAGATCGTTGTGAATGTTGTAGTTACCGAATACAAAGATACGCTCCCACTTGATCGGATGAATCATGTCATGAAGTCGTCCTCGTCCTGTATTACCACTGTACGTCCATTGTGTATGCATATATTTAGAGTTGGGAAATCCTCCTTCTCTGATGATCCAAAAACTTTTGAAAATATAGTTTCCAAGAATGCTGGGAGTTTTGTACGAAAATACGGTTAGTTTTAAAAAAAATTTACGAAATACAGTCCGAGTTTCGTAAAATACGGTTTTAAAATGCAAAGAGGAGCGGGTTTTGAAAACCCGCCATCCATATATATAAGCAAGCAAACCCGCCCCCAACACTTAATAAAAAGAGAGGGCATCTAACCGGGGAGCGAGTTTTGAAAACCCGCCCCTTTAAAAAATGCTTAACCCGCCCCTCTAGTCGAGTTGGTAAAAGTATTGCGAAACTTGCGGGACGTCTTGGGTTTGAATCCTAATGGCATCAAAATTTTTATAACAAAAGTCTCTAACCAACTAAGCTAAACATATTTTTTTGTTTAACCTATCAAAAGGTGAGTTTTCTAGTTAAAGGGCCGGGTTTTGAAACAACCATTGCCATATGAAGATTACTTGGTGATAGTCCTTATGTGATCATTCCTGTTGATCTGGTCTGTTCTTCAATCATGTATGCAGAGCGTCCAGATGATGCTTCTGTGCTTTCATCTCGAAGAGATGCGGCCAACCTCAACGTTGTTGGCGTTTGTCTGGTGGATTAGGTCCTCTAACAAACACACATAGCTGCTTGACCACTCTCGGTTGATGAACTGTATCTGTCAGTCGAGGCTTTTTCACCGCAAAGTCACCTCCGCAACCTCTGATTGTTGAGTCATCTTAACGTCTACCCTTTGTGACTATTTCCCCCCCTCCTCCCATATGATCTTTTTGGCTCCTTAGCAATGAGGAAAAATGGTGGGGCCTTCCCCTTGTTTCTTCAGTTGAAGGACAAAATGATCTCCAACGCACCTAACTTGGACGTCTAACATGTTACGAGGTTTCCGAATGTTACAAGAACTTAAGGCACTCGTGCCTCGGTTTATGCCCCTCTTTCAGTTTTTGTGCCCCTTCAAAGGAATCCCTCTATGTCGGCTTCGTTGATGAATCTCGTGCTATTCCTTCTGTATCTCGCTTCGATTCCATCATGCATCAATGCAAGATTGATCCCGAGAAGAGTGCTAAACTCTTCTCATGTGAGTTCCGTGGAAGAAGACGAAGAGGAAGACCTCAGCTGGCTAGCCATGAAGAGATTCCTTGGTGCTGGTGCTAGAAGAGGTTGTACTGTTCCTGGCTTGTCCCAGGTGAAGCTCTACTTCCATCGTTTTGGCTACTATGCGCTCCGTGACAGCACTCGCTTCAACCATGATGATGACCTGGATTTCAGATTCAAAAAGGCAATTCTGCAATGCGATGCGAAACAAGGCCATCCTCTAACTAGGGAGCGCGACCTCGAGGCCCCGACCAAGTTCGCTTCACCGAGGGGCAGCCTGCCCGAAACGGTAAGCAGGGTGCATGCGACAGAACGCTACCTGTACTTTCCAGGTAAACCCAGATGGTCATCTCGTGAGCCAATGGTCCTCACGTATGCGTTCTCTCCCGAACATTCAATCGACTACCTCAGCCAGAAAGAAATCAGAAGCGCATTCAGGCACGCGTTCTCCCGGTGGTCTTCTGTTATCCCCATGAACTTCGAGGAAGCCGGCGACTATGCCTATGCAGACATCAAGATAGGGTTCTATGGCGGCGATCACGGGGACGGCCAGCCATTCGACGGGGTGCTCGGTATCCTGGCCCACTCGTTCTCCCCCGAAAGCGGGAGGTTCCATCTGGACAAGGCAGAGAGATGGGCCGTGGACTTCGACACCGAACAGTCGAGAGTAGCCGTTGACCTCGAGTCGGTCGCTGTGCACGAGATAGGTCACCTGCTCGGCCTGGAACATTCTCAGGCCAAGGACGCGGTGATGTACCCGAGTTTGATGCCAAGGGAAAGGAGGGTGGATCTAAAGGCAGACGACATAGAGGGAGTCCAGGCATTATATGGATCGAGACACAACAAGGTGATGTTTGGATCCATGTTGAGATCCGACGATGGCCCGACAAGCAACGGGGCTTCTCCCCAAACAAGGCCACCAGTTTTGTGGGGGTCCCTGCTTTTGGGTCATCATCTACACATCATGCTAATACTACTACTGCTCACCACTTAGGAAAGGATGCCCATGTTATTACCAGGTCAGGTCATGCCTGACGTGAACGAAGTGTAAAAGTCAGTATTTTACCAAATGGTCAACTAGAAGAAGAAACCCATCCCATGTGAAGTATTGATTCCAAATGAAGGGAAGTTAAAAAAAGAAAGGTCTTTACGTTGTTATTTTTTGTTTGCAGGTGACGAAACCCCCCCCCCCCCCCCCCACCCACCACCACTAATTTCCCTCTCAGAGCCCTTTGTTTTTAAGGGGTGAATGAATTTCTTTTTCGGATTGGATTCCACATCAAGGAAAGTTTCCGGGTGGGGGAAAATCCTTTTATTGCACATGCACGTACTCGCTTTCATTCGCTTCTTTTGGGACTCAAACAAAAGAAAGAAAAAAGGAAAGGAAATGGTGGTTTGGTTTTGGAGGAGGAGGAGGAGGAGGATGGCAACAACGGGCATTGAAAGAAGGAGATGGAGGAATTGAATTGATACGCAAGTTTTTTTATTTATTTATTTCTTTTCTTCTCTCTTGGGTCGATGGTTGAACCATTTTTTTTTTGTAAATGCCAGCCTTTTTCTCTTCCTTACACTTCAGCCATGAGCCACGAACAACCAATTTCATTCATCGAATCAGTCCATGACTTCAGACACCCACGAAACCACACTTCACTTTAACGGTTTAAAACCCTACAAATCTCCGAGAAGAAAGAATTTATTACATAACCGTGAATCTCTCTCTAGAAAGCCCCTTTGCTAGGCCTCCCCCATCTATCGACTTTCATTGAATGAGAATGCCTTTAGGAAAGACACTCGGGTAAACTTCTCCTCCTGCCCCTCGTCTACTTTGGACAATAAACCAACCTATGCTATATCTATCATCCAAGAAGGAGTGGAGGAGGTGGAGGCATTCAATTCTCTTCTCTCTTAACCAAAAAGTAGAACTCATGTTCATCCCCACCCCACCTCCTTTTCAATACAATCAAATCTTTTTGATCTGATTGAGGAACGATTAGAATCTGGCGGAACTGGTCTTGCTTTCTTTGATTGTTTAAAAAAAAAAAAAAGATTTTGATCAAGGAAAAAGGGAAGCCCTACTGTTTGGTTTACCGTCATCGTCATCACTTGAATTTTTTATAAACCAACAAAAAGACTTTTATTTGTTTTTACATATATATATATAACACACGCACACCCACCAAATTGACTCAGAAAAAGTTGTTCACAGGTTAAAGACTTAGATAAAGGGCTTTTACTAATCTCCGTCAACTGACTTTTCCTTCTTCTTCCTTTTTTTTAAGGTCAGAGATTTAAGTCGACTGGGATCGGATCAGCACATGACGTCCTTTAGTAGCTTATACCTCCGCGTTGCTGTCCGTGGCGACGGCGCCCCGCCTCCGCTCCCGGGGTTCTTCCCCCCTTGTTGGCCCTTCTGATGGTCCCCCGCGTCCTCCCTCTCGTTCTGCTTGACCCTCTCCCCTCCTGAGTACTCCGATTTTGCTACGACGTCCGCGTTCCCAGACGTCGACTTCCTCGAGGAGCCGACACCGCGTGTGTGGTTGGTCCTCGACTCGCTCCGGCACCAATCGCACTGCTCGATGGGCTCGGATGACTCGCTGTAGTAGTTGCTACAATACCTGCCGTAAAGTCATCCTGATGATATTATTACATAAGATGATAAGGTTTTTTTTTTTTAAAAAAAGGTATTCACCATGATCACCCTAAGAAATCATCAACAAGAACAAAAAACCACCCCTTTCGTCTCGGCACCCCCCCACGACACGACGGACAACGCCATGGCGGTTAGATCGGAGCGGAGGCCGGGAGTTAATTCTGATAAAATCAAGAAAAAGGGAAAACAAGGTACGTGTACGGAGAAAATGAAAAGGAAAAGGAAAGCAAGTACGGACCCCCTCGAACGATTGAAACCCCCCGAAAGCAAAAAATGAAAAGCTGAACGAACAGAGATGGATGCATTTTCGATGAACTGGTGCGGATGATAATAGTCGAAGGAGAAGGAGAAGAAGATAACGTACGAGTGCTGGTGACGGTTGCGGCAACGGATGCAACGGAAGAGCTTGTCGGGGAATCCGACGTCGCCGCACATGCAGCACACGACCTGGTAATCCACCATCGCCCTCCTCCTTCTTCTTCTGACCTTTGGTTGTTGGAGATAGAAAACGAAAAACACAAGAAATGAAAAGAGGAGGAGGAGGAGGAGGCTGCTTTTGGGAGGATTGGGGATGGGAGGAGAGTACTGTAAGTAGTAAAAGTGGGCAACCTTATTATCAATCATTTCATTTCCGAACGAGTTCTACAAAAGGGACCCCCCGATCCGACCACGTACGTACGTATTTGTTTTTTGCGGGGTGTCGGGGGTTATGTCGGGTCGTATCACTTGTGGTCTGAGATATTTCTTGAAAAAAAAAATGATGTGTGGTGATAATAAATGATTAAAAAGAAAAAAGGACGAGGAAGAAGATATGGTGGTGGTGGTGGAGATTGAGATTGAGGTGTACCTCTCGGCTCATGGTGTGATTTTAAATTGCTCTGTACTTTTTTTAATATTTTACATTTTTTGGATCGGGTGATGTGAGTGAACAATTTCAAGGAGTAAGCGAAATTGTTTTATTTTTTTAATTATTATTATTATTTAGGAGCTTCAATTATTGTTCTTGTGCCATTCATTTACTTCTTCTTATGTCGTACCACTACGTGACCCAAGAACAAAAGAACACACCCAAAACTCTTCATCCCACTGTTCCTTTCTTTTACTTCTCTGGTCAAAACAAAAAGGACTTGGGTTGATGGATGGATGGATGATATCTCATATGCAATGGTTTTTAGATGAACACAGTTGTCCTTTATCCCAAAAAAAAAAATAATAATAATTGGTCGGCCCCATGCTTTTTCACCTGTGGCAAATGCACAGTTTTTACACGATGAAGCGTCAGTTCAGTAACTCCTGAACTATCATCATTATCCACAACCGATATTTTATTTCTAGTGCGTGTGTCATTGTAATTACAGTGCCCCCCCTCCCTGAAAAGAAATAGAAATCGACACTCAGGTGGTCCAAATCCACCTTCAGTCAGAAGAACATAAAGAATGTTCATTTTCTTTCATTTATTTATTTATCCAGACTCAGCACCCACCACCACCTTTTGCTGTCTTTTGTCATTCCGGAGCTCAATTCAGATTAATTTGAATCGAGTTACTTGATGATGAGTAGGTCTTTTAGTAGGAAATAATTTATACACGGTAAGTTTCGAATTCTCGAAACTAATTCATACAAGTAGTAGGTGGTGTGGTTAACGAAAGAAACGGTGGTGCATGGGTGGTGGTGGGGGGGGGGGGAGGTATGTGAGGCATGTCCCTCCCTATAAATCAGCGACTCCACCGCAAAGGGAAGGGGAGGTTCACGCACAAAGTGTTTGTTGTTCCTACGCCAAATCATCATCATTGTTCCAGACGCAACTTATTCCCAACTCATCTCTTCCCTATTTAAATCGTTTATGGGCATTGTACGAGGCCGAGCGTGTTCACGCACTCGGCGTGACTTCGTTTCCAGGATAATGCCCGCCATGGAGAGATCCCTGCAGGAGGAAGAGGTGTCTTACTCTGCCGAGATCGTTAACCAAGGCGTGGAGGACTCGGGCCCTTACGCCGGCTCCCTCAACTTCTCCGTCCGTGTCCGGAGGGCGCTCCCCGATTTCCTTAGCTCGGTGAACCTCAAGTACGTGAAGCTCGGCTACCACTACCTCATCGGCCACCACGGGTTTTACTTCATTGCCGCTGCACCTGCTGCCCTCTGTGCCATCCTGTTCGCGGAGCTCGGGAAGCAAATAACCTGGCAGTGCTACAGCCTCCAAGGCTCGATCCCCGATCTTCTGTACCTAGTGCTCCTGCTCGGGTTATTGCTTTATGCTTACCTTGGTTTGACCCCGCCATCGACTTACCTGATCGACTGCACCTGTTTTCGCCCCCCAGACGAATTTAAGGTACAGTTTTCCCTTCTAGCAGGACGTTAGGGATTTTCGGCTGCATGTAACGACTGATTTCTCCGCTTATTGCAGACATCGAAAGAAGAATTCGTGGAGCTAGCACGGAAATCAGGTCGATTCAGCGACCGCGCGCTAAATTTCCAGCAAGGGGTTCTGAAGAGATCTGGGCTCGGAGACGAGACGTACCTGCCAAGAACGATATTCAGGCCAGGCCACAAGATAACCTTGAAGGATGGTAGAGAAGAGGCAGGGTTGGTGATGTTCGGGGCAGTGAACGAGTTGCTGGCTGCAACCAAAGTACGGCCAAAGGACATAGATATCCTGATCGTCAACTGCGGAGTCCTAAACACCACTCCATCGTTGTCGGCCATGGTCATCAACCACTTCAAGCTCAGGCAGGACATTCATAGCTTCAACATCGGCGGCATGGGGTGCGCTGCCGGGGTCATTGCCATCGACCTTGCAAAGGACCTTCTGAATGTGCACCCTGGAAGATATGCTCTCGTCGTGAGCACAGAGGTCATCACATATACTTGGTACGGTGGCGACAACCTCGACATGTTGCTCCCAAACTGTTTCTTCCGTATGGGGGCAGCTGCCATCTTGCTTTCCAGTCGCCGACTCGATCGATGGCGGGCCAAGTACGTTCTCAAGCAGGTTGGTGTCTTCAGTCTCCAAATCTCACAAATTACAAGGATTCTCTCATTGGTTAGCTTCTGTCGTTGCAGCTAGTACGCACTCACAAAGGAATGGACGACAGGAGCTACAAAAGCATACGGTTGAAGGAAGATGCTCAAGGAACGCAAGGCCTGTCAGTGAACAAGGACATCATTGAGATCGGAGGTGATGCGCTCAAGGCCAATATAACGACTCTTGGGCCTCTAGTGCTCCCGGTGTCAGAACAGATCCACTTCTTCAACAACTTCCTCTTCGGAAAGAGCAACACTTCCAAACCCTATATTCCCAACTACAAGCTGGCGTTTGAGCATGTCTGCGTCCTTGCAACCAGCAAGAAAGTCCTGGACGAAATTCAAAAGAACCTAAATCTCACCGAGGAATACATGGAGCCATCACGGGAGACGCTCCGGCGCTTTGGAAACACTTCAAGCAGCAGCGTTTGGTATGAGTTAGCATACCTGGAGGCGATTTCCAAAGTCAGGAAAGGAGATAGAATTTGGCAGATTTCATTCGGTTCGGGTTTCAAGTGCAACAGCGTCGTCTGGAAGGCTCTTAGGAACATTCATCCTCCTCCTCACAGCCCTTGGATAGGGAATGTACGGACTCAAACCTAGAAAGAATAGATTTTGCATTCGTGGTCGAATACACCCAGAAAAATTGATGAAATTGAGAGCTAGTTACTTAATAGAATTAAGCATAAACTTGTTTCTTCCGAAAATATGAATAGAGAGAGAGCTTTACCAGACAGCAGTCTCCATTGGTCCAAGGCTTTGAGTCAACCATCTCACTATGGTGCAAGTTGAAAGTCTGCCTGATGGGGATCTTTACGGTAAAGAACACCGATCGAGAAAACATGCCCAGATATTCACTGCCGAATCACCTTTCTATGTCTCCACAAGTACAAGCTCCGGCTTCCTGTTGATAATATATAAATTGTCCAGCTAACTACAGGGTAAAAATCTCTAAAATGAAAAAAAGTAGTGCATATCTATGATCCAAAAAGACATGGTTTGGCCTTCATTCATAACAGAAGGTAATTCGTAGAAGATGAGATCCAATTCTCTCTTATAGTGATTGATGACCTTCGCGATCAATGGATACTCTAGATTATCAGTTCGTCGGGAGGAGGAATCTCAGGAATCTGCAAGAGAAGACATGGTAAAAATAGATTACTGTAATCCAAAATCAAAATGCACATTTTGAACGCAATGGTGTGTGGCTTATAGCCTCTATTCTATATTAAACCTAGGAAATGTAAAACTTTTCTAAGCATCAAACGAAATTCCATATCAAAGGTGAAAAATCAGTAGATGATGTAATGAGAAACGATGGATTGAGAATGTACTGACAAAGCAAGATGAAAAGCAGGGGAAAGTTGATTACCTCTCCAGGCATCCATTTTTCCATCAGCCATATAGCACGATCAACTGATTGAGTCTCTTGAGGCCTAGCAGGTTGAAAGAGTTGAAAAGAGGGAAAAGAACATTAGAAAGCTTCCTTTGTTTTCAGTATGAGGAATAAGTGCATTCTAGAAAAGGCCCCTCTGCCTGATGTTCTCTCTCAAAAAAAAAAAATTTGTTTTCACCTTATAGGAGACTTTTACCATTAGATTGATGGAATACCATGGAGAAATTTTTCTGACAAATATTTTTCACTCATACACCTAAAATATTCCCTCATCCCAATAATAACTTCATCTCTCAACTTCACAAAAGTACAAATAGGAGCATCTTATCCACTTCTACTCACTTTGGTTGAGTGTCTCCAGTACTTAGCCCGAGATTCAACGGAAACTGGTTGCTTGAAATATCGGCCGCTTGCTGCAAGGCTGATGAATCAGAAAACAGAACTTTAATCAACTAAAAACTTTTCCAGCTCCTTTTGGGGCAATGAAAGAGGTTCCGAATAAATATATTTAGACTGAAAGTCAGAAGTAACAAGGACCCTAAAAACTGAATACTAGTTTTCTTCTTGAGCAGGCCAGCTTATAATATGAAAACCAAGTCAGGCAATAGCAAGTAACACATTACCTGTGCTAGCAGATGCTGCAGCATGCCAATTCAGGTCCGGAGCGATTTGCCCAAAATTTGAATTCCCAGATGAAGGACCTAATGCTGTAAAGGGGCTGAAAGGATATCAGTCAGTCAAGGACTCCTTGGACTATTCTCCAACGAACAGTAACACCTGAAAACACGTCTCGCTTCAAATGCAAACAATGTCAACAATTTCAGCAAAGAATGTTGGTAAAGAGCTTAGCGGTATTGTCTACCTTGATACAAAGCCTGTATTTGATGGTGCAGGTGGATGAACAAAGCTCGATGGAAAAGCTACGTTAGGAGTCTGCACAACTGGAGAAAACGCGCTATGTGTCACTGCACCAAACAGTCCACTTTGCCCGGCAGTTGAAGGCGCCGTCACCAGATATGGGTTTTGTAGAAGGTTCTGAAACTCTTTCAACTTCAAGTCAAGCATGTTCCTCTCTCTTTCCACCTGTATCGGGAAAATTATGTAAAGCTGTGCTCAGAAGCAGGACATGAGAATCAGTTGAGTTAGAATTACCAAAAAACAAGTGTTTTGTGTCATCCAAGAAAACAAAGTCACAGAGTGTTAGTTCCATGCCTAGCCAACCTTTGAAACACTACAGATAATGATATCGATGAAACGATTGAATGAGCGAGCAATTAAAGTAAAATTGGCAATTACACCCAAGTGCCTGGACAGAGCAATGACACAAAAGAAAATGAAATGAATCATCAAATTATGAGAGGCACAGTCTCTTACTATAGATTGCAAGCTCATGCCATGCCCAGCATCATCATATGCCGCTGCTCGTAACTCTTCGTAACTTATATCTCCCTGAATATCACAGGGAGCACTGCAGACAAAGATACGGCAGAAAATGCCGTAGTAGATGTTCCAAAGCTTTGCATTGGATTTTCTTTTATAATTCCAGATATGACAGTAAATAGCCCAACGAAGTAAAGACAAAATGAGCCAAATATCAATCAGTGTCAATTCCTCATCATATTCAGAATAACGCAGTTATCTTCCAACTGGTTGCCAGAAATACTGGCAGATGAGGAATAGTTGCAATCGGCATGACAAATCAGGAAGCTCAAATTCTTATTTTACTGTTGTCCTGATATTCCAATGCCTATGCTAGAACAATTGATGAAACTAGAAATGGTCTGAAAAAGCGATCCAAGCTAAGGTAATGGAATGCCTTGAAGATATACCTTGTGCTATATGTCCTGAATGATGTAAATTTATTTTAGAGAAAGCTTGCTTCTTTTTCTTCAAAGGGAGAATCGCTTCTTTGAAAAAAGTCCCACTTTATTCATTTAGATTTTCCACAGAGAAAGACTAAATGACCTGCTTACTTACTATTTCCAGTGACCATAACATGTTAGCTTCCATAATGGCCTTTCGTTCTCGAAATCTTGGCGCATAATCTGCTTGCATGACTCTGGATCAGTGCATCTGTCACATTGGCATATCAGTTTGCAACATACAGCTCAATATAGAACACTATTAGCAAGAACAAAGTACTCACTGATGATCTGAAGATTTGGAAGAAGTATCTGCATGACGGGATTGAGTGGCATTGCCACCGGAACGAGTCCACTTATTTTCAAAAGGCTACAAACAAATGCAGATGATGAGCCCTTCCATAAGGTGCAAAAACTACAGTAAGTCCCAATATCTTGTGAATTGGGGACAAATCACAATCATCAATCAGATCCCGGGAAAATAGTCTCGAGTAACGGTCAATCAAAAGACCTTGAACTGATTAGATTTTGACCCCGATCCAGCAGCAGGTCCAGGCTGACTCTGAACACCAAATCCGAATGGATTAATCTTTTGCAGATGTGCACCGAATCCATTTGGATCATTCTTCGGCTGCTGCTGCTGCTGCTGCACACCGAATCCGAACGGATTGCTCCTTTGCTGCTGCTGCTGAACTCCGAATCCAAACGGATTGCTCTTTTGCTGCTGCGGCTGCGACTGTACCCCAAATCCAAACGGATTACTCTTTTGCTGTGGCTGCTGAACTCCAAACCCGAAAGGATTATTCTTTTGCTGCTGAAAGCCGCCTTGGTTGTTTCCGGACGAGAATAAATTCGCCGTCCGCTGAGGCTCTCTCGCATGAACAAACTTACACCGATCACCATACTGACAGCTACAAGATTGCCATCGGACATCGAGCGAATCATCCAAAAAAACTGTCAGTTCTTCATCGCCCAAGTTCTCTCCCACTTCACTTAATTCGACTACCCGGATAGTAACCCAAATAAAAAAATTACAAAAAAGCGGAAGAGCATATCAAGAACACGACCCGGGTATCATGGCAAACAAAACAAAAGATCCAAACTTGACACGCGGAATGCCAAACCAAACGAAACCGCGACATACCCGAGTCCTGAAGCGGTGATGGGAATCGAATCAGGAAAGGGGAGGGGGCAGGAGCGTGTTAAAAAGTTACCTGCCGCGCTGGAAGTTTCGGCAGAGCTGTTGCCTTTTCTGGTGCATCTTTGTTGCCAAACCCTAATCCCAACGTTGTAAGAAGAGATCTGATTGTGGACGAGGGATTATTTGAGGTAAATCTTTTTGGCGCGTACAAGACAAGGGCTTTGAACTAACGCAGCCGCGGAGAAAAGAATCGAGCGATTGGTTGCAGCGGTGAAAACAGCCGAATTGCTCTTTCTAAGCTCGAGCTCCGCTAGATAAGATAACAAAAATCTGGACTCGAATTCGGCCCGGAGTTCCAAAAAACTGAATCTTGAGCTCGGCTCGGTTCAGTTTTAAAAAGTATAAGCTCGGCTCTTAACAGTTAAGACTTGAATTTTGACTCGTTTAGTTATCGAACTGGCTCTCGAGCTTTGACGGAGCTAAGTTCGCGAGCTGGATTTATTTTTACCTCTAATTAATTTGCTTTGATTTTACGTCGAGGTGTTTCGAGTACAGCCGTAACCAGTCGAGATGAATGAAATGAAGTCATTCCAACAATGTCATTGAACCTCAAAAAGTAGTATGATCAAAACAAAACTGTCATCTGTCCAATGCTGCAAAAAGACGCTGCCAATATCTCTGGCATCCATCGGAAATATGTGATCTACCCTGGCTGTTGTGATCTAACATCAGTACCACGTCACCATACATCCCCACGTGGACCAAAAACTCCTCCCAGTAGACCAGTCGGTGGTTGTTGCCTGTCGGGCCTTTAACTTCGGACGAAGTAGAGCTTACCCATTACATGGAGTACGGAGACGAATGCAATGAAACCATTACTCATCACAAGCACGACGTTTGGGGTGATCTTGAGTCCCGGGGAGTCATCCGTATAGAACTACAGCATGGTCCCGGCATGATGGAGTAGCGCAGCGGAAATAGGATAAATCACGGGTTAATGGAAAGAATACGAATAGGATGAAGGGAGATAGAAAATTCTAGGCATCAAAAAATTCTTAAAATCAGATAATAGCGTAAAATAACAATTGTTCTCCTTATAAAACCTAAGGCCTTATTTATACTAAAAAAGAAATATAACGTGATATTCCCAAAATACCCCTAATGCTATAAAATCTAAAATATTATTATTATGCTCCTGCATCAATAACTTCGGGTTGGAAAAGTTTTCAACTCCGACGCAAAAATTTCGACGATCTCCGCATAAATTTCATGTTCAATCTTCTTCAACTCTTCTTCATCTTCATAAAGTTGATGTTGTATGCATGTTAGCTCGAGATCCCCTACTGTCTGGATATAGAACTGACCACCGCCAAGGACTTCCGCCATCCCATCTTAAGCACTTCCTTCTATCTGTTCTCAACAGACAATCCGTTTGTCTGTTCCTGCCCCTTTACATAGTTCTCCCATATCTTCAGCTTCTTTCTTTTGGCAGCTTGCTCAGCCTGCTCCAGAAGCCCAACATCCATGACTCTGTCAGAATTGAAAGAAGCTTGAAGTTCAGTAGCTTTCAGTTTTCTCTTGGCTATAACATCCAACATGTTTGCGCTCCATTCAACATATTTAGCCAATCCGCATTCAACAAGCTCCAAAGCCAATTCCATTGTTGATTCCGTGTCAGAGTAGTAAACGAAACCTAATAAGTTGTTGAACTTGTCGACTCATTCTAAGAAAATGCTAACATCTCTATGAAGCACCTGCATTTCCGTAAAGTGCTCGGCTTCCAATCCAAACGAGTTCGGAGCAACTTCATTAGATGTGGTTATCGAAACCGCAAGCCACTGGGCAGATAATAAAGAAGAAGCAACTTCATTTGCTTCTTCTGAAGCTGCTTCTACTTCAGGGGCATTCTTGTTGATTGTCCTCCTGCCCGCTGAAGGATCCTAGACTCTTACGAGGAAAACTTGAACAAATTGAAACTCTAGAAGCAAATTCACCTTAAATGTGCTGCCATCTCGATCATGCTCAACAATTCCTTGCATGGGCCTACCTTTACTTGCAGCCAGCAAACCCATGGCATCCAAGTTGGTGAGATTACCAATAGCAGATGGAGGAATATTTATGATGGAAGCCTCAGCAGCACCAAAAGTCTTGCTCCAACGACCGAGACCTTGTTTAGCTTGTTCCTTGAGACGAATGAACTTTGTTAGGAAAGGACTTGCATCTCCTTTCTGTTGACAATATTCTCTGACATTTTTCCAACCTTCGGATTCGACCAATAAAGAAACATTTTTGTCATCTAGAAAGACAAAGCTCAACTCTTGACCGATGGACGGCACCACATAATCTATTTTGAAAGTAACCTCTTTTCCAATGTATTTATTCCTTAAATATTCTATGCTATCCCAAGCGAAAGGCACATCAACACCACCTTTACGGGCCTTTCCTCCATATGCCATCACACGTATATCCTTTGTTATCTGAGTGACAAGTGAGGGTCGATCTAAAGCAGCTTCATCAATACCATCCATATCACTCTCCCCGCGTTGGAAAAGTAAACTCCATTCTGGCGGCTTAGCAATTCTTGTGTAGTTATCATATTCTTCTTTGCTCTCGTCCATGAATTCATTGCCACTAAAAAATCCTCTAATTCTTCCCCCAATTGTATCAAACTCTTTTATGTCTTTCGTCGGAGGATGAAAGGTGTACTTCTTTTCTTCATAAGGGTTGAGATAATCTCCACCGCATCAGTGAAAATAATAATATGTGAGTATTCATTATGTCCTATAACATTAGAAACCTCACTTTCACGAGCATCGATCATAATATCCCTATGCCAATCTTTGACTTCCACTTGAGCAATTGACATGACCCTTTTGATGACGACCGACTCCCCTTCGATTGGATACACATTAACAATATTTTCGTCCTCATCAGGATATTCATCATAAATAGGCTTTATTTCTTCATCAAACTCTTCTTTAGCCTTCCAGTCTTGATATCCACCGGCGTGCATCTTCTCGCTAAAGTCTGCAACTTCAATTTCGATCCCACCATCTTTGAGATCTAGGGCACATCTCTCTTCCAATCCACCTCCTCCTGTGTTGTTTACAGGTCCGGCTTCACGGAAAGAATTGTCTTCGATTTAATCAGATTCATCCTCAGTACTACCTTCCGGTATGTCTAAGGGGTTGTGGTTGCCTTCTGGAATCTCCATTCGGGCTCCCACGTGTTCCTGTCGCAGTAGCAGCAACTCTTGGACCGCTTGCGATAGATCTTCAAGCATACTTCGCATCTCAGCAAGTTCCGTCTGTTGGCGTTGAACACCTCTCCCACGGCCTTTACCACGATTAGCCATCATAAAACCCTAAACTCTAACCCTCGAGTATAACTCAGGCTCTGATACCAATTGATGGAGTAACATAGTAGAAATAGGATAAATCACGAAAGAATGAGGAGAAAACGAATAGGATGAAGGGAACGATAGAAAATTATAGGGTTTTCTCAAGAAATTCTTAAAATCAGATAATAGCGTAAAATAATAATTGTTCTCCTTAGAAACCCTAAGGCCTTATTTATAATAAAAAAGAAATATAACGTGATATTCCCAAAATACCCATAATATTATAAAATCCAAAATATTATTATTATGCTCCTGCATCACGGCAGCTCCCCTGGAGGTTCAGCCTCCAGCAGTTCTCCTGCGTATGCTTGCTGCTGCCGCAGCACTTCCTCTCGGAGGAGCTGTTCCTGTCAAAGCCATTCCTGCAATATCCAGGAGAGACGTTATTAATCTGATTGACAAATAAGTGCAATATCGCTTAGCTTCAGATTAATGGTAATATGAGTGCATATGGACACGGCGACAAACAACTGTTTAGATCTCGCATCGAATAACAAAGGAAGTGTTCATTGCTGCAGCAGAGGCAATTTGCTACATATCAGCTATCCCCGTCATCAAATGCCATAACATTCAGATTGGTACTACAATCAGGAAACATACGTAGACTACCCAATGAAAGCGAAAATTTTGCCCATTGAACAAATCAAGAAACTGGAAATCAGACAACCGAACCAGGAAGAAACTCCGGCCACTCTGGCCACCAGGTCGCATATCTCCCTTCAAACCAAGCACATGGGGGACACAGCTCCTCTGATCAGAAAACATCATACCCCAACCCAAAAAAGGAAAACAAAAGAGCTGATACGTCGCAAAATGAAAAGAATCCCCACATGCAAGGATGAACCCGATGACCGAAGCCATACCCATTCGTTCCATCAAAAAAAGCACAACCTTTTTTTCCCAACACTCATCACAAACACATCAACAAGCAACAATTCAAGCAGGCGGCATCGTCAGACTAATCGACCTATCATGAGCTCTTTACCTGGAGGTTGGTGCAGTTCGTGGAGTTGCAGAAGAACTCTTTATCTGCAGAATGGCGCAGCTGGTGGGGTTGCAGAAGAAGGGAGGCGAGAAGAAGAAAAGAGGCGGGAAGAATATTAACTGAAAAACAGTTACTTGTATAGGGGGGAAGTTCGGTTAGTTGGTTAGAAGAGTATAAAGGATGTGTTGAGTTTGATGGGGAGATTTCATGGAAGCTTTCTGTAAACATCTTTTCTCTGTTCTTGAGTTGTACTAATACATTCGATTGAATGACATATTCGATTGAGTTTCGACCAGTAATCAATCCATCTGCATTCTCTTACTTACTTCGATTGTAATCTGCAATCCTAGAAGGCCATTCCAAGTGGTATCAGTTGTCTCGATCCTGGCAATCCTTGGTTGTCTCTACAAAAACACAATCAGCAATGGAAGAGTTTCAAAAAGCGATGAAGGATTCGTGGATGGAGTTTCTGCATCAAAATCAGCAGCAGCAAGGTGAAATCCGTGACGAAATGCGTGCTCAGAGGGAGATGATGCTCCGGATTACCAATCAATTTCAAGAGATGAGTGACAAGATTCGTGATTTGGAAGAGAGCCGAGATAACGGGCCGCACCGCACCGATTCAGCAGGATCTCCTCTGCATTTCAACAATTCTGCAGGTTTCACTTCCAATTTTGCTCGCTTTGCCAAAATTGATTTTCCGAAATTTAATGGGGAAGATGTCCAAGGGTGGCTATACAGATGTGATCAGTTTTTTGAGGTGGATGGCACGTCTGATAATCTTAAAGTCAAACTTGTTTCGATCCATTTGGAAGGCAAAGCATTGCTATGGCATTAAGCCTTGCTTAAAACAAGGAAGCAGGGTACTTGGCCGAATTGGGTAGAACATAGAGTAGCAATTTTGAGTCGATTCAGTGTGCAGCCATATGATGATCCTTTTTCTGAATTGATGAATCTACGGCAGAATGTAAATGGGGGTGTGGAGGAATATCAGGACCGCTTCGATCCTTTATTGATTGGTACAAATTTATCTGAGCGGCAAGCGATCAGTTGTTATCTTAGTGGATTACATTTAGAAATACAGAACACGGTGCGAATGTTTCGGCCACAAACCTTGCAGGATGCGTACACACTGGCCAGATTACAGGAGAACACTTTATCTTCGCTTTCCAAGCGCAGCAAGCCTGTTTTCGAAAAGCAGCTTGGCAAAGTTTTTACTCCTCAGTTACAACAGCCGGCTACTGGTTTACTTAAAGCTCCTCTTGTTAGTGATCCATCGAAGGGCGTCGTACGGAAGCAATTGACACCCGAATTCATTGCTGATAGAAGGGCGAAGAATTTATGTTTCTTTTGTCCAGAAAAATTCTCACCAGGTCACAAGTGCAAGGCTCAATTGCATCAACTGGAAATCATAACAGAAGCAGAGGAAGATGACCCGAGTTCTCTGTCACACGACTTGGGGAGTGAACTCATTGAAGAAGTACCTCAAATATCTTTAAATGCAATTACGGGTCATGCAGCCTACCAAACTATGAAAGTGACAGGGAAGGTTCGTGGCCATAGTCTGAGTATTCTTATTGACTCCGGCAGCACACATAACTTTCTAGACGAAAACACAGCGAAAAGACTTGGCTGCAGGATTAAGGGAAGTTGTCCTATTATGGTATCGGTGGCAAATGGTGAAATAATTATGAGCAAGTCAATGTGCAAGAATTTTACGTGGCAATTACAAGGTGAGACATTTACTACTGATATTATGATTGTACCATTGGGCAACACGGATATGGTTCTCGGCATTCAATGGCTTTCTTCGTTGGGCCCTGTTTTATGGGACTTTCAACAGCTCAAGATGGAGTTTCACTATAATGATACGCGACATGTCTTAAGAGGGGGAAAACTGGGTGCTATGAATTGGATTGATGGGAGACAATTGCAGAATATTATCCAGAAAGGAAATAGTTCTGGAGAAGTGCAGTTATTCGCTCTAACAGTTCAGCCCGCGACTGTTCTGCAAGTCATCATGGCAAAGCCAACGCCGGTAGCTGTTCAGCATGTTTTACAAGACTTTCTAGATATTTTCAAAGAACCAACTGCTCTTCCTCCGCATAGACTCCATGATCACAACATCCATTTGAAGGAGGGGACCTCTCCAATCAATGTTCGGCCTTATCGGTATCCAGTGGTTCAGAAGGATGCCATTGAGAACATGGTTAGAGAGATGTTAGCTGCAGGAGTTATTCGGCTGAGTCAGAGTCCTTTTTCTTCGCCGATTGTCTTAGTAAAAAAGAAGGATGGTACATGGCGTCTTTATATTGATTACAGGGAGCTAAACAATCATACCGTGAAGGATAAATTTCCTATTCCGGTGATAGAAGAACTCCTCGATGAATTACATGGGGCTGTGATAATTTCCAAGATTGACATTCATTCGGGTTATTGGCAGATACGAATGCGACCTGAGGATGTTCCTAAAACCGCATTCCGAACACATGAAGGGCACTATGAATTCCTTGTGATGCCATTTGGGCTCACAAACGCTCCCTCGACCTTTCAACATCTCATGAACACTGTGTTCAAGCAGCAGCTACGCAAGTATGTTTTAGTTTTTTTTGACGATATTCTGATTTACATCAAGTCCCTCGATGATCATGTCTGTCATGTGCGAGCTGTTTTGGAATTATTGTGCAACAATACTCTATTTGCCAAATTATCTAAGTGTGTCTTTGGTATGCCGGAAATAGAGAATTTGGGCCATATTATTTCGGGACAAGGTGTGCAAACAGATCCCGCTAAGATTGAAGCGATGCAGCAGTGGCCTCAGCCTACAAATATTAAAGAACTGCGAGGTTTTCTTGGTTTGACAGGATATTACAGACGATTTATACAGAATTATGGGGTAATTAGCAGGCCGCTGACCAATTTGTTGAGGAAGAATGTTTTTTCTTGGGATACGGCTGCTACAAATGCGTTTCAGCACCTCAAGTTGGCGATGTCTTCAGCCCCCGTACTTGCTCTGCCTAATTTTGTTGCCACTTTTGTTATAGAGACTGATGCATCCGATAAAGGATGGGGGCAGTTCTGATTCAGAATGGGCATCCTCTGGCTTATATTAGTAAGGCCTTCTCTCCGCGGACTCAAGCTTGCTTTACTTATGAGAAGGAATTGCTGGCTGTCGTTTTTGCAATTGATAAGTGGAGGCCTTATATAATTGGTCGTCATTTCATCATAAAGACGGACCATTTCAGCCTCAAATATCTGTTGGAGCAAAAAATAACCACAGCTTTCCAGAGTAAATGCTTATCGAAGCTGTTGGGTTTGGACTATGAGGTGATATACAAGAAAGGCAAGGATAATGTGGTTGCGGATGCTCTTTCTAGAATGCAAGGTTTCGAATTAATGTCTTTGTTGATATTCCAAGTTAGTACAGATCTTGCAGACCAGATACGCAGCACTTGGTGTGCGTCCCTCCCGCTCGTTCCCGAATGAGAACAAGAAGGAGGACCGTAATCCTTCGTGGCTCCGTAAAAATTCGTTTGTCGCTTAACCTAGGTAAGCTAGAAGAAACGGAGTCGCCACCGACTTTATTAAAAAATGGTATAAAGTCGAAAAAACCAAAGAGGGTTCGGGGATTCCTAACTACTCACTCTCTCACTCAAACATGCGAAGAAGGGGTGGCGATACTTTTAAAAGAGGTTTCTAATTAACGAGTGTTGGACCCAATCTGGGCTTTTACGCCCAGACTCATGTCATTAGATTACGAGCTTAGGCTCGATTCGGGCGTTGGACCCGAACTCGTATGTGATGATCACGTGCGCAATCACATACAATTATCTAGATCAAAGTAGGCGGGGAAAGGCGGTGACCGTGGGCCTATACACCTGGACCTACGGTCCGTTACAAGTGGAAAAATAGAAAGTCGGGAGGCCCGCACCTTCCCTCATGTACCTTGAATTTGACGGCGGGGGCCGCTTTAACGTCTTCGATCATCGCGGTTTTTACATACGCGGAGAAAATCCACGCGATCTGTTACACGCGTCTTCAAGGCTTCCGTTCCATACTTGCTGGAGTCTCGAGCTCGCACGAGTAGTGTTCATGGAAAAATGGGGCGTATCCGTTGAGCTGTCCTGTTTTGCAGCCGATAGTGAACGTGCTCCATTTCGATCCAAGATTGCTCGGTCGTATCCAAAAATGTCCAGAATAGAAAGAGGACAAGATAAAGAAGAGAAGGACAACGTTACTTTCATGCAAGTAAAGCGAAATTAGTACAAAAAGAAAGGGTGAGATTGCTCACCATCGCAGGAATCTTGTTTCCCATGTCTCCATGATCTCTCTGAAAGTCGACTATGAATTGTCCAATCGTATTTAGAAAAATCTCGAATAAATGACAAGAAGGAAAAGTTAAAAGAAAGTTTGAATTTAAGGAAAGTCAATTCAAAACATTACGGATCATATGTGACACGCAAGTGAACATGTATATAAAATGAGCTAATAGGACAAGGAATGATGGACCATTTAATGAATTAGCAGCATGAGACTTACGCAAAATTAGATGAACCAATATTGTTAACCAGAAGACACTACTAATAGGCTCACACCAGCTTGAGCTACAGGTAGGATAGCAATTCAAAACGAAGGCAGGCAATCTAAAAAAAATCGAAACCGAAGTGACCAGGTTTATGAGCAGCACGAATATGAGATTGAGGTAAAAGGGATTTGCACGTTCACAAAGTACAATTAAACCAGAAGCTGAAATCAGAATTCTATTTGTAAATCATCAACGTAAATGAACTAGTAGTAATGAAGCAGCGAACCATAAACTAACAATGACATTAAAGCAGACAGCGCGTAATCGTTAGCAGGGAAACATATTTCGACAAAAATGAGAATTCTGGCAAGTTGAAATAAGTCAACGATTTGAGCAAGGAGTTTGTCACGGGGATACCCTAACAAACAAACCAATTCCTGCACAAACTAATCTCAAGGTTGAAATACTAACTCAAAACAAAATAAGCAATACGACGAGAACGGGAATTAACAATGTGATTGAAGCAGAAACGAACAAACTGGCAAGTCATATCGGAAACACCCATATATGTACTAATCGCTGGTTCAGCAACGGAAACTCGAAGTATTTTAACAAATTGCAGCAAGTGGAAGATGAAGATACCGCAGGGAGCAAGCAAACAGAATATCTAGATTGAATTGGTTGCGACGCTGAAATAATTCTTAGATGAGACAGAGTAAGCAGGCGGTATAATCAGATTAGCTGCAGCGATGACGTTTAACACTAATAGGCCATCCCTAACAAATTAGAATAAGCATGAGTGAATTAACAGCACGAGTCCACAAACAAAACTCCTGCAAATCAGATGAAGAATCAAAACAGTGGCTCAGAATGCATTGCTGGCCACATTTAGCGAGTGTACATACGGCTTCCGTCCTCTGTTTTCAAGCAAGCACGGATAATCGAGAGAAAATGTCTCCAGCAGCAATATTATAGAAGTCAAGCGAGATTACCACACCATATGGATTAAAGGTTTATAAACAACAAACTTCGAGAAACATATGAACAGCAAGCACAAGGCCACAAATAAAACAAGTCAAAACGTTGTTCAGCTAGAATCGTAATGGCCGAGAATTGTAGGACGGAACAATAAATCAAGAACCAAACCGATAAAATTGTATCAAAAATTAATAGTAAGCCATGACAAATCAAGTGAAGTAAAAAAAAGAAATTCGTGATTACGGCAACACGTTAATCAAGGGAAAACGCAACTCACAACTAAATCTCAAAACAAACAGACCACGAGACGCGCAGAAATTGAACAAATAGGAACAGACTAATAGAATGCTAGCGAATCTTGAGACCATCGAAAACAGGCGAACGAACAATTACGAAGAATCACACAGACCTGTTCTTCATCACTTACAGGTCGACCTCGTTTTGCCGAGAATCCTAATGCAGCGATCACCGGGATGAAGTGTCGGATTGTCCTCGGATGGTCTCGACAGTCACGAGAGTGGACGGGTTTAAACCAGAGAGTGTTGGCCAAACTCTATCTTGCCGTGATCAACCTTGCTGGTGACTGGAAGGTCAGCTCCGGGGGGGTTTCCGCAGGGATCTTTGCTCACCTTGCCTGGGAAAGGAGGATAGGCCGAAACGGTAGCTGCTGAAGGATTGGCGAGGCTGCCGGACGTCCGCTGGTGGATCAGAAGGGGAGGAAAGGCCGAGGGAGGAGGGTGATCGGTGGGAATTTTTATTATTTTTTTTTGGTGTCGAAGAAAAATCCGTTCCAACCGCTCAACAGAAAGTTCCCCTTTTATAAGTAGGCGAGAAGAGCGTGAGAGCTAGGTCGATCAGGTAAGTTTCTTTCAATTTTTTTTTTTATTATTATTTTTTTTTATTATTATTTTTATCCCGTTATATATGGCATGGTGAAAGTACGGTGGGGTAGGTTGTTAGTTTGTTAAAATAATTTGTTAGGTTGTTAGAATAAGTTGTTATTAATTTGTTAAAGTGAATTGTTATAAATTAGAATGAAAATGATAATGAAATGTTAAATTTCAACAAATTTTGGAGGAATTTAAAGAAAATTCGTTATTTTTTTTGATTAATTATTTTAATGGGGTCTTGTTAGACTTTAGTCGTTTTTACCTTATTATTAAGAACCTAAGTCAATGTACATGTGCTTGAACTTCAAATTAAAATGAATGAACTTGATCTAAATGACAAAAAAAAAAAAACGTTAAAATGTAATTTTAACCATTTTTTTAAAAAAAAAAAATAAAGAAATTAGTTTCATGTAACTAATTCCTAATTTGAAATTGACCATTTAACCATGTAACATGAATTTAATTGAATATTACGAAAGATTCAAAATCATTTCTCTTAAAACCAAAGATTAAGGATTTTAAAAAAAAATCGAAAATTCGATTTGGGGTGTCTACAGTTTGCCCCTCTTTGCGAGAGAATCTGGAAAGATTTTCTCGCAAAGACGATCTAGAGACCTTAAATCGAATTTTGCGATCTGCTTTTGGGAGACCTGCTTTGGGATCAGATTAAACAAATGTGTTAGTAACGAGAGCAACTTGAATTATATGCGAACAAATGCGACCATGATGTCCATGTATATCATGCTTCACTTATGTAATTCGATAAGGGAAAATGCTTCTGAACATGATTATTGAAGGTCTTCCTCACACTCTCGAGGTTCACTCGTGTTTGTGTGAGCTCGTCTTGATTGGACTTGGACTTCCCTTGACTAGGATGCTCATGTACCAGTTGAAGGAGTCTTGACTCGGGTTATAATGTCGGTTTTGGCGTAAGGCCTTTCATAGAAAGTTTAAAACTTTTCTACTTGGAAGGAATAAATCCATGAGACTTTGTCGGAAAGAGACCTATTTTACAAAGGTTTCATCGTTCAAGCAGATGATCTGTCATTTGGACAGCTTACTATTCAGCACACTTCGTTTGGGGATAATGTGACCATTCACTAGGAGTAATGAAATTCTTGTTTTAAGTAGATCCGCTGGGGATGAAAGTTCCATTGGGAATTCTTTGAATTTGTTGCGAAAATTTCATTTTGAACACCTTTGCTTTTGCAACCAACTTGTTGGCTCTGGTGTTTTTTTTATTTTTGCTCTTTTGAATTTTGCACTTTGCTTTTGCTGGGCTTTGGCCTTTGTGCTTTTCTTTTGCTTTTTCTTTTCTCTTTTTTTTTGAAGGATCTGCTGGGAATGTTTTTTTTTTATTCTTTGGGGAATAAAACTTCATTGATACTCATTTTGAGGAGTGGCCTGCTTAGTTTTGCATATCCACTGACCTTGTCTTTCCACTTGAACTTTGAGGAAGTGTCGCCTTCGCCGTCGGTCGTTTCCCACTTTCTACTACAGGACTCCTTTTGACCTCGGTGTGAGGTTGTCTTTGGACTAAAGGGTAACAGTATTTATAAAAGCTCCGGTTTGGCTCTAAGGGTTAGCAACGGTCGATGTACTGTGTTTGGGATAGAGAAGAGAATGCTCCTTTTCATTCAGGCTTTGAGCATCTTTTGTCAACAGATTCTGAGTCCAATCTCGATGCTCGTTTTTTTATAAGAACTCACAGTGTTTGCACTCAACTCTCTAGGGTAGGTGTTTAGGATAGGGTTTGCCTTCTTTTCCATGTTCAGAAGTATTTGCGAACTCCATGGGGTGATGGTATGACATCTACAATATAAATGATATGCAGATGATGCAAACTCACTGGGTGGATGACGTTCATGTGCATCCCTTGATGACTTATGTTGCGCCCTGGTTGTGGATTTATGAACTTTACTTTGGGAATTTGGTATCTGCTTTGGAGATCCTCCATGATATAAGGTGTTCGTGTTCCTACATCAAGGAATAGAGATCGAGTGAGTTCATGTAACCTGACTCTTGTCGAGGAAATAAAGAAACGATAAAGTTGGGCATCCGCTGGGGGAATAAGCTGTGAATGTCCGTCCATCTTGACTGTTGTTGGAGAAAATGCTTGTATGTTCAACTTCTACTGGGGATTGTGGTACACTTATGAAGTCAATTCCAACTTTGGAGAAATGAGGAGCATGACTCCAACTGGGGAATGATAAGAAATTTTAATAGGGAATAAACATTCCCTTTTACGTGATCATCCTTGGTGATAACAAAGGCAATCTCGAAGCTTTGGTTCGAAATTTTCCACCCAACCACCCTCGCCTTTGTTCGTAATGCGAGGTTGCTCATGTACCTGCACCCGCCAAAGGGCGAAAGTAAGCTCATGTAACTTGTTTTGATAAATGAGAAAAGTATTGATTTTGAAACAACACTTCCTTTCATGTAATCGTTGTTTGTTGACAACGAAGGCTTCTCCAAGATTGCTTGAAGTTTTTCCACCCTACCACCCTCGCCTTTCGTTGTCTGTCTAGGATGCTCATGTACCTATGAGACGAACGCAGGGCAAAAACAAGTATGTTCATGTAACTTGTTTTGTAAAGAAAGTATTAATATTGAAATAATACTCCCTTTCCTGTTGTTTCGTCATTGCATCTTCGTCCGCAGGAATCGAAGGGTTGACGAAATTGCGATAAGACTTTATCCTGAAGTTTTTTGCCATCCAACCACTCTCTGCTTTATACAGGAATTATGTATCCTTCATATGAGGAGCTCTTGTACCTTTCATGTTACTCGTTGTTTTGACAACGAAGGCTTCTCCAAGATTGCTTGGAGTTTTACCACCCTGCCACCCACGCCTTCGTCCACATGATAGGGAGTTTTTGTACCTATATGCGACAAGGGCAAAAGCAAGTGAGCTCATGTAACTTGTTTTGTTAGGAAAGTATCGATGTGGATCGAATACTCCCTTTCATGTGTAGTAGCGCCGAAGAGCATCCGCATTGATTGGTTGCGGTAGTTCTTGTCCATCCATCTTGGTTAGGATGGTTGCCCCTCCCGAGAAGGCATGTTTTACCACAAAAGGTCCTTCATAATTCGGGGCGAATTTTCCTCTTGGATCCTTGTAGTTGGGAATGATCCGTTTGAGAACGAGGTCTCCAGGTCGATATCGGATCGGTTTGACCTTCTTGTTGAACGCCCGAGCCATGCGTTGTTGATATAACTGCATGTGATGGGCTGCCGCGAGCCTTTTTTCGTCTATGAAATCGAGATGAACAAGATGATGATTGATCTTGTCTTCATCTGTCATATTGTTCTGGGACAATATCCTAAGTTTGACCTCTGCCGGAATCACTGCTTGTGTTCCATGGACGAGCTCGAATGGAGTTGCCCCAGTCGATGTTCGCATCGTCGTTCGGTATGCGAGTAGCGCAAATGGGAGCTTTTCATGCCAGTCGCGATACGTGATTACTGTTTTCTGAAGAATCTTCTTCATATTCTTGTTTGCTGCTTCGATTGCGCCATTCATTTGTGGACGGTACGGTGAAGAGTTGATGTGTTTAATTCTGAATTCTTCGCAGAGAGAATGCATGAGTTTGCTATTAAAGTTGGAACCATTGTCGGTGACGAGTAGTTCCGGTATGCCATATCTAGCGATGATGTTAATCCGCATAAATCGCACGACGTTCTTTGCGGTAACTTCTCTAAATGATTGAGCTTCGATCCACTTGGTGAAATAGTCAATTGCGACTAAGATGAATCGATGTCCATTTGATGCTATGGGATTGATGGGTCCAATGACGTCCATGCCCCACATTGAAAATGGCCACGGCTCGAATAAAGGGTAGAGCCTGGTAGGAGGTACATGCACCTTGACACTATAAATTTGACACTTGTGACATGCTTTGACGTATTTGATACAATCGGCTTCCATTGTCGACCAATAATATCCCAAACGCATGATTTTTTGGGCAAGTGCGTATCCATTCATGTGAGGACCACAAGCACCTTCGTGTACTTCCATCATAATGTCTTTAGCTTCTTTTTCTGTGATGCACCGCATGAGGGTCGTCGTGAAAGACTTCTTGTATAGGTTGTTCCCGTCGAGAAAGTAACCTCTGGATAACCTCCTGATGAACTTGCGTTCTTTCCTTGTGCTTATATGAGGAAAGTCTCCTGAATGTAGATACGCCCTAATATCGGCATACCATGGAGATGGATCAACTTGTTGATCGGGTTCAGTGTTCATGCAACTAGGCTCTTCGATGATGTTGATGCGTAGAGGTTCAATGTCCATTTCTCCGGCCAATGGTATCATTGATGCGAGGGTTGCAAGTGCATCTGCAAATCGATTGTCGAATCGTGGTAGGTAACTGAAACTAATGTCTGTAAATTTTCGAATCAGCTCTTGCATATAATCTTGATATATGATAAGTTTTGGATCTCTTGTGCGCCAATCTCCGTTGGTTTGAGAGATTATGAGTGTAGAATCTCCATAAACGTCTAAGAATCGTGCTTTTATGTCAAGTGCACGTAGTAAACCGAGAATACATGCTTCATATTCAGAAATGTTATTTGTGCATGGGAATGTGACTTTAGCAGCAACTGGATAATATTGCCCGTTTGGGGATATCACAACTGCTCCAATGCCAGAACCTGATGAGTTGACTGCGCCATCAAAATACATCGTCCATCGTTGTTCTGAATCTACTAGTAAGATGTCATCATCTGGCAGCTTAATTTCCAGTGGGAAATCGTCTGTCCCTGGATATTCTGCTATGTGATCGGCAATAGTTCTGCCTTTGATTGATTTCGTTGAGTGAAATTTGATGTCGAATTCGGCAAGTTGCAGCTGCCATTTTGAAATTCTTCTGATAAGAGTTGGTCTCTCGAAGAGGTATTTGAGCGGATCATTATCTGAAATTAGCAATATCTCGTAATGGAGAGTATATTGTCGGAGACGATGAAGAACCCAAACGAGTGCGCATCATGTGCGTTCCGGGACTGTGTATCGGGCTTCGCAGTCTGTGAATTTTTTGCTGAGGTAATAAATGGCGTGTTCCTTGGCGCCTGGTAACTGCTGTGCTAGCATTGCCCCAAATGACTCTTCTAGTACTGTTAGATAGAGCGTGAGCGGATGTCCCGGCTTTGGCGGGATAAGGATTGGCGGTTCTGTTAGGTACATCTTGATCTGTTCGAATGCGTTCCTGCAATCTTCATCCCATTCAAATATGACGTTTTTTTTCAATTTCCTGAATAGAGGTTTGCATGTGTCGGCCAGATTGGAAATAAACCTTCCGATATAATTGATGCGGCCCATGAAGCCACGGATCTCTTTAACTGACTTTGGTGCTGGAAGTTCCTTAATTGCTTTGATTTTATCTGGGTCTATTTCAATGCCTTTATTGCTTACAACAAACCCAAGAAGTTTCCCCGATGTTGCCTCAAACACGCATTTGGCAGGATTGAGACGCAATTTGTATTTACGAAGCCGTTCAAACAGCTTGCGTAGAACGACCATGTGATCTTCTTCTGTTCTGGATTTGGCGATCATGTCATCAACATAAACTTCGATCTCACGGTGCATCATGTCATGGAATAGGACTACCATTGCTCGTTGATATGTTGCCCCGGCGTTCTTTAGCCCAAATGGCATAACTCGGTAACAGAATGTGCCCCAGGGTGTGATGAATGTTGTCTTTTCCTTATCTGCCTCAGCCATCTTGATCTGATTATAGCCAGAGAATCCGTCCATAAAGGAGAATTTGTTGAAACCGGCCGTGTTGTCCACTAATAGATCGATGTGCGGTAGATGAAAGTCATCCTTAGGACTGGCTTTATTGAGGTCTCGGTAATCCACGCATACTCTGACTTTTCCATTCTTCTTCATGACCGGGACGATGTTTGCGACCCATTGAGGATATTCCGATACTTCGATAAAATTGACTTTAAGTAGCTTGTCTACTTCTTCCTTGATTGCAAGGGCTAGTTCCGGTTTGTATCGACGTTGCTTTTGTTTGATTGGATGAATCAAAGGATTAGTGGGGATTTTGTGCTCCACTATTTCTGAGTCTAATCCTGGCATATCTGCGTATGACCAAGCGAAGACATCTGAAAATTCTCTGAGAAGATTTATAATTTTCTCGGCTTCATCTGTTAGTAAGTCTGCACCAATGAAGAGCTCTTTGGGCTCGTCTTCTGTTCCAATATTGATAGAAATTGGTTCTTGCAGAGTGACTTCCTTGGGATTTTCATGTCTCAGTAATCCTTGTTCTAGGCCATGGTAGCCGTCAAGGGATTCCGGATTTTGAATGACTTCTTCATCTGGATCTTCTGATGTTTCGGGGTCTTTTGACGATTGGCCGTCTGTCTCATCGAATTCATCTGAAATATGACCACACTCTATTTGAAAAGGTTCTGGGAGTTTGTCCCGGAATTCTTGAATAGTTTCTGAAGTGTTATTCCCTTTGAGTGGCAACTCGTCTAGGTTCAATGCTCCTTTGAGGTGGAGATCTGCCATAGCATCGGCTAATTGCTCCTGCTGTAACGTGCCCCGTGA
Organism: Melastoma dodecandrum; assembly: GCA_029817715.1. Taxonomy (NCBI): domain Eukaryota; kingdom Viridiplantae; phylum Streptophyta; class Magnoliopsida; order Myrtales; family Melastomataceae; genus Melastoma; species Melastoma dodecandrum. The sequence goes on from JARUPY010000387.1 coordinate 1,992,743, forward strand.
TGCCGGAACGAATACCTCGTATAAGTCTGGATAGCCGAGAATTCCGCATGTCTCGATCCTTAATTTCCAATCTTGAATAGTCTCTTCTTCATACCCGATACCCACTTTGTCGGCTGGCCTGGAGATCTGAATTGGGAAAAGCATGCCTTGTCCTCTTGCTCCCAAACCTCCTCCAATCTGGTATCCCATTTGAAGCAAAACTCGTGCCATGTTTGCGACCACTGGTTCGATTGGCGGGTCATTATTGACTTTTCGGATCATGTTTACCATCTCGAATGCTTGCATCGTAGACGGTTCAACAGAGGGTTCTCCAACATATGGAATGTCGACTTCATTGCATAATTCAATATCTCGTTCCCCGTTGACAGTTACGAGTTTGCCTCCGAAAGGGAACTTCACTTTTTGATGATACGTGGAAGGGATTGCCCCAGCTTGATGAATCCATGGTCTCCCAAGTAACATGTTGAAAGAGCTGTTAGTTTCAAGCACCTGGAATGCAGTCATAAATTTAGCCGGGCCCATAATGATTTCCAGGATTATTTCTCCGAGGGGTTTGCGCTTTGCTCCGTCAAATGCTCTGATGTTTAAGCTGGGCGGAGACATGTTTTTCACGTCGAGTCCCAATTGGCGAGCGACTCCCAGAGGTAGTATGTTAACTCCAGAGCCTCCGTCGATCAACACTTTGGAGATCTGATTGCCCATGCAGCTTAATGTTATGAACAAAGCTTTATTACTTTCCTCTGCTCCTTTTGGGACGTCTTGGTCGGAAAAAGTGATGGCATTTTGAGCCAACATCCCATTCATGAATATGTCAAAAGCATTAACTTCGATTTCTGGCGGTACATGCACCTCTGCCAAGAACCTCTCCAGTGAATTTCGATGTTTGTCTGACGAGTTGATCAGATCAAATAACGAGATTTGTGCTGGTTGTCTCTTCAACTGCTCTATAATGTCATAGTCGCTAACCTTTATCGTCTTGACGACCTGCCTGATTTCTTCGGCAGTGGGCACTTTGGGCTCCGGATTCTTAGGTAACTCAGGTCCCGCTACAACCTTTCCCAATCGGGTAATTAACCCCACATTGTCTTCTGTCAACTGGACATTTCGTGTCACCGTTGGTCCCATCACGATAGGGGTGACCGAAGGAATTTGCACTTGCGGTACTTCAAAATTTGAGCTCATCCCTGAAGGATAGTACACATAGGGCTTTGGGATAGTTGGTTGCCCCGGAAGGATGTAGAGATGTTTTGTGGGATGGGGTTTGCCTCTCCCTTTTCCTCCTTGTTTGTGCAAGGGTTCATACATGTGAGTTTCTTCTTGTGACTCCAAATTATTTTCATTGTCTGCCGGAGTTGTCGGCGTCCCATCCAATGCTCTGACTGTTGGGTATGACAAAGGTGTCGACATTCCATATGTTGGAGTCCTGATTTCCATAGGCTGATATTGATATTCCCACATCGGCGCTAGTGACCATTGGCCTCCCGGTGTAACCACAATATCTTCTGTATTGGTTTGAATTTGGCTGCTTGAGCCTTCATCCCTCGGATAAGATAAACCTGAAGGCGGGGTGGACATGTAAAGAAAGTCCTGGGGATATACAGGGGTCCTATTGAGTGGTGGAAGAGGATGTTCCTCCCATGGATAGACGACGTCTCTGTCAGGAGATGGGTGTCGGGAGAGTCTCACTTGACCTTGCGTGGGGAGAGACGGAGATGCATGATCCGACATATCCTGCAATCTTTGGACATATTCTTGCTGGGCAGCTTGAACTTTGTCTAAGAAGTCATTTGCCTCTCGAGCTACAACAGCGTCACCTAATTTTCGGTTTTCCAGTGTTGGGAAGCGATAATTATGCATCATGGTCGATCTCGCCATTCCTCTCGGAGGGTTATCAACAATTCCTTCTGATGGTTCCCGTTCATCTCAAGAACTATCATCTTCTCCTGATGATCCATCAGTTATTCCTTCTGAGGGATCTTCTTCTTGTTCGGAGGAGTCCTCTTCTTGTGATGATTCTTCCATATTCTCTTCTTCTGAAATGTCTCCGTCTGAAAATTCTGCTTCAATCAAGTTTACATGTTCTGGGAGAGGATTCTTTTGCACATTTGGTGCAGGGGCCGGAGCAGAGGCAAACGTAATAACTCCATCATCTAAAAGGTTTTGAATTTTGAATCGTAGGGCGATGCAATCTTTCGTGTCATGTCCAAGTGCCCCAGAATGATAATGGCATACCGCCTTGGGGTTATAGCCAATGGATGTAGGATGGGTTGGTTTGGCATCGACTGGTTTGAGGAAGCCCAGATCCCTTAAACGAAAGAACATAACATCCAACGGGTCAGGAGTCGGAGTTAAGTCTTCGAGTCTACGTCGTGGTCGCTCTTGTCCTACCGGCTTTGGCGGTGGAGGCCTCGCCGCGGGGGCCAATGGTCTGAATCTGTTCACAGTAGGTACAAAAGGTCTAGGCGCCGTTGCCATATATGTCCTTGGCGCATAAGAGGCTGGGGGCGGCACCGTTTTCATCAAAGGTTTGTTGTATTCTGTTGTTGCGACTAGCTCTTTGGGCTTAGTCTTCATTGCCGGCTTTACTACTGGGGTCGGAATAAGACCGTCTCGACTAATCTGATCTAAACGGTCAGCATTAATCACTGCTTGGGCGAGGGTTGAAGGAGTCTGCCCGATCATGTAAGGGAGATATTCTCTGGGTAACAGCTGATTGAACTCGTCTATCAGTTTTCGCTCTTTGAGAGTGGGTTTAATCTGAGATGCCACCTGACGAAAACAGTAAGCAAACTGCTTCATGCCTTCAGTTCGATACCTTTTCATTTTCCTCAGATCTGATATAGTAGGAGCCATTTCCACATTGAAACTGTAATAATTCAGAAAATCAAGCGCCAGCTCTTTGAAAGTGGAATATTGACTCAGATCCTTTGTATAATACCAATGGAGTGGCGACTCTGCCAGACTCTCTTGGAACATTGTAATGCGAAATTTATCATCAGCCGGATATACTGCCATTTTGTGACAGAAATGTTTCAAGTGTAGCTCTGGGCAACCCTTCCCTCTGAACTTCTCGAATTCAGGTATCTTAAATTTCGGAGGGATTTGAAATTGAGGGACATGGAAATCCTTGTATTCCCATGAATGTGCTCCGTAGCCCTGTATAGCATTTAGGCGCTCTTCTAGTTTCGCCAAGCGCTTTGACTCTGATTCCTGCATGGAGGATATCATTGCCTCAAGTCTTGTCTGGATAGCACTGGTTTGGCTGTGGTCTCCGAGTAGTTCATCGACAAGTGTGGCATTACGGATGGCAGGGTTTGGTTGGTGAATCTCCGCCTGTGGAGTTTGGTTGCTGATAGGGGGGCTGGGAGTTTCAAAGTTGTTGATTGGCGGAGAAGGAATAGTGGTAGAGACATAAGGAGTTGGCCTTGTCATGGGGAAATTTGGTCTAGCAGTATGTGGTTGGTGATGATTTGGTTCATAGGTAGTTGGTGGGTAGGGAGTCGGCCCGAATCTAGGCTGGGGATAATATGGGGGAATGTGTGGTTGGTAGACGTTTGGTAAGAAGGTTCCAAGCATGTTTGGTGGATTATATGGGTGGGTCGGGGTGGCTGTTGATCCCATCCCGAGAGCGGGATGGAAATAAGGGTTGTATATTGGAGGCGGGTTTGTTGAGACGGAAGACCCCATCATGTAGGGGGTAGGTGTGGGTTATGTGGCGGAGCTGAGGTTGGGGTTACCACAGGCGGAGTAGTGAAAGGGATAGAAATTGAGGTAGGGATTGGAATCTCCATGGCAGTCAGCTGCCTCTGCAACAGTTGTGCCATCATCTGCTTCAAGGAATCGAGCTCAGTGGTGAGAACATCGACCTTCTGCGACAGGGTATTATCCACAGCGCTTTGGGCTGGATTGGCATTATCAAGTACTTCCACAGCTGGCGGAGTAGTTGATGACTGTATAGCTGATGCCGTAAAAGCGGTGATTGGAGGAATGTGAGTTGGGAGTGTACCCCCTAATCCCGATTGCCCCATGTTGAAAGTAGGGGTTGCAGCATTGAATGGCGGGAACATCATGTTGATCTCCGCAGTAGTAGAAACCGGGAACGAGAGCCCAATAGCAGGTGTCGAAGTTGCGGCAATGGCGGTAAGGCCTGAGGTATTCCCGATCATGCTGGCAGGAACGCCTTGAATAGTCTGATCTGCAGTATGGTTAGCCATGAGGTTTTTCAATGAGCGGTATCGACGCCTCGTAATCGGAGCAATCTTGGCAGATTAGTACCCTTCACAAAGAAAAGAACATTCAATTAGTATCAAGTGGTGGTAATATTTTGAATGCATGATATGTAATGATGCATGACATGTCTAATGCAAGGATTGGATTGTGATTATAACGAATTCAGTCCAAGTGAAAAGAAGTCCGTTAGATAAAATTCAAAAAGGTTCATTTCACGATACACTTCCTTAAAAAAAAATAAAATAAAAATAAAAAATGAAAAATAGGATAGGCTCGCAGGCCTAAGGATTGCTATGAGATGTCCGCCATTAAATGCGATCCCAAGGGATTATCCGTTTCTTTTGAAATCGTGCAGATCGGGCGTCGATGTCAGCCTGACGCTCTATGAAAAGATTGTACTCCTCTTCTTTGAGATCTAATCCAACTCCTAACGTGAGATGAGTTCGCATGCAAGTTTTCTTCTACTTGAACAATAATAATACTGAATAATTATAAAAGTGTTGATTTATTGATTAACAAGCATTCGTGCGAAATGGATGTAAATGAGTATGAAGATATAAAAAGAGAAGGTAAGGAAGGGAGAAAAGAAATTGCGGAAACCCCCCGTAACCAACTCAAGTCGCTGCAAAACGAACAGAAATAGTATTACAATTATCACATGCAAACGTACCTGAACCTGTCCCTGCACGAGTAACAGTCACTTAGTAACAAGCAAATGCACGTGCGGCGTCTGGTACCTGTAGTGGGCAATCAATTCTAGACTCGGAAGAGGTTTCTAGACCTCCCTCGGACTAAGGGAGGCGGGGTCCCGACCCAAAACCACACCGCAAAGAGCAGCACAGCCGGGCCTAACGGTGACCCCCTTAAAATCCTAGCCCCGGGTTCAGGCATACCTAGACATGCCTAGGAAAGCGGTAAACAAACACAAACAGAAGTTCATACAAAAGGCACGAGCCAAACAATTACATGCGCAAACAATCACTCCTCCCCGCATGTGGATAGAAAGAAAGAAGTTTCGGTAAGAATCCACATGCGAGGTCCCCAGCGGAGTCGCCATCCGGGATGTGCGTCCCTCCCGCTCGTTCCCGAATGAGAACAAGAAGGAGGACCGTAATCCTTCGTGGCTCCGTAAAAATTCGTTTGTCGCTTAACCTAGGTAAGCTAGAAGAAACGGAGTCGCCACCGACTTTATTAAAAAATGGTATAAAGTCGAAAAAACCAAAGAGGGTTCGGGGATTCCTAACTACTCACTCTCTCACTCAAACATGCGAAAAATGGGTGGCGATACTTTTAAAAGAGGATTCTGATTAACGGGTGTTGGACCCAATCTGGGCTTTTAGGTCCAGACTCATGTCATTGGATTACGAGCTTAGGCTCGATTCGGGCGTTGGACCCGAACTCGTATGTGATGATCACGTGCGCAATCACATACAATTATCTAGATCAAAGTAGGCGGGGAAAGGCGGTGACCGTGGGCCTATACACTTGGACCCACGGCCCGTTACAAGTGGAAAAATAGAAAGTCGGGAAAGCCCGCACCTTCCCTCATGTACCTTAAGTTTGACGGTTGGGGCCGCTTTAACATCTTCAATCATCGCGGTTTTTACACACGCGGAGAAAAATCCACACGGTCTGTTACACGCGTCTTCAAGGCTTCCTTTCCACACTTGTTGGAATTTCGAGCTCGCACGAGTAGTGTTCATGGAAAAATGGGGCGTATCCGTTGAGCTGTCCTGTTTTGCAGCCGATAGTGAACGTGCTCCATTTCGATCCAAGATTGCTCGGTCGTATCCAAAAATGTCCAGAATAGAAAGAGGACAAGATAAAGAAGAGAAGGACAACGTTACTTTCATGCAAGTAAAGCGAAATTAGTACGAAAAGAAAGGGTGAGATTGCTCACCATCGCGGGAATCTTGTTTCCCATGTCTCCATGATCTCTCTGAAAGTCGACTATGAATTGTCCAATCGTATTTAGAAAAATCTCGAATAAATGACAAGAAGGAAAAGTTAAAAGAAAGTTTGAATTTAAGGAAAGTCAATTCAAAACATTACGGATCATATGTGACACGCAAGTGAACATGTATATAAAATGAGCTAATAGGACAAGGAATGATGGACCATTTAATGAATTAGCAGCATGAGACTTACGCAAAATTAGATGAACCAATATTGTTAACCAGAAGACACTACTAATAGGCTCACACCAGCTTGAGCTACAGGTAGGATAGCAATTCAAAACGAAGGCAGGCAATCTAAAAAAAATCGAAACCGAAGTGACCAGGTTTATGAGCAGCACGAATATGAGATTGAGGTAAAAGGGATTTGCACGTTCACAAAGTACAATTAAACCAGAAGCTGAAATCAGAATTCTATTTGTAAATCATCAACGTAAATGAACTAGTAGTAATGAAGCAGCGAACCATAAACTAACAATGACATTAAAGCAGACAGCGCGTAATCGTTAGCAGGGAAACATATTTCGACAAAAATGAGAATTCTGGCAAGTTGAAATAAGTCAACGATTTGAGCAAGGAGTTTGTCACGGGGATACCCTAACAAACAAACCAATTCCTGCACAAACTAATCTCAAGGTTGAAATACTAACTCAAAACAAAATAAGCAATACGACGAGAACGGGAATTAACAATGTGATTGAAGCAGAAACGAACAAACTGGCAAGTCATATCGGAAACACCCATATATGTACTAATCGCTGGTTCAGCAACGGAAACTCGAAGTATTTTAACAAATTGCAGCAAGTGGAAGATGAAGATACCGCAGGGAGCAAGCAAACAGAATATCTAGATTGAATTGGTTGCGACGCTGAAATAATTCTTAGATGAGACAGAGTAAGCAGGCGGCATAATCAGATTAGCTGCAGCGATGACGTTTAACACTAATAGGCCATCCCTAACAAATTAGAATAAGCATGAGTGAATTAACAGCACGAGTCCACAAACAAAACTCCAGCAAATCAGATGAAGAATCAAAACAGCGGCTCAGAATGCATTGCTGGCCACATTTAGCGAGTGTACATACGGCTTCCGTCCTCTGTTTTCAAGCAAGCACGGATAATCGAGAGAAAATGTCTCCAGCAGCAATATTATAGAAGTCAAGCGAGATTACCACACCATATGGATTAAAGGTTTATAAACAACAAACTTCGAGAAACATATGAACAGCAAGCACAAGGCCACAAATCAAACAAGTCAAAACGTTGTTCAGCTAGAATCGTAATGGCCGAGAATTGCAGGAAGGAACAATAAATCAAGAACCAAACCGATAAAATTGTATCAAAAATTAATAGTAAGCCATGACAAATCAAGTGAAGTAAAAAAAAGAAATTCGTGATTACGGCAACACGTTAATCAAGGGAAAACGCAACTCACAACTAAATCTCAAAACAAACAGACCACGAGACGCGCAGAAATTGAACAAATAGGAACAGATTAATAGAATGCTAGCGAATTTTGAGACAATCGAAAACAGGCGAACGAATACTTACGAAGAATCACACAGACCTGTTCTTCATCACTTACAGGTCGACCTCGTTTTGCCGAGAATCCTAATGCAGCGATCACCGGGATGAAGTGTCGGATTGTCCTCGGATGGTCTCGACAGTCACGAGAGTGGACGGGTTTAAACCAGAGAGTGTTGGCCAAACTCTATCTTGCCGTGATCAACCTTGCTGGTGACTGGAAGGTCAGCTCCGGGGGGGTTTCCGCAGGGATCTTTGCTCACCTTGCCTGGGAAAGGAGGATCGGCCGAAACGGTAGCTGCTGAAGGATTGGCGAGGCTGCCGGACGTCCGCTGGTGGATCAGAAGGGGAGGCAAGGCCGAGGGAGGAGGGTGATCGGTGGGAATTTTTATTTTTTTTTTGGTGTCGAAGAAAAATCCGTTCCAACCGCTCAACAGAAAGTTCCCCTTTTATAAGTAGGCGAGAAGAGCGTCAGAGCTAGACCGATCAGGTAAGTTTCTTTCAATTTTTTTATTATTATTTTTTTAATTATTATTATTTTTATCCCGTTATATATGGCATGGTGAAAGTACGGTGGGGTAGGTTGTTAGTTTGTTAAAATAATTTGTTAGGTTGTTAGAATAAGTTGTTATTAATTTGTTAAAGTGAATTGTTATAAATTAGAATGAAATGTTAAATTTCAACAAATTTTGGAGGAATTTAAAGAAAATTCGTTATTTTTTATGATTAATTATTTTAATGGGGTCTTGTTAGACTTTAGTCGTTTTTACCTTATTATTAAGAACCTAAGTCAATGTACATGTGCTTGAACTTCAAATTAAAATGAATGAACTTGATCTAAATGACAAAAAAAACGTTAAAATGTAATTTTAATCATTTTTTTTTAAAAAAATAAAGAAATTAGTTTCATGTAACTAATTCCTAATTTGAAATTGACCATTTAACCATGTAACATGAATTTAATGGAAGATTACGAAAGATTCAAAATTATTTCTCTTAAAACCAAAGATTAAGGATTTAAAAAAAATCAAAAATTCGATTTGGGGTGTCTACAGTTTGCCCCTCTTTGCGAGAGAATCTGGAAAGATTTTCTCGCAAAGACGATCTAGAGACCTCAAATCGAATTTTGGGATATGCTTTTGGAAGACCTGTTTTGGGATATCATTAAACAAATGTGTTAGTAATGAGAGAAATTTGAATTATATGCGAACAAATGCAACCACGATATCCATGTATATCATGCTTCACTTATGTAATTCGATAAGGGAAAATGCTTCTGAACATGATTATTGAAGGTCTTCCTCACACTCTCGAGGTTCACTCGTGTTTGTGTGAGCTCGTCTTGATTGGACTTGGACTTCCCTTGACTAGGATGCTCATGTACCAGTTGAAGGAGTCTTGACTCGGGTTATAATGTCGGTTTTGGCGTAAGGCCTTTCATAGAAAGTTTAAAACTTTTCTACTTGGAAGGAATAAATCCATGAGACTTTGTCGGAAAGAGACCTGTTTTACAAAGGTTTCACCGCTCAAGCAGATAATTTGTCATTTGGACAGCTTACTATTCAGCACACTTCGCTTGGGGATAATGTGACCATTCATTAGGATTAATGAAATTCTTGTTTTAAGTAGATCCGCTGGGGATGAAAGTTCCATTGGGAATTCTTTGAATTTGTTGCGAAAATTTCATTTTGAACACCTTTGCTTTTGCAACCAACTTGTTGGCTCTGGTGTTTTTTTTATTTTTGCTCTTTTGAATTTTGCACTTTGCTTTTGCTGGGCTTTGGCCTTTGTGCTTTTCTTTTGCTTTTTCTTTTCTTTTTTTTTTCGAAAGATCTGCTGGGAATGTTTTTTTTTTTTTTTTTGGGGAATAAAACTTCATTGATACTCATTTTGAGGAGTGGCCTGATTAGTTTTGTATGTCCACCGACATTGTCTTTCTGCTTGAACCTTGAGGAAGTGTCGCCTTCGCCGTCGGTCGTTTCCCACTTTCTACTACAGGACTCCTTTTGACCTCGGTGTGAGGTTGTCTTTGGACTAAAGGGTAACAGTATTTATAAAAGCTCCGTTTTGGCTCTAAGGGTTAGCAATGGTCGATGTACTGTGTTTGGGATAGAGAAGAGAGTGCTCCTTTTCATCCTGGCTTTGAGCATCTTTTGTCAACAGATTTTGAGTCCAATCACGACGCTCGTTTTTTATAAGAACTCACAGTGTTTGCACTCAACTCTCTAGGGTAGGTGTTTAGGATAGGGTTTTGCCTTCTTTTCCCATGTCCAGAATCATTTGCGAACTCCATGGGGTGATGGTATGACATCTACAATATAAATGATATGCAGATGATGCAAACTCACTGGGTGGATGACGTTCATGTGCATCCCTTGATGACTTATGTTGCGCCCTGGTTGTGGATTTATGAACTTTATTTCGTGGATTTGGTGTCTGCTTTGGAGATCATCCATGATATAAGGTGCTTGAGTTCCTACATCAAGGAATAGAGGCTGAGTGAGTTCATGTAACCTAACTCTTGTTGAGGAAATAAAGAAACGATAAAGTTGGACATTCGTTGGGGGAATAAGCTGTGAATGTCCGTCCATCTTGACTGTTGTTGGAGAAAATGCTTGTATGTTCAACTTCTACTGGGGATTGTGGTACACTTATGAAGTCAATTCCAACTTTGGAGAAATGAGGAGCATGACTCCAACTGGGGAATGATAAGAAATTTTAATAGGGAATAAACATTCCCTTTTACGTGATCATCCTTGGTGATAACAAAGGCAATCTCGAAGCTTTGGTTCGAAATTTTCCACCCAACCACCCTCGCCTTTGTTCGTAATGCGAGGTTGCTCATGTACCTGCACCCGCCAAAGGGCGAAAGTAAGCTCATGTAACTTGTTTTGATAAATGAGAAAAGTATTGATTTTGAAACAACACTTCCTTTCATGTAATCGTTGTTTGTTGACAACGAAGGCTTCTCCAAGATTGCTTGAAGTTTTTCCACCCTACCACCCTCGCCTTTCGTTGTCTGTCTAGGATGCTCATGTACCTATGAGACGAACGCAGGGGAAAAACAAATATGTTCATGTAACTTGTTTTGTAAAGAAAGTATTAATATTGAAATAATACTCCCTTTCATGTTGTTTCGTCATTGCATCTTCGTCCGAAGGAATCGAAGGGTTGACAAAATTGCGATAAGACTTTGTCCTGAAGTTTTTGCCATCCTACCACTCTCGGTTTTATCCAGGAATTATGTATCCTTCATATGAGGAGCTCTTGTACCTTTCATGTTATTTGTTGTTTTGACAACGAAGGCTTCTCCAAGATTGCTTCGAGTTTTACCACCCTGCCACCCACGCCTTCGTCCACATGATAGGGAGTTTTTGTACCTATATGCGACAAGGGCAAAAACAAGTGAGCTCATGTAACTTGTTTTGTTAGGAAAGTATCGATGTGGATCGAATACTCCCTTTCATGTGTAGTAGCGCCGAAGAGCATCCGCGTTGATTGGTTGCGGTAGTTCTTGTCCATCCATCTTGGTTAGGATGGTTGCGCCTCCCGAGAAGGCATGTTTTACCACAAAAGGTCCTTCATAATTCGGGGCGAATTTTCCTCTTGAGTCCTTGTAGTTGGGAATGATCCGTTTCAGAACGAGGTCTCCAAGTCGATATCGGATCGGTTTGACCTTCTTGTTGAACGCCCGAGCCATGCGTTGTTGATATAACTGCATGTGATGGGCTGCCACGAGCCTTTTTTTCGTCTATGAAATCGAGATGAACAAGATGATGATTGATCTTGTCTTCATCTGTCATATTATTCTGGGACAATATCCTAAGGGTCGGTAGTTTGACCTCTGCCGGAATCACTGCTTGTGTTCCATGGACGAGCTCGAATGGAGTTGCCCCAGTTGATGTTCGCATCGTCGTTCGGTATGCGAGTAGCGCAAATGGGAGCTTTTCATGCCAGTCGCGATACGTGATTACTGTTTTCTGAAGAATCTTCTTCATATTCTTGTTTGCTGCTTCGACTGCACCATTCATTTGTGGACGGTACGGTGAAGAATTGATGTGTTTAATTCTGAATTCTTCACAGGGAGAATGCATGAGTTTGCTATTAAAGTTGGAACCATTGTCGGTGACGAGTAGTTCCGGTATGCCATATCTAGCGATGATGTTAAACCGCATAAATCGCACGACGTTCTTTGCGGTAACTTCTCTAAATGATTGAGCTTCGATCCACTTGGTGAAATAGTCAATTACGACTAAGATGAATCGATGTCCATTTGATGCTATGGGATTGATGGGTCCAATGACGTCCATCCCCCACATTGAAAATGGCCACGGCTCGAATAAAGGGTAGAGCCTGGTAGGAGGTACATGCACCTTGTCACTGTAAATTTGACACTTGTGACATGCTTTGACGTATTTGATACAATCGGCTTCCATTGTCGACCAATAATATCCCAGACGCATGATTTTTTGGGCAAGTGCGTATCCATTCATGTGAGGACCACAAGCACCTTCGTGTACTTCCATCATAATGTCTTTGGCTTCTTTTTCTGTGATGCACCGCATGAGGGTCGTCGTGAAAGACTTCTTGTATAGGATGTTCCCGTCGAGAAAGTAACCTCTGGATAACCTCCTGATGAACTTGCGTTCTTTCCTTGTGCTTATATGAGGAAAGTCTCCTGAATGTAGATACGCCCTAATATCGGCATACCATGGAGATGGATCAACTTGTTGATCGGGTTCAGTGTTCATGCAACTAGGCTCTTCGATGATGTTGATGCGGAGAGGTTCAATGTCCATTTCTCCGGCCAATGGTATCATTGATGCGAGGGTTGCAAGTGCATCTGCAAATCGATTGTCGGATCGTGGTAGGTAGCTGAAACTAATGTCTGTAAATTTTCGAATCAGCTCTTGCAGATAATCTTGATATATGATAAGTTTTGGATCTCTTGTGCGCCAATCTCCATTGGTTTGAGAGATTATGAGTGCAGAATCTCCGTAAACGTCTAAGAATTGTGCTTTTATGTCAAGTGCACGTAGTAAACCGACAATACATGCTTCATATTCAGAAATGTTATTTGTGCATGGGAATGTGACTTTAGCAGCAACTGGATAATATTGCCCGTTTGGGGATATCACAACTGCTCCAATGCCAGAACCTGATGAGTTGACTGTGCCATCAAAATACATCGTCCATCGTTGTTCTGAATCTACTAGTAAGATGTCATCATCTGGCAGCTTAATTTCCAGTGGTGAATCATCTGTCCCTGGATATTCTGCTATGTGATCGGCAATAGTTCTGCCTTTGATTGATTTCGTTGAATGAAATTTGATGTCGAATTCGGCAAGTTGCAGCTGCCATTTTGAAATTCTTCTGATAAGAGTTGGTCTCTCGAAGAGGTATTTGAGTGGATCATTATCTGAAATTAGCAATATCTCGTAATGGAGAGTATATTGTCGGAGACGATGAAGAACCCAAACGAGTGCGCATCATGTGCGTTCCGGGACTGTGTATCGGGCTTCGCAGTCTGTGAATTTCTTGCTGAGGTAATAAATGGCGTGTTCCTTGGCGCCTGGTAACTGTTGTGCTAGCATTGCCCCAAATGACTCTTCTAGTACTGTTAGATAGAGCGTGAGCGGATGTCCCGGCTTTGGCGGGATAAGGATTGGTGGTTCTGTTAGGTACATCTTGATCTGTTCGAATGCGTTCCTGCAATCTTCATCCCATTCAAATATGACGTTTTTTTTCAATTTCCTGAATAGAGGTTTGCATGTGTCGGCCAGATTGGAAATAAACCTTCCGATATAATTGATGCGGCCCATGAAGCCACGGATCTCTTTAACTGACTTTGGTGCTGGAAGTTCCTTAATTGCTTTGATTTTATCTGGGTCTATTTCAATGCCTTTATTGCTTACAACAAACCCAAGAAGTTTCCCCGATGTTGCCCCAAACAAGCATTTGGCGGGATTGAGACGCAATTTGTATTTACGAAGTCGTTCAAATAGCTTGCGTAGAACGACCATGTGATCTTCTTCTGTTCTGGATTTGGCGATCATGTCATCAACATAAACTTCGATCTCACGGTGCATCATGTCATGGAATAGGACTACCATTGCTCGTTAATATGCTGCCCCGGCGTTCTTTAGCCCAAATGGCATAACTCGGTAACAAAATGTGCCCCGGGGTGTAATGAATGTCGTCTTTTCCTTATCTGCCTCAGCCATCTTGATCTGATTATAGCCAGAGAATCCGTCCATAAAGGAGAATTTGTTGAAACCGGCCGTGTTGTCCACTAATAGATCGATGTGCGGTAGAGGGAAGTCATCTTTGGGACTTGCTTTATTGAGGTCTCGGTAATCCACGCATACTCTGACTTTTCCATTCTTCTTCATGACCGGGACGATGTTTGCGACCCATTGAGGATATTCCGATACTTCGATAAAATTAACTTTAAGTAGCTTGTCTACTTCTTCCTTGATTGCAAGGGCTAGTTCCGGTTTGTATCGACGCTGCTTTTGTTTGATTGGATGAATCAAAGGATTAGTGGGGATTTTGTGTTCTACTATTTCTGAGTCTAATCCTGGCATATCTGCGTATGACCAAGCGAAAACATCTGAAAATTCTCTGAGAAGATTTATAATTTTCTCGGCTTCATCTGTTAGTAAATCTGCACCAATGAAGAGCTCTTTGGGCTCATCTTCTGTTCCAATATTGATAGAAATTGGTTCTTGCAGAGTGACTTCCTTGGGATTTTCATGTCTCAGTAATCCTTGTTCTAGGCCATGGTAGCCGTCAAGGGATTCCGGATTTTGAATGACTTCTTCATCTGGATCTTCTGATGTTTCGGGGTCTTTTGAGGATTGGCCGTCTGTCTCATCGAATTCATCTGAAATATGACCACACTCTATTTGAAAAGGTTCTGGGAGTTTGTCCCGGAATTCTTGAGTAGTTTCTGAAGTGTTATTCCCTTTGAGTGGCAACTCGTCCAGGTTCAATGCTCCTTCGAGGTGGAGATATGCCATAGCATCGGCTAATTGCTCCTGCTGTAACGTGCCCCGTGATGCCGGAACGAATACCTCGTATAAGTCTGGATAGCCGAGAATTCCGCATGTCTCGATCCTTAATTTCCAATCTTGAATAGTCTCTTCTTCATACCCGATACCCGCTTTGTCGGCTGGCCTGGGGATCTGAATTGGGAAAAGCATGCCTTGTCCTCTTGCTCCCAAACCTCCTCCAATCTGGTATCCCATTTGAAGCAAAACTCGTGCCATGTTTGCGACCACTGGTTCGATTGGCGGGTCATTATTGACTTTTCGGATCATGTTTACCATCTCGAATGCTTGCATCGTAGACGGTTCAACAGAGGGTTCTCCAACATATGGAATGTCGACTTCATTGCATAATTCAATATCTCGTTCTCCGTTGACAGTTACGAGTTTGCCTCCGAAAGGGAACTTGACTTTTTGATGATACGTGGAAGGGATTGCCCCAGCTTGATGAATCCATGGTCTCCCAAGTAACATGTTGAAAGAGCTGTTAGTTTCAAGCACCTGGAATGCAGTCATAAATTTAGCCGGGCCCATAATGATTTCCAGGATTATTTCTCCGAGGGGTTTGCGCTTTGCTCCGTCAAATGCTCTGATGTTTAAGCTGGGCGGAGACATGTTTTTCACGTCGAGTCCCAATTGGCGAGCGACTCCCAGAGGTAGTATGTTAACTCTAGAGCCTCCGTCGATCAACACTTTGGAGATCTGATTGCCCATGCAGCTTAATGTTATGAACAAAGCTTTATTACTTTCCTCTGCTCCTTTTGGGACGTCTTGGTCGGAAAAAGTGATGGCATTTTGAGCCAACATCCCATTCATGAATATGTCAAAAGCATTAACTTCGATTTCTGGCGGTACATGCACCTCTGCCAAGAACCTCTCCAGTGAATTTCGATGTTTGTCTGACGAGTTGATCAGATCAAATAACGAGATTTGTGCTGGTTGTCTCTTCAACTGCTCTATAATGTCATAGTCGCTAACCTTTATCGTCTTGACGACCTGCTTGATTTCATCGGCAGTGGGCACTTTGGGCTCCGGATTCTTAGGTAACTCAGGTCCCGCTACAACCTTTCCCGATCGGGTAATTAACCCCACATTGTCCTCTGTCAACTGGACATTTCGTGTCACCGTTGGTCCCATCACGATAGGGGTGACCGAAGGAATTTGCACTTGCGGTACTTCAAAATTTGAGCTCATCCCTGAAGGATAGTACACATAGGGCTTTGGGATAGTTGGTTGCCCCGGAAGGATGTAGAGATGTTTTGTGGGATGGGGTTTGCCTCTCCCTTTTCCTCCTTGTTTGTGCAAGGGTTCATACATGTGAGTTTCTTCTTGTGACTCCAAATTATTTTCATTGTCTGCCGGAGTTGTCGGCGTCCCATCCAATGCTCTGACTGTTGGGTATGACAAAGGTGTCGACATTCCATATGTTAGAGTCCTGATTTCCATAGGCTGATATTGATATTCCCACATCGGCGCTAGTGACCATTGGCCTCCCGGTGTAACCACAATATCTTCTGTATTGGTTTGAATTTGGCTGCTTGAGCCTTCATCCCTCGGATAAGATAAACCTGAAGGCGGGGTGGACATGTAAAGAAAGTCCTGGGGATATACAGGGGTCCTATTGAGTGGTGGAAGAGGATGTTCCTCCCATGGATAGACGACGTCTCTGTCAGGAGATGGGTGTCGGGAGAGTCTCACTTGACCTTGCGTGGGGAGAGACGGAGATGCATGATCCGACATATCCTGCAATCTTTGGACATATTCTTGCTGGGCAGCTTGAACTTTGTCTAAGAAGTCATTTGCCTCTCGAGCTACAACAGCGTCACCTAATTTTCGGTTTTCCAGTGTTGGGAAGCGATAATTATGCATCATGGTCGATCTCGCCATTCCTCTCGGAGGGTTATCAACAATTCCTTCTGATGGTTCCCGTTCATCTCCAGAACTATCATCTTCTCCTGATGATCCATCAGTTATTCCTTCTGAGGGATCTTCTTCTTGTTCGGAGGAGTCCTCTTCTTGTGATGATTCTTCCATATTCTCTTCTTCTGAAATGTCTCCGTCTGAAAATTCTGCTTCAATCAAGTTTACATGTTCTGGGAGAGGATTCTTTTGCACATTTGGTGCAGGGGCCGGAGCAGAGGCAAACGTAATAACTCCATCATCTAAAAGGTTTTGAATTTTGAATCGTAGGGCGATGCAATCTTTCGTGTCATGTCCAAGTGCCCCAGAATGATAATGGCATACCGCCTTGGGGTTATAGCCAATGGATGTAGGATGGGTTGGTTTGGCATCGACTGGTTTGAGGAAGCCCAGATCCCTTAAACGAAAGAACATAACATCCAACGGGTCAGGAGTCGGAGTTAAGTCTTCGAGTCTACGTCGTGGTCGCTCTTGTCCTACCGGCTTTGGCGGTGGAGGCCTCGCCGCGGGGGCCAATGGTCTGAATCTGTTTACAGTAGGTATAAAAGGTCTAGGCGCCGTTGCCATATATGTCCTTGGCGCATAAGAGGTTGGGGGCGGCACCGTTTTCATCAAAGGTTTGTTGTATTCTGCTGTTGCGACTAGCTCTTTGGGCTTAGTCTTCATTGCCGGCTTTACTACTGGGGTCGGAATAAGACCATCTCGACTAATCTGATCCAAACGGTCAGCGTTAATCACTGCTTGGGCGAGGGTTGAAGGAGTCTGCCCGATCATATAAGGGAGATATTCTCTGGGTAACAGCTGATTGAACTCGTCTATCAATTCTCGCTCTTTGAGAGTGGGTTTAATCTGAGATGCTACCTGACGAAAACGGTAAGCAAACTGCTTCATGTCTTCAGTTCGATACCTTTTCATTTTCCTCAGATCTGATATAGTAGGAGCCATTTCCACATTGAAACTGTAATAATTCAGAAAATCAAGCGCCAGCTCTTTGAAAGTGGAATATTGACTCAGATCCTTTGTATAATACCAATGGAGTGCCGACTCTGCCAGACTCTCTTGGAACATCGCAATGCGAAATTTATCATCAGCCGGATATACTGCCATTTTGTGACAGAAATGTTTCAAGTGCAGCTCTGGGCAACCCTTCCCTCTGAACTTCTCGAATTCAGGTATCTTAAATTTCGGAGGGATTTGAAATTGAGGGACATGGAAATCCTTGTATTCCCATGAATGTGCTCCGTAGCCCTGTATAGCATTTAGGCGCTCTTCTAGTTTCGCCAAGCGCTTTGACTCTGATTCCTGCATGGAGGATATCATTGCCTCGAGTCTTGTCTGGATAGCACTGGTTTGGCTGTGGTCTCCGAGTAGTTCATCGACAAGTGCGGCATTACGGATGGCAGGGTTTGGTTGGTGAATCTCCGCCTGTGGAGTTTGGTTGCTGATAGGGGGGCTGGGAGTTTCAAAGTTGTTGATTGGCGGAGAAGGAATAGTGGTAGAGACATAAGGAGTTGGCCTTGTCATGGGGAAATTTGGTCTAGCAGTATGTGGTTGGTGAGGATTTGGTTCATAGGTAGTTGGTGGGTAGGGAGTTGGCCCGAATCTAGGCTGGGGATAATATGGGGGAATGTGTGGTTGGTAGGCGTTTGGTAAGAAGGTTCCAAGCATGTTTGGTGGATTATATGGGTGGGCCGGGGTGGCCGTTGATCCCATCCCGAGAGTGGGATGGAAATAAGGGTTGTATATTGGAGGCGGGTTTGTTGAGACGGAAGACCCCATCATGTAGGGGGTAGGTGTGGGTTATGTGGCGGAGCTGAGGTTGGGGTTACCACAGGCGGAGTAGTGAAAGGGATAGAAATTGAGGTAGGGATTGGAATCTCCATGGCAGTCAGCTGCCTCTGCAACAGTTGTGCCATCATCTGCTTCAAGGAATCGAGCTCAGTGGTGAGAACATCGACCTTCTGCGACAGGGTATTATCCACAGCGCTTTGGGCTGGATTGGCATTATCAAGTACTTCCACAGCTGGCGGAGTAGTTGATGACTGTATAGCTGATGCCGTAAAAGCGGTGATTGGAGGAATGTGAGTTGGGAGTGTACCCCCTAATCCCGATTGCCCCATGTTGAAAGTAGGGGTTGCAGCATTGAATGGCGGGAACATCATGTTGATCTCCGCAGTAGTAGAAACCGGGAACGAGAGCCCAATAGCAGGTGTCGAAGTTGCGGCAATGGCGGTAAGGCCTGAGGTATTCCCGATCATGCTGGCAGGAACGCCTTGAATAGTCTGATCTGCAGTATGGTTAGCCATGAGGTTTTTCAATGAGCGGTATCGACGCCTCGTAATCGGAGCAATCTTGGCAGATTAGTACCCTTCACAAAGAAAAGAACATTCAATTAGTATCAAGTGGTGGTAATATTTTGAATGCATGATATGTAATGATGCATGACATGTCTAATGCAAGGATTGGATTGTGATTATAACGAATTCAGTCCAAGTGAAAAGAAGTCCGTTAGATAAAATTCAAAAAGGTTCATTTCACGATACACTTCCTTAAAAAAAAATAAAATAAAAATAAAAAATGAAAAATAGGATAGGCTCGCAGGCCTAAGGATTGCTATGAGATGTCCGCCATTAAATGCGATCCCAAGGGATTATCCGTTTCTTTTGAAATCGTGCAGATCGGGCGTCGATGTCAGCCTGACGCTCTATGAAAAGATTGTACTCCTCTTCTTTGAGATCTAATCCAACTCCTAACGTGAGATGAGTTCGCATGCAAGTTTTCTTCTACTTGAACAATAATAATACTGAATAATTATAAAAGTGTTGATTTATTGATTAACAAGCATTCGTGCGAAATGGATGTAAATGAGTATGAAGATATAAAAAGAGAAGGTAAGGAAGGGAGAAAAGAAATTGCGGAAACCCCCCGTAACCAACTCAAGTCGCTGCAAAACGAACAGAATTAGTATTACAATTATCACATACAAACGTACCTGAACCTGTCCCTGCACGAGTAACAGTCACTTAGTAACAAGCAAATGCACGTGCGACGTCTGGTACCTGTAGTGGGCAAACAATTCTAGACTCGGAAGAGGTTTCTAGACCTCCCTCGGACTAAGGGAGGCGGGGTCCCGACCCAAAACCACACCGCAAAGAGCAGCACAACTGGGCCTAACGGTGACCCCCCTAAAATCCTAGCCCCGGGTTCGGGCATACCTAGACATGCCTAGGAAAACGGGAAACAAACACAAACAAA
Organism: Melastoma dodecandrum; assembly: GCA_029817715.1. NCBI lineage: Eukaryota > Viridiplantae > Streptophyta > Magnoliopsida > Myrtales > Melastomataceae > Melastoma > Melastoma dodecandrum. Next base: position 2,012,675 of record JARUPY010000387.1, read on the forward strand.
AGTTCATACAAAAGGCACGAGCCAAACAATTACATGCGCAAACAATCACTCCTCCCCGCATGTGGATAGAAAGAAAGAGGTTTCGGTAAGAATCCACATGTGAGGTCCCCAGTGGAGTCGCCATCCGGATGTGCGTCCCTCCCGCTCGTTCCCGAATGAGAACAAGAAGGAGGACCGTAATCCTTCGTGGCTCCATAAAAATTCGTTTGTCGCTTAACCTAGGTAAGCTAGAAGAAACGGAGTCGCCACCGACTTTATTAAAAAATGGTATAAAGTCGAAAAAACCAAAGAGGGTTCGGGGATTCCTAACTACTCACCCTCTCACTCAAACATGCGAAAAATGGGTGGCGATACTTTTATAAGAGGATTCTGATTAACGGGTGTTGGATCCAATCTGGGCTTTTAGGCCCAGACTCATGTCATTGGATTACGAGCTTAGGCTCGATTCGGGCGTTGGACCCGAACTCGTATGTGATGATCACGTGCGCAATCACATACAATTATCTAGATCAAAGTAGTTGGGGAAAGGCGGTGACCGTGGGCCTATACACTTGGACCCACGGCCCGTTACAAGTGGAAAAATAGAAAGTCGGGAAAGCCCGCACCTTCCCTCATGTACCTTAAGTTTGACGGTTGGGGCCGCTTTAACATCTTCAATCATCGCGATTTTTACACACGCGGAGAAAAATCCACGCGGTCTGTTACACGCGTCTTCAAGGCTTCCTTTCCACACTTGTTGGAATTTCGAGCTCGCACGAGTAGTGTTCATGGAAAAATGGGGCGTATCCGTTGAGCTGTCCTGTTTTGCAGCCGATAGTGAACGTGCTCCATTTCGATCCAAGATTGCTCGGTCGTATCCAAAAATGTCCAGAATAGAAAGAGGACAAGATAAAGAAGAGAAGGACAACGTTACTTTCATGCAAGTAAAGCGAAATTAGTACAAAAAGAAAGGGTGAGATTGCTCACCGTCGCGGGAATCTTGTTCCCCGGGTCTCCATGATTTCTCTGAAGGTCGACTATGAATTGTCCAATCGTATTTAGAAAAATCTCGAATAAATGACAAGAAGAAAAGTTAAAAGAAAGTTTGAATTTAAGGAAAGTCAATTCAAAACATTACGGATCATATGTGACACGCAAGTGAACATGTATATAAAATGAGCTAATAGGACAAGGAATGATGGACCATTTAATGAATTAGCAGCATGAGACTTACGCAAAATTAGATGAACCAATATTGTTAACCAGAAGACACTACTAATAGGCTCACACCAGCTTGAGCTACAGGTAGGATAGCAATTCAAAACGAAGGCAGGCAATCTAAAAAAAATCGAAACCGAAGTGACCAGGTTTATGAGCAGCACGAATATGAGATTGAGGTAAAAGGGATTTGCACGTTCACAAAGTACAATTAAACCAGAAGCTGAAATCAGAATTCTATTTGTAAATCATCAACGTAAATGAACTAGTAGTAATGAAGCAGCGAACCATAAACTAACAATGACATTAAAGCAGACAACGCGTAATCGTTAGCAGGGAAACATATTTCGACAAAAATGAGAATTCTGGCAAGTTGAAATAAGTCAACGATTTGAGCAAGGAGTTTGTCACGGGGATACCCTAACAAACAAACCAATTCCTGCACAAACTAATCTCAAGGTTGAAATACTAACTCAAAACAAAATAAGCAATACGACGAGAACGGGAATTAACAATGTGATTGAAGCAGAAACGAACAAACTGGCAAGTCATATCGGAAACACCCATATATGTACTAATCGCTGGTTCAGCAACGGAAACTCGAAGTATTTTAACAAATTGCAGCAAGTGGAAGATGAAGATACCGCAGGGAGCAAGCAAACAGAATATCTAGATTGAATTGGTTGCGAAGCTGAAATAATTCTTAGATGAGACAGAGTAAGCAGGCGGCATAATCAGATTAGCTGCAGCGATGACGTTTAACACTAATAGGCCATCCCTAACAAATTAGAATAAGCATGAGTGAATTAACAGCACGAGTCCACAAACAAAACTCCAGCAAATCAGATGAAGAATCAAAACAGTGGCTCAGAATGCATTGCTGGCCACATTTAGCGAGTGTACATACGGCTTCCGTCCTCTGTTTTCAATCAAGCACGGATAATCGAGAGAAAATGTCTCCAGTGGCAATATTATAGAAGTCAAGCAAGATTACCACACCATATGGATTAAAGGTTTATAAACAACAAACTTCGAGAAACATATGAACAGCAAGCACAAGGCCACAAATAAAACAAGTCAAAACGTTGTTCAGCTAGAATCGTAATGGCCGAGAATTGTAGGACGGAACAATAAATCAAGAACCAAACCGATAAAATTGTATCAAAAATTAATAGTAAGCCATGACAAATCAAGTGAAGTAAAAAAGAAATTCGTGATTACGGCAACACGTTACTCAAGGAACACGCAACTCACAACTCAATCTCCACACAAACAGACCACGAGACGCGCAGAAAGTGAACAAATAGGAACAGATTAATAGAATGCTAGCGAATCTTGAGACCATCGAAAACAGGCCAACGAATACTTACGAAGAATCACACAGACCTGTTCTTCATCACTTACAGGTCGACCTCGTTTTGCTGAGAATCCTAATGCAGCGACCACCGGGATGAAGTGTCGGATTGTCCTCGGATGGTCTCGACAGTCACGGGAGTGGACGGGTTTAAACCAGAGAGTGTTGGCCAAACTCTATCTTGCCGTGATCAACCTTGCTGGTGACTGGAAGGTCAGCTCCGGGGGGGTTTCCGCAGGGATCTTTGCTTACCTTGCCTGGGAAAGGAGGATCGGCCGAAACGGTAGCTGCTGACGGATTGGCGAGGCTGCCGGACGTTCGCTGGTGGATCAGAAGGGGAGGAAAGGCCGAGGGAGGAGGGTGATCGGTGGGAATTTTTATTATTTTTTTTGGTGTCGAAGAAAAATCCGTTCCAACCGCTCAACAGAAAGTTCCCCTTTTATAAGTAGGCGAGAAGAGCGTGAGAGCTAGGCCGATCAGGTAAGTTTCTTTCAATTTTTTTATTATTATTATTATTATTTTTTTATTATTTTTATCCCGTTATATATGGCATGGTGAAAGTACGGTGGGGTAGGTTGTTAGTTTGTTAAAATAATTTGTTAGGTTGTTAGAATAAGTTGTTATTAATTTGTTAAAGTGAATTGTTATAAATTAGAATGAAAATGATAATGAAATGTTAAATTTCAACAAATTTTGGAGGAATTTAAAGAAAATTCGTTATTTTTTTTGATTAATTATTTTAATGGGGTCTTGTTAGACTTTAGTCGTTTTTACCTTATTATTAAGAACCTAAGTCAATGTACATGTGCTTGAACTTCAAATTAAAATGAATGAACTTGATCTAAATGACAAAAAAAAAAACGTTAAAATGTAATTTAAACCATTTTTTTTAAAAAAAATAAAGAAATTAGTTTCATGTAACTAATTCCTAATTTGAAATTGACCATTTAACCATGTAACATGAATTTAATTGAAGATTACGAAAGATTCAAAATCATTTCTCTTAAAACCAAAGATTAAGGATTTTAAAAAAAATCGAAAATTCGATTTGGGGTGTCTACACTTGGCAGGAGGATGATCAATTACAATGTTTGATTGGTCAGCTGCAGAATGTTCATACCAAAGGCCATTATTCTTTGGTACAGGGAGAGCTGAGAAGGAAAGGAAAATTGCTGGTGGGTTCCAATATGTCTGTCAGAAAGAAAATCATTTCTTTATTCCATGATTCTCCTACAGGGGGTCATTTGGAATTCAGGTTACTCTTAAACGGATAAGTGCTTTATTCTATTGGAGGAAACTCAAACGGGATGTCCGCAATTATATCAAGACCTGTGCTGTTTGTCAACAATGCAAACCAGTTTTGCATCATCCTGCTGGTTTACTACAGCCATTGCCCATTCCCGAGGCTGTTTGGACGGATATTTCCATGGACTTTATCGAAGGTTTGCCTAAGTTCAAAGGTAAAGACACTATTATGGTGGTGGTGGATCGGTTAAGTAAGTATGCACATTTTATTCCTCTTAGCCATCCTTTTACGGCCGTTTCTGTTGCTCAACTTTTCTTGGACCATATATTCCGGTTACATGGTATGCCTCGGACAATTGTTTCTGATCGGGATAAGGTGTTTACTAGCTTGTTTTGGAAGGAATTGTTTCGGTTGCAGCAAGTGGATCTTCTTATGTTCACTAGTTACCATCCTCAAACCGATGGCCAATCGGAGGTAGTCAACAATCTACGGTGTATGACTGGTGAACGCCCAAAAGATTGGCTGCATTGGCTTCCTTTAGCGGAGTGGTGGTACAATACTTCGTTTCACTCTTCTGCAAGAGCTACCCCTTATGAAATTGTATACGGGCAGTCTCCAATTCTTCATATGCCGTATATTGGGGGTGATAGTGCGGTGGTAGCAGTTGATAGAAGTCTGCAAGCAAGAGAAGCTTGTTTACAGATGCTGAAATATCACCTCAAGCGTGCTCAGGATAGGAGTAAGCATCAGGCAGACAAGAGGCGAACTGATATGGAGTTTGCGATTGGGGACCTCGTTTATGTGAAACTCCAGCCTTATCGACAGAAGTCTATGGTTCACAGATTGTCTGCCAAGTTATCACCACGGTATTTTGGTCCTTTTCCAATTATTGCAAGGATAGGGACAGTTGCGTACAAGTTACAGTTGCCACCGGAAGCGAAGGTGCACCCCGTTTTTCATGTGTCGTTATTAAAGAAGCATGAAGGTCCACCTCCCTTAACCTGTTCTGTGCCAGAAGTTGATGAACAACAAAATTTGTCCGCTCAACCTTTGTCCATTCTGGAGAGGAAACTAGTTAAGCAAGACAATGCGGCTGTTGTGTATGTTTTGGTCCATTGGTCCAATGGAGACATCAATGATGCAACGTGGGAACCTTATGAAGATTTTATGGGGCGCTTTCCGGATTTCGAATGATTTCTGGTGTTTTACTGCGCTTGTGGACAAGCTAATCTTTTTAGGGGGATGGATTGTCAGTTGGGATTGCGCGTATCGAATCGGAGAAAGTGATGGGTCAGTCGTCCCAGCGGGAGAGTTTACGCCGCCGGCTGCTCCCGGTGGTTCGGACAAGAAAGCGTTCAAGTACGAGGGAGTTGATCGTAAAATTCATCAATGTCACTCTCAAGTCCTATTACTTTAAATAAATATCAAATCGAGTCACAAATTATAAGATCTTTCCAGGATCAGTTACATTGACGAGCACGAAGGTGAGAGAGAGGAGACGGGGAATAGAACATCATGGTGACAAGATATATAAATAATTAGTTTGTTTTTATTTCTGTTTTTATTTAGGTAATAATCCAAAGTGGACAACCTCCCCCACGTTATGTTGGTCCCCAACTCCCCCCCACAAGTATTAAATTCCATGAATCAATCCATTACATTTGCAAGACCACTCCTTTTCTTTTCTCCATCCCCTCCCCCTTTAGATCACCATGAGCCGGTGCGTTCCTAACTGGGACCTCGACCATGGCCACGACGGCGATGCCCCTGCCGCATCTCGTCCACGCGTCTCCTTCCTCGGCCCCGACGTCTCCTCGTACGTCCCTCGACCCCTCCTCCACCAGCTGTGTTTCCGTTTGAGTGTAACGGTTTGTTGTTGTTGTTTGGTGTAGGGTTGACTGCGAGGTCGCGGAGTTGACTTGGGAGAACGGCCAGTTATCACTGCACGGCCTTGGGCAGCCTAGTCTCAACTCCAAGCCGGCTGCGACTGCCGGCACGCTGGAGTCCCTCATGGACCAGGCGGCTGCTGCCACGGTTGCGGTGGAGCAGGCTGTGCCAATTGGTGGATGTAAGCCTTCTTTTGCCTGCGGGGCTGGCCTTGTCCCCTGGTTCGACCCGTCTCAGGACCCGAGGGATGTTGTCGGGGCTGCTTCTGCTAATATGATGATGGATGCGCTTGTCCCCTGTGCCACCGCCGCGGCGGATGATCCTTGCCGGCAGGCCATGTGGCTGCTGGCCGATTCTGCTGCTCATGGTACAAGGGCTTGCGGGTGCTGCTCTGCCTGCGTTGGGTCATGCAGTGCGATGGGCAGTGGCGACAGGATGCTGCATCCGGTAGAGGATGAGCGGCAGGAGGGAAGAAGGAAGCGCACCTGTTTTGATGTTGGCTGCGGGGAGTGGGGGGACCACCAGAGCATGAGTGGCAGCGGAACATTTAGTCGCCGTGTGACCACACTGGATACATGCGAGCTGGAGGAGGAGTTGGAGAACACCCCATCCGAGGGGTCTCTGGAGAACACGAGCTCTGGGAAGTGCAGTGGACGGAGAGCAGCCCCTGCCACCACGGAGGAGCACGACACTGTCTACAGTCGGCCGCAGGTATGTTGGCTGCAACGGGATCGTTCTCACTCCTGACTCACTTATCATGAACCATAACTCCGGGTAATCGATTGAAGAGGGAAGAGGAATGGACGAGGAGGAACGGGAAATCCTCGCTGTCGACCAAACGTAGAAGAGCTGCAGCCATTCACAACCAATCCGAATGCGTGCGCCCTGTTCTGCTCCCTCGATTAATCTCGCCTTAATTTATTTCCGCTGTGAATGATTTTCGATGAGCCGACCTTGCAGAAGAGGAGGGACAAGATAAACCAGAGGATGGAGACGCTGCAGAAGCTGGTGCCCAACTCCAGCAAGGTACATGACCACGGATTTCCGCCAAGGTGCGATTAATTTGGCATGCTGAATCTAAACAAGTCGGTTACTTGTTCTGCAGACAGACAAGGCCTCAGTGCTCGACGAGGTGATCGACTACCTGAAACATCTCCAGGCGCAGGTCCAGCTGATGAGCAGGACGAGCATGATGCCGATGATGCTTCCATTGGCACTGCAGCAGCTCCAACTGTCTATGATGGCGGCCCAAGGCCTAAGGCTAGGACTAGCCAGGATGCCCAGAGTCATGGTCGGGAACATGTCCGCTCTCGGGGTTACAGGCCATAGCAACATCCCGGTGATCCCTCCAGCGCCTTCCCTCCACCCCTACCCTTTCATGCCCACGGCATCCTGGGACAGCGTTCTCAGCGGCTTGTTCACCCCAACGGCCTCAGTCACACTCCCCTCACCCCCAGACCCACTCTCGGCATTCTTCGCCCGTCAATCTGCGCCGGTAACCACTAACCACTATCCATGAAATTCAGCTTATGATTTATTTCAGAAGACGTGCTGGTTTGCTAACCGGATTCAATTAAAAAAATAAAACAATGTCTCCAGGACTACGATGTTCAGGCAATGACGGTGGATGCATACACCAGACTGGCAGCCCTTTATCAACAACAGCAGTAGCAGCAGCAACAACATCGACCTCCCAATCCGAACAACTAAATATTTCTTGTTCTTGTCTCCTGTGGATTTGTGAATACTGCTTGTCGTAGTTTCAAAAGTGGGTGATGTCTTTTCGTGTGTTTGGCAGCAAAAAAAGGGGTTTGACATGCAAGCGCATAAACCCGGTTTGGTTCATCTTTAGATATATTTAATTCCGGGGGTTGAGGTGGGAGTAAGTAAGAGGATTGATTGAGAGGGAATGGATGTCCGGGTGGCTTCTTGGTCCCAAGGACAACCACACAGAGAGAGTTTTCTCTGTTCCCTTTCTCCTTTGTTACAAGGAAGCCGTGATGGTCCAAAGGATTCGATGAGAGAAAGGATCGATATCGCGGCATTGAATGAATCATTGTTGGATAAGGGTCTTTTCGAGTGTTGGCAAATGATTGGAGGGGAAAGGGGACGCTTGTTCCAACCCCTCACCCCACAGCCTCCGGTGAGCGTGGGAGATGAGAAGAGAAACTTTGGGTGGTCGTCGGTTTAGGATAGAGATTGATTTTGCATCATAGTCAGTCAACATCATGCTAACAATCAACGCTAGTTGTTGTTAAACTAGAAATTCTTTACATAACTACTCAACTAAGTTGTGTTCCATCCCCCCCCTCCCTGGCCTATTCGGACTAAAGAAAGAGTACTCACGATATCAAGTGCATTCATTCTAAAATAACATACATCCCATTTTAAGGCTTTTTGTTTCTTTCTAATTACGTAATACCCGGAAAAGAAAATGAGTGTAGTTTTTTTCGGACGTAAACAATTTTATCTCAAAATCGAAAGTTATTAATTCATCACAAGCTAAAATTAAAAGAATAAGATATACTAGAAATTGTAAAATAACCACGACTTCGACCACCGTGTGTCTTGCTAGATTGGTGTTTTGTGAAATGACGATCGGACAGATGAAAACGCCTGTGAACTAGCTACTGTACGTTATATATATTTCAAAATTTTAATATGGTAATAAGAGCTAAGTTCGACAAAATAGCTCAAGAAATCCGTCTAGCCTAAAACCCTATGCCAATAACAAAAAAGATGTCGGTCCAATTTGGGAGACGTATTAAATTATATAATATAAATCAATTTTAAGCTTTCACCGGTAAGGTTTTAATATTAGAAATGCGTCCGAGTTGTCTCCGAGCCTTAACCTTTAAATAAAATTGAACACGCGGTGATTGTATATTGTTATTGATCCTCTGTCCGCCCGTAAAATGAGTTGTTAGAGATGATTGGCCGCGTAAATATGTATCATGAATGACATTCAGATGCATGATGTTTGAAAACGCTAGTATTCGAGGTTCCTGTTAAGTATCCGCAGACCATGCGAAATGGCTTGAGAAAGAATTTCTTCATTTTCTTCTTCCTTTCGTTTTGATCTGAACTAAAGGAACAGTACAGAGTATGCTTTCTCAAAGTCGCCAACGAAGCAGAAACAATAATGACGGACCAAAAAACGATCGAACGGCGTGGAACACGTAAAAACGAATCAGGTTCGAATCAAATTAGTATAGATTTCTAATAGTCGTAAAAATATAGTTACGTATTTCATCGAAGCATTCGTAAGAACGGGAGGAGAGGGTTGGGGTCTTGGGTGGTGATACGTGGAGAACTCTAGAGCGAAAACCAAAGGCCTCCATTTTTTTTCTCCATTGTTGGTCTCTTAAGCTAGTTTTGACTGAGGGGATGGATGGAGGGAGGAAGGACATCCATTAGTTTTTTTTTTTTTTTAAGTGTAAGAAGAAGCTCGAAAACAAGAACAACTGCCAAACCTTCCACTTGTCGCCACACCATTCCTTTCACCCCCTCTCTCGTTTTTCGTTCTTTAACTAAAAACCAGGGCTTAGATCGCAACTCCTCGTCCATACAACCCCACAACCCCTTTTTACTACAAAACTCTCCCATCGGTTTCATTACATCCCCTGTTCTGTCACTCGTCGTCGTCTCCCTCTCTGTCTATTCTTAAGACAGCCTTTTCCTCCCTCCGCCCACCCCCGACATTCCTTTCTCGTAACTAACAATAAACACGTTCTCTTTAAGGAAACCTTTCCCTTTCCCTTCTATCTTTCTTCCCTTCCCATCCCTTCCCTTCCTCTTTGATGGCATTGATCGTGGATCAACATTCCAACGGTTACAAGCACTTCTGCAAGATCTGCAAGAAGGGCTTCATGTGCGGACGCGCCCTCGGCGGCCACATGCGGGCCCACGGAATCTCCGACTTCTCCCCTCTCGACGACGACGACCCTGCCTCCGACTGGGATGACTCCAAGCCCTCCCTCGTCGCTGGGGGAGACAATGCAGCCGGCGGGAACAGGCGCATGTACGCCCTCCGGACCAACCCTAACCGCCTCAAGAGCTGCCGGGCCTGCGAGAACTGTGGCAAGGAGTTCTCGTCCTGGAAGTCGTTCCTTGAGCATGGAAAGTGCAGCGCGTCGGAGGACCTCGACGAGTCGATGGTCTCGTCTCATGGGTGTTCCGACGAGGAGGAGGAAGAGGAGGATTATTATGACGACGAGGGCGACGACAACGATCGGCGGGGTTGCAGGTGGTCTAAGAGGAAGAGGTCGTTGCGCGTCCAGGTGGATAACTTCAATTCGGTTTGCCCATCTACCGAGGAAGAGGATCTCGCGAACTGCCTCATGATGTTGTCGAATGGGATGGTTGATAATCCCGTGATGGCAGAGCCAGAGGAGTCGTGCGCATCAGCCAGTAGGGATGATGATCGGCGGAGGCAGCCAATCAGTTTTGTTGCCCCGCTGGCGTACAGGTACCCGACGACGGTCGACAAGGCCAAGGGGGTCGCAAGTAGTAATAATAAGGGCGGACTATTCGAATGCAAGGCATGCAAGAAGGTATTCAATTCGCACCAGGCCTTGGGCGGCCATCGTGCCAGCCACAAGAAGGTGAAAGGGTGCTTCGCTGCGAGGATCGACCAATCGTACGATTACTCCCACGATGATGACGCCCTCACGAACGAGGAGTTCTTCCCTGCAAAGTCCATGTCGACCGCACCGTTTGACCACGGCCTGTCTTCGACCGTCCCATCCTCCTCCAAGAGGAAGTCGAAGGTGCACGAGTGCTCTATATGCCACCGGGTGTTCTCGTCAGGGCAGGCCCTCGGTGGCCACAAGCGTTGCCACTGGATCACCTCGAATGGGGCCACGGAGGTCCCTTCCCTGGCGAAACTGTCCAGCTTCCAAGAACATCTGGAGCAAATCCAGCGGCAGCAACGACCGAGCTTCATCAACGTGGACGATCCACTGACCCTAAAGCTCGACCTAAACCTGCCTGCTCCGCCGACGGACGCGCGGCACTTTGAAAAGGTCGTGGCTACCGAGATGTACCTCCGGTCATGGTTAGGTCTCGAAACGAAGGAGATCAGGGAGCATAACGACGTCAAAGACAAGAACAACAAAACGGAGGTGGCCAATGACTGTGTCCCTCCCACCTCGGCGAATAACAATGGAAGTAACAACAACGTTCCGATCGACGTGGCGGATGACGAGGCGGATAGTAAGGTGAAGCTGGCGAAGTTAAGCGAGCTCAACGACATGAAGACAGGAGGAAGCTCTTCCTCGTGGTTGCAGGTCGGGATCGGGTCGACGGCAGCCGAAGAAGCAGCTGCTTCGGCAGCCAAGTAAAAGCATGTGATTAAAATTACACGCTACACTTACATCAGAAAACTGGAAATTAATTAATTAATTTATGTTTATGATTCTTTCTTACTGGAAAGGAAAATTAAAAAAAAAAACACAATGGAAAGAGAGGAATTTCACCCCCCCCCCCAACTCACAAATTGTTATAGGATTGATGATGATTGACCCTGTTATTATTATTAAAAATGAAAAAAAAAAGAACACGTGATTTTTTAATTGAATTGAATGCAGTTTTTGGAAATCCCTAAAAGCTGACTTGTCCGAATCAAACGCCAAAAGCATGTGGATTCTTGTTATTCGGGCATGTAATAAATTAAAAATCTACTTTTTTTTACTTTCTTTCGTCATAATTGCAGTAATGCAGAATCCAAATTGGCCTCATTTTTTCAACCTGTATTATTAGTAGCCCTGGATAAAAAAAAAATATGGACAAGGAAATCCAGAGCTGCTCATCTAAGTATGACCAGAACCGAAGAATCTGAGCCGACTTCTCAATTCGACCGGTCCGAAACCAAGGTCACCACCACGAAGTCAAACACCGCAAACACGTCGAACGAACGAACACCACATTGAACACTCACACACACACAAAGGTCGATCATCCTTGTTTGCTAATTAAACAACATTTTTTGACCCAAAAGAAAAGAGAAAGCAGATGGTAGTGGTGGGATGGAATGATTCTTCTTTGCCCTCCCAACTCGCTAAATGGAAGTTCCTTTGACTTTATTTGCTTTACATAAAGGCTTTCATTTTCAATATTCATTTATGGGTGTTGTGCGTCTATCTATTGGAATTTGGTTTTGGTTAAGTGGTGGGAGTGGAATGGCGAATGGGTATTGATTTTTCTCACAAACGCGTAAAACTAAAAACCAATATTTTCAAACCCATCCCTGTATACACAAGAAGCAGTCAACTCCAATAATAAAACACAAACTGAAAACGACGACATTTGATCATCACCGAGGTAAGGGAAGAATCGATCCATGTTATTAGCTCGTGATTATTGTTTTTTTTTTTGTTAAAAAAAGAGTTCTTTTAATCCAATTCTCTAAAGTCAAATGGTGTATTTAATTTTTTGGATAGGTGCGTATTGAATTCAGAATAAAAGGGTATATAGTGTAGCCCACATGAAAAAAATGAACCGATCTTTCCGGCTTTATCTGCAACCTATACTTACCCTTAATTACAACACCATGATTAAAAATATTTACTTTTGTTAGGAAAAATATCCCGAATAATTTACCATGATTTTGAAATACTAATCTCATTATTCCTAAAAGAATGATGCACCTCATTTCCCACCTTTTCAATTTCTCTCCTCGGGACAGTTCAAAGGATGGATCCAAAATCCTAGGGGCGACCCCTCGATGTGATGTGATGTGATGTGATGAGATGCGATGCGATGGTGTTGGTGGGGAGGCTAAAATTAACTAACCAGTCGAAATAGAAAGAAGAAAAAAAAGAAAAGAAAAGGAAAGCACTGAGGAGGACACATCCTGATTTCAGTCAAACTTATGGGTTTAATTTAATTACTGGGATTACAAACCATAACCTGCCTGCCTGCCTGCCCGCCAGCATTAAATTAAAGTAAAATGTTATGGCGAGAGAGGGATTGAGAAATCGTTGGGTTTGTGTTTGTCATGGCAAGTAAAAAAAAGCCTGAAAGACTTACTATCAAAATTTTGCATGTACCAAAAATTGCCTTTTTCTTTTTCCCTTAAATTGTTAGGAGGAGGAGGAGGATGATGATGATGATGAAGAAGAAGAAGGAAGGGGGAGGAAAAGGGGGAAGCTGCTTGTCACCTACTCATATTTCCCAAATCTCCACTTGTCCTTAAAACTCTCTTCCCCCACCCCCATCAAATAAAACAACTCTCTCCTTCCTCCCCAACATCACAAACACCCAACACCCAGAATTGCACCCAACTCTTCCTCCTCTTCCCCTGTTTCCATGGAGAGCCACCTCTGCAAACTCTGCCTCCGCACCTTCCCCAACGGCTGGGCCCTCGGCGGTCACATGAGGTCCCACTCCCTCTCCCTACAGGTCCCTCCCAGGCAAGGGCTGTGGGCGGGTCGATCCCAGGATATGCATCCCGAGTCGGCTTCTTCTGATAGTTCGGACAAGAAAACAGAGCAGTTCGAAGGGGTGACCGGCCTGAGGCTCCAGAATTATGGCCTCCGGGAGAATCCCAGGAGGAGCATTCGCGTCGCCGATCCCGAGTTCGAGGCAGACGATTACGGCGACGGGAGCGAGATGGAGTCGTCGAGGAATTTGACGAGGAGGCGGTCTAGAAGAGCTAGGAAAAGCTTCCCACCCCGGGAGCAGGAGTCCACGCCTCCCTCGGAGAAGGAGAAGTTGTTCTGGGTTAAGGTTGGGGACTCAAGCGAGCCGGCTAGTTCGATCTCGGAGGAAAGCAGCGAGGAGGACGTGGCCTTCTGCCTCATGTTGTTGTCGAGGGACCGGTGGAAGAACGAAACCGAGATCGTCAATAATCGCGGAGAAGAGAAAGAGTTTGGGGATGGTGACGGGGACGATTACGAGGATGGGACCGAGAAGGACGGATCCTTCGAGGACACGAGCGAGTCCGAGGACGGGGCGGAGGTCAAATCCGAGAGCAGGAAGAGGGCGAACAAAGATCGGGGGAAGTACTGGTGCGAGACATGCAACAAGCTTTTTCGGTCATACCAAGCATTCGGCTGGCACCGGGCGAGCCACAAGAAAGCAAGGCTCCCCATTCTGGCCGCCCGACCGGAACGAGTTGCTCAACAAGAAGAATCTGCCAACGACGACGACAACAATGCGGGCAGCGGCTGTAATAACAAAGTCCACGAGTGTCCCTACTGCGACAGAGTGTTCTCATCCGGTCAGGCGCTCGGCGGCCACAAGAGATCGCACGGAAGTAGAAGTAACTACTACACGGCGACCTCGTCGGTACGGGAACGAAGCGGTCCAATCCCGACTAGGGGGATGATCGATCTAAACATGCCGGCCCCGGCCGAAGACGAGTCGAGCCGGGTGTGAGTTGGGCGAGTCAGGCGGGGGGACCGGAATGGGTGGGGTGGGGGGCAAAAGATCAGGACAAGTCCTAAAGCGCCGCACCTTTTCTTTCTTTCTTTCTTTCTTTTTTTCCACATTTTCTGTGGAGCTTTCTTAAATCGGGGGCTTCTTCTTTTTCTATTATTTAAAAAAAAAAAGAGTTAAGAACTTGATAGATCATAAAATGGGAGTTTGGGTTATTAATTAAGAAAGTAGTAGTAGTAGTATTAGGTAATTTAGTGACTCTTCTTTTGTTTTGGTTGCAGATGCTATCCCTACCTATCTCTCTCTAAATCTTCTACATTTATAGACTCTTTGACTTGCTTCAGTTGAATATTTGCTCCCTTTCTTCTTTTTCTTTTGGGTTCTCTCGTGATTAATGACCAGCCATTAATCTTGCAATTAATGGTAATTTCCTCCGATTATAAAGATTTCCAAAAAATTAATTATTGAAAAAGAAAAAGAAAAGGAATTCAGGACATCGTAAGTTCCACCTGTTTTATAGAGCAACCCACTTTGCTGGCTTCCGTCTGCCAAATACTGCCAAAAATAGAATTTTGTTTCCATTATTTTATTTTTGGGTCATCTGTAAGGCGTCCTTGTGCTTGAAAAAGAAAAAAATAAAAATAGATTTCCATGGTTAATTTGTAAGATTTTTCGCAAAAATTTACGAAATACCTTTCAAATGTTTTCAAAAATACTTAAATGCTGTATTTAATAGCTGTCTTAAAATAAAAACCTGATTAAAATGAACAAAATTGATTAATTAAACAATGATTCTGTAACACTTGAACCATTTTTTATATTAAAAAAAATTATTTCGTACCTCTTTTTTTAAAGAAAGCAGCTTATTTTCACCGTCTCAAACGTAAATTTTACCCACGACTTTTTTGTAAATTTAAAAGGCAAAATATCGATATTGGTCCGATTAATTTGTCAACTTTACGTTTTGGCATATCGTTTCAAAAGTTTTCAATTTGGCCTTATTTTAATTTTACTTTTCAATTTGGCCCTACTTGTAACGGCGTTAATACGTGTCATTTGTTTTTCCTACGTGACAATGATAATGAAATAAATCAATGACAAAATATCGATATTTGGCCCAATGAATTTGCCAACTTTACGTTTTTGCTTAACGTTTTAAAATTTTTTTATTTGGCCTGAAATCAATTTTAATTCAAGGATAAATTCGAGGAACAGGAACCAAAAACCCGAGAGGGGACGTAGGCGGGAAAGCAAGGAGCTTGTTGCCTGTGACCAATCACGCTAAATGAGCCTATCTCGCGCTTCGTCGTTACGACAAGAGGAACTCTTCTTCTCAACAACCTATAAAAAGGTTATATTGGTTTTTCGAAACCCAAGCGTCAAGGTGGGATCCCTTGATTGATTCCTACGCTAACTAGGGGCAAATGGTATCCATCCAGTACTGAATGATTGACCCACAAGCTCTTATTCTACCAACGAGCTGGTTTCCCTAACGGAACAAGGGAAGGGAGTAAGGCCTCTAGACATGTTCATTGAGGAGAGAAGAAAATACAAGGACTAAAGCAAAACCAGACTGCACACGACCCAGACGTAAATCCCTTATGTCATTACACGAGTCGAAAATGAACCTAATGGCGCAGACCTCAGCCGATATCGACAAAGGTAAAGAGAAAAGCAAAGCCGAAAACAAGACCGGGGATGATGGCCCAGTTGTCACTGAGGTAGACTCCTGCTTTCCTGGGTTTTTGGTTCCTGTTCCTCGAATTTCTCCTCGAATTAAAATTGATTTAAGGCTAAATTGAAAACTTTTAAAACGTTAGGCCAAAACGTAAAGTTGACAAATTCATTGAGCCAAATATTGATATTTTGCCCTTGATTTATTTCGTTATTATTACCACATAAGAAAAATAAATGACACGTATTAACGCTAACAGCGAAATCGTAAACGCCATTAGAATATGACCAAATTGAAAAGTAAAATTGAAATAATGCCAAATTGAAAACTTTTAAAACGAAATGTCAAAACATAAAGTTGGCTAATTGATTGAGTCAAATATCAATATTTTGCTATTTTGAAATTGAGCGTAATTTTGAAAACTTTAATAATATTTTACAAATTTTTTTCGCGAAAAATACAGTACTCTAATTTATTGACCCAAGTCAAGAAAACAGAGGCGGAACATAAACGTGACGGGGATAATATTTAATAAATCTCAATCATTTTCCTCGATATAAATCATTTATTCACCAAGCAGAGCAACTATCATTTGCTTGTACCAAAAATTATATATATAGCAAAAGAAAAGAGACGGTCAGGTCATAACAAGAATGTACCTAGCTCGCGTCCATGACGCACAAGGAGCACTTTCCTCTCGCCCGCAAATTCCAAACGGTACGAAAAGTCGAGGTTCTGAATCAGGGTTGTCAGGCCGTCTGTCTCCCCGTCGCCCTTGCTGGCATCGTGCTGAGAACAACGGATTCGTTTCAGAGCGAAAAATCTCAATAGTAGACTGATCGTCAGAGTCATAAGGCGCATGCACGAAGATTAGGTGAGTTACCACTGGGCTAGCCGGTCCATCTGGTTCCATTATGCTGGCCATCACGCTTTTGCGAGCGGTTTTTGGGGAGAATCCTTCCCAGGGATGGACGAAAATCACTTTTGTGCATTGGACGGGAGCTAAGTTGCGGCTGAGTTTCTCCCACCAAACTGATCCCAATGACCACCATCTAATCATCAACCCGTGCTCAGAAAACGCAACCAGTCCCTGTCCAAAGTAAACCGACGGTCATACACGGAGGATTTGCAATGAGCTTCGCTCCTTTGTATTTTGCGACTACAGGTGGTCCACCAACAACATGATTTATTTGACGAAAACTACATAAGCAACTAAAAAGCTAATCTGGCTATAGTAGTTCGCAAAGTGGAGCATTTAATCAGTACAACATGTAACCTTGAAAGTGATACTGGAAAACGGCATCCTTAGAAATTCATATACTGAAATCAAGGTCCTAGGTTTGATTGCTTAAATTCTACATTTCAACAGGATAAGCCATAATGTGGACATTTTTCTAATAGTCGCCTATTGACTTAGAAATATTATGCTTTTGCCCGCTTATAAACACTATTCAAGTAAATGATGAATGGGGTCTACATAGCAATTTGCAACAACAGGACCAGGGTTAAATCCCAATAGATGGGTCAACAATCCATAATGAAAAGTTTTAGGTACCTCTCCATGGGGAGAAAAGCACAGGGCCGAAATAATGGTTGTTACAGCTGTCCCCAAATTCCCAGAAAGCAAAGTGGGTAGTCCAGGCGGTGGACTAGCATCAAGAACTTTTATTTTCATTACACTGCAAAAGAAAGAAAAATGCATGAATTCAGCAAAATATAATGATCACGAAGAAGACGTGCTGGCAGTTTCTAGAAAACTATTGAGTGTGAGTGTAACGAGATGTCTACATTGAATAAAAATTCAGTAAGGCTGTTCCCCCAACGGATGCCCAGTTCAACCAAAAACATAGAACGAGGATGTTGTCTCGTCAATGGTTCCTCATAGTTTCCTAACAAATCAATATGCTCATTCTCATAAAACTATCTGCTTATACAGGGTATTCTAGCTTCCAACTTAGTACATATCAAAATCACAAAATATTTGAACGTGTCGCGGCTCAGTTAACATATTGATCACACGAAGAACTCATCCAGAAACTCTGCAGCAACATTCATATGTTATTCTCGTCTTCCCAGTTATCTAACCCTAGTCAAACACTCATCCAACAAAATAATGAGGTCATATCTATTAATACCTTTGCATGTCAAACACTCGAATGCTGGCATTGCTCATGTCTCCAATGGCATCACCAACAGCTAACCTAGTTGATGTTTCATTTAATGCTACCATTGGAAATACTCGGACAACCTCCTTCAAAGCAGCGAGAGCAGTTTGAAAGCAATTTTTACGCAGCACCACATTGCTTGGGTCAATGGTTTGCAAGACAAAGCTAACAGCCTGCAACATCATAAAAGCGTTCAGAATGTAAGAGCATTTACCAGACACAAAATGCCAGAAAGTCTGCAGTCAGGCACTGTAATCAAAATGAAATAACTACTGCAATACTACACATGAGAAACAATAAAATACTAGCCCAACACGATCAGGAAAAGACAACAGAGTACTTGCAGGAATGGAAGGGGAATTTCGAGGTGATAAAAAATAAGAAAAAGTATTGGAAGTTTCACTATGCTTCTATCTGAGAATATGATTCATTAGTCTCTCAATAATAAGTTCTATGTCTTCTTACACAAGATATACTTGATATCAGTCCATGGCCAGAATTTTATTTCCTCAAGTCAAGATCATTTAACCAAAGCAAGAAATGCTTTCACTTACCAACCTTATCAAGATACTGCACAAGATTTTTGGGGGCCCCGCGAATGACTCTAATAAGAGTTCCAAGGGATACAAGATGGACGAGTGAATCCGATGCCGTAGACCAAATTTGGCTTTCAATTACATTTAAGAATCCATGAACATCAGCCATTGCAAGGCTGGGAAGAAGAATCCCAATCAAAGTATCACGTATTGCGATGGGTACAGAGGGACTTGAATATGTGCTGCTTACACACTCTATCTGGAAAAATATATCTCCAATAAGACGAGGAATTTCAGTAGCAATGCAAGTCTTCCATGTTCCTTCCATCCCTTCTGCCAAGAGCTCTGCTGCAGTTGAACTGTATTTCTCGTTCATAGCCATGACCAATTTCACGAGGTGATGAACTACCAGGAAGGGTAGTCTTGATTTTACAAGACTCGGATACCAAATGGCTAACGCTGCTGCTACAATTATACGCGACGTCATCGCATCTTGTCCTGTTCCCCCAACACATGATATCCAATCCTCTACTTCATATGACTCCAACCAGGCCATTATATTGGATTCTTCCAATTCCTCTATTGCTTCCAATTTTTCTGACTCGGTACCAGTGCTCTCAAAGATTCTCTCCTCCAGAGAACTTCCAGGTTCTTTTTCCTCCTTCCCGGCCATAGAACTGATGAACTTCACATGCTTGATTACCGTTTGGCTACATAGAGGAAGTGGTATTTTACTTGACGCTGCACAATGGAACAGAGACCTTGCAGCCATTCTTACATGTTCACTTTTATCCTGCCAGAAACTGACTAACAGCTGCAAGAATGAAGCCAGTGGTAATACAGTAAGCTTTGCAGGGCATTTAACCATAAAACACCGCTAGTAAAAGGAGCAGTCTAAACCAGTAAAAGAAGAGATAAAGTTAAAATCATGAAATACTCAAACAATGACAAATATCAAAATCTTGGTTAGCGACTTTGTTGTAGCTTTTTTATCATCAATCCGGGAACAGCTTCAGCAAGATGGCAAAATAATACTACGAGAACTCTTTTCACCCTTCCAAAACTGTTCTATGTCTCTTGCACCACAGAAGCCACGAACACTCCAAATGCGTCGCAGCAAAGGAATAATCTTCCAGCAATACACCCATCTTTCACAAGTGCAAATAATCATATTAAACAAGGACTATAGAACAAAGAAAGTGACTTTAGATACAACAGTCCCTTCCACATCTGATGACAAGGCAACTGGAAAGAACACATTTGCAAGACAGGACCTTCTGCTGGAGATATCTTAGGCTCAATAAAGTACTTTACAAGCCACACTCCAACTTTTGACAAGCCAATTATAAATATTATAGATCCAAACTATCATCACCCAGCATTTCGCAGAGTAGTATTAGTTCATGGTAGTTTATCCATGACTCGTGTGGACAGGTCTATTTTGTCAAAGATACATCCCCTTCCCCCGGGGCCAACCAGATTGTATTAACAATTAATTTGTTCATCCGTGACAGGCATTTCTGGAATTAATTTAACATGTAGGCTTTATAAAAGAAAACAATTCCTTACAATTGTTATTCCCGTATTTTTCTCAAATAAAAGAGGACAATGAGCAAAGACTGCCAAATTACAAAGTGATGTAAACATCAGGCTTTATTAGGCGACTTCTTTTGATGGAAGAGAACTACCTCACAGTCACAGAGTAGACCAAACCCAGGTCCTCAACATCTAGAAGCAAATAAATCCTGGACATGGAATGTCCAAGAAACATCCTAGAAATTTATCACAAACTCATGAAAGAGGGAAAGACAAAAAAACAATATAATGCCTCAGACAATAATGGACGACCTGAAGTGAAGGTGCCTTAATATCCAGCACTTTTTCAGCAAGATTCCGAGTGTAGAATGCTGCCAAAGCACTGGACAAGTAAACAAGCATCATAAGAACAAGAAAAGAGGAAGCCTAAACAAGAATACTTCAAAGACTGGGAAATAGCAATACTGCTTCATTCAATAAGCCACAGAAGATCACATTTAACTGAAATTAAAGAATAGAATGCATCACTGGCCAATATAAGTGAACAAGGACCCGGGGCTATCTCTAAATCATGACATACATTAAGGAAATGTTCTGTCATGAGTTTTTATCTGAATGCCAAAAAATTTCAACATAATTATTTTCTTTTGGGGGGAGATAAACGGACCTAAAATAATTCTGAACTGCAAACTTGTATACATGACTAGACTGAATTTAAAAAAAAAAAATTGTACATCATCAACATGAAAACCCTTCATGTTCTTCTATTGCTCATTGCTGTTCCAGATATATCAAGTCCCCACAATCAGCTTAGTAAGTTCTAAACTATTAGAAATCTTATCAAAATAAACTATCAGAACTAAACTGCATGGATAACCTCTGCACATAAGCTCAGAAAAACTTGGAGGAAATTTACAAGAGAAGCCCAATACCTGCAGGCAGTGCTACTTGAGTGGAAGCTAACCATGCGTTGGGCAAGTGATACCATTGTTAAAGACCTCATTGCAGAAAATTCTGATGAAATTTTCCAAAGCTGAAATACCACAATTCTGAGCCTCAGAAAATGGATACATGAAATTCTAAACAACAAAATGATTTGTGGCAGTGAGTGCAGTCGTCCAATATACCTCAGGGACAGCATTTCTTCCAGGAAAGGTCAAAGTCAGGGATCCTCTATCCCCTGCTAAACCAGAGGATAGAATTAGATCAGGTTTTTTTAGCTTCATGTCTGTAATAAGTAGCTGGTCAAGCTCAGAGTCTACATCCCATGAGTGCAAAAGAGATAAACTAAACCTTATTGTGCACTCTTCGACTAAAGGCAAACAATCAGAATTCAGAGCCCTTTTTGATGATTCAGCATTAGTCACTGTTAGGTCATCATGTTTGATCTCACTGGAGGGGAAGTTATGGTTGTGAATGCCTCCAAAATTTCTACCAACATCCTCCCCTTGATAAGGAAGTATCAGCGATGTTAAATTGAACTTCAAGCTGGCTACCCCAGGGAATGGACATTGGCAATTAATAGAATGCTCAGTGGTTCGATCTAAAACTTTTTCAACGTGCTGAGACTCAGAAATGGTTTCCCTTCTTACAAATGTTTTAACTAGCCAGGGCTCATTAGCTTTTGATGATGATCGAACAACACTTGCAGTGACAGAATCCTTTACCGAGCTTCTCAGATGAGGGCTAGGATGGTCAATGTCCTCAAGCATAGGAGTTAAAAGACTGGAAACTGAAGTACTTCCACTACTCACAGCTCCACCTATTGAAGCCTTGCTAATTCTTGAACAAAAATGATCAAACATTGAATGAGCAGAAGTTCCTCTGAGTATTCTCTCTCTCGCTCCACTCTTGACATCCCATATGTACAAAACATCACCCACATCTGATGCTCTGCCATGACTCCTGCATAAGCATGCAGTGTAACCTCTTTCGCCATCCCAAACAACTCTAGTGAGAAAGCCAGGATGCCCAGGGAATATTCTTTCTACCCTCAGAGTTTCCAGAGAAACAAGGGCTACACATGAATCCTCCCCGATTGAGAGAAAGCAGTCAATCCATGGACGCTCAGTATGACTAGGAGGAAATATAATTTGCCTTATAGGAGCAACGTGGTGGTTTAGTACCACAACAGGAATTCCACTATCAAGATCCCAAATCCGAATAGTACAATCCTTGCTTCCTGATATTAAAACGTAGCAAAAGTCCCATCCTTTGGCAGAACCCACCATCCGGTGGGAAGCAAGGCAAAGAACAGAACTTGTATGTCCTGAGAAGTATCGTCTACACGAATCTAGATTTACATCTAAATTGGGTTGACAACCAGAAGAGTATGATCTATGAACCATATCAAGTTTTATCACCTCTATGTTGCCATCGGCATAGCCGTACACAATAGCATACGGCATGCATGAGCTCTCAGAGATGATCATGGAAGAAGATACTGTCTGTCCTTCGCTGTGATAACTATAGTTGTCGACTGAAGCACCACATTTTTCTCCTGTGGTATAATTTGGATTGTAACCCTCACAATCAGAGCCCTTGCTTCCTTGATAGGGTGCAGAATTTGCATTCCAATCAATTGAGTCACATTGTCCCAGCATTTCACATGAATGAAGGCCCACATGATTAAACTGCAACAACCAGATTGTGACTGAGGGTTTCCATAGAACTGCATCATTTTCTTGATAGCAAACAGAATCAATGCGAAGAATGTAAGTGTCCAGCTGACTGAAACAAACCGATTGTCTCATACACTTGGGATGGGAAGAGGCATCCAGTGAAAGAAGAGGTTCCGCCTTAAATATTTCATTGCAAAACGTAATCAAATATATGACTGCAGAACCCATAGCATCCCACACCATAAAGTTGATCGGCGCAGCTTCAGAGGAGTCAGAAAAAGTCAACCTTCTCCGGAAAGCACTGTATAGAAACATGCAGCCCTTTATTTGCGAGGAATCCATGGCGTAATGGGAAAAACAATCACCAGAAAAGGAGATCTTGCCAATAGTAACATTTGTATCCACATGCTTAAAGAGACAACAGCTAAAGAACAGAAAAGCAATTACGTTCCCATAACCTACACAAGACAAAACCTTTCCTAAGTCACTAAAAGTATCTGTACAGTAATCTACAGTATCATCCGAATTATATCTGAGAACTTCAGTCTCGTCACCTACATCAGGATGGAGAGCATCCTTTGACAGTGGAACCCTCTGTGTTCTGCCATGATAATCGACAAGAATCACATAATTCTTTTCCTGGTCTGCTGAAGATGAGAATATGTTCATATAGGAAGGTAAGCCCCATGACAGATTTCCGTTCACGACTGTTCTTACAACTGAAAGGGTATATGTGTCTACTAAAAGGACAGTGCATTTGGCCGGTCTGTTGTGTTCTAAATCTGCATAAATCCCCCCACCTTCACTATAACACCAAGAAGCATCATCTGCCTGGCTTAGTTCATCAACAAACGAGCAACCAATGCATACATATCTCCGATTGGACGACAAAGTTCTCACTGACGATGGACGCCCTGTCCAAGGGGCCAACTTCCCACGACGTCTACAATGTCCACTCCCTCTGCTCCACACACACAACACACCATCAGTGCACACGCTTATTAGAGAGCCAGTACCATCATCAGCCAAAGAGCTGCCTGAAGAATCCGTTCGGTCATTCCATGAAGCAGCAGAAGGATAACAAATTCCCAAATCAGCTATTGGCGCGACATGACCACATAACATGGCCACCGCCCTAATCTCCTGTAAATCATCCAGGCGTGGATATAAAAGTCCATCACAAGCATTTTCAAGTCACATTCCCGTAACGACAGCTCTCAGTCCAACGACTGAAGAACAAACAAGCACACGATCGCATAATCCAAATTTTAAGTTCTCAGAGGGTATTACCGCATGGGAACTGGGATCTGAATCAGAGACGGACAAGTTCCACCAGAAGATGGATCCGTCGGCCCCGCCGGTGTAGAGGGTGGGAGGGCAGTCGAGTGCTGCGGAGGCCGTGACTCGGTGCTGTGAAGGCGCCGAGGACGACCAAATACACGCTACGGACTCGCACTTCATCGTGGCGGCCGCGGGATAGACGACGACGTCACGAGCGGTGATCGGAGGCACCGCCGCGAGGAAACATAAATGGCGTTGAGCCCGACCAAACTCCCGATCCCAGCCGGTCGATTTTTCTTTTCTTTTCGTTTAGGTCCCAATGTTTCTCGAATTATTTCAATTGGATCCTCGATTGATTCGTTTTAATAATGGGCCTTCTTAAACCCAGGCCCATTCTGATTTTGGGCCTCTATCCCTATCTGGGCTTCTTCATGACTCTCCATATCCGTACACTCCAATGTAGTTGTCTTCCTTCTTCTTTCTTACAGAACTGCATTTGCATAGAGTTTAGTTCGTATCAAATGATGAGTAGATATAGTTCAAATATTGCAACTAATTGAGAAATCTCGTGATCTGGATAGTTCCTAATACAAACTCGTATAGGGTGTAGTTGAGCGTGAATTGGACTGATTTTCTCTATGCTTTTCTAGGTATCCTTCGGCAGCACGAAAAAGAGACTAACTGGTTACACCAAAACAAACGTTTCTTGGTTGTCTTTGTTTACGCTAAGGTATGCTGATCGGGGAACTGATTTGCAAGAGCTGAGGGAGGTCAGAGTTCGGAAGGTTGACTGGAGGTTACGAGAAGTGGCCCACGATGGAGCTGTCATCGACGCCGTGACAATGTTGGGGGGTTACTGTCGGGTTCCGTCGGGGGAAGACAGCGTCAATCGTGGCCTTGATTTCCTTCGCGATCTTTGAGAACAATGGTAAAAAATGGTTGTTGGAACACTTCTTGTACGTGATAGGTGAATGCTTAATTTATATTATATACTTTAACAATAAACGGGTTCTATTCTCCCCGACTTTTCAAGAATTCTTTGTCTAACCTTCTGGAATCAAATGAAAAGAAATTGTTATCCCAAATATTCACTATCAAAATTTCAAGATCATTTGAAATAAGTTTTGAACTCGGATTTACGTTTACATAAATTACGTAACCCATAAAAATATCATTCGATATTGACTCATAGGAGAAACACGTGATATCAGTAATTCTTCATAAAAAACCGTTAACTAAAATAATAAACCCCCAAATCATGTGATTTAAGATTTCTAAGCATTTAGGATTCTTTCCTAATGCAAAGTATGCCATGTTCAACTAAAATGTGGGGGGGAAAAACGGCCTTCTCACCAACCGAACTAAAAAAAGACATGCTTCCCCAACGGATCCAATCCTTCAAACCATTCCCTGTAGTAACCCATAACACAATATTTATGCATTTCCCAACTCAATTCTTCCCCTATTTCTATGACCTCGATTCTTCCAACCCCAAAAAGTTTCCCTCTTTGTGGGTCAATTCCAACTCTGCGAATTGGGTTTCATCCCTCTACCAATGACAAAAGCCGGGTCATAATCTTTTTCCCACGATCTCCTTTCTTGTACTTACTCTGTTGTAGCAAACAGCTGTCGGGGTTGTTAATTCTCTCCCTCCTGCTTCCCATTCGGATTGCATTCACTTATATAGACAATTAAGAATGATCTAGACCCTTCTTTCTTAATGGAGATACAAAATCCTTGCTTCACCATGAAGAATCCATTCAACTTCACGATCTACATGTTCAACAGGTAAATTAACTTGACATTCACCTCGTCCATGAGTTTGTATTTTTAAACTTTAAAAATGAGATACAGTTCGTGTAAGAATACGAAATTCGAGAACTAACACATTTTATTGAATATATTATACGTGTTAATCTGCTTAAAAATTTTAAAAAATAATACAAATATTAATGTTATAACGTTTATTATGACCTAAAATTACAATATTTATTCATGTATTCCAATTAATGAAAGGACATATATATATTTTAAGCCATTTTTTTTACGACCTAATCTTTCGAGACTTTATTTTATAGTCTTAAAATGAAACTTGAGGTCTTACCGAGCAAACCCTGTTATTAGAAAATCAAACACCATTAAAGTAAATATATTTTATTATTTTTCGAACTTTTTTATTATTTGTCCATGTAACAAATTGCCAGTGTACAGAAATGACATGATCCGAAAACACTGTGTGACCAAGGAACACTCAAGAAGGATTTTCATTTGGAAGAAAACTTGCAACGTACACTAATCTAATTTTGCTTCACTTAATGATAAAAGAAACATTACAAAACCTTAAATAGACTAGTCCTAATTAAAAACTAACAACCACTAACAATAGCACTTAAGGTGCTTAGAAAATGTAAATCGCACTTAAGGTGCCTAAAAATAAAACAAACAATAGAAGATAGAGAATTCAGGAAGCTGGACAGTCGTAAACTTAAGTGTCTGAACGAACCCACAATAAGTCTATCAGCGAAGCCTTCTGAGCGAAATCTACGAACGCTTAGTCTACAAGCGAATCATCCGATTGCATCTACGAGCGATGAGTTTACGAGCGACGCTTGACTGAGTCTACGAACTCAAAGTCTACAAAGCGATGTCTACGGACGATGAGTCTACAAGTGAAACATCACTTTAAAATTTAACCGCCAGCACTACCCGAAACCATTGTTAAAACAAATACCTATCTATATGTGCTTTGAATTTTGAACATTCCATTCCATGGACGAAGAGTAGAATTGTCTCACCTAAAAAAAGGAAATTTGAAGAAGTTTCCATCCGACTGACAAAAAAATGTTGTGGCCGATCTTTCGACCCCCCCATAATTTCACAAGGGACGATTTTCGTTTGACCCTTCTTGAGGAATAAAGTTGGTTTCATTTTGAAATTATTTTATTTTTCTTTTTTTGAGTAAGAACTAGCTGTAACGTGGAGTTACTTGATCGATCAAACATCGTCACAAAATCTTTAGTGCGTAAAAAATTGGATGATAAGTTAAAATAATTGTACAGTAGATTTTTCGGACCGGCCCATTACCAAGTCTAACGTACAAGTCTAATGGGGTTCCATAATAAAATTAATTGACTACAGAGGGAGCAGCCGCTTAAACTTATGCTAGCTTGTAAGCTCTTAGGTTTTCGACGTGAGACTTAGGTTTGCACCCTTCAACACTGTATACACACCCTTTCGTGACCTCGCAGAACGTGACAGTTCGAACGACACGAGGATTCGGATCTACTCCCCCGATGGCCCTTTGGACAGTACCTCGACGTCCTCTTCGAAGTATTGCGGGATTGACCGAGGTGAATCTTCTCCTTATTCCTAATCAAGCATGTTCGGACCGTCACTCGATTGTCTTTCGTTCCCTATGAAAGAGTCTGACAGGAGAAAAGTGAAGCATAATTTATCCGGAAAAGCTCGAGAGGATTAGGAGCCGTCCGTGTCGCTTTCACCCAAACCTAAACCCACTTTGAACAGTGCCGTATAATTCCCGTATTATAAGTAAAAAAATAGAGGGTTTAGCATTCTTGTACTTGGATAGTTTAGTTGTAAGTCCAGCACAACCTCATCATCATCGACAACCCGAGGTCAATCACTACTGGATGAGCTCGCAATGACAACCCTCGTCTCCACTCCTCTAAAACACAAACTTAGGAATCACAGATTTCCTAAACAAATCAAGAAATTTTAGGGGACATATAAACTACACGCGCATGCACATCTGCTTTGTCATCTCAGACAATCGGAACAACGATCCGAGGTTGCATGACGTATTTCGTCTCGGATGAGCAAAAACCATGAATGTGCATGTATAGGAGCGAGGTATGGAGCAATCGAATGCATAATAACAGCGGATTCAGCATTAAAATTAGAAAATATTGCAAGAAATCTAGACTCTCCAAGAGACATATAATCAACAATAACTTGGCTTAGAACTATATAGTAATTCCAAAAGCCGGGGGCAAAATCGGCTTGCCATCATCTCGCAAACGGGCAACGAGCTGGGCTAGTTGTGAGTAGGAGGGTGTGTTCTTGGTTGGCAGTAATCGGAGTCGAAATCGGGGAGTTTCTCGCTCCTTGATGGTTTCTTTTTCGGGACACGCCACAAGATAGAAGCAGGAGGCCGAGATCGACCTTTATCACTGGGACTTACCAATGATGTCTCCATGATCGAGCTTCCTGATGATTCCAAGGTCTCGCTAGTTATTACTTTCATCATCTCTCTTGGATCCCCAGTTTTTTGATCGGCTGCCAAATCCTTCCCCTCTTTAGTCCCCTCCAGGATGAATCTCCTTGGTATTCGTCGCATTGATATACTCGTGTCAGCGGCTCGAAATGTGGTGGCGGCCGGGGCTTCAATTCTCGCCTTACTCTGCATTGGATAGAAACGATCGCTTCCATTAATAAAGCTCCTAAATAAACAAATAAACAAGCCAAAGCGACACACAAACTACAAAATAGTGATGAGAACATATACAAAATAACATTGGGGGTAGATTGAGATTTATATATTAAACTCTAACCTTGAAGGATGGTGCCGGGGGTTTCTCTTTGTAGGTAGCAACTAGTTCGCGGCCGCCAGTCATATGCAAGAAGAGGAAGGACACAGCAAAGACGAAAAACGAGAAAGCACTCGCCATGAGCAAAACACCGAGGATTTATACTCAAGGGGATGAAAAGGAGATTATTAGGATTTCAGTAGCATCGTCTCAACTGATTAAAGGATGATGAAAGGAGTGAATTTGGGGGACTGATGACCATGACATGGGAAGGAAGAAGAAGGTAATGATGGGCAAATGAAGAGACCTACTCAAAATACTCGAATATGTTTGGAGCTCGAAGAAACCGGTCCCAGAAAATGGAACCCTAGGACAAGCCACATTGGAGAAGACAAGCCAAGAAGAAGTGGGGTGGGGGTAGTCTTGGAGGAGGAGGATGAAGTGAGTTGAGGGGGAGGATTGGTTTAAGTGAATTCAATCTTGAGAATGATTGGATGATAATAGTAGTACTACTTCTACTTGGGAAGAACGATGATTTGAAAAATGGAGAGGGAGAGGATTGACTAAACAAGGTTTAGATGAAGCCATGGTTAATGTGCCACACCTATTCCCCACCACCCCCTTTTTCCTTTCTTCTCATTCAATTGTGGGACATACTCGAATGTTGTTGTCACAAAATGTAACATAGCTTCCCAAAACATGCATGAATTCCGTTTAGCTTGAACTCTTCAAGCATGACGCAGTCGGTGCATACTACTCAACTCGTTTAATACGATTCCATACGGTTAGCCTTCAGTCCTTTGTTTTTCTTTCTAATAACGGGGCGAATGTTCACGAAACGATCTGCCTTTTATTTCCTTGTCGGGGGAATAAAAAAGTGGACGACAACTTCCTCGGAAGAAGTCATAGGGAAATGCACGCCTAGCTAGAAATATAAGCTTATACTGGAGACTGAGGTTATAAATATAAGGGATGTTTTGGGCTTACCGAAAGATCGCAAATGGGTCGTGCTTGGAGTACACAAGATAATAAATGGGATGAATTATTATTATTAGTATTATTATTTTATGGGGAGATGCGTCTGAGGTACTTCCTTTATGTACAACATGGTTTAAGATAATAAGGCAATTTTTCATGGCTTATGTCCTTAGAGTAATTTTTACGTGTTTTCGTGTTGTGCATGGGTAATCAAACAATCATCCTAAACCAACACGACATGTTACACACTAGGAGAATACGTTGGGTCGCAAAGATAGACAGATGGTAAGGGTGAAGTGAGTGAGAACTGAGGTACTCCCAAAAGGAACCGAGTGTTACTTTTGGTTAAACCATGCGAAATCTCGATTGTTTATTTCAGTTTTTTGAGAGGCCCCCCTCCTGGGATTCCGACTCTTTGTAGGAACTCCAGTTTTGTATTTTAATGCCTTGACTTGCTAATCGGACCACAACATTAACAATGCGGAGTTTTTATGTTTCTACGAGAAAATATTTCACATAAGAGCGGTAATTTTCAAAATTTGCTAAATAATTCTCAAATTTAGCATTCAAAATATTAAATTCATCTTAAAATTTCTAACTACTCGGTTTTCCAAACACCGAATTCCCTCTACAAGGACCGAATTCAGTGTTTGAAATACTAGTTTCTCAATTCTTCTGAGTTATGAATTTTAAAAGTTTTGTTTGTCATAAAGAAACGAGTAGGAAGAAGATATATGAATTGGTTGACCGGCGATGGCATGGGACTGTCCGAGGTTTTGGTTAGGAAAGACTTTGTTTGGGTTAGACAGACAAGCCCGGGTTCCAAAGCTGATATGGGGATTCGTTCCCATCTTTTTGTGCAATTTACTATACCACGCAGCAGCACAGGAATTGTAACTACCGCCATGACCAGGAAGAGACAAATGGCAGACAGACGACGCGAACTACTTGTCGTATCGTATCCGGTGTCGCCCACTGGAAAAGACGAGCGGTCCCAGCACCCTTGTCTCTGCAGTGTCTTGTCTTTAACAAACTGTTCGCCTATAAAACGGATCACGTCGGAAATATTTGGCAAATGACTCACAGGAATTGAGTTGTGGTCGCCAGTAAGAAGATGCATAATTTTATTTGAAATAGAATGCAAGTCTTACAATCTTAACGCATTAAGAACAAGGGCTTACAGCCATAAAAAATGAAAAGGGGCAAGTGGTGTCAACGATGTGGAATCCTGTGACGGCGGAGAACTTGTGACGAAGCGGTGGTGGTCGCTGGCGGGAAGCTGTGACGAAGGCCCTACGAGCTCACTCCGTCGGTGGTGTCGCTGGCGGGGGTTGACGGCAAAGGCCCTACGAGCTCACTCTGCCGGTGGAAGGGGAGTTGACCTATAAACCGGGTCAAGGTATCTAATTCCTAAGGTTGACGAACAAACTTCAGAGCTTTGGCTGTGTATGGTCGTGTCTTTACCTTGAAAAATTCCTTTGCTATTTATAGAGGACTTGTACGTGTTTAACACGTAACAAATAGATCGTGTTATAGTCCGTGAACTCTAATATCGTGGGAGTGTCTCAACAACCTCCTTGATATATGGGATCACGTTCCTGGATATTAGGATCAGTTACGATCCTTAGCAAACGTGATTGAGAATGAATAAATTTATTCCAACCTTGTCGAGTTGACTGATCTGTACGGACTGCGACCGACTCGGTCGACTTATCCAGAATTCTGTCGACTTCACTCTACTAGTAGACTTAGCTATCGTTGAATCATCTTGGTTGGCTTTGATTACCCTATTCCTTCGTTGTGAATCGACCTAGTCGACTCCGTTCATAAGTCGACTTAGTCGACTTCGTCGTGAGTCGGCCAAGTCGACTTCGTCGTGAGTCGGCCAAGTCGACTTCGTCGTGAGTCGGCCTAGTCGACTTCGTCGTGAGTCGGCCTAGTCGACTTCGTCGTGAGTCGGCCTAGACGACTTCGTCGTGAGTCGGCCTAGACGACTTGGGCCGACTCGGAGTGTGACTTGAGGGATTACCGGGATTTTGTTCTAAGCCCAGGCCCAAAATTATTTGCTATGTCAACATAAGCCCTCCTTTTATGCTGGGTTGGCTATGCCGACTCAGCAGAAATCATACCCTATATAAAGGAGAGTCATCATCCTTTTCCCGTACTTTTCTTCCTTGCTCAACACTTCTCCGTCTTTCCAAGAAACCCTTGTTTCCCAGAAACCCTTCGTCTCCCTTGTCAAAACTCCTTCGATCCTCAAAAAGATGTCAACTTTTAAGTGTTTTGAGTTCCATAATCTGCGCGCGGGGCCACCCGGACCCGTTCCGGTCGCAGAGGATCAGGGGTCGGGTGTCACTCTTGGACCTATCTTGCCGGAGCATTTTTCCCGGAGACGGTGCCGCTCAACTATCTCATCACTGAGAAGCCTATCCCGATTTGTCATCCCGACTTCATCGATCCCCTCAACTGGGAAGGTCAGGGATCTTTCCTGTGTTTTCCCTCTGCATCTAAGTCTGAGATGGTAGACTGGCTTGAGATGTGGGAGGAGCATTTTACAGAGAGATTTAGGAATCAGAAGATTTTGAGATTCTTTAGAATGTCCGTGGCAAACAAGAACTGTGATCCTATGGTTTGTTCGGCCATGCTGCTTTTCTGGAACTCTGCTGTCAACTGCTTCTATTTCCCAGAAGGCCCTATGTCTGTTACATTGGCAGATGTGAAGATTTTGACCAAGTGCAAAATCAATGGCCGCCCTGTTCGACAGTACTCTCAGGTAGATGATATTAATCCCAAGGGCGCCCTTCAGTACATGGAGGTGGTGAACAGGCATCTGAAAATGGCCTCAGCAGGCAAGAGGTCAGATGAGAAGTTGTCGACTGAAGGTTTTGGCGCCCAGGAAGAGGTCGAGTTCCTCAGCACCTGGTTGAGCAAATTTGTTTATTGCTTCCCTGGGAAGAAGGTTAGCCACACTTCTTATGTGGTGGCCAATTTTCTGAGGGAGACCAATGAAGAAATCTCCTGGGGTCCCTTCGTTTTGGGTCTTCTTTATCATGATCTGGACAGAGCAACGTCTCAAATCAAGCCATTTCCAAAACATTCAGCAGGAGGGTTGCTCTGGTTAGTTCATCTCTGGTCGGCCATGTGGATGCCAGGATTGACTGGGTTCAAGGGCCCTTCTTCGCCCCTCGAATCCTCCTATTATGGGGAGACCATCCTAGATCAGTGCTGCCAGCGTAAGGATCAATGGCTTATGACATCGATCACTGGCCACCTAAAGCACATAGTCGACTTTGGCAGGGTAGATCGACGCGACTGGGCACCCTTTCCAGGCGGCAAGACGCTTGCTCAGGAAATCAATCATCAAAATGCTCGTGGCTTCTGGAATGGAGTGCTGACCAGCAGAGATCTGCCAGTCATTTTCGATGGCTACCTGACCTTTGAAGTCTATAACCCTCAACTGTGTGCAAGGCAGTTTGGGTTTATTCAAAGTGTAGCAGTTCCACTCGCTGACCCTGTCGGCGGCTTGTACGGGGACAGGACGAAGAGGATTGCGTGCAAGTCAATTGACTCGAAGACCCTCGACTTGCTCAATCGCAAGACGCAGCTCTCTCAGATGGAATTCCCATCTGACACTTCTGCCTGTTTCGCCACACAGTTCTTCACTGTGCTGTGGTCGACTACCTATGAAGAGCTGCGGGCCCTGATGCATTTCTTGGAGGTTTCCAAGGAACCTGATTTTTACACCGATGACGCGCACATTAAAGCAAAAGGTAAAGACTTAGCTTTACTTTAAAAGTATTGGTTTCTTAATATTAATCATAAGCTTTCTCCTTTTCAGGATCAATGCTTCCTCGGGGCTCTGGAAAACCCAAGCCTAAAGCCCCCCTTGCTCCTGCTCCTTCTAGACTCAAGTCGACCAGCAAGGGGAAGGCTAAAGTTGCGAGCCCCAGGGAAATAGCCACAGGTGATCCCTCTAAGGCTCGATCTAAAAGCGCTCCAAAGCGCAAGGCGGCCGAGGAAGAAGATCTTGAAGAGATGCCTCTGTCTCACAGGAAGAGACTGGTGAAGGTGGCGACTTCCTCTCATAGGTCGCCAGTTACTGCAGCGGCGACCCCATCCAGGTCGCCAGCTGTTGCGGCGGCGACCCCGTCCAGGTCGCCAGCTGTTGCGGCGGCGACCCCGTCCAGATCGCCAACTGCAGCCGCGGCGACCCCATCTAGGTCGCCAACCGCTTCAGCGGCGACCTCATCTACCAAGGCACCAGCTGCGGTGCCAGTGTCTTCAGCTGTAGTCGACGCTCCACAAAGACCGGCCGCAGAGGTAAGGCTCTGATGACTCTAGTTTTGTTTTGAGTTTTCGTATCTGACCCATACTATATTGTCTAGGGAGAGGCTTCAGATGAGGATGACCACCAGCTTATCTCCCATGCCTTGGGCAAAAGTTCAAAGGCTTCAGTTGCCAAGGTAAGTTTAGTTCTAAGCTGGTGTATCCTTACCTTAGTTCATATATGAACTTTTGGTTCTGCGTCATACTCTGTTTCAGGAACAACACATCCCTGAGGCCTTGGTTCAAGACGAACAGGCTATCCTGGATGTCGCGATCCCGGTCGACCCACCGACTCGGTCGACTCGCGAGGAGGAAAACCAAGCTATTCCTTCTCCTCCAGTCCAAACTCCTACACCAGGGATGGTATGTGTTCTTAAACAGAACATAGTATTATCATTGCGATTTTAATTGGGGTATTTATATCCTTCCTTATAGGCCCGTCCGAAGAGGGTGACGGTGACTGCTGGCCGACAGAAGATTCCTACTCCTCCTTCTTCTTCGGATGAGAGCTCTGGGGATAGATCGCCTCCAGAGGTAAGTACTCGATCGCACGAGGTCGTTGGCCTTTTTTAGGGTATTGTTTAACAACATTTTGCCTCTTATTCTTCAGGATCCTGCTGCAGCGACTTCTAGGTCAACCAAAGACCCGTGGGTGAAGCTTCACGAGGATATCGAAGAACTTTGCCAACTTCTGCTCATCGACCCCTTAGGCGTCAACGAATTCAGGAGGATGCAGAAGCTGTTGAAGAGAATCGAGGCATCCCCTCGGGTCACGGACGAAATATTGGGGGCCTGCAAGAGCTTCAGGTCGACGTACTGGACCCACTGGAGGGATTACGACGCCGACCTGCTCACCTTGGAATCGACTGACTCGAAGATTCAGTCGATTAATGAAGCTCGAGGGCAGGCCTCTAAAGCTGCACAGGACGCCCGCCAACGTTTGGTCGACGTGCAAGAGAAGCTGACCGAGGCAGAGAGACAAGTAGAGTTCTATACGAATCTCAAGAATGACCTGACTCAGCAGCTTGCGTCGATCAATACTCAAGAAATCGAGGAGCTAGAGGCCAATGCTGAGAAGGATAGAGAAAAGGTCGTCGACCTTTATGCCCAGCGAAACAAGTTGAACGCGAAGCGACGAGCTCGTGAATCCCTTGTCCTCGATTTCAGAGAAGTTGGCGGGTTATGGAAATTAGGTTTGTAATTAAAGAACAATGTAATTCCATTGTTTTTGTTTTACTCAATAAATCAAATTCATTGTGTTTCAAATGAATTTCTGCCCACTACGCACAGTTCTTCCAGACAGCGTTACTGAAGCCTAGCGCGTTTTCTTAGGAATTAAGCGCTTCCCAAATTAATGGAGTCCTTTGTTTTAGGATTTTATGGTGAGCTTCCCAGATAGTCGCGCGATAGGGTTTGAGATATTTACCATTAACCTTTAATGGATGTCTGACCCCACTTCTCGTCATAAGCCGATAACTATTAGATGAGTATGTTTCACATACCTCACATGAACCTTCCCAATTAGGGGACCATTTACCCAAAACTTGGTCTTTCGATTTAAGGGGTAGCACCATCTTCCAAACCAAGTCGCCCACTTTAAAGTGCTTATGGACAACCTTTTTGTTATAATGCCTAGCAATCCTTTGTTTATGTACCTCGAGTCGGTCTATTACATCAAGTCGCTTCTTCTCTAATTCTTCCAAAGCGAGGTACATTGCTTCGTCTTGTAAATCAGGGTGAGTTACCCTGAGCGACTTGTATCGAACCTCAATAGGTAGGACGGCATCTTGCCCATATACTAGTGAAAAAGGGGTTTGCCCTGTGCTTTCTCTCTTAGTAACCCTTAAAGCCCACAAAGTGTCTTGTAATAGTTTGTTCCATTCTCTTGGATTTGCACCAACCATTTTCTGAATATTGTTCTTTATGAGTTTATTGGTAGCTTCAGCCTGTCCATTTGCCTGAGGATAATAAGGTGTTGAGTTGGTGATTGAGAAACCAAACTCCGTAGCGAATTCTCGCATTTTCTCATTATTGAAAGCGGTGCCATTGTCCACTACAATATTCTGGGGAATTCCAAATCTATAGATGATGGATGATTTGAGAAAATCGATCACTTCTTTATGATCGATCTTCTTATAAACCTGAGCCTCGACCCATTTAGTAAAATAATTGGTGGCGACTAGAACATAGGCGTCACCTTTACTTGAGTGCGGATGGATTTCCCCGATTATATCTAAAGCCCAAGACCTAAATGGCCAAGGCTTGATGACTGAGACCAAGTCGGACGCTGGTGCCCTTGTCACCGGACCATGTTTTTGGCACTCTTGGCATCCCCTAGCCATTTCTATGCAGTTCTTTAGCATTGATGGCCAGTAAAAACCATGTCTTTGGATAGTCCAAGACATTTTGGTGCCAGATTGGTGAGATCCGCATAAACCCTGATGAGTCTCTAACATAATTGGGGTCACTTCGTCTAAGTCGACACACCTTAACAGGACTCCCTCCTTGGTCTTTCTGTAAAGTACCCCATCTATAAGGGTGTACGACAAAGCCTGAGTCTTAATTCTTTGGCTCGCCTTTTGTGTTGGGTCAGAAAGGAAATCGGTGATTGGCTTCCTCCAATCCTTATCGCTTGTCATTATGTCCAGAGCGAAAGCGTCGCTTTGGGGAACTAGGTGGGAAACTATTTCTGGGATACCATCGCTCCCTCTTTTGGCTTTGTATCCTGAAGCCTTCTGGGCTAAGTCGTTACCGATGGTATTTTCCCCTCGACCTACAAAGAGGAAAGTGATCGCTTCAAATCGCTCGACTAGCTTGAGGGCGACTTGATGATAGGGTGCAAGTTTCTCTTGACATATAGAAGTACCATTCATATGGTTAATCACCAGTTGAGAGTCCCCCATCACTGTGGCTTTCTTGGCTCTCAAGGTTAATAGTTCCTTCAGGAGCGTGATCAAGGCTTCATATTCAGTCGCATTGTTGGTATGAGTTGCCGTCAAGCGATACGCTAGACGAACATCCTTCCCTAGTGGCGAAAGTATACGAAGGCCTACGCCGGATTTCGCCGAAGATCCATCAAACCAACCCTGCCAGATGTCTTCAAGGGATTCTTCTTGGTCGATTGATACAGATGGATCGTAACTCACCAAGAAGTCGGCTAGAGCCTGTCCTTTCACCGACTGTTGGGATTTGAATCGTAGATCATACGCGGATAACACCAAACTCCATTTACTAATTCTCCCAGTCAGTAGGGGACTTTCGAAAAAGTACTTTATGACTGGAGACTTGGTAATGACATGAACCTCTTGGGATCCAATATAATGTCTTAGCTTAGTAACAGCATAAAAGACTGACAGGCATAACTTCTCCTTAATCGTATAGCGTTTTTCTGTAGCGGTTAGTTGTCTTGACAAATAGTAGACCGCTCTCTCAGTTCTGTCTTCCGCCTCTTGGGCTAACATGGCTCCGATGACTAATTCAGTCGCTGCCACGTAAAGCAGATAGAGCTTTCCTATCCGAGGAGGGGCAAGCACAGGCGGCTTCATTAAATATTCCTTTAAGCCTTCAAATGCTTTTTGGTGTTAGTCGCTCCACACAAAGTTTCCCTTTGCCTTTAGTAAAGTCGAGAAGACTTCTGTCCGTCCAGCGACGTTACTAATAAATCGCCTGAGATAATTGACCTTTCCTAAGAAAGCCTGTAACTGCTTCTTGTTACTCGGAGGGTTCAATCTTTGAATGGCATTCACTTTGTTCTGGTCGGCTTCTATGCCACGTTGATGAACTATGAACCCTAAGAAATGTCCTGCTCTTACCCCAAAAGCACATTTGAGAGGGTTTAGTTTGAGCTGATGCTTTCTCATTTGGATGAAAGCATTCCTAAGATCATTAACATGCGACCTCTCGTCTTTGATTTGACCACTATATCATCTATGTACACCTCGACTGTTTTGGCAATCGAAGCATAAAAAATGGCGTTCATAGCTCGTTGGTAGGTTGCACCAGCGTTTTTAAGCCCAAACGGCATGACTACCCACTCAAAAATGCCTAAAGGACATCTGAACGCGGTTTTATGGATATCTTCCTCAGCCAAGAAAATTTGGTTATATCCTGAGAAGCCATCCATGAATGACATAATTTGGTGCCCTGCAGTCTTATCGACTAAGTCGTCTGCAATGGGCATGGGATATTCATCCTTTGGAGTAGCACGATTTAGGTCTCTGAAGTCAATGCAGACTCTAATCTTGCCGTTCTTTTTGATGACAGGGACTATGCTGGATATCCACTCCGTGTACCTCGATGTTCTTATATACCCAGCTCTAAAGAGCTTCTTGACTTCTTCGAATACTGCCTGAGTGACTTCATGAGTCATTCTCCTTGGTGCCTGTTGGACTGGTTTAAATCCTGCTTTGATTGGCAACTTATGTTCTACAAGTCGGCGATCTAAGCCAGGCATTTCAGTATAGTCCCAGGCGAAACAGTCCTTGAATTCTTCAAGGGTAGCCTTAATAGAATTGAAAAGTTCTTTATTCATTGAAGAACTAACGAAAACGATCCGAGGGCTAGATTCCTCGCCTAAATTGATACTTACAAGCGGGTCACATGGCATCATAAGTGACTCGCGACCCTGGACACCGCCTAAGTCGGTATCAATGGATTTAGATAAGCTAGCCTCAGCATTTACATTGCTTATTCGGCAACCTAATTTCCTAGACTTCCTAACATACTCCTGAAGTCGCTGGAGGATATCGGCGACTGCATAGCTTCTTCCTTCGTCACTGTCCATACATCCATTCGTGCAGGAGTCTATCGGGCTCCAACTCCGTCGCAACACTTTCCTGGCTCTTAGGCGCCTCCCCCTTGTCGCCATTAGGACTGTCGTCCGTCTCGCCTCCACCCTTGGTCGTGACTACTTCCTGCAGGACCTCATCTATGTCCTTGTCCGTGAAGTCGGGCCCCCATCCTGTCGGCACGATTGGTCCCTCATCAGGCTTGGGGTGAGAGGTGCCATAGCTCACAATGAAGTCGAACTTCCCGGAGGGTTCACCTAGGGGTCCGACAGTAGGGTCTCCTAGCTTGTAGCGTTGATCCAGGGTGAGGTCCTTGATTGTCTTGCATGTTTCTGCATGTAAAATGCCCTTGTCACAACAGGAGTATTCATCAGCCCTGATAGTCTCTATTTCGGAATCAAGCCATAAAATAAACTCCCTATGCAAAGTCGATGGGATCGCGGCGGCTTTATGAAGCCAATCGCGTCCCAAAAGCGCATTAAACGAAGGGGCTATGTCAATTACGAAAAAAGCAGTTTCCTGCTCGTGTCTTCCAATGCCTAAATGCACGGAGCATATCCCCAGGCATTCGGACTTCCTCCCATTAAAGCCGCTTACAGCCACGTCGGTTCGCACCAACTCGCTAGGCTTGTACCCAAGTAGTCTAAACTTGGTGAGTGGGAGAACATTGACGGTGGCGCCGTTGTCTATTAAGACTCGACCCACCAAAACACCGTCAAAGGTGGCTGCGATGTATAACGAATGCATGTGCTGTTTCATGCGATCCGATGGTTTCCTCAGCCAGTGCAGAGGGAAGCCAGATGGAAAAGAAGTGACCTTTGGGTGTAGGGTTTTACCTCTCGGCGCCTCCGACTTATCGTTGCAGGCGAACTCCGCAGGAAAGGTGAGAGCGTTGCAGCTCACAAGGGGCCCTTGTTCTGCGTTGAAGTCGCAGGGCATGTCTCCTCATAGAGGAGTGTAGTCGAAGCTTGAGCCCGGGTTTTCTGAGTAATCAGTAGACTCGACCCGTTCAGGCTCCGCGACTTGTTTCTCTGCGGCTTGGTTCCCTTCCGAGGGTGGCATCGCAGGGGTCATCCTAGGTCTTTTTTGGGCATGACTTAGACGCCTTTCCTTTCTCTTTTGAGCCCTTAAGGGGGGCGCAACCTTCTTTTCCGCCTTCTGCCATCGAGACGAAGGGTTAAGGGCTTTGACGAATTTTAGTTTCTTAGAACCAAAAGGGAGTCGGCTTACCTCCACGAATCTGCCGTCGACTGGGTCATATCCCACCTGCACTGGAGTATTTCCTGGTCTATTCGAGGAGGGTTTGCTAGGGTTCGAATTACCTGTACCCTCGGGGCGGACCGCTTTCACCAGCATCTCCCCTTTTCCGAACAAGTCGACCAGCCACAAGAAATAGTTGACGCAGCATGCTGTGCAGAGCTGGGTAATAAGTATCCGATTGTGGGCGATCAGCTTGCATTTCTGGCACAGTAGCTTCTCGTCTAAAAATTGGGCGATAGGAGGTCCCCTTCGCAATTCCTGGGGGTCGACTGTCTGTGACGCATATCGAGGCCTGCGACTTGCAGCCTGTTGGGGTTGGTCTACTCCCTTATACTCTTCCGTAGGTCTTATCTCCTTGACAGGGGTATTCCTAGTGTACCCCCTGCTTGACGACTCTCTGGCCGGACGAGTCTATAAACTCAAGTCGTCGTGCCGGGCGTTCCGTACCCCGGGTGGCTGCCTCTCCATTCCCCCTATGCCCCTGGGAACCTCCTCTTCCTCCTCGCAAAGCCAGTCGGCGATCCCCACTAGGAGGACTTTTGAGGACGTGAGAAGGTCCTTTGGGGGTAGTCAGCGACATTGCTGCTTCCTCGAACGGGGTCAGGTCATACCAGTCTTCTGTCTTACTGTCCAACAGGTACTTCTTAAATGTGTGGCATTGGTCCGTCGTGTGAGTATCGTTCAGGTGCCAGTGGCAAAGCCACTTGTCCCTTCCCTTCGGCAGGATGAAAACCCCACGCTTAGACAGTCGCTTCATCAGGGCATTAGCCACCAAGGTCTCGCCAGTTGCTTGTAAGTCCTGCGAGGGTATAGCAGAGTCGTTAATGACTTCTACAAGGTTAACCTCAGTGTCAAATATATCAAATGTATGAATGGCGACTTCGTCGCCAAATGGATTATCATCCACCATGGCGACTTCATCGACTTCAGGAAAACAGAGTTCTTTAGACTCTATTAAATCCTGAATTACATTTCTAAAGGACAGGCAGTCCTTGGTAGTGTGGGTAAAGGAACCATGCCACTTGCAATAATTCCTACTTTTTTCCCTCTCTGTCTGAGGAACTCGATGA
Organism: Melastoma dodecandrum; assembly: GCA_029817715.1. Taxonomy (NCBI): domain Eukaryota; kingdom Viridiplantae; phylum Streptophyta; class Magnoliopsida; order Myrtales; family Melastomataceae; genus Melastoma; species Melastoma dodecandrum. The sequence continues at coordinate 2,053,520 of JARUPY010000387.1, forward strand.
CCAGGCTTAAGCATGATCCTTTTCTTTTGATAAAGCCAGTCAAAAATGGCGTCAACTTTATCTGTGTCGAAGGAGAATTTCCTTTCCTCGGCATTTTTCTGGGAGGCTTTAGCTTTAGAATTCTTCCTAGTCAAGGGGTCACATATAGCCGACTCTCCCTTAACAAACTCGGCCACGTCGACTTCATAAGTGTCGACTTGGTAGGCTCGAGTCAGCGTAGCCTCTTCTGTTAAGAGCTGATAGTACTCAGTGGCTCTCCTTGCCAAATCATATAGATCGGCAAAGCGCTCCCCTTGTAGCTTTTTCCGGAAAGGAATGGACAACGCATTTAATGCGAGGAGCAACTGGTCTCTCTCCGGTATTGGAGGCCTGCACCGTAATAAGGCCTTTCTAAGTTTCATTAGAAACTGCCCCGGGTGTTCCCCATTAGCCTGTCTAAGGCGCATAACCTCAAACATCGACATGGGGGTATCGAGCCGAGCAAAGGTTTTAACAAACATGGACTGCATCTGAGTCCATGAAGCTACTGACCCCGACGGCAAGCTTGCATACCAGGTAAAGGCATCCCCGGTTAATGAGTTCGGGAAGAGCTTTAGTTTCCAGAAGTCATTCCCGGCCGCCTCGCCAAGTTGATGAGTGAAGCGAGCAATATGCTCAAGTGGAGTCATTTCATCTTCGCCCGAGAAGCGAGTGAAGTCGGGCACCCTATAACCTCTAGGTAAAGGGAAATCCCTATCAATGTACGCAGGATAAGGAGACATGTATAAACAGGTATCATCTCGCCGAGCTATTCCGGGGACGAGTTGCTCTATAACCTGAGTTATGGCCTCTCTTAAGTCTGGGGGTACACCGCCTATCGACCCCTGCCCTACGAGTCGAGTTGGCCTTAACGGGCTATACGGAGGCCTTTCTCCCATTGTTTGGCTCGTTGGATCCCTTACATAAAATGAAGGTTCCTCACGGTGATTACTACTTCGGGGTCAAGGCTCATAGGGATCTCCAACTGCGTCGACCATTGGCTCTTTTCCAGGGCGACGAGACGGAATAAAATCTTCTCCCCGATCTGTTTCCTCTTGGAAGTCCTCTGCCTCATTCCAATACGTATTCGCTGGTTGATTACGTGAAGAAGAGGGTCGACCAGGGGGAACCAGATTCCCGGTTTCAAAGAGGGCATTCGTCCTTATCTCAGATTGCTCAAAAGTCACATTACGTGGCCCTTGAGCAGTCCGACGAGCGTCTGCCATGAACGTAGACTCCCTAAAGGGGGCCTCTCTCATACGAGGTCTCACTCTTTCCTCGTCTCTCGGGCCAGAAAAACGCCCTATTAGAGTTTGAACATCCGTTAGGATACCCTTCATATCAGTCAACTCCTGACGCACATCCCCCAATTCCTTGTGGAATTCCAGTCTCGAAATAAATTCGGACGGGGCATGTGAATCAAAAGTGGACTGGTTTGTAGCTGCCTGGCCTCCTAGGGCTGGCGCTTCCAAGTCCGTTCTCGGAGGAAGTTCCTGGTCTTCCCCATCTAAGGGATTCTGAGGCTCATGGCCAGTAGTACTTCGAGTATTTCTCGGCATTTGAGACTAAGATTTTTTTTCTCTTCTCCCACTGTGGTCGCCAAAAACGTGTTCGCCTATAGAACGGATCACGTCGGAAATATTTGGCAAAGGACTCACAGGAATTGAGTTGTGGTCGCCAGTAAGAAGATGCACAATTTTATTTGAAATAGAATGCAAGTCTTACAATCTTAACGCATTAAGAACAAGGGCTTACAGCCATCAAAAATGAAAAGGGGCAAGTGGTGTCAACGATGTGGAATCCTGTGACGGCGGAGAACTTGTGACGAAGGCCTTGGAAGCTCGCTCCGTCGGTGGTGGTCGCTGGCGGGAAGCTGTGACGAAGGCCCTACGAGCTCACTCCGTCGGTGGTGTCGCTGGCGGGGGTTGACGGCAAAGGCCCTACGAGCTCACTCTGCCGGTGGAAGGGGAGTTGACCTATAAACCGGGTCAATGTATCTAATTCCTAAGGTTGACGAACAAACTTCAGAGCTTTGGCTGTGTATGGTCGTGTCTTTACCTTGAAAAATTCCTCTGCTATTTATAGAGGACTTGTACGTGTTTAACACGTAACAGATAGATCGTGTTATAGTCCGTGAACTCTAATATCGTGGGAGTGTCTCAACAACCTCCTTGATATATGGGATCACGTTCCTGGATATTAGGATCAGTTACGATCCTTAGCAAACGTGATTGAGAATGAATAAATTTATTCCAACCTTGTCGACTTGACTGATCTGTACGGACTGCGACCGACTCGGTCGACTTATCCAGAATTCTGTCGACTTCACTCTACTAGTAGACTTAGCTATCGTTGAATCATCTTGGTTGGCTTTGATTACCCTATTCCTTCATTGTTAATCGACCTAGTCGACTCCGTTCATCAGTCGACTTAGTCGACTTCGTCGTGAGTCGACCTAGTCGACTTCGTCGTGAGTCGACCTAGTCGACTTCGTCGTGAGTCGGCCTAGACGACTGTATCTTGGGCCGACTCGGAGTGTGACTTGAGAAATTAGATTCCGACCATCACCACCTCATCGTCAGTTCCATGCAGACTAGTCATGGGAGGCAAATGGGAACTTAAGGTCGCGTGGACCGTTTTCCCGACGTGGAAACATGAGCAAGGCCTACATCAATAGCACGATATGCTACACACAAGCACATAAGGTGACACCGAGTTCCCCTCTTTCCACTCTAAGCCTAAGAAAATATGCATCCACGGCTAGAAGAGCGTGATATGAGGCACACTTTGAGATGATTTTGAATCTGGACCTCTTCATGAGGAGAAAGTTGTGGGTAGTGTTGGAATTTTATAAAAATTTTATTTTATTTTGTTTTATAAAATTCTTTTGGGCTATAATTAATTGTGTTTTTTTTTTTTTGTAAACGGGTTGTATGTTGATATACGAGACATTGTATGATAGTCCATTCAGGTTACGGTGATATTTCATTCGGACTTTTACAACATCTCAATTTATCATACATGTGGGTTAAACGAAGGCCCAATATCGACGTAATCCCATTATGAAAGGGCCCGTCGATTCACATAAGCGCTAGGTCCCCTCTCCCATTAATGATTATAATGAAAGTTCCATCGGCTGTTATCAAGAAGGAGGTGAAGACCTGGGGCACCTTTGATTTTGTGGCTTCTGACAGGTTGTACCTGAGTATTTCAGCTTCCGCAATTCTATTGGGGATCATGGCTCAATCAGGTACACTTTCATTTTCCCTTTTCTCGGTGTCCCAAATCGATTGCGGTGATCTTGATATTGCGATTTACTCGCTTACAGGTAGGACCCCTTTTTACGATGACCCGAGTGTTCTTCCCGTTGAATCCCACTTCAACGCTAATCTAAGAAAATCCCGATCAAGCCGACGAGGATCCCATACATGATGGGGGTACTTTCCGTGAGTAGGTACTGGTGCTAGTCTATCGTCGCAAGACCTCCTGTCAAGATGGAGGGAAAGAAGACAATCTCGAATTAACTTATGCCATCTAAAGAGGAGGAAAAACCATAGGGTCAGATTATAGCATAATTTACCAGTTCCTGCTGAAGTTGCTTGTGTAACTGGGTAGCTGAATTCCTCTTCTGTCAACTTTGAAATAGGAGCCCTCATCTTTAGTAAACCACAGGTAAGAGAGAATGGCAGTTTTCAAGAATGATCCCGCAACTTCTTTGGTCAAGACTCCAAATAACATGCAAAAACTAGCAAAAGAAAACCAGTGCCCATATGCTCTTGGCAATTGGCATGCACCTGATATGGAGGTACGTACCAAACTGCAGGCCAGGCAAGAGTCTGTCATCGAAACTACACGATCAATGTCATTAAGAAAGGGCACGGCACTTTTTAGGAAATTAATTATTTACTTTAACCATGATACACAGAGCAGGACACAAGATTGCAATGCCAAGCATTCAGGTAAAAAATGCAAAACTGTCAAATGGCAAGCAGAAGCAAAAAAAAAAAAAAAATGGACACTGGTTTAAATCATGGGTAACTACAGCCAACGCATGCACCAGCTGCATAGATTGACAATAAAAGGGTGCTTTATGGAGCCATAATCTTGACTGCTTTAATCTGATTTAGTAAAGTTCCCGATTTAATGAACTTGTGCTATGAAGTGCAGCCACGAGAAAAACCAATTATTTGTCAGCAATCATGCCTCAAAACTACATACATAAAACATTCCAGACACGGATCATAACAATATATTTTTCCCAGGCATTATTGAATTCATTCATCAATTATTGAATTCAATCATAAATCATTGAATTCGAATAATTTCTGAGTAGTCATCCAAGAAAGAGTACGACAACAAGTTCTTCAACGAATCAGTCAACTTTTGTCTATGGTTCCAGGGTAAAATCAGCGAAAAGGTGTAGAGGGCTCATTAACAAAGTAGCAGTGTAGTATATCTTGCTAGATGAAAAATTTCTAAAATCAATTAACTAAGTTTGATCAAAAGGTAAATCAAACACCGGAGTTTCATGCAGCGAGTACCTCGAAGGAGTTATCTTGCGTGTCGACATAAGATCGTGCAGCCTGCAGCAATTCAGCAACCACATCAAAATCTGCTGCCAAAATTTTCAAAACTGTAGAGGTGTAGACTGTGCATCCATGTGAATTTTTTGTTAAGTGGTGGAAAATACTAACCGCCATGACCTCTGATACAGCTGCATGCCCATTATCAGAAAATGAAGTCCTCGGTGTTGATCCTTCATCTGAACCTTCTCAAACAGAAGAAAAGGGATGCGGAGGAGGAAGATACACGACTCAATTTACATTCTTCCACATTATGCCCTCACTCCTCATTAAACAGCAAAACTTCTTCTGGATTAGATGTACTCTTCCCGTCAGGAAGCAGTTCCACTTGTAGCATCAATTACCATATCAGTTGATATATCCTTGGCTGTAGCACCTGGAGCTGCAACAACACTCTGAACAGGAAACTTCCTTGCATTGCATGCCAGCAGGCACCTCCTTTTGAGCTTGCATTGTAACAGAGTAAAAAGTGTCAAGATTGCCATCGACAGAAATGTGTAATCGAGCAGCAAGAGTCAAAGTCCTTGACTTTTCAGTACTTTCGTTCTTTTCCCTTCCATGGTTTGCAAACGTTTTCTAACAACAGAAACTGCTTCAAGGAGATGTTGGGAAATTCTATAATTATCATCACATACCAAATGCACTTTTTATTCTAACTAAGTACTCGGACTTTTTGCAAACAGATGCAGGTGCTTCCACCAGGGTGAGAATTATCAACTCAACAACAGCATGGGTGCCAATTTGCAGCGCTGCTTTGCAGTTTGGTATAATATTCTTACTTTACATACGTTATACACTTTTGATCAAGGGGCATCTGCCCCATAATTGAACTCTAAGAGTTCGAGTTCGGGACGGTAAACAATAAATTTTGAAAGTTTGGACTGTAAATTCAGAAATATTTTCCGGACAAATGGTATTTTGAAACAAACTCGGAAAAAGTGAGTTAAAAAAGGCCGCCTTTTAGCGAGAAAGAAACAGAAGCAACGAACAAAGACAGAGAAAGAAGGGGAGGAGGTTGGTTAGACGACAACGTCGGAGCGGGGACAGTGACATCTATCTGCGGTTGCTCAGATGATGCGAGTAGTGTAGTATTTCTGAAGGAGGGGGGAAGTTTGTGTCTGCTGCCGGCGGTTGTCTTTCCCTTCATTCCCTCATTCCATTTTCTTCATTGTCTGGTTTTGGACTGCATTCCTCACTAAAAGAAGAAACTGTCCAGAATGAATGAAACTCCATGCTCCTTCGGGTCAAACTCAGTTTGAGATAAAATGTCTTGCACAGAATACCAGAATTATAATCAAAAGATATCTAATTAAGAACTTTGTGCTGAAATAAGTAGGGTAATTTTTACCTAACCAAAAAGGACTCATCTACTATGATTCCCAGCCAAGTCATGGCAAGTTTATATGGTTGTGATCAGGCTAGGATTTACATCATCATAATTTATCAAGTATTTGTAAAATCTGCGTATTCTATGGACAAATATGGTATAAACTGCTGAGGCCAGCTAATCTGAAATTTCAATCCATGCCTAACCATCTGAGGATGATGGCTGTTGACGAGGTCGGACCACGGTGCCGGCAAACCAAGCCACCCGCATGAGCTGAACCCCGAGAACAAGCACCCACCAACAGACCAGACCCCTGATCATATTCAACATCCAGCCTGGTGCAGTCATCTCGGCCCCCAGCTTCAACCCCCGCATCAACTGCAATATGCGGTATGCTTCGTATACTACAGGAGTCACCAGCCAAACAGGTGATCGCCAGTGCCAAGTCAAGGCCTCGGTCAACATCTGCACAAACAAGAGCAGTGCATAGGGTCCCAACAGGACGGCCACTGGGATAAAAGATAACTGAGGTTGAAGTATTCCCTTCCTGGAACCGAGCAAGACAATGGCCGGGATGAGGAACCCAGCAAAGGAGGCAAGCATGTTCCATAACCTGTATCCTGATGGCGCTTCGCTCTCGCGAATCCAGGGACCACTACTTGGCCGGGCAGACGAATCGGCCATCAAAAGGAAAAGGGTGACTCCAAGGTTGAATATGCAGTCCAGCCCCACCAAAGAAAGCAAGCTGGCGATATTTGCCCCGAGGAAGACAGAAGATAGTGGTAGCCAGAGCGTGGGAACCATGCCAGTTGCAAGGAGAATACAAGGACCCATCACCCATTGTGGCCATCTCAAGAATAACAATTCTGCTGCTTCCTTGATGCCAGTACTAGTAACCAGTGTCTCATTAATCGTCTGAGCTTCAGTCTCACTCTCGGCAGTAAGGGTATCAAATATGTTGGCAGTTTTATTCAAAAAGCTTTCTTCTTCTTCACCTTCCTCTGTCGAATGTGCAACTGCAGGCGAAGGTTCCCAAGGGGATGAATTCTGGCAACGGACAACGGAATGACGATTGGGGGCTCGAACATGAAGATTGGTCTTGGGGAACAAGTGAAATGGATTGAAATCTCCAGATTTGTGGCAGCAGATTCTGGATAATATAACAGGACTGCCATACAATGTGGATGAACGAAGTATAGAAGACGAAATTCCGAAATTCATGTTTGACAACAAATTTTGCTGGCTTCTAAGTAAAGATATTTCCCTGAAAGAAGGTTGAGAAGCGAGTTAGATGTAAACTCACCAAACAAGTCAAAGAACACAAATAACCTGGAACAAGAATCTACAGAGAAATTAGGGATGGATAACACAAATCAGACAGATTCTACACAAAGCTTCAACACCCTCAAAGTCCTCCCCTACCCATGAGAACAACATGCCAATAGCATCAGGTTTCGGAGATAAAAAAGATGACTGCTTGGGCATCACTAACTAGTGGCATCAAAGGATAACACAGCTGAAACTGATACCAGAGATAAGCTTGTTAATGCCACTAATTCCGGAAGCCATCCAGCACAACTAAATGCAGGCCCCACACTTCGCGGGCATGCTAAGAAGTTCTCAGTCGCCCTTCAGTTAGCTAACCCGTGCAATCAAGACATCGACATGTACTTACCAACGACCAGCAAAGTCCGACTTCAAGATCATCATCATCGGACAGCGCCCAGAATCAGACATTAAAAAACATCACCGCAACTTCCAAACAACGGTTAGCATCCACGAACACACTTACAGACCAGTCGAAGACTAATCAAAACCCTCTTCGACTACGACCAAGTACAGAATCAATCGAATTGGTACGGGGAAACAAACTAATCCCTCCGAGGGCAAATTATCGATATATGGCAGACAATCCCCCACGAAACCCAAAATTCTCCAGCAAATCGACGGAGAATCAGACTATGGTTGGATCTTGCGAGTACGATGAAGGGAAAGAGTTGGGGCTTCTAGAAACAAGACCTGAGGGGAATCGAAGAAGCGAAGCGTCTCACGGGATTCCGAGGATGTACGAACGTGGAGGAAATAGGAAATCGGGAATTAAAGAAAGAAAACGACATTTCTTTATTAGGAGAATAAAAATTTAAGATAATTAATTATGACGAGGACGAAGATCCATTTGGCGCCAAAAGATGGGGCAGCCCTAATTTTTCAAATCATCCCCAAATTCGATCCGATCGATTCCTCTGAAGACAACGTCCAAATCCACCTCAAGACAGAGTAGGGAACCAGAAGATGGGTGAGGAGCAGAAGGCAGGGGAGTCCCTCGACTCCCTCATCTCATCCTTCAATGCTCGTGTCTCGGAACTCCAGGAGCTCGTCATCGCCCGCAACAGTAATCCTCTGCCCCTCTCGTTTCTCAATTCCAAGTTTGAATCTTGTTGGCTTCTCTTTTGATTCCTACTTTCCCTTTTTTTTTAAACTTTTGGATTGTGGGGGGTGATCTCTTGCGCGTGTGGGTGTATGTGGGTGTGTGTGTGTCTGCTCCAGTGTATCCCGCGAGCAGCTTGGCGGAGCTGAAGGCAGTCGACTCCGCCCTCAAGTCGATGGAGTCACAGGTCCAGGCCATCAAGGACCGGTTACGAGATGAGATACAGGCCATCCCCAAGGCCAAGGTCATCGTCGAGGCATCTTTGCGGCAGCAGAAGAGGCTTGAGGCTCTGTCGGGTTATGTTCCGTCTTCTCATGGGTTCGAGGTGACGCCAGCTATGGATTACGGGTAGATTTTTTGCGCTGTTTCACGTCGGGAACACCCTCAACATTTTCAGATGCGTTTGCTCAATATATTTGTGGTCCAAAGGTTGGTTCAATTGATTGCTTGATTTTAGGCTGCCGAGAGAAGGCGTGAAGAAACATTGTCCTGATTTTCTTGAGTCCAATTTCGATGAAGGAATTCCAGAGCCACCATTGCCGAAGGTAAGTCAAAGCTTGCTCCTTAAGATCAGTTTTTAGGATTAGATTAAGTAAAGTGTTCAAGTAGAGAAAGAAAGAAAGAAAAAGGATTATTCTCAGTTGGTGGAAATGGAGGACCCCAATATCCTTTCGCTTAGTGGAACACCCTTGAAAATTCCATGCAAATCGGATTAAATTGTCTCGTGTGTGCATATTTTGTAAAGGCCCTATTTATTATGAAGCGTGCTTAGATGCTTGCTTGGTTTACTGTCCATGGTGCGTCGAAAGAATCAAATAATAAGACATTTATCCTCTCGGGACTTGGAAATAAATATGAGCATCTTTGCGCTGACGACACACCCTGCTAGAGCGGGGAAGGGGGAGGATTGCCTTGTGACTCCGGGATGAGAAGCTAAATTTGTTCAATTCTACTAGTGCTGTTTGGGGTGTTAGTTCCTGCCATTGGCATGTTAGAGTTATCTGGTGAGGCTGTGATGCTATAATCCTGAGACAGACAATGGCTTCACTTACACAGGAGAAGAAAGGACGGGCTTCGCCCCCGTTGTGGTACATAACCGCGGACGAACTAGAATCACTTTCATCGTATGTAGCATCCACTTGTCGCCCCTGTTTATTTAGTGTAATGCACTGAGCTGGCGCAGCAGTTGTGATCTTAGAGTTGATCTTTTTCTGGTGTAGATACATGAGAGGAAGACTGACACTCGACAAGGTCAATTCTGCTATCAATGACATGGCCTCATACGCTGATGCAAATTCCCAACTTATTCTTTGTCCTAAAAAGAAGGTTTTAACATGCTAACAAGGCAATTTTCTATTTGAGACGAATAGTAGCATCTATTGGTTGTATTCTCACAATCCTCATTTCCTTTGCCAAGGTGGATGAATCTCAATGGGAAAAAGCATTGGTAAGCTAGAATGAGAGGTTGAGATCCTGATGCTTATTTCTGTATACTTTCTAAGACAAAAGGGGCGATCCCTTGTTGCTCTTTTATGATCAGGAATTGAGAGACATCTCAATGAAAGAAGGGCTGAAAGGGAAGCTCTTCTTTCTTGAATCCGACATCAAAGGCCCTAGCCTGAAGCTTGACAACACGGGGAAAGCGATCTTGACAGTGAGTACATGTTAAACTGCTAGGTCCAAAAAATTCCTAGAGCAATTTAAGCTGGAGAATAACGAGATGGATAGGTTTTCCTTGTGGAGACCAAAATAATACCTGCTCATCATACACAAGTCCTTACATTTAGGGACACAATGAAACTGAAGCTGTTGAAGAACTGTGACCCATGAGCAGGTTACTTTAATTCACGTTATTTGTTCCATTTTGTGCAGGTTCTACGACATCTGGGTCGGATCAGTGAGATGAGGAGTGGTCATCATCGCATCATCATCCTCTTGAGGCCATGAAATGTTGATGTATTGTTTAGAGGCTTCTTGCTTGTCGGAAAATCTAATTTATCCCCAACTGAACATTAGTACTTAGAGGGGTGATTAGGGTTAATCTCCCAATGTTCCTCCCGACGCGTTTCATCCAAGTTAAGTTCATGCCAATACAAGTATGAACATGCATTATAAACAACACAATCGACGTCGACATGCCATTAGGCTTATTCCCATCAACTTGTTAGCGGCACTAGCACGCATTTGTAGACAGCTTGAAATTGTAATCATGGGCAAACAAATCCTTCCGGAACTTTCATCCCGCAAGAGTTGATGAGCAGGCTCAGGGCGATTGGCACGTCGACCTCAATAACCCCAGCATGACAGCCTTGATTGCCGTGTAAAAGCACAGCGCAGCCTCGAAATTAGCCAGTCCTGCCACGAGCCAGCAGCATTCCTTCCTGGGCGGAGCCCCTATCGTCTCGGTTATCAGTGCACGCCAGCTCCCGCAAACTCCATACTTTAGCGTGTCCGTGGGGCATTTCCCAGGGCCCTTCTTCGGGGTCGCGGCCGTGGCATGGGGACTTTGGGCAGGAACGGGATGTTGTGACAGGACACGCAGGCAAAGAACATGACATTGAGTAGTAACAAGACTACCGACCCGCTAGGAGCCATTTCCTTTTTTCTCTTTGAGCAGCGCAAATGAAATTTTGCTAATGCCATTTATTTATATGGAAAGGGAATGGTTATAAGCAACCTAAATAAAGTTGTGGTAGAAATTTAAGTTGCAAGATTACTTTTTACGAGGTTTCCAACTATTTAACGAAAACTCAAACTCTAATGCATTCATCATCACAGACAGGATCGTGTAACTCTCGAGAATCGAGAATGTTAGGCTCTAAGGCCAGACTATTACTTCTGAAATTTTCCAGAAAGAGTCGTTGAGTCGTTGCCTTGCGGATTAGGGTGTAAGATTTTGCAAGGTGATATTTGTGGTTGTGGTGGGATGTGCACTCTATACGTAGATCGAGGGTAACATTGCGTTTTGAACCATATTCCATCACTTTTGATCTTTAGCTACAAACGTTGCTGTGGTTGGAAATTCAGACATTATGATATTTAGTACTGTTTCATAGGGATGAACGTCTGATTTCATGTCATATAATTTAAACAAATGTACAGAATTTTGTCACTAATTCACATTTGATGGGACGTTAACTTTTCCATTGAATCTTCCAAAAGTATATGACATCATAAAGAGAACATAGAGAATGAGGACACCATGGCTGTTGACTAAAATCAATTATCCAATTAAATTTGGCTTGATCTCCAATGCACTTGGCCAACAAGAAAACCTTTTCTCTTTAAATGTACGCATCCAACCCCCAACAATCACATTTTCCTTGAGAACTTCCACATCAGTTGGCAGCTCGATACACAAGTTCGGATCAGGTTAATCAGGCATGAGCACGACTAAAGAGACTATGAAGCCGCTGATCGCTTTTGTGGCCGGGGCGGTGTTCGGGTCGTTTGCTAGTAGGGGATTCCGCCCACCCTGCATTGGATGTCACAACAGTTGCTGCCACCACCGCCACCATCACTCCCACGGCGATAGACCTCCATCCAGACGTAAAGGTAGCAAGGAAGGGGAGGAGGCCGCTGGCAGCAAAACGGCAGGGATGGGAACGTGAGCCTGAAGCGAACGGGGAGCGTGTGTTGGATTAGGTATATGTTCTGTTGTACAAAAGTCAACGCCAACTGCTAAAAACTCGAATTTATAGGTGAAAGCGTGACATACTACGTAGTTTCATTTTCAACATGTTCTTCAGCCTCTCTTTGATTGATCAAATTTGCATCTCCATGTTGGTTGTAACTCCAAGCGTGTCACTTACAACCACGAGTTTTGTTAAACTGAATAGTTTCAAAATTCGTTAAATTATGTCTTAAAATTGGAGTCAGAGAAACACAATTTAATCCTTAGGAAATGACTTGAAAATCCGATTTTACCTACCAAGACACGAAGATGATTTTTTATAACCCGATTTCATGAAAACGTGACATATGGTATGAAGTCGGAGCTACTGGCTAAACCAACTTCGATAAAATATTTACAAAGATCGAGTTTCTTGCAATAAGAAAATCGATTTCGTAAAATATCTTTCAACTGCCTACGTAAAATTGCGACAGATGTCTTATAAACATGGCCATTCTCTATCGCCAAAAAAAAAGACAAGTACCCGAAATTGAAAAGTAAACGGGCACTGAAGACAATTATTGTTGTTAATCTATCCTACTAATCTCAACGCCAAAGGCCAGTCAGTATGAAAATCAGACAAGTCATACTCAGATCAATAAACGAAACAACAAGTTGATGATTCATCCCTTTGAGAAACCCTGTCGATTTCTTATTATACATCGTATCATTTTTCGATTAAGCGGACTTAGTTGTCATAATTTAAATAACAGGTCTGTCTACTGTCTATATATACAATGGCTTTGTATCATTTTTAAATATAGTTATGGAAAATAATTTTCGAAATAAGAACGATGGTTTCGAAATTTCAAAAATAAAGTCTTGAAATCGAATTTATAAAATTCGATTTTACTTGACAAGGAAGTTGGACTTATAAAATCAGAATTTCAAAAAATACCATTAAGAAAATCAAACTTTAAAAATTCAATTTTTCTTTTTTATTTTTTATTTTTAAAAATCAAACCTATAAAATTTGACTTTCTTATTTTTTAAAGTCGTCTTAAAATAAAGGTATTATTTTCGAAATTTCGTAATTATCGGTAACGTCAAAGTGATTCAACAACATCCCTCGCCGGGCACCTTCGCATATCCCTCGGCCAATAGAAACCGATTCCTAGCCCACTAAAAAAATAAATCTCTAATTCCGCTCATTTCGACCTTCCTTGCTCGTTACATAATCAACGAAAACCACGACCGACTCACTCACGAACCAAAAAAAAAAAAGATATTCAGAGTAAATATCATATACGCTGATAAGAAATAACGTAATAGTTTTTATTATAATTTTAACATGTAATTATATTAGTAAATATTTATTTATATTTTTATATAGTTTTTTCTATCAAATTCTCAACTAGTGGTTGTGTAGGACACAGTCGTGATTCAGGTTTGACTTCAGAAAATTCGGAAATTCGACCAAACAAGAGGAGCTGCCTAACATATTTCTGATGTTAAATAAGTCTTGACTTGTTCCCCAATGCACTTGGGCAATAAGCAACGTCTGCTTTGTAGTGTCAACAAGCCCTCCGCGGACGCTTATTTAAACAAGAAAGGACCACCAACCCCCCTTCTCATGCTCGGACCTCCCTCTCCCTATTTGGTCAAATACCTAGCGGCAAACTCCTATGTTCCTTTCATTACAGTATTTCTGAACAAGTTCCTGGATTTTCGAATTGAGAGAGATATTGAGAGAGATCCAGAATTCTCACTCAGATAGCTCAAATACAAAAATCATGAGCGCGGTGAGGCCCATCTACTCTTTCGTGTTTGGAGCGGTGTTCGGGTCGTTCATGACTAGGGGTTTCCATCACGGATTCCACCATCATCAACATCACCGTTGCTGCGGCTGCTACCGCGGCGACCGTGCCTTTGGTCACGAGGGTCGTGTCGGGAACAGGCAGCCGGGACATCTCGAGGACACGGGAGAGGGAGCTGGTGCTACCACGATGGCGCATGCCACATCCCTTCAGGGAGCATGAGGATGTAGCAGTCTCGCGGCCGAGTTATTACCATGTAGTGTGTGTGGTTTTGTTTATTTGTAGTTTGTGGCTTCCGGTATAGTAGGCTCTATGAAAGTGTTGTCTCCAACTTTTTTTTCTCGCATCGATTTATTCCATAAGGACATAAGAGGGAGTTGGTGTCTTACCTAACGGAAGGAGATGTTCATACATATGACAAGAGAGATTACATGTTAGGGCCACTTCAACGCAAATGTTTTACTTGGAGAAACAAGAAAGCAAAAGGAGGAAAGGGAAAGAAATGCTGACAGCCTTCAAGATACATGAGGCAGCTACCATCCATTGATTCCGACGACGACTAAAACGAGATAGGACGCATGACAGCAAGGGGAACCGATCCCTTGACGCCCAAGTGCTTTATTCACCCAAAACCTAGTCAATAAGGATAAATGCCGACGTTGGTGGGAGGAACGAAGAGCCCGTCTTTCTTCAGCATGTCCTCGCCATCCTGCTTGTTTATTAAGTTCCATGAGCAATTCAAAATAGTGATGGAATAACAAACTTTGGTGCGGATTATTGAGTTTAGGGCTACAAGTAGAGGAAGGGAATGGACATACAAGTTGTTGTACCTGCTGGCGCAAATTCGGCTTCTTCGCAGGCTGATCAGGCATCAGGCCGAAATGGATATGGGGGAAATGAGCCCACTAGTTTGCCAACCACAACAAAACACAAAAAGAATAAAACCTCCGAACTGGCGCGTGCACAGACCCACGAAGCACGTTTTCAAAATGAAACTCAATCTGTCGGAACGATTACGAGCTAACGCTAGGAGATGTAAGAAGACAAGGGCGACTCACGTTCTTGGCAGCAGCGCTGAAAGCCTCCCTGTGGCTGATGTCTGGATTCCCTGCCTTGATGCGTTGGATCTCCTCCCTATATAAAATTTACAACAAGTGACATGAACATACGAATTAAGAAGAAGCCATCCATCTCTCATTTTTCATCAGTAGCCTGTTAAAAGAAAGAAAAAAGTGCATGGCTATTTTAAGGAAGTCGAGTCCCTGGACTGATGTGATGGCAAGATCGACGGTCATCAGCTGGAATGTAATTTCATTTGTCATGGGATTCATCAAAAAGAGGCTCATGAGACTTTTCTTTTCTTTCTTTAAAAAATCAAAATTTGAAGAAATGGACCCAACTTTTTCTCTGTCCTTTTGTTAAAAAACCTGCTATTTCTTTCTTGGGGGAAGTGCGAAAGCCCGGAGGGGAGATGTTGGCTTTTTACCTTCCGGACAATGAGTTGTTACTTCAGACCAGACTGACTTGTATGCCTCAAAGTAAAGGCGTAAGTTAAAAAAATGTAAGTGTTTTAAGATGGGGGAGATTTGGGGGAGGAGGACTACTTACTTGATGAAGCGGTTGTAGGCAGATGGGACTCTCTGTCTCTTCTCCGGAGCTGTAAGAAAGTTTTCTTTGTTGTTTTATTTCAGACAGGATGAACCCCGACATCACGAAACTATCAAACAAAATACAAAGAAGAAAAAAAAAAGGAAGAAGAGGAAGAGGAAGAAGAAGACGACGAGGGGAAAAGAAGAAATGTCTTCGGCTGACTTTTTGTATTTTTTATATCCCCCCAAAAACCCATAAAAACACACACACAAACACGCAGAGATAGTCTCTATCTCTGTCTCTTCATCATGGCCTCATCATAGCCCACCTCCCACTCTTTTTGAACTCTCAACATCACCGCACACACACACACACACAGACACTCCACTATTTGTCAGGATAAAGGATTTTCATAAAATGATATGGTGAAATCCAAACACGTAATGTTCGTCATCAAAAGCCAAGAAGTGAAGAACAACGATACGTGTAATGTGATTAGGAAACACAAGGGGGGTGTTGTAAGGGCGGAAAATGATACTTTCAAAGACGAGGAAGAAGAAATGGGGGGGAGGTGAAACCCGCGGACAAAGTGCGCAACACCTCCATGGAAGTCGTGGGTCTGAAAAGTTCTCTTTTTTTTTCTAAAAAATGTTTTTATAAAAAATGAAGAAGAAGAAGAAGAAGATCTGAAAGCCCTTCTCCTCCGTTTTCGATTTTCCCCTCTGCCTCAAGGGAAGCGTCAAAAGTGGAGAAGAAGAAAAAATCAGTGCAAGTCTTGAAATTTGGGGGCTTTTCCCATCTGCCCTAGATTGGAAACTGTGCAAGGGAAAATAGCACTTCTTCCCCCACACACAACAAGGTGTTGTGATAGGGACACGAGAGGTGTAAAGGAAGAGGGGCTTACGTCGGTTAACAGTCGGCGGCTTAGGGATCGGATCGATTCCTCCGCGCAGCTGCATGATCGGATCGGCTGGCGACGAGGTCTGGTTCATCATCATGTTCGGCGGGGCGTTCCGGATTTCCTCCTACAAATAAAACCAGAGGCATGTGGACTCTATCCCTCGAGTGAAGGGTTGGAAAAAAATCGTACTTTAAGGGTTTCCTCTGAATCGGTTTTAAAAGGAGAAAAACGTGAATGGATTTTGTGAAATCTGAGGATATTATTGGTAGAGAACGACCGAGACATTGACAGGCTGGTCATCGTTTGAAAGGAAGAGAACTGACGTCCAGGGAACCATCGTTACCAGGAGATTCTGAGGGGTGAAGAAGGTATGCCCTAGCTGGAGCTGATTAGCGGCCGGGAACAGCAGGCCGCGCATGTTGACCGACAGCAGGTTGGTGCAATGCCCGCATCGCACCGTCACGGTCTTGAACAGGCTGCTGCATGGAACACTCACCTGTCCCCCGCAAATCCCCCCCCCCCCCCCCCCCCCCCCAAAAAAAAATAATAAAACAAAGAGAGGACAAGCAGAACATGTAAGAGAGACTCGTGGTATTTCAAGTATGTTGTAAGGAAAGAGCTGTAAGAGCAAAGGAAGAATAAAACATAAGTCAAGGGTAATGTCATGATTTTGGAGTTTTTTGCAACATTCTTCTCCATTTTTTTCTCCTTTGGGGGATTCTTACAGCGAGAACAGTGTCGCAACAGTTGCAATGGACATAACAGAGCTGCTCGATGGTGGAGGAGAGCTGATGTTCCGGCGAAAAGGCTGAGGATGAGGACGACATAATGAGGTTTCTTGTTGTTGATGACGACGACGACCCTGGTCGGATGTTTGATGCTGCCCTCTCCCTTTTTCCTCTTTCCTTCACTTCACTTTGCTTTTGAACTTTTTTCTCTCCCCTTGATGGGATTTGGGAGATTCTTTTGTTCTTAGAAAGAGGGTTTATATACACACGTTTATATATAAAGGAAAAGTGGGTGAAGGTGATGGTGGTGGTGGTGGTGGTGATGATCAGATATGACTGACAAGAGAGATTTGATTGATGAACCAATGGAATTTTTATTTTTTTTATTTTTTGGGAGGGGGGTGTGGGAAGAGGTTGTAAGAAAACGGCTTAACAACCAACAAACCCTCCTTTGCGTTCCTTTACTTTGGTGATGGGTTCATCACAAAGGGGGAGAAGAAACCTGAATGGAAGATAAGAGATGGTACGAGATCAATGAGAGAGTGAGAGACAAAAGGGTTTTCTTTTGTGTTTTTTCTGGTCTGTGTCTTGTTAAAATGTTGTGATGAAAGGCAAAGAGGAGGGAGAATGATATGGGTTGGTGTAAGTCTTTAATTGTCCTCCTCACCCCGCGGGAACAGATATCTGCCTCGAGATCGTACGACCCGGTGCCGAATAGCCCGATTAACCAAAAACAAATTGTTGGGGGACCTACGGGAACAGGTGTTTTAGATTGTGTTCGGAGGGAAGGGGGGAGGCATTGCAACATGCTCAATTCAAATCATCGGAGAAGAGAAGTTAACTATTTCAAACACGCGACTGTTGGATCTCTAAAGGGAACCGAGTGCCATACTCGGCCACAACTTAGGTCGGCCCTGGTTATAAATGTGGCCGAGTGCTTCTTTTTACTTTCTCTGTGCTCGGGCATCATTTACGTACAACGAGTCTTAATGGGTAGCGAAATGAAGAACTAGGTTATGGCCGGTTAGGGATGGAAGTTCTTGCTCTTAGTATGAGGGGAGACCGTTAATGTTCCAGTGCTAGGCTTTATGGTTGTGTTCTGACTAAATCTAATATTTTTTTTTTTGCTATTTACTAGGCTTTCCTGGCCAAGAGTACTATCCAAAGAAGGATAAAACATGAATGCAATAGAATGATGCCGTTTATGAAGAATAATCTACGTAAATTTCAAGCATTTCGTGGTTGTTTTCGCTTCATCCTGTAGTTGCTTTTTGATGATCAACATCTTACCCGTGCTAATTTTTTGGCAGGCAACATCTTTCAGTCTCGCGATCGATGTTTAGCTCATAAACAATTCGCTACAGAACCTACAACTCCCCTAACAAAATACTCAAGAAAGCGTACGAAACAATGTTTCCAAGCTGCTCGTCGTACTATTGACACGGCAAAGTGAATTTCTTGGCTGCGCCACCATAGTACACAAACACAAACCAACTAAACACATGATTCATGATTGCCGTGAGGCTACACAAACTCGTGTACCTTTGTAGCGGCCTAGCACAGTATTCAACAAAACTCAACTAAACCGCTTCATGAAGTCTAAATTATTCACGGAGATAAGCATTCAATTGAGATTTTAGATAGGAATAGTACACACAAAGGTTGGATGTGGTTGTGTGGGGTCGATCGCATTCATCTAATGACTCGAGCTTTTAGGACGTGAACGGTCAACAAAAGGGAAACGGGAGTACGGAGAGGAGCGAGGGAGGGAGCGGAGAGGCGGCAGGGATTGTGGGGGTTTTTTCTTTTTGGGAGAAAGAGAGGAAAAAGTGGGGAGAAAGAGAGGAAAGGGACGTCTGCATGGACTGATGGGTTTCCCTTGGCTCATTCACACGTTGTTTTCAACACTTAATAGCATGTTCTCTCCCCTCTCTCTCTCTCTGCCTATGTCTGTCTGTGTTCGTGCAGTGTGGTACGTCCTCAAGTATGCATATACATGTATGCGAAAGAGTTATGAGAGGAATGAGTATCGCATACGGCGATAGTTCGTCAACCGTTCGATTGGTTCGAGACGTCGACAAGTAATGATCTAGAGATGGCTGGCTGGAGAATTCTTTTCTCCTTTCCACGTTGCCGGATCTGATGAATGCTTTCTGAAACAAAATAGTGTCTCGGGCAATTAGAGTGCCTGCCGGGCCTTCGCTCAAAAACTAACATACGAGATAGACAAAAGATTTCGTTCCTAGTCTTAACCGACCGGATGAACTAGAAATCACACACGACGCGACGCCGTTTCAATAATTTTTACCTTAGGGATTCAACAATTCGCGCTGCCCCCACAGTCCCAGAAAAGAAAATTGATCCCAAAAAAAAAAAAGAAAAAACGAAGTCTGTCCACAAGGACTGCGCCGAGGATGTGGGTCTACCACCATCTCTCCCCAAACCCTTACATTCAATTTATGTCATTTGCGAAAGAGAAAATTAAACTGTAAGAAAAAAAAAACAATATCGTTTGGACCTATATACGAATGTGTACAAGTTATGCCCTAAAACTGGACATGGCCAACATCCTATTTCTCCCATCTACCTCACCCTACGAAAAACAACCCTTCTTCTAAAAACCAAAAAAAAAAAAAAAAACCCCAGAAAACCCTTCATGTCTTTTTTAGCCCATGGCCTAAACCTTTTGTACTTTCTCCCCTCTCTCTCTCTCTCTCTCTAGTAAATTCCCTCCATTGGTCTTTTCATGGTGATGGCATTAGAGGATGCTAAAGGGGCGTATGTGCGGCTGCCTCATCCTTTTTTCGTTTAGACCGTTCCGAATTATTTGTCCAAAGGCCCAGATTGTTACATCCTAATTAGCCTCGCGAGGCATTAAGTTGAGTTCATTCGCGTTACTGTTAAGAATAGGGTTGCCTTTTTTCCTATTTGCATGCTCCCTCCGACGACCGTGCCTCGACTAGGGAGGGGTTTGGTCTACGTGGCACCACGACGTCCGGGGAAAGAGACGATGTAATTTATTGTGGTTGTGTGCGCTATGTTATCTTCATCCGGTCTATCTGCCCGAGGAAGTTTATTAATGTCGTCTTAGGTTTTACTGAGCCGTTGCTTGACTTTGGAACGATGCCCTACCCCTAGCTTAGAGCGTTCTGGCGTAAATTCTTCGAGTTCCGACTCTTGTGAGGAACCTTAAATGAGGTCGTACTATCGAGTGACTGGATTAAAACAATGAAAGCAATCAAGAAAGGAAAGGAGAAGTGCTTTATATGGTCATGCGTGCATGTACATCCGGATCCGATATGAGATGATAATCCTGCTACGTAATACCTCAAATTATTATATAGGCCACTTGTTTTTTTTAGTCCATTACATAAACTCGGTCTAAAATAATATGAAGCCCAACTATCGTTTTTGAAACAAAATGGTCAAAGCGCAATTCAAGCCCACCCCCGTTTTATTTTATTCTATTTATTTTATTTTTTTAACTTTATCCTCTTCAACGGTTTTCACCTTTCCGTAATCCCCCAATCAATTCCGATTTCACGGGATATTTCTCTTCCTCTCCTGATTTAGTTTATTTCTAAAAAAGGGGAAATAATCTCTTCTCAAATCAATCCGAGATTTGAGGAAGATATTTCTTTTGATCTGATTCCTCACTTTCACACGCTATCTCCATGATCCTTCCCAAAAAAAAAATATATCCTTATCCCTGACAAAAAAAATCGGAGATTCTCCGGAGGATCTCTGAAAGCCAAAGCCTCCCCATCCCCTTTGGACAATTATCAGACACAATCTCTAATCGGACGAGAGCCCCTTCAGACAATTCTCGGAGACGAATTCCTCTACATACAACCGGAGGCCAACTCCTCCGGACGTACCCACAAAAACTGGAGCTAAGGACTCCCCCTCTCCAGTGCTGACGAGCCAAAGCCTCCCGATCAGCCTACCAGCCGACACCCTCCCGGCGTCGCTCATCATCCTCGGGCCACCCCGGGGCGAGGTAACTCCTCGGTGAGACTTCCTCTCACTTTGCTAACTCCAACATGCTTCTACCATGTTCGATATGCTGACTCCGTCGTTCCCTTTCTTTTTTGGCCTACCACACACACCATGGAATGAGGAACGAGCCTTTGGACAACGTCGTAACAGTCGAAGTTATAGACAAGGGACACCCGGCGCGCTACCCTCCTCCGGTATTAGATCACGGCGGAAAAAGGTTGTAATCATTTAAACTCCTCTCGAAACGCATTTTCGTACGTCTTGTAGCCCTCAAAGCTTTCACAGTAGCTTTGGGGGTCGATTTTGCATTCATTTGTGGCACTGAAGTGTCGGGACATCTCCCGGCCGTCTCTTTCAGTTATTTTTTACGGCAACGCCTCCAAAAGCTAATTTTTTCGAAGAAGTTACAGACATTTTCGAACCTCGACCCCAAAAATTCAAATAATTTACAATGAGTGATGATCTTGGGGATATTTTTCTTTTAATTTTTGGTTGATCGATGATCGAGTTATTTCTCCCGAAATGGCCGTCACTTTCGCTGGCCGCAGCAGGACAGCCTGTTGCATTGTTGCTTCCGGGAAATTTCGAGAGATCTAACCGTTAGATCTTACTCAAATTTTTCGAAGTTAAACTAGACTTTAATTTGGTTCTATACATATGTATATCAACTGTTTAGTATAATATGAAACAATCTTATGAACAGACTGTATACTCAGTAAGATTTCCTGAGTGTCGCTATCATATTCTTTATTCAATAACGGCAGATCCCACCATTGGATTGTTACGAAATTTTATAAATATGTTCTTCATTTTATCCGATAATTTTGAAATATCATACATATTTTTTCGTTCTGTGGATGCCAAGATTTCCATTTTCTTTCTTAGAACTTTACCCGGCCGGAGTCAGATCGAGTCTACAGAATAGTATGACTTTTTGCACCTCTATATGTTATGATCCAACCGTTGGATCCATGTGAAATTTTATATGTGCATTCTTCATCACCTTATGTTTATGTAAAATCCTTTTTCACTTCGATCCGGCATTCAAGGACCAAGATATGATAGGAATAATACCATCTGTGCAAAGTGTTCTACTTTTCCAAGTAGCCACCTTTGTTCCTTGATTTTGGGAGATTGCACCGCTAGATTTTCATAAAATTTTTTATGAAAACTCGCCATTAAGTTTCGGATCTGTTGATTGAAATTTTGATTAAATTGGACTATCACAGCCAAAGTTATAAACCATTTTCTGAACTATATGCAATTTGTGTTCGTTGAAATTCGTGATTAAGTAACTCTTTGTAATAAGATTAAATTTACAGGGTGTTTGATGAACATGATCATCCGTTTATTTACGTAAAACATATGTGAATTCTTACGCTCTAATATCGTATAACTTACAATTCGTCTTTTGGTCTATGCATGTACAACGGATGCACAAATTTCAGAGGCCCGGCCGAAGCTTCTCGAAGGATTGTTGAAGGTGCGTGAATCTTTCCGCACATAAAACCGCGATGTCAAGATCATCAAGCGGCTTCCACCACATGAGGTACAAAAGGGGAGGTGCGGGCCTCCCCGAAAAGATAGAAAATCCACTTGTAACGGGCCGTGGGCCCAAGTGCATAGGTCCATGGTCACCATCCTTCCCCGCCCCCTTTGATCTCAATAATTTTTTGTGCTTGTTCGCATGCTTTAGGCTCATAGGTTTATTGTTGCATGTTGTTTGCCATCAACAAACATGAGTTCGGGTCCAAAGCCTGAATCGGGTCCAACGCCCGTAAAACATTGACATGAGTCCGGAGTCATGCCCGGATCGGGTCCAATGCCCGTTCAACAAAACCAAATCTTTCGGAGCAAACGCCACCTCCTTTTTTCGCATGTTAGAATGTAAGAGTTAGTAACTAGCAATCCCTGAACCAACTATTTTTTCCGACTTAAACAGCTTTTATAAATATAGTCGGTGGCGACTCCGTTTAGTTTACCTAGGTTAAACAACAACAACCTTTTTTCGGAGCCATTTTGGATGAGGAACTGACGACACGAGCCACTCCTGATTTCTCCTGAAAGTTCCTTTTTCGGATCATGCTCCGCCTTTTGCCCGCCACCTCTTAGGAAAACCAAGACGATCGGCGAGGGCCCGAGCATGCCCAGTTAGGAACCCAGGGAGGGATCACCCAATTACCTTCCGCAGCGTCCGATGCTCGAGTCGTGACATCGACCGGTTGGGCCTTGAGGAGCGGGCCCGGATCCTCGTGTTGTCTGAACCGCCATGCGCATGCTAGGCCGGAAGGCGCGCGTACACTTTAGAAAGGCCGGGATTGAAAAATGGAAACGTGGAAGGCACAGCATGTACTCATGAAGCCCTTGCACTGCATTAATCTAATTTTCAGAAGGTCGAAACTTACCAGATCTCCGAGCACCAGCACTCCGACAATTCGCGGGCTCATTTGAATGAACAGTTTACCGAAACAGCGGTCGTGGACGGATGACCATGTAAACCATCACAAAAGGAAAACGAAATAAAAAATTGTCTAGTGATTAAAGATGAAACTTCAATAACAAAACCTTAGATTTGATCACTATATAACGTGGACAATATTTGATAGTAATGCTTAGAAGTTCTTTTCATCGACAAGATTCAAACTCGAGAACCCTGATTCTCTCACATATTTAATGCAAATCTACTATTTGCAAATACTATTACATCGTCATTATGATTTGATAACAACTCGTGCCTTGTATGAATGAATATGGTCGTCGCCTAATAATTTCTTCAAGCTAGAGTGTTGAATAGGTTTTGATGATGAGCCTTGACCTTCTGTGAAACAGAAGTCAAACATCTACACTATAGATGCTACTCACGTTGAGAACTTTCTGTATGAAATATTTTTGTAATTAAATTATTGTTTAATTACGAAACTAAAAGGAATTGATCAAGATATTAATTTGATCGAAATCCCTGTATTACGTTTCCAAATAATCATAATAGGAATTATATTTTCTATGGAAGGAAATATATCACTTATTTATGGTAAAGTTCTGTAAGATTGTTTTCAACCTTCTGTGGCTGACCATAAATGAACCATTATTTGAGATGATTATCCACGTCATATATCTAGATTCGCTGTAATAAGTATTATGTACATAATGAAATCGAATTTGGTGATTTTGGAAGTTAATCTTGGATTATTTTCATTCACAGAAGGTTGTTCATCAGATTCAGCCATAACCTTCTATATCGCAGTATTCATGGGAATATCATCAAATCATAATCATTTTGATATGATATGATTACCTAAAGAATATCTGGCTAAGTGTCTCGTTATGTAAATATAATATCGTGATATTTTCTAACATTTATTTTCTTTTATTCGCAAGGCTAATTGGCCAAGATTCACCTTCTATATTTAGTCTAAAACATTTTGTATAATTATGAGTCTATTCAGCCTCATTCTGGAGTGGTTGACGTACTTGTATCATATTGTAATATCCAGAGAGTGTGCTGAGAGCTTGTAAACGTTGGTTTGTTTAAGAGTTAGTCACACGTGAGGGACGCTAGCTGCAGAAGGCTGCATCGTTGGTGAAGTCTTCTAGGAGAGTGACCCGGGGGCCATGAGGGACTCATGGTTGGAGGCTGTAGGAGACGTTGGTAGAGGCGTGCAGTAGGCTGCTGGCGTGGCTAACCTATAGTGGGCCGGAGAGAAGGGCAGATACCCCAGGAGCACAAAAGGTGTGTAACTAACCAGCTTATGTGGGGTAACGTTCTGTGTGTACAGGATAACCTTGGGCAGGGGTACTGTGTCTGCTTAGCCATAGTCTCGAGGGATCACGCAGGAGAATCTTGGGCAGGGGTTTTGTGTCTACTTAGTCGTTGTCTCGAGGGATCGCGCAAGGGAAGTCGTAGCTGGGTGCTATGCAGGTGGGGACGTCGCCGGAGTGAAAAGTCCTTAAAGTCGCAGTGGGTTGCTGTGCAGGTGGAGACGCCGCCGGAGTGAAAAGTCTCAAAGGAAGTCACGACAGGTTATTGTGCAGGCAATGACACTGCCCTAGGGAAACGTCCGACAACTGGTTACTATCTGTTAGTCACGTTAACGCATGCAACGAGTCACCTTTGGTGCAGAACATTCTGGTCTATGCTGTATATTACTTTTAGTGCAGAACCTTCTGGTCTATGCTATAGAAGGCTAATCGAGCATCACCTTCTATATCGCTACTGCGTTTTATTTTAGTGATAACCATCTAAATTCTACGTGAGAGTGGACGCAATCATATTCGTACGTTCTGTCTTACAGAAGCCTGTTCGTAAGCTTCTGTTTTATAGAAGCTTTCTTCCACTACGAGATTTGTCGAAAATGAAATGAAAATCCTTAATTGAACTTTAACACTAATTCACCCCTCCTAGTGTAAGATAGACACGTAATATTCAGATATACGATGATGTCAGCGATAACAGAAGGCAGCAGAAATCCCCCCCTCACCGCTTGCTTATTTAAATATTCTTACCAACTTGTATAACATTTTTATTTTTATTTCAAAACAAACGGAGTTGTAAAAGGCTCGGCATTCCGAAGCCAAAAGAAAACCACAATCGTCAACAATAATCAAAATTTAATGCATGCGCGAAAGTACTTAATTATTTGGAGTGGACTCACACATCACATTCCGTTCCAACCAAATTAACACAATCCTTGGCAACTATCAAGATCACAAGATCTTTCCATTCCTCCAACGATTGCCTTGAAAAGTAGGGAGTGGATGGGATCGACGAACCCTTTGCCGCCATGGTTTTGCGGTTTTCCCCCCTGCCCATTTCCGGCTTTCAGACGACTAGGGTTTCATGGTTCACATTCCATTCCATTCTATCCCCCCCCCCCCCCCTCTTCTTCCTTGGATCCTGAAAAAATGTGTGTTGTTGGGGGAGTGATGTGTCTTGAAATCACGACATGACTTAATCCGAAGACCCATCGAGGAGGAAGCAGGGCCTACCGACACTTGCCCTTTCTTTCTTTTAACCCCAAGGACAAACATATCATTACGACACAACAATATTTGTCATACATCCAGAAGATACCCCACCACCACACCATTTTTCAAGCAGTGCAAATTGTCTCAATGGACTTGTCATGAGGACAAAAAAGAGGGGATACAGTAATGTCCTCTATGTCCCCCAACCCCACCTCTTATTAACAAATATTATCATCGTCCCATTTGAGGAAAAGAAAAACCCAAATGTTATCGTGTATTATATAATGTGATTTTGTTTGTGTTCCGAGATTCGAAAAGGAATTGGGTTATGTCCAAAAAACTTCCAAAAGGACAAGTTACAAGAGCATTGTCTTCTTCTTCTTCTCCTTACTGTTATGAACTTTTTAAGAGAAAAACGTTTTGCAGGCAGGGAGGAGGAGGAGGAGGAGGAGGTGGGGAGGGGCGGGGGGTGGGTGCTGAATGAATGCAAATTTCTGACAATGGTTTCTTGCTTTTCTTTTTAGGTTTTTCTGTAAAGAAAAAGAAAAACCAAAATAGTTGAATGCAATTTGAGACGAGATTGCATTTAAAGTAAATCAGTCAGGTGTTGAATTGGTGAAATGCTGACCCATCCTAGTCCCTCTGTTCTGTGTCCTGCCCCTCTCCCTCTTCCATCTGTGTCTGAAAACTTCTTCCCCCCACCACCACCAAATTTATTACCCCTCTTGTTTGGTTTCCTTCCCTTCTCCCCTACTCTCCACACATACACACACACACACACACCCACAATTAGTTTGAAAACTTACAACACACAAGCCCTTTTCTGGTCTCTGGTTTGTGTTTTTATTTTTGGTGGGTCACTCCCACGCCCCACCCCACAAAACACCAGACCCAAATTGAAAAAGGAAAACAGTGTTTGAAAATCCATTTGGTGGGTTGCACTTAAATTGCTCTGGAATCACCCCACAAGATGCTGCAAATTAGAATACCACCAGCTCTCCCTCTCCCTCTCCCTCTCCCTCTCCCTTGGGGAGTTGAATGAATCCGAGCTAAATCCTCAGAGGGGTCACATTTTTTGTGCCACCCTATATCATAGTGGATGTTTAGGAAAGGTCCTTCATTTCAGATCGATGCCAAAAGAATCTTCTCTCTTCTCTTGAGATTTTACTCAGTATGGTCCCTTTTTTTTGTGGCCATAAATTGGTCCACTTTGGATCACACAAGTGTTGGGTGGCATGGTGCAACAAACCTTTCCATAACCCAAATTTAATGCTTAAGGTCTTGGGGTTGGGAGGTGGGGAATGGGATGGGGTGGCAAACGGGCGAATGCCATATTGGGGTGGGGGACAGGGAAGACAAGAGACCCTCCAAAGGAGGCATCGTCATTACTTAATCATGTCTTCTTTCTAAAGTAACAAAAAAAAACCGAGGTTGAATTGAATAAAAAGAAAAGGGAAAGAACAGGAATATGCCAAAGTTTTAATCCCACCCCCCACACACACATCATGATGTGGTAATAATGATTGCCTTATCATCACCTCCCACTTCCCCCTTCTCTCTCTCTGCCATCATCTAATTTATCAACCTATTTCTTTTCCCTTTTTTGTTTTTGTTTTTCAAATTTAAGGCAAGAGTTGTCTGCTGCTGCCAAGAAAGAAATGCAGAAGCAGGGGGGGTGAGGGGGTGATTTAATGTTTAGTCTAAAAAGAAGGGTCTGAGCATTAGATTTGATGAGGGCAGAGCAAGCTCTGGGAGGATGGATTGCATTGGCCTAGTGATCCTTAGTACAATTCCTAAGTGTGTCATGCTTGAACATTGTTTCCAGCCTTTTTCTCACCCCCTTCTATCCCATTTATCAAACTTCCTGGGGCTTTAACATGATGGAGCAGGAAAAATAAAGCCACTGTCACGCTCTGCTAAACCCCAAAGAAAGCTTTCTGTTTTTCTTTTCCGTAGCATTTTGCTGCAAGCCTCCCATCCTGTGGTGAGTGTTTTGAGTCAATCCATGTTGTGTTGGATTTTGGGTCAGCTCCACTTTCTCGAGAATGGTGATACAGAGATACCGTGAATTTAGGAAATTTTGAAGATCCCGGATATGCTATGCTGTGTTTTGTTATCTCGGGGGAAACTGGGTTGAACTAGTAAAACCATGAGATGGGTACACTTTGAATGTGATCCACTCTTGCTTCATGGACTGTCCACTGCGGATAACCTCCAACCCTTTACTTTGATAAAGCCCCGTGGGCTAAGCATTCAATCGGAAGAAATACGCATTGCTATGTCTGAAAGAATAAAATATCCATTTACAAGATAAAAGCTGCATAGAAGAACACCAAAAATCCCCTACAAAGCGGTATTGATTGCTAAACTTGCCTCCCCAATGTGTGATTAGCGATTATTTTGACAGCCAGTAGATGATGAGGAACAATGTACAGGCTGCGATCACTGCAGACAGAATAAGGGTGTCCCTGGATCGCCGCCTCCTGATTGAGCCTGCATTAGCCGGCTACGAAATCAATAAATTGATGACCGTACACAAAAAATCATTTCCATCACCGTTGAAGTACCTAAGAGGCCACGGATTAAAGGGAACTTGTCGCCTAGAACTTTCACTTTCCCCTGGACATCTCCAAATAGAGCCCTCTGGGAGCCTAACGCTGCTCGTGTCGATTGCGCTTGGCTGATTACATCATCTATCTGTCAAATGTACATTTATTCCAACGTGTCAAGAAAACTAGTTTCAGGACTTGGTGATAAAAATTTAAAAGGCGATAATTCGGCAATGCTTGCATAGTTATCAGGAACATGTCCGGCACCCAGTTCATACTCAAGAATCAATTGCCACAATCCGAAGGATCCTCAAGGAGGGAGACAGTAGAGCAGGAGTCAAAACGAATGACGAAAGGTGAACCATTTTAAAATGACAAGCCATTGCTGACAGGAATTCAGGATGCTTAAGAACTGCCATGTTAAATGAATTATCTGATAAATTTTCTTCAGCCACAGAGCACATATAATTAAAACAAAAGCATTTGGTGGGCATACCCTTCCTCGTGCTAAATTGGCCAAATCATAGTAGTTATGCAATACCATTCGTTTGGAATTCTATAGTAATTGCAAAACCAACCTCTCTACTGCCAATTTATCTCTCAATTATAAGAGGACTAATTGAGATAAGGCTCAAAGCATATAAGTTGCTTTCCCAAGACAATAGTAGGAAGTCTCACATGGCTGATGCTTCCATGGATGGCTGCCCTTTCTCTGAGCAATTGGACTCTTGGTGATGCACTACCAGATGCCTGCCAGATAGAGAAATGTATCAATATCAAAGGCATCTCATTAACCAAAAAGAAGTATCATTATGCAGGTGATAAACGATTCACTAAGATTTTCCCACCTTGTATTCACTGATGTCATCCCTGACTGAACTTAGAAGCTCAGCATGTTCCCTCATTGAGTTTATATTACCTTTAATTCTCCTGAATTCCTAAGATTCCAGATAAATATCATTAGTAACATGACTCCGTCCATGGAAGCAGAAGAGTAAATAACGTGCTTATCAAGAAAATAATGTAAGGAACTGCTGCCAACCCATCATGGATTAGTTCAGGCAAACCTGCGTATATTCATGAAGTATATCTCTATGCCTTGCCAACTTCTGAGTAACTGAGGTAGTTGGTGCAGCAGATCCGGCACATCTACCCATGTCCTCATTTATATCCAGAAGCTTTTCAAGAAGAGACTGAATTTCCATTTCCATCGACTTCCATGACCTACTGGATCCAGCTGGGGATCCTGAATCTAGATAACCTGAACCAATCAATGGGTAGATAATTAAGGGGAAAGAGAATAACAGAAGAGAAATTTTAAGCAACACTAACAACAAACCATGAAATTCGTGACATTTAATAACGTAAAAAGGATGCAAAGTCCAGATGCGGCTTGTCAAGGATGAAAAGTTAAATATTAATCTAGTACGCCATTCAAAGATTTGCATTTGACCCAGAAAGCACAATATGCCATTATTGCATTGATAGGCCTAACTCTTACATAGCCAACAGAGTGATCATTACCAGGAAGACAACTCTAATAATACCAGGGGTATAATAAACAAGGAAAACCAAAACGTAAAGAAATGGATGAGATGCATATCTTCTACATGGTCATTGGTGATCCATAAAAATTCAAGCATGGAATCAAATTTTCATTTCTGCTGAAATATAACTAAATGATATATTGACCAACCACACATCATAACTGTAGTATACACAGTCTTATCATTCCCGCTGTCACTGTCAAACTAAATGATGCATAAGTTCAAACCATCCCAGATCACATATATTGGTACCATAAATACTACTGCAAGTAAAGGATAACACATTAGTTAAACATGAGTAGTATGCATTCTTTTCCATAAAGCCAATATTGTACTTT
This sequence comes from Melastoma dodecandrum, assembly GCA_029817715.1. Taxonomy (NCBI): domain Eukaryota; kingdom Viridiplantae; phylum Streptophyta; class Magnoliopsida; order Myrtales; family Melastomataceae; genus Melastoma; species Melastoma dodecandrum. Next base: position 2,083,923 of record JARUPY010000387.1, read on the forward strand.
CCCCCTCTGCATAATGAACAAAAGAAAATTCTTTTATCATGAGATTACTCCATTTTGTGTCGCCCCTACTTCAATAGAAATAGTATCGAGGAAGGATTGCTAATCAACTCAAACTTCTGCTCATGAATAGACAACCCGTTAATCTATATCTTCTCACAAGGAAGCTTACTACCACCCTCCACATTACAAGTAAGAGATGTCCGCTGACGTTGTAACCTCAAGCTCATCCCAGAGGGGCATCAAGAACACACACACCCGAGCACATCTCCCACAATCTAGTACACCACCCAAATAACCCAAATTCGAACAATGCCAAACACGTCAACAATTCTGAGAGTGAAACCAACCAGACGCAATCGACCAACAACCGGCATTTGCACTAATCCACGCACACCAAATCAGCAAATCCAACTAAACCAAATCAGATCACACCAACCAACCACAGCACGATTTCCGAATCACAATTCAAACCAACTGTCTGCAACAAGAATAACCAAAAGTCAGTCCAACAAATCCCAAAGAATGGGATCCGGCGAGAGTTTCGGTTTACCTCCCTGGTTGAAGCGGGCACCCAGCTTGGCGTAAGAAGAGAGCTTGACATCGAGATCTCCCTCGATCTTCCTCGCTTCCCTCCTCAACTCCTCCCATCCCGATTCTTGCAGCTCCAGAATCGACTCAGCCATTGTTCACTTCCCTTCTTTACCACCCAAAATTCCTTCCCCCCCACCTTGGATCTCCCAACAATATCACACCCAGACGGTCGATGAAATCAAAGGCGACAACTTTGACGTCATCAGGTGGCCTTCGCTTCTTCCCGGGATTAGGGCAAGTGGGATTCTGGATTTCCTGAACTGGGTTATCTTCTAAATACTCACCACTTCATCGTGCAAAGCAAGGTCGGAAGCTTTTTTTGTATTTTGATGGCAGGGGAATGAAAGCAGACAGGAAAGAGAAAATTAGTGATCGTGTCATAATAACTATGAAAAACTTATAATTATGTGAAGTTTAATACTCTGAATGAATCTCGTAATTTTTTTCTGATTCGAGAAAAGATTGATAGGAAAATTGTATTTGGGACCTCCAAATAAAACAATCAAGATATGGGGCCCCTCTTTATCTTCCTTGTTATTGGGCCTCCGCCAATTTGGACATACATGAATAAGTCAAGATTTCTAGATTTTTGTAGTTAGTTAAAAAAAAAAACGATGGTTCGTGTATTGTAAAATATGGTCTTTTTGTCGAAGGAACGTGTTTTGAATACAAGTCCCACAAAATAAAACTCGCCTTCAAAAACCGTCCCTGTGGGCCTGATTATATTCGTATAAAGCGCATTTTAAAATTAACTGTATTTATGTATAAAGGTAAAAAACAAGCATTAAATGGTATCTACAGTTCCTTTTGGGAATAGAAAGTTTCAGTTCCGGGGTAATTTACCTCCGCCAATGTCGGGGTTGGTGTTTGGAAACGAAACTTGTGATGGGAGAAGAAGGTAACAATGCCTGCCTCTGATAGATAATCACTGAATCCTTGTCAAGAAATTTGGTTTTGTTGGGTGATGCAAGGAAACCAGTTAAACGGGACCAAGGGCCGCGGCCCGTGTCTGAAGCAGGATGGAGGGGCTGATTCTAAGCTTTAATCAAGACTCCCATCAGGTAGTCGTCTAATCATCCGACTAGAGGAAATTCAGCTCGTGCTATTGGCTTGTCCTCATCAGGGTAGGTAAAGGGTCCTTTTTCTTTCTCTGTCTGGAATATAGTTTTGGACCTCCTCACTCAATTCATATGTAGTTTGGAAAGTAGGGTCAAGGCAGGGCAATTGAAACGGCAAGCGAAGTGAAGGCAGACGAAACTTACAGATAAGAGAGGAAGACTCGTGGGAGGAAAAAGCAAAGCCAAGAGTACCAATGAATGAAAGTACCCCTCGTTTTGTCTTTATGTCCGTCCACTTGTTCCATCTAGATCGTCCGTATGCCTTCCGGACATGGCCGAGTACGACAACCACTTCTAGATGGAGATGATTATTTGACTTGCTTGTTCCAAATAACCTTTGTTTAACTTTAAAAAACCAATATGCAAAGTGTATAAACATTATATAGTCAGATGGTGTTAGTGGGGGAATTGAGATGTAACTTCAGCTATTGGTAATCCATTCATCTTTATCTTGTTTCACTTTATTTCATGTACGTTGGAAATGAAATAAGTGAAAATGTATAAGGAATCCACGTGTGTGTGTGTGTGTGTGTGATTGAATTTTTGTGTAGTCCAAAGGAGACCAATTCAGAGTTGTACTTTCTGCTCTTTTTTTCCTGGCCATCTTCCTCGCACCCTCCTTTTTTTTTTTTGTAAACTTATTATACCCATCGGAATTTCTCCCCTCTCCGAACCCTACAATCATCGTATAAAAACACCACATTACGTGCAGACATACACACAACCCCAAATCATTCCATCCTTTACTAAATTACGTGCAGACATACACACAATCGCCTCGTCCGTCTACGTCTCCGGCCCCTGCCCCTGACATCCCCCACCCGCCTGCTTGGGAGCATGCCATCCATGAGAGGTTTCAGCCTCAGAAAGCATATTTTCCGACTCGTCCAGTCTAAATCCTTCAGAACTGGGAACCGGTTCGGCGGCTTCGGTTGCGTGAAGCGGAAGCTCCTGAACCTCCTGAAGGTCGATCACAAGTTCACGAGTGCGGGATCGAAGTCCGTCTACACGCCCCTCACGGGCGATGAAGTCCTCCACGGGTTGGTCCCCAAGAACCACATGGCCGTCTACGTCGGTAGGGAGGACGGCGAGCTGAGCCGGGTTCTTGTCCCGGTCGTGTACTTCAACCACCCTCTGTTCAGGGAGCTGCTGAGGGAGGCGGAGGAGGAGTACGGGTTCTGCCAGGAGGGCGGGATCACGATCCCTTGCGGGGTCTCCGAGTTCGAGCGCGTGAAGACGCGGGTGGCAGAAGTCAGCCGCGGGGGGAGTGGTCCGAGGTGGAGGAAGGCCCCTGCGCCTGCCTCGTGTTTGTATTTGAATTTGGTCAAAATTGGAGGATTGAGATAGAAAGAATAAATTGCTGCTTCTTTTATTTACGATGATGCGATCCCCATAGCGATCATTTATTCTTGAATAATATTTTCAATTTAATGTTATTTTGGGAATTCCTTTTTGTAAATACATTGAAGAGATTAAATTTTCTTCTTCTTAAATAAAATGCCCATAAACAGATATAAACAGACAAAAAGTGGAAATTGGGCCAATTATGGAATGGGCTTATTCTAAAAATCTCCTAAAAAAGCTGGCCCGGCCCATGAAAAAGACTAAATCTCTCAAAAGAAGCCAGAACTAAAGATTCCCAACATCATGGTAAAGCATTCCTACAACTATGTTCATTACAAATTATAGTCCAACCCAAAAAAAAAAAATGTAGAAACAAAAAACTAGTATAAAACCAATCCTTTGATTGTCCCTCCTCCAAGGCCAACTAGTGTGTCCCCTTTATAAGAGCATCTAATCTCGTACGCCAGCTGACTCAAAAGTATTTAAACTATTGTTTTATTGCATAAGTTGTGGAAAGATGGATACGTCCAAATCTCATGTATGATGATAATTAATACCACATTATCAAAGCCTCCACACACAAACTTATCCTTAAAGAAAGTATCCGGGAAAGATGTGGGGATCGGATGTCTGGAGATGCTAAAGAATATGCATAGCACCCCTTGAAGATGCCAATGGTTTTTGGTATTATTACACGACTCACAAAGGCGGGTGGGTGGGGTCCTAACATTACCAACCTAACAGAATGCAGGGGATTTGGTATGAACCAGACAATAGAGGATAGGGTTAAGTTTTCAAACAACCACAAACACAAATGATGGGTCAATCTATCTCTAGTTTTTTTTTTTTAATTATGAAATATATTTTTAATTTCCAATCCAAAAATACCGAATTTGTGTTGTTATTACTAACCGCGATACTTAAAAGTACAAAGAAAGTAAGGAGTCCGAAACAACGACACTCGTAAATTTCGTAAAAGAACATGATCCGCGATCGCAAATATTTCCGGAATTTATGTTGAGTTCGTGTCTGTCCGAAATAGGTAGTTATTCCCTGTTATGCAGCAGCATTGAAATTGTTATTAGAGGAAACACTTCATGAAACCATATTTCAGACAAAAAAAAAGGCAAAACATTACAAGAACCAAAAAATTCCTGGTCCGATCCGAACCATCGTCCATTTTACCTAAAGTGGTTTTTATTCTACTCGGAAGTTCCACTTAAGAGAAGCCTCCATTCTAAAAATCTCTTTCTGTCATCATCCTCAAATGGAGACATGACATTTCCATGGAGCCATGACTAAGGATAAAATTAAAGGACTTACAACACATTCTTCGTATTAAAACCCATCGAGGACCAAGGACCACCTGGCTGGGAAGTAACCTCCTGGCCGGCATGGCGGCCAGAGGCGTAGCATCCTGGTCCCATGCAGCGATTCATTCTTCTTTGCATATGCTCAGTGGCATCGTCTTAAATCAATTCCTTAGCCGCCGCAACGACTGCCTCGGATGTGATGCCGAATTCCTTGTAGATCTTCCCGGCCGGAGCGCTGGCACCAAATCTGTCAATCCCGATAGCTTTTCCTTGGCTTCCGACAATCTTCTGCCAACCGAAGGTTGACCCAGCCTCAATGCTGACCCTGGCAGTAACCACAGAGGGCAACACGCTTTCCTTGTACTCGGCGGATTGCTCCTCAAAGAGCTCCCAGGAGACGAAGGAAACGACTCTCACGGCCTTCCCTTCCTTCCGGAGCTCCTCGCCTGCTTTCGCAGCGATTTCCAGCTCGGAACCGGTTCCTATCAAGATGACGTCGGGCTTGTTTCCGGTAGAGTTGTCGGAAATGGTATAACCACCCTTCTCAACGCCCTCAATGGAGGTCCCAGGCAGTTGGGGAAGCTTTTGCCTGGAAAGGGCGAGGATAGATGGTCTCTTCCTATTGAGGACTGCGACCTTGTATGCACCGGCTGTTTCGTTCCCATCCGCAGGTCGGAGCATGAGAATGTTGGGCATGGCACGGAAGCTCGCCAGGTGCTCAATGGGCTGATGGGTGGGACCATCCTCTCCTAGACCGATAGAGTCGTGGGTCATCACATAGATGACTCCAGCCTCGCAGAGGGCAGAAATCCTCATGGCTGCCCTCATGTAGTCAGTGAAAACAAAGAAAGTGGCGCAGTATGGGATAAGACCAGGGCTGTGGAGGGCAATCCCATTGCAGATGGCCCCCATCCCATGTTCTCGGACACCAAACCTAACATTGCGTTCTTCTGGGGTAGCCTTCTGGAAATCACCGAACATCTTCAACAGAGTCATGTTGGAAGAGGCAAGATCGGCACTACCACCCAGAAGACCAGGCAAGACTTTGGCAAGGGCATTGAGGCATTGCTGAGAGAGGTTTCTGGTAGCATCAGCCGGGCTCTCGGGAGTGTATGTCTGAATCAAGCACAGATAAACTTAGACCACGGCCGGTTAGAAACTGCGGATAATTGATAAACACCATAGGACACGGCACTCACAGGAAGTGCCTTCTCCCAACCAGCAGGAAATCCTCCGCTCATGATCGCCTTAAACTCTGCAGCTTCATCCTTGTACTTCTTCTCATACTCCGCAAACTTGGCACTCCATTCGGCTTCAAGAGCGGCACCATTGGCTGCATGGCGGCTCCAGTGCCTAAGGATTAAATCAAAATGTTAACTCGGAGAAGGGAGAAAGGAAAACGGTCATTAGATGACTTAGTTTAAGAGAAATTTGTTACTTCTTAATGTCCTCAGGGACATGGAAAGGCTCGTAGGGCCACCCAAGGTTCTTCCTGGTAGCATCAACTTCCTTGGCACCCAAAGCACTGCCGTGAACGCTATAGCTGTTAGCCTTGTTTGGTGATCCGTAACCAATTGTAGTAGTCACCTACGAAAGCTCGACATATATCAGTCTTTTATGTCTAATCAATAAGTACCTCGAAGACTAAACCGACGATGTTTCCTGCTTCATGAACCAAGAAAGATCTCCCACGTGGATACTAGTTGACATGATCAGACTTCTGCTATCAAAACCTTTCTCACCTTAATCAAAGTGGGCTTGTCCTTGACAGCTTTGGCTTCCTTGATGGCAGCACGGATCTCATCATAACCGGTGTTACCATTCTTAACCCAAATTACATGCCAGCCCAGACCCTCAAAACGGGTGTCAACACTCTCGGTGAAAGCGATCTCGGTATCACCATCGATAGAGATGTGGTTGTCGTCGTACAAAGCAATCAACTTCCCGAGCCCCCAGTGCCCAGCAAGAGAACAAGCCTCATTCGCGATACCCTCCATCTGGCATCCGTCTCCAAGGATGACGTATCTAGACAAGGAATAATGATCAACCCTATAAACTCTCGAGAAGACAAAGCAGATCAGCATAAGAAGACAAATATGGATCCTACGTGTAGTGGTCGACGATTTCAGCATCGGATTTGTTGTAACGAGCAGCCAAGTGCTTCTCTGCTAATGCCAGCCCAACAGCATTGGCGATTCCTTGACCCAGAGGTCCTATGAAAGGGAAAACGTATAGGATCCATGTCAAGCTCTCACTCATATCTACTACGTACTTATATAGAAGTCGCAAAACCGAGGAATATATCTTATCTAACCAGTGGTAACTTCAACACCGGGAGTCTCGAAGTTCTCCGGATGTCCAGGGGTCCTGCTCCCCCACTGACGGAAGCTCTTCAAGTCCTCTTCCTAATACAATTCGAGAGAGGAACCTCCTCACCACAATCGCACACGACCGATATAATCTCGCGAACGAAACTCACTTCAGCCACGCTTAAAAGCAAGTCCAATCGCCCTGCCACCAAACAATCAGATACAACAACACGAAACAAACGCCCAACCAACCTGGACACTGTCGTAACCGGCAAGATGCAGCAGAGCGTACTGGAGCATACATCCATGGCCGGCCGACAAGATGAACCGATCCCTGTTGAACCAGTAAGGGTTCTTGGGGTTGTACCTCATGACCTCATCGTAGAGTATATGACCCATGGGAGCGCAACCCATGGGGAGACCCGGGTGGCCAGAATTCGCCTTCTCAACCGCATCGATGGCGAGGAACCTGATGGTGTTGACGGACTTCTCGACTAGGGCGGTCTCGGTGGACTGGAGAGTCTCAACGGCTGTGGCTCTGACGATGGGACCCCGGGAGGTAAGGGAGCGGCGGTAGGAGCGCTTGGCGAAGGAAGAGGATGCGGAGGAAATGGGGGACGACTTGAGGCCGGAGAAGCGGGGGATGGAGAGGCGATTCCGGTGGTGATGGTCGGAGGAGGAGGATGTTGAGGAGGAGGCGGCGGTGGTGGGGGTGAGGAGGGCCTGGGAGAGGGTGAGGGAGGGGGAGGAGGCCATTGTTGTGCGGAGAAGGAAGGAGATTGAGGTGGGATGGTTAGTTGGGTTGGTTATAAAAGGGGGGAACCAGGAGGTCAACGTCGGAGTTGTCGTCGAGTGTTGGTCTGAAGGGGGTGGACCGTTAGATCGGGGTTTGGGTCTGGGGGAGATCGGGGCCGTTGGCTGTGGGTAGGACACCAGCACTTCCTCCTCCTCATAAAATTTATCAGTGACTGAAAAAAGAAAGCAGCTTGTGGAACTAGGGGACAGAGAAACGAGCCACTCCAGTTGATTACTCCATCACTGTTTCGTGAGTCCGGTATGAAAAGGTAAGATCCGGGTTCCTTCATGGAGTGGGGGAGTGAAGATTTGGTGATGGTGGGGGAAGTTGGCTTGTGATTCAAAAACACTTACTTTCCCCCCAAACCCAACAAACGTTTGATCGACTGTCATTCTTTCTTCATCCGCTTTTTGTTCTCGGGATTTCATCTCATCGTACCAAATTTCTTCATGCATTGCCTGCCTTAAATTTATTGGGAAACCGGCCCAGGTTTTAGTTTTTGTACATCCAGGCCAGGCCTGGCCCTTCTTGCATCGCGGCGGCTTCAGACCGAAACGTGGGGGGTTGTTGGGGGAACTTTTGGATGGATTTGCGGATTAACTGAGTGTTTCTTCCTCTGATCATATGCACATCCCCATCGCTCCCAACTACCACGACGCCACCATAAACCAACCCCCGATGTCTTTTCTTTCCTTACCCTAACAAACATCCCTCCAGCCCGAGGTATCCCCCCCCCCCCATAAGCAATTGTTGAGATCGATCATATTGGTCATGGCACGAGTCATGAGTATTCCCGCCGGGACAGGCAATAATACCCAGTTCTTGTCCGATGCTCCCGTTCTGAAATCCGGCGAAAGTTTCCTCCTTTTGAGATCCCGGTTCCTTGGTTTCTCTTCCGAGCTGAAGAGGAGGGGATTGAGTCTTAGCGGTAATGTGCGGAGTTTTAAGGTTGTCGCGTCCGTTGCGGCTGCCGAGAAGCCGTCCAAATCTCCCGAGATCGTCTTGCGGCCCATCCGGGAGATTTCTGGGACTGTCAAGTTGCCGGGGTCGAAGTCCCTTTCGAATCGGATTTTGCTCCTCGCCGCTCTCTCCGAGGTACGGAGCGCATGAGCTATGCATGGCCGTAATTGTGGGTGTGTTTGCTGAGGGAGAGTTTTTGATGGTTGGGTAGGGATGATATGGCTTTGGGGAGTTGTGAAGGTGGTGGCGCATTTAGAGAAATGTATTGACATGCGATCATAGGTGGTGTTTGAGTTGATGGTCGTATGGTTCATCGGCATGCTCGTGTTGAGAAGTAGCTGATTGCGGGTTACTATTTTGATTTTTTCCCATGTTTCCAGGGTACCACAATAGTCGACAACTTATTGAATAGTGACGATGTTCACTATATGCTCGGCGCATTGCGGACCCTTGGTTTGAATGTAGAAGAAGATAAAGCCTTGAAGCGGGCTGTAGTGGAAGGTTGCGGTGGTTCATTCCCAGTTGGTAAAGGGTCCAAGGATGAAGTCCAGCTTTTCCTCGGGAATGCTGGCACGGCCATGCGACCTTTGACTGCTGCTGTCACAGCTGCTGGAGGAATTGCGAGGTCTGAATTTCTAGTTCCTTGAAGAACCTTGATAGAATACTATACAATTTCTTGAGTAACTGTGTTTACTTTTCACTTAAAAAAAGATGATTTCGTCGATTTGTGCTCTTGTTCCTCTAACCAGACAGCCTTTTGCCTGTATGCTCGGTCAATATATATTTATGAAATTTTCAGGTTGCATATATCATTTGAGTTTAGTATTCACTCTTGTTTGTGTCACTATATGAAAAAAGCCGTTTAGGTGTTTACTCTCAGAATGATGATTATGCTGCTTCTACGTACTTCAGCTACATCCTTGATGGAGTACCGAGGATGAGAGAGCGACCTATTGGAGATTTGGTTGTTGGTCTAAAGCAACTTGGGGCAGATGTTGATTGCTTTCTTGGCACCAACTGTCCTCCAGTGCGTGTCAGTGGAAAAGGTGGCTTACCTGGTGGAAAGGTGGGCGTCATTGACTTTTATATTACATGCGTCACAATACAATCCTGCCTTTGTTATTGTTTGAGTGAATGTTTGCATTCACTATTCGAGTTTACTTTGAATGTATTGCTTCTGTTGTCATGTGCTGTTTGAAATTCAATCATTTGTTTGGAGCAACCAGATTTTGAGGATTTAGGGTTTAGCAACGTGCTTGAAGAGCAACAAATATGGTTGAGCTGTGTGCTATTTTCTCCTTTACGAGACTACGGGTAGTCTTACTTCTATTTAATTAGACGATAATAAAGATCTTGAAATATCTCTAGCTCAACTGTATGTGAGTAATCATCTTAATCTTTTTCTTCGTCTCCGATAAAATTACGACTGCTTTCATCTTGCTTGAGAGATTTAAATATTTTTCTTCGCTGGTGATAATGGAAATCTACCTAAATGTACGATTTTTATTACTCTTCTGTAGGTAAAATTGTCTGGATCAATAAGTAGTCAGTACTTGACTGCTTTGCTGATGGCTGCTCCTTTATCTCTTGGAAATGTGGAGATAGAGATTATAGACAAGTTAATCTCAATTCCTTATGTTGAGATGACTTTGAAGTTGATGGAGCGCTTTGGGGTATCTGTGGAACACAGTGGTACTTGGGATAGGTTTTTGATCCGAGGGGGGCAAAAGTACAGGTATCTCTTGATTTATACGTTCTGGAAGCCACTTGTTCCCCTGATGAAAGTTTGTGCGTGAGCAATGGAAATATATAACAGGACCCCAGGAAAAGCTTATGTGGAAGGCGATGCTTCAAGTGCAAGCTACTTCCTTGCCGGGGCAGCAGTCACTGGCGGCACGGTTACTGTTGAAGGTTGTGGCACCAGCAGCTTACAGGTATATTCACTAATTAACAAAAATCACTTCCGGAGGGAATATATCTGTGGCTTGATTTGGCAATTTTTGTTTGCCGAGCAATGCTAAATCTCGATTACTTTGCTGCTGAAGGGAGATGTGAAATTTGCGGAGGTTCTTGAGAAGATGGGTGCTAAAGTTACATGGACAGAGAACAGTGTTACTGTGACCGGACCACCAAGGTCTTCTGGAAGGAAACACTTGAGGGCCGTTGATGTCAACATGAATAAAATGCCAGATGTTGCCATGACCCTAGCTGTGGTTGCCCTCTTCGCTGATGGACCAACTGCCATCAGAGATGGTTAAATCTGCTTTGGCATTGTCTTTTTAGTCTCGGTTGATTGCTTCCACCGAAATGTTGACTCTGTTGTTATCTTGAGAAGAAACTTCGAGGAAATGTTTCAGTTGTTTGCTTCTAGATCTCTCTGTCTTCCTGAAAAGTAATGAAACATGTTAGGTCATAGCTAGGAGCTTTCAATTCAATTTCGTCTAGATCTATACTCGTATGTCAGTTGGATTATCCATTCAGTTTTTCTTACTAATTGCTTGATTACAGTTGCGAGTTGGAGGGTCAAGGAGACAGAGCGCATGATTGCTATCTGCACAGAGCTACGAAAGGTATACATTCAAGTTCTCTTTGTTAGTTGATTTTATAGGCATTTGTCTCATGAGCTGATTTTTGTGTCGACCCAATGTCAAATAGTTGGGAGCAACCGTTGAAGAAGGGCCTGACTACTGTGTGATAACCCCTCCGGAGAGACTAAATGTCACTGCTATCGACACGTACGATGATCACCGGATGGCAATGGCCTTCTCACTCGCCGCTTGTGCTGATGTGCCGGTAACAATCAGGGATCCCGCTTGCACACGTAAAACCTTCCCGGACTACTTCGATGTCCTTCAAAACATCTCCAAGAATTAAATCATCATGAGGAGGCATCCCTCCCAAACCAACCCAGTACGTATCATATTCTGTAGAATCACCATTGTATCTTATGTTGTGTGAACTTTTCTCAGACCCCGGCATCCTACACTACGTGGGCAAAGCCTAATTTAAGATACTAGAAGACTCTCTGGGTTTGAGTGGATCAACTTCAGTTCCCTGGTGTGATATTCATTGTGACTCTGGTCAAATAATATGAGCAAGTTGTAATTTTTGTACCAGTTAGTGACATGAAGGCATCTCTGCTGTACCGAGGCTAATTGAGCATCTTAAAGAAAAAGAGCTGCCGTTTTTTCTAGGGTGATGATTGGATGCCTGTCTGTCTGTCTCTTGGGTTATAATCCAGGTTGTCTTTCAGCATTGGATGCTCAAAAGAAAAACAAGAAAAAGAAGTAAAATTCCAGCTCAGAGTGGTCATCAGTGAAAATTGTGCATTCCTGATCTCATGTGTCTGTCTGTCTTCTGATAGCCATTGTCACTGCTCTTGAATAGTAGCATATTTGGATGCAGCAGTAGCCAAATACCTGATCACATCGGATCGGAACTAGTGCTACAATACTACTCTGATATTATTACACTCGCCTTTTACCGATGTTGAAATGTGAATATGTTAGTAATTTCTCAAAGCTGGGAGACTTCCACAATTAGCCAAAGGAAGAATCTTGTCCACTCAAATGACAGAGGAGTTCCAAATTCCGACCAGATCTCTCTTCCCTAAGAAAACAACACGAGCTTAATGTCCCCCCTTTATACAAAAAGCCAATTGGTGGGTAACCCTAACTTTAAGGCAGACCAACCAATCAAATCACCTTCAATAATTGAGAGGAGGGGCAAAAGACATGTTGCACTTAAGTTTGAGCATTTTTAGGAATCCACAATTTAACAGAACTCCTAATTTAACCCAGAAGAAATAGCATTTACCCCCCAAACAAGAAAAATAAAAAACACAGCTTTGTAGAAACCGTGGATTAATGATGATCATCCTTTGACCAACCCCTCCTCTTTCTGGATTGGTCTCCACCAACCAAAAAGACCCACAAACTGTTTCCTCTCTTGACCATTTTCTAAGCCTTCGTTTTAAGCATCAAAATAACCTCAGATCAGTTGTGGGCTGTTCTGTTCTGTTTCTGTTCCGGTCCGGTCTGGTCCGGTCTGGTCTGGTCTGTCTACACCTTTGTCCTTTCTGTTAATGAGAAAGAAAACCCAAATCGCAGATTACTTACCATTTACAAACAGCAAGCCGCATAAATCGTCCTTATCATTCACCTAAAATATCGGACAAACAAAACCACACATCATCAACTCGAAACGTAAAGATTGTTTCTTTTCACTGCTCACCCGCACCCCCACCTCCTTTGTCTTTTTCTTTCCTCCACCCCCGTCCTTCCCCAAAACCTGCAAAAAAGCAAAGCACTGTGAGAAAGAAAGAGCATCACTTCTTTCTTCACAGGAAGATAAAAGAGGAAAGAGGCGATTTTGGCACCCCCAACGGCCCAAAAGATCGGACTTTTATCCTCACCCAGTTCGCACATTGGCGTTTCCCGGTGTCCCCTGATCGGCGACGGATGAAATCCATATCGCATCTCGACGACATCCCGTCGACGCCTGGGAAATTCAAGATGGACAAGTCCCCCTACATCCACCACCGGATGAGGTGGCATTCCTCCCTTTCCAAGCTCACCTTCTGGTCCTTCCTCTTCATGGCCTTGATCTTCGTGCTCTTCTTAAGATCCCCGTCTTCGTCACCGTCGTCATCCTCGTCCCAGCCGCAGCACCTCTCGGATCCCTCCCGTAGGTACCTCCAGAACACCAACTGGGGCGGCCCCGCCTGGGAGAAGCGGGTCCGTTCCTCGGCGCGAATCCGGTCCCAGAAGGGTATGTCGGTGCTTGTGACCGGAGCTGCGGGGTTTGTCGGGACTCATGTCTCGGCTGCTCTGAAGCGACGTGGGGATGGGGTCCTGGGGCTGGATAATTTCAATGATTATTACGACCCCTCCCTCAAACGGGCTCGCCAGGCATTGCTGGAGCGTGCCGGTGTGTTCGTTGTGGAGGGGGATATCAACGACGAGGCTCTCCTGAGGAAGTTGTTCGAGGTCGTGCCGTTCACTCACGTGATGCATTTGGCTGCCCAGGCGGGTGTGAGGTACGCGATGGAGAATCCTGCCTCCTATGTGCATAGTAATCTCGCTGGCCTTGTTAGCTTACTCGAAGTATGCAAGTCTGTGAACCCTCAACCGGCCATTGTGTGGGCATCATCTAGTTCTGTCTATGGGCTCAATACTAAGGTGCCCTTCTCGGAAAAGGATCGAACTGACCAACCTGCTAGCTTGTACGCGGCTACGAAGAAGGCTGGAGAGGAAATTGCCCACACTTACAACCATATATACGGTCTCTCGCTTACTGGGTTGAGGTTCTTCACTGTTTACGGCCCCTGGGGTAGGCCTGATATGGCTTACTTCTTTTTCACCAGAGATATATTGAGCGGCAAGCCGATCCCCATTTTCGAGGCGGCCAATCATGGTACGGTCGCGAGGGACTTTACGTACATTGATGATATTGTTAGGGGCTGTTTGGCCTCGCTGGATACTGCAGAGAAGAGCACGGGGAGTGGAGGGAAGAAGAAGGGGCCAGCGCAATTGAGGGTGTTCAATTTGGGGAACACCTCGCCAGTTCCGGTAACCGATCTTGTGAACATTTTGGAGAAGCTTCTGAAAGTTAAGGCTAAGAGGAACATCATGAAGTTGCCCCGCAATGGAGATGTTCAGTTCACTCATGCCAATATTAGCTCCGCTCAACGGGAGCTCGGGTATAAGCCAACTACTGATCTCCAGACTGGTTTGAAGAAGTTTGTGCGGTGGTACCTCAGATTCTATGCTGATGGGAAAAAGAGTGCTGAATGATATCCCCTTTGTTGATTACTGTGTATTGTACCCTCATTTAGATCATCTCTAGTTAATTCTTTGTTGGCCACCTTGATGTATCCGTCTAAATTCTCGCAACACCATGGATATTGCCATCAGTGCTGGGGAAAGAATCTCATCGGAGGATGAAGCTTGGTCGTGCTCTCAAGGTACATCATTTGCTGTCATTCTTTCGGAGTTCCCTAGTTGTATCAAGATGAGATATAGCATCCAGAAAATGCTTTTTGTTCATTCTTCCCTTATTGGGGATTGTAATTGTTGTAGCACTTGACATTGTAGAATGATGATTGTTTGAGGGAACATTCGCTCGTCGATGGACCTGTACCATTTCAATGCGTCCGCTTTAATAAAATGAGAGATTTGCTATTTGTATGCCGTTAAGGTAATTAGCTCTTGGTTGGCCGACTGATATTCTTGTATTTTCCTATCACTATGGAAGAATACGGTACATAGTATTCTTACTGAACTTGGCCTTATCACGATTAGAGCAGTCCAAGCTCAGAGAAGTCATGAACAACCCGTGTGAATGATCTATGCATGTGATGCACATGCTCACATCCAATCTGTAGAAATATTGTTGTCCGAAACCAGATCTACTGGTTTATCTCAAGCGTTTAGGTGGTGATGTTGCTGTAAAGCCTTTCCTCTTCTGGAGTTTGTGCCTTTTATTGAAAACTGATGTCTGTGCAGGTGTTAGTTGGGTAGACACCTTTCTTGCCTCTTTATTTAATGAGATCGTGTTGTTGGTAGTTGGAGAAAATGATGCATTGTTCGTGATTATGGCAGTGTCATGTACACTCCTAGCCTAAGGATCTGGCTCAGCTCGTCTGATGGGTTATATCGATAAGCTTACCTCTCGCCGTCAGTTGTTTTAGGTGTGAGGCCGAATCAGTCCCTTTTTCCTTCTTGGATAGCTTGTGTTAGGCAGGATCATGGCTTGGAAGTAGATGGCCTCTTGATCTCCAAGGAAGTGCGCACCTTTCATTTCAACAGCTTTTCGATTGATGATGTTTTGTGATTCCCTTTTCCCATGAAAGGTGGAATGTCTTAGTGGGGGTGGTTTGCTAACCATTGCAAGTTAAGGATGTCTACATGTTTTTAACCAATCTTTTAGGTTAGCAAAAGCCCCATCACACTCAAGAAAAGGTAAAAGAGGGATTTTCTAATTTGTTTGGGGGAGTTAATGCCAACACTTAACTTGATTTCCACTCCTTACCCTCAACTCCACGTAATGTAATAGAATCACTCTGGTCTTGAGAAATAAATGTTAGATATATGGGCAAAAGAAAAGTGTCATTCATTACATAATCTTGGAGATCATATCTCATACATTAAAGGAGTTAGGTGTTGGATATTATTTATGCCCAGCTCTTAAGAGGAGGTGGCTGAAATGAATGCATAAAATTCTGGGTCAAGGGGGGAAATCCATGCCCTGTTATTGCCTGCTCCAACTCCTAACCGCAGATTCATCCTCCCAAAGCAAGAAACCAAAGCTCTGATATCTATTTGTTTCGTTTTATGTAAGAATCGTGTCAATGGCTTCGTTTTGCTAATCAAACAACAAGCATATGATGAATAAACCAATCCACCTTCCTCCGAAGATTTTGTTAAGCAATGTGAGCTTTCATCTAATCTAACACCGGGATGAAATATAATGAGGGAAAATCAGTAAAAGCTTGAAACTCGAACAGACGAACCTCATATGCCCCATGGGGCATTGTAATACCTCAAATAGGCCACGAACGGTTTAAACCTCGATGAATGCACCAATGAATGAAAGCAGCCATATTCAGATAAACATCCTTCCTATATACGGGCAGTTTGATCTTTTCCAGGAGCCATGCCCTCCCAAAAAGAGAAAAGAAAAGAAGAAGAAAAACAAACTACAATACAGCCCATCCGCAATCACAGGCACAGCTTCAACTCCCGGCCAACAGTCGGCATCCTAGGCAGTAGCAACTCTCTACGCAGGGGGGACAGACTCACGCTCCTGCTGTTGCAATAACGCCACCTTCGAATGCTCGGCATAATTCCCAATTCAGTGGATGCAGTGACACCAACTACCTCTTCAGACTCTAAAATACAGCAGCAGCCCAAGCAAAAGAGGCCAAGCAAAATCAATAGCCCGACCCCAAAGCAAATGACCAAGCAAGCCACAAACCATTACAAGGCAGCCCAAGGTAGCTCAGCCCGTAAGCCAAACTCAAAATCAGCCCACCATGCTGCCCAGACCAAAGGTAAGACCAAAATAACGGTTTACCTGCTTTTTGGGTTTCCTCCCGACAAGAATCCCTGAAGGACGATCCCTCCGTGCTCCAAATCCTCTAGGAAGCACACCCAAATCCCCCTCATCAATGCCTGCAAAAGATAAAGCAAACTGGTTACTTAATTCTCCATTGCATTTTAACGAAATCGGTCAAAAACCAACCAAATGGAAAGAAAGACTAGTTAAGTTGTAAGGAAGGGATGAAAGTATAAAAGAAAGAGGGAACGTCTTCTCTCAAAGGAGGGGGGGGGTGGCTGATTTTTCTAAGGAGACGGAGGAGATTTTCGCACTAATCGATCTTCCTTCTCTGTTTCTTCATCATTTTCAACCTTTTCTGGAAATCCGGTGGCCTCCTCTTCTACTTTCATCACGATCGTCATCCTTCATCGAATTCTAGCCAAGGTAAGGGTAACTAAACTCAACAGGGACTCCTTTTTGTGACCAACCCAAACGGCGAAGAGCACAACAACTCTCGAAAGGCGGCGGATTCCAGCTTCCCAGATGCAGTGACGTCCATGGCGGCAAGGAAGACAAGCCCTTCCTTTAGATGACCAATTAACGTCTCCCCTTACTGTCGCTGAAGGACCATCCCCAAGCTCCTCGTGGACGCACTTCGGCGTCGCGAGGAGCACTCCTTTTGCTTTGACGTTCTGCTTTCCTTGTGCAGACCACAGGACTAGAAGCAAGCGGCAGCGGCAAACCTCCCCTGCTCCCCTGCTTCCTCAACCCTCTTCCCACCTCAGCTCCAAGGTGGACTCTCAGTAGACATTGCCCAGCAAACGACCACTGCTCGCAGGGAGCTCCCTGGCAAAAGGAGATGGCAAGACCAGCCACGATGGCCTAGCAGGCAACAACAAACCTCCCTTTACTCCCCTGCTTCCTCGAACCTCCCTCCATCAGCTCTACGCGACGAGCCTCTACCTCCTGTGGCGTCCTTTCAACGACGTCACTATAGCCCAACCTTCCGGCGGCGACATTTCTTCCAGCAACTGACCTTCCGTATCCAAACACGGCGACGACGATTCAGGCCTCATCCAGCTCTCTTTTCGTCCCCGGCATCGTCCAGTCCGCCATAGCCCCTGTCTCCTCTGGCGTCCCTTACGTCGGCAGCACGATGACCCGTCTTCACCGTCGCCGGTAGCGGACCAGCAACCATCCAACCAGAAGCGGAGTAGCGGCGTCCCCGAGTCCTCCAGCAACCCAGCTTCATGACGTTTCAGATTGGCCACCACCCCTTTCTCCGGCCACAGACACCCCAGCGACCCCAAGGTGGCTTCCCACAACCAGTCTCCTCCGGCGAACCCACTTTCAGCTCCGGCAGCGGCAAACCGCAATCCGACTCCGGCGACGCCAACTCTTGCCGCAGCCAGACGATCCACGCCCGGAAACAGCTCCCCGGACCTCGTCGCCGGCGCCCAGTATCTCCCCGACCCCGGAGTCGACCCACGTTGGGATCCCAAGCCAGACGATCCACAGTCGGTGGTGGTGGATCTCCTTCTCCCCTCCGGCGACCCACGTCTCCTTCGATGGCAGCAGCTCCACGTCCCAGCCGTTCTCGATGTCCTCCCCTTTGGCGTCGGTGATGCCGCACAGAAGCTTCCCCGGCGGTGCTTTCGGATCTTCCCCAAACGGCCCTTATCTTCAGATCCTGTCCCCGGCGACTCCCCATCCTGACTTCAACCTCTGGGAGAACCAGCCCGGTCAGCCACGACTTCCAGCTCCGGTGACCTCCGACCCGCGACAACCCCAGCCTCCTCGGACTCCGACTCCCTGCTCATGCGATCCCCCTCGGCTCCACGGTTGGGTCGCGTTGGAAAATCTCCTTGGGCAAGTCGCAGAGGAAGAAGCTTCAGGGAGGTAAGGTTTCTTTTTTCTTTCTTTTTTTAATCGAACGGTCAGATTTCAATTTTAATCAACGGTCAGATAACATCTTTTTACTTAAATGATCAGGTAACGTTTTCATTTTTGGTCAACTTCATATACCACTCCAATTCTAACAAAAATTGTTAATCTCTTGACCGTCGTAGGAGTTTTAAATTTTTATTACGTCCGAAAGCCTTATCTATTTTTTTAAATTGACATGACTTTATTTAAACTCACCTACGTCCTTTTGTGCATCATTGACATCCGATTTCTCTTTATTTTGTATGTAAAATATGGTGAAACTCATCGGATATCCTCGACAATACACGTCGACCAACATCCCCTATCAAAACGGTAAGACATGCCTTACAATTCTCAATTTTCTCGAATTTCATTTAAATTTATAAATACTAACCCCTCACACTTACATTTTATTTCGCATGTACACTGAGCATGTAACTTCGGAAGATCAAATTCGGAATTTCGAAGATTTCTTGAAGGCGCGTGTAACAAACCGCGCGGATCCACCCTGGCCTAAAAAACCGTGGGCTCGAAGATAAAGCGGCCCCAACCTTCAATCAAAGGTACAAACGGGAGGTGCGGGTCTCCCCGAACTTTATCTTAAGCCCATATGTAACGGGTTGCGGGCCCAAGTGCATAGGCCCGCAACCACCGCCCTTCCCCGCCCTTTTGATCTAAATAATTGCTTGTGATTGCGTGCTTGCTTAGGCTCTAGGATTAATGTCGCATGCTTGTTTTAATCAAACCAACCTAAAGTCGGGTCCAACACCTGTTAAAACGTCGATAAGAGTCCGGCCTACTCCCGGATCGGGCCCAACACCCTTCAATCAAAAGTTAAACTTCTTTGGACAAATCGCCACCCTTTTCGCATGTGGTAGAGTACTAAGGTTAGTAAATAGGAATCCCCAAACCCAGAACTCTGATTTTTTTCTGACTTAAAATCACATTTTTAAAACTAAGTCGGTGGCGACTCCGAACAAGTTTTCCAAAGCTAAAACTAGACCCCACTATCCCTTTTTTCGGAGCCATTTGGGGTGAGGTGACGGCTACTCGAGCCGCTCCTGGGCCCTCCCCGAAATTCGCGAGCGAGGCCTTAACGCAGCCTTTCGCTCGCCGCCTCCGGGGAACTGGAGACGGTTGGCGAAATGCCCCGCAGACCCGTTCGCGAATCAAGGGAAGGCCCAACCCGGGGCCCCTTTCCGCAGCGTCCGGCGTTCGAGCCGTAACGCCGACCGGATTGGGCCTCGGGGGAGCGGACCCGGATCCTCGGGTTAGCCAGGACCGCCGCCGCGCGCCGCTAGGCCGGAAGGGCGCGCGCACATCCCGGATGGCGACTCCGCTGGGGAGCTCCGCATGTGGATTCTTACCGAAAGCCTTTTTACCACATGCGGAGAGGAGTTACTTGTTTGCGCATGTAATTGATTGGCTCGATGCCCTTTGTTTGATCTCCTGTTTGTGTTCGTTTATCCGCTTTCCTAGGCATATATAGGTAAATCCCTATACCCGGGATTAGGATCTTTAGGGGGTCACCGAAAGGCACGGCCTCGCTGCTTCCTGCGGCTTGTAGGCTATGGACCGGGACCCGCCTCCCTTAGTCCGAGGGAGGTCTTAGAAACCTCCATCCGAGTCTAGAAATTGCTTGCCCACTACAGGTACCAGACGCCGCACGTGCATTTATCTGTTACTAAGTGCCTGTTACTCGTGCAGGGACAGGGCATGTATGTTTTGTATGCAATAAACTGTGACACTAAATCTGTTCATTTTGCAGCGGTTTGGGTTGGTCACAGGGGGGGTTTCCAAATTCCTTTTCTCCCTTCCTTAACTCCTTTTACCGCTTTAATGCATCCATACACATTCATAATCGTATGAATGCATTCCAATTCACGATTATTCTTGTAATATCATACATTCCATTTTTACTCGAACATGATTACATAAATCGTGTGTCGAATCATACCATACTAGGGTTAGGGATTAGAATGTTATCATCCTCGAATGACACCCTATTATGCAGGAAGGCCTCATGGAGCCCATCTCGCTGCGACAGAAAAATATGCCTAACGCTGATCATCTCCACCAGTGGCTGCCGTTGCTGAGGCCATCCGAACTCGAGTTCGTGCAGTCCAAGCTCAAGGGGCTCTTCCACCTCATGCGCCTGGAGTTGGACTGGGCTTTCCTGCAGAACCTGGTGGCGCGCTGGGACCCAGACTCCTTTGTCTTCCGCTTTGGAGACTTGAAGTTGGCGCCGCTCTACGAGGAGTACATCAACCTCGCCGAGATGCCCCACCGCACAGGGATACTGCCCCTGCCTCGGATCGACAAACCGAAGGAGTACATAGCGAGGCTTCTTCAGATATCATCGGCAAGTGTACCCGGGCTCTTCAACTCCCAAGGGGATCTCAGCATCAAAGACGTCGTCGATCTGCAGCTCGTGCCATACAACCCGCGCATGGGAGAAGGCCAAGGATCAGCACGAGCATTCATCCTCCTTTTCGTCGGGACGATCCTGTACCCACAGAACGAGAAGACAATCAACCGACGAGCTGTCTACATCACCAAGGCAATACTTGAAGACGCTCATTTTCTGCCCAACCTGATTGGCGAGACCAACTTCAGCCTCACTAACATCGTGCGTGAGCGCAAGCAAGGAGTCCGCAACCACAGGATGACATTCTGCCCAGCCTTGCTGCAAGTATGGTTCTACACCCACCTCGGGATCACGGGAGAAGCCTTCACTAGGGAGCACACACCGGGGTTGCTTGCCCGCATCGTGGAGCGTGCCCGCCTGCCTGCACGCTCTTTCGTTGGAGTGGACGCTCTGTTCCGGTCTCTGGAGCCTGCTGACTTCTATCAGAGGGCCCCCTGCTCCGTCGGTTCATCCTGTAAAGCAAAAACAACGTCGATACAAGCCCGAGCTAGCCCTTTCCATCAAGGAAGAAGTGGATAAGCTGCTCAAAGTCAACTTTATCGAAGTAGCTACCTATCCGCAATGGGTTGCCAACATAGTCCCGGTCATTAAAAAGAACGGGAAGGTCCGAGTCTGCGTCGACTATCGCGACCTCAACAAGGCGAGTCCCAATGATGACTTTCCACTCCCGCACATCAATCTATTGGTGGACAACACCGCCGGATTCAACAGATTCTCTTTCATGGACGGATTCTCCGGTTATAACCAGATTCGCATGGCCGAAGAAGACAAAGAGAAGACAACCTTCACAACACCCTGGGGCACGTTTTGCTATCGGGTCATGCCCTTCGGGCTCAAGAATGCCGGGGCAACCTACCAACGTGCTATGGTCGTCCTTTTTCATGACATGATGCATCGCGAAATTGAAGTCTACGTCGACGACATGATCGCCAAGTCCAAGGAAGATGAAAGCCACACAGTCGTTCTCCGAAAGCTATTTGAACGGCTTCGCAAGTACAAGCTGCGCCTCAATCCCGCCAAATGCGTATTTGGAGCGACTTCAGGCAAACTTCTTGGTTTCGTTGTCAGCAACAGAGGCATTGAGATTGACCCCGATAAAATCGAAGCGATTCGTGATCTTCCAGCTCCAAGGTCAGTCAAAGAGATCCACGGCTTCATGGGACGCGTTAACTACATCGGACGGTTCATTTCCAACCTAGCTGACACATGCAAACCCCTATTCAAGAAACTGAGGAAGGACGTCAAGTTCGAGTGGGATGATGACTGTAAAGTTCCATTCGAACAGATTAAGATGTACTTGACAAAACCACCAGTTCTCATCCCGCCAAAGCCGGGACATCCTCTCACACTCTACCTCACAGTCAGGGAAGAATCGTTTGGAGCCATGCTCGCCCAACAACAGCCAGGTGCCAAGGAACATGCGATCTACTACCTCAGCAAGAAATTTACAGACTGCGAGTCTCGGTACACCACTTCCGAGCGTACATGTTGTGCACTCATTTGGGTCATCCACCGACTTCGACAGTATACTCTGCACTACGAGATCCTGTTAGTGTCTGAGAACGATCCACTCAAATATCTCTTCGACAAGCCAACATTGATGGGAAGAGTCTCTAAGTGGCAATTACAACTTGCCGAGTTCGACATTCGATTCCACTCCACGAAGTCAGTGAAGGGGAGAACGATCGCTGATCATATCGCCGAATATCCAGGAACAGATAATTCATCTCTGGAAATCGGACTGCTGGACGAGAACATCCTACTCATGGAACAAGAACCAAGATGGAAGATGTACTTTGATGGTGCAGTTAACTCCTCAGGATGAGGGATAGGAGCTGTTGTAATCTCCCCAGATGGACAGTATTACCCAACAGCGGCCAAGGTCACCTTTCCCTGTACGAACAACATAGCCGAGTATGAAGCGTGCATCCTCGGCCTACTTCGCGCACTCGACATGCGGGTTAAACTCCTCGACGTTCATGGAGATTCGGCACTCATCATCTCCCAGACAAACGGAGCATGGCGCACTCGAGACCCAAAGCTCATTCCATATCAGGATTATCTACAAACACTAATCCGACAGTTTTCCGATATTGAATTCAAAATTCAATCGATTTGCTGATGCTCTTGCAGTACTCGCATCAATGATCCCGTTGGCCGGAGAAATGGACATCGAGCCTTTGCGCATCAACATTGCTGATGATCCAAGCTGCATGAACATTGAACAGGGTCAACCTGAAGACTCTCTACCTTGGTTCGCAGACATCAAGAATTATTTACAATCAGGAGGATTTCCCCAAAATAGCACAGGAAAAGAACGCAAGTTCATCCGGAGGATAACGAGAAGTTATTTTCTAGATAGTGATATCTTGTACAAGAAATCCTTCACGACGGCTCTCATGCGATGCGTCACGGAACAAGAAGCTCAAGCCCTCATTGTCGAAGTCCACGAAGGGGTTTGCGGACCACACATGAACGGATACGCTCTCGCCCAGAAGATAATGCGACAAGGGTATTATTGACTCACAATGGAAGCCGATTGCATCAAATACGTCAAAGCGTGTCACAAGTGTCAGATTTATAGCGACAAGGTACATGTGCCTCCAACAAGACTTTACCCGTTATTCGAGCCATGGCCATTCTCAATGTGGGGCATGGATGTAATCGGACCCATCAATCCCAAAGCATCCAACGGGCACCGATTCTTGCTGGTCGCAATCGATTACTTCACCAAGTGGATTGAAGCCCAGTCCTTCAAAGAAGTCACAGCAAACAACGTCGTGCGTTTCATGAGGGCGAACATCATCGCTAGATACGAAGTTCCAGAACTGCTCATCACTGACAACGGTTCAAACTTCAACAGTAAACTGATGGAATCCCTCTGCGCAGAATTCCATATCAGACATCTCAACTCTTCACCGTACCGTCCACAAATGAATGGTGCTGTCGAGGCCGCGAACAAAAATATGAAGAAGATTCTTCAAAAGACGGCAATTACATATCGCGACTGGCACGAGAAGCTCCCTTTCGCGTTACTCGCCTATAGAACGACGATGCGCACTTCGACTGGGGCAACCCCCTTCGAGCTCGTCTATGGCGCTCAAGCGGTCATTCCAGCAGAGGTCAAATTGCCAACTCTCAGGATATCATCCCAAAGCAACATGACAGAAGAAGAGAGGGCCAATCATCAGCTCGTCCACCTCGACTTCATTGATGAGAAACGACTTTCCGCAGCTCACCACATGCAATGCTACCAACAGCGCATGTCCCGAGCATTCAACAAAAAGGTCAAGCCAATCAGATACAGACCAGGCGACCTTGTCCTCAAGAGAATCCTACCGAATGTCAAGGACCCACGAGGGAAATTCGCTCCAAACTACGAAGGGCCGTTCGTTGTTAAGCACGCCTTCTCAGGAGGAGCAACCATCCTAACAAAGATGGACGGAGGAGACCTGCCACAAGCAATCAACGCAGATGCTCTCCGACGATATTACACATAAGCAGTGTCAAAGCCAAAACTTCAAAGCAATATACGTCAGCAAAGTTCCTCTATACCCCCAGGGAGTCGATTAGAGCAAAGACGCTGACACATGAAAAGGGAGAATTACACAATCAACACTCCCTTCACCTGACTAAGCGAGATTACATGAGCTTATTTCGTTTATGTCCTTTGTCTCGTGGGCAGGTACAAGAACTCCTCACACGAATGGTACAAAACTCCTATGGCAAAGGCGAGGGTGGTAGGGCGGCAAAGCTTCAAGCCAAAATCTTGTAGCAATTTCGCCAAACCTTCGACTCCATCGGACGAAGACGCAATGACGAAATCATACAAAATGGAAGTACCAAAACTCTACTTCACATGTATTACAAATGAAGTTACAGCAGCAAACTTCGTTCTTACTCTAACAGAAACAAATCGCAGGAACTCACTTGTTTCTCGCTATCTGTTTGATAGGTACATGAGCTTCCTTACACAACAGACATCAAGCAAGAGTAACTATTTCGTCAATCCTTTGATTCCTACGGACAAAGACGCAATGACGAAAAACATAGAAAAGGGAAGTATCAAAACTCTACTTCACCTTTCATATAAATGAAGTTACATGAGCAAACTTCATTCATACTTTAAAAGAAACAAGTTACATGAGCTCACTTGTTCTTTGTCCTTTGCTTAATGTAGGTACACGGGCATCCTACATTACAGACAAAGGCGCGGGCGGTTGGGTGGAAAATTTCGAACCAAAGCTTCGAAATTGCCTTTGTCATCACCAAAGATAACCATACCAAAAGGGAGTATCATCTACACTGCTCTCTAACAAAATTTCTCATGATCCCCTAGATGGAGTCGTTTCCCAACTTCCCCAGCTGGAGTCCTGCCTTCATTCAAGCTGGAGTTGATTACATGCGTCGCATTCTTCAACTATCATTGAGACGGACATATCCATCCCATCTCCCCAGCGGAAACTTTACTTCATTATCTCCCCAAGCGAGAGTCGAAGTACATGAGCTAACTTTGTCTCCGTCCGTTGTCAATTGTGTAGGCACAAGAACATCCACACAGTACGGTACGAACTCCTAAGCAACGGCGAGGGTGGTGGTCGGGTGGAAGCCGTTCTAAATTTAATTTAGAAGAATGAAGAACACGAAAGTGCACAAGAGCACTACAGAGGTTTGGGTATCTAAACCTATTCATTTCTTAAACATTTGTGTGCTCATTTGCATATAATTTGAAATTACCTTTAACAAAAATGTTTCTGGGCGAGAGTGGAGAAGGCAAGCCTATTCCTAAACACTTGCCCAGAGAGATGAGTGCAAATACTGTGAGGATTCATACACAAGCATTCAGGTGGATAACGAATCCTTTGACAAAAGATGCTCTAAACCGGGATGAGATCGAGCAGTTCTTCTCTATCCCAAACACGAAACATTGACCATTGCTAACCCCTTTCGAGCCAAAGTCGAAGTTTTCGTATACACTGCACCTAACAAGTCTAAGGACCGCCTCACATCGAGGTTAAGAGGGAGATCTTGTAGCTAGAAACCGGAAGTAACGGATAGTAGAAGCTACACTTCCTTAAAATTCAAGCGAAGATGCACCATCGACAGTTAAGCTTACCAGTTGACTCGTTCTTGAAAACCGAGCATCTCAAAAAGCTTCTCAAGAATACAAGTTCGAAGGGAGATTGTCAGAAAATAAAGCGGGGCAAATCCTTTTGATCCATCAAAGAAAGAAAAATCAGCGAAAAGACCAAAGTCTTTAAAGGAAAGTGCAAAATCAAAATCAAAAGAGCAAAAATAAAGCATCAGGGCCAACATTGGTGGTCGCAAAAGCAAAGGTGCTATCCTTCAAAGACAAAGCTTTCCCCAAAGTGGATTGATCACACCTACCAGTAAACCGATTATTCATTCCCCAATAGAATATGTCAACTGGTGAGCTGTCTGAAAGATGGAGAATTTGCTTGAATGGTGGAACCTCTACGATCCAATAGCTTCCGATAAGGTCCTTAAGCTTCTTCTTCTTTCAAACAATTGATTTAAACTTTCAATTTAAAGGCCTTATGCCAAAATCGTGTTATAACCTGAATAAAGACTCCTTCGACCGATACATGAGCATCCAAGTCAAAGGAATTCCGAAATCCAACTGGAATGGCTTTCAAAATGAGAGTAAGACACGAGAGAAATCGAGAAAACCATTTCTACTCTCGCTTAGAAACATGCTTCTAAAGGGAAAACAAAATGAAGCGTAATGTGCATGTATATTTAGCTACTTTTGTTTTTGTCACGGTTAATAATTTTCTTGATGAATTTTTAGGACACATGCCGGCCATAAACGCCCTTGAAATATAATTTGAGGTATTCCTGATATCCTTGTGAGAGAATCTTCCCAGATTCCCTCCCAAGGAGGGGCAAACTGTAATACCTCAAATAGGCCACGAACGGTTTAAACCTCGATGAATGCACCAATGAATGAAAGCAGCCATATTCAGATAAACATCCTTCCTATATACGGGCAGTTTGATCTTTTCCAGGAGCCATGCCCTCCCAAAAAGAGAAAAGAAAAGAAGAAGAAAAACAAACTACAATACAGCCCATCCGCAATCACAGGCACAGCTTCAACTCCCGGCCAACAGTCGGCATCCTAGGCAGTAGCAATGCTCTATGTAGAGAGGACAGACTCATGCTCCTGCTGTTGCAATAACGCCACCTTCAAATACTCAACATGATTCCCAACGCAGTGGATGCAATGACAGCAATTACCTCTTCAGACTCTAAAATACAGCAGCAGCCCAAACAAAAGAGGCCAAGCAAAATCAATAGCCCGACCCCAAAGCAAATGACCAAACAAGCCACAAACCATTACAAGGCAGCCCAAGGTAGCTCAGCCCATAAGCCAAACTCAAAATCAGCCCACCATGCTGCCCAGACCAAAGGTAAGACCAAAATAACGGTTTACCTGCTTTTTGGGTTTCCCCCCGACAAGAATCCCCTGAAGGACGATCCCTCCGTGCTCCAAATCCTCTAGGAAGCACACCCAAATCCCCCTCATCAATGCCTGCAAAAGATAAAGCAAACTGGTTACTTAATTCCTCATTGCATTTTAACGAAATCGGTCAAAAACCAACCAAATGGAAAGAAAGACTAGTTAAGTTGTAAGGAAGGGATGAAAGTATAAAAGAAAGAGGGAACGTCTTCTCTCAAAGGAGGGGGGGGGGTGGCTGATTTTTCTAAGGAGACGGAGGAGATTTTCGCACTAATCGATCTTCCTTCTCTGTTTCTTCATCATTTTCAACCTTTTCTGGAAATCCGGTGGCCTCCTCTTCTACTTTCATCACGATCGTCATCCTTCATCGAATTCTAGCCAAGGTAAGGGTAACTAAACTCAACAGGGACTCCTTTTTGTGACCAACCCAAACGGCGAAGAGCACAACAACTCTCGAAAGGCGGCGGATTCCAGCTTCCCAGATGCAGTGACGTCCATGGCGGCAAGGAAGACAAGCCCTTCCTTTAGATGACCAATTAACGTCTCCCCTTACTGTCGCTGAAGGACCATCCCCAAGCTCCTCGTGGACGCACTTCGGCGTCGCGAGGAGCACTCCTTTTGCTTTGACGTTCTGCTTTCCTTGTGCAGACCACAGGACTAGAAGCAAGCGGCAGCGGCAAACCTCCCCTGCTCCCCTGCTTCCTCAACCCTCTTCCCACCTCAGCTCCAAGGTGGACTCTCAGTAGACATTGCCCAGCAAACGACCACTGCTCACAGGGAGCTCCCTGGCAAAAGGAGATGGCAAGACCAGCCACGATGGCCTAGCGGGCAACAACAAACCTCCCTTTACTCCCCTGCTTCCTCGAACCTCCCTCCATCAGCTCTACGCGACGAGCCTCTACCTCCTGTGGCGTCCTTTCAACGACGTCACTATAGCCCAACCTTCCGGCGGCGACATTTCTTCCAGCAACTGACCTTCCGTATCCAAACACGGCGACGACGATTCAGGCCTCATCCAGCTCTCTTTTCGTCCCCGGCATCGTCCAGTCCGCCATAGCCCCTGTCTCCTCTGGCGTCCCTTACGTCGGCAGCACGATGACCCGTCTTCACCGTCGCCGGTAGCGGACCAGCAACCATCCAACCAGAAGCGGAGTAGCGGCGTCCCCGAGTCCTCCAGCAACCCAGCTTCATGACGTTTCAGATTGGCCACCACCCCTTTCTCCGGCCACAGACACCCCAGCGACCCCAAGGTGGCTTCCCACAACCAGTCTCCTCCGGCGAACCCACTTTCAGCTCCGGCAGCGGCAAACTGCAATCCGACTCCGGCGACGCCAACTCTTGCCGCAGCCAGACGATCCACGCCCGGAAACAGCTCCCCGGACCTCGTCGCCGGCGCCCAGCACTTCCCCGACCCCGGAGTCGACCCACATCAGGATCCCCAGCCAGACGATCCACAGTCGGTGGTGGTGGATCTCCTTCTCCCCTCCGGCGACCCACGTCTCCTTCGATGGCAGCAGCTCCACGTCCCAGCCGTTCTCGATGTCCTCCCCTTTGGCGTCGGTGATGCCGCACAGAAGCTTCCCCGGCGGTGCTTTCGGATCTTCCCCAAACGGCCCTTATCTTCAGATCCTGTCCCCGGCGACTCCCCATCCTGACTTCAACCTCTGGGAGAACCAGCCCGGTCAGCCACGACTTCCAGCTCCGGTGACCTCCGACCCGCGACAACCCCGGCCTCCTCGGACTCCCTGCTCATGCGATCCCCCTCGGCTCCACGGTTGGGTCGCGTTGGAAAATCTCCTTGGGCAAGTCGCAGAGGAAGAAGCTTCAGGGAGGTAAGGTTTCTTTTTTCTTTCTTTTTTTAATCGAACGGTCAGATTTCAATTTTAATCAACGGTCAGATAACATCTTTTTACTTAAATGATCAGGTAACGCTTTCATTTTTGGTCAACTTCATATACCACTCCAATTCTAACAAAAATTGTTAATCTCTTGACCGTCGTAGGAGTTTTAATTTTTTATTACGTCCGAAAGCCTTATCTATTTTTTTAAATTGACATGACTTTATTTAAACTCACCTACGTCCTTTTGTGCATCATTGACATCCGATTTCTCTTTATTTTGTATGTAAAATATGGTGAAACTCATCGGATATCCTCGACAATACACGTCGACCAACATCCCCTATCAAAACGGTAAGACATGCCTTACAATTCTCAATTTTCTCGAATTTCATTTAAATTTATAAATACTAACCACATTCACATTTATTTTGCATGTACACTAAGCATGTAACTTCGGAAGATCAAATTCGGAATTTCGAAGATTAACTCGAAGGCGCGTGTATCAAACCGCGCGGATCCACCCCGGCCTGAAAATCGTGGGCTCGAAGATAAAGCAGCCCCAACCTTCAATCTAAGGTACAAAGGGGAGGTGCGGGTCTCCCCGAACTTTATCTTAAGCCCATATGTAACGGGTTGCGGGCCCAAGTGCATAGGCCCGCAACCACCGCCCCTTCCCCGCTCTTTTGATCTAAATAATTGCTTGTGATTGCGTGCTTGCTTAGGCTCTAGGATTAATGTCGCATGCTTGTTTTAATCAAACCAACCTAAAGTCGGGTCCAACACCCGTTAAAACGTCGATAAGAGTCCGGCCTACTCCCGGATCGGGCCCAACACCCGTCAATCAAAAGTTAAACTTCTTTGGACAAATCGCCACCCTTTTCGCATGTGGTAGAATATTAAGGTTAGTAAATAGGAATCCCCGAACCCAGACTCTGATTTTTTCCGACTTAAAATCATAAATTTTTTAAAAGTCGGTGGCGACTCCGAACAAAGTTTTCCAAAGCTAAAACTAAACCCCACTACCTTTTTCGGAGCCATTTGGGGTGAGGTGACGGCTACTCGAGCCGCTCCTTGGGCCCTCCCCGAAATTCGCGAGCGAGGCCTTAACGCAGCCTTTCGCTCGCCGCCTCCAGGGAACTGGAGACGGTTGGCGAAACGCCCCGCAGACCCGTTCGCGAATCAAGGGAAGGCCCAACCCGGGTCCCCTTTCCGTAGCGTCCGGCGTTCGAGTCGAAACGTCGACCGGACTGGGCCTCGGGGGAGCGGGCCCGGATCCTCGGGTTGCCCGAACCGCCGCCGCGCGCCGCTAGGCCGGAAGGGCGCGCGCACAGGCATCAACAAGATAATGCCACCGCCGTTGATCTAAGCCACAAGAGTGCTTGCAGTCGTGGATTCACTGCCTAAGAGGAATCAACGCCATGGGCTTAATGCATATGTGGGAGAAGACCGAGAACGAAATTTGTGTTGTAAAGGCAAGATCTCACTATTTCCACATGGGAGGGAGCTTCTTTGTCTTCTTGTAATACCGGGCGTGGATCCTGCTCTTGACAAGAATCAACCTGAACTTAGAATCCTTGTCCTTCCTGTTCCTCTCCAGATGCTTCCAAATCGAAACTGCCTTCTTGATGAGGTGGTACAGGTCCTCTGGGATTTCAGGAGCAAGTCCTGACAGAAAAAAGTCAGAAGTTGTACAAGACTCACCAGTTGTTTCACAAGGAACAATTCCAAAGAGGGCAAAAGAAAGCTAGATGAATTAGAAGGATACCATGAGCCTTTGAGATCCGAAGAATTTTGCTCCCGGTAACACTCCTGACCTGGGCCCCTGGGCAATACCATGAGAGTCCCTGAGAATCACACCAATCTAAGATGGAGTGAGACCTTTCTTTGCAAAGTTGCAGATGTTCTCTTCAACCTGGGTTTTCGAGATAGACGGATAACATTAGTCAACCATGGGACTCTTAATGTCGTAATCACATGGACAGACTCAGCATTGGCATCTCTCATTCATCACAAGATAAATAATCCATGACACAATTCTCCGAACTACAGGGGGGAGGGAAAGCATTCTCTATGTGTGTATTACTCTAATTCTAAATACATAAATAAATCACCACAAACTAGTCTTGACCGGTTTAATCAAGCACGAACACCGGAATCCGGAGTAATCATAGTCATTAGGTCTACAGGTGAAAACTGAAAAGTGGTGGATCAATAGGATCAGTTTGTTCCCATTAAGTTATCCACGATCTCAAGTACACAACAGTAGCAGTTCAGAATGCTGAATCCTCACCGAGAAAAGAAAAGTAGTTCTACAAAACATAATACTTTGGAGAAGGAGACAAAATTCCAGCTCAAAGAGTGTTTCAGGTGAATTCCCAGTTGAACCTCTACAACCATTAGTTTAAAATTAATGAAAATAACACAGTACGAGATAGCCAACACAATGATAAAAAAGACAGAAATACGTCTTTTTGTTCAAAGGGAGGAACTTGTTAGTGAAACAAGCATTGAAAGAAAACTTTCTCAAGAATCTAAATCCACATTGGAAAAGCCAAGCATGACCAGTTGGTATCAGGGAAAAATTCGGAAACTCCCAAATTTCCCAATGTCCTAAGATTTCTCCATATTGCCTTGAAAGACCACTATATTGGTTAACTCTCCCCAATCCCATAAAAATAAGAGCTAGTGTTGCAACAATGCAAAGGCATCAATCAATCACTCCCCACTAGGAATATATAAAAGAAATACATGAAAAGTGACATTTACTCAACGTTCTTGCACAAACAAGAAAATTATGAATGACCTGTGCACATTGAAGTTTGAAGGTTCAAAAAATCAGGAATGGCATGACTTTATCCAAATAGGCAATTGTGCACAAGAAGCCATTTTTTTCCTCTAAGGAAGAAGACTGAAAAAGAAAAAGTATAAATCGATGAGATTGAAGATAGTTTGACGGGCATGGAGAACCGCCATTGCTTTTGCTATTGCCAGCATTCAATGCAATTTACACGATATCCATTAAGATGTCCTTGCTCTGCAAATTGGCTTCTAGACAGGAAATTCCTCCACGAAAATCTCTGGCCGGAGAAAGATGAAAGAAAACATAGGAAAGACTTCTGAAAATGCCCAAAAATTTAAGAAATCGTCAGCAGCTGTCGCTAAAAAATCATTATTCCACTAACCTTCTTATACTCAATACATACTCAGATAAGCAAAACAAATTAATAAACACAGGTCAGTAGAGAAAACCAACGACACTCAACTCAGTGTTTCCCGTCCAAACTCGCACCCACAAGAGCAACCACAGCGTGTCATCGATATAATAGCACACATTAGATATTCAGTCCATCGCATGATGCCATGACTGGGGTACTCACAGCAGATAAGACTGGGGTACACACATGTACGGACACAACCTAGACAAACATTTACACGCAGAAACAGCTGATGCCTTGGCACAACACGAACCGAGAGAGCAACAACAATTCACGATGCGAACAAGCACTTTACATCTTGGGCGGAGATCTTGAGACAAGTTGGCGAAGTCCTCTTGTAAGGCAGTGCCGAAGCCGAAATACCCTTCCTGCCACGTCCAAAAAGACAACAGAGGCAATAAAAAAGGATTACGCAATCACTCGAACCCAAGCTGAAACTGAGATTATTACAAGGAACCTTTGATGGGTATTGCCTACCCTCGGCTGTGCATGCGACCCATGTTGGCAAAATCTAGTCTTGCCGGCTCACGGAGATGATCCTTTGGACGCCGACCAGCAACTAGGGGTTACGTTCCTCGACAAAAGCGACGTCGTTTCCCTGGCTATTGATTATGTCATTAATGACGTAAATACAACAAAATTAATCCCGAGCTCGTATTTACATGGAATCTCACCAGGAGTTCATGCTATTTCTCTGTGTTGATGTGGAAAATCACGGTGACAACTACGTGCAAAGTAGACACCACACCACACTCGTGGATGTCTGTGTTTTTACTTTGTTTCTCAGAATGTCGACGTCGACGAGAACATGTATATATCATCAATAAGTAACAGGTTTTAGTTACTTCCCTTCTTCTTTCACGTTTGCTTATGAACAAATTCATTTTTGTGGAGTTTAGTGACGCCATTGTTACTTCACTCAATTGGCCTTGGGGATATCATCCTATATATATGTATGTTTAGTATGCATCATGTGTGTATAGATATTGGGCAAACACCGGTTCTCATTTTATTCAGTCAGTCATGGGTTCTGCATCTTCCGAAGGAAGAGGACGTGTCAGACCTCGTGGATGTCACCGTCGTGAAGCACGGTAAGCTAGACATCATGTATAACAACGCCGGAGTTATGGACAAGTTTGCATGTCCCATAGTCGACACGGCCTTGTCCGACCTGGACCGGGTCATGCGGGTTAATCTTTACGGATCATTCATTGGAGCCAAGCACGCTGCACGTGTCAGGATGCCGCAGCACGGAGGTTGCATCCTCTTCACTGGGAGCGTGTGCACAGTGACCGCTGGCATCTAGTTCACACACTTATGCTGCATTGAAGTACGGGATGCTGGGGTTAGCCAGGAACCTGGCAGCCCAGCTAGGAGAGTTTGGGATTAGGGTCAACTGTGTGGCAACATAAGCAGTAAAAGGGATGGGGATCGCGAACCGGCTCAGTGACCCCGAGATTATGGACCCCAAGGTCATGGAGCAGCTCGCAGCGTGATATGCGAGACGTCCCCCCATCCTACGGACTCCCGAGGACGTGGCAAATGCAGCGGTCTACCTGGCCAGCGACGAGGCAAAGCTCGTCAACGGAGTGAATATGGTGTGGGACGGAGGGCTTCAATTCATGGCCAATGCTTCGAAATGATTGAGTAGGCCTGCGGGCATATCGTGTGGTTGATTGTGTGTGTGCTCGCTTATTTATGCTCGTTCCATATTTATGGTGTGCTTAAGTTCATCCCCGCCATCTATTGTTGGAATAAAATGTAATCTGAAGCTCAAGGCAAATAATAAGCTTTGCGTGTACTTAAATTAGATTTTGTTCAAATTAAACAAAAAAATAATAACTTTATGAAAAATTAGTCGAATAATGAAATTGAAAAAAAGATGTCGTAGCATTTATTTAATTATGAAATGATTATCCAAATTTGAAAAGATTTATCGAACTATTCTCTTAATATATAAGATGGTTATAATCTTTAAACATATAAAATTAATTTCGACGATGGAATCGTGATTTGTTTCCTAAGTCAACAACAATGGAAGGAAGAAAGTCCATATACACGTGTTTTACGAGACGTTGCCCTTCTCGAAGTACTAACAGTCTCGCGGAGAAATCACGCATTTCACAGTAGTACAGTTTTTAATCGTTGTTTAAGATGTGATGTTGCGGTAATATTTAGAAAAAATCTTGGTTTGGTTAGTAGGGACCGTGTGCGGCGTGTCCGAAAGATCAATTAGGGTCACGCTCATGGAATTACTCGACAAAGGTTACTATAGCTAGTCCCATACTGGACACACCGCCGCGTTTCGAGAACACGCCTTCATGCAGGGGCGGGTTCTCAAAACGCGTCTTCTAGGGGCGCATTTTCAAAATTCGCTCCCGAACACTTAAAGAAAATATTTGCGTCGGCAGAGGGTGGGTTTTGAAGACCCGCCCCTTAAATGAATGAAACCCGCCCCTCCCACACTTAGGCGAAATATTCGCTGCATGGGGACTCTTTTTCTGTTTGAAGGCGAGCGGGATTTGAAGAAACAATAAAGGAGGCGAACCTCCCCTTTATGAAATAACCCGCCCCTTCGTGGCCCTTTATCAACAAACACTGATAATTAAAAAAACCCCTATGCAAAACAACCCAGTCCAGATTTGAACATAAAATATATATTGAAAACAAACCAAAATATATCCAGAAATCTGTAAAATCCAAACATAAATAACCTAGAATATATGTGTTACAAACGTTTACAAACATTACTGATTCCCCCTACGCCTCGTCGATCTCCTCCTCACATAAGGCATAATGACGGGTTCTGGGACGCGAGGCTGCTCCGATGAATCCTCCGGATACAACTGTGTGATCTGAGAAGGTCCTTCTCCTTGATATGAATGGTGGTCGTACCTGAAAATCTTATATTAGTTGAGTTACGAGAGTTTAACTCAAACGAACATCAAAGTTGTAGTTGACATACCCAAATTCTCTCGTGCCTTTAATCGGAGCTCTTGGGGTCGAACTGAAACCAACTTCGAAGTGAGGTGTACAGTAATCGGCGTCCAGGTGTGTCACTTGCGAGATGAGCATGCCATCTTCGACTTCATTGCCCTCCTCGTCAAATGAGGGGTCCTCATATGCCGGTGGCACGTCCTCATTCCCCTCCTCCGCATTCTCATCTTCATCCATGTGAGTATCCTCGTCCATAGGTTGT
Source organism: Melastoma dodecandrum (assembly GCA_029817715.1). Classification (NCBI taxonomy): domain Eukaryota; kingdom Viridiplantae; phylum Streptophyta; class Magnoliopsida; order Myrtales; family Melastomataceae; genus Melastoma; species Melastoma dodecandrum. The sequence goes on from JARUPY010000387.1 coordinate 2,119,484, forward strand.
CCACCATGTGGTGGCATGAACTCGTATACAGGTTGATCTCCCAGCCCGTCGGTGCGACTATACAATCGTACCGGTGCGTACTCCATCATCATCTGCATAGATTCCTCGGCAAGAGACACGAGTTCGGGCTGGTCGGAGCGAAGCTTAATCCTTCGAAAATTCCTCATCTACATAAAAAATAAGCACGACAGTAATGAATATAGGTTATAGTTGAAAAATAGAATGAGAAAATGTAAACGACTTACCATTATGCATAGCATGGAGCTGGTGTACGATATGTACTGTCTGTTGTGCCTCTTATACCATTTGTAGTATTTAATGCGAGACTCCCAAACGAGCGGCACGACCTTGTTCAACCGATCTTGCCACAGCTCCACAAACTCCAGGTAGATCTCCCTCCAGTTGTTCATAGTCTTGTCGTACAAATCCATCCGATGGAGGGCCTTACTGGTGTCGCATTGCTCCGGCACAAGCTGCTGATCGCCAAACTGCCGGATCACTCTGTCTGGGTAATGCCACTCCACAATGTAGAAGCAAATGGGAGGGACTTGAGCATGCCAAATAGCCTTTCCTGATCGGCAATAGTCTGGATGCATGGCTATCAACTCATCCGGGTAAGGATGCCAAATAATCTACATATTTTAATATGAATGTGTGAGGAAGATACTATATAATGAAATGAAATTGCTATAGAAGTTTACCTGATCCATGCTTTGCCTATCGAAGGCCTCTCCGAACGAGGAAAGGATATGGGTAGTTACAGTGCGCACATCCTTCGCAACGGCCCAGCGGTAGCTCAAAGGCATATCCTTTACAAATGGGCTCCGACGTCTATCTGTGAAGCCTTATGGTGAGCCGCCTTATACAAACTCCTATAAAGCCATGCCAGGCAGGCACTACCCCAGTTGTACTGTCCAGCCCTCTCAAAGTCCGCTAGCAGAGGCAACAAGAAGATGTGCACTAAATTGTCTGACTTGGTGGTGAATAACATCCTGCCAATCAGCTGCAAAATGTATTCCCTAGTATGCATCTGAACTACCTCCTCAGGGGCATCTATGGGAATTTGAGAAAATTGGCAGCCAGCCAGCTAAGTCTAATCTGACCAGACCTAATGTTTTCACCGCTAGGTACCCGCCCCAACAACTCCAGACACACTGCCTTTGTCAATATGGAGGTGTCTGCTATGACTGTGTCACCATCTGCGGGCAATCCAAGTTGAATGGCCACATCCTATAGAGTGACAATCATCTCACCGTGCACCATATGGAAGGTATGTGTCTCCGGCCTCCAGCGTTCTATCAAGGCTGTAATAAGTGCCCAATCCAAGGAAATGAAGGGAAGCTTCGCGACTCCGTAGAATCCTGCCTGACGGAGGAAAACATCCATCCTCGGATCGGTGGCAACTCCCTTGAGTGATTTCTCAACTCGACGGCAAGTAGAACGTTGTTCTGTAAATAAAACACGAATTAGTAAACAAGGTATGAATATATGAAAGATAATGTAATGATTTCAACCTAAAGAAGTTGACATACCACACTATATCATGCTTCCCATACAGCCGTCGAGCGATGCTCTCCTTGAGCATTAAGAACATCTGTCCCCCTTGGCCCTGGACGCATTTTCCTGTAAGACAATATAGAAAGGGTTAAATAGAAACTCAAGTTAAGCATGAAAACAACAACATATAATATAAACATTGAATAAGCACTTACAAAGATTTCTACTATGACAATTACGTCGGTTATGACATTCCTTTCTATATAACCCACAACTAGTTTTTCGAGGTTTCTCCTTGATATCCAGGTCATTACGTATACGGGATGACCTGGGACGCCCTTGTGGTCTGACTCTTGTAGGGTCGGGATTAACTTTAGGAAAACGATATTCCAATAATTCTTCTTTACAATCAAAAGAACTCCATCGCGAAGCATATACGGCCTTCTGACACTCGAATGAGTAGAAATGACTAATGACTGCCGTCTGATCTAAATGCATGTGTGCATAACATGCCAAAGTATGCGAACAAGGAATGCAATGGATTTGTCACTTCTTGCAGCTGCATTTCCGCGCTTGAAGAAAGACATACTTGAGTCGATGTTTTTCTCTAGTTTTCACATCAAATCTACCCTCCTATCGATTGAGAAGCACTACTTCTTACCATTTGGCTTTCTCAATTGATTTGAATAACCTTTTTGTACAAACACCTGTAAAACTTTCGCCAACTTTCAACGCATCGGCCGCATCATCCCGTCTAGCTATCCAATAGGATACGCATTTATACCATATTTTCCTAACAAGAGCCGAAACAGGAAGATTTCTAGCACCTCTTATAACGAAATTATAACTCTCGCTTAAATTTGTAGTCATAAGACCATATCTGTAAAAACCATTGCGGCTCAAACACCACTGCTCTTCATTCATCTCGACGAAGAACTCGCTAGCCTCCAGCATTGATTCAAACAAGCTTCTCATTATGTTCTTGTATTTCACAGTCGTCGACCTGCATGTTACTATCATGTTACTTCTTGAATTTGCAGGCCTCCCTTCATTGCTAGAATTCCCAGAAATTGATATCACATATACTTCTTGAATGCGGTCACCATTTAACGCAGCAAACTCACACAACAACCTCACATCCTCATCATCACCAATAGGCACTAGCACAAACTTTATGCCAGAAAGACCATACGAAGGAACGGGGTATCTATGACATATTTCCAACCTACTGCATTTATTTAATCTCATTGCATGAGCAATAACCTTTTCAAATTACACATAATCGACATCAAAAGGCACTTTTATACGTTTCACTGGACCCCTATTGTAACCTACTCATTCACTAGCATGAATAACTCTCCCATTTCCATACAACAACAAATCAGTGTGCGACATTGAAAAGTAAGATAATACTTACGAATTAGTGAATTGATTCTTCGAAATTTCAGATACCTACAAAAATTCAAACCAGAAAATATTAATCATCAAACGTCAAAATAATGGTAACTAATTACATATGATTAAAGGCTAAATATAAACTTATGTAACTAATTAAACTTAGTTACCTAAATTATAAATAAATTTTGACAAACATAACCCAAATATAACAAACAACTTTCAACCAAAAACCTAATAATAAATTCAACTTAATTACTCTAATTTTAACTAATTAAACTAAACTGTTTCCAACAAAAAACATTAATTTTAACAAAAAGTCTAAATTTTACGAAAACTAATTTCACTTAATTTTACCTCAGCCCTAATTTCAACTAAACCTAATTTCGTAAAAAAAAAGTCACCTAATTTCAAAATCACAAGCAAGTGTCGTGAGGAGGACACGAAGAGGGGCCAGGATGACGGTCGGAGGGGGCGTGGAGGGGGGTCGGGGGCGGAGGAGGAGGAGGGTCGGAGGGGGAGGAGGGTCGGAGGGGAGCCGGGGGTGTCAGAGGGAGGTTGTGGAGGGTCGGAGGAGGACACGGCGTCGGACGTCAGAGGGGGGGCCGGGAGGAGAGGAAGCTACGGTGGCTAGGGTTTCCGGATAATAAAGTCGGGAGGGGATGCTCGACTTAAGTCGTGGAAGGGACGGGTTTTGAAAACTTGCCAATTGTTCATTTAGGTAGGAAATCCGCCCCTTGTGCATTTCTTGAAGAGGCGGGTTGAAAAACCGCCCCCGTCAGATGTCAAACCCTAACTCTATTATGTTAAGTGTTGGAGAGGCGGGTCCCTTGGTCATTTCTTCAAGGGGCAGGTTTTCAAAACCCCTTTTACATACGCAAATATTTTCTTTAACTGTTCGGGGGCGGGTTTTGAAAATGCGTCCCCAGAAGACGCGTTTTGAGAACCCTCCATTGCATGAAGGCGGGTTCTCAAAACGCGCCCTCATGCAAATCATCCCACGCCGCATAGGGGCGGGTTTTCAAAACCCGCCATTGCCTATTTTGATGGAAGACGGGTTTTCAAAACCCGCCCTCTTTGTAATTTGAGGGGCGCGTTTTCAATGGTAAAATAGTATTTTACGAAACTCGAACCGTATTTTATAATTTTTTTAAAAAACTAACTGCATTTCAATACAAAACTCCTAATACCATAGGTAACCAAATAAAGCATTAGGGACGATGTAAAAGCCACGAGGAGGTGTAAAGAGGAATTTCCCCACACCCAACCACAACAACAAAAGAAAAGGCGAAGAGAATTATTTTCGGGTTTGCATTTTGTTAGCTATCCCCTGGAGAATAAACTCTCTTTTTTTTTTTAATAATGAGGTTTAGATATGTAGCGGCACAGTGGGAACTTTTACTTTTATTCATTCCCATATTGTTTTTTTGGTGCGGGGAGTGGTGACCACGAAATTTTGCTTTTCCCTTTTGTCTCAACTTTTTATTGTCCCAAGAGTCCAACAAACAAGAATAACATATATTATATGATGGGTTTTGTTATTTACTTGTTTTAAATTGTAATATGTTTTAAAATAAAAAAACACAATTTACGAAATATATTAAATACATAAAGCACACATATTACATTCTAAATCTCTAAATTTGAAATAATTTATTGCCTATTAAAGGATGCCTAAGGCATTAGCTAATAAAAATCCTTATATATATCAAAAAAGAAGTTTAATATATTTTGAAGCACCTGGTCATGGCAACGACATTCGTCTGTCCGTCTTTTGTATTCAAAGACTCGTCACTACATATTCCTTGTCACGTCTCAAATTTATAAGATTTTACGAAATAAAATAATAATTTTTAAAATTGATTAAATAATATTCATAAAATAGATTCGAATGGGTATTTTTAACGTTCATTTGTCAAAACATTAAAATGGGTATTTTTAATGTCGAAGGGGCTTAAATCATTATTTAAAACATCGAGTTTATATAGTGGGTTTGCTTGTAACACATTTATTAAGGGCCGAGCTACTCTGAGTTATTCTTTAAGTCGGATTATAGTAATCAAAACCCAGTTCAACTCTAACTCAAAACCCCGAATCCCACTTCCAACCCCTCTTCCATTACAACCTCTGCAACAAGACAAATAAAGTTCACATACACACATCCCTTCCCTCATCATCTCCCTCCACTCACCGTGCTCTGTTCTCTGCACCGCTCTCACTGCTCTTTCCCCCAACACCACCCTCCACCCCACACAAAAACAAAGTATCCCCACCCACCCCATCTTTTTACTAAAGTCCCGTCCCTTTCCCCCGACCACTTCCTCTTCCCTTGTCCTAAAACCATGCACCCCTCACTCCCTCTCCTAGCCCTCTTCTTCCTCCCGCTCACCACCCTTTCCCTACCCATTTCCGAAACCAATGCCCTCATGTCCATCAAGTCCTCTCTCGACCCTCAAGGTCGGTTCTTGACGTCGTGGACCCTCGGTTCCGACCCCTGCGGCCCTTCCTTTGAAGGGGTGGCGTGCAACGAGGAGGGTCAGGTGGCTAACATCTCCTTGCAGGGGAAAGGGCTCACCGGGAAGATCCCCGCCGAGATTTCCGCCCTCACTAACCTCACCGGGCTTTACTTGCACTTCAATGGCTTGAGTGGAGGCATCCCTAGGGAGATTTCTGGGTTAAGTCAGCTGTCCGAGCTGTACCTAAATGTTAATAACCTGTCCGGGAAGATTCCTCCTGAACTTGGGTACTCGCCCAATCTTCAAGGTAAGAACTTGCCATTTTCAAAACACCATCTGTTGTTTCTGTTCCATGTTCTATTATTGCTGTTTTGGGTTTCTGCAGTCGTCTTAAAAATGTGCCCCATTTTTTAACTTTTTCTTTTCCTGGGATTATACGGTTTTTAGAACAGTTTCGGTTTGGTCTGGTTTGTTCAGATTCAAGCTTGAAACCTTTGTTTTAGTGTCGTTTCTTTTTTTTTTTGTCTGCTTTTCTTTGGGGAGTTTAGATTCAGGTTCAAATTTTGTGGGTCAGATTCATATTTATGGTAGGGTCTTAATTTAAAAGATAGCAGAGCGGATGAGTGAATTTAATGTGGGTGTTCGATTGGTGGTCAAACCTTGGTCAAAAGGTTAGATTCGTGTTTGTTTTTGAAAGAGGTGTGCTCCCTTTGTGTTATTACAGTTCTTCAGTTGTGTTACAACAACTTGTCTGGAAGTGTGCCAACCCAACTGGGATCGCTCAAGGAGCTCAGTGTGCTGGCTCTGCAATACAACCGCCTCACTGGTGCGATTCCGGCCAGCCTGGGTGATTTGAAGAAGCTGGTGAGGCTGGACTTGAGCTTCAACCGTCTGTTCGGTTCCATCCCGGTCCGACTGGTCGACGCTCCCTCACTCAACGTCCTCGACGTCCGTAACAACACTCTTTCAGGAGAAATACCTATAGGTAATGACATTATTTGTTGCTTCTTTTGGTGTATGGAGATTTGAAGTTCGAATCTGAGGAACATGTTTTTTGTTGCTGATCTGAAGGCCTTAAGCGGCTGAATGGTGGCTTCCAATATGAAAACAATGCGGGCCTCTGCGGTGGGGGGTTTTTGGGGATAGAAGTTTGTTCCGCGTCGGATCATAAGAACCCAAACAAGCCAGAGCCGTTCGGGCCAGAAAATCTTTCCTCGAAGAACATTCCGGAGTCTGCTAAAATACCGGCTAATTGTACTGGAAACCGAGCACACTGCGTGTCTCCAACCAGTACCCCACAAACAGGCTTAGCCTTTGGAGTGGTTGGCGTTGCTGTGGCGCTAGCTCTGGCTGGTTTTCTAAGCTTCTCGATTTACCGTCGCAGAAAACAGAAAATCAGCAGCATGATTGACTCCTCCGACAGCCGTCTAAGCACTGATCAGATTAAGGAAGTTTATTGCCGAAGAAGCACGTCTCCGTTGATAAGTCTCGAGTACTCTAACGGTTGGGACCCTTTGGTGAAGGGCGGTAGCTTAAGTGGAGTCGTCGGGGGGTTTTCTCAGGAAGTCTTTGAGAGCTTCATGTACAACTTAGAAGACGTCGAGCGTGCGACTCACTGCTTCTCCGAGATGAACTTGTTGGGAAAGAGTGGATTCTCTGCGACCTACAAAGGATTACTGAGAGACGGCTCGGTAGTTGCTGTGAAGTGCATTGCCAAAATGAGTTACAGATCCGATGAGGACGAGTTCCTAAAAGGTCTTAAGCTGCTGACCTCGTTGAAGCACGAGAACCTTGTCCGGCTTAGAGGCTTCTGTTGTTCAAAGGGAAGAGGTGAATGCTTCCTGATCTATGAGTATGTTTCAAATGGGAACTTACTGCAGCATCTTGATGCTGAGCACGGAAGCGAGAAGGTCCTAGAGTGGTCAACGAGGGTATCCATCGTCGCTGGGATCGCTGAAGGTAATAATCTTCCATTACTTCATCTCTCGTTGAATTGCAGTTGAATGATGTAACGATGTCGCGAAGGAATCTCGTCTTTCTTTCAGGCATCAGGTACATTCATTCCAGCAAGGGGAAAAAACCCGGTCTTGTACACCAGAACATATCCGCGGGGAAAGTCCTCCTCGATCACTGGAACAATCCCCTGTTATCTGATTCTGGACTGCACAAACTTCTCGCCGACGATGTCGTCTTCTCAGCCCTTAAAGCCAGTGCTGCCATGGGATACCTCGCCCCAGAGTATGCAACCACAGGTCGCTTCACTGAAAAGAGTGACGTGTATGCCTTCGGCATGATCCTGCTCCAAGTCCTCTGCGGCAAAAGCAAAATCACGGCGGCAATGCAACAAACAGTAGAGTTGGGAAAGCTCAATGAATTCATGGATGGCAACCTGAATGGCAATTTCTCGGAAAGTCAGGCAACGAAGATCCTCAACATAGCTCTACTGTGCACGCACGAATCTGCCCACTGCAGACCAGGGATGGATGATGTGGTGCAAGAACTGAGTAGGTTAGAATCAATTCTCTAATTAGTTGGACCTTTCTGAAGTGATGTTCTAACTCTTGATTAGGAGTGTCTTCTAAGACACTATTTGTAACCTTGTATTGCTCCTCGTAAGAATGCTTTCTACTAAGAAAGTGTTGAGAACCAAAACCGCGCAGCATCGGCCGAAACCTCAAACTCTATCCTTATACAGAACCATGATTTAACTCAAATGGTCGTCCATGATTAACAGAGATGGGCGCCAGGCTTCATATCAGTCGCTAAATCTGCTTTTGGCAGAAGCAATTGTAAAATGTGACACTTCCAGTCAGGGCACAAGCTTTCATCAAATGCAGCACTAATTTACATTATTACAGTAAGTGTTGGTCAGCAGGCCTTTCAGTTCCTTCTTGCATCGGGGGTGATCACCTGTTCCACTCCGCGAGCTAGGCAAGATGCCTCTAAGATAGGATTTCATGCTTTGTATGCCATGAACCGCGAAAGGATAGTGAGAAAACAAGTAAAAGGTATCATGGTGGGACGAGTCGGAGGTCCGGTGTGCGTGACCGGCGGGACAGGCTTTATTGGATCATCCATGGTCGCGAGGCTTCTCGAGGACTACTCCGTTTGGACCACCTTTGTGGTTCGCTCCGGGTGTTGGATACAGCAGGTTCTGAGTTCGAATTGTATTGTTTGTGATCTTACGACATGTCTTTGTTTGTTGTGCAGATAGCAAGAGGGATATCAGCTATCTCACTAACCTCCCCGGTGCGACGGAAAGGCTTGAGATCTTCTACAATGCTGACCTCGACCACCCGGAAACCTTTCGCCCGGCGATCAAGGGGTGCGTCTGTGTGTTCCATGTCGCACACCCTGTCGATGTCTCCACGAACCTCAAGGACGGTGTGGATGTACCCGTGGAGACCATCACACAGACATCACTCGGCGGAATGCTCGGTATACTGAAGATAAGTGTCGAGTCAAAGACGATGAAGGGGGTGGTGTGCACCTCATCCATGGGAACAACCATGTTCAATGGGAAAACAGTAGAGATCGGGGAAGCCGACGAGGATGCGTGGAGCGACCTTGAGTTATGTAGGCAGAGAAGAGCTCATTCTACCCCAAGTACTTGTGTAGACATTGAAATTTTGTCATTCGGCCCAAATCATATGTTATATCGGCTAAATATGTTTAATTGTCTTTATATTATAAGGCAACATGATAATATATTTTACACTTAAGCTTTTAGTGTAAAATTAATAGGTTTTATATGGTCTTGGGCTTATTCAAATTAAAGTCCAAATTAAATATGTTCTAGCCCAACCCATAATATATTTTATGGCCTAACTCATATGTCGGCCCATTAATAGTCTGGCCCATGCTCCAACCCTATCCAATCGTCGGCCCAATATGGCTTCAAGCCCACATGCAATTTGTCCCATGGAAAGAGAAGGCACCCAAGGGTCCTTCAACTCCTGTAAAGGGAGTCTCCTCCCCTTATTTGGGACACAACGAGTGGGAGCTCCTTCGATAGCGAAGTTCTCGAGCGTCTTTTCCTCACCCGATCGACGACGAAGTGCTGCCAAGATCCTGGTTCAAGATCAAGCCTCTAGATCAAGCTTCAGTAGCCTGGTCCTTCACCTCTCCAGCGGATATTCACCAAAGCATCGCCCCCTCTACATTTGGATAACTTGCAAATATAGAATCAGGGGACTCACGTGCTTCGTCCGTGACTAGAGATTGAACTCACTATATTTTTAATACGACAATTTGTACGCCATTTCCGATCTATATACAGATCGTGAAGTTTTTTGCACTCACAACTTGGTATCGAAGACGATCACCGGAAAGAAGGGGTTAGAGTTTGCAGAAGATAACGAGGTGGATGTGGTGAGCTGTGTGCTCCCTATGGTGATTGGTCCTTTCGTATGCCCTTTCGTGCCGGCATCCGTCTACCTAGCCGCCTCCCTTTCGTGCCGGCATCCGTCTGCCTAGCCGCCTCCTTATTCTTCGCTAAGTGCTCACTTCCTCGATATAACATCTAAACATTTTGGAATTAATGTTTAGATCCTCCTTTCGTTCGTCCAGGCAAACCGGAGGTCGTCAAATTGATTCCTTTCTGGTAAGCGACCTACACTGAAGATGCCGTGGACACGCACATCTTTCTGATGGAGAACCCAGATGTGAAAGGCAGATACATGTGCCGTTCCATCGAACTTTCAGCTTATGACTTGGCCGATTTCCTTGCCCCTGCATATCCGGACTTCAACATCCCCATCACCGAGTAAGTGTGATGCACTAAACTGAATAGTACCATCTAGAATACGATCTACACATGAATCGTACCATCCCCATCACTGAGTAAGTTGATGTTTCTCCTCTGCAGAAAGATCAAGGAAACAAAGGATTACAAAGGGCGGAGCCCATCCACGAAGAAGCTCCTGGATGCGGGATTCAAGTACCGGCGTGGTGTCGAGGGCATGTACTCCAGACTGGTCAAGAGTGGTAAGGAGAGAGGCTTCCTGTAAAATAACCCATTTTCCAAACACCACTTGTGGCTCCGTGTATCTTCTTCCCGGATCATTTCAAGGCACTTCTTCAATAAAAGTCAGTGCGCGACAATTGCCTCTCACTCTCTCATTTGTATGTATGTCCCAATCAGCAGCTTGAAAACAATCTTACCAAGGACTAAAAACAAATAAAGAACACTCCAAGATTGATTAGCATCATAAGTGAAAGGATACGTAGAAAATGTTTACTGACTTTCTAAGAGGGTCCATAGAGTGGATGTAAGAACCAGCCTGAGTAGCAGCAAGAGCGCCTGATTTGTATAATCAGTCAATCTTTCCTCGTTCAAATCCGTTGAACAACTCTTCATTTCACTGAGGTTCATCCCCTCCCCATTCCTTACAACCTTCTATAACCCCCCCTTCTTCTTTACCAATGCTAAGCAAACGGAATGAACCAGAGGGTGAATCCTTTTTGCCGACACACCTGTTGGCTGTTCTCTACAACATCACTCATCTGGAGTCGACAGGACACTATCTCCGAGGTCCTCAAGTTAGCTTTTGAGTTGCTCAACTGTCCGATCAGGATACTTCAGAATCAAAGTCAGGTCTCAGAGGATACTCGAGACCCTGAAGACATGGCATTCGTTGTTTATCCTCATCAGTGTAAGCCGGAAGAAACCAATATACAGTATCTGTGCCAAATACCTGATTCACGAGGAAATAAAAGTTATCACGTGGCGATGAGTTAAAATTCTATCTTTTGGCACATTGCTAATCATCACAGTATATAAAATGGCAAAATGAATTTTGCAGTTATTCGGATGTCTTCGCAGATTCTCTGCGAGAACTCCAAATAAATTACTAACCACACATAAAATAGTGCACTCTATGCCTGAGCTCTCAAATTCATGTTCATTCAAAAGAATTATATCCATGCAATCATCAGGAATAACAAATTATTTTTCTTCTTTTGCGTGCAGAATTCACGGAACGACATATAGATGAATGAAATAAGAGATACCTGCTGAAAATTTTTCATTCTTCCAAGATCATAGCATCGTTTAGGAGAACTTCTCCTCTCATATGCCTGCATTTATAGCCCGATAAATGTGCTATAGAATTATATCAATTCATTGAGAGATTTGATAAATAGACACCAAATGTAAGACTACCAAGACAAAGTCTAATTGCCAAGGAAGCAAAAAGAATGTCTAATCCAGATTTAAGCTATCATAGGCATAGCTAATTGAATCAAAGATTGAAGCTTATGTCCTTTGCATGGAAATTATCTCTTTCCAACCCTTATTTCTTGTGGTGATAGAAGAACGAAATATTCACTGGTGCAATCGCCTAAAATGATTAAAATAAACGAATACTTTTTATGTAGACCATCTCTAGTACAGCGAAAAACGATGTAACTAACTGAATAAGTGAACCCTTGTATTCATATTGGAAGATTGAAGATAATACCTCAATAGTTGTAGTGTTTGCAGCGACCAATGATATGTGCATGATCAAGAATCCCAATATGCTTAGTGCAAATGCCAAATTTAGTACTGCAACAAATAAGGAAGGGGAAAAGTAGCACCCAGTCTCAGGTTAATTGTGATGGAGCAAAGTGTGACCTTACCGAAAGCCATGAAAGTTGTTGCCAGAGCAGCCGGAGAGATATGTATCTCTTGATCAGTGAAAAATACCAGAAAATTTGGGAGTAACGACAATGTAGCCAGTGTAGTCTCGAGAAAAGTATAGAACTGCATCCAAATCAACAGGCGGAGGTTTAACCAAATATTTCCTCTTTTGGCATCAGATGGACTAACAATTCAGGCAAGCGACACAGATATACAGCCGTTGTCATCACTTTAAGAAAATATAAAATCTGGGTCCTTCAAGTCTCACTATATCTAAAGTTTCCTGTTGCTCTGGTTTTGGTTGTGTCAATCATCTAAAACCAGTCTCGTTAACATCATTACACAACACACAAAACAGATGGATGATGAGAAAAGCTTTCAAGAGGACAGAAGAAAGATCCACAAGAAATCCGACAACTGGTGGAGACCTATGGAATAAATGATAAAAAACTAAATTATGTTTATACACATAATATTGTTCAGGCATTGGTCATGTGACTTGTAATAGAGTACGAACCGAATTATATACAACTTTCTAATCGTATTAGTACCATAATGAAGGTTCAGATCTACTCATCTTGAGCTCTAGTTCCATGACTTTGTCATGAGGCAACATTTATACAGATTTCTCATGACAGAATTTTCTATGACGACTTACCACTGGACCCTAAGCTTAAGGTAAATGTAGCGGGCAGAGCCATATCATATTCCAGCAAAATGTTAGCTATTCATAGCAGCTACTTTTTAAGGCACATGAACGACAGCTTAATCAAAATGTTCCCAGTTTTCACAGTCCTGTGAGATGAAGCATTTCCAGCTAATTTTCGATACATGGCCATAAAAGAATGATTTGACCTTGCTAGATAAACTAAAACAGAATCATGAAAGAGAAGTGTCTATTACTAATTTACTAACGACAACAAAAGCAACAAAAATCAAATAAGCTGGTAAACTTACCAGGAACAGAAGAAAATATTTGTAATTTAGTGCCCCAACACAGTTAACAACCCATACACAATGATGATCCATCTTAAGTATACACCTTCCGCCTGAAAGGTAAAAAAGTCTCAAAAATTCACATTCCTTCAACCACAATTATCTGAATGACTGGAAACAAAATCAATTCTATCTAATGTTCAGAACTTACAAACAGAACAATGATGACAGCGAGTGGGCTTGAAATTGCCACACTTCCTACAGTAACGTATCTTATGACCCGATGAATGGGGTTCCAATCGACTGAACTCAGATGCATTCAGAGCATCGGCCTCCCCTCCCTCCTCATCAACGGTAGGTCTCCAATTCGGGGGCACACCTCCAGGGTCGGTAAACACACAGGAGAAGTAACTCCATAACAGCATCACTAGCTGCACATCACAATCAAAATACCACATTTACTAAAAGAGAGACATCACTCTCTCTTTTTCACGAAATAACCGAATAATCACGGTAGTTCTAAACAGGAAGTTTGACACTGATGTATGGCAATTCCAGGGAAAGGATAAGGAGAAGGTTCAAACCCTTGCTTTTAAGGCAACCGCGCTAAAACCGGCAACCCTTGGCTGAATTTTAGCCCAGATCAAAACGGGACGACTTAAGGCAACATAAATCACAAACAAAAACCTCAACCCAAATTTGATTTCTTTTCTTTTTCTATTTCTTTTTTTATTCCCTTCCATCGTTACTTAAGACACATAGCATGAGTTTGATCTTGTAGAATCTGACCCATTTTCCCAGCAGGGAAAAAAAAAAGACTCCTAAAACCCATAATCCCCATTGTAAAACCAAAACATCCCCAGATAGCACCCAGAAAAGGGATTAAAAAGCCACTACTCACCAGTGCATGAAACAGGATCAATACCCCGACAGAGACCAGGGAATCAAGACCGCCAGCGTGAATCAAAGCCGGCACATAATTGGTGACAACGACTGCGCAATAAGTCACCCCGACGACCCCCAGAACCAAGAGGATCATCAGGAACCCCAGGCCCTTGAGGGCGGTGCAGAACCTGAACACATTCCAAGCCATCACGCTGGCGCCCCCAGCCGACGCCGGCATGATTCGAAAGTTCCAAACTTCAATGCGAAATCCGCGGTCCCAGATCGGGATAATCGACCGAGGGGGTAAACGAGGAAGTGGGTCTTACAGTAGGTGGGGGAATTATGGTTAGGGATACCTGTCGTTGCTGGATCTGAGGGAGCTCTGGCTTTGGTCGGTCGTCAAACCCAGGAGGGGATCGGAAAGTGCCTTCTTTCCACCGGCATTCGTTGTTTTTGTCGGTTGTCAACGTTTTCCGCCCTCAGATTGTTGTTGTAATAAAAGACACTGTTTTTCTATTTAAAAGTAGTAAACAAATTATTCAAAATTTATAGTTAGATAAATCAGATCCTCCTTGATGATGGGATATGGATATAATAAGTCTTAATCCCATGCCTTTAGTTGAACCATTCAACAGTAAGTACTATTAGTCCTAATGGTTTGGTTGTTCATTTTTAATACACTGCAGAAGTAACCGGCATCCTTCCGGAAGGTATCCCTGTCCGGCCGAAAGGGATGCCGAGACTTCTGGGCGGCTGGACTAACAGCGTCATCGGAAAGCCGATGTCCTTAGCTTGGCATGTTGTGGTGAACGCGTCGTTGTCGATTGTAGGGGCAGAAATTGGCGTGGGAAACCAGAGCGGAAGAGGTAGGAGGAGATGGAAACCTTGGACTCTCGGGGACCCTGCTGGCTTCTGTTGGGAAGTTCTTCATCAGAAATAAGTTATGTTATCTGCATTGTGATAAAACCCGTTTGGATATTTTGCTCATAAAAAACTCTCTCGTTCTACCGATTTCAGATTCTCCCAAAAGCGTAGAAGAACGAGAAAATATATTTACCCCAAAAAAGGAAAAGATTTGGTGGAACCAAATAAGATTTCAGATTCTCCTTTACTTGAAACCATCCCTAAATTTGGGGAACCGATAAGATTTGGTGGTCTTCGGACAACATCCCAGGATTTTCATCCACACCTGAAAGGCCGAAGTTGAGGGTAAGAAATCAGGCATCGTTTTGTTCTTTATATATTGGTTTCCCCAGTTGTTGTCGTCAGGAAGAAAACAGGCAGAAATTGAGGCAAGAAAGGAGCCATGGATAACTTCTTCTGTTGGCTTCTTTCCTTCCTCCTCCTTTGTTGTGTTTTCTGCATCCTTGCCTACCAGGTGATTCCATCGATCCTCTCGTCGTCCTTCCCCCGCTTCCCTTCCCCCGGGTTCACCCCCCCTTAATCCGGGCGCTTTTCTTTCTTGCATTCACAGCTCATTTGCTTGACGGACCTGGAAACCGATAACATCAACCCATACGACACCGCGGCCCGGGTAAACCAGGTCATCGTGCCGGAATTCATCGTGCATGGAGTCTTATGCAGCTCCTACCTCTTCTCGGGGCACTGGTTCCTCTTCCTCCTCTCACTGCCGTACCTTTATTACAACTACAGGCTGTACGTTTTCTCATTGCCCTGGTCCCCTTCCCTCGCAACAATCCACGGCAAAAATCACCACACGGGGTTGGCTAATACAGTGGCGACTTTCAGGTACTCCCGGAATGGACACACCATCTACGTGGCCGAGATCTACACCGATCTGAACAAGGAGAAGAAGAGGAGGCAGCACAAGTTCCACTATCTCGTCTCGATGATGACGATTTCGATATTCGGGTAAACTCTCTGCGATTTCTCGTGTTCGAGTTTTGGCCAAACTGAATTTTCCTTCTCCCGATCATTGCAGAATAATCTGGAGGAACATAGACAACATCTAGCCGACGGGTCGCCGGCGAGGTGTGAAGCCAATCCCGAGCAAGGGCGGGATGGAGATGGAGATGGAATACGACTGGACTCCCCAGTGTCACCTGTTAATAGCAAATAGGATCAGATCTTGTACAGACAAATTTAGGGAACTTCAGATTGTTACCACATCATGTCTGCAAGTTTCAGCTTGGAGCTTGTTTCAATCGTGTATTTATTTATACCATTAATTTGTAAATAGAGTTGCTGAAATGGGCGGGTGGACGTGCCATGCTTGATTCGCTTCACCTTTCCCTCCCCCAATCCCAAAATCTAACAAAATCGAGCGCCATCCCTTCCACTTCCACCGCCACCGCCAACGCAGCTGCAGCCACGACACCAACCCCGACGACCCCTGAAGATGACGTCATCCCTCAGTCTTCCCCCATGTTTCCCGACATCGTCCTCTTCCGTTACTCCTCCCCCTCCGACACCGAACACCGCCTCCGCCCACCCCAACCTCGGCAACCCTACCAACCCATTTCCCTACATCAACCCCGAGCCCCGTATCTCCACCCAATTTTACACCTTTAACCAGGAATCTCATTCCCTCATATCCACTGCCTCCTCTCCAACAGGCTAGCTACCGCGGAGATCTGATCCGCCACCCCTCCCACTGTCCTCCTGCCCTGGCGCTCCGTCTGGAAGGACCGCAACGAGGACACCGCCTACCTCATTGCTTGGAAGGGGATTCGGCAGAAGCTCTCCATCCATGCTGACCCCGATCACCCCGGTAACAGCTTCCTCTGCTTTAAGAACAACTCTCGGCAGTTCGTCTCCCACTTCAGCCAGTGGCAGGATATCGTGGTTAGATTTCATGGCGAGGTGGGTTCGAAGCATGTGGGCCTTAAAGACACTGTTGATAAGATTAAACAGGTGTGGACAGTCGGGGCCAAGTTTTACGGCATCCCCGAGAGTTTCATTAGGGTTTGCATCGCCGCCTGCCCTGTTTGTAATGGCAGTGGTAGTAGGGCTGGAGGGAATTGTGAGGGTGGTTTGAGTTCTGAGGAGTAAGACGAGTTACTGAGTATACGGAGCTTTTGATGTCCCGGCAAAGGAGGTTATAGAATTGTCGGGGGAAACCGCTGACGAAAACGGAAACAGAAAATGATGTCGGATAGATTTATATGGTTCGGCTCAAACTGGCCTACGTTCACGGGTCCTACGTTCACGGGTAGGTCCTTCTTGATATTCCACTATAATCAACGAGTTACACGATTATAAGTCCCGAGAAAGTTTCACTCCGAGTCCCCGTAGAAAGTCCTCTACCCGACTCTCTAAACATTATCACCACTCATTGTGTAGTTACCAATACAACGAACCCGTCGCCTCCCTTATTCTAGTTACAGAATCTACATCGCACCAACTCGTAAATCTCACCTATTCGACTCTGACAATCCGTCTATTTAATATAGATAATAAAATCTAGGACGATATCTTTTCGATATCTCATAAAATCACGCGAAATCATACGTCTTACCAGATTCTCTAAGATTTCAACTTTGGTTGACATTCCTAATAAGAATTTGCTAAGAAGCAAAAGGTCGTACTTTGTATTTGGCAGAAGTACGTTAGGTATGACTATAAACCTTTCGTGGCGGAGGTTAATATCTATGCTAGTCACAGAGCAGGTGAGCCCATCTCCAAGAGGTCATCATGGGTTCTGAAGAGGGAACCGTATGTTTCCAAGGGGTGTGGATGTGGATTTCGGATTCGGGCAATCGTGCTGATTTCCAATTATATTTAGAAGGACAAGAGCTTTGTGTATCAGGAGGAAGGGATGGCTGTCTTCAAGCTTTATGCGGTGCATTCAGGGCACGAGCTGGGCCCACTGGGCGGGAATGCAATGATAATGAACGGGGTGGTCGGGCATAAGAATGGCTTGTTAATGGATGCTGATGACGATCAGGAACCGGATCGGGACGACATGTATGGTGTGAATGAAGAGATGGAAAGCGATGCATTTGAATTGATGGGAAAGGATGATGGAGATTTGCAAGCTTTCTGTCCTACAGCTGGTTCAGGAACTGAGAGTGGAGCTCCTCACTTCGTTGAAACGGAGAGTGGGAAAAATTCCACAGGAGATGTTGCCTTCTGTTTTGCAGGAACTATTTTATCTTAATAGTCGGGTCAGGAGAATAAGAGAAGATGGTGGCAAATCCATTGGTTGCTTCCGGAGAAGCCGCCGTCGCATCCGGACGATGTGTGCTGGAATGCGAGGCTGATTTGGCACACTGGAGCTGTGATATCCCACATCGGTTGGAGAAGAGAACGAAGCATATATAGGCTATGGAGACTTCTCTTCATAAGACGCGCTTTGGGGTTACCACTCCGGATGTGCTGTGTGCTGCCGAGAGTGTCCGCCAAAAACAAAATTGTGCGGGCTTGGCCCATAGCGGATAATATCCTGTGACGGTGGTCTGGACTGTTACAGGAGCGATCATCATCCGGAGCAGTTGTATGCTGGAGGGAGGTGTACAGAGTTAATCGAGAAGGACCTGATGGAGCCTTGTAAATCCGAAGAGTGGTGGAAATGCCAGAGTTTGATGCAAAAAGCATTCTGAACTGTTTGTTACTGAGCCAACTAAGCCTCTTAGGCATGACGATAGCACGGTGGGGGATGAAAGCCTCGAGGGTATTCAAGTGGAGAGCTTTTACCAGCGTATATTTTGTCGGGTATTTTCGCAGTTTGCTGTAACTCATGTACGAGGGTTATGAGAAGGAGAAGGAAAATTTCCAGGGGGCCCATCCAATGGGCAAATGGAATTGTTCTTTTCTCAAAACATGATTCAGACCCAGAAGTCACATATGTTCGAGCCTTCAGGCACTTCATTTTGTGGACTGCTCCTCCCTCCAGTCAAGCAATCAACCGTCACCTTCGTATACACAAAATGTGTTGTGTCTTTATACATTAGAGAAGGAAAGGGGAGATGTGCACAAAACATATTGACGAAACGACGTACACAAAGGCGCTTTTTGGGAATCGGCAATCGTCCTTCACGTCTCATCGTACAGCCCAACAATAGTAAGAAAAAGAAAAGAAGAAGAGTGGAAGACGAAAGAGATTTACACTTTTACAATGACAGACTCCGCATTGGTAAGAAAATCTTCAGGTGGGAAATATATTTTTTGCATGGCGAAGCCAACACGGCACGTGACTATTAAATGCCACCCCCCAATACCCTTTCAAATCAATCCCTCCTCCTCCTCCTCGGAGTAATAATAACAACGAAGAAAACAAGCTAGGAAATCTAAAATCATGAGGTTGGTTCAAAATATTAAGGAGGTTGAATTCGCTTAATAAAGTTCGAAGTTTGAAATTTATCATATACAATTATTCATATTAAAAAATTCATCTATTATAGTCAAGTTTTGTATTCAATTCGAGTTCAAATTAATCAAAATGAAAAAAAAAACAGAAGAAATTCACTCCCCCCAGCTTATCTTCATCGTCGTCACCAAAACCTACCTACCTTCCTTCCTTCGAGGCGTCCATGATTGATCGCCCCTTGTTACTTAATTTAATTAAAGGTTAGAGGAGGGGGTGGAGGGAATAGCAAATAGTGTCAATGGCGTAATAAAGGGTTGCTTTGTGTGTGTGTGGTCTTTTGGGAAACATTATCTCCATCATTCACGGGGTAACTCTGCTGTCTATCTATTTAGTCTTATCATGCAGTCCAGTCACCGTTTTGAATAAGAAACCCCAGGCGACAATATATATGTGTGTGTATGAACCGGACGACTTTTGTCAAAGCTTTTTAGGGGGGGAAGCTTGAAAGTTTAGGTTATTGTTATTTGCACTACAGCCACCAGGGGGTACCTATCTGTCGGGTTACTCGGGGGACAACTCGACTAACGTTTTCCTCCTCCTCCGTTATTTTTTTTATATATAAAAGTTTTGCTTCCTTTGCTTTAAATCTAGTTTTGTTCCTGACACTTGGAATTCTTATTACATATTAGATCTAGTGGGGATAGGATTGGAGGGGAAATGGCCGGTCACGCTTCAAAACTCAGCAACATGGTTCCATTTTCATTTCTACCAAGATCCGATTGAGTATATAGTTCGTGTAGTCTCGACTGACGGTGATCATTGGGTAGTATCGAATCCGAGCAGCCAGCAGCCGCGAGGGGGTGGGAGGGGTTACATGTTCTGGAAGAGAAAACGTAAACTTGATGAGATGCGGGTGCCTAAATGATAGTAAATCAACAAGAACGAAAGATTGAGGTTGGTTACAAGTGGAAGTCAAAGAGGGAGGGGTTTCTTAGTCGCGAATTGATTCATCAATTTCAGTGCATAAAAGTGAATGTGAAAGATTGGGATTAGCGAAACATTTGACTACCCCGTGTGGGGGAGGGGAGGGTGAACGCCCCCGCCGTACGTTTACTCTATCTCTTATCCCTTCTCATTATTATTATTCCTACGAAATATTGCCTTTTCCCCTTCAGTGCACAACTCAATTTTTTTTTTTTTATAATTAAAGTGTCGTTCTAATTTGGGTTTTGTCCGAAAGTCGTAGCTGTGCCACGTGGCTTCGGTCAAAAGGATTGACCTTCCTCCCTCCCGCGGGCCTAAATAAAAAATAAGAAGGAATGGCTCCGGTCGGAACTGGACAACATCCGGACGGCGCGCGGTCGATAGCGCCGTCGCCAACTGTTATAGATTCTTCACCATCTCCACCCCCTTTTTCTATCGTCCTCTTTTTTGAATGTATCGAAATGTTTTTCTTTCCCCTTTTCAGTTTTTTTTATTACACGGAAAATAAATGTTCGTGTCTTATAATGGTACCCCCCCCCCCCCCCCCCCGGTTTAAGCAAATAAAATCTTCATATTGGGGGGAAAGCTGATGAACTCTGACCAGTTTTGTAATAAAATATGATTGAAAGCACATAAAGCCATGATGGTGTCAAACACTATGTCGTTCCTTTACATGACAATCGATGGTCCCATTTGCTAGATAAACAAGATTATTGCACCCACTTTCTAACACGGAATTCCCATTAACATCAACGCGCGGGAGCCGAGACATCATTCTCTCTGGATCGTGGAGTCTCCTAGTTCAGACACCTGAAAGAACAATACCAGTTGCTTCATGAGAATGAGAGATGGAGTTCAATGAAATCCCGAGCGACTCAATTCCGGGGGCACCGCATAGTGAAAAAAATCCATGGAGACTTTATTAGAGGGAGGGATTAATATTACTTCTCTATCTGGGGGTCTACAGAAGTCAAGGAAAGTAAGAAAAAAGATTATAAAATTTGCGGGGAGGAATGATGAGATGTTTTTGAATCACACGTGCATCTGCAGGGGGAGGATTTTTATTTATTGCAAATCCCATTCGGTCAATACCAACAATTGGTTTTTATTATTATTGGGGGGAATTGGGTTGAAGGAGTTGAATGAGTGGTGTGAGGATGAGGTTGGGATTTGGGAGGGGAGTGTTCTATACAGTCATAAGTCACATAGTGCTGCCATAAATAGTTTCGACTTGTGTTCCCTATTCTTCTCTTCTTTTAATTTTTTGTTTGGGTCACATCAATCCCTAATGCCATCTCCCTGTAGAAACACAGACTAAAGTTCTCCACATTAATGATCGTGCCATCATCATCAAAACATAGAAACATTAGGTCCAGTTCAGTGGTGAAGTAAATCATAAACCAATGTACCAAATCGAGGATCCAAAGAAAAGGAAGAAACAAAGAAAGCGAATAAGAAGTTCTAGCGACGAAAAGGACGTGTCATGTCATATCATCAATAAAAAATGGATTAAAATATTCTACGATAATAATATGAGAGAAAATGAGACCTCTCACTCTGAAACGACATATTACATTCTTAATGAAAATTATATAACAAGATACGGCGGTAACAACACATATAACCTTATTAAAATACCGTCGTATCATACCAATATACCATTATGAAGACACTCTTAATGAAAAGTGAGTAATACGATCCCGTCGAGTAAATAATGCGATATACGAAAACTACTTTATGATATTACATATTATACACTTAACGAGAGATGAATAAAAATATCCAATGATAATAATATAAAGAAAAACGACGGTGCTCTTTAATTTATGCCTTAAAGAAACGTGAAAAAGAAGATCTCGGGTTAATAATTTTACAAAGAAACGACAATACTCTATCCTGCATATATATTTATTACACTTGGCGAAATGTGAATAAGAAGATCTGAGGTTAATAATGCAAGAGCCACGATGTTGTATCCTACATATTTATACCATGAACGAAATGTGAATAAGAAGATCTCACGATAATAATTAAAGAAAACGACAACTCTCTATCGTATATGTATTAATACCTTTATGGAAAATGTGATCTTACAAATTACAATACGCCATGGAGTTCTTATCTCGTGATAAACACAACGTTAAACTTGCTTTATTATTATTTTTTGTTTAAGAGAAGAAAACGGTTGGGAAAATATTTAATATTCGTGGCCAAACCACACAAGAGAGTTATGTTTTTGCTTCACGCAAGCAAATCAAACCCAAAAGAAATAATAATAATAATAATAGGACTGAAATCCCCTCCTCCTCATCCCTCTCTTCAATGTTGTGGCGTGGCTTTAAAGACCTCTTTTATCTCTCTCGAAATATTTTTAATTGTTCTTTTTTTCTAAAGAGGATTCTTCACAATTTATTTATTTTTAATTTTTAGGGACAGAAAGACAACAACCCTCAAAACGGAAATATTAAAAATGAAACGAAAATCCCACCAACGAAAAAGGCAAAGGGGGCAAAAGCAAAGAAAACAAATATAAATAATAAGCAAACCCAAGCCCTAAAAACCAGAAATCATGTTTGTGTTCATCTCTTCCTCACTCTCCTCTCCATGAATCCCTCTTTCTTCGACCACATGACCCCACCACCCCATCACCCACACTCTCCTCACTAAACTAACAACAAACACCCCCCCCCCCCTTCCCCCTCAAACCCTATTAAATAACTCCATCCCCCATCCTCCACACCATGAGCGTGAGCCCTGTCCTCCCCACTGCTAGCGGTGGCTGTGGCGGCGGGAATTCTGGTGCCGGAGGTGGTGGTGGTGGAGGTGGCGGTGGTGGGGGAGGAGGTCCCTGCGGGGCGTGCAAGTTCCTTCGCAGGAAGTGCGTCCTCGGGTGCGTGTTCGCCCCCCACTTCGATTCCGAGCAAGGGGCTTCCCATTTCGCGGCCGTCCACAAGGTCTTCGGGGCCAGCAACGTCTCCAAGCTGCTGTCCAGCATCCCCCCTGACAGGAGGCAGGACGCCGTCCTCACTGTCTGTTACGAAGCGCAGGCTCGGGTACGGGACCCGGTTTATGGATGCGTCTCTCATATCTTCTGTCTCCAACAGCAGGTAATCGATGTCGAAGCAACCACTCCCTCCTTAAGCTTAGGTTCGATTGATCTAACGGTTCTCTAAATTATATCTCGATCTTGATCGCTTATATGGTGTTACTAATGGTCTAACCTCTTGATCAATCGCATGTCACGCCAAAGGTAATTCAATCTGTGACCCTCTTCTTCCTTTCCTTTTTTTTTTCTATCAAACTTGAATTAGGCCTTGAAAATGATTTTATTTTATTTCTATCAAACTTGAATAATAAATGTAAATATATAAAAAAAGGTACAACTGTTCACTAAATTTATAAAGTACTTTTAATTTTATTTTTATTTTTCCTCGGGGGGTTTGATGGTCGGCGGTTACTTGAAGGAAGGAAAATCATCTGCAGTGATGGACAACATCGGATTTTAAGCCCTTCTTACAGAAAACGGTCGGGGATTTCTTACAAAGTTTGTTCACAGTCACAAGTTTCGTCGGAAGAAAATAAAAACATTCCGTAAAAGCTAGCAATTAGGTGAAGGGTCCCAACTCTATTTAAAACGTTGGCCCAAATATTTTCTATTCGGTGTGGGATTATCTCAATACCTCCCCGTAATTCCACATCGAATCTTTGTCCGGAGGTCGGGCGCCCTCTTTCCGAACGGCACGAATTTGACTCTGATACTATGTTAGAAATCGTGTCGGGATTCCTCTTAATCTAAAAACTAGCAATTAGGTGAAGTGTCCCAAGTCTATTTAAGATGTTGACCCAGGCCATTTCTATCCGGTGTGGGACTATCCCAGCAATAATAATTATATTCATACACATACATATAGGTATAGAGATATACAAATGAATGAATATTTGTCCCTTCACCCACATTAGTAAAAACCCTCAACGCTATAACTTTGATCGAGGAGACGATTTTTTTCATGATCGGATCGTGGTTCCGGTGAGAGTTTTGACGCCGATCCTCGTGGATGAACTTTCGTTATTGTGAGCTGGCGGCTTCGGTTTCTTTTCTAAACATTGTAATACTAATTGGGACACGAAGGAATGTGAGTGCTTTTGTGCTCGTTTTCATTAGATTGTTTTTCCATCTGTTATTTCCTCTCTTTATGCCAACCACCACTACCTCCCTCACTTTCTTTCTTTCCCAATCCCATGCTTTGATGGCAAGTCTGGTTTATTACCACCTGAAATTGATGTACTACCATCCAATAATAATATCCATCACAACCCTCACTAGTATTTGTTTTTTTTTTTTTCTAATCCTGTTTTTTGTCAAGGTGATGGCCCTACAAGCTGAGTTATCCTTCCTACAAGCACAGATGTTGTCGTTGACGGCGGACATCCCAGCCCGTCCTCCTCAACCGGTGCCGCCATCCCAGCATCCCGTACCCGTCATGCCTCCCGTTCCACCCCCAAACGTCCCGCCTGCTATGTACGTGCAGCAGCCTTACGACATGCGCCCGTTCTTCGACCCGATGATGACCCAACAGGCTCAGTGGGCAGCCATGCAACGCCCCATCGACCCTCGTCCGCAGGTGGGGCTTCCGTCCACCATCGGGGACCTGCAGGCATTGGCGGGGGAGCTGATGAGAGGACAGGGGAATCCGCTGCCGCTGCCGCACCCGCCCCCGCCCGGACCTGCAACCTCTCCTTCCTCCACAACTATCCCTAAAAGGGAATAAACCCTGTAAAATTGTCCTTCACTTGGACCCATTAGCCCCCCCCCCCCCCCAAAAAAAAAAAAAACCTCATCTTCACTTTCTTCTTTCTTTTTCCTTTTTAGGTTATTTTGGAATTTCATCCCCCTCCTCCCTCCCCTTTGTTTCTATCTGATCTTTTTAGGTAAAATGTGGTGTTAGTTTGGCCTAAGCGGAGCCTCCCTAGAGTTCATATCCCTTGTTAAAGCTTTTGAGGAAGTATTAGTTGGCCTTTCTTCCAAATCGGTGTCATATACTAAATGGAGGTAGAATTTGACTCATCCAAGCAAAAGGAATTCATTTCTTAATCATGACACGACGACGTCGTAAATGAGGTGGTTATAGTTCTACTTGTTGGTAGGTTCGATTAATGCCTTTCCATAATCGGCAAGCCATGACAAATCCATGTCTACCCAAAACTAATCAAAGTCGTGGGGAGGGGGTGTCGGCTGTCGGGCGTGCTCTCTAGTTTTGGGCCCGATGAGCCACGAGAGGATCAATGGGCCATAGGCCCAATATATGGTATCCATAAAGAGGGAGAGGGAACAGTTGGGGTTGGGGCGGGAATAGTTTAACGAAGTGGGGGTGGCGACTGGCGACCACTATCCATCCAGATGGGAGGGTGGAATTAAGATATTATTACAAAGTTTTGGTCGGCTAATATTTTTATCCTTTTTCTGAGGATTATTTTGCCACAAACCAAACCAAAACCATGTAATGCATAGTTTAATCAGGGTTTGCTTTCTAGTACCACGTAAAAGGAATCGAGTTGGGAGTGGGGAAACTTTTGAAAGGGATTATTCCCCTACCCATTGGCTAAAACCACAAGATGACGAACTCCTAACCCCATACCTCAACAATTTAATCTTCTTTATATATATGTAGTTAACCAATCTTAATCAGCTTGGGACTCGGTAATCTTCCTACTAAACCTTCCCATATCCCAAGTTACCAATTAGAGGGGAAATAACTTAGTTTTTTAGTACTTTTCTTATCATTATTTAGAAAACGAGGTTCGAGTAGCCTTGTACAGATGGTTTATTAAGAAAAAGAAGGAGAGGAATCAAATCATATCATGTAAGGTAAGGTAGGGCGCGAAGAACGAGGCAAGTGTGTGTAGATGATATAATGGGGCTTCGGTTCAACTGGGATTCCTGTCCTCCCATCTTTAGGTGATGGAGACATTGAACATGTCCGACAGCTTCGTGTTTACATGTCTGGGGAGATCATGATCAATGCGGTCAGCCAACAGTTAATGGGATTCATGGATCAGAGTGTGCCTGCCTTGGTTTGTCCTCTTTTGATGGGCAAAAAATTGCAGGCTGGAGAATTGCCTCGGAAAGGTACTTCCTTTTCTCATACACAGCACAGCATCCCACGTGTGACCCATTTGTAGTCTCTAAGATATATTCTAAAAGAGTATAAACATACATACATACGGTTTTCATAAAGGTTTTTTGTTAAATAACTTATTAATCAACATCAAAGTAAAGTAAAGTTTTGCCATACTTGTCTGTGAATAGGTTTACTCCCTATGCCTAACATGCATATGAAATATGTCTTCAATAATGGTGCATGTCACCCCAAAACTTATGGCAAATTTCGAAGAAACAAATCCTTGGATCAGTCTCTATATCCCATTTGTTCCCATTTCCAACAATTCATCATGAACATCATCCCATCCCCCGAATCATAAACGACCTTACCAATACCAAAGGCACAAGGCCAAACTCTCGAACCGCGACTGATCATCATGATGATCGGTGATGAGTTGGTTTGTGCGTGTGTGTGTGTGGAGCGGAAAAGATGGGAAAAGAAAAGCAAAGGGACTCTTCGGGGATGTTGCAATGATGTGGTGCTTTTTTTTCTTTTGTGCCCTTTTGCTTTTCATGCCGCCATCATTATGTTGCTCACCCACATTTCTGTACTTTGTTGTCTCCGTGTCTTAACATCACAAGCACACCCCCCACAAATCCTAAAATAAATCACATCATTTATGAAAATAAACAACACAACGTTCCCAAATTCAGCAATACAAATTAAAGAGGGGAGGAAGACAACCCAAAAAAAAAAATCAAAGTTCAACCCACCAACGCCCCCATCAGAAGGACTGGAACATCTGAATTTGTACACACTTTTCGATTCCAAAGAATTGGCCAAAAAGCAACACACTCTGGCCGGCCAAGTTTCAAGTTTTTACCAAATGGGAGAAGAAAGAGGGGAAATAACCGAGGATGTAATAAGAGTACACAAATGGGTGGGGAAATGATTCAACGTCAAGAGGGAAAATGAAAAAAAAGAAAACCCTAGGAGATGTCGTTAGGTACTTTGTTAGAATGGAGCCCGGGTAGTTCCCCAATTGGGATCCGCTGCCGGCATATTGGATGAGCTAAGGAGGAGATTCGGGGGGAACCCGGCATACACTAGGGACGGGGAGTTGTTGTGACCGTCACCGGACGAAGGCGATATTAAATCTTGCTGATGTTGCTGTTGGTTCTGGTTCTGTAGTTCTCCTGATCCAGCCAGGTTCGGTCCTGGACCTGTACCTGAGCCCTCCTCTTGTTCGCCCTCCAGGGGAAGTTTCTCGTAGGCTGCGTTGCCGAAAGATGCAGCCATGACCATTACTGGCCCTCCGGAAGCCATGAGAGGGCTCGCGACGCTTCCCCCGACCACCTGTCCCTGACTTCCCGAGAGGTATATCGTTAGCCCCGACATCCCCGGCGGAGCCGGAGGTGGGAGGAACGACCCCGACAGCGAGAGGATCTCAAACCTACCCTGTAGTTGCATGACTGCGCCGCCAGCAGCAGCGGCGGGTTGCCTGAGAGCGATGTTGGCAACCGTCCCGTTCCCACTCAGCACGCACATCCCGCGTTGCCTCCTCCTGGCAAAGGCAGAGATGCTTTCCACGATGTCGCAGCCGTCCGCAACCTCGATGACGTGGCATCTGAGGGAGTTGGGGCTGTCCCGGGTGACTATGATCGGCGGCTTGGGCTTGTTCTTGGAACCAGCTGGTCGGCCCCTAGGTCTCCTCGGACCTCTGGCAGTTCCACCCTTCTTACTGCGAGTAGCAGAACCAGCTGCCTCGGTGGGAGAGGCCGTGTCAGTTGTGGCAGAGAAACCATCCCGTTCTCTCTTGAGGCCGCCGAGGGCGAGGCTCCCGCCGTTGTTGCTGTGTTCGTCTTCGGACGAATCCTGCTGCTGCTGTTGCTGGAGGTGGGCGGGATCGACAAGGTGAAGGGGAAGCTGGAGGTGGTTATGGTTAGGGTAAATCTGGAAGCCATGGAGGTGGGGAGGGAGGTGAAGGTCTCCGACACGCTGGAGGAAGGGAGGTGGGAGGGCATGCCCGTGCGCTGTCACCGGATCCATCCGATCTCTCTTCGCCTTTCCCAAGAATAGTATGCAAATTAGTTAAAAGAAAAGAAAGGAAGGAAGAAAGGAGAGGATAAGGGAACTTGGGGGTGTAGAAGAATGGTAGTAGGGGGAGGTGAGGTTGTGTGTATTTGTGTTGTTGATGGGTTGATGTGGAGGGAGAGGAAGAGAGGTTGAACAAGCGATTAGGGTTAGGTCAGGGTTGGAGCTGTGGAAAGGGATTCTGAAGATGATTGAAGGCGAGTGTGTGTGTGTGTCACAGAGAGAGTGTGAGAGGGAGGTGGGTTTTGGAGGAGCACTCATCCACATCCACACCCCAATAAAGCTTTCGGGGTATTGCGACTTTTGGAAAGGGACATTCAGACACAGATTATATGTATATTATAGATTTTTTGGGTTAATGAGTATTTGTTTTTCGAACATCTATTGAGAAAATAAAAACAGCCGGATTGTGGTTGGGGTTGGGGATGGCCCCTTTTGTTCTTACATCTCTTTGCTTGCCTTTTTGATTCCTTCCATGGCATCATCCTCTCTCTCTCTCACTCTTGCTTTGAGGCTTCATTTGTTTATGTTATTTTCTTTCTCGGATACCCTATCTCTTGTTTATACGTGTCTTGATCCAATGAAGTCTAGTGAAGCTTGCTTGAATTGAATTGAATTGATTTGGGGTCCCTGCTTTGGAATGGGGTCTTGCTTTTTTTTAATTTGGAAAAACATGGACTTTGCCGGTGAAAGAGCTCGTGGTTGAGTATCTCCAGTTGATCCAACGTTACTTCCAACGATCCTCGCACCACGGGCACAAGTTCTCATGCTCCATTTCGAGTCTCACCGATATCCGAACTCGGTTTACTGATAGCCGGTCGTAATCCAAGTTTTAAACAAGGGACAAGAAAGGTTTGGAGGACTACGACGTGGTTGTCCGCTGCCTTGTTTTGGGCGACCTTCTCGGCATGGGCAGCGGCCATCAGACGGATGCTTATTCCCCCCTTTGGTCTGCAGATGAAGCGCCACGCTAATGGAAGGAGGAAGTACCGCGACTTGTATCTTGGCAGGACTACTCCTATCCGCCATTGCCAAACGGGGGAAAGAAAGAATTAAGTCTACACCACTAAACATTTTCACGCCATTATTACTCGGTTCATGTAAGAAGAACATTGAAATATTGGAGGACAGGATTCATGTAATGTTGGGATTCTGTCTTTATAGTATTACCATATATTTTATAATTAGCCATAGACGGCAAATTGACCAGAAGGCGGAGTTTATTTGTCCATTGTTTTTCTTAACGTGGACATTATTACATCAACTAATGTTATCCATTTATATCACCCACAAAAACACAGCCATTTTGGCTTTTGCAGATTACAAGAAAGATCAAGACGAAGGCTTTGTGTTTGGGGGGTAGGAATAAAACAGGATAGGGGTCACATAACACATGGCACACACATACAATGGGTGGGGTTGGGACAACGTGGGATCACAAGTCCTTTCGTCAGAGCGTGTCTTAAGGGCGACTCCATCTCTTCTCCCCCGCCCCCCTCGTTTTTTGGTTTTATTCGCAGGGGAGGCCGCTCTCCTCGATGTTGACGTCGAAGATGAATCGCACAAAAACAAAACTTTCTTGTTTATTTTTGTCTCCAGCTGTTTTTTTATGCTCACCGGGAGTTTCGTTCCGGCTAATATCGACTCGATACGTGAGTCTTTCAACGAGGGAGGGTGGGTGCTTAAGTAGATTTTAAATCGGATACTTCCTTAAAGCGAATTCAAAATCCTAACACTTGAACCAATCTCGTATTTCCGAGTATTTTTCGATCTTTTATGGTTCTCTTTTGTGTGTGATCCGGGAATTACGGGAAGAAGAGGAAGAGGAAGACGTGGGTATTCGTAGTTGAACGGGTCCAGGGAATGGGACCCTTTTCCTACGCATATTGCATTTACTTGGAAATGGGCAAAGGGCCGAGTTAGTTTCATGGCGACAGGGTTGACTTGATTGCGTCAAAACCCTAACAAACTCCAACCAAAGTTTTCTTTAGAGCAACTTGCATTTCGGGGTTCGTCATTATCTAAAAGGAGCCATGTGTTGTGTGGCATACGTAGCAGTTTTGTGGATTCTCTCTTGGGATGTCAATATCATTTGTCCGTGCCCCTTTCGTGGCCTCAGCGACGACGACGACAGGGCCTGAACCCAAATGTGTGGCGAGTTACGTTCCAAATAGCCCTGGCCATTTCCTATGAAGTTGCCAGAATATACAAAGCTTTGTTTGTAAATGGGGAGGGTAGGTCAGCAACTAAATGATCCGTGGCCACCGGGAATCAATCCATGGTAGACAGCTAGGCTCTATAGTGACGCCTGATCGGTGACGAATTCTCGAATGGCTAGGGATGTTCCGAGACTTCACCTTCAATCAGCACTCGCCACCACTGTTTTCAGAGACTGGATGACGCTTTGAAATGGAGAGGAGCCGTGTCTAGCTGAGTAAACCGCAATAGCCACGGCGAAGCAGGAGTCCCGAGATTAAATGACATCAATACGTCCAAAGATCTCCTAGCTCAAAAGGACGGTTGCGAAAATTACTATTACTGATTAATAGTAGCGGAGCTCTTAATCTGTTCTACAAGTGAGTTAACATTGTCATTTATGACAACTCCTCTTTATCAATTTTAGACAATAATTGGAAATTGATATCTCCCAATTTCCATGTCAAAGTGGTTTTATCCTTGTAGGAAATTAGGCATTTCGCAGAAGACGGAAGATTGCCTTGGGAAGGTAATGTAGATGTTATTTCTGTCTATGGAACCAGAACATCCTTCTGCATTAAAAGTTGTTTGATAACCTTTATCACAGAGTTGGTCCACACTTAGTATACTATGTTTTAATCCTACAATAAGCAGAACATCGTCTATCTGCATTGTTTGTAAATTACCAATAGTTCCAATGTCTTTGATATAGCTTTTGCTATCATCACCAAATGTCACAGAACTACCGTTCTGTAACTTTAAGCTTGAAAACTTAGAAGAATCCCTGATCATGTGGCATGAACATCCACTGTTCAAGTACCATTCATCCTTCATGGCTTTAGCTTTTAAGCACACCTACAATTATGACAAGTTAAGTTATAATAGAAACCCACTTTAAGCCGATTCCATAAGAATGTGACTTGTTTCTAGTAAGAATCGCATTGGATATACTTATAGACTTATTGATCTGACATTGTCCGATTATGTGCCAAGCAAGCCACAATAGTGACAGAATTTAACCTTTTCTGTCAATCCGACACGGTTCTTAATCCTTGTCTTGTTACGCTTTTGTTTAAAAATATAACATTTCACAGACTCAGGTTTCTGTGAAGTCACAGACTTCTGTTTCTGTTCTGGGACTAGCCACGGAACATGATTTATGTGTCATATAGCATACCTTATCTGAACAATCAGATTTATTTTTGTGACATTTATGAGGCTAAATTTTAGATAATAAATCTGCGTTAGTCTCATTAAGTGGAGAAACCACTTTGTCACGAATAAGTAGTTCATCGCACACCTCAGAAAGAGGTTCTCTGATCAGAGGAGATGCTTCTGTGCTGAAGATCTCAGCTTCATTTACCAAGGCAACCTTTTCTCTCTTTAGAGAAGATAGTTGTGACTGCAGAACCTTGTTCTACCTTTTTACCGAGTGATATTTCGAGGATACCCTTTGAAACTTGTTGAGGAACTCTGTAAGAAAATCCTCAAGTTTATTTGGAGGTAACTCATGCAAAGATTTAGAGAATTCCTCTTTAACTATGTCAGATTCGGACACAGAATTAGCCATGAAGCAGAGATTCGTCGGGCTTAGATTCGTCGTCCTCTTTAACTATGTCAGATTCCTCCATGAAACAGAGATTTAGAGAATTCCTCTCTAACTATGTCAGATTCGGACACAGAATTAGCCATGAAGTAGAATTAGCCATGAATCCTCGGGCTTAGATTCGTCGTCCTCTTCATCACTCCAAGCCAATAAGGCTCTTTTTCTTTTGTGGGAAGACTTACGTTTCCCATTTAGCAGAGGACAGTCGTACCTCAAATGTCCCGATTTCTTACACTCGTTACATACCGGCCCCTTTTTATCCTCTCGATTAGAAGACTCGGGTTTGTTGCTTCGTTCGAAGCATTTCTTGGAGAGAAGTTTTAATAATCTCTTTAAAAGTAAAGAGATCTCCTTATCTGTTTCTGCTTCTGTGTTATCTGATTCATTATCAGTAGAGACAGATGCCTTAAAGGCAATAGATTTGGTCGTCTGAGGCTCAGATGACTGTTTCTCTTCCTCATAGAAAAGTAGAGAACCCATAAGTTGATCCAACCTTAGAGTTGTTAGATCTTTGGCTTCCTCTATCGCGGTCTTCTTAGCTTCCCAAGTAATGGGCAAAGACCCAAGGACCTTCCTCACCAATTCAGCATTAGTGTAATTTTTCCTAAGGAGGGCTAGACTGTTGATGATTGTATTAAGTCTATCATACATTTTTTATATAGACTCATCAAATGTCATTTTGAAAGCCTCGTACTATTGAACCAACAGATTGATCCTTGTTTCTTTAACTTGATTCGTCCCTTCATGGGTCTAAACAAGTCGATCCCAAATATCTTTTGTTGTGGTACAAATAGAGATTCGGTTATACTCCACAGGAAATAGAGCACAATAAAGAAAGTTGACTGCCATAACATTTAACTAAATAATTTCAACTTCCTCATCGGAAAGTGAAATTGTACTGCCATATACAACTTTCAGATCTTGTCCTATGTGAAGCAAATGACCACTTCTCATGATCCCTAAACACTTCGGTTCACGGGATGCTATCCAGAACTCCATCCTGCTGCGCCAGCTGGAGAAGTTCTGTCTATCAAATAATGGTGGACTATTACTGTTGAGTCCAACAACATGAGTGTACCCCCTTTACATCATATCAGATATCTCAACAAGCGGTTAAGCCTTTATCGTTGAGCATGCTCTAATACCAATTGTTGGTATAGGATAATACTAAAAAGGGGGGTTGAATTAGTGCCTTAAAAGTTTTGACACTTTTTCGATTGTATCTTGTCACAAAAGCAGTGCTTTGTCAGATTATAGAAACTGGATATGCTTTACAGATTCTCAGTTATGATGTATATTATCTTACGTGTTAATGACACAGAGAATTATAGTGATTCGGCAAACAATGCATACGTCCACTCTCCCAGTGTTCACACTAATTATGGTGTATTTACTATATGATGATCAAGGGAAGTTACAGATGCACATTTCTACCAGAAATATGACTAACAACTTGCACGTACACACGTGACTAACCCAACCAGCAATTAAACGAGGTGACTGACTCCGGCTCCTCACTGAGCTCGTGACTTGATAACTAGCACCTGCCCTCGTGGCTTCACGGCTGCCACCTACCCTTGCACACTCATCATGTGTGACTAACAACCCAAAACAAGAAGGACAGCTATAGAACGAACAATCTGCAACCACAGGAGAAACATTCTCTAAAGAGGAGATCAACTCGATGAAAGAACAATGGACGCTCTAAGCTTTTGCAACAATGAAAGGAAGAAGGCTTCTGGTAAGCTCTCATGTGGAACGACGAATTGGAGTTATGTCTTCACTCTTGCTTATAAGCTTGTCCACAGAAGAAGCTTCCAAATCAATCATAACGGCTAGTTGATATCTTGCCATTTGCTCCAATATTCAATCCTGTACGATAGCTTCCAATAATATAAACAATATCCATAAAACATTAGATAAATAAATAAAACTTCAAATCAAGGTTAATGTATTTCACACATAGGCTATTTTCTGCAATAGCAGAACCAGCACTTTTTCGTATATGGAATTGGCATTGAGATTGATTCCTTTCCTTTATATGAAGACATTCCCTAAAATATTTTCACCATACAAGGGAGATTTCAACTTGATTAGGTCGTGGCCAAATTCCATAATCATAGATTCACTTAAGTTTAGGAAATATATCGTTAAAGAATAATCTTGACAAATAAGTCAAATTCAAGATTAAATCTAGCTTTAATTCCTGAATTAATTCAATAAGAATTAACTTTAGGTCTTATGAGATCATTATCTCATGTGCTCGCTTAAATAACAATCTCCAACAAGGAAATTGTCATTCACAGAAGTGTCATTTTATAACCTGTTATAAGTACTCTATCAAGGAGAGTTAGAGCGTATGTGACACAGAAGCTCATTTCTACAATAGAGATAGTGGACTCGATAATAGATATTGTCTTCACAACGCCATTTCTGATGGCTAAATCGTTTCCTCTGTTGAAGTCCTCCACATAACTCTTTTACTTATTACTCAGATAACAGAGACCGGCTTCTACACTCAAAGACATATTCTTTCATACACTTAAATAGTACATTAGCAATATATAACTTTTGTCATCATCAAAATCAGATTATATCAACATCTTTCTTGTTTACAAAACAGAAAAGATATCGTGCAAACAGGCATTAATCTTGTATTCCAAAGGCATGTCTGGAAGAATATGCTCACTCGATGGTCCCAAGAAGACATTCACAAACACCAGAGCCATCCAACTCCAGTGAAGCAGAAAACGAATTCCGGACAGTAAGAGAAAAGCTGGATAAACCAGGTCGCCATGCCAGAGTCCCCTTGGAATAACTGGATCCATCTTCTATCGATCAGCCTAATCCTCGAGGTCGAGCTTCTTGCAAAAATGCTCATTACATCAACGTCTTCACAACCTGGAGCTGCTGGGTTTGTCCCTATGCTTGTTCACCTGATCCTCATCCACATCTTCTTACCAATGTCTTATATTTTTCGTGTGATTGGCTAAATTAAGTGGGGCCTAGTTACAGGACATATTCACCTGTATCTTGATCGTGATGTACTCACCACAACATTGGCCTAACATCAGGACATTTCAGGGTGAAGAAGCATTCTGTAAGAATAAACATGGGTCAGAGAATTAGTTTTGCACATAAGAGACAGAAAAAACCACTTAATGCGGCAAAAACCCTGTTCTTGTTCCTTTGGCTTAAACCCCCCATCTTCCGGTTGACAAGTTTAGGGCATCTTCTAAGCACTCTCCCGAAAGCTCCCACATTGACCTTACTCTCTGCTCGTTCTTTCAGTCATTCCCAACCAACACTTTGATGCCTGCACCCTGTTATGGAGACCAAGAACGGTGAAGATCGTGACCGCTGCATTGCCCATTGCTGTGGCCACTGGATCTCTGACCAGGGGTCCATGTGCCTTTCCTTGGTGGACCTGCTCATTCGGTCTCGGTCGTCGATTACGTCTTCCAGAGAGGCGTGAACGTTGATCTGGTCGGTTTCAGCGCCTTGGTAAGGAAGCTGGTTGAGGATCCGCTGGCGGAGTGGTTCTTCGCGGACCGTGTCGGTCGCAATGTGAGAATCGGCATGGGATTATTGAGTTGGATAGGTTCTCCTACCAAAGCTGCTTGTGAGGGAGTTCTCTGCCACCGAGAAGTGGTCTCCGAGGTTTTGTCGGAAGATGAGCGATGCAGGGATGGATGGACATTGGGTATTTGGATTTATGACAACCTTGCGGCGAAGTTGTATAGGCTTGAGCCTTCAAATATATGGGCATAGAAATGGCCAGGGATCATTTAATAAGATTAGGGCATAAGTTGTCTTTTCATCTACTTGGCGCCCAAACCCATGTACATGGACTTGGTGGGCTCCCAAGTTCATCATGATAATAAACATAAGCCCACCAAAGACTTGATTGCTCATAGCTTGGGCTGGAAAATGCTCATCGCCCACTGTTTTGATTGAGGATTTGATCGGACTTGATTAGGAATTATTTTTTGAATCCATGATTATTCATTTCGACTTATGAAATATCGATCTGCTCAATGTTAACTGCACATGAGCCACCGGATTCATGTGGTTGATTTTTCCGCTAAATTCATTTTGACCCCAAATTTGGTAGGCCAAGTCTTTAGTGCATGTCTCTATAAACTGTCATGATTTTTACGGGTTTTTTTTCCTGTTGTTTGTTATTTTTCCATGTTTTGATGTATTTACTTTCGATTTTTGAGGAATTAAGAATAGGCTCTATTCATAGGTAGATTTTTCTTTTGGTTTTCATTATTCCATTATTTGATTATTTCATTGTTGGGCTTGTAGGTGTTAATGATCCATTATGGTCACTATCAGACTCGGCTTGACATCAAGAGTGTATGTGCCATGATCACCGCCTTTCTTCACTCCTTTTTTATAGAATTATAAGATGTCATCACCTTACATGAGTTTGATTTCATCAAGCGAAATTAAAAAACTTTTTAAGAGTATTATTTTTTTCGCATGAGAAATTCAGTTAATAAGAAAGGTTTTTTCGACTTTATACCATATTTTAAATATAGTTAGTGTATAATTTTACTAGATAAAGTAACGACACATTTTTTACGCAACCATCTTAAAGAATGAAAGATCCTCCCCTGCCTTCCTTTCATGCGACTTGTGCAGTGGATTTCAGAGAGTGAGACAGATAAAGAGATGAGGCGAATGCAGAGCTCACAGACGGCATATGAAAAGAAGCTAGTGGAGGGCATGAACCGCGAGTCAAATCAAATAAAAGGATGGGGGGCCTGGTCCGGGTTGGTGTGGAGTGTATTCAAGCGGGAACAGAACAGAGCACTCCTTTAAGATGATGTTATGGAGTGTCTGCTGAGGAGAACCCCACACACACACGCAACTCACCCATACACTACTCTTGTCCAGTATTTGTCCCCATGGACATATAATTGTCCCAAGTAGAATTATTCAGATGACTTCACATGGCCCACTCCCTTCTCATCATCAACACACCCCTTTCCTAGATTCCCCATCATCATCCCAGTCAACAAGAGGTGAGTTGGGGGGCAACATCTCATCTCACAGCCTCAAACATCCACATCCCAGTAAATCTCATATCATTTTGAAGGGGGTTGCTTTGAATGTACGGCCGCAGCACTTAATCATATATTACTGGGTCTGCTGCTACTATTCCTCGCAACCAACCGGGACGCTTGAAGGGGGGATATGAACATGGGATTTCATTTTTTGGAGGGGGTAGAGATTGAACGGCTCTTCTTTGTTTCTGGGGTTTTCTGGGAGATGACAAAAAAAAGTGAGACTAAAAAATTGTGGCTGACATCGACCAAAGGGGAGAAATAGAGAAGAGACCGATTGTTTCAGAATCCTCCGCTCAAGAAAGGAGGCGCCCTCCATCATCGCCTGTAAAAACTTCATCATACTACGAATAAAGTTACGTCAAATGCATTTTATAAAGATAAAAGAGAATAAAAAAAATAAAACACACCAAACCCTTAAAAAGTCTCTCTCTCTCTCTCTCTCTCTCTCTAGAGAGAAGCACAAAAAAAAAAAAAAGAGACAAAAAGCATAACGCAAAACCAAATCAGGAGAGAAACGCTTCTTTCCCTCTTCTCCTTCTCCGTCACTCCATCGCCTTACCCCTCGAACTCTCCGACAATGCCGACTCCTCCGTCGTCATGACCCGGAAGCCCCCCCGCCCCGGCCAACAACACCATCACGACCACAAAGGCTCTCCTTCTACCACCGCTGCCGTCAGGGGAGGAGGAGGAGGAGGAGGAGGTGGGGCAGGGATGAGGGTCATAGTCCCCCTTCAGGGGCTTGTTCAGGGGAGGGGAGGTTTAGTCCTGGGTTCCGTTATTCCCTGCGCCCTCTTCTACTTCCTTCAGTTGTACCTCAAGAGGAACCGCGGCCGCCCCGATTCCCCCCGCTCCCCTCCCCCGCAAGGGCCCGGCCTTCCCAGGACCGCCTCCAGGATGAACATGTCCCCCCGGGGCTCCGGCAGGGCCCGCGTGGCCTCCAGAGTTTCCCGGTTGTTGAGGGATTCTGGTGACGAGGTGGAGGAGAGGAGAGGCTCCGAGGACGGGGTCGTCGACATGGGGCTCGTCGATGACGCGGTTCGTGGGCGGTCTTCTTGATTTTTCGATTGATTCCCGTGCTTTCGCGCTCGCTGTGGTTTTAACTCGGTTGCTGACTCGGGTTGTTGGAATACTTTCCTGTGATTAATTTGGTTGTTTCGGAAGTTGTGGATTCGTTCTTTTGTCGACTTGGAACTGTAATTGGTTGTTTGATGCGCCTGTAGGTAAGGTTGCCGCTATGCTCCTTAGAAGGAAAGGCAATGTGTTAACTGGATTTAGTTGGTTTAGCTTCTCAGTGAAAATCTTATTGTAACAGAGGCGTTTGTTGATTTGCGGTTTGTTTCCACTCCTTTTTCGCAGGTATGCTCGGATTTGGTCCATAAATGGTGGGTGGAGAATGGTAAGGAGGCATTATTAAGGAATGGCTCGGGTATTGGTGGCATTGCATGTCACCGGCAATTCGATGGAGGGTCGGATTTTAAGTTGGTAAGATGCTTGGCAAGCGAAATCTTGTTCCTTTCTGTTACTAGTGCATGTGCCAATTGCAGAGGTATCATCACTTGTAAAGCTTTAAGAGCACTCTTTTTTGGATGATGGGAGCTTTTGTTTCTCGACTTTCACAAATGATGTGTTGATCTTCTTGCTCTTGGTTGGTGATTTTTTTCCACTGTGTTTATTATCTTGATTCAGCGAATAAAACAGAGCAACCATCTTTGTGATAGCCCTATACATTTACATTTGCAGGTGCGTCAACTTGCTTTGAATGACTCGAGTTGGTCAGGCTTCGTGTCACTCTCTGGTTTAAATAAACCTATCCTTTATTGGAAATAAACTTATCATTAGATCGATATGCAACCTCTGTTGTTCAAAAGAACATTTGATTGGCACATGTATTCTCACTTAACCTTTTGGATCTTGCTTGTGATCATAATGATTAATTTTTCGATCAGTAATATCTTTGGAAACGTTTTTCTGTCTTGAGGGGAATGTGCAGATATTTCAAATTTTTTCTTTGTCGAATTTCAGGCTGTTTCAGGATTCATGTCTCAAGCCATACATGGAGCAGTTTCTTTTGATCGCTCACAAATGGTACTGGTGGCCGGTTTAGATACTGCAATTGAGATGCTTTGCTTTTGCATAGCAGATGCTGGAAATGCCTTCATCGTTCCTACACCATACAAT
The DNA here is from genome assembly GCA_029817715.1 of Melastoma dodecandrum. NCBI lineage: Eukaryota > Viridiplantae > Streptophyta > Magnoliopsida > Myrtales > Melastomataceae > Melastoma > Melastoma dodecandrum. The sequence continues at coordinate 2,158,781 of JARUPY010000387.1, forward strand.
CCTTGGTAAGAATTTCTTTTTCTCTTCTTTTAACTGTTTAATTATTCTGCCAGCTGAGATTGATACAAAAAAAAAATGCAGTCTGGACCGTGATGTGAAGTGGCGTAGTGGAGTGGACATAATACCAGTGCCATGTCGTAGTGCGGACAACTTTAGCATAAGTATAACTTCTCTTGATCGAGCCTTTAGTCAAGCCAAGAAACGTGGTGTCAAGGTTCGTGGAGTAATTATCTCCAATCCCTCCGATCCTCTCAGCACTCTACTTGATAGGGAGACACTTTACAGCCTTTTGGATTTTGTCACGGAGAAGAACATCCACTTAGTCTGCAATGAAGTATTTGTTGGTGCCCATGGGACCGACCATGAGTTTGTGAGTATGGCTGAGATTGTCGAATCTGAAGACTGTGATCGGAGTAGGGTACATCTAGTGTACGGTTTGTCCAATGATCTCTCCCTACCTGGTTACAAAGTCGCCGTTATTTATTCTTTCAATGAAAGCGTGGTAGCTGCTGCAAGAAAGCTTGCAAGGTTCACAGCAGTAGCATCTCCAGTGCAACGCGTTCTTACCTCTCTTCTTTCGGACATACATTTCATGGACAACTTAATTGAGGTTGGCAGAGAGAGGCTTAGGAAGAAATTCGCCAGTTTTTATGAAGGGTTAAGTAGATTGGGAATTAAGTGCATGAAAAGTTCAGGAGGTTCATATTGCTGGGTAGATATGAGTGGGCTGATAAAACCTTACAGTGAAAAGGGCGAGCTCGAGCTTCGGGATAAGTTGTTGCATACAGCGAAGATCATCGTAACCCCCGGATCTTCTTGTCACTGTATTGAACCAGGATGGTTCCGGTTATGCCTGATGGCACTGGACGACAACAATCTTCCCGAAGTCATGGATCGATTCCGGGAAGTAATTGAAGCCTGTCGGTCACGCAGCTGAATTGCCATTCATTTTATCAATAGGCTGACAGCTGACTGGACAGATCCCATTGGCATCAAGAGACTCAACAGGAATGGGATCAGACAAGCCTGCCGGGGATCAGGCCATCGAGATTAAGCATCAGCACTTCGCAGTCTCTGCCCTGGGATGCTGGTATGAATCACTATGAACAACAGTACTTGGGCGAGTTTCAGAAAGGATCCCAGATGATGGGGGAGGGTCTTAAGGGGGATTCATTCAAATTCAAAGGTCAGTGTCTTGTTATGTCTGGATAGTTGGCTTTCTTTCATTATGACTAGTATTCACATTTGTAAAAAGGTGCACATATTCAAATCAAAGAAGTGTTTTTGAGCTTGTTTCTTAAGAACCAAAGTACATTTTATTACCAGGAAGTCATGGATACAACAAATTTAACAATTGGTTGCTGCTAATGCTGAAGACCTCTGTCTGGCTCTCTCTCTCTCTCCCTACAAAAGAATCTTTTGTTTCCTGTAGTAAAGAATCAACCTTCCAATCCTTCTCTGCACAGAAATCAACCTCCAAGCCTAAACTCAAGCAATCCTACAATCTAATCTCAGGAAATGCAGGAAACGATCGAATCACATTAGTTCAGGCCCTGACCTAATAGACTCGAGGACCTGTACTACCTCGGCCATGCTCGGTCTCCTCGCGGGCTGCTCTGACGTACAAATCAGCCCCAACTTCATCACCTGAATCAGCTCGTTCTCGGAGAAGCCCCTTAAACTACCGTCAAAACAGTCAGATGCGATTCCCCTGTCCAGCAGACGCCTCACATACTCACACAGGACGATGACTTCGTTAGAGGTTGCGGTCTCGACCGGCTTTCTCCCCGTGACGAGCTCCAGGAGGATTACCCCGAAGCTGTACACGTCACACTTCTGACTCGCCCGTAGACCCTGTGCCAGTTCGGGTGCTACATAGCCAATGGCATTGTGGAACTTGGTCAACCCGTAATTGTCCATAATGGGAAGCAGCTTTTCCAAACCATAGTCGGAGAGCTTGGGCTCGTAGTTGTCATCTAACAGTATGTTACGTGACTTGATATTGAGGTGAAGAATCGGAGGCCGGCAGTCATGGTGGAGGTAAGCAAGGGCTTTGGATGTCCCATGAGCTATCCGGAATCTCCTAGTCCAATCCAGCTCGCTACTTCTAGGGCGAGCGCTCGGACCAGAATGACTAGGCCCATGTAAGTTGTCGTACAGATTGCCGTTCATAATATACTCTGTCAAGATCAACTGCATGGTGGAGGACCAGTAGTATCCCTGCAATGCCACCAGATTTGGGTGCCGAAGGTTTCCTAATCGTCCAATCTCCTGCTCAAACTCGTCCTGACTTCTTATTCTGCCAAGAGTCTCAAGCTTCTTCACCGCAATCGATATCCCTCCTTCGAAGTTAGCACGGTATACACTCCCGATGGAGCCACCACCAACCAGACAGTCCTTATCGAGCAAAGCCTTGGTACCCACTTCCCAGTCTTCATACTTCGATGGCAAGCTTTTGCTAAATAGCACGAGCTTCCCAATAATCACGTTCGACTCTGTTGAACCCAAAGGAGTGCTTTCAACAATCTCCGGTTCAGCCTCGGGCTTTCTTCTCTGAGCTCTAATGTTCAGGACAATGACTATGCAAACACCAGTCAGAATCAAGGCAGCTGCAACAATTGCAATGATGGCAGAAACACTGAGAACCCTGTTTTTCTTTCCAGTGGTCGTGGCATTTCCTCCTGCCAAGCAGGACAAGTCTAGAGGGGACCCACACAGCCCTAAGTTGTTCGAAAATGCCGATGGGCCAAAGGCCTGGAGGAACCGGCTCTTGGGTATGCTGCCAGATAGCATGTTGAAGCTCACATTGAAATGGGTCAAATTCGCTAGATATCCTAAGGCTTCGGGAATTGACCCCGAGAGCGAGTTGTGCGACAAATCAAGAACCTGCAGCCTAGGCAAGTTCCCCAAAGTCGACGGAATACTTCCGTTGAGATGATTCTGATGCAGATCGAGGACTTCCAGATATGTCATATTGTAGAGTTTCTCTGGAATTCCCCCGACCAACTGATTAACCGAAAGATCCCTGAAAGTAAGCATGAAACAGAAAGAGATCAGTATCATTCATGTCAATAGATATCGAAATTAAGAGGCATCAATAGTGATATTTGGACTCACAGCTCGCGAAGGAATTGGCAATTGCTCAGGCTTGATGGGATTTCGCCAATGAGGTTGAGATTCTGCAGATCCAGCACCTGAAGCAGCTGAATACCTCCCAGTTCTTCAGGAATTGTACCGTCGAAGAAGTTATTGCCTAATCTGATCGCCAATAGCTTATTGAGGTCCGCGATCTCGGGTGGGATCGTCCCATTCATATTGTTGTATCCCAAGTCAAGAAACCTCAGGCTGCCACATCTGTTTATGCTTGTCGGGATCTCGCTATCCAGCATGTTCCACGAAGCATCCAAAATCTCGAAGCTTGCACTACATTCGGTCAATTCCGGTACCTCCCCGTGGAAGGAATTATGCGAGATGTTGAAGTAAGAGATGTTACTCAGTTCAATCACACTGAAAGGAGCCAAGCCAGTGAAACCATTGCTACCGAGATCCAAGTGGTTCCAACTCAAGCACGTTGATATCACTTCATCTACGTTTCCGGTGAGACTATTGCCCCTCACGGACATGAACTCTAGGCTCGGAATCTCACAGATACGCTGAGGGATGCCTCCGGACAGCTGGTTATAAGAGAAATCGAACCCTTCCAGATTCGCACAATTTACGATCGTGTCGGGTATCGTGCCGGAGAGGCTATTATGAGACAGTGAAAGGAACCTGGTCTTGTAACAATTCTGGAACAAAGAATCTGGGATCCTTCCTACATAACCATTCTTTGACAAATCGAGGAACCTTATGTTCGGCAAACTACCCAAGAACTCGGGGATCGATCCCGACAGCGCATTACTACTAACATTTATCTTCCACAATGACTGGAGAGCTACGTACTCCTGGGGGATGTTCCCGGAGAAACTGTTCCCAAACAACGTCAGGATCCTCAGCGACTTAAGCCCAGACAGCGCCGCGGACAACTTGCCCACGAGGCTAGTGTTCCACAGGACGATCCGCTCGATGCGGCCCTCGGCATTGCAGAACACGCCGCCAAAGCCGCAGGGGTCGCCGCCGGGGGCCCAGGTGGCGAGGAACTTGTGGGGGTCGCCGGTGACGTTCCCCTTGAACTGGAGCAAGATCTCGAGCTCGGTCTGAGGGGAGGCGCCGCCAATGCAGAGCAAGATAGGGATTATCAACAGCAAAAAGAGCCGATTCCTCATGCTCTAAGGGGAACAGCTCCTCTTTGGCATCATTGGTTTTTTTTCTCTCTTCTTTTGTCGGATCTAGTGATCCCGAATCACGACAGGCGAAGGATCGAACAATTCAGGGACACCGGACAGCAAGACCCGATTTTGATCACAACCCAGAAACGGAGGCATCCTCACGGATGAACAGAAACGTGGGGTTAGGGGGCGGGCGAGGAAAGAAGGAAGGAGACAAACAGATTATCACGGCAAGAAGAACATGAAAGGCAAGGAAAAATTCCGGGTAGAGAAAGAAAGGGGTTAAGTGAAGTCATGCAAAACGGAAAGAGCACGAGGAAGTGAATTTTCTGCAGCTATGGAGATCGAGCGTGAATTGACTGAACCACTGACTTGGCTTTTGTCTTGTGATATGAGCTGGAAATAAAAATAAAATAAAATAAAGGTTGAAGTTTTATGACAGGGGAGGATCAATGTTGTAGTGGAGAAACCACATGGGGATGGATGTATGGATGTTCGAAGACTATGATACATTTTCTCTTCTTTCTTCCTTTTGTATTTTGGGTAGTGAAAATTGGGATGGAACGTCGTTGGCAACTTTAGTTTAGGGACCCCCTCCCGGGGTGGAAGAATTTGGCACCATTTGGTTTGTCCTAACGGAGTTTTTAACTTGATGTGTCTTATTTGGTAGTTTTGGTAGTTTATTCCTTTTGCTTTTCCAAACAACCTGTCTGCCAGCGATTACCACTCCCCCCCTCCCCCAGGACCACCCATACTCATCGCCATCATCATCCATGTAAAAATGGTCGGTCATGATTGCAGGTCGATCTTCTGGAAAGAGGAGATGAAGAAGATGGAGAAGAGGGTGGTGGTGGAATAATGTGGCTTTCTTTTCTGCATGTCCTCCTCCCCCATGAGAAGAACATCCAGTTGGTGGTCGGAATCTTTGATGATGTCGTTTTGGTTTTACCCATCAAAAGAATCGAAGCTTTTACCACACCCCAAAAACCCAAAGCTAATAATGATTCATGACTTGGGAGCTGAGTAGGGTTGTTATATCATGTTACCATGAGATTGTAGTTTTAGTCGAAAACCTCCCCCGTTGGATCCCCGAAAGCATTAGTTGGATTAATGTACGATGTGATGAAGTGGGAGTAGACCATGATTGGGGGGAATTCATTACAGGGTGGATTAAGGATGTACTGATCTGTCTGTCATATTCATGCAGTTGACATCACCTCCCCAAGATAATACCCATAGACAAATTTGGACTTGCTTAAAGTGGAATTAAGACATGCCCATGATAAATGTTCACTTACCCTTAACTCTTTACTCCCCCAATATCTGTAATTTATAATAATTAGTCCAGTAGAAAACCTCCTCCTGTTACTTTCACCCATATTGAATGCACCCCCCTTTCATGAATCTTCCTACTACTTTTTACTTATTTTTAATCAATTTTTGCTCAACAGGGGGGTCCTCCTCGGACACCGACAAGTAATAGGAATGGATTTATGACAACAACTTTAAATGCCCCCTCCTCTGCACATACACCAACCACGTTGAAGCCTAAAGAAACGAAACATTGTATTAAATGAGAAAAAGATATCCAAACCTACGCTACATCCATCCGCCTGTAATATGCTGGTCACAAAGTTCGTCCAACTTTTCTGCACAATGAGTCCCATGCGGCAGCAGGAATCGTCGAGGTAGTAGTCGAATACAGAGAAAGTGAGCATGAAGTTCCTAGTCAGTATAACGGAGGGGAAGCAGAAAGTTCTAATCACTCCCACATGAAACCCTTGATCATGATGCGCTGATTAAACCAGACTTACTGATAGAAATTTCTAGCTGGCCAACAATATATAAAGAGAAGTTTGTGATGAAAAAAGGAGGGAAAGTGGGGTGGTGGCATGGGGATTGGCAAAAGCTGTAGTATGTTTTTGAGAAGCTTAAAACAGAAGATGTCCCTGTCCCAGTTTCCACCACCATCACTCTCTTTTCTTCTCGCATTAAAAACCTTCACCAACTCTCTCAACCATGTTATATTTATGAAATCCAGCCAGAGGGAATCTCCACTTTCACCTCCCCTTACACACCATTTTATTATTTCCATCCTTATACTGCCTTGACTCGACACGAGTATGGGTTGGCAACATGAGGATATGGAGTCACCCTCCTCGATTCATTCGGTCGACCCTTTGTGTGCAGGTGCGAGAGGAGGGGCATGTTCCATAAAAGAAGGTAGGGGAGGATTGGGCTGTTTGGCATGGGCCCTTATTCTTTAGATTACTTCGAAGAAAAAATACCGCTTTATTTAATAAAGTTACGCGGAATGTACACCGACTTTATTTAAAATATGGTGTAAAATCGAAAAAAATCAACGAGGATTCGGAGATTCCTACTTATTTATATGCAAAAATATGATAATTATCTCCAAAAGATTTCTGATTATGTGGGTTGGATTCGTTTCGGACATTGAACTTGAACTAATATGAGGTGATATCATTAGTGCATACACATTCAAGGAGGGAATGATAATGATCATGGGCTTATACACCCAGTACATATGAATTGTCACAGATGGATTAGGAATAAAGAAGACATACATCTTCCTTCCTAATGTACCTGAGGTCCGTCAAGAGGCTCCAATATCGAGTGGGCAAAAGTCTATTTGCAGCCGTTCTAGCGAATCGTTTCCTCCATTGTCCCCACGCGTCAGTCTTAAGCAGCACCTATCTACTCCTCCCAATGTCCACTTAATTGTATGGCGATGATGATAGGAAGGACACGTCCACCTAAAAGACCAAACAATGAAATAGTCAAATGGGTCAACTAGAAATTTTTTTTGAAAAGTTGGGATATGGGCCTAAGAGGAAATGGAAAATTATCGATAAGCGAACAAACTACTAAAATCGTAAACTTTTCTGGAGACATCCCTAACCCACTAAGTATGTAGGCCGCCAGCTCAAATGAATAAAAGCTCAATGCAGCAAAAAACTCACTTCAGCATGTACAAGAAAATGAAACTAACTAAAAGTTCAATTAAAACCCAATGAAATCGTTCTAAACTTAAACATGATCATAACAAGAGGAAATAAGACTTCCTGATTTTATCCGACTTCAATACCTAGAACTCAAAATGTGAGCCCGGGATCGAAGGGCCATGTGATGTGCGATTAGCCACCGTGCTCACCATTTCTGCCGTTAATATGCATGAATGACTCAGCCTAATTCGAAGAACCTCCCCTAAACCAGGTCCAACCCTCGGTTCGGGCCACCATCGGGTCCGGCATATGCTATTTGGAGAATCGCGGAGGCGCCCAAGTTCACAGCACTTTGCATTTATCATGACCCTCAAGGTCCTTGAATGAACATGTGCAACCACCTAGATGAATAGAATTAACAGCCAAGTTCCTGATGTCGTCATTTTCTTTTCATATATACAGCAATAGAATCTGCACTTAACTTGCGGAACCTCCTGTGCAGGTGGATCCATGACACGGTAGACTAGAGCTGCCTAGGAACCAAGGTTCATCATCCGGGACGGTAGCCTAAGCACAGTACCATCCCACTTTCGAGATCACGACAAGGCATAAAAAAATTGAACCTTTCCTCCAATAAACATGCTCAAGAGTTGAGTTGCAACGCCCTTTCTGCACAGTGTGTACGAAAACACTTACACGATCCCTGGATTGAAGCAGACAATAAAAGGTGCCTCACCCGAGAGATCAGCTTTGACATTGAGCTGGCAAACGGGGACTCCTGTCTGTACAAAGAGAGCCGAAGCTTATTCCTGCAAGGGCTCATCCTCCTTCTGCAGAGCCTTCAGCTTCCTTTTAGCAAAGATGGTGAATACTACAGTTGCAGCAACTGTCAATAAGAACCCCAGGACGTTGAACACTATCTCTGGGGCGGAGAGGGCTCGTCGATCGTGGGAGGCGTCTGCTAGTGCTTTTATCAGGATTCCTCTGAAAGAAATAAAATTTCAAATTTAATTACCAGCTAAAACTTTGTGAACTCGCCGAATTTGCTGACACCATGCATGCCACGTAATGCATTGCTATTCTGTAGCAATGAGATATAAATCGATAAGATGTGCCATCATGATGCAGACCTCACCAACAAACAATATCACATATTGCAACAAAAATTTTCTTGTTACTAGTGGATGTGCATGGCGAGGAAGGGAGAGAGATCATACGTGTACATCGTAACAAATATTTCTGGCACCACACCAACCAATGAGCCCAGGAAGTAGGGACCAAACTTCACGTTGGTTGCTACAGCACAATAGTTATATATCATGTAGGGGAATGGCGATATTCTGATTAATGTTACAGAACGGAACTGATGAAACCAATTCCCCCCGCCTGCTGATCTTATCAGGGAAGCCCTCTTTGGGTACTTATCCATCCATCCCTGCATTATGAATTGATTGGTAAAGGGGAAAAAAATGACTGGGAACAAAGAACTGGATGCATCAGGAACCTGGATCTTATGGTAGAAGAGTGACCCAATAAAGTAGGGGATGGATACACCCACCGACATTCCAGATATGCATAACAAGAACCCGTATCCATAGCCAAAAGTCATTCCGGAAACCCATATGGATGGGCTTGATGGTAGAAGTAAGGATGGAAATATGGCCAAGGAAGCAACAACTAGAACAGCAAGCACAGGAGGACTGAACGTGGTTGTTTCCCAATTTAGTACGGGTATAATATCCTGTACAGTCGATAACGCTTCAAATGAGTGTCTTCCCAAGACGATCAAATATAGGATCATCTCCGCCATTAACCAGAAAATCAGGACAACAGACACGTCAATAACGACAGGGTCCATTCATCGAAGGCCAACATTATCTGATTTAGAACGAACAGCTTGATGAACACCAAAGCCATCAACCAAGATAAACCGACTAAAGGTCGAGCATCATGGTCCCCATCAAGGTGCCACATTATCAAAATCAAACAAGAAAATCTTTAATAGTAACAAAGATTCTCGAAGGACAAGTCGCGGGAATTTGCAGCGAGCAATCACTCTTCGAAACAACTTATACCAGCAGAAAGCCCCAGGTGCACGCACCCGATTCACTTGCACAACAACTATAAACAAGAAGCAGAACTCCATAATCCAATCCACCGAATAACCCACGAGCACAATAACCAAGGACGAATCATCAAATTTCAACAAGAAAAAGCAAGAACTTACATTATCCATGAGATAAGGCCAGACCCACTTCACACAGGCCGCAGCCAACACCCCAAGGCAGCCGAACAGGAAAATCAACTTGGCCCAATACCAAGCGCACCCCCTCCACTTCCTAAACCTTCCCCTCCTCGGCGTCCCAACCCCAACCCCATCCCAATCCCCCGCTTCCTCCCCCGGCAACCCCACGTAATCCCCCTTCCCACCTTCCTCGTCGTCGGCCATTACCGCAACCCCACATAGCTCCGGCACGACCTCGTCATCCCCATCGTAGTAAGTCATCGTAAGATCACGAAAGGCGACGACTTTACGGGATCCCCACCTCTAAAAGGAAGGAACTTGGAGGGGTGGGTGGGTGGGGGGGGGGATTAGGGTCGATAGGGGTTGGCGTGTGATTGTGGGGAGGATTCGGGGGAAAAGCAAAAGAAGGGAGGAAATGCAGGGGGTTGGCGTGTGATTGTGGGGAGGATTCGGGGGAAAAGCAAAAGAAGGGAGGAAATGCAGGTGGCTGAATAGTAACAACTGGATTTGATTCCAGTTAAAAAATTGAAGGGGCTTGCTTTCATCAGAGCCGAGAGGATGAGAGAAAAGAAAAGGAGTGACGATGAAGAAAGAAAGAAGACGAAACTGACGACAACAACAAGATTCTGGGTTTTGTTTTTCTTAATATATAAAAGTAATCGCTTTTTTAATATTAATTGATTTAGAGATTTGCTTAAAAGATGAGAGGAGAAAGGGGAAAAGATGAGAGGAGAAAGGGGTTTGGCGTACACGCGGCGGGGATGGAGAGACACGTCATGTTTGATCAACCCCCTTCCTTCCACCCAATATATATATAAAAAAAAAGAACATTTAATCCTTACCATCCATTACTTTTAGCAACACTTCAGACACACACATGTACGCATGCTTCTGAGCATAGTGTTTTTCCTACCTCTCTCTCTTTGGACACCTCCCAATTGTGTTCGCCTCCGTTTCACCTTCCTAAAAACCGATGTTGTTTTGTTTCCACGCCTCCTTTTTTTAAGACAATGCTCTTTCCACACCGACCGACCGACCGACCGACACACCCTTCCTTTCCCGTTATTTTTTTAGTCTTATAATTTTAGGAACCAGAAAGGATCGAGCCCAAAACCCCATCAAATGGGCCGCATACATAAAAGCCCATAAATCGATTGGGTTGGGTTGGTTTGGGCCGGAACACAGAATTACGTGTTAGGCCCGGTCGGGGGAAGGAATCGTGTTTTTTTTTTAGGATTTGATTACATTTAATGATTGATGGTTAACCAAAAAATTATATCAACAGCTCATCCTCCTTGATACGTATGATTTTCTTCTAGTGTTTATCATTCACCGGACGTCTCCTGTAACACCTCCATTCACCTTAAACAGTATTAGAGTTTTCAAGTCTTCGTGAACTCGAACGTAGTTCGAATATCGAAACCAACTAAAAGCTTGTTCACGTCAGAATTGGTCGAAAAACTTTACTACATATCGAACACATTCGAACCAGGCTAGCGCATCATAATCCAAACACGGAGTACATCTCGTGTAACCAACCTGAATGAAATATAAATGAGCTTTAGAGAACCATTGTGAATTCAGAGGTTTTCGATGATTTCTCGCTTTGATACCTAAAGTTATGCTTTGATCATGTCTCGATTAGTTAGTCCAACGCATCCGTGAGTCGCGTTTGAGTGGTGTCCGGGTCACGAGTTGTCGCAGAACAACAAACGATCGAAGCTTTGCAAGAGTTCGTTCGCCACGGCGGTCAAAGGAAACCCCCAAAGAAAGTATTCGGATGGGTCAAGGGCGAAAACGAAGAGACGACAACATTAAATTCTGACATTGTGATTCCATGCCCCCATGCTATATGCAAAAGAGAGACGGCATTTAAGAGAAGCTGCCAAAACAAAATGAAGTTATTATTTTTATATTTATTTTGGGAGGATGTGATTTTGAATGGCCGGTGGAAGAAAACCTCATGGGAGTGCTAAAAATGAGTTGTATCTTCTGCTGCCGCTGCTGCTGTTGGTAGCGAGTAGCGAGAAGAGAGACAGGGACAGAGAGAGTAAGCGAGAGAGCCCCCTTTATTTTCATATGCCTCGAAAACATGCTTCTCTTGTGAACTGCACGTGTAGCTGTTCAGACCCAATATTTGTCACATATTCAATGCAAGAAATATTTGCCCACAACTCTTTCGATAATGATCCAAAACTCACCGTAAGTATAACATATTCGATTTGTTGATAAGTACGTTTGACCTGCTATATTTTTACAGAAGTTGTAACCTCCTGTAAAGTAGATATGCTTCCTAATAAAGGAAAAATATCACGATAATATTTTCTACTTCCCTAGTGATCATTTTAGAATCCATTGGGGTGATTATAAAATATTTTCCATAAATATATATTTCAATAATTAATTAATTGTTAATCAATTATTGATTATCTTAATTATTTTATTAATTCAAAAAGGGAATATTCTTAGGAATATTATTTGAATTAATATTAAATAATTATCTAGTAAAACAAATGTTTGAAAGCAAAAATAAAAAAAATTTCCTAATCAAGGAAATTATTTTGTTATTTTTGGCAACTTCTACCTAACATTCTCTAAAAGATTAGGTTATTTAGAAATCACTCTCAAATGTTTTCAGATCAAATACAATGAAAATCTTATGTTGAATGAATTATGTCAATTTGGATATAATTGATTGATTATTTCCTTGTATAGAAGGTTGACTCGCCCGAACTTTCTATAGTGCATTATCGGGGGATTTAAATATCGAAATAAGACCAAATTAAATTTGAAAGTCCCAACTAGATATATCACGAGCCTATTATCATAATTCTCAAGTTGGAAACAAAATGATTTTCTTTTCTAACTATAGAAGGTTCTTTTCTAACTATAGAAGGTTGTTGAGTAATATGTGATGATAGGATGATCTTATTGACGTAAAATCAGATGAATTTCGTTTCCAATCATTTTTTATGGACGAAAGAAATGAATCTGGTCATATTTTATATTTGGTAAAATAAGTTTTCTTAATTACAGGAGGACGGAACCACTATAAAAGAGAGAAAACTATCAAACAATTTAACAGTCAATTTTGAGCGTAAGTCTTGACATTTCAACAACATTATTGTGCTTTAACATGTGTGTGAGTGTGCAGGACGAATTCTCCAGGCGAGCGTTCTCGCAGGAGGTGACTACAGAAGGTTGAGCTGGTTGGAACTGCTCTGATGACGTCGGTGCTTACGGATCCGAGGGACTCGACCGGAACACTGTCCGTAACGTCGGATTGCATGCAACAGGGCCTAGGGAGAATGGCCGCTGGTTGGCGGGTCGGCGTACAGACTCGGTCAGAGAGAAGGAGTCCGCGGGAGGCGTAACCTTCTGTAGTTGGTTATTTTGTTGTTTGTTTGTCTACAGCAGGTGTGCTTTGGTGAAGCCACTCCGTCGGCGTCGGTGGTTACAGATCTGAAGGACTTGGCTGGGATAGTTGTCCGTAACGCCGGGTGGGCGTACATCAGGTTTAAGAGAAGGTTCTATAGCAGGCGCAAGTGGTGAGGGACTGCAACCTACTGTAGACGGATTATCTTTATTCGTTTTGCAGATTAAACCAAAAATACAAAAAGAGAAGCACATTAGATGCATCCAAACACTTGGAGAAAGCGTCATTGAATCTGTTCGCTGATCCACAGAAGGGACAGTCCGCTATAGCGTCACAGAAGGCTGAAGCTTCCAGCCAAGGTTTTGTACTCGCGCAAGTCTGGTTGATTTCCTTATTATTCGACCTAGACTTATTCTAAACTCAGCAAGAGAGTTTCTTGCAATAGTTAAGATAGTCTAACCGTCCCGTGGTTAAAGAAACTATTTTCTTATACCACAAAAGATTCAACCTTCTACACTGTAATCACTATTTCAAAGTATTAGTGAATCTCCGAATTTATTTTGAAGTCCATTTCATAAATTCTGTTTTACAGCAACTTGCTTTTGCTGTGAGGGTTGTGAAAAAAATATTTAAGAAATCTTTAATTTGACTTAACACTAATTCACCCCCTCTTAATGTAATCCTTGACCAACCGATCTTAATATAACGAGATACCAAAAAGTACGAAAATCACGTACGTAACGTAATATCTGCCTTTTTAAAACATCTATCTCCAATCTCAACTTATCAACAATCCAAAAATCCAAAAAAATATAAAAAAGAAAAAGAACGTGTCATATCCAAAGGAACTGAAGCCATATATCATCGTCGCCTATTCCTACCTTTCCTCTTCACCGCTCCACAATAATTATGGGATGGGGAGGTAAAAAGAGAGAAGACCCCCTCCCCTCTCATCTCCACCTCTTGGTGCTCGCAAAAACGATATAGCCAGAGCAATCACTGTGTGAGTGTGTGTAATAAAATTTTGTATAGGGGGAGAGATATGGAGAGGGATGAAGAACTCAGGGAGATCATAAAATCAAGAGACCAAAGATCATCATCATCATCTCCCCAAAGCAATAACTAAAGCCAGCTGAAGAATTTAATGTACAACTCGGTCCATCATCAAATCTAAGAATCCATCTAAAAAAAACCCACACACGGTTAAAAATTATAAAAGAAAAAGAGAAGCAGAAATCTCTAAGTTGCACTAAATCCCTCCTCCTCCTAATTAAATAAGAGTTATGGATCCAAAGGTCATGGAAATAGCCACAAATGTTAAAAAAGACCCAACTAAGAGAAATCCCAGATTCAATATAGTTTTCCTACCTCCCAAATGTTTTTGATTATGAGATTGTCCTCCCCCTCCCTCCTTCCTTGGGTAAGAGCTAAAGATTAAGACTAAAGAGTCGAACGTCCCGCCCCCAATGGATTAGCTGATGGATGGAATTCCTGGGTTGAATAAATTCTTGCCCTCATCAATAAGGTGGTCGCCCCCCGGACGGCCAGTACGCTTCCGGCGGCATTTGTATCGAGTTGAGCAGGTTCGGGGGCATCCCGTGGAATAGTGGCGATGTGTTTGGATCTCCCATCATCTGCTGCTGCTGCTGCTGCTGCGGGGGTGTCGTCTGCTGCTGTTGCTGAATCTGCCCTCCTCCACCGCTCCCTGGGGATCCTATCCCTCCGCTTGCCTGGAGCTGAACCCCGTTATCGTCTTCCTCCAGTGGTAGCCTCTCGTAAGCAGCGTTGCTGAACGATGCTGCCATGATGACGACGGGTCCCGACGCGATCAGGGTCCCCACCACGCTCCCACCGACCACCTGCCCTTGGCCTCCCGCGAGGTATATGGTGAGCCCGGATGCGGCGGGCGGGGCAGGAGGGGGAAGGAAAGACCCGGCGAGCGAGAGCACCTCGAACCTCCCATGGAGAGTGACGACCGATCCAGGGGAAGCCGGCTGCCGGAGCGCGACGTTCGCGACCGTACCCGTCCCGCTCAGCACGCAGACCCCTCTCTGCCTCCGCCTCGCGAAGGTCGCAACACTCTCGACGATGTCGCATCCATCTGCCACCTCCATGACATGCGTCCGCAGCGAGTTTGCGCTGTCCCTGGTGATGATAATCGGGGGTTTGGGCTTGTTCTTGGACCCAGCAGGCCGGCCCCTCGGCCGCCTCGTGACCTCACCTCCTCCTCCTCCTCCTCCAGCTCCGGCGCTTCCCTGAGTGGTCCCGACCTGCTCCTTAGGGTTTCCGTCAAGGAGCCCCTCGGAGTCGGGGCCGTTCTCGTCTCGCTCCCTCTTGGGGCCGCCTCTGGATTCCTCGTCGAGTGGGCGGAGGGGATGCTGGCTGAGGAACTGGTGGGGATGGGGCTGCTGCTGCTGCTGGAGCTGGAAGTCTCTGGTGTGGAAAGGAGGGGGAAGAGAAAGACCGTGAGCTGAGACGGGATCCATTTACCTTTTTTTAGGACAAGGCGGTGAAAGTTACTAAGATCTAAGAAAGAATCCGGACGGAAGTCACATATGATCTGAGGAGGAGATCTGATGGTATGATCTAATAAAATTCCAGACGAACTTAATTGTCCGAAAGGGGTGGTGGGGAAAAAGGAGAGGAATGTTGGTGCTTGGGGAAGTTTCAACCGAGTTTGAAGATAGAAGAGAGGGGGTTGGGTTTGGGGGGAAAGTATAATTGAGGTGAGGGTGATCAGCTGATAGACAACAAATGAGGGTTTGGTCTTTTTAATGGTGGGGAGTTTGTGTTTTAAGGTTATGTTTCAAAAAACTTGATGGTGGAATTGAAGAGGAGAAGGGTATGAGTAAAATTTGTGCAATTGGAGGATGGTGGGTGAAAAGGGGGGGAATCTTTTTCCATAGAGATGAGGTAAAAAAAAAAAAGGAAGAAGTTGAATTGGCCGCATCTTCATCTTCTTCTTCTTCTTCTTCTTCTTCTTGTTATTTAAAAGGAAGGGGATTATCTGTTGGGTTCTATGAGTTGTTTTTTTTATTAGTTTTGAAGTCTCGTCATATGTTATTAATCTCGGAAATGTGGAATTCAGATGCTCTCCCTCAGCTCAAGCTGGCCCCCCCTCCTCCTTCGGCTTTCAACTCTCCTCAACCCCAAAAACTGGAATTTAAAAACGATATGATTGGGATTAATTACTATAACTCGATCCCAATCCAAGTAAATAAATAAGTAAAAAGAGAAAGGGATGGAAGAGGTGTCAAGTAAGTGTTGGTAGACCTTTCTCGCGGGCTCCTTGAAAGAAGGGGGATAAGGTGGTGGTCTTTCATGAAATACCATCAGAGGATGACAGTGTCGTGGAGCGCTGTGATTACTGGACTCGCCCAAAACTGGCTGTTTTTGACGAGGCTCTCAGCTTCTTTAGGGATATGCTAATTGCCGCCGGGGGCAAGGCTAAACCAAGGAGATAGGATTCCCTTCAAGCTCTTTGGATAAGTAATTCCAAGTGCGGTGATAAACGTTTCTTTCTTTCGAGGGAGAGTTAGGGTTGAGTCTTGGGCGGGCGAGGGGTGGGGGCCCGGAAACACCCCTCACCCCCTTCCCTTCTAACCCCGGTTCGCCATATTCCACAACCTCCAATACATAACACCTCCTCAACTATAATATAACCAAATTTTAGTATTAAGTCTTTAAGTCAAATGATAAGGTTATTCATAGCTGTTTCGTTGATCGTAGCTGTTCACACACTTCATTCTTACACCCTCGGTAACCAATGCTATGCCCCCTTTCCTTCTCCGAGACTTTCTAGGGTTTGCTAAAAGCGCGATATCGGTGTTTGTTGCCAATGCTGTGGCCTCTTTGACGACGTTGTTTAGGGAGTAACGTTGAAGTTGGCTGGGTATTAGGACGGGTAGAAGGGGGCAGGGAGGGGTGGGTGTCTTCGTTATCGGGACACAAAAAGGGCCGAACAAAACATTGAACGAGGTCAGATCCCCCCGACAGATCGAACGTGAACAGTAAGTATTAGCTGGCTTCCCTCCCTCCTCCCTCCCCTCCCCTCTCTACTTTCGGATTGGATCGAGTCACACAGAGGGAGGGGCAGGGCAATAAAACCCCCCCACAACGCACGCAGATTGAGATGGAGAGATAGAGGGTGGGGGCGACGTCGACTCTCTCGAATTGTTTATTCATTTTTCTTTTTTGTTCGGCCAAACTCCAATTTTCAATGACGAACCCAAAGCCGCTAAATGCACAACACTGACATCATGGTCCACACCACATCCCTCGCTCGACACGTGTTGATACCCCTCCCCTCCCCCACCCCCACCATAAATTCTCGTCTAGTTTCCATCTGTGAAAACAGAGGCCATTTTGAAATCGAGCTTTGACATGATTTCTTCTTACAGGGACTAGCGTGTAGAAGGGAGAAGGAGGGGGTCCGATTACATTTGATGCATAAGAAGATGTGTAGTTGGGTCCATCCATATCCTAAACTCGTTTGCAAATGGCTAAGGATATGTAAAATTACGACAGTATAAGGAGCCGGAATACATAGATGGTTCGGTCCCCTGCCAATTTCAAGACCGGATAAGTTAAACAACAAAAGAAAAGTACATAAACTCATGATAGGAGATTTCTTTTTTTTTTTTTTTGTTGGGGGGGTTGACTTTGTGCGTTCGGACATCCACGCAATACAAAACACTTCGCTTTCGAAAGGAGGTTGGATGGAGATAAGCGAGCATCACCACCACCGCCAGCAACAACAACAACAACAGTTCCATGCTTTTGTGTTTTGTTTGTGCCATTTAACCCATCGACCAGCTTTCGCATCTTACTTCTCGCCGTATCTCAGGTTAAGAGAGTTAGAGGATGTTGACGTGCCAAAGTCACTCCCATCCATCCAATCCAATCCATTTCCAAGAAAAGAAAAGACAATGGGAAGGTCGAGGGAGGGACGTGCCAAAGCGAAGCCGACCACCCAATCACCGAACAACATTTTCAACACAGACAAAAACCCACATGGAAAGTCCACTCCAAATACACCCACAACCACATTTCGTCCTGATTTCCAATTATAATTATTTCTTTCGTTTGGTCGGGGGTGGATTCATCGGAGGGACAAAAGACAAAGAAACGTTACAAAAATATTCACGCACCAAACACCTTAAAACAAATAGTCCCCACACCCCCTGATAATTCAACCACCCTCCTTTGACCGAACCTCTCATAACTTCCCCATCTTCTCGTTCCCCAAATATGCTCGGAAAATGCATGCACCGGATGAACAACGATCCAAACATTTGAATCCGATTAGGACAACCCAATATTTTTTTATAAAAGAGTGTCATGAAACGGAACACGTTTTGGCTAATGGATGGTTTTGCTACATGGTGTGTGTGTGTGTCTGTGGATGCCGAAAGGGGCATCTTATTCCAATCGTCATTGCCAGTGTTTTTGTTTTTGTTCCCGTCAGAGTTCATCGCACATGTCATGATTAGGGGACAAGAATCCATCCCCCACAGCCAGCCCTTCACAAGATGACAAGGGACATTGTCGATATCTAATTGCTTATGCATTTGACTTGGGGCATCATTAATTTTAATAACTTGGGGCGGGAGGGGAGAGTACATAATTTTTTTAATAAAAAAAAAGAGAGAAAGGGTTTTCGTGATGTTGGTTGGCGCACTTAGGAAGTTTCAACGAAGGTGAGCCTCGGACCCCCACCCCTCTTTGGACGCATACGAGAGATCGGTCTGATTACTTCTCCAGCTAATCTCACCATCTTCGTCACGAACGGAGAGTATTGAAAAAGAGAGCTTCAACCTTTACAAGAATCCGATTGCAGTAAAACTTGTTGTGCGATCCTAATATAATAGTGTTGATGAGATGATACGCAGTGAACAGGGTAGAAATGAGAGATTCATTATGACCAGACTGAAGGTAAAGGCCCATCTACGAGGGCAATCGTTAAGTCTACACGAGTCTAAATTGATAAATGACATGGATAAGGGCCATGATTTCTGATATCAGTTTGTTGTCGAGATTTCCGAGGTTTTAGTTGGAGAGAACACGATCCGAAAAGATTATATGGGAACGTGTCAGGCACCCCAAGCACGACCAGATTTAGTATAAAAGGGAAGGAGATTCTCTTTAATAAAGGACGACAATCAAATCAAACACATTTTGCATTGATCGTCAACCTTAGGTTAAACAGGCATCCAAACCCTGACCTTGGTGAACTCGCAAGGATTCTTGGTCTTCACTTCTACCATCAGAGTGAGCAATCGTAGCTCTGGTAACCAATCTCCGCCATCATTTCACCGTCGAGGCGAGCAAACGTAACCCTGACAGTCGATCCCCGCCTTCACTCCATCGTCTTGGTGAGCAACCGTAACCTCGACACCAAATTCCGCCTTCGTTTCACTATGCGGCATCCACATCCGTCACTACCTTCAACCATACTCTGTCCGCCATCCTCCAGAAGCCGATTTCCACCACTCCAGTTCGCAAGTCTACGGCGCCAGCAGCAAGTCTTCGGCGTCACCACCATCCGCACTAGCAACTTTTATTTGTTTTCTTGGCCGTAAGCTTTTCAGTTCTATTGTAAGACATCATTTGATATTATTTAATCAATTCAATTCATCTTTTTCTCTACTGACGACCACATCCGAACCCCTATGAGTGTTCGTGCCAAATATTCCCAACGTGATCCGTTTCGACACGAACACATGGATTTCAATCCCTCATCGGACACATCACAAAATTATGAGCCTATCATAACATTAACAATGCCTCATGATTGATTGTCGGTCAGCCGTTCCAGTCCAATCCCCCCCCCCTCCTCCTTACCTATCAAACTGATTAATTAAAGAGGAAGTAATCAGGCTCACAGAAAATAAAAAACAAACACACACACAAAAAGGAGAGTTAAGGTTGGTTAGCTAACTTGTTTTCAAGACTAAACTTTTAAAGGAAGAAAAGAAAACTAGTTGTCTTTTCCTTTAATCTTTTTCGAAGTGGGAGGAAGAAAATGACCTTCCTGTTGGCAAAGGGTGCCCTTTTTATTTTCGGGCATATCTTAATAGACACTAATGGCATGAACTGCGCAAGCATTAGAAAGGGAACACTTTCTATCTGTTCTTTTTGCAAAGATGGAAGACATGGGTGGGGAATAACTTTCATCCCCCCAAAACAATTTAATTAAAACAGAGTTATGACGGATTAAAATGTAATTGGGTTTTGGTTCGTGATATAATTTTTTTTTTCTAAGTGCGTGATGTGAATAAGAAGAGAAGTTCCGAAAGCGAGAGAGAAGAAGGGAATATGTGCGGGTAGATGTTTTTATGTGAGGGAACGGGTGTCACGATGGTTAGATCGGGGAGGGAAAGGAGGGAGGGATGGCGTGAGATTTTTAATTATTAATGTGAGAAATGAAAGGAAGCCATGTGAAGGGCACCCATCAAAGCAGGTCCTCGAATCTTGCCAAAACACTTACGCACACAAAGGGATTAAGAAAAGAAGGAAGAAAGTAATCGAATGCAGCCATGTTTCTTCCAGCTTCCCGGCTTTGTAAAACGAATGAGAAATAGAACTAATGAGTTTTTAATGAGACCATCATGTTTCACATCCACACAACCCTTTTGTTTCTTTTTTCGCAGGGTCCAAAGCACAAAGACGGCATGCCCTCTCCACCAGTTTGGTCTCCACATTCTCTTCTCTCTCTCTCTCTCTCTCTCTCTCTCTCTCTCTCTCGCTCGCATACACACGCACACGCACACGCTTACCCAGGACACACCACAGCTTTCCTTTCCCAAGGACAAAAATGGGGGGCTCTTACAACAAGAACCAGCTTTCAGACCTTCACACACGTTGGAGGGGGCATGTTACTTTCATTTTTGACTACTCTACTAGGGTTTCATTTGCTAACAACTGTCGGTATTCATCAAGGGGACCTAATAATATCCGGTCATGGCACGACTAGTCCCCATGGATTACATGATAGCAGGAACAAAATTCGTGCCGATGGCTTCCTTAACGAAAGAAAAGATAATAACTACACGCTGCATCATCCTGAATGATTAGCTGCATATGTCTGGGGTGCAAGAACGGGGGGGGGGGGGGGACCGAACTACACTAACACTTTGGGTTTTTACTTTGATTAGATGCTAAGCAACCGGACAAATCACGTTGGAGAGCTTCGGCCACGTGATTGTATTAGTTGGCTTTGGGGAATCTTTTTTCCTTCCTCCTTATGGGAGGGAGGGTCTTCCTTTTTTCCTTTAAACCTGCTGCTCCTTTTCATCGGGGTTTGGTTGATCCCCCCCAACCCCACCTTTCATTAATTAAGGGGCGTTAAGCACTAGGTTAACAGAATGGTGTCTCGGGTTAAGTAAATGACTAGTTTCTCTTCCAGTTGATTCCTGTGTCATTCAGACAAAAGCTTAAATGAACCCCCGAACACCCCTCGCCTCTCAATCAATGTACGTAAGTGATCCTTGTAATTAACCTCTCGACAGAGAGAGCATGGCAGAATGCTCATTGTGTGTAAGAAGGGAAGTAGTAGATATTCGCCAAGAGATGGTTGTCGATGCATATCTCTGAGAGATTCAACTGACGTTATCGATTTCCGAAGAAGCACCAGTGGATGGATTGAGAGTCCATTTACCAAACCGAGTCGCGGTCAAAGCAAGGGAAAGCCACGATACACAGTAATGGAGCTCACTGTTCCCCATGCACCTCGTACTAATCCACAGTCAATATGATTCCCACCCCCACTCCCTAGTTGGCTCTAACTTAAAAAAAAAAACAATTTCTTTAGCCGATTAAATAAATTCACCCAACAAGGACAAAACTCAAGTGTAGTAATTATGTGTTGAACTCACATCTATAAGCCAATCCTTTGTCGGCAAATTGAGTGTCCGTGCTGCTCTATGGAACGAGTAATAACTAAACAATAACCGATAAGGCAACTGTTTTTTCTTAATAGAAGTACAAGCTTTCGACCTTGTAATAGAAAACCAAATTGGGGGGGCGTGTTCCTTTCTTCCAATTTAATTGTATTTTTTCCTCCTTGAAGTCAGGACCCCCCTTATATTTAAACTTAATGAGATTGAGAGATCCCCAAAAAGAAGAAAAAATCTAAGGTCAAAAAGACTATTGTGATGATGCAGGCGGCAATTTGTATATTAAGATGAGATTATACATAAACAGATAAAGGGCTTATCCACTTCCAATCATTTCTTAAGTAGAAAAAAAAAGGTGTAATTCGCTAATGACATTTTTGTTTTTCTAAGCAGTCGTGTACGGATCGAATTAATTACCACGTTTTAGGAGGAATGAATGGTTCATGGGCCTATTCCTTCGAAATTAAAACATGGGCCTGCCGCTTTGGTCAGGCCCATAATAATACCGGGGTGTTTGATCACGATATCTAGTTTTCCTCAGGTTAACAGTAGTTTTTCTTGTTAAAACAAGGCTTTGAATCGCGTGCGTGGTCGAAACTTGTCGGGACTGAATAAACGGTGCTTTGTCACGTCGGAGAGATTGAATTCTGTAAAGATCTCTCAAGATGGAGGACCGTGATCCATGGCTGCAGGAACAGAGAACCAACACAGGAAAAGAACAATCGAAAACAACTTTCTGTTATTCCAACAAAATGAATTGATTCTGTTTTATGTAAACCCTAGTCACTCTATATGGGCTGGACTTATACAAGTAACAAATACAACAAGCCCAATTCATCTAATGTTCAGATACATATTCTTGTTCCTTCTTCTTTTCTCCTTTTGCTTCATCTTGACACGCCCCCTCAAGTTGGACATAAAGATTCTTCATGTTCAACTTGCTTACAAGCCAAGAAAACCTGGGACTCGAAAATCCCTTAGTGAACAAGTCAGCAATCTGCATCTTTGAAGGCAAATACTGCAAACACAGAACTCCTTCTTGTTGTTTTTCTCTTACAAAATGACAATCAACCTCCAAATGTTTCGTTCTTTCATGAAACACCGGGTTTTTGGCGATATGTATGGCGGATTGGTTATCACAAAATAATGTAACTGGCGTTTGTACTTTAACTTCGAACTCATCCAGTAAAGAAATAAGCCAAATAACCTCACTTGTAACCACACCAAGCGATCTGTATTCTGCCTCAGCCGAACTCCTTGCGACTGTAGGTTGTTTCTTAGTCTTCCAGCTGACTAAAGAATCACCAAAGAAAACACAATATCCTGAAAGTGATTTTCGTGAGTCCGGACAGCTCGCCCAATCACTATCACTATAAGCAAGCAAATGATTATCATGTTTAGAGCTAAAGAAGATTCCTTGACCCGGAGAACCTTTCACATACTTCAGAACATGTAATGCTGCTGCCATATGAATCTCGGTGGGTCTGGCCATAAACTGAGTTAATACATGCACCGAGTACATCAAATCTGGTCTTGTCAAGGTTAAGTATAATAGCTTTCCCACAAGTTGTCTATACATTGTTGCATCTTTCAGTGGTTCTCCATCTTCTATAGACAACTTATGATTCGGTAGAATAGGTATTGAAGACGCTTTGGCTCCCAGCAGCTTGTGTTCCTGAATTAATTCCAAAGCATACTTTCTTTGGGACAAAACAATGCCAGAAGACGATCTAGCAATCTCAAGACCAAGAAAATACTTCAAACTTCCCAAGTCTTTGATCTTGAAAACAGAAGACAAGTAATCTTTGACTTTCTGTATTACCTGAATATTAGGTCCCCCTATTGCTATGTCATCTACATAGACAAGTAGAACAACAAACTCATCTCCTTCTCCTTTCATGAACAGAGAATAATCAGCTTTAGACTGTTTGAAACCAAACATCAACAAAGCTGCGACAAATTTCGAATTCCATTGTCGTGACGCTTGTTTAAGACCATACAATGATTTCTGCAGTTTACATACTACAGTCTCCCCCTTAAACTGCACATATGAAACATCTAAACCTTGAGGCACGGCCATATACACTTCTTCATTCAAATCACCATTCAAAAAAGCATTGTTGACATCCATTTGACAAAGATGCCATTGATGCATGGCAGCTAAAGCAAGAAAGACTCTTACAGTGGCATGTTTTGCAACCGGGCTGAAGGTATCCGTGTAATCAATACCCTCTTTCTGTGTGTAACCCTTTGCAACCAATCTGGCTTTGTATTTATCAATACTTCCATCCGCCTTATACTTAGTTTTAAACAACCACTTGCATCCAATAGGCACTTTTCCATGAGGTAACTCAGTAAGAATCCAAGTATTACTTTCAGTTAGAGCTTGTAGTTCAGCATCAATAGCCTTTTTCCAATGTACATGTTGAACAGCTTCAGCATAATGAACAGGATCCTGTTGAAGCATAATATTGACTGCAAAGGACTTAAATGCAGGAGAAAGACCAGAATAGGACAAAGAATTTTGAATAGGATGAGTAGTGCACACACGTTTAGAACTAGAAACATCAGGCATGAAAATTGGATTTGTTAAAGAAAGAGCAATGGAATGATGATAATCCTGCAAGTAATTAGGAACGTGACGTGTTCTATTACTTCTTCTACAAGGATTATTATCAGTTTGAAGTTCAGTTGTGGAATGCTCACTCATAACTTGTTCAATGTTCTCAGTCGAACAATCATATTTAGAATGTTCAACAGAATCATGTAAAATATTAGAAGTCTGAAACTTTTGCATGAGATGACAATCATTAGAAAACTCAGGTAAAGATACACCATGAAGATCTACTTGTTGTGAATGAGATTGATATGGAAAAACAGTTTCATAGAAATGCACATCTCTAGAGACTAAAAGTCTTCTATTAATCAAATCATACAACTTATATCCTTTTGTACCTAATTGATATCCAAGAAAAACACATTTAAGTGCCCTAGATTCAAACTTTGACCTGCCATGTTGTAAAGTAGAAGCAAAACACAAACATCCAAACACTCTCAAATGTGTATAATCTGGTTTTTTATTAAACAACATCTCAAAAGGAGTTTTATTATTCAAAACCACAGATGGAAGCAAATTAATGATATGAACTGCAGTTAGCACAGCATCAGCCCAGAAAGAAAGAGACAAACCAGACTGAAAAATGAGAGCTCTCGCAACATTAAGAATATGTTGATGTTTCCTTTCAACAATTCCATTTTGTTGAGGAGTTTCTACACAACTTGTTTGATGTAAGATTCCTTTATCTTTGTAAAAATCCGACATTAAGAACTCTTTACCATTATCTGAACGCAAGATTTTAATAAACGAATCAAATTGTGTATGAACCATGACACAAAACTGTTTCACAATCTCAGAAACTTCAGATTTAGCTTTGAGTAGATAGACCCATGTAACTCTACTAAAATCATCTACAATAGTGAGAAAGTATCGAAACCCACCCAAAGAAGTAGTTGAACAAGGCCCCCAAATGTCACAATGTATTAATTCAAAACACCTTGTAGTGTTTTGTTGATGAGTAGGAAATACTAACCTCTTTTGTTTCGCATAGTGACAAATGGAACAAACTTCTTTATTAGAATGCGGAAGCAAATGGTTACACTGTTGTATGAACTTTAGTTTGTCAAAGGATGGATGACCTAACCTATAATGCCATACATCAAAGCCATTATGAACATTAGCAATATAAACTCCAGTTTTCTTCACATCAACCTTTTTTTTCAGAAGTATGAATTTGAAAATCTTGCAGAATGTAAAGACCGGCTCTTTCTTTAGCACTTCCAATCATCTTCCATGATGACCGGTCCTGAATGAAACAGAAATTTTTGAGAAACAAGACACAAAATGAATCTGTTTTCATTAATTGACTGACAGAAATGAGATTTAAATCGAAAGAAGGAATGAATAGCACATCTTTGAGGATGAAACTATCATGAAGATATATATCACCCATACTGACAACTTGTGCTTTAGTACCATTTGGAAGAGAAACAGAAACATTTTGAAGCGGTGTGCACTTATGAAAATATTTTGAAGTACAAACAATGTGATTTGTAGCTCCTGTGTCTACAATCCATTGGGAAGATATATGACCAGCTGAAAAATTATGAGCAGAACAAACAAAATTACCTGCTGCATTAGAAAAGAAAGGCACAGACTCAACTTTAGAATCAGATAAATTTCCAGAATCAGAGGATGCAGCAGGTTGTATCTTCAACTGTTCCCCATGTACATTTAGTAAAGACATCAACCTCTGAACCTGCTCCTTTACTTCATCAAGCCCGGAGTCATCTGAGTTTTTAGTAATATCAACCCCAGGAATAGCTGCCACATGCGATCCTCCACTTTTAGGATATGTAAATCTTCCTTTCCTGAGAGCTCCTGAATTAGGAAACCCAATTAAGTGAAAACATTTTTCTTTAAGATGCCCTCGTTTCCCACAATGATCACAGACTGGAATCGGCCTCCTTATCTTCTTATCATATGACTGATTTACAGAAGCCAAAGCTATAGGCTGTATTCTCACTGCAGATTTCTCAATTCTTCCATGTCTGTATGATTCCTCTTGCATCACTAGGCTGTACACTTCATCCAATGTAGGAAAAGGCTTCATGCTTATAATCCGACTCTTCAAACCATCAAATTCCTCATTCAGCCCATATAGAAATCGAAACACATAATCCTCCATTTGATTGTCAGCATACTTCTTAAAACACCTTTCATTACATTTGCCGCAATCACAATGAGCTAAAGGTCGAAAGTGCTTCAATTCTTCCCATATTGCATTCAATTGAGTGTAATATTCATCCACAGCCTTATCTCCCTGAGCTACAGTCATCAGCATATGCTGTAATCTACTTATCTTCGTTTTATCTGGCTGAGCATATCGCTTTTTCAGTGCTTCCCATATCTCAATCGCTGTATCCATATAGAAGACATTGCTAGCAATTGACTCTGTAACTGACCTAAGCAGCCATGAAATAACAAGCGTATTGCAACGCTTCCAAGCCAAATACTTCTCATCATCTAAGCTAGGAATCGGAATAGTCCCGTCGACAAACCCTAGCTTATTACGGAAAACTAACGCCATTTCAAAGCTCCTACTCCAGGTGAAGTAATTCATACCGTTCAACTGAGGAACAACAGCCACTGAACTCAAGTTATCGGCTTGCTGAATGTAGAACGGTGACGCAGGGTCTTCCATAATCGCCTGTGCTCTGTTCGGGATCACAACTTGATGAGAAGACATCATTTCTTCTGCTGCCACTGGAATCACTTGTCTCCTTTGAACTCCGGCCACGACGGCTGCAAACGATCGCTCTGATACCATCTCAAGATGGAGGACCGTGATCCATGGCTGCAGGAACAGAGAACCAACACAGGAAAAGAACAATCGAAAACAACTTTCTGTTATTCCAACAAAATGAATTGATTCTGTTTTATGTAAACCCTAGTCACTCTATATGGGCTGGACTTATACAAGTAACAAATACAACAAGCCCAATTCATCTAATGTTCAGATACATATTCTTGTTCCTTCTTCTTTTCTCCTTTTGCTTCATCTTGACAAGATCCGAAACCACTCGCACACAAACGCACCGTCAGCAATCCATGGAATCCGATATTGCGAAGGAGGGAGGCACAGATGGTCGACGGGACACGTTTTGTTCCCCAATCCCCTTCCATCACAAATCTCCCCCCACGCACTTTATTGCTTGGAGGGAAGACGGATGATACTTCTCTTGTGAAAGATATTTATTTTCGAGAGATCGTTCGTCTATAATGGGTCCCATTATTGATAGTGTCTGATCGAGATGCCAAGTTCTTAAGCTATTTCTGAAAGACGCTTTGGCACAAATTCGAGATAAAACTACTGTTCGGCACGACTTGCCATCCGCAGACAGATGGGCAAACTGAAGTCGTAAACAGGACTATGGGAAGCCTACTTCGGGCTATGGTGTCCAAGAATTAAAAGGATTTGGACGTCAAGCTTGCACAAGCTGAGTTCGCTTATAATCGAGCCCCGTATTCGACTACTCGAGCTACACCGTTCGAAGTGGTGTATCGTGTTAACCTGAGGATTCAGGTCGAGTTACTGTCAATGCCTAGTCGGGGTATTCTCGAGAAGGATGCGGTTCGACGAGCTGAAGAGATTTTAAAGTTCCACATGAAGATTCGAACCCTTATTGAGTAACAAAAAGAAAAAGGAGCGGATATTCCAACTCGGGGATCTCGTGGGTTCACTTGTGAAAGGAGAGGTTTCCAGCTAGAAGGAAGAATAAGCTCATGCCCATGGCCAATGGTCCCTTTCGAGTCATCGAAAGGATTAACAATAATGCTTATAAGATCGACTTACTAGGGGAGTATTGAGTGTCGGCGACATTCAATGTTTAAGATCTCGCATTATATGAGGATGACGAAGAGCCCCTTGATTTGAGGACAAATCTTCTTCAGCAAAAGGAGGATGATACGAGTTGGATTGAGCAAGGTCGAGTCAAGAGCAAGCCGAGAGGAGCGCTCAAGATGAAGAGTACCTTCACACTGTTGAAGTGGTCGAGTTGATTCGTTAACTCGAGAAGAAGAGAGTTTATCTCAATCTCGAGAAGGGACTCGAGATCACGCGTCAGTTTGCTCCGGGGAACTAGAGAAAGCTTCAAGTCGAGACTCGTGTGAAAGAAAGCCCGCTGACGTCCGGCCCAGTTTTCTTAGTTATTGCTTTTGGGGCTTACTTTTAATTAGCTTTTGGTTTTTCTGTTTTGGGCCTGATTGGGATTTATGGTTAACCAGCTTTTGGTTCCCTATAAATATGACTCTTGTGTTTAGGTTTAGGGAGAACCTTTTGAAATTTTTACCCAAATTTGGCAACCGTCAAGTTCTTCTTTGAACTTTGTGCGACTTCTATTATCGTTTGGTGGATTCTAGGTGTTGCGAGATTTTATCCGAACGTTCCCATAATCGGTGGTGTTTTTATATCCAGTTGTGTGTCGTTCAACCCTCGTGGCAGTCCCGGTAGTGTTTTGATTGTATCCGTGGCGGTCTGAAACCTACCTATCCCTTTCATTCGTTTTGATTGGTTTACGTCGTTCTGGTTCGTTTTGTTTTCGCCTTCATTATTTCTATTCCCGTTTCCGCGGCCGGTAGCGTATCACTTTTCTTTTTCTATCTTGAGTTCGCTGCAAAGAATTTGACTCGAATCTAAATCCTCGAAGAAATAATTAATATTTTAAAATAGTTTGAAACGATCCGTTTAGTAACCAATATTTACGAACGAAAAGGTCGGATCATTATCAAGCACTAGTTTTAATGAGAGTGGGAGTATAAGGAGTAGTCCAAAGAAAGACTCGTCCCCATCATCATCATGATCCAATTATTGAATATCATCATATCATTCGAGAAAGGAGGAGCCGGGGGTTTGGTCATTCCCGAACAAACGCTTGGAAGAAGACGTGCATCTGATCCGGATTTCGTGTGCCTACTTTTGATTCTCCTCAAATATATATTATGATTCCTGGTAGCACTCACTCCCCATTGCTTCTTTTCACTTAGCACGAATTCCGGGCGAGAATATCGATCCTTCTAACCTCTGTGGGAATTCCATTGCCCGGCATTACCTCCTAACTTCGATCGGGATATGTATTAACCTTAACGCTCCTGAAATGTCGGTTGATGGTTAGGAGGGTAATTCAGACAAATTTTAGTAGAACAACAGCGGTGTGGTTGGTAGTTGAGTCCATGTCCAAATCCATAATGTCTGATCTTTAACTGTCGTAAAAAAAGATGGGGGGATCATCCTCATCCTAATGAAGGTTTAGGGAATGATTTAAGGGAGAGTATGGTGGTTTGGGCGGGGGGGGCGGCTGTGTGTGTCTGTGTGGGATTCATCGTCGAACCGCATTTAATGAAAGGCAACTTGTCGTCTTTCCTTCTGTGTGGACCGGGTGTGAGCTGCACGTAAGTAATTCCTTAACATCAGTCAGTATTGACCAAAAAAAAAACATCAGTCAGTATCCCTACTTTTTTAAACGGAAGGTTTGGTACATGTGATGTCCCTCTTTGTTACATAATTAGCTCGTGAGCACGAAAGGTGGTCAGCTGTTTACCCTTGAAACACGTTTGGTAATGTGATTGTAAGAAAAGGGAAAAAGACAACGAATTCCAAAAACAGCGGCCACGACACTCGTCGCTTATTTGTGTACCATGTCGTCCTGAACGATTTCCGCCTAACTACCAACGACATGCGCATGACCTTGGTCACCTGAGCATTTTAAGTCACATTGTCCATCTTCCGACCTTCTCCCATCCATCAGAGGGAACGATGGCGTCGGGATTACGGGACAACGAGGGATGGCCGTCGAGCTTAGTGAGGGATATCATATCGGAGCTCAGAGTCCAGGCAGGCATGGCGATCCCGCTCTCAGCGATGACTTTGATGTGGTTCGCCAAGCTGGCCATCACAACAGCGTTCCTCGGGTGGCTTGGGGAGTTCCAGCTGGCAGGTGGCACGCTTGGTTCACCTTTACGAACGTCACGGGATTCTCTGTCCTGAACGGGCTGTGCAGCGCCATGGAGCCTGTGTGTGGCCAGGCCTACGGAGCTAAAAACTATCAGCTCCTTCGCAAGACCCTCTTCATGGCGATCATGCTTCTGATCGTAGCTTCGTTGCCGATATCCCTGTTGTGGCTCAGCACAGACAAGGTGATGATCCACTTTGGCCAGCAGCCGGAGATATCGATTGTTGCCAGGGATTACTTGTCGTATCTCCTTCCCAGTCTTGTGATCACTTCGTTCCTCTGCCCATTGAAGGCTTTTTTAAGCTTTCAGGGGAACACTCTGCCGATACTACTCTGCCCGGCCATGGCATGCGCCGGTCACGTGCCGATCAACATAATGCTCACCAGGGGGAGAGGCCTGGTAGGTGTTTCAATGGCGATATGGGTGAGCGACCTGATAGCGACAGTATTGCTCAGTGGCCCGTGCTGCCTGACGACATGCCTAGAATGGTGGTGCTGGGAGATCCTTGTTCTAATTGCCGGGATACTCCCGAATCCGAAACAGTCCCTTGGCGTGCTCGCGATCGTCCTCAACTTCGATTACCTCCTCTACTCGGTGATGCTATCGCTAGCAACATGCGCATCGGTCTGCGTCTCCAACGAGCTCGGAGCCAATCCTCCCGCCGTGCGGCCAACATGTCCTTGACAGTAGGTCTATCCGCTGGCCTCGCTGGCGCAGCCGTGATGGTCGCCTCATGAGGGGCGTGGGGCAGGGCTCTACAGTCCCGAATGGGGGACTATAACACACGTGAAAGGGACGATGCTCTTAATGGTGGCACTGGAGGTGGTGAATTTCCCGGTGGCGGTATGCAAGGGGATCGTGAGGGGCACCGCGAGGCCGTGGCTGGCAATGTACGCGAACCTGGGGGGGTTCTACCTGGTGGCAATGCCGCTGGGTGTGGTGTTGGCGTTCGAGGCAGGAATAGGACTCGGCGGGCTGCTGATGGGCTTCCTGGTGGGTGTGTCGGCCTGCCTGGTGTTGCTGTTGGTGTTTATATGGAGGATTAACTGGGCCCGGAAGCAGAGAAGGCGCGGTCATGCACTAACTCCGAAGCCGAGGATGAATCCACGGCGGACCAAAACGGGTTCGGTAAGGAATCAAAAGACACACTGTTCATGTAGGCAATAAAACTTCTCTGAACGTTAGGCAGATTGGCCCATTTACGCAGGCCCAAAAGGCAATTCCGATCTGGGGGACATTCCATTATGAGATACGATATTTTATTTTTAGCTGGCTCTCTCAACAACAGATGGATTGCCACGTGATGTTGGGTAGCCTTTGAAATTTTCCCCAATTGGGGGGGATGATCCTGTCATTTGTTGAGGACCTGACACGAGTCTCGTTACCATTTGGTCCGTACCTCATTAGCAAAAGTCAAAAGGGCAAAGCCAGGAGAAAAGATTGTAAGGGCAAGACGATAGAAATCCACTTCATTACCAATGTGGCGGTGGGAACTGGGAAAGAAACAGCTGGCGTGGTGGGTGGTGGTGGTGGTGGAGGAATAATAACTTTACCATCACTAAATCTGTAGTTGCTGTGGGTTTGGTCAAACCTGTATGTGACGCAAAATGACAGCCCCCTCCCTCCCTCCTCATCCCATGCAAAAAAAAAAAAAAAGGAAAGAAACACAGCACGTGCCTGCCCACCTGCATCATCAGATCTGATCACATCAGATCGAGACTTTGAGTTCCAAAATTAAAGACACCTATCTGTTTCCCGCGTTCATTCATTAAGAAACACCTCCTCCTTCCGTCTTCCCGCCGTCCGTCCATCCATCCATCCATCCTTCTTTCATCACGTATATATTTCATGGCGCGATTTTCGGCGACATATTTATGACAATTTGCAAACCTCGTTACCGACATGGATGTGTCATTGCCGTTTCTTTTCCCCGGGGGAGACATTTTCATTACATAAGCAAAACCAAATTAATCGACGAGGGCCGGGGGGTTGTGACGTATCCCTGTGCACACCACTCTTTGTTTTTGCCTTATCTATTATTATTAAAAAATTCGGAACAAGCAAGTTGGGGGAGTGGGGGGGTTTGAATAACAATTAAACCCAAGTCGGTTTGACTCGTCTCGGTGTTGGGAATATATTATATTATTATATGAGATTAAATTTAATCATCCCAACTGGGAGTTACATAACATGGGTTCCCACAGGCAAATGGATCCGCCTTGTGTCCTGAATCAGACGGCACGACCTTTTGAGTCGTGTTTGGCGGGAAAGGGTGGTAGGAATCTCCCGCCCACACCATTTTCTTTTTTTTTTTGTTGAGAAATTATCACATGAGACGACGAGGCGCTGTTGGTTAATCAAATCACACATCCCACAGCTCCATTTCCTCGGACCAGGATATGCCGGGTCACGTGAGCATGTGGGGATCCGACAATAACGGATCACGCAACCCCAACTCAAAAACTCGGGCTTCCATCCAAACCCAACCCAACCCCCAGCCGTCCGATTCCGATCCCTCATCCCAATCCCCTACCCACTACGACTACTAACTGCTTACTCTTTAACAAAAGGAAAAATGCCCGACCAATCAAATGTCTTTAGATTAACTCCTAAGCAAACAGAAAAGGATCCACTCCACGGGGGAATCTCAATTTTGAGTCCGGATCACGCAAAGCACCTACGTCTATAATCCTCCCGTTTATTATTTTTTTATTTATTACTTTTTTTCCACGACTAAAAGATACGTCAATTAGCCAACCGACACGTGCCCTTCCCCCCCCCCCCGGTCTCACAAACCCGGTTTCCAACCGGTCATTTTCTTACCTCCGAAACGGATTTATAAAAATGAAAAACGTCGTTTGACAAAAACCAACCAACAAACGATAATCAGACAGACAGACGGGGCAGAGCGGACGAGAGGGAAAAAAAACACTCCACATGGTTTTATTGGGTCCAAGTCCGAGGCCGTGCTTTGCGCTTTTCTCTTAGAATACTCCCCTACTACAACAGCAACAGACAACGTAGGGAGTTGGGGGGGTGGGGGAAATCCTCTTGTTTATAAGCAAAAAGAAAATACAGGAGACGAAAGAGAAAGCCAAGCCGCCACATACAGAGAGAGAGAGAGACAGAGAGGGAGAGACACAGGAGGGAATTCAAATGGAGTGGCCGGGTTCGGACGAGTACGAGAAGCTCGTCTTCCGCGTTAACCCCCCCAGGTTTTTAGTTTCTTCAATAATCCGTCTTCCCTTTGTCTGGGTTTTTGAGTCCTTTTGAAATCATGGCCCGATTGTGTTTTGGGATTTTGGGTTGCGGGTGATGAATCCTTTTTCTATTCTCGTTCAATTTTTCATCTTTTCCAATTGGTTTGAATTTTCTTCTACTTTCTCTTTATGGGGTGGGTGGGGATTTCCTGAATTCGAGCGACTAATCGTCGAGTGGACTTTCTTTTCCTGGACAGGGTTGTCGTCGACAATGATGTCTGCTC
Organism: Melastoma dodecandrum; assembly: GCA_029817715.1. Taxonomy (NCBI): domain Eukaryota; kingdom Viridiplantae; phylum Streptophyta; class Magnoliopsida; order Myrtales; family Melastomataceae; genus Melastoma; species Melastoma dodecandrum. The sequence continues at coordinate 2,192,586 of JARUPY010000387.1, forward strand.
TAGCGCCACCGTGGTTAAGGTACGCCTCCCCCGGGACACCTGTTTGTCGCTGGATTTTCGTTAATCCAGTCCGGGCTTCGATCTCATGTTGGCTTTCCGTCGTTCTTGCAGGTGGATAGCGCCAGGAAACATGGGATTTTGCTGGAAGCCGTGCAGGTTTTCACCGACCTCAACCTCTCCATAAAGAAGGCCTATATCTCCTCGGATGGAAGATGGTTCATGGATGGTGAGCTTCCCTGGGGTTGAATTCCCCCGCCCGCGTCGTCTTCTTGGGTTTTTCATTGTTTCGGTCCTTCTCAGAATCGGTTGTCCTGCAGTTTTTCACGTTACCGATCAGAACGGCAACAAATTGATGGAGAAGACTGTCATCGGATACATCGAACAAGTAAGTTTTGAAGGTACTCGATTTTGTTATTTGCTCGGAGAATTTTGTTGGTTGGCTTATACCTTTCGTGTTTGTGTTGGGCAGTCGCTGGCGAACATCCAGTGTGGAAGAACCAAGGAATATACAGGTCTTACTGCGTTAGAGCTGACGGGCACGGATCGTATTGGTCTTCTGTCGGAGGTGTTTGCCGTCCTGGCTGACCTGGACTGCGACGTTGTGGAAGCCAAAGTGTGGACGCATAATGGGAGGATTGCGTCCCTCATTTACGTGAAGGACTGCAATTCCGGGTCACCAATCGAGGACTCCCAACAGATTGATAGGATCGAGGCGATGTTGAGGCAAGTCTTGAAAGGGGACAATGATATCCTGAGCGCGAAAACTGTGGTATCAATGGGGGCGGTTACTCATACCGAGAGGAGGCTCCATCAGATGATGTTTGCAGATCGGGATTACGAGCGGAAGCCGATCTTCATGCTTGGGAACGATGCCCCTGTCGTGAGCGTGCTGAACTGGGTCGAAAGGGGTTATTCGGTGGTAAATGTCCAGTGCAAGGACCGGACAAAGCTTCTGTTTGACGTCGTCTGCACATTGACGGACATGGAGTACGTCGTCTTTCACGCGACAATAAATACCTCGGAGGACGGGGCGTCTCTGGTACTAAACTCGAAGCCTTCCATTGTTAATTTTATAGTCATTCTAACAAGCCCGCGTTAATGACCGAATCTCTCCGATTGGTTTCAGGAGTTCTACATCAGGCACGCAGATGGCTCCCCGATCAGCTCCGAACCCGAGAGACAGAGGACAATTAAGTGTCTTCAAGCGGCAGTCGAAAGAAGGGTGTCCAAGGTATCCCCTAGTCAGATGATGACTACACTCTTAAACTACCTTCATTTGATGAGTGCGCCCGAGTTTGAGTTTGTTTTATTTTCCGCAGGGTGTAAGGCTAGAGTTGTGCAAGGAAGACCGGCAAGGGCTTCTTGCGGCCGTCACGCGTACCTTCCGCGAGAACGGCCTCAACGTCACAAGGGCAGAGATCTCAACCAAAATGGACACGGCCCTAAACATATTCCATGTGACGGACGCCCACGGCAACCCGGCAGACCCAAAAGTCATCGAAGCGGTGAGGCAGAGGATAGGCCTCGACAGCTTACGAGTAAAGGAACTGCCATCGATCTGCCACCGAAAGGCGGATGAGGGGGAGGAGAGTGTGGGGACGGCGGGGGCAGTCCTGTTATCGCTGGGGAGCATAGTGAGGAGGAATCTATACAACCTGGGTCTGATCAAATCGTGTTCCTAGAGGAGAGACGGTGGTGGGATAAAGGAGAGAGGGGTCATAAATTCCTTGCTTCGGACAAGGGGAGGGAATGCATAGGACGTGTCGGTTCACGAGGTAGTTAGAAGAATTCTTAAAAGAGTTAGAATTAGGGATTTGTGGTGGTTTGATATGTGTAAATATGGGGGTTGGATTGGAGAAGATTAGGTAGTAGGGGGTGGGTCGAAGATGATGTCCGTTTGGGATTGGGAAATTATTACATCGGCATCCCCCTCCTCCCCCCTATTTTGTACATATATTCAGGCTTTGTAAAATGTTAATGAAGAAAAAATCCTTTAGTAGAGTCTTAGAATCTAGATGGGCATTGGGTGTGAAACACCTCCATCCGAAATCAGTGGAACGTGGTGCGCCGGTCGGTCCCAAACTCTTAGATTTGATCCATTCTCATTGAAAGGGAAAAGTTGGCTCAAGTTGACGTCCACCACCAGCCCCAGAAGATTGAAAAAAAAAAAACACACACAGTAAATTTGTTAAAACAAGTTGAACGAAGAATTCTTGACTACGTGGACCCACAAAATCTATAGGGATCTTCGCGTTCACACCCGTCATCGAAAATAAGTAGTTGAGAGTCGCGTTTGAAACCTCCCTTAAAACAAGATAATTTCGTATGCAGGCCAGCTCGGCAGGTGCATTATTTTGTGGTTAGGAGGGGGGAGTTTGGAAGATTAGGTGACCAAGAATTTTTGTCCGAGTAAGAGAAATGAAAGTTTGACCTCCTTTCCTAATAGCCCTCGTGGCGTGTGAATTGGAAGGGTTCGTTCATTGAATATGCGATTCAAATGGTTTAAGATAAACAGAAAGCTGTCTTTTGGGTGGGGGGGGGCGCTGATTTTGACTTCGAGATGGAGGAAGTTTGGCATGTCGGACACGACAGGGAAGGAATAAAAGAGGTTTGGTTATTAACCGATGGCTCTTCACTTTCTGATGGATGATGGCCTAGTTGTCCATTGTTCTATCAGTCTGTCGAATGTCTAGTTTGGGGAACAATGGACGTCGTTACTACAACGCGCTACGTGCTTGAGATCGATCCCTGATTTGGTGCCCATGTTTTCTTTCTACGACATCAAAACGCCTATATTTATTGTTTTTGTATGATTCACGTGAATTGCGGGGTACCTAGGAATGGTAAACCCTCGGTGCATTTGCATAAAATTTAATGACTTGTGCTTTACGTTTTGATGCAAGGTTTAAGAAATAATACATCCAATGGCCCCCCCGGGGGGGTCTGATTTTGTTCGTAATATATATATATATATATATTGGAGATTGCGGTTGACTTGTGTTCGTAAACCATGGGAGGGATTTTGACAAAATCTTCCCACCGAGTGAAAGTCGATTGTTCCAGAACCGAAATGCCCTGGTCTTCGTTTCCCAATTCTTAGTCCGATAGTCAGACCAAAGCCGCCGACGACATATATTCCGGTATCGGTATCAATACTAGAAGAACATGTGACAAGATTCTCGTTGGTTCTTCGTCTCTTGTAAAAGTGTTCTTGGCCCTTGTGAGCGTACCTCGAATGTGAGGGAGAGTATTGGTATAGGATAGCATTAGAAAGAGATGGTTGAATTAGTGTTTTGAGAGTTTTGACACTTTTTCGATTGTATCTCATCACAGAAGCAGTGCTCTATCAGGTTACAGAAACTGAATATGCTTTACAGATTTTCAGTTCTGATGTATATTATCTTACGTGTAAATGATACAAAGACTTATAGTGGTTCGGTAAACAATGCCTACGTTCACTCTCCCAGCGCTCACCCCAATTAGGACATATTCATTATATGATAATCAAGAGAAGTTACAGATGCGTACTTCTACCAGAAACGTGACTAACCATTTGTATGTACACACATGACTAACCCAACCTGCACGTACACACGTGACTGACCCAACCTGCACGTAATCGAGTGACTGACTCCGGCTCCTCACTGAGCTCGTGGCTTGATGGCTACCATCTGCCCTCGTGGCTAACAATCCAGAACAAAAAGGACAACTACAGAACGAACAATCTGCAGCAAAAGAAACACTCTCTAAAGAGGAGATCAGCTCGGTGAAAGAACAATGGACGCTCTAAGCTTTTGCAACAGTGAAGGAATGAAGTTTTCTGTTAAGCTCTCAGGTAGAACGACGAATTGGAGTTATGTCTTCACTCTTGCTTATAAGCTTTTCCACAGAAGAAGCTTCCTAATCAATCATAACGGTTAGTTGATATCTTATCATTTGCTCCAAGATTCGATCTTGTAGGATAGCTTCCAATAATATAAACATTAGAAAAACAAATAAGACTTCAAATGAAGGATAATGTATTTCGCATAGAGGCTGTCTTCTGCAACATGAAAGCCAATACTTTTACGTATATGGAATTGACATTGGGATTGATTCGTTTTCTTTATATGAAATCTTTCCCATTGTAAAATATTATCACCATACAAGGGAGATTTCAACTTGATTAGGTCGTGGCCAAATTGTATAATCATAGATTCAATTAAATATATCTCATGATATCTTTCCAAATCAACTTAAAGAATGATCTTGACAAATAAATCAAATCCAAGAGTGAATCTGCATTTAATTCCTGAGTTAATTCAATAAGAATTAACTTTAGGTCGTATGAGATCATTATCTCATGTGCTCGCTTAAATAACAATCTCCAACAAAGAAATTGTCATTCATGGAAGTGCCATTCTATAACCCGTTATAAGTACTTTAGCAAGGAGAATTATAGCGTCTGTAACACATAAGCTCATATCTATAATAGAGATAGTGGACTCGATAATAGATCTTGTCTTCATAACACCATTTTTGATGACAAGGTCGTTTTCTCCGTTGAAGTCATCCACATAACTTTTTTTTACGTATTACTCAGATAATAGATACTAGCTTCTACACTCGAAGACATGTTCTTCTATACACTGAAATAGTACATATACATCAGCAATACATAACATTTGTCATCATCAAAATCAGATTATATCAACAGAGAGCGATACACGAGTGCAGATGAATGAAACATGCGGGTGTAAGCGAGATCGCTAGGAACCTAAGTGTGAGAGTTGGTTGTATTTTTGGATGAGTTATGACACTACTAAGATCAAGCAATTTTCTTAGTTCGACTCGTCGAATTGCTTATGAAATTCTTTTTATTACATTTTCTTGTATATGTTGGAGTGATAAAAGTAGACAGACCCCTTTAAACGTGGGAGCGGGTGAAGATATCTTGTCACGCATTATATATTGTCATCGACCGTGCCGGGATAATTGTCCATCACTTATCATCGTTTTGCCGTGGATGCACACACACGGATAACGATTTTTGTCGATGCGTGTGTCCCATTGTCAATATATCTTCGATGGTTACGTCCCAACCTCGTGGCCCTCGGAATGTTTTCCTTTAGAGATATATTTAACACAAACGTGATCCACGATTGGATGGAATCTAGGGCTTTGTCTGAAAATGGGCATTGGGCAATATTTACGGTCTTGTCTGAGACCCATTTAACGGATATATATAGGGCCTTCCTTGTACTGCCCAACTATCGGTACTTTACTCGGGTAGTGTTGTTAGACGAAGCGCTCTTGAAATCAAGTAGGGAAATAATTAAGTTAAACAATGATACTTAATCTTACTCGGTTGTATTCGTCGAAGCTTGTTCGGGAAGTACGATATTTCGGCTTTGCCATTCGATCCATCACTAGAAAGTGATGTTAGTGTTAAATGGGCTTTTGATTGGGTTGGAGGAGGGGACGAGGCTCGACTGCACCCAACAATCCCGATTAGGTTTAGGTCCTCCAGGGTCGTTAGAACGTGTGCCCACTTCGACAAAGCCAGCCCACCACGTTTCTTTGGTAAAGTGATGTTCTCCGAATCTCCATATCTTTAGGAACTGAAACAGCGAGGAGCTCTCCCCCCCCCCCCCCCCCCCTTCATGTTAAAGCTGTTTTATTTCTTTCCTCTTTTTAAGTTTTGGTGGTATCAAAATAAAAGAAAAGGAGAAGATTTTAGAGAATATTCGGGTGGGTAACCGCAATGAGATAAGTAAATTTGTCTGGTTAGGACATATACACGAGGGGGCGCCGTGGATGTGTGTGTAATATAACACACGTGGCCGAAGTGAATTCTAAGGTACATAAAAACATAACCAACTCCACCTCCCCCTCTCGTCATGAGATTCTTCCCTTCTTCATATATCTCACCTTCACACACAGATTCCCAACATCTTTCGTCGGGGAGCTTACGGAGTCCATCACGTCTTTGTCTTGGCTTACGGTGAACTGAACTTGCTTTTACGGGACTACACTCGTACGTGTCCCAAAGTCTCTCTCTCGTCTGTGAAGTTTTGGTCCTTGGCGGACAATTCGGCCCTTCTTGTTTTCTTGCATGTGGGCGACGGCAAAAAGACAGATTAATAATTTCTTAAATGGACTTGGGTGTCCCCCCCCCCCAATTATCACCCATCAGCCCAATATCAAACCACAACAGCACAACCCTTTCTTATTTAGTAGAGAAAGAAAGGAGAGGAAAGGAAATTCCACCCATCCAATGAACAAAAAGGAAGGCACACAAACAAACAAACAGACATATTTCATGCTTATACAATCGGGCATACGAATAAAGGCTTAATACTATCCAATACCAGAAGATCTCCAATCTGCCTCCACGTTTGGGTCACATTATTGCATTTCATTATTGCCGCTAAACAGTGTAGTTGCAGCATGCAGTAGTAGTAGTAGTAGTTATTATTATTATTCCCTAAACAGTAAAAAGCCATCATTCTTAAATCTTCTTCCTTTTTTCCCCCCCATTATCAAATATGCTTTTTTCTTTGCCCTTCTTCTTCTGGCCCCCCTTTTACCTTTCTTTATACGCACATTAGGGTTACTGTGTAGTGTAGGCCTTTCACACTATTTGACCAAATAGTATGTTTCACCCCCTCCCTCCTCCCGGGAATCATAAACTTCGTACCCTCTTCAACGGGCATTTATCACCTTGGTAGCAACGGTAAGTTTAGTCCGTACAAATAATTGATATGTGTACATAAAAAAAACCTTTTTACTATTATTATTATTATATCGTTACATTTATGATGAATTTCTTTTGAAAAGTGGTCCGTTGTCCCAACAAAGGCATCTGCAACCTGGGCGGGGGGAAGAAATATATGTTTCTTATTTGTTTACAATAAATCAGAAATGAATAGTACGTAGAAAAGGATTGGAGAAAATTTGGTTAATTAATTAATTAATAAAGAAAGAAAGAAAAAACAGCCTCTCTCTATCTCTATCTCTATCTCTCTCACACACACACACACAGACACAAACACACGTACAATAACTTTTCTTTTATGTCTCCCTGTCCAATGACTACTCACTCTCCTCCTCATTTTCTTTCTTCTTCTTCTTCTTCCCCTTCTGTTTGTTTTTCTCCTGTCCATCCCCAACTCCAAGAACACTTCCCCCTTGACTTCGCCCCTCGCCGGGGAGGGGAGACTCCTGTTTCCTCCCGCAGCAGAACCATGCCTCCTCCTCCTCCAATGCATCCCTTAAGCTTCTAACCCCTCCCCAGGCTCCAACCTTTTCGGACAAGAATCTTAAACACCCTTTACGCCCCCCCCCCCCCCCCCACCCCCCAACTCCATCATATGTCCTCCTCCGCCAACACCACCTCCCAGCCTCCCCCCACCCCAGCTCCCCCGGCTGAGTCCCTCTCTGCCGAGGAGCTCACAGCCAAGGCCGTCAACAAACGTTACGAGGGGCTCCTCTTGGTCCGGACCAAGGCCATCAATGGCAAGGGAGCCTGGTACTGGGCTCACCTCGAGCCCATGCTGGTGCACAACTCCGACACCGGCCTCCCCAAGGCCGTTAAGCTCCGATGTTCCCTCTGCGACGCCGTTTTCTCTGCCTCCAACCCCTCCAGGACAGCCTCCGAGCACCTCAAGCGTGGGACCTGCCCCAATTTTAGTTCCGCCCCCAAGCCAATCTCGAGCATCATGCCTCCGACGAACGCCGGGCTGTCGTCCCCCCCGCCGTCCTCATCCGCCCCGCCGCACCACCGCCACCACAGGAAGCGCAGCATCAGCGGGTCCTCCGCGCCACCGTCTCGGACTCATTATGACGCCTCGCCCCTGTCCATGGTCGACCCCTCTGGAATATGCGGTGAGTTCACGGTGACAATGGGTTCCTTGGTACCCCACCCGTTATCCGAGCATCACCGGCATCATCATCCCCCACCCCACCTGCCCCAGCATCATTTGGTGTTGTCCGGAGGGAAGGATGACATAGGGGCGCTGGCCGTTTTGGAGGACAATGTGAAGAAGCTCAAGAGTCCGAAATCCTCGCCCGGTCCAACGCTCAGCAAGGCACAGATTGATCTCGCGCTAGATTATTTATTTGATTGGGTCTACGAATCGTGGGGTTCGGTCACCTTCTCCAGCCTAGAGCATCCCAAATTCCGGTCTTTCCTGACTCACATGGGGTTGCCGGCGATCTCAAAGCGAGATTTCGAGGGCGTGCGGCTGGATTCCAAGTACGAGGAGGTGAAAGCGGAATCCGAGGCTAGGATTAAGGACGCCATGTTCTTTCAGGTCGCGTCGGATGGCTGGAAGCGTAAGCGTAGATACATTGGTTTTGCGGGGGACGACAATTTGGTCAATTTTACGGTTAACTTGCCTAATGGAACTAGTCTGTACAGAAGGGCCTTGTTCTTGAGTGGCTCGGTGCCGTCGAGCTATGCTGAGGAGGTACTCTGGGAGACGGTGACCGGGATTTGCGGTAATGCCATTCAACAGTGTGTGGGGATCGTGGCCGATAAGTTTAAGACGAAGGCGTTGAGGGATTTGGAGGCTCGTAATCACTGGATGGTTAACCTTTCCTGTCAGGTGCAGGGGTTGAGTAGCTTGATCAAGGATTTCAGCAAGGAGCTTCCGCTGTTCAAGACCACCGCCGAGAATTGCCTGAAGCTGGCGAAACACGTGAATAACGACTCAGAGGTGAGGAGATGCTTCTGCAAGTATCAGTTGCAGGAGCACGGCCGGTGTGGGTTGCTGAGAGTTCCGTTCAGCGGTCATGAGAATTTGGATCACGGGATCGGACCCGTGTACGCAATGCTGGAAGACGTGCTGAACTCGTCGAGGATTTTGCAGTTGGTCCTCGCGGACGAGTCATATAAGATGATGGCGATGGAGGATCCGGTTGCGGGGGAGGTTGCCGATATGATAAGGGATATGAGCTTTTGGAAGGATGTCGAGGCAATGCACACCTTGATTAAGTTGATTAAGGGCGTGGCTCAGGAGGTCGAGCTCGAGAGGCCGCTCGTGGGTCAATGCCTTCCGCTCTGGAACGACTTGCGGTCAAAAGTGAGAGGCTGGTGCTCGAAATATCAAGTCGGGGAGGCAATCGTCGAGAAGGTGGTCGAAAGACGGCTCTGTAAGAACTACCACCAGGCGTGGGCGGCTGCCTTCGTGCTCGACCCTGTATACTTGATACAGGACACGAGCGGGAAATACCTACCCCCGTTCAAGCGACTGACGCCAGAGCAAGAAAAGGACGTCGACAAGCTGATCACCCGGTTGGTAACACGAGAAGAGGCCCCCATTGCGTTGATGGAGCTAATGAAGTGGAGGACGACGGGGCTGGACCCGGTTTACGCGCAGGCAGTGCAGATGAAGGAGCGCGACCCCTTAACTGGGAAAATGCGGATAGCGCACCCGCAGAGTAGCCGGCTGGTGTGGGAGACCCACCTGACGGAGTTCAAGACCTTGGGGAAAGTCGCGGTTCGGCTAATATTCCTCCACGCGACGTCAACGTCCACTGGGTCAAAGTGCAGCACGGGGTTCCTGAGGTGGATGTCGTCGTCGCAAGGGCGGTCTAGGGAAGGGATGGAGAGGGCGCAGAAGCTGGTGTTCATAGCGGCGCAGTCCCGGCTCGAGCGGAGGGATTTCTCCAGCGACGAGGAGAAGGACGCGGAGATGTTCGGGCGGGTGAACGGCGGTGGTAGTGGCCGCTGCCGGGGCGAAGAGGATGTCATGAACGAGGTCCTTGTTGATTCATCTGCCCCATAACCATTAATTTTTCTCTTTTCTTTCTTCTCTTCCTCTCAATTCCCACCTCCTAATGTTTTTTGTTCCATTTTTAGGTTTTGATTTTCGGTTTTTATCACACTTGCTTTAGATGTTTTTTATTTTTATTTTTGGAATTTGTAGGATTTAATTGAATTCTTTTCCACCACTTTTTCTTTTTCTCTTTTTGGGATCCCTCTTGTCTGTAATTGGTAGGTTCTGGCAGTTTGAGTTTGAGTGGTAGGAACCAAAAAAAAAAAAAAAAAATAGAGGGGTAATTTCAGATATTGTCTGTCAGCAGCCTTTCCTTTTGGCTTACCATGATAACAACACCCACAATAATAATAATAATAAAAATAATAATTACACAAAAAATATTACTTTGGGTCTGTTGTAAGCTAGTATTCGATCATGATATTACTAATTTTATTCATTATTTGAGCTTTAATATTTCTTTTAAAGCTTGATAATATGACGACATGTCATAGCTACATAAAAACATATTCTATATGTTTTCTTTCCCTAAATTTTGTCCACAAAATGGATCCTAAAAATATTTTCCACGGAGAAAAGTCAAGGGATAGGGACTCGGTTTTGAAGTCAAACTTTGCCCTCCTCCCCCACTAAAATGAAAATGCTCCGACATCTCACTTTAATTTCCTTTACTTCTTAATCGGAAAGTTACGGTGAGAACAATGCAAACGACACTTTATCATAACCCCTGAACATCACTTCTTTACGAGTTACCAAAACGTGAAAATGGAAGATCGGAAGTTCAAAATAAAAATGAATATGATCAAGGGAGATAAAGATCGCAAGGACAGATGAATTTTGTTGGTTGGCAACTCAGGTTTTCGGGTAAGAGTACAAGTTTCCTCTCGACCGATGCTTTTCTTTGTCGTGAAATAACCACGACGTTTAGGTTCTCTTTTTAAGCCATACTCGCCGGCCATTGGGGAATTTCTAGTCATGAAACATGATATGAGACATGACATGAATGGACCTCGAAATTTGGCAAACGGAGGCCACCAACGTCATTGTCCTATTGTTTTTAGGGATATAAGGGAGAGAACGCGAGTTGGGGGTCGCCATTCGACATCGTTGTTTCGATCCGCCGTGCCATGCACGAACAACAAGGAATGGATGGACTTGGGCAAACCCTTGTCATTCATTAAGGATCAAGAGTTAGCATTCACGCATTCCCGACATACATTGTAAATACGCATGAAACTTTTAGAAAAAAAAAAAACGTCGGCTAATTGGATGACTCGAATTCGAAGAACTCTCGCTGTTGAATCCCCCACATACTCGTCCCGTGATCGAACCACGAGTTTCAAACGTTTGGAAAAACAAAGGAATCCTTAGTTTTTTTTTAATGTTATTTTTTTTTTTTTGGAGGAGGACAAGGTCCCCATCCTATAAAAGCGGTCATCTCGGCATGAATCACCAACACCCACGTCCCCCTTTTTCTTCGTTCATCGAAATCCGACTCGGTGAAAATTATCACCCAAAGAAAAAAATGAAAAAACTTGGAAAAGGTCTACTACACATGACTCGTACAATCCCAAAAAGTATAAATTAATTTATAATGATGAGGCCATGTTTTAGCTTGCATGGGAATCTCATGATCGCCCTACATTATTCACTCGACCTTTGTGCCCTCGGCTTAAATTGTATTTTGATGTAGGCAAAGTTTTTTTTTCATTATTTAATCGATTAAAACTCGTGCAGATGTGTTTCTTACACAAATGCTAAAATCCTTGGACTGCAACTCCAAAGCCTAGCTGGATGAAAAAAAGAAAAGTAACATTTACTCCCACCAACTCCAATAAATGATACAAATAAATAAATCGTTTATTATTATTAGTATTATCCATGCCACTTTTCTAAAAGATGGTCATGGTACTTCCTGTTGCGATGATAATTGGCAATAAAATGCCTATAAGACCATCTGAACGGAAATATATCGATCACCTTTGTCAGAGGGAGGTCAGCCTTTGATATGATCGATAGGCAAGCTAAAAGATCCCATTCGAGACGAGGCACGGTTAAGAGCCCCCCTGGAAAAGGAGAGTATCGTTTGTTGGGAGGGAGCCATTTTCATCGCCACATTCGCTCGAGTTTAAACAAGCTCATGTGGTGTTGTTATTATTCCCTAGTCGCTACCTTAGTGGAGGGACCAACATATGAGTTCCTGTCGGCAGGGAGTGGTGTGTGTTCTTACTTCCTTTCTTCTTCTTCTTCTTCTTTTCTTTTGCGAATACTGACCACTCACCAACCATAATTCTCCCAATCCCAACCCCCCCCCCCCTCCTTTTTCTCCTTTCACTTTGTCATCCCCCTAAAATTTAATTTCCTCTGTCACACATAAACTATATAGCATTTGCAAATAGTGGGGGGATGCTCCAACATCCACTCGTTTTTATTCTCTTCTGTACAAAATTATTAGACGAGCCCTGATCTATTATTGGTTGACGCTTTATCGGACACTCTTTCTTGGTATAAAAAGAATTTGGCGCTTATTGTTTTCATTTCGGACATTAGGGATCGACATGCTTACGATCTGTTAGCTTCGTTCGATGTACATCGACGAAGGTAGACATATACACAGTGAAAAATCATATAGCATCTTTGATAAGTTAAAGAGATATATATAAATGTTTTTCATTTTAATGATTAGTAGAGGACGACGCAACCACTCCAACTTCAAGTCCAATTCCAAAACCAATCTCCCCCCCCCCCCTTTATTAGTACAAAAGAATCTTTTTGCATCACCCTATGTTCCCCTCCCACATCATCATAATGTTTTTTTGTTTGTTTTGTATATATATATATATATAGGACTCGTCTCTGATTTGATGTCACGTTGTTAGGGTTTGAGGGGATGGGAGCGGGAGTTAAACAGAGCACCGCCACTTTTCTAGAAACCCATCTATGAATATGATAAACTATCGTTATTATCATAAGCAACTATTATAATTATACCACTTAATCCTAAGCTCAAAAAGGGTAGTGGGATACAAGACCCTACTTATACGCCCTTACGAAACATATACCCCCCCCCCCAACCCTCAAACAATTAAATGATTTTCCCCCCACATGATTTCAACTACTTTAGGTAGCTCAGAATTCCAGTTCGTGGTCTTCAAGGTACGATCCCCTAATTTCGGGGGAGTACATACAGCTAGCTACACCCACCCACCCCCAACCCAATACTGTTGCGGAGGTTTCTGGGCATTCGAAAAAGTCGAGGTTGACCGACTTTTCTTTGGTCATAAAGGGGGACTTTTTCCCGTGAATATCGTCGCAGCAGAACATGGTCATGGTCAAGGCGGCTTCCGAAATATATATACTCCACATATATATCATATATATATGTGTGTGTGTGTGTGGAGGATGGAAGGGGGGGGGGGGGGTGTGCTATCCATATCACAGGGATTAAAAGATCCTTCGATGATAAAAGCCATCGTTACTGTTTGTGATTTTGGTAGATGAATGGTTGGGGCCGTATGACCAAGAAAATTATAAATGCGATACGGTTGTCCGTGCCAGCTATAATAATAATAATAATATACACCTACCGGCACCAAGAAGCGCAGCTAACATTTTTTTATTTAACTGTTGCTCCGCATGCAAAACAGTTTCATTTCCATTTATATAGATACATAACAACGGCCAAATTGCGCGAGGAATGTTTGTGCATATCCTTAGTTTTAGGAAAAATTCGAAAAATACGGTTGCGAATTTTAGAATTCTTTATAAAAGTAGCGATTATATTTCATAAATGACGAATTTACTTGAAATAAAATTGCTACGGCGGACTTTCTTCTTAAAAAATAATAACATTTGAGATATTTTCATTTAAATTAATCGTATTTTCGTTTCACTTTTATTTAACTCTTCCTTTTTAAGAGAATGGAATTGTTAATTGAAGTAGCTACATTTTTCTTATTGGATTGAAGGTCGATCTTAAAATAACGATTTTTTGTAATATAATCAATCACCGTAGAATCATTACATCAAATAGCGATTTCATCCTGGACAAACTACGTCGCTTACTCCCTTTATTGAATAAAATCGTTAACGATAAGTACTAACTTTAGGGTTTAATCAACCACACTCCTCCCGCCTTGTTTTGTTTAGTTTGTTACTAATACACATCATTCCTAATCTACTTCCTCGTGGCGCAAAACCATCCCTATTTTGAAATTGCAATGAGCCCCCCACCTGTCTTTTCCTTTCTTTAGTTTCCTTTCCTTTGTTTTTGGACTTGGTCTGATTTGAATTGTGATTGGAGACGAGATCTGGAGGATTACTTAGGTTATATTCCCCATTTGGTCCCTAGATTTGTCCATAATAATCCAAACATTTAACTTACTTAAAAGAGAATCGATAAAATATTATGTTGGTTTGGCTTCTCATTTAGAGATGTCATCGGGCCTGGTTAAATTTGAAACCTTTGGACTTGGAACTCCAACTTCCCTCCTCTTTTCGAACGCGTCTCGTCGATACCTTTTCTTTCTGTGAGGTTCCATTTCCTCCTCCTCCTGACCTTTGATTTGGAAACACAATTCCACAGGCATGGCGCGATCGCGATCGCGACCAACGTTTGTCGGAGCTGGCGAAAACCTCCTCTCCCTCCGGTCTTTGTTTTCGACTCCACCTCGCCATATAACAACTCCAAAAAGCGACGTACCGAAACATCAAAATCTACACACGGAAAACTAGTCCCCCCACCCGGGGACGTTTTCCTCCCTAATCACGTCACGCCAAAAGGTTTTTCCACAAGGCAGTACTCAGTCGTCGTCGGCATATTTTGTATTCTATAATAATCGGGGGGAGGGAAGCACGTGTGTCTCGTTTCATTCGGACATTATGCCATAATTTATTACCCCCACCAAGACGTACGTTGCGGTCCACCTCTCCCCCCCCCCCCCCACACTACCACCACACACATTAACTCGCAATAATTATTACAAAGAACTTTATTTCGGGAATCATAATTTTTATACACAAAAATGGGACTTACTTGGATACCAAACGAGGTCAAATGATATAATTAGGGCCGGCCGTTCCGCTTTATTTCGAATCAGAAATGGTGGGTAATAATGAATGATGATAATAACATTTGTACGCCACCCTTTCTTTTCTTTCTTTATCTCTTTAGGGGGGAGGTGAACCTTAATAATCATAATACCTAATTAGGAGGAGGAGGAGGAGGAGGCCTACTTACATATACATAGAAAAGATGTTTTCAATTGTAATCAATACCCAACAAAGGGGGGGAGGGACCCGGCCGACCACATTTATTGTTGTTATGATTCAAATGAACCTTTTTTTTTTAACTTTCCCTTTTTCCTTTTCATTGTTGTTGGCTTTGCCCTTTTTTTTTTCCCTTTCGTGTTTAGGGTTACCAGTCCGACGTCGCTTCCTCCCTTTTCCTCGTATATGTAAGAATAAATGAAGTGTGCACATTTTGGTGTTAGTTTATAGTTCTAGGAAGAGAATGAGACGCCCATTTAATAACAAGTGTTGCTCCACCCTCCCCGCCAGTTTCGTCGATACTCGTTACAAGGACCATACGACAAGGGAAAGGATACCAAGTCCGACAGAGTGAGAGCAACCATGAGGACACTCCTCCTTGTGTATTTTCCTCTTTGTCTCCTTCCGTTTCGTTTGGGAGGGGTGTTTAGTTCTAGTCAAAGGGGAAGGAAATAGTGATGGAGGAACGAGTGACGCATTGATATGGTGTATTATATGTATCTGAGACACCTGAATTCGTGCAGAACAGAAGGGAGGGGGGGGGGGGGGAGCACTTTGAATAACCACAAGATTACATGGAAATGGGAGGGGGATAGGGGGCTCTGGTTTGTTGGGTAGGTGGTATCCGAGGAAATAATTAGGGGACCACACCACCACCTAACTTCTTTTTATATTACTATTACATTTTGTTACCTCTTTTCCTTTCATGAACTCCGATTGGGGAATTCGAATTCCCACCCCCACCCCCCACATTTCCTATCATCACCACCTCACACACCGTTGTCGGCACACACACACACACTCTACCAATATGTATAATTATTTCCTCTTGTACAACCAAGTGAAGACAAGGGTTGTAACCCTAACCCCAAACCCATGATTTTTTTTTTAATGCAGCTGCTCCTTTTTTGCAAACTTATACTATAGGACAATGAATTCGGAACAGGGTTTTGTAATGAAAATGGAGTTGGAGGAAATCAAAGGAAGCCAGTTCAGATGAAGTCTTTTTGATGGTCAAAGAAAGAACTAGATGACTTCCGAAAATCGGCTAAAGCCAAGGATGGGGGTGTGTGAGTTTTGGGTGCATTGATTGCTCGTCTTTGTATAAACGAACACGAAATAAGTAAAAAAAAAAAAATTACAAAAAGGGGACAGGACAGGGATGGACGAGGGAAAGGACAACCCCCCTAGTGCTTTGCCCATGTTTGACCTCCCCCTGAAGAAAACAAAATCCCACATTGATTCCCCCCCAACCCAAAAAAAATAAAGGCATACTTCAAATTATTATAATTATTAAAAAATCAAGGAGGAGGGAGTCGATTCTGGTTTTTTCTTGAAACCCAATCATTGACTTGGGCCTAATCATGGGCTTAGATGAGGCCCAAGCCCGACCAAGGCCCAACATATCATGTTCCGACACGTGCAGTCCCCTGGAAGTTCCACGTAGACGGTTCCATTGCCCCATGAATATCCCCCCCCCCCCCCCCGGCTACCATTTGGCAATTTGGAGTTCTCAAAGGAATACCCAGATTTTGTAAAGTGGGGGGGGACCATGTTCTGTTAATCATCTTTGTCAATGGTGGCAGGTCTAATATTCATTTGTATTATTTATGCGAAAAACCACCGACTCTGTTAGATTAGAAGTGTATAAAAGGAACAAAATTATGGGTCTTTGCCCTAATGATCCCCGTGATATCAAAGGGCATCAAACAACTTTTTTTTTTAATCACTTAATCTTGTACTAGTGGTGATATATCACTCTCCCATGATTTGCGTTTATTAAAATGGGGAGGAAATGGTGATGATTGGTTGTGAACTAGATGTTTTTGATATTAGATTCCCCCAACCCAATCATGTTGTTCCCCATTTTTTGGTAATTAAAAAAAGTCGACCCTGTTTATGATATTCCAATAATCATGGAAAAATATTATTACCCAATTACCCCAAGTTGTCCCGGGGAGAGATTATAAACTACAATTGAGAAAAAAAAAATAAAAATAAAAGAGATGGTGGAATAAGGGTGTGGGTGTGTAACTTCCCATCCCATGTGTACCGGGAGATTAATGATGAATTTTTTTTTTTTGAAAGTAGGGGAGCATATTTCACGTTGTTAATTCCCAACTTGTGTTACTTAAAATATTTGAATCGCGATTACATGGGAGTTAATCCGATTTTTTATTCTGCGTATCTCGATTGTTTATTATGGAACTATGATGCGTGTTATATTTCGGACGTGGCGAATTATCGATCATGCGATGAATAATATTATATCGTCAGAGTCAACATTTCGCTATTTTGACTTCTCTCTGGCCTATAATGAGATTCAAATTATGACTTTCGATCACGCGGACATCCTTAATCTTTATGTCTTGTCGTAGCTCACTTGTGTGTCCTGATCACCGATTAGTGTTCAGTATCCTTTCATGTGCGTTCACTTGGCATTGTAACTCAGTCGGCTAACTTTTACATGGTTGAACTTCACCGATATGCTCAAAAGCGCGCATGTTTTGAATTTTCTCGTGTTATGCTTGGGACTTCGAAATTGAAGAAAAATATTATCATCTATCATCAGCAAAAAACTTTATGGATTTGTCTTCTTTCCTAGTCTAAGATGGCAACGTCCTACGACTCCATTCGTGATTATCGATGTAAAGTGGTTCGGTGGTTGTACGAGGTAAAAGGGATCTTCTTCCACGGAACTAAAACCAGGGGTTGTATTGGACAAAACTATGTGCCCTTTGGCCGGGGAGGATTATCTTAGGGATTAAGACAAATAATAATAATAATAATAATAATAATAACAATTCCCCAACTTGCAATTCGACCTCTTTCTATCCATTTGGAGACTGATTAACACTAATAATGTATTGCTAATCTCTTTTATTTCTCTTGAAATGGAATCGTATCGGGTTAGTTCGAGATCACGATTTTCACGATCTTTTTTGAATATGGAGACACCGCGGTCGTTACGTGCATATATAATATAATTACGCGATAACTAATATTCGATACTTCCGTCGAAACTGGAGACTCGGTTGTCGTTATATTTTACGTCGATTCTTTTCTATGGACGCTAACGTGGCCTAATGTTGTTCCCTGCAATAAAGAGTAGTAGTATGAAATAACTTTTTTACGTGTGCGTGCATGTTATAGTATATACTTTTCATGAGGCACTTGGGACGTTCAGACACGATCTTAACAACTCTGCCCCCAAAAGAACTTTGTCCGATATAAAAATTGTGTGGTCCTAGGAGGGTTATCGGGTGTGCGGCCCCTCTCATTTCCTAATTACGTTTGACGGGTGTCTAAGTCTTTTTCAAACATTTGATTTCCTGAACGACCGACGTGCACGCTGCAAGAGCCATTTTTTTTCCAATCACAAGTGTTCATATGGATCAAATCCTCCCGATGGTACTAACTTTTCACGTCAAACAGAATAATATTAAAAGTCGATGATCATTAAAATTTGTTTATCTTAATTCATTAGGTAGACGCGGACACAGGTGTCGGTGCATGAACTAAACGCAGGCAAACCCCCTATTTATAATTCGTAAACCAAAGTAATGATTTACCCCTTATCGTCGCGTCATGGATGATTTCAAGCCACACGTGATCCGGCAAGGCTCTCATGTTCAGCAGCAAACATTAGTATATAATCTGTTGATCTGTCCCCTTCGAAAACACGGTCTGCGTTGGTCGGTGTAAGGAGCCGGCCGGTGCCCACTTCAGATGATGCATTACGACGAGGGATAATTCTAACATCTCGTACACCGGGATGATACCATTCGCGATCCATTTCGGGCGCACGACATTCGTGAGCAAACTCCCGCTCTCCTCCCTCCAGAAGCAATGTTCTCGTTTTCGAGAACGCATCCTCCGTGACGAACCGGTTATTTGATCACGAGGGACCCTCTTTTGTTTAGGAAAAACTTTGACGGCATAAGGCCCACTTGGTTGGCCCGTATTTGGGGAGATTAATGGGCCTTATCCACTCCCAAGCCCAAAATGTGACTTGTTTCCAAGTGGACCAGGCCCAACAACAGGTCCTGAACGACCCGACGTGGCGCTCCGTTAGCCATCCACCTGGACAGATTCAAAGCCACAAGAATTTTCCCTCCAATTTTCTCTCACCTTCCGTCTCTCTCTCTCGACGCGTCCCAACTCCATTTGCCGTTTCCTTTCCCTTTCTCCTCTCCATCGATCTCGACTTGCTCTGTAAGAATTCTTTGTCCTCCACCGATGGCTTCGAACGGGAGGGCCTTAGCCGTGCAGCCGGGAAGGATAAGGGTGATCAAGGAAGGCGGCCGAGGCAGGGGCGAAGTGGGCCCGGTGGTGTACTGGATGTTCAGGGATCAGCGTTTGAGGGATAACTGGGCATTGACACACGCCATCGACCAGGCCAACCTAAGGGGTGTTCCCGTCGCGGTGGCGTTCAACCTCTTCGATCGGTTCCTCGGAGCGAGGGCGAGGCAGTTGGGGTTCATGTTGAGAGGGCTGAGGCAGTTGAGCTTGGAGGTTGAGGAGAGGTTGAAGATTCCTTTCTTCCTTTTCCAGGTTTGTGGGAAATGGGGTTAATGAATGTGCTGGCTATTGCGAGTTCTTGTTAATGTTGACGAGGCTCTTCTTGGATGGATCTAAGTTTGGCTTCCTGAGCTCGTCGCATGTTTGCTTTGCATTGTTAGTAGTGATGCTGATAGATGCAGTAGCAGCTAGAAATCAACAATTGCTGTTGATTGTAAGAAGACTCGTTTTGCTGGCATCGAGGCATTGAAACTGCAAAACAATTAGTCACTACTCTGGCTCTTGTGTTGTGTAGAAACTTCTTAAGCAATTTCTAATTCTTAGTTACGTGCTTGTGAAAGAGTGGAAGAACTGTTGTGCGGCACCTCCTATCGCGTGAAGACATAGAATCATGAACTGTTGTGCGGCACCTCCTATTGCATTTTGTTGTGATGTTCTCGTGCGCCATTTTGATCATGAAAATGCGAGAAACTCCATGGAGTTGTTGTGATGTTCTCGTGCGCCATTTTGATCATGAAAATGCGAGAAACTCCATGGAGTTTTTCTTTGGAGCTTCTATCATAAACTAGCTGTAGTTTGATAAGTTTTCTGCTTGTGATTCGACAGTACTTGTAATCATTCGTTTGTGCTTTTTCTTCTATTTTTTTGTGGGCATTACAATTTATGATAGCTTGGATTATTGATTTAGGGGGAAGCTGAAGAGACCATACCAAAGTTCCTTAAAGAATGTGGAGCCTCACTTTTAGTTACAGATTTTACCCCATTACGACCAATTCGAAAATGTAAGGAGGAAATTTGCAAGAAAGTTGACGATTCCTTGACCATACATGAGGTCGACGCACATAATGTTGTGCCTCTGTGGGTGGCATCAGAGAAATTGGAGTACAGTGCTAAGACTCTCAGAGGGAAGATCAATAAGTTACTTCCGGAGTACCTCATTGAATTCCCCGCGCTGCAACCACCAACTAGGAAATGGGATCCAACCAGTAATTCTATCGGATGGGATGGGATTATTTCCGATGTTCTGAGGTAACTTTATCCATCCATCCATTTCGATGTTTCAAGTGAAATATATCGTTTGCTTCGTGATTGTAAAAATATCCATTCTTTATTTAATTTCCTTCTATGTTGGCCAGAAAAGGGGCCGAAGTTCCTGAAATTAGTTGGTGCGAGCCGGGGGAAGATGCAGCTCTAGAAGTGCTCATGGGAAATGAAAATGGCTTCCTGAAGAAGAGGATAAGAAGCTACTCGACAGACAGAAATAATCCGCTGAAGCCCAAGGCCTTGTCTGGGATCTCACCGTACTTGCATTTTGGGCAAATATCTGCTCAACGCTGTGCTTTAGAGGCGCAAAGCATTAGAAAACAGTATCCCCAGGTATAAATATCAGTATACGTCATGATGCTTTCGAGTATTCGGCCTGTTCTCAAATAGTTTAGGCCGAAGTGATTTGATTGCAAAATCTTTTCTTAGACGCATTCTGCGTGCCTTCTGGCGATTTTTGGTGTGCAGATCTTCCGTTTGCATTTTTTTCCATCTGGTCTGTCAACAATTGCTCTCCCTTTGAATCTTACATTGAAACCTCCAAGGCAGTTGATGCATTCTTGGAGGAGTTGATCGTGCGCAGGGAACTAGCGGATAACTATTGTTATTATCAACCTCATTATGATTCGTTGAAAGGGGCATGGGAATGGGCGAGGAAGACCTTAATGGATCATGCGAATGATAAGCGGGAGCATACTTACACGTGAGCTATGATTATATTGATGTCTGTCCTTCTAGTAGAATTCGTTCTTACCTGCGGTTCTATGTCATAATTCATAAATGTGACCTTTGAGATAAGGTTTGGGTGGGAAAAATGCAGGAAGGAGCAATTGGAGAAAGCGCAAACTGCTGATCCAGTAAGTGAATTTTCCCCATTTGGATTTGCCTAGGCAGAATCTGAAATTCGGTTTAGCAAGTCACTGTTAACCATGTCGCTTATGCTCAGTTGTGGAATGCTTCTCAACTTGAAATGGTACATCACGGGAAGATGCACGGCTTCATGAGGTGAATTTTTTCCATTTCATTAGCTTGCTTTGGGAAATTTTTCTCAGCCTGTTTGCATTGTTCGATGCTATAAGTGGCACGAAGTTTGGCTGTCAAAGCGAAAGGCGTTTGTACATTATGCTGTCCTGAAGTTGTTGTCTGCAGAATGTATTGGGCTAAAAAGATTCTGGAGTGGACGAGAGGGCCCGAAGAAGCGCTCGAATTCACTATTTACCTCAATGACAAGGTCAGTTTACTGCTATGATGGATGTGGTGGTCTCAATTCATTTCTCGACTTCCCCTCCTTAAGACAACTCCATTCACATCAACAGTATGAAATCGATGGGCGGGATCCCAATGGTTATGCCGGCTGTATGTGGTCAATATGTGGAGTTCACGACCAGGTATGCGTATGCCCAAGTACTGTTTGCAAACTAAAAACACTCGCCGATGGAAGATGATTTTCAGTGGTCGTTTGGCAGGGTTGGCGCGAACGACCGGTATTTGGGAAGATCAGGTACATGAACTACGCTGGCTGCAAGAGGAAGTTCGACGTGGATGGATACATCAGCTACGTCAAAAGATTAGTGGGAGAGTTGAAGAAGAGGAAAGCTGAATCTACGATGTCGGACAGAACAACTGAGAAGAAGCCCCGAGACTGATGGCTGAACTCTTGCGACATAGCGTTAACTTTAGCTATCGAATTTGAGCGGTTTGGATGTCAAGTATGCCTTTGTCTCGGTACGCCTTGGCCTTCTCTGGTAGTCAATATTCTGTGGTATCTTGATCGCATTTTGGTAAGAAGGAAGATAACATACATAAAGCCAACAGGATGACTCTCCTTGCAGGAACCCAGAAACGGACAACACATAGGAATTATAGTACAAGACAAACAAATCTACAAGACCCAACAATATCTGAATGTTTCTTTTCTGTTCCCTTCTTAAGCCATCATTAACCAAGAAAGAAGATTCCAACTTAAGGAGATAGAGATGGGGTTGTCTTAATCTCCTCCTTAGCAACACTTGCATTATTAACGTTGTTAGTCGTATACCTACATAGGACCTTGCACTTCACCACGCTGCCGTAGACGTAGAACCCGGGTGCGACCATCCCCCTGACTGTGCCCGGGACCGGCCTCCGTGCCCTGTCTGCGGTTATGTCCTCCATGTAGACCGGATCGAAGGGGGATCCTGCCTCGACCCTGAATATAGGGAGCGATGGGTGGACTGAATTGGCCAGCAGGTGGACGAGCCATGTGCTCTTCGATGCCCCAAAGAAGGCCTGGAGAAGCGGCTCGGGCCACGCACGGTTCCACCCCAGTGTCCCGATTATGTCACTCATCTTCCGGTCGCAGAACCCGCTGAACTCCTCACTGAAGTGCCTCGTCCCTTTGCTAAGGACCTCCTCCCAGGTTAGACCGTCTAGGAGCCGGAACATCTCGAGGTTTGCGGCACATCGTCCCATGGGGTTGAGCAGGAGGGTCGCGCCGCTTTTCTGGAACCCAGTCGCCTCGAAATCCTCGAAGAAGGCCCTGTTTAGAAGTGCCTCGAGGTAGCATACCAGGCCTTTTGGGTTCCTCGTCAGCGACACAGCCTTCACCTCGTAGGGCTTTAATATGAGTAGCAGTCTCTCATAGACTTTTGCTCCAGCCCCCGTGCTTCGCAGCTGAACGGTCAGCGTCCGACTTAGAATCCTCATCGTCGATCTGGCTCCCGCAACTGCGACCAGGAAACGCTCGATGACCATGTCATTGCTGTTACCGACCGTGAACCATGTAGGAATTGAGACAGGAGTCCCGTGATTTGCTGGCATGCCAGCACTACACTGATCAAAGTCGGCTTTGAGGTTTCGGCAGTAATATTCGAGCCTGTCCAGCTTCTTCTCGAGTTCTGAGACAGAGTTCTTAAGCCTCGATGCCTCCGTTATTGCCTCGTCCCGTCTACGACTCACCTGGATGAGCTTGTGCGACAGCTCGGCGACGGCTGCCTTCCACCGGTCCTCCCCAACGACAGCCGCAGCAGAGGAGGATGGGGAAGCATCATCGATTCGAGGGCTCTTCCCAGTCAGCGTCGACACTATGGACTTCAATATCCCATTGGGACTAGGGGCAGGGGACGGCCTCCTGCAGTTGAGGTTGTCCAGGGGGACGATGGAGATCTTGTCCCGGGCGTGAGGCCGGCAGTTGTTACAGGAGACCAGGGTCCCTCCTCCGCTTTCTTCTGCATCCGGACCGTAAGGCTTCTTGGAAGGGACGGACGGTTTACCACGGGAGGACCGACGGTGGGGTGGCGTTGGCTCACGGCGTTGAGGAGTCAAGTTCGTCGTCATGGTAACCGAGGTGGCTTTCTGGGAGATTCGTAGGACATTGTGATGTCCATGTTCTTCCCCTTGTTCATCTTCCTGGCATTCTCGAATCTGCAACAAGCAACTCGTGTGGCATCATCAAAATGGACATAATTCAAACGCGTCAATCAAACAGTAGAAGCAACAACAGAATCAAAGGAGAAGAGGAGGAGGAAGGCTTTACAGGGGTGAAGAGGGGAGAAGGGTAGAGGGGAGGCAGGGGAGGAGATTTCGAGGATGAAGACGGTGAAGACGAAGAAGACGAGCGAGGTGCCATTTAAAAAAAAAAAAAGGGAAGACTTTGGTGTGCCTGAGAGAGAGAGAGAGAGAGAGGTCAGATTTTATCTTCTTCCTTACTAATTTAATAATATATATACCCTCTCTCCATCTTCTCTCGTCATCTACTTACTACATGCGCTTTTGTACCATTCTAAGGCAGCAGCAGCTATTAACAAAAATAGATAATTGAGCGAAATCCAACTCATTTTTAAATTATTTTATAAATTATTTTTCTCAATTACACTATTTGCTATCATAATTCCTAATACTTTGAGTTCAATGAAAATGGAACCTATAATGTTATCATATGAAGAATTCCAAGTCTTGGACAAACAGAAAATTCTAAGACTAAAATCGAGTCTACGGAGATTAGACCTATGAATCTCCTTCTTTTGATGAAAGATATCACTTGGTTTCCATCTCCTTCTATTGAAAACTGTCCCGCTTTCGTCCGCGACTACAGTCTCGAACCGAAAACCGAACCCATGTTCATTCGACGTTGCGGCTGTCTACTATCGATATACACAATCTGGCTGGCCGGGGGCAGCCGGTGTTCTTCGGCGTCGGTCTCATTTCCTTGGTACTTACTGTCTTTTGGGGGAATAGAAGATGGGAAGGTGAATGAAATTGAATGCGTTTGGTTTGGTCTGTCTGGGCGGAGGGTGGGCATGTTTTTGAGGTCCCAGGTTTCGCTTTCTGACTCTGGACTGAGCATCCTCCGTCGTCGTCTTGTAATTATGACGGTGGCAGGGGCATTGCATTTCCGCAGGCGTCGGTCATATTCCAATTCCTCCGAAAATCGCCATTGTTACGTCCCATTTCTTGTTACGGCCATAGTCATTTTCGTCTTAACAAAGAAAGAAACCAATAAATCGTCTTAACCAGAATAATGTTTTAGTTGTTGGCGGGCAAGGCTAAACTTATTTGCTTCCGTTTTACTAAAATTTTTCTGTTTTTTTTAGTAAAATTTTACTAAACAATGTTTTTTTGTTAGTATATTTTTACTAATAACATTTAGTAATAATATTAGCAAGTTACTAAACAGTGTCGTACTTAGTAAAAGTTTAGTACAAAACCCAACGAGCTTAGTAAAACGTAAAAGTGATACACAATAATAAGCTTAACAAATTTTATTATACGATTTATTAAAAATTTTAGTCAATTACAATACTGTACTAAAAATTTTAATAATTTACAATTATGTGCTATATAATGCAATATAACAATTTAGTAAAAACATGGTAATTTATTAAACGGTGTTCAGCTTTGGTAAAAAATTTAGTAAAAAGCCCGACGGACTTAGTAGAGAGAGAAATGCACAGTATTATACTTTGTAATTTTTACTGTACGATTTACTAAAAGTTTTAATAAATTACGATATTATGTTAAATTTTTTAGTAATAATTTATAATTTTATAAATTACAATACAGAAAGCAATGTTTAGTAAAAAAAGGGGTGAAATGGGCGGCACTCTCACTCTGGGTCTGAGTGGGATGGAGAGGAGAGGAGAGGAGATGGCATGTCGACCTCAAGGGCATTAAATTTGTGTGGAGTCGTATTAACAAGTGGTCAGTCAGTGAGTCGGTCAGGACTGGACAGAGAGCAGCAGAATTGAAGTCTCCCCTCCAACTTCTCCTCCACTCCATAACCAACCCAACTACCTTCTATATAAATATTAAATAGGATGATGGATACACACACATTCCTCGCCCCTTCCATTTCCTCTGTTCCCCACTTTGATTTGATAACCGTGAACTTTTGGGCATGTGAAGAAGGTAAAAAAGGAAAGAGGGTAGGGGGATGTAGTTTAGTTTTGGTCTAATGAAAAAAAGGAAGCTTCGCTCAGCAGTAGGAGGGTGAAGGAGATGTTTTCCCAGCTCTACATGAATGGTTTTTTTGTTTTCTGTTTTAAATATTACCCCTCTCCTCTCCTCTCCTCCCCTTTCCATCAACGTCTGAGACAGATCATACGTATGTTTGGATGCATTGTATTTCTTTCTTTCTTTTTTTTTTACTATTTTAAATCGGTGCCCCGTCAGATTTTTCCTTCCTAACAAAACGTCCAAAAAAAAAAATACAAAAAAAATATATCACGACAGCATTTGCCCTGCATCTTCGGGCACCTCTTTTACTTAAATGTCTTTTGTACTAATTCCCCCCCCCCCCCCCCCCCCCCAAAAAAAAACCAACGCTTACCCGCCGGCCTTTCTGAGGGTCCGGGCCGTTTTGGACTTCTATTCGGGCCTTCCAATGGGCCTTTCGTCCACGTGCCGACCCCTTCCCTCCCAGACCCCGCCACGTCACCGCCATCCCCGCTACCTTAACACCCCCCCCCCCACCCCGGGCTTCCACCGTCAACCGCAACGTCACCAACGACTACATCATCCACGAGGCATGCTACTTCTCGGAGTCCGCCGGCTCCTCCCTCGCCTCCCGCCTTAGATCCCGGTCAGTCGTCCGGTTCGCCGGCCCCGACACCGTCAAGTTCCTGCAAGGCCTTTTGACCAACGACGTCCGTGGCTTCTCCGCCCCGCCGGTCGAGCAGCCGTCGCCATCTAGCGCGGTCGCTCAGAATACCCCGGCTGTCATAACGCCTCCAGTCTACGCGGCCCTCTTGATGCCTCAAGGGAGGTTTTTGTATGACTTCTTCCTCTACAAACGGCCACAGGGTTTCGAGCGGCTAGATCAGTCAGGTTCCGGACCAGGGCCAGGTCCGGAGGACGAAGAGATAGAGGTTTTTGCCGATGTGGATAGCAGGTTTCTGGAGGAGATCGTTCAGACATTCAAAAGGTATTGCATGAGATGGGCGGTTGATGCTTTTGGAGCTTAGTTGCATGGAATGCCCGCGAGGTGTTTGCTGTATTCTCCTCGCAAGAAATGGCTTTTGTTGAATGGGAAGTTGTCTTCTGATAATACGTGTTCAATAGGTCCCTTGAATCTCCAGTTTCCATGCTTTGCCTGAGCAATTTTAGCCCTTTTTTCGGTGAATTAATGACAGTTGAATTTTGAGTCATTGATTGCTCCGCTTGGATGTAAGAAGGTCAATCACTGTGGGAACTAATGGTTTCTTCGATCTAGGAAATTGTTCAGTCCTTTTGGCTGTTTTGGTTGTTCGTTATGCACAGCAGGCAAACCATGTGTTTTTCCCTGTTGGCATTAACCTTTGAACTTACCACTTGTAGTAGTTTGAACATATTAGGTTTCGTCTGAGGTCTAAGGTGGATATCGAGAGTGTAGCGGAGGAATTCTCATGTTGGCAGCGTTATGGGAGTAACGTCTCTCAGAATCCCTCGTTATTGGAAGAACCAGAGGCTGCTAGTGTTGGATGGGGTGCAGGGACTGACCAGTCCGCAATGCTGGCATCGCAAACCATCAATGGATGGCAGTGGTTCAGAGACCCCAGACTAGATTGTCTTGGATTTAGAGGGATATTTCCGGCTGGCACATCACGTAGGTCCTTTTTTGCCTCATACCTGGTTGAGATTGATGATGTCCTCTCCATGGACTTTTATGGTGAAGTGTTTGTTTCCCTGCAGCGCCTCTAGTGGAGGTTGACAAGGAGACAGATGAGGAGAACTATCTCCGGTGGAGGATAGAGAAGGGAGTTGCCGAGGGCTCATCGGAAATTCCAAAGGGTTTGTATTGTTTTCTTTAAAAAATGTTTGATACAGGTCCACATTGGATTTAGACATTTCGGCCAGCAATAAATGGTTAGGTCATCGTTAACAAGCAGGACATGCTTCAACTCTTGAAGGATAAATGTTTCTGGCTTTGATGTTCTATTCATAAATTCTAGTACTTGGTCCCATTTCATGTCTCTTGAGGATGATTGATTGTCACTGCAGGAGAGGCGATACCTCTGGAATACAACCTGGAGGGTCTAAATCTAATTAGCTTCAACAAGGGATGTTATGTAGGCCAGGAACTAATCACCCGAACCCATCATCGCATCGGGGAGTGATAAGGAAGCGCTTGCTCCCGCTGAAGTTTCTCAACGACCAAGGAAGAGGTAAACAGGCATCTCTTTTACCCAAATCCCATCTTTCCATCTAACTGCTCAGACGATCAAATTGTACCTACTTCCGCATGATCATTGCAGACACAGAACACGGGGTACCCCCTGGGTCCGACGTCGTGGATGCTACCTCCGGCAAGAAGATCGGGACGGTGAGTGTGGCGTCGGGGTGTTGCGGGCTGGGTCTATTTTGTTTGGAGGAAGCTCTGAGTCGATCAGCTTTGCTGACCATTTCCGGGCAAGAGGACGTGAAGGTGTCGAGGGTAGGAAACCGGATTGGTGGCCTCAGGGGTGGCAGGTTCAGGAGGCGGGAGAGAGCAGGGCGGTTGCTTAATGAAACCTTGTACATTTTTGTCGAAAGGGAAGCCCATGTGGTAAGGTAACAAGAAATAATAAGACATGATGGTATAATGAAAGGTGGAATACTCGAATTGGAAAGTTTAGTAGATGGGAATGTAGAGATCATAAAGAAAGCTTACAAACTTTTTCAAATTTATTATATGATTTCTTTAAATATTTTTTTTTCTTTTAAAAAGATATAATAATTTCTTTTATAAAACAATTTAGACGAGGCAGGGGCAAATTGAATTCAAAGGAAGGATTCAAAGGAAGGAGGAAGGGGAAGAGAGGAGACAGGGCAGACAGAAGACGACGAGGTTGTAAGAAAGGAGGAGGAGAAAGGAAGGAAAGAAGAAATGGGGAAAGAGCTGAGCGAGGAGCAGATCTCGTCGATGAAGGAGGCGTTCACCCTGTTTGACACCGACAACGACGGGAAGATCTCGCCGTCGGACCTTGGGATCCTGATGAGGTCCCTCGGGGGAAACCCCACCCAGGCCCAGCTCAAATCCATCGTCTCCTCCGAGAACCTCACCTCCCCCTTCGACTTCCCCCGCTTCCTCGACCTCATGTCCTCCCACCTCAAGGCCGAGCCCTTCGACCGCCAGCTCCGCGACGCCTTCCGCGTCCTCGACAAGGACTCCTCCGGCTACGTCTCCGTCACCGAGCTACGCCACGTCCTCACCAGCATCGGAGAGCGGCTCGAGGCCGAGGAATTCGACGAGTGGATCCGCGAGGTCGAAGTCGGTAAGGACGGCCGGATCAAGTACGAGGATTTCATCACTAGGATGGTCGCCAAGTAGGGGGAAAATTTGAATTCCCTCCTGATCGATCGTTCCTTCCTTGTTTCTCGGTCGGTTCCCGGATTGGTTTCTGTTTTTTTAAGTTCCCTATCTTTTACTTTTACCTTTTCCCCCCTTTTCGTGTGTTGGATGGAGGGTGTGGGTCACCTGGTACTTGTTTTGTTTGATTGACGACATCCAGATGCTTTCCTGAAGTACTCTGGCACTGGCTGCTTTTGGCTTCATTGATCGGGATATCACTTATGTCCAAATCGGATCTCCGTGCGGGCGTCGTTTTGTTCCTGGTGGAATTTGTCAAAAGTTGATATTGTTGAGTTGTTGCCACATTGTGGTTTCTCTTATTTCCCAATATATATGACTGCATGTTGTGTTTTTTGGGACTGTGTTGGGTTTTGAGTATTCTATTGAAGATCGGATATTTCATGGATTTTCGCTAGATCGACTGAAGTTTCTTTTTGTCAATCCACTGTGGTCTGTCCCTAGTTTTGCTTAAGTGTTTACTGTGGTTTATGAAAGCATGCCAAACTGCTTTAATCAGCTCGTAAGCTGTGGAAAGTTTTGTGAGTTATTAGGATGTCCTGGACTAGGGATCTCAAGTTGACATGCGGGGTTGGCTGATCTAGGATTTAGTTCTATGAGATGAGAGACTCTTTAGAAAAATAATCTTTGTATTGGTCATAGCTTGGGGATATGCAGGTCCATATCTAATCCGTAAATGGCTGGACAATTGAGGTCGTGTACTTCAACGAGCGTAGTTGTTAGTTAATTGTTGACGCCTGTCCCATAAAGTGCATGACATGGCATCATATGGTCTTTCCTTTGTCTAGATGGTTTGTTGCTGTTGACAGTGAGTACATATCTTTCTTCGCTATCCATTTACCTTATGCTAAGAAAGCAGTATATACCTAAAATAATGAGATAGATGTAATGGTGCTGATCTCACTTGCCTACATGTGTTTAAAGCTAGGACACTTGGTTGCCATTTCGATCTTGTTTCGGGTTCTGTGCGGTAATCGGTAACCCGTTTTTCATTTGATGAAATGAACTTCTAAGAATGATGGATTAATGGTAGGGTGTTTTCAAATGACTGGTGAGTTACTTGTATTCCCTATTGCTCTGGTGTCGCCAAATCTTTTCTTCATATGCGAGCATCTCAATTTGCTGTGCTGTCCTGTCATCTTCTGTCGTTACTCCATGTTTGTTAATTGTTCTCCATCTCATCAACTTTGCCAATGATTTAGAAAGTCCTCAAGTCGATCATGTCAGGCAGTTTTCGGTATTTGGCAATAGAAAGATTTGAATTCACTTGTTTGCAAGAACAAATTGTGGACCAATGTACCAAGAGAAGGACCTTTCGACGGCACAATCTCTTGCGACCACGACTTCACATTGGATAGGTGAGAGCTATCGTTTGCATCTTTTCGAGGATCAGATTTCTATCAGAGTTCAAACTCAGTCGTTCCGACTTCTAGCTTCCCGAATGTAGATGTCGATGAAGATGCAGAACAAAGATTCTTAAAAAGAATCACTATAAAACTCATACAAAGGGAAAACTTAAAATGTGATTCCAACATAGAAATGTGTACAAAATGCCACGGAAGCTTCACATCACTGATACAATAAAAGGGAGTCAGGCCTCACTGCCAGTGCTTTTCCCTGTCATCCCCAGAATCAGACGCAGCAACTCCACGCAGGAATTTTCCAGAGGATATTACTCTCAAGCTGCAACCCAAGATCCGTGTATGTGTCACCACATCGCTCATGACAGAACCGCCCTTTCTCAGCAGGAGCAAAGTTAAGAGGAATCTGAATCTGACTCGCCTTGTAGCACCTGGGACTTTGCTTTGTCAGTATCGGGATCGTTTTCGCCACTGTTGTGCTGTTCTCCTGAGTTGGCTCCAGTTGTTTCCTGAATTGGAGGGTGTTGATTGTTCTCTGCGGACGTGATGGGAGAAGATGCTTGAATGGGAACACTTGAAGAATGGCTAGGATCATTGCCTTCATTGCTCGTGCTACTAACACTAGCATCTGACGTGTTCTTGGCCCCTCGAACCAAGTCCGGGTGAGCTTCAACTCCAACTCTTCGCAGGTGGAGCTGCCACACATTGCGATGCGATTTTTATATATGGATAAACAAATAAGGTTAATCTGTCCCAGAGAGTCATGAATTGCATGAAAATGTACTCAACCTGAAGATGTAGATTAACTTCGTCTGGGCGTGACAGGAATGGGAAGTCACCCCCAGATTTCAAGTATGCTCTTCTGGCTCCAGGATATCTCTCGCCGAGCTGATCCTTGAGATGTTGAGGAGTTGCACAGTAATCATTTGTCTTCAATTAGAGCAAAGAACATAACCAAAACCTGTCAGTCAACTCAGTACCCATCAAGGAGTTATTGACAAAGGATTCTGCTTCTCAAATGACTCGAAACTGAGGATGTAAGCTCCATTTATCGCAACCAGTGCGAAATTGAGACAATCGACCACAATTATGTTGAGCCCCACTGAAATATTTCATCAACTTAAGGAACTGGACATGCCATATTACCAACCATCTTAAATATTCATTTTCAAGCGTGACCAGAAAATGCCTAAAAATTATAGGATCAGATATACGACAATAAGAACTTCTCTTTGGACGTTTCACAACGTTTAAAATATTGACAGCATGCAGTAAATTTAATATTCAGCCTAGAGGATGGACAAGCCAGACTATTTCCTGACAGAGACGTAAATTCCTCATCCTAGGTGTTATAATCATTGAAGACCAATTCCAGAAGGATTAAAAGCAGAAGCCTCCTAAATTCTTCTGTCCTTTGTGAAGACATTACAACATAAATTAAAAACCAATCCATGAGAAAGCATATTATAGTAGTTACTTTTGGAAATACTAACGAAAAATTATCCTCACGTACATCCATGATGGTAACGAATGAATCTGACAGAAGAAGAGATTCGACCGATGCGGCATCTGCAATCAATGTTAACCTGGAGGCCAAGTCTTCCTTGGAAAGAGTTTCAACCTGACAATGGAAACATGTAAATTTGTTGTCCTGTCCAACTGACTGTATTCCGCTTCAGAAACTTTTACTTAGAAAATGTGTATCCGGAAACAACTTTATAACACATTAACTCGAAAATTTTCAGACATATATTGCTATTTCTTCTCCCTATCTCTTCCAATTTTTATAACTGTTTTACTTTAAACTCTCCGAGAAACTGTAGAAGAAAGGGGCTTGCTGTACTATAATGTGATGAAAACGTCAAAGTATGATGCCATGTGCTTGGTACTTAGCTAGTTCATAGCACAGAGAAATGATATCCTAAGAATCATATACAACAAAATGTTTATATGATTGCCCATCGCACTATAATTACATTTAGAGTTTGATTCAGAGAATAATAAGAAAACATGAAGCAACACATATGTGTATATATTTTGATAATTGTAAAAATATATATCTCAGTAACCATAAATAATGTACTTCTTGAAAAGGTAATCGTAAAAAAATTATGTGAGGCACAGAACAAGCAGCTAAATTGGCATTTGAGGACTCAAACCTGAGTAACGACAAAGTCCACGGAATCAGCGATAAAGGGTTCATGAGGGCCGTCACGGATTCCTGTTAAGACATACCGTTTCAGCAAAAACGAAGGCGTCCAACTAACACTGCATAAGCCAATGCCATAAGCGTTAACAACCTGAATAAAGAGCATCGTTTTCTCAGAGATAATTGGACAGTGTAATGGGACAAAGTGTGCATAGCATCGAAACAAAACAGGACAATAAATCACATTACCAATCACCTCTTGGGGGTTTCCCCTCGAGTAATTGTTTCATGAAATCTAGTAAGCTACACTCGGCACTAAAAAGATTCACCAAAGATAATTGATTTTCTGGACTTAAGAATACTTCATGTGACGTCCACTTAGAGTTCACGAAACAGCTTGTCAAGTAAACCAGGAGACTGAAATATGAATGCAGTTCACATGCCATGCAGAACATAAGTCCATAATTCCACAGCTCATTAAATGGACTCACGCAACCACTTCAAAGAAAATAAAAAAAAAAAATCATCATGGAAAAAGGAAAGAAGATCGACCTATGAGATTAATTGTTCCAATCCTCCATTGCAAATGATTGACTGCTCAGTGAAATTTCCCTTACGCTAATCCAGCCAAAACATCCATTATAATGGACAAGATACATTTTGGGTAGGAAGAACATAAACACAAAATCACAAATGAAAAATCCACAAAAGTAAGATTTCTGGCATTTATCAAGTTAATCATCTCATATATTCGGCCACTGAGATCACTCCGACTGCACTCCACATACTATTGCAGCCATGAAGAGGTGGGAAGCACATACACGGGAGCCCATGGCATTGCTGCTGCGAAGTTCTGTGTATTCATGAAAGAATTGGAAAGGACTAAGGACCGCACCCTCCTTGGCCGATGCTGAGCAAAAAGCTGAGCTAGAAAGCCTCCAAGTGCTGTACCATATAGATGTATCTATCAAAAAACATATTATTTTTGTTACTTTACTGAATTATCATGCTGCAAACAACCGAAGCTTGCTAACACATTTCAAACTGAACATCCCTGTGATAAGGGCAATGTTGATCCTCAAATTCAACATTCATCCCAAAGATGCCGAAGAAATAAATGAAGTCGAGGGAAAAGGAAAACAGCACTGAATTCTCACTGAACTGATATAAACAGAAGCTTCCAAACTGAAAAAAAAAATAGCATGAATAAAAACTTCACTTGGAATGTCCTGGGAAGACTTATTAAACTAGCACAAAGAGAGTTTCTTAAAAGTGTCTCTACTATGTAGAAACCTTTGACTTTTGCGAAGCAGAGTAGGAATTATCAACAGTTTGCTAGACTTTTAGAATGCCAAACAGATGAAGCAAGATGGTTGTAGCATAGGTGCTCTCACATGATGGACATCAATAGCATCCAAAAACTTCTCAAATGCCTGAATCCACTCATGTTGATTCCACACACGCGGTATATCGATGGAAATAACTCGATAACCCTGAAAGTGATGAGGTAATGTTAAATTTCTGAGAATTCATTCATAGCAGTCTGAAAGGAAGTAAAAAGTGAATTATGCAAAAAATAATGTGGATGGATAAGTGAAAAAGAACAATAATTGGGTGTGAAAGCTCTCCAGGGTGAAATCCATTGCCTTCATGGATAATGACATGACTTGCTTGTAATATACATCTGCAGTTCCAGCTATACCAGGAATGCAAATAAGGGGTGGCACCACTTTTGGTCCAAAATCATAGTATCTCCACTGTTTTGTCCCAATCTGCAAGATAAGCCGGAATAGATCAAGCATACATACTTCAGCAATTTTGTTTAACAGGAGAACCATTCCATATATTCATCGACACCTTAATAACAACTTTTTCAACCAATGATTTGTGAATCTCCAATCAGAACACTGGTGGTGCTTATCCATCATAGATCACAAAAAGGGTTGCCGCATATTTTTTTCCAGAAATTTTAAATATGACGCACTGGTCCTTCAAATCAACAAGAAGATTTTTCATCACAAAAAGGGCTGCCAATTCCTGGAATTAAATCACGCACAAATAACAAAAAAATATGTCCCTTGAAACAATGAGAACTTTCTATCAAACAATATGACTCTGCTGACACATTGCTCACTCCTGTTAACAAAATTGACAAGGACGAACGTCCAGCCAGTGACAGTGCACTGCAGGAAACTTCCGACCAATAATTTCCACCCTGCTTATGTCCAGATCCACTAGAACTAGACGAGGTTTTCAGAATGCTGATCACATTGTAGGGGCAAAGCCATAGGGTTAAACCATAAACTGAACACGTAAACTGACCCAGAAATCCCAACTTGGTAACAACTGATAACTTCTAGAGAAGAGAAACTGAAGTTGAAAACTTCAGCAATAGCCTAAAAGCGAAATCTTTAGAATCAAGTTATGTCAGGCAGCACTGTGGCAACAAATCCGAAAACCCAACACACGATAAAATGCCACCAATTCATCTCCTCAACTAAAACATCACATCCAACCAACTGAATCAAAGTAAGCAACCCCTCTTCTCGTATTCATACACTTCATCTCCCACAATCAAACCACAAAAAGATCGAAGAACGAGGGGGCCAAAAAGAAGCCCAGAAAGGGAAACTAACAGGGATCTTATGAAGGGGGACTTGCGATTTGAAGTAAACAAAATCTCCGGGCGCCGACGAGACGCCTCCTTTCATCTGTAATCCCAGAAGAAAAAAACCCCCACAAACAACGCACACAGAGACTTCCTTCGACGACCCTCAATCCCGAGTTCCTGTTCCCATGTCGCCCGATTCCATCATCCAAACCCACAGATCAATCAGCTACAGACAACCCTTCACATTCATCCGGGCCTTCTTGCTTCCCTTTCCTGATCCGCTTCGTCGGGGGGAATGGCAATGATTGGTGTTCGAGAATTTGACGAGAAAGACGTGAGAAAGACGGACAAACGTGACGGGAGCGGAGAGGATAGGGAGGCAGGGATTAGTTCACGTGAGAGTGACGAAATGAACTGTCAAACTAACGGAGGTTCGCTCCTCCCTTCGTCCGATAAGTCTGTCGATCGTCCGCAGGTTGTCTGTCCGGGCTCGTCGTCTCTTTTGTCGCAACCTTTCAAGAGAAAACACGGCGAATTTTACCAGCCGGGAGATTATCTCGGTTTCCGTCCTTAAATTGTTCTTACACTTTCAATTTGGTCCTGATGGCTCATGTCCCACTCTCCTCCTACCCTGGATGTTTTCGAGGTGTTTTGCACGGAACGATGGAAACAGGCTATGCAAGAAGTTGCACCTGTAGCCGAAAGTATGTTCAATTGTCCCGAATGGTTGCTGTTGAAGTTATCTCGTCGAGTTATCGAAACCCGGAACGGACTTACATTCAGGGTGTGGCTTGTCTTGAACATATGGCATGGTAGCCTTCCACGTGATTGCAGATATCCATGCTCCGCATACAAGTGGGGATTGACACGCACAAGCATCTTGGGGTCGCCGGTGGATCACGACATCGGTAACCAGAGATCTCTATGCTGAGGCAGCCCATGACCATTTTGTTCGTGAATGACATTCGCCCGCCTGAAGCGGCAAGACATTGCCCGGCGGGTGAAACTCTGGTGAAGGGTAGAGTAAACAGGGTAGCAAGATATTTTTATCATATGTAGGGTAAGAAGAAATTTAATTAATTTAGCCAGAATTCAATGTGATTAGTGATCATTATTTAATGTAATGCAATTTGTTCTGTATCCACATATTTCTAATTTTTTCTATTTTATTTTAAAAATTATCTGCCTATCGACAATGACATGGAACTCAACTTTTACCACGTAATTATTTTGATTGAAAAAAATCTTAATTTAATTCTAAAAAATATAAAATAACGTGATTTTTCCAGGTGACTATCTCCAGAATGCTGCTAGCGGTGGAAGGACAGCCTCCCAAGAAGATGAGCCATGCACCCGATGAATCCAATATATCTGGGGCCGCTAGTCACTGGGAAATTTATTGGCACGTCATTCACGATCACGGCTACATCGCCTACCATCTCAACATGGACATCTGAAGGTACCGAAACGTTCACCTGGCAAATCCCCCTTGCAAGACGGGTAGCAGACTGAAAAATGATGTGAGAGTTCAGCTAAAAGCTCCACAATCTGAGTTCCGCATCATCTACCCTTCGAAGTTGTCCAGGTTACTAAACCCTGCAGGGTATAAGGTTGTTCCAGGGGCCAATGCGGCCAGCCTGCTCGATCAGGAGGATGATCTCCCACAAATAAGAGGCGCATTTACCGACAATCAGGTTAAACGACCCCCCTCATTCTCGGCCCGAAAAGAAAACGGAATCCTCAACAGACGAATGCAATAACAGGCTACTGTCTGTGGTCAGCCGGTTGCATATCTGGGCTGCGACAGGAGGGAACAATGGGCCGGCAGGGTATTAACATCCCATAGCACGGGAGACGACACGCTAGCCATCTGGTCCGCAAGGTGAGTTCAGACACATCAGAAAGCCTGAAAGCCGGCGAGGAGAACAAGAGGCAATGGAACAAGA
Source organism: Melastoma dodecandrum (assembly GCA_029817715.1). NCBI lineage: Eukaryota > Viridiplantae > Streptophyta > Magnoliopsida > Myrtales > Melastomataceae > Melastoma > Melastoma dodecandrum. The sequence continues at coordinate 2,230,050 of JARUPY010000387.1, forward strand.
GGAGGCGCATAACTAAAAATGATTTAGCTGATTTTTTAACTGAATTAGTTACACCTATTTAATGTGTCTACTGTACATGAACTATATCAGAATACTACTGTGGCCCACATTCTTCAGCCTTTATCAACTCACTCAGCTTGCCTTATTACTTCACACTCCCTCTCAAGATGACCATATCTATTCCTTATGTTCATCTTGTCTATCAACCCACATAAATCTGGGATTTGGCAGCCCTTTTGTAAACAAATCTGCAAGCTGGCTTTTAGTAGACACATACTTTGGCAACACAACTCCTTGTTGCATGTTTTCTCGCACAAAATGACAATCTAATTCCAAGTGTTTGGTCCTTTCGTGGAACAATGGATTTCTAGTAATATAAATCGCAGATTGATTGTCACAGGAAAGATCTACAGGCTTCTGCACTTCAATACCATACTCTGCCAACAAGGAAATCAACCACACCACTTCACAAGTTGTCACTCCTAAAGCCCTGTATTCTACTTCTACAGAACTTCTTGAAACTGTGGGTTGTTTCTTAGCTTTCCAACTGACCATTGACTCACCAAAGAAGACGCAATATTCAGTAAGCGATTTTCTAGAATCTGGACATCCTGCCCAGTCACTGTCACTTTAAGCAGTGAGCTTCAAGTCCTGTTTTGAACTGAACAATATACCTTATCCAGGTGTACCTTTAATGTATTTTAATATCTGTATTACTGTAGCCATATGCACAGAAGTTGGACAGGACATAAATTGTGTTAAAACATGAACTGCATATGTCAAGTTTGGTCTAGTAACAGTCAAATATAGCAGCTTTCCCACCAATTACCTAAAAGGAGCAGGATCCACAAGCAATTCTCCATCTTCTTTAGACAATCTGTGATTTGGACTTATTGGCACTGAAACTGACTTTATTCCTAGCAGACCATGTTCCTCAAGTAACTCTCGTGCATATTTTCTTTGACTGACCATAATCCCAGCCTTGGATCGTGCTATCTCCAAACCAATAAAATACCTCAGATCACCCAAATCCTTCAGCTTAAACACAATTGCCAGATAAGACTTAAATTTCTGAATTTCATTCATGTTTGGCACTCCAATAGCTATATCATCAACATAGACCAAAAGAGCCATGAAATTTGAACCTGACCATTTGACAAACATGGAGTAATCAGATTTTGACTGAAGAAAACCATAATCCAGTAAGGCAGAAACAAATTTCGAATTCCATTGCCTAGAGGCTTGTTTAAGACCACATAAGGATTTCTGCAATTTACATACCAACCTTAGATAACTTGGAAGTTGTCTTAGTCTGGTGTTTCTTCGCAGTAAAGATTCAGAATGCAAACCATTTTGAGAAATCGGAAGAGAAGAAACAGTATCAAGGCGTTCAACAGGGAAATAACTTGCAGGTTGAGTTTTGGTAAGATCAAGAAGAATACTTGGAATTGAGATTGGTAAAGGAACAGACTGTAAAATCTCACATGACTGTGTCTCATAATTTGTACCAGAAAAGGGAAAAACATGTTCATAGAAAACTACATCCCTAGAAACAAGAAACTTATGATATGTAATACTAAACACAACATAACCTTTGTTGTGGAATGATACCCTAAGAAAACACACTTGGAAGCCCTATGGTCAAACTTCTTTCTTCCATGTTGTAAAGTAGATACAAAACACAAATAACCAAAAACTCTGAGATATGAGTAATCAGGTTTTTGAGAAAACAATTTCTGGAATGGTGTTAAATTTTGTATGACAGCAGTTGGTAATCTGTTAATAAGATGCACAGCAGTGAGAACTGCATTTTCCCTAAAATGCAAAGGTAAAGATGCTTGAAACATAAGTGCTCTTGCCACATTAAGTATGTGTTGATGTTTGCGCTCTACAACTCCATTTTGTTGAGGAGTTTCTACACAAGAAGTTTGATGAATGATGCCTTTATCAGAGTAGAACTTTAACAATTGAAACACACTTCTATTATCAGTCCTAACTGTTTTGACTTGATTTGAAAACTGAGTATTAACCATCATGCAAAACTGAGGTGACAAGGTTGAAACTTCTGATTTTGATTTCATCATGTATAACCAAGTCATCCTACTATAATCATCAACAATGGTAAGAAAATATTTGTGGCCTCTAAGAGATTCTTGCATGAATGGACCCCAAACATCACAATGAATCAAGTCAAAAACAATTTTACTATTATTCTGATGAACAGGAAAAGGCTTTCTTTTCTGTTTTGCATAGTGACAAATAGAACATACATCACTATTAGAAGAAGACACTGAATGATTACAAGACTGAACAAGTTTAAACTTTTCAACAGAAGGGTGGGCAAGTCTGTAATGCCAGATATCAAAAGTTTGAGGAAGGACAACTTTACAGGATTGAGTAAAAGGAATTTGCAAATCAGCTCCCAGACCTTCATGTGCTTCCTTGTCACCTTCAAGAATGTATAAATCGGCTCTATCTTTAGCAAGTCCAATCATCTTCCATGATGATAGGGCCTGAATATAACAACAAGACTTATGAAAGAAGGCACAATACAAGACAGATTTCCTTAGCTAACTTACAGAAATGAGACTAATATGAAAATCACGTATGTATAGAACATTGTATAGGATAAGATCCCTTTTTAGAATCACATCACCTATGTGAGTGACCAGAATTTTAGCTCCATCTGGCAAAATCACAAAAACATCTTGTACTGGTTTAGAGTTACGAAAAGAAGCAAAATTTTAGTAATATCGTTTGTGGCTCCAGTATCCACAATCCAACAAGAAAAATTTTGAACAGTAAACTGAGGATTCAAGTCACTATGTATACCTGCAGTGTTAGAAAAAATCTTAGGAGAAACCGTAGAAAAGACATTTTCTGGGATAATAGACAAGATTGAAGAAGAAACTGCAGGTACTGGCTGTTCTGTTCGAGCATCAAGCATTGCCATCATCTTTTGAAGTTGCCCCTTGACTTCATCCAAGGCAGAGTCATCACAACGTCTTCCATCAAACACAGCATCCACTTGTCCTGCCACTTTATTCATAGGTTGTTTGCCTATTCTATTCATCCCTGTATTAGGATAACCTATGAGTTGATAACACCTGTCTTTATTGTGTCCTTTCTTCCCACAATATTCACAAATCAAAGCCTGCCTCTTAATCCTCTTCTTGAAATCAAGAGTTGGCGCTGTTAAAATAATTGAATCATGTTGCATATTCATATATGTATCATTCGCCTAGATTGTTGAGATTCCTCCTGAACAACCATATTGTACATTTCATCCATCACTGGAAACGGTTTCATTCCCAGAATTCGACTTTTAACCACATCAAATTTATCATTCAAACCATGCAAGAATCTGTACACATGGTCTTCCATCTGTTCTTCAGCAAAGCATCTGAAACATTCAGCATTACAAGTCCCACATCTGCAATGAGGAATCGGCCTAAAATTCTTTAGTTCTGCCCATATCCCATTCATCTCCGTATAGTAATGCATCAACCGACCTCTCTCCTTGACTAATCATCAACAGCTGTTGCTGTAGCCTGCTAATCTCTTTTCAAAACATCCCATATCTCCACCGTATTATTGATGAAAAATATGTTGGAAGCAATTCACTCTGTGACATATCTCAGCAGCCAAGCTACAACTAAAGTGTTACAGCGTTTCCAAGCAGGAAAAATCAAGTCATCTGTGCTTGGAACTGGAATACTTCCATCAATAAATCCCAGCTTGTTCCGGAAAACCAAAGCCATCTCGAATGCTCTACTCCAAGTGAAATAGTTCGATCCATTGAGCGGAGGACTAACCATGACTGAAGACAAGCTGTCGGATTGTTGAAGATGGAAAGGCGATGAAGGATCATCCATTTCTGCAAGTCTGCCCAAATCTGCCACCTCTACACGTGTCTGAGTTGAACTGTTCTGCGAGAAACCGGTCGAACCTCCTGCAGCTACCGCGGCACCCCTACCAGCAACCACTCCGGTGTAAGAACGCCGCTCTTATACCATGAAAGCTGGCGAGGAGAACAAGAGGCAGTGGAACAGGAGGAGGCGCAGAGAGAAGCAGAACTAAAAATGATCTAACTAAATTAGTTACACTATGTGTCTACTGTACATGAACTATATCATAATACTACTGTGGCCCACATTCTTCAGCCTTTATCAACTCGTTCAGCTTGCCTTATTACTTCACAAAGTCACCGAGTTCATTAATGTAGTACGTTCATCGGCCACGTTTTCACTGATCGGGGAGACATCGACTGGAACAGGAACGGACCCAACGAGCAGCGGGACATCACAAACTGGGGTTTCCACCACGTACCCAGCCAGGAGGACTTCCCACGGGATGCCGTCGGTCGAGTGGAGCTTCGCCCGGAGTGGGATTCCTCCGAACCTCTTGAATGATCCGGGGGTGCTACATCTTCCATATCACCAACTCGTTACGTCCACGTCCATGGATACACGACACTCCCACCCAACCTGTATTTGGCATGTTTGATGTCTGTCGTATATTAATCAAGTGGAGATAGAGGTAGTGGTCACGTCATTACAAGTTGGTCCTCGTCGGATATGAGCCGGGACAATTTTGTCGTCTCTCTCCTTTTGCCTTCAAACTCAGATTCCAACTCAAAAAATATATATATATATCCCAAAAAAATAAACCCAAGATTCCAATGACCTCCATCGTGTAACAAAAGGTATCGTGTTGGAAAGAAAAGGGAAGTGCAGAGAGAAAGACCCAAAAGGCATGGAAAAGGTGGTCCACTCAACTATAAGTGATGGCAAATGACGTTCATTTTGGTCTTGGTCCCCATACCTCGACCCTCACTCCAAACTCCCTCCGTACTTGTTTTTGATCATCCATTCACGTGCCCAGAAAGAACATGCGTTAACTTACAATAAGGGTGTCAATATAAGATATTTAGATAAGAATGATAAAAGAGAATAGAAGTGATGGTGCATGTAGTGTCCGAATGAAAGACCGCCCTCGGATGGATACTGTCGTCATCCCTGGATGTTCCCAAACTACTCACTACCACTGTATATAACGAGACATTTGCTCTGTTTCTCTCGGTCTCCCCTGTTGGAAGAGAAAACTCTGCTTCTTTCTTTGTCGTCCACAGCCACAACCCCCCCCCCCCCCCCCCCCCCCATGGAACCAAGGCAGAAGCTCTGCTACCTCCTTCTCTTCACCGTCTCCCTCATCTTCCTCCTCCTCAACGCCTCCGATCGCCTCCCTTCCCTCTCCTCCGATCTGGCTTCCCCCGGCCGTCGCTTCATCAGGAACCAGCCGTCGGCCTCCACCCGACACTCTGACCACTCTCTCGACATGCCGAAGCACCCCCTGGATCCCCTCACCGTCCAGGAGATCAACCGGGTGAGGACCATCCTGCTCTCCCACCCGACGTTTGGGTCTGTCTCGACCCCCTATGCGCTCCACTCCATCGCCCTCGATGAGCCCCCCAAGGATTTCGTCAAGAGCTGGTCCAAGGGCCAGACTTTCCCCCGCAAGGCCTCTGTCGTGGCGAGAGTGGGCGGTGATTCGTATGTCCTCACAGTTAACTTGGACGAGGGCTCGACAAAGGTCGAGAATTTCGGGCATGTCTCGGGTAATTAACAGGCGGTTTTGTGGATTGTCTGGATTGATGTTTAAATGGTTTGGTTGATGGGTTTCGTCTGGGTTGTAGGTTATCCGACGATGACGATCGAGGACATGACCACTGCCATGGTGGCCCCGTTTGCGGACGCCAGGTTCAACCTCACGATCACTGAACGTGGGGTCAATCTGGTCGACGTAGCTTGCCTGCCGCTATCGCTTGGATGGTATGGTAAGAGAGAAGAAAACCGGAGGCTGATCAAAGTCCAGTGCTACTCAAGCAAGGACACCGTGAACTTTTACATGAGGCCTATTGAGGGGCTCACAGTCCTCGTCGATATGGACACGAAGGAAGTGATTGAGATCACCGACAAAGGTAGGGACATACCGATCCCGAAGGCGGCCGACACCGACTACCGCTACTCTCATATGCAGGCCAATCACAGAACAGTCGACTTGATCAATCCCATCTCGATCGAGCAACCCAATGGTCCGAGCTTCGTCATCGAGGACGATCACCAGGTGAAGTGGGCGAACTGGGAACTCCACATCAAGGCCGACGCGAGGGCCGGCGTGATAATCTCCCGGGCACAGTTCAAAGACCCGGACAGCGGAGAAACCCGCGATGTGATGTACAAGGGGTACGCGTCGGAACTGTTCGTCCCATACATGGACCCAACAGATGCGTGGTACTTCAAGACGTACATGGACGCGGGGGAGTACGGGTTCGGGCTCCAGGCGATGCCGCTCGATCCCTTAAACGACTGCCCGAGGAACGCCCGTTTCATGGACGGGGTGTTTGCGGCCGGAGATGGGAAGCCATACGTGAGGTCGAACATGATATGCATATACGAGAGCTACGGGGGAGACATTGGGTGGAGGCATTCAGAGAGTCCGATCACCGGGATGCCCGTATGAACTCTCTCTTTCAGAATTTCGCAAAATTTCACTAATCTCAGATTTTTTTTTTTTTTTTTTGGTAAATGGTGCAGATAAGGGAGGTGAGGCCGAAGGTGACATTAGTGGTCAGAATGGTAGCTTCCGTCGCAAACTATGACTACATCGTTGATTGGGAATTTCAGGCAGATGGACTAATCAGAGTCAAGGTTTGTCTGCTCTCTCCCAAAGTCTTGTCCTAAGATATTATTTCACGAAACGTCCGAACGGTCGTCTTCAATTGCAGGTTGGACTAAGTGGCATCCTGATGATAAAAGGCTCTCCCTACACCAACCTCCAAGACAAGCCCGACGATGAGGACCTCTACGGCACGATCCTAGCCGAGAACGTCGTCGGTGTCATCCACGACCACTTCATCACCTTCTACCTCGACATGGACGTCGATGGTACTGAGAACTCCTTCGTCAAGGTCAATATCCAGAAGCAAGAGACCTCTCCCGGCGAGTCCCCCAGGAAGAGCTACCTCAAAGCCGTCAGGACCATCGCCAAGAACGAGAAGGATGCGCAGGTCAAGTTGAAGCTGTATGAACCAGCTGAGTTTCACGTGATCAACCCTAACAAGAAAACCCGTGTCGGGAACCCTGTCGGTTACAAGGTTGTTGCCGCCGGGACTGCTGCTAGCTTGCTCGATCTTGACGACCCTCCACAGAAGCGAGCGGCTTTCACGAACAACCAGATGTGGGTGACGCCGTACAATGCCAGCGAACAGTGGGCAGCGGGGCTTTTCGTGTATCAGAGCCAGGGCGAAGATACTCTTGCTGTGTGGTCCGAGAGGTTGGCCTCGTCCACCATTTCTTCCAAATGGAAAGTTGTTTTGTAGCTCATAGAAAGGATGATCTCACGCCATTCTGGTGTTGCAGGAACCGGCCAATCGAAAACAAGGACATTGTGATCTGGTACACCTTGGGGTTCCACCACATCCCCTGTCAGGAGGACTTCCCGATCATGCCGACCGTATCGTCGAGCTTCGACTTGAAGCCCGTCAATTTCTTTGAGAGGAACCCCATCCTTGGAGTCCCGCCGAACAGGGACACAGAATTACCGGTCTGCAAGGCCACCGCTTCGGCTTAGACTTTCGAACTAGTGAAATAGAATATACTTCACTGTAGCAACTTAAAGTTGCATAGTTTGCTGGCCAGCTATTTCCGATTGTACAATCACGCGCTAATAAAAGCTTTGATCATCATCCTCCTTTATTTGTAGTGGTAATGAGAACGAGCAGTAGTTACGATATAAAGTTCATCAGTTCATTTGCTCATAGAGTTTTGAGTTCAGCAACCTTGGCGTTGGGATTGTTAAGAGCGAAGTTTTCTCCTCACGACAAGCCCAACCGATCTGACAAATCTAGTTGAGTTCCTTCAGGCAACTCCCAGTGGGATGAATATAAGAAACTCGCGAGCATGAATTTCAGCATCTTTTCTGCAAGCAGTATCCCTACGCAGATCCTCCTGCTGGAACCAAACGGCAGGTACACAAGGTTGTTGCCTGAGAAATCAAGCTCCCATGAATCTTTTAAGAACCTCTCTGGGATGAAGTCGAGCGGCCCTTTGGTATGGTGTAACCTCCATCAACCCAAGGCTCGTCAGGGGTCTGAGGAACCGGCAGGGGGAGTGGTTGGTGTAATCGTGTAGTCTCCTTGATGACGGCATCGAGGTACTTACTTCAGTTCCGGCAAGTGGCACTCTTCGACTGTGGAATCCACTCCCACGACCGTCATCAATTCTTCCACCTCGTTCTTCATTACTGAGATTCTACAGCAACTCTGCCATCGCCCACTCAACTGATGCGGCAATTTCGTAATAAGCAAATGAACCGAATTGTGGCATACGCACATTGCCTTAAGCACGAGAATATGACGTTTACCATTTTATAGCATCAAGCGTGTCTGCTTCTAGAGTTGGCGAATCTCATCATCGGATTTTACCCACCCAGGGCTGAGTAATCAAGTTTAGGACAATTGAGGAGTTCCCTGCTCCAAGGAATACAACCCCGGTTTGAAGAGCAACATGAAAGTCAGATTGCTTGAAATCGAAGGTCGTAGAGCTCAGGAAACTCGAGCCCCCCAACTCAAAATCGAGTAATTATTTTTGTTGTCCAGCCAGCATCAATGGGTCGAACTCAAATGCTAACTGCAAAAGATGAGTAAATGATCGGCAGCCTGACCTTACTGCCCTAACATTCCTATCCTATTCCTAAACCAAACCCAACTCGCAAATGGAAAAAGAGCTGCGGTTCATTGTCGCATGCTTCAGGAGGATACCGCTTTCTTGCAGTGATGCTTGAGCCAATCCATGGTCACGCTCTTCGGCCTCTCTAGCGGTAATCCAAGCGCTCTGTCGCATATCAGCTGAACAACCACCAGCCAAAGTTATGTTTACCATGTTATTGCATGGAAAAGGTAAAGCTGGCGCAGAATTGAGACAAGGCGAAGGTACCTGAGAGCATATTCCGATACTCCTTGACACGCCGAAAAGAACAGTATAATACCTGCTCAGGATAAATTGCTCAAGTTTGTTCCAAGTACGAAATGACATAGGCAACCACATTACACTAGCATGGACAAAACTAGATGCACAAAAAGAACTGGAAGTAGCAGAAGATAAAAACATGAGTCGAATGAGAGGGAGGGAGGACCTTGCTTCAGTTAAACCAAAATGATTTAGGAGCACTCCGCTGTGTGCATCAACATTAGGCCATGGGTTCTTGACCTGGAGATAAGCGGAGCTTAGTCACAAATTCGTCAAATAATTTCTTTTATCGCAAGTTTCTACTTCAAATGAGGATAATAGTTTCACGGAGACAGAGAACAGCAACAACCTTTCCTAACTCTGTCAGTACAGGAGGCAATTTTTTGAGCCCAATCTTTAAGTCATTACATGGTCTAATCTTCTACAATAAACCATAAGACAGGGAATGAAATGCAAACCAGCTGGAATAGGGGGTCATCAGGCAAGTGCTTCAGGGCGAATTCCCTTTGACAAGTGAACCTGGGATCCGTTTTACGCAACACTCCGTGGCCAAAACCTGGAACAACCTGCATACCAATCGGCAAGGCACCCGGCAGTGAAATAATGAAACTAACCTCTGGTCAGGTGTTCAGTCACTAATGAATGATGAACAAAACAGGAGCCTGACAATTAAAACTCATAAAGCAGGCAAAATCAACATCGCGTCTTCATGATCTTAATGGCAATTTTCCAAGCACAAGCAAAGCGTATATTACTTTATACATGGTTTTCACGAATAGAAAACTAGGAGAAACTTTCAGAAATGTAACTCCAACTAGAAGTCAGAAAATCATGAAAAGACAGAGCATCGCCAATTAAACCTTGCCACTATTTAGTGTCTTTGTGATGTTTTCTCCACACTCATCTACGACCGACTTTATCCACAGCAAAACCTCCTGCAAAATGTGGCAAGTAGTATTTGAGTGACATTCCATTGCCACACAAAGAGCCAAAACATGTACTTCTCATCAAAGATAGGATCTAATATGATGCCTATTATAACCAAAATAAGAAATAAAAAACAATTGTTGAATGGGGCATTGATTTTTCTGGTCATGATTTTCAAGCTCAATCCTTTTGTAGGATGTTCTCTTCGCAAATGTTGTAGTAAACTTCCATTTCTATTCTCTTAGCAAATAAGGACTCCATAGAATTACCTTTCAATTTCATCAAACATTTGATATATTTCAAGCATTCTGAATTGCGCTGAACACATTCCTTAAATAACATGACGGAAAAACAAAAGAGACGTCATTCTAGTCAATTAAGGTATCATACCTGATTAGCTAACCCATGTAGTGGCCCAGCTAAACCATTCAAAGCAACCGCAAATGAAAGGTAAGGGTCGGAAAGTGCACTTGCTACCTGCAGACAGAAGATAATAAACCAGGATCAGATTACAGAAAGCTATGTACATCAAATTTCCTAAAGTGATATTAAGAATTCTTCATCGGTCACAAATAGACACCACACACAAATACCATAACCAATCCACGAATTGGAACAGAGTCAAACTTATAGCACTAATCGATTTTTGAAATCTAAAACTAGCATTCTATCTATTTCTATTACTAATGGAGTAAACTTTTCAAATAAACATCATCGTACACAAACTATTGATATTTTATTTTGGAACTGTTTCAAATAAAACAGCATCACAAGCTGTTTCAGCATTGATGGTAATACACGGTCATATTAACTGTTGCATGCCAAATACAATCTAAAGTTCACACCACTCTGAAAAATTCTTCCCAACACTCCCACACTTCAAATTGAGGAGGAATGCTACCAACACTCCCCCGGGTGGGGAGTGTTGAACATGCCTTTATATTATTGGTCCACATCAATTAAATAAGACAAATTACTATTATATGAGGCTGATGTGGACCAATAGAATGATGGGGGGGAGCAACCATTCATCTCATCATTAATCAAAAGATTGCTTTGAAAGGTAGATGAAACCACAATACTTTTAAGACACCACTAATCAATTTGACTGTTGATTACTAGTTTATAGGCAAAACCATTTGCTATTTACAGAAGATCGTCTGTAGTGAAGTTAAAACATTTTTTGTTTTTCCTACGTGTCCGACGTCATGACACATTGATAATCCCCCTCAGTAACGTAATAATAAACATATGTCAGAATTGAAAGAGCCGTACATTTAAGAGGTAAAGGGACCTCAGTCGAATGAAACTAGAAATAACAAAGTAAGTGAAAGTTCCGAGAATCCATGCTGCATGGCGGCCAGCCTAATGCTAATTTTGAAGTACGGCAAATAATGCCAAAAATCTTTTTCTTGGAAAATAAGTTGAAAATGATTATTTTTTATAAAGGGTTCTGATCAACAACCTGGAGAGCCATTACTCCAGAGGCAAACTGTGTCATTGGATGTGCTGTTTCTGGCAGGGCATCAGTAGCCTTATACACATAATCTGCAAGCACATATCGGAAGAATATGAGATGTGGTACAGTACTGTCACCAAAAATCAAAAGGTCGTAACAACCTTGTGCTAAACCGAGATAACAAAGTATACAATACAAATTATCCACCAATAACAATTGCATTAACTACTTAGCATAAATCACAGTACTCTAGTATCCCTCCAAGTATCTTTAAGAAAATGGTTGTGGAGCAAAACTAGAATGGAATCACTGCCTCTACTTCTCACAGAGCAATCGATTTCAAGCATATTTCACACAGACAAGAGAAAAACTGACATGGAACAGTAGCACGGGTTCGTAGCTCATTTGATAGTGCATCAACTTGCCCCTTGCTAGGGACCTGAAAGACCAGATATCTCTGATAAACTTTTGAACCAAAGCAACCAAATGAAGTACCAAATTCAACAGGTATTCCAATAGTAAATAAGAATCATGACATCAACATTAACGAGAACTTTCACCTTTCCAGTTAAAAGAAGCCATAAAAGACCTTCAGGGAGTGGCTCTCCCCCAGGTTTTGCAGCTGGTAATAGCTTCTCGCATTCTGGAATTGAAAGACCTCGAAAACAATTCTAAGAAGCCAATGACACCCAACTGAGAAAGATAACAAAGAATTAGCTCGAATATGTCCAAGACAGGACTTTTTGCCTCCTCTGGGTCAAGCAAAGATGTTTCCCAGAGTAATCCAATCATTCCTCTCATGCCACCAAGTACCTAAGCAACCATTAAAATGGTTTTGGACAACTGAGTCAACAGTAGTTTCAATCAACCGATGAAAGCCCAAATAAAATTTATACCATGTCCAATGTGATATTCCCCAGCTGAACCTTTCCATGTTCAGCTTTAAGTTTCTTTAGTTGTTCCTGCAGCCACCAGAATATGAACCTCAAGTCCCAATCATTAAATGATAACAGTAAGGTGTTAATAGATTACACATTAGGATTAAACATTAAGACTAGCATTAGAATGAAGTTTTACTTCACCACACTTCACTAGGCCAATGCAGACCAGAACATCGTCATAAAGAATAAGATCCACTTTTCTGATGAAAGCGAACTGACAGATCGAACCGAACATGTCAAGCTAAGAGAATGTACTAAATAAACGATCCAGTTCAGGAAATGAGAAGACATTGCACAAATCAAAACGGATTCACAGCAAGGAAGGGGGAGGGGAGAAGCCTGCTGTTCTGGAATCAGTTCCTTCAGCTGGGAGCGGAGATCCTGGCAGTAACATGCACAAACAAAGAAGGGACATTTGTTTTCAGTCAACCATGCCAGAACTCGACTAAGAAAATAAGGAAATCAAATATTAGGCGTCAACAGCAAGCCTAAGCGAACAGCATTTATTTCACTAATTTCGAAATTTCTCCACTTTTCATTAATCTCCAAAAAAATAAAGAATGAAAACGGGTAAATATCAGTTCTTTGTCACTCAGCTAGTCTTGATTAGGCAAAATATCCACGAAGACCGACGGGGCAGCCGTCCTAAGGGACATGAGGAAGAAGGTTACCGTATCCTGGGAAGATGTTTGCATCTGAATCCATCTAAATAACGTCAAGGGGCTCGATTTCTGCTGCTGCACCTGTCAAAAAAAAAAAAACAAAAGGAACAATTTTGACATCACCCCAACATCCGTAAAGAAATCAAGAAGCCAGCAGCAAAATTCAAAGCAGCCTCCTGATCCCACCAAACCCCGTCAAGGAAAAAGGAAGGGGGCCGAAACTCACATTCCTCCGGTGGAGGGCAGACAAGCTGCGGAACAACGCCATCAGACCTTTTCACAGACCATTGTCAGTCGAATCCCTTTACCTGCAGATGAACGAACGGATCCCTCTGGCAGTCTGTGGAAACTGGGATGGTAAATCGAATCGAAACCAGAGTTTGAACGAATCACTGCGTTGCGGCCCGTAGGAGTTTTTCGAGTTTTGTTCCTCGATACCAAAATTATTTCGTTAAAAGTTTGAAAAATTCTCGACTAAACGGCAAAATCGGTCTTGCATCGAAGTCGTCTCTGCAGAACCAATGTTCCATAGCAAAATTAAAGTTGGCCATAAAGGCAACGTGCTTTCTTAGCAAAAATGAGTTGGACTCAAATTTTGCGTACGCTACAAGAGGATTACCACATAGTAGATTTAATCTTCTATCCCGCTAAATATTCAAGAATTTTTGAGATTTACAAGAATTAGCATAGGCTATGTCTTTTTAAATCTCTCCCTTAATCGTTACTTTCTATCTCTCCAAATATCGTCAAGAGCTCTTAAATAGAAATGCCGTCAGAATGAGGTACAATACTCTGAAACCCGAAGCAGTCATTCGGATACTTTGTGTTTAGGTCAGGAAAGACTCGGGATTATGAATGGCAGAGTGCCAGTGGCAATAGTACTTAACAATTGTCCAAATGCTAACGAGACGAAGATGGCACCTTCTGGTTTCTCGTCTGTATTTTGGAACAGTATTTACACCAGGATTTGGCCTGGAATCTTGATTGGTTAGAAACTCTTCATGGAACAGATAACTTAAGCCGCGGACAGTCGAGCCAACTCCTTTTTCTATGTCTGATTTTGTATGTTGTTCATTCATGGATAATAACAACAGGTAAGGCCTTGAGCACCGAAAAATTAACTACTTTTGCATTATGCAATCCGGTAACACAGTGTTCCGCATAAGGCGCGTTCTATTCATATCACTCCCGATCGACCAATCTCATGGTTGGGATTGCCACCAGCGGCGGAGGAGTAGATCCCGGTTACCTCTGCCCGAATCTTCCTTGACTTTCCTCATCACATTTTGATGCCGAAGTAGCTCCATTCAGCACCATGGGTTAAGCTGTTGCGGCTCAGAGAAGCCAACCGAGAAAGTCCTAAGTATCAGAAATTAGTGACCTTCGAAACAATATACGCAGAGTCCAATGCCCTTGGTTTCCCAACTGAACCTTTCAACACTCAGCTTTTAAAGCTTCTTTAGCCATTCCTGTAGCTGCAGCTTGTAATACCCAAATTGGACAAATTGCGTAGATTACGATTATTCACCAATCAAATCAAAGTAACAAAAGAAAGAAAGGAATCATGCAATGAAGGAAACAATATACAAGGAAACAAATAACTATGATTGATAAACATTGCCAAAGCAAAGCAAAAGGGGACACGATTATTTTTATCATGAACCTAGACACAAATCTGGTAAAAAAAAGATTAGATGATCCCTTTTCAGAGAATTTCAAATAATCAGGATACAAACGTTCATCCACCCAGAGACGTTCCTCCCTCTGGGGAACCGGACGCTCCACCCCTTCGGAGAATCGGAGGCCAACTCCTCCTCCCTCTACATACAACCGGAGGCCAACTCCTCCATACACATCAACGCCGGAGGCCAACTCCTCTCGACGTACATACAAAAACCGGAGCCAAGGACTCCCCCTCTCCAGTACTGACGAGCCAAAGCCTCCTGACTAGCCGACACCCTCCCGGCGTCGTTCATCCTCCTCGGGCCACCCCGAGGCGAGGTAACCCCCTCGGTGAGACCTCCTCTCACTTTGCTAATTCCAGCATGCTTCTACCATGTTCGATATGCTGACTCTGTCGTTCCTTTTCTTTTTTGGCCTACCACACACACCATGGGGTGAGGAACGAGCCTTCAGACAAAGTCGTAACAGCCAAAGGACAAAGGACAGCCGGCGTATCGTCTCCCGTCGACACTTAACCACAACGTAAACAGGTCGTAATCATTTAAACTCCTCTCGAAATGCATTTTCATACGTTTTTTAGACCTCAAAGCTTTCACGGTAGCTTTGGGGTCGATTTTGCATTCATTTGTGGCACGAAAGTGTCGGGACATCTCCCGGCCTTCTATTTCGATTGTTTTCAGCGGCAACGCCTCAAACAGCTCTTTTTTTCAAAGAGGTTACGGACATTTTCGAACCTCGAACCCAAAAGGTCAAATGATCTACAATGAGTGATGATCTTGGGAATATTTTTATTTTAATTTTTGGTTAATCGATGACCAAGATATGCTCCCCGAAACTAGCGTCACCTTCGCTGGCCGCGACAAAGCAGTCTGTCGCATTGTTACTTCCGGAGACATTGCTGAAGATCTAACCGTTGGATTTTGTTAAAAATTTTTGACCAGAAACTAGACTTCAATATAATTGTTTTCATATATTAACTAACCGTTGAAGTTTCTGTAATAACAAGATACGACCTCGTGAACAGACTGTACACCAAGTGAGGTCTGCCGAGCGTCGTTACTTCACTCTTTGCACAATACCCGCGGATCGAACCGTTGGAATGTACTTAAATTTTTTAAATATGTTCTTCACTTAATCATGTTGATTTTGACATTTCATACACATTTTTTCACAATGTGGATGAAAAGATATTAATTTTTGTTCCAACGGCTCAAGTCAGCAAAACTGGACAAGCTATTTCTATTACTTTCAATTTTTGCACGAGCATATCTTTCGATCCAACCGTTGGATCCATGTGGAATTTTACACACGAATTCTTCATTGCCTTACCTTTCTGTGAAATCCTTTTGCACTCCGATCGGATATTCGAGGTCCATGATACGATAGGAATAACGCTGTCGGTGCAAGCTGTTCCACTTTTCCAGACAGCCAATTTTGTTCCTTGATCTTGTGAGATTGCACCGTTAGATTTTTATAAAATTTTACATACAAACTCGCCATTAAGTTTTGGATCTTTTGGTTTAAATTTTGATTAAATCGGACAATCCGAGTCAAAGTTATAGATTATTTTCTGAACTATGCGTAATTCGTATTCGTTGTGTTTTGTGATTATACAACTCTTATTATTTGAACATTCTAACCAAATTTCCATTTTATATTACATGAAAAATCAACAAACAATTTCGAGGATTCGACAAAGCGACTCTGAGGACACCCGTGGTAGAGGTACGTCACCAAAGTGGCCCAACTGAGAAGCCTTAGCCGATGACATGCCATCCCGGCGGGCCACAGGTACAAAGGGGAGGTGCGGGCCTCCCGAAAAAGATAGAAAATCCACTTGTAACGGGCCGTGGGCCCAAGTGCATAGGCCCACGGTCACCATCCTTCCCCGCCCCCTTTGATCTAAATAATTGCCTGTGCTTGTCCGCATGCCTTAGGCCCATAGGTTTATTGTCGCATGTTGTTTGCTATCAACAAACATGAGTTCGGGTCCAAAGCCTGAATCGGGTCCAACGCCCGTAAAACATTGACATGAGTTCGGAATCATGCCCAGATCGGGTCCAATGCCCGTTAAACAAAAGCAAATCTTTTGGTGCAAACGCCACCTCCCTTTTTCGAATGTTAGAATGTAAGAGTTAGTAAATAGGAATCCCCGAACCAACTGTTTTTTTCCGACTTAAACAGCTTTCATAAATAAAGTCGGTGGCGACTCCGTTTAGTTTACCTAGGTTAAACAACAAAAACCTTTTTACGGAGCCATCATGGATGAGGGACTGACGACACGAGCCGCTCCCGATTCCTCCCGAAAGTTCCTCCTTCGGATCATGCTCCGCCTTTCGCCCGCCGCCTCTTAGGAAAACAGAGACGGTCGGCGAGGGCCCGAGCAGGCCCAGTTAGGAACCCAGGGAGGGATCACCCAATTCCCTTCTGCAGCGTCCGACGCTCGAGTCGCGACGTCGACCGGTTGGGCCTTGGGGAGCGGGCCCGGATCCTCGTGTCGTTCGAACCGCCTCGCGCGTGCTAGGCCGGAAGGCGCGCGTACATCCCGGATGGCGACTCCGCTGGGGAGACTGCATGTGGATTCCTTTCGAACGCTCTTACATTTTTAATCCACATGCGGAGAGGAGTTCTTGTTTGCGTATGTAATTGCTTGGCTCGGTGCCCTTTGTCTGCCCTCATGGTTGTGTTTGTTTACTGCTTTCCTAGGCATATCTAGGTGTGCCCGAACCCGGGGCTAGGATATTTAGGGGGGTCACCGAGAGGCTCAGCTTGCTGCTATTTGCGGTTTGGTTTTTGGCCGGGGCCCCGCCTCCCTTAGTCCGAGGGAGGTTTAGAAACCTTCATCCGATAGTCTAGCATTGATTGCCCACTACAGGTACCAGACACCGCACGTGCATTTGTCTGTTACTGAGTGACTGCTACTTGTGCAGGGACAGGTGTCAGGTATGCTTTGTCTGCTATGACTGTAAAACTAACACTTCTCGTTTTGCAGTTTGATGGAGTTTATTACAATGGGCTTCAACAACCTTCATTTCTCTTATCCCTACCTATTTTTTTGTTTACTGCATCCATGCATTCGCTACCTATTTTATTGCTTATTGCATTCGTACATTCGCATGAACATGAGTGTATGTTTGATTGCAGAAGTTACATTATCATGTCATTCACAGTAATTGCTCCATTGTATCATGACTTCTCATTTACAATTGCAATTACAAAATGCATACTTTTATACATACATGGGTACGATTAAGTATCATCACAAATTTATCATGCATCGATTATATTATTGCATGATACTAATCCAAATATTCTCTATTTTCCTTCCGAGGTTTAATTCTCCAACATGGCTCCTCGAACGGGACTAGGGACAAAGCACGACATTACAAATCTACAAGCACAAGAATGCCAAGGATTTATCGACGGCTACCTGGCCCAAAGTCGAATATCTAACAACATGAAGACCAAAGTTTTCATACGGCTACCAAGGTCCAAAGCCGTGTGTCCAAAGACATGAGCCCAAAGTGTTATCAACGGCTACCAAAGTACAAAGCCAAAAACAAAGACCAAAGTTCACCCAACGACTACCAAGGTTCAAAGCCGAATCTACAGCAACCTAAAAACCCCAAGAAGGTTACATTTCAAAAGGCCAATCTCCATCAACATCAAAACTAACGACAAACCAGAGAGCCGTTCATAGACATGCAAAAATCGGATGTGTCGGAACATCACGCCTACTGATCCGACAATCGCTCCAAGGCAATAAAAGCGATCCCTCTACATCATCAGTCACCACAATCTAGCACAAGGACTCATCGACCTTCTTCACGGTGCCAACAGTACATTCTAGCACTATGGGCAAACCCGTCTTCACAACAACCTCGCAAGATCAAACTTCCCAAAGAACTTGAAGAATGTCGAATCAGCATCCCAACGACAAAAATATGAACGTGGACCAAATTCTTCAAGCGACGTCGAACACACAGTGCAACTGGCATTAGAAGCCCCATTTGCTCTATTCGCCTTCCAACAGTTCAAAGCATATATGATGAACTTACCGATATTTAAACTGCTAACACTTAGGCATCCATTTTACCTCGCAGGTACAAAATGTCTCGTCTGGAGCTCACACAACAGCTTACCAATACCAAAGAACATGATTTCCACCAAACGACGACGCATACTTCGACTGGGGCAATCCTCTTTGAATTCCCTACGGCATCCAAGCGGTCATCCCGACAGTATTCAACCACCGACTCTCACCAAAGAACAGAAGAGAAGGTCAGTCACCGCATCACTCATTAACGAAAAACAAGCACCTCGGCCCACTACATGAGTGGCCAATCCCCACCCATGCCCACCACAAAGTGCTACAACAACTCACATCCCGTGTAGTCACGCCTTTCAAAAGAGCAACCGTCGTAACAAAGAGGAACTGCCACAAGCACTCAATGTGTGAGTGGCAGGGTGGTAAAGTTTCGAGCCAAAGCCTTGAAACAGTTTAAAGCCAAAGCTTTGAAATATCCTTCCTTGTTAACAAAACAACAGAACAACATGAAAGGAAGTATTTGTTCCCAAGTTAATACTTTCTTTGCAAAAATAAGTTACACGAGCTTACTTATTTTCACCATGCATTAGTCTTATAGGTACATGAGCATCCTAAGCAGACAAGCAATATTGGGGCAAAACTCCAAGCAATCTTGGAGAATTCTCTGTCAACAAAACAATGATCTACATGAAAAGGGAGTTTTCGTCCCTTAACAAATACTTTTTTCGCAAAACAGGTTGCATGAGCTTACTTGTTTTGCCCTTCGGCTTGTCTTATAGGTACATGAACATCCCAGACAGACGACGAAGGCGAGGGTGGTAGGGTGGAAAAGTTTCGAGCCAAAGTTTCGAAACAGCCTACGTTGGCAAAACAACGACAGCGATAACACGAGAATAATCCGGAGCAAATCTCCATGCGATCCTGGGGCAAATCTCCAAGCGGTCATAGGACAGATCTTCGAACAATCCCGGGGCAAATCTCCGAGTAATCATGGACAAATCTACGAGCAATCCTAGGACAAATCCCCGACCGATCCAGGGGCAAATCTCTGAGTGATCATGGACATATCTCCAAACGATACTGGGGCATACCTTCAAACTATCCTGGGACAAGACAGAGCAATCTTGGTTAATTCCCCATTGACGAACCAGCGAATCACATGAAAAGGAGAAGTACATGAACATCCTAGATAGACAATCAAGACAATCAATACATTTCAAACCAAAGCTTCGGAGCAACATGTCATCAACAACACCACAAATTACATGAAAGAGATATATGAGCGTCCTAGACAGACAATGAAAACCAAAGCTTCAAAACAACATGTCATCAACAAGACAACAAATTACATGAAAGGGGTACATGAGCGCCCTAGGCAGACAATGAAGACAAACAATAAAGCTTCATTCAGAACACAACCTTCATCAACAAACTTCTTTACATCCCCAAAGAACTGGGGCAATGAACACCGACAATACACATGAAAAGGGAGAATCACACAGTCATTACTCTCTTCATCAAACTAAGCGAAATTACATGAGCACATTTCGTTTACGTCCTTTGTCTCGTGGGCAGGTACAAGAGCTCCTCACACGAATGGTACACAACTCCTATGCCAAAGGCGAGGGTGGCAGGGAGGCAAAGCTTCAAGCCAAAGTGTTGTCGCAACTTCGTCAATCCTTCGATTCCTACGGACAAAGACGCACTGACGAAATTACACAAAAGGGAAGTACCATAACACTTCTTTACCTTTCTTATAAACGAAATTACATGAAGCACATTTTGTTTCTACTCTAAAAGAATCAAGTCGTACAAATACACTTGTTTCCTTTTTATCTGTTTGATAGGCACATGAGCAACCTTATACAACGGATACAAAACCAGAGTAGTCATTTCGTCAAACCTTCGATTCCATCGGACGAAGATGCAATGACGAAACCATGTAAAAGGGAAGTACCAAAGCCCTACTTCACTTTTCTTACAAATGAAGTTACATGAGCAAACTTCATTCTTACTCTAACAGAAACAAGTCACATGAACTTACTTGTTTCTCGCCATCTATTTGATAGGTACATGAGCTTCCTTACACAATAGACATCAGGCAGGAGTAATCTTCGTCAATCCTTCGATTCCATCGGACGGAGATACAATGACGAAACACACAAAAGGGAAGTATCAAGGCTCTACTTCACTTTTCATATAAATGAAGTTACATGAGCAAACTTCATTCTTACTTTAACAAAAACAAGTTACATGAGCTTACTTGTTGTCCGCCCTTTGGCGAGTGCAGGTACATGAACATCCTTGCATTACGAACAAAGGCGCGGGCGGTTGGGTGGAAATTTTGGATCAAAATTCGAGATTGCATTTGTTTATCACCAAGGATGATTACATTAATTCAATTCTAACACTTTCTCTGTGAAACAAGTTACAAGAGCTCACTTGTGTTTCCGCCCTTTGACGAGTGTAGGTACATGAACATCCTGCATTACGAACAAAGGTGCGGGCGGTCGGGTGGAAGATTTCGAACCAAAGCTTCGAGATTGCCTTTGTTGTCACCAAGGATGATCGTATCGAAAGGAAGTATCATCTACCCTACTCTCTAACAAATTTCTTATCATTCCCTAGGCGGAGTCAAACCTCCATTTCCCCAGCTGGAGTCGGTTATAAACACCGCATTCCTCAACAAGAATAGAATATACAAGCATATTCTTCCAGAACAACCATCAAGATGGGCATATTCATCTCATATCCCCAGCGAATACCCAACTTTATTATAATCTCCTCAAGCGAGAGTTGAGGTACATGAGCTAACTTCACCCCCGTCCGTTGTCAACTGTGTAGGCACATGGGCTCCACACAGTACGGTACAAACTCTTAGGCACCGGCGTGGGTGGTTGGGTGGAAGCCGTTCCAAGTCTAATCTCAAGGACCATGACTGGGGCATGAAAGTGCAAACACTTTCCCCACGAAGCTTGCACAAGAGCACCACCTTAGTACGACGTCTCCAAAGAGGTTTGCGTACCTAAACCTATTCACTTCTTAAGCATTTGTGTGCCCTTTTTGCATACAATTTTAAAAGATTTTTGACAATAACAATGCTTCTGGGTGAGAATTGGAGAAGGCAAACCTATTCCCAAACACCCACCCTAGAGAGACGAGTGTAAACATCGAGAGGATTCATACAAACAAGCGTCCGGACGGATAAAGAATCCTTTGACGAAAGATGCTCAGACCGGGATGAGATCGAGCATTTATTCTCTATCCCAAACACAAAACATTAATCATTGCTAGCCCTTCCGAGCCAAAGTCGAAGTTTCTATATATACTACTCCCTCTGAGTCTAAGGACCGCCTCACACTGAGGTAAATGGAGATCCTGTAGTCAGAAACCGGGAACAATGGACCATAGAGGCGACAGTTCCTTAAGGTTCAACTGAAGAGGCACCATCATCGGACGTGCACTCCAATCGAGTCGCTCCCAAGACAGAGCATCTTCAAACAATTTCATAAGGAGTCCAAAGCATCTCCCAGGAAATCAATGAGAGAAAGAAAATGGGGCAAATCCCTATAGTTTAGTAAAGAAAAAGCAGAGTCAGCGCAAAGACCAAAGTCTTTAAAAAAGCAAAGCGCATAATCAAAATAACAAAAATAAAGTATCATGGCCGACATAGACGGTCGCAAGAGCAAGTGTATTCTACATATGAGGAAGCAAAATGTCTCCAAAGCGGATCATTGGCAATCACCAGTAAAAACATCTCTCAAGCAAGTCAAGGAGAAAAGCATCCTAAAAGTGGATCATCAAATGTCACCAGTGAAACCTTCATCAATCCCCAACGGAGTGTTTCAACTGGCATGCCGTCTGAAAGGTGGAGAATTCGCTTGGACGGGGACACTTCTGTGGTACAACAGCTTCCGATGAGGTCCATAGATTCGTTTCCTAAAATAAAGAATTTAGAACCTCAACCAAAAGGCCTTATGCCAAACCCACATTATAACCATACAAAGACTCCTTCGACCGATACATGAGCATCCAAATCAAAGGAATTCTGAAATCTCACCCAGACAGCTTTCAAAAATAAGAGTGAGCCGTGAGAAAAGTCATAAGCCCTTCTCCAACCTCACTATGAAGCATTCAAATAGACTTTGTTAAAACAAAGCGTGGCATACATGAATGTCTTAATCATACATGTTTGATTACTCCGTATTTCACAAGGATACATTTATTACTAACTTGTTTCTTAATGAAGCCCCAAAGAACAGGTCTATCAAGGATATCCTGATCCACAATTTGGGATATTAATGAAGTCTTTGCGAGAAAATCCTTTCAAGATTATCTCGCAAAGAGGGGCAACTGTAATACCCCAAATTGGACAAATTGCGTAGATTACGATTATTCACCAATCAAATCAAAGTAACAAAAGAAAGAAAGGAATCATGCAATGAAGGAAACAATATACAAGGAAACAAATAACTATGATTGATAAACATTGCCAAAGCAAAGCAAAAGGGGACACGATTATTTTTATCATGAACCTAGACACAAATCTGGTAAAAAAAAAGATCAGATGATCCCTTTTTAGAGAATTTCAAATAATCAGGATACAGACGTTCATCGACCCAGAGAGGTTCCTCCCTCTGGGGAACCGGACGCTCCACCCCTTCGGAGAATCGGAGGCCAACTCCTCCTCCCTCTACATACAACCGGAGGCCAACTCCTCCATACACATCAACGCCGGAGGCCAACTCCTCTCGACGTACATACAAAACCCGGAGCTAAGGACTCCCCTCTCCAGTGCTGACGAGCCAAAGCCTCCTGACTAGCTGACACCCTCCCGGCATCGTTCATCCTCCTTGGGCCACCCCGAGGCGAGGTAACCCCCTCGGTGAGACCTCCTCTCATTTTGCTAATTCCAGCATGCTTCTACCATGTTCGATATGCTGACTCTGTCGTTCCTTTTCTTTTTTGGCCTACCACACACACCATGGGGTGAGGAACGAGCCTTCAGACAAAGTCGTAACAGCCAAAGGACAAAGGACAGCCGGCGTATCGTCTCCCGTCGACACTTAACCACAACGTAAACAGGTCGTAATCATTTAAACTCCTCTCGAAATGCATTTTCATACGTTTTTTAGACCTCAAAGCTTTCACGGTAGCTTTGGGGTCGATTTTGCATTCATTTGTGGCACGAAAGTGTCGGGACATCTCCCGGCCTTCTATTTCGATTGTTTTCAGCGGCAACGCCTCAAAAGTCTCTTTTTTTCAAAGAGGTTACGGACATTTTCGAACCTCGAACCCAAAAGGTCAAATGATCTACAATGAGTGATGATCTTGGGAATATTTTTATTTTAATTTTTGGTTAATCGATGACCAAGATATGCTCCCCGAAACTAGCGTCACCTTCGCTGGCCGCGACAAAGCAGTCTGTCGCATTGTTACTTCCGGAGACATTGCTGAAGATCTAACCGTTGGATTTTGTTAAAAATTTTTGACCAGAAACTAGACTTCAATATAATTGTTTTCATATATTAACTAACCGTTGAAGTTTCTGTAATAACAAGATACGACCTCGTGAACAGACTGTACACCAAGTGAGGTCTGCCGAGCGTCGTTACTTCACTCTTTGCACAATACCCGCGGATCGAACCGTTGGAATGTACTTAAATTTTTTAAATATGTTTTTCACTTAATCATGTTGATTTTGACATTTGATACACATTTTTTCACATTGTTGATGAAAAGATATTAATTTTTGTTCCAACGGCTCAGGTCAGTCAAACTGGACAAGCTATTTATATTACTTTCTATTTTTGCGCGAGCATATCTTTCGATCCAACCGTTGGATCCATGTGGAATTTTACACACGAATTCTTCATTGCCTTACCTTTCTGTGAAGTCTTTTGCACTCTGATCGGACATTCGAGGTCCATGATACGATAGGAATAACGCTGTCGGTGCAAGCTGTTCCGCTTTTCCGGACAGCCAATTTAGTTCCTTGATCTTGTGAGATTGCACCGTTAGATTTTTATAAAATTTTATATACAAACTCGCCATTAAGTTTTGGATCTTTTGGTTTAAATTTTGATTAAATCGAACAATCCGAGTCAAAGTTATAGATTATTTTCTGAACTATGCGTAATTCGTATTCGTTGTGTTTTGTGATTATACAACTCTTATTATTTGAACATTCTAACCAAATTTCCATTTTATATTACATGAAAAATCAACAAACAATTTCGAGGATTCGACAAAGCGACTCTGAGGACACCCGTGGTAGAGGTACGTCACCAAAGTGGCCCAACTGAGAAGCCTTAGCCGATGACATGCCATCCCGGCGGGCCACAGGTACAAAGGGGAGGTGCGGGCCTCCCGAAAAAGATAGAAAATCCACTTGTAACGGGCCGTGGGCCCAAGTGCATAGGCCCACGGTCACCATCCTTCCCCGCCCCCTTTGATCTAAATAATTGCCTGTGCTTGTCCGCATGCCTTAGGCCCATAGGTTTATTGTCGCATGTTGTTTGCTATCAACAAACATGAGTTCGGGTCCAAAGCCTGAATCGGGTCCAAAGCCGTAAAACATTGACATGAGTTCGGGGTCATGCCCGGATCGGGTTCAACGCCCGTTAAACAAAGCAAATCTTTTGGAGCAAACGCCACCTCCCTTTTTCGCATGTTAGAATGTAAGAGTTAGTAAATAGGAATCCCCGAACCAACTGTTTTTTTCCGACTTAAACAGCTTTCATAAATAAAGTCGGTGGCGACTCCGTTTAGTTTACCTAGGTTAAACAACAAAAACCTTTTTACGGAGCCATCATGGATGAGGGACTGACGACACGAGCCGCTCCCGATTCCTCCCGAAAGTTCCTCCTTCGGATCATGCTCCGCCTTTCGCCCGCCGCCTCTTAGGAAAACAGAGACGGTCGGCGAGGGCCCGAGCAGGCCCAGTTAGGAACCCAGGGAGGGATCACCCAATTCCCTTCTGCAGCGTCCGACGCTCGAGTCGCGACGTCGACCAGTTGGGCCTTGGGGAACGGGCCCGGATCTTCGTGTCGTTCGAACCGCCTTGCGCGTGCTAGGTCGGAAGGCGCGCGTACACAGCTGCAGCCACCAAACTATGAATTCTCCGAGATAAAACGGCAACAATGATAGTGTCGACAGACTAATCATTACTTATATGTAATTAACCGTTTTAGATATTCTTATTCGTTCGAAATTTTACCGAGAAGTTATTTTTATTCGTAAAGCCGGGGATCGGACAGTCTCGGCGAAGGGACCGCGACCAGCGGCGTCTTCTTCTTCATGACGATCCCAAACAGCTCTGTGAGATCGATCTTCCCGTCCCCCGGCAACTTCCACTCGAACAAGTGCAGCATTGTGGCGAGCGCATACATCACCATCCTCTCCCCCATCGCCACCCCAGCACAGATCCTCCTCCCCGACCCGAACGGAATGTAACTGAAGTCGTTGCCACTGAAGTCCATGTTTCCGTCCGCGAACCTCTCGGGGTCGAACACATCGGGTTTGCCCCAGACCTTCGGGTCCCGGTGGATCATCCACACGTTGACGAAGACCCGAGATCCCTTGGGGACGGTATAGCCCTCGACTGTGCACGTCTCGCTGGGGCAGTGGGGGACCATGAGCGGCAAGGGAGGGTGCAGCCGGAGAAACTCCTTCAGGACGGCTTGTAGGTAAGGCAGGCAGTGGATGTGGGATTCCTCGACGATCCTGTCCTTGCCTATGACTCTGTCCAGTTCGTCTCGGATCTTCGCTACCACTGCCGGTTTGTTCAGGATTTCGGCCATCGCGAACTCCACCGTGTTGGACGTCGTATCGGTTCCGCCAACAACCATGTCCTGTCAGCAAAACACTAATTTAATCACGCCTGTCGAGTCCTCATTGGTATCGCCATCTACATCACAATTACTCGCACTTTGTATCAATTCATCAAGGAATTTATTCACTAGTTGACTTTTTTCGATCAATCGCCCGAATGATCTTGATAAAGTAGATCTGAACATACCTAAGTACTTTCTCCAGAAATGTATATACGAAATCCGATCAGTTTAAAGGTAAATGCCGGCAGTCCGATTGTGCAGCACGAGTTCGTCGTGAGGGACAATCAAGGCAGCCGACATCGAAAGAGAAGGTGATGGCATACCATGAGGAGAGCCTTGATATGAACCATTTCTAATGGCGTCTTCGAGTCCTCCTCCTCCTTGAGCTTCAACAGGAACTGCAAGAAATCCTTGTTGCCGCTGCCTGCACCGCCCGACTTATCCATCTCTAGCCTCTGCTCGATCACCCTCTCGAATATCGTATCTAACCTCTCCACCAAGACCTTCATTTTTTTCTCCACGCCTTGTAAGTCAAACCTCCTCAATGCCGGGAAGAAGTCCGAGATGTTTGCCAGTCCCAGCAACGCCGTCATCTCCCCGACGACCTGCCTAAACTCTGCCCCGATCCTCTCCCTCTCCTCTCCCTTCACGGTCTCCCCCCACATCATGCTCGTAATCACATTCAGCACCGTCAGGAACATCTGCTCCCCTACGTTGACCTCCGACCCCGACTTCCTGTAAAAATACCCCACCATCTTCCTCATCTGGCTCTGACGAAGCTCATACACCGAGTCCAGCGTGTTGTTGCTCAGCATCTTGAGCACGCAGACCTTCCGAAGGTTCCGCCACTCGGGGCCATATGGCGTCCACACAATGTCACGTCCCCCGTAGGTGGCGCATCTCGCGGCGACAGGGACGTCCCGGTTGGCGAAGATCACGTCATTGTCCTTGAGGACAGCTCGGGCAGCAGACGGGGAGGAGATGACGACGCAGAGGGTGCTGCCAAGCTGGAGCTTGCAAACAGGGCCATGGATGGCGGAGAGGGAGGCGAAGTAGGTGTGGAGCTCGGGATCAAGGGAGTGGAGGTTGCCGACGAGGGGGAGGGTGCGGGGACCGGGTGGAAGGGGAGGGGACCTCGACCTCGAGTTCGAGTTCGAGGAGGGTCGGAGGAAGAAGCTCCATAAGAGGTAGGTGAGAAAGAGGATGAGGGGCAGTAGGAAGAAGGGTTGGAGGACAAGGGACTCTACTTGGGAAGCTAAAGACATCTCCCTTTCTGCTTCTTAGTTTAGAGAAACTGACTTGCCACAATGGGGGAGGGGAATATATTTGGGGGGGGGGGGGGGAGGAAATTGAGGCGGTGGGCTTTTGAGGTTAGAGAGTGTGGACAAGAATGGGATAACCCCGACCTTTGGGATGAGTAGATTCCATCCACTCCCTATTCTTGTCACTTCTCTCTCAGCCGATGACGTCTCAACGACAACTGCTACTTAAAAGATATTTTACGCATTTCATCCTTGGTAGGCTTCACTTCAACTAGGAGGTTCCGCTACCAATTTCTCATGCCACGGCCCCATCACTTGCTCTTCCATGGTTAGTCGTGGTATTTTTTCGATATATGTACTAAATTTCATGTACCATGTACGAATCATAAAATTACAAAAAGTAGGAAACACTTTGAAATGTGCGGAAAACTCAACCAAAGATTACGAAATCCATTCCTATGAAATAACGACAGAACTCATTTATACGTTAAGAAACGAAATATACAAAACCGCCCCTTCAAAAGTACGAAACTCATTCTACTTTCCAAAGTGATGTCATGTAAAGTATAAATTATTTCGTAATATTCGAAACGACTCGTATAAAATTATGAAGCTCATTCTTATTGTATTACAAATAGACCTCATAAAATTACGAAGCCCATTCGTACATCCAGAAAAAATGCGTACAAATTAACGATGCTCTTACGTTACAAAATGGTTTCGTAAAAAGAGTGTCACAGTTTACGAACCGCGGAAGGTTAGGTGCCTGATTTTAGTCCCTGTCGAAAGTGAAGGGGATGGCATACCATGAGGAGAGGAGAGCCATGATTTGAACTGTGTCGGAGAGTGATGAGGAAGATGACGGGGTACTTCAACAGGAAATCGGGATCCGAGGTCAATGTGTGGGGGATCAGAAGTTCCTTATGGCGATGAACGTGATAACGAGCATGATGTGGGGCGACACTGTGAAGGGACAGGGAGAGGAAAGAGAGAAAGGCAGGGCTGAGTTTAGGAAATGTCGGACAGCAACCCAGAGAGGCAGTCCAGAGACGAAGCCCAGGAAGAAATTACCAAGCCCAGCTGAATGACAAAACAGAAGAAAATGGCATAAAGGTTGAATAAATTAATATTATGTGGAGTAAAACCACAATCCATTATGCACCTCAGTTGCTGTTATATATGGTACTGATGTACTGGAATGAGTGCGGGGAAAAATATAACAGAAAAAGATATTTTCCCTCAACCACAAATCCAGATTCCCTCTGGTATTTTTTTGTCTTTAGTTAAACTGGATGACGGCAATTACTTATTATGGAAGGGTCAGATACTCGCAGTAATTACTGCAGCAGGTTTTGATTACTATATATATGGATCGACCTCTCTCCTGCCCAATATTTGGATGGTGAGCATCTTGTGAGAAATCCTAACTATGGAATATGGCAAAGGACGGATAAAGCAGTCATGAGTTTGTTGTTTTCGTCTCTGACCTCTAAGCCTTTGAGCATGGTAATGGGTTGCAAGAACTCTTATGAAGTCTGGGAGGCACTGCGAGGCAGATACGAGTCGACCTCACCTTCAAGAGTGATTAATCTTAAGATGCAGATGCAACAGTTAAAAAAGGAGGGAAGAACTACGCAGCAATACTTAAATTCTCTGAAAACGTTGTCCAATCAACTATCTGCAGTTGGTGAACCAGTTAGTAACAGAGATTACTTGTGGTATATGTTGGAAGGTCTCCCGACGGAGTACGACGCTATTGTCATGGCTATATACAGTCGATCTGATTAGCCCACCGTGGAGGAAGTACAAAACCTGTTGCTGAACTTTGATCCGCGAATGGAACGGAGACAGGTAGTAGACTGCGCAATTCCTCAGGTTCATCTCTCTCCCTTAACTTCTCTGGATTCTGGTGTTGCGAAGCCTCAATTACCTACCTCTTCCCGACCTACATTTCGACCACAAGCCAAACACCACTGGACACCACCACGTCCTATGATGGATCAGTCCAGTCTTCTTAGTAGACCACCTATTCAGCCTTCATTCTCAAGACCGTTCTTCAAGCCAAAACCATGATGCCAAATTTGTTTCAAGGTTGGTCATACTGCTGTGAGTTGTTATCATCGACTGAACTCTTCTTATCAGTCGTCTTTCAATTCCACTTCAGCATATACACCACCACCAGTTTCACAGGCCCTAAACTTTCCACCCCAGACACACTTTACCAACTCATATCTCCATCGGCCTCCTTCTTTTCTGAACACACATCACCAATCAGTTCATCAGATTGATCCTACAGCTGATGAGTGGCTCATTGACTATGGAGCAACTCATCACGTTACACCCAATACCTCTGGCCTATCTAACCTCTCCCCCTATCAAGGTACTTCCTTTGTCACTATTGGAAATGGCATTCAGTTGGGCATTCGTCATATTGGTGATCGTTCCTTGTCCACTAGGTCAGGTGTAATATAATTGACTCGCATTCTTCATACACCACATCTTTCTCAAAATCTTATTAGCGTTTCTAAGCTTTGTCAAGATAATAACGCAGTTGTTGAGTTTCATTCTAATGCCTTTTTTGTTAAGGACAAGACCACAAACCATATCCTTCTCAAGGGACAGATGCATCGGGGGCTTTACAAACGTCAACCCCAAGTTCCACCAGCTAACTCCATCTTCTCTATCAGTCATGCTCCATTCCTTCCTCAGCTTCCAATACACTCTCTCAAGGCAGACACTAAAACTGATAGAGCTACTACATACTTTACTGCAACTTCTACTGACAAAACCAAATGGCATCAGTGATTAGGCCATCCCAGCACTGTTATCTTATCTAAAGTACTTGGTGAATGTACTGAGTCGTCGACCCCAGGAACTTTATCGTTTTGTCAAACCTGTGCTTTAAGTAAACATCATCAGTTGCCTTTTTCGTTATCTTCTTCTCATGCCACAACACCTTTTCAATTGGTCCATACAGACCTTTGGGGACCATCTCCTGTACAATCAATCACTGGGGATCGCTACTTTATGCTAATAATTGATGATGCCACTAGATTTTCCTGGATTTACTTTCTTCGTGACAAATCTCAGGCTTTACGTGCTTTTGTTCAGTTTTATGCCATGGTTCAAAATCAATTCAAGTATACTATCACTACAGTTCGGTCTGATTGGGGTGGCGAATTCCGTTCACTCCACTCATATCTCATCAAACACGGTATATCTCACCAACTTGCATGTCCTTATACACCTCAACAAAACGGTAGGGTGGAAAGAAAGAATCGGCTTGTTGTTAAGGTTGGACTAGCTCTCTTAACTCATGGAGGAATTCCTCTGAGATACTGGGTATATGATTTTAATACAGCTGTTGATTTGATTAACATTTTACCATCCAGAATTCTCCAGTTCAAAAATCCAACTTATCTTCTTACCAAATCCAATCCAGATTATCACCTTCTTAGAGTATTTGGTTGTCTGTGCTTTCCTTTATTACGCCCATACAATGCTCATAAATTAGAGCCTCGTTCTGCCCCTTGTATTTTGTAAGGACGCAGCAACTCTCACAAGGGTTATATCTGTTCTGATTTGTCTCTGGAAAAATCTACGTTTCCAGAGATGTCCTTTTTGATGAAAATAAGTTTCCTTTTAAGACATCCAATGTATCTAGACCAGTCTTGTCTTCTAGTACTCCCTGTCTTCCAGTAGTTCTACATCCTCTACCTTGTTCTGTTATCTCACATCAGCCTCCTCCTTCCTTACCACTTTCTAATACATCTCCTTGTGATACTCCTACAGTACCTATATCGTCCTCTTCTACACCTGACTCCTCTGCAGGGTCTATCTCCAGAACAGATCATTTGCCTGTACAGCCATCACAGACAGAGGGGTACCATTCTACAACTATCACAGCACCTGAGAATATCCATCCCATGATAACACGATCAAAAGCGGGTATTTTTAAGCCAAAAGCCTTCTCTGCTACTATCATGCCCTCTTTGTCTATCCTTCCTACAGAACCTAAGTCCATTACTGAGGCCCTCACAACACCTGTATGGAATTCTGCTATGAGAGCTGATTTTGAGGCGTTGTTGCGGAATAATACCTGGATTCCAGTTCCTGCAGGTCAGAGTCATAAGGTGATTGGGTGTAAGTGGGTGTTTAAAGTAAAATTGAAGGCTGATGGCTCACTTGAACGGTGTAAGGCCAGGCTGGTTGCAAAGGGGTTCCATCAAACACCAGGTCTGGATTATGCTGAAACCTTTAGTCCAGTCGTTAAACATCAGACTATTCGAGCGATTTTGAGCCTGGTTGTGACTTATGGTTGGCCATTGAAGCAATTGGATGTGCATAATGTCTTCCTCAATGGAGATTTGTTAGAAACGGTCTATATGCACCAACCCCCAGGTTTCGAAGATTCTGTCTATCCAACACATGTATGCCTTCTGAAGAAAGTACTATACGGTCTCAAGCAGAGCCCGAGGGCATGGTACATGAAGTTGAGTGGCTACTTAGGACAGTGGGGCTTTGTGAACTCAAAAGTTGATGCATCTTTGTTTTATCGTCATACTGGTGCTGGACTCATAATTCTGTTAGTTTACGTTGACGATATCATTGTTACAGGATCTGAAATGGAGGGTATTGCAGATCTTTTACCAAAGCTGCATATGCATTCTCTCTGAAAGACCTTGGGGATCTGTCGTTTTTCCTTGGTTTTCAAGTAACACAACCGACTGGTGGTCTTTATCTCAGTTAAGAAAAGTATATTCTGGACTTACTGGAGAGAGCGGGTCTAAGTGATTGTAAGTCAGTTCCAACCCCAATGATGACTGTCGGGATGTTATCAAAGTATGAGGTGATGAGTTGAAAGACCCATCTGTATACCGTAGCTTGGTGGGTGCGCTACAGTATTTCACTAATACACGTCCAGACATTTGTTATGCAGTGAATAAGGTTTGTCAATTCCTGCAGCACCCCTCCACAGTTCACTTTCAAGCTGTGAAGAGAATTGTACGATATTTAAAAGGAACTCTGCATCATGGTTTACATATTACAGCTGGAAGTACACCGGATATTGTTTGTTTCACTGATGCTGACTGGGTTGGATGTCTTGATGATGGGAAGAGTACTGGAGGTTATTGTGTTTTTCTGGGATCCAATCTGATCTCCTGGGCATCCCATACACAACGAGTCGTGTCACGCTCCAGTACTGAAGCGGAGTACAGAGCACTTGCTGACGGTGTTGCTGAGGTATTGTGGTTACAAGGACTGTTAAGCAAATTGCATGTGCAACAGCAAACAAGAACTCCCCACTCCACTCCAATTTTATATTGCGACAAATTTGAGCACTATCCAGCTAGCTGCAAATCCAGTCATTCATGCTCGGACTAAACATGTGGAAATTGATTTTCACTTTGTGAGGGAAAAAGTGATGAACGGACAGTTAAAGTTACTACATGTTGGCTCCGAGGATCAATTAGCTGATATGCTTACTAAAGTGATATCTGTTCAGAGGTTCCTTAATGCACGAAGCAAGCTCACAGTATCAAAGAAACCTGTTTTGGGAAGCAAACAGGGAGTGGAAGATGCAGTACAGATCAAGGAGGTAGGACCAGAATGTCCAGATTGCGGGGAAGTGTCGGGATGTTCTGGTTCTGTTTTATATTGCTTGGAAAATAAACAAGAAGTGAAAAAAAAAACTGGAGTAATAGGATCTCTGGGATGGAATAGTCCAAGTTACGGGAAAGTATTGGACAGCAACCCAGAGAGGCAGTCCAGAGACGAAACCCAGGAAGAAATTATCAAAGCCCAGCTGAATGACAAAACAGAAGAAAATGACATAAAGGTGTAATAAATTAATATTATGTGGATCTAGGAGTAAAACCACAATCCGTTATGCACCTCAGTTGCTGTTATATATGATACTGATGTACTGAAATGAGTGCGGGGAATAATATAGCAGAAAAAGATATTTTCCCTCAACTTTCTTCTTCTTCTTCAGCAAAGATTTCTTACATTCCCTATTGAAGCTCAAGGGTCGACTCCAAGGCGTAGACGCCATTGAGCATGTTAGGCTCTCTCATCATCATCGTAAGCCTGCTAAAATCTTTTATCCAGTTACTTAACAGCGGGTATAAATGTAGTTTATATAATTCCAATAGTTCATCACAGTTTTACTTTCCGAGCTGGAACCTCAAAAACATTCGAGCTTGCGATTGCCGAAATCCTCAAGAATCATACCATTCATCTTAACTAAGATTCAAGATAAACTGGACAGATTCCTTCATTGGCAAGGGCAACGTTTTAGAGGAGTCGCACGTCCACAGCCCCACCCTACTATTCCATTCATTCGGATAAAATATTTATAACTATTATATCCGTAAAGCCTGGAATCGGACAGTACATATTCCTTCGTATAGAAGATATTTATAACATGGTTTTTATCCGTAAAGACGGGGATTGGACAGTCTCGGCAAAGGGACTGCAATCAGCGGAGTCTTCTTCTTCACGACAATCCAGAACTGCTCCGTGAGATCGATCTTCCCGTCCCCAGGCGACTTCCACTCGAACAAGTGCAGCATCGTGGCGAGCGCGTACATCACCATCCTCTCCGCCATCACCACCCCCGCACATATCCTCCTCCCCGACCCGAACGGCAAGAAACTGAAGTCGTGGCCATTGAAATCCATCTTCCCGTCAGCGAACCTCTCCGGGTCGAACACGTCCGGTTTGTCCCAGACCTTTGGGTCGTGGTGGATCGCCCACACGTTGATGAAGACCCGAGATCCCTTGGGGATGGTATAGCCCTCCACTGTGCATGTCTCGCTGGGGCAGTGGGGGACCAGGAGCGGCAATGGGGGGTGCCGACGGAAAGACTCCTTCACGACGGCTCGTAGGTAAGGCATGCAGTGGATGTGGGATTCCTCGACGACGCTGTCCTTGCCAATGACTCCGTCCAGTTCTTCTTGGATCTTTGCTACCACTGCCGGATTGTTCAGGATTTCGGCCATCGCGAACTCCACCGTGTTGGACGTCGTATCGGTTCCGCCAACAAACATGTCCTGTCAGCCAAACACTTATTTAATCAAGGTGGCCGACAATCAGGGAGAACGACATCGAAAGAGAAGGTGAGAGCATACCATGAGGATAGCCTTGATATGAACCATTTCTAATGGCGTCTTTGAGTCCTCCTCGTCCTTGACCTTCAACAGGAACTGCAAGAAATCCTTGCTCCCACCAGCCTTATCCATCTTTAACTTCTGCTCGATCATCCTCTCGAATATTGCATCGAACCTCTCCACCAACGCCTTCATTTTTTTCTCCACGCCTTGTAAGTCGAACCACCTCAATGCTGGGAAGAAGTCGGAGACGTTCGGCAACCCCAACAACACCATCATCTCCCCAACGACCTGCCTACACTCCGCCCCGATCCTCTCCCTCTCCTCTCCCTTCACAGTCTCCCCCCACATCATGCTCGTAATCACGTTCAGCGCCGTCAGGAACACCTGCTCCCCTACGTTGACCTCCGACCCCGACTTCCTGTAAAAATACCCCACCATCTTCCTCATCTGGCTCCGACGAAGCTCATACACCGAGTCCAGCGTGTTGTTGCTCAGCATCTTGTGCACGCAGACCTTCCGAAGGTTCCGCCACTCAGGGCCATATGGCGTCCACAAGACGTCACGTCCCCCGTAGGTGGCGCATCTCCCGGCGACAGGGACGTCCCGGTTGGCGAAGATCACATCGTTATCCTTGAGGACCGCACGGGCAGCAGAGGGGGAGGAAATGATGACGCAGAGGGTGCTGCCAAGCTGGAGCTTGCAAACAGGGCCGTGGATGGCCGAGAGGGAGGTGAAGTAGGTGTGGAGCTCAGGATGAAGGGAGTGGAGGTTGCCGATGAGGGGGAGGGTGCGGGGACCGGGTGGAAGGGGAGGGGACCTCGACCTCGACTTCGAGGAGGGTCGGAGGAAGAAGCTCCATAGGAGGAATGTCAGTAAGAGGATGAGGGGCAGTAGGAAGAAGGGTTGGAGGACAAGGGACTCTACTTGGGAAGCTGAAGACATACTCCTTTCCGCTTCTCAGACCAAGAAACCTGAAATAGCAGTTATTTGGGTTGTTCGCCATGATGATGGGGAATAAATATACTGACTTTGGGGGGAGGAAATTGAGGTGGTGAGTCAGGACAAGACTGCGGAAGCTGTCGGAATACGTGGGATGAGAGTATTTCATCAACTCTGCCGGCGCATTCGGCATAAGGCGAGAGAAAGGTGCCATCCCAAATTCGACCTGGATGATTACTTCGAAGAAGGATTCAAAATAAGAAATGCCATGGCCCCCAGACAAGAAAAGGACGGACCCACCATTTTGGATCTGAGGGGGAGCCCAGAGTTGATGGGTTGGCTTCTTATCAAATTATTCATTTTAGCCAAAAGTTGTCAAGATGCTACGCTAGGCCAAGCAAAGCGACGGTACTCTATCAACGGTGCTGTGCAATAACACTCCAGTTAGACCCAGCCACCCCAAGTGTGAAAGCTTGCAAGCTTTCCTGCCGGTTCAATCCTGTGAAGCCGCTCCACATGATCAAGCCAAGGACACGACAACACGCCCCATTTATGGAAGCCTCCTTTTCCCAACGGACGGCAGCCAGCCGCTTGGAGACCATTTTGGCGCCTTCCACACCAACCACCTCCACTACCTGCAGTCGCAACATCAAAAACGACAGCCCGCTCCTAGATTCATTCGTCGGGACCACCTTCTCCACAACAACAAGAACAACAACCTCTACTTGTCGCACCAGCCGCCGGCACCGGTATGATTAGCATGATGACAACAAAAACAGAACAGTAACCTCCTCAGGATGAAACAAAATTCTCTCCCAGACCCCCTCCAAGGCTACCACAAACAGATCCCTGCAGATTTGTTTCCCCAACAAATTCCCTCGCCAGACAAATCATCACAGCAAGACAGTCTGCCCTCTCCTGCCATTTTCAAACAATCCTCTCCCCCCACGAAAATGTTGAAAGGTGCAAAGTCTCACGTTGGAAATCTAGGACCTTACAAGCTGGTATATAAGTCTAAGCGGACTACTTCCTTTACATACAATTAGTTTTAAACTGGAACCAATTAAGTCACCTGTTCTCGAATGAATTAGGCTTTGACTTTATGTTACTAATTCACATTCTGATTCGTTTTACAAACCTAGGAACTTACAAGCCAGCATCAATTCATATTTGTTCCGGAATGAATTAGGCTTTGACTCTATGCTACTAACTCTCATTTCGTTTCACATTCTGTTGAGTACTGTGAAATCTCCGATAATTGTTGTTCAAGTTTGACTTCTCCAAAGCACGGTGATAAGTACGACGTTTCGATTATATCGATACGTTCTTACTAGTGAATTTAATTTGAATTTAACTGTTACTAATACGAAATCCCCTTTTTGAACTGTAATTCTCTTTTTTTTTTTAGTAAAATTACGATCGAGGAATTGAAAACAATGCAATTTGCACCAAGAATTCACAATCAATGACATTCTTCTCGGGCATTTTGGATGATCGATGTACGCGCGCCTTCTGGCCTAGCAAGCGCGTGGTGGTTCGAACGACCCGAGGATCCGGGTCCGCTCCCTAAGATCCGATCGGTCGACGTCACGACTCGAGTGTCGGACGTTGCGGAAGGGAATTGGGTGATCCCTCCCTGGGTTCCTAACTAGTCCGGCTCGGGCCCTTGCCGACCGTCTCTATTTTTCTAATAGGCGGCAGGCGAAAGGCGGAGCATGATCCGAAGAAGGAACTTTCGGGAGAAATCGGGAGCGGCTCGCGTCGTCAGTTCCTCATCCAAAATGGCTCCATAAAAAAGTTTTTGTTGTTTAACCTAGGTAAACTATACGAGTCGCCACCGACTTATTTTTAAAAACTGTTTAAGTCAGAAAAACAGTTGGTTCGGGGATTCTTAATTACTAACTCTTACATCTAAGGATGCAAAAAGGTGGTGTTTGCTCAAAAAGATTTTCTTTCGTTTAACGGGCGTTGGACCCGATCCGGGCATGACTCCGGACTCATGTCAATGTTTTACGGGTGTTGGACCCGATTCGAGCTTTGGACCCGAATTCATGTTTGTTGATAGCAAACAACATGCAACATAAACCTATGGGCCTAAGGCATGCGGGCAAGAACAGACAATAATTAAGATTAAAGGAGGTGAGGAAGGATGGTGACCGTGGGCCTATGCACTTGGGCCCACGGCCCGTTACATATGGAAATAACGAAAATCGGGAGGCCCGCACCTCCCTCATGTACCTAAGGCCTGGGCAGGGGGGGCTAGGTGTTGAATTCGTCACTTGTGGCTGTTTTGGTGACATGCTTTTACCACGGTGTCCCCGAAGTTTTCGTTAAAGATTTTTATACAAAAAAAAAAGAAGTGGTTAGAAAAATTTAAATAATGACAATAATTTAATCTGTCACCAATTACATATTGTCCTTGTCTTTCTGTTTTTTTTAAGTAAATTAATTGAATTTAAAAAAAATTGGTTTAATCAAGATTTAAAAAAAATATATTAAAAATAATTATTGTTAAAAAAACGTGTGACATGTTTAAAACCTAAAAAAAAAAGGTAAATTGATTTATTATAAAAAAAATGGTTTAATTGACAATTTAAAAAAATGATAATTAAAAATAATTGTGTTAAAATAAAACCTCCAGAATCTGACTTTTTTTTTAATAATAATAATTACGAAATTGATATTAAAAAAATGATAGTAATAATAAAAAATTGAATTATATGAAAAATAATTTAATTGATAATTAAAATAACTCGTAAAAATATTAAGAAAAATTAATTTATATATTTTCTTACATAAAATTTAGACTTTGTTGAAGAATATGAAAAAATGATAAATTATAATAGTAATTATATAAAAATGGTAATTAATAATAATGATTATATAAAAATAACAAATAATATATATATGTATATAATAACAAACGAAAAAAAAAATACCACGACAAAAAAAAATAAAGTTGGGCAAAATATGAAGACATCGGATTTTACCTTTGTGGCTACGCCTATGCCGGTATGTCAAGCGGAGAGTGAGAGGATTTGTCGTCCGCCGAATTTGATGAGATCGTCGTTGGACGATCGAGGCTGAAAAGGGGAACACCATTCGCTGGTTCTAGAGACGTCACTGCTGAAAGCCATTTTTGAAAACATCGTCTTCAATTTCATGACCTGCGTGTGAAAAGAAAAATATCAGTAGAAAAAGAAACCTCCTGTAAGGCCAAGTGGCTGCGGGAGGTAATTTTTTCGGGTTTTGGCTAAAAAAGGAGTGTTCGCTATTCTTATTCGGGTTTCGCCAGCCAAACGGCATCATTGGTTGCCGCTGCTGCGTCCAGAAAAATTGACGACCATCACGTTTGTTGTTGCAGTGGCGAATTCCAGTCGTGGTTAACGGCTATCGAGTTTGAGCAGGCGATGGGGGTTTCTCCGTGGGCATGGCTAGACCTACCCTGGGGTCACTGGATGAAGGGGACAGAATCAACGTCTGGAGGGAGTGTTGGAGAATCTCTGAAGAGTGGAGCGTATATGAAAGTGGGAGCGTATGTGTGTGGTCTCCCCCTGATGTGTCTGTGATGTCCCTATATAATTGATTTTTTTTTGGGAGGGACAGAAGATTGCTGATAACGATTCCCCTAATTCATCCCAAAAATCGGCGGTTTTGTAAGATTGTCTGATGAGGAATACGATAAGGCATGTTCAAAAAGGAAATCAGCTAAAGATGATTATGCAAAGGATTGAATTAAAGAAATTAAATCACAATCTTATCTAATCTAAAAATATTATTATTATTATTTGGACCAAATTTGAGGGATTACAATCGACCTTAGAGGACTACTCATCGACCTCTAAGTATTTCTTATTCAATTTTAACTGTCTAGCGTAATTCAATTAGAATCTTCTAATCAATTTTCTTGTTTGATTCGCATGAAAATCAACCGAGAATTTCAAAATAATGAATCGCGAAAACCTGACACAGCCGGAAAGGAGTAGACAAAGATGGTATTCAAAATTACAGGAAAATTAATTCCTCATAAAAAATCGGAAATAATCACGCAAGGGCTGAGACAAGTCGGGAGATCCGACCGAGGTCTACTCTGCAATACCTTGACGCCCTAGTTAAGGCGTCGATTGGAGGATGCTTGGGGGAACATAGTCATATTAGCCAGAGCACCCTAAACCGGAACAGCAAGACCAACGGATATGACCTCCTTGTCACGAGCTGAACTCGAACCAGCACCTCTGGGAGAAAAAGACAAACCTAGCGAACTACCTTTCATTATGATCGTGTCTTGAAAAAAGAAAGAAGAGAAAGAACTGGGAGTTGGCTCCTTCATAACTTCTTGCTTGTGATCCTCGTGACATCTGAGCCATTACATTCGTTCTAGGACTCGTTGGGGCGCCTACACACATGACAAGATAGATAGAGACGAAAAATCCATACGTTTGGGCCTACTAAGTCAATCATTCGAGGTTCATGTGGGAGGCGATTCGCGGGCGAACTTCGCAAGGGGGAGCACATGTGCCCGAACCGCGATGAACATCATAACCAGCATCGACAATGTCATAGACTTGAGTTTTGTCCATAGTTGTTGTCAAACTGTAATAACAGGAATGAAATGGAAAAGAAGAAAAATATAGGTAATAGAAAGGGAATTGCGTAAAAAAAAAATTGAGTTTAGTTCAAGAATAAATAGGAGAATCCCACACCCATTCCATTTCAATATAGCATGGAGTATAACCCGTAGGGCGGCTTGAAAATTAAATTACAAAAAGGGACTCTGCTACTCTCAAATGACACTTCTTCGACGGCTCCATCCCTTCACAACATGACTACGACCCCCACGACAAACATTTGAATCCCAAACAATCCACCCCAAGCCGCCTTCCCGATCGAAGATGCCCGGTTCTGGTCCTTCCCGGGAACCGCCTCTGCCGCGCCCAAACACAATGTAAAGTAAGTACGCAGTCAGAATTTACAAAACCATCCTTATGGTCTAATCTAATAAGCACTGGAAAAACTATCAAATTGGTTGGTAGAGATATTGCTTTCTCCCCCCTCCACCCAACTGCAGTATTAAATGTGATGCCATTAAATTCGGGAGGCAAAGAAGTAGTTGGGACCGATGAGGCGATGGCATTTCCTACACCACCCCCAACGGAAACTTTTATTGTGTCGGGGAGGGGCCATTAACTTAATTCAATCCACTTCTAATTCCTAATGAAACCCAACAATTTCAAATGCAAGAATTGTCATGTCATGACATGATCTTTACCTGGAGCTGATGAAGGAGACTGAGCAACACTAGCTGAAAAGTAACATGGCGAAAAGGAAGTAAGGTTAGTCATTAAGCACGGAATGCGCACACTTTGAAAAGAACTCGGGGGCACGAGAGTGAAAGGATTACTGGCGCAGAAGTCGGTGGAAGCAGTGACGCCGCAGGCCTTGGTGAGGCCAAACACCTGGGTGATGTTAATGTTGTAGGTCTGGAGGAGTCCAGGGGTCTGGTAGAGCTTGCAGAGGCAGTCCCTCTGGTTCTCCACCGCGTCCCTCATGGGGTTGCAGCAGCTGTCCGGCACCTTCGACGTAGACTTAAGGAACTGGTAGCACGGCACGAGCTGCACCACGCATTTCGGGGTGGACTGCCCTGACGCTCGAAGTACGCCGAGGATGACTGCGACAAGGGCGAGGATCGCGGCGGCAGATGTCGGGCAGGCCATCTTGCGGTTTCTCCAGGAAGAAGGGGGGGGAGACTCTGGGGAAGAGGTCTTGATTGGCTTGTTATTTTTATAAGGGAGGGGGGGGGGAGAGGGTGTCTGCCTTTGTTAGTTGTTTGTTGGCAGATGAAGTGGTGGGTGTTGGGATCTCATTATTGCAAAACCAAAACCCGAATTAAATGGTTCCTTTTCTCGTATTGGCAACTGGGGCTTGTCTGACCCTGACTTGTATTGTGCATCAATGTTTTACTTCTTTTGCCTCCTATTCCCAACAACAATTGTGGACTCGGTGGAATTGAATTATGGGATCTAACTGTAATGAATTACAGCTGTTTGCTGTAGTGGGAAATTGAGGGGGGACAAGATATGGAATGACCATTCAAGGTTTAAAAGTTTTAGCTAGATATTCAAACCACGGGCCAACAACATTGAACGAGACAGACAAATGATACGTCTCATCTTTGAGACTAACTTGGCTCAAATCAACAGACATTATTGACAATACCCGGCAAATACAGATGTTAGACGCACTTGCAAATGGGATTTGGAATGCTGAGACACATGAACTAAGTCGTAGCTCAAATAAGGCTCGTGTTCATTGCATTGCTGATAAAAGAAAAGGGGAAACTATAAAAGTATCATTTTCAAAGCTTGGTAACAGATACATGAAATTTGCAAAGGACAGAACAGGCGAACTCCCCTGGGGGGAATTGCAGAAGGGTCGAAGCACCTCAGCGATACTGCAGGAAGTGGATGAGCAAACACTGTATTAGGAGCAAGACGCGAAGATGAGACCGCGAGTGGAGGTTACCAAACTTCCCCTACCTTGATGAACCCAATCTCCTTGGCATTGCTACGGAAGCACTGCCTACAGCACATCAGCCCATACTTCCTTATCAAACCATGCGGGTTA
This sequence comes from Melastoma dodecandrum, assembly GCA_029817715.1. Taxonomy (NCBI): domain Eukaryota; kingdom Viridiplantae; phylum Streptophyta; class Magnoliopsida; order Myrtales; family Melastomataceae; genus Melastoma; species Melastoma dodecandrum. The sequence continues at coordinate 2,272,574 of JARUPY010000387.1, forward strand.
CCGCAAACACGGCTGCAAGGCACAAAACACTCTATCAGAATCACAAGAACAGGATCGATCCATATGATCAACATGGCAATCGAATCAACACGCATCGACTACAAACAATCAATCCTCCAAATCATTAGACAGTCGAGGCAATCTCAAGTCCCAGTGGAACCAATTGGCAGCTCCGGGTTTGCGCTTTCTAAATTGAACACGTAAATTCAAATCAAGAACCCAAAACGCAAACATTCAATCAACCTTTCAAATCAATCGCGGGCGATGATTCCGACAAAAACCCTAATTAAAGTCGGCCAGTAAAAAAAAAAACTCGATATCTAAACGAACTAGCACCAAAACATCGACACCGCTTACCAAGTGCGGGATCCGGGGCCGTAGTTCTTGGGATGAGAGTTCCAGATGTTGGAGTGCCCCATCTCTCACTTCTCTTCCTTCTCGCGTTCGGCTGGAGTGAAAGGCTGGGAGTCTGGAGGGAGGGGGCAGGGGGGGGGGGGTGTTGTATGTAGAGGAAGACAGGAAGAACCCTAACTTCATGGGCCTGGCTCACTTTCAATCCCTTCGGCCCATGATGAGAAAAGAAAATGAAGGCCATTTCATGTTCCTTGTAGCCCACTCATTCCATGATTCCAGTCCGATAGGCAGAAAAGGCATAAAAAAAAAAGTAGCGCTACATCGTTCCCTTACTATATCCCTCCCTAGACACAATGCACCAGATGTGTAACATGGATGGTCGGAGTCGGACTGGGTTCGGTTCGATCAGCAACTTGTTCAGTTACCCTGGTTCCATCAGGAAAGGCATATAGCTTTCAATACCAGCAGACAAAGGGTCCGTTCACGAGGAAGGATTTAGCCCGAATGCCTTGACAATGTTGGCCACCCTCCCTGCAAAGTTCCTGGAAGTGATCTTCTTCCCTGGAACGTGGAAAGGATTCGAAACTGCGTCCACGTATGCCGCGTGAAACCTCCGGAAGAACTGTACATCCCGCAAAATGGCAATAAGTGAGGTCAATGTTTCTGCGAACTAATTTTGACGAGAACAACTGAACCATGCATAGGTCTTAGCAAAAGTAAAATGCCTCCCGGGAAAAGGTAAGTTCATTTCCATTCACTGATAAAAAGAAGTAACTACATTATGAGTGAAGGTCACAAGCTCATAAGGGTCAATACTACCTGATGTAATGTTGAATACCAATAAACTCCACATTTTCACCAGAAGAAACAGAAAAGAAAAAGAAGAGGAGCTGCACTTACATTCCTGACATCGGCATCTTTCACATCAAGATCCGTGGTGACTAGAATAAATTTCACCTTTGTATTAGTTAGATATCCATACCTACACATCACAAGTAGAATTCTAATGACAAGCACCGTTAAAAACGGGATGATAAACAGGAAGTACTTACACTTTGTAATTTTCCGTTGGATAAAGCAATCCCAGAAAGGCGTCGTTCAACATTGGCCCAGATTTCTTGGGATTATTCACTGCAGAACATTCCAAGATAATATCACGGAAATGTCGCAATCCTACATCGTTCTAAGTTTTGCGTTTAAAGAAAAGCACAAGTTGAGAATCAAATGGAAATTCTCATTCAAGCTAAGGAGTGACATCGCCCAAAGCAAATGGAGGACAGAGAGACGGCAACTGAATCTATCCTAGTCCTAGTAACAATGAAATCACCAGCCAACATGCTTGCAAGCCAGCAGGAAGGTACCTCGCTCGTCGACGACATCAAGAGAGCAGTGGACAATATGGTGGAGTTTGAGTGCATCATCAGATTCCGTGAAACTTTGTATGTACAACGGGTTGTTCTAAATTATAAACAAAACAGCACCGCATTTATATGCAGAGCACGGCATAAAATGAACCCAAAAAAAAAGAGAAAAGCACAAGCTGCTCTCTCGGCCTCTAAACTTGACTCAAGAGCATTACCTGGTGGCCAACAACCGCAACACACACAATCATGTCGTCGGCCCGAATTTCAAACACCGACTGCTGATGATAACTACCGAAAGTCAAACCTGAAGATCTCTCTCGCCTAGCCCCTCAAGAACCTCGATCAAGACTCTGAAACTGCGATGGGGTAACAGCGCACCTCATCAATTGCTCCAAACTGAAAAGAGCTGAACATCCAAATCAGGCAATCGCATCGGCACAGCAGGGATCATCGCGCGCGAACCGATGACTACGAAAGGAAAGCACGCATCACGAGTCGCGCATCAAGAAATAAATACAAACAACAAAACCACAAAACGGAAACGCATGCCCTCGAATCAAACAACTAATCCCGCGTCAGCTCAATAATTCATCAATCGAAATCACGAGGGGGGAATATTGGTACAGGCAAAGGCAGCCAGTGCGGCGGCGTGCATCGGAGGGGGGATTGGGAGACCAGAAGCTAATGGCGAACGAGGGGCAAATCCGTCATCTCCCATAAAGGCTCGGTTTGGTTACCAGCCGAGTCCTTGTGACTTTGGGTTTGCATTTGGAATATAGTCTTTTTCTTATACATATTCACAAGAATTTGCAAAAATATCATTTTATCAAATACATCAATCTAGAAACTTTTGTAAATTCTTTTTTTTTTCAAACAAACAGTGTCAGCGAGAGAAACCTCTGGAAAGGTGGGAAGTTTCCTTGTTCAATTGCTTGTGGAGTTGAGAAACTAAAATTTCAAGCCTAATCTAATTCCTTTTATGTTTTTGCTTAAACGCTTTTATGCAGGTCTTGGTGGTTGTAGCTAGAAACAACGCCTTTGAATAAAAATTTCACTCTTCATTTGTTGTTTTCTTTTCCACGGTTTAACCACTTCCCTCTACTTCACTCCTCCCTCCACCATCTCATCCGATGCGCATTTCTAATCTATCCCCTTCCTCCCTCACCTCTAACTCTATATAAAAAAGTCACATCGTCCGACTTCTCTACAAGCGCCTCCTCAGAGGATGCGAGAAGCCAAGGTTCGGCCGATTATGACCGGGAGTTCCTATCACCACCTCGACCATTTCCATGAAATCCAATTGGAAGGCGACTGCGGTAGTTTTAATGGCTGCCTGAGTGGCGTACCGGGGAGTGTGGAGTACCGCCTCGCCCGCCGGGAGTTCCTCAAGAGCTACAGCTTCTCCTCGTCCGCGGTGGTTACACGCTGTGACCGTCCAGGGGGTATCGATGGCCGGTGGCTCAAGGGGAGGCTTGCGAATTCCGTCAGGGGTGCCCGCGATGCGGCCGTCGGGGCTCTGGTCGATGCCCGTCGAGGGATCACGAGGAGGAGGCTCGCAGTTAGAGTGTTCCGAATGAGGCTTTCGTTGTTCGCGTCGCCTGGTCATACGTTTGTCGTTACCGTGAGGTGCTTCGTGCCGTGCATCAACAAGGTCGAGGTATAGGAGAACAAAACTCCTTTTGGATTCCCGTGGGCCTCTGACCCGCAATGTCGATATGATGTTCATGCAAACAAACCAGACGATGTGTAATATTTGCCGACTTCCTCTTTTTCCCATCCACCGATGGCAACCACCCGTTCCAGCCTGTCATGGCCCAAAGCGACATCTTTTCTGGAACGCCCATCTGGTTCCAAAGACAGAGGAGATCTCTGTATTGGGCAATGCCACCAGGCTCCGATGCAAATTGAAGTTACCAGATTTAGAATCCCTTGGACAAGGAGGAGTAGACTTAATCACGCTCCTTAAGCTAGGACTTTATTGATCAAAAGATAAATTACACCAGAGCCAAGTTCTGCAATCACAGTTCTCTCCATTCCATGGAAAAGAGAAACAAAATCCGATGAAAAAAGAAGCCATTGCAATCACCTCTCCAATTGGGAATGGAAAGGAGGAAAATGCTAGCAAAACAATCAGGGGATACTTCAAAATTAAGGAGTTGAAGTCGGATATCAGGTCTTCGGACAGATTCCTAGTGCTTCCCGTTTATCAGCCGCAGGGCATCTGCCTCGGCCGGGAGGGCGGGGATTGCTCCCTTCTTGGTGGTTGTGATGGCTCCACAAGCGTTTGCAAACTTCAGCACCTCCCTCAACCTCGGTTCGTCCTGAAATAAATCGAACGCTCCAAACATATTACCCCTCATCCCATAGGGCGGGGAAAATTAAATGCATGGAATAGAGGTGATGTGTGTTACATCGATGATAGAGTGGTCATCCACAATCTTGCTGAGGAGAGCCCCGACGAAGGAATCACCAGCACCGGTGGTGTCGACCGCCTTCACATGGAATGGATCGACTGCGCCACGGAAGTTCTGGCAACGTACCACTCGTTATGAATGTGATGTGATTAATCACCCGCACACAGTACTAACAACATAATTCATGAACGTGAAAAGGGACCTTCCGTGCATAGAACAGGAAACAATCAAAGATAACACAACTCCGGAAACAAAAGACAAAACATCACGCATGACCCACAGATTAAATCTAGTTGTAGCTACAAGTCACTGTCCTCAATGCATCTAATGTTCAAAATAGAACAAGCCAACGACAAATGGATCCTTAGACAACCATCAGTAGGTCCACCAGTCCAGCTAATAGTTAGAATCCAATGATATGCATTTTTTTAGAAACAACATTAAAGATATCTTCTTTGAACTGACCTTGGTGTAGTATCTGCAGCCCTTTTCACCGAGGGTGACCAGGAGGAGCTTCATGGTGGGGCGCCACAATGACAGCGCATTCTCATCAGTGATCTTGTCGCTCCCTGTGAGGAACTCCAGCTCGACATCGCTGACCTTGACGACATCGGCCTTGTCCCAGATGCTGAGGATCTGTTCACGGGCTTCTTTGGCTGAGGGCCACAGAGGCAGCCTCAGGTTCGGGTCATATGAGAGCAGGGCACCAGCATCCTTTGCCACCTGCATAGCCTTCAGGTGGGCCGACCGGCATGGCTCAACAATGAGACTGATCGATCCATAGTGAAAGACCTTGGCCTACCAATTATGGGAAAGCAACCACCATCATTAACCAATACCTCTAACCGGAATCAACAACTAGTCATTTAACCATGGATATGACTGCTGTGTTATCAATACCACCCATTTAGTCCTTTTCTCCTTGTCAAGAAAAATAGGCAACCACAAACTCACACAGGCTCGTGAGAATCTCAAATTGGGCAGCTTTTGAACAAAACAAACAAACACGCAAAGTAAAAGCAGAAGCAGAGTTTCAGAAATCAACAACTTGTAAGAGCCGGCCCCCAGATGCTCTTTAGAGGAAAAAACGCGAATGGCATGCTCGATTCAGCTAAAGACAACAACCCACCAGAAGTCATCACCAAACATATCTCGTCTCATATGGCATGTAGTACCATGGGGGATCTAAAGTAAATCCTAAAAGCCTGAGGAATCCCAACCATAAAGAAAAAAAACACAAAAGAACAGCCCTCACCCCTCCCACAACTTGCTCCTCCCACAACAAGTAATATTGGGTTTCACTTACGTCACCGTGAGAACCCTTTTGATCACGTGAACGAAAACCTGATGTCTGGTAATCTAGGAATAATGGAAGTCCATAGATCTCGGGTACCAAAAAAAAAGGTTCAATCCAAAATCCAGTCCAAAAGTTCATTGAATAATTTGTTAAGATCTGACTGCATCACGGGATTTAAATAAAAACCAAGCATCAACAATATTAAGGAAAGTTTCCATCGTGACGACATGAAAAATCCATCCAGCGAGACAACATAAATACAGCGGGCCCCATTTTCCAGATTCCAAAAGGAAATCCCATTTTTCTCTTTAAAATCCACCCACCAATCTAATACTAGTTTTTCTCCAACTTGCGGTGGGCCCATCCATGCTTGCAGTGTCAAAACAATGGCTGTGTCAATCTACTTAAATTATAATAACTTAATAATAAAAAAGGTGTTAATTTATTTTATGATTAAGGGCCTGCCTAACTAATCAAGCAATCAATTTTTTTAAAATATAAAAAAAAAAAATGGCGAGATCGGTTAGTCTCCGCCGACAATGGCACGGATCTGACCCTGGACGCGGCAGCGAGAACGAGATTCGGAACCTAAGGAAGATGAGATCGGAGGAAATCGGGGACTTACGGATCTGATCAGCTCGAGGTTGAGCTCCTCCGGCTTGAGGAGCATGTCGGCGCTCGGGTTCCTGTAGAACATGAACTCGCGCTCACCGTCCGCACGGAGGGTGACGAAAGCGAGGGCGGTCCTCGCGCCCTTATCGAAGCTGATCCCGTCACAGACGACGCCGTTCTCCCTCAGGATCCCAGCCAGCATGTGGCCGAACTCGTCGTCGCCTAGCTTCCCAGCGAAGGCGGCCCTGCCGCCGATCCTGGTGACAGCGATGGCAACGTTGGCGGGCGCTCCGCCAGGGGCCTTGAGGAACCCGGGTGCCTCGGCTAGGGAGACGCCGGATACGGTGGGGACAAAGTCGATGAGCATCTCGCCGAAGCTGACGATGAGGCCCTTCCCGGTCGGGGTGGCAGTGCCGCTGGTTACAGGGGCCATCTGTTTTGAAAGGATGACGGATGGGCGTATTGATCACTGGGTAATGCGACACGGCACGGAGAAGAAGGAGATGGAATGAGGAGGGAAGTGGCGGAAGGGCGGGGGGAGGGGGTATTTATAGTGGGGGAGTTGGAGACGATGAAGGTGGATCGTCTGGTAAAATTTAGGATAATTCCGAATTAATTAGATTTTGTGGATCGAGATCAAGATATTGCAATCGGATATTAGGGAATATGATCGTAATTAAGGAAAAGGGTCAGGTCTCGGCTCTCAACTCTAATCTATCTCTCATTACAGGTGACCACCACACCACCTCTTTACCTTGAATGCAAGCAACGATGTTAGTTAGGGATTAGGGATCGAAAATTGATTGCACCAAACAAGCCCTTGTGTATTTTCTAGTTTAGATTTAGATAATATATGCCTCCTGGGGGTGATGTCTGGTACGAACATCTCCATCGCTCTCTCTCAAGTTAGTTCCCTTTGGGTTTAGCTTCTCGTTTAAAAAGGGAAAACAAACGGGGAACTGACTGTCGGGTAGAGAGAGAATTGTAACTTGTTACCGTAGTTTTGGATATAAAAAAATCAGAAGAGATATATGGGGGATATCAAATAAAAATATACGGTCCACGTGTTAAATATTCAACCACATGGATGGAGTAAATGATCCAAATAATGTGCCCCCGGTTCATTCTTTTCGTGCGCGCACCCACGTCCTACCCCTCTAACTTATATAGTCATATTTATTTTACTAATAATAAAATAAAATAAAAATGCCACAGTACTGTCACCGACATTCCGCGCACACAACATTTTACGTGTCATAAAAGAAAATGACGTTCCGTCCTTTTGATTATAATTTCTCGTGAACCCAGGATCCACACGTGAGGGGTGCGGATAAGAAAACGTTTCCTTTACATCAAATAGCTCTAAAAAATAAAAATTAAAAATTAAATCTTGTCTATGAGCGCGCACCTGGTTTCGGGTGGCCTCGAAACTCGTTTGGGCAACGGAGGGGCGTCGAATCGGAGGTCGGAGGGGGGTAGGATTAGGGTTTAGAAAATGAATTTAGGGAGGAAAACCCGACCCTATGTCGGACGGGGGGGACGGGTTTTTAAAACTCACCCCTTACAGATTTACCTGATGGGTGGGTTTTCAAACCCCGCCCCTTGTAGACTTAGGCCAATTCACGCAAGGGGCGGGTTCCCGCCCCTGCATGAGGGCGGGTTTTGAGACCGCGCCCTCATGCATCCCCTCCTTACTTTGGCACACAAAGGGCGCGTTTTGAAATCGCGCCCTCTTTGTAATCCGAAGGGCGCATGTTCGCGTAAGAAATGGATCACGTCTGAAATATTTGGTAATAAGACTCACATGGATTGTAGATGTGGTCGCCAGTAAGTAATTGAAGAAATATGATTGAATACAAACGTTTTTACACAAGGTAAAGAAAGCTTACAGCCATAAAAATAAAAATAAGGACGGTGGTGAAGTCGTAGACTGGCTACCGTGCTCCGTAGACTTGAACGGCCGTGGACTTGACGCTGGGCACTCTGGACTCGAGAATCTGGTCAGCGTAGCCGTGGACCTGGTGGCAGAGCGCTGTAGATTTGCACTTCTCGGGTGGCAGGACTTAGCTGCTGGGTTTGGTGGACGGGCTGTGGTCGAATGTATAGGCGGACGTGGATACCAAGGCTACGGTGGCTCACCCTGGTGGCGGTGTCAAAGGCGGAGAAGTGCACCAGGACTACGGTTGCTCGTCCTGGCGTTAGAATCGAAAGCGGAGAAGTGTACTGGGACTACGTTGCTCGTCCTAGCGTTGGAGTCGAAGGCGGAGAGTTGTTACCAGAGCTACGGTTGCACTCTGATGGTGGAGGTGAAGACCAATGAAACCTTAGGGGTTTCGCCCAGGTCGGAGAATCCTAACAACTAAACTAAGGGGTGACAAGCAAGATAAGCTTCTATTGGCTGATTTGATCGTGATTTTCTCTAAAGGAGATCTTCCCCTTTAATTCCGGTCTGTTACGACCTTCTGAAGATCTTCCAGACTCAACTACCCCCAAGAATCTCGAAGCTAACTGACTTCCACTCGTGTAAACGTGGGTCGTAGACTCTCTGATTTCGGGTTCAATTGATTGTCTTCTAAGACGTGTGCTAGCATATGCGTGGGTTGCAAGTCCCATTTATCTCGGGGCTATGGAATCGCTCCTTTTGATATGTGTCCTTTGTAGGCGCAAGCTCGTAGACTTCCCTGATTACAAGGTTATTACTCTGCCCCTGTAGACTTCCCTCGCCACATAGTCTGTGTAGACTACAGACATAGGCCTGGTGCGTATGGGCTTCGCGTTTATTATGAGCTCAGTCAGAAATAGGCCTAAGATATTCTATTGTGTTAACACATGGGCTTCGTGCCTATTATAGGTTTTTGCCAGAGTTAGGCCCAAGATTGGTCCAAGATAACCATCATGTTAATCGCATGTCAACATAAGCCCCCCTTTTTTGCTGAGGCGACTTCTGTCGCCTGAGCACTTCTGATGTTGCTCGCTTCAGAAGACAAAATATTTGATTCTCTGCAAAAAGATATTCTTTACAGAAGGAACCTTTCGCCTTCCCCTTTTTGTAGACGGACCCTTTGACTTCTTCCTCTTCTCAAGAGAAAGACTTCTCATCTTCCTTCTTAAGGACGTTCTTTAAATTCCTTCGCGAGTTCCCTGAAAAATCCTTACTTCTCGTTTCAATGTTGTTCCTTTTCTTCAAACTCCAAGCCTTGGGTTTTCTCTTCAAAGTTTTGCCTCTCAGTATAGTTTCTCCTTTTCCATTGGGAGAACAATGGCACATAATAAGTTCTGGAGGCACAAGGGTGGTGATTCCCATTTGTTTGAAGTTAAACGGCTGCACATCCCTGTATTAGGGTGTCTCCTTCCTATTAGGATTTCCTCAGAGGTATACACTACGACTGATTTCCTCTTCCCACTGTTCCCCCTGTTCTTTGGCGAAGAATGATCTTCCAGGAACAATGTACCCTTTTGTGGGACGTGGCCACCATACACAATCCACAGACTGGATAACCTCAGAAGGTTGTTCGGCCAGTTAAGTATTGTAGTGGATGGCTCAGATCTCTTTCTAGAGCAAACGAAGGTCCTGGGGGTGTATCATCTCCATCATTGGATATTACAGCAAACTGACCGCGCCAAGCAGAAAGCTGGCAATGTCCGGGGCTGCGAGTTTTCTTTTGGCCCAGTGAAACAGACCGTAGGTATTTACAAGCAGACTCGTCTCTGCCAGTCTCCAAGGAAGAGGGAGCAGAGGCTTGGTAAGACAGACCGAAGGTATTTACGAGTCGCCCCGCCTCCACTAGCTTTCAGGATTGCGGAGGCGATTGCCCAATGCGAGGGACCGTATGTACTCCTGGGCTGGTCCACTCCTGCCCGACTCTTAGGGCGAGAAGGTAGAAGGAGAAGAACAAGGAGCGGAGGAGGAAGTGGAGTCGGCTAAATCTACGATGCAACAGTCGAAGGACTAACCAAGTTCGAGAAACAGAAGAAGTAGACTTGGTTTCTTAAAGCCCCTCCTTTTCTCTCTTCTGTTCCCTTTTTTTTTTAATTAAATTCATCGCTGAGATTGTAGCTAGAACTAAGGTCTCTCCTTTGTCGGCTTAACCACTATATCGTCAATGTAGTCTTCTATTGTCTTGCCAAGAGAGGCGTCAAATATAGTGTTCATTGCTCGCTGATAAGTAGCGTCAGCATTCTTTAACCCGAATGGCATTACTACCCACTCGAATATTCCTAAGGGGCATCGGAATGTTGTTTTGTGTATGTCTTCTTCCGCGATGAAGATTTGGTTGTAACCAGAAAATCCATCCATGAATGACATAATCTGATGCCCTGCTGTCTTGGTTATAAGATCGTCTGCGATAGGCATAGGGTATTCATCATTCGGAGTGGCACGATTCAGATCCCTAAAGTCTATACAGACTCTGATTTTACCGTTCTTTTTAAGGACCGGCACGATGCTAGAGATCCAATCTGTATAGCGCGAGGTCCTTATATAACCTGCTCGAAGAAGTTTTTTGACTTCTTCGAAGACTAACTGTGTGACTTCTTTAGTCATGCGTCTTGGTGCTTGTTGCACTGGTTTAAAATCCTTCTTGATAGGAAGGGTGTGTTCTACTAGTCTACGGTCTAATCCTGGCATCTCAGTATAATCCCAGGCGAAACAATCTTTGAATTCCTCAAGTACTCCCTTAATCGCATTAAAAAAATTCTTTATTCACAAAAGAACTAATGAAAAGAACTCTGGGAGAGGACTCGCTTCCTAAGTTAATGCTAACCAATGGGTCGCATGGAGTCATCAAAGACTCGCGTTCCTCTGATCCACCTAAGTCGGTAGACACGGGCTTATTACAAGCACTAGGCGCTCTAAGCGCTTCTGAGTTTATTGAAGACCAAGATATAGGTTGTCTACAGCAGCGATTTCTCTAGTAGACTTGAAGTCGTCGAAGGACGTCGGCGACTACTTCGGTCATTGCTTCACTCTGGTCCATAGGTACCTTCCTTCAGGAATCTATCGGGCTCCAAGTCCGCAGCACCATTTTGATGGTCTTTCTCTACTCCTTCTTCTTTTGCTTCGCTAGTCGCAACAGAGTTTTCCCCCGAGTTGACTTCTTGGAGAACCTCCTCTATGTCCCTGGCAGTTAGCTCATCTCCCCATCCAGTTGGAACAATTGGCCCTGTATCTGGTTTGGGGTGCGATGTTCCGTAATCTACGATGTAGTCGAATTTTCCAGAGGGTTGGCCAAGGGGTCCAACAGTAGGGTCGCCGAGCTTATAGCGCTGTTCCAGTGTAAGGTCCTTGACAGTCTTTCTCGTCTCTGCATGCAAGATACCTTTGTCACAACAGGAATATTCATCAGCCTTGATAATTTCAATTTCAGAGTCAACCCAAAGCATCAACTCTCTATGCAACGTGGAAGGAATAGTTGCAGCTTTATGGAGTCAGTCGCGGCCCAACAGCGCATTGAAAGTAGGAATTATGTCTATCACAAAGAAGTCAGTTTCTCTTTCATGGCGACCCACCTCAAGGTGCACAGAGAAAACTCCTAGACACTTGGATTTCCTACTATTAAATCCACTTATTGCAACGTTGGTTTTAACTAAGTCGTGAGTCTTGTACCCAAGCATTTTAAACCTGGACAGAGGGAGCACATTTATAGTAGCTGCGTTGTCTACAAGGCCTCGACTTACCATTGTACCATCAAAGGTAGCAGTTATGTATAATGAATGCATGTGTTGTTTCATGCTATCAGACGGATTTTCCAACCAATTTAATGGAAAGCCCGCTGGGTAAACTGGAGAACAAGGAAGAGGCACTTTACCTCTTAGGGTCCCCATGTCTCGCTTATAGGCGAAGTCTACAGGCAGGGTAAGAGCGTTGCAGCTCACGACTGGTCTCATTTCCCCATCTACATCACTTGGGATCTCGCTCCGGAGTGGGGTATAGCAAAGCTCGAGCCAGGCACTTCTGAATAATCTGTAGACTCGATGCGTTCTGCCTCAGCGTTGACCCCTTTTGTAGGCGCTCTAGCCGGCGGAGCAGCTCCTGAGAGGGTAGGCCTGGGCCTCTTGGCGACGTGACTTAGACATCTGTCCCTTCTCTTGCGTGCCCTTGGTGGCAAGGTCTTGCCCACTGCCTTCTGCCAATATTTTGAAGGGTTAACTGCTTTAATCACCCTTGATCTCTTAGAACCAAGGAGAATTTGACGTACCTCAACAAAGTCGCCAACAAATGGGTCGTATCCCATTATCGTTCGCGTGGGTACTTGCTGCGTTTCCGAACAAGTGTTGTTAGTTTCGCAAGTACCTGTAGCTGTAGAGTGCGCGGGTTTGACCACGATTTCCCCATTCAAGGACAAGTCTACAAGCTTGAGGAAATAGCTGACGTAACAGGAAGTACAGAGCTGAGTGATCAGGATCCTGTTTTGAGCTATGAGTTTAGGGTTTAGGGTCCTAAAGATTGCTCGTCCTAGTGTTGGAGTCGAAGGCGGAGAGTTGTTACTAGAGCTACGATTGCTCACTCTGATGGTGGAGGTGAAGACCAACGAAACCTTAGGGGTTTCGCCCAGGTCGAAGAAGATAAGCTTCTGTTGGCTGATTTGATCGTGATTTTCTCTGAGGGAGATCTTCCCCTTTTATACCCGGTCTGTTACGACCTTCTGAAGATCTTTCAGACTCAACTACCCCAAGAATCTCAGAGCTAACTGACTTCCACTCGTGTAAACGTGGGTCGTAGACTCTCTGATTTCGGGTTCAATTGATTGTCTTCTAAAACGTGTGCTAGCATATGCGTGGGTTGCAAGTCCCATTTATCTCGGGGCTACGGAATCGCTCCCTTTAACATGTGTCCTTTGTAGGCGCAGGCTCGTAGACTTCCTTGATTACAAGATTATTACTCTGCCCCTGCAGACTTCCCTCGTCACATAGTCTGTGTAGACTACAGACATAGGACTGGTGCGTATGGGCTTCGCGTTTATTGTGAGCTCAGTCAGAAATAGGCCCAAGATATTCTATTGTGTTAACACATGGGCTTCGTGCTTATTATAGGCTTTTGTCAGAGTTAGGCCCAAGATTGGTCCAAGATAACCATCATGTTAATCGCATATCAACGGCGCGTTTTCAAAACACGCCCCTTCGAGGGTAAAACCGTATTTTAAAAAACTGGGACCGTATTTCGTAAATATTTTTTAAAACTAACCGTATTTCCGTACGAAACTCAACCTCTCTTTGTCTCACCGATTTGGGGGGTGTGAAATAAATCAAATTCCCCTTAAAGATTCAGAGTTGTTGTTGTTCAGTCCTTTCATTTCTCCCTCTCGTTGTTCTTTAATAGAACCATCGTCTTTGGCGACTCCGTCCTGGTCGTTGATATCAGATCTCGATCCAGCCTGCTCTTGCCCAGTCCTGCGATTTGGTGACTTAGGGTTTGTTCCTCCTGCTTTCTGATCCTGTCGATGGTCTCGTGGTTTTACGTGGAAGTGATCGCATCCTCTTCTTATGGCGAAAGGATGGACTACGCCTTTGGCTGTTACTGTAAAAGTAGGGAATGGGAACCTGTTGGATAAATGATTGACGGGACGTTCTTGGATTTTGGCAGGATCAAGTGTAGTGCTGCTTTTTGGGAGCTATGTTCCATTTTAACTTTGATTTCTAAAATAATTCGTGAAATGACCTCGTTAGTTTCGATATTCCGCAAATAACCTCGTGAAATCGGCCTTTTAAAGACCGACTTTAAATTCTTAAAAAAGTCGGCCTTTAGGCCGACTTAGTAAAAATTTTTTAAAAAAATAATTTGGATGGAAGTCGGCCTTAAAAAAAAATAAGGAACGTAAATGGTTGGGGGGGTGCGAGGAGGACGGAGGACGGGGGGGTTTGGGGGGTTGTGGGATGTGAGGGGGACGGGGGGTTTGGGAGGGGGTTGTGGGGTGGGGGGGTTTGGGAGGGGGTTGTTGGGTGTGAGGGGGAGGGGGGCTTGGGGGGAGGGACTGGGGATTTTTCTTTTTTTTTTTTATTTAATGGAAGTCGGCCTTTTTCATCCAAATTATTAATTTTCACGAAGTCGGCCTTCCCCAAATTAAAAAAAAAAAATTTGCAAGGAAGTCGGCCTTTATAAGGCCGATTTCTGTTTATCAAGACAGAAGTCGGCCTAAAAGGCCGACTTTCTTAAAGGGTTAGTTCGCGAAATATTTTTTAAATTATGTCATTTGGCAAAATAATTCGTCAAATGACGTCATTATGGAACAAAACTCTGCTTTTTGGTGGCTCTTTTTGTTGCTAATATTTAGGCTGGGGACAATTAAATGAGTTAGTGACAAATTTGAACTGGGGAGCAATGACGAATTTGCTGGCTGATGTCTTCTTACATTTTTATTCTGAAGTTGTTGTTGGCTTTGAATTCACGTGTTACTGTTAATTGCAGTGGGATGAAGAATTGGGAGATTAGTGTGTGGTCTTGATTGGGAGATTGCTTGATATTTATGGGGGTTTGGTACTAATATAAGTATAAATGAAAATGCCATGTGATTAAATTTCAAATTTATAGGATCAAATAACCCGTAATAATAATTATTATTATTTACCTTAGATAGGTGAAATTACTCGACGTTGGTGATCGATCCTTCCGAGTAAATTGGAGCATTACCAAACGCGGGCTTCCGAGTTAATAAGCTTCAGTTCCGACAAACAAACAACGTTTGAAGCCCGCTTAGCATCGACTTCAGCTCACAACATTAAAACGACCAGGGCGGCGGCGGCGGCAAACCCTAAAGCATCATCCTTCTGCCGTCGACCAAAACTAAATTCCACGGGGTTAGTACAGCTAATTCTTCCTCCACAGGGCATCCCCAGGGCATCGCCCGCCTCTCTTTTACTTTTTGTGCTTTTGGCAATTCGAGCTTGTTTTATTACTTCGGCGGCTGAGCGGGGTGAGTTGTTGGCCGGAAGTCGCGTTCCGAGCAGAGGTGAATGCGGAGGTTTTGTTTCAATGTGGAAAGAAGGATGCTGGGGAATGTTTAGTGGGGGGCAATGGTCCTGAAAGCGTCCGGAAAGTTTGGGGTAGAGTTTGCGGTGGGGTCGAAGTCGAGAAAATATACTGGTATTTGTTTTTAATAAGAAGAGAAGGTTGTTTATGGAATATCAGCTTTACTTAAGAAGTTGTTTCTGCATTCCTTGCCTCTGCATATGAGCGTTTTGAGTTTCTTTTTGACTCATTATTCACATATTGATGTAATCGAGCGCTTTCGCTTTCCCTCTGTTTCATTGAGGTCCAGTCTAGTAAGTTTGCGACATCAATTCCCGGCTTAGTCTGTGCAAGTGCATTCTCGTTCTTGAGTTTTATAGGCTTTGTTTAACTAGCTGAGTTATATAAGGCGTGTCGCGTCTGTTTCTTTGTATCCCATTCAGGGCTGCAATCATGAAAAAGTTGACGGCGCTTGGCTTTGAAGGATCGGCTAACAAGATCGGGATTGGGGTGGTCACTTTGGATGGTGATATTCTGTCAAACCCGCGTCACACTTACATTACTCCGCCTGGTCAAGGGTTCCTTCCCCGAGAAACTGCTCAGCACCATCTGGAGCACGTGCTACCTCTGGTCAAACAAGCTTTGAAATCTGCTAATGTGACCCCGAAAGATATAGACTGCTTATGTTACACGAAGGGACCCGGTATGGGAGCCCCTCTGCAGGTGTCTGCTATCGTCATTAGGGTCCTGTCTTTGCTGTGGAAGAAACCCATTGTTGCGGTCAATCACTGTGTTGCACATATTGAGATGGGCCGGATTGTCACCGGCGCTGATGACCCCGTAGTGCTATACGTTAGTGGTGGGAATACACAGGTGATTGCTTATAGCGAGGGAAAGTATAGGATCTTTGGCGAGACCATTGACATTGCTGTGGGAAACTGCCTGGATAGATTTGCCAGGGTCTTGAACTTGTCCAATGATCCAAGCCCTGGTTACAACATTGAGCAGGTAAAGCTACTGATTGGTGTTCCTCTTCTTGCATCTACTTACTTTTGGTCGGAGGTAGCTATACATGCTGCTTTTCTGGGAATATGTGATAATGATGTGTCCCATGGATGCAAATTCGTAGTTTATATTACATTTTAGGTGTCGCTCTGCTTGGCAGAGGTGCATGGTGGCCGTAGTGTCTCAAACGACATGTTTTTTGGGGTCCACAAGGACGACACCGTCTGACAGACTGAAACAGATACTTCTTTTCTCCTGCCAATATGGCCTAAGATAAGGCCGAATACTGTTATTTTCGCCTCCCCTATCTTGCTCTTCCTTTGATTTCTTCTTTAGTCATTTTCAGAGCATTTCAAAATCTGTTCAAATTTGGTGAGAAGTTCACGCAATTTTTTTTCAATGCCATTACTGCTTGCAAATAAATGGGAATCACGTACAGATTTGAAATTCGATAATATCCTGTTACTTGACATTTCTCTACCTTTGTTCTTGTCAGCTTGCAAAGAAGGGAGAAAAGTTCATTGAACTCCCTTATGTGGTGAAAGGGATGGATGTGTCCTTCAGCGGTATATTGAGCTTTATCGAAGCCGCTGCCGAGGAGAAGCTTAAAAACAATGAATGCACTCCGGCAGATTTATGCTATTCCCTACAAGTAAGCTTAAGTTAAGTTCAAACACATGCTTAGGAAGTGATGGTCTAAACTGCTGATGGGAACTTTGCCCTGCCAATTGTAGGAAACAATCTTCGCGATGTTGGTGGAGATCACAGAGAGGGCTATGGCGCATTGTGACACAAAAGATGTCCTGATCGTCGGTGGGGTTGGCTGCAACGAGCGATTGCAGGAGATGATGAGGGTTATGTGTTCGGAGCGAGGAGGGAGATTGTTTGCTACAGATGACAGGTACTGCATAGACAACGGCGCGATGATTGCATATACAGGCTTGTTGGCGTACGCCCACGGCCAGATAACTCCGTTAGCGGACTCCACCTTCACTCAACGGTTCAGGACCGATGAAGTGCACGCGATCTGGAGAGAAAAGGAGCTCTTGGCCAAATCAAATGGCCAGACAGAGTAGATAGAGAAACTCCAACTTGAGAAAGAAATCTTGGCATTCACGTGTTTATTCTTGTGTACGACGACTTGACGTGCAGCTGTATTAGTTGAACTTTCCATGGACTAGGTTCCTTGCTAGCTGAAGAAGTACTGTTATTGTTATCGTGGAAAGTATGAGATTGTTCTGATCGATGGTGCGCTGCTTTAGCTAAACTAGTTTGTGCCACACATCCATGCTACTTTTCTGGGAACCATGCCAAAACAGGCTCATTAGTGTTCTCTCTGCGGTGTTCCTCCTCTGCTTTTTTATCCAAGCCCTTGGAAACATTGTCTGTTTGGCTGAGGGAACAGAGGTATGGATTGGACTTTGTTAAGAAATGGAATGAAAGCTCGTTCCTCCCCCCCCCACCCCCCCCCCTCCTCTCAATGTTCCTCCAAACCAAACGTTCTTGGTGTGTTATTCTTCTTATCTGAGATTTCAAAAGCTTAAGATACCCTTTTACATACTGTATGAGTAGATGGAGATGCTCTTCCCATTTCCGAACTCCCGTCTTTGCTTCTCGGTGCTTCTTTTTCTGTCCATTAGGCAGTGAAGCGGGATGGAAGCTATCAGATGCTGGCTATGCTCACTGTGATAAAGCATTGTTCCATGTGGAAGAGAGAGTGGAGGGCGGGGGAAATCCTCGTCGAGTGGTTGCCGGAATGCACAGAGGGGAAGGACGACTATGGTAGGTGTCGTCGAGCTCAACAAAGGTAAGTATTACTTTGGATGGTCGAGGAACAGGGAGGAGTTTGTTCCGGAACAAGAGGACTGGTGGTCTTGAGATGGGAAAGGAACAAGCCGAGTAAGAGGACAATCAAAATGAACGGGAATGATCTCACATTGCCCCGCCATTTAGTCTTGCTTTGTGCTGCTGTCATATCATCCATCTAGTGCTTTGTTTTCAATTAGAATGTGGAAGCTGCAGTCTGTACTTAGCATTGCTTTTCTGAGATGCTTTAGTTTGTTGTCGTAGGATTACAAAAACATCGAGGGAATCATATTCTTCGTTCTTTTGTTTGTTTGTGTTCTGAGACCCTGGAAAGGCGGCTTCATTCGCTCATCTCAAGAAAATATTGGAGACCGAGTTTTTTTGGTGCTGAGAAAGATACATATGATTAAATAAAATCCCTTCCTTTTTTTAGTCGGAATTTGTGGTTGCTTGCTTCGGTCTTAGGAGATACCATGATGAGCCCCACCACCAATTTGACCTAAGCATCAATTTAAGTTACACAGACATATTCCAAAATTTGCATGATAGAAAAATAAGTACTCATATATATGAGGTCTGTATCTAAACATGGTTAATTTTGAAAACAAATTATTTGAAACATAATATCAATTTTTCATAAAAAAATTTCGTTTCAATTCGCCAGTTACACAGTAAAAAACGGCCAAAATCATTTTTTAAAACCACGAATTTTGGACATTCAGATAAATTTTTTGGCCAAACGAGTTGTTTTGTTGTCAGACCAAAATCATTATTTGAAATAACATATTTTACTAAAATATATGGTTTGAAACCTCTATTTCACTTAAACGGGAGGTGTTAAGTAGAACCAAAGTCGATTTACGCATGAAAATCGTTGTTTCAAAGTGGTGGTATAGTCAGGTAATTTCTTAAACTTTTTTTTAGAATATGTAATAAATCAAAGACTATGTATATTAAAAGACGATACCTATCCAGATATCATGTCCTATCAATGAGTGACATGTTCAAAGAAAGAATCGCCCTTTTCATATGTCAGTCAGTTTTTTAGTTGGGGGGGGAGGGTCACATTGAAAACAGAGTCAGTCTCCTCAAAACCCGTTTTCGAGTTTTTTGATGACATTTGACATAGGAAGCGGCTAACGGTACGTGCACGTGGGACTTACGTAGTTTACTACTTAATACTAAAATTAAGTAATAAATTTTACTAAAAGTTGACCGTTACTACTCTAGTCAATGCAAAAGTAGTAAAAAAAGTAGTAAAAAAAGTAGTAAATTTTACTACTTATTGGTCTTCTTTTATTAAAGTCAACGCAAATGTAGTATAAAATGTCGTAAATTTTACTACTTTTGGACTGTTCACCGCAGTCCAATTTTACTACTTTTACGCTGACTTTACTGAAACCTCATTTTTAGTAAAGTCAACGTAGAAGTAGTAAAAACAGTAGTAAAATTTACTACTTTTTTACTACATTTGCGTTGACTTTACTAAGAAAACCACACTTTTAGTAAAGTCAACGTAAAAGTAGTACAAAAAGTAGTAAAATTTACTACTTTTAACTGTACAATTATGTCGATAAGTAGTAATTGTTTACTACTTTCGTTGTGATTTTTAGTAAAATTATGTTTGAGTTGGTAAAATTGGTAGTAAACAGGTAGGGTTTGTCGTAAATGTTTACTACTTTAGGCATGTTTTTACTAAAATAAGTAGTAAACTGTTACTACTTTATCGGCGTTGACTAAGAAATTTTACTACTTTGAACCGTGTTTCCGAACCTAACTCCGAACCTAATTATTCTAAATTTTGATGTGAAATGACTATTTTGCCCCGGTTACTATGATCGTGGACAGTGACACAAACCTATGATCGTGGTAACCGGGGCAAAATAGTCATTTCACATCAAAATTTAGAATAATTAGGTTCGGAGTTAGGTTCGGAAACACTGTTCAAAGTAGTAAAATTTCTTAGTCAACGCCGATAAAGTAGTAACAGTTTACTACTTATTTTAGTAAAAACATGCTTAAAGTAGTAAACATTTACGACAAACCCTACCTGTTTACTACCAATTTTACCAACTCAAACATAATTTTACTAAAAATCACAACGAAAGTAGTAAACAATTACTACTTATCGACATAATTGTACAGTTAAAAGTAGTAAATTTTACTACTTTTTATACTACTTTTACGTTGACTTTACTAAAAGTGTGGTTTTCTTAGTAAAGTCAACGCAAATGTAGTAAAAAAAGTAGTAAATTTTACTACTTTTTTTACTACTTCTACGTTGACTTTACTAAAAATGAGGTTTTAGTAAAGTCAGCGTAAAAGTAGTAAAATTGCACTGCGGTGAACAGTCCAGAAGTAGTAAAATTTACGACATTTTATACTACATTTGCGTTGACTTTACTAAAAGAAGACCAATAAGTAGTAAAATTTACTACTTTTTTTACTACTTTTGCGTTGACTAGAGTAGTAACGGTCAACTTTTAGTAAAATTTACTACTTAATTTTAGTATTAAGTAATAAACTACGTAAGTCCCACGTGCACGTACCGTTAGCCGCTTCCTTTGACATATGAACTTTAAAAAACCAGAGGAGGAAGAAGTAAAAAACCAGACAACCTCGGCCTGTGTCGTGCTTTGCTTTCTTTGGGCACAGTAGATGCTATGCAGATGCAGCTCCAGATGCTACGACCGAACACGTGGTGTCTTAAGAAAGATACATGTGTGCATGAGAACGAAAGTATATAAAAGGAATGGAGGAAGGGATGGGAAAAGAATTAGATGGGGATGCGTGGCGGGTCAATTTACTACACTTGCTGCTTGCTGCTTGGTGCTCCTCCTCCTCCTCCTCTCCCCTCCCCTTACATTTAATGCACCTCAACTACACACCTTGCTACCCCTCAACTTCAATTTTTCTTCCCTTTTTTTTTTGAGAAGGCTGCAGTTTTGAGAGGGGGGGGTGGCGGCATTGAATGCTCGTCACCCTCCTACTCGCTCGCTGCCTTTTACTTCCCCTTCTCCATCTTTCCTATCATTTTCCTTCTGCAGCAGCATCCTTAGCCTCTCCAATGCTCTCTCTTGTTAATTACTTGCTCCCCACTTGTTCCTTCTTCCCTTTCTTCTCCGGAGATTCCTCGTGATCTCTCATATGGAAAGGTTTCGGGTTTCTCCAGGTATCCCACATTTGATCCTGTGGTGGCGGCTTATTCACTGTCATTCTTGTTCATTGTGGAGTTCTAACCCTTTTTATGTTTTTTTTTATTTTGTATTTTTTGTTTTGCAGGAAGGATTTGTGGTTGAATCAGGCAAGTGTGGAGTGTTGTGTTTTCTGGGGTAGTAGCAGTGCTGCTTTTAATGGGGTTTGGGCATTTCTGTGCCATTTAAGTAAGAAAAATAAATGTGTTCTTGGGGAGTTAAAGATTTTGAATATTCTGGCAGAGAGATTAAGGTGGGAAAATTTGTTTGAATGCCCCATGAATGTGCAGATTTTGGGGGGGCTCGGAATTGTTGGGATGGGCTTAATCATATGGAAAATTATCTTTTACTGCAAAATGGAAGGAAAGAGACGTCACTCTTTTGATTGCAGAAATTGAGTAGTGATGATGATGATGAGGAGGAGGAGGAGCTTTTCCATTTGTGTTATGGTGGTGGAAAGTCTCGGTTTGGCCCTCCTGGTACAGCTTCTCCTGTCGCCGGCGATATGGCAGTCCGTGTCTGCTCTTGGGTCCATGTCCTCCATTGCCATCTCCTCTGGTGAGAAAGGACCCGTGTTCTGTGGCCTGAAGCCTGACGGGTCGCGGCTTGTTTCCTGTTACGGGTCGAATGCTGCTATAATTTCTGCTGTCCCGGCTCGTGTTGGTTTTACTGGTTTGACCGCTGGCGATGGGTTCATTTGTGGTCTACTGATGGATTCCAGCCGGCCGTATTGTTGGGGCAGTAGCGACTATGTTCAGATGGGTGTTCCTCAGCCCATGGCGGCCGATGCCGAGTACCAGGAAATTAGTGCAGGGGATTACCACTTGTGTGGCCTGAGGAAGTTCCTCACAGGAAGCCGGAGGAACGTCTCTTTCATTGATTGCTGGGGATATAACTTGACCAGGAACTATGTGTTCGGGGGGCGGATCCGGGAGATTTCTGCAGGATCAGTCTTTAACTGTGGGTTATTTTCCGAGAATGGGACAGCGTTCTGTTGGGGAGACGAGAGTAGTAGCCGTGTCATAAGCTTGATTCCTCCAAGGATGGAATTTCTGAAAATCGCGGCTGGAGGTTTTCATGTTTGCGGGATCGTAAATGGTGGGATCTCGAGGACCTTCTGCTGGGGGAGAAGCTTGGACCTTGAGGAGGCAATCTCGGCAGCGTATTCTTTGTACTCCAATCGAGGAAACGTGGACATACCTCCACGTGATCCGATGTTATCAATCGTCGGTGGAAAGTTCCATGCTTGCGGGATCAAAGCCTCCGACAATGCCGCAATATGCTGGGGTTTTATGGCTGAACCGAGCACACCTGTGCCGGTTGACGAGAGGTTTCTAGAAATAGCAGCGGGGGATTACTTCACGTGTGGATTGAGCTCTGGAAAATCTGTCGTGCCTCATTGTTGGGGCCTTGGGTTTCCGACCTCGCTGCCCCTGCCAGTTCCGACCCCCGATATCTGCAGTTCGGCCCCTTGTCCACCTGGCACTTACAAATCTGGTCTGGATAATACTTCTGCGCCATGTAACTCGTCCGTTTCTCTGGTTTGCTTGCCTTGCAGCGGCCGCTGCCCTGCCGAGATGTACCAAATTGCAGAGTGCACCATCAAATCGAATCGGCAATGTGCCTACAACTGCTCGAGTTGTTTCACGGTACAGTGCTTCTCAAATTGTTCCATCGGTCCAAGCCGGAGGACAAACACGAGGTTCTGGTCATTACAGTTATCAGTAATCATCGCCGAGATCTCATTTGCCATGTTCTTAGTCATCGTTGTGGCTATGACAGCAGTTCTGTACGTCCGTTATCGTTTGAGATACTGTCGGTGCCTAGAGAAAGATTTCCCAGCTAAGCCGACGAAAGGGGGCAGGGGTACTTCCCCGTTCAACAAGATGAACAAAGTCGTTCCTCCCAGAACAGTGGACGATTTCAAGATCAAGAGGGCTAGGAAATTTACCTATGTGGAGCTCGAGATGGCGACTGATGGATTCAAAGAAGAGACCCAGGTGGGCAAGGGAAGCTTCTCGTGCGTGTTCCGAGGGGTTCTTAAGGATGGAACAGTTGTAGCAGTGAAACGAGCCCTGAAGTCGTCATCAGACAAGCAGAAGAACACGAAGGAGTTCCAAACCGAGCTCGACCTGTTGTCTCGGCTGAACCATGCACACCTCCTGAACTTGCTTGGTTACTGCGAGGAAGATGGGGAGATTCTTCTAGTATACGAATTCATGGCAAACGGTTCCCTTCATCAACACCTCCATGGAAAGAACAAATCCTTGAAAGAGCAACTGGATTGGGTCAGACGGGTAACAATAGCCGTCCAAGCAGCCAGGGGGATCGAGTACTTGCACGGGTACGCTTGCCCGCCGGTGATTCACCGTGACATAAAATCGTCGAATATCCTCATTGACGAAGAGCACAATGCACGAGTTGCCGACTTTGGGCTGTCGTTGCTTGGCCCTGTCGACAGTAGCTTGCCTCTATCCGAGCAGCCAGCCGGCACGCTCGGTTACCTCGACCCCGAGTACTACCGTTTACACTACCTTACCACAAAGTCGGACGTGTACAGCTTTGGTGTTCTCTTATTGGAAATACTGAGCGGCAGGAAAGCAATCGACATGCAATATGAGGAAGGCAATATAGTCGAGTGGGCAGTCCCTCTGATCAAAACCGGGGAAGTTGCCACAATCCTCGACCCCGATCTGAAGGCCCCGACCGATGCAGAGGCCCTTTGGAGGATCGCAAATGTGGCCTGCAAGTGCGTGAGGATGAGAGGCAAGGACCGGCCCTCCATGGACCAGGTGACAACCGCCTTGGAGCGGGCCCTCGCACAACTGATGGGCAGCCCGTGCATCGAGCAGCCAATACTTCCGACAGAAGTAGTCCTGGGAAGCAGCCGGATGCACAAGAAATCCTCCCAGAGGTCCTCCAACAGGTCGGCCTATGAGACTGACGCCGACGACCAGAGGATCGAGTTCAGGGCGCCATCGTGGATCACATTCCCAAGCGTGACCTCGTCCCAGAGGAGGAAGTCCTCGGTATCGGACACAGAGATCGAGGGGAAGAACTTTGATGGGTCAAAGGGCACGGGAGTGACTGCAGCAGTGGGGCACCATGGGAGAGAGGGGCTGAGGAGCCTGGACGAGGAGATCGGGCCAGCGTCTCCCCGGCAGAAGTTATTCCTGCAACATAATTTTTGAAGTTGGACCCGGTAGCCACTCCTACATCCTATCCCTCCGCCGGACAACAACTCGCTGCTACTTCTCCTAAAGCATTGGTGGTGTTGATGATGATTTGGTCCGTGAACTAGGGAGGAACTTGTACGAGGTCGTCTTTGTCCAAGCATCGTGGAAGGTTCTTTTCTTTTTCATAAATTGTAAAGAGAAAACGATCATCATCGTCATGGAAGTGAGTTAACATCGATGCTTTGTTTATTCGAACTTTGTTACAAAATAACCCTTACTGGCACTGGACTCTTATACATATCAGAATATGAGACCGACCCATACGTCGAATCTAGCATACAAGTTTAGCGAAATTTCATTCTAAAATTAATTAATTGTAGAGGGAGTAACCCGTTTAAAATTTTATACAAAATCGGACTCTTTAACCTTTTAGGCATGAGTTTTTCACACTTTCCAAGAGCAACGTTGTAACGGGGAAAAGTAGCGGAAAATAAAAACAAGGTTGTTAAAATCGAGATCCTACGTGAAATCGGGAGGGGGTTCGTAAGATCGTAACTCGTAGGATCGTAAGTAAAATCGGAAGAGTTTAAAAAATTATGATTTAAACACACATATGTATGCATACATGACAATAAATAATAAATTACACCAATAACATAAAGAAACAAGTCTTGACCAATAACATAAATAATAAATTACATTAATAGCATAAAAACCAGAAGAGAAAAACTATTGATCAGCCTACTGGTATCCAATAAGACTAACCACAGAATCCCCAAAAAGAATAATCTATCGAAAAGGTATCCAGCCGGACTAATCTCATAGTCGCGCAAAAGAGTAACTAAACATACTACCTATTTAGAATATATCAGATTACATGCGACTCGCGATGGCAGGCCGCAAACTTAGTTCATCCAAGTATTTTATTTTAAATGAATAATAAGGAGTATAATTCGCCCATCCCCTCTCCTTAATTCATCTCAGAGTTTGGAAATGGAACGGTTCGGAGCCAGAAGATAAGCAGGCACGTCCTCCCCCGCCCCCCACCAAAAAAAAGAAAAAACAAAGAAGAAAGTAAGAAAAAAAGGTTCTCAGCATTTTTTTTAATCCAAAGACGAATGACACAATAAATGTCAGCTCAGGCACTAGCGAACATGCATAAGATCCAGGACCCAATCGATCATTTCAATAAGAGACGGCAGAAAGTAATGACAGTGAGCATCACAAGCGTAGTCTATTAGAGAAATTACGGGGAAAAACAAACCCTAACCGCCGGGAGCGGAGGCAATTAACGAAGGGCAGAAGCAAGAAAAAACGGGAGGGGTGAATCGTTTAGAACGCTCACGGGCGAGCTTGGAACGCCAGCTGCTCGATAGCTACTGCTCGGGTGGGCAAAGGAGACCGGCTGCTTGGGGGCGAGATCGGCATAGGAGACGACTGAACGATCGGCAAAGGAGACAGCTGCGAGGGCTGCTAGATTAGGTGGGCTGCTCGCTTTGTGGCTAGGACTTTGGGCTTAGGATTAGGTGGGTTTGGGCTTTGAATTGTTAGGGCCCAACTTCAGCAATTTACGATTCTACGAACGATTCATTCCTACAATCCTACAAACGATTTTACGATTTCACTAAAAACCGATTTTCACGACGATCCAACTCGTTAGGGTGTAAAAAATAGTAAAATCGCCCGATTACACTATTTAAATAGTGATTTTAACAACTATGAATAAAAGAAGCCTGATGTCACAACTAAAGACAATGACAGAAACTCAAATTTAATAAAGAAAACATCAAAGCCTTCAAATTTTCTTGAGAAGGTTCATTTTCCCCCTTCACTCACGTTCTGCGTTGTGGTCTCGTATCAAGTATTGCTATAGTTGTTGCTGAGCTGCCTTTTTCTTGCAGAAGAAAATGAGGTTATCTGGGGGACCATTTCAGGATGATAAATGAGAAGCTATACACTTGCTCGTATGTTCGTCTCCATTCTCTCTCCCAAGTCATTTTTCTTGGTTAGTCTGTATCGCATCACTTTATCACAGGAGTTTCTTAGGTGAGATAGGCTCTGGTTAAATCTAGCCAAATACCTATTTCTCAAGTGCGGTGAGGTAGAAATTTGGTTTTATTATGAACCTTTGAGCTTTTTAATATGAGGATAGCAATTAACGAAAGAGTGGGTTGGGTGATCATTTTCTGTCATGCTAAGTCATTATTCCAATCAGATAAAAACTTCAGTGGACGTGAGGCTTGTAGCTACTTCAGAGAGAATCCATCATTGTTCAACATGGTAAATCTTCTTTCAAAGAGATTGTTAACCTTTGAGCTTAGATTTTTGTCTCTATCTTTATGATTTTCAATAGCATCGAAAGTCACATTTCAGCCTGTATTGCCGGCAACTTAATAAAGACAAAAATTAATGGAGTAGATCCGCTTTTCTTCAATAGATTGAGATTGTCACGCAATTTTTCATGGTGCTCTTTTTAAGGCATGGCCAATTGATATCTGAAAGTGTTATTTCATACATTTCAGAATCAGATATGTCGAAAGGAAATTAGATCTTGAAGTCTACAATCCTCCTTGTTTTCTTAATTGTAGATTGAGATGTTTCAAGGATGTTGTCATTGCCGTGCTGGGTTGTTGTATTGAACTTATTTATTATACCGTCATCTTCTTAAGATTTTAAATTTATTAGTTCCACTGATTTTAAATCTTTAAGAAACTTGCTTCACAGTATCACTCTGGATACCAAGCTCAGATGACACAGTGGCCCCAACAACCAGTAAATGAAATCATAAGATGGTTTCAAGCTGGCAGTCCTTCTCTTGTTGTGGCTGATTTTGGCTGTGGTAAGCGTAATCTGTTGTGTTGAAGCAGGTTTCTGCAGCTTAATTCGATCAATCATCCCATCAAAATTATTTTTAGGACCAGAAGCTGTCTCGTTAGATATAAGAGAGAACTTTCTCCAATTATTCCAACAATGGCACTTTTCTCATCATAATTTCAGGAGATGCTCGGCTCGCGAAAAGTTTGAAGAACAAAGTTTTCTCGTTCGATCTCATTTCCAGTGATCCTGATGTGATTGCTTGTGATATGTCAAAAGTATGCCAATTTTTTTAGTTATTTTTCCGTGGATTCTGTTATTTGACATTATTCATTAAGATTCTTGGTGGTACGGATTTGAATTTTCTTTCCTTGCAGACAGTTCTAGACAGTGCATGTGTGGATGTTGCTGTTTTCTGCCTCTCCCTAATGGGGACCAACTACCAAAGTTACCTCATCGAAGCCCACAGGGTTCTCAAACCTGGGTTTGTGAACTTGTCTTTGAATCCTCCCGTCTTTTTTTTCTGTAATTGTGTATTTTGGTGCATTATCTAACATGTCGAAGATATTACAGTGGATGGCTTCTTATAGCAGAAGTCAAGAGCAGAATGGATCCCAAAACCGGAGGAGCGGATCCTTAAATTTTTGTAAAAGCAGTCTGTGACCTGCTGGGTTTTACAACCTGCACTGAAGGTCATAGTCCTCTTCTTGCTCAGCTCTTATCCCAGTGAGAAGTTTCTTGCTTCCTTTCTGTCTGATGCGCGGTGTATATGCAGGACTTTTCAAAGAAAATGTTTGTACTGTTCCACTTCAACAAAAGGGTATGTCTTTCTCGCGTGTGCCGAAGATAGAACATCTATCCTGATTGTTTTCATAACCAACATGTTAAATATGTTCACAGGATGGACAAGGAAAGACATTGATTGGCCAGAGTTGAAGCCATGTATTTATAGAGTTTTGTAGGGAAATACGATTAGATTTAAAAAAAATTTACGAAATTCGGTTCTAATTTCGTAAATATAGTTTTACCGTCGCGCCCTTCAACTTACAAAGAGAAAACGCGCCATCGGTGTATAATAGGAAAACCCGCCCCTATGTAGGGTGATCCGATGGGCATAAGAGCGCATTTTGAAAACCCACCCTTATGTAGGGGCGGGTTCTCAAAACGCATCCTCCAGGGGGCACGTTTCCAAAACCCGCCCCCGAACACTTATGAAAAAAATGACGTCTGCAGGAGGGGCTGGTTAACAAGAAAACCCGCCCTAAAGGGAGGGGCGGGTACGCCAAATCAGTCCCTCTTGGCCAGCCAATATTTTTCTAAGTGTTTGGGGGCGGGTTAAACCTGCCCCTGGTGCATTTCTACGGGGGCACGTTTGTAAAACTCGCCCCCCTAAGACTTAAAATTTTTCTACGAAGTGTTTGGTGGGTCGGTTTTGAAAATGCGCCCCCTGGAAGACGCAACCCGCACCTACTTAGTTTGTTGGAGGGTGGGTTTTCAAAACCCGCTCTCTTTGTATTTTATGGGACGCGTTTTGAACTGTATTTTATGAAACTCGGATCGTATTTCGTAAATTTTTTTTTTAAACTAATTATATTTTCATACAAAAACTCCGTATTTATAAGCGCAGGTGATACTGGGGACAGAGGTGCTTCTTTGTTTCTTTTTGGAGAATTTACTTTAGTTGAATAGGAATAGGGAATAGATTGTGCCTTTTGTGTTGTTGGCTTTATATTGTAGCTGATGTATTGGAGGACACGCTTGAAAGTAGATTTAAACGAGAAAAGAATAACGAACAGTTCAAGCTCAGCATTTATAGTCATCCATCGCTTGGTAAGACATTATGATTGTTACATTTGAGTGAACCGTGGTACTCCAATATTATAGAGTCTGTCACGGTTCTTGACTCCGTCGTAGATACGACACCAGCATCAATACAACCTGTACAATTTGTGCAAAATTACCGTGATGTAAAAAAAAAAAAACCGTCATACTAAAACACGATTTTTCTTAAAACAATACGATCGCCTGTTTCTGAATCGCGATTTTATGTGAGGTGACCTTACTCACATAACGTCGAGTTCCCAATCGAGACTTAGGTTCCTCAACTTAGTATCTTGGCCGAGATATTACCGTACAAAACTTATGTATTAGTATAATTATAATATAATATATCTACGTTGTTTGGAATACAATATCACATGAAAGGAGAAAATGTCAACATCGAGGATGTTTCTTACCATACAAAACAAATTGAGATACTATAAAAACAATTAGAAAGAAACTAATAATAATACGAGTAAGTTGAGATCTGGGGATGTTTTTGGAAGCAAAGGTTGTTACGTTAAATATTTTTGAAATTATGAAAATAATGTTTAGACTACTTCGACTTCTTTAGACGTATCTCGGTCGGTAAGGGAATTTATAAAATACGGTGAAAATGTTTATTTTTTTTAATTATATAGCACACAGTTATTACATTATCTTAGGGCGTGTTTGGTTTTATGTTATGAAGATGGGGGTTTAGATTAGTTATTTAAGCCCTCCGGTTGGTCTAACGACAGCGCCGTCGCCTTTTTTCCCCAGTGATTGTGCATCGGGAAGGGAACCAAGGGGACGATGAAGGAGGAGGCCCAGGTGAGATAGATGGGGCAGAAGAAGAAGAAGAAGTCGGGAGCCAAGAGGAACAAAGGCCGGCCTCCTTCCAAGGACAAGTCCCTCCTCTTCTCCCTCCACGGCCGCGACCCGGACGACGTCAACGACCCCCTTGCCGACGAAATCACCGTCCTGTACGCCCCCCCTTCCTCATCCTCCATGTGGCTGCTGATATTTTGTTTCGTTACGATGCATATTTGGTTTCTGGAAATGTTACGAGCTAAGGGAACGTGATACCCCCCTTCGGTTTTTCTTTTTTGTCAGGAATTCGATATTCCAAGAAGATTGCTGCGTTGTCGCCGAAAATGCTACTTCTCAGATCACTATAAAGCTTAGGTATCTTATTGGATCGGGGGTGTAGACTGATTAAATTGAGATTGATTTTCTCCTTGGACGACTGTCTGAGCCGACTCTGTCTATCAGGCCTTACTACAAGGACATGGGCAGTGACGACCAGGATGTTTCCGCCCTTCTCATCGTGAGGTTTGTGTTGCAAAAGCTGTCTACGTCGTGAGTTAGGCCTAGTCCGTGTAGCCCTTTCACGGTGTTCTGTTCATGCAATTAGGTGCTTACCCGGGTACCCTTACAAGTGTCCAAAGATACAGATTGTGCCTGAGAAGGGAATCTCTCAGGCTCATGCCGATAATCTTTACTCCATCCTTTCCGAGCAGGTGCATGTTCTTGGCTTAATATTTGGGGGTTGATGAGTGGCAAACCATTTTTTTATGAATATCCCCATCATCTCGATAATTCCAACTTTTTTTTGGATGGTTCAAATTACTACTTAAGGCATGCTGTATGTAGACATGGCTTATAGCTTATCTTACGTACTATCTCGGGAAGCTTAACTTACATTTTGATGTGATTACACTACTAATACCATTTTCTCATCTCGGAAGGGCAAAGTCACTTTAGCTTCACGAGGGTCCCTGACACAGAGCTTTGCTTTCAGGCAAGTTCTGATTCTCGGGAGGGACGCGTAATGATTTTTAATCTGGTGGAGGCTGCTCAAGAATTCTTGTCGGAGATTGTTCCTGTGGGTCAAGCACAAAAACAGGTATGGTTGTAGCTTATGTAGGTGTGCTGTTGCTCCTTATCGAGACTTTACTAAAAATTCCGTGGGAAGAATCTTGAACTTATTTACGCTATTTTTCCTTATTGTTATTGTGGATGCTATCTTCTCTACTGAAGGTGCAATGCGGGAACATTTGTCTCTTTTCTTACATATACCTGTAGACTCCTTGAATACTGGATAAATTTTGTTTTCCTATAGGACAAATTTATTTACTTTTGTTCTTCAAAGATCCTTTTACCTCATTGGATCAATGTAGTGGCGATAATGTTTATGTCAGTCCTGATATGTAATCTAAATAATAACCAGGCATTCCAATTCTTGAGACACACTGAGGGTTACTGAGCAGGCTAAGATTTAGTGAGTTCATGGATGGTCGAGAACCCATGTCCGGTGGGTGAGGATCAGACTACGGAGAAATGTTTTGCTATTTAAGAAATAAACAATTTGAAATATTTGTGATAATGCTGCAAATATATGAGTTTTGCCTGTTAACTTTGTCAGATAAATATATTTTTATGCGAATTTTTTGGGTTGTCCTGACAATTTCTGGTTTCCTTAAGTTGGAATGCAGAATGTTTTACTGATGCTTTTACGTTATTTTATGTTCTCGGAGCAGATTTCATTGTTTTTTGTTGAGCAGACGATGTACTGTGTCCTTCAGACATAATGAATGTTGATTCATCCACTTAAAATGAAACATATTACTTATATTTCTAGGTCACGAGCCTGAGTTCTGAAGACTGTGGACCTTTATCACAAGACTCGGCATGCTTGCTTAGAAAAGATGGTTCTTCTGTTGGCCCTTTTGTGTATGGATTCGTGGATTTGTTTGGAACCTTTGGAGAGCCATGGGGTATTGATCTTGGAGTGGATAGAAGCAATAATAGTGCTTCCATGCAATCAAACTCAATTCAGAGCTCACAGAACAAGTCAAAACTTGCTCAAAAGAAGCTTGATGTGGATCTTAAGATAGGTAGAATACCCTCTCAGAAGCAGCTACCAGTTCCGGCCACTGATCTGGTTGAAGAGGAGTGTGATGTTGAAAGTGTATCTAATTCTAGTTCTGGTGAAGCACCTACCGATATACTCGCTAGAAATTGTTTAGCAAATGCAAAGAAGGTTAGTATCTCATATTTGGAGTTTCTCTGCTTGAGAAATGAAGGAAATATGTTTATTGAAAATGTCCTTGCCACCACCTCATGGAAACAGAACATTTCCTCATACTTGCAGGACCCAAATAACAAACAAGAGGCTGTGAATAGTCGCGAACGTGTTGAAATTGATGAATCTGATCACAGTTACAGTGGTGATGATAACAGCATTGAAAATGACAGTGATAATGATGATGACAGTGGTGATGAAGCCTACAATATATCCGATTCAGGTTCCTCAGGTTTCATTAATCAGAGTGAAGTATCTCAAAGCTCAGAGAAGGATCTTATGATGGTGCTTATTTCATTTAGATTTTTAGCCAATGCTAATGTATTAATTATGATAAGCGATATGTCTCATTTGTTGTGTGTTCTATGGATACAGGTTCATCTCCTCCGCCTTGCTTGCTCTTCGAAAGGACCATTAGCCGATAACTTGCCTCAAATTACATCAGAACTTTTCAAATTAGGGGTGTGGAAACTGCCAACTTTTCATTTTTCTGAAATCTCATGAACATATATTAATTTGTTTTGTCCACAACAATGAACTTCATCTTATAAGTTTGTTTTCTGCAAGAAAAGCAAATGATTATCTCATATCATTAATCTAGCTTCCTATCGTGTAGCGCTGACTGTAAATTTTGTTATCCATTCAGATCCTTTCTGACTGGGCACAGGATTTAGCTTTAAAGCCACCCTCACTTTTTGTGAGTGCTTTTGATAATGCTTTCGAGGGACATGTGGTGGGTCACTACCGTCTTTTCAAGTAATGCACATGCCTTCTCTGTTCTCCAGTACTTTCGTGAAGCCTTTCATTCTTTTCCTTGGGCAGAAGTCAACAAAAGTCTCTCAGTTTTGGCGGGCTACAGCTTACACAGAACAGCCTGGTGGATCCCTTCCGAGCTCACGCTATCTCAGTGACTTTGAGGAGCTCCAGACTCTTGGTAAATATCTCACACTCTTTTTCATTCTTTGGTATCAGTATCACCTAGTCCATTTCAATTAGTAAATTGTAGATGTATGTACAAGGAGAGGCTGTCAAATGAACTTCTGAAATGCATGTGATATGACAAAATTAATGATATTTTCAACTGAATCAGGTTTTCGAAAGAAGAGTGGTATTTAAGAAAGAGAAAGTTTGACATGGTTGTACCTACACTGGATAGACTTGAAAAACAGATTGTAATTCCATGGAAGAACAAAATTAAATGAAATCTGGATATTTTTCATTCATCCAAAATTTGTATGCAAGTCCGATAGACCTAAAAATTGAAATGTTATATCGTTTCTTTTGGTAAAAAGGGTGATAGATAGATAGTCAAGCGTTCAGGTATAGGGTTTCAAATCCACAGAATGTCTCCATGTATTAAATCCATAATGAGGGAAGGTGATTGATTGTTCCACCTGTAATAACGCCCCTTTCGCTAGCTTGTCAACCACCTGGTTTTTCTCCCTCGTTATGTGGGAGATTGAGTACTCCTTGAAATCACAGCACAACAATCTCTATTTTTCCACAATGGGGGCAATTAGTGTGTTAAAATGTCGTTCCCCTGTGATGTAATGGAGCAGAACTTCCGCATCAATTTGAATGGCCAGATAGGTAACTCCTAGAGTCTTTGCAATGGTCAATCCCTCATAAAGGGGGAGAGCTTCGGCTATGAGACTATTTGTGCTTGGGTGCCTGATGCTATAGCCTCCAATTTACTCTCCTTTCTGGTTTCTTATGACAGATGTTGCTATAAGAAATGTTATATTGTTGATTTACATACATTTGTGTTACTATATCTCAGAGTGCCCAGAATGATGAAGGTTTTATGTTTTTTAGGCAGCAGGTGTTAGGATATGGTTATCTGTTTATGATAATGAGGTTACAGTTTTCTTTGTTTTAGTGAGTTTGAGCCTTTGAACTTGAATTCCATGTGATTGTCCCGCTTCCATTTGTTACAATCCTGTTTCCGTTACAGGTCATGGAGGTTTTGCCCATGTTGTTCTGTGCAAGAATAAACTGGATGGAAGACAGTACGCGGTCAAGAAAATACGTCTCAGAGACAAAATTTTGCCCCTTAACGATAGGATACTACGGTAATTCCCTCTGAATTTATAAGGAACTGAAGCTTGGACCGTTTGCTCTGAATGCTGAGAGTGCCTTTCTCTGACCAAATGTTTATGAGTAGCCCAGCTATGCTGGCTCACTTTGAATTGAACAGGAACTATGTACTAAGTTGGCTGAGTCAGAGAAATTTTTAGTGATTGAATATGGCTTCTTTTGTTAGTTTGTGCATACTCAATTGAAAATTTATCCATATCTGATTATTTTTTCTTTGGAATTTCACAACACTCAAGTTTCACTTCATTGTGCAGGGAAGTAGCCACCTTATCACGATTGCAGCATCAGCATGTCGTACGCTACTACCAGGTGAAGCTTTGTTTTCTGAATTATAGGATTTAGTTTGTTGTAGCACATCATCAACCAAGGCATAACTACTGTCCTTCTGTTGCTATCCTAGATTTGTTTGTATGGATGTTTATAATTGTTTTAGATGATCTAAAATGTAATCTGCTACTAGTTTTGATAATGTACGACCGCATAGTTGACTTATGAATGTTTAGGCATGGTTTGAATCAGGAATTCATGTCTCTCTCGAAGATGGTTTATCTGCATCCGTTACAGCTGCAAGCTTTACCATAAGTGACAAGAATACATGCTCGATTGACAGCCTTGGGCATGATAACAAATTTGACTCAACGTATCTATATATTCAGATGGAGTATTGCCCCAGGTAAATTTTCTTCTGCGAAAGATGTCTATCTCATAGCAGTTTGAGTTAGACTTAACTTCCTTTCTTGTGTAAATTGTTTCCTTCTTATCACATGGTGAATTGTTACCTTCACATGGTGAATTGCTATTCACTGGTAGCTTGAGATACTTATTTTGTATAATTTTGTAATGAATTGTTGCCTTGCCATCAAGAAAATGAAACATGAGCAGCTCTAATTTGAGGATGGACTGAACATAGATCATACATTTTCCATTTGAAGATTTGTGTACTAAAATATATACCAGGATATATGGGATTATGAGAGTGTAGTTTAGTAGTATTTCTATTCAAATATTTAGTTTTGAGCATTCGGCTTGGTACTTCAACTAAACAAGGCGTATGTTTTGTAAAAAAAAAATCCGTAATTGGCTACAAATAAATAATATCTCTTCCTTTTTGTGGGTTGAAGGACTCTTCGGCAAGTCTTTGATTCTTATCAATTTGATGAAGAATCAGCATGGCATTTTTTCCGTCAAATTGTGGAAGGCTTGGCTCATATACATGGACAAGGGATCATTCATCGTGATCTAACTCCAAATAACATTTTCTTTGATGCTCGTAATGATATTAAAATTGGAGATTTCGGTCTTGGTAAGTCTTAAACTAGTCTTCTACTTAATTTTTGTTTGATAGTGAAATGCTGTATCATTTTGTGTAGCATGGCTTAATATCACGAGTTTTGTACAGATATACTATTAGTTTTTAAAAAAATTTGCAAATACGGTCGAAGCTTCAAAAATACACGATTTACCGTCCCTAGGACGCGTTTTGAAAACCCGTCTTCCAATTTACAAAGAAGACGGGTTTTCAAAACCCGCCAACAAATAATTGGGGACCTGCCCTTCATATACTTTAATTTTTTTGAAAAAAGGAAAGAATGGAGGGGAGGGGGAGGGGAAGGGAGAGGGGAGACAGGGTGGCGGAGAAAGGGAAAGGGAGAGAGGGGGAGAGGGGAAGAAAGACGGAAAAAAGGAAAGTAAAAAAAAAATTAAAGGGAGGGCGGGTTTTCAAAACCCGCCTCCCTCCTAATTATTCGTATGGCGGGTTTTGAAAACCCGTCTTTTTTGTAAATTAAAAGATAGGTTTTCAAAACGCCCTTAGGGACGGTAAATTGGGTTTTTTTGAAACTTTGCCCATATTTCGCAAATATTTTTTAAAACCAACGGTATATTTGTACAAAGCTCTTAATATCACAAGCAATAATTGTTATTCTTGTCTAGCTGAAAAGGCAAGCTCTTGATAAGATGCAAATGAAATGTTCATGATCTGTAATTTTCTTGTCAGCAAAATTCTTAAAACTTGAACAGTTGGATCAGGAACAAGCTACGCAACCAGAAATAACTGGTTTATCTATCGATGGCACTGGTCAAGTTGGGACATACTTTTACACTGCGCCCGAAATTGAGCAAGAATGGCCCAAGATTGATGAAAAGGTCTCACTTCAGGCTTTCAGCATTGTCTTTTTTCTTGAGTGTATATTTCATGAAATTCCGTTACTACTGATTGTTCCAGGTACTTACATTCCTATGTTGGCTGGATGCAGGCTGACATGTATAGTTTAGGAGTCATGTTTTTTGAGTTGTGGCACCCATTTGGAACAGCTATGGAAAGAAATGTCGTACTTTCTGATCTGAAACAGAAAAGGATCCTTCCACCTAAATGGTTAGCTAAATTCCCAGAGCAAGGCCAATTGCTTCGTCGCTTATTGTCTTCTATTCCTTCTGATCGCCCATCAGCTACAGAGCTTTTGGAGACTGCGTTTCCACCCAGGATGGAGAATGAGATGTTAGAAAGTATGCAATCTTTTAGACCTTATACAATTCCTCTTTATAATATGTATCGCCTAATTTTACATGCAGGGATAACCTTTATTGAAATTTGGCAATGTTGTCGTCCCATCTAATGCATCCTTGATTTTACACCCACTTTTCTGAATATACGGGCTTCACATCCGTCTCTGATTTCTTTAGGTGTCCTTCATACCATGCGAAGTTCGGAAGACACAAGTGTATATAATAAGGTTGTTAGTGCAATATTTGATGATGAAGCCTTGAGGATGAGAGAACACCATCAGCACATTAGTGGATCTAAATCATCAATGAACGTTGAATCAACTATACAATTTGCAGAGTATGCCACTGAAGTACGTGATAATGTTGTGGAAGTCGCAAGAGAAGTTTTTAAACAACATTGCGCGAAACATCTGGAAGTCATTCCCATGCGCCTTGTGGATGATTCTCCACAAGTTTTCAGGTAATTTCTTTTTCTTCCTGTTTATCACCTCTGTTTTTTTCTGAAGGTCTACTGATTTTGCTGCTATTAATAAATCTGTGAAGCAATACTATCAAACTTTTGACACAAGGAGGAGACATGCTCGAACTTTGCAAGGAAGTACGATTGCCATTCGCTGCTTGGGCCATTAATCGTCAGGTATGACATCTCTGTTATTAGTCAACAACTTCCATTTCCAGTATCACATCTTGGATATATCTATACTTTTCCTGTGCGTTGCCAGACTTATCAATTGGATTTGAATGTGTGAAGCAATCTATGTTGATTTTCAAGTTGCATATATCTGGAAAGTTACCGAAACATGTGTCCTGTAAAATTGTAATGCTAATTAAATTCATTCTCTAATGGTATTGTTTGAGCTGACCATGAAGTTTGATTCTCCAGAAATTTTCAATCAAGAGGTATGAAATTGCCTATGTCCACAGACGAGCTGTTGGGCATTCAGCACCAAGTCGGTACCTTCAGGTACTTGTATGAAATTATTTTGATTGTCTTAATTTGCTGCCTTCGATTCTAGATGATTGAATAACTGTTGTCAACAGGGTGACTTTGATATCATTGGAGGTGTCTCAGCCTTGACTGAAGCAGAGGTTATCAAGGTTTCTCTCTCTACCCCATTTGTTGGACTAGTGTTTTCTTTCTCCAGTGATAATTAAACTGGTTTTCTTGCTTAAGCCTTCTCCTCTAGCGTTTGTGGTTGTTCTAAAATATATTCAGTATGTTGCCCTATTTTAGAGTCTCACATTCTGCCAGAATGTTCCACAATACCTACAAAAAGATTGTCCCTTCTGACGCAATCCTCTGGTTGAGATGGCAGACAGACAGAGTCGATATGGATGTGCACAGGACTTCGCAGCTAGTAGGCGTTAGATTGATGATCCATATAATATATACATATAAATTGATTTACCTTGTTGCAAATATTTACTTACAAAGGGGCTAGTTCTA
Source organism: Melastoma dodecandrum (assembly GCA_029817715.1). Classification (NCBI taxonomy): domain Eukaryota; kingdom Viridiplantae; phylum Streptophyta; class Magnoliopsida; order Myrtales; family Melastomataceae; genus Melastoma; species Melastoma dodecandrum. The sequence continues at coordinate 2,310,491 of JARUPY010000387.1, forward strand.
TTTTGTGAACCACTGACCAGTATGATACTAATGGAGCAATGCTGTCATAGGACTAGGGCTCGATATCATGTCAACTAACCCAATTTATTAAGTTATCCCAAATAATACACAAATGTCACGAAAAAATTAGTACTTGTGCATCCTTAATGAACCAACTCTTGCTACTCTAATGGAGTAACTCCTCTTACCTCATGGGATTTGCTTAATTTTTCTTTGGTCACTCTGCAATAATTTTGCTTTCGATTCAATTGTTCACCAGGTTACAGTTGACATAATTGGACAGTTCTTTCCAGCCGAGTCATGTGACATTCATTTAAATCATGGGGACTTGCTAAATGCAATATGGTCTTGGATAGGTATCAAAGATGAACACAGGTCAAAAGTAGCCGAGGTAATTTACTTTTAAATTTGCTCAACAGTTCCTCATTCTAAAGTTTCAAACTTATGGAAGTGTATGGGTTCCATTTGAAGCTCCTTTCTCTGATGGGTTCCCTGCGTCCTCAATCGTCGGGATGGAAATCCAGATGGGTTGTGATAAGGCGACAACTACTGCAGGTTTGAAATTAATTTCATGTTCAAGGATCGCAATGGCCTGGCTGTTTGCTGATTGATATTAATTGTTGCGTCTTTTCGCTAATAATACCTAGTTTTCATAAATTGTAATTTGCATTGAATACGAAAAGGTTATCTTAGTATGTAGTATTGGTAATTAAATAGATAAACTTAAATTAACTCAAAGGCCATAAAGAATAAATGTATGTAGAAATACAAGTGGAAAGTCAAGTAGGTGGTTGGCCTCATGAGTTTGTACTTATCTTTTCTAACGAGAAATTTGGGGAGATGGTTGCTCCCTCATTATGCAAGTTCTATAAATTTTTTTTGTTTAACAAGTTCTATAACTTTAGCAAGTGATGTGTTTAAGTCTGTGTGTCATTCTTGTGTAGGAACTTAAGCTTGCGGAAGTTGTTGTAAATAGATTGCAGACTGTGGGTTCGAGATTTTGTGGAGTTGCAGATCAAGCTTTTCCGAGACTCAGAGGTGCCCTTCCGGCTGGTATAGTATGTTTCCTTTTCCTCCTTAAGATATGGGGTCTTCTTTGATATGTATTTAACGTTCAGTACAATTTCTGTGCAGATAAAATCACTCGCAAGGCTCTTGATGAGTTGTCAGCTCTCTTCAGTTATTTGAGGACATGGAAGATCGAGAAGAATGTTTACATCAATGCCTTGATGTCTCCATCAGAATGTTATCATCGGGATATATTTTTCCAAGTACTGTGATCTTACCTGACGCTTTGCACAATGACTTTGCATGCTAGATGAAAATCCGCCTTGTGTTTATTGCTGAGGTTGAAACATGTTTGAATGGATCACAATCCTTCCTAATAATGCTATGTATCTGAATTAATTTACTGTGAAGTGTCGCAACTTGGGTCACAATTTAGCCGCAAGATACATCATTTGTTTTGTTTCGACTTTTATTAGCTTGAAAATTTACTCAGATTTCTTTTTCTTTTAGGCATTTATCTGATTGCATGTTCGGAAATTGTGAATATATTATAGAAACTTTGATCTGTCAAGGAAATTGTATTATCATATTAAAAAAGAACTATATTGTTTCAAGTGTTCTATTATATTGTCACCTTGCATGTAATGTAACCCTTTTCTTTTTGTGGTTTTCTTTTTTTTTTTCGAGTAAAAGTTAGGTTTAGGTGTCTGTTGACCCTGATGAGGTGATTAAGCACTAAACCTTTTATGCATTCATCAACGTCCTTGTTGTGCAATATGCTCCTAGAAACAATGGTTGGGTAAGGGTCGACATATACTTATGTTGCTCGCCTGTTAATTAAATGCAAAAAAGGTTATTTCCATGTCTTGAACCTATTATAAGGTTCACCCCCAGAAGCACCAAAATTTTTATGCATCACAACGATCGGTAGATGTTAAGATATGAATAGGGAAAAGGTGGGAACTAGAAAGGAGACCTTGGTGTGTTCATTAAGTGTTTTAGTGCCATCCGGCTGCTGTTTGTGGTGTATTATAAATAAGTCGTTCAGACGCCTCTGCATTGCCCTCCCGTGGATCTTTTTCAGGATGATTGGATTTTACTGGAAACTCTTTACCTTTGAAACAAAAATACTGCAAACTAGGATGACCAATCAGACTTATTTATGTATGGCTGCATTTTCCAACCAAGTACTGCCATTAAATAACAAGTGCAGATTACTAAAAAAAAGTAAAGAGAATCCATGGGGATAATCGGAGTCTTTTATGTAGAGAAAAATAATTAGTGCTATGTTTTCAGGTACATCTTATCCCGGAGAGCAATACAGGGTCTCTCCCAGAAGGTTTGTTGTTAGCGGTAGGCGGACGCTATGATTACTTGCTTCACCAGCTTTCAGAACCTGAGCGCGTAGGTTTTTTCAGCCTTGTCAATCTGTTACTTCATGATTGTGGTGCACGCCCCACTGTTACATAAGATGATCCATCGTTAAGGTTTGGTAAAGAAAGAACAATCATTGTCTTCTCCTTGGACAATTGTCTCTATTTTCACACATTTTGAGAAATCTTCTCGTTTATGTAGAAGCCACTGTTTCAATCATTCTCTTTGATTTCAACATATATAATGCTAGTAAATTTTCACGTTGATTATACATCAGAGTGGTTACAACAATACTTACCCCTGCTTTTGTGTACAGAGAGTAAATCTTCCGAGTGCTGTGGGAACAAGCCTAGCCCTGGAAATGATAATTAGACACTCCTCTGCTGAAATTAGGCCTGCCAGGTAATTCTTTGAAAATATCTTGCTTTATTTTGATTTATCTTGGAAAATTATATTGATGCTTTCTGCACTCTGTTCCTCTTGTGTATTAGAATTGAAGCGACCTCCATGGTCCTTGTTTGCTCAAAGGGCGGAGGTGGATTATTGACAGAGCGCATGGAACTTGCTTCAGAGTTATGGGAGGAAAACATCAGGGTTAGGAGATGCGTACCTTTTCTTTAATATAAACCACTTGTCCTCGATTACTCTTTGCTATTTATTTTCAATTCTTTGTGTGAAGCAGGCAGAATTTGTGCCTTTGCCCGATCCAAGCCTTACAGAACAGTATGAGTATGCAAATGAACATGGTATAAAGTATCTTGTGATCATTATGGATTCCAGTTCCTCTCAGTATGATTATGTGAAGGTTAGTTGTACCCACTCTTTTGATGACAGTATAATGATTTGAACTATTGATGCAAGGTGAGAAGCTTGCTATGGGTGCGGCAAATTATCCATAAATGCACATATGGAAAAACAAACATATTGCAAATGACAATCCAGTTTAGGCCTAATATTAGTGTTCCATCTCCAGGTTCGCCATCTTGAACTTAAGAAGGAGAAGATGATGGAAAGAGAATACCTGATCAAGTTTCTCCTGGATGCTATGGTGACACAGTTTAGAAACCCACTTATTTGGGTTTAGATTGCAATTTAATTCCAGGTATATCCCTGTCTATATTTTGTCTGAGTGAAGCGACCTTAGAGTGTAGTATATGATTGTGATTGCGAGGGAGCAAGTCCTACTGTGCTAGTTAACTGTCCAAATGATGTGGAAACATGATTTTTACACGTTGAGTTGCCCACCCTTACCTACCTCATGCATGTGACAGTGACAGTGTTTTGTGCCCAGGGATGTGTATGAACTCAATTAAGCACATGCCCTCTACGACTGTTCTTTAAAAAGAAATTCACTTTATAGAACGTTACTTCCTCAAGTGCGATACCCCCAAGCTTTCTTAATTTGGCCCTTTATCACTTGCAGTTTGAAGGAATATGTACAGAAGTATCAGCGGTGGACAACTGGCCATTTCATTTTGGATTACAGGCTCTCCGCGCAGGTTGATGAAAGGCTCATCTGTTTTGGGTGGATTACAGTTTTACCAGCATGTTAGGCCTCTGCTCTTCTTTGATCCCTTTTGAGGGGCATCGTGGTTCTGCAGGGCACAACTCTGCTGCAAAAATCGGCCTTTTGTGGGCACCCCTACATCTCTATAAAGGCAACTTATACTTCTCCCATGTAAATATCTCTCCGGCATCTTGAATGTTATAGTGAAGCAGGCGGGGATAACCAAACAGTTGACATTTCAATCTCATTTTGGGATGGCAATGTACCTTCTTGTGTATGTATACGTCACAGTCATAGGCAATTTTGGCTCTTTTAAGGGTTGCTGCCCAATGTACTCTGGGAATGCCTTGAATGTAGGATTTTGCTATTGAAACATGTTTGTTGTAAATTTTTGAAATTTAATTTGAAAAGAATAAAAAAAAAAAATTTCAGCGTGGATGCTTATAAAATTAGGGATTGTCTGGTGGTACATGAAATTGTTTCTCCATGGTATGTTGTATTCTCAGTTGCCGTTGATAAAGAATGTGGGCATTTCCGTTCATTGTGGAATGGGCCTCTAATTTATATCAAAGTTGGAATTATTTTACCAGAACGAGCCCAAATTAGGGAGCGGTTCAGTCCATCAATAAGCCCAAAATCAAAGCCCACTACTCGGGTTGATATATATCTTCACGGGTTGAATCGATATGGCTGGGCCGCTGCGTCGTCGTCTGGAATTATATCTTCGGCATCGCCGGTGCCTCCTTACTCGCCGGAGTAAGCGCCTAATCCCGGTCACTTCTACGGTGCTTTGCTGTTCTTTCTCTGCCGGGGATAAATGCCGCGATTCATTCCTGCTCTCGCTTGTCTGCCATGTCGAGACGATGTTGTGGTTAGTCGGGAGGGAGGACTGCGGCTGTATTCGGACCAGATCATCTCTTTCTGAGTATTCGTTTTTTTTTTTTGGGTTTGGTGGAGTCGATTGGGGTAGAAAGGGTAAAGATGTGTCGGTGCGGGGTTATCATTTTTAAAAGAGGAACTATGTTTCTCCAAATTCGTTCGCATGGGAATGCCTGGACTATATAGCGAGAGCAGAGATTGGGGAAAAGGTTGGAGGACTGGTTATATATGCTCACATCACGTGTTCGATATGTTTATGGAATAAAAGATGGTGGGACATGTGATTTCATTTTACTTAAAAATATGTGATGTGTTGCTAGTTCCAGTGTCTCTAGCTTTCACGAATTCGTTTTTTTTTTCTAGTTCTTGAAGGTGGGGAACCGTGCTTTAGATTAGTCTTGATGGCTAAAGAGGAGGGTTTAAGTGAGTTCAGGATTGAAGTGATGTTATTTTGTAGTTGATGTATTATTCCCCTCCCCATATATGTCGTTGAGCTGCAGGTTTTGGATATTAAGCCGGAGCACATCCTTCTCCCTTTTGGGCTCCAATGGACGCCGGTGAAGAATCAGGTTGTGCTGCTTTCCAGGAAAAAGTTAGGCGCACGGTGTGCATTAGCGACCTCTCCCCACTGGTTACTGAGCCCATCCTGAGAACTGCTCTTGACCAGTTTATGTCTGTCAAGAGCGTGGAATTCATCCCAAATTACACCAACATGAAGAATATGCCTCGTTGTGCTTTGGTGGAGTTGGAAGACCCAGAGCATGCCAAGTTAATCCTAGAGTTGATATCTGAATGCCCTCTCATGATTGGTGGGATGCCAAGGCCCGTCACTGCCTGTCCTGCCACTGTTGGTATGTTCGCTGATCGCCCCCAGAAACCTGGTCGGAGGATAGAAATTCAGTGGTTGGAGCCAGATGATCCCAGATTTGAGAATGCCCGGAAACTCAAGCGTCTCGCCCAGAAGCACACTGCTGAGGCCAGTTTTTTATTACAAGTACGTTATTCTCAAGTTGTGCATTCCATTATTGTCATATAAGTGTCTATTTTCTCATGGTATCTCCTGCCAATCCAAATGGGACTCCAATATTTGCCAAGTTAGCAACTTTACCATCATGGTCCCTCTATCTTAACGGGTGGGTGTTCACAGATGTCTTAGAAATGACGTCCCTTATTTTCAACTGTCAAATAATTCACATCTTCAGAGGTTCCCACATTTACTTATTATGGTTCAATTGAACTTGAATTCTAGTTTAGGGGTATCATTAGTTGTCTTAGGTGGAATTGGGAGCAACCGCTCAAGCCAGCATTATGACTGATACAGATGGACCATTTTGAAGCGGGGTGGGAGGGTGAGGGGAAATATTAGAGAACTTAAATGAAACCCTTGCTTTAGTCATTATGTTGTCTGATTACAACAGTGTTTATTTACTTATGTAGTGCCAGTTGATAGAAGAGCAGAAGCTTGCAAAGCAGCATCAAGATGTACTTGCGGCCAATTATGACAAACATCAAAAGATAGATAGCATCAAAGGAGCTGCAAGACGTTTGGCACAATATTATGACATGAATGTGATGGATGATTGACCTGCAATAGCATCCGTTATCTACTTTTCATTGACAGGTACTTCTCTTCTTTTTTCTGTATAGAGGGAAAACACATGATGGACGGAGCTCTGTCATATTAAAAGTGACAAAGTTTTTAATCTGTTTTGTATTTGTTAACTCTATGGTGCCATTATTACTCTTTTGTCATATAGGTCATGGTTCATTTATGGTGAGAAATCCCCTTTATTGGCTTCAGAATGCGTTTTTTTTTCTACTCAATATTGTCACTCTTTTGTCATATGGAACAGGGTTTAGGGTGAGAAATCCACTTTATGGGTCACAAAAAATTCTCTCCTTTTTCTACTCAACAGATTCATTTTTTGGCTTCATGCAACCTCAGTTTTACTTCAATAATATACCAAAATAAATTGACCTGTGCTCCATGCTCTGTGACTTAGTACATGTCCAGTTGATGTTCAACCACCCTATCAGCTTAGCGGGCTGGTTTGATTTTTCTTTTTGTTGCTTGTGGTTTCTTTACAAAATCCATTCTTTCACAGGCATATGTTTTCATCCTGTCTTATTAATTTCCGCATTATGTCCTCTTCCATGGTGTTCCCTTGTTTCTTGATTGGCATCATTCGACTGCCGAGGATATATGTTCATGCTAGGATCTGAAATATATTTTGAGACTTGACATTCGCTTATCATGGACTTGGTTTTTGTTTTACTAGAATGGTAATCAAAAGCCAGCCTTCCCTGGATTCAGGTCCCTTTGTACTCATTGACACACACGAAGGAGGCTAATCACATTTGATCTTGTTGCAGGAGAACAGTCTAATGCAGATGCCAAAACTTCTGTTCCTCCAGGAGCGGCCGCAGCAGCAGCTGCCACTCAGGTTGCCCAGTTCAGATCGCAAGTAGTTTTGAATGTAGATGTTTCACAAAACATGCGGGTCTAATAAATGGACGAGTAAAATTATATCATGATGCATATATCTTTCGATGGACGAATCTTCTCCAATTGAAGAAATTATACCAAAGCTTATAGGGGGGGTTTTTGGGACAAGGAACGGTGTATATATACACATAAAGAAAATTAAAGACATTCTGGTATGAAATGATCTAATCAAATAATAATTACTATAATTATAAGACCGGTTGTTTATGCACCTAGTGTGATAAAAGTTTTCCAGATTTACTTGAGGAAGAACTTCCATATGTCACGGTCCGCCATCTCTTTCACCAGACGAACTCCAAATATCCCCTCTTCGTCCACCAAGTTCCTCAGGTGTCTAGTTCCACTGTTGAAACCGACATAATTCCTCTTTGAAGCCAAATATGCCACGCCATACGGAGGCCTCAAGCACTGCATTTATCAGGAAAACCTTAGCCTCGGAGATTATTTCAAGTCCTGACATAATTTACAGAGATAGAGAGCCGAGGACGGGCCAAAGAACTCGCCTTCTTTAGAAGCGCGTATAGCTTCCTCAGTGAGGCTAGTGAGTAAGGCAGCTCCGCCATTAAGACGACGTCATACCCGTCATCTCCTTTATTCGCTTCACTGGCCCTCTCCCATGCCCGGCTCCCTGACAGCTTCCTCGAACGCCTCAAAGAGAAGTCCTGGCCCACGATGCTTTCTTCGTGGCTACTGCAGCCATCAACAGATTCCTCTTCCGGAAAGCAGAAGTTCATGCCCATATTAACTTCAAAGTCCTCGTTCCTGACAAGGGACAAGACACCATGGAGTTCGTCCCAGTCCCCAGCGTAGAAACGAACCGATGGGCTTAGGGATTGTCTTGATGGAGTCAAGGGACTTTCTGGTTGACGGCTTTGCCAGTCCCTAACTTGCTCAAGGGCAATAAGGACGTTAGGTATGGTGGTGCATCTAATTATCTCTGCACTGAGATCTTGGAAGTGCACGGTGGAAGCACCCTGCGTCAGTCGAACAATTACAATCAAATCAAACTAAATTCCAGAGCTTGGGACGAATTGATTTATTAACCTATCGAAACAATCACTCCCATAGGGATCTATTGAAGGAGAGATGTTTCGTCAATAACTACTCTAGACGAAGGACAAAGCAATGGCACAAAATTACCGACATGCACATCCAAGATCAAAGATGTAACTATCAGCATGGAGCCTGCTTGAACCCTGAAGGCTCCAAATAATACATCAAGTTTGTATCCACACAAGATTGAGTAAGAATAGACACGGTCCAGATAATAATTGTTAGCACCCAAAAACGTTATTTCATGAAGAGGCAAACGAACTTTTTGTGTTTAGCTTGAGGTAATTTTAGTATCAAGAAAACACTCGAAAAGACAATTACAGGTGAACAACTGAGAAAGGAACTGCTAAGATCAGTTACCAGGAAGAAACATTTCACAGACGTACCTTCATGCAAGCAAATATCCCAGGAAGCCCGTAGTGGCAACCAAGCTGAAATGAAATTCAAACACGAGATTTCAAGCACTCGCAGAAGTAGGGTTTGTTTGTCAAACAAGTAGAAGATTCATGTACCTCGAGCACCTGCTTTCCTCTAAAGGTCAATTGTCCATCACGAATTTCATGTTTGAGAACATTAACAAGATCTATCGAACTGTCCCAAGATTTGAGAAACCCTGTAAACACACGGGCTTCTATTTATAAACATTACCAGGAAAATACCATTTAAGGATACTTAAGCTTAATGCTATAAGTCTATACCATCAGGCTTTGAGCATATTATATCTGAACTGCCAGATCCAATTACATCAGCAACACTCAATCTTCCCTACACAGTGAAATTATAATAAAAGTCAGCTTTTAGCCCTTCAAAATTTATGGGGAAACTATTTGCTTTCAGTAGTTTGTTAAATTATGCATTTGATTTTACTAAAAGAATACAAATTCTTAAAAGAAGGGTGTTCATTTGGTAAGTCGTGTAAACACATGATTTACCAAGCATATAGATGCTCTGACGAGAAGGCCATCTGTATAAGTTCATTTAAGGAGGCCATATTCACCACATCACGTGCATTGAAAAATATCAGGATAGATAGAGCGGATGCAATACCTCATACACATAGCTACTCAATTTTTATATTGATTGTACAGTTTAATCCCAAGATATATCAATTCCTTGTTTCCTTCATTTTCCTCAACTAATGTATTCATAGGTTAAACAAATGCTATTAATCAACCTCTTGGAAAAAGAACATGAAAACCAGCCAATCAACAAGACCACCCCTGACACATGTATTCTCTAATACTAGACCCATTGATTCATTAATGCCGTCTGAGATGCATAAATTAGATTGGTGCCCATGAATAGCACATTCTGATCCACCCTTTCAGATTTAAGTAAACAAAACTAACAGTGCCTATGTCCTGTCTTGCAGCATTGTGCCTGAAAAATATGGCTGGACATACCTTCAGCATGCCAAGTCCTTGCTGGTCAAAATTCTCTCCGCTATACTTTAAGGGGTGCACAGCCTTAAAAGGAAGAAATAAAAACAAAAGGTCCGTTGGCATCAACATGGAATGGCACAAAAAGGCACAACAATATTTAGGACAAAAAAGTTGCCAAGTGCATGAGCCCAGGATAGCATTGAGTCATGGGAGCACCTTCGAGGGCAAAACCTCAACAGCAGGTAGAGGAGTGCTCGAACACCTCTCAGAAACACCGGATGTGGACTGATTCCCGCGTTCAGGAGGGGTCAGCCCAGGCAAGCACTGCAAGAGCAGAGCCGGAGTGCGCATTGCTGCCTTGGCCCACTAGCAGTTCCCCAAGTCAACGCCGGTAGGAGAAACTACATCAAATAGCACGAACACTCAGCCGGCGAACAGCGTTGAAGAAGTCCTTCTAATCAAGAGAAAATACAAACAACGAAACTTCCATGGAAAAAATTAGGAGAAGAAAAAGCCGCGGGGGGGGGGGGGGTTCGCCGGTACAGAACTGACGAAAGATCAGCAACTGACTACTTTATCCACACCGGAAAGCCACTAAACCCTACGAACGACGCGTATAGATTGAACTCACCGATTCCGAGGCGGTAGGCAACTCGAGGAATGCTGGACGATCAGCGAAGGAATGGGAATAGACGACGAAGATGAAGAAACAGAACGGAATTTCAAGGAGTAGAGAAGTTAGTTGCCGCCCAGAGCGAGGGGGCTGCGGGAAGAAGATCAAAGTCAAAAAGGGAGGAAGAAGCTTGAGCCATCATCTCCTCCTTCCCCCCAGCAAAGAAAATTCAGTTGGTATTGACATTTACCCTCCAGGGGGGGGGGGGGAGGGAAGGAGGAGGGAGGGCATATTGGTAATTGTACTAGGGGTGGGTGGGAACTGGGAAATCTCCGTCCGCAACACGTGGGTTTCATTTAATTTGGTTTCAATTTCATATTTTAAAAATTCGTTTCAACAAATTTTAATATAATTTTATTTTAATTTTACTTTTCAATTTAACGTTTAACGTACGGCTGAGTTGATTTGGATAATTATTCGTTTCGTATCAAACCCAGAAATTGCGGAACAAAAACTGCCGCTCCGAGAAAAAATGGCGGAATATTACTACAACATTATTCATTACATCAGCGATCTGTTTTTCCTTGTAATAATTCCCTGTAAATTTTTAGTTTTTTATAATGATTCGATGCCGCTCTCATGATGCCTGAAAACATTCGCGGCACAGAGTGAAGGTTGACGGGGACGACGAAGGAATGGAAAAGCGAGAGAAAGAAGAAACAGAATTTCTGGAAAAAATGATTACACCCACCGTTCTGTGCACACTGCACTTTTGTATCCCCTCAACCGACTAACAAACTCTACGAAGACAATTACAGCTCTGCCCTTACGGACAAAATGAAAGAATAATTCTAATAGCCTCAAATAAATCGGCCTCTTCATCCAGGGTCACAGCCCACACTCTTTACGCCAGCCCTCTGCTCCATTTGCTAACTGTTTACTTTGCTCACACTCCCCCTCAAGATGGGAGCTGTGAATGTCTTTCACTCCCATCTTGGCAAGCAAATAATTCAGCCTCCCGGGATGTAACGCCTTGGTGAAAATGTCAGCAAGCTGGAATTGAGTCTTCGTGTGCACCATCCGAATGATTCCCTCTTCAACTTTCTCCCTTACGAAGGGCAAGTCGATTTCCAAATGTTTCGTGCGCTCGTGAAACATCGGATTCTTGCTGATATAGATAGCCGACTTGTTGTCGCAATACAACGTAATTGGTTGTTTTGTAATGATCCCCAAATCTGTCATCAACGCCTTCAGCCAAATAACTTCAGCTGCTGTGGTAGCTATTGCCCTGTACTCAGCTTCCGTCGAGCTGCGCGACACTGTGCTCTGTTTCTTAGACCGCCAACTGACGAGGGAATCTCCCAGAAACACACAGTAACCAGTAGTCGACCTCCTGCTTGTGGCACAACCGCCCCAGTCGCTGTCGGAGAACGTCTGGAGTCGTGGTTCAGCTGAACTTGAGAAAAATATGCCTTTTCCTGGCGTGCCCTTCAGATACTTCAGCACCATACCTGCTGCGTCCCAGTGCTTCTTCAACGGTTTGTCCATAAACTGTGCAAGCACATGCACTGCGAAGGTCAATGCACTGCGAAGGTCAAATCTGGTCGCGTGATCCCCAAGTAAATGAGCCGTCCCACAAGCCTTCTATACGCACCAGCATCAGTCATTTCATCCCCTTCTACATGTGTCAACCTGTGATTAGGGACAATTGGTATGGAGGATGGTTTGGCGCCCAACTTTCCTAAATCTTCCAGTAAGCGCAAGACATAACCTCGCTGTGAAATGAATAAGCCTGACTGTGACCTTGCAATTTCCAACCCCAAGAAGTATTTTAGAGTGCCAAGATCGCGTAGCTTAAAGTGACTATGCAAATGAACTCGCAAAGCATCTATAAGCTGATCATTGGATCCAGCAACCGCGATGTCGTCCACATAAACGAGAACTCCGAGGAAACCTTCAGCGGCTTGTTTGGTGAACAGCGAGTAGTCGGCTTTGGACTGGACAAAGCCATAGGCAAGCAGACAAGAAGTTAACTTACAGTTCCATTGGCGTGAAGCCTGCTTGAGGCCATAAAGTGACTTTCGAAGCTTGCAAACTGGAGGTGCAGAAGCAGAGCACTCCCCCTGAATATCCAAACCCTGTGGCAGCTGCATGAATACTTCCTCTACGAGATCGCCATTGAGGAAAGCGTTATGTATATCAAACTGGCGCAACTTCCATCCTCTAAGAGCTGCCACAGCCAAGAATGAGCGGATTGTAGAGTGCTTTGCAACTGGGCTAAACGTTTCTTCATAATCGAACCCCTCCCGTTGAGTGTAGCCTTTAGCTACCAACCGTGCCTTGAAACGATCAACGGTTCCATCAGCCTTTATCTTGGTTTTGTAAACCCACTTGCAGCCAATAGCACGCTTGCCTGGTGGAAGTGGTACCAGCTCCCAAGTTTGATTATCGGTCAGAGCTTGTAGTTCAGAAGCCATAGCCTCTCGCCAATGCGGAAGAATTTTTGCCTCACTGTAACTCTGCGGTTCATGGTTACTCTCCAGAGACAGTAAGAAAGTTTTGTAAGGATGGGACAATTGTTCATAAGAAATATAGGGTGCAATAGGGTAACGAGGAGAAGAAAGGGACAGTGCGGTACTTACAGGTGGGCTCGAATCAGATGAATCAGAACTCGCCTGCGGAGTGGAGAAGCCATGATGGTAATCCTGAAGATAGCTGGGAATTTTATGCAGCCGTTTACTTCTTCTCAAGTTAGAGTCAGAGCCTGACAAAGCTGGAATGAAGGCTGGAGGTTCTGGGTCTTTTTGTTGTGGTAAATGATCAGACGGATGAGGGAATTCAGGGCAAGAAGAATCAGTGATTGGATCTGTGAGGGGAAGTACTAAGTCGGGTGGTGCAGGTTGTAAAGTGCTGGCACTACTCTCAAAAGGAAAAATGCACTCATAAAAAAAGACATCACGGGAAATGAAGATTTGGTGTGAAGTAAGATCAAACAGAAAATAGCCTTTGACATGAAACGGGTAGCCAATGAAAACACATTTTCTTGCTCTTTTATCTAGCTTCTTTCTGCCTGATGTCAAAGTGCAAGAAAAACACAGAGAACCAAACACACGCATGTAATGCAAAGAAGGTTTTTGTTGAAATAGCTTCTCATAGGGAGTAATGCCAAGTAAAGTTTTGCTAGGTAAACGATTAATAATGTGTGCAGCGGCCATCAAGGCATATCCCCAGAATTGAGATGGAAGCTTTGCTTGAAATAATAATGCTCTAGTTACTTGTAATAGATGCTGATGCTTCCTCTCCACCACCCCATTTTGCTGTGGTGTAGCTACACAAGAAGTTTGATGCAAAATCCCATGCGTTTTATAGAAAACAGGCAAATGGAACTCACTGCCATTATCACTCCGTATGGCCTTTATGTTTGCATTAAATTGAGTTTTAACAAACTGATGAAAGTCACAGAGTAAGGATTTCACTTCTGATTTGTATTGCATTAGGAAAATCCATGTCACTCGTGTGTAATCATCAATAACAGTTAAGAAAAACCGATAGCCATGCAAAGCAATCTCAGAATTTGGCCCACATATGTCACAGTGAATCAGATCAAATGGCCTAGTTGTTTTGATAGTACTTGATGGAAAAACCAGACGTTTTTGCTTGGCCTCATGACAGATAGAGCAAGCATTTTGGGTTAACATTGTAATTGAAGGTTCTATCGACTGTAGTCCAGATAGTTTAGTCGATGGCACATGCCCAAGGCGCATATGCCACAAGTCAAACGCATCCAAAGTAGTATGAAGTTTGGTCGAACAAGAACTATGCAAAGAGTTGCTGTGAAAGGGTAAGGTGGCTATGAGTCTAACTTGAGAAGCTGTAGGGCTGTACCCATTCCCATCTGTCTTCTTGAGTACAAACAGGCCATCCTCTCGTTCAGCTAGTCCAATCGTCATCCAATTGAGCGAGTCCTGAATGTAGCAAAAAATATGAGAAAATGTGACACAAATGTTGCTGGTAGTGGTTAGTCTACTGACAGAGAGTAAATTAAAATGAAAAGAAGGCACAAACAAAGTGTTGTCCAGAATCAAGCTGTCATTGAGTTGGACAATTCCTATATGTGTAGCTAGGACTTTTGTGTTGTTAGGAAGCTGAATCTGCAATGGGACTGATAGTTCATGATATGAGGTAAAGAAATCGAGGGAAGAGGTGATATGGTCGGTGGCCCCTGTATCAATGATCCAGGAGGTATGTTTTACTGGAGAGGTTGCTCTATTAAAAGACAGAGTACCTGCAAAATTGTCAACACGATTGGTTGCAATGGGAAAAGGTGTGAGAGTGGGTTTCTGTCCCTGAGGAGTTGAAGCAGCAGTTTGGCGTGGATCTTCCACACTGAGTAGTGCTAGTAACTTCTGAACTTGATTCTCTGACAATGCTAAGGGAGGTTGATGCAGCAGTGCAGCTTTGTTTTCAGTAGCAACCAAGTTAGCCAGTCTCCTGTTACTTGGTCCTGGCTGTCGTGAAGAAGCCTGTCCTCTTCCTCTGCCAGCCATTTGATTGGGAGGGAAACCAATCAGGTGGTAACATATGTTCTTAAGATGCCCCTTCTTGCCACAATGCTCACATTGCAACCCGGGTCTGTTTCTCTTCCTTTCAGCAAACGCCAACATTTTATTCTGGTCATGTTTCACGATTGCTTCCTACTCGTTCCCAGATAAAGCTGTTGCTGCTATAGTGTTCCCAAACAACATTACTTCCTCTCCTTTCAAATTTTGTTGCAATTCCTCCCTCTGAAGAATGTTGTACGCCTCCCCCAAAGTGGGAAAGGGCTTCCTCAGTAAAATTTGGCTTCTCAAAGTGCTATACTCACGATTCAATCCATTTATAAACCATATCTTTCTGCAATTCTTCTGCATATATCTTCTCCCAACCACAATCGCACTTACTGCACTTGCACTTTGGGTAAGGTCGATACTCTCGTAACTCTCTCAAAATTCCAAGCATCTCATTATAGAAGGCAGATATGGTTTTACTTCCCTGGACCAGCGAGTGGTATTGCAGTTGAAGACGGCAGACCCGTGAGTCATCCGGCTCCCCGTAGCGCTCCTGGAGTTCCTCCCAGATGTCTCTTGCGGTATTCAGGTAGAAGACGGTCGAAGCAATCGCAGGAGAAACCGATCTCTGCAACCACGACCTCACCAAGTCATCACACCGCTTCCAAGCGGGAAATAAGCTGCTGTCCTCCGCTGGTCTGGGGATTGTTCCATCAATGAAGCCGATCTTATTCTTGATCGACACTGCTAGCTCAAACGAACGCCTCCATGACGTGTAATTGCCCTCCGAGAGCTCCGGTGCCACAATAGCCCCGGTCTGCAGGTCTGTCGCATGCACATGATACGGCGACTGCTGACTGTCAATACCCACAATCTCCATCCGTCGAGCTCGCCAACCCCTCAGACGACCAACACCCGCTCTGATACCATGAAGGTTGACGGGGACGACGAAGGAATGGAAAAGCGAGAGAAAGAAGAAACATAATTTCTGGAAAAAATGATTACACCCACCGTTCTGAGCACACTGCACTTTTGTATCCCCTCAACCGACTAACAAACTCTACAGAGACAATTACAGCTCTGCCCTTACGGACAAAATGAAAGAATAATTCTAATAGCCTCAAATAAATCGGCCTCTTCATCCAGGGTCACAGCCCACACTCTTTACGCCAGCCCTCTGCTCCATTTGCTAACTGTTTACTTTGCTCACACAGAGGCAAGCTTGCCTAAGTTATACCAAGTGAGGTTTGCGGGCGGATGCGATATCATCTTTAGGTATCGGAGGGAGTTTGAGAGAGACTCCCCGTCGTGATCGATTCGAGAAGGGGAAGGGGGGTAATATATTGTTTGGTATGGGGGCCTGTGTGTCGTCTGCTAAGGGAAGGACATTTTCTCATAAACCCGTGCAGTGCGATGCGGACCCCGTGCGTAGGTCGAGCTTCTTCCGGGCAGCAGTCTCCATTATCAACAATCCCAGCAAAGATAATGTGCACGAGCTATGAGGAGCTCGGGGAGGGGGGAGTTCGAGATCACGTACAGAAGAACCAACATTGAGACGGGGGAGCAGTTCTCCTGCAAGACCATATCGAAGAGCAAGCTGAGGACGGAGATTGACGTGACGGAAGTTCGGAGGGAGGTCGAGATCATGAGGAACCTGCCGCGGCATCCGAACATCGTCGCATTTAGGGAAGCGTATGAGGATAAGGAGGCCGTCTATCTTGTGATGGAGTTGTGTGAGGGAGGGGAGTTGTTTGATAGGATCGTGCAGAGCGGACATTTCAACGAGCGCGCTGCGTCTAAGATTACCAAAACCATTATCGAGGTCATCAAGGTAAATATCAAACAATCGCTGGTTCTCAGCTGACGATGTTGGAGCGGAGATGTTTATGATGCTGTTTCCGCTGTATCTTAGGTATGCCATGACAATGGTGTGATTCATCGATACTTAAAGCCCGAGAACTTCTTGTTTGCCAATGCCAGCGAATCATCTCCCTTGAAAGCAATTGATTTCAGTCTCTTGACATTCTTTGAGCCAGGTAACAATTGCTCCCTGCTTTCCTTTAGCGTCGATCGGAGAAACTATCTTTCCCCTCTCTTCAATGCTTCAGTGACTGTCATCGAAAATTGACGTATTAGTGTCTAACTAACCTCTCCCGGTCAGCATTTCCGTGAAATAGTGGGAAGTCCTTATTACATGGCATCGGGGGCATTGCAGAGAGACTACGGATCGGAAGTCGATGTTTGGAGTGCCGGAGTCATCCTTTACATCTTGCTTTGTGGTGTTCCGCCATTTTGGGCAGGGAAGTCAGAATTTCAAGTCTCCCTCGAGGATCAAGTCCCCAGACTATGTATGTTTTTTGGTTGTCTGATAACTCATAGGAGTGTGGATATGCAGAAACCGAAGAAGGAATCGCTCATGCGATAGTTCTTGGAGAAGTAGATTTTTCAAGAGACCCCTGGCTGAGGGTTTCCTCTGAAGCGAAGGATTTAATGAAGAGCACGTTTAATCCGAACCCGTAAGAACGGTTAATCATCAAGGAAGTCCTCGGTACGCTCTAATCCTAATCGTAATCTAACGCAACGTTTTCAATATATACTGATCGGAGAGTCCATGTTTGTTTTGTTGCAGGGCATACGTGGATGCAGAACACAGAGAAAGCCTCAAACATTCCACTCGGAGAAAACTTTCGGTTGAGGATCAAACAGTTCTCGTTGATGAATAAGTTCAAGGAGGTCAAGGAGTTTCTCGGAGTAAGGCCTTGCATTTGCACTGTTACTGCATTTACATTCTCCGTGATCATTTAGTAAGATCAATTTACGTCCACTGATATGTTGTGCAGGTAGTTGCAGACAACTTGCCTGACGATCAAGTGGACAGCATCCGGGAGATGTTCGACACAATGGACACCGACAAGAACGGGGCCTTGACGCGTGAGGAGCTAAAGCATGGCTTCTGCAACTACGGACAACTTGTACAAGATCAGGATGTTCAGATGTTCATGGAGGCGGTGTGTCTCTTCTCCGACTTCCCTCAGAATTGTCGAGAGAACCATCGTTCAATTTTGACATGTATTTGCTCTTTTTACCTTCTCAACTAAAGGCGGACGTCGACGGGAGCGGAACAATCAATCGCGAGGAATTCTTGATGATGTCAGTGCATTTGAAGAGGATTGGCAGCGATGAGCCAAGCATTCGAGTTTTTCGACAAGAACCAGAGTGGGTACATCGAGTTTGACGAACTAAAGGATGCTATGGAAGAAGAGAACCTTGGTCCAAACAACGAGGTGGTCATCAAGGACATCATCTTTGACGCCGACATAGACAAGGTAAAAGGCTCCCGCACAAAATCAAAAACTTTTGCGCACCATCAACGTGCATTCACCGGCTCTCCCTTTCCTCCTTGTACACAGGACGGAAGGATAAGTTATGACGAGTTCAAGGCGATGATGACGATGGGGATGGACTGGAAGATGGCGTCACGGCAGTACTCAAGGGCGTTGCTCAACGCGCTGAGCATAAAGATGTTCAAGGACAATTCCACCAGAAGCACCAACAGTAATCAAACAGGGTAGCAGCTGCAAGCAAAACACAGATTCTGTCCATACCTTTTGTCAAAGTTCAAAATCAGTGATTTCTCACATAAATCAAATCCCAGCATCGATAAATAAGAACACGATGTATGACGTATACAGGCAAGACCTTTTCATTCCTTTAAGAACCAATCCACATTGAGCTGAGTATACACCGGGGAGGAGGGAGATAAATAGGGCAAACATAGTACATCTTTTAGATTTATCCAAAGTAGAAAGTGAAAAATGAAGAAGAGAGAAATGTATTAAAACTCTGCAGATTCGAATGATGGGATGACCACATCAGAAGAAGAGACCCATTAATTAAGATTGATAACATTGTGTAGGAAATTATATGTACAGGAGGTAAGAGATCTTACAACATGCCTCAGAAGCCCGACTCTGAATAGTGCCCCTGCTCGTGATCTTTGAACTTCGGGATACCAGCGCCGGGCGTTGACTAAAGGGAACCTAGACTCCTTGTTATAGTACATGGGTAATTGTTCTTGTCTGGTTGAGCGAGGATTCCGAGTCTGAGCTAAAATGGCAATAGGATGATGACCAGAAGTCAACGTCGCCTTTGATTGCACATCTGGCAAACGGTCACGGATTTAACATTTGCAAAGGTGCAGTGGTCACAAGACCAATGACCTGAGTCGTCGTTCCGACTGGAACCTGCTCGAGCAGTGGTTGTCCCCTTGGCACGTCCACCTCTGCTAGTCTTACCATTTGCTCCATTCTTTGAGCTTGGTGTCCCGCTGCAGGCGCCATGGGAGTCCACGTCTGACAACCCGTTTTCCAACGCCGTCACAAGGTTCTTAAAGTAATTCCTAGTCACACTGTTAGATTGACAAAAAGTTAGAAAGATTAAAAGAGAACAAACTCACAGTACACAAACAGCTAACCTGATAGAATGAGACAAAGCACCACCAAACATGCATAATAAGAGGCGAACATGCAAATATTAAAGCAACAAAAACGCGAAGAAAGAGAGCCAGTTATTACCTGGTTAATCCCGCTAGTCTAGTACGAAAATCATTGAAGCTGCTACAAGGTCCGTCATCACTCAAGAATTGGTGCAGTTCCTTCTCTGCACATTGATGAAGCCTTTCCAAGCCAGACTCAGCCTCACCTGACAAAAAAAATTGAGGGCTAAGAAGGAACATGATTGCATAATATCAAGCAAAAAATCAAGACCCGGCAGGCACACACCTTGTAAATACTCAAAAAACTGTTTCTTGGCATGTTCATGTTCCGGTAAATAATATCCATATGCATATGTCCACTTGAGCACTCGCCTGCACTCCACTATCTGGAGATATGAAACAAGGTCTTAATAGCGAGACAAAAGAACATGACAAATAACTTAAATTAGATGAAAATTTCACATCCAGATTCAACATAATCAACAGCTGACTCGCATGAACAAGCAACTACTGTGAACAAAGTGTATGGTAATACCGAGTCAAATAATTGAATAAGAAGAAAAGTAACCTGTTGCCAGGCCTCGATGATAAACTTCAGCTGGGATTCAGGCTGGCATTGGACGTCACTGAGCTTTTCAAGCTGTCGGGGCAAGCAAAAATGATTCAGAACAGTAGCACCAAACATCAACACGAGCACAAAGTCATAGAAGAAATATGAATTTCTGGCATTAGTTGAACTACTTCCAATTCAGGTAAAGTACAACCTCTGCTCTAAGATGCATGCTATGCAACTCTGTATATCACCCATAATATTTGAAGATACCAAAGATAATTTGGACAGCAGTGCAAAAAAAAAAAAAAAAAAACCTTAAAGGCAAAAGTAGCAATACAAAGAAGTGCATTGTGCCATCAAAACTGAAAGTGTTGGTGGAACGTACAGCAAGAGGCTACCTACATGGACTGCTTGCATTTGCTGTAAATCTGCCAAAGCCTTTTGTCTTGACTGTCAAAACGGAAGGCCAAATATATTAGTAAAGGAAACTGAAGAAGAACAATGGCCTCACAATCACAAGATATCTCATGCCAAAAGGAAAAAAAAAATCATTACAGCAACATCTTACAGACTGATATCCAATTAACCCATTAACAAGAGAACTCATAGTTCATTTATTAAAAACCTAATGGAAGGGGGGAGAAGAGAAGGCCATTCAGAACTTCAACAGACATTTATGCCTTCGAGATGGTCTCATTCAAAAAGGTAAGCTGCCAAACAATTTACACGTTTGAAATGTTTTCAAGTCATATAGAATGATAAAAAGCAAAGGTAAGATCAAGTGAATCAAGATCATTAACTTGTACCAGATTACATGAAAACTTTCCTTTTTAAGTATGCATCTCAAAGAAAACAATTAAGCAAGCAAGGGATGCCTGCCACAGTCACCAAGGTATTAAAGTGCTCCAAAATGATTTAGGACAAAACGATCTGAAACATACAGATTGATTGCTGGCCCATCGTTCGTAATAATGAGTATATCTCTCCAATGAATTCTTTGCCATCTCTCTTCTTCTTTCGGACTCATCATACTGCAAAAGAGGATTTGACAGTATCAGAAGAATCCCAGAAAAGTAATCACTTTATAACTGCATAATCAACTCTGAGAATGATCATTTCAATAAGTAACTTAAAGATAGCAAGCCTCAAGCCTCTGGCAGTTCTCAGTCGAAAAATAGTATCCTCAATAGGTTACTTCCCATGGAAAGCCCATATACAAGTAGCGTCTAAAACACAATCAAGAGTTTTGCTTCTTCAATTCCAGACAAATATACAGAACACAGTGGAACAAATATTTTTCTTGTCTATAAAAAAAAGTAACCAAGATCTGAAAAGTTACCACTCCCTCTTGCTTGGTAGTATCGTAGCGATTACAAGCATAGAACCCACCAGTCCTCTCACCATGATCTGACCATGCGCCAAGACAAAGCCTGTGCAATGTATAAATAAGGCAATATATTCACAAACCACAGACCAGTAACTTTCAACTTACCACCATCGCCACTTTTTTTCAAACAAAAATAAAAAGGAGAAACTAACATTTATGACTTCACAGAAAATTCCAACAATCAACCGGTGGGCAGCAGAACTCACCAACAGAATTCAAATTTACATGGTGGCGTGCAGGTCATGTGCATACACCCTTGGTTCTTCTCAATTGGACGTTTGCATTTTGGACAGGGTTTAGAATTGGCAAGAATCCTGAAGAATGTCATCAAAATTAGCACATATCCAAACTTTTTATATATAGGAAATTGATGATGGTTTCATACATCTCCAGTTGATTTACAATGCAAGGCTCATACAAGCCCCAGAAACCAGCTTGACGAATAATGTAATCCAATAACCACCAGAATGTTTCTTTCCAAACCCTTGACAGTCCCAAAAAAAAAATGCAGAGGAGAATGCAGAATAAGTACTCCAATTAAGATCCGAAAATGCATATACTCATAAGCAATTGTTATAACTAATGTATAATTCTGACAATAAGCAGCTGTTAGAATATGCAGTTGTCACATCATAGTTTCTGCCTACACCAACCCTCATCAATAAAAATGAACAAAAGAAGCAGCCAGACAAGTACTTTTTACCAGTTCATATTTTCTGATTCAGCACTGTTTTTCATAATCCACTTGGCAACAGTGTCACAGTCTACAGGACGATGAGCTTCTTCTGTACACTGCAAATTTTGATTTAAGAAAAAAATGAGGCCACAATTTTGCATGTATTACAGCTCACAGGGATAAAAAGGAATAAAGGACACTATCCTCACATTCCAGCAAAAATTATAAGCACAGAGACAAGCAATATCATAACTTTCTGATCCAGCCGTAAACTCTACTGCGAGTTCACAACCAGCAGCAGGACACCATTTGGTCTACAAGAGAAAAATAACAACATAAAAAAACAGTGAATTACTCGATAAGTGTCACATCAGCTCAAATAATAAAAAAAAAAGAGAGAAAAAAATAAAACATAATCAGAAATTGAACAATAGTACACCTTCCGATTGTCTTCAACATAAGACCGGAGAAGATACTGAGAATACTTCTCCTTCTCTCCATTCGACGTTAGGAGATCTATCATGTTCTGTCCCACAGCAGCACCGCAAGATGGATCAGGACATCTCAATGCCAAACATCCAGGACCATCATTAATCGAGGTACTGATATAACCTGCCAAGGTAGTATACAAGTCAACCAACATGCTTAGCTTGTGCGGACATCCATAACATAATATCCAACACATGACAACTCAAAACAAAAATAAATTACAGCCAAGAGTTCCGTGATTAAATTGTCAAAGAGACTTTGTCACAGTGGATGGCTGCGCTTCATGCTTGGAGAGAGTTACCAGCCAAATTCTTCATAACAGTTTTGCGTAGAAAGTGTGGCTGACTTTTGCACATTATATCTAATGATTATGCCCCACGACATTTTGGAAGCTCTTAATTGCAGGAAGTTAGCTAATCTTGAACTGCAGACAATTTTATTGAACGATATTCCCCATTACACTGATGGCTAATTTGGAGAGAAACCCCTCCAGATTTCATTTTGGACACTCTACATGGGGATATCCCATGCGCCGCGTCTCCTGTAACCTAACCCCGAACGCCTATTTCTAATGCCACCCTCTTTAATTACCAAAAAAAAAAAAATTGGAGAGAAACGAATAGTAGGATCTCCAATTAGGTAAGGATTTTATGTGAAGTCTGAAAAGTTTTTAACAGGGGGTTCATCCTGGTTCATTCATAGTAATGATAACATTTTCTAGGTGGCTCCTCACATACGTCTGGTATACAAGACACTCGGTGAAATTAGCAGTCCTAAACCTACATTTTCACAGTCACTAACACAAGCAAGTCAAATATCACCAAAAGCAGCAAGAAAAACTATTTGGTTCTCATAAAATAACCTCGATAACTTGATGGGCCAAGCTAGTTTCACCTCTGGTTTTTATTTACTTAAATAACAAGTTAGGATTCATGAGAACTAAACTTCCCCCAGAGAGGTATTATTTCCATGGATGGAGATAGGGCAAATGGGATTACTCCTATAACAAAACAACACCAAACATTAAAGATGAGGCTATTTTTTGTTGTGATTCTCTAGAATCCAATTAATTCTAATTTTTTAATACTGCTCGCATAAGATATCTAGAAACAGTTTAGTTCACAATGAAAACAAAGAACCCAATACAAAATTGTGTGAAGCAACATAACGACATCAATCAGGCCTCTTGATGCACTGGGCACAGGCTAATACAAGCACAAACGAGGAATCATGGACGCTACACATGACAACTGTCCTCTACAAATTTACAACACGGTTGCTTCAACAGTCTCCATGAAGAAAATCACAAGGCTGATAGCAGAACAAACCTGTCCAGCATGTCTTACAAAAAGGATGACCGCAAGTAGCTGACATGATTTCGTCGCGTGGATAAGTTTCAAAGCAAATACCACATGCTACCTGCAGACAGACACAAAACATAAATGCATGATCCAACTGACAAGCACACTGGAACGTGTTTAGCTTGGAATCGTAACTTAAAGCTGCATACTTCTCTAGAATTTGTATAATCGACAACTGGTTTCTCAAGCAAACCCACAGCTTTCCTCACACTATCTTCGTCGGCGAACCATGCATCATGCACTTTACTAACACTCCTGCATCCAACAGCATGATCAAAATGAAAATCTAAATATTCATCGCAGAAAAGAAAACTACAAAGGGCCTGACGACATTACAAATGAACATTAGACTCGGCACAGATCTAAACAGGGCCTCCGTAATTCTTTCTTTTTCTTGGTATCATATGCAAACACATCACATCAATATTCCCCAATAATAAGATATTGCAGGATGACTAACCAGCCATAATGTTGGAGAAGAATAATAGCGGCGACCCTTGCTATGGAGAGCACAGATGACACTCGTGTTATGTCATCCTCTTGGCGCTGCCTAATATCTATGTCCCGTAAAATGGTGTAGCTTTGCTGGGAAAGATGAGAAATGTAAGCAGTCGAATAAATAGCAATTAGGTGAAGGGTCTCAACTCTGTTTAAGGTGTTGGCCCAGGCCTTTTCTATCCGGTGTGGGACTATCCCAACACCTCCCCGTAATCCCACATCAGATCTTTGTCCGGGGATCGGGCGTCCTCGTTCGGAATCTTTGTCCGACGGGATGAATCTAGCTCTGATACCATGTTAGAAATCGTGTCGGAGTAACCATTCACCTAAAAGCTAGCAATTAGGTGAAGGGTCTCAACTCTATTTAAGGTGTTGGCCCAGGTCTTTTATATCCGATATGAGACTATCCCAACACAGAACAACTACGTCAAACCAAGAAGCCATTCAGTCTCTCGATATTACGCATCAATTATAGGTAAAGAAAAACATCATTCAAGCTCAAACGAAATGTACACCCTTCAAAAAAAAAATCCTCCAAGTTTACCAACGAAATCATATCCACAAGCAGTCAAGAATAGTTGTTACAAAAATCCGAATCACAAAAGCATCCTCGTCAGAGTCCTTTCCAAGCCAGCATGCCTAAGCAAAAAAGAAAAATTTCTGCACTTAAATCTTGGATCCGCCCTAAACATGCTTCGTTGATCAATGCAACAGCCAATGCCCAACCTACTAACAATAAACCAAACAACCCAGATCAAAATCAAACCCATCATCAGAACCGCCCACGATGACCTCCCCAGCTGAATTCCACCCCCCAACAACACAAACACCCTACCGAAAGAAAGAGGGAGAACCCCAATACAATCCAATCCAAACAACCTGGTGGCGACATGCGGAATAGACATCGGAATCATCATCCAAGTCCTCGACGAACTCGAATCCACCATCTTCGGGGTCTGCAGAATCGCTGTTGTAATAATCGTCGGCATCCCCGCTGTAGTAGTCATCGTCCATCGAATAAGCGTCGTTGGCGTCGTGCATATCGTCCTCGGGGTCCATCACACACCTCCCCCTTACCCCTCCCTAACCCTAGAACTACGGCGAAGAACGATCGACGGGGGGAAGAAGTCAGAGTTCCTCCGATCCCGGGGGATCGTGTCTCTCCTATTTAGGTTGGGGCGGGGTTGGAGGAATAGGAAGAAGTCGGTGGTGGGGAGGTGGCTGGCTCTTTTGGCTTTTGGACGACGGTGAGGAGAAAAACAAAGATGGAAAACGGATTAAAAAAATAAATTAGTTTCATCACTTTTTAGGTTGTAAGAGACGGAAAGAATGGGGTATTGTATAGAAATACTTAATAAAACACGCTAATAAATTTAATGGAAATTTATAAAGTCACGGTCCAAAGCTCGTCAAAGAAAAAAATCAGGACGATAAGAGATGAGAATGCGCCTAAGTAGATCAATCCTCTTAGCTAACTTGGAGCTTTGTTCGTTAATGTTAGTTAATAAAATAAGATAAAACCGATTTCTTGACATTAATTAATTAAGATATTTTAAAATTACGCTATCTTGTTGGAACACGTTACTAAGCTAACTTGACGTATATGTGTTTGACCTTGGATGAAATAGACATCATGTGGTCTCTCCCTTGCGTTTTATAGACGAACTTTTCAAGAATTTATTTTTTCAATCTCGAGAAGCGGTGTTTTGAATATTTTGTAAATTAAAAAATGTCTTTATTTCCGTAGATTAAATTGGAAAGAGCCCGACGAAAAATTTTGAGTCTGTAGGATAGCGTGCAACGACGAAACTAATAAAAATAAACGACCTCTGCTAAAATTTTTAAAAAATAAAAATAATGATGACTCTCAAAAACGGATGGAAATAAATGAACTGTTCCAACGGAAAATAAATATCGTCGTTTAAGTGATTCGATTAAATCAACTTGACACAATTTCATGCTTTTTTTTATCGAATAAATTTTAAAATTATTTATTTTATTTTGTGAAATAATTTAGCAACTAGCGTGGTGACGTTAAACTCGTTATCTCCGTACCTGGATGCCCCCATCCATATATACTCTATGCGAGCACAGTGGCATTGATGGACGACGACGCTTCTCACGGCTGACACCCATTTCCAATAATTAAAAACACCGAATCGCAGTGATAATTCTTAAGAGTAGAAAAAAAATTATTTTCCTCCCGGAACAAATCCGCAATCACCTTTAACACAGCCAATTCGGCCGGTCCCAACTATGCTGGTGGTAAATATTTCCTTAGTCATATTATTCGATGGATATGTTGCCTGTCCATTTTTGGCTGCCGCCCACCCAACAGCCAAACCCCATTTGAATGCCTTTTTCACTAATGACAAAACGACTTAGAGAAGGGTGGGTATCTTGGCCGTAGGCTGCTGGCGAGTAGATCTCCTTAACTATGGCTTCCCACAAATTCAACCACGTAATTTCCGGTCAACCAGACCCAATGCCCGCGCAATCCAAGGTAAGAAGACCCCATGGAGGGATGCGATGAACCAGACAACATTTACTTATAATGCTGGAAAAGAAGCCGGATTTTAGATAGCTCTTACTCCTACTATGCCCAACTGACAGTAAAATTCATCATTTGCATATAGAAAAATAATAATAATAATTGGGTCAAAAAAAGTACGCTCCTCTTGCAGATGTAATGGCCAGAACAGATAAAGGAACTCATCGGATTGGGGGGGGGGGCCTTTCCGATAATCTCGTTTGAGCTGATCTAAGAATTTGTACAAACAACAGTAGAATTGCTGTGAGTCACTGACTTTCTGCCAAGTAGTTAAAAAGGAGGCCAAAAAAAGAAAAAGAAAAGAAGACATGTACCTTTCGCCATCATCAACGTCAACGAGTTCCACTACACCATTATGTTGTTCATCTTTAACTTTCGAAAGGGGTGAGAAAAACTACAGGGAAAGAAATAAACAAAAAAGGGAAGAAGAAATCGCTTGAGTTTCATAGATTATAAATCAACAGAAATTTCCCGAGAAGGTTCATCAAACATACCTGGTGCATTGATATAAACACGATAGATATTCCCAACATGAAGTTCACATGGCCAAACAATACTGCAGATGCTATTCCAGTAAAGGTTGTCGCAACTGTTGATGAGTATTTCTCTAAAATTGTATCTCAATGCAACAAGAAAAAGGATTGATTTAAAGTGAAGTTCTATTACAGGAAGAAAAACTATATTCAGAAAAATAAACATAGAAATTAAACTTTGGTATCTTTCTGCGAGCCACTAAAACAAGAAATGGAGCAACCACTGTAATACTAAACGAGATTGGGAAGCGACCTGCATATTTGAAGAAAAATGAGGACAGAATTCCTTGGGCTGCATTGTTACATATTAAAAGCATGGTAGCATGAGAGTGTGTACCTGTAGGATGTTAAAACTGCTTGAACCTAAAGCAAATAGATAAATTTTTATTACAATCTTAATGATTCCAAATAAATACTAAGAAATCGAGTGCTATATAAATGTACTATCCTGCCTTAACATGCTTCTGACATACATAATTTCCCACATGAACTATAGCTATAGTGAGATGACCAGTGACCAACATTTCCCAACTTGTATGAGGGGGTGGGGGAGAATGGATGTAGATGCACACAGCTTCTTGCAAATATTCAATATTTAAATTAAGATTGTTTCCATTTCTTGGACCCATTACTATGATTCCTTATATTAAGAGAGAATATGAGATAGAGAAAGTGAAAACCTGCATGATGAATTTCAAATAATTATTGATGGCATACAGAAGAGCAGGGACGGCAAGGAGAACATTGTTTCGTGCAGCCTGGAGTTGAAAAAAACATAAGATATTAAATTGAATTGACGACCTGCAAGTATTTCAAAGGATAGATATTTTAAAAGCAAATAATAACTAAAGGCTCTTCCAAATATTTTAAAAGCAAAGAAGTAGCTGAAGGCTCAGCCAGAATACAGATGACAAGAAGGAGCATAGCTAAGAAAACAAACCTCCCTTTGCAATTCTAATGCGCATTATCTTATTCAAAGTGTATGCTTTTTCAAAAAAGTTCTATGCAAGGCCTGTGTGTTTATTCTATATGAAGTAATCTAACTGATTATATCATAAGCATCTAATCTAATCTGATTAATATATTCCTAGAAAGACCATTAATGCATCTAGTGCTCTTGGTAGGAGAGGATGACTATATATATACAGCCTTATTCTATTATAAAGATGATGTCAGACCAATTTGTGTTCATATCAACTAAATACATGGCCCCCTGCAATAGTCAATATACACAGCCTTGCCCTAGCAAATATTTATATTTGCAAGGCTCTTAGATCCTCGCCCTCAAACCCGTGCCTGAGGTTAACAAAGGAGAACTTTGTCGTTACTCCGAAACTTGCTCACGCATCTACTTCATTAAACTCCATGAATACGAGATTGTGTTACTTAAAGATGGCACTGATTGGATCTAATTACCAATCAAAATTAAACATTGTACGATTAATTTTCATTTTTAAGAAATACGTGCATGAACAACAACTTGGAGAAAAATGTGAAATCATTCAAAAAAAATGAATGGGGAAGTCTTACCTGAATGAAAGTAGATATAGACAGCAATGATTTCTCGCCCTTTTTCTGATTTCTAGCAAAGAGCTTGTATTAGTGGAACGTTACTTTCCTGCAATTACTAATGCGTCTCGTTCCATTTTTGCTAAGCTATTAGTGAATTTTAGGATGTGACTTCTTCTGATTGGATAATGGATGCTAGCCTTTCTAAAAGAGATGGCCATCCATTCCATATGATAAATCCATAAAGAACGAAAAATAGTGAATTCTAAGTCAGGAAAAACATATATTCTGCCCATGCCAACAAACAATACAAATTATCCCCGGTAAATTTAGTAGTATCTTGGATGAGCAAATAAGTGTTGCAGAAATCCTACCATATCTTACATCTGTAAGTCTAAATAATATGGAATTCATGAGGAGAAATGTTCAGGTCACATTGAGTTAATAGAAGGCTCAAAAGCATATACACGTACGTCTGTTCAATAAGGCCACAGTTCAGAATACCTGAAGTAAAAGCATCACAATAGCAAAAGTGACTTTTGCAACTTCCGTCAGAAAATTAACACTGATGAGGCTGAAATTGAACTTCCCATTGACCTTGGACATATAAACTAAAATAGGCTGGGAAAAAACAGATTGCAAACCAGAGTACAAAAAAACTTCCAGATCAGGTAATATGGTGCCACAGAAGCAATAACAGAAATGTCGGCAGAATGAAAAAGTAACTGCAGGAGCAACACTATATGAGGGTCTCAAGATGCCTTGCAAGCCATTCATATGGAATGCCTGGATTCTTAGGCAATCCAAACCAGTTTCATTCACAATCATATAGTCAAGATCCCTTACAAAGGGACTAACCCCGTTAGTATCCGATTACTAACGATACTAACCCCGTTAGTATCCGATTACTAGCGTTACTAACTCCGTTAGTACCGGATTACTATCGTTTTTACTAAAATTGTTAGTAATCAAATACTAACGGGGTTAGTAACGTTAGTAATCGGATACTAACGAGGTTAGTAACGTTAGTAATCCGATACTAACGGGATTAGTAACGTTAGTAATCCGATACTAACGGGATTAGTAACGTTAGTAATCCGATACTAACGGGATTAGTAACGTTAGTAATCCGATACTAACGGGGTTAGTAAATTACTAATGAAATTTACTAACCCCGTTAGTATCCGATTACTAACAATTTGTCTAAAAAGTCACTGTTCATGTATAGTAAAAAATTAGTAATTGTATTAGTAAAACTGCGAAAGTTTTAGTAATCATTTACTAACATTTGGTTAAGATTTAGTAAATTACTGTTCAAATTTAGTAAAATTGTTAGTAAATGTCCGCTAGGCTTAGTAACGCGTTACTAAATAGTTTTGTAATTTACTAAACGTACCAGTGAACTCCGAACCTAATTAATAACCTTTGGCTGATGTGAAATTACGTAAATGCCCCCGTTCGTTTTTACTAAAGGTTTTACTAACCTAGGTACTAACGTTTTGCGTTGGCGGGCGTCGTTGGCATCCGTCGTCCTCCCCGTGCGTGCCTCCCCTCCGACCGTCCCCTCCGACCGCATTCTCTCGGCGTCCCCTCCGAGAAGTTTTCCTCCGACCGTCCCCTCCGAGCACATTCCTCCCCGCCCCTCTTTGCGTCGTCCTTCCAGCCCCCTTTGCGTCGTCCTCCCTCCGATCGTCCGTTCCCACCGGACCCTTCGCGATTACACATTTTACGTGTTGTCCGGCAGAAGTGATGGCGTCAGGTGAGAGTGCATTGTGTTTGTCGTCTCCGTATTGACGTGTATCCCGAAACCCTAATCATCACCGTCGACCCGTCTCTTTCCGTTTGCGATTGGAGATTGCTTATTAGGAATTTAGTTTCTGTAAATGGTTGAAGATTGTGGTTTCATTGTGTTAAGGTGTTGTTATGTTAGGATTTCTTGATTTGTGGTCTGTTGAAATCCGCTTCCGTTCTATTACGGCAGAGATTGAAGGAGATGCTGAATTGGCCGCTGGAAATGCAAACACTCCTGAGAGTTCGAAAAAGAAAAAGGCTGGAAGAGTACGTGTTGGTCAGGTAAGTTAGTGTTCCCTATCCCTGTTTTCTTGATTTTGCCTGTCATTAATTGTAATGATGTTAGTCTGCATTCTGTGGTTGTACTATTACAGGATTACCTGTATACTCGATGTAGTCCAAAGAAGTTAATGTCGGTCCTGGACACATTCGATGAGGAGAGGAGGTCAGCGTTAAAAGAGTTAGGTTTTGATGGTCTTCTTCGTCTGGCAAGTAGGCAGGTGAATCACAGCGCAGTAAAGTTGTGTTTGAAGCTGTTTGATCCACATAAGAGGGTTATGGTGATCGATGGTGTGAAACAACCCCTGCTCTCTACTGATGTACATGACCTAATTGGCATACCATCTACAAAGGTTGGTGTCCCATTTAGCGGTCACATGGAAACCGTACGAGAAGAGCTAAAGGGACACATAAGACGAGGTAAAATTTCTCTGAAATCTGTTGAGAGTAGTCTGCTATCAAGAACTGCTCCGGACGAGTTGTGGAGAGTAGAGGTAGTCATTTTCATCATAGGTTGCTATTTGTGCCCAACAACGAGCTTCGATATCCACGAGGAGTACTTGCTTGCAACCCGCGATGTGAATGCAATCTGCAAATTTGATTGGGCAACTCATGTTCTTGATAACTTGTGTGCCCAAGTTAAGACATATCAACAGAATGAAGCACGATACATCGGGGGTTGCGTGCAGATACTTGTGGTGAGCATTTGTATGATACGACTTTGTTAATATATTCTGCCCACTGATGTTAATGAACTCATCATCATTCGTTGTTCTTTTAACCAGCAAGCGTTCATGTTGTGTATAATGCAGTTATTCTATGCTAGTAAAGTGTCCAAGGCTGCCGATATGTTAGGAAAGAAGAACAGGTCATTGCCACTTTGTCAAGATTGGGACGATGATCGGCTGAAATGCGTTTTCAAAGGCTGTAATGTTGAAGCAACATATATTGTAAGTTCTTAGTCCAATTATTTTTACATTTCGAGGCACAATACCTGAATTGTTTTGTATAGTTGTATTCGTTCCGTGGTATACTGATGTTAATGCACTTAACAGGATGCGAACGAATTGCCGAATGTGGCAGATGAAGAAGCCGACTTGGTCCACGACTCGGAGACTATGATTGCTGTAATGCGGCGGTTGAAGGTAAGTTGAAAGTCATCGCGATGTACAATTTAAATGTCAATGATTTTCCCTTTTACATTGGTGTAAGATAGACCTTTGCTGTAAACAGAGTTTGGAATTCGCTGTTAGAGTCCTGCAAGGCAGTAACATCGACATACTACGGAGATTAGGTCTGATTCTTACCGAATTGCGAAGAATCAGACCTGATTCTGATATTCCAAAGAGTCAACCCCACCCTGAAAAGAGGCTGAGTCCTGCATCCAGTGAAAATGTGGAAGATGGCGAAGGGGGAGGTGATGATGATGCTGATCCAGTGAAATGTGATGTCGGGGAGATAGTTGTTGATCAATCAAATGAGCCATCACCTGTCGAAGAAACTGCCTCGCCACCTACTGCTCGGGGTTTAGAGAAGCTGAGGGAGGTTATACAGGTCTGTGAGGTGGGATCGACGATGGTATCCGAAAGAAGCTTGGTGCCCTTCCAACCTTCTCAGGTAGGACAGCCACTCCCGGAGGGTAGTGACGATTACTCAGATGTTCGTGAGTTACGACTCGCGCGGACACTGAACAAGTTGGGCGCAATGATGGACAAGGGTAATTTAAACGTTCCTGAGTGTACATCTGACTTTGAAATGACAAAATCCGAGGAAGAGGTGAAGTTCTACTTTAGGCCAAAGATGAAACCTGAAGAAACTGGAGATGTATCGACAGATGAAAATCTTGGCACTGCACCCAAAGGCAAAGAGAAGATAGGAGAAGGAGAAGTAAGTGAAGATGACAAAGTGAACGACGAGATTGGAGATCGAGATACGCTGCCTGGGCCAGTGTTGGTTCAAGATGAAGTTTGTAACATAGCAGGAGAAGAATCTGTTGTGGTTGTAAAGGTAAGTACTGTTGTCACATTTGGATAGCATTTATGATCAAGAATATGGGATACCTGTCTAAGCTCCTATTTTATGTGGTCATTGGTTACAGGAAAGTGGTTCATCTACCACAAATGTCTTCAACAGAAGACTTACACGTCGTACGGCGGAGAGGAAGCCCTCAGCTTTCAAGAGCTCACCATTCGTGCCACCAAAACCACTGACCCGAACAAGGAAACGCAAAGGCACATCTCTACCTGAGGTATAACAACGGATTACCTCTGAATGGAAACATGTAACCGGGGCAAGAGCGTGAAGTCAGCAGCTTTGATATGTTGTTGTAATTTTTCCTTTTTAGGCAATTCAAAAGATCATTCCAACGGATTTGCCCGTGAGTGAGGTGAAAACTTTTACGCAAGCTCGCATGGAATGAGGGCAGGGATCATAGGTTTGTTTCATTCACTTTGGGCTTCATGTATTAGATTATTATTTTAGTTTTCTTTGTAAGCTACCAACTTTTATTTCCTGTTTGAATGCAGTGAATGTTTGTGTACCACAGACTTTGTCCATGTCAATCGATCATCCATACTCACACTCAAACCAAATAATTGGATAGACAGTGATGTAAGAATTACGAATACATCACTGAACATATTTTGCGGGATGCACGTTATGACAAGTTGCAATTGCCGACACAGATCATCGACTTCCACGCGATGATGCTCCAGGGAGATGTGGATCCTGCAAAGAAGAAATATTGGTATCTCACGAGTTGGTTAGGGGTTAGTATGTCTTTTCCGAAGGCACATCTCCATTTGCACTGTTTTAAAGAATCTTCTGTCCAATGATTTGTTCTGCAATAGAATCTGGCAGCCAACCAATACAGTGGTTACAACATGCCCAACATTTCAAAAACAGATGCGGCAAACCTATATTCACATTATAGGGCACACATCGGGAGGAATAATGAAGTTGAATGGGTAATCATTCCATCAAAGATCTTTGTACTGAATATTACTAAATGTTGTTTGTAATTATACATTAGAGTTGTAATTCTGTCTGCCATATAACTTGGTATGATGATTGCAGATATATATTCCGGTTTGCATATCTGAAACACACTGGACATTACAAGTTCTCTCATTCAGGTCATCCGAAGTGTTCATATTGGACACAATTAACAACAAGCTTAGCAACCTACATGGGAGAGCAGACTTACATCGCCGTGTTATTAAACTTCTGTCTGTCATCATGCAAGAAAATCAGGTGAAATCCAAGATGAAAGGTTTTCAAATCCCGGACATCTGCTCCTGGCCTATAATTTATCCAACAAATGTGCCTGACCAAATGGCGGCCGATCACCCGTAAGTGGAGTCTGTCAATCACTTCCAAAATCAATAGTTATACATACTTACATATACGTTCGTATGTTCTGATGTTTTCAGCAATGATTGTGGATTATATGTCATGAAATTCATGTCATTGCCCGAACCACCGAAAGGAGCTGAGACTGTGGTATGGTAACGCCGTCTATACCTATTGTTACCCAAATATGCTTGCATAACTAACTTCATTGCGTTGTCACACCTTAGAATGTAGGTGTTACAGATAGGCTAAAGCTGGTGATATCCCTGATAAAGTGGTCTGGAAATGACATTCGAAAGGTTATATATCAAAGGGTGAAAGACAATACCACAATCAAGAGGAAACGCCAGGATGACAGTAGCTCCACAACAGGGGCCGTCAACATAGCTGCCTAACAACTACTCAGCGAACGCAGATGCACCTTCATTTTTTGATTTGGGTCCGATGTACAACCCTGTTAGGTCGTATGTCCTTGTACATTACGTGAAATGTAGTTCATATGTGGGCACATTCCGAAGCGGCTAACGTTACGTTACGTAACCGTAACATAGGCCGCTTCCGGGGATGACTTGTAACCATAGGCATGCATTTATATATAACCAGGGGCATGCATTTTATTTGCAGCAGGGGATATAATTTGTGTAAAAACAGGGGATGTCATGCCAGATTGATGTAATACTTTCATCACTGATTCAATGAAAATGGATGAATTTCAAGATTACATATTCCACACACCAAACACAGAGTTATCATTACAAATCTGCTCCGATGTACCTTCACTACGCGGATTGACATCACAAAAGTTGTTCACACCATATTGTTTAGGAGATCGAGGATTGCCGAAAACACTGCGCATTTTGGATGAGGTAAAAACATACTCTTTGCCATCATCATCTGTCATCTTACCTTCATCATCACCGCAACTAAGCTCCAACTCCGGCGTCCAATTATCAATTTGTTTCCGCAATTTACGGAATGACTTGTCCGATTTTCCTGCCAAGAAGCACATACGTCTGCAAGATGTCATCAATATACCCTGGCGCAAATCATCAACGTTCACACTATTATCCTGGTGTGCAAATAGAGCATCACTTGTTTTCTTGGCGCCCATTGTCCACCTTTGCTTTACCAGATGACTAGGTATGGACGAGAACCCTTCTATTTTGGCAACGTGGAATAGGTGGGAACATGGAAAACCAAATGTCTCAAAATGTAAGCAACTGCAGCTCAGTTGGATGGAAGACTTCGCGGATGTACATTGCACGCACCGTTGCTCACCATCATAACACGACAGAGTGTACACCATGGCAATGTTTCCGTCTAGTACTTCTTCAACATAAAATTTTGATTCCTTCTGTATCTCGGCCTGAACCTTACGGAAAGACTTCATTGTATATATGCGACGCGCATCCTCCTCAAGTCGGCGCAGCATGGTAATACCCCTTAAAGATTTCTGAGATGACTTGAAGTCCTCCTCATATTCCTTGTGACGAATATCTTCAACTGCACGTTCAAAATTGTGTACGAAATCATAAAGCTTATGATTTACATTCACATATTCCTTCATATATCGGTGCATCCTTTCGCACCGTTGAGTGCTTCTAAGCTCCGCCCAAAAATGTCCATGAAGATACGTTTGCCACCACATATGTCTGCAA
Source organism: Melastoma dodecandrum (assembly GCA_029817715.1). Taxonomy (NCBI): domain Eukaryota; kingdom Viridiplantae; phylum Streptophyta; class Magnoliopsida; order Myrtales; family Melastomataceae; genus Melastoma; species Melastoma dodecandrum. The sequence goes on from JARUPY010000387.1 coordinate 2,346,491, forward strand.
TCATAAATCTGTTGTAGCCATCTGGTACTTATCGTACCTGTATGTGTCATTAAAGAATTCCACTCTTCTTCAACTTCTTCGGATGGTCTACTGTTATACATGAAAGAGGATATACGTCGTCGCATGCCTGCATCCTGTACACGGCATGTAATGTTCCTGCTGAAATGCCAAAGGCATAACCTGTGCCTAGCAGTTGGCCACACTTCTCTCACGGAAGCAATCATCGCCTTGTCGGCGTCAGTTACAACACTTATCGGGTGTTTTCCTCCCATGACCAATGTATGAGTATGCAATAGCCAAGTATAATCAGCAATGGTTTCAAAAGCAATCAAGGCAGCACCAAATACGGTTGTCTGATGATGATGATTCACACCCACGATGATGACCATTTGCATTCCATATTTGTTCGTCTTAAAAGTAGAGTCGAAAGCCACGACATCACCAAAAATTTGGTAATCAGCTATTGAAGTACTGTCCGCCCAATATATGCGACTCACTTCATTCTTCTCGACAAATGTGTAAAAGGCCATACCCGTGTCGTTATTTCTCCTACAAAGAAGATATGCTAGCACAGAATCACAACCGCCAGTACTCCCAACTGAGTCTTCCTTAAGCTTCCTGTTATTGAGGTCCTTCATTAAGAAACCAACACGCGGATGTCCACCAGATACGTGTACAAGTAGCCGCATAATATCACACTGTCTAAACCCAACATCAAGCATTCGGGTTATAAATGTCATATCTTCGTCTGAAATGTTCCGCCTTTCTCGCATGAAATAAGACGGCCCGTTACTCACCATTTCATGATTGTGCTTCAACTGAAGAGCTACAAACTTCCATTCTCCAGTCTCGTCAACTCTAGCTTTGAAGAAACAGTTGCAAGATGTCCTCATAGACGCCATCACCCGACTATTGGCCGTCAACATAGCTGAATCAGAACATACACCTTCCCTTGAGTAAACCCACTTTCTCATGACACATTCTCCATTTCTCACTTTCTGACGATCCCTTTTCCTAATTGAAAATCCATGCACCGTTGTGTACATTTTAATGAACTCTTCAACTTCTTCATCAGTACAAAATGACATATTCATCAACTGATCTTCATTCATATCCCTAAGTATATTGAGGAAGGCATTTCTATCCTTCTCACCTGCACACACATACCGTAAATTAAGGGACAGATACTGCATTTAGTATTGCCAAACACTTGGCTGCAAATCAAGCAAATATATGCATGAAGGTAAGAAAGCATTTATCGAATGTTGCGTGCTCTTGGTTGAAGACAAATTCCATTTCTTCAAGAGTGGAATGCGACTCGACACCCTTGCATCCTAGGTTGAATGTATCCACCAACTCATTCGAACATATGCACACATCTTGTTCGTCATTTACAGGCTGCAAAAAAATCAAAGGTAATAGAAATTGCTATGAGCCAATGCTGATCTAGATCATTCGTTTAGCAGCATTCAGTGTCAACACTTGCAGATCACCTGCAGCACACCTGTGAATTTCGCAGCTAACTTCACTAACACACTGGGATATGGCAGGCAGCACACTTCACTACGGCATTAACTTCCCATCGAAATCAAACCTAACAACTTTTACTTTACCCCAACAGCCGGCAGAATAACTTCCACACCGGCGAATCTTCCTCTCAGCAACAATCGTCGCCGTATTCGGATCGAGGAGTTGCAAACATCCTTCACTGGAAAATCCGACAGATCACAACCGTGTCACAGCTGCTGCATCCTCCATAACAACCACAGCTGGTGCATCTGCCTTCGAGACACCCGCATCTCCTACTACGTTACCCATGCTTCCTCCGAATGAGGCAACTGCAGCACCGCCGAGAGGAATGCGGTCGGAGGGAAACTTCTCGGAGGGAATGCCGACAAGGAATGTGCTCGGAGGGGACGGTCGGAGGGAAACTTCTCGGAGGGGACGCCGAGAGGATGCGGTCGGAGGGGAGGCACGCACGGGGAGGACGACGGATGCCAACGACTCCCGCCAACGCAAAACGTTAGTACCTAGGTTAGTAAAACCTTTAGTAAAAACGAACGGGGGCATTTACGTAATTTCACATCGGCCAAAGGTTACTAATTAGGTTCGGAGTTCACTGTTACGTTTAGTAAATTACTAAACTATTTAGTAACGCGTTACTAAACCTAGCGGACATTTACTAACAATTTTACTAAATTTGAACAGTAATTTACTAAATCTTAACCAAATGTTAGTAAATGATTACTAAAACTTTCGCAGTTTTACGAATAGAATTACTAATTTTTTACTATACATGAACAGTGACTTTTTAGACAAATTGTTAGTAATCGGATACTAACGGGGTTAGTAAATTACTAATGAAATTTACTAACCCCGTTAGTATCCGATTACTAACGTTACTAACCCCGTTAGTATTCGATTACTAACGTTACTAACCCCGTTAGTATTCGATTACTAACGTTACTAACCCCGTTAGTATTTGATTACTAACAATTTTAGTAAAAACGTTAGTAATCCGGTACTAACGGGGTTAGTAACCTTAGTAATCGAATACTAACGGGGTTAGTAACGTTAGTAATCGGATACAAACGGGGTTAGTAAATTTCTGAAATTTACTAACCCCGTTTGTATCCGATTACTAACGTTACTAACCCCGTTAGTATTCGATTACTAACGTTACTAACCCCGTTAGTATCGGATTACTAACGTTACTAACCCCGTTAGTATCCGATTACTAGCGTTACTAACCCCATTAGTATTTGATTACTAATAATTTTAGTAAAAACGTTCGTAATCTGGTACTAACGGGGTTAGTAACGTTAGTAATCGGATACTAACGGGGTTAGTATCGTTAGTAATCGGATACTAACGGGGTTAGTAAATTACTAATGAAATTTACTAACCCCGTTAGTATCTGATTACTAACGTTACTAACCTCGTTAGTACCGGATTACGAACGTTACTAACCCCATTAGTATCCGATTACTAACGTTTTTACTAAAAAATCGTAAAATCGTTAGTAATCGGATACTAACGGGGTTAGTAACGTTCGTAATCCGGTACTAACGGGGTTAGTAACGTTAGTAATCGGATACTAACGGGGTTAGTAAATTTCCTCAGTAATTTACTAACCCCGTTAGTATCCGATTACTAACGACTTTACTAAATAAAATGTGACTGTTTAGTAAAATTTACTAAAAAAGTTAGTAAATTTTACTAACCGATTGATGAAATTTAGTAAAGCACATAACGTTACGTGCACGTAACGTTAGCAGCTTCCGTCATTTGACGAAATATTTTGTCAAATGACGTTATGGAACAAAACTCAAGTTAGGAATCCCGTTTGGTATTAAGCGATTCACTCAACAACGTAGAGATGGATTTACATCTCGGAGGCAGTGATGGGTTCTCTCTGTTCCACCGTTCATTTAAAGAAATTACGTCTAACGCGGTTAGAGACCCTAATTAAGCGGCGCGGTGAGTCTGATGAATTTCGCAAATTCTTTTAAAATAAGTGGTATTTTTATACCAAGTGGATGTATTTTCTCAAACATAGCTTAAACCACGTGCCTCTTAAAATTACCATTTCCCCCTCCAACAAAATCTGTTTTGGATCCGCCTGGTCGTTACAATCTAATCAACCGACTCCCTCTTTTTAACCCACGCTCTACCTCCCGCCGCCCGCCGCCGGGAAGCTGTAGATCCATCAAAACACCGCCGCAGTTTGGCCTCATCGACTCTCGCCCTTCGTCTCCTTAGTTCCTTTCGATTTTCCACCTCCTTTTTGTCTGCATTCATTTTCTGATTCCCGGCGTCCTCCGATCTCCACCGTGCAGGTCGTTGAGCTCCGGATTGGAAAGTTGTACTTTTGTCGCTGATCATCTCCTAAGGCATCCGGCCGTTAGTATTTTTTTCGCTGTTCTTTTCATGGATTATTGTCATGGCAGTACGAGTCTCTTCAGCTGATTTGGTTTGTGTATTGGTTGTTTCTTTTCGGTCCATTGCAGATAAGGCCTACGTGACTAGGTATTAGCAGCAACGATGGTTTCCTTTGAAATGAATGACCGGAAAAGTAAGTTGTGTTCGGTCCGATATAGCTTCATGCGTTTGCTCTTGAGAATATAAGTCCCCCATGCATCTGGATCATGTCCTTTCCATGTTGTTTACGACTTGGAAACTGAAACTGAAACTAGCCTCGTCCTATTTGGAGCAATCTGTGTTAGATCGATTTTACTTCCAATCTATTTATTTATTTGATCGATTTCAGCCTGATGAAATTTTACTGGTTGATCTATCCTGGTTGATGATTATGAAAGTCTTGCCATACTTCCATCCTGGTTGATGCTTATGAAGCTTGGTGTTTGACGTAGATATGTCTCCTGCGATTTGTGCATCTCCATTCTCAGTTAAAATCTAGGTGTCCATGGTTGGGACAATCTCATGATATGGCCTGTAAAATTTTAATTTTTAATTTTCGTGAACTAGAAATTGGGCTGGGGTTGACTGGCTTTGGCATCTACTTCTCGGTCTTGGGAATCATCTTTTTCTTTGACAAGGGACTCCTTGCTATGGGAAATGTAAGCTGGTCGCTTCCCTTTTCTTCAGATAGGGTGACCATTTGTGTCCCAAAACTGCCATTAAATGGTACTCTAATGATGTATATTTTGGTATAGATGCTCTTCGTTTCAGGGGTCTCCTTGACTATAGGACCAAAGTCTACCATGCAATTCTTCATGAAACGACAGAACTTCAAGGTTCTCTATATCTTCCCTTTATGGATTAGCTCTGCAGTTACACTCTTGTAACAATCATTTCCACTTTTTTCAATGTCCTTCTATTATCAGGGAACAATCTCATTCGGAGTAGGCTTCTTCTTTGTTGTCATAGGATGGCCTGTTATTGGCATGATCTTGGAATCATATGGTTTCGTAGTTCTTTTCAGGTTCGCCTGATGTCTTTTCTCAACTTTCCAACCATGGGTGTCTACACATCTGGAAATATTGAAGGTTTGGTTATTGATCATGTATCTCATGTGCAGTGGCTTTTGGCCGACTCTGGCAGTCTTTCTGCAAAAGATACCCGTCCTGGGTTGGGTCTTTCAGCAACCCATTATTAGATCGGTATGCCTATGGATACATTTGTTATGTTCCTAACTAGCAGATCATGAATATTGAATGATTTTGCTCCCAGTGGCAATTCCTGCTGTTTGGTCGTTATATGTTCGCTATAAGAAGTTTAATGTCTTGGAGCTAAAGCTCTATACCTTGGTAAAAATCAGTGAAAGAAATAGTTTGCAGAAGTCGCATATGGCGCTCATCACTTTAGGTGAAGAAAATCTCCATTTCCACGTATATAAGAATGCCGTAGTAGCTGGATACATTCGTGTTACTTTTCAACGGTCTAGCTTTGAAAAGTATTCCTGAGATTTCTGGTTTTTCTCTCTTTCTAATGCTTATAGTTCATGTTCTTTAGTGCTAAAAGTGAAGGCTTGAGATGTAGCTATACAAGAAGACAAATAGAGAAAGTTCGTGTCAATATTTTGTGGTGGAGTTCAACCTTGTTTGGGGAATGATGTCTATGCAGCAATACGATCTCGACTGTTCCGTTTTGAAGAAGCCAACTTTAAATATCCGGTTAAGCAGTTTAGTTTGTCTTGAGGCTAACAGTCAGGGTGTTTAATGTTTATCAAAAGGATCGTCTTTTGATTTATCATCGCTTTTTTTTTTGTGTAACTTCTTAATAGTCAAATCAATTTTAAGGGACACGGATGATATTCTTTCCTAGAAACCATGTTGTCTTCGTCGTCTTCTCCACTCTTTTTATCACTCGTTTTGTTCTGATTGTCTGACACGTCCTTTATCAGATACTGGACAGGTACCGAGGAAGGCGGGTGCCTGTATGATTCCCATGTTGTGGAAGCATGAACAGCCATCTAATTTCGTTTGTAGGAGGTATAATATAGCAATCGGGTAGGGGAAAAAAGAGACAACTCGTTGACTCCGTGAAAGGGTGGTGAAGACAGATACCAGATGTTCATTCGTAAGGTGCACATCTTGAACAGGGAGATCACGCGAGGTTGTTGGGCTTGATCTAATTTGTTTTTATTTCCTGCTTCGTCTCTGTTCTTTTGATGTTGTTCCAACCAGGCTTCAAAAGTTGATAATGGTCCGAGCACTACGTGTTGTTAACGAAAAAAATCAATCTAACAGTGATTTGCATTTATGGGATGATTTTTCGGATGCATGCACCTTATATGGGTACTGAGTAAGTAGTAGAGGTTATAAGATTTGGGTAAAGGGCAAAATACTAACAGTAGTTGAGAAACTTGGAAACTATTGGAGGAACTTTCCTCTTCGTTCGACTTTGCACAATACTTCCTCGGATAGTTGAAGCGAGCAAGGATTGCTGCTACCTTGGACATCTGCACAAGGCTCCAAAAATGAACCTTTTTTTTTTGGTTAAGACTGAACAGAGATATTTGTTAAGCTGAAGTAACAACATCTGCGTTACCGTTCGAAAACATTTTCTCTGATCTGATCGCGCTTATTAGTGGGGGCAGGACGGAGATTGGCCCAAGCATGGGAATCCATCCGCACCAAAACTGGCGCAGCTGAATTTTGTTTTTTGTTTAAGCTGGGGATTGGGAAAATTACAAGTGGATGGATCCGGTGACGTTCGGAATAATCATCGGCATCATCGCACTCTTCTTTGCTGCCGTCTGCATCATCACCCTCGAAGGCACTTGCAGGCGCCGATCCCGATAAACTCACAACCGCCCTCTACTCCCTCACCTCCTCCTCCTCCTCCTCCTCAAGTGCTTAACCCTCTCCCTCAAGTTGCCGCCCGATTGGATCCCCCTGGAAGGATGCGGTTTACTCCCTCAGTGAGGTTAGGGCTCTCGGCGGCGGCTGCTGCTGCTGTCATCTTGGTTGGTGCGGGGTTGGACGTGAGTTTGGCGCACGAGGGAGGGAGCTGCCCCTTTTCAGGACACTACTCCCCCGCGCCATCCCACGCTGAGGATGGGCACCAGTGCAGCGACCATGGTCACCTCCACCACGACCATCACCATGATCATCATGGCCATGATGTTGGAACCCGGCGAGCGAAACTGCCGGAGGAGCTGGCCGAGGACGAGGATCTCAGGCTCTATGGCTTTGGGTCGGGATTCGACCATGACCACAACTACGACTACGGCCACGGCCACGGCCACCACCATCACCATCTTCACGAGGATCGGCATTCCGGCGGGTCCACGCTCTCCGGATTCAGTACGTTTTATTCAGTTGTACGTTCCTGTTGAAGTAAACAGAGTCTGTATCACTGCTGGTTGATTTGATGGGTCGCGTGTCCTACTTTGGTCTATCCAAGCACATTTTGATTGTGTGGTGTTTGGCAGAGCTATCCTTTTGGCGTGCTTGATTTTGTCTCGGTGAAGAAAATCGGGTGCTGTCTGTAAATTAAATGGATTCAGTCAGTAAATTAAACTCCCATTTCAATATGAAATTTGTGGAGTGAGAAATAGACTTTATATAATCTGAAGAGAGCTCGCTGCAGCTTATGATTTTGTAATGTGCATGCCAGGGGTCTTCCAATTTGTGGTACTTGAAGATTCCGTGCATCTATTGTCGCCTGATTTTTTAGTTCCGTGTTGTTAATCGTTGTTTGTGTTTAAAATTGGTGTCCCCACGTGTGGACACGGAATGCGTCCGACTATAGTATACCCATAGAATAGATGGATGGCAGTGTATTACCTGATTTCTATCAGTAAGGTGGTTGGTCTTTATGACTTTTTCTCGTTGTTGTCGTAGGTCTCTGGCTTCAAGCCTTGAGCTGTTCTTTATTGGTTAGTATGGCTTCACTCATCTGTCTTATCTTGTTGCCACTACTATTTGGTAAGCTTGCTCAAACCAAATTACAAAATACTTCTCCTATCTTGTTATCTTTTCCCATAATTATAGCTTTTGCATGCCCTTGGCCTTCAAGAACCTTCATAATAATTATTGTCTAATTGAACTATTCCCATATAAATTGTTGCAGTCAAAGGAAAACCATCAAAGGAAGTCGTCGATTCATTGGCATTGTTCGGGGTTAGTGTCTTTTAACCTTTTCTCTTTATAATTTGTTTTGAGGATTCTCAGACATGTAAACAGATGTGAAAGGTTAATTTTGTTATCTGAACCAGAAGTCTAAAGTTTCCATAACAATTTATAATGTTTATGTTGTCTATAGGCCTACTTATTTTTAGTGCTCTGTCAAGTGTTACTTTGTTATTGACCTTGTGATTAATGGAGGTAACTCACCATGTCGTGTTTTAAAAGTGTTTTAAAGTATCTAGGTACGTGTTAATTCAATGTGAAGCTCATCTGTTCTAATTTGAACAAAAAGGAGATCCAAGTAGGTCTGCATATTGCGCAGGAAACTTTCTTAGCGCTAGGATAAGTTGGGCATTCAGGTCTTGCTTACTAGAATACCTGGGGCTGTGAAAGCCTTTATGAACCTGGTTCAATCTCTAGACAGTAGTGGGCATGTGCCATTTCTTCTTCATCACTGGAATTTGATAATCACTTTGTCTACAAAGCTGATCCATTGTGTTAGATCGCTTGCTAGATTAGGAGGGATTCTTCACTGCAAGATAAAAAAGAATGTCACAATACTTTTGGCGTTTCTTTGTCTGTATGCAGAGACTATTCATCTCGAACATTACTCATATTTCCAGTGAAATGTACATGTATGGTGACAATTGGTTTCTTACATTTGCTTGACTGGCTTTAATTTTTTCAGGCTGGAGCAATGCTTGGAGATGCTTTTCTACACCAACTACCTCATGCTTTTGGTATGGTTTTGATATGTTGTCCTATTGGAGGAAATCTGATAAGATTTTCTGTTGTTTTTTTTTAATAAATCCGCTTCACTGGGAAGGATGGATATTGTTTCCTCCTTTGTCAATACTCTAATTTATCTCTACATATATTTTTCATTGTAAATGTCCAAATAACACTATATTTGAGGCTTACTATTGACCAAGCATGGAGTAAAATAGTTCCCAATTTATCTCTACACATATTTTGCAAGCAATGATGCAACACAAAGTTGCCCCTTTAGTGTCTTGTTGATCACGGGTTTGAGGTGTTGAAATGACCTATTTGCAAAGGAAAGGTTAGCCAATCCTCCCTTAGCCTGTGTAAGGCAGGGATGTTTTATGCGTTGGGACACATAATATAAACTTTTGCTTGTGTAACCTTAGGCACTATCCAGACCTGGCAACATGGACGACCTTTTAATTAATACCTAGAAATTCAATGGCATTTTAATCAGTAGGTCAAGATTATGACATTTTGTACTATTGCATGGAATTTCAGGTGCGGACCATTCCCATTCACATGATCACCGTGCTGAAGGTATTCACGTTTCTCATTTTGGTCATGAGCACCACCATAACTTGGAGGAACTCTCTCTTGGAATGTCTGTTTTAGGTAAGTTGATGGATAAATTGGAGGCACTGTTCTTTCTTTTATCCACTGACATTCAACATCGACTTTGTAATCTGAAGTTTTTTCTGTTAACTGTGACTTTCTGCAAGCGTGAGTTGCAAGTCCCTTCTCGACAACTATTATGATGGGATATTGATTTCCTAGAAATTGGCTTCAAGTTGCGCCTGCATCTGAAGAAGTCTTTACTTTGTTGGCTAATTGGTGTTAGCTCACATTAAAAAAACTGCAGAATGGCTTTTCATTTTTTAAAGAAAGGATACAATTCTGTGAATACTTCCTAATGATAGATCTAAGGTTTATTCCTTGTTGTAGCCAACTATCGATATAATCTCTCGGATTGTTTTACATTAATTCTATAGCTTTTATCAATGTTGTCTCATTATCTTTTAGCTTGTTGCTTTTGCATTCAGGTTATACTAGTGAAACTCAATCGTGTTTTTTATGCTTTCATAGGTGGAATTCTTCTTTTTCTGATCGTTGAGAAGCTCGTGAGGTACGTCGAAGAGAAGTCTGGTGGAGAAAAGCTACATCATCATCATCATCATAAAAGCACTAAAAAGCTCAATCATGTCAATGCTCCTGATGATACTAAAGCTACAGTAGCAGATGGTAAAAATGAGAAACCTGGCTCAACTCCTTCTGAGGGGATGAATTTAAATGAATTCAAGGAAGACTCCTTGGATGGAGATGAATTAAAAGGCAATGGATCTCTTCGCAAGGTACATCTTCAAGGAAGTAACCCAATTCGCTTAACATTAAACGTTATATTGCCTTGATTGAATTATGGCCGTATTTCTGTCATGATAATCCCTGGGTTTTATTCTGAAGATGAACAATTATTTTGGTGAAACTTTGTTTTGCATATGAGCCTATCTAATCAAAAATACAAATTTATTCAAGAAACCATTGACTGATGTACGTCATTTCGTAAATTGTAATAAATATCTCATCAGGTTGGTGAAATGTAAGCTGATTATTGTAAATGTTTACATTTGCCTTTGTTGCAATCCAATACTCGCCTTCATATCCACTCTCAGATTATATGAAAATGATAAAATGTTAAGACGACTTTGATGTGAATATTCAGCATCAGATATTATGCAATGAGTTTTTAGATTTGCTAGAAGTAATTGATATTAAATGAAAGATATATTTATTGTATTTAACAATGAGGTAGGATTGAACCTTCGTGCTGTTTGGTGCAGAGAAATGTGTTTACCACAGTCACCAAACAAGATGAAAACGTTGATAGCTCATCAACTGGCACATCACTCGAGGAGAAGGAATCAACATTGTCATCAAAAAATCTTATCTTTGGTTATCTCAATCTCTTTTCTGATGGTGTTGTAAGTATGTTTGCTCTCTCTTATATGATACCGAGATCCCAATAAACCACATCCTGCCCGTGATGGAGTAGGGATATATTGATATTTCTTCTTACATTAACTATGCTTGTCGAGTTTTCAACAGATAAAACTTGATACCAAAACCAATTTTTTAAAGAATTAAGCTATTATATGAGCAAAATTTTTTTCCTTTTGTAATCTTGCATGTCTGTCAAACATTATTTGGCATCTCTCTGCTTACTCCAAAACATGAAGATTTTACATAGAAATATAATGAGCAGCTCTGTGAAGAATGTTAAAGCTAGGCATTTCTCTCTGCAAAGGGTAATATTTTACTTCACTGATGGTATAAAATGTGCATATGTACTCGGGCGTGCCCATACAGTGGGGGGAAGAAGTGGTTTGCATTTCCAAACCCTTAAGTGACAGCTCACCAGAAAATGAGCTCACTGTTGCGGAAGGCTTACCTGCTTTTCTTTAAGATAATTTGACAAAATCATTGTGAAAAAATTACTGTAAACCTCAGGGTTCGTATGCAATCTAATCTGATCAACTTTGGTTTGTATTTGAGCTAAAAATATAATGTGGTACTGACCTACGGAAGTATTGCAGCATAATTTCACAGATGGGATGAGTCTGGGAAGTGCATTCCTTCTCCACGGTTCCATTGGTGGATGGTCCAGGACATTGTTTTTACTTGCTCATGAGCTTCCTCAAGAGGTATGGGAATTTTCCTTTTTGGAATAGAAAATTGAAAGAGCTTGTATTTAAATTAACATTCATCTCACCATTTCTGGCATCTTGAGTGAGCATAGCCATATTAATTAACTTATTTAAGTTACCAAAAAAGAATTGGAAGACAATAAAAAAGTTTAAGACTGTTAACTTCTGCTAAAGAAAGATTCCCCAACCTACTATTTTGAGGAATGCACAAGGGTTTTGTCAGTATCACATCAGACGGTTCTTATTAATGACATTTTTACTCTAAGACAGTGCATAAGACAGATACTGAATGAAGTAGGACAACCTGTGGAACTGCCAGATATACCTATGTTATTCAACTGTATCGTGCATAGAATCTGTCCTAACTTCATCATGTCACAACATGGTCCATGCAGGTTGGCGATTTTGGTATCCTGGTGAGATCTGGATTTAGTGTTCCCAAGGCCCTTTTCTTCAATTTTCTGTCAGCCTTGGTTGCTTTAGCAGGAACGGCATTAGTAAGTTCCGTTCGACCAAATGTTGTGGAACGAGATGGTCCTGTAACATTGACTTCCACTGACATTTAAATTGAATGGCTTTCTTGGTACTGTTTTTTAGGCATTGTTAATCGGACAAGGAGGAGGACAATCTTCTGTGATCGAGGTAGGGGTTGAACTCTGCACATTCTCATGGCAATTGTGATACCTGATCGTGAGCATAGAGTGAAGGTAACTCATCCCCACAGTTTCCTATCATTAATTTTTCTTTTTCTTTTTCTTTTAAGGGATTCACAGCTGGTGGGTTTATATACATTGCGGTGGGAGTAATTGTGGAAATGAATGCGAGTGGGAGCGTCACATGGAAGAGTACACTGATACAGCTGACTTCACTGGTATTGGGTATGGCTGTTGCCCTTGGGATTTCCATTGTAGAATGAAGGTGATACAATGATGATGTATTTTTTGTCCCCGTAATAACATGAACATACCGAATGATTTAAGGTTTTAGAGTTAGTTTTACACCAGTTCGATTGCTGGGTTTGACAGGGTGGTCCATGTGAAGAAGGCACCCACTATATCCTTTGTTCACCGATCTAGTCACCTCAGTGTTGGAATTGAGGGACTGGGTTTTCCCCAGTTCGGGGACATCTTCAACTGCGGATGCTCTGAGCACCCCCCCCCCCAATCAAAGCTGGCTTCCCCACTCTGCGTCTTCTCTTGCTCCTTACGTATGGGAATGGCTTAGGCTTTGGGTGAATGCAAAGGGAATCGTTTGCTCGGCTTGTTCGCGCTTGCTGGATTCTATTATACCTTCCCTTTTAGGGACGACTACTCGCGGGCTCCATCTTTTGCTAGATTCTGTCTCATCGTTGTTGATGACCAGAAGGGGCTTCCCCTTGAAAGCTAACCTGTTATATTCTTAAGCATGACTGGGATTCGAATGCGTTGAGATGATAGAATATAGAGAAGGCCAGAATAACAAAGCGCACGGAGGGGGGAGTGCTCAATGGCAAATGAGCAGCACGTCGGATCGGTGGGCGACCGTGAACGATCGTTGGCAAAAACGTATCAATTATACCAAAACATTTGCCCCTGTACTATTATATATTTAGAAAGAGGACAACTTAAGTAACGACTTAAGTCATTGACAAGTTCATGTTTTTTTTTTTTGTTGGTAAGGTAAAATTTTTATAAAAACGAAAGGAGAATCTGCACAGGTCCATGGCCTCCAGCGCCCGACAAGTTAATGTTTAGAGATGCTCCACATTGTGCAGAGGGTTTGAGAGCTTTCTAACATGGAGCTCTGAAGCTTGAACCATTTACATAAAGCATAAGTGAACTAGCTCTAGGAAAGGACAACCTCCAACTTGGAGAGACATCTATCGTATAATGATCACCTCTGCCGTGAAAATGTAGCAGTTATTCTACTCTTAGGTTTCTTCAACCTGGTCATGATTCTCATGGAAACACCAGTTTGAATGCAGGGTTTGACAGTGTCGTCCGTGTCTGTCCTTTGTTCGCTGAGGTTGTCACCTCAATGTTGGGATTTCACAACTGGGTTTGCTCCGGTTCAGGGACATCTTGACCCACGAATGCTCTGAGAGGGCTTTCGATGCTCCTCGGGGTAATGCAGGTTTGATAGCAATTGCTCTGGTCTTTCTTCGACGGGGTCAATCCATCACAATCGATGTCGCCAGTTGGTCCTGGTTTTGTCCCGCCACATACCTACGTAGAGATGCTTCATGGACACTATTCATGCTCCTGGCAGAATTGGACATCTCATTCTGGCAATTAATTGCATTCTCCAGTTGGCTAGATTGTGTTTTTCGTTTGCCCGGTGGAGTCTCTACCTTAACATTGGCATTGTGCAAGTTATGGTTGAATTCAGCCAAGTCTTCACCTGGAGATGATTTGAGGCACCTTTTTTTGCTCTTCTTGTAGACATGCTAATTCGATTAGCGGAGCAAACAGCCTCCTCCCATTGGCAGTGAATATTCGGTTTTTTCTTTGACTGGACCGCTGTGTCATAGTCCTTGTCGCATGCCTCCGCTAGCCCGATCAACAACAGGAGGCGGTTTGAGGCATCTTTTTACGACATGCTTTGCACGTGGTTCGTCTTTCTCTTTGGGATGCCTGACTTTTTCCAGAACATCTTCCATCAGACTCTTTAGATCACTTATCTTTGGCATATCCCGGATGCTAGTGACTGGAACATCTTCCAGAGTAGTTTTGCTTGAACAACCACAAACAGCCGGACATGAAAGGATATTCCAGATCAGTCTTCTCGGAGGTCTGGCCAGAATCGAAATCAGGTTCTCCCTTGACGAGAAAGGAAAGCCTGTTCGTTGGATGCGGGCATAGCACTCGTTGCCTTCCTCGTTATACACTCTCAAACTCCCTGTTATCTCCCAAGTTCACCAATTCGACGCCTTTTCACTTGGTTTTAACTTTTCCTGGTTAATGCGGCTACATTACCAAGTACAGGATTAAAAAGATGATCACAGAAAAAGTCACATCGGTTTCATTCAACCAACATCGACTCCAGTTATTTACATCTCGCCGAATTTCAGTTGTTCGAAAGACCCATCAGTGTTTACAAAACATGAGACTGAGGTGCACACTTCTTACTTCCGTATGTCCAAAAGAATTGTAAAGAATGCAGAGAAGCAACAACAACAACCATGGCTCTCTCACTTCCTCGGGAAATCTAGAGGCATACGACCAATTTGCCGCATATAACGTCTTCATCGTTCATGGGGGCACAAAGATATTAAAGTGAGGATTCCCTCTTCCACGTCCCGCCGTCGCACCTTTAAGATGGAGCAACCATCAAACTCAAGAAATGGATGCGAAAAATTATTTAAGGTGTCCAAACAGAAGCTAGAAGAAGCAACAACGTCCATGTATACACCGAGTTCTGTACATAAAGGGTTGTGCATACTTATAATCAGCGGAAGGAGACTGTAAGCATGAAGTGAATATTGGTTTCGACAGACAAGAAAACAAGTGGAACCTCCATTGCTGCTGTTATAGTAATAGATGAATTCCTTCAATCAAAAAGGCAATGAGACGAAATCAAGCACGTATGCAGCGGAACTCCCATGAAATAGGAAGAAACAATTGTAACCAGAGAACTAGAAGTCCGAAATATTGCCCTATTGATGATCATAACACAAGGAACAATCTCAACAGAAGGAAGCACGATAGTCGGAACTCCCACGAAATAGGAAGAAACAATTGTAACCAGAGAACTAGAAGTCCGAAATATTGCCCTATTGATGATCATAACACAAGGAACAATCTCAACAGAAGGAAGCACGATAGTCGGAACTCCCACGAAATAGGAAGAAACAATTGTAACCAGAGAACTAGAAGTCCGAAATATTGCCCTATTGATGATCATAACACAAGGAACAATCTCAACAGAAGGAAGCACGATAGTGAAAAAAATCGACTGATGGGAATCACCGAGAATTCCAGGAGCTTGTTTCCTCATGAGAGGAGGCTGCATGCAATCAAAGTTCGATCCATGCTGTTCATATTGATAGTTGTTGTTACCAGAACTCAGGAGGCTCACGTACTCCTTGGCCACTGGCCCTAGACCATCATACACCCGCCTCCAAAACCTCCACTGTTCGATGACATTAACAAATCTCATCGCTTCCATCTCCTTAATCGAGTACGTCAGTCTGCGGCCAGCCTCACTCTTCTGGGAATGATAATTCCCGTTTTCTTGCTTTCCGAGCATCATCTTCTCGCTCCTATATAAACTCTTTGCCTTTCCCCATGCACAGCGTGCCTTCTTTCTTTCTGCCACCCTCTCGTCATCCACAACTTCTTTCTGATTCATCGGACCAGTTGGTATCCTGATCTCTTTCTTAACCATGCTGCGAAACTTCCGAATTGGGACTTGCTCAATCACTGCAGTATCATCAATCACCTTGATCTTCAACGACCTACTGAGATCAGATCCCTCGTTTCGACCCTCACTGCCCTTCATCTTCCTGGAATCAGGAGCACAAACTTCCCTCCAAACTTTCTTCGCCCCATCCGAATGAAGTAATGCCCCTTCAGAAGCATCCTCGTTCTCCGGAATCTGGGCACCGCCAACTACCCCAGACATGCGCCCGCATTCAAGATCACCAAGCATCGACCACTTCTTCTTAATATCCAGATGGGAAATCCCACTCTCAGGGCATCTTATCTCATGGTCCTCCGCAAAACCTTTCTCAAGATCACCAAGCAGATGCAACCCCATAAATTCCAACCAGGAAATCTCATCCTCACAAATAAACCCCTCAACTCCATCAGTGCCTTTCATCTCCATCGCCTTAGAATCTTTACCGCACAATTCCAATCCCCTCGCAACTCCTCTCACGTAATGAACACCCCCGAATTCCAAGATCCTTCTTTTCTCAAGATTGCGGAACGATTCCTCCCCCTTCGGCTTCTTAGCCTCGACTTCATCTCCCTCGCCACATCTCAGGCCGAGAAAAGAATCGGAACCCATTTCCTTAACATGGACGAGACCTCCGAATTTCTACCAACCTTTACTGGGACAGTTGGGTGGGGGGAATCATAGGCCGGGGCTTAGCGACGGTGCTTTGGACAGGCGGTGGAAGGACGAGCGGAGACGGACTCAGTGATGGTTCAAGGGATGAAGAAATCGTCGTCCTCACCTTTTCTTGGATCGAATTCAAAGGAGATTTCGCGCGAGAGAAAACAGAACACAATACTGAGAGGACGGACAAAAAGCCTCGAGAACAGAAGTCAATTGAACCTGAGGGGTAAAATGGTCTTTTCACCTGCTTTTGTTCCAAACGTCTCTGGGAGAATACAGTGTTTTAAAAACCATGTTCGTTTTTATTCGGTGTTTTAAACGCCGAGTTCAACCATCAACCATAAAAAGGAAGTAATTCTTCAGAACAAAACTCATTCCCCGTGACAACATCGATAAATAAATAAACACTAAAGTAGAGACAATGTCTATACAGGGACTTGCAAATGGAAAAAGCTAATCCATCCACAAGCTCAAACCATTTCATTGTCAAACTTTAGAAACAGAAATCACAAAAAACAAGATAAATTCCACTCAACTCTTTAGGTGTTCAAATGATCCTCCACCCATTTCAGTTTGGTGTAATAATCTCCCCTCGCATTTACTGACTAGAATCCACCCACCGGGTGAAAACCGAAAGCAGAAAAAGGGAAAAGGAAGGACAATGCTATACTACAGATGCTGCTGCGCAAAGCCCCGTGAGATACACACAAATCAAATCCTACATGATCTCTCACCCCCATCTTGAAAACTTACCCAAAGCACACAACAAGCTTTACGCCTCGAGAAACTATAACCGAGTGAGAGAGGGAAAGTTCCCGTCTATATTGTATTCGCCTTCAAGTCTCGGTGGCAGCTGGTGCCGCAGACTTCAGCAGTGGTTGCAGAGCCTTGACTACGATGCTCATGTTGGGACGGAACTCGGCCTCGTACTGCACGCACAAGGCGGCAACTGCTGCCAACTGCATCCCAACAAAACAGACAATCAGGTATCTGTCAACGCCACATGGGGAAGCGAGCACGAAAAAAAAGTCTTTCTGATTTGAACCAGTGAATTCTATGCAGAGTGCAGACTATATTCATGTAACAACTAGAATGCCAGGGCGAGGAAGGTCAAAGCATATGACAATCATTCCAGCCAACCCCAATCAGCATACTCTTAACCTATTGCAATAGAAAGTTTGCAGCTACAAACTTCAGTATTAGGGGAAGTAAATGGAAGTTTCATACAGAAAAAAAAAAACTGACGGATATAGTACCTTAGCAATTCCCTTTGGTGGGTACTCTCCCTTGAGCCTCGGATCAACACACTGCTTTACCTTGTCCTCACTCAGCCTTGGAGTTGCCTAAATAAATTGAATTTACATGTAAGACGTCATCTACCGACTAGCAGTACTGATTATATGACGGTTCAGGAGAGAGATGTCAGTATCAGCAACGCTCACCCAGGTAACGAGGCTCTGCTGTCCACGCGGCATGGTATGATCAACAGGCTTTCTCCCAGTAAGAAGCTCTAGAAGAACAACTCCAAAGCTATACACATCACTCTTCTGAGTCAACTGGCCGGTCATTGCGTACCTTATTGAGGACGCGTTGGTTAGTTCAGTGGCTCAACAACTATCAATAATCAATGCTTGCATTTAAAGGGATAAATACACACAAAAAAACATATACAGCAATAGCTTTCCCCTTCATAAAACCCATTCATGTCAACCGCATCTGTTTCTCAGAGAAAGAAAGGGAGGGTGAACGGATTCATTACTCTGGAGCATGATAGCCAAAGGTACCCAGAACTCTGGTGGAATGGAGACGGGCAGCCATATCGGGTGCTTGATTTGACAGATTGAAATCTGCAATCTTTGCTTTGAAGTCTTCAAAAAGGAGGACATTGCTAGACCTAATATCCCTGTGTATGATAGAAGGCTGCACTTTCTCATGCAAATACTCCAAACCCCTTGCCGCATCGACGGCAATTTTCACCCGTTGCATCCAGTCAAGGGCTGGACCTGGTTGAGCCCCTTGAACTCCCTTTCTCCCTGCAAACAAAAACCATAGGATCATTTCAGTAATAATTTTCCTTGGGCTCATGGCATGTGTAAGAGGTTTGACATGCTATTGAAATTCCTTACCATGTAAGACATCATGTAGTGATCCCATCGTAGCGAATTCATAGGCCAGCACACGGAGATTTCCTTCAACACAATAGCCAAGCAACTCCACCATATTTTCATGTTTCAACCTCGATACCAGTGAAACCTACATAGATAGGTAACACAAAAATTAATATCGCCTCAGAGGGTTAAAATAATCGAGATAACAAATTATATAAAACCCCAGACATTAGAACGAACCTGAGTCAAGAACTCGACATTGGTCTCAGGTTCAGATGATACGTCAAGTTTTTTCACGGCAACTGCTTTTCCGTTTTCCAGATTTGCATAATAAACTCGTCCATAAGATCCTTCCCCAATCAGCGCCTTTGATCCAAAATTATCAGTCTTTTCTTTCAGTTCTTCCAATGACAAAGCAGGAACTTCAATTGGTGGGGGCGTCTTTTGGACATCAGGTTTCACATGTGCTGAAACTTTGGATCCTTTCTGGTTTCCTATTAGGCAGGCAAGTTTCATATACAAATCAAACCAAAGCTGACAGACACTCAATAAACAGTAGGTATTGGAAATTTCCTGGGTTCAACTCCTAATCTCAAGGCACAACCACGGCCAAATTTCCATCTGGATATAGCAATCTATTAATGCTGTGAAAACTCCAAACTGCATGCAGCATTTCGCCAATGATTTCAACTTCGCTGTGTGCCAAATACCTATTGCTATTAAAATCTCGAACAAACCATTTAAATGTGAGTCAACTAGCATACTTCAGGGCTATACAAGAATCTAGTCAAAGATAACTCGACCAATTCAAAAACCCATTTGCGAGTCTCTAAAGTAACGATAATATTCTGAGAACGTACCATCTACATTGTTCCTCGGGCTTTTCACATACTCGTCATCATAGGATGGATGAGACTCTTCCACTTGACAAGTACAACAGAGCCAACGACGCATTCTGTCCCTCTTCCTCAAAAAAAGATCGTCTCTGCTCCGTCGGTTTTCCAGTCGAGAAAAGAAATCAGAAGGCGCATGCGACTGAATGCCACAAAAACAGAAATTAGGTAATCAAAGATTCATCAGCACATTCAAGTTATAGTAGATACACACAAAATATATTCTCCGAATTGAATGGCATCACAAAAAGGACATATGCCAGCATTCAATATTTCCTCCTTTGGCCATGGCTGCAATGAATCAAAGGCCTAGAATCCCTATAAACTGCAAGCAGAGATATTCCTCTATTTTGGCAGCAAACCCAAAGGAGCTAATTCCTATACCAAAATCAACAACCAGGAGTGGCTCCATCCACCACAGTTATCGACAGCAGTACTCTAGTCGGCTTAAACACACATGGACAACAAAAACCAAATTCCCTCTCTTCTCCAACCCGGCCCAATTTCGCCTTTTTCCCATAAACAGCAATCCCGATACTCTTGACTTCCCATCATACATCAGCGAAAATAACACAGTCGCCTTTTCCCCCCACATCAATCACAGCCGAAATCTCCAATGCAATTGACCAAGAAATCAACAGATCCAGTAGCAACCAGAGAGAGGATTCAATCAATCAATCAACACATACTACAAATGAAATGACACCCGAACCAAAACCGATCCCAATCGCTCTTCCCAACCCAACCCCCACCGGCAACAAACAAAACCCAGTTTCAGAAAATCGACCCATACCCCCACCAACCCTTGACGCGAAACGAGGTCTTCCTCTTCCATCATCAAACCCTCCCCCCTCAACCCCACCAAAGACAAACCCAAAGCAATCGAATCGCCAAACAAGAAACCCAAAAAGGAAAAAAAAATGGGAAAAATTGCTAGATAATAACCTAACGAAAAGAAGGAAAGGAAAAAGGAAATGGAATCGGAACCCGGCTTAAAAAAAAGGAGGTGAGAGAAAAGATTGATGATCCCTGCCTCTGTTATTTGTGGGGGGTTGGTGGGTTTAGCTGAACCGAACTCCGATTAATGGAATTCCCCGTTTGGTTGATCACCGAGTCCCCCACCACAGCCCAGATCCACAAACAAACCAAAAAGGGGAGGGTAAAAAGAAAGAGAATTAGGTTTTTTTAGTGGGGGGGAGAAGAAGCCACAAGCAGCTGGCGTCTCTGTTTTCCGTTTTTTGCTCGAATTCGTCGGGGGTCCCGTTTCCCTTTTGCGTGGGCGTGGGGTCGTGCCGACTTGGGGATTGTTTCGGGGGTGGTCGGAATGGAATTGGTCTTTTCCCCAAATCCGCCAACTGGTAAGATCGTGTGTATAATAATACAATATAAAAGGGAAATACACCAAATAAAGTGTCGTCTGACTCCGAAAACGAAAAGTTTTTTAAAAAAATTATAAATATAATTCATAAAGTAAAAAATTTACCGTGTGATCAATGCGTTTTAAAAAAGCGCTACCTAAATTATAAAAAAAAGGTGAATTTTCATTTTGATGCGTTTTGAAAATTCATCTCATGCGAATACATGAAAACCCTAACACGTTACTTTAACGATAAAATTATATTTTACGAAAGTCGGAACCTTCGGCAGACTAACTGTAATTCCAAGTTTGACTTCACCAAGCTGACCCCCTTGTTTAATTTAACGAAGTGGGAATTTATTAATTCGTCGTGATTTTTATAGTTTTTAGAATTGGGCCACGATATTGGGCTTTACTATTTATGGGCTTATTAGTTGGGCTTTTTAGAACCGCCAACGCAACAATTCCCTTTCAATTTTGCTTTTCTGGTCAAAAGCACTTTTTCTTGAGCGTATTTTTCGCCTGTCAAGCGAAAACCGTTCCCCTCCTCGGGGGCTGTCATCCCCGCTGTTTTCTCCTTCAAATACTTTTATTTATGTTTTATGTTCCTGTCCTTAACTCGGGGGGGTTTATGTGCTCTGTCTCTTCTCCCACCACCCCTGTTCTTCCTTCCTTCCTCGGACCTCCTCTGTTTCTCCTCCTCCGGCTCTTCCTTTCTATGGAGGGCAATTTCTATCGCCGTGGTTTCCCGGTTATTTTTCTCTCCCATTTGTTTTTGTTTTATCTCGTTATTATTAGTTTCCGATGTTTGTTGGTCGTCTGGAGGTGTTCGTGTTCATGCATACTCTGCTTTTTGTATTCTTCCTTTTGTTCGCACTTAGCGTCGTGCGTATTCAGTTTCTCTTCCACCGGTTTTGCTTGCCGCGGGCATGTTTAGGGTGCTGCATCGTGCTGAGTTGAGGACTGATCAGAGTGTGGTGGCTGTCGGAAATTACAGCCTCCTTGGATCTCAGCATTTCAACCTTTGCAAATTAGTGTCGTGATTCGGCGGCTAAATCTTTCCTGCCGCTCTAAGATTTCAGGGTCTGTAGTTTTCTCCCTGAGAAACGGGGAGGGAGGTCAAAGTTCGGTTCATATCTTGCTATTGGAATGTCGTTCCTGTTTTTGTGAGTAGTTTGCCATTCCTCAGCCTCATACATGGCGGTGCTCGCATGAACGTGTTGTGTCATTAACGCAACGTAGTGAATGCAGGACCGCGAGCCTCCTCCGAGTTACTTTTATCACATGGAAGAGCGAAGGTCTAAGGACTATCTGTATTTCAAGAAGAAGGTCAAGATTCGCAGCCGGTGGCTTTGCTGCACATGTCAGGTCGAGGAGTGTTTCCCGGAAGAAGATCTCAATTACCGGAGAAACCCCCAGAAAAACAACAGGAATGGTATGCGACATTCTCCCGTAGCCTTACATTAATGCTTTGGCATAGTCCTTATGAAGACGCATTCGATACTTGCAGCAACTCAAAAAGGCACTAAGGTTGCACCTGTCATGAGAGTCGAGGTTCTGAAGACACCTCCACCAATCGAAACCCCTGTCCTTCCCCTGGACTTACTTAAAGAGAGAACCGGCAATTTTGGGCGCAAGGCAATGATCGGCGAAGGGTCATATGGAAGGGTGTACTATGCCAATTTGAACGGCGAGAAGGAAGTTGCCATTAAAAAGCTCGACATTTTGTCTATGCCCGATTCTGAAGAAGAATTTCTGACTCAGGTAGTGGGATGATCTCTCTCTTCTTCCCCATTGCTAGCGCCTGATTTTGATTGCGGTGGCCGTTCCTCATGTAATGTGTCGGTGTTCCTAGGTTTCCACGATGTCGAGATTGAAGCATGAGAATTTTGTTGAGTTGATGGGCTATTGCGTGTTCGGAGATCTTCGTCTGCTAGCTTATGAGTTTGCGACAATGGGATCGCTGCACGATGTTTTACATGGTGCGTGAATCTCTTGCCCCTTTCCGAGTTTCCGAACAACATCTCCAGCCCCATGCGATCATTTTTTTTTTTTACGGAACCCTCGTTTGAGTATCCAAATTATCAATTCTGTAGGTAGAAAGGCAATCGACGATTCGACACCAGGTCCTGTTCTTGACTGGACGCAGCGAGTGAGAATAGCGGTCGACGCAGCAAAAGGACTGGAATTCTTGCACGAGAAGGTGAGTCCTGCGATCATCCACCGGGATGTCAGGTCAAGCAATATCCTTCTCTGGGACGACTTCAGAGCCAAGATTGCTGATTTCAATCTGTCGAACCAACCACCCGACATGGCTGCCCGTCTACATTCTACTAGAGTTTTAGGAACTTTCGGCTATCATGCTCCAGAGTGAGCAGTTTTTTCGAACACCATTCTTCTCTGCTTTCTTTTCGGAACACCATAGCCAATCATGGTATGTGATATCATAACAGGTATGCGATGACGGGTCGGTTGACACAGAAGAGCGACGTCTACAGTTTCGGAGTTGTTCTTCTGGAACTCCTGACGGGTAGAAAGCCAGTCGACCACACCATGCCTCGGGGGCAGCAGAGCCTTGTCACTTGGGTAAGTCGCTGCCATCTACATCATGCAGAGCCTCTCCTAAATTTCTAGCCGGACATGCGGCTGACCTTCTTATTCGCTCCCTCTTGTGCTCTAAGGCTACTCCACGACTCAGCGAAGATAAAGTCCATCAATGTGTGGACCCGAGGCTAATGGGCGAGTATCCTCCCAAGGCAATGGCAAAGGTAACGTGTTAAACTTTATCCCCAGGTTACGATTCACTTTCCGAGCAATAAGCCAACGATTCCTATCGTGTATGCTGCAGCTGGCGGCTGTCGCAGCCTTGTGCGTGCAATACGAAGCGGAGTTCCGACCAAACATGAGCATCGTGGTGAAGGCTTTGCAACCTCTCTTGAGGAGCACCTCCTCTCTAACTCCATCTCGTGCTCGTGCTCACGCTCACGCTCTGACAAACACGTGATCGAATGCTGTTGCCGTCGGGCGGATGCACGGCCGTTGAATTTTTCGTATACACATTTATTTTCTCGTTTAGCCCTGTGGCACGGCGACAATGATCGTAACTCTGGTGAATCAAACCCACTCCGCATCCTACTCAGCTCGTCCTGTACATCGCCAGTGGCGCTTCAAAGGCCACACAACCGATCGCCCCTCTCGTCCCTCTTCCGCTCTCCCTCCCGCCATCACCTGCTCCGTCGATGGCCGTGTCCAAAGGCAATGCCGCCATGGGGTCTCGGTTGGACGAGAATAACCAAAGCAATCTCTGTAAAACCGAGTCATTTTTACAATGTTAGGAAGAGAATAATTAATTTTACGTAAATCCTAAATTAAAGAGAGCTTGACGTTATAAGATGCGATATGTACCAAAAAGCATTTCACATTTTTCTTAAAACTCTATATTCCTTTTTTTACGATTTCTTAAAATTGATAAGACAACAAACGACGTCGTGCTGGGAATGGAGCCAACGCAGCAGCAGCAACTGCCGCCCGTCGAAGATTCGCCGGCGACGATGATCTGGACTCTGGTGAATCAAATCCACTCCCACCCTACTAGGCTCGTCCTCTACATCGCCGGCGGCGCTTCTCAGGTCACTCTCCCCCTCCCCCCGCTATCGCCCGCTCAGTCGACGACCCTCCAAAGTTAACTTCACCTTTTCTTCCCCCTTTCGTCCCTGGTTAGGCTCTCGGTTGGTTGATATCGGTCCCCGGAGCTTCCAACACCGTCCTCGAAGCAGTCGTTCCCTACTCGAGGATGTCCATGATTCAGTTGCTCGGCAAGGTTTTGAGGTTTCACTTTGTTGGAGCTCTCTCTTTGTGGCGTTTCTGATGAATAGATTGAACTGGTTTCGTTTTTTGCAGATTCCGATGCAGTTCTGTAACCAGCAGACTGCGGGGGAGATGGCACTGTTAGCTTACAATCGCGCCCTCAAGCTCGCCAGAACAGGTTATCCTCAGAGATTGATTCGGTTTCTCTTTCTTTTCTTTTGTTTTTTTAATTTGGACACGCGTGTGAAAGTGTCATCGAATGGAATGAAAACCTGTTACTCAATGATATATAGATGATGAAATGGATTAGGATTGGTCGCTTGTGTCTTTTCACATATAACGAATCAATTGCAAGCAACATCAAACCGCTTACGACTCCTGCTACATTCGATGGCCTTACAATTACTTTGCTGATGATAAATTGAATTTGAAGTTTTGATATCAGCTTATTCAATGACTGTCACAATATTCATTTGCTTGCCGCATGCTCGACAATATCATTGGAGATGCTTAATTCCATTCATATTACATAGGATTCCTGTCCGGCCCAATTTAATCATGCATGATAATTGATAGACGTGATGATACCAAGCTCCCTCATATATTTAAAAGTAAGATACGGAAAGTGGCAAGATAATAGTCTCTGATATTTTTGCATGGTTAGAAAGTGGACTCTGTCTCATGGACTTAACTGTTGTTCAATGATGCTTGTTAGATTCGCCGGTTGTCGGAGTGGGTTTCACGGGTTCTTTGAGTGGCATAAATCCTAAGCATGGGGAGCACAGGTACAATTTGAAAGCTAAGCCTCAGGCTGTATTGTATTGAGTCAGTTCATCCACTATATCTGTTTTTGTCAGCTCGCAGTCGATTGCTTTTCACTCTATACTTGATTTCTGCCTGATTCCCAGGTTCCATGTAGTAATTAGAACTTCCAATAGAAGCTGGTTTTCTGCGGTTACTTTGGCGAAGGTAATTGATGCAAAGGATATTCTTCTTCAGATATGAGCATTCCAGGGCAACTTTGTGCTCATCTAATGCCTACATATGGTCAGGGTCTGCGAACAAGGGAAGAAGAGGATAAGGTCTCAAGCCAATTCTTGCTCAAGGTATGTGCAAGAAATGATGGCGACAAGCATCCTGTCCTGTTATTACTAGAATGTAGTTTGTTCCTAAACATTGAATCCTGATGTTGTGTAGAAAATTCCCATGCTTCTATTTTAATTTTATTATGTTTTGTTTGTATATCATTTCAGTTGTCGCGAGATCATTAATTTCTCTGTTTGTAGTAGGCAATTGCGAATGCTTGCAGAATACCGACATCTTTTTGTGCCGAGCTATCAGAGCTTGATTTATCCAGTGAATCGGGAGAGACATTCACAGAAGACGAGGAGCTGGAGCAGCTGTTGAATGGCGAGATATGCTTTAAGATTTATCGATCTGGTGAAGGTGAGTTTGTTGTTGATGTAAGCAAATGTCAATTATGCTATGAGAGAAATGGTTACTACATGGTGCTTCCCTGCAGAATCACGCTCCTCAGATGCAGATAGAAAGATTATACTTTCTGGTTCTTTTAACCCATTACATGAAGGTCATCTAAAGTTATTGGAAGTCGCTACAAGGTATGGTCTTGGTTATTTCATATCTATTTTTGGCTTTCTGAAATTCACTATACATCTATGTCTAAGATGACACTTTATCTGGAAGAGAATCCTGCACCATATCCCTTAGTAAAAATCATTAAACTTTTTTATGGGTAACTGTTTATTTACTTATCTGAAGGTTTCCTTCTATGTGATTATGATAACCAGCCATATGTGTCATCCTTTGTTTCTTTTCGACTAATTCATATAAAAATGCAAAAGATAATCCAATCGTATATCTCCATGAGTGTCCATGCAGCGTATGTGGCAATGGTTCTCCATGCTTTGAGTTATCGGCTATAAATGCGGACAAGCCACCACTAACGGTCCAAGAAATTAAAAAACGTGTGAAGCAATTCGAAAAGTATGGTAAGTTACAGTATCTGAATATGATTACGGAAACTTTCTTCCCTGTATAGGCTGGTTCCATGCCTTCTCTCTGCAGACCATGAAGTTCTCCTAGAAGGAGAGCTTAAATGTTATTTATGTTGCATTTTATCAAGATAACTCAATGAATTTAGCCTTTTCTCCCAACTTTGAGGTATGAGTCCTCTAGGGGAAAATGAATAAGGAGCTAGATACTTAGACAAGTAGTACCTAAATTTGTCAAAGTGATAAGTAGTAGATTCAGTGCTCTGCTTTCTGAAAAACTGATTTTTCTTTCATGGGACGAGTGATTTGTTATTATTATTATTATTATTATTATTATTATTTTGGAGTAAATGTATATGCCGTTTTGTAGGAAAAACAGTCATCATATCTAATCAGCCATTTTTCTATAAGAAAGCCGAACTTTTTCCAGGCAGTGCTTTTGTTATCGGTGTAGATACAGCAGTGAGGCTCATTAATGTAAGTCTTCTTGTTTGGTCTTACAGTTATCTGTGCCTTGATATATTTTTTATATGCCAATCAAAGCAGATTGCGCTTTTTTGTTAGTCTCTTAAATCATCAAAGACGCATACATCTTTCTATGATCTTAAACAAGTGATTCTGCCTGCCGGTATGCATGTCTGAAATGGTTTCATATGGAAGTTTGAAGGTCGTATTACATGATCTGGGTGACAAAAAGTTTTCAGAATTATCTCTCTACATCCGTAGATAGGAACGCTTCCCGTTAGCTGTAATCCGCTCCTTGTCATTTTGCAGCCCAAGTACTATGATGGTGATTATAACAAAATGTTACAAATACTGACCTCTTGCAAAAGCACGGGATGCACTTTCCTCGTGGGGGGCCGCAACGTCGATGGAGTATTCAAGGTGTTCTTTGCTTCAGGGACTCATTCTTAAATTGCTGGCCGTGTAATTCTACGCTTTATAATGGCAATCCTTGCAGGTCCTCGAGGACTTTGAAATTCCGGGGGAGTTGAAAGACATGTTCATTTCAATACCCGCAGACTCATTTCGCATGGACATTTCATCCACGGAAATCAGAAGCCGTGGCTCCCAGTAGCAAGCACTAAGTCGCGGTCAGTCGCCAGATATTACATTACTCAAAGATGGAACTGGAAGACTATGTGAAATATTAACATTACTGTTACATTCCATGGGATCACATGAAATCATGTTCCGGTTCATGTTCTTGCTGTGCCAAACTTGTTGTTACTATCAACCGTACATACTTTAACGTGATATTGTTAGATGTGCTTACAATATCCAGGTCGAAGCAATGTACGAATTTCATGATCTCGTCACAAGAGAACTGCAATCTTGGTGCGACAGAGAACTGCGGCCTGGTCGAGTCCATGCAAGGCGTCTATCATGTGCATACGCAAAGATGCTGGGCCTCTAGCTGTTTCCATTCCCATCTCGGCTGCAATGCCGAAAAGGGATAGTGCACAGGCCGTTGCTTCTAAAATGCGAGGAGGATCGAGTGCAACGAAAGCAGCGATGAGGGCAGTGACTGAACATCCTGTTGCTGTTATTTTCTGCAACATGGGTATGCCGTTGGAGGCTCCAAGCACTGTCCTGCCGTTCGTAATTATGTCCATGGCCCCAGTTACAGCGACGACTGCTCCGCTCTCCCGAGCCAAGGACTTGGCGGCTTCAATGGCATCGGATGACTTGTGCGAGCTATCCAC
Source organism: Melastoma dodecandrum (assembly GCA_029817715.1). NCBI lineage: Eukaryota > Viridiplantae > Streptophyta > Magnoliopsida > Myrtales > Melastomataceae > Melastoma > Melastoma dodecandrum. The sequence goes on from JARUPY010000387.1 coordinate 2,374,977, forward strand.
TCCCTAATTGAAACACTCGTCGATGAAATGGGAAAGGCATGCCACGAAGAAAATGGACCCGGTGAGGTAAGATCAACATTGACACCGAACCTTGGTCGTGCCAACAGTGGCACTCGAGAGGGCAATGATCTCGGACGCATTCCCCCTAATGACGGTCGGCCGTAACCCGACAAGGTCGAGGCACACGTTCATCCTGAACTGAGAAGCCCCGGCAGCCACAGGGTCTAGCACCCAGGGCTTCCCATGCCTCGCAGCGAGCTCAGCCGCCGACTTCATGGCTGGAACCCACTCAGCAGAGATCGTCCCAACGTTGATACACAGGGCGGCAACGTTGGGGGTGAAGTCGGGGAGCTCGTCGACGCAGTGGATCATCGCTGGGGATGCGCCGGCGGAGGAGAGGACGTTGGCGACCAGGTCCATGGATACGAAGTTGGTAATGCACTGGACGAGAGGGGAGGAGGCGCGGAGATTGCAGAGGAAGGCGTAGGATAGCATGCCCCAGTCCGTTGCGGGAGGAGAAACCTCGGGCGTTGTCGGAGACATCTCCTTCTTTTAGCTCCTGTCGGCGGCGGAAGGACGCGACGACCCAAGTGCGAGATTTTTTTCAACCGAGGCTAAAACTCTTTATACCCCCCCTCTTAGAAAACACCTTCTAATTACTATCTGCACTTGTTTACAATAATATCCTGTCATTTACGATCGTAATAATTGATGTGTTTTTTTAGAGGTCTTAATAAAAACAAAAACATTTGCATAAAATCATTTCAGAAGAAAACGAGTTTTATTACGAAATAACGTTTATTTAAAAAATATTTTATTCCAGAAACTACACATTGAGTAAAAGGAAAAGAGAGGCATCCTGAAGTTTTTATTACAACACTTGAATAGCTGCTTATTAACGGCTTCCAACCGCAGCTGGAAGTTTTACTCGGCCAAAAGCCAGTTCCTGCCAACCAACTTCGACTTCTCTACTGTTCAATGCTCCTGGACCTTAGTAGCTTTCCCTGACCAGGGTATTCCGTGTAACATTTCCGCAACCCGGCAGCAAAAGAGACGAGGCGCATTTATTCCTATAACTATAACCAAACGAAGAAGAACTGCGACATTAAGTGCATCAGGCCATAGAATTCGAAGCTAAGAGTATTTCCCCAAGTTTCGCAAGAGCTCATCAACTTCTCACTGACACCCAGCAAGAGATCTGTACCATCTTATTAAGGATTTTCCATCCACCCCCTACCTGTTACCACCGTCGCCACCATATTGGGTTGAATTCCCATTCCAGAAAGCATTTCTATCTCCAAACCGAGCATCATCCTCGTCGTGCTTCAGAGTATGAATGTTGCTCCCAAGTTGGGAGCTCGTGGGTCTTCTACTCCTGCTTTCGCCTCGGCCGATTGTAGGATGGTCAGTATATGCTGACCCTCGTGTGACCCCACCACTCTGAAGTGTATTGTTAGGGCCTAAGACATCAAAAACAAAAGTATTTCAGTGATAATCGATAGTGTCCGTAGCAAGAAATGTTCACGCGAAAAAAATTGATGTTCAAACAACTTACCATAACCTGATCTGCCATCCTCGGATTCTGTCGTCCCAGAAGAGGGTCGGAAGTAACCAAGATAAGAGAATGGATTCACGTAAGAGAAGATCCGTTTCAATAGTGAATAATTTCCTCCACTGTCGCCATTTGAAGAACTATCGACTGTACTTTGTTGGTATGACGATGGGAGATTTCCTCCAGAAACATCGCCTCTCTGATGCGGAACCACAATCAACGTTTGTCGGCCAGACAGGCCCAGTTCCAATAACGTTTTGTCCAATTCTACAGAAAAATCAGGACTTTATGAGCAAAATAGCTATAGAAGTCAGATGGATTCCATTTAGACATGGCCTCAGATTGATAGATTAAACAAAGAAAGAAGAAAATGGAATACGTTCCATGGAGTAGCAAGATGAATTAAAAGATGAAACACCTAAACTGAATAAACAAAAACTAAGGAGAAAAATGAAAGAAAGAAGGATACGAGGAATGGAAATGCCAAATTGACTTGATTGTGCTCACCTGCATCAAGAAACACCTTGCGGGGGTAAGGAGTGGCTAAGTTGTAAAATCCAATGGTGTTCTCATTTTTACTGTCAACAATCTCTTTCACCGTTTTCAAAGTGTCTGTCAGAGAAAATCTATCTTGTATGCTTGCACCACTGGGAAGCCGAATATTTAGGTAGGCATCGCTTGACTGACTGGCAGAAGGATGCTCAGAACTTGTATTTGCCTCTGGTTTGTTGATAATGTTATCCCTTTCTACAGAAGCCACATCTAACTTCACATTTGAGTCAAGCACACTGACCACATCTGGGGAAGACTTCCCAACTTCATTTACTGGATTGCCACTATCGGCTAATCTGGAATCTTTCACTACTGCAACTTCAGATGAGGAAAGGTTTTCAAGGTTCTTTGATTTACCAGGATTTGAAGAGTCCCCACTGCTTGCTCTCTACATCCATGAAACAGAAATTCAACAAATTACTCGACCACGTGGACATAGAAAGGAAAAAAAAATCAACTTCAGCAAGTACATCACTGCCGCAAACCTGACCAACGTTTTCCTTTATTATGTCTTTACTAGGCAATGAAGGTGAACCATCTGATGCTTCATAAACTTCTTCTAAATGACTGTTGGATGATGAATTATCTCGGTTCACTGCAGTCGCACTGGAATTGCTAGAAGTCGACTGTTCAGGATTTGTAGCGACCATAGCAGCGGTCAGAAAACTGGCCGTTGTTTCCTACAAAATTTCACAAGCATGGTCCACAATAATCAGAAGACTAAGCAATGCCATTGCCATTTTCCTTGTCAAATCATCTGAGGGATGAATCGATAAACAACAAATATATATGAAGACTGATTGTATGAAAAACATGTGTCCTCTATGCATGCCAAAATATTGAACCAAAGGAAGAATGCTTTTCCCCGTGATGCAGCTATGCTATACATGCCAATGGACAAAATAATAGCACCCTGCATTTTTTGGTTTACAGGCAGAGGGTTATACGTCCCTTATCAAGGAAAGTGTAAGTTGACAATCAACTTCTTACTGAAAAAGCTTTGAGAAATCAAGGACCCGAGAGAACTGTATGCCAGAGCTATGCTTATAAAGCCCGCCATTAGCGTGTTAGGAATCATTATTAAATACGATGCCAAATTTTTTTACATGGTCAGAGTAGAAATCTTTTGAGGGAAAAATACAACTAAAATATGAAAAACGACGAGCACTTTGCTGTAACATGACCAAGCATAATCCTTGTTAAACTCTGAGTAATAAAATAAGAAAATGGCGTGGTTTTCAAGAAGAGCGTCGCACACATATAAAGACACTCCAAGCACAGGTAAACCTACAAGGCATGCTCAGAATACCTGTATCTGAAGACTCAGCCATGCCTTCTCCAGATTAGACGCTAAATCTTCAGGAGAAACAAATCCATCTGGATAAGGATATGAGAAAAAAGAGGTGACAACAGGAGAATATGCTTGCAAATGTGTTTTCCTTCAGAACCTTGCATAACTTTCTGGTACGACAGAAAATTTAACGTAGTTCTCCTCATTCTACACTCTTATGTTATATGTTACCTTTTGCCCAGAGCTTCACTCCATTGTGACCAACAGCTGTTACACAAGGAACAGAGTTCTGAGGATCTGCACATCTGAATGTAAGGACAGACTCATATATTCATTCAAGATCAAGCAATGCCTTTAACTGATAAAGTTTAGGTCATCAAACATAAATTTACAATGCAAGGACAGACTAGAATATTCAGCATAAGATCAAGCAACAACTTTTTTAACTGTGAAGTTTAGGTCATGAGGAAAGAGAAGAATTTACAACCCAAATAATGGTTATTAAAAAGGGGAAAATGAAATGCCTCCTCCACACTAATTACATAGAGTCGTCAACAGTAACTTTATGCTACATAAGCAAAAGGAAGCAGCACAAGAAAAGGATACACATTTTTGAGAAGTTTTCAGCATCTGTTGTCTTCTCAGGGATATGCAGTAGGATGCAATAATTTTTCACTGACTCAGACACCTGGAAGAACAAGAAATCCTTCCGTTAAGTCTATAAACGTCGAAGCAGTGCTACAACTAGCATACTGGAAAACTAACACACACCTTCCCATCCCTCCAAGTAAAGTTCTCCATTTCTTCCGATTCAGCATTATCACCTGGCATTGAAAATGACGGGTCAAAGACACAGAATGAAGTCATCAAACATTTATCTCCTTTTCCAATCATAGCCTGACAGACAGAAAGGCCCTCAAATATCTGCAACGGATATCTTAGCCACAACTTTTGGTTATTCGCCTAGCCCCAAAATTTCAAATGCCTATTTCCTTTTCATTTACCACAATCATTTCTCATTCTAAAACACAACACTTTCTCCTTGTTTGAATAAGTGAAACAGTTCTCCGATTATCCCCAATGTATCAGTCACCGATAATTCAAATTCATGTTATTATCTCAAGCTATAATGCCTCATTGTTCTAATTTTTTCTGACCATTCAAAATGCTAGTCTCATCAACACATGAACGGACCCTATCACATGGAAATAACAGGGAAAGTTCCTCATGGGGGCTCCCTGAAACAATGGGGTTTGATGCCTCACATGTACTGCTTGTGACAGGAACACCTTGTACTCATTCAAGCAAATGAAAAGTCGGTAAGTAGACCTCCAGAAGCAAGGGAACGGGTTTCACAGAGTGACAGGTCCCGTAACCAAATTCAGGAAGCAGTGCGAAGAGGCCCTTTATATTGAAGGTAAGATATGTCTAATTCTCCAAAGGTAAATATACCAGTTGAATGAAACAACTAATCATTATTACAACAAATTCCACATTTTATTTTATGATGGTGTAATGAGAAAAAAGAGGAAAAAATGCATACACATATTAATTCCTGCGGAACTGGAAGGTATGCATATGATTGTCAATGACATAATCACACACCAGCAAAGCATGGTGTCTCCCTTTCGGAGTAACTATATGGCTTGAAACACAACGGGAATTACCAGAAATGTAGACAACAAAAAGCTTCTTCTGTGCCTTGGAAAGGGAAATCGCCTCCGGGATAGACCCACCAAACACGAGAAACGCAAGGGACGGCTCCATCGCCTCGAAATTCCGAGGAAACAACTTTCAGGACCTGCAGCGGAAACTTTCATGGAAACCAGTCATCAAAAAGCAACGCAACATTTCTATGCCCCGACATGTCAACTCCAAGCCGAAATCCCCCAGTCCATTCACGCAAACACTAGCATCCTTTTGCACAGACAAATCATCAGTCAGGTAAATGTCTTTGCCGACGCGCCCATCAATCAGACCCAACACAAGAAACCCCGTTGCATGCACAAACAATTCAATCACATCAAAACCTGCAAAGTAGACGTCAACAAGAAGTGATCTAAGAACGGAACCCCATCAAATTAAACCACCCACGATGAGTACAACAGAAAAACTAGGCATCAATAATCAAAACCCAACCCGCAAAATTGAGAGGAGAATTATTGCTCACCCAAAACCTGGGTCAATCAGGAGACGGATTTGGATGTCGGGAGGTACCTGGATTTGGGGAGAGTTTTCGTCTTTCTCCCAAATTTCCAGAAGTCGGTAATCAAAAGGGAGAGGCAAAGAGTGGACACCGACAGCCGAAAAACGAATCTTTCTCCCGGGAAACTGATACGGGGAAAATAGTCTCGGTTCGAGTAAGCGATACCGACGATAGTGTGCCTGTATAAAGCCCAGACACTCCCAAAATCTCGAGTTTTGCTTTTGGGCCGAGCTTTTTCGGTAAATTCCGTAACAAGTGATTTCAGAGTCACCGTAATCACACGGGCGGTGACTGTGTTTGCCGGGGCCAAGTGAAGCTACGTCGGCACTTTCAACCCTCGATCTAGCTAACAAAATCACCTCGAAGAATACAAATCCATTACACATCTGTTCCCTGGTTCTTGTGTTCCTCGAATACAACTCAATTAATATTGACTTTGATAAAGTTTGTCGTACGGCGGGGATCCATGCTGTACATGAGCGTTCGCCGTGATGGGATTCCTGACCATTGTCGACGCCAAAGTCATCGTATGAGGAACCATCGGTACACCTTTCGGCCCCAACACTGATCACCACGTGCCACGGGAGAATCCAAATGCGAGCCAGTATGACATGTTTGGACTGAGAACTCATCGGCATTGTTTCTAATTTGCATACTACAATTGAATGAAACTATATTGAGTTTCTGAACACTTTAGAGACGTCCAGCTTTCCTTGTAGATGTGGCCCCTCCTTATTGTTGGCTGCAATATGAGCTCCAGCGACACATAGGAAGAGAGGGAGGGATGCCAGGGTCGGAGTTTTGTTCCATAATGACGTCATTTGGCGAAATATTTCGCCAAATGACGCACTAACGAAAATAATTCGCGAACTAACCCACCAAAGTCGGCCTTACAAAGGCCGACTTCGGTTTTGGCGAATGGAAGACTTCGATTTTGGCGAATGGAAGTCGACCTTACAAAGGCTGACTTCATCACACTTAGAATGGGACGCTGCATGAAGGAAGTCGGCCTTTGTAAGGCCGACTTCGATTTTGGCGAATGGAAGTCGACCTTACAAAAGCCGATTTCCTCAATTTTCTTTTTTTTTTTTTGTCTTTTGAATTAAAAAAAATAATAAATGGGAAGTCGGCCTTACCCTTTAGGCTTTTTTTTTTAATTCAAAAGGAAAAAAAAAAGATAATTCAGGAAGTCGCCCTTTGTAAGGCCGATTTTCATTCCCCAAAATTGAAGTCGGCCTTGTAAGGCCGCTTCCTTAAGGACAGAACGACTTTGGTGGGTTAGTTGGCGAAATATTTTTCAAACTGCGTCATTTGGCGAAATATTTCGCCAAATGACGTCATTATGGAACAAACCCCGCCAGGGTCGAAGGAACAAAAGTGCAGCCACCGTGTTCTCTGCTGCGCCTTCCTTGGAACTGAGTCTTTTTCGAAGGCGACTCGCTGAATGGGACATGAACAGACAAATTACAGTCACTATATCACTGGGGCGGGGGGCTGATACTTCGATTTTGGGTTCCATCTCCAGCCAAGAAGTGGTCAAAAAGTTCGCCCAAAGGATTCAAGGATTCTGGAAGGGAAACGGGAACCTCCCCACATCCATTAGCCGTATCAGCCATTGAATAACACTGGAGCAAGCGAATTCGAAGTGAGAATCCCCTCTTAGTATACAAACACGCACCTAAGTCGACGGCAGAGTTGTCCACTAGGACTATCATTTCAGGACGATAAGGGCCATTCTCCCCGAGATGATAAGGACTATCAAGTCGTAAGCTCGAGGATACGTCGAGAAGTGTAATCTGGGTGAACAAAAAAGAGTGGAGAAGTAGTTAGTATGTTGAGTTAGTATCTGGTGATTGGGATTTAGTTTTGGAAGGTTGCTTATAAATACATTTCCTTTTCTAAACAGTAGTTAACAAAGATTTCATTTTGCTCTTCTCTGTTCTGTTTGCTTGGTTTCTCTTCCTGATGCTGCTGGTGTTCGTTCTCTTCCTGCAATTTAAGGCCATGTTTGAAACGAAAACAGAAAACGAACCAAGTCCACAGCTGATCAGGGATCGTAGCAAGAAGGCCTCACAACTGGGCCAATCAGATGTCTTACCGGCATGTCCTATAGGCAACAACAGTTCAAACATTCACAGTCCCTGGGATCTTACCAGTTCATGTCAGTCCCAAGTGAGGCCTTTTGTCGGGAAAGGATCCAATGATTACCCTGTAATGAGAAACCCTCTTCTTCAACAGCTGAGTATCATCATCCTTAAAATGTCTGGGCCGTAATTCCTTGGATCAACCCACTTCTAATTACTTTGGGAAAGAGGCGTAAGGCAAGCATCCATCTTCTTTGTACCTATTGCAGCAATCAAAACCCAACTGAATATATTATGGAATCCAATAAATATATGCAGCATACAATAAATGGGAGCCCAAAGAGATGAGTTATTTGTACCAGGCGCAGACAGAAGACGGGGAGGAGGAGGTGAGTATTCAGGGCAAGTAACAAGGTTGCTGTAGTCCTTGTGTGGACTGGACAGTCATGGGACCCTTTTCTTATCTATCTAATCTTCACCAAAACGCCAATCAGAAGCGTGTCGGAGCGTGTGTGATAGGGGGGGGGGGATCTCATTCCCAGAAGATTGGGCTTAGAATCTTTTGAAAAAACTGCTTGACTTTCTTTTGCAGATATGGAAGAAGGGTAACTAATTTTAGCAACTAATAACAATAATAATAAACATGCTTTATGCCTTAAAACAATCCAATCATTTTTTTGTGACGTTTGAACTAATTTTTATTGCCTCCTCCTCGTAAACGACGAAAACAAAGGAGCCGTGTTTACAAGAAGCTCCATTGCTGGCTTTTGATTTTAGGTGGTGGGGGAGGGGAATAAGAAGAGGATGGTGAAATTCCACCACTAAAAAACATTCTCCTTTTGACCCAAATTATATGATTTGTTTTTTTGAGTTTTGTGTGGCAACTCTATCTCTCTCTCTCTCTCTCTCTCTCTCTCTCCGTCGCACCACCCTCATCCCCGCCGAATTTCTTCTCTCTCTTTTTTATTAACGGATGACATAAAAAGGAGATCTTTTTATGATTTTTTTATATATATAATGCTCCCCCCCTCCCCCTTCCCCTTCGGCGTCATCCGTCGTTTTCGGACTATACCCGCAACCGAAAATCCCATCTTTTTCATCGGAGGGTGGGGTTAAGGGGAAAGAAAATATAGGTTGGAGGTGAATTGGGTTCTCTCTCTCTCTATCTCTTACTCCCCCTACTGTCCGCGTCGTTGAAATACTTGTGGGGGTGGTGGGTTTTTCTTTTCTGGGTTGTCAGGAGAGAGTGGGGGGGGAAAGGGGATGGAGGTGAGGAAGTTTTGGACGCAGAAGACTCTGATTGGATTGGCCTTGGGCCAGTTCCTATCCCTCCTCATCACCTCCACTGGCTTCTCTTCCTCCAAGCTCGCCAAGGAAGGTTGTCTGCTGTTTGCTCGTCCTGATGTGTTCTTATGATCCCATCGGATTAAAAAACAAAAACTCTTTTTTTTTAGTTGTTGTCATTGTATGGTTGATTGCTGAAGATGCTGAATGAGCGTTTGCTGGCCTTCCCCCCCCCCCCCCCCCCCAAAAAAAAGAAGCCTCAGTTTTAGCTGAATTGTTGTTGTTTGATGAGCAGGGATAAATGCCCCCACTTCTCAGTCATTTCTCAACTACGTCTTACTGGCTCTCGTCTATGGGACCGCCATGCTGTACCGGCGTCAGCCTCTCAAGGTTGTATTGCCTGTTGGTTCTTCAGTCTCCCTTGTGTCTCTAGTTGGTTGCAAGGCAGGGTTTCTACATGTTATCAGTTACTTTTTAACCTACCCCTGATGTAAGTTTGGCAGTTCCATTAGTCTGTTAGAAGAGCTGCGTTGACCCCTTCTAGAATTCCAAAGCACCTGGGAGGAGTTTATTTTTATTTATGCTTTATTGTGATTTTAAAAAGTGATGAACTGATTTGAGTTTAATTATTTCTCTGTATTCGACAAGGAACAAGCCCACTGCGCCCCAGTTCAGTCCAGGGTTGGAAGAAATCTTGCGTGCTCTATAGTTAATGAAGCTAATGTTCTTGGAATTTAGATCGGTGATGCTCTAGTATTTAAACTAATGTCTTAATCTAGACGAAGACAGTATTTGTCAGAAGAAATGCATCCTCAGATTGTTACGGATTGCTTTCAAATCCACTATAATGAGAACCATACCACCCTCTGAGAAATGACTAGAATTTACTCAGTGATTATATGCAGGGAAATCTAAGGTTATAACATGCCGGAGAGATTTTCGAGCTATAGATTTTATTTAGATCAATTTGGTGCTTTTTGCCAATCTTTTTTTATCAGTATTAACAACGATTTCTATGCTTGAAAATTGCTTGGACTTTCAACTTAATCTCCTATATAAGCAAGGGTGCAATAGGTGGAAGCACAAGTCATTGTTGGCTGGAAGTTCTCTTGTATTCTTTTTATTTCTTTCTATAGGATCCAGTGATACTAAGCTTTGGAGCACTGTGCAGGCTAAGTGGTACTACTATATACTTCTTGGTTTGGTAGACGTAGAAGCCAATTTTCTAGGTGAGTATCTCTTTGAATTGGTATCTGCCTTTATCTCATGTATCAATTTGTGATTCCCCCATGCATACCTTGAACCTTACTTATCTGAGCATTTGTTTGTCTATTGCTTGCATAGACTCATCCATATGAGGCATGCTTTCGCATTAGAACTTCTGCTCTACATAATTTATTAATCTTTTTATTCCTCCAGTGGTGAAGGCTTACCAGTATACGTCAATAACGAGTGTTATGCTCCTGGATTGTTGGTCAATCCCGTCGGTCATGCTTCTGACCTGGCTCCTCTTGAGCACCAAATACAGATACAAAAAGATAACTGGTGTCCTGGTTTGTGTTGCTGGCCTTGTTATGGTTGTCTTTTCAGATGTCCATGCAGGCGATAGATCAGGTAATTTGCTGTTGCTACACTAAAAGTGCCTTCCTTTGGTTGCTCAGTATTGCTGATAATTGACATTATTCTGGGACTGGATAATCCTATTGACTTTCATAGGTGAAGTACCTTAAAATAGCTATGAAGTGCTCCAAGAGTAGACATGATGTAGTACAGTCTTCTTTTTAGATGAAACGGCTTTGTATGTTATTCAACACTACAATTGTCTAAATTTTTGTCGTCTCAACTGACTTTCAAAGGTGGACCTAATCCTCGAAAAGGAGATGCACTCGTCATTGCAGGAGCAACATTATATGCTGTTAGCAACGTCAGTGAGGTATGCACTACCTGAAAATTATGCTCAATGGGGATTTTAGACCTTGTGCGTATAATTATGTAGAGTTTTGATCTATAAGATGTTCTTCCAGTTTGTAATGACCAGTTTCCCTTATTGATCGCTCTTTTCAATAAGAAGATGGGTGTTTTCTATATTGCAGGAATATCTTGTAAAGAATGCAGATAGGGTGGAGCTTATGTCCATGCTTGGATTTTTCGGGGCCATTATTAGCGCTATTCAAATGTATTATCCCATTGCCACTCCTTGTTCTTTGGATTTACCCTTCTAGATAATTTCTGGTGTTACTTTCTGTTACAAGTGCCGTGATGTGATCATCTGATACGATTATAAGAAAACTACTTTGATGACAACTGTTGCATCTTTAGTATAGATTTTCAACGACACTAGCTCATTTAGAAGTAATCCTTCAATGGGCCATCATAAGCTCCTTGAAAGCACATCCAATTGTTTGATTGCCATGATCAGTTACCCAATGTGGCCACTTGTTGGTGACTGCCATAGCTTAACCCTTGGACTCCTATCCCTCTTCTTTCGAGTTGTAATTTTTTCCCTCTTTGGTTCTGCAGAAGCATTCTGGAGCGTCAGGAACTTAAATCTATCCATTGGTCTGCTGGAGCTGTATGATCTCTCTCTTTTTTCTTATTATGATCTTATGCTTTATTCGGGCCTCCATTAAATAAGATATTTAGGGGGATCTGGTTTCGGTTTGAATGCTGTCATTTGTTTTGGAAGTTATCCCACACAAACTGGCTTCAAATGAAAAACCTAAGTGGTCCTAAGCTTCAGTAGCTCTAAAAGTGGTCAACATTTCTAGGATGATGTATGCATGTAGGGAACTGCTTAGAGAGGAGCATAGGGGATTCCGTTGGTAACTATCATGGGTGACAAACACGACGACGAACGAATAGTTGCTCATTTTTAAATATCTGGCATACTTATAACAACATTGCTGCTCTTCACAGGCTTTTCCCTTTGTGGGGTTCTCTCTAGCCATGTTCTTGTTCTACTCTTTGGTCCCGATTCTGCTGAAGGTATGATATTGAGTCATGATTCATGATTCGACCCAGTATGTCATTTTGCTTAAATGTCGGTGATTTTTTCACGCTTGCTTTTGTGCTCAGCCTAAGTTTTTCTTCATGGGAGGAATGCCCGTTTTTTGAATTAGTCAATATGTCCAACCCTGATGAGGGATCTACATGCCGGATTGTGTTAAGAATTATATACTGCTGTGGAAAAGGGTGATGATGACTATGGGAACTGATTCTCATAGTAGACAGTGATATCTTTTCTTTTTCTGTGTCTTTCGTAGATTAACGGCTCCACTATGTTGAACCTGTCTTTGTTGACCTCGGACATGTGGGCAGTACTCATACGAATATTCGCTTACCATGAGAAGGTTTCTCCAAACTTTTGCTGATTTTATGAGTTAGAAGACAGTGCTTGTTTATCCATGTGCCTGACTGTCCGGCTGGATATAATCTGATGTTTTTTCATAGGTGGACTGGATGTACTTTCTGGCCTTTGGAGGTGTCGTGTTAGGACTTGTCATCTATTCCTGGTGAGTGACATTATTTAATAATGGCGAACACAGACTTGGAAACGCTTGCCGCAGCTTATCAGAAGTCCACAGCTTTTGAAATAAGCAAAATTTTTAAGTTGTATTCGTCTTCGTGGTCTAAACACTGCTTCCTGGTTAATGTCTCTTTCAGGGGAGCTAAAGATGATGATTCGGATGAAGGATCGACTAGAATCAGGCAATTAGACGAGGAGGCAGTTTTGGAAACTCAAGGACAAAATTCTGTTTCTTCGAACTCGAAATATGGGGATCAGCAAAAGCAGTAGATAGGTGATAGCTACTCTTCAGTACAATAATTCGAAGTGAGGCCGGACTCAATGTGTATTGCTGATTGTTTGGTGGTCCAATAATGGCCAAAGCATTCTTTTTTTCTGGCTTCAAGGGAGAGATTTGCATGATCCCTCTCTCGAAGGCCATAGGATTTGCCATTGTCTTGGGAGGGAGTTTTCCTGTACTGTGACCAGAACTATTCACAGCACAACATCAGCACGTAGGGTAAGGAATTGCTTTGTCTCTTCTATCGTCTTCACGTTTTATCCGTGCACAATATCAGATCATATTGCATGTTTAGTGAATTGGCGCTCTCGTGCGGCGTCATGCAACACAAACTCTGATTAGGGATTACATTACTCTTTCGTGACATAGTGATCCATCTGTGACATACAATCCATCGAGCAAGTAGATGATACAACGGTCGAAATAACGACTGGAAAGTGATAACGACAATGGAGATAAGCCAAACTCTGTTATTGGAGTACTTTTGCAAATGAAGAAGCAAAGGAGGAGGTCCGATAGACTTTGAGGTCAAGTGCTGACCAGGAGAATCCGGGAGAGGTCAGATATAGCGCCAGAGTGTGACCAATGCGAGCGTCATAAATGATATGCAGATAATGAGAACGAAAGTGACGATGCCTATGAGGCTGCTGGCAGCTTTGAAAGTGTAAGAGCCATGGCACGACGTCTTCCCGAGCAGTATCTGGATGGTGTTGACCATGGACAGGGTTAAGAACAGGCAGCCAAAGATGGATCCCCAGATCGACAGGGTGCGCAGGGCCGTGATGAGCAGCTTCCTCGGATGTGTCAAGGAACGTTTGGGATTCTTCTAGAAGAGGTAAGTGCTGAGGTGGGCCTTAAGGGCCTTGGCGGCGAGGCTGGAGAGGAGGTAACAACCGAATGCAACCACCTCAAAGACCAGGAGCATCATTGCGACGCTCTCATCGGCATCGCAGCCCTTTAGTAAGCTGTGTTGCCCGTTTTGAGCAAAGCTCATACAAGATGAACACGGCCATCAAGAATTGGGAGTTCACCCCGACAAAGTCATCAAGGACATTCAGGAGGAACTTCACGCCTTCCTCGATGCTCGCCTTGTTACCTTTCATGGCACACTCATTGGCATTTGTAATACCTCAAATATATCCATGCAATTAACTATATAAGAGACTGGAGGAAGAAGGATGCTGTGACACCAATCAAGAATCGACGGCAATGTAGATGTGGCTGGGTTTTCTCGAGCAACAGCAGCTGTGGAAGGCATCCACCAGATCTCCACGGCGAAGTTAATGTCACTCCCCGAGCAAGAACTCGTCAACTGCGATATTCGTGGAGCGACCACAACAGCAGCGGGAATCGTAGATGCGGCAACGCCAACATCAGCAACGACAGCAATCTCAGGCAATCTCAAAACAATCCACAGTACGTTTACCAATAGCAGCTGCTCAATCAGCACTTTAAGACACAAAGATCGGCAAAGAAACATTCCATACTCACACTAGTCGAGCCAGAACATCCTGCAACCAAAGCAGCTGCAGTTTACTTGGCGAGCCGCTCTCCTAACGATTTCTGTCATACAGCCTACCCAAGACTTTAATCCACAAGGCCAAAACAAATCCAGTTTTTAGAAACCAAACCCAAAAGGCTGGGCTAAATCTGAACCAAATTTAGCCCAAACCAAAGGAAGAGGGCCAAAAAATAAAAGCCTAAAAAAAAAAGCGTCCTTGCGAGGACACCCAAGTGGCGTAAGGTGGGTGGTGGGTATTTGGAACCTTGTCATGATCCCTAGTTCGAACCCCATCATGCACACTCCACTTGAAAAATTAAGGTTGGTCTCCTGGGTGATGGCTAATAAAGCCCAGGAGCCGCCCACCTGCTGGGCCTTTGGGCCTCAACTGAAATTGGACGGACAGAGGAGCAGGCCTCAAGTCGGGCCCAGAGGGGATGTAGAGGGGCCGGGCCTGAGGTTCACAGGCTTGTAAAAGAGCCTCCGAACCTCGTGAGAGGGCTCGCAAAAAGTAAGTCCACCACGAACCCCGCTGATATCGAAAAAAAAAACAAAGAAAAGCCCAAACCCAACCAACGAGACAACCAGCCCAACACATATCACCTGATTTCTCGACAGGAAGGACGATATGCCCTGCACAACAGCTCCTGCAGCGCTCGCCTACTACCCGCAGAGGAGATCAGCACGACCAAGGACGATCCTGCCCACCCCCTATTTTCATCATTTTATGAATTTTTGATTTTATTCCCGTTAACGGTTTCCCCTCCCTCGTACCAAGGACAGCGCGGAAGGAGTATACGATACCCCTCAGGATTACCACTTGGCAAGACCCCATTCGCTTCCGGGGCTGGGGAGCAGACGGTCCTCTAAGGAGAGGGATTCTGGGGGACGAGGCGAGGAGCGATTCTTTTCCTTTTCTTCTTCTTCAGAGGGAATTTCTGAGGGGGGAGCCATTCTTCTTTCTTTCATTCGTTCCCCATCAATCAGAGAGAGGAGATTTTCTTGAATTTCCTTCTTCTTCACCTTTCGGCCAGCTCCACTCCTCTTCGGATAGCAGGGACCGTCTTCCACTTCTCCTTAGCCAAGATTTTCCATCTGCAGCGGTGATAAAGGTTCTTGCCACTATGATCGGCCATGAACGATCAGATGCAGTCAGCCCTCTCCAGCAAATCGGCCACAGAACACAGAGCCTCCCAACAACCTCATCCATATTCAAGTCAGCCCAGCGGTAATGGAAAGTCCAACGGCGAGTCTTCTCCTCCTCCTCCATACCTTGCCGTCTTCAAATCCAAGGATGCCAAGACCAGCCTTGACATCAAGGCCGGTATGGCAAGCTCACCCCCGGAAGCAGAGTCGGCCACAGCAAGCCTGTCCTTCAGGTGTTCCCTGGCGACCCCGAAATCGACGGCCAAGCTCGTCTTTCCGATCTTCCTGAAGCTGGCAGCAGAGAGTCCATCTTCCCCGAGCGTCCCCAGCTGCAGCGAAACCGTCCCTCCGGCGCTCCTCCAACAACAGCAATCTGTTTCCCCGGTCGTCTCGAAGTAGCGGCTACCTGCGCTCTCTCTCCCTCTCCCTCGCCCCGGCGACACCAACTCCACGGCAACGGCCAATCCACTCCCTGGCGTCCTCTCTGAGCATCTTCAGAACTGGTCCCCAAACCTGGTGCGTCAGCTCAGCACCACCCTGGAGGCCTCAACTTCTCTTTTTCTTGTTCCCGCTGCTGCCCCAAACATCATTCCACCTACCCTAAGGTGGCATCTCCTTCAACCTCAGCCGCAATCCCTCCCTGACCTCCTTCTCTCAGCCATAGTCCCGCACCCAAAGCAGTGCAGCGGTGTCCTGTCCCTGATCCTCTTCCGCCGTCCCAAACCTCGAACCCCAGAAGTTCCACGGTGGCAGTAAATCCCTAAGGCGGCTTCCCTCCTCTTCTCATCTCCTAGACCCGGCGACGACCAGCTCCCCGACATCTCCCGACGGTGTCCCTCCACAAATCCGGCCACGGCAAGCTCCCTGCGGCTTAACCAGCCCACCCGGTCTCAACCTTCTACCCCAGCGCCTCAAAACCCAGATCCAAAAGCCGGCTTCTACCTCCATCCCGGCCTCCTCCAAGAATCCAACAGCTCTCCCCGGCGTCCTCCAAACCCAGCGACGCACCTCAGACAACAAGCTCGTCGGATTTGCCCATGGCTGTAACAGCTCCCCCAGGTCAGGCGTCCAGCTCCTCCCAGTGATCCCCTGCTGCAGGTGCCACGACCAAGATCCAGCGGCAGTAACACCTCTCCCGACGGCGAGTCCAGCGACGGTCGCCCCCGACGACTCCCCTGCCACCTACCCCGACGGACGTCTTTAGTAGCCAGCTGCTCCCCGGTACTCCCCCACAGAATCGGCCGCAAACCAACTTTCAGGCGCTTCCTGACGTTTCCAACCCAGATCCGGCCGGACCCTTCCCCTTTCCCCGGCGGCAGCAGACCTCAGCTTCCTCCGGCGTCTCTCAACAAACGACAAAGACGGGCCTTGTCGTCCCCTCTATCCCAGAGCTAACAGCGACGGCGAGTTATCTTCTCCGCTATCCCAGGTTCCTTCATCAGTGGACAGCAAGGTCTCCATCAGGTGCCATAGACGGTTCCGGCTTCTACATCAATACGCAGCTTCGAAGGACTCTGAAAAACGAGATCCCAACAGCTGAGGAGCATCGAAGTGGACCCCTTTGCACTTCCTGACCAACGATGACTCCGATCAGCTCCAACCCACGCCTGATTCGGAGGTTTCAAAGCAGAGAGAAAACCCCCACTTTCTGTGGGTCACGGGACTTGAACTTTGAAAGTAAGATAACTTTGCCTTTAATAAATTTATTTCTGATTAAATCATAATGGGTTTCTGACAAAACGTTTTGCATAAAAAATCAATTATTCTCTCGATTGTGTTAATAACTTACGATTAGATGCAATCCGGATTATTAACTACTTTCGTTAGAATTTCTTTTATGTTGTTGCGTAAGTTCATTATATTATTGTGAATTATTACTCAACGTGCATCACTAACATCCATCTTCCCTTGGTTTTACATGAAAAATACGATCAACACTCGGACATCTCGAAGAATCGCGGCTCCATTCAAACGAATCATACGGTAAGATATGTCTTATTAATTTAATTCGATTGAACTCAAATTTGATCGATACTGATATTATTATTCTTGGCATTGCTCTTCCTCTACTTTGTATGTAAACACCGAGGAATTCACTACCAAAGGATGTCATCTTTCGACGACGCGGACGATCGACATCAACGGGCTCACAACGCCCCGTAAGTACCGCTCTTATTCCATTAAGTTCTAATTATTCACTTTGATTTAAATTAGGACTTTCTGACCACTTCTTTGTTTTCCTTGCATGTACATCGAGCACTTAATCCTCGAAGGTCAACTCCAACATTTCGAAGATTAACTCGAATGCGCGTGTATCAAACCGCGTGGATCTACCCCGGCCTAAAAACCGCGGGCTCGAAGGTTTAAAGCGGCCCCAACCTTCAATCAAAGGTACAAAGGGGAGGTGCGGGATGTCCTTACGAGGACACCCAAGTGGCGTAAGGTGGGTGGTGGGTGTTTGGAACCTTGTCATGATCCCTGGTTCGAACCCCACCACGCACACTCCACTTGGAAAATTAAGGTTGGTCTCCTGGGTGATGGCTAATAAAGCCCAGAAGCCGCCCACCTGCTGGGCCTTTGGGCCTCAACTGAAATTGGACAGATAGGGGAGCAGGCCTCAAGTCGGGCCCAGAGGGGATGTAGAGGGGCCAGGCCTGAGGTTCGCAGGCTTGTAAAAGAGCCTCCGAACCTCGTGAGAGGGCTCGCAAAAAGTAAGTCCACCACGAACCCCGCTGATATCGAAAAAAAAAACAAAGAAAAGCCCAAACCCAACCAACGAGACAACCAGCCCAACACATATCACCTGATTTCCCGACAGGAAGGACGATCTGCCCTGCACAACAGCTCCTGCAGCGCTCGCCTACTACCCGCAGAGGAGAGCAGCACGGCCAAGGACGATCCTGCCCACCCCCTATTTTCATCATTTTATGAATTTTTGATTATATTCCCGCTAACGGTTTCCCCTCCCGCTAACCCCGCTGATATAAAAAAAAAAGAGGTGCAGGCCTCCCCGAATTTTATTTAAAGACCACTTGTAACGGATTGCGGGCCCAAGTGTATAAGCCGGCAATCACCGCCCTTCCCCGCCCCATTTGATCTAAATACTTGTTTGTGGTTGCGCGCATGTTTAGGCTTTAGGTTTTACGTCGCATGTTTGGTTTAATTCAACCA
The DNA here is from genome assembly GCA_029817715.1 of Melastoma dodecandrum. Classification (NCBI taxonomy): domain Eukaryota; kingdom Viridiplantae; phylum Streptophyta; class Magnoliopsida; order Myrtales; family Melastomataceae; genus Melastoma; species Melastoma dodecandrum. The sequence continues at coordinate 2,393,570 of JARUPY010000387.1, forward strand.
ACTTAAAGTCGGGCTCAACGCCCGTTAAAACGTCGATAAGAGTCCGGCCTACTCCCGGATCGGGCCCAACACCCGTCAATCAAAAGGTAAACTTTTTTTGGACAAATCGCCACCCTTTTCGCATGTTTTCGAATATAAAGGTTAGTAAATAGGAATCCCCGAACCCAAACTCTGATTTTTTCCGACTTCATACTCCTTTTTTAAAGTCGGTGGCGACTCCGAACAAGTTTTCCAAATTTAAAACTAAACACCACACCCTTTTTCGGAGCCATTTAGGATGAGGTGACGGCATACCGAGCCACTCCTTGGGCCTTCCTAAAAATTCGCGAGTGAGGTCTTAACGCAACCTTTCGCTCGCCACTTTCAGGGAACTGGAAATGGTTGGCGAAACGTCCCGCAGACCCTTTCGTGAATCAAGGGAGGCCCAACCCTGGGTCCCTTTCCGCAGCGTCCGGCGTTCGAGCCGTAACGTCGACCGGACTGGGCCTCGGGGGAGCGGGCCCGGATCCTCGGGTTGCCCGAACCGCCTCGCGCGCGCTAGGCAGGAGGCCGCGCGCACAGCACCGAGACTCTATCCCCTCATGCTTCTTCACTTGGTTCTCGGTCTGCTGTATTTCAGGTTCGGCACCCACTTTCGCACTCGTTGGTCCGGGAACGTAATTCACGTGTAATTATGTCCAAGGAAAGTGTAAAGGGCATGGGGTAAGTTCAATCGATTCGCGTGACCTTTTTCCACGTTAATGTAAGGAAGCTGATTATTTTAGTGCTGCCTACTCAAAGAATTGAGGGGAGGGGGGCATCTGTGTCTCACACGACTCGGAAATGAGATCAATAATTCCACACACCAACGCCAATGGAGTTTTACCACCGATTAATAACGAAATAAGTGCTTCAAACACCGATTTAAAAGACTAGAAACTCTATTTTACAAAATAATTTATGGAGGAATGTAACATACTGGCCCCCGAAATTGTTACATGAAATTTATTTCCCTTTACTCCATTCCACGAATCAAAAAACACTCTGAAATGGCAGTACATTTTTGCTGTCCGGTTTTGTTTTCGCCATTTTATAAAACAAGCAAGAATTTTTATTTCATTATCATGAGGTTTGAAAACGATTAGTTTTAAAAATATTGCAAAAAAATATTCAAAATACTGACTTGCGTTGTTATTCGGACCGCGACATTGAAAATTCAAAAAAATTACGGTCCGATACTGCTACAGCCTCAAATTTCACCAAAATCGCAGTATCGGACTACGACGATGGATTGTGATCCATGCCATGAAAATGTGATCCCTGAACGCAGACACTATTAGATATACTAAGTGGCACGATTCAGAACCGCCACACAAAACGTAACACTAACGATGGCCCAAGTTGGCCTAAGACGTCCCTTTTGACATAGATATACATCGAAAGATACGTCCACGCCACGCTGTAATGCCAACTGCAAACCGCAACATATGCACCGACTATCATCTCATGATCATAGTCCCGGCTCCCACGACAGCCTTCATAACGGTACTCATCTTGCTTACCACCATATCCTTCAGAATCTGAGTATGATCTTGGCCTATACATACCTCTGGTAGAAGCAATGTTCCTAAACCTAACTCGATTAGCAGAAATTAGAGAACAAAACCATAAAGTCGAAGAGTAATAAATCCTCCGGAACAGTACTCTTGCGACTTAAAAACCTTCATTCAGAAGAACTCTCCTTATGTTGGCCATCATGTAAGAAAAATACTTACCCATCATAAATATGAATAATGCATGTATTAACAAGGAGGTACATGCCAAGAGAATCCTGTTTAAACATACTTGTCTCTGTTAGCAGCAGCCTTCTGTCTCACTTTTGCAATCCGATCTTTGTCATGGACAAGTGCGACAAGAGATTGAGACTTCTTTCTCACATTGTTTCCTCGATCCCTGCCTTTGGAATCAATGTACTGAAAACAGGACAAAGTCTGAAACACAAGTAATGCTGTTACTGGAGATAAATCTACGCGACAGTGAAAGGGAAGAACAATAGTTGAGGAATTACTTGAATTAGGTATGCATGTTCTCTGATTTCATCAATCACGCGTTCAGAACCATTTGCTACCAGATACTCCAGAACAGTCCTGGCCTGAATTTCAAGCCAGAAAACACGTTACACCTGTAGTGTCCTGCATTGACCAAAGATGCATTAGAAACACTCCTGCTAGAGAGTGTATGTGTTAAATAAATAAATCCGAACCTGAACTTCTAGACATAAAATAATTAAACTGAATCCCTGTCTAGTTTGTGCGACGGACAACATTATCTGATTCTTAGGAAGTGTTCCAAGTTCAATATATCGATAAATAAGGGGAATTTCGAATAACCTAAGAGGCTTGGCCCTTTCCTGAACCAACTTCAGGAAAGGCTAACCTGAGCACAGGTAATTTGCAATTTCAGAGCTGGATCAGGAAGCAATAGAAAGATCCAAAGTTTCAGAAAATTTAATCAAGTGCTAGTGCAAATAGAAATGGCCTAAAAAGAGGTGATGGGGAAAACGTGAAACGACACAACTGAATTCAAAAAGCTTTCCCCAATAACTCAAACCAAAGCATGCCTACTTAGTCAACATCAACTCCTAGCTCTTCTTTTGTACATGTAGTAGAAATGTCAGTCGTAGACATGCGCATCTCAATAATAGGTAATTCAGGAATCCTTGCTGAAAATAAAAAGTGACAACCTTGTAGACATGGCGCCAATTCTTTCCACTGTCATTCATCCGTTTCCATATGACTGTCATAATCATTTGCTATTCGTAACTGCAGAACCCAATTTAGTTTATAGAACATCACTAACTTTTCATGAGGCCTTCTATAAAATCATGTCTGGATCTGGGATTACTTGTTTGCAGATGCATGCGCTATCTGAGCAAGAAAGGTACCGTGGGGACCCCAAGATTCATTGCTGTTGGCATCTAGAACCTGTCAAGTGAAGGAGGAAATGAGGGTTCAATTCACTTCCATTTCCTATCCGGCAACAGATATCGAAAAAATTTCAGAGTAAGTTACATTTTGCTCAATTGTAGGAACTTTAAGCACTTTCTTGTTTACATCTCTCTTTCTGGGAAAATACAGGGCGTATATAAAATTTTGAAAACAAGGGATTGCCAATCTAAACACGTTATAACTCAGAAAAAATCATAGTTCCCGGACAGTCTGATCAAAGGCCTTCTTCATTATAGCTACTTATGGAACCGAATTTGCTTCGTATGGCAGAAAGATGCAGGTAATATGAGGCCGGATCGGAATGCAATTTCCTGAAAGGAAAAGAATGAAATGGTTTTTATGCACAATAGAGAATCGTTCCGTGTTAAGCACAAATGAAATATTCTATTCACAAAGCCCTGTAAACTGCAGTGAGTCCCAGATCTTCATTCATATAATGAATCCTCCTTCCGTATGTCATTGGATCAGAGTGGAAGAACTCCGATAATGAATGCCGACACCACAGACAATGCAGTGAATCGAACATCCAATGCCCATTTCGCAGGAGCCAATTCCCTTTTCCATGAAGCAAATGAAAAAATTTGCCCGAAACAACGACACAGTTCACCGCATCTGGAGTTCCTGGCGACCCAGTAACTCCCAGAACAACATAATAGGCACACCGAACCGAAGTCTCAAACTCAACAAATCTCCCATGAAACAACACCCATTGCGAAACAAATCCAAAACAGCCCAAATAAAATGGCGCCAACCCCACATCAAACAAAATGCGGGACACTCATTGGCTGGAACAAGCAAAGAAAGAAAACAAAAAACAGGGCATGACAGAAGATTCTATCTTTCAGACAAAGGAAGAACCTTTCGAACCGACTGCAAAAAATGCACTCTTCGACCACAACCTCCTCTTCTCTTCTCTTCTCTTCTCCTCTTCTTCCTTTCCAAGTATGAATCTGGGGAGTTGGGAATTCTACGCCAGACAGAGACGGATATCGACAGAAAGGAATGATACGCACCATCTCTTCGTTGGGGTGTGTGTAAGAAATGATAGACAGCGCAGCTTCCCACGGCTGACAGACGACGCAGACACGCCCGAATGAAAAGAAAAAAAAAATAGTGGAAGGATTTAATAGTTTCCTTCTTACCTCGTCGTCTCGTCTGTTTAATTACATTGCCAATTAAGAGGTAAGGATGTTCAATTTATTACATATGCCTATTCAACCGGTAGCTGTCAATGAAGCTTCCATAGCACAAACACCATTCTAACCATATAAAATTTCATGAGTCCTATGCATTGGTTGCGTTGTTAATCAAATACTGGGGAATTAGTTTAGATTAAAACTTATCACATGACTCTTACTGATACTTTTACATAGAAGACAACGACGGGGAGAGTTACTCCGGCTTTATCAAAGGTTGGACAGACAAATCGCAACCCTCAACCCAGCTCGAAAGCAAAGGGCTGGCCATTAGGTTTATAGCATACATTGAACCAAACGTTGTATAAAGCTCTTTGCCCGAAGAAGATTCTTACAGCTTCTATTTAATTTTAAGACCAAAATCATTATTCTTACAACCTAGTTATCTGCGGGCTTCTTTGAATGCTTGCAACTTCCCTGAACTGGGAACAGCTGATAAAGAAAGCCGTAGTTAAAACGTTCAACTCGGAGGGCCTTCACCCTTACCACGGTAAACGCCCTCCAAGCACTCCTTCGCCCGGTGAACCTTCGACTGTATGTAAAGGCTCCCGTTTTTCGCGTTGCTCTCAAATAGAGTGTCGTATTTCTGCAAAATTATAAAATAATCAAATAGGATAAGCAACTGAGATGTTGGATCGGATATTTGTGACAGAGAAAAGTTCGGGCGAGATGAGACAGACCTTCAGTATCTCTTCCCATGCAGTTTCCTCACTCACGCCGAGTACTTGTCTTGCCTCCTGTTCTGTCATAGCCTTACTTGCCCTCCGGATTGTGTTCTGTATTGTTTCTTGGGCAACGCCAGTTTTATTTGCATCTGCAATAAGTAGAAGACCTCCAAACTGAGAGAAGCAAACACAGAACGAGAATCTGCCGAATAATACGAAGAAATGAGCAAACATAGATATCAACAAATCCTTATTGACACGACCTATATTTAGCCACTCTGGAGCCCAACATCCATAAAGTTCTATATATGGGAATTGACAGCAAAATCTGACGTAACAGAAAACAACGGAACTAGTTACATGGGAGATGGGCTTCCCCTGTACCCAAGAGAAAGGCACGGAGAAAACTACACTCACAGTAACAAAGGCCTATCCTGTGTCTGATGTCATTTGAGCACACAAAGAAGGTTATTAACTGACTGAACAAAAAAATAATAAGTGGATATCCACAGTTTGAAGGATGGGTGCAAATCTTGCATAAATCCATCGCGTCTAGCCATACACAGAAGACGATGTCCTGGTATGAAGGTTTCCTTACATACATCTATGTAAATTTGTAGATGCTGCTTCAATAAAGCTTTATAATTGCACTGGCAAGAAACGGATAAATGGAATGCTAATGCCCACAAGCTCAGGACTTTGCATTAAAGGTAAAACAATGCACTCATGCAGAGAAACAGGCAATTATATGAAAAGTATCGCCATAGTAACAAATTTACAATGAACCCCAGCCATGTTGAAATATGCCTTTTGTTGTATGGAACAGTCAGAAATTTTAACGCCAAAGATCAAACTATGCCTCATGCTGATCTAATAGGGACTCAGACAATAGCAACACCATAACCACACGCTCTAGCAACTCAACGATTTTATCTCTTGTGGAAGCTCTCGTAGGTTTCTTTCATTCTAAAATTTGTTCTAAATAATGAAGCCAAACCAATTATGTCACCAGATGGGAAACACAAAACCATGCATTCTTACGACCACCAAGGCCAGTATCCTTAAGGGTCTGTTTATTCGGTTCATAAAGACAAATCAAAGTCTTATTGCCTGGCAAAACACATTTGCGCCTAAATTCCGAGCCGTTAACACGCATTTCGACCATAATCCGAATCCTTTCATCAGCCCACTATTGTAACCAACAGATGTAGGATTCCCAAAAGCTATAAAACAGGAAAAAAATCAACTAATCAAGAATAAAGAGGAAACCTACTCGCCAAAGCCTGTCGATAAGCCTGAAAGACAGCCCTCGCCAATATACCGCCGCCCATCACAATCAAGTTCGCCAAAATCTTCGCCGCCTACAAGGCGAAAGAAAATAGTGAAGGAAAAGAATTAAAACAAACAAAAAAAAAAATCACAAACCCTAAATCGAAACACGAAAACGCGCCCTTTGAGGAGGAAGGCAGGGATTAGGGCACCTACCATGTTGCGAGTGTACGGGGGGAAAAAGCGTTGTCCCTGACGGAAAACCTCGGTAAATAAAAGGCAGGAAAGGATGGTACTCCGATCGCCGCCGAATGGTGGTAATCCTGGCTTCTTGCAAAAGCAACCACCAGCTGGACAAAAATAGAACCTGCTAGAACTTTTATTAAAAATTATGTGTGAAATTTAAGATAATTATTTTATTCATAATGCTCAAGTCAGACTATATTAAAAAAAAAGGCATAAAATTATATAGAAACATCATCGTACGATGGTATAGTTAGCAAAGTTGTCCAAATACTTCTAGAAATTAGTTATATATGGCGAAATTTAGGAAGCGTCCCTTCACTCGAAGAAGAAAAGACGGGACTTGGGTAATCGATCGGGCGAGATTGGGACACGGAATATGCGGTCAAGTTCGAAACTTGAACAACCCCAGGATCGAGCCCACGATCAGATTGGAAGGAGAACGACCACTGAGAACTGATCCGGTGGATTTGACTTACCCGAAGAAATGGGACAAAAGGCGAAAAGAGAACAATCCAACGAAAAAAAGGAAACGTAAGAAATGATATCTACTTTTTTCATAATAATTATTTTAGAGAATTTGACAGTTCGAATTGAATAAAACTATGCAATTCCAATCTGGTTAGAAGATTGGAAAGTTTGGAAAAGAGGGGGATGAGAAGGAGGACGGAGGAGAAGCGACTAACGGTACGTGCACGTAAGCATTACGTTGATTACTAAAATCGACTTTTTTTTTAGTAAACTTTACTAAAAATCAAGTTTTTTAGTAAAATCGTTAGTAGGCTGTTGTAAAAAATTATAAACCGTTACTAATTTTTTACTGTTTGAGTTTTCGAAAAGTTACTAAACTACGTTTAGTAAATCGGAGGTGAAATTTACTAAAAAGTTTAGTAACCGGTTACTAAAAATATCGGTGATTTCGGCTTTTTTTGAACAGTAAAACTTTAGTAACGGTTTCCAAAAAAAAAGCCGAAATCACCGATATTTTTAGTAACCGGTTACTAAACTTTTTAGTAAATTTGTCATCCGATTTACTAAACGTAGTTTTAGTAACTTTTCGAATTCTGAAACAGTAAAAAATTAGTAAAAATAGAAATTTTACTAAAAAAATTGGGAACCCGTTACTAATTTTTTACTGTTTGAGTTTTCGAAAAGTTACTAAACTACGTTTGGTAAATCAGAGGTGAAATTTACTAAAAAGTTTAGCAACCGTTTGCTAAACTTGAACAGTGAAACTTTAGTAACGGTTTCAAAAAAAAAAAAGCCGAAATCACCGATATTTTTAGTAACCGGTTACTAAATTTTTTAGTAAATTTGTCCTTCGATTTACTAAACGTAGTTTTAGTAACTTTCCGAATTCTCAAACAGTAAAAAATTAGTAACGGTTTACAATTTTTTACAACAGTTTACTAATAATTTTACTAAAAACGTTGATTTTTAGTAAAGTTTACTAAAAAAAAGTCGATTTTAGTAAACAACGTAACGGTTACGTGCACGTACCGTTAGCCGCTTTCGGACGGAGGGGGTTGAGAGGAGTAGAGAGGACGGAGGGGGAGGGGTTTTAAGGGGAGGATGAGAGGGGAACGGTTAAATCATGTTTCCATCTCCTCGGTTAAAAAAAAAATCAATTAGTACGAAATGGGCCTTCGTAGTGCTGACATTCTTCTTTAGCAAAGTTTGCATTATACATGTCGATATATTATATTACAAAATAGTATTTTATGGCACCACTTTTAGTCCGACTTTTTTTTTTATCCGAACATAAAAATATCCTACATGTTTTTTTTTTATTATAATAATTTTCAACGTGGACACGCATAATATAGATTTTTGGTCTCATCTTTTGCCTAACTTTCTTTTATAGTCCAAACTTTAAAATATTTCTTCTGTGGCCTTAAATCAATATGAATTATATATGATTTTATTAAAATGATCTTACTCACTTATCCGATTAGTCGTCACTAATTATCTTACGTATTATAAATTAAACAGACGTATGTCGTTATTTTTCTACGTGTGAAGTCCCCAAATATATTAATAGTATCCCTTTCACTTTTTTTTTTTTTAATAAAAGTTACATTCATCCAATGACTCATTTACAGTTTAAAAGGAATCCTCTAACCAAATGACCAGACAAATAACTCTTAAATGTGTTGTATTAATTTATGAAGAATGTCAAATCACATGTCATTTCAAAATAATAATGACGACAAATTATTTGTATTTCCATGTGAAAAATAATAACTACGTAGGAAATTGTTTGTTTAAGTTATGACATGTAAGATAATTAGTGACTAATCGGATAAAATGTCGTTATAGTAAGGCCATATATGATTCATAATATTAATTTAAGGCTGTAACAAAAATATTTTAAAGTTCGAGCCACAAAAGAAAGTCGGCCAAAAGGTGGAGGTCAGAAGTCTATATAAGCGTGTCCACATAGGAAATTATTATTTGCAAAAAATAGTGTCAGAAATCGCTATTTTGCCTATTATATATGACTTAGTTGTAAAATAAATATATAATAATTTATTTGAAATAATCTATTTGCTAGTTTTATTATTATTTAGTTATAATTTTGACGACGAAATTATTTTAAAATATACATATTTAATTACAATTTTACTCACATATATACGTCATCAGGTAAACTTCTTAAGCATCAAGAAGAATAATTAAAACAAGACACGTTTAACACACGAATGACACGAACAGGAGCTTGTTTCGATTAGAGGAATTAATTAATCAAATAATGCCCCTGACTCTAATTAGGAATACTGAATTAAAGACATTAATTGATAAAATTTAAATACAATCATTATATTTTGCAAGAATACTGAATTTATGCCCCTGAATTATAAATTTTCATAAAAATAATTTTATAACGTACCACCACGAAGTTCGACCTCAAACTGCGGCCCCTCCATCGTCAATCCTATTGCAAAGTAATAAATTATAATTTAATTTTTTTAAAAGAAATAGAATGAGATGTTATTTCTTATTAGCTCCAAAATTAATTAAATTATTCCACCTGGCAATTTTATTAAGGGTCAATCCCATTCCACCCCGTCCCAACCTTCGAATGCTCCTCGTTTTCCCTCCGCCGTTGCCGCCACCTCCTCGACCGCCGCTGCCGTAACCTCTTACGCCTTCCGCCGTGGTTTGAGGGTGGTGGGTGTGAAACCATGGCCAGAATCCCATGGATCAATAAACTCAGATACTCCACCATCGTCCTCACCCTTTCCAACCTCCTCCTCTGCCTCCTCGGCTCCTCCCTCTTCCTATCCTCCTGCAGCCCCCGCGGCACCCTCCCGTCCGCTTTCGTCCCCGTTCTCGCCGCTTTCCGCCTCGTCACCATGATCAATACCGCAGCCGCGCAGGTCAGTGCGGCGAGGATCGTGATACGGTCTTCCGAGAGCGTCACGGTCGATGCCGTCACCAGGAACGAGCGTCGGGTAAGGGCTTTTGTCCCCGTTTTCGTTCTTTTGTTTTCATTCTTCTTGGATAAGGATGGCATTGGAATCTTCTACATTGCGGGGAATTTAAGAAATATAGATAATGAAGTAAGGTTTCTTGGGTGGAGCGGAGATTCTATTATTTCGTTCGTTAGAATTGAATAGCACAGGCTTTCGAGTTTCGATCATGCCCCTATCTTGGTCGGATTGAGTGGAACCATTAAGGCTTCACATGCTCCTTTTCATGTCAACATTCATTGAGCTGCTTGTGTGAGTGTAAGTATGGATGATTTACATGAAAATGGTTCAATTTGTCTGATGTTCATTCTCATAAAGTTTGCTAATCTTTTATTTACCAAAAGAAGAATTCCAATTACCAATCAAATTCTGGGAAATCTTGTCCACGTTGCTGGTATTACTTCTTTCTCATTGAAAAGCGATAAGCATATGATATTTATCTATTATGCAGTGCGGAACATGCGAATGCGACTTAATATTAATTATCTCTTTTAACAAATGAGCAGGTGAAGTACAGGAAATGGATTTGGTGGACAAGAGTGGCATTGCTTGTTACAGTGTTGCAATTTACTAGTGCAATATTTCTCCTGGCCCAGATGTTTGACTCCGTTTCCCCTAATGATGGAGCCAGTGATTGCATCTATGGTAAGTGAGGTTTGTGCGCATAATTTTCTGGATCTTTTAATTTCCAGACGTGGCCTCTTTATATGTTTAGTAACTGAGAAAACCTAGAAACTATAGCTTTGATTCTGCTTACATATTCACTTGAGTAGACTGGTTGTCAAAAGAAAGATGTCTGTGACCTGCCAATTTGAGAAATCCCAGAAACAAAAATGTTTCCATTCCAATTGGCAATGTTATCAATTCTGTAACTTGAGGACCGTCACTTTGCTCCGCTGTTTTATTAGCTAATTAAGAGATACTCTGAACTGAAGAAAATATCATGATATGGCATTTGAGTTTTTCCTTCACTTATAGCAGCTTCCTGGAAATATCTTATAAATAAGAAACATTTTTTATGCAGCGGTAGTTTCTGGGAGCAGTGCATGGACGCACACCACACTACTGTTATTCCTGGCCATGACATTTTTTGTGCCTCTAGCACACTTCTTTGTTGGACCCGACGTTTTAAGATGGAGATCATTCTATTCAACGGAAGACAATGTATGGAAGGCCCACTATCATGAGTTTTTTGATAATGGCATGCGGGAGGCATTGTGCTGTTTGGGACGAGTAAAATATTTGTACGTTGCCCGCTGTTTTGTCTGTTTTCCAATCATCTTCGCTTTTGGTTTGTTTACTGCCTTAAGATGTTTTCTAGGATGGTCATGGAGGAGGATGAAATTTACTCGGTGGCACAACTGCTTGGGGATCTTGTTGCGTATCGAGCTTCAGGCACAGGGCACTTGGAGCTACTGGCAGGTCTCTCATTCCGAAATTCTTCTTTTTTCTGACCCTAAACTGATCGCACGTTTTGCTTCCTTTTCTATCCCGTTCATCTCGTTTGTCATTTTGCATTTGTTATGTAAGTGCTTTCTGGCAGCAGGATTACCAGCTCTTCATCATTTATAGATGGAAGTATGCAAGTCGCGAATATTACATTTAGATGGACATATGAACATGTCAGAATAGATAAAATTGTAACTGATAATAAAGAGAAATGGTTGAAGAATAAATCGAAGGAAAGATTCATGAAATGAGATTTAGATGGTACACGTGTGCAGACGAATAGGCCTTTGAGAAATTTAGACTCTTAGTGTACTCAACTTGGATGGGATAAACAAAAAGGGCATGAAGCGATGCAAAGGTATATGACTGATATAGCATAACCATGTTGTGGTTATCAAAATGTAAATCCCAAAAACAAAACACACAATAGTGACAATTTTTTATCAGTGTAGCTGACAATTTAAAACTTGGTTGTTGTCTTGGAAAAATGTCGATTCCCACATTTGTGAATCTACTCGATGTGATCACCGTGAACTAAAAAAAAAATACACCATTTCAACTAATACATGCATGTTCCTTTTTTGTCATTTTTATATTTTAAGCTGTGCTGCTCCATTACTCACATACATTCTATTATATGACTAGCATTACTCCGGAGGGATGGTCAGACATCAAAAACTTATGAAGGAATTGTAGAGGCACGTAGGGAACAGATTGAAGAGGCTGCTAGTCTTCACAAATTTGCTGTAGCTGCCTATACGGTACTTGGTGTTCTTTGGTGCTTCTTTTCAGTTGGCGAATCTGTTTTTTTGGTGATCTTAAGTATTCGTAGTATGCAGGGTCCTCTTCTTGATATCGGTAGAAATCCCCTTTCCTTTCCCTGTGTTTGGCTCTATAGGCAGGGGATATTGGCTCCTTGGTTCCGCAGCAGGTTTTCCTCCCATCCTTACTTCTTTTGCTTCATTAAATAAAAATTGAAGTTATTGCATACAGCTCGTGTAAATGTAAATAATCAAACAGCCATCACAGAACAAATTTGCATGTGGATATGGTGCATGGAAACGCATCTCCAACTTTTAGGTGTCCCGTTCTAGGTAAACCATGACATAGCACTCTAGCTCTCAGAAATTGTGCACATATATAACACATTTATGTATTATCCCAATGTTACAACGCTACAGACAATCGCTTGTCCTTGAGTTTAACTGTAATCTTTGAAAAGCCTAATGGATGTTTTGTTATTGAGACTGAGGGCCTCACTTGGTGTTGTATACCTGAAAAGCAAAACCAGATGAGCCTACTGACCCGATTTATAGGAGTAGGTTGACCCGCTTCTCACATACCTGCATTTTCATTGCTGTATTCTTTCTATGTATGGCAATCAACAAATAAGTTGGACAACTTGTGAAAAGAGCTCTCGCTTCCGAATAGATTTAGTGGGGAAAACCAACTTGGAAGAATTTACTTAAAGCACTTCATCTACTCCCCTTCTTTGCTTTATTTATCTGGTTTATTTTCTGTTCCACTCTCCAGGTGGCCAGTGCTGCAGGGAGATAATTGGTGGCATGGCCATGCTGCTGCCTTTCTAAAGTATTTGAATTTGCCCCCTGCTGCTCTTCGACGTGGTCGCGTGTCTCAGGTGATTTTCGCTCTCTTATATTGTTCAATCCATTTTTTTCATGTTCTTCTGGCTTTGTGGATGAGCTCGTGGATGTCTATGATCCCTTCAAAGATCTTTTCTTCATTTTTCCTAATAAAAAGGATATTAATTAAATTTTGAGAAATATTCAAATTATTACCAGAGAAAAGTTACAAATTAATTTACAGCATTTGTTTTAATTTGCGTGTGTTTGCAGGGAAAATGTGAGGCTGCATATTTCATTGTTGTTGTACATCATCTTCGAACAGTGGTGATAGCTGTTCGTGGTACAGAGACACCCGAAGATCTTATTACAGATGGCTTAGGCCAAGAATGCACCCTTTTTGCTGAAGATTTACGAGGGTTGACAAAGTATGCTTCTAATTCGCTGATTCTGTAGCATTAATTACTTGGATTTTATTGTCAAGTTGGTAACTGATAATCAACTTGGATAATTAGTTGCCTGGATGAAGCATTCTCTAGGAAACAGTATCCATATTCATGTGCTTATCCAGTAAAAATGGAAGCGATTATAACAGAGATATGTTGTTAGAGATTGTGTAGATTAGAAACTCATCCTTAAGGACGTGTGCATAATTTATAAATCTTAGGCAACAAAAGGACAACTTCTTTGCTGATATGTCATTGATCACTAGACTGAAGCATTATTTTCGAAACCATAGCTGGCAACATAAATAATCAGAACATGCATCTATCATGTATTCATTATCAACTCATTGGCTGAAAGCTATCTTTTGAATTGTTCTTTTTGGATCTTCACAGTTTTTATTTGAGAAAACAGTAGTCGAAAGCCAACAAGTAAAGGGAGCCTAGCACCTTAATTCAATTGGAGTTTGAAGAGTGTGGTTTGGACAGGCTATTATCTGTCGTCCTTCCTGTGATACCTTTGTAGATCAAAGCCGGGCCCATCTCTCCTTTTGCTTCGGAATTTCATAGTTGGCTTGGTATGGGGCTGGTGATTGGTCAACAGCTTTGCTTTTACTAATAAAAAGATTTAGCCTCTATACTGGCAATATGCATAGATTTCACTTCACAAGAAGAGTCTTTTCAACTCCTTTGAAGAAACTAGGGAACTAAGATGGGAAGTTATGGGATTGGCAGTCCTATAATCTATGATAGATATCAGTGGGACTTTCTTTATGGGGAAAAAGTTCATGGGCCTAGATTCTCGATAAAAAGTGACTGATCTGACTGGAAAAAGCTGCATTTTAGTGTAAATTCCTGTCATTCATGATATTGAATGAAAAATCATTGCCGTGATTGCAGCATTAGTTGCCTTGATATGAGCCAAGGAGATGAAACTGGTCCCCATTATGGACACAGCGGGATTGTTGAAGCTGCAAGAGATCTTGTTCGACAAATTGAAGGAAATCCAGGTGGCAGTGGTTCGTGTAGTCTTTGTTTGGCTTTAGTGTTGTGTCTTCCCCGGCCTTTCATCGCGAAAATTTGTATGGAAGAAGGATATGGAGATCCATGCTTTCAGCTTCTACTGTGATTCAGCTGTCTAAAAAGATGGGGTTAACCCTATTGTTACTTTGAGCTAAGTAATCAGGGGACACTTAGCTGACGGCATTGCTACTAAAAAATAGTTGAACAAAATCCTGATAAAATATACAAATTGAAGGAAATGTTTTTTACTGGCTCGGGATGATTAGGTTGCATAGGCCTGTCATTTAAAAGGAACTACTGCATGAACTGCAATAGTTATAATTCATTTATCTTAGTCTTTTGTCTTTGTAGTAATGTCCTGCTACTATCTTCCATGGGCTGGCTCCAACTCTTTATATCTTTACCTGTCGATTTAGATTTCCCAGGAGACCCTTCAACTGGTAGAATCCTCTCCTCATTGCTGGGATCAGGATGTGAGTGTGAAGGGTATAACTTAAGGATAGTGGGGCATTCACTTGGTGGTGCCATTGCCACCTTGCTGGGAATTCAAGTACGGCCTAGATTTTCCCATTTATCTTTTTCTATGTACAGGCTTATCTTTAGCACTCGCAGGGTAACTACAAGGGCATCTGTTTTGTTTATGGTGCCACTGAAATAAATTTCTTTTTAATTTTCTTTTTCTGCAGCTCAAACATCTGTACCCAAATTTGCACGTCTATGGGTATGGTAGTCTCCCATGTGTTGATTCTGCTGTTGCAGATGCATGTTCAGATTTCGTCACGAGGTGAATCAAACATGTTAGACTCGATATTTCCACTGACAACCTGCTATTTGATAAATAGTATCTGCTCTGAGGCGGCCTTAGTATCTTACAGTATTATATACAACAACGAGTTTTCTTCTCGCCTATCAGTTCCATCAATCCTGAGGCTTCGAGCATCTACACTAATGGCCTTGTCTCAAGATACACGAACTGACACGACCTTAACTATGAGACTTGCTGGCCGGTTTCTTTATTCAGGAAATTCTCGAGGATGTAGAATCCATGAAGAGAGCACGGGTGATGCACTAAATGCCCGTGCGAATACAGCTGGTTTTAGTCAAAACACATCTACTGATAACTACGATATCACCGAGCAAGGTACGAACCCGCTGAGATCTGATTTTCGGTAATTATGTAGTAGCGCGTGTTAGAATATTTGTTTCTTGTTGCCTTACCTTTGTGGTCTGGGATGACTCAGGAAAAGTTGGACAGAGTGATGATTCCTTGCTTTTGGGTGGACATGGTACTGAGGAGATAGTAATCAACGTTGAGCATGACAAAGTCGGCGGCTCTATAGGTCGCGCTCATTCTTGTGGAAACTTGTCTGAGGATCTGGTCATGGAATTCATGGAGAGCGTCCCTGACACCAGCAGCCATTCTGCAAGTAATCCACGGGAGGTGTTCTTGGCAGGTCTCATAATCCACATAGTGCCCTCAAAGACGTCAGAATTGAGTTTTCCCATGTGGAGAGCCTGGAAATCAGGCACACTGGAGACATACAAAGCTTACATCTCACACAGAGAAAGCTTCAAGGACATCATCGTGTCCCCGTCCATGTTTCTTGACCATCTACCTTGGAGGTACCATCCCTAACCTAATACTTCATCGACTTTATTTCGATGGTCACCGTGTTTTATCCCATCCCATCTTAGAATCGTTCACGTAATCTGTGTAGAGAAATGACAAAAGCGACAGGATCCGAAAACACCATGTGGTCAAGAAACACTCAAGAAGGACTTGGAAAAACTTGGAATGTAGATGTACTAATCTAATCTTTTGTAGATAAGCATTAAACAACTTAAATAGACTAAACCTAGGAAGAGGAACGGACACAAACACGTAACCCATGAAAGTGGGACGTGATAAAAGATAGGAAGATAGAAGGTTCAGGTAGCTGGACAGTAGAAAGGTAAAGAGTCCTAGACTCAGAGTCGTAGACTTCTGTCCTTGGATATGAGCGACAGTCACCAAGCGAAGCTCCTGAGCGACAGTCTACGAGCGAAGGATTCCAGGTGTGTCTACGAGCGATGAGTCTATAGAACGAAACATAACTTTAAACTTCAACAATCCGTGTAGCCGCATGCTTTTTATCTAACAGTACTATTGTCTGTCTTTGATTTTAAAAACCTCGGATTAAATTTATCTGGCAACGACATTGTCGATCGACATGAAAGTCAATTCCACGTTACATAGCTCGTGGGGTTTGGTGTTTATATTGCAACGAGATGTAACGTGCAGATTGTTCACGCTACTGCTGCAGATGCCACAAGGCCATGCAGAAAATCTTGGCTCGATCAGTTACTGATTCATAGACCTGACACCCTGGCGGTTGTGTCGACAAGCTGCAGTTCCTGCTATTTGAAGGCTCGAAGGTACCATCTCCGAACTCTCGACATTGACCATGCTCGCAGAGAGCTGAGCCAGAACGATCTTCTGTCATAGGAGAGACCCTGGCATGTGGAAGAATTGACAGTAGGTGTGGACTATACGCTAAAGTGCTAAACCCATTAACTGTGTTGACCTGTGCTGATACAAAATGAGCTTTGTTACTTTATGACGTCATTTGGCGAAATAATTCGCCAAATGACGCATTTTTGAAATTAATTCGGCAACTAACAAGGCCGACGTTGGTCTCCAAGAAAGTCGGCCTTACAAAGGCCGACTTCTCTACACTTAGTAAAAGAAAAATTTTAATGGTCATTCACACGAGGAAAGTCGGCCTTACAAAGGCCGACTTCCTCAATTAGTTTTTTTTTTCTTTTTTTATTATATAAATTCAAAGGGGAAAAAAGTATTTAATGGGAAGTCGGCCGAGCAATTTTTTTTTTTTTTTTAATTAGAAGGCAAAAAAAAAATTAACACGAGAAAGTCGGCTTTTGTAAGGCCGACTTCCTTTATGAGGTATCCCAGACTTCGTTTGTCAAAATTTTTTCCAAGTGTGGGGAAGTTGGCCTTTTGATGGGTTAGTTGGCGAATTATTTTCAATACTGCGTCATTTGGCGAAATATTTCGCCAAATGACGTCATAAAGGCACAAAGCTCGATACAAAATGCCCATAATTGTAGTTTGACGTCTCTCTCGGGGTGTACATGGGTTGGTTCTGTGTCATGCTCATTCACATTAAATCCTTCAATTCGTACTTATACATTATTAAATAGGCTAATTTTATGAAAAATATTTCAAAAATTATTAATGTTTATATGTGAGCCAATAATATAATCGTGGTTCACTGTTCACTGGTTTGACTGATGAATTCACTTCCAGGATGTTTTCAGAATTTTGTTTTTCTTACGGTTTAAAATCACGCGTAATTAAATTCCTTTAACAAATTATTTTATCTTTAGTTCGATATATTTACATTACAATTTATAGAAGTACGTTCGTCAAGAATAACGGATCACAAAAACCACCGGCATATGTAAATTGAGGAATCGATACGGCTCCCCTCCATTATTCTCTAATTCACGAGAAGTGATACATCAAAGCAAACATCGAGTTTTGTTTTGGTTAATCCGGAAAATATTTTTAGATTTGCGGACATAATTTTCAAAATTATGACTTTATACCCCCGAACTTGAACTCATAGATTTCGACTTCGATATACAAGGAAGTCGAACTCTAGTTCGAGTTCCAATCACGTAAGGTGAACTTGAAATCTACGAGTTCGACTTCATACGGATTGGACAATTTAAAAAAAATTTTGCCATGAAAATCATACTAAAAATTAGTCGCACGGAGTAACAAAGTGCACTATCGTCACATGATGAAACCTGGGATATCCTAATAGTTGTTCTTGTAGCTATTTCCAATCTGTTATAGAGTTTCCCTCTTCTTTTACATAGCTTACTGTATTATTTGTTCGCTCGCTTTGAAAATTGTCTTTCAGCATTTTATTCCAGTAAGTTGTAGAGCTTTGTTCGTTATTAACATTGAGTCACAAAATATTTTACGAAATAGGTCGGTCAAACTTAAAATATGTCAACTAATGCCAATAAGTCTGAGTTTCAAACTCAGAGTTTGTTTTTCAAAGAATTCTGAGTTTTTAAACTCAGAGTTCGAGCCTTCCCGGGCGAACTCTGAGTTTGAGACTCAAAGTTCATGTAGAATATTGCGGAACCATAAACTCTCAGTATCAAACTCAGTACTCATAGTTTGGATTGAACAAAACGAACTCTGAGTTTGAAACTCAGAGTTTGTTTTGACATAATGTGAATGAACACTTTGGCTGAACGCCGCTCCCTCTCTTCGCTTTATTGGGCGCCCCTCCTCAACGCCGCTCCCTCCGTTTATTGTTGTGGTGGTGGTGGTGGTGATGGCATTTCCTAAGGAGGAGAAGGTTGGGTGTGATAAGAGATCGAAGGCTCTTCTGACAAAGGTTCGTTTTTTCTCCTTTTCTTTTCTTTTATGGGGATTCTAAATTTCGATTAGCATGGTTGATTCGCGTTAGTTGTAGAAGCTTCTGTTTATTAGTTATTGGGATTTGTGGTTTGTGAGGGAGCTTATGTTCTGCTGAATGTATAAGGGATGTGCGGAGTTGAGAAGGAACAGGGTTCGTCCAAACTGAGACTAGCAAAACAATTCAGCTTCAGCCGTCTCCAGAACTCTGACTTTAAAATTCAGAATTCATTTTCCCCGATCTCAACTCTGAGTTTTAAACTCAGATTTCATGACCTCATATTATTTGACATGAATTCTAAGATTTAAACTCAGAGTTCTTTATAAAATGAACTCTGAGTTTGAAACTCAGATTAATTAACTGACTTATTTCGCAAAATATTTTGCGAATTAGGAACAAAACTCTTAGATTTTGTACGGCAATTACCAGATAAAAAAAAAAACCCGATCGAAATCCCAAAGTTTCTGTGTGAAAACGAAAAAAACGTTAAAGAATAGCACTTGTTTAAAAGAACACGTTTAATAGTTACCATCATGTGCTTAGGAAACTGTTATTATTAAACCGTAAAATATTTCTCAAAATATTAATATAATTTTAAAAAATTTTAAAATAATACGTTCATACAAACTCAACATTTAAAATATCAAAAAATTACTACCTAAATTTTAAAATTTTTGCAATATTTTGAATACTATTTTATAACAAAGCACATTTTTAATTATGTGTAGAATTAGATAAATTATCGATATTTGGCTCTACTAATATCCCAACTCCCTGTTTTGGCATATCGTTTAAAAAGTTTTGAATTTGGCCTTATTTCGATTTTACTTTTGGATTTGGCCTTAAAGGCCGTTACGATTATCTGACGTGTCATTGACGGCTCTGTGACGTGACTAAGAGAAATAAAAATATCTTTCAACTTACCTTTTTTTATGTGCACGTGGGTTGTAATAAAAGAAAGAAAAAAAAATGGGGATTAAATTGTAATAAAAGAAAGAAATAAAAATGGGGGTTAGTGTTTGGTGTATGCTGGCGAGGATGGGAACGGACATAAGAGGACTTGAAACAAGAGCAGGACTCAATCGAGGAGGTAGCCAAGCGTCCGTGCTGGAAGAAAGCCATCGAGAAGGGAGACCTCGCAATCTGGCAGAAACCGATCAACCACATCGACTGCGTGAAGAGCAGGAGCATCTACAAGACTCCTCACATTTGCAAGGGCGACAATGCCGATTCTGCTTGGTAAACAGTCTTAAGCGTAATTGATCTGATGAACTTGCTATTTATTCGCTTCTCTAATCCGATCATTTTCTGGCACAAAGGTATAAGGATATGGAAATGTGCATAACCCCGTTACCGGAGGTGAGCAGCTCGGATGAAGTGGCTGGCGGTGAGCTCGAGAACTGGCCTGACCGTGCCTTTGCCATTCCCCCTCGAATCAGAAGCGGCTCTCTCCCGGGTATCACTCTAGATAAGTTCAATGAGGATAACGATTTGCCAAACCTATACCCCATTTTTATTTCTGTCTTTTATTAGAACTTTCGTACAATCGTAACGGCCGTTATGTTTTAAAGCCAAATCCAAAAGTAAAATCAAAATAAGGCGAAATTCAAAAATTTTTAAACCATATACTAAAACAGAAGTTAGCGTACGTGAGGCTAAATATCGATAATTTACCGTAGAATTTTGTAAAATAAAAGGAACCCTAAATCCCTAACCCGTATCCGACCGTGACTCCCCGCTCCAACGCCGGCAAGTTGTCGGACTTCGAAGCCTCTCCGATCTGCCCTTTTCCCTCCCTAAGAGCGAGTGGTAATAGCCTCTCCGCCTCGCCCTCGACTCCGGCCCTGCTCGATGCTTTGTTGAGATCGGATATATGGCGCTGCATATTTCTTCGTGTTAAATCGGTCTCTTTTCTTATGTTGTGAAGGGGGCGCGGGCAAATGGAGTCCTCCCTTGAACAGAGAAAGCGGACGCTGGATGCGTTGGAGCGTAGGTTCGCTTTAGCCAAAGCCCAGCTCGATCAACAGCGGGATGTTAGCAATACCAGGAGCGGGGACCTTCCCGGGAAAGCATCCGATTCGGCTGCTAGTACTCCCACGAAACCTCCTGAACTTGCGGGCAGGGCGTTCGCGGGTTCTTCCCTGCTAAAAGGTGATCCTCTTGTCTGATCCCGATGCTTGTGTTTCGCTGTCGCAGAGACGCATGTTTTTAATTGCTCCGTTGGCTGTTTTGTGATCATTTACACGAGTTAGAAGTCGAGTTGGCTAAATCACGTGTTATGTCTAATTTCTCGTCCTCAAGACATTGCGTGTAGGCTTGGTTGTTATGCTGTCGTATCTCATAATTAATTGCATTGTTGTTACGGGAGACCAGTAGCCTGATCTCATTTGTGTTTTTTTTTTTGTCTTCTGAAACTATCATTCCTTCTTTGTAATACTTCTTTTTCCCCGTTTTCAGCAGGTAGGGATGCCGAAGCCGATGGTCTAACATATTCACATATCCTTGGGCACATTCACGACGAACATTTAAAGCCAAAATTGGAGGTTAATATCGGGGATCATCATATTTGTTCAAGTTATTATGATGTTCACATTTTTGTCTGGTGGTAGAGGTTCCTTCAATCTGGATTGTGTCCTGTAGGATTCAAGCAGAAAACGAACCGGGATAGACCATGTTTTGCATGAACTCCTTCAAAGAGGGGATTCGGCTCAGAAATACATGAAGGGTGCGAGAGTCATGAAACTTGATAATGTTCTTCTGCTAGATAATTATGTACAGAAGCGTAATTCGTCAGCTGGAGCTCACGTCAGGGCACTAAAGGCTCGCTCAAAGAGGTCTAGAATACACATGTCAATGAAGAAGCTAAAGAAGCATGGAGTATTTAACCTGCCACAGGATCTCTGCAAGTACGTCTTGGCAACTACTTTAAACCACCATCTGCTGTGTCCAATTCTGTTCTGTTCGGGTACCGATTGCCCATGTTGAACCTTATATTGCAGTTTTGCTCCTGGTAATTTGGAGGACGGTGAAGAAGAAAAATTTCACGATCATCCATTTTATGTTGCGATGAAGAACCATATGAATAAATGTCTCTTATTTATGAAGTAGGGCTACTAAATCAGAGTTTCATCCCAATTTTTGTTTGCATTTCTGTGTCAGTAATGTTAATCAAACATTCACGAGACTTAAGATTCTTAATAGTAAGTGCTAGATTATCGAGGTTCATCGACATTGCACATAATAGGGGCTTGAATTCTTTAGCTAATTGGTTCCAAAACTCGATAGATCTCATAGTCTACCTGTGATCATTACACAATATTATTTCAGGTTTGACGAATTCAAGCCAATGCACAACTTGTGGAGGGAATACATTGTGGAACTACTTAGGATCTCCGGGTAAGATGGTCTCACTTTTTCTGGAGGTGATATTCTTTTTCCCATCATTTATCGATGGATTGTGTTTAACATATTTAGAAGCTAATTACAACACTTTTTCTTTAACAGGAAAAATCAGATAGAACAGTGCTTTCTCCAGGCAGATTTACATGGTGCGATCATCCTAGGTAAGGCTCATCTTCCTCTCTGGACTTTTCTTGTCGTCTAGAAGGTGCTAATGAGTCTCAACTCAAGTATTCCGTTGATGTTTCTTGAAATTCTTTTAAGCTCTGTTGCATTGGATGCTAAAAGTCTTTGTTCAGATAGATTACCTGCTAATCTTAATGGGCCATAGTGGTTCATTTTCCCAGTGTTATTAAAGGCTAGCCTGCAAGGCGAGGCAACAACACCGCCTCCCAGAAAGGCTGTCAGGGGGCGCAGTAAGGCTAATGTAAGAAATAACACCTCACGTGCGAAATTATAGAAGATCCCCCTTAAGATCAAATAATTCCCATTTAATGTCCTAAAACTGAAATAAATACCCTCTTCAGTAATTAGCCGTCTTCATGAAATGCCCTAAAACAGAATAAATGCTCTGAAAGAAAAGAGAAGTCTTGAACTCTTCAACAATAGCGTTCTCAAGAATTTCCCTTCGACCTTTGGTTATTACTTTTATATCCTTTTTTTTGTGCTGGTTAACCCTGCTGCGTGTGAGGGAACTTAAAGCATCTCAAAGTAAATGATGTCAGAGAATCTCTTTCGGATGTGTGCTGCATATAAGGTTGAACAAATTTCCAGGACAATTTTTCTGTAATTGGTGCATTGGATGTATGGTTTGTAGCGCAGAAGTTGCAGACAGGAACTTTCTGTATCTTGTGATTTCTTACTTTCAGGAGTTATTGTTGTATTGGCAGTTGCTAATTGTAAAGTAACTCCCTTTGCTGGAGCAATGGGGATCATGATTCGTGAAACGGCTGAAACATTTGGAATTATTACTGAAGAAGATAAATTTATCGGTGAGTCTGATCTTTTTGCATTAGTGTTTTAACAATTTATTTTCTTGATGTTGAACCGAAGCTCTTTATTACCGGACAGAAACAGGGGATCGTGCCTTGTGAGTATAGCGTATTCCATGTTAATTACAGTATCTGTCCAACAGTTTGGCTTATTGTGCTAACCATGATTTTTCTGCATCGGAATTGTCGGAGCTGCTTAAGCATTTTATTAAACAGCTTAGGTTTTTTTGCTTGTACAAGCATTTGCATTATGCTTGCCTATGCGTAGGCTGTCACAAAGAGAGAGAAGTTCAAAAGCTGGGAACTTTGTTTGTTTGTATAGGCAATGCACTGGTTTCCCAAACATCATCATGAGTAGTTCTCCTAATTGTTATAGCATTTGTCATTACTAAGCCATTCGAGGCATTTTGTCTGCTTAGACTCTGTTCAGCCAGTAGGAAGTCTCAAGGTTTTGGTAATCAATCACTCACTGCAGGGGAAGTGTTGTTGGTCAAAGCTTATGATGTACCACCCACTTACAATTTTGTTGTAAACCGCAGTGGTGCCAAAAAGGGGTTCCGTTTTCATCATGCAAGTTGATTGCTGGAAAGTCACGATACACGGGGATAAGCTCGGCTCGAGGGACTTAGGCTTGTGAAGAAGGTAACGAGATTCCTCTTTAAGGAAGGAAGGGGGGGGGGGGGTCTTTCCTTTTGTTTGCTTTGTGTTGAATCCTGCAGAGCATTGCACCCAACATGTTTCCTCATTCTGCTGTTGCTTGGTGTGTAAAAAACAAACTGAGAACTTGTTTGGGTAGGAGGTTGCTGGTGTGCCCTTAGTGATGACTTCCATTGATTCCTGTGCCGGGTCTCGGTCTTGTACTGTTTGGCCATGGGGTCCACATATGTCGAGGGGAGATGTACATAATGGGGTGGGAAAGGTGGGGAAGTGGGTGTTTTTCTTTAATTCAATTAAATATTGAGTAAATTACAAAGGAATAGTTTTTGTCTATTCAGTGTCAAATCTCTATATTTGTATTTCTTTTTGGGCAAGTTGGGTTGGGACGAAAATGTGGGAAGGTTGGATGAATCTTGGGGATTGGATTTTTTTTTGGGGGTAGGGGGTGTGGCGTTGGGAGCCACCATTTAAAACATCTAAGGATGCTCTTTCCCCATTTTTATTTATTGTAGAGTTTTGTTGTCTGTGTGTGTGGGTGTGTGTGTGTGGGGAGTTGGGTTTTTAACCAACACCAGTGAATGAGCGAGGTGTAATTTCAGAACCTACTGGTTTCTCCCTGGACCTTTTCGTAATCTTCTTTGTTGTTACAAATTGGTTGTTCAATACTGACAAAAGAAATAAGACATTAATTGATTGATTGTGTGGGGTGGGCTCTGTACATTTTCCCACTTGTTGGCTGGGTCAAGTCAGTTCCCAATTCATTTCTTGCATATGCATTTCTTTCAACGCATTTTACATGGAAGTGTCATGACAAATTTGCTTTTATAGTGGTAGCATTATGCTTTCTTACTTGTTTCTTTTTTCCTTAAGGATTTTATACGCCCTCAACTCCTCGTCTCCTGTTTGAATTTGACCCTTATTAAGGAAAGTAGTTTCATTAATACAAAATGAACAGTGTGTGTGTGTGTTTTGATTTCCCAAATCGGAAATATTGTGTTGTCCATAAACCAGAAGACATTGGATTCGTTGTCACCGACCAATGAGAATCTAGGAATGTGTCCGAAACAATTTCTTTCCTTTTTAAAAAAGGCCGCTTTATCAAAAATATCCCCATATTTACAAAGTTTTTCAAATCTACCCTAAAGTTCAAAAGGTATCTCTCTGTATCCAGAACTTAGACCCAATTTCAAAAATATCCATTGAAGTCTTAAGGTCAGGTTTTCTGAATGGCTGGAGAAGGTAGATCTTCAGGAAATCCTTCTGGGACTCCTCCAAGGATGGAGTTCGTTCCAGAGGCTAGATTGTCTCCATTTGGAGTTAGCAAGAGTATAAATGATATTTTAACTCAGCTAACGATTCAGGGGAGCAATGAAAGTCTAGAAAGCCGAAACCAAATGGCAAAGGAAGTAGGCTCCATTGTAAATACAATGTTAGACGCCCTGGAAAAAGAAAGAGGTTTAAAAAGGCCTGAAGCCGAGGCTACCTCTGGACTGGAAAGTACTACAGGAAAACCAGTCGAAAGATTGAATCTGGGAGGAAGAAATTCCAAACAGAATCAAGGCAAAAGTGTAGATGAAATGTATAAGGAGTCAGTAGCTCCTTTCATTTTAGACTCACAAAAGCGAAGTGCAAACTTGAACTCCCAAAGTGGGGAGTTGGCAAAAGACCTAAGGAAAGCCTTAGGCCTGGCAGAAGATACCCCGGTTCATTTAGATAACAGAACGTTTAATGAGCTGGTAACTGCGAAAAGGGAAATTTACAGGCCTGATTATCCACATCGGACTAAACAAGAGTTTGTCCCAAGGGATAATATTCTAAAGCCAATAATAACCCCTGGTGCTTTTCTAGATATAGATTGTGAAAAGCATGTATCTGAAAAGATAGATGAGTGGATATCACTTATTCGGATGACAGCATCTGCAGGAGGAGTACCTCCTGGTGCGGTCTACGAATTATGTGTGGCAGCCCTCATGGGTACAGCGCAGAAGTACTGGAAAACCTTAGTGGCACACACAGACATTAAGGAAAAAATAGACCAAGCGCTGACGGTTGACGGAGTATTGGCAATAATTGCTGATGCCCTGAAACGAGAGTTCTGTGGTTTCTCATTATCCACTGAAACTGTGGAAAAGGAGCAGTCCTTGACAGCTCTGGTTAAACTACAGATCTGTGATATGTGCTATTTTGATAACTACGTGTGTGAATTCCAGAGGTATTATTACAATCTGGATGTAGTATCTCAACAGTTCATATTAGGAACCTTTTTTGCAAAACTTCCTGAACCATGGCCGGAAGTTGCGCAAAAGGCCTATGAATTACTCCTGAGTGAGGAAAAGATAGTCTCTGGACTTGGAGGTAAAATTCAGGCGGTAAAGTACGCAATGCGTAAAGCATGTACTGAGCTCCAGGTAAAGGAGGCAGCTAAGAAGCTACCTTACCTGAATAAGAGCTGTTGTTCTCAGATAGAGTATGTGCCTGGAAGGTACGGATGCGAAACTCGCAATACTCCAGGAGACTCTTTAAAGAGAAGGAACTTTCCTAGTAAGAGGAAGTTTGTTGGGTACAACAAAAAGAAAATTTGGCCCAAGAAGGACCTTCCGCGTAAACAAAGAGGAAGTCCTGCTTGAAAGTTTGTAAGGAGAAGGGATAACCTGAAGGACAAAGATAGGATAGATGCTTTCAAAAGAAAGCATGGCCGGGAGCCTAAATGTCCTAAAGGAAAACCTTTGAGCAGTTGTAATTGCTGTTGGTTTTGTGGTTCAAAAGATCACAAAGCGGATAGTTGTCCGAAGAAGAACCAAAGGAGAGAAAGACTCCGTATGGTCTTCCTGGATAACAGGAGTCATGAAAAGGAAGTCCTTGCTTATGAGCCGATCGATGAGCAAGAAATTTCCGACTTAGACTCGGAAGTAGAATCTATATATGAGATTGTGTCAAATTATGATACAGATTCAGATGATGATTCTGATCTCTGGACCGAACATCTGTTCATGATGCGAGCAGAAAGGGAAGGAGATGGTGATGAGTTGGTTCCTTTGGAAACAACAAATCAGGTACTGGAGGAAACCCACCAGTATGAAGATCCATCCCAGTCAGTTCTGGAATGGAGGTTGCCAAATGTCAATGCGAGGGAGATTTATGAAGTATCGAGATTTAGGTTTCGATCCACCATAGACATCTCACAAACTGAGGCGACGGCACAAGTCACAAGCACTGAGCTTGAGACTTTGGATATCCCACTCTTGAATGTGCAACGCATAAGAGATACCATGCGTAACGCGAGAGGTGTATATAATTATATACACATTGGGTTGATCCAAGTAGGATTAATCCCGCTGTTTCATCTACCAGCGGATAGTCCTGTGGTAGCAGCTGTGATCGATAAACGTTGGCGAGAGTTTAGAGATCAGCTGATATCAGGAATACAGGCCAACCTTGCGCATGGCCCTGTATGGTTCCAGGTCCATCCAAATTTCATGATGGCCCTGAACGATCGCTGTTTGGGAAATTCATTGACCTTAAGGATCAAATCAATGAATATGGATAGGATGAATTCCCAGGCCAAGTTTTTGGCGTATCACACTAGGGTGATTTACCGATTGGTAAACACCACTAGTCCTGGTGTGAGGAACATCTCTAGACTTACAGAGTTGTTCGAGGAGGGTCATAACAACTACCAACAGTTCCATAGGCGAGAGGTAAACCCATTAGAGTCAAGGAGTCTGGTGACAGCAGTCACGGTGGTAAGAACCACGATAGCAAAGACCATGTTGGGAAAACCCAAGAGGATCTGGAAGGATCCTGGTTTTTTGATGAAGACTCATTTGAGGACGAATCCCTAAGTTGGGATGCGGCTGTAGTCTGTGGAGGATTCATGGGTGGCATCAAGCATGATGACAAACGCCAAATTGAGTTTTTCGCTAGAAAGACCGTTGAGTACATCAAAGATCTGGAGTTTAAACTATCGATTATGACTTCAGGTGAGGAGGAGCTGTCTCGATTTGAGAAAGAAAGGCAGCAGATATTCTCCACAACAATGTCTATAATACCGGGGGAAGTTAGAGAGTATGACGTCCCAAGGGTAACAGTAGACATGAGTGAATCCTCTCTTGAGGAAAACACTGTGCTTCAACCGTATCTACACTGGATATCGGGGAAGTGGCCGTCTCTGAGAATACACTCAGATATGGTGGGAGTAGCAGCGCCTTATGTGTATGCTGGGTTTGTAGACATACTGGAAATCGACAGATCAGAACCAGAATGTATGGAACCCCTGCCTACGTTGGTAAGGTATATACTCGGATGCCTAGGCTACGGACCAAAGTATGCCACGGCGTTGATTACTAGCACAATGATGGAGGAAGAAGACCATCCGCAGTATGGGAAGGTGATACTTCAAAATCTGCAAGTATGGGACATCCATCCATGTGAGAGTAGACGTATGACTGAACCTCATAAACAAGACCTCGATCAGAGAAGTTTATGGCGGAAATACTACAAGGATAAGACTGTCCGAAAGGCCATAAAAGCTGAGTTCCTTAAAGACGTGCTAGAGCATGTGTTAGCCCGCAAGGACGAATACTACGTGCTCTGTGATGGTGTGATCACCGTCACGATTCTTCGGTCAAACTTAAGCTTCATCGACGAACAAGCAGGAGACCGAGGATGGCAGAGAATGCTCGACCTTCTAGATAGCTTCTGGAGGAAAGAGAACTCTGAGCTGCACCTCCGAACCGACACCTTTGAGGTTTGGAGCAAGATTGCTGATTTCACCGACAAGACCTTAAATCAGCAAATTGAGCATAATACAGAGAGAGTCCAGCAAATTCTTAATGCTGTCCAAGACCCACCGGGACTCTCAGAAAAAGAAGGAGTTGGCGGAACTTTAAGAGCCAACGACAGTGAAGGAGTCTCCCAGAACAGCAAGCCAATGCAGACGGGAGAAGATAACTGTATAAAGTTAGACTAGGACATTTTTGTCGGTCAGTAGGACCCCACTAACTCTAGCAACAGTTAAGATCCCTTTTTCTTTTAAGCTGGCAAACAGTGCATAGGCACCAGCTCTTTTGTGTATATATTCACAAGCCCTCTACTTCATTTGGGGAGGCGAATCAAATAGAGAAATTCTCTCTCAAAAAACTCTGAGTAAGAAAATCTCGGAATCGCTCTCCGAATACCTTAAGGAACCAAGAGTAAGGTGGTTAGAATTAATCAACATTGGTTAAAACTAACGGAAGGTCAGATCGAAGGATCAAGAACCTTGCAGGGAGTATAGCCTTGAGCTGAAACCTTGGATGAGGAGTGTCTATATAAGACCCTCAGTGTAAGGGCATTGGAACGACACAGAAGAGCCTCTCCAGTTTGCGGATACGTTCGCTGAATTCTCTAGTTTGAGAATTGTGCTTCTCTTGGATCTCTATTGTTGCGGAAGCTTGGTGAACCCCTGAGCAACCCACTGAGTTAAGGTATGATAAACTTTCCGCTGTGTAGTTTATGATAATCGCCATAATCTAATAAGATTGTGAAGGTGGTGCACCAGCACGACAGTTGCGAAAGCAAGAGTCTTATGACTGATTGTCCAAATCCCGATCTCCTACATTTGGATCACGGTGTGGGCAAGGATTCTGCTACTGGACTTCTAAACACAGTAGTAGATCGATTGACAAGTATCTCAGCGCAAATCCAGCAGCTGACTGAACTTGTAGATAGCTATTCTAAAAAATTAGAAGAGCTGACTCTCTTGCAGAGTGAATTTGAGGAATATTTCCTTGAAGGTAAATCCAATCTTGGGTTTGCGGCAAGTTCGAGGTACTCAAACGAGTATTCGAGGTTGGCAGAACGCCGGCGACAAAGACAAGAAAGAAAATCTTCTTAAGTTCGATATCTGGCACAGTTTATTGGTATCAGAGCCGCTTAAGAAGAAATAATTTTCTTATTGTCTGGGAAAGTTAACCTAAGAGACTGAGATAAGTAGGATAAAATTGAAACAAGTCGAAAGTATAGGATACCTATAGATACAATTTAAACTTCAGGCTAGATCAGATAAAACTAGTAAAGTTGAGGGTATATTTGATAATTAAGCCTTTAAAAAACCCCCACAACTTGCAGGAATCAACCCCACAACTTTGACCCACCACCCAAATCTTTACTTAATACTAAATTAATGAGAGGAATGTGTGGAGGAGGTTCAATGAAAAAACCCAAATATCTTTACCTCTAGGTAAAAAGAGTGTCAACTAATAAAGTAGTTGTTTTTTTTTTGGGTTAATAATTTAAAGGTTGATGGGGGGTGGGGGTTGGCCTTTGGGGAGATCCAAGTTGTGTAACTTCACAATCTATGTTTTGGTTTCCCCAATCTGACACCTCTTTATGATGTTAACAGTAAGCAACAAAGAGACAGAGGCAGTGCCTGATTCCCAAATTCATGTGGATGTTCATTTGTTTGTTTCCATTCTTATTCCACTCCCTACTCTCAATCAAAATACACACGCACGCACACTCCCTCATGATCCATCATGATGGAGGTAGAAAATAACTCTTTTTAAAATTCTTTCCGCCAAGAAATAAGAATGCGCCTCATAAAACCCTTTTTTGTTTTAGGAAGTTATAAAATGACTTTATTAATATCTCCAAATCAGTGTTTTAAATCTATTTTACATGAAAGAATTAAGTGAATCGATGATGCTTGAAATATCAACTTTTTAAGTAACGATATTAATATTAAGGGTATTAATTAAAAAAAATTAAAAAATAATAATAATTTGATGAAAAAATTGTCAAAAGGAAAATACAATACCTCTAACAACAACATGTGAAAAGAGGTTGGTTTGATTCGAGGATTGTACGGATGAACAGTTCGTTTTTAAAAAAATTCGGCAAAAACGGTCGAAGTTTTGTAAATTATGGAAATCCCGTCGATGGGGCGCGTTTTGAAACCGCGCCCCCGGGATAACAAAAAGGGCGGGTTTTGAGAACCCGCCCTCGGTGTAAAATGCAAGGGGGCGGGTTTTGGAACCCGCCACTATGGGTAGTGCACACATACCATGAAGGCGCGTTTTGAGAACCCGTCTTTCCATGAAAACGGGTTCTCAAAACGCGCCCCCCGGACACTTGGAAATTTTTCAAGTGCACGGGGGGCTTCCTCTTAGTCCCAGAAGGGGCGGGTTTTGGGAACCCGCCCCTCTCTTACTTTAACAAGGGGCGGGTTTTGGGAACCCGTCCCCGCCCCGACTATAGACCAGTCGGCTTCTTCCTCCCCCCGACTTAAGCGCCTCCCCCGACCTACAAAACCTCCGTCCCTCCCCTCCCCGGCCGTCTTTGTCTGCCCGCGCGTCCCACCTCTGCCCGGCCGCCCGTTCATCGTCTGCCCGGCCGCCCGTTCGTCCTCTACCCTCTCCGTCCGTTCTCTGCCCTAGATCCGCCTCCGCGTCCCCGTTGTGTGCCCTAGATCCGTCCATTCCTCCCGCCTCCGCGTCCCCGTTGTGTGCCCTAGATCCGTCCATTCCTCCCGCCTCCACTTCCCGCCATTCCGTCCGTTATTGTAAGCGTTTCACGCCGTTAGATTAGGTTTTGTCGATTTTAGAGTTATTTTGAATTTAGGGTTAGGTGAATTTAGGGTTAAGTTCAATTTAGGGTTAATTGAAATTAGGGTTGATGTTGGGTTTATTTGTAGGTATTTGGAAGAGTTGAATTTACGGTTAGTTCAATTTAGGGTACGGTGAAATTATAGTTATTTGATAGTAGTGTTATTTGATTTGTGTTTGATTAGATTTATGTGTTATTTGATTTGTGGATGTTTGAATGTAGAGATTAATTGTAAATTTTTAAAATAATTGTAGGTATTTGGAAGTCGATTGAAGCCGTTATTCTCTATATCGTAAGTACTATCTTACGTTTCTTCAATGTCGCACGTACATTTACTGTTGTATGGAAATGGGAAGGTTATTCATAGTAGTGAAGGAGTTTGTTATAATAGGGGTCCTCTGAAACGTTTAAAGGTATCGGGTGAAATTGATTATGTGCAATTAGAAAGGGTTATCTCAAATGCAATGAGATTGAATGAAGGAAGTAGGTTGGAAATATGTCATAGATATCCCGTTCCTTCGTATACCGCATCTGGCATTAAGTTTGTGTTAGTACCTATTGGTGATGATGAGGATGTGAGATTGTTGTGTGAATTTGCTATATGCAATGACGATCGCATTCAAGAAATATATGTTACATCAGTTTCTGCTCATTATGGCAATGAAGAGAGGGCAGGAAGTTCAAGAAGTATGCATGGTGGAGGAGGTTTTTTAGGTCGGGGGAGGCGCTTAAGTCGGAGGCGCTTAACCCGCCCCTTGTTAAAGTAAGAGAGGGGCGGGTTCCCAAAACCCGCCCCTGGTGGACATGGGAAAGGGGCGGGTTCCCAAAACCCGCCCCTGGTGGACATGGGAAAGGGGCGGGTTTCCAAAACCCGCCCCTTCTAGGACTAAGAGGAAGCCCCCCGTGCACTTGAAAAATTTCCAAGTGTCCGGGGGGCGCGTTTTGAGAACCCGTTTTCATGGAAAGACGGGTTCTCAAAACGCGCCTTCATGGTATGTGTGCACTGCCCATAGGGGCGGGTTTTGGGAACCCGCCCCCTTACATTTTACACCGAGGGCGGGTTCTCAAAACCCGCCCTCTTTGTTATCCCGGAAACCGCGCCCCATCGACGGGATTTCCATAATTTATAAAACTTCGACCGTTTTTGCCGAATTTTTTTAAAAGCGAACTGTTCATCCGTACAATCCTCGGTTTGATTCCACCTCCCATCTCAATCTCAATCTCTCTCCATTACATCCTCGGATCGCTTCCCCAAACCAGGAAAAACCTCCAGCCCCCCTTTCCTTTTTACTTACTGCCAACAAAACTAATGTACCCCTCCTCCTCCTCCTCCTCCTCCTCCCATAAATCCATCCAGACCACCACCGGCGGAGCCGCTGCCGGAGCTGGGCTGGTGAGGTATGGCTCCGCTCCCTCTTCCTTCCTTTCTACTGCCGCGGATTCCGTTATTGGGGCCGCGGGTAACACGTCTTCGTCCCCCTCCACACGGGACTTCGTGGCCGCCGGATCTCCCATGTTCCCCACTCCTCCCCGGCCCCTCCACCACAGCCGCCTCCACCCTCACCCCCACCACCACCACCACCCCCTCCAACCTGCTCCCTTGTTCGGGAACTACTTCTCGGGGGACTCCCAGCCTACGTCTAAGGTCAACGCTCCTGCACCAGCGAAGGAGGGTCCCACCTCTGGTGGCGGCGGAGGTCTGCACAGAGCCTTCGGGTTGACCGAGACGGGACTCGGAGCTTCTGCTTCTTCCTCTGCTGCATCTGCTTCGGCCTCGGCTTCTTTGCCAAGGCAGAGCAGCTCCCCCGCTGGATTCCTCTATCATCTGGCCTCCGATAACGGTACGATCTTTCTTGGGGATTCGCTGTCCCGAGTGGCTTTCTCATCTATGTTTCTGGCATACCGAGAGGCAGCCGTGAATGGTTCCCGCTTCCTGTTTGTCGCAGGAGATTTCTCGTTGACCTGCGGGGCTGGAACATCGAAAGGTGGTGCCCAGGGTTCGAGGCTTAAGGCGCAGCTGAGCTTCACCAGACAAGATTCCCTCTCTCAGGTGAGCGAGAATGCCGTAAAAGGCGGCTCCAGCTCGGATAACGGCCATCACCATGCCAACCAGTCTTCATACACGAACTTCGGGCTGGACTCCTGGGAGAGCAGCAGCAACATAGTGTTTTCGCCCCCTGGGAAATGCGCCAAGACTATTGACGGAGATATTTATAGCTTCGATACGCTGGAGTCTCAGGTATCGAACAATTTATTTTCTTAGTTGCCAAAGAATGATTGTTGCTAACGAGTGGTAGAAGTAAAATCCCATGCATCATTGGCACATTGGCATTGGTTTCTGTTTCGATGCGGCATTGTTAAGGGCCGGGAATCACTTGGTTTAGAATTGCTCAACGAGCACTCAGGCCTAATTTGTGCCCTTTCTCATCTGATTCACAGTTTAGCTTGCCCCAGACAACTCTAGAGATGGCGACCGTGGAGAGGATGCTTCACATCCCGGACGACTCCGTCCCCTGCAAAATACGTGCCAAGCGTGGATGTGCTACCCATCCCCGAAGTATCGCCGAGAGGGTAGGGTCAGCAGCAGTACATTCTTCAAAGTTGGGGGGGGGGGGGGGTTTCGCCTGACCTGATTAAATGCCACATTTATTCGTAAAAATCTCAGGAAAGGAGGACTAGGATTAGCGGAAGACTGAAGAAACTGCAGGAGCTCGTCCCTAACATGGACAAGGTACGTACCATTCGATGATTTTACGCCGTTGCTGCTGCTTGCTGGGAAGGGACAGTATTGATTTTGGCAAACTCCTCTGCAGCAAACAAGCTACGCCGACATGCTTGATCTGGCCGTCGAGCACATAAAGACGCTTCAAAACCACGTGCAGGTAAGCTCCCAAGGCATTTCGCGCGATATACTTTGGCGCTATTTCCACGACTTACCTAGACACCGTCGAACATTGTCCTGACAGAGGCTTCGCCGAGATCTCAACAACTGTACATGCGGGTGCAAGCTGAGCTAGCATAGGGTCGGGCCTCACCAGTCGGAGGCCGATTTCGGAGGGAGTTTAGTAGGTGTAGAGATTATGCCGTCACCGGAAGTGATTTTAGTTGGGAGTTCTGGGGAAGCTGACCAGTGCGTGCGCGCGTACATGTAAATAAAAATTGTTACTTGTTTACCAGAGTCGGATGGGTAGTTAGTAGAAGCAGTCTGTCTTTTTGTCGGAGAATCAGTAACCGTCTTTCTTTTGTTTTTCGTATGGAAGCTTTCCTACTTGCCTTTGTATCGTAGTCAGTCATTCGGCTTTTTCATTTTGCAGGGTCAATCAATGCAGTTTGAAATTTCCTTTTAGTTCCCCGGGCTGAAAGGTCATTCTACGACTTTGTATTATACGAGGAGGTCAAGAGGGATATTAAATCAGGGATGCCCACAAATACATTTCTAAAGACTTCCCTATCATTACAAAATTCATCAACTGCAAGAACCCTAATAAAAAAGGCTCCAGCCCCAATCAGGACCCAGCCTTCTTTCATTGCGGATCCCCCGTGTGTGAGATATTGGGACACCATCCTCACTCTTACCTTCTCTTGTACCTGGAAAGAAATAGCAACATCAGGCTTTTGTCCTAAAGAGTATGGAGGCATCGCAGAAGCTAGAGCAACCTTTTTTGACATTAAGGTTGCCTTAGATTCTTTACCTGGATTTGCTCTTGAAATTGGAACTCTTCTTGGCGGGTCCAGCGCTTCGCTTTCTGCCCTTCCTCTCGCTCATGTCATTCTGAAACAGGTCACGCATCTCGTCCGATCTCGAAGAGCTCCTTTCGGAACTTTTCTTTGCTTTCTTAACGGGTTTCCTCACTGCCTTGCCTGCATCCACGGCTTTCTTCTTAGCTTTAACAGCTTTCGCCCTTCGGTAAGCCAGGTCGACAAGAGAAACTCCGGCTTTGTCCTTCTTCCCACTTGCGCGGCCCTACCAATCATTAAAGGATGATCGGTCTTTCATACATGATATAAAATGCATTGGACGGACTCAGCTAAAGGATCACAAATTCTGCAAATTACCTCTGACTCATCAAACTCATCTTGCTCCAACATCTCTCTAGCAGCTTCCAACTTTCGACGCTTTTTACGGGGTAGGTTTTTCTGTTAAGAAACAGAAATACCATGTTCAGGATGGCATCTATATAATAGCAGTTAATAAAGAAAATATTAGGAATTCCATGCCTCTCTTTCTCGTCTTCTTTTCTCCTTCATCCTTAGATCTTCTGCTTGTTCCGCACTTATTACCTCCTTAGAATCATTTCCATTCTCCGAAGAAGCCTACAGATTGACAAATCTCAAAAGATCATTTGCAGCTAATGTGAACTAATTAAATCTATTGAGCAGCAATCTACTTCTAAGTTCATCAGGTGGAACGACAGCCTGATTCCTGTTCACCAATGAGGACATCATTCTGTCGCCCCAGGAACTGATGACAAGGTCAGTGCAACAGTTTGCGGCCTCCTATTTATATTGCTAAAAGCCCCAAACAAACACCCTGCTTGTCTAACAGGAACCATCTAAGATCAAGTCTATATTCCCTAATCTTCTGGATCTTCCATTAGAACTCATTTCCTATTTAATTAAAGAAAAGCATACAGGAATATTTCCCGATACTAGCGATTCCCACCTTTGTTGCCTTAGCTGCAAGCTTTTTCTCCTTTGTAGTCATGAACCAGGTTTTTTTAGGACGTGAGAATACGTCCTCTTGATGTGTGATCATATTTTCAGCCTGCACGCAACAGGAAATGACGAAATTTATCATCACCCAGAAGTACATAGGAAGAATGTCCGACCGATTGGCAATCAATGAAAAAATAACCTTGCAACGAATTTAATATGGCAATTTCAACATCCACCAGTTCTCTGTATTAGTCATTAATTTCCGTAACCAAATTTATGATTACTAAAGTTTACTCAATCTCCTGGCCCCAATTCACACTACCGAGGGACACAACCAGGAAGCCCTACATTATTGATAAACTCCACAGGAAGTAATCCAACAGAACATAAATTAGATAAATATTATCAAACCATGGAACGAAAACTTCATTGTCGCCATCTTAACTCCACTTACAAGTACAGGGACAAATGATATCACTGTAGTGCAGTGGATAACCACCCATGTACTACTGGATCCCTAAGAAAGAAAAGTCACAGGAACAACAAGTAGTGGAAGCAATAAATTTACCTTATTAGCTTCCATCTCAGCTTTCCTCAATGTCATCTCTTCCCTGCAAAATAACTAGGTAAGCATTCCAATCTAAACAATAATAATCTGAACTTGATGTCAAACCTTTCCTCTCGAAGAATGGCAGCCACTTGCTCTTCCATTCCTTCAATGATTCGAGACCATTTTGCAACAGATTGTTCTGCGACTATTCTACTCTTCAGCTTTGAACCTGCCCTTTTTGCCTGTTCAATCAGATAACGAATGGATCAGGAACATTCATATCTTGGATTCAGTTTACGCTCACCATTCTCTGGAAGTACTTCCAAATGAATGAAAATTTTGTCTATTATATTACTTATACTGGAAGTAACCTTCCAACCACATGTGAAGACAGAGAGGTTAAGGCTATATCTACAGTATTTGACTTATAATTATCATGAAGAATTGTTTTCACACCATAATTATCATAAGCATTGTTTTCACGCCTCAAACCATCGATCAAGAAAGTACAGTTTACCATTGCACTAAACCTCACATTCTAATAGCATCGAGGCACAAAAATAGAAGTAAATTATGTTACATGAAAACCTGGTCGGATTATAAGGATTACAGGTCATGGAAAAAAAAATTGATAGTTTCTTGTTATAATCTTATTCTCCAGGTCAAAGATACCTATTGTTAATGTATGATTGATCCAAGACCAAACTGTTCCGATGTCCATAATTCCACATCAAAACACAATCTAGAAACAATTAAGAATAATGCTTACAATTGCTTTTAGAAGAGACCGATCATTATCAGTGACAAATGTGACCGCGTAGCCTTCTCTCCCAGCTCTAGCAGTTCGACCGACTCTATGAACATAGCTGATACCAGAAAGGCTTGTGATTCAGATTCAGTCTCAGATGAGGGAAACGATGCAAACAAATAAAGATGGGTAGAAAGGAATAAATAGAAGCTGAAAAACATATATGGAGATAGAAACAAAAAATAGAAGACATCGCATAGAATAATGTACACATACATGGCAGATAGAATGGGAAAAATTCAAAAAATAGAAGAAATGCCACAGAAAATCAGCAGTAGCTATGAGAGAAAGACTATCATCTTAA
Source organism: Melastoma dodecandrum (assembly GCA_029817715.1). Classification (NCBI taxonomy): domain Eukaryota; kingdom Viridiplantae; phylum Streptophyta; class Magnoliopsida; order Myrtales; family Melastomataceae; genus Melastoma; species Melastoma dodecandrum. Next base: position 2,431,290 of record JARUPY010000387.1, read on the forward strand.
CCTGGTAAGATCACGAGGACAAGCATAATTTATGACAGTTTGAACTCCAATTATGTCAAGACCCTGCCAAACAATCCAGAGTGTTAGAATGCCGACTAGTTAATAGAATACACAATATATCAGAAAACCAGCATTATCAACAAGGTACTCATATAATTGTGGGCAAATGGCAACCACAAAAAGTACTCACGCGAGCTGCAACATCAGTTGCAATCAAGAAGTCAACTTCAGCTTTTCTGAATAGTTCCAATGCCTGAACGAAGACAGAAGAAAATGAATATTCTAACTTTTAAGCACAAGATAACCACGATATATAACTGGCGAACCGCTAACTATAGAAAATTTATTTTACTATTATGTACTAGTACAGAATTCTTCCACAAATAAGAGAAAGTATGAGCCAAAGATGCTTACATCAAGACGCTGTACTTGTGTGAGATTGCCATGAAGTTCCGCAGCTTTGAAACCAGCTAGTCCGAATAAAATCTTTAACCTATGGGCTGCCTGCTTTGTTCCGCTGAAAAAAAGAGAGTTTTAACATCTGTCAATGAGAAAAAGCACTTAAAGTTTTTGCCAAGAAAACAGGGTGCACATCAGCAAAAACTTTCTAAAGTAAGAAGAGTGCATAAACATAGATTATCTTTGGTTACCCCCTCACACGTTATGCTTAATAAGCACTTTATTCATCCAAACATGAAAACCATGAATTGCACCTGAAGATAATGGCTTTGGACGTAAATGTTTTCGAGCACAATGCAAGGAGAACAGCTTCCTGATTGAGCTCCCGTATTCGACGTATCCTGACAACCCTGCACATGCCACATTACTTAAGTCATTTAAATAAACAAAATATTGCCTCAAACTAGGATCAGTTGAATAGAGACAAAATAATGCAACTCTGCTTAAGAATTGCTCTGGGTGAATCTTCAAGAAAATGAACTATTAAGTGAAAAAAAGGCAATAGGTCAATCTGATAATTGTTGCACTCAATCCACACAATCACTTAAAGCAAAAGAATGGTAATAAGATTATTACTCCTCTGTCAATGTAGCCGGACGTTTTGCTGAAGGGTCGGCTGAAAGACGCAAGGGTTTGGTCAATGAAAGTTTAATGAGCTCATCAACCTCTTCAGTCATTGTGGCCGAAAAAAGCATAGTCTGCCTCCTTTTAGGACACAGGCGTATCTAATATGAAGCATAAATAAGTCAGTCCTTGGGAGAATTTCATGCCTACGCAGTTTTCCATATTAAATAATATTAGATGAAAAGGAAAAAAGAAGCAACTATTTCACAAATTGACATCTTCAGGAGAGAATCTTGATTAAATGATCTTCGCCTATGTACCAGTTCACGGATTTCAGCACTGAATCCAAGTTCCAATAGTCGATCTGCTTCATCTAGAATCAATACAGCAAGGTCGTCCAAGTCCACAGAAATTGAGTTCCGTAAATGATCAATCATTCGCCCTGGAGTTGCTACAACAATATCCGGCATTGATCTGAGTGCAGCCTCTTGCACCTATTTGACAAAAAAGCAAAAACGCGAAATATATTAATTGTCAGATAGGATAAGGGATGATAAAAGCAATCACATAATCCAAAAATTCAGTCAGGCATCTATCATTAAAAGAAACTCCCAGAAAATACTTCACAGCAGCAAAGATCATTAATACAGATTAGCAGACTACCTTAGTTGAAAGCCCGCCAACAATGAGGCAACATCTGATATCTGTAAACTGGGAAAGTTTCTCTACCATGCTATGAACCCTGCAACAGAGTGAGACAAAAGATGACACAAATCAAATAACAGCACGGCAGAAAAGTTATTAGGGAGATGATTTACAATGCAGCTGCCTGGATTGTGACGGGTAACAAGGCTTCAAGCTAAACGTTACCGCACACTCTTATTTAAGGGTCAAAATAGCCACTGTCCAGTGCAAATAAGATGGAATAATATCTAACACATTTAACATGGATCAAAAGAACCACTTTGAGAGAAAGTATTAGTGCTGCTAGCATCACAACTACATGGATTGCTTGATTCAGACAGAAATAAAAAAGCCCGCCAAACAACATAACCAATACCAAGGTAATCACCCAATATAACAGATACTGAGCAACATTCTCTGCCTTTAAAAAGTTATAAAAGGTACCCTTTTCCGTGAGATCAATGTCCGACTAAAACATTGTAGAGGTAACCATCAAGAGCTGAGGGTAAAAAGAAACAGAAAAGACACCATCAAGTAACAACATCTTAACTTCAACCACGAAACAATACCATAAAGCGGGCAAAACCGCTCATAATCCTGTCCTTGGAGAACATTTGAAGTTATGACAACTGAAATGGAATTTCCATTGCAACATCTGATCTAAGCTCTTTCAAAGACTCACTGAAGGTGAGTGATACCAACAGAATCTCATTGCAACATCTGATCATATCTCTTCGCATTTTATCAAAGTGATCTCCTTTTCTTTCATCCAAAGTCGAAAGCTCCTAAATATTTTCTACTACTGGAAAAGTCCAGACATACTGATCCTAGGAGCCAACAATAGGTTATTTTTAGGTGATTTAGGAATGAAATCTGATTGCTGTTAAATTTCCATAAATTATAGGAAATAATAATATCTGTCAACCCCATGAGCAGCAGTTGCAGTCAAGCCAGTGTTCATTGGCGTCCATGACATCTAAAATCCTTTTAAGAAAGGTTCAGCAAAGTGATGTATAAAGAGATAGACAATAACCATCTATAAACATTGCACGGAAGAGGTAAAAATGCTCAATGAATTCACGCATTGCAAGGCTACTGACTGACGAAATTGAAAAGGGGGAACGTTTTCAGTAGCCCTCTGTAAACTAAAGTCCGAAATAGAGATTGCTCTCAGATTGTTGACCCATTTTCAAGTCAATAAAAATCCTAGCAAACTACAGCAAGGTTACAGGAGCGACTAACCAGAGAAGAGACTTACTGAATTGCCAGTTCTCTGGTAGGAGTGAGGATAAGAACCCGAATAGCTTTCACCTTTTTGGGTCTGAAAAGCAACCTCTCCAGCGTGGGCAAGGAAAATGCAGCTGTCTGGAGAACCCAGCAAACAAGCGATTACAAATAGAAGATTCCTTGACAATGTACCAAAAACAGTGAATGAGATAAAAAATTGTGGAGAAAATATATAGGAAAGCGCACCTTCCCGGAACCAGTTATGGCACTTCCGCATATATCACGGCCTGTCAGAGCTAGAGGGATGCAGGCAGCCTGTATATTAATCAAAGATCGAAGATATCAAATTCCCCATCATTTTCAGTGGAACATTACCTACAACAGCAATAAGTTGCTAATGACAACATCCCAGACCAAGAATCTCTAACAACCTGAATTGGAGTAGGTTTTGTGTACCCCAGAGCCTCGCAAGCCCTAAGCAACGGCCGAGAGAGGTTGAGATCCATGAAAGAATTGGCATGGAAAGCAGCTCTCTCGGCTTTCTCATAAAAGGGCTTGCTCTCCCCCCCAGCTGCTTGACCCCCATCATCCTCATCCTCATCCTCCTCCCTATAATCCTCCTACAAAACAACAACGATGACAACGAACGTCCATCAACCGTTAGCTTCACGATCAAACAGATAGATAAACCCTGTCAGGGAGAATCTCCAACACCTGAACATTGGGATCGGAATCGGAAGAGGTGTCGTCCTCCGCAGGGGCTTCAATAGGACGACTGAGGCGAGCCTGAGAGATCTTGTAGTCGATGGAGGTGGTGCTGCGGCGGGCGTGCTCCTCGGCAACGGACTCGGAGTAAGCTCCGAAGTCCCAGGGAGACTGCCTCTCCTTCCCCTCCCCCTTCCTCTTCTTCTTCTCCCTCTTCTTCTCACCAATATCATCCCTCCTTCCTTCCTTATCATGTTCTTCTTCTTCTTCGTCGTCGTCGTCGTCGATCGCCTCTCCCTCGTCCCCCGACTGTAGGAACTCCTCATCGTCATCGTCGACATCGAAGTGTTCGTGGTCGGGAAGATCCTCGTCGCTCGGGGCCTCGAAGATGAAGCCCTCGGCCATGGCGGTCGAGAAATAGGATTGACGACGACGACTGCTATTTCAGTTAGAAGGAGGAGGGTTTTAGGGTTTATGACGGCGTGGCATCCGAGGGTAAGAAGGAGGGAAGGTGAGCTGTAGTTTGGGTAATACGACTTTCCTTGAATATTTGATTAAACCCTAAAAAATCTCCTCACACCGACTCGGCTTTGTCCAGTTTCATTTAAAGTACGGTTAGGATGAGGTTTTTATCTAATTATTGTTGGTTCGAAAAAAAAATTGTGAATTATAACCTAAAAATTGTTCTTAAGTCACTTAAAAAAATTAGAATTTGAAACCGCGGCTTAAAAAGACTTCGTAAAAATTAGAGCAAATTGGGTTCGTCTTGACCAGGTTTGAAACCCGACTTTCGTTCAAAAGTCGCTGTTTTAAATCCCAAATTTCAATACAAGTCGTCGTTTTGAAATCGCAATTTTGATAAAACACCGAGCTTTAACTTTTTCATTAAATCTTTTAAGTCACGGTTTAAAATCGTGATTTTAACAAATTCTCCAAATCATGATTCCAAACGGCTTACTTACGACAATATTTAGGGTATTTTACTATATTTAGCAATTTTGTTTTTTACAATCCTCGTATTAGGATAGGATCTTTTTTGTAAATTAAATTGCGTGATTACCGACCAAGTCGGACGAAATTAAACTATTTTTCAAATTTAATCGTATTTTGATATAATGTTATGTATTCATCCTCGTCTTCGGCTCGAACCGTATCAAACATGTTGTCTTGTGAAATAAATGCAAAGCCCAAAACATGAGAACATGGGCGCGCCCCCTCATTACGGGCGGGCGGACAGCTGTTTGCTAGGACAGCAAGGGGCACCCCAAATCATTTAATAATTTTAATTACTCCGTCTATTAATCAAAGGAAAGACACTCCCCAAATCACCCCCTCCCGCCCACCCCCAGCCATGTCCTCTTCCGACGACGACGACAATAACCATTCCGGCGAGGAGTACCTTTTCAAGATCGTCATCATCGGCGACTCCGCCGTCGGCAAGTCCAACCTCCTCTCCCGCTACGCCCGCAACGAGTTCAACCCCCACTCCAAGGCCACCATCGGCGTCGAGTTCCAGACTCAGTCCATGGACATCCACGGCAAGGAGGTTAAGGCTCAGATTTGGGACACCGCCGGCCAGGAACGCTTCCGCGCCGTCACTTCTGCTTACTACCGCGGGGCCGTTGGCGCTCTCGTCGTCTATGATATCAGTCGCCGTACCACCTTTGACAACGTCGGCCGCTGGCTCGACGAGCTCAAGAGTTAGCCCCACACTCCTCTTTTTGTTCTACTCGTCTTTTTCCTTTCTCTGGTTTGCTTGATTGCTCGTGAGTTTTCTCGCGGAGTCTTGGTCGGTCAATGGAGTGTATGGAGAGATCCCCTGTTTCGTTAATATTTCGGGCGCTCCATTTGGTGTCGGATCGGATACTTTTGGCATGCTGAGATGTGGATCCGGCCATGGAGCGGCTGTTTCCGTGATTGTGGCTTTCCGAGACATGGATTTATGGCTGTTGTTCCTAAATCGGGGAAAGTTTTGGATCGATTCCTAAGGAAATCATCTGTTCGAGAGAGAGTATTGTCTTAGCTTATTGAAGTTTGGGAAGTGTGTAAGTGTCCGTAAGCTTTCTTTTGCATTCAGCTTTTGTCGTTGATTGATATTGCCCTTGTGTCTGCTCGTTCCTATCTCCATGGTGAATAACAAAGTCCTTGTTGTGCGTTTGAAAACCTTGGTTTTCCCTCTCTATTGTAATGCATCGGTGCTTGATCTGTCTGGAGAAGTTAGTCGCCTTGTCTTCCACAGTTAAATGCATGTATGTGAAGATTCAATTAGATGGCTTGACTACTTTTTTTTTGGTAGTATTATTTCTTATGACCTTCTCGAGACAAGCAATGTCCTCTTTAATTTTTTTTTTTGTTTCCTAATTTCCTCAATAAGAGCATTTGGGGTTTTGACCCTTTTCGTTCGTAAATCACTTTTCAAGGGCAACCTTGTATGATAAAAATCTGTTGACGAAATATGTGATTCTCCAAGCTGTTGTCTCAAGCATTTTATGGCTCTTATGTGTGTGAAGTTGATATTCTCGAAGATATTTAGGGTGACCATGGGTAGAGTGAAATGAGGAATGGGATGCTGTTTATAGCATAGTTGGAGAGGAGGGAATGGAAAAAATCAAAGTTTTTTTTTCGGTTAATTTGATTTTTGACCAAAATGCTGGCTGAAATAAAATCCCTTCCTCTCTGGTGGTGATTTCGAAAACCACACACGCCATAGTTTGAGGCCCCTTTTCATTATAGAGAGCTGAAAAGGATCTACCCCCTTCACGTTAGTGGGATTTGTTTTTAGTCGACCAATTATCTGAAAATAGTGTAGATGCTTGCTTTGTATAAACTATTTAGCGAGTCTTTGGTCTCTACCTCTCTAATCTCTTCCTTGCCCCTATCTTTTCGCTCTTTGTACATAGTTAACCAAGCACTTACTTGATTCTTAGGTGTTATCTTTCTTTTCCCACTGACCTCTTAAGGCCTGCCATTTTTCAAGTCTTTAGGTTTTAATGTTCTGATAGCAGGAACCCTGTCCCGATTCTTTTGAATCCACAGCCTTAATCTGCATGATTTATATCTGACAGTTACGAACTAATACTGAAGTTATTCGCAGCTCATTCCGACACGACGGTGGTCAAGATGCTTGTCGGGAACAAATGTGACTTGGAGAATATTAGAGATGTAAGCGTCGAGGAAGGCAAAAGTTTAGCGGAATCAGAGGGACTGTTTTTCATGGAGACATCAGCTTTGGATTCCACAAATGTGAAGAAAGCCTTTGAGATAGTCATCAAGGAGATCTATGATAACGTGAGCCGGAAGGTCTTGAACTCGGATTCTTATAAAGCCGAACTATCCGTCAACAGGGTAACCCTGGCTAGCAATGGGGACGGATCAAAACAAGGCGGGACCTTTTCTTGCTGTTCCAGGTGATGTGAAGCTGTTATAAGGATTCACGTTGACTGGGGGAAAGGTGATCTACAGACTGGCTCTTTCACATATTTGTAATCAATTGTGCCTGGCTTGTTTTCGTGTTAGATGCATTTTGAGTATGCTGCTGTCATTCTTTCTATAGTCAAGGAATCGACCTCTATCTTCTGTGAAGAACCTCTTTCGAAAGAAAAAGATCTGTTTATAGGAAGGGTTTCACATTTCAAGAGGTGAACTTTAAGTTTTAAAAGATCCGAGCATAAGGGCTGGAGAAGCTTGAGCAGAGACGGCCTCTGCCTAAGCCAAGCTAGAGCATTGGGATGGCGGCCTCTTGTTCTGTGAACCATAAACTCTTGGAAGCGGGATGAGCCCCATTACTTTGCTGTGTTGGCACTCGGAGAGTTGACCACACCGGTGCAACAAAGCTCCAATCATTTGTGCCCCTAATCATCTGAAGCCAGCCATTAGGAAAAGTCAACTCACCTACAGACAAGGGTTCACTTCTTTTTCATCTCCTTTCTTTGTGATGTGTGGTTCTTTGCTTGGGGTCCTTTTATAACAGGAGATGGATCCCTCATGGTGGGTGATCAATGTGCATTTCATTGATCGATCCCACTTAACATCAACCACTATTTCATATCCCTCCTCCTCAAACGCAGAAAACCCATTTCAGAGAAAAGGGGGATGCAACAAACAATGATCGCTGACATTGACAATATGCTTAATAGGGCAAGAAGAACATCAACTGGCCAGAAAAGGAACCATCACATCTCAAGCGGCTGTGGCCACCAACACATGCAATTGGATGTATGACTTTTGGTGACAATTTTGGATTGGCTCATACCCCACCCCAACTGCAAATGAAAGATAAATCTTCTAGAAGCTTTTCTTTTATGGGTGCTGCTCTTAGATCTTCCTCATTATTGCACTACTTGCACTTTTTTCATGTGGTCAACTCCATCCACTCTCACTTTGATCTCCAATACTTGGCCATTTCGAACCCATTCTTCCCATATTGATAGTCCCTTATGGTCTGCTCTATCTGCGCGGACGTGTTCATCACGAACGGACCATGCTGCACCACCGGCTCATTCAACGGCTTCCCCGCTATCAGGACAAACCTCAGGGTCTTCGACGACGATCTGTTCCACATGCTGACCCCATCTCCTTCTCCGAGGACTAGGAGGTTGTGCGGTTGTACCGGGGACGATTCCTCGGAACCAAACACCCCTTCCCCTTCCAGCACGTAAATGAAGGCGTTCCACGATTCCGGAATGCTCTGGTGCATTTCTGCTCCGGGCTTTAGGGTGAAGTCGAGGTACATGGTGGGCGTCCTCGTGTAGACTGGAGACCTCACTCCCATCGACTCCCCGGCGATCACGCAAACCTCGACCCCATCCTTCTCCACTCTGCCCATCTCTTCGCTTAGCAATTCTTGGTACCTCGGTTCGATCCTGCAATTTAAAATGCGATTTCAGTTCAATACAACACATCAAACTGTCTGGAAACGAGAATTCTGCGGGATTTGGTGTCTCACATTTTGTCGTTAGAGGATAGATTGATCCAAAGTTGAAGGCCCTTGTTCACTCCATCAGTGGCCGGCATCTCAGAGTGCACTATGCCTCTGCCTGCCGTCATCCACTGCCGCCGCAAGAGAAAACCAAAAAACACAACGCCTCATGAAACTTCCTGCAACAGACGAGCCTATCAACGATGACCAAGGTTTGATTGTTTTACCTGCACGTCACCAGTTCTGATCTTCCCCTCGTTTCCGGCGAAATCTTGATGGACAAAAGCTCCCTGAATCACCCCCCCCCCCCCAAAAAAAAAAAAACAATAGGCAGAGAACATTTCAAATTTCACATCCTGCAATTTATTTGTTTCTCAACAAACAGTCAAAAACCTGTTTACAGGGACAGCAAGCCTAGCATGTAACCATACCTGCAACATGTAGGTTACAGTCTCAAATCCTACAAGAACAAATGGAGGGAACACAGAGTAAGCATGAATCCACAAAAACCGATCAACCACTTCAGGAATCCGGTCGAAAAGATTAGATGGAAGAGGAGGGGATTGTCAAAGAAACCTCTGTGGGGATGATCAGGGAACCCGGCAGGTGGAGTCACTGCAGACAGGACACCGAAGAAGAAAATCAAAATTCCAAGCCAACCTCGAAAATCAAACAACTGGAAACAACAAGAGATGACACCAAAGCACCTGTGAACTCATCCAGCATGAGGAACGGGTCCAAGTACTTCACATCCATCCTCCTACAAATCACAGAAACGCATTCTCACGCTCATTATCACGCCAAAGCCCGCAAAAGGAATCCAGAAAAACAGAAAGGCGAGGAAGAATCAGCATGGGGAAGTGGGAACAAACCCGATGCTCCTCCTGACAACGGCGCCATCCCCCTCGCTCTGCTGCCTGGCCAAGACCTTCTTGACCGCCGACCTCGGGCATCTGAACCCAATTCCCTTGCCGGACACGCCTGACATGGCTTACAACGTTCCTCCTAAACAACAAAGAAACAACACCACCTGGAGCCTGCTGCCGTGGTTCTTCTTCCCAAGGCTGATCTGCCTCTTGAAATCCTCAACAGTTGAAGCCTATTATATATACATAAATAATAGATGTAGAGTTGGGGGCCCTCACTGGGACAACTCCTATGTATATATTTATATATATATATATAGATTATACAGACACATGAGCGTGAGAAGAAGACAAGTAGATATTAATATTTTTTGGTGGGAGTTCAGACATGAATCGGCCACAGCCAAGGAAAAGGCTCCTGTGTTTGGATCTGGCATTTCAGACCCACAACTCAACTCTCCCCTTACATACATAACACGAAATGACGATGACCACAAGATGTCGTCAGCCTGACGCCTGCTTTGTCCTTTCCAACCACAACTGATCTTGAACAACAATAATAATTATTACGCCAAAATAGCAATTCATGGCACCACATCTGAGTCGACTTATCAAGTCACCCGACTTTAAAAAATTGATTTTGTTTTCTGAAATTAATATTATGAATCTTATAAAAGGCTTATTAGATTAACCTTACCCATTTCTCTTATTTATCGTCATTAATTATGTTACGTAGCTTATTTTATTACAATAATTTCCTACTTTCTAACTCCACATTTTGACCGACTTTTCTTTTGTGACCCGAAATTTTAAATATTTTTTACATTTAATCAATATTATGAATCATATATGACCTTATTAGAATGACGTTACTCACATCTTCAATTTATCGTCATTAATTATCTTATGTGTCATTAGACTAAACTATTTCTTATGTGCATCATCCTTTTTAAAAAATTGCATCCTTATTTAGATATTTTTGAAGATGAACTACCAACGAGTTATTTTGAAATGACATGCAGTTTAACCCTCTCGACTGGGGAGTACAACACCTTTTAAGAGATTATTAGGTTGTAAATATTATGTCTATCCAAGTAGGAAATTATTATAAGCCCCTAGGATAATTAATGATCACAACTTTGAGGATTTATAATATTAATTTAAGGACACATTTGGCCTAAAAGTAAGTGCTAGAAATAGTTATTTTATCAAATTATTAATAATATTTGACATTTCTGTTTCCAGGATATCTCTTTCTTCTTTTCCACTCAATAAACCATCAGCACGTGCTTCTAGGCAAAGAAACTTACACCGGGGACATCGTTGTCATCATCTGACAAATTGAGCAAATTGATTACATCGTGTCTTATTACGGCTCTGCCGTAACTTTGGTGGGCGGGGCGGTGACGGTTTTCTTTTATTCCAAATTTCCTACTAATGAACGAATTCTTTCTTTGCAAATGAACAAAAAGAACACAAACAAAAGAAAATTGGATATATTATGTATAATATTGTGTTGACTTTCTATAAACTACCAAAAAGAGGGTGAGCAAAGCACACCCCACGAAAATCATGAAGTTCTCAATCAAAAAGATGGATGACGTCAACAATCACATAAGCAGTGCGTAAGGCAGTTCTATCTATCCCAGAGATTTGAGCAAAACCAAGCAAAAGTCTAGACCGAGAATCACATCACCAAGTCCCCAGCGCAACTTCATCGTCATCATGGTTGCCAATCCTTCACCCATGACTAAATACAAAAAGCAACCAGAATAATTGTTGCCCTTCCACAACTCAGCGCTAAGGAATCCAGCAAGCATTACGTCGGCACTAACCATTCCAATTCCATTAAAAAAAAATGAAGCGGACAAACACAGCACACCGAAAAAAAGTCTTCTGTGCGAACATTGTGCAACAGACAGTCGTTCTCGTGGACCGAGAAGCTTCTCGGAAAGAGGCTGTAATTTGGAAGCACGCGGATTACGGATGCTGTATCGTAAGGCACATGTACTGCGATAACAGAACGAGACTACCTCTACGTGTCCACCCCAAGAACGGTAGCTGCCTCCCCCAGGTTTGATTCCGTCGACCTGAGAAGGAAACAAGAGGTGTAGTAGTACACTGTAAAATTATGCTAACCTGGATACCGAAACAGGCAGCTCTTGGGATCGATGGGTCTGGACTGGGTTGATTTCCGTACTCTTGTGTGCAGTAGTGATTAACTATTTCCAAGGTTGAAAACCCGACGCCATCATCACGTGGTCATTATTCGGCAACAATCCCAACTTTGCAGGTTCATGAAGGCTATTTTCTTGAACTCTCTGGGAACATGGGATGATTATTGTTGGGATAGTCCCACGTCGGATAGAAAAGGTCTGGGCCAACACCGTACCCTTCATCTAATTGCTAGCTTTTAGGTGTAAGGGAATACCGACACGATTTCTAACATGATATTAGAGCTAGATTCGTCCCATCGGACAAGGATTCCGAATGAGGGCGCCCGACCCCCGGACAAAGATCCGATGTGGGATTACGGGATGGTGTTGGGATAGTCCCACCTAATTGCTAGCTTTTAGATAAAGGGGAATCCCGACCTGATTTCTAACGACTATGTGTTTTGGTAACAGCAGAATCTGTAGTGTCAGATTATATAGCCTCAAGGCAGTTCTATGTGGACCAAAGGACGACCTTGAAACCAAGCACATTGCATGAGAAGCGCCGGTCCCTCAGGCTAGCACCTTGTAGGTACCCATTCCATCGTCCTCTTCGAGGAATTTCACTTCTATGGGAGATTCCTGCAACTTAGGCAGCCCGGGAACCCCAAGCTTTGAGTCTAGTATTTCCCCATACATACAACTTCCATTCCTCTGTTAGAGGCAGAACAGAAAATTTAGACATCAAAGCTACGCAACAGATTGATCCAGTTCACATAATAAATGAGGAAACAATGCATCAGAGGCTACACCAAAAGTAAGCCTATTTCTCACCTGTTTTAGCTGCTGAAGAGGAACCTCCACGAGCAATACAGACGACGCATTCATTTCTCAAAGCCTCGATTAACAGTGGCACTTTCTGACTTTGGAGAGAAGAGTGGCCCAGTTGACCTTGTCCACCGTGACCCCAAGAAAATATCTTCTCATCATCTATGATCATACCCACCATCATCAGTGATCACATATAGGAAAAGTCTCGCAATAGGAAGACAAGAGTACTTTTCCAATGAAAAGATAATTTGAATCCAGTCTCACCACTCAATGCCAGTGAGATAACCTCCAGCTGCAATTCGAATGATGTGAAAGCCTCCAAGATTAGGATTGGGCTTCGGTTCCCACCTGCCGATTTTATTTCCTCTTCGAAGACTGTAATTCGAGTTAGCTGGCTGCCCATGAAGGGCGATATCAATCAAAACCACAAATTATCACTGTCCAAGCTAATACACGCAAGAAAAAGACACTATATAACCATTTTGGCAACAAGACATTTTCACAGCATAAAAATTTGTAAAACAAAATGAGCACCTGTCTTTTTTTTTTTAGTTAGTGATAGGCTTCTCTCACGCGGGCATAGAACTGCCACTGGAAACAAGCACTACAGAAAAGGAACTTGCAGCCATTTGCAGCGAATAAATTTTAAAAGCCACCTTAAAATTAGAAAAGCACCATAATTGTATCCACCAAGGTCTAAGTGGCTACATAGAGTACAATACAATAAGAACAATGACAACAACAACAACTGAAGAAGAACTAGCTGCCACAATAGTCAAGAGGTCTATTTGCAGCTGGTGTAAATTTCATACCTCCCTAGTTCAAACCTGCCCATCCTTGGTCAGAGCCACTGTGAAAAAAAACCACCACAACAGACAGCTGATATGGGAACAGGTAATGCCTTCTCTCTGGAGGGGAATGCTTAGATCGGCTGCATGGTCTGGCCCTCGACCAGGACCAAATCCTAGTCTACCCTCTCCTTCTTCCCTATCCCAGGTGTACAGCTCACCTTACACCAATATAAAAGGATATGTCAGTGCTAAGGTACCAACGAGCAGTACAATGGAAAAGAAAATCCCAAGAACAAAGCCAAAGATCTGACACACCCAGATCATAACATATTTACCAGATTAGACAAAGGAGCCATGACTAGAGATTCACTGCTCCTTTGTCATGAGACATTGTTATAAATTGACGGCTGCTTTCTGGACTTGGCCCAAGGAAAGCCATCTAATTTTTTATTTCGAACTTAGCTTTTGGATGAAGCTCTCTGTAGTTCCTTACACGTAACTCTACTGTGGATTCTCTGAGAGGTGTCCGCCAAAAAGCAAAGTCAAAAACAGAATGATCCTCTCTCAAATAACAACATTGTTGAAAATGGTTGTTATGCAGCAAACACAATCCCATGTCGGATAAAGAAATGAGTCCGACCTAGTATATATAGCTTAGCTGGTTATTCCATCTACAATCAATTGATTTTATAGAAGAACCCCGCTGGACTTGTACGCTAGGCTCGGCATATGGGCCGATCCGATATTCTAACATGGATCAAAGCCTGATTTGTGGGCCCGTATGTGGACTTGAGTTTGAGAGGACGTGTTGAAAATGATTGCTATATAGCAAACCCAATCTCATACAACGGTAACTTTCATGGTTCGGGGATAGTCCATACCAGAATCAAATAAAGATGGTATAAGGAACTGTGGCCGTATGCACTCACCAAGTGAACGCCTGACCATCGGAATCGAGGGGTTACATAATGCAATCCCCGGTAGGAGGGCGAGGGAGGAGGACGGTTCGTGGTGGCTCAGGAGAGACGTCCGCGGCGGACTGCCGAGCGGTTGGGAAATGGGATCGGGGTTTAAACAGGAGTTTTTGGATTAATTAACGGCAATTAATTACGATATGTGTGGCTGGCGAAATTAAATGTAACGAAGTGACAAGCTTTTACAGTAATCCCTTTAGCTGTAGCCAAACATGTTGTCAGAGATTAAACAGAACAAGTAAAATTATCATTTATTTCGCATTGGATTGTTCCCATCATACAATGATTCGTCTGGCCATCGAAACAGAGATGGCGACAAGGAGATGCAAGATCACCGTGCCCGCTCTATGGACTGAAACCCCGGAGGGCGAGGTCGAGGATTCGAGAGCTGTATCCGGGATGTGTCCATGGATGCGGAACCTGTATATGCACGTATGGTTGGCACCGTAATTCGACAGGAACTCGAACCTCACCATGCTCACCGCGACCTTGCTGGAGGATAAAAGGGATGGTCCGTCCACGGGAAACGTCTGTCGATTCTTCCCCTTGAGTTCATACGTGAAATTAACCAGGTTGTGCGATGCGTTGATGTTCCCCACGTGCCAGGCAGATACCTTGCAGTCTTTCGGTGCAGATAGTGTTTCGTAAGCGACCCTATCATCAATGTGCTCCAGGGTCACGGATTCTGGGATGATTTCTGCCGTCAGGTGGATGTCGATGAAACCAGATTGTCCTTTCAGTGGGAAGCACTGTCCCGGCTCTCCGAAACTTGGTTGAAGCATCTTGGCGGCGTCAGGGTGGACTGTGAAGTTGTTCGTGCCAGATGTAGGATACAGCGGTTCCGAATGTCTCAGTACGGTTGCCCCTCCAGATGCCAGTGCATAATCCGCCATCCCGATCCCGTCTGCCGCATGCTTCTCAATTTCTTCCTGTACCATTTCTCTTGTCATATGCAGAACCTCATTGTTTGAATGCTGGGCTGGTAGATCCACTGCGAGAGCTGAGTTGCAGGAATGACCCTCGAGCACTAGGGGAGATCGGCTGATGGCGACAATTTTGAGTTCTAACCTCTTCAGTACATCACAGACAGATCCATCTTCGTCGGCCATGCTCCCTAATCTCGAACTCCATCCGGCTACCTCCTCCTGCATCGATTCGGTAGCATGTCTGATGGCCTCCACATCATTCCGTAATTCCTGGATGGACGCCTTTATCGACGACTCCATCTCCTCCATCCTACTGAGTCCCGAAAAATTCGAAGCATCCATGTCCCCGTTTCTCAACTGTGACCCCGACTTCGTGTTCCAGAGGATCTGCATTGCGAACGACAATATCAAGGGAACCACCACCCACCTCGCCAGGTCCAGCGAAACCTTCTGGACCACAACCTTGTAGTCATTAGCTAAACCACCTGCCCCAAATCTCGGTGAAACCACCTCGGACAAGGCCTCGTCTTCGAGCAGGTTGACAGCATCGTTCGACTTATCAACTCGTTTCTCTAGGGTGTCTTCTGAGGGAACCTCCTTCTCCACGACAACGGCCTCAGACCCAGAGGAAGGTTCCTCGCCGCTGCTCCTATCGCCGGTTCCCTGGATGGAATTGTTCATGACTCCGGACATCAATCAATATGCAACCACCCCAAGTGTTACCGAGACCGAGTTCTAACTCGCCAAAATGAATGAAGACCGACCGTATAAATCAAATTTGCCTTTTTTTTTTGTCCTTTTATGGTATCACGCTTTCCGACCCTCTCAGTCAGGTCGATTAATCTGGTAATGCACATAATATGGTAAAAAAGATCAGACGAGGTTGGGGGATAGGAACAAAGCAAATTAATTGGGAAAACGATCCCATTTCCAATTAACCTAGGCAGGCAGAGAGATCACACGTTCTTTGTCGTGACTTTGTCACTCCATGTCATAAAATTCAATTAATTTACTATTCAAATAATTTAAATGGTCCATTAGACGGTTCCTCTGAGATTTAATTAATTTGTCCCTCAACATGATGAAATTCGATACAATTTAATAAATAAGATAGTTAATTTTTTATATATCAATAAATAATGTTATAAAATTAAAGTCATCAATACCGAATACCGACTTTAATCTTTTAAGTTACATAATTTTGAAATTAAAAAAAAAAAGAAAAACTTTCGCGAAATATTTTAAGTTTACCAACGCGCTAATTTAGACGTAATCTCGTTCGTATAAAGAGGGGGATGAAATCAAAATTTGATGCTTTGCTTGAAGTCGTTTGTTTTCTTCATCCATAGTCGCGAGACTCTGCTCTCCCTGGGGGTCGTTGCTTTTGACTCCGGCGGCTATTCATTCCCCCGGAAAATGACTCCGGCGATGAAGGTCGTCTTCGGCCTCCTCGCCTTCGTTGCCGTCGGCATGATCATCGGTGCGGGCGTCCCTCCCCCTGAATTCTTCTTTTCTTTTTTACTTGTTCCCCCAGTCAAGATCGCTTGCGAGGTCGTCGGGGTTCGGTCGGTGCTTGTTGATGGTGTTCTTCTTGGGATCTGTTGTGGCATGATGCTGTGATATGAGGCTGTGTTTCGGGGGGGAATCCTGACTGACGTCTTGTCTTGTCCTTATTTTATTGTGAATTTTGGTGCGCCCGAGATATCGAGGAATTGGAATCAGCATCGAAGATGTTGAAAAGAATGGAAAATTTTGTTTGATGTTGTTTACGCTTTCAGTTGGGTTTCATGTCCCAGGAATTTTCGGTGAATCAAATTACATTCACTCCGTCGTATATGTCTGAATGGGGGATGCGCAGGATTATACTCGAGCTGTTTGTGTTGCCAGAAGCGCCGAAATTTGTGGGATTTGGGGTTTTTAGTGTGAGAAGTGAGGTAAAATGGAAGACTAATGGGTATTGAGTTGGATAGATATATGAAAATTTTAGATGCCTGGGAATTCTTCAGGCAAATTGTTGATAAACCAGGGTATTGATTGCTTAAGGTTTTCCTTGAATGCATTTGAGAGTTCTAATTAAGGTGAGGAGAAGTGCTGGTTGTAATTGATGTTTTGGGAGTTGGTGGAAGCTATATGACCGGTAGAAATAATTAGCAATTCTCAAATCAGTGCATGAAGTGAGAAGCCAGGTCAAATTATCAATTCCTCCTTCACAGTTGTCTGAATTCTGCTAGACATGGACCATTACTCATGGTATATGCAGTAGTAGCCCGTACTTTCCCTAGATCAAAACAAATAACAACCAAGATATGCGACTTCAAATTTGCATACAACACATTGGGTGTTGTACAACATTGGTCTTCTTATCATTTACACTACTAGAAAGCTATCAATTTCCTTATGATTGAATTTCAATGAGAAAATTTTTCTATGATGCTGCCATTGTTCTCTACTATATTTTTGTTATAAATATTCCGTTTTATGTTATCTTATAAGCCTATTTGTCCGCTCTCTGTTGCAAGTTCAGGTGCATTTCTTCAGCTCGCGATTATTAGGAGACTGGAAGACTCACGCGGTAATGCATCTCCCTTATTAGTATTGTATAGGAGTTTAGCCTTTTGCTCTACAATTTTTCTAGGCTGTTTCTCATAGCAAGGAACGCAGAGAGAAATGCCGTTCCCTCGAATTCCTTTAAATAATATGGATTTTCCTGTTTGAAGTAAATAAACAAGATCGATGAATTGATGAGAGAAAGCAAATTGAGTGACTTGATTATCGCAATTGAAAAGTGAACTTTAATTTTAACAAATATCTTGTTAATGAAACTTATAGTGCTTCAATAAAGCAGACCGTGTATGAATCTGTTAAAATACTTGGTGCTCTATTTTCTCTCTAGAGTACATGAACACAAATCAGTTGAAGCTTTTTTGTCCATATTTTTTACTGTCTATCTCTTCCTGCGACCTCACTGAGTACTATGTCAAACTAAATCTAAAAATCTGGTTCTTGACAGATTTTCCTTCCTTTAGAGGGGATCACGATGGTCAGAAAGATGGCGATCTTCTATTATCTAAAGGTTCTGCGCCCTCACCTCTTTTTGGATAACACATTCCGACATGGATTCACTCAACAGTGCATTTCAAAGTTTGTACTTGCGTTAGGTATTGGCTGCTCTTGACATTGTATTCCTAAGAAGTCCTGCAGGGCTGTGTATTTGGGCTCTGTCTGTTGGAAAATATGTTCATCTTCTTTGAGATCGGAGAACTGCAGCCTGTTATTACCATACAATATAGAGCCACACGCAGGAGATTTAGCTAAATATTTCTTATTAGGAGGCGGTCCTCCCTTTTTCATTCTGCAATTACAACTGTTCTTATAGGGCTTTCATTTTGGGAGACTGACAAAGATGCCAAGATACTACGTATTGGATATGTAAGTTGGAAAGCTTTCTTTTGTTTCAATTTAAAATGAGGGAACACTATTTTGTATGCTTGGAATTTCTTTGATTCTGGTCATTGTTGGAAAAGAGACCATATCTATCACACATGCAGCATTTTTGTACCAAATGCTGAAGGTGTGGGACATGTCCTATAGCATGCGTATGCATTTGTCTGACCTTTTCTTACAGAAACATGGGAGAAATTTTCACCTCTCAAAGATATTTGAAAAAGAAACAAGCAGAGATGTAACAAAGCCTGTCTATTTGTGTGATCATTTTTCTAGTTTGCTGCACTGGGAAACCTAATTAATAATTAAACCCTTTGCCTTTTTACTTGAAGGTTAAACCTGAGATTATTAGTTGGTCGCCTCGTATTATCGTTCTACACAACTTTTTGAGCATGCAGGTATATACTTTTCCATTTGATCACATCATCTTAATCGTTTCCAGTTATATGTATTTATGCAGAAGTTTTGTGAGGTTAGTACGGCCGAACTGTTAGTTCGTAAAAATTTACGAAATACTGTTCAACTTTCATAAATTCTAGTTTTATCGTCCCTAAATTACTGTTTGAGATTGCGAACTTCAATTTACATATAATTCGCTGTTTCTGAAGATTGTCGTAATTTGGCTAATTCACTGTTTGAAACCCCAAATTAGGGGACATGAAATTTTTCTAAGTACTCTTAACTCGCAGTTTGAAACAACAACTTCCAAGGCAAAGTTGCTGTTTGAAACAGCAAATTAGGAGGACTTAGGGAAATTTTTTATCCCCGAATTCGTTGTTTCAAACAACGACTTCTTTATAAATTGAAATTTGTTGTTTAAAATGGCTGACTTATTTTGTAAACTCGAACACAATTTTTGCAAATTTTTATTCCAAACTATTCATATAAGGATACTAACCTCAAAGTTTTGTATCTTTGTTGTTGCACCCTCGACCGTTGACAGGGAGTTAACATCGTAGAGGTGACTGAAAGAGCATGGTTTTTGCAACCTAAACCATAGCTTTACAATTGATTTTGCAGGAATGTGACCAGCTCAGAGCCATTGCCCGTCCAAGGCTTCAGGTTTCCACTGTAGTAGATGTAAAAACAGGGAAGGTCAGCATAATGATCATAAGTATTGGTTTTCTGTGAATGGAGTCAACCATATCATTTTCAATCTTTATGTTTTCTCTTTATTTGTTTCTGTCAGGGAATCAGGAGTGAAGTTAGGACAAGCTCTGGTATGTTTCTAAGTGCCAAAGAGCGACAATCTCCAATGGTAAAGGTTAGTGCATGCTATTGGGTGTCCAGTTCTACCAGTAGAAAGACGCCCCTCACTCCTTAGTTGCATATAAAATACAATTATTTTGCCATCTTCCGTAACATTGGGAAGGGGTCGCTAAAACCTCTCTGGTATAATTTCTCTATCGAATCAGGCAATCGAGAAGAGAATTTCTGTCTATTCTCAAGTGCCAGTGGAAAATGGTGAACTAATTCAAGTGTTGAGGTACGCAACCGTCTCTTTTATCCCTTGTCATCTGGTCAAAGCATTAGATTAATATACTTTGCTGTCAAGGCTAACACCTGAAGATGTACAGGTATGAAAAGGACCAGTATTACAAGCCTCATCATGACTACTTCTCAGACACGGTAAATTTTTTTCAGACAATTTTTTCTTCCGATTTCCTTGTGTGGTTTTTGAACTCTACCCTTCCTCTTGGACAGTTCAACCTGCAGCGCGGTGGTCAACGAATTGCTACACTGCTCATGTACTTGAGTGACGATGTCGAGGGAGGAGAAACACACTTCCCTCTGGTAAATAACCTTTCATTGTTTTTGTCCGGAGGCTTATCTCGTAAGTTGTCTGCTCATTGACTTTACAAGGCAATTTTTTTAATTATTTTTTTTGTTTATGCCAATTTTTTTTGAATTGAAAGCATCATGCAATGCAGAATTTCATCTTTATTCTTGAAAGCAACGGGCCGGCATCAATCTCATGGGAGTTCCAAATGGAACCTCTCTCTCCTATCCCTCTATGCACTCACTGACTGTTTTTCAGGCTGGTGATGGCGATTGTAGCTGCGGTGGAAAAACAGTGAAGGGATTGTCAGTGAAGCCAATCAAAGGAGACGCTGTGCTATTTTGGAGCATGGTTTGTCCCCTTTCATATTTCTGCCGGGTCATGTGAAAAAAACGAATATCACATGTAAAGGAATAATAATCTGCTGGATCCTTTGAGACCTTAGAATTCTCTCAGATATGATCACAGGCTCCTTACAGGAGAGTGATCTCACTTGCCTTTCAGACTGAATCAACAACATCAAATTTAACTTCCAATGGTTCTGTTGTTGTGCAGGGATTGGACGGAGAGTCTGATCCGAAGAGCATACACGGGGGGTGTGAGGTACTGTCTGGAGAAAAATGGTCTGCAACGAAGTGGATGAGACAAAAGGCTACTTCCTAAAGGTTCTTCACTGGTATTGCTAACACAGCCATAATATTGTTCGGGTGATATTTTCCCTATTTATCACCCCTAGTCATGTATGCGGTGCATATATAGGTAAAATGGAATAAAAGAACAATAGAGAAAATGTAGCTAGAATATTACAGGATTATATTCAATTAGCAAATTACTGCCTAATGTCTGAGGTTCCTGTGGTAGCTGCTCCATGCAACAATCTTTACCCACTTATTTTGTATTCCACTCATCAAACCTCATAACTAAAAAGATAAAGCAAAAGGACATATCAAACATGCTCTGATGCTTTTGCGAGCCAACTAAGAATAAGGCAAACCCAAAATTAGGCTACTATCGCACAATCAACCCTATATATATGAAAAATTAGATCAAAGGCTGAGTTCTTCACAGGGAAAGATCAGTTCATTTTGATATCTCTGCAGCACAAACCTCTCTTCTGGGGATATGATGCTGGTGACGAAGCATTGCTGGCCTGAGAACGGCTTCCTCCCTGCCCTCCCTGCTCTGTGGATATAATCTACTGCACATCTCGGCAGATCATAGTTGTATATGTGAGTGGTTTCCACCAAGTCGATACCCCTGGCGGCGATATCCGTTGCCACAAGAAGATACCCCGGTTTCTCTCTGGCTTCCTACAGAATATCATACAACCAAAATTTGTTAGGGGTAAAAAAGTAAAACAACGTACAAGAACAACACGATGAATAAAAAAACGCTTACGGACAAAGTGGCGGCTCGTGAATTAAAGTTCATTTCTTCTTCTAAGAGGATGACATCACAATAGTTATCATAGGAGCTCTTCAGGAACTCCAGCAGGAGAGTTGTTGGGTGTGGATTCCCAGCCTTCTTTGACTTCTCAGACTTTCCAAGGACAATGAACAGGGGTAAGGACGAATTCTGTAAATCTACCCATTAAAAGAAATAAACTTCAGCACGAATAGTTTCAGTGGACGAGTGCATCAACCTGCTGGCCAACAAATATTATCCCAAATTCAGGCTTGTCAATCTGCAATAACGATAGCAGAGCTTGGAGTCTTTTGTTTTTATGGCATACCTACATCAAAGGGAAAACTAAGCATGAGAACATTGAAATAACAGAGCAGGTGTGATGCCCCATTAATTGTTCGGAGATTTTCTAACGTAAGACTGCTCTCACCACAAATCTATGATTCAAGAAGGAAGGCATGGACTCTACTGGGTCGACATGAACGTGAACAACATCACCCTTCCATAAGAACAATCAGATTACGAGAATAAGAGATAACCGGAGAAATTGAAAGTAGAATGAGTAAGAGTCGCGGGTCATGAGTCAACCCTGGTCCATTTCTGCTGTACACATTCACTTAGAAACCGCCTATGCTGAGGTAAGGAAGCACTTGCAAAGACAGTTTGACGGTTGTTGCAAGAGGAGTATGTATTAAGAAGCTTTCTCAGAGAGTTCACTTCTGCAGGAGAGTTGAACATAAAATCCACCTGCAAGACCAGTTCTGTCATATTAAATCTCTTTTCCTCTTTCTCTAAGTAAATGTCAATATAGAAAATCCAACAGACAGATCTTTCCTGAAATAACATTAAAAGAAGTATGTGTTCCCAGTATCATAATCTGGCATTCGTAGGAAGCGAGTAAATACAGCAATTTGGACTTTGTGCCAGGAAGGGTGATGGCGTAAGAGGGTGAGTAACAATTAACATTCCAACTCTCGACACATGTATAATATAATTTAAATTGGAATGAGTTTTGGATGATGAAAATTTAAATCCGAGAGAATACATGACTTAAAGAGGACTGACTACAAGGAAAATATCCCATTCACTCACTACGGAAGCAATCCTCTTAAACTACAAACCAAGTTTATCCGAAAGAGAAGACAATCCATTTGCTAACTAGACCATTATGTGATTTATCTGGCTGTCCTTCACCTCAGCATATGAGATGGCTCACTAAGCATAAGTTGTCTGACCAATTCAAAAGACAGTTAAAATGATCTACAGGATATTTACTGTAATTTACCTCATCAATGACCAGGATCCGCATGGAGTCAAGCTTCAAAGCATGCTTCCGTAGCATTTGACACAAGCTTCCAATAGTTGCCACTACTATTGATGGGGGTTCCGCCTGACAAGTTTTAACAATTTCAAACAGTGGGTAAGCAATGCCGAAAGAAACAGTGTAATAAGTAACTAGTTAACTAAGTAAACCAACTGAAAAGCATTAAGAAAAAGCACCATGCTATCATCCACAAACAAAGCTTTCAAAGAATTTGCCAACTATATCCAAGTATCTTGCCATTAAAAAAAGTAATCTCATCCAGTATACACCTAGGCGTAACTTCCAGAAAAGGAATATCGGGATATTGTTCACCAAAACAGAGAAGTTAAAAGCAAGCCATAAAATGAAAAAAGCGGTTTATATCCACCATTTTCGTTTTGGTGGAAAAAATAGAAGAGCCTTGACTAGCAAAATTCTCTTAACTCGCTGAAGCTACAGAAAGGAAAGAAGCTCCAAAAAGATTATTGACCAACTAGTACTAGAAGTTCTTTGAGAGACTCCCTCAATTTCGGCCTTTGTGTCGAATAACAAGTTCTTGGACAGGCAATCTTTTTCCTTATTAATTAGATTGGTAAGATAGCCAGCTCCTTTTTATGGAATGACTGGGTAAAGTTACCTTGTCATACAAAGATCATATGGGCATGTTGAAGAATAAGACGAGACCTTTAGCCAACTCTTTTGTCTTTGCAACATCCCTCCATCTAAAAGAGCCATCACAGTGCATGATTTGTCCTCCATATCAATCTTTGTTGGCTTTCCAACCAGCCTTCTAGCAACTTTAGTCACCTTATCACAGAAATACAAAAACTTAAGTCATGTACAGATTCATAAAAGGTTTTTCACTGTTTATGCTATGTAATACGGAAAATCAAAGTCTGCAGAACACCATGAAATATTTACTTGGATCCCAAGTTCCCTTGTGGGAACTACTATACATGCTTGCACAGATGACCGACGGGTGTTCACAACTGATAATATCAACAGAAGGTATGCCAGTGTCTTCCCAGAACCTGTCTATAGGTCAAAAGGAAAGAGAATCATTTCCATTCTGCAACAGCGAATTGCCGAACCAGGGAACATTCATTTTAAGACCCAACCTCTCAAAGACATGAAGCCTGAAAAAAATTGATAAGGCTAAAAAACGTGTGGATTACTTGTATACAGGCCGGGAGCAAGTGTCAAAAAGATTACTATCAAAAGCTAAAAATACCATCTACTGCTTCTCTAGACGAGATCTTCAATTGTCAAGTACAGCACATGACTGAAGGCAACCACAACAATGTTCAAGTAGCATCCTAACGAATTCCGTGCTGAAAGTTTGTTATAGTGCTCAATGTTCAGATTTAATCTACCAACCACTCACTGCAGCCTAAACAAAATAACCAAAACTCGTCCGCAGGAAGAATGCGAAGAAGTGGCTCATGAGCAACAGGAGGCAAACCTGAGAATGAATCACACAGTCCCTTCCGGAGAAAAGCACAGGCAATGCCTGTTTCTGAACATCAGTTGGCACTACATACCCGAGCTCATCCATTCTGTAAGAAAGAAATGGAAAAAAAGGAAGATAACTCGAAGCACCACATAAAATCAAACGGACCCGCATCGACTAAAACCCGGCAAAATTCCATACTTTAGAAATCCCGGGATGAGATCTCCCAGAGTTCTACAAAACCGCACCTTTCGTTCACCAATAAAACGGATAAAAGCGGAAAACTCGCCTGCGGAGGACATGCTGGGGCACGTGACCGGAGCAAAGCTCGTTCAGGGAGAGAGGGGTTTCAGGTTTGGCGTCCGGCGGCGCGGCGCTGACGCGGCAAACGAGAGCGGTCGATGAAGGCAGCCTTAGAAGAAGATGGCGGCGTTGGACCCGGGTCGGTGGGGGGAAGAAGGATTGGTGACTCGCGGCGACCCAGAGAGACATGTCAAAGGGAGACGACGACAGATTGCAAGAACGTTTGTTTATCTTCTTCTTATCCGTTTGTTCAGATATTATTTCGCCGGAAAATATCGCAATTTTTTAAATTCGTTAACTAATGTATCGACTCATAAAAGTCGTCTTTTATCACGAACGAAATCGATATTTGTAAGATCGATTTTGTCGTTCGGCTTTAAGGCGAATGATATATGTATGAAGTCAATCTTTGTATACATATCAAAATCCGCTCCTCCAGTCGAGTTAGTAAAAGTATTACGAAACTTGCGGGATATTTTGGGACGTCTTTTTCAAGACGGTAAAATCATATTTTACGAAATTCGAACCGTATTTCATAAATTTTTTTTAAAACTAACCGTATTTCCGTACAAAACTCGACTAACAACAACACACAAATCAATTTGACAAAATGGGTTTGGTCAACGGGTGAAAAGAGCAATGGGGTAGGAGGATACCATCCTAACAAGAGAGCTTCGTTAGTTAATAACGCGGAAAAAAATTTTACTAAATAAGATTTTTAATTTCAAAATTTGTTAAATTAATATCATGAAATCGTATGTCGATTTCAATATAGAAAGAAATCGACTTTATAAAAACTAATTTTCCTATTTTAAATTTAAAAGTTGATTTTTTAAATACTGATCTACATAAGATAAAATACCGGTCTTATAAAGGTTTAGGGGTGACAATAAAATTTGATAACCCGATAATTCAAACCGAATCGAATCGAACCAAACCGATAATTTCGGATTTTTTGTTTTTTGATTTTATTGGTTTGGTTTTAATATTTTAACTTCGGTTCGGTTTTTTTTTCGGTTTTTCTCATTATAGTTTAATGGGTTTGATTTGACCCGAAAAACCTAATAACCTGGGTTATTTTTGTCATTTGTGTGTTAAACTGGGCTGAAATTTCAAAGTTACATGAAATTAGACTTTTTTGTAATTATCATTCTTTGTTTTTAAATCTGGGAACTATTATATGTCAAAAATTTTGAACTTCAGAATTGTAAGTCAAAATTTTTATAAAGTGATTTATGTTTTATGATTTTATCGGTTCCCGAACCGAACAGAACCAAAAAAATCGGTTCGGTTTTGAAAAAATTATTTTGGTTCAGGTTAACGATTTGGGTCGAAAGTTATGAACCCGATAACAATGGTTCGGGTACAAAATATACACGACCCGATCCGAACCGGATCATTTACAGTCCTATAAAGGTTGATTTGAAGACATTAGTCAGTAATTTTTTTTTAATGACTAACTTTGTTGAGGAAACGAAAAGATTCGATTTTTTTTTTTATTGTTCCCGCGGATAAAAGGGAAGTAAGTACCCAACCCAACTTCACGTTGCTATTAATAACAACTGATGGTCATCATCCAAAATTAATGTTCCAGCCAAAATCAAGAAAACTGCGATTGCGGGCGGATTCCTTCCCCTTCTTTCCTTCCTTCCTTCCTTCTCCTATTTGTCTCCCGCGACCCAGTTTCATTGATTTCCACCCCCTCCTTGCGGTTTGATCCGAATTAGCAGGAACGCGATGTTAGCATGGTGCCGTTTCGCCGCGTCGATCTCCGCCTGCCTCGTTATCGTCCTTGTGCTAGCAGGCGGGCGAACCTCCCTCGTCTCTGCAGCTGGTGATGACGCCTCCAGGGACGACAAGGACGCTCCCACATCGCCTTCCTGTCACAACGATTTCCAGTTGGTATTGATTCTGCGGTGAATCTCGTCAGGGATCATCCCGTTTGCATTTGCTTTTGCGTTCTTCTTCCATCTGTTGTCGTATGTGTGGAACTGGGGGAAACTGCTGATATTTGTCGATGATTGGGAGCGACAAGAATTGCCATTGCATATTCTTCCCCTTTGAATGCAAGCGTACACTTGCATCACAAAGGGTTTATAACCTGGAGGAGAATGGTTATTCAGTTTCCAAGAGAATCGAAAAGGAAAAATTGCAATTTTCATCAATCGAATAGGTCGTCATATTTGCTGCTGCCGGCTAAGAAATCGTGTGGCGAGACTTTCTTTTTATGTGGGATGGTAATGCTTGGACTGGGTGGGGATTTTTCAGCGCATTTGACTTCTTATTCTACGGGATTTGGATTATTTTTGTAGGTATCCCCCTCCTTGAGTTATGGAGTGGATTTAGTATACAATATCAGTCTCTTTTGTGATTCCTTGAATTGTTTGAGCGGTGGAGCCATGCAGTTATCGTGATATGGTCCTCTATTTCCTGTTGAATAGCTGAGGTAGTTTAGAAAGGGATCTTTCTTTGTCCTAGCTTGAGCGGCAGAAAAATCGTAGAAGCAATGGTTGGGAAGATTTGTAGGAATGAATCTTTCTGGAGAGATTATGTATGTTCCGACAGAAGCCTGTGTACTTGGGTTTGGCTGAAGTTGCATCCACACTTGAATGTTTTCAGGTAAAAGTTAAAATTTGGGTTAATGGCAAAGAGAAGGAAACCTTGGGTGGACTGACTGCGCGTTTCGGAGGTCTGTTGACATCTGATCTGGAAGAGGCTGTCAAGTTGCCTGTTGTTCTTACAAATCCTGAAAATTGCTGCTCCAATATTACCACAAAGGTGAACTTGTTCTGGTGAATTATTGTTGCCTGGTTAGATGGTCAACTGAAAAAGGAAGTGGTGGTGATTTTATTTTTCTTTTTTAAATTCTGGATGCTCTACAGCTTTCTGGATTGATTGCTCTATCTGCTCGTGGTGAATGTGACTTCACAATAAAAGCGGAAACCGCACAGTCAGGGGGTGCCATGGCCCTTCTTGTGATAAATGATGAAGAAGGTGATTTGTAGAAGATTAAGTATTTCCTTTCCCGCCTTAAGTCCCTATGTCAGTATTTTTGGGCTTGGAACCTAATTTACCTAATCTGCCTGGTTCCACCACAGATCTTTTTGAGATGGTTTGCCCAAAAAATGATTCTTCTCTCAACATATCAATTCCTGTTGTCATGGTTTCAAAGTCAGCTGGTAGCACTCTCAAATCTGTGCTGGCTTCTGGACAAGGTGAGTTTTACGCATTTCTGAGTTCAGCAATTTTCCTGACCTCGCTATAATGTAGCAAATATGAGGTAGAACTCTTCGTGAAATGTGTCATTATTTCTTTGAAGTCTACTGTTCCACCGTTTTAGGGATGTTTTTATGGGTACTGGAAGAGTTATTCTGCATTCTTGGGGTGTGTTTGCGTTACCAGAACATGATTGTATATCTACCATGTTCGAGTGGGTAAAATACTTGAAAGAACAGGAAAACTGAACTGTTTCCTACTTTTCAATTCTAGATGTAACTGTTTTAGTTTTCAGAGTTGACCAACTCTGGCTTTCTGACATGCAGTGGAACTGTTACTGTATTCTCCAAAACGTCCAGTCGTGGATGGCTCTGTTGTTTTCTTATGGATGATGGCTGTCGGAACTATTATATGTGCATCAATCTGGTCAGACATTACAGCACCTGATCAGAGCGACGAGCGCTACAATGAATTAACACCAAAGGTTTGCTGCTTTTCTTTCCGAGTGCTGAATTTGTATTATTATAAGAGCCCTGGTTTACAATTCCAATGCAAGTCGAATGGTGCAATTATGGAGATGTGTGCTCGAATGACAGTGCCCATTCTTACCTGAAACTGTTGTTTTCTTTTGTGTAAAGATGACAGTGTGACCAGCCATGAAAACCTAGATGCTCGATTGATATGTTTTCTTCCCAAGTATTCTCTGACATAAGGAGAAACACATTCTAACAGGCATTTCTAGAGAGTTTAATTTGGATATACTAGTGTGGAATTTTATTTGAATCTTCTCTTCCCTGCAACTATATCCTTTCCTTGTCAAAGTAAACAGATGTCATCATCTTTACAATATGACAATATATTACTTGTTTTTCTTCTTATTTCTTTTTGGTTCTCTCATGAACATAGGAACTGCTGAAGTTATGTACGGTCCAAAGCTGGATAACTTAGACGAGCTCATCTCGTTATCTTTTTTTGCAATTAATTTCACTATCATAGGCAGATCATGTCTTTCTGAATGGTTCCTAGATTGGGCTCTTCACGCATTATCTCGCACTTTTATCTTCTCTGCAACCTTGATTTCTCAATGTTATATGTCGAAGTTATGCTGAAAGGAATGGGCTAAGTTCTGCATGGTTTGATGGATAGGAATCTGCAACTGCTGCACTTGCCAAGGAGGGAGATGAGAAAGAAATCTTGGACATTAGTGTCATTGGTGCTGTTGGTTTCGTAGTTATGGCATCAGTCTTTCTAGTGCTTCTGTATTTCTTTATGTCATCATGGGTGTTCTGGGT
Source organism: Melastoma dodecandrum (assembly GCA_029817715.1). NCBI lineage: Eukaryota > Viridiplantae > Streptophyta > Magnoliopsida > Myrtales > Melastomataceae > Melastoma > Melastoma dodecandrum. The sequence continues at coordinate 2,460,580 of JARUPY010000387.1, forward strand.
GCTGATTGTTCTCTTCTGTATCGGAGGTGTGGAGGTAATAGTCAATTTCAATTATCTTTTGTACATATTTTATATTTATGTATCTTTCAGGAAATGCTACAGCGCATATAACATAGCCTTGGTAAAAGGCTGCATTTTAGTGGATCGTTTAATTTGCCCTTTTGGCTCAGATCAGTACCGACTGTCGAGATGCGATGCTGAAGTCCACAGTGCATTTTCCTGTGTTTTTCAAACTCATTCCCGGGTGTATCCTATCATAGCAATCACATCGTACTGAAACATACATCTGGGTATCTGGCATAACAGGAAAAGTGCGGTCATTAACATGTTAAATGTTATGCGTACTAGTAGTATATCTTATCAGCTATAATTTGCGCTATTCATAATAGCCAAATAGAAGTCATATAAAATTAAGCATTGGGATGGCGTCTTTCATTTTGTTTTTACTGTATTTGTATCTCTGGGTCTGATGCATATATCAGGATAGTTATATGACATTTTATGCCAGCAGCTTGTATGTACTGCCAGTATTTTTTATTAACTGTGCTAAATTTAACTCCTGTCACAGGGAATGCATTCTTGCATCATGGGTTTAATATCCAGGTAGTGATGTGCTCCCAATCATGGCGAGGTTTGTTTTTTAATAACTCGTATTCATTTGGTGTAATCTGTCATTGCAGAAATTGCAAAAGCTGCAGTGAGAAGACAATGCATTTGCCTCTTGTAGGGAATGTTTCAGTTGTCTCATTCGTGGTGCTATTGTTTTGTTTGGCTTTTGCCATTTTCTGGGTTATCCATCAGAATGCATCATATGCTTGGATTGGTCAAGATATCCTTGTGAGTGTGCACTTTTTTCCACATGTTCATTTTGCCATTGCTTTGGTCCTCTCCGGATAATTGGAGGTTCAATTTTGATGAGACTAACTTCATGTGTATTTTCAGGCAATCTGAAATTTTGGGTCAAAAAACATTCTTAATTTAAAATTTCTATGAAATGAAATCTTACTGATGCGAAGGACTTTATTTTTCTATTGAAGGATAAAACGCTTGCTAGCAGTGTCATTACTTTATCCAGGCTGACATTGCTTCGTGAAATATTGTAAAACCTGTTATGAATTATTATTTATCAAAAAAAAAAACCTAAATTACACAATTGTCATCCAGATTTTTTATGGAGGGTTTTCCACTAATGTTTTCTTCCTAAATTTTTATCAGAAATTTTCTAACCCGAGATTTGCCTACAATACTGATCGGACTAATTATCAGTTTTTCTTTCCCAGCAGTAATGTTTTCAGTTTTGTTGTTGGTATAATCGCTGTTTAAGCTAATTACGCCGTTATCGCCGTTAGAATGCTTACATTAGTGAATTGGTTGGAATATTGATATTTGGAGTATTTTAGAGTTGGAGAGAAGGAAGTGCGAATTCATTTTTCCTTTCTCCAAAGGATGATCAAATTGAAGTGCGTCACTAGAAAAAAATGATGTCAACAACCCAACTGTTGTATCATACCCAACTACTGAGTACTGACTGCTTTTATTTTTCACAGGGAGTCTGCATGATGATCACGGTATTGCAGGTTGCACGGCTTCCAAATATCATGGTTTGATACCTTCTTACTTACACGAAGGATTTTTCCCCTAAAATGGCGTCGATCTGTGTTCTGAATGCTTGTCCTTGATTAGGTCGCCACGGTTCTGCTATGCTGTGCTTTTCTTTATGACATCTTCTGGGTCTTCTTATCTCCCCTTTTCTTTAAGGAAAGTGTGATGGTCGCGGTAAGTTCCCCTAGTCTTTGATGGATCTTCTTGTTTCTAATTGCAAGTAATTTTCTTGTAATATTTTTCCTAGAGGTTCACGAATTACAAATCAAATTGTTAAGAGAATATGGACTTAAATTTAGTGGCTTGTCAGGTACAATTTTAAACTCCGATATCTGAATTTCAATTGTGTCTCCTTTTTTTAGGTTGCTCGTGGAGACAACAGTGGCGGAGTTTCTATTCCCATGCTCTTGAGAGTTCCTCGAACATTTGACCCATGGGGTGGCTATGATATGATCGGCTTTGGGGACATCCTCTTCCCTGGTCTTCTTGTTTTGCTTCTTTATAGGTATAGTTTCAAACTTAACAATTCCTGAATGATGTATCATCCTCCATTGTTCTGACAAACTCCAACAACTACCTTAAATTCGAAAGCATCTTGTTGCTGAAGAAATGTCTTAAAGGAATGCACACATTTTAAGGTCTCCGTGGATTGGTTTCAGCCACAAATGTTTAGGGGGAAATATTTTCTAATGAGCAATGCCATAATATAAGAGGAAAGAGTGAACTGCAGCTTCTTTATTTCCATATGGTTATTTGAATTCAATACTTGCAATAGATTTGTTTGATTTTCTATATAAGTAATCTGTAAGGCCGTGGTTCTTCTCTGGGCTACCATTGGATGTTACATAACTTTTGCATCAGCATGTGCGTGCAATGTGTTAATATTTTTGTATTTTGGCTTTTAGATTTGACAAAGAGAACAAGAGAACTCACCTGGGTGGATATTTTCTCTGGGCTACCATTGGATATGCAATTGGTAACTCTCTCTCTCTCTCAATGCAATAATACCTTCTCTAGTAACTTGAAATTTAATTGGTTTGGATGTTCGTGTTGCATGGAGATTGAATCTGGTAGAACTGACTGGCTTCTGTGGCCCGGTGAATCATTACTCATGTTTTGGAACTGATAGAACTGATTACCTTCTCTCTTGCATGCTGCTAGAGATGCCTGCTCTAAGCTCAATGCTAAATTTTTCTTTCCATGTTTTGATTTTGGTTTCCAAAAGGCATTATGATCGACTTCTCACCGAAGATGAGTTAATTTATATTGTTTCGCTAGTCGATCGAATATCTAGCTTCTGAGCTTCGTGTGTAGAAGTGTTTCCTCCCGTAAACATTCTTATTCTCTTTTGCAGGTCTTTGCCTAACTTATATAGGCTTATACGTCATGAATGGACATGGCCAACCTGCTCTTCTCTACTTGGTTCCTTGCACTTTAGGTATCTGTAATTTTCTAATGTCCTCGGGTTTATGTTCCCCATATCCCTCAGTTGGCTTTCCGAGTCATGACGTCCTCGTTCCCTGTTATGACTTTTTTTTGTTTTGTTTTCTTTCTCAGGACTTACAATTCTTTTGTCTTTGACAAGAGGAGAGTTAGGAGTCCTTTGGCACTATGGTAATGGCTCATCCTCGTCAGCGGATGCCGTCTAAGTTGCTTAACGTTCTGTTACTTGTAGATTTAACAATCTTGAAAATAACCGAGAGTAAATTATAGCATCACCGGCAATGTTATTGTGTACATATTCACGTTTCCATCATCTTTACGAATGGAAGCGTCATATTTCCAGAGGAAAGCGTTAAAGGAAATTCCCCGGTGATGTTAAAAGGCATAGGAAGATACTCGAAAGCTTGCATCTTAATCCATCTGCGAAATTCCTTCATTTGTCTTCATGCTGTCCCGAGAAGTTAACTGCGGGATTTGTGCGGATATTTGTGACAACAGTTCAGTACCATATGCCGTGTTTTTAACAGGAATAGTTTGCGCTTAATGAACATTCAGTGAAAGGGACGATTACAGCACATCCTAAATGACATCAACATACGAAATAGCTAATACAACTGAGGATTTTTACGAAGCTAGTAGTAGCAACAGCAGTGCAGCGGCAAAGCATGGGTGTATCCATTTTGGTTAGATCAACACTGGGAAGGATGAGGCAGCTTGCACTTGTCTGGGAGCTGCATTGCGAGGTTCGGATCCACGCCAAGAGAAGGCAGCAGGTACGATTTCTTGTAAGAGCAGAGGCACGTCGCGTTTGCATGTGAGAGAGCAGCACAGCAGTCGCCGCTGGGAGGACTTGGGTTAGGTGGGGTCGCCGAGGGCTTGCAAGCCATGAAACCATCAACTGTCATGTTGCAGAGAGTCTGGCCATTGGCCAAGGCAATGGCCAAGAGCACCAGTGCTAAAATGAGAATCTTCCCGGGCTTCTCCATTCTAGTTCCTTCTCTCTGAGCTACCTTCAATTTTCGAGCAATGTGAGTGTTTATATATATATATTGAGATTCAATGCATGTGGGGTTGGGTGGACAATCCTGGTATCGAGGTTTGTGGACATGGTTTCACGGCTGAGGGAAAGGCGAAACAGGGGGTGTCACGGGACCTTAAGATGTGGTATGGAGGAAGGTTGTCACTGTGTGGCATTGCTTACTTTTGCAGGAGAAAAGTGGGCAATAGCAAAGCATCGGAAGATTTCGGTCCCACATTTCATTGGATTTTTGTGCCTTTTAGGGGGCGTCTCTGCAGATTCACTGAAGCTGAGATAAAGCAAGACCAAACAGATTAAATGGTCATCCATCGGCTGCCCATTATAGCAGCCAAAAAGCAGCACGCCTCTCATATTCCGACCAGCCAAAAGCCGCATAATCTCAGTGGTCGAGCGGGATAAAGTTTTGAGGGCCATTGTGGTTCTAATCACTTTGCTAACATCTTTAGCGTGATGCTCGATTACCTTCGATCATCTACTTGAGGAAACACAAGATTATGCCACTTCCGAGATCACAAAAGACAAAGGACTGAGTAACATTTGCGCGAGGATACCGGAATGACAAAACATCATCGGACAATTAAACAGACACCATAGCCTTAACCAAACACTTATACGGAAAGTTACCACTAGGATAGGACACCATTCAAATTTCCCCCCCATATTTTCAGCATCCTCTTTCCTTTTTGTCACAAATTTGAAATCTCTCCTTTTTGTTCCCGATTTTTTTATTTTATTTCTTTTTTTATATAAATAATAATATTCCGACAGCTGAAATTCGAATTCTCACCGCTCTGAATTAGCAGCGCGCCTTTAGCGTGCCCACTCGGTTCTTTTGTTTTGCCTCTTTGTTGAATTTCTCTTTCAACAAGAGAGGTTGGATGAGGAAAGAGGTAACTTAGCGTGGATTAGGAAAAAAAATTATCAAAATAATGTACAATTTCTCAGAATTAGCAAATAACGGTGTTTCAAACATCGAGTTCGATCCCTCAGAGAGAGAGAGAGCACGGTGTTTTTTTTTTATTTTTTAAAAAACGAACTCAGTATTAAAAGTACTGAATTGAAGACATTATTTGTCCAATTTAAAAAATTATGTGATAATTTTTTTTTACCTACGGTAGAAAGGAAAAAAGGCCCAAGATTCGATGGCAGGTGAGTTCTCTTCAAATAATAGCTCATGGAAGAGGTTTGTACGGAAATAAGATTAGTTTTAAAAAAAAATTACAAAATGTGGTCGAAGTTTCTAAATTATCGAATTTACCGTCGCCCTGAAAAATCCGTCTTTCAATTTACAAAAAAGACAGGTTTTCAAAACTCGCCTCTCAAATAATAAGGGCAGGGCGGGTTAAACCTGCCCTCACCTCCTTGTTATTTTTTTTTTGTCTGGATAGAGAGAGGGAGAGGGAGAGGGGGCGTGCGGTGGAAAGGAGAGGGAGAGAGAAGAAAATGATGGATGGAAAGGGGGAAAGGGTCGTGTTTAGGGTTTAGGGTTTAGGTCGTGCGGAGAAAGAGAAGGAAAAGAGAATGAGAGAGAACAAAAGAAGGGAGCGGAAGGAGGAGGGGGAGAAGGGGGAAGGTGTGCGGGAAGGGGGAGATGAAAAAAAAAAAAGATCCCGCCCTTGCCTTTATTATTTGGAAACTCTTCTTCTTAGTAAATCAAAAGATGAGTATTTAAAACTCGTCGTATTAACGGTAAATTCGATATTTTGAAAACTTCGATTGTATTTTATAAATTTTTTTAAAATTAATCGTATTTTCGTACAAATCTTCTTCGTGAAATGGCTGCCCGATGAGGTTATGCATGTTGGGTACAAGTACCAATCAACGGAGACGAGTCCGGTTCTAGCAAAAGTTTAGCATGGCACCGACCTAAGCAACTTGCTCCTGGAGGAACTTCTGTATAATGAAGTTTTGTATGGATATATAATTGGCTTTAAAAAAAATTACGAAATACAATCTAAATTTTAAAAATACTTGATTTACCATCTTTAAGGTGCGTTTCGAAAAAAGGTCTTATAATTTAGGCAAAATATCAATTTTTGGCCCCAAGGCAAACTTTTCGATTTTGCAAATCGTTTAAAAATTTTTCAATTTGGCCTTAAATCGATAACACTTTTGTATGAGGCCTTATTTGTGACGGACGTTAGATTTTCGCGACGTGTCAATTAGCCTCCGTTACCTTAGCCTACATGGCGTCCGACGTGTGAATTACTTAATTTGTTGGCCTACGTGGCAAGCGCTGGGAAATAAAAAATTAGGAAAAAGAAAGGGGAAGAAATTGGGGATAGGGTTTGGGTTAGAAATCGGGGTTAGGTTTGATTTTATCTTCCCTCGCTCGATTCAATCGTTAAACAATGTGAGGTTGGGGTTGCGCGTTCTGTTTGTGGGGTTGCGCTGTGTTAGTGGGGTTGGGGTTGCGCGCTGTGTTTGTGGGGTTGAGATGTTTTTCGTGTTGTGGTGGTTTGGTTGGTTTTCTGTAAGTGCGCTGTGTTGGGGAATGCGTTATGTTGTTGCTGCTTTCTATAGTCTGTGTGCTTCGCTTATTTTTCATAAATGCGTATACGCAGGTACGATGAGTGCTTCCGGGAGTTTTGACACTTGTGTTGGTTCTGTAAATTCATCCTGTGATAGTAGTGAAAGGAGGTGCAAACATGGGGTGCGAGCTGTATTGTATACCTCATGGAGTAGAACTAATCCTGGGAAACGATTCTTTCGCTGTCGAATGTGGAAGGTGGTATTGTAGTTGTTACCGTATTGTATACCATATGGCTGACTGTTACTGACTGATGTTGTGTGTTATAGGATGATGACTGTGGCTATTTTAGGTGGTTTGATGAGGTTGTACCTGCACGACAGAAAGAGGTGATATTACAGCTTCTTGAGCAGAAGAAGATGCTAGAAGATAACATGGAGATTTTGCAAAAGAGAGAAGGCGCTATGGAATCGTTGATCAAGCATTTAGAAGCTGAGATTATCAAGCAAAAGATGATGAAAAAAATAGATGTATGTTTATTTGGTCATGGATGAGAGTGTTACTGATAGTTGGTGTAATTAGTGTTGTTGTATATGAATCGTTGAAGTAGGTGTTATGTGATTAGTGATTGGATATGTTATGTTATTTACTGAAATGGAGATTATGTTGACTTATGTTGACTCACCAGATGATGTTTATTATGTACTTAAAAGGACCAATTTCATAACGAAACACATTTTGTCATAACAACCTGATATGGACATGAATTTCTTACAATCCTGTTCCATAACAAGCTCATTCTTACATAGCGAACACAGATAACATAACAACCAGATGACAGAATAACAATCAGGTCCTCATCATGGTTGGCTTGGTCAGCTGCTGGTCATGCTTGGTCCTGGTCCTCTCTCAGCTTGTGGTGCTGGTCCTCTCTCAGCTTGACTCGAGCTTGCTGTAGCCTGTCTCTTGCTGCATGTCCTCTTGTTATGTCCATTCTGGCCGCACAGCTTGCACTTCACTTTCCAGTGATGACCGGAACCTGAAAAATCGAAACACATATTAGATGGGTAATAACACATCAGAATTACGTTGACAGTGGCATACCGTATTTAGGATATGCGAATGGTAATTCGAATGAAGATTCTTCAACTTGGTCGGATGAAGTTGGCTGTGAGCTTGGCTGGGAAGATGGCTGCCGCTTGCATGTCCTCCTGTTATGGCCGCAGTTGCCACATAGCTTACATGCCATCCCAAGTCACGTCCTACTCATCTTTCTCGCATTTGTCTTTGGGTCCTCTTCTTTGCTTATCTCTCTCTTTTGCTTTCTTGGTCTGCCTGGCAATTTTTTGTAAGGAGGTGGCCTTACTGGTTCTTCATCTACCTTGGGCCAGAACTTTCTACCTTCCAGAGGCTCTAGGACATACATGTACGCCCTTCTATATGTGTCCATGGTGAAATACGAACTAACATAATCCTCCACGTCCCATTTCATGAACATAATGCAGGACAGAGCATGTAAACAGGGGATGCCATGTAACTCCCAGGCCCTACAGCTGCAACTACAAGCCCTAAGATCTACTAAGAACCTGTCCGACTCAACCAAAGGCATTGAAACTTCGAACTTCTCCATCATTGACGGTTTAACAACCCATCTAGCAGCACCTTCTCTGTGAGTAAATCAACCCTCCTAGCAGCAGCCCTATTCTTCTCTAACTGTCTCACCATTAGAAGCCATCTAATTCGCTCTAACATGTCAATCAATGGTAATCTTCTAGCGGCAACAATATAGGAATTGAACGTCTCGCACATGTTATTACTATGTGTTCCGCAATGGCTAGAAGGGTGGAAGAAGGCCTTACAGAAATGTTGGGGACCCTGTTTGTGGAAATCTGCAGCCGCGTCGAGGGATCCCGGGACACCATCTCGTCCATGGCTCATCTCATTCATGGCTATGTTGAAGTCAACCTTGTTTGTGCATCTAACAGCCTTATAGAAGCAACTCTTCAGGAAAAGACCTCTATGTTTGACCTTCCAATTTTGGTAGATGTGTCGGGAGCAGTTCCTTGATTCGGCTTCGGGTGCAAGCAATGAAATGACATTCAACAATCCCTACAACTTAAAACAGTTAGTATGGAACAACAAAACACAACGCCTTACAGCAAATCACAGTAACCCAACCTACCTTTTGTTGGTCGCTAATAAACGTCCAACCATGGCCGCTACCAACCCCAAGTTCTCTGAAAAGAATCTCCAGGAACCAATGCCAAGAATGTTGATTTTCCCCTTCCACCACTGCCCATGCAATGGGGTACATACCATCATTCCCGTCGCGGCCAACGGCTGTTAATAAGATCCCACCAACCTTGTTCTTTATAAATGTGCCATCAAAGCCACAAATTGTCTGCAACCGCGAAGGAATCTCTTAATCAACGCTTCAAATCCAATGAACAACCTTCTAAACGTTATGTGCAGCCCCGTTGATTGTGTCAAATCACAGACCAACTCAAAGCAACTCCCCGGATATTTAAGTCTCAAGGCTGCCAAATACGGTTTAAGATCTTTGAAATGATCATCAACCGATCCAAGCATCATTCCATCTGCAAGCCAGCATGCCTGGTAAATCTTCATCGACCCAACCTCAATTGTATACTTCTTCATGACCTCTTCCTGAATTTCCTTGGCCGTGACACCACCTTTTCTTAAGTGGCCTTCAATGAATTGGTCAGCTAGCCATTTCGTTGTGGCCTGCCTAATTTCGAATTTTCTTGCACATGTATGAGTGTCGATCACATTCTTTATCGCGAAAGAACCATCCTTCTTCAGCCATGAGCCATAAATCCTCCAGGGACAACCAGACTCGCATGTAGCCTCCTGTTTTGCTGGGGAACTACGTTTCCAACGTATATTTAGCCCATTAGCAATGGCATACTTCTGTACAGCGCCATGCATCTGGTTTGGTGTCTCGAAACACATGCCGGGCTTGAACGTTAATGACTTGTGATCACAACCTGGATTATAAGTACTCAGTTCAGCCTTCAAATGTTTCCTTCTGAATGATATTGTGAATGACCCATCATCCGGGAGCATATCCTCGTCAGAACTTTCATACTCAGAATGTTCAACTTGGTCACACTCAGAACCAGCCACACTACAAACTTCCACAGTGACAGAACCATCTACTTCTTCAGCTTCGGGACAATTACCATCAACCCTGTCTTCGACAACAACATTTTCCATAACTACACTCGGTCCTGCCTCCGAGGATACCACACCTACTTCATCGTTCTCTGAATCATCACTACTTGTCAAACTAAGGCTGATATCAATACTGCTGCTACTAACCTCCTTCACAGCTTCATCATCAGATAGTACCTCAATCAATGGCCCTTCGCAATATACATCCACAGTGGCCCTATCGTTGCATGCATCACACATCTCCATTACATCCTTATCGTTAATTATCTGCCTACGACTACCATCGGGAAGCTGCCACCACATTGACCTAACATTGCATCCAGAATCTTGCCCAAAAGCCACTAACGTGAAGTATCCCATGAGGTCACAGTCCACATTCCCATACTTACAAATCTTGCCACCAACATGCATATCCACGTTAATACGTTTTATTCTCACCTGTCTACCCACATGCATTTCCAAAAAAACCGCATCTCACCCTTCCACCAAACCCACGCAGAAATACACCAACAACAGAAAACAATGACGCAATACACTTACCTGGAGGAGAAAAACCAAGGAATCGTGCAACAACGCCTCAAGGATCGCCAACGAAAGCCACGGGAGAGAAAACCCAAATCTCCTTCCTGAAGAACCCTAACCCTAACCCCTCTTTCTGCGATTTGATTTTAACCTGTAATTCCTCCCACCAGGTAACTCCACGTAAGACAAAAAATATTAATGTCAATGCCACGTAAATAATTCACCAACATTTCCGTCAAAAATCTAACGTCCGTCACAAATAAGGCCTCATACAAAAGTGTCATCGATTTAAGGCAAAAATTGAAAAATTTTTAAACGATTTGCAAAATCGAAAAGTTTGCCAAGGGGCCATAAATTGATATTTTGCCTATAATTTATAAAAAAGACGAAAATCCATCATACGAACGGAGGCGGGTTTCGAAAACACTTTTAATTATTTTTTAGAAGTGGAAAGATGGAAAGAAAGGGAGGGAGAAAGGGTGAGGGGAAGTGGCGGAGAGAGGGGAAAAAAAGGGGAAAAAGGAAAAGGAGAGAGGGGGGAGAGGAAGGGAGAAGGGAAGGGTCAGAGAGAGGGGAAGTAAGAGGGGGAGAAAAAGTAAAAAATAAATAAAGGATTAGAGTAGAGGGGCGACCCGTCTTCCTCCCCTTACGATTAGGGGATGGTAGATTGAATATTTTAAAAAATTCGATTGTATTTTATAATTTTTTTTTAATAAATCAACGAACGGTATATTCGTCATTCTCTACCGTCAATAACAATCTGCCATATCAGACCAATGCAGCACTGCTTTCGACACCAAAACCAGAGTCTTCTCATTCCAACTTATTCATCCTCCTCCACTCTTTATAATCCAAAAATACAATCAATGAATACAGCCCTTACTCCAAAATTAAGCGGGCAGCTTTAATCCAGACAAAGCTCTCTCTGCAGTGAATTTGCAGAAGTCCCAAAATCCGAGACCCACCAAATGACTGACCAATAACACGGGATGATAGATACTCTATACCCTAACCAAACGTTTCTCAAAGTAAACAAAAATGCATCTGGGCTAACCCTTCACCCAATAATATTGACAAAGAACTACTCTACTTGCCTACCTATAAAAGTGACACAGGCAAGACTCTACTCTCTCCTCTTCGTGAAACAAATGCAAATTTAAGGGCTTTCCTGACCCATAATATGACAACAAAAATCTCGATTCGGCAGCTTGGCAGTGTCCGAATCTAACTCACCCTCCAACCCACATATCCATTTATGAGAGAAACTGGACCACCTTGGACAATAACTCGAGGTGTGCAACAGAATGGGACGACTTCAAGCGAAAACTGGATCCTCATTGGAGTAGACTCATCTAAATGACAGTCAACCCACTCGAATGACCCCATGATTTGGCAGAGATAAGAAAGAAGTCACTTCCAAGAATCACAGCAACACACGCAGAGAACAGAGAACCAATGTGCAGAAGCTTAGGTCATGAAGTGGCAGTTCCAGATGCCGCCTCTAATTTTTCCTTTTCTATTTCAGCTCTTCTCTGTTGGGCATGTTGTGCAACTGTGTTGGCAAGTGCCTGGTAGTGGAAGTCTAGTGTCTGTGTAAGGTTCTGGAATCTCAGTGGATTTGATGCTTGCATGGCTATTTCAGAGGAAAAATGAGAGAACGTCAGGACCTTTGAGAGTTCTCGGTAATATCAGGAGAAAATGATTTCCACTCACCTTTGACCATGTCTACAAAAAATATGAAGGGGTCAACCTCATCAATTGGTGACTGGATTTCTTCATCATCGCTGTATTCGTCATCGTCGTCGTCGTCGTCGTCGTCGTCCTCTTCATTTTGACGGAAAGCTCTGGCCTGTGACAATGAAGTTTAGAACTCCAACGTATGTCTTCGCAGTCGCAAAATGCATCAGTTCCAACCACTAATGATGTAATGACAAGGCGCAACCATCACATAAGAATCTAAAACTTATGAACACGAAAATGTGGGATTTTAAACCAACTCAAAGTGCCTAAGGAGAAAATAACACATTTGCCCCTGTACAACTAAAATGACTTCGTTAATGTGTGCAACAGCCAACAACTGGCAGTATTCTTGATAAAATGGTCAACCCTTTAAAGAGACACTGAGATACCGACCAATAATGGTGAAGAAGAATCAGGCAACAACAGACAGTGAACTATATGGAAAACACACCTGTGCAGCCAATTTCTGAAATTTAACACTGTCAGCCTCATCTCCATCATCCCCATTCACACCCATCTCTCTGTCAGATCCATCAGCTTCTTCTTCTTCTTCATCATCATCTGTCGGGAAACCATCCATTTCATCATCATCTTCAGCCTCTTCCTCCTTTGCTGCTTCTGCACATAAATAAAGTACGAAGGATTAGATAAAAGAAGGATAACCAGGTTGCTGCGGTAAGATCATACCTGCAACTTGATCTTTGTATTTTATAAGGAGATCAAGTGTGGCCCTAAAAACCCGTCCCAATGCATCCTCTGGTAAATGATCAGCAGGAAGTGCCAATAAAGAGGTCAATCCCAGGCAGCAGATTTTCTTATCATGTTCTCTGTGACACAACAATTAATTTGTTCAAATCGGATGGTCACATCAGCAAAAGAGAAAGACTCATTGAAACAAACATTTGAGTTTTTTTATTTAATGCCATATCGGTACCGTCTGAAATTTGCCATTTGTCCACTCTTTTTAGCTTGTTGCAACATTTGGAACCAAACAGCAAAGACTTCTGACGCAACACCAAGCTTTTGAAGAATACTAAGGGTCAAGCCCACATTGTAATAAAGAGCATTTGCAATCTACATGAGATTTGAGAACAAAAAGTAAGTTCAGTCCCTATTGGAACTATTCCCCGTTAAACATTACTCAAAAGAAAAAATTAATTTGTTACTAACCACTTGCATGAGGAGACACTTCAAATAGGGTTTCTCGGCACGACGTAGCCGCTCAACAGTAATTCGCAAATATGGTTCCACCCAATGGTCCACCTGCCCTCTACAGTTCTGTAATACTACTTCAATAAGCTTTGGAGCAGACTCTATGTCTCCATCCTCCAAGTTTTTATCTGACATCACCTACTCAAGAACAAGATATAGGACAAACATCTCAAAGTCCAACTAATCTGAAACCACATCGAACAGTTACTCACAGATGAGAGCATATTCCAGAGGCTTTGCTGGTAATCTGGATCTTTGCACGAGAGATAATGCTGAGTTCCTCGAGAGATATAATTGTCCAGTGGAACAAGTATATCTGCATAAGCAACAGTATTTGACAAGCAGAACATAGACAAAAAGCTTTATCTCCACATGAAACATGCATGACATTGGTTGTGCGATTACCATGCAAGATCAATATTACCTAAATTAAACTTCTTCGTAACTATCAAGTAAAGCCATAATATCAACCCATCTATGACATTGCAACCTCAATTGTAAACAGATATCTTATTTCCTTTTGGAAAAGGATTATTTAAGAAAATAATGATGCCGAAGGATAGGAAAACCTCTCTTATGAATGATTTGGGCAACAAGTACGAAGAACATAATGCAAATGCAAAGGAGAAGGAACACATACTTGAGAAGAAATCTATTGCCCATTCTGCAAGAGCCTCCGTCATTAATGGCCAAAGACTCCACATGTCCATTGTGATAGTAGGAGCATAAAAGGTCATGTAAGACACAATCTCCAAAACTTCTTCAAAAACCTCTGCAACATTGCATAATAGAACCATGTTAGAGATTATGCAACTCTATCATGTTTGCTAATGAATAAAAGTACCAATCTCAAATTGAGTATAGTCAAATAAACAAAAGGAAATCAAAATGTAAATTACATCACATAATTAGATTAACATAACAGCACACCAACCTTGCCCATCTGTTGTCAGCATTTTACACATGATTGGGAGCAAAATCGGCTCAACTTGGACAAAAAGGTGAGGAAGGCGGTTAACTGACTCAAGTATTGTGCTTATGGCACGTAAACAACCAACAGCTGCAAGGGCACCTGGGTCATCAGCCTCATCATCAGCTTCGGCAGTGTTCATACACCTCCAGAATGCAGCAGCCTAATAACAAAATACCACGAACACTTACTTCAAACATTGGTAGATTTACTGGTAGTGAAATGGAAAAAATAGTTAAATAACAAGATAATGGCATCGCAAAGTGAGATAATTACCAAATTTTGGCACAATCCAAACGCATAAGGAGCCATTTCTTCCCCAAATTTGTCAACAATAGTCTCCAAAGTAAAAACAAGGTCTTCATTCTCCACTTCGTTCATCAGCTTAAAGAACTCTGCACAATCAACCCCATGGGATGTTAGAATAATAATCTAAACACTCAGGATATATCCAACTGCTTCTCAGGCACATACCATCAAGGAGCTGTGGAAGGATTGGACGAATCTCATTTAAGTCTGCATAAATCAGCAAAGATACCACCAAGAATAATTGCAAGTGTCAAAAGGATAAATAAAGTACAAAAATCTGAAAACATAGAAAGCGCGGGCTCTACCTGAACAAGCTTCAACAAAAGAACGCAGTGCAAAAACTGAATCAACTCGGACAGGAAGTTCAGAATCACGCATTCCAGCCACGACACTGTGCAATGCTTGCCGGAAATTGTTAGGATCTGAGAAACTGATATGGGCATACTGTCCTGCCACCCACGCTGCCTATAACAGCCACCAACAGAAGAAAATGACCCATTAAAGCATTAGCAGTTCTATTGGAATTTTACAGCGGATTGAAAAGAAGCTGGGCAGAAATTTGAAATGAAGCAGGCGGAAAGGTGAAGGAAAAAGTAGACCTTAGCTCGTAGGTGTCCAACAGGACTGCTGAACTCTGGGAAGACATGTTGTACTAACATTCTTTCAAGTTCAGACTTATATGGTTCGGTCTGCTTCAGTGTGTCACAAAGAGCTCCAATTGCGAGAAGTGCACCATCTTTCTGCCGATAGGGCTTATATTCCAGAGGTGATTCATCATATCTGGCAGAAATACAAAAGGATCGAAGGAACTGGTTAAGGGCATCCTTACCACAGAGAACCACATAATAAGAGATAAAGCATTATACCTCTTGAAGATCTCCACGATAAATTGAATAAACTTGTGAAGATTGCCCTTCCTGCGCTTCTGAACTAGCTCACTGACAAAATCAATAGCTGCTGTCCTCGGACTGTAAAGGTCTTCTATAATATCTGATAAATATTATTTATCCCGCCAAAAAGATATCATTGACCCATCCTGCATTTTCTTGTCCAGAAAATGTCATCACAAATAAACACTTACCATAACCCTTCCTTACATATTCATGAGGGTCCTCATCCCATAGCTTCTGATCGTGGTCATCGAAGCACATAAGTGGGAAAACAATTTCAAAGAGAAGAACATCCAATCTTGGTTGCAGCAACTGGTACATACTATTTTTCGAGATACTGTAAAACAGAACAGTACTCATTAAAAGGGGGGCATAAAAGTCAATTTTGAACAACACAGAGCAGGAAAACAAAAGCGTGTCTCAGACCACCAGAGCAGCTTTCCATCCTATCAAGCCAGTTTTCATGCACAAATAACCTAAAGGCGGTCCCTTCTGTTGAGCATGGAGATGAATTGCAGGCATAAAACTTGAAACTTCGGAGTTTAAATGTAAAGAAGATTTTTCTTAAGATAGTCAACATTGACTACGACTACTACATCTTCAAATGATAAAGCTGTACATATGAATATGGTACATATCACTCTTACCTGTTGCTTAGGTATTGAAGAATGAGATTGATAACTCTATTGGGTAAATAACCACCAGCACGGATCACATTCATCAAATTCAAATGGCACTCCAGGATCTTTCCTGCATAATTCTTCCGAAACTGCTGAGCAAAAGCCTTATTCTCGATGTTCTGAATCTTAAGATCTCCAAATCTGTCACGTAGTCCACAAGCAATTCAATTCATTGTAGGTGAAGACAATCGTGATATATTGCCCTTGATGAGACTCAAAACTCACCGTGTGTACAGCCTGTTTAAAATATGGACAGTCCATTTCTTAACTTTCCACCAGCCCCAAGACTTCCTCAGCTCAGGATCTGTAGGCTGGCCCTCAAGAGGAACTGGCCTTTCCAACATATTTATAAAAAGGACCATCCATGCATTGAAAACGTGTGGATCAAACAACTGCTTCGGTATCTCCAACTAGAATAAATGATTAGAAACATCAAATCAATCACCCGATTAAACAAGATACGGTGCAACCCAAGTAAGATAACGGAAAGAAACCGATCACCCACGTATATAGACGACCAGAATATTTTACAAATGAGCTTGATCAGATCCGCCACTTCTATCGATGGGTTAACAATCTGAGCAAGCTTATTAAAGATATTCAATAGATGAGAAAACGTCTCTTCAACAATACGGTGGACAGGAGTCCTCTCCTCATCAGACTTGAACCTGCAATGTCATGGTAGATTGCTTCAGTAAAACATATTATCGCAATGGTTTCATATGTATTTTACAGTACCGATTAGCTTGTGAGAGAAGACGTGGAGCATGGTGTGCGAGACGCAAATTAGCTTATGCTTCAACGATACTGAACTTTACATGCCCATGACTTTCCAGAAGCAACAGAATCTGAGTATGTAGTTCCAAAGTAATGCCATGTAGAAGTAGAAGGCACTCCCCTTGTGCAGAGTACACCAGGGCTAGAACAAGGATGACTATTGTCGAGCATTTTCATAATTGTTTGGGGACACAATAAAGAACAGAATCCCACATCACATAACGCTCATCCACAAAAGTCGGGACCATCACTTGGAAGGTCTTAAACTCATAAATAAAACTCCCTAAAAGCAATTTGGATGGGCAATCTTACTCGTATTTTCTGGCTAGGATCCTCAACACAAACAAAGCGCCGTACACTTGCTGGTCCAGCAAGTTATGCTTAACCCAGTCGAGCAAGTGGGGCCACTGCTCAGGATAATCCACATGAATAATTGTCTTCAAACATTCCCCAAGTTGAACCCTGCACCGAAATAACATTTCAGCGATGAAAAAATCTCAACAAATGCAAACTCAGGGGAAGAAGGATTTCAATGTCAATTACTATAAACAACAGAAACGTGTACCTTAACAGCGGGGGTACTTGTGTGACGAACACTAGGATATGGTCCCTAACCATGTCCTTATCACTCTTCAAAATCTGAAGCTGCTCATCTGCATTCAATTTGCATAAGGAGCCTCTCTTTTCAGCCGAATCAAATTCCACAAAAAAGTACGAGACTTCCAAAATCATTGTAAAGCCCGGGTTTCCATCCAATTCCAATCGAACGCCAGTCACCACAATCAACCCATAAAAAGAAAACAAAAGAAAGGACAGCTAACACACCAGGCTCGCGAGGCGACCAATTTTTGGCAACGAAGTTCTTGAAGTGGATGCTGGCGACCTGCCTCACACCCAATTCGCAATTATTGTCGACGATGATCTGGAGAAGCCTCACAAGATGCTGAGGCGTGTGCTGAAACTGAACAAACACCGCCCCACCAAGAAAAAAACCAATCAATCAAAACAGGCCCTCTCAGTCTCAGACTAAGCAGCGCATACAAAACCTCAAGAATCAAAGGAGGGGGTGTGGTGGGGGTGGGGGGAAACCTGGTTGAGGCTGTGCTCGGCGGCCTTGCGCTCGTCGGGGTTGGGGCTGAGGGCGGCCTGGAGGATCATGGCAAGTCCAGGAAGATCCATTTTTGAGGAGAGGATCGGGTGAAGGAAGCGAAGAGTGGTGCTGGGCTGGGTGTTGATCTGATTCGGCAAAGGGGGGATTGGGACAGAGAGAAGAGGGGAGAGGGAGGAAGACAGGGCTGTGGAGGGGGTGAAGGAGAAACAACAACACCGCAGTATATAAATCACTAGGGTTTACGGGTTTTGTTTAACCACCAAAAGAAAAAAAAAACCGACTTAAAAATATTATATAAAAAATTAAAAGAACATCTCATTCAATTCGATTAAATTAGATTTTAGGGTTTTACTATATTCAGAAGATACTTGTAGGTGTGGCCCCCGATTCTGTTTCTCATGGTGTTATTGAATTAGTTAGTAGTAGAAGAAGAAAGAAGAAGATGGTGAAAGTGAGCAGAGAGTCAAACGCCGGCATTGTCTTTGTAGAGTCCCCAGCCCGCCGTGTGTGCGCGTGCCCTTCCTTAGCTGTCTCTACTCGTGTGTGTGTGTGTCTGACTCTAGGCTTGGCTTGGCTTGGCTTGGCTTGGCTTAGCTGTGTTTTTTCCCCATCCCGCCGGACTAGGAGGACACGAAAGATACAACGCATGAAGAACGAAGGAAGAAGGGAAAGAACGTTTGGTCGAATGTGACAAAAAGCCATGCGACTGATCCAAAACGGAATAATGGGATGGGATGGGATGTTATGTTAGTTATGTTTATGTCCCCAAATTCTTCTTACCATTTTCTCGGTGGAGGTGGGGGGACTTTTGGACTCTACTGTCCGAACGACCCATCGAATCTCCCCTCCCCACAATATTCTCCACCTTCCACGTCGTCTCCAATAAAACCCACAACTCCATCGAAAGGGTAACTCTCGCGATTGATTGCTGTTGCTTCGTCCTTTGCTAATTCGAGGTGGGGATTCCAAAAGATTGCTCCTTTTTTGATTGTTGGGGAAAGTAGGCGAGGAGGAGGAGGGTGATGGCATCATCCGGGTGCATCTCCGCCGCTGCCAATATCCCCCTGATGGGTACTGGCCAAGCCCATAACAGGGACTCGAGCTGGGTCGGTTTTGGGTTTCGCGGGAGTGAACTCCCCGGGCGTCATCTGAGGATTCCTCTGGCTAAGTGCTCCAGGGCGAGGAAGGATGGCGGTCGACTCAAGGTCTGCCGGGATTGGGTTTAGTCAGGCTGACCGGAATTTGGACTAACTTTTGTTGCTTGTTTTGGTGAAATTTTGGATTGCGATGACTGTTACAGGTTCTTTGCATTGACTACCCAAGACCTGAGCTTGAGAACACGGTGAATTTCCTCGAAGCGGCTAAGCTGTCCGCCTCTTTCCGATCCGGGGCACGTCCGGCTAAACCATTGAAGGTGGTCATTGCCGGAGCAGGTGAATTTTGTGACTAAGCCTGTCTAGCCTGTCTACGAGGAGCTTGACATGTTCTGTACTGGCTTAGCCCTCGAAGCGGCTAATCTCCCCGGTTTGCTTGCATCGGCAGTTTAGCAAGCCCAGATGCAGCGTAAGCTGTGATGCATGTTACTCGATATAATTGCCTGGATGCTCTTTTCATTCATCGGATGCATGTTGCCTTGAGACAAATAATTCATCTTGCCAAAAGTACCTTCTGCTGCTCCTAAATAACCTGTCAGCTTGCTATTTTTAGGCTTGATTAACTCTTGGAAAGTCTTCCAGTGGTTAAATATATGCCTTACTTCTGATTATATCCTCAAGAATAGTGCCCTTTGCTAAATCGAACTGTTTGACATGCAACAGGCTTGGCGGGTCTGTCGACCGCTAAATATTTGGCTGATGCGGGTCACCAGCCTATCCTCTTGGAAGGAAGGGATGTTCTTGGTGGAAAGGTGCCTCTTGTTTTCTCATTGAGAAGTGATTTATTTGTTCCCTTTCCGGATAAGTTTTAGCTACTGAAGTTACATGTGAAAAGCTAAAATTGTATGTTGATTCTTTTGCATTTCTATAGGTGGCTGCATGGAAAGATGAGGACGGTGATTGGTATGAGACTGGATTACATATTTTCTGTAAGTCAACATTTGTATCCCATCCTTCAGCATCGTACTAACTGCCAGGATTAATGCATGTCCAGCGAATAACGTTCTGGTTTGGATGTGTGATGGTTTATGTGATAAAACAAACATGTCTTTTATCCGATGTTGCATACCCTTTCTCTTATTCCTATATATTTTGCTCTCAAAATTCATGAAGTTGGATTTTCTTCTGTGACTAAGCTTTTGTTGTTGTCTGAAATTCATGTACCCCTTCTCGTCAAAGTTGGAGCATATCCAAATGTACAAAATTTGTTCGGCGAGTTAGGAATCAACGATAGGTTGCAATGGAAAGAGCATTCCATGATTTTCGCAATGCCAAACAGACCCGGAGAGTTCAGCCGGTTTGATTTTCCCGAGGCCCTGCCTGCACCTATTAATGGTAAGCAGCTTGAAGTTTTCATTTAAGGAACCACAACTTCCGGAGCCTGTTTTTCTGCATATTTTTTCTTTTCTCCACTCAAATGAACACGCCATTGTTTCCTTTGCTTCTTAAACCTGATTGGCTTAGAATATCCGAACAGGTATTTGGGCAATCTTGAAGAACAACGAGATGCTAACCTGGCCTGAAAAGATTAAGTTTGCCATTGGATTGCTACCAGCTATGGCCGGTGGACAGCCTTATGTCGAAGCCCAAGATGGTTTGACTGTTAAAGAGTGGATGAGGAAGCAGGTGCGGTCTTTTGGATCTCATAATACTGTTTCGGTGAAAAATGGACGCTCTTTATACAGGACGTTTAAATGGACTACTGGTTGATGTGTTGCTAATTGCCAGAAAAATGATTTCCTTTTTTACGTATACAAATTTTCAGGGAGTACCTGATCGGGTAACGGAGGAGGTGTTTATTGCTATGTCTAAGGCGCTGAATTTCATCAACCCAGATGAACTTTCGATGCAATGCATACTCATTGCCTTGAATCGCTTTCTTCAGGTAGTTCCTCGTTAGCCAGTCTATGAAGTTCTAAGATCGTGATTGAACTTTTGTTATTTGACACAAAAAATGCCTTTATATCAATAAGGAACAATTTCACTGCAGGAGAAACACGGCTCAAAAATGGCCTTCTTGGATGGTAATCCACCTGAAAGGCTTTGCATGCCGATCGTCGATCATGTCCGCTCTCTCGGCGGCGAGGTCATGCTCAATTCGCGTGTCAAAACAATTGAACTGAACACGGATGGAACGGTGAAGAGCTTCCTGCTCAATAATGGTACCAAGATGGAAGGCGACGCCTTTGTATTCGCCACTCCTGGTAATTTTTTCATCGTTTTCCAGTGTCCTCTCCAATTATTTCCGCCAGGTTCATAATCATTTGTACTCCGATATGTTGATGATCAGTCGATGTCCTGAAGCTCCTTTTACCTGAAAGCTGGCAAGGCATCCCTTACTTCCAGAGACTGGAGAAATTAGTTGGAGTTCCTGTAATCAATGTTCATCTATGGTTAGTAAATGATTCATCCCCTGCCCCCCCCCCCCTCCCCCCTACTTGTTGGTGTGGTTTCATCACAACTACTGGCATTCGTGCAGGTTCGACCGGAAGTTGAAGAACACTTACGATCACTTGCTCTTTAGCAGGTACCTCCTACCTCTTGTACTGATCAGAATGAGCCTTGATGCATGATTTTGATTCATATTTCACATTTTGCTGCTGTGTTTATTTCTGCAGAAGCCCGCTACTTAGTGTCTATGCTGATATGTCAGTGACGTGCAAGGTAAAGATGGCTCTGCACGACCATTCCTCAAGCAGTCGCCTGGAGAGTTTGCCTGTTTCTGACTAGACGATGCTAACACAAACTCACATGCCTTGTCCCATCCCTGCAGGAGTACTATAACCCGAATCAGTCTATGCTTGAGTTGGTCTTCGCCCCCGCGGCAGAGTGGATATCTAGGAGCGATGAAGATATCATAGACGCGACCATGAAGGAACTCGCCAAACTATTCCCTGATGAGATTGCCGCTGATGGGAGCAAGGCTAAGGTTCTGAAATACCATGTTGTCAAGACTCCCAGGTACATAATGTCGTACTTGTCGGAGAAACTTCCTCGGGCCATTTTGTTTATAACAGTGATGTTCTTCGCGTCACAGATCGGTCTACAAGACCATACCAAACTGCGAACCCTGTCGGCCACTGCAGAAGTCTCCCATAGAAGGGTTCTACCTCGCCGGGGACTACACGAAACAAAAGTACTTGGCTTCAATGGAAGGAGCTGTGCTCTCCGGGAAGCTCTGTGCACAGGCCATCGTAAAGGTATTGTCACCCTTATTACAGGGGAACTTCCCTACGTTATTAACTAGCTTGTCATGGCGACTGCAGGAAGGGGAACTTCCCTACGTTATTAACTAGCTTGTCATGGCGACTGCAGGACTATGATATGCTCTCTAGTCGGGCGAGGAGGAGAGAAGCGGAGACAGAAGCCACGGCCATTGCTTGAGTTTAGAGGGCAAAAAGGAACAGCTACAGCCATCGCTTGAGACGACAAAAAGGAACAGCCACCGCCATCGCATGAGACGACAAAATGGAACAGCGTTGAGGGACACGAGTTTTATTCCTAAATAACGTTGGTCGGGAAATTATTTCGTCAAATAAGGTTGCAATTTTCGAAATTTATTGACTAAGATGGCAAAAGGTCGATTTCATCGTATTCGAAGTAAAGTCGGCCTTACAAAGGTCGATTTCATGCGAACGAAATCCCATGCATGAAGTCGGTCTTTGTAAGACCGACTTCAGTGACAATTAAAAAAAAAAATTACACCATCAGAAGTTGGCCTTACATAGGTCGACTTTTTTAGGCGAGCACCAAATTTTGTGGTGTCGGAAAGAAGTCGGTCTTTGTAATGCCAACTTCCTTCACGCGTTTAGGGAGTCGGTCTTACAAAGGCCGACTTCGCTCCGACACAACATAATTTGGTGCTTGCATAAGAAAGTCGGCCTTATCAGGAATTAAGGGAGTCGGTCTTACAAATGTCGACTTTATCGGGATTAAACACCCTGATTAGTGCTCGGGGTGCACAATCAGTTTACTCCGACCCCAACATCCGACCCCCCCCGACCCAGACTAGATTCTGATGACCCGTCCCTGACGATCCTGACGCTGACTAGCCCGTTCTCGATTCCGATGCCCCGATCTCGACCTCGAAGCCCCGCCTCCGACTCCTCGAAGCCGACGTCCCGTCGTTGTGCGGTTTCCCAACCGACCGCTCATCTGTCGCCTAAAACCAGCTATCGCGTGGGGTAATTTTCATTTAGGTCTTTGAAATTTCAGGGTTTATGTATTGAATTAGGGTTTACCTATATGTCAATTAGAGTTTAGAAAATTTGAGGAATTAACATAATGTTATAATTATGGTTTAGAAATTGACATGATTACAAGAATTAACATATTTTGAGTAATTGAAATTATATTTCCGTAATTAACATAATTTCTAATTAGGGTTTCAATTTGAATTACTAAAGAATATCCAATTGGGTTCGAACAAACCTAATCGAATTACTATAAGGTTTGAAACTTTAATGAAACTACATTGTTGTAATTTTCTAGCTCAATTGATAATAAGTATCGTATTTTAATGTCCTCGATAGAGCTATTGATTTTTTCTAACGGAAATATTGTTAATGGATCAAACTGAGTTGGTTATGATAAAAGCAAATAACAAGAATAGAAGTTTCGGAATTTGTGAATTACGTTAGCTTTGAGCGCATTATATATGATGTTATCGATTTGTAATCAGCATTACTGGAGGATTTCGATGTTACTGGCAGTTAAAGTTGGAGATCAGCATGTTAGGCGTAGTTGTATAAGCTTATAACCTCAGACAAGTAGGCATCACAGGTGGCGGATTGTTTAGTTTTGCTACAGTCATGGACGTGGTATAGATTTTCCCATTTGTTGCCCGTTAGACGTCGGAGCAGACAAATGCAGGGAATGCCTTTAGCATATCGATGAGGTGTATATCTAGACACGAGAACTATCGCCACACATGTTCTATCAGTAATTAGAGAAGCATTAGACAGACAGAGTCCTCAGCACGTTTTTACCTTCGACTTTATGTTATTTCAAGTTCTTAATTGTCGAAATTTTGTTGGTTGGTTATGTTGTTGGGTTGTTTTTCAGGTTATTTGGCATCCATATACGGATAAGATACGCACCAGATTACCTGATTACTGCTTGGACGGTCAAGAAAGCTGGCGAGCACGTGTACTGCTCATTTGCTTCTCCTTGGTTGAATGACACTTTCCAAACAGAGCCATTCGCTAATTTGGAGACAAACAACTAATACAAGGTAACTGTGATACCGAAGCACGCCTTTATCGGATTGACAAGCGAGGAAAACAGTTCGATAATTGGATGCATATTCATGCTAAGTACATAGAGTTGTGACATCAGCGAGGTAGCCATATCGTTCCTTTGCGCCGGGAACAAGGCTCGGACTACAGTACATGGTACATGCGCCACTCTTATCCTTATCTCACATAGGCATCATATTGAGCGTAGTGGTAAGTACAATAACTATTATCTTCATTAGAATAAAAATTATTGTATTGATATAATTTCTTCACAGACGCAACAAATGGCCGACATTTCTATTCGATCGGAGAGAGGTGATCCTTCGGAATTACAACACATCGCGGGTATTTCTCGCAAGGGCCATGGCTTCTTGAGAGAGTTCACTTCGATGCGTTTGTAAGGATGACGTGAAGGGCTACAAGAGGAAGATGAGTTTGAAGAAGAGGCAGCAGATGAGGAACAACCACAAGAGGTCGAGCAACATGAAGAAGATGAAGTCCATGAAGATGCTGACATGTTTGACGTTGTTGCACTGGTTGACGAACACGATGATGACAATTATGCACCAGCAGAGGTATACTCGACTCCTCAACTAACAGAGGCGTCCGTGTCTTCACTACGCCGGATCCGTGGAAGATAAGGTGGGACAAACACTTTCCCGTTGACGATGTTGATCAGACCCAGATATCTCAGCTCACGCAGTTCACTCCATTTGAACAGTCGTCTGTGGAGAAATTCTACACACGTAGGACTCGAAGAAATGAGTAATTGTCGCATCACTTAGTTGTGTATATGTTTCGACTTTGTTATTTCGACTCTGTTGTGACGATATTTGGACTATGTTATGACAACTTATGCTTATTTTGGGTATTATTGGTGTTAGATTAGTATGTTCAAAGCATACGTGCATTACAGGTTCAAATTGTAAGATTTTTCTTAAAGTTTTGTAGTGCATCAAGGGAAAGGCCGACTTGCTTCACACCGGATGGAAGTCTTTCTTTGTAAGGTCGATTTTAGTGAAACTTTTTTTTGTTAAATGTTCAAAAGTCGGTTGTGGGTGGGACGAATTACATGAAGTCGGCCTTTGTAAGGCTGACTTCGGTTTGAGGATTATGAAATCGGCCTTACAAAGGTCGACTTTCTTTATAATCGAAGTTGGTCTTTATAAGGCCGATTTCGCAACCTTAGTTAACGAATTTCCAAACTTCCTATCTTATTTGACGAAATAATTTCCGAACCAATGTTATTTAGGAACAAAACTCCGGGACAGAGGCTTGAACTTGTAAACGTGCATGACATGATGATATGCACATTATTTAGAAAAAAAAAAGGTGTCCTTGACGTACAGCATGCACTCCCCATCGCCATCCTCGATAATGTCAAACGAAGACCCTCAGCTCTGTCATGACCCCTTCCCCGGCTGCATTCGTAAGTGGATGGATTCCGTGCCTTGGCCCCTGCTACGTCCACTCTCTTCTCCCTTTCCTTCTTAAAGGATTCTCCACACTTCTTCTCGCACTTCGGCCATAAATCGATAACTTCTTTCCAAATCCCTTTCGAAGGAAGTAATAATGCAAACGAGAATAATCTATCGAAGCTAATCCGAGCGCTTACCCTGATCAAGGCCCTCGTAGAGTTGGCCGTCCCGGGTGAGAGCCATCATGACCTGCGGCAGCTTGAAGGAGAGGTTGTGCGCCCTGTCGACCTGCCAGAAGTGGATGGTCTTGCCATAGGTCTTG
This sequence comes from Melastoma dodecandrum, assembly GCA_029817715.1. Classification (NCBI taxonomy): domain Eukaryota; kingdom Viridiplantae; phylum Streptophyta; class Magnoliopsida; order Myrtales; family Melastomataceae; genus Melastoma; species Melastoma dodecandrum. The sequence goes on from JARUPY010000387.1 coordinate 2,486,671, forward strand.
CAGACCTTCTCGAGGTCCATGCGCTCGATAGGCCCGGTAACACGAGGATATTACACCTTAAAAAAATTTATCAAATACGACAATGAGTTTGGGAATTACTTCTTTACCATCCTAGCTCGTTACTTCAAATATGGGAATGAGTTTGGCAATGAAGAGATACCCTCCCTTCTTCACCTCTATCTCGTGGCAGTTCCAAGTTTAAGTTTGCAAGGAAAAGATAAATGATGACATGACAACGTTGTGATTTATGTCCAGTAAAGTCACATCTTGTGATTTACATAGAGAACGATTTTCCCCAAGACTGATGAAGGCGTTGTTTCATCTATTGAATCGAAACAGGAGAAAATGGGTTCTTTTATCTACAGAAGAAGAGGGAAGAAAAGCCTATGATCTCAAATTCAGCAGCCAAAAGATTTTACAGAAAGGATGACTTGTAATCAAGGGACACGCTCTAGTACTCGCTGCAATGACTTCTTGATCCCTTCCTGATCGAGCGATGTCGTCAATTGTATCTCCTGCACGTGCAGCAAAAACCATCCATTATTTGTTTCACCGAGAATGATGGAGTCGTCAGATTGGAAAAGCAGCAAGAGCGAGACAATGCACCTGCCTACCGGCACGAGCAAGGAGGATGAATTTGTTATCCATCGGAGGTGCCTGCAAGATGAAAACTATAGCATCATTGTGCCTGACCAACGGATGCACTAATGTTCCTGACATCGGGAGATTAAAGCGGGAGCCAAGCTCACATTCGAGAGCCAGAGCTGAAGGTCTTGTGACACCACCCTTTTCTCAAACCCCTGCCGGTTTATTCTGAAGGCTTCGATGCTGAGAGCATGGCATTTGCTAATCATAAGACAGCCTGAACCAACGATAGATTGGATGCCAATATCAACTTCTCATACCCTTCCTCCTTTAGCAATTCGTTAAATATAGCTTCAAGCCCAGGCAGAGGTTCAATATTGCTGGTGGCAGAATCATTAACAGAGCCGTCCTACACAAAGATGAATGTTATAATCTGTATCGGAAGGCAAATTATGAAACCGCCAGTGCTGTCACTTCACGTCGAATGATGTCCACATACTAACCGGTGAAATGACTTTGTCCAATGTCTCAAAAAATGGGTCGTCCTGTAACTGCTTGATTGACAGAGTTATCCTTGACTCTGCTCTGCAAAAACAAGAATAACAGCACTTTGAATCTCAAGCGAAATCTTAACGCCACGAGAACTTGTAGAGGATAAAGCAGTAATAGGCCAATAAGTGTAGTATGAATGACTGATCTGTGTTGGATGATTTTGCCTGTGGAATCATTTCACGCCACAGCGGATCAAAACCTGTTTCATTCTAAGAAGCCACTACGGACTCACCGATCAACGTTGAGAACTTTGACTCTCACTTCATCACCTTTCCTAAGAACGTCCCTGACATCTTGGACTAGATCCCATGAAACCTCTGAAATGTGTACGAGTCCCGTGAGGGGATATGATCCTGCTTCAGAACTTAAGCAGTGAAAAACTTCTTCAAGCATCTTCGGGTCAGGCAATGAAAAAGAGAAGAAATATATTGCATGGAAGGAGAAGTCATACCGTCAGGGAATTTTAAATGAATGAATGCATCATAATCTTCGACAGATCCAACCACGCCTTCGAACACATCACCAATATCGACATTAACTGAATATTTTGACCAAGCAGCTTCCTTATCAGAAAATATCAGTAGCCTGTTTTCCTCACTCACTTGAATTATCTGGATAGCATCACACATCATTCACGGGACATGATCTAACTTACTGCCAATCGCCCTAAATAAGGGGACACCCCAGTAAGATTTACACAACTAGGCCAATTCACAACCCCCCCCCCCCAACAAATAAAAGGTAAAACAACTAGGGTGAAGAAATAGCATGCCAGATCAAAGCTAACTCATGAAGGTTCCGACGTTTTCAGAAGATCATTGATTAAGTGCGATTCCTGCATCCTCATCAGTAACTCCTGGGAAATACTGCACGTTAACTTTTAAAAGCTTATCCTTCATAAATGACTTCAGTTTAAATATATCACTTACTGAAATTTGTCGTATTAGCAATTCATACCGGTTATTCAAGTCTACAAATAAATGGAGGACGACCATGAAAAAAATACCTAAAACTCACCTTTACTGACACAAGCGAACCAACCAGACTGCTTGCAACTTCAACCATTCTCCCATGTGGTCCTGCAGAAAGGTAGCACAGCAGCAAATCAACTAGATTGCCCACTTTCAGTAAAATAGAATTAATAAAGAAGAGAATGCAATAAACGCGTAGTATGTGCATGGAATGTGTGAGATTCATGGCATAGAACATGAAGGGTCATCAAGAAAAGAAAAAAAAAAAAGAACCACGGATAGAGTAAACCACCAAATGCATTTGATTAAGAATGAGAAGAAGCAGAATGTGAATACTAAGTGATAAGTTTCGATCAGTTCTTGGCAGTGTTATTAAAAGCGCTCGCTTCTCGCTTTAGGCGAGCGCTTTGAGGCGAGGCGACGTGGGCCGCTTCAAATACCCCGAGGCGAGGCGCATTCAGTGAAGCGCAAAGCGACGAGGCGCTCATTGTTCGAGGCGTCGAGGACTTGATTATAAAAAATAAAAAAATTAAAGGATCAAAAAAGTAATACAAATTTGATTAACCCTATCTCCCCCCTCACCTCCTATCGCACCCTCCTTTCTCCTCCTCCATTGCAAATCAGATACTTCGATCATAGGCTCCCGGGACCCTTTTAATCGTCATAGTAGGGCGCCGGAAGAAGACTGCTAGTTAGGGCATTTGACCGTCGGGTAGGTTTCTTCTCCTTCTCGCTTGGTTCGGTCATGTTATTAATTTGTTTCCTTAATTCTACTTGGAGGACTGATTTATGGATTGCTTTAGTTGATTGGGATGTGGAAGGTTTTGATTTTTGATCTGATGTTGTTAAATTGCCTCGTTCTTGAAGATTCTTGCCTCGTACAGTGATATGGTTTGATTGTGGAAGGTTTTGATTGGGCATGTGGACTGTTCTCGTACAATGATATGGTTTGAGTGAGTGGTCTGTCGGATTGGATGGCTTTGCGTTCGTGTTGGCTGTGTGTACCTCTGGGGATGTTTGGGAGGGTTATTTTGCCAAAATTGATGCCTTGTTCTGCTGGATTTCTCGACCTCGCCTCAAGCGGTGAAGCGGGCGCCTCGCGTTGCGCTTCGAACTAAAGCGCAAGGCGCAACCTTGCGCCTCAAGTGCGCCTTGCGCTTGTATACACCTTGCGCCTCAAGTGCGCCTTCTCAAGTGAAAGAGAAGGGTCCTCTCCTTGTCGACAACAAGCTGCAGAAGTAGTTGTTGTTGTGGAGGCGAATCGTCGAAGAAGAGGAAGAAGGGAGAGGATTGGGCGGGAGGATCGACATTTTCTCGCGGTGGTGTGGTGGCGATGTGAGGCAGAGTTCGTGAGTTCTTCCCTTCGTATTCTTGAGGATGATGAGATGACGAATCTATGATGTCACCCCATCAGCTAAAATCTTCATTTCGGGGCTCAAGAAAAAGCCCAACCTCAAGACACTCCACTCCAACGTTGGCCCAAATCTCCCTCGCGTCGGTTTCACCAGCAAGATCGTCGCCGGCGCCGCCTCGGATCGGCCGCAACTCGGCCCGGACACATCGACCTCGGGTTACGCATCGCAAGTCGTCGGATGCGAGGTAGGCAGCGGGAGTTCTGGCTAAATTAGGTGGTAATTACATTCGTTGACGATGACATGCTTGGTTTGGGATGGATCCGGTAATATGAATGCGAGGATGAACAGGGATCGAGCGGGTTATCTTAGTTTGTCATAGTATTGATCATCTGATTCGACCGTCCAGGGTGGAGTCTGTGATTAGCGTGTTCTTGATCGAAAACCCAGATTAATGAAGTGTTTTCTTTCTTGGGGCTAAAAGCAATACCTGAATTCTGGGAACTGGCCGTGTAGTGTATTCTTCATGGAGACTGGAGATTAGATTTCTGTGTGGCTTGTTCGGTTTCATTGAGTATGTTGGCTGATCAGTTGATAGATATTGGGAAGGGAAATTGAAGAAAACTGTGAGAAACTCTCTGTCGATTAAGATTTCTGTTGTGTATATGTTTGCTGTCGTGTTCTTGTATTACTTTGTTCGGTCAATTGACGCTTGGAGGAAAAGGAAAAGCAACTTGGATTTCTTGTCATTTGGCGTTCCTTCTCTTAAGTTGTGTGGTGAAATTCTTTTCTTTTCTTTTTCTTAGGGGGGATTTCAAGATCTGCCGCTCGAATTGAAAAACTGTGATGGACAAGGTAGTGGAGGCAGTCGAGGAAGTGAAGAAGCAGTGGGGCGAATGTTACGTTAAAACTGAAGGACACATCAAGGCGATTGAGGGATATGGCAAAGATAGAGAGGAGACAAATTCACTTCCTCGATTGAATGGCCTTGCACAGGATGGTCTGGCTTTGTTGAATTCATTGCAGTTTAAGCTTGATATTCTCGCGCCGCAACTGCCAAATGCTGATGAAGTTGAGGGTGCAAAGTCTGTCCTTGAATCTTGGAAGGAACAATCTCAGGGGTGAATTTCATGTCATCCATTTCTTTCCTCTTTTTCCATCAAATTATGGAATATCGAAGCTATCATTCATGATCTTGAAAGCTTGTTGCTAGGTTGAGGGTGAGATTGAGGAATGCCAATTTGCAGGCAAGGGCTAACATGAAAAAGGCTGCTCAGGAGGAGGTAATCTATCATTTTTCGATATAATTTCCATACTGACATTTTCGATGATTTTGTTAACTGATCTATTTTCAGAGACTATTGCTTCTTGGTGGGGGTGAAGAATCGACAATTCGCAGACGCAACTTGCAGTATGTGTTACTTTCTCTTTGTTCTTTTCATTTACATGTCACAACAGAAGAGTGGCTATAATAAGGAATAAGTTGTGCAATTCTGGTTTCGATGGGCATCAGAGAAGAAGCTGAGTGTATGCTTTCGAGTTTCCCTTCATTTGAATGATTTGACTGTTGGCTACATCAGGACAAAGGCTGGAATGACATCTGCTGCGGAAAGCATTACGGAAAGCCTTCGTCGAACTCGACAATTGATGGTTCAGGTCATTACTCTTTGACTTCATCTACTTCTGGGACACTGTTAACCTTCATGGAACAAATTAGTGTTCCTAAATTGCCATTGGTTTGATGTGTTTTACAGGAAGTCGAAAGAAGCACAAGTACACTAATGACCGTGGGTGAGCAATATTTTCGTGCTCCCTGACAATGATGGAACAAATCTGCAATCAACTGGCAAACACTTTTATATATTCTTGGAAGACGATTTGCAACAAACGAGATGGCCCATTGATATCATAACTGTACTCTGACAGTTTATACTGTACTCGTCTCTCTACTTATGAGATTGTCTGGGTGTGTACAGAGGAATCAACTGGAGTTTTGAGGAAAGCAGAGAGTGAGTACAAAGGCCACAAATCTTTGCTGATGAGAACACGGGGGCTTCTCTCGACCATGCGACGTCAAGACGTGCTTGACAGGTAATCACCATCCGAGAATAACCCCAAAGCATATTCTTGCTAGATGAGTTATTTTATATCATTGAATTTGGTTGAAACGACTTCCTCGGACAGGATCATACTCTGCGTTGGAACGATTGCCTTTTCCTGCGCCATCCTTTTCGTCGTTTCACGACGAATAGGCCTGCTGAAGCTTCAGAAAAAGGTTACGGCAGCCTTGAAGGCAAGCATGGCCGGAAAAGCCGATGCGGTTGACAACATGGACGCACGATTGAATGATCTTACTCGAGCTGAACTCTGAGATATCTCAAATTTTAGCTTGGTGTTAGTGTTAGCAAACGTCTTACAAAATCATCATCTGTCAAGTTATAAAACATTGTTTTATGGAGTGGACCCAAATGATTATTAATCGGCTTTTAGATGACATTGATTGAATCGAAACTAGATCACAAACAACTGGAGAAAACAAAGTAGCCATGGTATGAAGAACTGCTGCCTGAGCTATATATAGCTCCTTGTCTCCCTCCGCGGGGCTCGGCCGAGCCAACGAAGACTGGTGAGCAATAGTTTGCAGGGATCATTCTCGGCGGACATCTAATTACACGACGATGACATTCACCAGCAGCTGCAATATCGCCCAGCGGCGCAGAATATCGTAACGGGTTAAGTGGAGAGCTCGCTTAACAGGGGGTCTGGTTCATTATCTCCCTGGACCGGATGTGAAAGCTCTCCGGTCCGGTTGCTTCCCCTCCTGAAAAAGGAACTCTCTCCTCGTTGCTCGCGATCGCTTCCGCAATTCGCCGTTGATCCCCCAAGCCAATCAGATCACATCCAAGTTATCGTGATTTTGCACGATTCCCAATTCCCTAAGATCTCCCTTTCCACTTCTTTCGCTTCAGACGTTTTCCCCACAATGCTTTTTGATGATCAAGTCACTCCAAAGTTCCCACCTTTACAACACCACCACTAGATGGCCAGATGGCCCCCGCCGCCGTCCTGAGGCCTTTCCTGGTGGCCGCCGCCGTCATATCTGTCTTAACCTTCTTCTCCCTTAACCCAACCGCCCGAATCCCTCCACCCCTTACCCGTATCCCTGCTCGGAGATCCCTCATTGACAGAATCCCTGCAGAAGCTGGTCTCTTCGACTACTCCGCAGTCTTCCGGGGCAGATTCTATCCTTCGGTCACCGCCCTATCGCTCATCCTCGTCGTCCACTTCTCCCTACTCATCCGCACTGCGCAAGACCACTTCTCGGCCGCCACCACCAAGCTCTCCTCGGCCCTCAACCTCACCCCGAGCACCGCAGCTGCGACCCTCCTCGCGCTCGGTAACGGTGCCCCAGATGTATTTTCTTCCCTTGCCGCTCTACGCTCCGGCCAGCCTAGGACAGGGCTCGGAGCCATCCTCTCAGGCGGGGCTTTCGTGTCAGCATTTGTTGTAGGGGTCGTTGCAGTGGAGGCAGGGCCGATCGTGCTCGACGCAGGGTCGTTTATTCGAGATGCAGGGTTTTACGGAATTGGGGCAATGTTCCTGTTCTGGGTTTACTTGAGCGGGGAGATTTATCTGTGGCAGGCGATAGGTTTTGTTGGGTTTTATGTGTTCTTTGTGGGTTTAGTGTTTTATATGGACATGGGAAGTGCAAATGTGGAGACAAAGAAGGTTGGTAATGGTGGCGAAATGAAAGAATTACTCAGTAATGATATCGAAAATGGCACCGCAAAAGTTGAATTGGAAGGAGGGAAAGGGTGGGGAAGAGTCAAGGGAACTCTGTGTCAGGTTAGTGAGGTTTGTATTATGCAGAACTACCGATACATTGTGATCGGCTTTTTTTGCTTCTTGTTGATTGATGGTGTACGAATCTTTCGGTTCAACCGGAATGCTATGGAAGTCTGGTGATGTTTTGAGTGCATAATTGTTATTAGGCATTTGGTTTCAACACAGAGGAGGTTAGAGTGATCCCTAGGCTTTGTTGTGGGAGGTTCCGGCTCTGATACGGGCATGAGGCTTAGAATCTGATCTGTCTGACTCTGATCAATAACAGACTCTTCAGATGCTGATAGTGGATATGTTTTCTAGTGGGCTGCATGAACAGTGTGATGATCTGCTGTTTTTGTTTGTCCTTTCTTTGGTTTCTTCTACCAATCCTCTGCCCCTTGCGATTGCTTAGCAGAATGACAGCTTTACATAAGAGATTGCCCGACATCCCGATTAGATTGATGGCTTATTAAGGTGAAGTGAAAGTGAAAAGCTTGTTTTACAAAGTGCTAGAGGGAAGAGTGACTGGTTCATGCATCTGCCACGTTAATAGCCTGCATATAGAGGTAGAAACTTTTGAAATTGCAATTAAATGACTGGGGGGAACATCATGAACTGAATGCGGATGGATTAATGTTACATTTTATCTCCCTTTCGTAGGAACTTGTTAGGGGAGGCCATTTAAATTGGTTTCTGCTTTACTACATTTCCATAATTTTCTGACCATGTTTCCTTCTTTTTCACGCTCAATTGGCAGATCTCTGGATTATGGGATGTTCCCATTTCTGTGATTCTGAAGCTTACAATCCCCCAAACTTCCCCTGCGGATTGGAACCGATACTACGCATCGGTTAATCTCATAATTTGCCCACTTGCCCTTCTTTATGCATGCAACTCATTTGTGCCCATGGATCACGCCATTGTGTTCCTCATTCCTAATACGCATGTTCCTCTTTGGTTCGTTGTTCTCTTGGCGAGCTCTCCTCTCGCTCTTCTCCACTTCTTTGTCGAGAAAGAACCGCCTAAATCCGAGCAACTTCCTGTGACCTTAGCGGCATTTGTCATGAGTGTGTTCTGGATTTCCACCGCCGCGGGAGAACTATTGAATTGCCTTGGCGCTCTCGGCAATATTCTTGAGCTGCCGCCTGCATTTCTTGGTTTGACAGTTCTGGCATGGGGTAACTCTGTGGGAGATCTTGTTGCAGATGTTGCCGTTGCAAAGGCAGGCCAACCTGCTATGGCTATGGCTGGATGCTTTGCGGGGCCTATGTTCAATATGCTTGTTGGGATGGGAACTGCTCTGGTCATTCAGACATACGACGTATTTCCAGAAGCTTACGTTCTTCGTTTTAATATAAGTATAGTTACAGCATTCGTGTTCCTGCTTTTGAGCTTGATGGGTTCCCTCTTGGTAATCACTTGGCACAGATTTCGTGTGCCTCGATACTGGGGATTCTGTCTCGTTGGTCTGTACGCCATTTTCATGTTGATCACCTTAGCTATTGCTAAGTTCTCCTCCTAGGAATAGCAGGGGCAGAAAGATCTTTCATTTTTGTTCAGATTATAGCACAGGATTATTTAGTCTCAAATCAATCTGCGGTTTATGCAATACTTTTGTTGGGGGGGGGGGGGTGTTTGCTCCATCCTCCTCTATGCCTGCCTGCTTGAACATGGTTGAAATCCATAGTACACAATGATGACTGCTGTGGCAGGACTGCATGTTCAACTCCAAGGTCAATAATCTTCTTGACGTGTTCCTTTCTGCAGATTCATTCATTTTACTCGTAAAGCAACGAATGGTAACCTCAGATAAGGTGTGAAACCCAGGAAACTTGCTGGTGCAGAGAACTTTTCGGAACCAGTTGTAGATATTGAATGTTCTGGGTCGGTTGAACGAGTAGAACTTCGCCAGAGCTGTCAACAAACTCGCGAGCATTAGTTGCTGGTGGCCGAAGCGAATCCCCTAGGACTAGATGTTGTGTGTTTGTGTTACCCCTTGCTCAAGCATGTCCCTCCTCAAGGCGAGGAAACTTTTTGGCATGGGATTTGGTGAAGGAACAATAAATAACTTGGACTGAAGGAAAGGAGGATGAAGAAAGGACAAACTCAAAGGAGTTGGGGGAGGGGGGGGGTGGGTTTTTCTCTTTTCATACGGTCCATCCAGACACAACACACAAAATTATTCAACAAAAGGGAGTCTTATTATTAATCAAAATAAGTGTACTCCCCCCCTCCCTCCAATGAAAAGGCTGTCGACCATTTCCATACGCAAACCAGTAGTTGTAGTTGTAGTTGTAGTGGGAGTCTCACGTTTCATTTCATTAGTTTCCAAATAATCCCATCTTTGCATAATACTGCGGTTAGTTTATGTCCGAATGAGTTGAATGCGGACAGCGTCGCAGTGGATCTTGTCCGGATGTATCTCTTTCGTAATAAAACTGGACGATTGTTGGTAAACGCCCCTTCCCTTTCTTTCTGTGTAGCCGCAGCGCAGGCAAATAGATAGGCATTTTTTGACCCCTCCGCCGACTAAAAGCGAATACAGAATTATTTGTTTCTTACGGCTTAGCGGGCAAGAAAAGTTCCTCCCCCTCATTTATTATATTTTAAAAGTGTAATGTCAGGAATATAGAGGCTGGAAATAAAAAAGGGCAAAGAAAAAAAAAACACTCTGACAAACTCCATTAGTTTAATGCCCTCCTCCTCCTCATAGTAATAATTTTATTTTGTCTTTTGTCAGAGAATAATAATAACAATAATAATCACCGCAGGGGGTAATTAAAAGGGTGGGGGTGGGGGTTTAATTTGACCCAATAATTGAACCATCGGAAGATTCTGTATCAGAAATTAAAAAGAAATAGGGTGGGTTCTTGTCAGGGATTAATGTCATAAACAACTTAAGTTTATAATAATAATAATAATAATAAGAAGAATGGAAAACGATTAACCTCGGAGTTCGATCGGTCGGGCCAAATGGGTAATCGACACGTGTCACGAGGGGGGCGGGTCAATGATTGAAAGCCCAAGAAGGCTCTGTTCCTTTTTTTTTTTGTGTGACAAAACACGCATTCAACGCATATTAATTAATTATCTCCATAATTTTGGAAAATAAGAAACAACAGGACCCAAAAACTGGTCAGAAACAAAAGAGGATGGTGAAGAGAGAAGGGAAAGAAGAGGAGAAGAGCTTGTTGTTGTAATTAGGGCCGACATGAATCGGAGGGCGTGGTTGGATGGTTGGTTGGTTGGTTGGTTTTTTAGGAAAGGAGGAGAGGAGAAGAAGAGATGTCCGATGGGTTCTGCTTGCTTGCAATCCTACAAACCCTACTCCATCGTCATTATTACTAGTAACATTTCATTACCCATTTGGAATCCTAGAATGGTCATCTTGCTGAAATGAGGCAGGAGGAAATCAAGGCCTCGAGAGTTGGAGAAAGCACAATAAGGTTGGGAGGTGGGGAGGGAGGGAGGTTTGATCTCCTCTTCAAAATGATTAGAGAAAGAAGAAGAAGAGATGGGAAGGAGAGGGAGGGTTTGGTAGATCTTGTCAGAACGCTACTTTTCACTTTTCCATTATTATTATGGGATTTTGATTTTCATAACATCATTGTGGGATTTTGATTTTCTTTTTCCAGTCTTTCTTAGTAACAACTCCATCCAAACCCCCCATGTGCAATACGGTAAAACAATGTAAGCACTAAGAAGTAAATGAAACAAAAGCTAAAAAGAAGAGAATTCTTACAACACAAACAACACCCCTCCTCCTCTCATTCATCAATCGGTTCTGTATGAAAATGACAAACAAACAAAAGAAGCTCAAGAAAGCAAATTTTATTAGAATTAGCCCCTCCTTAGTTCTTCTTCTTCTTCTTTTCTGTTCGTGTATATTAATAAATAAAATCCCCTCTTACAATCCCATTCCCCCACACAAACTCCCATCATCATCATCTTCTTCATCGCCTTCTTCTTCTTCTTCGTCTTCGGACCCTCCTGACTCTTTCGTCCCTGAACAACCGCCCAAAGTTTGATCCTTTTTCCTCACTGGATTTTTAACAATGGAAGGGTATTCTTCCATGTATAACAATCTCAGCTGGGAATCCTCCTCCTCCCCAGCTGATATCCCCGCCGATCCCTTCCACTCCGCCCTCACTTCCCTCGTCTCCTCCCCAGACTTCATCATCAACACCGCCACCACCAACAACAACAACTCCCTTATGCGGGAGCTCATCGGTCGCCTCGGCACCATCTGCACCTCCCCTGATCCTGCCCGCGATTCCCTCTACTGCTCTGCCCCCAACAGCGCCGCCACTTCCTGCTACAGCACCCCACTCAACTCCCCTCCCAAGCTGGGTTTGTCCTTGACGGAGCGCAATTCCAGGACCGGCGGTGGAGGAGGAGGAGGACGGGGCCTCGGGTACCCGGTTACTACCCACCTGCCCCTTCCAGCCGACTCCAGGCTCGTGGAGAGGGCCGCAAGGTTTTCCTGCTTCGGCGGTGGGAATGTCGCCGGGGGCCGACCCAATCAGGGAGGTTTCCCGGGGCTGCCCCTCCCACAGGTCGAACGAGTTCAGAGTGGGAGGTTCTCGAGGGTTTCGAGCAGCCAGAATGTAGCTGCTGGCTTCCGGAGTGGGAATTCCCATGAGAACATGGATACAGGGGATTCCCCCGAGGGATCCTTGATTTCAGAGCAGATCACGCGGCCGAGCGACGCGAATTCCTCCCGGAAGAGGAAGTCCGTTCCCCGTGGGAAGGTGAAGGACGGCGAGGTAGAAAGCCGGAAGCTTTCCTGTGATATCTTCTCTCTGTGCCTTCGTTGTGAAGTTCTCAGTGTTTGGATTTGGTCGCAGGATTGTGCGGAGAACGGACAGCTGGGTGAGAAGAAGAGGAAGGAGGACAATGTGAAGCCGCCAGAGCCACCCAAGGACTATATCCACGTCCGAGCTCGAAGGGGTCAGGCGACGGACAGCCATAGTCTCGCCGAAAGGGTAAGTAACCTGAATTGATCCAGTCGATTCATTACTTAATATCACCCTCGATCGATTCTCAACCAGGTCAAAACTCACGTTCTTACATGTTAATGATCTACTTCTGCAGGTTAGGAGAGAAAAAATTAGTCAGAGGATGAAGGTTCTTCAAGATCTTGTTCCAGGATGTAACAAGGTGTGTTTGGTTTGGTTTGGCTTGCTGTACATTTCCCTAGGGAAGTTTGCCCAAGCAGGTCGAAATTTGCAATGAGAATCGCTGAGCGGCTTTGTTTGGAAACATTTGCAGGTAACTGGGAAAGCAGTGATGCTGGACGAGATCATTAACTATGTTCAGTCGTTACAGCACCAAGTTGAGGTATGACAGATGAGCCAACCTTGACTTAATTATGACAACAGAGAAAGAATGAGTTGATTTGCTATTGTTTGTCGCAGTTCCTTTCGATGAAACTTGCAACCCTGAACCCAAGAATGGACTTCAACGCAGATGCCTTGGTCTCGAAAGAAGTGGGTGGCACTAAATCATCTATTACGACCCCTTCTCGAAATACCCCTGGCATACTCACGCATTGTTCCTTTGCAGATGTGCAACCCTCATGGATCTTCTCTCTTCCCGGGTGACTCTTCCTCGTCAGCATTTCTGTATGGCTACCAGATGCAGTTGCATGACGCTGCCCTCGTCAACAAGATGGAGAACCAGCTCCCATTAAATGCACTGAGCGTCGCGGTCCACCCCAGTATGGAAGGTTTCTGCAAAGCCTCATCTGCCGTGGTAATTCTGTCACCTCTTCACAAGGAAGACCTTCAGCTTACTCTAGTTCTCCACTCACGAATCGGCTTATCTTAGGTATTGGGAATATGGGACGACGAACTTCACGGCACCGTGCAGATGGATCTCCAGCAGAATCAACCGCAGCAAAGATTACAAGGTACTTCAGCGGGTCTTGGTTGGATTATTCGACTGCTCTCGGATCTCAATTGACTTAACATTACCTTCACGATCATCCCAGGTGGCCCGGCAGCAGGTCAGATGAAAATCGAGTCGTAGACTCATGCCGTTACGGAATCGGAGAACCGAATTTCGAGGAACACCCGTGTAAATACATGACCGGGATCAAGAGGAGTTCATCAGACAAAGTTCCATTGCCGCTCATCATCATCATCATCGATTATATTCTTTTTACATGACCTGTAGATTCAATTAAGAAGCCTTTCTCATTGCTAGAGATGTCTGTAATCTGTATTAATATATTTTTGATGTCATTGTTGTTAGGACAGCATAAGGTGCAATATAGTGATGGGTTTGATGGTCTATTAACATGGATGCGAAATTTGTTGGATGGATGGAACGGGGTTTTTGTTTAAGCTTGTTGAAGGACTTAAAAGAGCTAAAAAGGTACGATGGTATGACTTAATGTGGAACCCCTTTCTGTTTTGGAGGGGACAAAAGACAGGGAAAAGACAAACTGCAGTAAGTGGGAAATGTGATGTCCCTCGACCGGACCCGTCCATCTGCCGACCCCCTCGTATAAGTCTAACAGGATTTTACTTTGTATCAATTAATCGTAAAAGGAGTAGTCCGCTAGAGTATATATACTAAAGTGAACTCTTCTTTCTTTGCGAGGTGATTTAGTTAGCCTGGAATCCAAACATTGGTTTAAGAGGGGGGAGGAAGGAATCATGTTGGGTGTTGAATTTTAGGGGATTATATGAACTGTGCCTGCCTTTGCAGCAGGCATGGTGCAATAAGTTCAGAAAAATCATACCATTGACCTGAACATAGATTTACCTTTGAATCTAGTAAATACTCTCCATCCACCATTACAAGAACAGGAGGGGCCTCCCCGTGATCCTATCTTAATCTGTGTTATTACGTAGCCTTAATACATTCATGGGCGAAAGAAGGGGATCGATCGAGCCAAGTCGTGCGTCAACCAACTGCAATACCTCTTAAGAACATCTGGTTGTCTGATTTGCTCCATATTTTGTTAAGGAAGAGTTTAAGAAGAAAGGAGGAGGACCCCCCGCGGAAAAAGCAATAACTTGGGTGTGTGTGGGCGTTTGGTATGTCCGCAGAACCAAAAGCACACCGCCTGATATCACATTGAATTTTCCCAAATAGGAGGGGCCGGGTCTGGTCCGATCTGTCTATCCAGACAAGAACATCGCCACTGTCCTCGGCTCGAACATTGTCCCCTATCCGATCGACACGCGGTGGGAGCCCAACCCAATTTTAGGGGGGGGGGGAATCCTAACTTGTAGCCATGATCGACGCCCAGGTCGTATTCATAGGATTTCGTATTATCTTGTAGTTCTAGTAGAAAACAAAAGGATGCAGCCCCACTTCCATTTGTTAACTGTGGTGCTCGATCCCTGCCTATACTGTTGGGAACGTCGAATTATTTTCGTCCTACCTTGGCTGGTTTCGTGTCTGAATATTTCTTAGGCCACCAATCTTTCCTTTTGGTTGAAATTTATTGATGTCGGAGAGAGTGACTTGCTTGGTTTGGATCACCTCCTCCTCCTTCTAGTTGTATGCCTGTGAAACTGGGGGAAAAATTAACTACGTTTATGCTCTCAGTATAGATCAAGATTTTGAGTTTTCCGAATCTGTTTTATTTAGTTCTGCTAATTCATACCAAACTTGCTTTGACCTTTGATTTCGTAGAAATTGTGTGTCGGAGTTCCCTTCACCTAAAAGCTAGAAATTAGGTAAATGATCTCAATTATATTTAAGTGATTGTCCAGACCTTTTTTAGGCATTGAAAGATTATTTCTCAACAGATTTCGTGCTGGTACATGAGCCTGGTCATGGAACCCTCTTGTGTCGTCGTGCTTAGCAAGAAACATGTGTCGGGAGACTCTAGTTGTACGATGATGGATCCTTACTGTTTCTACTTTCATGAAAACACAAAAACCAGAAGTTGGCGTTTAAGGCTGCGGACGTGAAGTTGGCCAGAAAGACGGCCCCCTTACCGAAACATTCAAAGCAATCGGGCAGCTTTCCTAAGGACTCTTTGGGGAATGGTACGACGTCTTGCATTTACTTGGCACTGCTGATCATGATGAAGCGGCACATCGGCGCCCTGGAAAGGCTGGTTTTCAGACCTTACGCGAAATATACATGATTATTATCCGGTGATTGTGGATGTCGGCATGGGCTCAGTACCCGTTGCTGGCCTCTTTGCTTCCAGAACTTCGGACACATAGCTGCAACTGTTGGGGCTGTGTTGGTGGCTGTTGATGATGTTCGTTCATAAAAAAGGATCGATTGTCCAATCAGCTGAAAATGTGGTAGATGGTCGTGCATGGCATGATGCGGCTCATGGTGAAGATCCGGTTGATGCTCGACTAGCTCGAGCATCTGATTCGGCTGTTGTTCCCTAACCACTATCTGGTAGCCTCCCCGTGGATCCCCAAATTTGCCGGGAAAACAATCTTTTGCTCCCCCACCTGGAATGGGATGAGTAGCCCGTTTGACTTATATGCTAGCTTAAAGCATCGGTTTTCGAAGTCGGACTTGAGTTTGCACCCTTCAACACCCCTTTCTCGAACATGACCCGCCGAGCATCGCCCCCTCCTCCGACACATGCTCCAATGCAGTCTCTCAGCAATGCCTCTACACATCCACAACGCATCTCAACTTTCCCAATAACGAAGGAAAACACAGGAATTACAAGGACTTCTCGGAGATAAAGAGACTCCATTCGATGAATTGAGAAAATCGACATAAGCTGCTTCTGATCATCTTGTACATTTCTGGACGGCTGTCTGTCGTCCGTCGCCACCGTGATTTCCCTTCGCAGTACCTCGATGCCCGAGTGGAGGTGCCAACCGGAGGGTATCAGAGGAGCGGACTTGAATCCTCGTGTCGTCTAAATCGCACGCGCTCGCGAAGGCCCGATGACGCGCGTATACTCCCTCATGTGAGCAGCCACCATTGGGTGGTTACCATTGAACAGCATTACGTATGACGGATTGTTCACCTTGGGGACATGGAACTGGTATCCTGATGGGGGACATATGCCGTCAGTGGCGGCGGAGGCTGGAGGAGGGGAGAATGGCCTGAGGGCCGATATATGTCGCGAGCTCCTTCCGGGCGGTCACTAGGTTGATCTCCAACAACTTAAGCCTCTGCTGGAGGATCGAGTTGATGGCGTCCTCATGCTGCAACGTGCTCAGCTCGTTGAGGAGCTTGACCACGTTGCTGGCCCCAAACACGTTGTGAACGTTCTTAGACTTCTGGGGCATGTCGGGTGAGAAATAAGGCGCGAACACACACTTCTCCGGGCGCTTCCTACACAGGAACTAGGATGACGCATGGCGATCTCCACGACGACGTAGATCAACCTCGCCGCAACCCCAAATAGCATTAAACAAAAACATTGAAACGGGAAAACTGATCAATGACACGTCGGATGGAGAGGTCGGGGGTGCTGCTGGGATTTTGATCTTTGACGAGCGAGAATCGGGGGAGGGAAGGGAGATTCGTATAATGGGCTCTATGGGCCGGATACGTTTGTCGCCAGGCCCAATGGGCTTTTAAAAATAAACCCAAAAATAGACCAATTGGTTGGACTCGATTACCTCTTTATGTAAGCGAAGGTAAGTCAAAGAAAAGGGATTTATGTCTGGGAAAAAATTTAGTAAAGGACGTAATTTTAAAATTTCGAAAATATATTAAAAAAAATCAGACTTTATGAAGTCTAACTTTCGATTTCTTAAAAATAAGTTTAATTTTAAAAAATTGGTTTGGAAATTTTTTAAAATTATGATATAAATTTTGTTAGTGGGATACGACGGAGAAAAGAAAGAAGCAAAAGGGACGAAGACAAATTCTGTTATTTCATTTCGTCCAAGGAAGAAAGATAAAAAAAAAAGGAAACAAACCAAACCTTGCTGGGGTGTCAACATTACCATCAGTCCCGATCGCTGGCGGGATCTCCCCCTCCGCCGTTTCCGAGGAGATCAATGCCGAAACCCACCATCAATCTCAATTCCCTCTTCCCACGAAAACCCTGAAATCATCGAACTTTTGGGTTGTCGGGGAAGATGGATTCGGAGGGCATCGACGGCGTCCGGATGACTTGGAACGTGTGGCCGCGAACCAAGGTGGAGACCAGCAAGTGCGTCGTCCCCCTCGCGGCCTGCGTGTCTCCCCTCCGTCCTCATCCCGACGTCCAAACCATGTCCTACCCTCCACTCCGCTGCAACACCTGCACCTCCATCCTCAACCCCTTCCGCCACGTCGACTTCGCCGCCCGATCTGGATCTGCCCCTTCTGCTTCCAGCGGAACCACTTCCCCATCACTACTCCGAGATGCCCGACACCCGCCTCCCGGCCGAGCTACCCCAATTACACCACCATCCAGTTTGTCAGCCCTTCCCCTCCCCACCACCATCCCCAGTTTGGCCAAGCCGCCGCTGCCCCCGCCCCCGGCTACTCCCCTCTCGGCGTTCCTGTTCGTCCTCGATACCTGCATGATCGAGGTCCGCCCTCAAGCAAGCCATCGGGTTGGTCCCCGATAATGCCCTGGTGGGTTTTATCTCGTACTGTACCCTGGTCCAGGCTCATGGCTGGGGTTCTCCGAGCTCTCGAAGGTTTATATTTTTCCTCTTGTCGACCCTGTTCTAATGTTGCCTAGAATAGTCTTTTGATATTGTGATACCTAGATTATTTACCTAGATTATGTCGTCTTTTTATCACATTTTCAAAAAGGTGAACCTTCTCTGTGGCTTTATCTGGTCGGGATTGCAGAAATGGAAGTTAGAGTTGAGATGAGAGAACTGGTTGCTTGGTTGTTTTAGCTGAAAGTTTTGGTCATTCTGTATTTAAGGACTCCTTCAAACTTGTATTTGAAGAAGGGGAGCAAGCTCTTGGTCTTTGCTTCGAGTAAGTTGTTCGTTTTCTAGTTTGTTCAATCATTACTTTTGGATATTCGCTTATATTCTTGTCAATCTAGTTAATTTTAGCCTTTGATGGTCTTGGAAATGCTTTTTTTTTTTTAAGGATTGATATCAAGTTCAAGAGTGATTAATGCGAGGTTCTTTCTTGTTATCCGACGTGCACATTTCTGAGTTTCTATCAGCAACCTTGCTTAGAAAATATGTGGAGAATTTATTGCCATTCGGACTTTTTGGGCGAATATTTTTTTATCTGGACTTGTAAATTTCGTTACCGAGGTGATGTCCAGCTATACTTCAGCTTCATTAGCCTGTGAGAGAGCTTCCCCAGTAGTTTGCTCTAGTTTCCTTCTATTGCCTTCTGATTTACACCTTAGTCATTTGGTGTCACTGGATCCTTTTCTGTTGTAGTCGATGTGTATCAAGTAAATAGTAGTTGCTGCCTTATTTTGTTAGGCAGGGATGCATGTTTGCCCCTTTTCGGAGCTGCTTCTAGACAGGATTATTGGATCCTTTTTAGTACTTTCTCATTACATGATTGAGTGTTTGCACCCCGTGATTAGGCAAGAACAATTTTTGCTAGAGAGTGGTCCACACATGGGGTGGTTTACTGCCTGTGTAGGTAGTTTGGCAAGAACAATTTCTGCTAATGTCGAGAAATATTCTTTTTTGATGCTGTTCTTCCAAAGTGATATGAAGTCTTTTCTGCTGACTCTGCATGATGGCTGAAATGGATGGCTTGTTTTGATCTTACTCAATCCCCCTTTTCGGTTTCTGCCACTGCAGGCATTTGCTCAGATACTCCAGGCCCCTCACGAGGAGGCTCAAATGATTATCCAGGGACGTTTCCCTGTGCCTAGATTGGTTGTTTGCAACCAGCATGGATATCAGGTCAGTCTGAATTTGGTGGTCACTCGGAATGGATTCCTGTTCGTCGTGATACAACATTGCGCACGCGATGGCGGGGGTTCCGGCGTGAGCCTACAAGTAAGTCTTCCTGGAGCAGCACCTCCAGAAGCTGGCGATGCAGTCCTGAGGGGGTAGCGCAGGTCACACGGTTTGCCATTCATCATAATTGGGGGGGGTTGTTTTCCCCAGGGCAGAGCCATTAGAAGTCAATGTTTATATACTTTTTCTTGTGTGTTTCCGAGGATGAGATTGATCAGGGCAGAGCAGAGAGGAGAGTGATTGATGAGCAAATAAATGGTTGGGGGTGGGTGGAGTTTTTTGCTTCTTTTTTTAGGTATTTATGGTGAGGATAGAATCTTTCATGTATCTAAGTAGCAATTAATGTCATTTCGGGCAATTCATTGCCCCAAGACCAGAATTGAAAAAATAAAAAGAAGAAAACGGGGTTGGAGGATGAGACAGGGAAGGATTCATCCCTTTGGATGAATGGTAATAATTATTACCAGATCTCGTCGTCCCTGTCTTAAAACTAAAAGCACATTTTATATCACCACGTGGCAACTTATGATTCGTCTACATTAATCATCCTGCACTTAAAAAAAAAAATAGCGACGGAATTATCATGATGCCCGGACACAATCCAGGCCCCCCTTTTTTAAAATCACGTCTAAGACTGAGGTGGAAGAACTATCGAGACATTAATTTTGGTTGAATTTTACTCTAATTGTCTTATCTAACCCAGAATACATTATAAATAAGTTGGAGATTAACCAAGTGCAGTTCACCACCAACCCATCCAAAAACATCCTTTTGCACTCGGTTCGAGCTGTGTTTTGTGCTTTGATTGTGGTTGGTGACAATGTATTCCCTCTGCCCGAGGCTTTTGCTTATGCAATGTACATGCTTTCATCTCGTAACCCTTCACATGTCCCGTTGCAGATGGCTGAAGCGTTGTCCCAACCCAACTCCCTGCACTATCGAAGCCACAACAGTGGAACTGGGACTTACCCTCAAGATGCTAGCGGATCCCGGATGATTACGGTATGTTGCCATCAGTTTATGTTAGTATCATCATGGAACTTCGTGAAAGTGATCGCGTAAGAATTTAGGCTCGATCAGATCTAATAATGACTTCGCCTTCGATGTGAACATAGTTTTTGGCTTTCCTTCAGTTGTACGAAAGCTTGAAAAAATGAGACATTTGTTGCTATCCGTTATACTCGTATTTACCATTTCGTGGATGTTGGTCGTGCAGGAAGAAGAGAAGAAGAGGTGGAGGTATTCCCCTCTCCTAGAAGGCTCTTTGTTGTCCCGCTGGGGTGAACCGGCCGCAGATGGACCAAAGGCTGTCCCTGACATATGGAGATATGCTGCCAAGAAGTTTGGCGACAGGGTTGCACTAATTGATCCCCGCCAGCATCCTCCGTTTGCTATGACTTATGGACAGGTTTAAATCACACTTTGAATTCTTTGGTCATATATGCTTTGCACTTAAAATCAGATCCCTGGTTCTATTATTTGCAGTTGGAGCAAGAGATTCTGAACTTCTCCGAAGGCCTCCGGGTAATTGGAGTTGAGCCAGGCGAAAAGCTCGCCCTGTTTGCCGATGATTCTTGCCGGTGGCTCATTGCCGACCAAGGCATGTGGCGTAATGAATCGTTTGTGTACTACTGTATCACGTCGTCTTTCAAGAGAAGCACATGACAAATAAACTTCATGTACTTTTAACCCCAGGTATGATGGCAACCGGAGCTATAAACGTGGTTCGGGGATCGATATCGGCCACCAATGAGTTGCTGCATGTATACAAGCATTCAGAAAGGTATGATATTTTGCAGTTTGCCTGAAATCCACGACTTCTTAGCGTCCTGTTATGTTGTCGGGGTTGACCTCTGCACTTCTCTGGTTAGTTCCTACACTCGGGGGGTGACTTTTCCTGTTCTTTCTTCACAGTTCTTGCCTTGCCGTCCAAAATCCCGATCTGTTCAATCGGATAGCAAGTGTTTTTTACAAGGAGACATCCATGAGATTTGTTATCAGTCTGTGGGGGGATAAATCTCACCTTTCTGAAGGTGGAACTGAAGCGGTGACTTTCTACGACTATGACGACATCATACACTTGGGACAGGATAGCCGCAAGGCGCTGCTCGCTTCAAATGATCAATGTAAGGTTTCAGTCATTTGATTACTGGGGTTGTATCGTGGTCTGTATTTCCTTAAAAGACAGCTTATGAAGAAGTAATTCAACATATTCGCAGGGGATGATTATCGGTATGAGACCATAGACACTGACGATGTCGCTACTATCATTTATACGAGTGGCACAACCGGTCTTCCTAAGGGAGTGATGTTGACTCATCGAAATATACTGCATCAGGTACTATTTTTCTCATCTTTTTTCTTCCTTTCTTCTTAGATCCTCCCAAAAGTTGTTGTAATCTCATGTTCATGTTACAAAATTTTGCAATCTTGGCTGTTCTTTTACAGATAAACAACTTGTGGGACGTGCTCCCTGCTGTCGCCGGAGATAGATTCCTTTCGCTATGCCCTACATGGCATGCGTACGAGCGCAGTTTCAAATACTTTGGTTTCATGCACGGAGTCCAGCAAGTGTACTCTTCCATGACGCATCTTAAGGTGAACTAATCGAAAGTTAGGAAATGCTTTCTTTTCCGGGTAAATTGATGATTATCTTCTTCTCATGACAGGAGGATTTGTATCGTTACCAACCTCAATACCTTCTTGGTCTACCATTAATACTTGAGACGATATACGGGTAACTACATTCTCGAAACAGCATACTGTCCACGGATTTCTTCGGTTATGACGTTCTAGGATTTGAACTTTCATCCTTTCTTTCTGTGACAGTTGGGTTCAGGAACAAATATCTACGAGCTCGACTGTAAGCAGAGCAATTGCTCCGATCCTCATTAGGATCAGCATGGCTTTCATGGCAAACAAGCGGGTATACAAGGTATTCGCCTAATCAACCTTTACTTGTATCGATGGAATCCACTGCAACTAATTAGCCTAAACACGGATGCGAGTAAGAGGTTTTAATCTGACACTTCCGATGCTTGGTTAGGGATATTGTCTAACAAGAGACCAGAAGCAACCTTCTCCTTTTATGGCTTTTTGGGACCATTCGGGAGCAGCCATTACGGCTGCCGTATTATGGCCGCTGCATGTGCTGGCGAACGCCACTATCTACGACAAGATTCATGCAACCATCGGATTATCAAAGGTATGCTATTCCCCTGCCTCTAAGTTATGCAGCTTTCTGAGACCGTCTGGCCCGAAAACTTTCTCATTCAAAATTTTGTAGGGTGCTCTCACCGGAGCGACTGGCCTGCCTGAATACATCAACAAGTTCTATGAGGTAAGATTCCTTCGTTTGGGATATCGACCATTACAATGTCTTTTTTGTCTTTGGGTTCTGAAGTTATCCTTATACAGGCCATTGGGGTGAGCATCCTGAACGGGTATGGGATGTCGGAATGTTCCCCAGTTGCCGTTTTCCGAAGATTTTCCGACAATGTAATAATACGTGTTCTGTAATCTTTTGTTCTTGTTTTCGTTTCAAATCAGTTGGACATACATGACTAAGCACAACACCTATCTCGTTTCTCTATAGGTTATTGGCTCTGCCGGGCCTCCTATCCGGCATACAGAACTCAAGATTGTTGATCCCGTGACCAATGAGGCGCTTCCTCCTGGCACAAAGGGCATCATTAAGATAAGGGGACCCCAGGTGATGAAGGGCTACTACAAGGTAAAAACACTCGACCCTAAATTCCCGAATGAGAGAACTGGCCCTCATAGATTGGTACTAAACACTAATATATGGGACGTCCGGCAGAATCCAGTTGCTACGAGCCGAGTCTTGGATGAGGAAGGCTGGTACTACACTGATGATGTTGGATGGATTGCACCTCGACATACCACTGGACGTTACCGTCATTGCGGTGGTGTGCTAGTTCCTGAAGGTCGAGTCAAGGACACCATAGTTCTTTCGACAGGTAACCTAGCCTGCATCAATTCGAGAGCCATGTCATCCCGTCATTTGGTTGGCTATTCTTCTAATGAAGTCCTGTAGGTGAAACTGTCGAGCCGGTGGAGATTGAAAATACTCTGCTGAAGAGCCCTTTGATTTCACAAATCGTTATTAGCGGTCAGGTGGGAGTAATAGTTGATAGTACAACAAAGATTTCCATATGCATCTTCAAAATGCTCGAGGGTCTCTGTTGTGATCACTTGAACAGGGTCAGCTAAGCCTTGGGGCGATAATTGTGCCCGACAAGAAGGAGGTGCTGCTAGCTGCTAAAAAATCATCACTGGTGAATAGTAATGCATCTGAGGTCAGTAACGAGACCATGATAAGCCTGATACGCGAAGAACTCAGAATCCGGTGAGCCTTTTGATCTTTTCATTTCAGCGAAGTGCAAACAGACGTCTCTCCCTGGTGTATCTGAAACTTGATATTTTCGTGCAGGACATTGCGGCGTCCTCATCTGATTGGGCCATTGATGATCAAAGACGATCCTTTCACGGTAGTCAATCAGACATTCATTTAGTTCCTGTGACCAATATTTGCTACCATCGTCAAAGCTGGACTTGAATGCATACGTTCCTTGGTTTCTCATCGCAGATCGACAGTGGCTTGATGACGGGGACCATGAAGTTAAGGAGGCACAACATCATTGCCAAATACAAGGATGACATGGCCAAATTATATACATGGAACTTGTCTTCTATGACTATACAGATGAAGAGTGTTGTTGATCGTCTGTAAGCTCTCCTTAAACCTGTCTGACCCACCGCAGAAGACGCTGGTTTTCGTCTGTAAATTATGAATCATATATCTGTAATAATATCCCTCTTGTTCGACGGATCATCGCCTCTTTTGATTCTAATACAGCCTGCGGCTTAGGACGCCGGATTGGAACGTTTTATGTATCGGTCTGTTCAACAACAAAAATTCTGGACCACAGATCTCGATCTCATATGTGGATCTAACAGTTCAGAATGCAGGTCCAAATGATGAGAATCCAGTAAGGAGGTTAGAATGGAAGCACACGAGGCGAAGGCTTGATGGGCGAAGCGGTCACTAAGCGACAGGAATACCAGACGACGGGCGACAAGGAACATCACAAGCGACAAGCGACAATTGGTTAAGCGAGCGAAGAAACTCCACGGTGAAGGCTAATGGAAGGAGATTGTTACCATGATAACTCATATGAAAAGGAAATATTCCATGGAAACCGGCATCAAAGGAAGCGTAATAAATACGTAGGTCTAGCTTAGTATAAATACTTGTTCTTAGGCATTGCACAACGCACCTCTCTACAGACGAACATATTGTCAATTTATCTTTTCAAGTAATCCAGCGTTCAAGCTCTCTTTGTGCTCCTGCGT
This sequence comes from Melastoma dodecandrum, assembly GCA_029817715.1. Classification (NCBI taxonomy): domain Eukaryota; kingdom Viridiplantae; phylum Streptophyta; class Magnoliopsida; order Myrtales; family Melastomataceae; genus Melastoma; species Melastoma dodecandrum. Next base: position 2,511,166 of record JARUPY010000387.1, read on the forward strand.
TCTTGCTCACCTCCGAAGGCATCGTCGATGGCGTCCGTAAGTGCTTCCGCTTAAGGCTGTCCATCCGCTGCCTTTCTTCCTTTCATTCATTTCATACGGCGACCACACATTCAACGGATCCTCCAGGCACCAGTTGTCCATAGTGCCAGAGATTTCCAACGTGTTTCGATCCGGCTTGTGCACGGACACTTCCGAAGCGAACACGGTCAAAGAATCATCAGTGTGGCTTCAATTGTCAAAAACGAAAAGAACCTTGCACTCCCTTTCTAACCATAGAAGCAAGTCGTTTCGAAAATATCTCGGATTCGAGGATTTGTCATTTTCAACATCATTTAAGAGGATCAGACGTTGAATCGCCGTTGTAATACAGAGATTACCGATGAACAGAGAAAGAATGGTAGGTAAAGTGCGTTCCCCTGTGGATATTTGGACTCCCCACTTCCTCCACTACACCAAAACAACATTCACACAGCTTTATTCCACTCCTTTTAACAACCACCCAGCATATTAGATGTCTGAACAACACCATCCCAGGAAATCAACCACTTCTGTAAGAGAATGGCAGCAGCAGCCAGAGGCTTTCCCTCCCTAATCTTTTCCCTTTTATTGCTGTTATCTTTTGGCGTCCACGTTCGCTCGATCTGCACTGGGTCGCTCGGGGAGTGCCGCGACGGAGGCGGCATGGAGGAGTTCATGATGGATTCGGAGATCAACGCTAGGATGTTCCTCCTGGAAGATAAAAGGTACATATCCCCTGGGGCGTTGAGGAAGGATCAGCCCGTCTGCGGCGATGGCTCAAGCGGGGAAGCGTACGGCAGGGCCGGCGGCTGCATCCCTCCCCCTTCCAATCCTTACACCAGAGGCTGCTCCAAGTACTACCGGTGTAGGTCCGATTCTTGATCACAACGGATGGATAAATAAAGAGAGACACGCCCGACGTACAGCCCACAGGAGCGCACGCCTGCTGGAGCAACGTTTCCAGTTCATGGAGTAAGGCACAATTGTTGTATGTACGTTCAGCTTGTTTGGGAATACTGAGGAAGTTTTCATCGTTAAGCGTTGGTATTTTGAGAAGTAACTTTTTCTTTCTGTACAAACTAATCCCACTTCAACTGCCGCGAATCACGGGCTCTCGGCCGCGCTCCAGCTCAAACAGGAAGAAGTAGGCGGCCTCCGTGCGAGATCAGGCCCGGGGTGTCCGCCGGCAAATCGATGATGATGTACCACACGGTAATAATTTGAACATCTTCGTCACCCCACCTTCTGCAGCCGGCCGCGATCCGCCGCAAGTAAGCCCCTCCTAGATTAGCACGCGACGAATTCACCCATGGACCCGCCTCCCCTTTTAGTCACCTCTACCGAATTCTCTAGAGTTATTCCCAGTTTATTAGGACAACATCAGTTTATTGCATTGGGGCGTCTTAGAAACTAGTGTCACATATTAACGTAATGTCCTGAAGAGTGCAATTAATGCTATGAGGATCATTGAAACCGACCGTGCACTATTAATTACACACACTCTACACATTGGCATTACAAACGTCCAATTTTATTACATCAGGAGGATATTCAATCAAAAGCTGCATAAATAGTATCAAGTCAAGTCATCTTTATTGTGTTACATCTTTTGCTTAGGGTCAAAAGCTTTATTGTGTATTACATCAAACACTTGAAAATGAAAAGAAAAATATCACAGTTGAAGAAATCCCCAAAATGATATGGTTTGAACCGTCAATGCTATGCTGTCAGCTAGGCATATTATGGACTTCGAAGGATGTGGAACGTGCTCGAGAGTCTGGCCGCGGCCATGAGGCTCTAACACTTGGGGAGGTCGGCCGGCGGAGGCGGCAGGGTCGAGTCTGGGGTGCCCCCGTTGTCCACCTCGAAGGCCATCGCCAGCCCCCAAGGAAGATGCACGTCCAGGTGGCAATGGATGAACCATATGCCCGGGTTGTTGGCGGTGAACCGAATCACGGCCCATCCTCCGACTGGCACGGCGATGGTGTTCCTGATCTGGGGGTTGAAGTAATTGAACTTGTTCCAGGCGGTGGTGGCGTTGTAGTTGCCGAAACCTTGAGCCAGGACGTGGAAGTTGAAGCCGTGCAAGTGCATGGGGTGACTCTCCACGCCAACCAAGGCCGTGTTCTGGAAGATTACCTGGACCGTGGAGTTGAACTTCAACTTCTTTACGCTCGTGCTCTTCAGTGTTATATCAAGCGGGCTCAGGCTGATGCTTGGGTCAGTGTAGTTGAACGCCAATGGCGGCTGGTTCGGGAAGTCTGTTGTGTAGACACCCGAGATGTTGTAGTAGTGGGCCTGTAAGAGGGCGGTCGTCGGGAATTGAAAGGAGCGGTTGTTCATGCTCGCAGAAAACCGCAGCCCCTGCAGACCCGGGATGGGGATCTGACAGGTCGGGCACGGTGTGAAACCAAGCCCGACTGTGATGAACATTTCCTGGTCGACCTTAGGTGCGACAGGGACCCAGTTTGGGGCGAACACCAGGCTGGTCAAGGAGGTGTAGAATTTGTTGGCGGTCGGCGTGTCGTTGAAGGCTGGCAGGGAAGGCATTACAGGGGTGGAACTTGAGGCACCTTGGTAGAGTACCAAGCCAGTGGCGGTGGTGTTGTCGAACCCGACATTCTGGGCACTGATGTAAGGGTGGGTGGCCATGTAATAAGCGCCAGGGTATTGGTTGGCTGTAAAGAGGGCGTCGGCAGTCTGACCGGGGGCAAGGACAATGACATCAGTCTCGTAAGGAGTCACATATGACGCGTCTGCAGCGACGACCGTGAAATTGTGCCCAGCTATCTTGAAGAAGAGCTGATTATTGAGTGCAGCGTTGATGATGCGCAGCAAGTAGGTCTTTCCCGGGATTACAGTCAAGTTGTAGATATCTATGACCATGGAAAACAACGGTGATATCACCTCTGGTCGGTTACAATTTCGAACACGAATAACAAAGAAAAAGATTGGATCAGGGCATGCTTACCATTGACAGAGCACGGGTAAAGATTTCCAGGTCTTCCATTGATGGTGTAAGCGTCGGAGTTGTTGGGGACAAAGCCAGAAGCTAGTGCCTCGTTCTCGACGGCGACCACATCGGCGTTCCAGTACTCCCCTGAAAATTTTATATACTGGAACTAAAGCTGTGGTCTAAAAGTGATTATCTATTAACTCAAGTAACAATTGTGGCCTCGAGGAATAACCTAGGATGATGGGAACCTCGGCGTATGGCTTCAGGAACGGGTATAAACCAGACTTAGGCCGAATGATAAGGCCACCATAGACGGTGGCTCGTAGCCAGGAGACGTGGGCATGCCACCAGAGTGTGCCTTGTTGCTTCGTAACGTTAAACCTGTATGTGTATATGCCCCCGTTCGGCGGTATCGGGCATTGCGTTATGTAGCTTGGACCGTCGGCCCAGCCACTCAGCAGCTGGAAGATCCCGTGCCTGCGTTTCAACAGAGTATATTTAAGGAACCCTTCTAATTTTTCTCATATGCACGAAAAAGCTTACAATCACCCTCTGCTTACCAGTGAATGGTGAGGTTATAGGGGGAGTTGTTGATCACGTGCACGACGAGGGTGTCGCCCTCCGTGACGTTTATAATCGGCCCAGGAAGCGTCCCGTTGACCGCAGTTATAACTCGTGTGTTGCACAACTTGTTCACCGTCAGGTTTTGCACCTGAAAGAAGCCGACCGATGGGTCCACGAGATTCGGTAAATCGTGCCGAACAATGACAACAACTGCATGGATCATGCACCGTGGAAGCAAGCTGAAAGGGCGGGAAAACCTTTACCTGGAAAGTATACTCCACAATTGAGCCTGAAGCGACGGAAAAGAAAGCGCCGGCTAGGACGGCTAGCGAGATCGCCAGCAGCCCGTGCGTGGCCACCATAGTAGGGAGAAGGGGGAGGGGAACTAATCAAGGGACGACTGGCTAGAAGAAGAAGAGGAGGAGATGGGGGAAGAAGACAAGAAAACCCCGATGAATCCAAGGGGAAGACAACATCGTCCCATTTATACTCGCAAGATGTAATGACATCTTCCTTGGGATGATGTAATAAATTACTAACCATATCTCGAGTAGTTTAATAATAACAAAAGGGAAAAAGGTAACGCTTGTTTCCCGCGTGGGATTTTTTCTTTCCTACGTGCTGGCGAGGCGAGGGAGAATAATCAAAACATGGAATTTGATCAAATATAACAACAACCTATAAATATTACCAGCTTTCTAGAACAACCCAACTCGATCCTAAAAACCTGATTATTTTATTTTATTTTTTGGGTTTTGATAGAGAATCTCCTGACTAATCATATAAACACATTGGACTGGAATAACTACTCCATTACAATACAACTATATCGAGAGGAAAAAATGGGGAGGACATTTCTAATAAGAAAGAACCTCTGACTTGACTGACTCGCGACCAGATGAGATGTGAGAGGGAGAGGGAGTTCCGATCTCCATGCCGTTAGCAATGATTTGTTTAGTTCATGTCTTTCTATTCCTCAGGGAGTGGTTGAGGGATTGATTTGGGGATATTTTCGAACAGCGGGAAGTTATGGACGATGTCCCTTTCCCAAGGACCGAATGTCAAAACACACTATGCTAATTGTTTTTTAAGTAAACATTGTTAGGGTTTCTACGTTATCTTGGTGTAAGGTGGTGGGTCGTCCTCTTGACATGGCACCCACGATGTTCCTTTCCTCTCGCATTCGAGCTGGCGTTAATCGGGAAGGACGTGCCGTGGGCATCTCGATCTCGAGGATGCTTCCATGATGATATATCTACATATGTCATCCCCTTCTTTTTCTATATGTTCGACTAAAAAAAAGTCATGGGGGGAGACGATGGATTTCCGTTGTCTTTTTTTTTTTTTTGAATTGTTGAGGCACGCGGTTTTGTACACACTTGTGTTGTAATAGGCGTTGTAAAAATTATATATATCTACATAATTCTGGCATAGTATTGGATTGTTTTTTCTTCGTGGATATACGTAATGAAATTCAATGAGTTGCCCCACACACCAAGTAATCTCTGTGTTAGGCAGGTCAAATTTAATTTTTGTTTCTCGCGTGCGACTTCTCTGATCGTGGGGCGTAGAAGAAGAAGAAGAAGAGCTACACGAGGCGACGTTTCATTGCGATCTTCGATATTATTAACTTGGACTCGAGAAAAGAAGCTTTGGCCAAGTTGTTAACTTGTACTCAAAGGAATTCCTATAAAATTGTTGTTGTTGTGTTGGTGGTGGTGGTGGTCACATATTTGACATGGAATAACGATCCATTTAATCATCCTCGACGACTAAACTATAGAAAATTAAAGGAGAAAAGGTCAGACTATATCTTTCTTCTTTGTGTACGCAATTTACGTGGATCACATAACATTCGAAATTAAAATGAGAATTCCAATTTTTTAATATATCATTTCATGGTCGAGTGTAATTTCTAGAACTGGAGTTAAAATTTTTAAAATTTTTAGGTAATTCAGAATAGGAATTCTTAAAATACCAAGTTGGTTGAACAAGTGGGGTGTAAAAAAATTCTCCAATCGCATTAAACATGTAATTAATTTACTAATTCAACCGTTTCAATAAATGATGATATGTGTCCCAAGTGTGTGTATATATAACTCTTCACCGTTTGACCTAACAACTTAAGCGGTTAGATGTTGCTTGATTTTATATTATATAGTTTAGGATAATTTTTTTTTTTACATTTTGTTTTATTCCGACATTTAATATCCTAATTTCCTTACAAATTAATAATATTTCTAAACTCCTTTATAAAAAGGATAAAATGTGAAGATAAAGTTAGGGAAGTTGGGCAGGTTTCTTAGGTCAGATTATTATCCAATCAATTAATTAGGGGGCCTGGCGATAACAAAATTTTTGTAAAGTCAAGAAAAAAAGGAGGTGGGCTTTGCCATCCATCCGTGGGTGATGCCTTCCTCTACTCCTACCTACCTACATACCAACTGTTGTCTTAATCTTAATTAATATACATCAAACAAAACAAAAACAAAAATACACCCATAACCTTTTTTTTTCTCTCTCCATCCTAAATCAAATCAAATTCATTTTTTGTTTTATTTAGTGAGACTCGAATAAAATTTAAAGAAAAGCCATGAATGAAAGACCTTGGAGGGCTGATCTGGTAGGCCCAGGTCCAACCACGACTGATGTATGGCCGGGCCCAATTAATGTTCCCCAGGAAGGCCCAGTAAATGTGTATTATGGATTTTGATAGGCCGTAGTACCACGTATCGATACACGACATGATACGATAAAATATGTGATAAGTAGAATTATCGTTGAATACGTAGGTTAATTGTATTTTAATGCTAGATTTCTCATTTATTTATTTATTGTCTTTGAAACGTTAAAATTATAAAATAATAATCCATTTAAGAAATAGATTCGATTTTTTATTATTTATAATTTTTAAACATGTGGACACTCATAATACGTTCGAGTAAAAAAGAGTTTAAACCCGGGGATCGGATCCAACGAATTCCCGCATACACTAATTAATCTTGTTTGTTGTAGTGCGTACGTGACTTTGATCAGAGAAAAGGCGGGTCCAAATTACGGAATAAAGCCACTTATTCATTTGCATAATATATTCGCGTCTTTTCTTAACCTTTTTTTTCCTCCACTTTTGCTTCTCAAGTGTGCTTTTTCTTTTTCTTTTTTTTTTTTAATAACGAACGTCTGTGCTTTATTACGAGTCGAATTGAATATAAAAGCTTCGTATCGGACATTTCCTTCCCCTAATGCAAATTAAGAAAAGGGACGTGGTATTATTATTGGAAACAACTTTGGACGACATAACACGTTCCTTCTTTGTGGTCCCACTCCCTCTTTGAGAGCAATCAAACTTTGAAGTGTTTGTTTAACTTAACCCAAATGTTTAGCTTAACTAAAAAGAAACATGTCATTTCATAACTAAAACACCATGTGGTAGTAGTTGTTGTTATGCATCGACAACAAGGAAAAGGATCCAAAGCATCCATTCACTCGTAAGCCTCAGTCGGAATCCAACGACACCATAAAACTCAAAACACTCCAAACGTTGATATCCCATTCTCCCATGTTCATTTGGAAAATGGATAAAAGTCTTTTTTTTTTTCATCTTTACGAAATTTTGTACATTTTTACGAAAAATAGCCTCTTTCATTTTTACGAAAAAATTTTGTAATGGGCCTAAATGCTTCGTAAAAATATACGGACATTTATGAAATTTTGAAATGAACTTCGTAAAATATGTACAAACTCTAAAATCAGCAATTTCGTAAAATACGATATTTTTTGTTTTACTAAATTTTTTCGTAATGGGCCGAATAATTTCCATAATTGGTTTGTAAAAATATCCGGACTTTTACGAAATTTTGTAATGGGTTTCATAAAAATATATGAACTAAAATAGTAATTTTTCGTAAATTACGAAAAATTCTTATGAACGGTTAATAAACAGTGATCGGGTTTGTAAAGTATCTACTAATCTTTTCGTACATTTTTATGAAAAGGTTTTGTAAATTTTGCAAATTTTCGTAACTCCGAATATGGCTCCAAACCAAAGAAGGACCTAATTGCAATTTTTAATAAATTTTTGTCCAATGACCGAGAAGCAATTGCGGACGCATGATGTAGTCGACTATGTATTCATGGTGTAGCTCGTGATGTATTCAAGGCCAATAACCTCTTATGAGGACAGACGAAAAATTAAAAATTGTAATTTGGCCCCTTTTCGGTTCGTAGCGAGGTTGGGAGATTACGAAATTTTTTTCGTAAAAATGTACGAAAAAAATTCGTAAAATTACAAATACTTTATAAGCATGATCATTATTTATTAATTATTCGTAAAGGGTTTTTATAACTTACGAAGACATTAATGTTTGAGTTTGTATATTTTTACTAAACTTTTTATAGCTTTTATATTTTTACGAACTCATTACAAAAATTATCTGACCATTACGAAAAAAAATTTTATTTTCGAAAATTATTTAGCCCGGACAATTTTAAGAAGTTTTTATGAAGCATTAAGAAATTTTTTCGTAAAAAAAGAAGTAAGTATAAAAAAGAATATACGAAAAAAATTTCCGTAAAGCGACTTAATCTCCGTTTCCCACTCCTTTCCTTTTTTTCGTAATAAACCCTTTTATTAATTTCATTACATCTCTCTTCAACCACTTATCTTTCAGTTTCACAGTGTCCTCCTCCTCCTCCTCCTCCTCCTGTCGTCGTCGTCGTCTTCTTCCCCACTTTTGACCTTTTTTTCCACTATTTGTTCCTTAAACATTCCCGTCCTTTGTCCGAAAACCTCACCTGCTTCACTCCGTGACCTGCAATAAAAACCATTCGCTTCCCCTTCTTTTATAAATTACTATTGGAATGAATGAATGTATGATGGAGCAGAGGAAGTGGACTGCACCAGCTGCAGCACAACAACAACAACAACAACTTCTTAATCCCTGAAAACCCACCTAACCCATCACCCCTTTCCCCTTTTAATCCCGTTCGGGATGTCAAAGATCCCGCCTTGATCGCAAAGTTCCCATCTTTTCTGTAATCCGCCGACTAGGAGGAACGGGAATGGGTTCGGCTGTCCAGCTCTCCGGTTCCCTCCACCACATTGACCTCGAGGACGGGGGAAGGTACGACACTCGTCGTGGCCGTGGCCTTCACTCCTCCTCCCCCGAGATCGAGGACCGCGACCATGACGGTGCCGGCGACGACGATGATTGGAGCGTGAGCTTCTCGGACGCTGAGGTGGGCTCGTGTTACTCGCACTACTACTCAACCGCGGGAGGTTCGTACGATGAGTACAGCTTTGGGTGCATGTCCGATCGGGATGTCCCCGGGGGTTCGGGTTCGGGGAGGGTGTCATCGGTGGCGGCATCGGAGTGCTCGGTTGAGGTCGCGGAGGTGGAGGTGCATTTGTCTAAGGTCGAGAGGGAGAGGGATTGTAGGATTTGTCACCTGGGTTTGGAGAGCAATAGTCACGAGTCTGGTATGCCGATTGAGTTGGGCTGTTCCTGCAAGGATGATCTAGGTGCTGCTCACAAGAACTGTGCAGAAGCTTGGTTCAAGATTAGGGGGCACAAGTAAGTGATTAAAGGACAGTCTACTGTTCCTTATGTTTTCCCTAATCCTGAACTGATGTGTTTTGAGAGCTTAATTTTTCTGGTTTGTGATTGCTAATGATGTGGTTCCTTTTTCTCCGTCTGCTGTTTCTCTGATGATGATGATTGTTTGGGTTGATGGATATCTCATCTTCATCATGTCATGCACTGATTTTAGTTTGTTAGGAGTCGTCTTGTTTTTCCAAGTAGTAGTTAGGAGTTTATAATAATCATCTTCATTATTACATTTCATAAAGGAGGTTGTGCAGACATGGCACGAGTCTCGCCATATGTTAATAATTCTTGTTCACATGATTGAGTTTTGGGAAGTGGTAGGAAGGCGGATATCGATGTAGAAGGTAGATGTACGAGAGATGTGAGTTCGCTACCCAGATCGCTCCTGGGCCCCTAGAAACACAGGAAGATTGGGCATATGTATACTCTGTATTACCTAATGGGACACTGATCTGGATCTCTTAGCTTTCAAAGTTAAACATTGCCAACACGGCAATTAGATGACTATAATTAAAATAAATAAAAGTAAACAAAAGTTACCTTCTTGCTTTGTCCTTGCCTTTACTTATGGATTAGTCAAAACTCAAAAGTAAAGGCTTTCTCCTGCGGAGTTACTTGAAGGGATCGTTGCAAAGTAAAATGAGGTTGGTTTTAGTGTTCAAGTCCGTAGGCGAACTGCACTGCCCCAATGTTGTTTCATGTGGATACATTTTCTCAAGATCTTGGAATCTTTCCCATTTGCGTTGCTTTTGGATCTTCATTTCTTTTCTATAGACAAGAGAAGTGACGAACAATATGGAATGATGCGTGGTGTATCCATTCCGAGTGTTTAGTTAACTTTCCGCATCAGAGCACCTAATTCTCTGCCAAACTTCTTTTAAGATAATTCGTATGGTGAGAAACCGGTTGCAGAGATTATGCTAGATGAGAATTTGCTTTTTAAGATCGAGTCATGATGGAACTTCATGTGCCATTTATTTGTTTTGACTTGTTTTGTGGTGCTTGCTGGCGGCCCTCAACCGCCCACTACACGAGATCTGTAATAACGTGATTCATTGATTCGATTATTTTAGGATATGTGAGATCTGTAACTCAATCGCACGGAACGTTATTGGTGCAAATGAAATGGAAACCACTGAGCAGTCTGCAAACGAGGTTGACAACCCCACAGCTTCATTTGCTGCAATTGCTACATCGACTCCCTCCGAGCGGCATCACTTTTGGCAGGGTCACCGGTTTCTGAACTTCCTCCTTGCTTGCATGATATTCGCCTTTGTCATATCATGGCTTTTCCATTTCAATGTGCCATCAACTTGAAACCCCAGTAGAATTCCCTTAGGATGGGACTGGAACGGATTTACTTGGATTGACGAATCAATGGAAGGAACCTTCATCTTGTCGGCAGGAGATGTTTTCCAAGCTTCCGCGTTGCCTAGTTGCCCTACTGTGTATCATGATGTCCTTTCACTTAAATCTCATAAATTTAGAGGCAAATACTGCTGTGAGCATTGCAGCAAACTCCTCATTAAGTTACAGTACCATGAAGGAAATCTCAGTTCGTGATCGTCAATGGTTGGAGAGGTGGGAAGGTGCTTTGCAACCTTATTAGCGGTTGGTTTGAGACCCTGTTCTCGCTAATATAAAATTTCATACAAATGAAATCAGAGTAGTAAAGTTCACATTAATGTAAATACAAGACATGAAAGGGGTGTTACCAAAATGTGAAAAAGAAGAACAAAGGAAAGAAGAGAATAAGGGAAAACACTATACACTTTAATGTCTAGACTTTCTGGCTTCAAGGCTGGTGCCATCTTTAAGAGATTCTTGAGCTTCATTTTCCATCCCCAGGCGGAACAGGCAGGCTGCTTGAAGGTACAAGCCTGTCGGCCACTCTGGAGATATCACCAGAGCTTGCATAGCGTCTCCGAGAGCCTCTTGCGGCATGTCACTCATCAAGTAAGATAAACACCTCCGAGCATAAACGGTTGGGGACACCATCGTACCACCATCTATGAACTGCATAGGGTATGACAGAACAAAAAGTGCCCGTTTTGTAAAACAAAATTCAAATTATTTCTCTGTTAAGCAAAAGAATGAGAGTCACACTAGCACATCCCAAAAGAAAAATCCTCATCTCAGTGGAATTACGAGTTTCGCAACAAAACAAAAGTGATGCGTGCAATCTTGGGGGTGTGTGTGGCGTAGCAATTAACTTATACTAATTGCACGGAAAGCTCGGATGCAACAGCAATGTAACTGTTTAGAATCTGCAGATGAATTAATCCAAGAGTAATAACCTGTCCATAGCAATCAATGGCAGTTCCAAAATCCTTCGTTCTGAAAGCAGCATCACCACGCGTCTTTGAATTCAGGGTGTCCTGCATTTGATTGGTCCACATCTGGAAAGACAGCTGCCAGACAAACAAAATAGATCTTTGCCCGCCAGGAAAAAAGAAAGATAATTGGATTAATGAGACATTCAAACTTAATATGTCAAAAAACGAACCTCATTGGCAATTCCCTCATCATCCTTGTATCCAATTTTCTCCAGTATTTCATGGATAGCAGTAAGATCCATGCGCAGACAAGCTTCACCAAAAGGTGTCAAGGACAGTGATTGTGCTGGGGATGCTGCTTCATGCTGGATACCCATGAGTACATACGATGGAACCTGCCAAATGGCGCTTATTTAGTGTTAGAAAAAGATATTGAGATAGTTATAGAGTGATTAGTAATTTCACTTTGGAAAAGGCGAAGAGCATTAAAACCTGAAATAAACAAAAATAATGGATAAATAATACTCAGGAAAAGCATTTGGTATCCTTTTGAAGTGGCATTAGAGATGTCTTCGAGCAATATGACCTTTTATTTTTTCTACTTCGAAAATTATTTCTGAAATAAGTCGTACCTCGGTATCCTTTTGAAGTGGCATCAGAGATGTTACAAGAGATTTTGCATTTGGCCTCTCATGAGCTTCATATTGCAGACATCGTGTGGCAAGCCGAACCAGCTCAGTTCCATCGTCATTTGAAAAGTTACCCTCCAAGGCAGAGTCCATTAACATCACAAAATTCTTTCCTTTAATCAGATCAAGAGCCTGCAATTGGAACATTCATGGGGAGCTTCATCATTTGACAAAAGGAAAAATACAACATATCTGAGATTTCAACATCCCAAAATGAAAAAAAAAATGAGAATGTGTCATCGCGAATCATGATTATTGGCAGAGCCTTCGAACGTACATGGCTTGGAGGAATGTGTTTTCCACTCAGAAGATCAAGCAACATGGTCCCAAAACTATATACTACACTTTCAGGGGTTACTCGTCCTGCAAAATCAGAAGGTTAAACTTCATTGAACACAAATTTGAACAGATGATCAGATATTTCATAATGCTATGTACTTTCAAGTACCTCTTCCGAGGCACTGTTACATGCATAAGAAGATCCAATATAGGCCAATATACAAGAAACAAAATTTAATAGCACCATTATTGTGCAAACATGCGTGTTCATAGCAAACAATCGTAAAACCTTTCCGATAACATGATGCAAATTTGATGTTAAGCCGATGCTATTAAGCCAAGTGTTTACCTGTTCTCAAGTATTCCGGAGGGGTAAATGCTAAATTGGTACTATAACTCTTGCCATCGCGACTGTTCTTCATGAGGCCAAAAGAGGACAACCTGGGATTAGCATCCTGCAAGTCCAGAGGGTTAAAAAGCCTAAAACATAGAGGAAAAATGCCAACTGATCAGGGGTATGCCCCTGTGATTTTGTACAGACATTTTTATGGGTTTATACATTATTACTTATAAAAAAAATGCCAACTGATCAGGGAAAAGCAGAATTAGATGCCTGGCAGTCCTTTACCTGATCGAACAAAACCCTGTAAGCATTGAGGTCATGATACAGGGCTCGGCCTTTGCTGCTGCAGTAGTCAAGTGCTTGCGCCAAGAAAAATGCAACCCTTAATCTCATTGCCCATTTCATGGGCTGGCTGTCCCCTAAACAAAGAATATTGTACAAAAAATTATCAACATGTATGCTGGAAGATAAAGAACAGAAAAATTCAAGTACTAAGAATCCAGAAATAAGATGCTGAAATATTAATTCATGATGTGTTGTGATTGCGCCTTTTCCATTTATAGAACAAGTCCAACTTTTGAAGCATTCCAATTTATTACACAAAGAGAGCATCCCCAATACAAATCCAAAGAATTGTAATTGAATTACCAAAGCTTTCAATTCCAACCTAAAGGTCAAAACCTTCTAGGGACCTAATATAAAGGATAAAAAATTCTGAAAAGATAAAAGAACAAGACAACAAACCATCCAAACGGGACATATGCTTACAATGAAAGAGATGCTTCGCAAGAGTCTCGTTCGGCATAAACTCCGCGACAAGCAGTCTCTCATCTCCTTCAGAGCAGCACCCGATCAAATTCGCTAGCCTCTCGCTCCTCAAGCTCCCAACCGATCTAGCCTCCTCCTGCAGATTTGAATCTCGACATCACTCAAAAATTATCGGGCAGGCGAACGGTCAGGCCACCAAAACGATTAGTCGATCCTCGCCAAACCGACCAGGAACTGCCTTGCGTCTGGCCAGGCAAGCCTGTTGAACCTCTTGATGGCAATGGTCCTTCCGTTGTCAAGCAGCCCCTTGTAAACAATGTTGGGGGCCTTCAAACCATGCTCGGAAACGATATTCTCCGGCGAAAAACCGCCAGTGGCCGACTTCAGCTGCTCGAAGTTGTACTCGGTGAAACCAGGCCACTTGCTCTTCTCCTTACTATTCCCGTTCTCTGCGAAAACACAAGAAAACACCATCACCCCGATCTCCCAAATCAGAACACCCCCAAAAAAGATCCACCCTTTGGCGCTCAAACAGCACGGGGACATAAACCCATTATAAAAAGCCGAAATGGGTGGGCGGAGGTGAAAGAGGCTTTACCGAGATCGGAGGATTCTAGGACGGAGGGCTTGAGCGGGGAGTGGAACCAGCAGAGGGAGAGCTTGGAGCAGCGAGCTCCCATTTGTAGCGTGGGTGCGTGCGTGCGGGAGGAAGGGTCAACGGCGTAGGAGAAGATCGGAACGGGGTAGGACTTCCTCCGATCAAGGGATCAGACGGCGGGCATGTGGAGGAGGAAAGAAGATCCGACAGGAGGAAGACGCGGTTGCCCCTCCTTTGTTCTTTTCTAAGGTTGTCTAGTGTTTGGGTTCCCAACTCGGGTTTTTTTTTTTTTCTTTTAATCACTTGCTGAGGGCGAGGGACTTTGCTGATTTTCGTTTTATCCCATTTTGCAGGGGGAGACTCGGGATTGAACCAAATTCTTTGGTAAGTGGATTGAATTTATCAAAGGATATTTTGGATTCGACATTTATCATTACCAAATCACTATCACTAATCTCGGGTGCCTTATTCAATCGAGTTCGAATTATTTGGACAAAAAATTCGAGATTGATGGTGGTGAGTTTGTGACTGTGACCGCACACAGACCCCACTACTTCCCCAATTCATGGCTGCCTGGAGTTTACGTCACATGAAAAGGAAAACAACTTATTATAAGCTTTAGAAATGTTGTTGATTAGCCAACCTTGACACGTCTCGACAGTTAGGAATGTTGAGTAGGATTGAATTGGAATGGATGGTGTTGGACTAGACTCTGTACCCTCCTCCTCCTCCTCCTGTCATTGTTCTTACATTTTCTGGGGTTCCCCACAGTGTTACGCTTAATCACGTGTGCTTATAGTTAAAGACAGACAGTCAAGGAGATGGAACGAACAACAATAAGATAAGTTCGTGTCATTGGGTTGGATAAGGTCGGTCCCATTCCACCAATAAATATTTGCTTTCTTACAGTTAACATCCATCCACATGCAGGAGCACGGAATTTGATCTTGCGTGCACGGTTTGCGTGACACTTTGAGGCGGGTCGGCTATCAGCCATCCACGACTAGGAGATGTCAAAGCGAAATGGCGGGTTTCGTGTGAATGGCACGAAGAGGAAATCGTGAACATGGGTGGCAAAGAAAGAAGGGAAGAGGCCAAGAGGAGGGACTGGACACAACACAACACAACACATGCATCCTCAATCATGAGATCCATCCATCCTCCTCCCCTCTTTTCCTTACCAATCCTATCATTTTACCCACCCACGATTCCCGCCAAGATTGATTGATTGATTGATTATTGTTGATGTTGTTGTTCTCTTAACTAGTCAAGCACACTATCAATAACAGATCACACCCATCACCATCTCCTGATCTTTGTTCATATTTTGTTTACTGGGGGGGGGGGGGGGTTTGATGCACCCACTGGTCCTTGGTACTCCCAGATCCCATACACGATAAAACATGTCATTAAAAGTTTGCACTGGGATGGTCCGACAGGGGGTCGATCCTCGAAATCCAACCCGGAGAACACAACATGCTCGCATTTAGTATCTGCTCATGTTCATTTATGATGCCGGGGTGGCGCATTACAACAGGCCTTTTCGAAATAATTCCTCCCCTGGCCGCATACACGACGTACTCCTCGGTCCTCACACTCATTGTGTGGTTCTTCCACCAGAACAACAGGAAGCTACATTTATTCTCGCAAGAAAAATCCCCCTCCCCACCACCTAATCTCTTCTCCCAATCATACAATTCTCATGATGTGGTGATGTAGTATTTCTTTTGTGCCTATCAGGTGCCCTCACGCTTTCGGGCCAAATAATTTTAGGGGGAGGGAGGACATGATAAAACTGGGCAAGATGCATGAATGCATCCAAGAAAACACAGATGGGTTGGCTGTCCAGAGGGGACTGACTAATAATTCTCCATCAACTTGCAAATGCCTGCATGATTAGATGGTCACTAAGAAAAAAAGGAAATATTTTTTTTTTTTGGAGGGGGGGGGGGGTTAGAAAACAATCAAAATGATGAACTACCAGTGATGTTCTTCTTGCAACGACACCTCGTGTTAGATTGCATCGATGCAGGAAAAATATATTGATTCTGTGAAATGAAAAGACGGCTGTACACCCCACACAGAGACCAGACATCTTTCAATTCATCAAGCGTCGCGGAAGAAAATACTCAGGGAGGCATTGATGGTAGGGAGGAAATGAAATGAAGGAAGGGAACCAAGATCCCAACATATC
This sequence comes from Melastoma dodecandrum, assembly GCA_029817715.1. NCBI lineage: Eukaryota > Viridiplantae > Streptophyta > Magnoliopsida > Myrtales > Melastomataceae > Melastoma > Melastoma dodecandrum. The sequence goes on from JARUPY010000387.1 coordinate 2,527,457, forward strand.
CATGGCATTACCACATAATCAAAGACATGGGACCCAAGCGTGTTCCGACAGACAGCCTCTGGCCTTGTAATAGCGACCATCTCCTCGTTCTTCTCTTTTGACAATGGTTGGGGGTGGTCCCTCTCCCCCATGTTCCAACCGAAATTTGCTCTATTTATTTGTTGCTGATTACGTTCTTGCATAGGCGAGTACAAACGTGTGTCTGAGGATGAGTGCATTTATTATCTCCTCCCCCTCCAAACAATCATGTACATCTTTTTTTATCTCCGGACAAGATTTAACAATTCACATGAGCCTACTACAAGCCTAACTTCAAGCCGAGTTCTGTTCTGCCTGCAACTTGTTGCCAAAGGATGGCAATAAGAGAAGAAAAAAATCATGTGCTAATTAATACTCTCCCAACATTCAACCTGAATTTGCGGAATGAAGGAACCTCGCGCTTTTCGGCCTCCGATCCAGAGTTTATGAACATTTGTATGTATACAACGATGAACTTGTCTTATTGCAACACCAGGAGAAATTAGCATAAAACAATGTTGACGAAGAGATCACACAAGGCTGTGGCCTAATCATTTATTCTTCATTGTAACGGTTCGTTAAGTATAATCTGTACACAAATCTACGCAGTGGTCTACCTCTCGGTTATCACGGAGCGGGGTTAATGTAGGAGGTTTAGGTTTGAGAATATTTTCAAGGCATTTTGACTTTCGATACTGTTGGATGCTTTATTTCCGACTTTTGGCTGGAAGAGAGTTCGACGGAATCTCTTTCTCAGGAAGATGGCTACTATCAAGGGGCTTGGAGGAAACCTGAGAGCTTATGAAGGCTGTGCAGATAGCAAATGCCTGTAAAGATGAGAGGAGCGAATTGAACTTCACCGAGTAGATACCCTTTTTATCCGGCTTCAAGCAGAAAATTGGTCCGTTCAAATCAGATTCTTCCTGCATATGCATGAACAAATGCCGAAGCTGTGGTGAAGACATGCTAGACATGTTTGCTTTGAAATCATGCAATCCAAGGGCGAATATTTATACCTGCTGAAAAAGTTCCAAGCACATGGATGTTGAGCAACTATCAACCATTGTCGGGATTTGGCCGGACTTTTTCTTGTTCACGAGAATGTTGAGTTTGCAACCAACATCCCAACCTCCACAGTCACAGGAACCGCCAGATCTCCACCTGGTTATCAATGACGAAGGTCCTCCATTGAACAGTAGACTATGAATTGCGCCTGGAAGAATCACTGTCATGTTATGATCTTTTCTGTAACACTTTTTACTGGGTAAAATCCCCTCTACTAAATCGGCATACTTGTTCTGGTGCCTATATTTACCACAAGCATAAACCTTGGAAACAAGGGCTGCTACCTCCACTCGTGCCATGGAGTTGCAATTTTTTGTTTTCCTTTCTGGATTTTCAGAGCTGAATAAAACGTGTTCTCTGTCAAGAGTTTTCTCACCTGAGTTCTCAGACTGAGACACATGCAGGTGCCCAACTTCGCTGAAAGCAAAGTTGCCGATATTCGTCTTACACCCTTGACTGATCCAGCTGCCACTCTTTTCTCTAGACTCGTCCAGCGAGTGAAAAGTGAATCTCCTCTCGCGATTTCCCAGCGAGACCAAGTTTTTTGTTGAACAAACAAGGACTTGGTGGTCATTATAAACCATAAACTTCAACAAAGGGCATCCCTTCACCACTGTGAGTTGCAGAATTGCTTTAAAAGTCAAACCTTGCCTCTCCAAAGGGAAGGATTCATCACAAAGTATGGAGCTGCGAATCGAGGAAATCGGATGGAATTGAGCGTCATCTACACAGCTGTTTGCAGTAACCGGCTCGTACTTCAATGTCGAATCAAATAACCTTCTCAAAGAACCGAATCTCAATTTTGGGAATAGATTCTCTGCTTGTCCTTCATCAGGATAAGGTCATCAGCAGTCAGATTCAGATCTACTGGAGATGATTTGATGAAGATGTTGTTTTCTTGAAGCTAAACTCCTGCTTAGGCCATTCAAGTTGAATTTCTGGTTCAGCAGGCCTCTATGAGCTGGAAGATCCCCAAATTCTAGACCTACAGTTTGAAATCTCTCTCCTTTGCTTGAATCCTCAGGGATGCCATGACTTCCATTCAAGGCATTCTTCTCTGATATTCCCCCTTCAGGTAGCTCCTTTCCCAATCTACTTGGGAAGAGTCAACCCTGAACTTTGGTATCTTAGCAGTCGTTCTAAATTCACCAATAGGATCTTCAGGGTAAGTGCCTGATAAGCAATTCCAACGTGTTTCTGTCAAGTAGCCACTGGATATTTTCATGCAATCACGCTGCCGGGAAGCCTCCAATGAAGAATTATCCGGTCTCATTTTCAGAAAAATATCTATGCTCGACTCTCGACTGTTTTGCAAAGCAATGCAATTTCACGGCATTCTCGTTTGAAGCAAGGCAGCTTACACTCCTTTTAGTAATTCCATCATACTCCGCCATGTCCTCTTCCTTTGCACTTCGCAAGTCCAGTTTCTTCCTAATCTTAGGCAAGGAAGTGAGTTCTTCTTTGGGCGAGTCAATTTTTGCACGATGCCTTTCATAAGCTGATGAAGTCATGCTGTCATCTACGTCTCTTGAATAACTGAAATCAGACAAGGATGTGCCCATCTCATATGCAGAACTATGATGTCTGCTCTTGGTCTGTGCAATTCTACGATACTTTTTGCGGGGCAACTTATTCGTATTGCCTACCTTTTCATAACAATTCCCTGCAGTCATAGGTAAAGTAGCAATGCCGGGAAGGCTTGCTATATTTGAAGCCTTACTTTTTTGGGTGAAATTCTCCAGCTGACTCCAGTCAAGAACTCCAACATTCAAAGCTTTCTCTTTTTTCTTTTCCCTCCACTAGCTGGAGATAGTCTGGCAAACGGGTCATTTGCTTGACTAGCTCATCGTTTTCAAGCGATTCCCCTTTCATTTTTGCACTCTTTGGATTTTTTGAGGACTTCAGATGGGTTGCTTTGGAGTCATTGCCCTGTCTCCCAGAAGAACATTCACCGGCATCAGATGAATCCAAATGCCTCTCGACCTTGGCTTTCCTGGATATTTGATGCTCTCAGACCCTTGAGCTACCACCTTCTGTTTGTCTATCTTCGTGGAGTTCTCCTGTGGCTCCAAACTCTTTCGGGCACTTGACTTCAACTCCTCTTCCCTGGTTGGAAAAGCACAGCATGGGTCCTTTCTGGTTTCTGAGGACATTGTTGCATCAGACATGCATATCGCCACTGATGCTGAAGAATCCTATAAGAGCCTCACATTTCATCAGTGTAAATGCTGAAAATAATATGACATGCCATAAAATGATGTTAGTATCTTACTGCTTCAATTTTAAGATTGAGAGAAAGAGAACATGAAGTTCTCACAGCCCAATTCGCAACAATAACTCCTTTTGGACCAACAGATGGAAAAGACAATCTAATAACGGCTACTCAAGCACATGAAGAAAAGAAAAATCCATCCCTTGGCATTTCACATGTTATGAGTTTAGCTTCTTTAGATTCAAACTAGCGCATTCATACTATCATTCTGGAAAACCGGATACCAAAACTCAAAATCTTCACAAACCTCTACTTAAGATTCGGAGGAACCCGCCGTCAATGTGCATTGGCGAATTCCTTCCAATGAAGGATCCAAGAACTGGGAAAGAAGAACAAACCACCTACGAAAGCTTCAGCTCACAATCCTATCAGCATTCCACCAAAATCCAGAGAGAGCCCATTCAAACAAAGGATAGGCCTTCCTCCACCTCATTCCACTTCCCATCCAACCTAATTCCAGTCATCGAAAAGCAGAATGCCGCACCGAAACTGAAAAACAAACCCAACACATCTCAGCATCCCAAACCCCCCGAAAAGAAACCCAAAAATTCCATTAGGGACAGAGAAAAGGCAGGCGAAAGGAACGAACTTTACCGACAAAAAACGAACAAGACATAATGCCCTGATTCGAAGGGAAACTGGGCGAAATCCCACATCCAGGAGTTACCAGATAAAAGAACCGACAGAGGGAGAGAAGAGTGGATTAGAAGCAAAGGAAGGGCGTTCACTCACTTGCACCTGGGCACACACACACACCACATCTGCTAACCGATGGGCAGATGATGCATGTAACGCAGTGAACGAAGGGGGAACGGGAATGGATATGGAACTATATGGAATAGGGGTGGCGGGATCGTCTTCGACTTCGCCTTCTTGGGTGGGAAACTGAAATCGGGGAGTGCTTGAGCTTTCAATATTTTTCGACCATCGTCCATGACAGCGACTCCTCGGTTATGGTTTCAGTCCTTCTTTCTGTCCTGTCACGGTTAATTTGTCTTAATTTTGTACGAAAATACGTTTAAATTAAAAAAAAAATTTATGAAATACGGTTTCAATTTTATAAAATATGGTTTTACTATCAAAGGGATGCGTTCAGAACGAGGCTCTTAATTTACCAAGAGGATATGGTAAAAAAAATTTACGAAAAACGATATCAGTTTCGTAAAATACGGTTTTACTGTTAACGCGCCCCTCAATTTACAAAGAGGGTGCGACAAATATGAAAAGAATGAGCGGGTTTTCAAAACTCCGGATGCCGTATAGAGGCGGGTTTTCAACGCGCCCCTTAATTTACAAAGAGGGCGCGGCAAATATGAAAGGAAGGAGCGGGTTTTCAAAACCCCGAATGCCGCATAGGGGCGGGTTTAAAACCCGCCCCTTCCTATTGTAGACCGAGGGCGCGTTTTCAAAACGCGTCCTCTTTGTAAATTAAGGGGCGCGTTCGGCTTAGTAGTGGCTCCTTGATCTTGTCATTACTGCAGGCTCTTATCATATCAACCAAACCGAATGAGTTGGCCCACTTGTAACTCATTCGGTTTGGTTGATAAGACTGGGAGGAGGAATTTTAGTTTATGACGGCTAGGGCGAGGTCAGACCACAGTTGGCCTTTGTAAGGAAATCGGCCTTATAAAGGCGATTTCATTTGACTTAATTATTTTAACTAAGTCTATAGAAATTAGCCTTATAAGGTCGACTTCATTGAACTGGGATCGTTGACATGAAGTCGACATTTGTAAGGCCGACTTCGGTTTATGAAGAATGAATCGGCCTTAGAAATGCCGACTTCCTTCGTAATCAAAGTCGGCCTTTTTAAGGCAGATTTCGATACATTAGACAAGAAATTTTCAAAGTTAGTACCATATTTGATAAAAAATAATTTGCGGGCTAACTTTATTTAGTTACAAAACTCATAGTTTGGGGTAGCCCAAATATGCTGCCGAAGAAAGGCGAAAAACTAAATTGTGTGGGGACATTTTTTCTTCCGACTTCTTGCTACCAGGCAAATGAATTGCTTTCTCCTTCATGAACATATCTTGCGAGTCACTCATGGCACAAAGGTTTCGTCCGGAAATGATAAGAAGCTATAAAGGAATCCCAGTTCAACCGCCGTACATGAATTATTGCGGGGCTCTCTCTGAAAGTTAAGAGCATCCGGGCAGAGAATGTTTTGTTCAATATGTCAGAAGCATTTCTGTTTTGGTAACTTATTTGACAAAACATTACGAACAACACGAGGACAAGTTTCTATGGGCGAAGTGGTCCTTGTGCTCTAATTTCGGACGAGACCGTCTTCTCACTTATGGATACTTTGAGAAGCCAGATGCATAGAAAGCAAGCTTATGAGAATCATATGTTAACGGATGTCCTTGAAGGTGTAGAAACCCCAAATCGAATTTTCGATTTTTTTTAATCTTTAATCTTTGGTTTTAAAAGAAATAATTTTGAAGTTTTCGTAATTTTCAATTAAATTCATGTTACATGGTTAAATGATTAATTTCAAATTGAGAATTAGTTACATGAAACTAATTTCTTTATTTTAAAAAAAATGGTTAAAATTACATTTTAACGTATTTTTTTCATTTAGATCAAGCTCATTCATTTTAATTTGAAGTCCAAGCACGTGTACACGGACTTAGGTTCTTAATAATAAGGTGAAAATGACTAAAATCTAATAAGACCCCATTAAAATAATTAATCATATAAAAATAACGAATTTTTTTTAATCCCTCCAAAATTTGTTGAAATTAAACATTTCATTATCATTTAACAAAATTTTCATTCTAATTTATAACAACTCATTTTAACTAATTAATAACAAACAACCTATTCTAACAAACTAACAACCTAACAACTTTTTTTTTACCTACCCCAACACACTCTAATCATGCCACATATAAAAAGAAAAATTTTTTGGGGAGAGCATGGGTAACAAAAAAAACAGAAAAGGGAAAAGGAGAAAACGGTTGAAACAGAAATAAAACAAAAAGCCGCCTGCCCTCCCCGATCATATTTTCTTTCGGGGGTACTCATTCCAGTGGGGGGGCCATCTTCACCTTCAGTCTTCATCCTCCAGCCTCTCCGATCCTCCAGTGGCTTCTCGTTTTGCCGATCGTTCCTTCTCCATTCAAGGTAAACATAGATCTCTGCGGAAACTCCCCGAAGCAGACCCCCAGTCATCGTCAAGATCGGCCGTCGGAGAGTAGGAGCTAACCGGAACTCGTCGTCAGCTAAATGCCTTCCTGGACGACGCCAAGCATAGCTGAAGAGCAGTGAAGTGCAGTCGACTCCAACAATCCCTCCTCGATTCTCTGATCAAGGCTCAGCAACCACCGCTCTAGCCAATCCTCCTCTCGCCAGCTAAAGAAACGGTCGCATGAATCGATCCTCCTCTGTAATCTCTTCTTATTCTCAAATCTTTGCTATTCATTTCCATTGGTTGATTCTGGTTTCATCAAACTTCGCTGCTGACATCGATCCATTTGCTACTGAGTTGTTCTCGTTTTGATGCTGACCTGCTCGCGATCAGTTGATTTACTTTGTTTGTTAGCTTCATTTTCTGGCTTTCTGCTTGTTTTTTTTAACGTCACGTATTCGATTTCCTTGCTGGCCGTACTCCCACGCCAATCATATTTTACTTCGATCGTTCTTTTACTTCCCCTTGGCATTACAATCTCGCTGTTGTTTTTCTTTCACACCTTTTCTGCAGGATCATGCTGTCCTTCGAAATCTCGTTATCGACAAACCTCTCGCCTCTAAGTTTCTTCGATTTCGTTACTAATTAGCCCATGAACATATTAACCGATTGCTGCAATTTTTATTTTCGAAATAATATCACTACTAGTTGATGTTCATTATCCCTAATATGTCTATTCTTTTTTTGGTTAATATTTTGTTGTTGTTTCATTGCCGATTTGTTCGTGTCTGGTAATTGGTTTCATTACTGGTTTGAAGATTCGACATGCTTCGATTAGTTTACGATCGTTTCAGTTTTTCTTTTATTATCGATTAAGTGAATATATGGGTTGATGATTCCACGCTTTTAGAAATTCTTCCAAATCTGGACAGCCGAACATCCCTCAGAGCCAGAGCGGGCAACAAAAGATCGCTTTCTTCATCGATTCTCTTTTGCTGTGATTTGATGCATCGCCATGATTTAATTCATACAGCACCGCTAGTTTGCATTCCCATTTGCCTTAGTAATAATTCAATTTTTGCCTGGCTGTGGTCGATACAATTATGATTAGACAATCCAATGGAATGACTGTTTTGTTGCAAATGTGTACCTGTTCACATTCTTTTGCGGTGTTCAATCTGGCTCATAATCGTTTGACGGTCGTTGTCTTGCTTTGTTCGAATAGCATATGAGATTCTCATTCGCTGATCTTTGTTCAACTTTGTTGTGGCTGGTTCTTGATTATGTTCGCATGTCTCCTGTGTATGTGATGATGTAAACGTCATTCATAACTACACCAATTTCCCTTCACCATTGTTCAGTTGCAAAATATCATATATGGCTTAATTCACTTATATGCTAGCCGCAATTTCTCACCCTTTTTTTTAGTTAGCTGCTTTCTGTTGTTAAGCTTATTTTGGTAAACTCCTTAGGTCATAGGTGTAGGAAGCCTTTTCTCAAGATCAGTGAGCAATCTCACTACTTATTTCACTTAAAGTTGTGGTTTCGTTAACATGGAATTGCCGGGCGTCTCTCTTTCATTTTTCTCTTGTCTTTGTCTTCTCCTTGCTTGTCCTTACATGTTGGGACATGATTCGAGTTCCCGTCGGACCAAAGCAACATTGATAAGTGGAGGTGAGCCTCGGATCAGCTTGCGCTAGTATTAGTATTTCATTTCTAACTTTTTGCTCGCTTGGCGAAATTGAATGAAACAACTTGCATTAGATCCGTAACTTAAATTCGGAACTAACAAGACTAACCATGTATGATTTGGAGTCTTGAGCCATGATTTTCGAATTTAATACTAAAACAGTGTCGGTTTCGACCATTTCGAGTAAATCATATGCTTATGTTGATCTTTTGTTTCGCGAACTGATTTAAACTTGCATAAAACCCATTGTATTATTTGTCTCTTTTATTTGATGGCTTAGTAATCCATATTTGTAGAGTTATGCATGTTTTAGTGTTAAGAATAAATTCATTTTGCTTCGGATTTGGCTTTCCTCTGCATGACGGAAACATATACTTTCGCTTGTATCTTGAGTTTGGAATATCGGATTAAGCTGAAATCTGTGGTATTAGATCCGTATCTTCCGTAGCTTCGTTTTAAGTATTACAACACATGATTTCATGCTTGGAGTTAAAAGTTACACCCCATTCTTTGCAACTGTCAAAGTCTGCCGTTTTATGTTCTTATGTGGTTATTTGCTTTATGTTTGATCGGACGTTATTACGATGATTTTTACTTACCAATGGTTCATTTACATAGCCCTTATTATATTGAAGCTTAGGGACTGTCATTCATTTTATGTTTCGATCATCTAGACCTCATTTTATGTTCAAAATCTCATATGAGTTTGCATCTTACGTTCACGAATTGATTTTTTTTGAGATAATTTGCCCATGACATCGTCTTTCCAAAATCGAGTTGTTACCTAGCTTATGAATACATGACTTCATTTGCTAATCCTGCATATTTCTCTTATTGTTTTCACATGTGAAAACCGACCCGCATCGATTCGGTTAACGCCCGGGATGCATTCACGGTCAAATGGTGCAAATCACCAACGTAAGTCTCATTCCGACTTACCGATTAATTCTAGTTGATTTATTCATCTCAATTAGAATTTACTAATCACATTTATATTTCATTTCTTTGTTTTCATTTGCATGTACATTATCTGTCCATGTTCGAGGACTCAACAAAACGATCCTTAGAAACCCATCACATTTGGGAGGATTCTCGAAGACGCGTGTAACAGACCGCGTGTGTAAAAACCGCGATGATTGAAGATTTTAAAGCGGCCCTAACCGTCAAGTTTAAGGTACATGAGGGAAGATGCGGGCCTTTCCGATTTTCTATTTTTTTTCACCTTAACGGGCCGTGGGTCCAAGTGCATAGGCCCACGGTCACCACCCTTCCCCGCCTACTTTGATCTAAATAATTGTATGTGATTGCACATGTGATCATCACATATGAGTTCGGGTCCAACGCCCGAATCGAGCCTAAGCTCATAACCCAATGATATGAGTCTGAGCCCAAAAGGCCCAGATCGGGTCCAACACCCGTTAACTAGGAACTTTCTTTGAAAATATAGCCACCCTTTCTTCGTATGTTTGTGTGAGAGAGTGAGTAGTTAGGAATTCCCGAACCCTCTTTGGTTTTTCCGACTTTATACCATTTTTTTAAAAAAGTCGGTGGCGACTCCGTATTAGCTTACATAGGATAAGCGATAAGCAATCTCTTTTTACGGAGCCACGAAGGATTACGGTCCTCCCTTTTGTTCCTATTAGGGAACGAGCAGGAGGGACGCACAGAAGGCTGCAGCTATATCAGTGCTTCAGGAAGACAAGAATGGGAGATCTGACTCGCGGCAGAGCGTTGGTGGAGTTGGATCCCTCCTCACCCTTCTTTGTAAGTCCGGCTGATAGTCAAATGGCAGTCCTGGTTACACCTGAATTGGTAGAAGAAAATTACATTGCCTGGAGCAGAATGTTTTTAGTTGCATTGTCGATTTGCAACAAGATAGGATTTGTGGATGGTTCGATTACTAGACCAGCCGAAGGTGATCCGCTATTTGTTGCTTGGAAGAGGTGTGATGATCTGGTTAGAACCTGGATCTACAAGTCAGTCTCAGTTTCGATTGCTGCTACCATTTTCTTTCTAGAAACTGCGAAAGAGATATGGAAGGAGTTGAAAGAAAGGTTCGCGGAACCTGATGACTCTAGAATTTGCCAACTACAGATGCAATTTCACAACCTGATTCAAGGTTCAAATCCTGTAGCAACGTATTATAGTGAGTTGCTGACGATCTTAAGAGAAATCAAGTTGTTTAGGCCCTTACCTCAATGCTTATGTAGTGGTTGTAAAAGTGATTGGGCAAGAATTTCGGCTGAACAGCATCAAAAGGATATGCTTTTCAAATTTTTGAATGGATTAAATGAGGAATTTGCTAGATTGAGATCACAAATTTTAATGAGGAGACCTTTACCCACTCTTGGTGAAGCTTATAACATACTGCAGCGAGAAGAAATGCAGAAGGGACTCAAGAAGAGTATGTATCACACAGCTGAAGGTTTGGCTATGACAGTGAATCCAGACAGATTTCAATATGTGGACAGGAGAAAAGGAAAATTTGATGTGATTACTGTGGAAGAAATGGGCATCTGAAGGAGAAATGCTATCAACTGATTGGGTTTCCTACTGGATTTTCTAGTGGCAATAGAGGTGGACGAGGTAGAGGAACACGCTTTGTTTCAACCAGAAGAGTTAATCAACTCAGTGTGGCAGAACAGACTAAACAACAGGAGGGTTTGGTGATGGCTTCTGAGTTGGGTCTTTCAAAGCAGCAGGTTCAGAAATTAATGGCCATACTTAAAGAAGATCAGTCTGTTGTCTCGGGTGAACCATCTACTTCCTCTGTTTCTCTTCTTGAAAATCAAGCAGGCAAGAATTCTTTGATTCGAGTACTTTCTGCTCATAGTAAACCTTTCATTTCTAAACTTTGGATTGTGGACACAGGTGCTACAGACCATATAGTGGCAGATTTGTCTTTGCTGACAAATGTTAAGCAATTATCTGTTTCTTTAAAAATACAGCTTCCCAACAGTTCTTTTGTTTTAGATACTCATACTGGTCTGTGTCATTTGGATAAATACTTATGTTTGCAAGATGTCTTGTTCGTTCCAAATTTCAAGTTCAATCTTATTTCTGCTAGCAAACTTGCTTTGCACAACAAGATTTGTTTGATATTTCTTAGAGAATTTTGTTTTATCCAGGACTTGCGAAGCTCGATGACGATTGGGTTGGCTAAGCAAAAAGATGGGCTCTATATGATGGAAGAAATGGAGGATCGCTCCAAACAGAGTACTGATGATCCTTCAAACAGTTGCTTGTTGCTTTCTAATCATAAGAGCATTAGTAATAGTGTTTCTTCAAATCATGTACTTTCTGAAAAATTCGATTTGTGGCATTCAAGACTTGGTCATGCATCAATAGAAAAGATGAGGGTGTTGAATAAGATGGATGTTTCCATTTCTATCATTCCGGATAATGTTTGTACTTCTTGTCATGAATCAAAACAAAAACGATGGTCTTTTCCATTAAGTTCTTCTACTAGTTCAGCACCTTTTGAATTAATACGCTGTGATATTTGGGGTCCATATTCTCATGAAGCTATAGGAGGTTTTAGATACTTTCTGTCCATAATGGATGATTATACTAGAGGCACATGGCTTTATCTCATGCGCTATAAATCTGAAGGACAAGGGTATCTGAAACAATTTCATATGCTTGTTAAAACTCAATTTGGTGGAGTAGTGAAAGTAATAAGGACAGATAATGGCTCAAAATTTTTCCTGAAAGACTTATACACTGCGCATGGTATTCTGCATCAAGTAACTTGTGTTGAGACTCCTCAACAGAATGGAATTGTTGAAAGAAAACATCAACATCTTCTTCAGGTAGAACGTGCTTTATTGTTTCAGGCTAAGATGCCTCTTCAGTTTTGGGGTTATGCTGTTCTCAGTGCTACTTACATCATTAATAGACTTCCTTCCAAATGTTTGAAATTTCAGACACCTTATGAGGTGCTTTTTAGACAGAGGCCTCTGTTTCATAGTATGCGAGTTAAAGAGGTATGCAAGTTAAAGAGGTGGTATGCAAGTTAAAGAGGTCCTTATATGGTCTCAAACAGGCCTCTAGGCAATGGAACTGCAAGCTTACAGAATGCTTGCTGGCTGGTGGTTTTAGTCAATCAAAGGTGGAGTATTCTTTGTTTACTAAACAAAGCAAAGAAGGGTTTGTTGCTATACTTGTATATGTTGATGACATAGCAATTACAGGGTCAAATGAGCAAGTAATTGACAGCTTATAAAGGCATCTTGAAAGTCATTTTAAAGTAAGAAACTTGGGTGATCTAAAGTACTTTCTGGGATTGGAGATTGCGAGATCAAACAAAGGTATTTTTCTTTCTCAAAGGGCTTATACACGGCGGCTCTTAGAAGATATGAGAAAATTGGCTGTTAAACCCAGTATGGTACCAATGCAGCCAAATCTGAAGCTGGTGCATGATGATGAATCAGGGCCTGTTGATGTAACTTCCTACAGTCAATTGGTTGGTAAATTGATTTATCTGGGTATTACAAGACCTGATATAGCCTATTCTGTACATTTGTTGGCTCAGTTCATGGACTTTCCAACACAGAGGCACTGGGATTCAGCATGTGGCGTGTTAAGGTACCTTAAGGCTACTCCAGGGCAAGGTGTTCTGTTCTCAAGCAACTCAGAGCTAAAATTGGTGGCCTATATAGACAGTGATTGGGGAGGTTGCTTGGAGACAAGAAAATCAACTACAGGGTTTTGTGTCTTCCTGGGAGAATCCTTAATAAGCTGGAAATTCAAGAAACAATCCACTGTTTCCAGGTCGTCCACTGAAGCAGAGTATAGGGCAGTGGCTGCAACAACTGCAGAAATTGTTTGGCTTATATCATTGCTTAAAGATTTTGGGGTAGCATCTGTAGAACCTGTTCAGCTTCATTGCGACAACAAGTCCGCAATCTACTTGAGCAAGAATCCGGTTCTACACGAGAGGACTAAACATCTTGAGATTGATTTGCATTTTGTGAGAGAAAAGGTGGTAGCGGGACAAATCCAGGTTATACATTTGCCCACACATTTGCAAGTTGCTGATTTGCTAACTAAAGCTCTGCATCCGTCGAGGTTTCAATTTCTTGTTGGCAAGATGGGATTGTTGGATATTTACAAGTCCCATCTTGAGGGGAGTGTCAACGGATGTCCTTGAAGGCTGCAGCTGTACAGAGTGAGTGAAGTAGGAAGAAGAAGAGATGGGAGGAACATGGGCCATGTGTGGGCTTCGTTAGTTAAGAAGGCTTGTAAATAGAGTTTGTGGTCAAGCCCGTTATCTACATTGATATATATGTAATTGGTTACATTTGGATTGAATAACAGATATAACAGTTTTCAGTTCCTCTGTTCTTCGTCTCCCTTGAAACGTTTCCTCTGCAACTTGGACTCCGGCTGTGTCTGCTTTGTATTGTAGATCATGTCTGAACATGAATAGGAAAGCCAAAAAAAGGAAGATCTCCTGAACTCGATTTTCCTCCACGAAGTCGCCATATTTAGCTACGAAAGATTGGTGGTCTGTACGGGATAAATCTTGATGCAACGACGTAGTTGTTATGTACACTGTGTAACGTGACATTTTGCAGCTATTTCCAAAAGCACAGAGGTCTTCCTCTGACATAGCTTGCAACTTACTCTAGGCATCCAAAATTTTATCACCTGGGATAGTTTATTTTCCTTTTTATGATCTAGTGCTATGATATTAATCAAATGCAGTCAACAATCAAAAAGCAAGAATCTGCAAGCGTTGATTTTTTTTTCTGTCTGCTGTCCCCCCTGGTAGCAACTATAAATTCTACGAAGAATCGTAAGAATGGAGTGGACGCATATATAATGGAAACAGGAAGATGAGATCGCGCCACGGCAACATCAATGGCAACAGCATGATGCATTGGAACAGCTGGCCACAGTTCGCTGTGATACCGATGAGCTTTCTACTGGGGAACACTAGCGCTACACGGAAATCTTATTCCACAACTGGCTGGGAAACAACTCCAGCAGGTAATCTCTGTCGATCATCCTTGTGTTTTTACTCACTTTTGTAGCGGAGTTCTCATCCCATTACGAGTTCGTCAAGTTATCCGAGGTAAACAAGGTCGGTGTCGGCCTATTTAACACTGGTGTGCACAGCGCAAGCGTGGGTGTGACTTACCTGGTCATGCTTGCTGTCATGTCCTTCAACGGGGGATATTCTTGCCTCAGCCATGCCATCTTTGGAGGTTAAGATGGTCTCCTCGGGATCAGACGGCAATAAACAATCTGGCTCGTACAATAAGCGACCTTCAGAGACTCTGTATGTATCGTACCAATTAGATTATTTGTTCGTTGCACTTTGGAACATCTAATTGACATTTCATGATTTGGTCGGCATCATGTTATTAAATTTGATTATAAGAAAATAAAAGCTTTTCAAATGCAAGTTCTGCATTCACGTTATCAGATGAAGGCAACCGCAAAGATCAGACAGGAACATAAATCCAATCCAAGATTTATTGGGCAGTGAACTTAGTTCCGTTACGTGTACGTTCAACCGACGGATCGAAGAGGTAATGAACAACGAACACGTCCAGCAGCACTAGGACGAGTCCAAGAGGCAGCTAGGGTTACCTTTGGGAAGATACAAAGTTTCTTGCAAGTTGGGGTCTCGAATTCCACCCACATTTTTAGTGGTCCCATCTCATCTCCCCTGTCAAATACATCCTAGAAGAACCAGACTTTCAAAACCCAAGAAGTCATCTTCCTTCCTGCCAATCTTTCTCCACTTTCGAAGCAGAAAGCATTAGTTCTTGTCTGCAGTTGAAGGCATGTCTCAAGGTAATGGTCTTGGAGATAACATGACCATGGCAGGTGGTGATGGTGGTAACGGCGGCAGAGGTGGCATGGTGTACACTCCCATGGTGAAGATGATGCAGATGAGCTTCTACTGGGGGAAAGAAGCCACCGTGCTCTTCTGCAGTTGGCCCGGTGAGGATCTCGGGATGTATGTGCTGTGCCTACTCTTCATATTCTTTCTGGCTGCAATCCAGGAGATCCTTCACCTTACTATGAATGGTAAACTGGTGGCGGCGCGTACCGTTTGGGAGAGTGCTGGTCAGGCTGTTGCCCATGGGCTGAGGATGGTCATGGCTTACCTGGTGATGCTTGCCGTCATGTCCTTCAACGGCGGAGTCTTCATCGCAGCTGTTCTCGGCCATGCTTTCGGTTTCTTCATCGTCAAAGCTCGAGCTGCTGCCGCAGGGAATCATATACCAGCCAACAACTCCACTGCTGGCTCAGATAAACCTTGAATCGATGCAGTTTACATCCAAAAACAGAAATACAGAACAGCAAGAAATGATCTACCACTGTTTCTTCCTGGCATCTGTACTTCGATTAATGATATACCCATGCGGATGACGATTCAGACAGTCTGAAACAACAAAGCCGCTGAAACCCCATCCAACGCGACACATCCGGTTTGTACATTTAAATATTTTCCATACACTACAAAGTACTGCACCCTGTTCTAAAGTTTCGTCTAGCAAAATTTGGTAAAAAATAGATTCCTAGTCCAGAAACGGCCTATGAACGGAAAATTATTCCTAGGCCATGCCCAAAAGCAAAGGGCAGAGAAGACCCGTTATTCCAAGCACGGATTCATCAATGACCTCGCGAAATCAATTGTCCTGGACTTTCCCTGGAGGAGCCTTCATTCTCGTCCGATCTGAAGAATTGTGTCCAGAAAAACTGGTTTCGAGAGGACGTTGACGACCCCATGAATGAAAATGCCCATTGCCATCCGTCTTCTAGCTTATAACTACTACCCACTGTCTCGGCAGCTTTTAAATAAATCCAGCACGAGTAGATGTCCGACTAGAAAGCTCATACCTCAACAAAGCCCCGGCCCAGCCACGGAATTACCTGGTAGGTCGATCGGAATCGCCCTCGTCGGCGGGAAGACCTAAAGCTCATCCCAGTCGATCGATCTACCGCCGAGTCCCCCCCCCCGGTCGACCCTAAGAACGAGCCAAAGCCGATGGTGAACGGCTAGGCGCAATATCGAGGGTGCGCCCGCTTCAGACCCCGCCTGGCGGCCGGTTCAGTGGTACGAAGGATCTGGGAGGCGTGTAGCTCTGAGGCCTGAGGTCTCAGCTCGGTCTCTTCGAGAGGTTAGCGGCGGAGGCTGAGAGAAGGGTTTGGGATTGGGATGAGTATGACATTGGGACGAAAGAGACAATCCGTGCTATTATATATTCGTGAAAGTGGATGAACAATTAGGCACTTTAGGGTGCCGCGCTAAAACGCACCCGCAAAAGAAGACTATTAAAGGGGAGCCCGATCTATTCCTGTCCATGATGCAGTTATGTGAAAATACCTGATTTTTCAAAAAAAAAAATGTAAAATAAGGTTTTAATTTACAAAAATCACTCGATATCATGGTCGTTAGTATTGCCCACGCTATTGATATCCGAAGAAGTGTCGCGGTTTTGAACAGCGACACTCGATCACTTATAACAAATCTTTTATAAGTATTTGAGTGTTAAAGATTTCCAACTGTGGTACTCCATTACTGTTGAGATTTACCATTGTTAAATTAGACACTTGGAAAATTTTTTTAAATGTGACATTCATTTGAATGTTAATGATGCGGTCGCGAACCGTGAATACAATCTCGAGCTATTTCTTTTTTTCCCTAATGTGATGCTTACGATTCTAAAGTACTTGCATCTCGAAGGTGAATTCTGACAGATTCTTGCTCAAGAAAACACCTCTCCTAGAGGAGTTGTTTATCAAAAATGCCCGGACGATAATACGGATCGTCCCCCGAATGTCAAGCCGGCGGAGGCGGATGCAGAGGCGCGACTCCTGCCTGCCGGGGATGTCCGGAGGCCCACTTGAGAAAACGTTGTCGGGCCGTGATTTCGGCCCATTAATTGAGCTCCTCGCGTCACTCTTATCATATTCTAATTAATTATTTATGTCATATAAGATTAAAAAAATAAATAAATACCATAACCCGGAATTCCTAGTTGATTTTATCTTTATTGGGGGAGCAAAAGACGTGGAGACAGACGATCAGGATATTTTGTGCGAAGCAGGACATTTTATTATATCCATCAGAAATCATAGAATGTAATATGTGTGATGATGTAAATTATATTTGATTTAGCTTTTATTTTCAAAGTTCGAGATAATCAATAAAATAAATTTAAAAAAAAAAATGGAAAAGATAAAGGGGGAACGGGGACCGACATCTTACGAGGTAACGTGACAGTGTGGAATTGAGCAGGCGTGACTCGGCCGACAGCATGTCCTCTAAAGCCGGCAATACTAAGAAAAAGAAAAAGAAGAAAAGGGGGGGAGCAATCCGCAGATCTGGCGGGAATCCTAATTCCAATGAAAAAACTTTAACAAAATAAAATCGGATAAGGCTGGGGGACGGGCACCCACGTTCCGACCGGATCGACGTCGATCCAACCTTCCTTTTGCCTAACATTCGGACAGCATTTAAAAAAAAAAAGAAGAGAGATTAGGTCGAGGTCAGTAAATCTGGAGGAAAAGGGTTGGATCGTGTGGATGCGCCATCACACCACATATATAAATGTTATGTTCATAGGTGGATTGATGTCTTAGTCCCCCCGACACAGCAGCGACCGACCTGGGCAGGCTGGCTAGGTTTCTAATAATCCCTTGGTTCCTTAAAAAGGAAGGGGTAATAATAAGAGGAGGAATAATGGATGTCCCCATCTACCAAAACACACACAACTTATATTTAAAAAAAAAATTACGAAATATCTCTCGTTCATCATCAATCATACATCGAATGATGATGATGAGAAAGTGAGTGGCTGTGAGGCTGGGCTCGTTTGGAGTTTTATTTTTTAATAACGTCATTCGAAAAAATATTTTATCAAATGACGCTTAAAGTTTCAATATTCTTCTAATGACCCACCAAAGTCGGTCTTACAAAGGCCGACTTCCCTCACTAAGGTAAATTCAAAGGAAAAAAAAAATTTCACACGAGGAAGTTGGTCTTTAGGTTAGTACGTGAATTTAAAAAATTAATGTGTCATTTGACAAAATATTTCGTCAAATAACGTCATTAAGTAACAAAACTCGGGCTCGTTGGGGTGGTCGTCCTTTTGCAACTGTCCGGAAACTCGACTCCATATACGGAAGCGGGAGAGAACAGATGAGAAGGGAATGAAGGAAACGGTCACTTTGGTTTTTGAACTCCAACCTCCGCCCAAACACACAACAACAAACCAAACCCATTAAAAAAGACATTTTCTTTTTCTTTTTTTTTTTAAGCAGTACAAACTATATGAGTTTTGGAAAGCGTGATGAATATTATAATTGATTATGGTAATAATTCTACTGACATGCCGTACCGCAAGACCGGGGGTGGGGGGGGGGGTGTGCGCGAGCAAGTAGTAGTAAGTAGCCAGACAAAGTGCATCATCGCTGTTAATTCTACAGCTCATCTCACCGTCCCCACTTTTCACATGACACTATTACTTAGCATCCAAGCCATTTTTGGCCTCCAACCAAATCCAATTATGACTCACATCCCCACTTTGTGCCCTCCAATGAATTTTTGGACAAAAACAACTGAATGAATCATTCATTCCAACAGCTCATCATCATCATCAACTGCCATAATTATTACAAATAATAATAACCTTTAACTAATTAAAAGCACGCCCCAAATCCATCATTTCATTTAAAGCCACGAAAGAAAAAAACCAAAAGCGCCGCCCGACGTTTCCTTAACGACGGCGGTAACAGTGCCAGGGGTAGGGAGCACCCCTCCCGAGGTACATTTATTTTGTTGTAACCCTAAACCTTATCAACCAACGAATTTACCATTCTCTCCCTCACCCCTTCTTAGTCTTACCCTCCCTCTCCTCCTACATAAACCAGACGACCTACCTTTTCTTTTTAAGTCCCGTAATAAAAAGCCCAAACCCTCCCCTCATTTCTGCTGATTAACCCCCCAAAAAAAGAAGAAAGAAATAATATGAATTATTATTATCATATTAAATTTATTACTACTACTTGCTGCTACTGCTAACTCCTCTCCTCCTCTTGTTAATACGTCCATTCCGGCGGAAGCGAGATTTCCTGGCCGACGGCCGGTTGTTGTGTGCGGTGGTGGACCCCCGTCTGCTGCGGAGTCACTTGCCGGCCGCCTCTGATGTTCCTCGCCCCGCCTATCCAAGCCAAGAAGAAAGGAAAGTGACCCGTGAGATGGTATTTGATTCTGGGAAGGACTAGCCAACTGAATGGACAAATATGAGACCGGGACTCACCGTCGTAGCGCAGCTGGATCTGTGGATGCGAAACCATTTCGTTTAGGTTGAGGTTGAGGGCCTGAGCAACCCTCGCCGGGATCAAGACCGACGGACATCCTGCAAGCAAACGACACATTAATTGGTGGACCGACCAAACTAGTCCCAAAAGGAAAGGGTAGGGGAAAGGGAGGAGGCGGGGATGAGAGTACACCCGAACCTTGTTTTCGCTTGGGTTCTGGGTCAGGGGCATCTCCTGCTCGGCGAGGAAGGAAGACACCGGTGCCTGCACACCCGCGAGGTAAAGCATTGTTTGACCCGAGGAAGACCGGTCGCATGCCGTCGGCACGACTAGTGGATACGGGCTCCCGACGTGGCTGCCTTGCCTGCTGCAAGGTCGGCCAGGCTGATGAGGACAACACCGGCTCGGTCTTCCCGTACTTGGCTCCGCCGGTTCCAGGAGCTTGGGGAGGCTGGAACTGCATCAGCTGCTGCGATGACACCTGGTTCGGGTAGGATGAAACCTCGGACTTGGAGTCAGAGAGATGAATCAGGTTGTTGAGCCGCTGCCTCTGCTGTTGCTGCTGAAGCTGCAGGGACTGAGCACGCTGTATCTGCCGTCTCTGTTGGATGAGCCGCATGTTAGCTACCTTACCAGCAGCCTGGTAAAGAAGATCGAGCGTCGGAGGCGCCGCCAACTTCATTTGTGGCGCACCACCATGGTTTCCCCAGATGGAACCGTGGCCGCAGCCGCACCCACTGCAGAGGGGCGATTTCGGCGAGTACAAGCCCTGAACAACCACCGCCAAGGGCGTTAAGCACTAAAGACCAAAACTACAGCCTGCTTCAGGAGCAAAAAAAATTCCAAGGAAGGGGCGGCGATCCCCCTGTACCTTGGAGCTACGATGGGGCGGGAAACCGTCGCCGAGCGTGGACTGGGCAACCTTTTGGGTCAAATGGGCGATGAAATCCTCCTCGTCGGAGTCCTCCGTTGAACTCACGACGGACTCACCGGGGGAGCTAAGGTTGGAAGACCTCCACCCAGTCCGGAACTCAGGCGGAGGGAGGAACCCCACATCGAGAGCCGGTGCTGCGCCGAAATCGAGGGGGAAGGTCCTGTAGTCGGGGGAGGTGGGGTGGTGGTGGTCGTCGTCGTCGGAGAGGAACTGAGGGGGGAGCCAGAACTCGCCGTCCTCGAGGACCTGGGAACCATGGTTGGCGTTGTTCGCCATGGGCAGTAGAGAAACAAACTGAGAATGAAACAAAAAAAAAAAAGTAAAAGTAAAAGAGGAGGGAGGGATGGATCTGGGGGAAGGCCGGGAGGGAGGGAAGGGGTTTAATAGAAGGGTAAAGTTCCGGCGTTTGGGAGTCACGCGCTTTTGGGCTCCTTGATTATATTTTACGTACGGACAAGTAGAGAGTGTTATTACACACTTTTGTTTTATTGCAATTTGATCCGGGTTTCCTTTATTTATTTATTTAGTATTAAAAAATTAAACCGTGATGCCAAAACATCGTGGTGGTGGGTGGAGAGCAAATCACGGCTGTTTCGAGGGAGGGAGGCACGTCATGTTTTTTTATTTATTTATTTTAAATTTAAATGAATGCATACGAAGAAGGAATGGGAAGGTGGAGGTGGAAGTGGGAAGCAAGCAGCTCAACCCCATATATATATTTTATCAACCTTGGAAGTTCTTGTCCATCATGGATGGGTCAAAACCTCTCGTCTCCTGCTTTTTATGCTGTGCCCCCACCCCACCCCCCCTTGTTTCTTTTTCTTGAATGACAAATTCAAATTTAGTGTTACCACCCAACAAACTGAAAATCGGCGGGGGGGTCGTTATCACGGCTGTCGGCGGCCGATGGTATCCTCTTCAACATGGATCCCAAAACATTCCCCCCCTTCAATTTCATTGTCTCCCGATTCCACTTGGTGTCTTGTTGGTCTCGCGTGTCCTGCTGTCTTTCTTTCGTACCTGTTAATTTTATGTGGAGTTATCTTCTGTTTTGATGACGACAAATGTGGAGTGTTTTCTCAAATAATTCATCGAAAACACGTAGAAGTCAGTTTTCTATCAAGAGCAATGTGGATAATATAAATAAAATTGTTTAGGAATTGGGGTCATATGAACTAGGCATATATCACTGCAGGAGCTATAACTCTCACACTTACAGAAGAATAGAACTTCTATAGATAACGATTTCTTATTAAAGATGAGTATAGTATGTGTGTTATTTATCCTGAAAAATTCGGTGATAATTTTTTTATAAAATTAATTCATAAACTAACTATAAGTTCAATAGCGACTTTCTTGTCAAGATCATTCATTTAATTATTTAAAAGATATCATGATCTTTTTATTATGAAAATTTATTATGATCTAATTAGGTTGTAATCTTTTCTTATATGATAAGAACATCCCATATTAAGGAATGTGTGTTTCCCTAAATATAATTAATTAATTACATATATGAAAATTGTTAAGTCTGTTGAACATGTTATAACTTTTATACGAATTAGATGGTTGCTTGAGGATTGTTTTTATAACATTTTAGGAAACTTATATGTAGGATCAAATTATAGAAAACATGACATTTATGAAAGCTTTCGCTCGGACGATTAAGTATAAAATCAAGAATGAAAACAGATGTAAAGGGCCGAGAGCTTACACGAAAGAAAGGTGTATCGAGTGCTGGGAAAGTGGACATATGTATTACTTGCACTATAAATCATATAAATCTTAGATCTACACTACTATATGTACATAACTTGTCGAAATCCTCGATTTATATATATGGAGAAAACACAAGAGAATTTACGTAAATAGATCTAAATTATGTAATATACTAACACTCTTACTTGAGTGTCCAAAAGAGGAGACTGTTTTTGTAATAAGATATAAAAAAAAAGTGACAAATATTCAAAAACACTAATTCAACGCCTCTCCCGAATACAATCCTATCCCTAAGATGCCACCCCACATCCCCCCTCCTATAACAATTTTTAAAACTCAAACTATTCGAATAAGTTACAGGGTTTGAAACTTCAAAATGGCTAGAATTTTGTAATAACTTTATTGTTATTATTATTATTTTAACTTCAATTTTCTTTTTATTTAAAAAAAAGAAAGAAAAAAAAACCCAAGGGGGTTGACTTGACAAAAAGGCACTCGCTCTTCAACAAGGTTTCCTCCGAGTTTTATTATATTTTTACGTTGAACACTAATCTAACCAGCAGCAATCGAGTTATTAGAAAACACATGCACGTTTGGACAAGGTGGGAAACACCAAGTCCATTAATTGTTTTAACTTGAAAGAGTTTCACGTGCAGCACCATCACAGCCCTCCCCCTCCCATGTAACATTGATCGAGTGAGTTCATGCATATTTCAATCACGACGACATTCATTGAACCTTCCACCTACAAGACTGTCTCAATGGATTTGAATTTTTTTTTGACCTGTGGCGATCTAACCTGAGTAGAAGAATAAAAAGGTAACGTGAGGAACCGGAGCCATCAACCACTCAGCCAAATCGAATTTCATAGGACAACCGCAAATGACAAAAATATTACCCGGCTGGAGCGGTGAGAAGTAGTAGACCAACCCTTACCAAAACTCAACAAACAATGAAATCAGAGGGCGACCGTCAAACCCTTCTTTTTTTTTTGTCGTCTAGTGTCGTGTCGTGATCGTCTCCCAAGTACCACAAGCTTAGTAAGATATTTTTATTATTATTATTATAGGTCGTCTCGTCGAGGTTTTCTTTTTATGACGCGACAATTTCCGATATGCGAAATCGTTCAGGCAGATTGGTTAGGTATATTTTAAAAAAACATATTTAATTCAGATTGACTACTTTTTTTTAAGGGAATATTTCTCCTATTTTTAAGTGAACTTGATGTTGTTATATACACTAAAATTCCTTAAAGAACCAAATTAAAGGGGTTAAAACATAATTATTATTAGACGATACATTATCCTATCGAAAACCCCGGTGAGGGTGGAGGTGTGGGGACATTTTGACTTGGTTAGTACACAGCCACCGATTCCATCTTTCTCTTACAGTTAGTTAAGTAAATAAGAAGAGGTTGGGGGTGTTCTCTCTTCCGTGAATAGATTCCTAACACAAATGATGTTTGAAAATCTGTCCCCCTTCTCCTACCACTACTCCTTTTCCCATTTCCATCCTTATCAATTCAATCCACTTTTTCTCTTCCCCTTTTCCTTTTTATCTTCTCCCCTATCAACATGCATGCACTGTACGAGTTAGTGAGTCTTAACAACATGCTTTAGCATTGACAGCTAACCTAATCTTGTCATGACATCCGGGTTGATTTGGGTTGCCGATTCCGGAGGAGGAGGAGGAGGGATTAATAATGTGATTTCTAAACTTTTATGCATGATTGGCCGACAGTGAATGATTAAAAAAAAAAAAAAACAACAACCACGACTGTTGTAGTTGACGATGGTGGTGTTGTCTTTTGATGATCGATCACGTTAGTGGGGGAGTTGTGGGGGGTGTCTGGACAGCGGCATCCTAGGAAAAGTTCCTCCCCCAAGGGACCAAACATTCCTTTCGTTAATGGTGGGTGCCTTTAAAAAAAGTGATGTCCAAAGCAATTTGGTTCCAATTAAGGTTGTCCCGTGGTCGTCCCGAAAATTAGGAAAAAAAATTGCTTCTTTTTTTTGCAGTGTTTAGGCGGAGATCCCGAAAAGGAATTGGTGGGGTTGGGGTGGTGAGTGGCGACTTAGTTTAAACAATGTGTGTGTATGTGTGTGTGGTATGTACATCATTATGATACAGATCTCCTACATCCATCTATCGGGCCTCACTCGCTTAAAGAGCCCATGGGCCAATTATGATGAGGGGTCGACGACCTTGGCCCAATCCACCAGAAGATTGATGGGAGTTTTGACGTGGTGGTCAATTTGATCACGGAATCAAACATTTTTCTAGAAGGTAGGAGCGGCTCGACCGAACTCAAGTTATACACTACTTACTACATTAGCCAAATTAAGGGTTTCTTCCGGGAATCATTTTTCTCATTTTTACTATTGTCCGATCCGACCCACATGGAATTTAATTAATTAATTAATTTCATGTTTTGATTCTTAGAATAATTTTATAGATAGAAATTTGTTTACTCATTTATTTGTGGCTCGACATTATTCATAAACATACAAAATTAGCTCTTCTATCAATCAGATCGTAGAGTCCCCCCGAAACCAAAACTCCTGCTTTTTTTTTTTGTACGGAAACTGATTGTCTTCAGCTTAGCTTCCAAGGAAGGCATTGAACCCTGTGGCAAGACCCCGTGTCGAGAGGGCCCGTACATTCCCCGTCCGGATTGCAACACCTGCAGACAACTCCGAGCGTGGCCAACACCTTGGAGGTTCCTACCGGGATAGCACAAGTAACAGGCTATAGGATGTGGCAGGCGGAAGAGAGACGAGGAACAGGGGGAGTTTTCCGGCCCTTACCTTGGTCGGCCAGTCGGGAAGAAGAGGGGGACTCCGGCAACACCCTCGATTCCACAAGTGTCGCGTGATGCGATGCAGAAACGATTGCGAGAAGCATCCCGGCAAGGATAAGATAATTCACCTCGAACCTGAAGGGACCCATCCTCAGTTTTTTCCACTAAGGAGAAAATAGAAGGTAAAGAAGCTCCAGTGATCTTTATTATAAATAAAGAAATGGGTGGTCTCTAGGAATGTGGGGCTATTGGTGATTGTGGGATTTGAAGATGTTTTAGATAATATATTTTTAATATGCTTATTGTAGATTTTAGTAGGAGCGAGCATGTTTCGGGCATATAGGTTCCTAACGTCTTACTTGGAATTTACCTTATAATATTTGGTTGCTTATTTTTAAAATCCAAAACCTATTATATGAATTAAATAACCACTCCAGGACATACCTTGTCGATTTTAGTACCGGTTTCAGTTTTCGTATCCAATTCATCATCTTAATCATATTAATATGATTATGTACAAAATCCATTTATCGTGTGCCAATCCGGAAAAAACCTTATTTATTGCGAAAATAACGAAACGTCGGAGTCGAATCAAAATCAAAGACCACAAAAGAGCTCATCGTCTAATTCTTTCAAGGGCATAATTGGGAATATGTCACATATAAATTAATTAAATAAGTTAATTATAAAATTAATTAGATAAGTTAATTACATAAATTAAAATAAGTAACTACATAAATTAATTATATTACTTGACACAAGTTCCGAGTGAAGAACTTAAAAATTACTTGGTATCGATAATTCTCAAAAATTTAAAACTTCAAATATATCTCGTCTGTTCGAGAAATTATCCCGATATCTACTTTATGATATCGATTTCGACTTAATCCAGTGGTAACCCTGCGTTACAGGATGAGTGTTTTTTCCTCGGGGCTTTGCCCGTGCGTTTACATTAGACGACGGCGGAAGCTTCGTTCAATTCTCGATCATGGGGGCCACTGCTTTTGTGTCGTGTTTGTCCATTCTCTGATTTCTGAAGACGGTGTTGAGATGAGACCCCCATCTCCTTCCAGATCTTGTCCGCATTTGAGGCGGGACTTTGCGCTGATTCTTCCTTGTATTTACACCTCCTGAGAGATTGCAGATTCGGACAAAAGAAGGGCGTTTGTTGGTTATGCGTGTCCCAATCCTGTTCGTCCAGGTGTTCGTCGTCATCTAAAGGCTGGGCTGACCCATGGCGAAAGGGACGCCCGAACATGGTTTTCTCCGAATCCTTTTGGAACAGTCCTTGTCTAGTCAACCTAGTCTTACATATGGGGAACCCTTTCACACTTATCTGATAAAGAATTAAGTTGAATGATGTTTGTCGCGTAAAACACGTCGCGATATAATAGAGACTAACACAGAGTTAAAGAAATGTAGTCGTCAAGACTTTTAAACAGACAATAATGTGAAGAATAAGAACAAAAGCGCATGAGCGTGAACACTTTAATTTCTGGAAAACAGAGTACGATGAGACAACCAAGCAGCCATTCGGGGTTTTTGAATGATTGTCGTGTGTTTATTATAAATGACTGATTGCATATTTATACTAACATTTGATCATATCTGGGCAATAACAGTTAATAAAATCGCTAACGTAATAACTGTTAACCCAATTGCTATATACATTTTGCATATATTTTATTTAAACTAACTGCACACTATCTACTTCAACCAAGTCCTGATGAAGTCGCCATCGAAAATTGGCTAAGTCTTGAAACCTCAACTGGGACTCTTCCTCCGAGTGCTACTTCCTTCGACGAGGTCTTGATCGAACTTCGCGTCGTCCGTACTTCGACATGTCTTGCTTCGATGTCTTTGAACTTCGACCGAGTACTCCTTCGACTGCATCTACCGTCACAATAATGGGTCTTGCCATTATTAAAGCCAAAAACGGCTTTATCGTGTAAACAGATGGCATGGAGCGTGTACGAGGACTGGATAAATGGGCCATGGATAAATGGGTCATCATGCTTTCATATTGGAAACCACTGCTTTGTTTCGTGTCGATATACTCACTCTTGTGATGATGTACTTTTTTTGTCGGCTTTCTATTTCAGGCCCACCGTGGAAAGGCCCGTTGTGTTTGGGCTTTTCATATTGCATCGACCCAGCAAAACCCATGTGAGCCATTCCTGCCCGGCACCGTTGTACCTCCGAGAGAACGAATTCATGTTGTCGCCGCTGCGACGCAGCGGGGAAAGGGTCTCGGTGGCGAAATGCGAAACAGACTGAGCACAACGACGCTTTGAGGGCATTGATGTAATGAAAGTGGCAACGGAGTTGGTTCGCGTATGTATTGACACATGAAGATTTTGAGCTCTCGATCGAAAAAATTATCCCATCTCGATGGAAAAGAAATTTTAGTTAGTGAGAAGGAGCGATTTTCTTTGGGTCAGATTCTCGATCAAGGAGGAATTCGATACTCGATCGAGGAGTGGATGATTGGTCTTAAAGTCAGATTGGAGAAACATGTGGCTAACATGGAGCAAAAAATAGACAACAAGACCACGTCAAGACGTCGAGTCTTATTTCTTTTTAGTTCTAGGCTTAGGCGATTTACCAGCAAGTTTATTTTAGGATTTCTGATGCATGAATAAAAGTCGCATGGAGGCGTCCATCCGATGTAGTATATAAGGAGGAAAGACACTCTCACATTTCAGGCTAGCTTTTTGGGTGGTGATTCTGAATTCTTATATTAATTTCAAAATTACTTGTTCTCGTTCATCTCGACAATGTTTGTTTGATTTTTAATAATATTTTTCTTTTCTTTTACTTCGACCAGTGATCACCGTCATAATTCGGAATTGCACCTTTGTTTTTTGCCAACTATTCCCGACATGTTGGTCCACAAACATGTTTTTGACAAGTACAATGAAAGTAGATTTTGTTCATGATGACTAAAAGCTTTGTTAAGAATTATGCAAATGGAGGCATTGAATCGCCAGATGTGAAAAGTTAAGATGAAGATTATGCGAATGTTGGAAGAAACGTTGAGGTATCAAATAGAGGCTTGACGAATGTTCAAGCTTTCAAAGTTGAAGATATGACCTAATCTCAAAAGATATTATCCTAGGAGGAGATGTAACAAATTGTTAAGACATTGAAGATGAATGGAGCAAAAATATAGATGCACTTAGAAGAAACTACCATGAGAAACGAAGGACATGGAAGACAATAAACTGGGAGCACGGCTCAACTATCTGCTCAACCGTTCAAGATCTTCTATAAATAGGATCATAT
The DNA here is from genome assembly GCA_029817715.1 of Melastoma dodecandrum. Taxonomy (NCBI): domain Eukaryota; kingdom Viridiplantae; phylum Streptophyta; class Magnoliopsida; order Myrtales; family Melastomataceae; genus Melastoma; species Melastoma dodecandrum. The sequence continues at coordinate 2,555,659 of JARUPY010000387.1, forward strand.
TTCCCTACAAATACACACCACGATGTCAAGACATAAGTCTTTTTTTTTTAGACTTAAGAGATCTTCTAGCTATCTTTGTTTTAGAATTTTGCGACTCCGTCGTTCATCTCGATTAAGTTTGTTTGATTTTCGATAAATGTACTTGTTTTCGTAGTAATTCGTCCGTTGACCACGGTCAAAATCCGAAATTAAGTTCTCGTTGTTTATGGCCAAATATTCCCTGCGTGTTTGTTCGCAAACAGTATGATTTTGGTGAAAATTGGTTTCATCACGTGTTGTGGATTCAGAAGAAGATTAGGACTGTGCCTTTACAATGTTGTTTCACCGGCCGCGCCGAAATGGATCGTAGCACCGTGTTTGGGCACCGACGATTTCTATAGATATAAAGAGAAAAAAAATTCTAAGCAGGGGCATCTGTGGTCTCGGTTTTGTGTCTTCTGGTAGCTCTGATGTAACAGAACACTGCAACCAGGAACGTCATCCCGAGCCCTCCGAGGATCACGCCGCCCCCTGCCACCGACTTATCTACCTTCTTGTGATGATGCAAGAGATGGGAATCCTGGGATTGAGCTCGAGTCAAGACGGTGGCTTCCCCATTCCAGTCAATCGCGGATGAAGACGACATGGATGAATGAACAATGCCCGGACTTGGTACCACAAACTCGTGCCGACCAAGTTTTCGGCTGATGGGGTCCGTCCATGGTGCAGGGGCAGGTGCACTCGAGGAGGGAGGATAGGGATCGGACACTGAAAGGGCGACGGCTTCTGCGAATACTATAAGCAGGAGCAGGAGTAGGAGGAGGGGGGAGGATCTGATGGCCATTTGGGTATTTTTACTGGATGAAGAGTGGTTCTTGTTCTGTCCGAACACAAATATATAAAGGGAGCCAAGGACAGGGACTTTGCCATCACTGGATTTGACTTTTGATTGCTTCCAAGTTTGTTTAAGTTGGCATTGTCTGGAGATTGGGGTCGTTTCTGAGCCTACACGTGCAAACCCCAGTATTATTAAAATTTCAGACAAGACATGGGACAACTCAGGTGTTCCTTCCAGCAAGGACAACTTCCTCAGGTCCCCTGTTTCTCGAGTGTCCTCCCTACCATATGTAGTGTAAGGACTCCAAACTCTTCTTGCAACCAAACCTTAGGAACATTCTCATATCATACAATCCCCTTAATTCGTGTTTGCCTCTTATTTGCCGCTTGCCCCCTGCCTGTCCGAATGGATGTTCCACAATGATCATGTCCCTCCCATTGTTCCATTGATTGAACACAGTGATCCCATAATTATTCCCCTCTAGCTTTTGTTTCTTAAAGAAGGGAAAGCTTGCTGGAGGTAATATTCAAAGTGTGGGTGATTAATAATAAAAAACTCGGGTTATTCCCAGATTACTACTTTTAACGTTAATGTCTGATGCATGGGTTGGTTGGTATTCGTGAGAGATTAATTTAAAGTGCAGGACAAGGTTGTAGGAGATGCTATTGTCATGGGCAACATTGTTTGGTTGGAGACAGCTTGGGCTGTTGATTCATCATCGATGCTTAATTAAAAAATTTGCATGTACTTATGGTGCTTTGTGCCAGCTCAAATCTCCTTATAATTTGGGAACTTCCTACCGCACTGCCATGAGCAACCCTGACAAGGTGACAGCACTCACACTTATCCGGTTAAACAGTAGTTCAGTGCAGTTTGCCCACGTCCGGAGGAGGTCGGGTTGGTCCGGCGCCGGCTGTGGTTTGGAACCCCGAGGCGGGTCTGACCCTGTTACATAGGCCTATGATCTGTCATGCCTCCGGCTTCATGGGCCATGATCGACGAAAAGTTGAATTAATTAACAACCTAGAGGTCCGTTCATTGATCGAGGGCTGAAATTGGTGACGGTGATAGGGTGAAGGAACTCTGACAATTCATAATAAGTCGGAGCATGTCCATGTAAATGCACAAAAGAGTTGGTTCTCTAGAGGACTTACAGCCAAAGCAAGGGGTGAAGATCAACGGTACCTGTTTATACAGTAAAGTCGTTTTAAGCTTCAATTATGACAAGGTCCATCATTATGACGCGGTCAAAGGAGCACATGGTCGAAGTTCAAGGGCATGTTGAAGCATGATACGTCGAATTATGCACAAGGCGAAGTTCGATCGATACTCCATCGAAGAAAGTAACAATCGAAGGAAGAGTCCCAGTTAATGTTTCAAGACTTAGCCGATTTTCGATGGGCACTTCATGAGGACTTGGTTGAAGTAGATAGCGTGCAGTTAGTTTGAAAAAAACATGTGCAAAATGTGTCTAGCAGTTATGTTAGCTGTTTTATTAGCTGTTATTGTCTAAATGGGATTGAAAGCTAGTATAAATATGCGGTCAGTCATTTGTAAAAACACACTATAACCATTCAAAGACCCCGAATGACTGTTTGGTTGTTTTATTGTAACTTGTTATCCAGAAATGAAAGTAAGTATTCTTTTTCATGCGTTCTTATTGTTGTGCTTTACATTACTGTTTATCTGAAAGTCTTGGCGACCGCATTTCTTTAACTTTGTGTTAGTCCTCGTTATATTGCGACGTATTTCGTCAGCGCAAACAGTACTAAGCCACTACTACAGACATCATGGATGCCCTTTGAGTACGAAAGATTACTGTTATCAAGTTTTTATAACGTCAGAGAAGGCCAACCTTCTATGTGCCTCATATGAGTCATCATCGAAACCATGAGAACACTTATCATCAAATATGAGTAATACAAAGCAATGAACAAAAAAAAATTACAGTGGTGAAGTCCTTGTGATAACGAGCTTAGGGAGCAGAGGAACCTGATCAATGAACTGGATATGAGTGAAAATATGTTTCGTTCACATCATCAGTCATCGAGAAGGATCTCTCTTATAGGAGAGGCATCTAAGACACTAAAATTTAGTCAATGTCAATCATGTGTGAGACATATGAGTGGGCTTAACATTATAAGCAAATGACGCGGTCTGCTGTCGATGAAAGGGTAAAAGGCGGCGGTGCGCAGCTGAGGCCTGGCGAGGGAAATGTGGAGGTTGGTTTAGGTTAGAAGGAGAAAGGAAGACATAGTCTGAGGTGCAAAAGTTATTATAACAGCAGGGATGAGAAGGAACTCTGGCGATTCACAATACGTCTGAGCCTACACAAAACGCTGCGTCTCTAGGAAATTTCGTTCGAAAATAGAGGTGATACATTGTCAATACTAACCGAAAGAAAGGCGATATAAAAACCGGAAAGATTAACCATAACGAAACTCTACTTCAGCCATTGTGGATGCCCTGCGACACCTCAACAAGTCGACAATCGTCGTTCCAACATTGAGTTTGGAGGATGGAGTCACGATCATGGTCTCCAATGTCGGTGAATTGAGGAGTACAAACTTCAAAAATTCTATCTTGTTGCCAGAACCTGAAGTTGTCACTGTCGCTTTCTTCAATTTCAAAAGCTGGCGTCCAAGGTTACGAGATCCATTCCAAAAATCTGAAATCAAAGTGGACGGTCCATTCGACGATCCATTTCAACTGCCCCCCTACGATGATATGGAGTTAGTTAGTATACATTCTTCTCATCGTTAAAAAAGTTGGAACTGCTGGACGAAATATGATGAACAAAAAATTGATCCACTTACCTCGATCTCGAGTACTTTTAAGACCGGTGAGCAGATCAATAGTTGTGAGAGAAGAGGACCTCCGATGGGTCCTCAAAGTCTATTCTTAGCTTGATGAACCACAGATGATTATGAGTTATTGCAAATGCGGTTGGATCCATACCAACACTCCAATACTGACAAGGACATTCATCAAATAGCAGGTAACACATGAAATATATTAACCAAATCAGAAGCAATGGATAGATATCGGTATGCCATAATCTCAAAGAATACCTGAGCAAAGTAGTCGAGACCGATGAGCTTCTGAAGATCAGGGACTTGATCAATGAACTGAACAAGAGTGCAACTATGTTTGGTGACGTCATCAGCCATCGTGACCGAGATCTCCTCCAGGAGAGGCAGTTTCTCAAGTACAAATCCGTCAAATGTACCCTTGAGGTTCAAGTACCTTAGACGTGGGGCGTGGATCTTGAGAACTTCTGAATGGCTGTTGGACAACTCTAGGATTTCGAGAAGAGGATATCCGGATATGAGTTTCTCCAATGAATGAATGTCAATTGAAACGCTTATGAAAACAAGGCGCTTCAGCAATATGAATCCATCAAAGCTGACAGGCAATTTCAAGCTTTCAGAATAGGCGAGGTACAACTCTTTCAGCTTATCACACAGAAACAGACTCGAAGGCACCGTAATGTGTTCATTTCCAAACTCTATGGAAAGTTTCTCGATGCCATTTCGAGAAACGAATGTCAACCACTGGCTAACGTCGGAGAACTCGAGTTTGCAGCATGGGGCTACTTCAAACTTGCTCACAGGACCTCGATGAAGAAGCAAAACGCGTGACCCAAAGCTCACGAGTTTGTTGTCGAATGAAGGAGAACTAATCGGCAGGTTCACACAATTGTCTTCGAACCGTAGGTCGGGGATGGAGCACCACAAGTACCTCCACCATTGGGACAAAACTGAAGTCTTTACAGCCTCTCGAATCCGAACATGGCATAGGATCTCGGCGATGATTTCGGACGGAAGGTTGCTTAATATATCAGGCGGCGCAATCTGCTTCTCGACGATATATGAAGCCTCCGCCATCAAAACATCAACAAAGCAGTCCCCCTAAATTCTAAAAATTTCTGCGGGGATAAATAGGAAATATAGGGAAGGGTACGTCCCCAGCATGAATTTGGACGAAAAACCCTTGTTCATCCACAAAAAGAAAAAAAACGATTTAGAAAATGAATTAGGCATACGAAGGGTCATGACATGTATTCATTTATGAGAATAAATTATTTAAAAAGTTTTGTTAATATTTTCTCCCAAGTTTAGATTTTTTAAGATTTATCAAATATTGTGAAAGATACTGCAAGCATATATGATCTAATATGGGTAAATATTCTATGACAAAGTGTTCCATGGTGTTGACATGGTAGACTATCTTGGGCCTGTTCTCTGACGAAGCCCACAATAGGACGCGGCGCCCATGAGAGAAAAGATGGGATGCTCGCGCCAGGCCTATAGCCCTAATCTAGACGAACTACATGACTGATTAGTGACCCCGAGATCAGTGGGAGTCTACGGCCCACGTCTGCACAGGTCACACGTCTCAAATGATGGATTATCCCCGAAATCAGTGGAGTCTACAACCCACGTCCGCACGAGTGGCATGTCTTAGAGGACAGTGTGTTGACTCCGAGATCCACGGGGGTGGTTTAGATTAGAGGATCTTCAGAGGTCGCAACAGACCGGGTATAAAAGGGAGGAGATCTTTCCTAGAAAAATCACGATGAAATCAGTCAACAGAAGCTTTATTTGCTCGTCACCCCTTAGATTGTTAGGATTCCCCGGCCTGGGCGAAACTCTTAAAGTTTCATTGGTCTTCACTTCCACCGTCAGAGTGAGCAACCGTAGTTCCGACAGCCAAACTCCGCCTTCACTTCCACCGTCAGAGTGAGCAACCGTAGCTCCGACAGCCAAACTCCGCCTTTCCGCCTTTACTTCCACAATCAGAGTGAGCAAGCGTAACTCTGGCAACAACTCCCCGCCAGCATTTCATCGCCAGGACGAGCCACCGTAGTCCCGGTACACAATTCCGCCTTCGACTCCGCCACCAGGGTGAGCAACCGTAGCCGTGGTATCCACATCCGCCTCTACATTCGACCACACTCCGCTCATCAAGCCCCAGCAGACCAGTTTCGCCATCCAGAGTCACAAGTCTACAGCGCTCTGTTGTCAAGTCTACGACGTCATCGCCCGGATTCTCAAGTCCGCAGCGCTCAGCGCCAAGTCTACAACGTCCCCATCGTCCGGATTCACAAGACAGCAGCGTTTAGCAGCAAGTCTACGACCCCGTCTCGTCATCCTCTTAGTCTGCAGCGCACAGTAGAAAGTCTACAACATTGCACCGCCGTTATTATTTTATTTCTATGGCTGTAAGCACATTTTCTTTATTGTAAGACTTCGCATATTCAATTTACTTACAGGCGACAACATCTACATTCCCTGTGAGTATTATTGTCAAATATTTTCGACGTGATCCGTTTTCGGCGCGAACACATGAATAATTTCCTAGGGAGAGGAAACCAACCCAATCAACATGAATTTATTTAATGAAAAGGGTTTGTAGTAATTTATTCCCCGGATGCATCATCACCCATTAAACGAGACGAACACTGCTCATATTTAAATAATTAATTGAGGCACGAGTCTGAAGATCCATGCGTCAAAATGAACTACTTGGGCCGATGCGGATGCCCTGAGACACTTCTCAACAGGTCGTCCCCCAACATCTTCGTAAGTTGTGCCCTTGAGATCGGAGGACAAGTGCTGTCATCTCCATCTTTGTGTGCCGAGCAGGGTGATTTGGGCTTTCGGACCAGCCCCATGTCCCGAGAAAAGGCCTAACAACTAAGCACTTTTTGCTTTAATTCGTGGATGAAGGGCATCATCAACTTCCTTTCCCAAATCTTTAATCATAAACTTTTTGCAAGCCCCACCCCACTTACATAACCCAAAAAGGAGACAAATTTTTATATTCTCCCCCCACTCGATTTAAGAATCCTTCCTCTCTCACGACTCACACACACACACACAGACTATTTGTCGAAAAGATTTATTCCGATGAACTTTCTCCTTTGCATCCCCATCCCCATCACCCACCAATCAAATCTTTGTTTGTGCCTTCCGTAGCATTTAACCATATAAAACAAAAAAAAAAGGCATTTACTTATTAAAATAAATAAAGAGGAATTTTATATATGAATGTGAAACTGTGTTTTGATTACTGATATTGTCAATGGGGTTTCCATACAATCCATGTTTTCTTTAGTAAAATAATAATAATTTTACCTTTTGACATTCTCAAGCTTGAGTTATACTCCTCCCCTCAAAATTTGGTCACCGCTTTGTCCTTTGCCCTCTTGGGATCTCGCAATAATATGCACACATTCCTAAACATTTCTCAAAATTTTGGAAAGAAAAAACGAAATAGATTTTTTTCCACTAGGTAACTGATTTGAAATAAAGATTTTGATTTCAGTTATAAAATACTACATCGAACAGCAAATTTAAGTAAATATTGTTAAATACCTATTTCAAAATCCGACAAAAAAAAGCAGTCTGTTTTAGCAAAAAGCGACTTTCGAGTGTCTCGAAATCATGACATCGATTTAGCTAATTTTACCGAAACAAAATTTTGTGTAAAATTAATATCATTATTTTAAACTTCGACTTAATAACAATTTTGAAACTGAAAATTTATTTTAAAATATTTCAAAACTCCTATTTTATGAATTTTCGAAACTAACCCATGTAGCCTCATGTTATATTTATATGCAACAATTATTTGGTCCCCCCGCCAGACTAGGCGGCCCTCCCCTCCCTCCTAATCCACCACCTCTCTTCTTCGTTGTTTTGTCCGCCCTCTAAGTCTTGTCTACTGTGGTCGATTGGATTCCAATCACTCACTCCCTACAATCATTATATATCGACAAATAAAATGGACCATAATAATTGAAATCGACGACAGCAACGACAATAAAGAGCTTGTATTTGCTCTACCTTAAAAGAAATAATAAACTATGTCAAGAGAGTGGTATTTATACTTCCTTTTATGAACCCCAGTTGATGTAGTCATACTATATAACCTAAGCAACCACCTGGACCCAACGTGCCACGCTCGGCACCCCCTGGTTCACCGCAAACGCCATGTAGTAACCTGGCGGAGCGATCACGGAGTTGGGCGGGCCAATGCATTTTATCCTGTATTGATTGGGGCCGTCCGGGACCGACGGAGTCACTGCCAGCTTCACCATCCTCTGCCCTTGCGAGAAGGAATGCGTTGAGAATGGCGCGCTGTTTAGATTCAGCTCAATGATGCCCACAACTGGCAGGGTGACTGATACGAGCGTCTCGAAGGACTCCCCGTAGCGTACGGTCGACGGGATGTCGTTGACTGTTGGACGAAGGTTGGCCCTGTCCGGCGACAGGTACTCCGGCGAGAATGCCTCTATCCGTAATTCCGTTGGGTACTGTACGCTGTACTTGTAGAAGTAGTGCGGGTTGCTCCCCGCTAGGAGGACCCGGCCGTCTGACAGCAGGTTGGCCGTCGAATGGTACAATCTGGGTATGCCGCTCGGGTTCAGCGTCATGAAACGTAGACCGAGTGGTTGGTCGGGCCGGTATAGGACAGGGTGGAGGCATGGGTTCGAGGCCAGCTCGAACCCTTGAGTCCCTGCCTGTGCCCCGTTGATGATCAACACGTCACCGGTCGGAAGCATTACCATGTCACCCATTATCCGTCCAAAGGGCATGTCCTCCATTTCCCATACAGGCTTGGGTGAGAGGACCGAGATCCGTCCACAGCTCCCCCGAGCAGGACTGTCAATTTCTCGCTGTATGAACGCACCGAACTGTGCCCCACCGCACACCACGACCGTGGCCGTTGAAAAGTCTCCTTCGAGAGCAAGCATCACCGAGGATCCAGCAGATGGGTAGTTCCGTGGACCCCCATCGAGCGGCGGGTAGTTTCTCATGATCTTATTAGTCCGGTAGTCATAGAGAACCGCCCTGTTGTTCGCAAAAATGAAGAGGTTTCCATCGGGGACGAGGTGGACGTAAGGGTAGAGATTGTCCATCTGCTTGTCCTCCGTCTCCACTAGGAACGGAAAATCCACGGCGGCAGCTCCAGGTCTCGGAGGGAAGAACTCAACGGTGTTGGAGCCCCTGCCACCGACGACGATCACCCTGCCATCAGGCAGTATCTGATTGGTCCCATACCACCTCCCCTCGGCGAGCTCCACGTTGGACAACTCCACCCAGTCACAGGACGAATCGACGGTCTCGTCGCAAGGGACGAACTTCCGTATCTTCCTGAACCCATCGAGGTCCCCGCCTGTCTGTAGCAGGGTGCCATCAGGGAGGAACTGCCCAGACGAGCACCAGGTGTCGGTGAGGATGGTGAGGGGACGGAGGGAGTTATCGGAGAGGCGGAGGAGGACGGAGTGGGCGTAGCAGTCGCGCTTGAGGATAGGGTCGGAGGGGTCGTGGCGGCAGGGGTGGTGACTGGGGAAGGGCATGCGGGTGGGGCCGATGTCGGTGCGGTCGAGGAGGACGACGGTGTTGAAGCGGGTGACGGCAGTGTGCATGGAGGCGATGCCGGCGTTGGGGACGATGATCTCCCACGTGCCGGGGAGGTCGCCGGAGCCAGGACGCGGGCCGAGGAGGAGAAGGATGAAGATGAGGAAGCAGTGGGAGTGGAGTGGAGCCATTGCCGTTGCCACTTGGAGAAACAGGGGAGATAATTAAATGATGGTGGGCCAAAAAAGGTTTAAAAGTTAGGGTACGACAGAGCACGTTCCAGAATAGAAGAATGTCCTTGTCACGACCCACCCAGTTAACAAAAATATTATAAAACTACGATACGTAATTTCTAATTCATAGGTTACGAGTTCGAGTTTGTAAGGAGGACTTAACATTAATATTCAGTTTTATTTATAGGAAAAGTTAAAGCCAATCATATAATTCTGTCGTTATAGTTTGGACACGTGGAGCGATACATGTCTTAGGTGGACCCTACCCTTTTCTGACGGATGCCTTTCCGTTATATATTTCTAAAACTGCGAAATATTTTTCGGAAAAAAAAAATACTCTGCCTTTCCGTTACTGTTCTTGTTTTGTACATTTTAATACATTTCACTATTTCGTACATTATTAGTAAATCAAGTTACGATTTACTACAAATTTACAAAATATCTTTTTTACACAATTGAAATAATTTATATAAGAATGTACAAAAAAAAACAAAGGGGGCATAGGTCTATCCTCTTCAGATTTCCTCAAGTTCCTGTATATCATTTATATTGCAAGTATATCAGAAACAGAATGTTCATCAGGTTAATATGGAGACCAGACAAACTGTTCTGTTATATGGCTCCTTAAACATCTTTATTTCAACATGTACCTCTTGGTAGTCATGATCAAGTTTGCAATTCCCTGTCCTATGATGCCACACCCAAACCCAACAACACCATACAGGATCCCCTGAAATGTGATTCATCGACATCAATTGGCATACCAACTTGTAAAGCCTCTGCAAATCACACACTATAGTCGGCTAGCATATAGTACCTTGTAGAAGTATGTGGCCAGTCTCTTGTTCACAGAAAATTTGCATCCGGGATGCTCGGCTTCAAAAACACTGCGAAGATGGAGCAACCATTTTGGTTTACCAGACATACTTGTTGTTGCATTTCAATTTGCAGGGCATGAAGAAAGACCTACTAGGAAGAGCAGCATAAGCATTTCGCAGATGCCCAAGGAGACCCTTAGACATTGCTGGCTGATCCGATACTGGCGTAGGGGAACAACATGCCAACTAGTGCAATGTTACCAAAACTCCTACCAACAGATCTGCAACATACAAATCAAATTTTGACCAGAAGTCTTCCCCCTCTTTTGACCTTCTGCAATCGTGGCACAGCAAGAATCGATGACAATCTGCACAAACCAAGTTTTACTAATTGTTGTTGCCACAATAAAACTAAGATCCTCACACTTGACTACAATGAACATGAGGGTGACAAATGAATTCACCTTACTAGAAGCCTACCCACTCCTATGCATTTGGCTTCAACACTAGCTCCACGACTAATGCCTACTTATATCACACAAGTTTCCGTGATGATTCACACCATTGAAAGCTCAAAAAGAGACAAGACGACATACAACAGAGCCAGAATGCATGAGGGTGAGAAGCAATTGTTAATCACAAAGCATGCGCCTCCAGGGTAAAGAACAGAATGGGACTATTTAACCATCTGCCTGGTAAATAGACATATATATACATGAATTGTTCCAGAAACAATTAGATATGCAAATGGAACCAATTTCTAAAAACCAATGAACAAAACGTACAGGAAAAACTGAATAAAGTATGCTAACCGCTATGGTTCTCTTGGATCTATAAATTCTACCAAGCCAAGGCGATACCTATCAGAGATTGAACCTCACCAATTATGGTAGGCTAGAACAAATTAAAAGACCTAGTGATAAGTAAATGTGTAAATAGTTTCATACAACATGACAAATACATTTCTTTGTCAAAAAAGGCGGCATCAGAAACTTCAGAGGACAGCATCAATGAGCAGAAAGATAAAGAGTAAATTCATGAGGACAAGGTATGCCTTCTTATTATTGTTAAATAAATTCTATCGCTGGATTCTTTTACCTTAATGTTCGATCTTCCGCTTCGGCTCACTGTACGTTCCTTTAGCTATAGGCGTGTCCAATCCGATAACAGTTCGTTCCACACATAGTGCAAGGAAGCTCGGTGCGATGAGCTGAAGGAGAGAGTATGTTCGATGATGCTGGAATAGTCCTTTCCATTTTATTCCTAAATTTAGCAGCTTGACAACAGGAAGGGATGTAGGAATTGCGCATTACGCATGAACAACCTTATCCAAGAAAGAACTCGATGGAGATGGATTTTTCCAATTAATGAATAAGAGTCAACAGGTTCAATCCCTGTTTGAATGAAAGAGCCCTTCGACCCTATATAATCTAGTAGGACATTGCCTCCTAGATGGGCTAGGAGTTCAAATTACCACTGATGAATTTTGAAGTCTTATGATAATTTTTTTTCTCATAGTCTTCACGTGCAACAAGGATATTATAATGATGACATCATACTCATAATAAGCTTTCAACTTACATCATGGCCACATTTTGATGGCAGCCAAATAAATAAAGTTGAAAAAAAAACTTCCCAATTTTCAGGTAATGACTCATGGTTTAAAAATGACGAGAATAAGTTGCTGTTAAACATATAATATAAAGTGCCCTGGCGCAAAAATCACCAATATATGACAAAAATGAGCAAAGAAGAAGTACATCTAGCCGACTAATAATTAATCAGCAGATGAAGATTCTAAGAAAAGAAATGAGGTTTCTCCTTGTTCCCGAGGACCGAGACCTAGTATTTGAACAACAAAGAGCACAAAACTGCAATCACGCCGCACCTGAGAGCTCTATGCAATTTCAAAATGATTCCGGCATCCAAATTGAAAAACATCACGAACTGCAGGCGACAGAGTTATCTCAATCCCCAAGTCAATGGCCAGAAGAGAAGAGACCGTATGAAAGCAACGAACCCTGAAAATAGAAAAAGCACCACATCAAGAGCACTGAAATAGCCGGATTAAGGTGTGGATTTGCGGGGCTTTACAAGCACTCGTTCCTCAGAAACGGACTTGGGCTCAGCGACAGACGAGAGCGAGTTCACTTCGAAATATTTCATCCGTCTCCGCCGCCTGAAAACTTGAAGGATCAATGCAGAAAGCAGAGAGATAATGAAACTCAGTTCCATAAACCCAAATGGGCGACCACACAAGTGCATAAAAGGCCGCTCTTTATACCTAGGGCGAGGAACTGGGGGTAAGGGGAGAAGTGAGAAAGGGTGAGGACGAAAGGAGGGAAGCGAGGCCGCTGAGGTGTGGAAGGAGAATAAAGAAGGGGAGGGGGACGATGGCGCGGGAGTTGCCAGTCATACGGGGAACTTTGGACAGACATTACGGTGAAGTTCCGACAGAAGTAGTCCAGTTGAACGGACAACTAACGCAGCAGTGGTTCGAGCCTTGACTTCAACCTCGTACTGGGTCGGGTTTCGGTTGGTTTGGTTAATGGTAGGCCCCTGATACCTTCTGGGTTTGGTTTCTGGTCCTCGTTTGTCGCTGGGCCTTCTCTAGAGAGTTGGCTCTAATTTTAACTCAAAAAGAAAGGGAAAATGCCACGTCGTGATGTTCCCGATGCTGGGTTTTGCGATCGATTTAGGGTTCTGATTTGTTCCCCTTTTCGGCGTTTTTGTTTTGTGGGACCATAGGCCGAGGCACCCTGCGAATGGGATAGTTGAATTGGACAGGCATTATATAGGATGAGGAAGATAATTGGGCGTCCGGGTTCAGCGATCGGGATGTCGTTGAGGATGGGGCAGTGTGGGTTCGCAGCTGCTTCCATTGGGGTCATGGTGTTTACTCGTGGATTCACCGGCTACTCTGCTTTCTGGTAATTTTGCGTTTTTTTGACTCTTTTACAGTTGGCTTACTGTGGCGTAATTCTTCTGGGATTAGGATTGGCTGTTGCCCTGGAAATGTATGTTGGGTTGTTTGCCTGGTGGTGGATTTTAGAGCAATCAGGGCATTGCGTTAACCAGAGCTTACCCTGCCCTGTGGTTAAGGAACGATCAATAGATGCATTCGCAACCTCGTCCTTGTAATGCAAATAGGTTGTTTTTAGGACGGCCGAGTCTCGAGTTTGGTTAGATAATGGGCTACTTGCCATCAAGATGGTAGTCGAGTTGCTGAGGGTGAAATATTTGTGATGTCATTTGATTTCTAGTCCCTTGGTTTATTTGTGGTTTGTTTTGCTCGCTTGAGCTCTGATTGGTGGACAGCATTGTTTCTGTGGAGAGGATGTGGCTGAGTTACTCCATTTTATATATCTGGGCCATTTGGAGAACATAAAGGATCGTGGAAAGGAAACTTCCCTTTGTTGTTCTTTTTCCTTCGACCTTTTCTCCTCTACAATTTATTCCTTTTATGAAGCTTCAAGTTCTCTTTCCTGCAAGGGCAATGTCTCGCTATATTTTAGATCCTGTTTAGTGAGTGAGTGTCGCAAGATATGCTTCTATCCTTAGTTTTGTTCTTTGGTGCATGTGCATACAAATGAGAACGAGAGACTCAGGTTATTTTTTATTGAGCTGCTACTCTTAGATTAGCATTAGCTGTCTGATGTAGGAACGTCTAACAGCTTTGCATACAAGCGATGCTTCATCTGCCCTCTAGAGAGAGGTTGTAATCTGTCCAATTGTGAATTGTTTGATACGTGCCCATTGCAACACACAATCCATCCATGCACCTTACTGTGCCCGACGCTTGAGCGCCTGAAGGCAACGCCTTATTGATGGCGCATGCCCGGACTTGATTAGGGCGAGGGGGCCTCGCCCTGCCCCGCTTTAGTGCCTCCGGCACGCCCGAGGCACGCCTTTGATAACACGGGTGTAAAAGGTCTAAATCGCACCATAAGAAATACTATATATATCATGACCTCTAAACCAGAAGAACAAATTAAATCGGAGGGAAAGCCCTCCCCTCCCCCCTTCCCAGACAGCTGACCTAATCCCCCGAGACGCCCTTCCCTCCTCATTCAAGGCCACAGCTTCCTCATCCCCCAAGCCCTGGGAACAACACAAATTCAATGTAATGGATTATAATGATTGCTTAGAGAAGGGAATCCAGTTTCACTTGAACTTGTCCCCATCTAGCTGGCGGAATAATATATTTTGCGGAGTATTTTTGGTGTTCTCCAATTGCTTAATCTTTTCATGTCCTCTGTTCCATGTACAGCCCCAGATGACTCAAAATATCAGATGGGCTTGCAACTCTTTAAACTTTGGTTTGGTCTTGTGGTGGGAAAGCAGGAAAATTTCAAATTTCATCTGATTACATTTATGAAGTCAACATTGCAGTGAATGTGTTGTGAAATTCTTAGAGAAATAGTCATAGAACAGATGGGAAAAGGTTGGAGTTGATTAGTAAACATGTAATATTTCTTCTAGTTTAGTTGTGTCTTCCTTTGGCATTGGCGCCTTAATCACTAAGGCGTGCCTTGCGCTCGGGCGATTGGGGGGGATTGCACCTATAGTGCGCCTTGGCACCTTAACTAAGCTGTTTTATACTTCATTTAATCTTAGAAGATTAAGTTGGTGTTCCTTCCAAGTATGTTATGCCTTATGACCTTGAAACTGCTTGCAGTAATTTGATTGCTTCAATGGGTCTTCAACTTCTGTGGAGCTTTGGCCTCACCTGCCTTGACTTTTACGCCTTGAGGAGGAAGAGGGACCTTCAAAACCCTGTCCTTTTAAGCCTTTTTGTTGTCGGCGACTGGGTAAGTTATCTAGTTCATCATTCTGCAGCTTCTGCTGTTTGGTATAAGAAAATGATTGATCCCGCTCTGTTTGAACCTCTGTTCCTGGGATGGGCACACAGGTAACGGCTACATTATCGCTCGCCGCTGCATGTTCATCAGCCGGGGTGATCGTTCTGTACACCAGAGACTTGGACGCCTGCACAGTCCAGTCACACCTACTGTGCACAAAGTTTCAGGTAGCGGTTGTGCTTTCATTCTTAACCTGGGTCCTCATCGCCATATCATCCCATGTAATGTTCTGGATATTAGCCTCGATGTAGTTTGTGTTTTGCCGACGCCACATTAGAGCATGATCTTGCTGTTTTTCGCATCCGAGCTTTTCTTGTATATGTCCTGGTTTGACTTATAAGATCAAAATTCTGCGTCGGAAACTTTTATGGGGTTGGCATTGAAATGTTAGATTTTAGAGGTTCTACTTCAGTCTGAGATGCAGAACACATTACTTGGCTTTGCTAGCAGTCTCATTCGTTGTACGTTGATTTCAGGGAACTTGTTTGAACATCACAGGGAAAGACAGCGACTTGTCTTGAGTATTTAGGGTTTAACATCTAGAAGTTTTAGTTTGTCAAGAAGTCAAGGTGCAATAACAGACCATCGTTCTGAGATTAGATGGCTAAGACCGGCAGTAGTGTTAGGTGATCCATCAATCTCAAGAGCTTTGTATATTCCACTTCATAAGAAAATGAGACAGAACTAATCCATACCTTATCAATCTAATCTACGCCAGAGTATTCGGATTCGTAACTCTGGTTGCAAACATATACGCAAGCACAAACCCTTCTTTGTTTGACACTTTGAGTGTTACATTTTCACAAGCACAACAAGCAAACTATACCAACGGACAACATGCGGTTCCCTTTGGTTTTGCCCCACACATCGCGTATTCAAGAAAAAAGAGTATTCACAAGTTCCTTAGACAAACCTTCGGATCCGTCTTCTTCACCTACTAAGACACCTTGTGTTTGCATAACCAGTCCTCCTCCCTCTTTCGTCCGACCGCACGGTGACGAGCTGGGGACCTTGCCCCCGATGCCACGATCACCTGAGTGGTGGCTGCGGCTTTGGCGATGTCGTCGTCATCGTTGCTGCCGCTGGTTCCTGTCCTCGAAGGTGACACGGAGAAGTTGTACTCGGACCAGAAGATCCGGCCCGAGTCTCCGCCAGGGAGCTTCATGTACGCCGCCGAAGGGGACTCACAGAGCCACAAGGGCTGTTGCTGGCAGTTCTTGTAATGAACTATTGCCCTGTACAGAAAGGGAATGAGACCTTCCATGGCAAAAGAAGAAAGAGTGGAGACAAAACCAATACGAGGAACACGGAAAAGGGTTTAAGTTTGACGATGAATATATACATAAAACGAAGACGACGAGAGAATAAAATATGAGAGAGTAGGAGTAGATTTAAAGTGTGCGTATGTGGGGGGGATTGTGATTGTTATGTTGAATTCCAACTCTTCACGCAAAAGTCTTATGTCCATGGGGAACTCCATTCAATCATATATGTAAATACTTACTCAAGTTGTGTAACTTACCACGTAAGAACCTTTGAAAGTCGTGTCCTAAGAACTGTTTCCTCCACCCTTACCCTCTTCCCCAAATCTTCGTTTTCTTCTTCCTTTTCTTTATCGTCCAAACCAGTTCATCCCTTTGTTTTGGCTTCATGTCCTTGAGTAAAACCCCATTTCTTTGATATCGTTGTTTTTGGATTTTTTTTCCTATCAGAAGTCGTATCTTATGTTTGATGTACATGCGATCTGACTATGGAATCTGGCCCCAACTAATTTACACTTCATATTAGTTTAGTCAAAACCATTTATCGCTAGGCGCGAGCTGTAGATGTTCGCGATGTGTGTGTCTAGAATTAACAGGAACGAGTCTATCCGATTATGTGATTGCGCACGTCACGTTTCTGAGAACTCGTGTGCGCACCACCAAAGTGTTTAGAATAGATGTTCAAGTCTGAGGCCGAACATTGCGTTTTAAATATTATCGGTAGAATGTCGAATTATAGTTAGGACAAGACTGGATGATAGGATGTTGGCCTAAAGACTAGTGGGGGCTGAATCAGTGTTAAGTTCAATTAATAATTTTTTAAACGCTTTTTCACAGTCCTCACAGCGGAAGCAAGTTGCTGCAAAACAGAACTTGTGAAATGGACTTCAAAATAAATTCGGAGAACACAAAGGATTTTATATTAGTTCGGTGAATGCACCTACGTCCACTTTCGGTCGTTTTCACTAATACTTTGAAATAGTAATTACTGTGCAAAAGGTTGAACCTTCTGTGATATAAAAAATAGTTTTTTTAACCACGGGGCGGTTAGACTAGCTTAATCAGTGCAAGAAACTCTCTTGCTGGGTTTAGGATCAGTCTAGGTCGAATCACAAGGAAATCAACTAGACTTGCGCGAGCACATAACCTTTGCTGGAAGCTTCAGCCTTCTGTGACGCTGTAGCGGACTGTCCCTTTTGTGGATCAGCGAACGGATTCGATGACGCTTTCTCCAAGTGTTTGGACGCCTCTGATGTGCTTTTCTTTTTGTATTTTTAGTTTAATATGCAAAACAAATAAAGATAATCCGTCTACAGTAGGTTGCAGTCCCTCACCACTTGCGCCTACTACAGAACCTTCTCTTGGACCTGCTGTACGCCCACCCGGTGTTACAGACAGCTTCTCCGGCCAAGTCTTTCATATCTGTAACCGCCGACGCCTACAGAGTGGCTTCACCAAAGCACACCTGCTGCAAACAAACAAACAACAAAATAACTAACTACTGAAGGTTACGCCTGTTACTGACTCCTTCTCTCTGACCAACTCTGTACGCCGACCCCCCAACCCGCGACCCTTCTCCCCAGGCCCTGTTGCACGCAATCCGATGTTACAGACATTGTTCCAGTCGAGTCCCTCGGATCCGTAAGCACCGACGTCACCGAATCAACTTCAACCCGCTCAACCTGCTATAGTCACCTCCTGCGAGAACGCTCGCCTGAAGAATTCGTCTTGCACACTCACGCACATGTTAAAGCACAATAATGTTATTGAAATGTCAAGACATACGCTCAAAATCGACTGTTAAATTGTTAGTCAGTTTTCTCTCTTTTATAGTGGTTCCGTCCTCTTATAATTAAAGGAAACTTATTTTACCAAATACAAAATATGACCAGATTCATTCCCTTCGTCCATCAAATGATTGGGAACGAAATTCATCTGATTTTACGACAATCAGATCATCTTATCATCAGATATTACGTTATAGAAGGTTGGGCCGATTTCGTCAACAACCTTCTATAGTTGGAAAAGAAAATCATTTTGTTTCCAACTTGAGAAATACGATAATAGGCTCGTGCAAATATCCAGTTGGGACTTCCAGATCTAATTTGGTCTTATTTCGATATTTAAATCCACATATAAATGCACTATAGAAGGTTCGGCCAGTGAGTCAACCTTCTATACAAGGAAATAATCAATCAATTATATCCAAATTGACATAATTTGTTCCAGATAAGATTTTCATTGTATCTGGACGAAATTGATCTGAAAACTTTGTTTGAGAGTGATTTCTAAATAGCCTAATCTTTTAGAGAAGGTTAAGTAGAAGTTGCTAAAAATAACAAAATAATTTCCTTGATTAGGAAATATTTTATTTTTGACTTTCAAACATTTTTTTAATAGATAACTATTTAATGTTAATTCAAATAATATTCCTAAGAATATTTTCTTTTTGAATTAATAAATAATTAAGATAATCAATAATTAATTAATTATTAAAATATCTATTTATGAAAAATATTTTCTAATCATGCCATTTGATTCTAAAATTATCATTGGGGAAGTAGAAAATATTATCATGATATTTTTCCTTTATTAGAGAGCATATTTTTCCTTCATCAAAATCTTACCAACATAAGATATATTAAGACGTTGATTAGTGATAAAATTATAAATACGTATGCATCGGATTTAGTTAATTCGATTAGAGTCGGTCATGATATACACAGACCGAACACATTGTTTAGAGAAATGGAGTGTCAACCATCTGAAATAAGTAACATGGTTGTGTCCTACGCCAACTCCAAATATCGCGCGGGCTTTGTCCTTCTTTTCCTTTTAACTCTTGAATTTTGCCTATTCATATCACATCGCTCGATAACGAGCCTATACTAAGCACTTTGCACTATTATTCCGACCAGTATAGCCTTATTTGTTTCAAACGGAGCTGCCTTCGACGAGTTTAATGATAATACACAACAGCAACACGGGAAATCCATTTGCAATCTGCTGATCGATCAAGACTCCCTCCTTTTATAGCAAGACCACAAAAACCAAAATTGTAGGGGATAAAGTTTCCTGTTATTATCGAATTCAACAACTGAGTTTTATCGAATCCCCTACTTTGCGTCGCTTTCTTATCATCCAAATGGGAGGAAAAATCTAACTTCCGAATGTTGCTGTAATCAGTAGTGGGGAGGGGAGGGGGGGCGTTAGGTGAAGGGTCGAACATTTGGCTAGGATTGCTAGAAATCCTAACATTTTGGATAAGATCACATCTGGTTTGAATTCGCGAATGAGGAGAAATTTGTGTTAAAGACAGCTTAACCTTGCAAACTTTGTTTTGACTCGAACTGATTTGCGATACCCACCAAATTTCTTCCGTGTCCCAGGTATCGATAGATATTATGTCCCGATTTTTAGAATATATTGTCTCCTATTCATTCTAGACAAGGAAAAATCATTACAATACGAATCTTCTATTGGCAATACAACGTGCTAATACTAAAACCCTAGTAATTGTTTCCTTTTATTTCCCTTGGGATATTAAAGAGTGGTTCGGCAGTCAATTCAATCTATGATGCTAAAGTTAATAAAGACACAATCCTTTATCCATCTATGAGTAGGTAACCTCCATTTCGTCTATGACCATGTTTTTCAGAATTTTCTTCCTCTTGCTTGAAACAATTTAGATCAGCGTTAAAAGAAGAAAGGTAAAAGACGAAAAAGAAAAGTTTTAGCGAAAGCATATATCTCACTTCATCTTCTTAGTTTACATCACCATACATTATCTATCGTATCTTTCGCTCGTGGATTCTTCTACTCTGAATACCATATTGTTCGTTATTTCCGTTCGTCGTTGCCGTTACGCAAAAATTCAACGGATACGATATACGTTGACGTGACATAAATAATTTTAAGTGAAATTTTTATTCTTGTTTTATAATTAAGTAGCTATTTATGGGTGGCGGATATAACGTGGTTAATGCACATAATTTCTGAGTAATATATGATTGTATTACCGTGAAGGTAATGGGGTCGTAGTAGTTAATAAATAAATCTTCTTGGTTAACCAGAGAGGCGTTGGGTCGTTTGTGTTTGATGGGCCAGACTAAAAGTCGCAATACGGGCCGAAGTTTCTATTCTCGTAAAGACAACATAAGACCCGGCATGGAGTTATTTCTTCTTCTAACCTATCTGCATGCAATTAAGTGGAGGGAGGAAGAAAAAACAAAAAAATCCCTCGACACAAGTGAAACCAATAAATAAATCACTTCCGCTGTTTCGTCACCCCATATTGATTAATATAAGAGGGAGGTTAGAATGAATATTCTGAATATTTTGTGTTGTCGGTAATCACAAAGACATTGCGATCCGAATTTCCAAGCTTAGACTAAGCATCCGGTCCTCCGTCATCCATCCGAGAGCCCTCGTTGCTTATAAAATCAGGGAATCCCAATTTGACATCATGCGTGACATCGCCTAATCCTTTTGTTTAATCAGGGTTATAAAATAATAAGCCTCAAATGAATGGTTTAAGGGACAACAGGCTGCTTAGCCAGGGTTTTGTCCCACCTCTCCCACTGGCCGATCCATCCCCTTCTTCTCCCACAACACCAACCCTTGTTAAAAAAATATGGAGATGTAGCGAACCGGTCGCGCACGAATCACTTGCAACCCCAAGGCCACTTTTTCTCTTATAAGCAACATATTCATGGTGCACCTTTGCTTAGTCGACTAATCCTCGTCACTTTGTTAGCCGGTTTGGCCACCGTCCGCAATTAATAATCTCGTAGCCGTTCCTTTTAGTCGTCGCGATAGTTTGATTGCAAGCATGTATTAACTCGGCCGGTTTCGTCGACCCTAGTTGGAGTGTTACATCTTACGTATACGCGAACCGAATCTTTGTATCCTTTTAAATCAGGTCCAGTTGACTTTTAATTTAATTCATGAATTGGTGGGAGAGCAATCACTCGAATAATATCACGTCCAAAAACAATAAGGGGTAAAAGAGTCGGAGTTCAATGGATATTAAAGTTTGTATATCGTTCCAGGGGACGACGTAATCGGGCCGCCCCATTCACAAGGGGGAAATAATTCAGAGGAGTCGACTTTTTATTTTTTGATCTTATAATTTCAATCATTTTATGATATAATGTAATGTCAACGCTTGCTTTTCTTTAACATGAACATTTTTTTTATTATCCTCTATCTAACTCGATTCGAATCTTTTACTTATATATATATATATTTTTGTTATTCGTGGTCGGAATTCATTAAAAAAGAGAAGAAAATCAGATTCCAAATGTCTAACTGGTCGAGCTAATCAAATCGGTCATTTAATGGAAGAGATCATTTGACTGGGGAACTCCCTTTTCTTAAGAAGTACGATTTATAATATCAAAGCATGTTAAGATTAACAAACGCCTAACAATTAATGCCTAACACGGAAAGTATTTAACATTGATGTGAATGTCTTTGTTTGACTGATGAGATTTATTAAAAACCTTAAAGTGTTACCCGAGTACAAAAATAACAAGACCATTTTTTTTTAATTTGAAACTAAAACAAGAACATCTTAGTGTTTGGTTTATTTGCGTTTCCAGGTAAAGAAAAAAAACATTGAATGAAACGGGTTCCAATTCCAAATAATCAGGACGAGGTAATTTCAACTGATCCGCCAACCAAATGGAACAACATTATGACTTGGAAACTAACTCCTCATTTCTTTCTCTGTAAAGAGAGTAACCCCCGGGATTATCTTAAACTTTTCCAACAACTCACCATGTCTAACCCTCCTGTGACTTGAAAAACAACCAAATGGATTATCGAAAACAGTACGAGGAAGAGTCAGTCATGAGATGGCATAAATAACCCTCTTGTTGGTAGGCAGAAAGTATTTCCGAGCCACGAGAGAAAGTAATGACTAATTCGGTTCTAGACCACAAGGAAACACCTTAATTAACCTCTCGACTAAATAAATAAATAAATAAAAAGATTAGCTGTACTCATCAGAGCCTGATACTTCCAAATCCATCCCTCTCCCTGTCTCTCTCTTTTCTTTCCTTATAATTTATTCTTTGTTCTTGGATTCCATCGTCACGACGCACCCATTTCGAAAAGCAAAACACCCTTTTGCTTTCTTGTATGATTGGGTGGATGATTAGAATATTCGAATCCTAACTCCCTTTTCATTGGATATCATCACAGTAATGAAAACCCTCCTCAAAGAGAAAATGCTGAGTATGTAGTAGTAGTAGTATCGGGTTTTGTCACATCCCCACAAGATTCATTTCTTATTGGGTCGGCCATCAAATTTCCATTTAACGTCACCCGTGACATCACTCTACCAAAACATCCAGATTAGACACATTAATAAAAAGAAAAACGAAGGGTTAGGAGATGCAGCGAACCGATCATGTAAAACCGGAGTTATTGCACATAGCTTTCCCCCATAAATATAAATAATACCCTGAACTCTTCTTTCACGACCGGAAGAAATCATCTGCCATTGGCCGGTCAGATTAATAATATTGTTGTTGGTGCCGTGATTAGCTCATCCCTGATTATTATATTAAAGATAACTACAACTATGTTTTATAATTAGTCCAACAAAAATAAAATAAAATAAGAATGCAAAATATACGTTTATGGACTTGGGCTAACTCTTTGTTTTGACCTTAATTTAGTTTGTTATATGATTTTACTATTATATTTTATTTTTATATTGATTTTGACAAGTCTTGAATTTCATCCGTCGAAAGCCAAGCAAGACCTTAACATAATCTGACATGCATCCTATAACAGTGAAACTCCAACATCTTATTCTCATGTTTCACCACCTCATCATCCACCTTACCTTAGCAACCCCCGTAACTGACACTTCATTCGGCTTTAATCAATTTTGTATATTCTTAGCAGCAACTACAATTACCGAGCTTCAGCTATAATCCATTTGATCTGTCCATTAAAATCCTAAACAGAAAATTTTAAGGTTATAAAATTGTACCCCTTTATTTATTTATTTATTTATTGTTTTTAGTGATAAATAGCACTATTTATTAAGTCGTTGTTTGAAATTCGTTTTAAGACGAATAACAATCAATATAAAAAAAAATTAGCCGACAAAATCCCGTGAGATTGGAATTAAATCCTGCCAATTAGCCGGTAAAAACAAAAACAAAAAAGAGAAATTTATGAGATCACGAGGGTTAGGGTCGTAGAAATATTTGTTGGTCAGAAGATGATTATTGGGCCGACATGTGGAGAAATAAGGAAACCTTAGAGGAGACAAGTTAACCAGTGCTCTTTTGTTTTTTCTCCTTTGGAAATTGATAATATTACTGTCTCATGTCACCGGGGCTTAACAATTTCCTCGACATTACTATTACTATTATTATTATTACTATTAGTGGCAGGCATGCCAAGTCATCTTGATTTTGACGTGTCGCATCTTTTATTGAATAATTAATTTTGCTGATTCCAGGCGCCCGAGGGTCGCCGCATATTATTAATTTTTTTTAAATCATATTTTTAATTACTCAATTATGTTAATGGGGGATGCATTTAGAACACTAATCCAAATATATTTCGAAATTCGAATAAACAAATCCGGATTCGATTTTTTTTTTTTTTTAAGAACAACTACAACAACAAAACCTAAATACTTGCACTTAGTTACTACAATCAGGATAGCTCGTATCCTTTTTTTAATTATTGTATTGCATCAAGAACACCAAGTGGGAGTTAATAATAGAAGAAGAAGGAAACTTGGTGGAATTAGTTTAATAGGATGTGGGCCGGGATTATGTATGTCATCCACAGGAGGAGTTGCCCCCCTTTTATGAATATATATATTTAAGAGAAATCAATTAGCTTTTTATTTTAATCAAGAGATTCTAATTAATTCATTAACCAGGGCAGCACGAAACGACGTCATTTCCCCCCCGAATATTCAATAACGCCCCCCGACCTTCCCTGTATAAAATGGTCCCCTCCATCCGGCCGTTGAGTTGGTTCTTCACCAACTCTTCTCCTTCCCTCCCCCAAGCTCACAACTTCCCTGAGAGCATCCGTAACCGTTCCGGAGATAACTTCGCCATCCGTCTCTGCTTTGCCTGATTCGTCCTCTTGAAATTTCGAGCTCCCAGTCAACGCCCTCGTCCCTGATGGAGTTTGAGGTTGCCGATGATGTCGTCGTCGGTGGTGGTCGATTGGGGGACCTTCTGAGGAACTTCTGTGGGAACAGTGCTTGGGACTACGCTTTGTTCTGGAGTATTAGTAATCAAATCCCCATGTACACAATCCCACTCTGCCCCTCGCTCTTGGCTTTTCCTTATCTGGTCTTTTTTTTTCCTGTTGTTTGGTTTGGGAAAAAAAAGTATGGTTTTTGTCTAATAGTTGCTGCTTATGCTCGGTCCGATTCCTTTCCCGCTTTCTGAAGATGAACGCGGGTAGATTACTGTAATCTGGTTTGTTCGCCTGCGGGATGCTTGTATCGAGTAGGAGTGCTAGCTGAATCGAATTATGCGTTTTTTGAGTAGGTTTTCTTGAGTAATCTGATTATGCTTTGTTAGATATGAGATTTGATGCTCATTGAATTCGATAAATTGGCTTTTGTTTCAGGGTTTTGTCCTGGGAAGGTGGTTATTGTAGTCACGCTAGGTCTAAGCCGATGCCGGAGTACGCGCTAGATCCAGCTTACTACCATGGAGGGGCAGACATTGGCTCTTCAATTGAAGATGCCTGCCGGGAAACGTTGGGAAGCATTGTGGCTGGCTTGTCGAGTTTATACTACTGTGTCGGTGAAGGGTATGCAGCCATCTTCCCATGTATCCTACCTCTCAATAAGTACCCTTCATGACCAGCTGTTGCTCAACATGTGTACTTTTTGCGAGAAGGCTTGTAGGAGAAGTCGCCGGGACGGGCAACTACTGTTGGCTGTCTTCTGATGATATACTGAATTACATCAACTCCGGGACACCTTCTGGGGTGAGTTAATGGAACTGCTCTTCTTGCAACAAATTGGTTGAAAGAATGGTTCGTGTTGAACATGAAAAATTCGACTAATTTCTGCTGCGATTCTCTCGTGCAGTTTCCGCAAGAATGGCTGCCTCAAATCTCTGCGGGCATTAAGGTGAAGAGAACCCTGACTCTTTGATCCCATGTAACTGCTCGTGAAATTAATTTTGATATCCACAGCAGGGAAACTTTCATCATGACGATACCCGCTACAATGTGTTTTAAAGCAAATGGACTTTGGCTGGCACAGATGTGCTTGCAAGGAATGGTTGGAAAATATTTATCGAGTAAACAAGTTTCATATATTTATAAAAATCGGCATGCAGTTGCTTTGCTCGAGCTTATGATGACCAGATTAATCAATGCTTATGAATTGTTTTTGCAGACCATATTGCTGGTACCCGTTCTTCCTCTCGGAGTCCTCCAACTAGGCTCGCTAGAGATGGTCTGTCTCAGTCTGTTCTTTTCAGAGTAGTTCATAATTGATTCAATTGTGTTCTCGTCTTTCCTGATTCTCAGATTTATATATTTTCAGATTTCTGAGGATATAGGGGTCGTTGCTACCATTGCAGAGAGATTTGTTTCTTTGCTAAATGCTTCGGGCAATTCTCAAAATTTCCTAGAACCAGAAGATGTTCAAGACCTTTTGCTCGTTCCTCCTATGTCCTATCTAACTGACGATATGGACGACTACTCCTCCATCATTGAGAAGAATTTAGCTTGTGCTGCAGATTTGACAGAAGAGGTGTTGAATTTCGAGGAACTCTCGGCAACACTCGAGCCTTTGAAAGAGGACTCATTTGGCTCGATGGGCGATGACCCGGAAAACAGGCTCATCCATCTGGCAGATGAACATGCTTTTGCAGAATCTTACCTCGGAGGGTTTTATGAAATGGCTGCTGATGATTTCCCCAATAGTGAGCTCATAGCACTGGCCGTTGGAGATGATATCCTGGCCAACACATTTAGCTTTCTTATGGACCGTGACTTCGAAGAAGGTTTCGATTCGAATGCTTCATCTTTAGAAACTGAGTTATGCCGTAACGAGAATGAAACCGCGACACCTGCAGAAGCTGACGTCGGCGACTCGACTTCAAATAATGACGAATCATCTCCAATAGATATTGGGAACGGTAATTCGTCGAGAAGCCTAGCTGAGGCAGAGTTCATTTCTCGGAAAAGGAAATATAGGTCGGAAGAAATTTCTTCCCCTGAGAGGGAGGACTCGGCTGAGCATAGTGTTGTTACTACTGCTTTCAGCATAAGACCCCAAGATAGCCCACGCTGTAGTCCCACTTCATCCCCACAGAGCACGCCAAATTCAGCCGATGAGAAAGACCAGATTGCAAAGATTGGCTCTGATGAATATGAGCAAGAGCAGAAACAGCCCAAAACTGGAGGCAAAAGGAAGGGGAGACCAGGTGAAAACCCGAGGGCAAGACCAAGGGATAGACAACTCATCCAGGATAGGGTAAAGGAACTCCGTGAACTCGTCCCGAATGGATCAAAGGTGAGTTTCTCTAGCTGTCTTTGCTGTCTTCTGGGGCTAGGCCACATAGCCTGATGTTATACACTTCTGTTTCATCGATTTCAGTGTAGCATCGACTCTCTTCTGGCGCAAACAGTTAAGCACATGCTGTTCCTGAGGAGCGTGACCAGCCGGGCAGAAAAACTGAGGAAGTGTGCCCCCCAAGAGGGAAGTGGATGGAACAGATGGACAGACTTGGACATCGCCGCTGAACGGCAGAGTGGCTCGAACGGGGCCGTTGACATCAGGGGCGAGATGCAAGTCTGCCCGATAGTGGTGGAAGATCTCGAACATCCTGGCCTGATGCTCATCGAGGTCCGTCGTCCCCTCCTGACTAAAATTAAAACTCCTCACCGGTTTGTGCAAGTAACATCAACTTACTGGCTTACCAAAAAACAAAAAATCAACTGACTGAGTTGTGATACAGATGATGTGCAACGAACATGGTTTATTCCTTGAGATCGCCGAGGTGCTTCAACGGCTGGAGCTGAACATCATAAGGGGATCGACAGAGGTCCGTGCCGACGTCACCTGGGCTTCATTCGTGGTGGAGGCGTCGAAGGGGTTCCACAGGGTCGACATATTCTGGCCATTGATGCAGCTGTTGCAGCGCACCAGGAAGAATGCTTCCTCCTCCTTGTGATCAGCTCCAGCCTATCGGCTGCATAGCTTTGAGTTGGATTTCCACATTTTCACAGCACGAGCATCGGCCATCATCTCTTTCCCCTGTTCTT
Source organism: Melastoma dodecandrum (assembly GCA_029817715.1). Lineage (NCBI taxonomy): Eukaryota > Viridiplantae > Streptophyta > Magnoliopsida > Myrtales > Melastomataceae > Melastoma > Melastoma dodecandrum. Next base: position 2,583,300 of record JARUPY010000387.1, read on the forward strand.
TTAGTTGGGGAAGTCCTAGGCCTTATCTATTTTCTTATTGTGGGTCGATTAGGTCCAATTTCATGTTTAGTAAATGGGCTTGGGCCTATATAAGGCAGCGGCCCGTTCAACTTTTGTTGACGACGCAACGCTGTGTAAAGGCCTTGCCCAGGAATACTTTCCTTTTCAGAGGGAAACTGAAAGAATGTCACTCTTTGGTGATTTGGGTGTAGACTGAACCATATTTTAATTTCCGTGACTGATTAGCAGTCCTTGTGTCCTTTTCCCGACCCTAATGACGCCTCCGTCGAGGCAATGTAACGCCTGATTCTAAATACACATGGCGCCTCCGTCGAGACAATGTAACGCCTGATTCTAAACACACCTCGATGATTTAAAACAATATGAACAAAGACTATGGCTTTCGTTGACTAGTGGCCGCTTAAGCGACGGGTTTCCGTGTCTGCAACAAGACTTGAAGAAGACTACAAATGCTCGCAGCCACAACAGGGATCAGAAGTCAAGATCAAGCCCCAACTTACATCATCTGCAATTCCCCAATTAGCTAGGAATACTAACTTTTGAGTCATTTATGGGTGTTAGAGTGATTTAACTATCACAATTCATTCTTTAAGTAATAAAAGTATAGATATTATAGAAATAACTATCACAAGAAGTTTATTTTCTATTGAGAATGACTCGTTATGAAAATAGGTCGACTCTTACAAGAACCCGATCCAAAATCTTTTTAGTGCAACAAAAGGTGGGAGAGTACTAAGGGGAAATTGCGGGAGGAGGGGGCCCAAATTTTATTATGGGCTTCGATGAGGAAGACCCAGGTGGGCGACTATTGGACCTTACCCAATACATTATTGGGCTTTTAACTGGCCCATTGGTGAAAAGCGTTTATGACCAGTTATTTAATATTAGTATGTGACAGACGGACTGACACCACGCGAGATGGATGGATGGAGAGGGAGTCGTGTCAAAGCGCGGGGAGTGGGAATTCCAAAGAGAATTCAAGGTCAAGGGTCAATGTCTATTCATTCCCACTTCTTCACTCTTCCCATCTTCCTTTCCTTCTTTATTCCCTCGATACGTCTGAAAGTAAAAGCACAATTCATACCCATAAGTCTCGCCCTTAAGTAAAAAACAACACCACCCCAAAAAAGTCTTGAAGAAATCGTCCTAAAAGCTATGACGACGCTCAACACGCTTTGTGTGGTGGGGGAAGACGACCACATCGTACTTAGTGTTGTGAACGGGGGGGAGAGGGAAACAACGTTTCTACAGTCTTGGGTTTTGTTTGACCTGGTCATGAACTCGACACTCGGGGACAAAGGCAGAGCCGCGACCACACTTTCGTCCTTTGGAAAGTGACGAAATTCCGGTGAAGTAACATAAAATGAATGATTCAGATATAACCTTCGTTTTCTATTTAGTAATTTTAGAAATATATATACAACGTTAACATCCAAGCCGTGTACGCGACGACGAGGAGGACGATGCAATAATAACAACAGCGCAAACATAAATTTCAACGCCAAACAACATACGAGTGCGCCATAAGTCTCTCCTCAAATTCACCAAAGGAAACTTCACAAAGTATTCAGCAAAATTTCCCTCGATCTAATCAACCGCCGGCCCCCAACCACATCATCAACCGTGCCAAGTGTCTATGATTCATTGAGAAAAAAAAGAAACCCCGGCTTAATATAATCTGGATTAGTTTTGCTCATTTAATATTTTTGGGGTAATGAGAAATTATAATATGGGGGTAAAAGGGATATACTACACACGCAAGGAATTTTCTCCGCCTTTTCCCTTGGCACTCGACTGACTGTCCCCCTCCCCCTCCAGAGGCAAACCGCGTTTAGGATCGACTGTCTGTCGTCCGATGTTAACATTCTCCGACCGACCCACCTCTCACAAGTATAAATTAACCCCCCCCCCCCACCCCCAACCAAAACCAACAAGACGAAACCCTAACAAAAGTCATGCACAACCACAACAAACCACTCTGATATTAATCAACAGAGCCCATTGACTCCCCCCATGGGTGTCCAGACCATGACCCTCTCCCTCTCCCGCTTCATTCCCGACACGTCCGCCGCGTCTGCCGCTTCCCTCTCCTTCAACCCCTTCCGCCACCGCGACCTTCCCAAGCCAGACGCCCTTGGTATCCTCGCCTATGAGGCCGCCAAGACCATGTCCCGCCTCTTGTCCCTTTACTGGTCCCTCTCCAATGAAGAGCTCGACAACTTACGGTCGCAGACCCTTAAATCACGAGGGGTTAGGTACTTGATATCATCAGACGAGTCCTTCCTCCTTAACCTTGCAGGGTTGGAGCTCCTCGAGGAGCTTGAGTATGTCGTGGCATCGGTGTCCCGGTTTTCTAGCAAGTGCTCGGATGTCGAGCTTTCCCGGTTCGACCTCGTGTATGCCGACCTCAAGAAAGGGTACGTAGGTATCGAGCGGTCGGAGTTCAGCTCCCGTAAGATCGAGAGGATTGTCGAGAAGGTCGAGAGGCTGACGACCATGACGGGGAACTTGCATGCGTCGATGTTGACCCTTTCGGAGATGGAGGCGTACGAGAAGAAGGTACAGAGGTGGAGGAAGAATGGGGGCTCGGCAGGAAATAATAATCAGATGCAAGGCACAGACTTCAGCCTCTTCGAGAGCAAGATCGCCTTCCAGAGGAAACAGGCCAAGCGGTACATGGATCTATCGCTTTGGAACGTGAGTTTCGACAAATGCACGGCGATGATGACTCGGATCATTTGCAATATCTACACCCGAATCCAGTCCTTCTTCACTCCCTTTGCTTCCCAAGTCTCCCGGCGACACGATCGGCTGCCGAAGCAATTGCCTTTGCATTACCATCTCCATCCTCATAAAAACATACGCGTCTACCCGGAAATATCTTTTGTCCCTGTTCCCCACAGGAACTCCGGTCCGATTATCCCGTTCTCCCGAGAAATGGAGAACCCGAAGCTCTATTGTCGCATATCAACTCACAAGAAGGCTGCCTCAAATGTTAAGAGGAAAGCTATGCCGATGGTGCGCAGTTTGGCATCGGAGACTACTGTAGGAGGAGCAGGGCTCGCGGTTAGGTACGCGTACGTGGTAACTTTGGCGGGGAGGGTGTTGGAGATGATGGCGGTTTCGTCAGGAAGGGTGGATGACGAGGTGAGAAGAGAACTCTATGATTTGTTGCCGAAGGGGTTGAAGGAGAAGGTGAGGACCAAGTTGGTGAGAATGAAAAGGGCGAGCGGTGGTGTCTTCCACGGTAAGGAGGAAGAAGCAGAAGGTTGGAGGGAAGGGGTGGAGGGAATCATGGTGTGGTTGGGGGAGGTGTCGAGGGACACGTTGAGGTGGCAGGAAGAGAGAAGCGTCGAGAAGCGGGGGTTCGACGACGATGGCAGGGGCAAGAGGGAGCGGAGGGTGGTGCTAGCACAAACGCTGCATTTCGCAGACCTCGAGAAGACGGAAGCCGCGATCGTGGAGGTCCTAGTCGGGCTGAGCTGCATGTGTAGGAACAGCACCGGTTAGCGAACCATCCTGTTGCGGCCGCGGCATGTCATCGGAGAAGAGGTTTATTCCGATGTCGGGGCAGACGTTAAGATCATAGGAATTATTTAATTCGTTTTTGGACGTGACCAAATAAAAAAAAACAAAGTAAAAAAAAAAAGGTTGTGATTTGGTTTGCGAAACTAATCACGGGTTGGGCTTTTGAGAACGATGTCGATGTCGTGATGGGACAAAAATGGGCTTCAAAGTTCCTGAACATCTTTTCTAACAAGGCAGGTAAAGCTTAGACAAAAGAACAAAACAATAACGTTTATGATATGAACCTAAATGATTGGCTTATTTGTTACTAGGTTTGAAGGTGACGAATCCCCACGTATGGTCGAATCAAAGCCTTGAAGGTTACGAATCCCCAAGCTTTCCCCACACCTAACGATTCTAGTCCTTAAACTGTGGCTCTTGCTGCCGACCTCATCTTCGGAGAATTCTTTTGGCTTTGTAATAGTCCTAAGGAACGTCCTATTCAGACAAAGAGATGGCGCCCTCGGTTAATGTGGTTGTGATGATGATGATCATGGCTCTGGCTATTATTGCTCCTGCTTTGGTCGAGTCCTGCGTTCGCAACTGTTAAAAGTGTTGCATCCAATGTACAAACTCAATCCCACGTCGGAAGAAAAAGTGAATCCGACCTAATATATATATCTTAGCGGGCTACTCCCCCTGTTGTCAATTAATTTTAGAGTGAAATCCCGTTGGACTTGTATACTGAGCTCGGCAAATACTTGGACGTTTAAAGCCCAGTTTCGCCGCGTGGAAAGTCGGGCTTTAAACGTCCAACGTTCGTAGATCGGCTATAGAACCTTCGTTGGATCTAAATGCTCCGGTCTTTGTACCTCGGTAGTAGTTTGTCCTTCTATGAATGGATATGGACTCAAGCTCACTTGCAATGCCCACCAAGTATTCGGACATGACGAAGAACATATCAAAATATACCATCGTCTTCTCTCTTTCACAAAGCCCCGGGGTTGATCGCATTCATCTCCAGATAAATTTTATCCCAAATTATCCTTATCGGAATCTCATTTCTAAATTTGTATCCGCTAACCGAACCTGAATCTCATATGCGTTTCAGGGTTCCAATCGAATTCAAAAAAGAAGACACCATCGGCAACGGAGGTGTTAATGGTTGGTAGGTTTGGTAGGACAAATACCACTAAAATCATTAATTACGTCCAACTTTCTTCCTTTCTTTCTTTTCTTTTCTTTCTTTTCTCAAAATCAATATTTTCATGCAATAAACTCCAAAGACGATTCGGTTACGTCAAACAATGTTTTTTCTTTTGTCCGAAAAACGCCCATGGCTTGGTTTTAATTATATATATATATATTAATAATAAGATGGTCCAAACATTCCGGGAATTCTCAGGGATGAAATAATCTTTTTGCCTTTGCCTTCGAGAGAAACGCCAACCAACTCCCATGCCTCGAACTCGAGATGATAATTTTAAAATAGGGGGGGTCATCAAGAGTTGGGAAAATCTGGTGAAATTGGGAAATTGTCGTATTCAATTTGAGGCCGCAACCCCACATTCATTCTCTTATCAAATCAGACGTGTTGGGTCGTCACGTATTAAATTTGAGGCTCAAAGTCTTTGTACATGCTGTATTCTTCGGGCACTCACAAATTGAGGGTCGCATTTATATTTGTAATTTTCTTAAAAAGAAGAAACTTTGTAACGGTTCA